>CM066031.1:706452877-708952877 GCA_033557465.1 Ichthyophis bannanicus
TATAACCATAAAAATCTTTAAGATGAAATCAGGATGCAGTAACAAAAAATAAAGAGTCCTTTGCTTTCCCATGAGAGCTT
Source organism: Ichthyophis bannanicus (assembly GCA_033557465.1). Classification (NCBI taxonomy): domain Eukaryota; kingdom Metazoa; phylum Chordata; class Amphibia; order Gymnophiona; family Ichthyophiidae; genus Ichthyophis; species Ichthyophis bannanicus. The sequence continues at coordinate 706,452,958 of CM066031.1, forward strand.
TTCTCCTCTGTGAGTTAATGATTAACAGTGAAATTATATGAACAGAAAAAGTACTCTCCTCTGTGAGTTACAGTGAAACTGTATGAACAGTACAGAAAAAAAATATAGAAAGTCATTTGCTTCTTGTGAGAACTTTGAAATTGTATGAAATAAAGCATGCATATGACTTACTGTAACCCTCAACCAATGGGGTATAATCACGATAGCAGGAAGGGGAAAGATAAATGTATAAAAGGAGTGAAATGGAATAAAGATTTGTGCCTGCTATAGTGAGCGACACCTCGCTCTTATAAGAATGAAATAAAACTTTTCGCTGGACTCCTTGCTCTGGAATTCAATTTATTACCTTTATAACACCTTGACATCTGCTTAGTAGGGCTCTAGCTTTGGGACCTGACTGAGCAAGATGGCACCTTTTGAATGGGAAGAGAACCATGCATGCATGGCAGCAATCCCAAAGGCTTTATTTGAAAGCTGGGGAATTGCTCCGTGTGGGCTCCGTCAGGGCTGATATCACCCATAAGTGAGGACTGATTCCTGCTGTCCCTAGAGAACACCTTTTACCAGAGTGTGCTATAGTGAGGCAAGATGGCAGCTTTAAGTGGAAAGGTGACCGTGCATGTGTGGTGTATCTCCAAAAGGCTTTCATTGAATTCTGGAGAGTGGATCCGCACGGGTGCTGACATCACCCATATGTCAGGACTGATTCCTGCTGTCCCCGAAGAACACCTGTTACAGATAACTATGCTTTCTTCTGACGTGGTACCTATGGGTCTGCTATGATTTATATACTTGGCTCTGCAGGTCCATCTTCTACAGCCAGCCTTCTGTTTATGCTTTTCTGTACATAGTTCTCTACTCTTTGGTTATTCGTTGTTGCCCATGTTGAGATTGTGTGTGGCTTGATATGTTCTCCCATATGCCTTGGGAAGAATACTGAAGAGACCACTGGTGGCTTAGGTGGATAGAGGCATGGGGGTGATGTTATCGAAACCTGGGCTTTTCATTGGTTCTTTGTCTCTACCAATCTTCTGATAGGAGAACACAACCCACTTGTCTGGACTGTTCTAGCAGGACTCCAGGAAAGGGCATTATCTTTTAGGTAAAATATCATTGTTTGTGAACCCTCTGTACGTGACCCAAAAAATAATCCAGTCTAATATCAGAGAAGAGTGTAGAAAACATTTCATCCAATTTGTCTTTGCAATATTTTAAGACATTTTTGAGCATGGGCTACTACTGTTGTAGTAGGAAAGGTAAGCATGGTTGCAGGCTTGTGAACATAGAGATGATCTTCACTGAAAATGGGAGATATTCCATGAATGGGGGAGCATCTTTTCAGAGAGAAATTAAAAGAAATAGTTGTTATCATTAAGGACCATGTCTAAACTATGTAGACCCTATCAGCAGCCATTATAGAATCATCTACTTCCTAAAGGTTCCCATATTCACAGTATCAGACAATATGCTCATAAAAAGTGGTGCCCATGTATGGGTTTTTGCTTTGCTGCTTGTAACCAGTCAGGTCTTTTGCAATATTTCTAGGCAGTAATCAGCACCTCTTTTTTTTTATCCTTTCATCATTCTGGAAATACACCCTCATACTCTTTCTTGACTTTTCCCTTTTTTTTATTTTAATTGAGCATTTCAATTTGTTATATTGAAACATTATAGTAATATGATGAGTAATTAAACATAAATAAGCATTTATAAGAAAAGAAAGGCAGTTTTTAGCACCCATCATGGTGGTGAAGGCAGTTTAACAGAACCAAATCTCTACAAGCTACCCATCCCATAATTAATTACTCCTTTTACATATCCAGTCTGAACAATTTTTAGGAGCTGTGGACTTTTAAGAAAGTCCTCCAACTGAGCTATATAGGAAAAAAAAGTGTAGCTTTCTCCTTGCAAGGGAATTTCAAGGACAAGGTTGCTCTCCCAAGGCCAACACACAAGGTTTCAGGCCCAAATTGACCCTATGCCTCAACTAAGTTGGTTTGGAGACATCAGGAGAAATACCAATTTCTTTGTCTACAAAATAAAGCACCTTTCTTTCGAAAATACAATTTCAACACCTTATTTTTATCTATCTCAGAAAAAAAGTAATCTATTAATGTAGCATGTGTTGGAATTACATTGTGGGAAGAATCTAGAAAAGCTGTTAAGTCCAAACATTCTGAAACAATTTGATCCAGCCCCCTTCACCTTGTAATTCAAACCTATTACCTCTAGATATATAATATATGCTAGAATTTCTTAAGCCTTTCACATCAGAGTAAAGCAATACCTCTTTCAAATACTTCTGAAATATTAAAGGAGACACACAATGAGTTTGAAAAAAATTCAAACTGTAATTTTTTTGCCCTAGTGGTGTTCTCAGAAGCCTCAAACTGATGGTGAATTGAGAGATTGACATTAATGAAAGAAGATGCCATAGCTTGTAATGTAGAAACATGAGTCTCGCTCTTCCCAAGATGAGGATCTATATCAGACAATTTAATTTCTTGATCAGTAAATTTTGCATAGCTTTCTTAGTAAACTCAGATAATTGATATGAAGTACCAGTCAAGGAGGCCTCAGTAAGAATAACCACCACCCAAATATCCTTCAGGCAAATGTCTTTGTCCTGTAAGGAACAAGGACTAGGCTTAGGTGCACAGATGCACTGTAAGCAGAACTATCCTAGGCAAAGGTACCCATTAGGAGGCGAAAACAGTAACAATGGTCTCTCCTTATGGATTAAAATATGACTGAGGGGAATGCCCCTCATCCAGCGACACCCCCCCCCCCTCCGGCCATGATAAAGGAGTTAGTCTGCAGGGGAGGGATACAAGAACCCAGTGATATAGTTAATGGCAGAGTCTGTATTGTGGTAAGGAGGGTGCAGCACAGCCCTGAGAAACAAAAAAAAGGAAACTTTTTCTTCCATAAGGGGGATGGGCTCACCTAAGCACATGTTCCAAAATGAAAGCAGTGGAAAAACCCACACCCAGACTCCAGGGCAACTATAGGAAGTGATAGGAGACACCTGTGGGTGGGGCCAGGAGAGAGAGCACGCTTGCAAACATTTAAGCACAGGCAAACAGAGAGCAGGAAGCGTCAGCAAGACCGGCAGGAGAGAAGCAAGACACGGGAACAGCTTGAAAGACGGCAGTCGGGAAAGAGCCAGGATCCAGGCTAATTGCACTCCTTCCAGGAGAGAGGAAGCGAGAAGGCTAGCTGTGAGGAAGCTGGAGCAGGAGGTCTCAGCTCCATCTGAAGAGGAACAAGTCTTCAGGTTTGGAGAGCCTAGAAGGGCTAGAGACAAACACTGCAGTGATCCCCCAGGCAGCTCTGATTCAGAGGACGCTACTCCTAGGAGATGCCCTTGCTATAAAAAGGTCTACAGTCAAGCTCAGTGGTAGGAGGGGAAAGTTTGAGGGAGTTAATGTGTGTGACTCTGACTCAGAAATAAGTATACCTGATTCTGAGGAAGAAGCTGTACCTTATGGGACGCATGCCAGGAAGAATCCTGTTCACAGTCAGTCAGTTACAGATAAGGTAAAGCAAACAAAGCCTTTAAATGTTTTACTAAAGGGAAAGAAGTCTGAGAACACTAATATAATCCTGGGGAGAAGAAGGGAAGTTCAGTGGGAAAGACTGTTCAAGCTTCTAAAGGAAGTAAAATTTGAAATCCCTGAACCTATCCAAGCCCCCACAGTCATGTAATGCAGAGGAAGACATGGAGGTGGAATTCTGTGGAGAGGAACCTGACTCCACAGACTCCCAAATGGAATGTTCTTTGTGCATAATCTCTGACTGAGAAAAGCTAAGGGTTTAATAGGAAGGAAACCCAGGAAACAGTTATCCTGATTATTGTAGCTAAGAAGCTTTAGAGAGAGAAGGAAATCTCATGGTTAAAGCTACAAGAACACTTGGGCTGAGTGAAAGTTTAAACATAGCAGTTTTAGTTTCTGTGCTGACAAGCAGAGAAGTGTTTTAAAGTTAAAACCTGAAGCAGCTAAGGGAACCTAAAAGGTTTGCTGGACTCTGCTGTTAAATACTAGTTCAATTATGTTTGTTTCTGGAAGAAGAGATTCTTTTGTTAAAGAGCTGGAAGAAACTGCTCATTGATAACTGCTGAAATACACTTTGTAAAGAAAGTTTATTTGGAGAAAACATCCTTTTTTCTGTTGTGGTTGGAGCCTTCTACAAAGGTCTTTGCAAAGCTGAAATTTAAAACGAAAAATTTAATAAATTTTCCTGTGTTGGCCAAAAATACCACTTGGACTGCTTTTTGCACGCAACTACACATTCAGAGGTCTTAGCCCTGAAGCTTAAGCAACATACAAGATACAAGATGGCCTGCCGCTTTCACTAGGCAACCGCCTAGTGGGGGCGCCGTCGCCACAGTATTCACTGATTTTTGAAGGCCACTCCTTTTTTTTTCAGCACATCTATTCATTGGCTGAAGAGTCAGAAGATGCACTCGTTGGTGCCCCCAGGTAGAGAAGCACACTTTGGATGCCCTCAGCTGGATCCAGGCCTACCAGCTGTACATGGGCATTTTCCATGAGAGACCTGGTGAAGGAACTCACTGGGTTCTTAGCTGGTCTCTCTGAGGAACCCCTGCAGCTGTTCAAGAACCTAGCCAAAGCCATCCGTGAGTACTCCAAATTCATGACTCAAGCAGCCTATGATGGCTTAGAGTCAGCGATTAGAGTAACTGGCAGGCATTGGTGCCCAATGCCAGGCTTGACTACAGTCTTCTGACCTCGAGCAATGGGTTCAGGACAAACTGGTCAATTTTGTATTCCAAGGGGAGAACCTCTTTGGCAAACCCATGATGGAAAATGTTGCCGAGTTGGAAAACGAGATTAAGACAACGACCAGGCTCTCCAAAAAGACTGCTGGACCTCCCCGATGGAAGGGCTTCGAGCAAAATGTTTTTTTTACCCAAGGAAAGGGGCTGCTTACAAAATCTACCCCCATTTTCAGGCCTCCCAGCAGGGTCAGCAGGCCAAGAGACGTGGGCAAGGCCCTCGTAAGCAGAAGGCTCCCAAGCCCCAGGTGTCTGCTCAATCCTAGCCTGGGGGGAGTTTTTGACTCCTTAGGCATAGCCTCTCTACCCCAAGGAGGACAGCAGCCCATGGTCAATGTCCTATTCCCTTCTTTGATTGTTTAAGTTATTAAAATTTTTAATGTTATTGTTTCTACATGCAAGCTCTCTGTAAAATGTGAAGTTTTATTGTAAACCGCTGATTGAATGATAGAAAAATTGTTAAATAAATAAAATGGGGGAAGTCTGATCCACTATGCCCACAAGTGGCTAGCCATCACCACCGATTCCTGGGCACTTCAGGTGGTCAAGGAGGGCTACCTGGCACAAACCACGTCCTCCTTTCTTTCTGGGAGAGCTTCCCTGGTCTCCCCTTCACTGGGACATTTTACTGCAAGAACTCGCAGGCCTTCTTGAGGATAAGGTGATAGAACCAGTGCCCCAACATCTCAGGGGCAAAGGGTTCTACTCCAGGTATTTCCTTGAGCCAAAAAGGACAGGGAGCCAAGGCCCATCCTGGTCCTGCAGAACCTGAACAAGTTCCTGGTGAGGGGGAAGTTCAAGATGCTCTCCGTTGGAACATTGCTGCCTTACTTCCAGTAGGGAGATTGGCTGTGCTCCTTGGATCTGAAGGATGCTTATACCTACATTCTCATTCACCCCAGCCACAGGCAGTATCTTTGCTTCATGGTGGGGGGGAGGCCACTAACGGTACAGAATACTACTCTTTGGCCTGATGTCTGCCCCAGGATCTTCTCCAAATGCCTATCAGTAATGGACATCTACCTCCATCTACAAGGGGTATTTGTCTTTCCCTGTTTGGATGACTGGCTTATAAAAGGAGGCACAGCTGCCAAGGTGCAACAAGTTACAGCACGCACCATTCACATCCTGCAACATCTGGGGTTCCTGATAAACTAATCCAAGTCACACCTCCTCCCAACACAATGTCTGGAGTTCATAGAGGCAAAGTTTTTACATTGTTCAGTTAAGGGCCTTCCTTTCTCTGGATTGTGCTGACCGTTTCAGGGAATTGGCCGCAGACGTGCAACACCCTTCTGGGATGTGGAGCCCACTGTGAGGAACTTCATACCCAGGGCAGCTGGTCACAAGCTGAGGGCAACCAGCAGATCAACTTCCTGGAGCTTTGGGCAATATATATAGCCCTCCAAGCATTTTGCCACCACCTGAGGCACCAGTCTGTGCTGATCCAAATGGACAATCAAGTAGCAATATTCTACATGAACAAGCAGGGGGGGGGGGGCCCTGGGTCTCACACCCTCTGCTGCTAAGAGATGTCACTCTGCTCCTATGCAATTCATTAGGGAATACTCCTATGGGCTGTATACTTACCAGGCCAGGACAATACGTTGGTAGACAAACTGAGCAGGGTTCTCCAACCACACGAGCTGATCCCAGAGTTGCCACCCAGCTCTTCAGACTCTGGGGGACCCCACGGGTGGACCTTTTCACCAGTTCGGACAACTACCAGTTGCTCCACTTCTGCTCCCATCAGCCCACCTGGGTAGCAGCAGATGCATTCCTCATCCTGTGGTCAGAAGGCCTCATGTATGCCTTCCAACCCATGCTGTTGATTGCCAAGGCTTTCCGTGACAGTGTCACTGAAACTGGTGGTGCCACTGTGGCCTAGGCAGCCATGGTTCCTGCTACTCCTCCAATTGTCAGTGGAGGCTCTAATCCCCCTGGGAAGTTCCCCGGGGCTCTTGTCTCAAGAGGAGGGCTCTCTCCTGCACCCCAACCTGGGGTCCCTATCACTGACAGCATGGCTGCTGAAAGGGTAGCCTTAGCCCCTTTCAACCTCTCGGAGGAAGTGGAAGAGATCCTGCTGGCCTCCCGTAAGATCTCCACCAGGAGGGTTTGTGCCTTCAAATGGCACAGATTCTTGGTGTGGTGCACAAAGCAACAGGTAAACTCATTCTCCTGCCCAGTGCAGATGGTGCTGCAGTACCTTCATCTCTCACCATCCGGGCTCAAATCAAACTCCATTAGGGTACACCTCAGTACCCTAGTGGCGCACCACCACCCTATTGAGGGCAAGTCCCTCTTGGTCCAGCCTTTGGTGATCAGCTTCCTGAGAGGACTCCTACTGTCCAAACCCCACATCCGCCCTCTGGCAACAGTGGGACCTCAACGTAATGTTGATTCAGCTTACTCACCTGCCAGTTGAGCCCCTGGTGACTTGCCACCTGAGGTACCTCTTGTAAAAAGTCGTGTTACTGGTGGCCCTCACCTCCGCTCGCAGGGTCAGCGAGATTCAAGCCCTAGCAGCGAATGCGCCATATACCAGATTCTACAAGAACAGGGTTGTGCTATGCATACAGCCCAAATTTTTTCCGAAGGTGGTATCTTCCTTTCTCCTCAACCAGGAGGTGGTGCTACTCACCTTCTTCCCAAGGCCTCACTTCAGCATGACGGAGACCATCCTTCACACCTTGGACTGAAAGAAGGCCCTGTCCTTCTACATTCAATGTAGGTAGGGCCACCGCAAAGCTGCTCAGCTTTTTATTTCCTACAACCCCAGTCGCCTGGGGGAAGCAGTGCCCAAGCAAACACTGTCCACTGGGATGATGGACTGAATCACCATGGCCTATGAGCAGGCTGGGCTCACAATGGATGGCTGGGTCACGACACACAGGGCCATGGCGGCCTATGTGGCAAACCTGCACTCTGTCCTGATGTTGGACATCTGCCGGGCTGCTACCTGGTCTTCAGTCCATAGCTTTGCAACTCACTACTGCCTGGAGAGGGAGTCCCAATGGGACAGTATTATCGGCCAGGCTGTGCTCTGTAATCTTTTTGGGGTCTGGGCAACTCCTAACCTTTGACCCTTTTGTGGAGCGTTGGTTCCCATCGGACACACGGGTCCTACTGCAGTCTGCATCTGCAGACTCAATTGTTGTTGCTCATGGCTCCCCTTAAGGGCGACCTTGTTTTTCTCTACGAGTTTTTGGTAGCCTGTAGCTAGGGAGTCCCATATGTGTAGACTGATTTCCTGCTTGTTCCCAGAGAAAGCGTAGTTATTCACCTGTAACAGGTGTTCTCCAGGGACGCAGGAATCAGTCCTCACAACCCTCCCTCCTCCCTTTGGAGTTGCTTCTTTACCTTTTCTTTTTTGCCGTCTTTTAGCTATGTCATCTGACTGATCAAGATGGCACCCTTGGGGGGAAGGGCACCATATGCATGGTGGCATCTCCCAAAGGCTTTCATTGAAAGCTGGGGAGATGCTTTCATGAGGGTTTCATCGGAACCGGGGTCACTCATATGTGAGGACTGATTCCTGCTGTCCCCGGAGAATACCTGTTACAGGTGAGTAACTATGCTATCCCTGAGGCCCTGGGGGAGGACTGAGGTGTCTGAGCAGGAGCGGCTGCCAAAACCTCCCTGGAAGAACTCAATGAACCTCAGTGATCATACCCAGGTCGTCGTAGCCATCCCCACCAGTCTCTCTCCTCTACCGGCGCCAGACCCGATACCCTCTGCATCTGTGCCAGGATGGAGGTCGTGGAACACAGCTTGTCTGCCTTCCTGGCTACTCAGCAGGCTGCGCTGTCCAGCTCTGCTGGTTCATCTGCCAAAACACCGGGACTTCGACTTCGAGGAGTTCCCCCAGTATCGAGTTGATCATCTGGAGCTCCTTCACCCGGGCCGATCACTGACTGAGGTCATGTTCACGGTCCTGCTCTATGGGACCCCGATCCTCCCTGGCCAGCAACAGTGGCCCTGGCTTGCCACTGAGGCCTGTGAGCCTCTGACCCGGGTCTGTTCAATCATCGAGTCTGCCTCTGACTCCAACTGGGAATCAGAGGATGACACTTCCAAGACACCTGGAGGCTTTGAGATCTGTCTGACCCGTTCCCACTGGGGGCCCAGTATCGGTCCCCACCTGAAGACAAGGCCTTCCTTGACTTCGTGCGGGACATGGCCAAAGCTCTGGCCTTCACTACCAAGTCGGTAGACGACCCTCAGTCAGAGGATCTTGAGATCTTCCATTTCAACTCCCCCCCCCCTTCCAAAGGAGTCGCTATCGGTGCCAGTCCCGGCGATCCTTGAGGCGCTACTCTTCTGTATGTGGGAGACACCGGCTACAGTACCCACAGTTAGTTGCTGGCTTGATCTTATGTATAAGGTCTGCCCGAGCCCGGGCTTCTGTAGGAGCCAATTACCAGACAACTCCTTGGTGGTCAAATCAACCATGCATCTGCTCCAAAGCCAAAAGATGCATTCCTTGACACCTCCCAGCAGGGAGGCCTGGAGCCCTTGACAGCCTTGGCAGAAAAGGCTACCAGGACTCCGTGCTGGGCCCAGGCATACCTCCTCTACATGAGAATGTTTCTCCCAGACACCATGACGGAACTAAAGGGATACTTTACCGGCCTTTCCAGTGAACCCTTCCAGAGGTTCCAGACACTAGCCAAAACTGCTGCCGATTGTTTGAAGTTTATCACCTGGGCCACCTACGATGGCTTCTAGCCCATGGTCCGGGTTACTGGTGCCTGTATCAGCACCAGGAGACAGGCTTGGCTCCAATCCTCCAACCTTGAGCAGCAGGTCTAGGAAAAGCTCCTGGACGTCCCCTACCTGGGACAGAACATCCTTGGTAAGGCCATAGCAGACAAATCCGCAGAGCTCGAGGCTGAATATGTGACAAGGAAATGGCTGTCGAAGAAACCTCCTCTCGGGCCCCAAGCACAAGGCCCCGGGAAGAAACCCCCCCCCCCCTCCTTCTTCAGGAAGGGCCTGGGATCCTGGAGCTATCAGCAATACCGGGTCCCACAGACCCTTCAGCAGGGCCCCCAACGACCTGAGCAATGACCTCACAAGCTAAAAGGCTTGGGCTCCAGCCTCCCTCCTTGCTGGTCTTTCTCAGTCCCATCTATTTCCTCTTCAATCTGTTCAGAACTCTGCAGCACGACTGATTTTCGCTTCACTGGCTTCCCTGTTCTGTATTCATTTCAAACTACTTCATTGCATGTCCCCTAGTCTTTCTATATTACGTTATCAGAATATAGAAAGACTAGGGGACATGCAATGAAGCTACAGGGTAAACTATTTAAGACTAATAAAAGAAAATATTTTTTCACTCAATGTGTAATCAAACTCTGTAATTTGTTACCGGAGGATGTAGTAAAGGCTGTTAGTGTAGCTGGATTTAAAAAAGGTTTGGACAAGTTCCTGGAGGAAAGGTCCATAAACCATTATTAAGAAGGGGACCCAGGATATCAGTGCTTGACCCAGTACAAGCATTGCGGAACCTGTGTCTTTTGGGGAAACTGCTAGGTACGTATGACCTAGTTTGGCCACTGTTGGAAACAGGATACTGGGCTTGATGGACCTTGGTCTGACCCAGTATGGCATATCTTATGTTCTTATGTACTTCTCCTAACCTTTAAATGCATTCACTCTATGGTCATGCATTATCTTTCCTCCCTCCTCTCTCCCTACTCCACCTCCCTGGTGAACTCTACTCCTCTGGTTTCCTCTCTATGCCCTTCTCTTCTAACGCTAACTCCAGACTTCGATCCTTTCACATTGCTGCTCCTTATGCCTGGAATAAGCTTCCCCTATCTGCATCAAGTCTCTTCTCTCTCCCTTTTCAAATCCTTGCTAAAAACATACCTCTTTGAGACCGCTTTTGGACCATGATCTTTGTTTTGCTTGTGTCTCCTCTTCCCTTTGACCTCATGCTTCTTGTATTGTCACATCTGTTTCTCTTTTAGATTGTGAGCTCTTTGAGCAAGGACTCTTTCTTTGTGTTTGTACAATGCTGTGTACGCCTCATAGTGCTTAATAAATGAATACTAATAATAAAAAAGATGCTCTCCCTTGGAACCTTGCTGCCATACCTCCAGCAGGGAGAATGGCTATGCTTCTTGGACCTAAAAGATGCATATACCCACATCCTCATCCACCCCAGGCACAGACAGTACCTCAGGTTCATGGTTGGGGCAACCAGTATAGGATACTACCATTCGGGCTCGCCTCTGCACCCAGACTCTTCACAAACATAAGAACATAAGATATGCCATTCTGGGTCAGACCAAGGTCCATCAAGCCCAGTATCCTGTTTCCAATAGTGGCCAATCTAGGTCATACGTACCTAGCAGTTTCCCCAAAAGACACAGGTTCCGCAATGCTTGTAGTGGGCCAAGCATTGATATCCTGGGTCCCTTCTTAATAATGGTTTATGGACCTTTCCTCCAGGAACTTGTCCAAACCTTTTTTAAACCCAGCTACACTAACAGCCTTTACTACATCCTCCGGTAACAAATTCCAGAGTTTGATTACAAGTTGAGTGAAAAAATATTTTATTTTATTAGTCTTAAATAGTTTACCCTGTAGCTTCATTGCATGTCCCCTAGTCTTTCTATATTCTGATAACGTAAACAATCGATCTACGTTTACCCGTTCCACTCTGTTCATTAATTTATAGACTTCTATCATATCTCCCCTCAGCCGTCTCTTTTCCAGGTTAAAGAGCCCTAACATTTTTAGCCTTTCTTCATAGGAGTATCCTTCCATCCCCTTTACCACTTTGGTGGCTCTTCTCTGAACCTTTTCTAATAACGCTATATCTTTTTAAGATACGGCGACCAGAATTGCACACAATATTCTAGGTGTGGTCTCACCATGGAACGGTATAGAGGCATTATAATACCTTGTTTTATTTTCCATTCCTTTCCTTATGATACCTAGCATTCTATTTGCTCTCTTGGCCGCCGCTGCACACTGGGCCGAGGGTTTTAACATGTTATCCACAATGACGCTTAAATCTTTTTCCTGGGTGGTGGTTCCTAATGTGGAACCTTGCATTGTGTAACCATAGTTTGGGTTGTTCTTCCCTAGGTGCATAACTTTGCATTTGTCCACATTAAATTTCATCTGCCATTTTGATGCCCAGTCTTCCAATTTATCAAGATCTTCTTGCAATTTTCCACAATCCTCTTGGGTTTTAACAACTTTAAATAGTTTTGATAACCTCACTCATTATTCCACTTTCCAGGTCATTTATGAATATGTCAAAAAGCAGCGGACCCAGCACAGATCCCTGGGTACACAACTATTCACCTTTCTCCATTGGGAAAATTGGCTATTTAGCCCAGCCCTCTGATTTCTATCTTTTAACCAATTCCTGATCCACAGTAGTACACTGCCTCCTATTCCATGACTCTTTAGTTTTGCAAAAAGTCTCTGATGAGGGACCTTGTCAAAGGCTTTCTGAAAGTCCAGATACACTATATCAACCGACTCACCTTTGTCCACCTGTTTATTCACACTTTCAAAAAAACATAACAGATTAGTAAGACAAGATCTTCCTTGTCTCAAAGTCATGTTGGCTGTCTCCCATTAGGCCATGACTATCTACATGCTGAGTAATTTTATTCTTTATGATGGTTTCTACCATTTTTCCTGGTACTGACGTGAGGCTCACCGGTCTGTAGTTTCCCGGATCACCCCTGGAACCCTTTTTAAAAATTGGTGTTACATTGGCGATCCTCCAATCTTCAGGTATTAGAGATGATTTTAATGATAGTTCACAGATTACTAATAGCAGGTCTGCAATCTCATATTTCAGTTCTTTCAACACCCTTGGATGTATACTGTCATACCCCTTGCCTAGGGCCAACGGCTGAATGGCAAAAGGGCTGCCTTATTTGTTTTCGGGCAATGTCTCAAGCCTAGTGCACCAGCAATGGATGCTGGGACTTGTAGTTTAATAACTCTCCAACAAAGTATTGTGACCACACGGGGTTCAAGGCAAACAAATAAATTTTATTCAGGGTTTTCCCCCTCGCATAGAATTCTTAACGCAAGACATGGCATGGATTATTTCTCCAAAATAATAGGATAACAGGAACAACTGAAAGTTGAGAATCAAATGACAGTAGTACTGTTTCATTCACAGCTCTGCTCAGGCTTCTCTGCAATACCAGCTTTCCATAGCCAAGGTTGAAGAACTGATCAGACAAACTTAAAAGTTTCAACAAAATGTCTTTCTTTCTCAGGTTTAGAAACAGCTAGGCACTTCTCTCATGCAGAGTTAACTCAGCGTAAGTCCAAGCTGTTTGCTTCACATAAAGAGCAATCCATTTCACATACGCCATTATCAACAGGTGCTTCGTCAACATCTATTATCATATCTTCACAAGCTCCATTAGCATTCTCTTCTAAGGAACTTTTATAATCGGGTTTAAACTAAAGCTTATTTAGAATCTCTTGCAGTTGTCCTATAAACTGTTCTCTCTGGTTTTCACGTACACTGCTTAGGGAAGGAGTTTGATTCTCTTGTAAGAATTTGAACACAGAATCTGAAGCTGTCTCAGGGCACTTACTTGGAATACTTTTACTCCTGGCTGGAGTTGGTTTTACTGCGTTCCTGTCCTGACTTTGCTCAGCACTGAACCTTAGCTTCTTAACAATATCCTCAGCACAGCTCTTGTTAGGGACTGAAGCACACGTACCTTTCCAACGTGCAATGCTTACTCTACAGTCAGAGCTCTTTCCCCGGGTAAAGGTAAGCCTTTCTACCTCCTCTCTGGGTTGCTTTGGCAGAAGCTTCAGGTTTGCTTTCAGTGCTCCTTGAGAATAGGGATCAACAGCCTCTCCAGAATTCTCCTTAGCTTGTTCTGAGTTCCATGATTTCCCTGCTAGTTTGTTTCCTGGTTCACCTCCTGGCTTCCTTCCTCCTGGCTTCCCTTCTCCTGGCTTCCCTCTCTTACTAAACTCTGAGGCAGCCTTAAAATGGCTTTTCTCACCAGCCACTCCCTCCTTGCTGCACATGTGAAGTTCATTAGGGCTCAAACTAGCTCTTACATCACTGCTGGGGCAGGGTTTAGTTCTAGCTAGTATATGCTCTGAAAGCTTGTGGTTTCCATGGGAACCCTGTTTGCCTTTACTTTTAAAGGTGTATCCCTCATTTCCTTCCCATTCCATTCGGTCCACACAACTCTCCTTATCACAATACCATCTGGCCCAGGTGATTTGCTACTCCTCAGTTTATCTAATAGTTGTAATACATCTTCCCGATGTATCGATATTTCCTTCAATTCTTCCGCACCTTTAAATACCACTTCAGTCAAGGGTAACATCCCTACATCTTCCTCAGTAAAGACCGAAGCAAAGAATTCATTCAGTCTCTCCGCTATCGCCTTGTCGCCTCTTAGTGCCCCTTTAACTCCTCTATTATCTAATGGACCAACTGACTCTCTCACAGGTTTTTTGCTACGAATGTATTTGAAAAAATCGTTATTTCGCATTTTTGCTTCCGCAGCAAGCTTCTTCTCAAATTCTCCCTTTGCCTGCTTTATCAATGCCTTGCATTTGACCTGCCAGTGCTTGTGCTGTTTCCAGGTTTCATCGTTTGGCTCTTTTTTCCATTTCCTGAAAGATGCTTTTTTGGCAACAACAGCCTCTCTGACCTCACCTTTAAACCATGCTGGCAGTTTTTTGGACTTCCTTCCACTTTTCTTAAAGCGTGGAATACAGCTGGCCTGGGCTTTCAAGATAGTATTTTTCAACAACACCCAAGCTTGATGTAAGTCTTTAACCTTTGCAACTGCTCCTTTTAGTTTTTTCTTAACTATTTTCCTCATTTTATCATAGTCTCCCTTTCGAAAGTTAAAAGGTAGTACTGTGGATTTCCTTACTAACCCTCCTCCACTAATTAAATCAAAGGCGATCATGCTATGATCACTATTGCCAAGTGGCCCCAACACCCTTATCTCTTGCACTAGATCTGGTGTTCCACTAAGGACTAGGTCTAATATTGCTTCCCCTCTGGTCGGTTCATGAACCAACTGCTCCAAGAAGCAGTCATTTGTCATCTAGGAACTTTATCTCCCTAGCATGTCCTGCCGTGACACTGACCCAGTCAATACCGGGGTAATTGAAATCACCCATTATTATTACTGCGCTGTAACTTTTGTTAGCTTCCTTGATTTCTTTGAGCATTTCATTATTTGTTCATTCTGGCCAGGCGGTCAATAGTACACCCCCAATGCCATCGCCTTCCCCTTTTTACATGGAATTTCAATTCATAGAGATTCTACAGCAAATTTAGTTTCCTGCAAAACTTTAATCCTTTCTGACTCAATGCCCTCTCTAACATAGAGCGCAACCCCTCCATCAATTTGATCAGCTCTATCATTACGATATAGTTTGTACCTAGGTATCAGTGTCACACTGGTTGTCCTCCTTCCACCATGTCTCTGATATTCCAATCATATCTAACCTCTCATTTAGTGCTATATATTCTAACTCTCCCATCTTATTTTTTAGACTTCTAGCATTTGCATACAAGCATTTTAGAGACTGTATTTTATTCATATTAATTTGGCTATTGGTAGACATGGGTAATTTGGGATCTTTAAGCTCTGTCTGCTCCATATTCTAGGGCATTTGGGCTACTTTACTCTTTTTTGGAACCTCTCTGCTTTTGGTAGTATCCTTCAAGGATACATTCTTCTGAACCATCCGCTCTTGGGCGACTGTCGGCTTTCCCCTATTATCTAGTTTAAAAGCTGCTCTATCTCCTTTTTAAAGGTTAATGCCAGCAGCCTGGTTCCATCCCGGTTAAGGTGTGAAGCCCATCCCTTCGGAAGAGCCCCTCCTTTCCCCAGAATGTTCCCCAGTTGCTAACAAATCCAAACCCCTCCTCTCTGCACCATTGTCTCATCCACGCATTGAGACTCCGGAGCTCTGCCTCCCTTTTGGGTCCTGCAAGTGGAACGGGAAGCATTTTGGTGAACGCCACCCTGGAAGTTCTGGATTTCAACTTTCTACCTAAAATCCTAAATTTAGCCTCCAGAATCTCCCTACCACATTTTCCTATGTCATTGGTACCGACATGTACCAAGACAGCAGACTCCTCCCCAGCACTATCTAAGACCTTATCTAGGTGGCGCGTGAGGTCTGCTACCTTCGCACCAGGCAGGCATGTTACCAAGCAATCCTCACGTCCACCAGCCACCCAGCTATCTACATGCCTAATGATCGAATCACCAACTATAACGGCTGTCCTAACCCTTCCCTCATGGGCACATGGCCCTGGAGAAACTTCCTCGGTGCGAGAGGGTTTTACATCACCTGGAGAACAGGTCCTAGTTACAGGATCACTTCCTGCCACACCAGGGTGATGCTCTCCTGTCACATGACCTCTCTCCTCCATGGCAACAGGGATGCTGCCAGACTGGAGGTGGGACTTCAGGACTATATCCGTGTAGGTCTCGTCTATGTACCTCTCTGTCTTTATGTTTTCCAAGTCTGCTACTCTAGCCTCTAGAGAACGGACTCCTTCCCTGAGAGCAAAGAGCTCCTTGCACCTAGTGCACACGTAAGACCTCTCACCAACTGGGAGAAAATCATACATGTTACACTTAATGCAAAAGACTGGAAAGCACCCATCTCGCTGCTGGACTGCTGTCTGCATCTTAGTTTTAAGTTTTTGTTTAGATCTTTAAGTTCTTTACTTACTAATGGTTTGCTATGGATATTTGTAACAATAAAACTGTACCTAATACGTTTAATATACCTTGTTCACCTGAAGCTTAATTAATCTCAGGTCCTTGGTGTATGACTGATTTGGGTAATGAGCTTCACCTGAGAGCACCACCTGTCTTTTAAGATGTGTAAGTACTATAAATCTACGATTATCCCGGGGTGGGTGGGGATGGGGAGGGAAATAACACTTATTTAAAGAGGGCTGCTACACAATACCCTGTCCTGTGCTGCTGAGTTAAGCTATATTCTTATTTGATTTAAATTATAGCTCTTTGCTGCTGCTAGGCTCTAACTTATTATGAAATTTAAACTACAAGCTCTCTGCTGGGCTCCAAATTTACCCATAAAACTCTCTTCTGTGTTTTAAATTTAAACTAAAAGTACTTTGCTTATACTAGGCCCTGAGTGACTATTAAATTAAAACTACAAGCTCTCTGCTGGGTATGAAATGTAACCAGAAAGTTTTCTTTTGTGTTTTAAATTTAAACTTAAACTGCTGCTGCTACTAGGCCCTGCCTGATTTAACAAAAAATAGTGGGTTCACAGATTAAATAGCTTTAATAGAAAGAATTCCTTTCAGAAAATTCCCAGAAGTATATACTCACAATTGCAGATCTCTCTCCAGAAGTAACAGTCCCCTTTCTGGTTCTTCAAGACTGAGGATCACAGAGCTCTGGTTGAGCTATTTATGCCTGTGCTGCTGAGGTAAGCTGTGACCAACTTCCTGAATGATTAACAGTCCTTGCTTGGATAGAAGGCGTCTTTCAAAATGGCCTTTTGAACTGCCACCTGGTGTTAACACCTATTGAAAATGTTTCACAGGTCTCTTGCCCCCTAGGTAGAAGGCCTCTTTGTAAAGGTCTCTAGAAGACTTTATTTGCTGCTCAAAGAGTACTGACCCTGTTTTGCCTTTTGTGCTAATTTATATTCTTATTTGATTTAAATTATAGCTCTTTCCAATTCATACTGCTAGACCAGTCCAGACAATCGGGTTGTGCCCCCCTGCCAGCAGATCCTGGAGACAGAGAACTCTACCAGAGCTCTAATAGGCTGATCCCTGGTGATGCTGCTGAGATGATGAGACTGTACCTCAAGGGGTCTCCCTCAGTATTTCTCTGTCTCCAGCAGACCTGGTAGCTTTTTTGTTTTGCTCCTTTGGAGAAAGGATTCATTTCCCTATTTCAGGACGAAGCTCGGGGGCTCCTCTACTTTGAGAGTGATCCCCTCTATTGGCAGGGTGTTTCAGCTGAGCTCCTGTATAGAAACAGTGACGCTCGCTGACTGAAGGCATTCCCGGCAGCTAGCCATGAGGGCAGCCTTGGCTGGAAGAAGGGCTCACTAACACTCGAGGGTTACCTCTGCGTTAGTGCTCGCTTGGCATCAGATGTGGTTTTCCTGATCCCTGCCCTTGGAATCCCTGCACTGGCCGGCATCTGTGAGTACAGCTTTCCTTTGTTTAATGCATGCTGAAACTCTTGAGGGGTCCAAATCCGACAAATTTTCGTGTTCTCAGAATTGTCCCATTTTTGGCACAGGGGTCAATCCTGGCCTGGGGGGCTGGTTTCTGCCTTTTTTTTTTCAAACATTCGCTGCTTTTTTGACCTTTTATTTAACTTTCATTTGTCCGGCGGCCATTTTGAATTTCCACGGAGCTCCGATTTTTGGTGGGAAGCTCAGCTCAGCTCTGCCCTGCTGT
The DNA here is from genome assembly GCA_033557465.1 of Ichthyophis bannanicus. Lineage (NCBI taxonomy): Eukaryota > Metazoa > Chordata > Amphibia > Gymnophiona > Ichthyophiidae > Ichthyophis > Ichthyophis bannanicus. The sequence goes on from CM066031.1 coordinate 706,471,209, forward strand.
ATATGCCTCTGTTCCTTCTCCTCTCTTAAGGGGGTTTTACGAGGATTGTACTACAGAAAGAGGAGTGCTCCGGAGAATAAGATTTAAAATCATTATTTTTCACACACACTGCCTTCTTCTGGGCTTAGATGCATTGTGTGTAACAGGAAGCAGAAGGAGCTGCAAAATCAGCAATGCGCATCCTGTTTGGCATCCTGTTTGGCGCACCCCGGGGAGTCTTCAGTGTTGCTAGCCACTCAGGAAGCTACGGCTCCTGACTTACCTGCAGTAGAGGGTCCGTTACCTCCTTTTTCAGTGGCGGCTTTGCAGGGAGCCCCTATGGGGGTCTCTCCGGCTGCCTTGAGTTCCTTGGCGCCTGGCTCTCCTTCTGAGGACCAACTTCTCCATCTTTTCCGCCAGGCATGGGCTTTGTGGCGGGCTGAATCCTTGGCTCCCTCGATGGGGCTTCAGCCAAAGACACCTGAGCGCCTGGGTGCTCCAGCTGGCCATAAGCGTTCTAAGGGTGCTGTAGCTCGCAAGGGTACGTCTAAGGCATTACACTTGCTTGTGCAGGATGATCGTGACCCTGACGAGGAGGTGTCTTTCGCGGGAGAGTCCGAGGACCTCTCTGGGCGCGAGGATGGGGAGTATTCTGCATCGGATTCTTCTGTTCTGGGGCCGGAGGAGTCACAGGATATCCGGCTGTTCCGCAAAGAAGAATTGTCCGTCCTCATCGGTCAAGTGACGGAAGCTCTCCGTCTTTCGGCACCGGCGGAGCCTCCAGCCTCTCAGGCTCAGTCTCAGGCGGATCCCATCTTGCTGGGCATTTGCAAGCCCTCTAAGGCTTTTCCTTTCCCTACGGAATTACAGCAAATGGTGTCCCGGGAAAGGGACTCTCTGGACACGCCCTTGCTAAACGCTCGTCACCTAGGGCAGTTATATGTTTGGCTGCCAGAGCTTCTGGAGCAGTGGCTCGTGTACCCTAAGGTAGATGCCTTGGTTTCCGGAGTGACTAAGCATACCACCATCCCTGTGGAGGGAGGAGCGGCTCTCAAGGATCCACAGGATCGGAAGGTGGAGAACTTGCTGAGGACGGCTTTCTCCGCATCCTCCATGGCTCTGCAGGCGACGGTATGCGGGGGGCTAACAGCCCGAGCGCTGTTGCGCTGGATCCAGCGCTTGCCTGAAGATTCCTCTCTTGGGCGTTTGGAGTCTGCCACGGCCTTTTTGGCAGATACCTTTATGATCTGTTCCGCCTTTCGGCTCGATCGGTGGCAGCCGTGACGGTGGCGAGGCGTTGGCTGTGGCTCCGTCAATGGGCGGCGGATGTCGTTTCCAAGTCCAGGCTCTCTAAGCTGCCGTTCAAGGGTAAGCTTCTGTTCGGCGAGGAGCTGGACAAGCTCATAAAGGATCTTGGGGAGGTTAAGCCCCAACGCTTGCCGGAGGATAGGCCGCGAGCTTCGGCTCGCCGGTCTTCATGGGCACAATCTTTTCGCCGTTTCTCCAGGAGCAGGGACTTTAGGAGGTATCGCTCCTCCAAGCCTCCGACTCGGCCTAATCGCTCTGGAAGAGGAAGTCAGTCCTTTTGGGGGGCCCGCTCAAGCTCCGACTCCTACTCGGCAGGAGGAAAGTTCTCAGGGACCACGAGGTCCTCCCGCTGATGGGGCGCTAGGTCCACTCTGGTCTGTGCCGCCCGTAGGGGGTCGACTGGCATTGTTTTCTCAGGAGTGGGTGCGAATTACCTCCGATCTTGGGTTCTCAACAGCATCTCTCGGGGTTATTCCCTCGAGTGCTCTCGCCCGATCCCCGAGGCCTTCCTAGTCTCTCCGGCGGGATCTCCCGAGAAGCGCCACATCGTCCAGACAACACTCGAATGCCTGCTTCTTTTGAACGCCATACGTCCCGGTCCACCTCTCGAAGAAGGGACGGGTCGGTACTCCATTTATTTCGTGGTGCCCAAGAAGGATAGTTCCTTTCGACCTATTCTAGATCTCAAGGGGGGTAAACCACAGCCTTCGGGTTCCTCATTTTCGGATGGAGACGTTGCGTTCCGTGATCCAGGCGGTACGCAGGGGCGAGTTCCTGGCATCGCTTGATCTCGTGGAAGCGTACTTTCATATTCCCATCCGCATGGAGCATCAGCGGTTCCTCCGATTTGCAGTTCTAGGCCGGCATTTTCAGTTCCAAGCCATGCCTTTTGGCTAGGCCTCAGCGCCACGGACATTTTCCAAGATAATGGTGGTGGTGGCCGCGGCCTTACGCAAGCAGGGGATCCGAGTTCATCCTTACTTGGACGATTGGCTGATTCAGGCGGACTCTCTGGCAGAGGCTCGCAAGACGGTAGACCACGTAGTGGCTTTTCTGGAGGGCCTTGGGTGGGTGTTAAATCATTCCAAGAGCTGCCTCCAGCCGTCTCAGGTCCTCGAGTTTCTCGGGGCTCGGTTCGACATTCACTGCGGGCGGGTGATGCTTACACAAGTTTGCTTCCAGAAAATTGTAGATCAGCTCCAGCGATTCCTACTGCGAGAGGCACCTCGAGCTTGGGATTACCTCCAGCTTCTGGGGTCCATGGCGGCTACCATCGATGTGGTGCCTTGGGCACGGGCGCATATGCGAGAGTTGCAGAGGGTGCTCCTGTCGCGATGGTCGCCGGTGTTGGAGGATTATCAGGCTCAACTTCCACTTCCGCCGTCTGTCAGGCTCGACCTTCGATGGTGGCTCCGGGCACGCAACCTTCTACAGGGGGTTCCGTTGGAGTCTCCTCTTTGGTTGCTTCTGACGACGGACGCCAGTCTCTCCGGGTGGGGAGCGCTTTGCGGCACACATGCAGCACAGGGGGTCTGGTCGCCTCAGGAGGCCCGCTGGTCCATCAATTGCTTCGAGGCGAGAGCGGTTCGCCTAGCCTTGCAAAGGTTCCTGCCTCTCGTACATCGTCAAGCAGTTCGCATTCTCTCTGACAATGCCACGGCGGTGGCGTATCTCAACCGCCAAGGGGCACAAAGAGTCCGGGGGTTTCCAAAGAAATGAGGCTTCTCCTTCTTTGGATGGAGCGGCATCTCCTCGCCATTTCGGCACAGCACATTGCGGGGAAGAGCAACATCGAAGCGGACTTCCTCAGCCGCCATATGCTGGATCCCAGAGAATGGGCTCTGGCGTCGGCACCTTTTCAGCTGATTATCCTCCAATGGGGTCAGCCGGCAGTGGATCTCATGGCGACGTGGGAAAATGCCAAAGCACCAATCTTCTTCAGCCAATGGAAAGACAGCAGGTCGCATGGAATAGATGCGTTGTTGCAGCCGTGGCTGGCCTGACTCCTCTTGTATGTCTTCCCTCCGTGGTCCATGGTAGGCAAGATTCTTCAACGGATCAGGGAGCATCACGGGCCGGTGATTCTGGTAGCTCCGGATTGGCCTCGCAGGCCCTGGTATGCGGATCTCGTCCGGCTTGCGTGAGCAGCTCCTCTGCCGCTTCAGGGTTTTCCAGTGCTTCTGCAGCAGGGGCCAATTGCCATGGAAGACCCGGCTCCTTACTCGCTTACGGCTTGGCTCTTGAATGCTGCAGGCTAGTTCGTAAGGGATATTCGGCTAGCGTGGTATCCAGCTTGCTTAAGGCGCGCGCCGTTCTTCCACCTCCTTAGCCTATGCTCGGGTGTGGCGTCTTTTCGAATCATGGTGCTCACAGCGTGGGGTGTCTCCCTGGAGTAGCGGCATTCCTGATATTCTTGCGTTCCTCCAGGCCGGCCTGGACAAGGGGCTGGCTCTCGGTACTCTTCGGGTTCAGGTGGCGGCCCTTACATGCTTTCGTGGTCCGGTTTTGGGGCGCTCTGTCGCTTCGCATGTCGACGTCTCGTGTTTCCTCAGAGGAGTTAAATTCGTGCGGCCCCCGTGCCGTCTGGTCTTCCCGGCCTGGGATCTCGCCATGGTCCTCCGGGCCTTGATGGCTTTGCCTTTTGAGCCGTTACGGGCCTCTTTGCTCAAAGACTTAACCTTGAAGACGGTGTTCCAGGTGGCAATTACTTCAGCGCAACGCATTTCCGAGCTCCAAGCGCTCTGTTGTCGGGATCCTTATCTTTCTTTCTCGTCGGAGGGCGTGACTCTTCGGACAGTTCCATCCTTTTTGCCCAAGGTGGTTTACGCCTTTTCATGTCAATCAGCCCCTCTTCTTGCCGTCCTTCTCTCCAGAGCAGTGTACGGGTCGGCGGCGTCACTTACGTGCATTAGATCTCAAACGGGTCCTCTGTCGGTATCTTAAAGTCACCAATTCCTTTCAGCAGATGGATCATCTCTTTGTCCTTGCGGGCTCCCGTCGAGGGTTTTCAGCCTCTAAGGCAGTATACTATTGCCAGGTGGCTAAGAGGAGCTATTGAAGCAGCCTATATTCTTCAGCGCAAATCGGTGCCTGTAGGGCTCCGAGCACACTCCACGCGGGCGCAGGCGACGTCTTGGGCTGAGCGTTCCCATGTGGCACCCCTCGACATCTGCCGGGCGGCGACTTGGTTGTCGCTATCGACTTTCGTCCGTCACTATCGATTGGATGTCCACGCTCGGCAGGAGATGAGTTTTGGCGCGTCAGTGCTTTCGGCAGCTTTGGACCCACCCTAGAGGTCGGTAGCTTGGGTACTGCCCGTTTCTCTGGACTGGTCTAGCAGTATGAATTGGAAGGTGAAATTTCACTTACCGTTAATTTCCTTTCCTAGAATACTGCTAGACCAGTCCAGGACCCACCCTGCTGTCAGTCTCAGTCCTGCTGGTGCAGCGGAGCCGCCGTTATCTTTTGCTTTTTGTTTTTTCCTTCCAGAGTCCTGGCAAGTGAGCCTCTAGTCCCTTTGTCCTTCTCGGTGGCCTTCAGTTTCTGGGAATGCTTTCAGCACCTTGTACATAGTTGAGGCCGGGTCAGTTGACTGGCTGTATGTAGTTGTTTAGTTTTCATGAAGTTCAGCTTGTGGACGATACTGAGGGAGACCCCTTGGGGTACAGTCTCATCTCAGCAGCATCACCAGGGATCAGCCTATTAGAGCTCTGGTAGAGTTCTCTGTCTCCAGGATCTGCTGGCAGGGGAACACAACCCGTCTGGACTGGTCTAGCAGTATTCTAGGAAAGGAAATTAACGGTAAGTGAAATTTCACCTTGCTGCTGCTAGGCTCTAACTTATTATGAAATTTAAACTACAAGCTCTCTGCTGGGTTCTAAATTTAACCAGAAAGCTCTCTTCTGTGTTAAATTTATACTAAAAGTACTTTGCTGATGTTAGGCCCTGCGTGATTATTTAAATTAAAACTACAGCTCTCTGCTGGGTTCCAAATTTAACCAGAAAGCTCTCTTCTGTGTCTTAAATTTAAACTTAAACTGCTGCTACTAGGCCCTGACTGATTTAACAAAAAATAATGGGTTCACAGATTAAATAGCTTTAATAGAAAGAATTCCTTTCAGAAAATTCCCAGAAGTATATACTCACAATTGCAGATCTCTCTCCAGAAGTAACAGTCCTCTTTCTGGTTCTTCAAGACAAAGTGCCTGGCAGTCGTGGTGGCCTACTTATGCCTCCAAGGAGCCTTTGTCTTCCCCTATATAGACAACTGACTCATCAGAGGAGAGACAGCCACTGAGATGCAACAGGCCACAGGCTGCACCATCGGTGCCCTGCAATACCTAGGGTTTGTGATAAACTACCCCAAATCCCACATCATGCCAACAGAGACATTGGAGTTCATTGGGGTGCATCTGGATACCCACCAGGTGAAGACCTTTCTGCTCAGCAACAGGGCTGGATGGCTCATGGCCCTGGCTGCAAAGGTCCAGGGCGGACGTTCCGTGTTGGCACACGGCATGCTCTGCCTGCTTGGCCACATGGCCTCAATGGTACACATCACACTGAACGCCCGCCTTCACATAAGGGTGGCTCAGTGGTGCCTCAATGGATGCAGGCCATCGGCCGCCTCCAGGACAAAGTCTATGTGACCCGCCCTCTGGCAGAGTCGCTGTGCTGGTGGCAGAGCATGCAACACCTCAGAACAGTCATGCCTTTTCATTTTCCCACTCCTCAGCAGATCCTCACCATGGACACCTCATTGCTGTGTTGGGGAGCCCACTGTGGGAACCTCTACACATAGGGCAGTTGGTGCTGGGCCAAAGCCCAACAGATCAATTTATTGGAGCTCAGGGCTATATTCCTGGTGTTCAGGCCTTCCGCCACAGTCTCCGGCACCGGTCGCTGCTCAGCCAGACAGACAACTGAGTGGCAATGTTCTACATGAACAAGCAGGGAGGCACAGGCTCCTACGCCCTCTGCCAGGACATAGTAGCCCTCTACTCATATGCAATCAGCCAGGGGATGCTCCTGAGAGCGGTCTACCTCCTGGGCCAAGACAGTGCCCTCGCGGACAGGCTAAGCAGAGTCCTGCAACTGTATGAATGATGGCTAAATCCCAGAATAGCCCACAGGCTATTCTGGCTCTGAAGGACCCCCCCCCCTCCCCAGATGGACCTCTTCACTAACCTGGCCAATGGCCAGCTGGCCTGCTTCTGCTCCAGCCAACCTCACCCATCTCAGATAGCGGCAGATACTTTTCTCAGCTCATGTTCGGAAGTCTTCTGTACGCCTTCCTACCCACACTGCTGGTTGCCAAGACCCTATTCAAGGTCCTTCAGGACAGGGTGTTGCTAATCCTGGTAGCCCCCTGGTGGCCCAGGTAACCATGGTTCTCACTGCTACACCATCTAGCGATGGAACCCCCGCTTCTTCTCAAGAACTCCCTGGGGCTGTTGACTCAGGAGGACTCTCTCCTTTATCCCTACCTGGGGTCTCTGGCGTTAATGGCATGGCTGCTGAAAGGCTCCCTTAGCTCCCTTTAACCTCTTGGATGAGGTGGAGGAGTCCTGTTGGCCTCCTGCAAGTCTTCCACAAGATGTGCTTATGCCTTCAAGTGGTGGAGATTCTCTGTGTGGTGCTTGGAGAAACCGGCAGACCCCTTCTCCTGCACAGTGCAGCTAGTCCTGCAATATCTGCTTCATCTCTCCCATGCCAGACTCAAGTTCAACTCAGGGTGCAGCTGTGTGCCCTTTCAGCACACCACCACCCTATTGAGGGCAAGCATCTCTTGGCTCAGCCTTAATCTGCCCGCCCCCGTAGAATGGGACCTTAACATAGTGCTGACGTGACTCACCCGACCACTGTTTGAGCCCCTAGCCACCTGCGATACCTCTCCTGGAAGGTCTCTTTCCTGGTGGTGCTCACCTCCGCTCATGGGGTCAGAGAACTCCAGGCTCTGATGGTGGAGCCACCATATACATGGTTCTATAAGAACAAGGTCGTGCTTGGTATGCACCTCAAATTTCTGCCGAAGGTGGTCTCTTCCTTCCACCTCAATAAGGAAGTGGTGCTCCCCACCTTTTTCCCACAGCCTCACACTAGCAATGCGGAGGCTATACTTCGTACTCTGGACTGGCAGAGGGCCCTTTCCTTCTACCTGCTGTGTACCCAGGGCCACCCCAAAGCTTCCCAGCTTTTCGTCTTCTATGACCCCAGCTGGTTAGGGGAGGCAGTGACAAAGCAGACCCTGTCCACTTGGGTTGTGGACTGCATTGCCTTCGCCTATGATTAGGCTGAGCTCTCGGAGCGCTGAGTTATGGCTCACAGCATCAGGGCTATGGCGACCTCTGTTACAAACTTGCACTCTGACCCGCTGACAGACATCTAACCCAGTAAAAACCGTGGAGGCAAGGAAGGAACTATAATACCACCTTTATTTCATAACACTGCCATGATTCTTGATCAGCTAAAAAACAGAGTTCTTTAAAATCACCTTGTGTCTTTCTATAAAGGCCTTCTCACTTGCCGGATATATATGCCAATTCTGGCATAGCCAAAGCCCCTGAGGAAGGCATAAACGAAACACGGCCTGTGTCGGGCCTGGCTTTATGAAATAAAGGTGGTATTATAGTTCCTTCCTTGCCTCCACGGTTTTTACTGGGTTGCTGTTGGTACGTGGACCGTGCTTTTTGTTGGACCGCTGACAGACATCTGCCATCTGGTCTTCAGTCCACACCTTTGCAGCTCACTACTGCCTGGAGGAGTTCCGACAGGACAGTGCCTTTGGCCAGACCATACGCTGTAATCTTTTTGGGGTTTAGGCAACTCCAACCCTTCTGTGTTCAGGCTACTGGTGCGATGGTTGTCCCTGGACACTGGGGGTCCTTTCAGAGTCTGTCCTTCGGACTCACCGGCTGCTACTCATGGCTTGATTGCCTTTTCTACAGGTTGTCAGTAGCCTGTAACTAGGGAGTTCCTGCTTATTCCTGGAGAAAGTGTAGTTGCTCACCTATAACAAGTGTTCTCCAAGGACAGCAGGAATCAGTCCTCACAACCCTCCCTCCTCCCCGTAGAGTTGCCTTAACTATACCAATTTGGTTTTTGCTGTCTTAGCTATGTCATATGGCTGAGCAAGATGGCACCCTTGGGAGGGAAGGGGACCATGCATGCATGGTGACATCTCCCAAAGGCTTTCTTTGAAAGCTGGGGAGATGCTTCTGCATGGGCTCCGCCAGTGCCGACGTCACGCATATGTGAGGACTGATTCCTGCTGTCCCTGGAGAACACCTGTTACAGGCGAGTAACTGTTTTTCCAATCTAATATCCTGCTACAAAGAGCTTGAAAAAGATGGTCTATTTTGAGCTCTTTAAAAAAAATATATATATATGTGTGTGTGTGTTTATGTATGTTCATTCACCCAGAGCAATAACAATTCTGCACAGACCACTCTGCAGAAACTCACTTCCTCTGTCTTTTTTGAATGATCTATGCTGCAAAATTGAACTCTACATCTTGTACCTTTCATGTTACTTGAATATGACAACCTGTGGAGAACTATTTCCAGTCTACCCTTGTGCAGAGACTATAGGTGCAAATAGTGATCTTAAGCCAGCCTTGAGTGATACCAAATTCTCTCCCCCCCCCCCTTATGTTATGCTGTGTTCTGTTCTGTTTAATGTTGTAATTCATATCTTATTGTCCTCATTTATTTATTTAACAGGGGGAGGGGTTATACCGCTTTATCATTTCAGTCAAAGCGGTTTACATTGTAACTTAAACTTGGTAATGTACGTTACATTGGTTGACAATTCAATCAAATGTTGCAACAAAAAAAAAAGACCTGAATACCAGGCAGCAATCATCTCCCTAGATCTCAGTACCTCCTTTGTTCTGATTGATCCTTCATTTTTGCTTCAACAAATGTCAGGAAAAGGATTAGATAAGTCTTGTACTGGTTCTCATCATATCTTCACAACTATACTTTTGTAGTAAGGGAAACTCCACATCCAGGAAATATACCCTCCTATTTGGCATCCCTCAAGGTACTATTCTTGTCCCTACATTGTTCAGTTTATCCCTTGACCCTTAGGAACCCTTATTCAGAGTATCTAATAGATATATCTTTGGTCTGTAATATTCATGATTTCAATATCAGCAATCTTCTCCCAATCTTTCTGTTAAACTCTGGTGTAAATACAATTGGCTAGAATATCATAGCATGAAATTAAACCCTGCCAAATCAAAAGTCATATTGATTGGATGTCATTTTCCTTTTCTATTAATCTCACCTTTTTCACTGATGATCAACCAATTCCATTACATGCTTGCATCATAATATGAGGATGCAAAATAACCTTTTAATGTTTGAAATACAAATCTCAGCAATCCTCAGATCCTCCTCCTGGATTGTTATGCAGAGTTGGGAAGTTCTTGGGCAGCTGTCCTATGGGGTGCCTCCCCAGTTGAGCTTGCAGTGTGGCTGTCTCCTGGGCACATCTACAGATACCCTGTTGGAGTTTCCTGCCTGAAGGAGTGAGGGCCAGACTCCTCATCACATAGATGACCAGTTGAGCTTCCTGCTGAGCTGCTTTAGGCTCCCTTTATATTTTTTTATTTTTTCTTATTTCTTATTTTTCTTTATTTTAGTTTTCTGACCACCACCTCTCTCCACCCCCATGCCCTGTCACATGGGTTTATGTCTTCACAGGCCCTTTAAGGCACTTCAAAAGCAAAATCCTTAAAAGTGCCTTTGCCAGCTGCATTGCAGAAGACACCTCTGGCAGCCTTTATTCACAGCCCAAGGCTGCTGCAGATATGGGGAGAGTAAGTGTTCCAGCAGGGTCTTTACTCTATGCCTGGAGCCTGTTCTTCAGGGCTCTGCAGTTTTGGGTGGGTTGCTAAGGAGGCAGTCATTTATTCATGTCAAGAACCTTCTGCTTCCTTCCCTACAATTTCAGGCTACGAGCCAATTACTGTGCTGCAGCTCTCCCCTGTGGATTCAAGGTTTATGCTGGGTCAGAAACACCACTGTCAGGCTGTTGGAATGCACCATATTTTGTGAAGCTTGCACCATAGATCCCAGTGGCCCATTGGGGGAGCTTCCTGTGGCTCTGACCATGTCTCAATTGACATCAGGCCTGGTGCAGCATGCTTCTCCAGAGTTGCCTACAGTTAGTTCTAAGATGGGAATAGCTGTCATTTTATCTACTTGCAATACCTCCAGCCCAGACAGACCTCCCCACACCTCCTACCTGAGGCAGCATCTGTCAGTGGATTGAAATACAGTCAAACCTCGGTTTTCATTTGCCCCGGTTTTCATACGTTTCGGTTTTCAACGTCTTTTCTGACTGAGATTTTGTCTCGGTTTTCATGCATTGCTTCGGTTTTCAACGTCTTTTGACTGAGATTTTGTCCCGGTAGCAGGGAAGAAAAGCTGTCAACGTAAGCAGGAGATGTTGCATGAATGTGGGAGGCAGTTCTTTCTCTTGCAGGGTACGTCTGAAGCTATATCATTAAGATTTTCTGCCATTCTGAAGCATTGAGCAGATAATGTAAAGGTATTTTAATGGGCTGAATTCAATGTGATTCCGAAGAGAGCTGGGCACAGCAGCTTGTCAGGGGTGGCTAAGGCCAGATGTTAACATACTGTACTGTACAGTACTGTACTTAGCTTGCTTTCAGTGATGTTAAATGTTCATTTATCCATTTCATTAGCCATTTATATTTATTTCTCATTGTTTTCTGTATGTAAAAATATAGTTATTCTCTATAAAATGTATTTTTTGTGAATATTTTTGGGTGTCTGGAACGGATTAATTGGATTTACATTATTTCTTATGGGAAATATTGCTTCAGTTTTCATACGTTTCGGTTTTAGTCAGACTTTTTCGAACGGATTAATCATGAAAACCGAGGTTTGACTGTACATATGCAGAGGGATAGACCAGGGGTCTCCGGTGCCCCTTTTATGACTGCTTCTGGTGAGGGTTTGGGTTTTTTTTCAGTTTTTGCACCAGGCATGCTTCCTATGTCAAGCCACTTCATAAGCAGCCTCCAAAGATCCCTTGGGAGCGGTAGGTCCATGAATGACATGCCCTTCCTCCACTGGGTGGGGGCCCCTCTAGGGAGGGGGCAGGCCCACTGCCACTGAAATGCTTGTGCTTGGGCACCTTAAGGGCTTGCATCTGGCCCAGGAGGAGCCCCAGAAGCATCAGCTTCGATCCCTGCCTAATGACCAGAAGGAGGATTCTGGTCAGGAATTCTCTGAGACTGATTCTAGTCTCCAGGAGGGCAAGCTGTTGCTCCCCTGAAGAGAAAAGGGGAGGACTCCCTCATGCGCCTTTTTTTGGTAGGATGAGTTCTCCCTGAACAAGCAGGAAATAAGTCCTCGCATATGGATGATATCACCAACTGAGCCCACACGGAACACTCCCAAGCTTCAATTGGAAGCTTTTGGGAGCTGCACCATGCATGCGTGCCTGCCTGCTGTAGTACCATCTTCCCCTGTCTCTTTTTTTCCGTGGAGTCCACAGGACATGTCCTGCAGTAGTGGAAAAATATTCTCTTATCTGCCTTTTTTGAGAGTTTTTCACCACCTGTCTTCGGTTAATCGGCTCCCAGCCAATAATGTTTCATTTTCGTTCTTTTGTTTGTCTTTTTCTTGTGCTTTTTTGCTTTTTCCCCTTGTCCGGACCTTTTTTCTGCCTTCATAATTGAGACTTTTGACCTCACCAAGGTGGTCTTCTCCGACATGCCTAAGCCGGTGAATAGCTTTAAGAAGTTCACGAAATGTGGCTGCACTGTTTTGGTCATGGACAGGCATAACTGGTGCCTGCAGTGCCTTGGGCCTGATCCCCAGCTTGTGTCCTACAACGTTTGCCTCCAGATGATGAGGGAGGGGCCTGAAGAGCTGGGAAAAGCAGGGGTCACTCTTTGGAATGTCGGATTCAGCATTCTCAGCCCCAGCGTCAACTCAGTCATGGAGCCCAGCCGAGGCTTCATCTGGGCAGGATGCCAGAGTACAGTCATAACCAGGGAGCGGAAGCTTGATGTCTGATTTGCAGCCAGGAGGGACTTAACACCAGTCCCGTCAGCCTTGAAAGAGGCCCCCCCCCCCCACCGAGCACCAAGACATGCCTAAGGTGCATTGTCACCACAACCATTCTCAGTGCAAGATGGATGGCAAGCTTCCACAGCAGGAGTCATTGACTCACAGATGGGAGGAATCGAGCCCCATAGCCCTGAAGGGTTGTCGGATGTCTCCTGCCAGAGGTATTGACACTGATGGCCAAAGTTCCTACTCCAGCCCTGGTCCCCTCAGAGACAGTGGTACTGGAGGAACGTCTGAGGGCCCTTGAGGCTCACATGGCGGAGGTTCTGGACTTGGAAAATGCAGGGCCTGTGATGACTTCAGCATCATCACTGCACTCTGTCCAGCCCATTTTGGAGACCCATGCACTGCCAGCAGAGGTGAATGCATTGGGGATGGTGATCCGAATCGATGCTGGTTCCACAGTAATCTCCTTGTTGAGAGTATCGGGGTCTGATGTTCCTGGGCACCTCCATGTGCACATGGAGCACCACAGCTTCCACTATTGACCGCTCTCTCGCATGACAAGGACAGGAGGCAGGAGGAAACAAGGCATTACTTTGATTTCCTCTCAGAGTTCAAGTCGGAGGACTGGGAAACCAAGGAAGGCTTGGCCATCTCGGATGGCGGTTCCCTCCCCTCCCTTTGGACCAGTCCTTTCCTTATAAGCGGTGCAAGTCAGCCCTGGAGGATATGTCCTTCCAGGACTATTTTTGGAATATGGTGACGGCCATAACATTTTTCCTCGAACCTAAGGATGTGCTGAGGGTGCAGTAGCTTGAGCTCATGCAGTACCCTTTGGTGCCCAAGGAGGCAGTGACTATGCTGGTGCACCATGTTCTGCAGAGACTATTGCTGTGACTGTGGGAGAGTCCCTGCCTAAGGCCAGCAGCTGGACTCGATGTACCGTGTCCAGAAGGCACCGGGCTTTGAGAAGTTCCAGCTGCCACCTAACTCCATAGTGGTCAAGTCAGCCCTCAAGGACATAAAGAACATAAAGACTCACTCCTCAGTGCCCCCGGGGTGGGAGTTCAGAGCCCTGGAATCCTTCGGGAAGCAATACTACTTGGGCTCCATGCTGGTGGCCCAGATCCTGTTCTACCAGCTTTATATGGGCATGTTCCTAAAGGATATCATGATGGACCTAGCAGAGTTTGCTGCTTATGTCCCTCTGGACCACCAAGTCCTTCCGTTCCCTGATAGGCCACAGCAAGGATTGTTCCAAGTATTCCATGCAAGCCATGTACGACACCTTTGAATTTGCCTGCAGGGTGGCAGCGGTAGGCATCAGCACCCAATGGCTGGTCTGGCTCTAGTCCTCTGACCTGGAGCAGGGGGTCCAGGACAAGCTGGCCAATGTCCCTTGTATTGGGTAGAACTTGTTTGGGAAGCCAGTTGAGGAAAAAGCGGATATGCTTGAGAAGGAGCACGTGATGCTCTCCAGACTCTCAAGGAAAACTGTGGGCCCCTCGCGTAGAAAGTACCAGAGTAAGAAGGCTTTCTACCCATGGCCATACCGGTACAACCTGGTGCTCAGCCAAAGGTGCAGGCCCCCCGCAAACAGCAGAGGGAGAAGCCTCAAAAGGTCCAACCAGCCACACAGCCCAAGCCAGGGGTGGGCTTTTGATGAGTTCCTCAGGAGTATAACCAACCATCCTGAACTTGCCGGAGTTCTTCCTCAGGTAGGGGGCGGCTCATCCCCTTTGCCTTTCTTCATAGGAGTATCCTTCCATTCCCTTTACCATTTTGGTGGCTCTTCTCTGAACCTTTTCTAATAATGCTATATCCTTTTTAAGATACAGCGACCAGAATTGCACACAATATTCAAGGTGCGGTCTCACCATGGAACAATACAGAGGCATTATAATATCTTTTGTTTTATTTTCCATTCCTTTCCTTATGATACCTAGCATTCTATTTGCTCTCTTGGCCGCCGCTGCACACTGGGCCAAGGGTTTTAACATGTTATCCACAATGACGCCTAAATCTTTTTCCTGGGTGGTGGTTCCTAATGTGGAACCTTGCATTGTGTAACCATAGTTTGGGTTGTTCTTCCCTAGGTGCATAACTTTGCACTTGTCCACATTAAATTTCATCTGCCATTTTGATGCCCAGTCTTCCAATTTATCAAAATTGTGTGGAGTGGAGGAGTGGCCTAGTGGTTGGGGCAAGGTACTTCAGGCCGGAAGGTCGGAGGTTCAAATCCCACTAGAGGACAGCAACCTTGGGCCGGAAGGACTGGGGTTTCTAGTCCCACAGGTGCTCCTTGTGGTCTTGGGCAAGCCACTTAACCCTCCATAGCCCATGTTCCCTGTAAAATAGTTATCTCCAAGTTATAATGCCCTGTTCAATGTAATTTCAGTTTGTTCAATGTAAACCGCACTGATGCAGAATAGCGCGGTATATAAGAGAATGTAAATAAATAAATAAATAAATAAAATCCTCTTGCAATTTTCCACAATCCTCTTGGGTTTTAACAACTTTAAATAGTTTTGTGTCATCTGCAAATTTGATAACCTCACTCGTTATTCCACTTTCCAGGTCATTTATGAATATGTCAAAAAGCAGCGGACCCAGCACAGATCCCTGGGGTACACCACTATTCACCTTTCTCCATTGGGAAATTGGCCATTTAGCCCAACCCTCTGCTTTCTATCTTTTAACCAGTTCCTGATCCACAGTAGTACACTGCCTCCTATCCCATGACTCTTTAGTTTTGCCAAAAGTCTCTGATGAGGGACCTTGTCAAAGCCTTTCTGAAAGTCCAGATACACTATATCAACAGACTCACCTTTGTCCACCTGTTTATTCACACCTTCAAAAAAACATAACAGATTAGTAAGACAAGATCTTCCTTGTCTAAAGCCATTTTGGCTGTCTCACATTAGGCCATGACTATTGTCGTGACCCCCTGCCTGGGCCGGAGGCTTACAGGCAAAGGGCTGCCATATTTCTCCTTAAATAAAGATTTGCAACTTTATCTCCAGCAGGGAATCCTGGGACTTGTAGTTCTTTTTCCGTTTACTTAAAGACAAAGTAGTATGTGACCACTGGGGTTTGTTAAGGCAAAACAATAATTTTATTTTGGGTTTCCTTCCGAGCATTAAATTCAAACGCAGGCAAAAAGGATCATTCTCCAGATGAAAAGCTTACAGGAAACAAAAGTACAACTGGAGTTGCAGAACTGAAAACACTTTTAAACACGGCAGCTGTTTTCAGCAAACATTTCAGCACATGTATTACAGCTTCTTTTCCATTCATTCAGCACAGGTAAATTCTTGTCATTTATCAAAATGCTGCTTTACTTATCAAGCTCTGGTTTTAGCAAAGTTCTTTACCTTAATGGAAGCCCTTAGCATTCCCCTGGCTAGGTGAAAGATTGCTCTTAAAAACTTCTTTTCACAGTCCTTTTCTAGCAACTTTCAAGCTTCCCTCTTGCATAAAGAACAATCCATTGGAGATTCATCACAAACAGAATCTGGTTCAAAAGAGTCAATTTGCATGCCCTCCTGCCTTACAAATTGTTTGTCTCTTTCTGGGTTCTCAGTAATTCCTTCCAACTTACTATTTTGTAGAAACTTCAGGAGTTCTTTTGAGAGCTGCTCTCCCTGGTAAGAAATGGTTGTATCTTGAGAGTGGGGCTTCTTAACCTGGAACAACTGCCTTAATGCTTTACCTGTGTTCAGCTCTGCTTCTCTGCCCTTGGCTGGGTTCTGGTCACCTCCGTTTGTAACTGCGTTCACCCACCTTCTGGCAGCTTGGGTTCTCTGAACTGGCTCTTGCACACTCTGCACTGCACTTAGTTCCACCTCGTCAGCAACCTTCCCAGCTACCCATCTGCTGGTCTCCGGTACAAGCGTACCTCTCACACAAGAAAGCACAGTTACTTACCTGTAACAGGTGATCTCTGGGAACAGCAGGAATAAGTCTTCACATATGGGTACGTCGGTACCGATGGAGCTTGCGCGGGAACGCTTCCCAGCTTCCCAAAAAGGAAAGCTTTTGGGAGCATCCCACTGCGCCTGCGCGCTGCCTTCCCGCCTTTCCTGACCAGCTCTCCTCAGTTTGAATTTAAAACTGAGACAATAGAGAGAGGAAAGGAAATACAGAAAGAGGTAAACTCCTAGGGGAGGTGGGAGGGTTGTGAAGACTTATTCCTGCTGTTCCCAGAGATCACCTGTTACAGGTAAGTAACTGTGCTATCTCCAGGAACAGGCAGGAATGAGTCTTCACATATGGGGACTCCCTAGCTAAGATGCCTGGGAGATCCCCAAGGATATGAGACCCTGGGAATGGGTCTACTTCCTCCTATGGATCTCGGGCATCCATCCAGGGAAGGAGGGTAGGAGTTGTTTAAGAATGGAACAGGTGTTTGAGAACAGCCTGACCAAACAAGGCATCCCGGCGGGAATCCTTGGTCCAAGCAGTAATGGGCTGTGAAGGTATGAACCGAGGCCCAGGTGGCTGCTCGACATATCTGGTCGATGGACACAGAATTTAGATGAGCCATAGAGGTGGCCATGGCCCTCACATTATGAGCTGTGACATGGCTCTCCAGAGAAAGGTTCTTGCTCTGGTAGGCGAAAGAAATACACTGAGCAATCCAGTTGGACAGTGTTCTCTTTGAGACTGGAAGTCCCAAATGAGAAGGATCAAAAGCAACAAAAAACTGGGAAGACTTTCTATGTTGCTGTGTCCTTTGTAAGTAAAAAGCAAGAGCTCTTTTACAATCCAGAGTATGAAGACTCTTCTCTGTACTGGATGCATGAGGAGCTGGAAAAAAGACAGGTAAATATACCTCTTGATTAAGATGAAAAGGTGAGACCACTTTAGGCATAAAGTGTGGATTTGTCCTAAGGACTACCTTATCATGATGGAACCTTGTATAAGGTGGATTAGCCACTAAAGCCTGCAGTTCACTGATGCGGCGAGCTGAAGTGACTGCAATGAGGAAAATAACCTTCCAGGAAAGAAAGGTAGTGGCTAAGGGTTCAAAAGGTGGCTTCATAAGCTGGCCAAGAACCAAATTTAAGTCCCATGCCACTGGAGGAGGCCTAATGGGAGGTTTAGTTAAAGTTAGGCCTCTCATGAATCTTGCAATGAGAGGATGAGAGGAAACAGGTTGTCCATTGATGGGCTTAAGGGATGCTGCAATAGCACTCAAATGGACCCTTACTGAATTCGTCTTAAGGCCTGCATTGGAGAGATGCAGGAGATAGTCTAAGAGAGAATTCAAAGGTAGTGCTAGAGGGTCAAGATCCTTCTCAGCACACCAAATGGAAAATTGTTTCCATTTAAAAGCATAGGAACGCCTGGTGGAAGGTTTTCTAGAAGCATGTAGGATATCTTTCATTTGCTGAGAAAGATTCAAGCCTTGAAGGTCTAGGCCTTCAGTAACCAAGCTCTGAGGTGAAGGGACTTGGGGTTTGGGTGCCACAAAATCCCATCCTCCTGAGATAGGAGGTCTGGAGCAGCTCCCAAGTCCAAGGAGGGGGCTTGAGAGAGATGTAGAAGTAGAGGGTACCACACTTGGCGTGGCCAGCGTGGAGCTATGAGGATCACGGATCATTGATCCCTCTGGAGTTTGAAGAGAGTCTTGGGAATCAAGGGAATGGGTGGAAAGGCATACAGGAAGCCCTGACCCCAATGAAGGAGGAACAGTCCAACAAAAAGCACAGTCCACGTACCAACAGCAACCCAGTAAAAACCGTGGAGGCAAGGAAGGAACTCTAATACCACCTTTATTTCATAAAGCCAGGCCCGACACAGGCCGTGTTTCGTTTATGCCTTCCTCAGGGGCTTTGGCTATGCCAGAATTGGCATATATATCCGGCAAGTGAGAAGGCCTTTATAGAAAGACACAAGGTGATTTTAAAGAACTCTGTTTTTTAGCTGATCAAGAATCATGGCAGTGTTTATTATATTATATCATAATATTATAGAGAAGATAGCAGGGTTGTTATGGTTCTGAGTACAATAGTTTTAAGTACAGATGTAATTGTATAGAGGGATGATTGGTGAATAATTTAATTAATCAAAATTAAAACACTTTCAGGTGAAGAAATAAAAAACGTATAATTGTAAAATAGTTGTGGTGGACCATAAATTTATACTATCATTTCATGCAACCTATAAGATAATAAGATAATATTCAATTAAGTACGTTTATTAATTATAGGCTTCACTTGCTCTACCTGTTGCGTTTTCCTGGGTTCAGCGTTTCCTCCAGTAGTGTAGTTTTCTGTTTTATTTCTTCATTATAATTTTTATTTTTATTATTTTTATAATTTTAATTATGGTTATTATTGATTTTTGTACTATAGAAGATTTTTATAGGGTACAGTTAATTGGATTAGTTCTTCTATTTTCTTTTCTCTTCTCCCTTCAGTTATCATTGTGGCAAGAAAATCATATAGGTAAGAATGTGATAAATGATTTTCAGTACATCAAATTGTGGGTTATGTTGTTTCTTGGTCACAAATAGGTTTATAAATGGGTGATTTAATTAATTAATAAAATATATTTTTTAGTTTATTTCTTATTACATAATAATCTTTATTGATTTATTTTCAATTTTTAGTTAATGATCTTTTTAGCCATTTAACTTTTTCAGTCGAGTTTTATAACTGTATGGTTTTATATGTATGATATGTACTTTTTATATATATGTTATTTATTATCATTAGTTGGATTCATTTAGAGTAAATAGATACTTCATTGTGTGTCACTAATTTATTAAGTTATTGAGTATTTATTAGTGTGACCATGTGTCTATAAGTTCTTATATATGTGATTATACACGTATCATACGTATACAGTCATTTAATTAATTATTTATTTATTTATCTGTCTGTTGGTTCACAGACTTTCGCTGTACTTTAGCAGTCAGTATCTAATTAATTATTTATTTAATCATTTATTTACAGTTTTTATGAATTTTTTAGTGTTTTTAGTGTTTTGAGTGCCTTATATATGTATATTTATGATGAATTTGTTTGTTTTAAATGAATTTTTTATATGTTGTTATAGCCAAAGCCCCTGAGGAAGGCATAAACGAAACACGGCCTGTGTCGGGCCTGGCTTTATGAAATAAAGGTGGTATTAGAGTTCCTTCCTTGCCTCCACGGTTTTTACTGGGTTCCCAATGAAGGAGGAAGGCATCCTTGGCCTGAACTCCCTGACACGGAATTCTGGAACAGAACCGGGGAAGTTTGGCATTCCATGGACTTGCAAAGAGGTCTATGTCCAGGGTTCCCCATTCTTGGAAGATTCTGAGTACCTGATCCACGTGCAGGGACCATTCGTGTGGAAGCAGAACTCGACTGAGTCTGTCTGCCCAAGAGTTTTGAACTCCTGGGAGGTAAACTGCCAGGAGATGGATTTGATGCTCTCTGGCGAAGGCCCACAATCTTAAAGCTTCATTGCAAAGCGACAGAGAGCCAGTTCCTCCTTGCTTGTTTATGTAAAACATGGCTACTTGATTGTCCGTATGAATGAGGACTGTCTGGTAGCTGAGGAGGGTATGAAAGACCTTGAGAGCTAGAAAAACTGCTCGAAGCTCCAAGTGGTTGATATGAAGAGCGGTCTCCTGTGGGGACCAAGTGCCCTGAGTGGAGAGGTCTTGTAGATGGGCTCCCCAACCTGTCTGGGAGGCATCTGTTGTGAGAGTTGCTTGGGGTAACAGTTGTTGGAAGGGGGACCCCAGCAACAAATTCTGAGTGGACATCCACCATTGGAGAGACCAAAAGAGACGCTTGGAGGTTGCTATTTGGTCTGAGAGAGCTCCTGTGGCTTGAGTCCACTTGGTGGATAAGGTCCATTGAGCTGCTCTCATGTGTAAGTGAGCATAGGGTACCACATGCACTGTGGAAGCCATGTGGCCTAGCAGTTGTAGCATCTCCCGGGCAGTTAAGTGGCTCCTTGACTGAATCTGAGAGGCTAACTGTACTAGACGTTGGCAACGGGCCTGAGGAAGGTAGGCCCTTGCAGTGGTGGTATTCAACCAGGCCCCTATGAATTCTAGGGACTGAGTAGGGATAAGCTGAGACTTTGGGAGATTTACCACCAGTCCCAGATACTGCAGAATGCATCTTGTGCGGTCCAGGGAAATCTGGGCCTCTGACTGAGATGGAGCTCGGATGAGCCAGTCGTCCAGGTAAGGGAATACAAATATTCCCAGAGTGCATAGTGTCACCACCAGGGGGCAGACCGCTTCCAATCCAGCAAGCCTGCGCCTGATGGCGAAGAAATAGTTGTGCAACTCGAGTGGTAAAGCAAAAATGAGGTTTTATTCCCCTCCCGGGGTTGGATTATTCAAACAGGTAAATAGAACACAAGCACTTAAACAAAAGTATCCATATCTTTTGGCAAACACAAAGAACAAGGGCAATATCTTCTTGCATCAAAGTGAGAAACACGGTTATATATTTATCTGTAGCACACAGCCTTTCTGTGTGAAACCAACACGTAGTGTTTTCCTGTAACACTAGGTTTTAGCTCTGGCTAGCATAAAGACATTTTCTCAGATGAAATCAATGTACAGTCCATCGGGTCACAGGTGGATGAACATTCACTGAGGGTGTCCACTAACATTGGTTCCTCTTCACATTCAAAACCCTCTTTGTTAAAGAATGCCTGGATATTTCCCCGTGGCGTGCTCTTGCGGTAAGTCTCTTTATTTCTATCCTCTGGTTGGGATAGATGGTATCTTTGTTCCCTCTTGCTACCAAGCTTTAGCCTGCAGGGTTTTCTTTGGGGTTTAGAGATTCCTACCAGGTCCTCATCTGACATGCATACGTCCTCTGGTAAATCTCTCTGCTTCTCTGAAGGCAGTGAATGCTCTCTGCTTAAACGGCTAGGTTGGGAGTTGCTGCCCTGCCCCCACCTTAGGCTTCCTGTATAAGGCTGCTCTGCATTCACACGATAAGAACTTTTGTCCTTCTTAACTTTTAACTGCCCACATTCATTCCCCAAGTCCCAGCTTCTTGGTACATACTGTTTTGACACTGGCTTGCACTCACTCCGGCTAGAACGTAGCCTCCATGCTCCAACGTCTCTGTAATCAGCAGGGCATGCACACCTGGTTTCTGCACAAGTAAGCTGCTTCCTCTTGGTGGATTCTGGGTAGCTATGTGGGTGAATCCTTCCTGGTTCTGATTCTGAGTCACTTCCTAGGTTAAAGTGAGAGACTCTTCCTGGTTCCTCCCAGCCAGCTGCTGTAGGTAAGACACGCTGTCTTCTTTGTCTACACTGCTCACGCTGTTCCAGGTCTCTTACACTCAAGTCTTGTTCCAAGTCTGACTCCTCTAACAACTCCTCTCCTCGTGGCAGCTCCCTGGAGGTGTTGCTCTTGTAATCACCCTCCTCTGTGTTCCCTGCACTGTCCTTATAAGGGCTGTAAGTACTTCTACCTCCCAGGTGTGTGCTATCAGGAACTAGGGTGTTTCTCTTTGCTAAATGTTTTCTCAGACCTCGTGGCTGCCTTTGTTGTCGTTGTCCCTGACAACAGCTGCCTACAGGGTCTGTTCTCCTGTCAGCTTTAGAACTGAAATGCTGTGAGTTTTGCATTTTTAAAGTAGAAATTGGGACTTCTTCATCACAGTAGAAAGGCAACTACTACTGCCATGCATTTGGTGAACACTCTTGGAGCAGGGGCCAGACCAAAGGGGGAAGCACTCTGTATTGGTAATGTTTTCCTTGGAAAAGAAAACGTAGAAACCTTCTGTGAGATGGATGGATGAGGACATGGGTGTACGCATCCTTGAGATCTAGAGAACAAAGCCAATCCTGACTTTGAAGGTATGGAAGGAGAGTGCCTAGAGAAAGCATCTTGAACTTCTCCTTGCATAGAAATTTGTTCAATTCTCTGAGATCTAGAATGGGTCTGTATCCCCCTGTCTTCTTTGGAATTAGAAAATAGGGGGAGTAGAACCCTGACCCTTGTTGAAGAAGAGGAACTTCTTCTATTGCCCCTTGGACAAGAAGGGTAGTTATCTCTTGACCCAGAAGGTCGAGAAGAGATGTGGGAGAATTGAAGTGTCTCACCATGGTGTGAGGAGAGGAAGGTCTAAGAAATGAAGTTTGTAGCCCTCTTTGATGATGGAGAGGGTCCACTGCTCTGATGTGATTTGCTCCCATCTGGGAGCAAAGTGAGCTATCCTTCCTGGAATGGTGAGAGGTTCTGGCTGTTTCAAATCCAGAAAGGCTAGGTTCTCTAGCATCAAGTCAAAAACCCTGAGGGGGTTGGGACTGCTGAGTTGCAGCAGCAACTGTAGACTTAGTCCTGGCTTGCTTAGGTTGCTGACGCTTAGTGGTAAAGCGACTTGTAGAAGATTGCTGGCCAGAGGTGGACGGGAATCTGCCCTTTTTGAAAAAAGACTTTTTAAAAGTCTTTTTCTTGGCAGGAATGGAGGTTGACTTTGAAAGTCTATCCAGAGCAGAGTTCTCTGCATCCATTTGAGTGGCCTTTATTTGCCACTCCTTGCCAAATAGATTTTCACCTGTACAGGGCAGATTTCCTAAGCCATCTTGAACCCAGGGCTCTAAATCAGAAGCCTGGAGCCAAGCAATTCTGCGAGCAGCTATGGCAATGCCTGAGGCCCTGCTGGCACCTTCAAAGGAATCAAAGGCTGCCCTGTTGGAAAACTTTGAAATATCTTGAGTATGCTTAAGCCAAAGGAGAAATTCTTCCCTTCTATCTTCTGGAATAAAAGGGAAGAAAGTGCGCAGCTTTTCTGCCACTTCCTTTAGAAACATACCCATGTACAGACTATATGAGTCGATTCTGGCAATGAGCATACTGGCCTGGAAGATTTTTCTACCAAAAGCATCCAGGGTTCTACGTTCTCTTCCTGGAGGAGCAGAAGAGTGTCTCTTTGTACTCTTTATCCTCTTCATAGCTGACTGCACCACTATGGAATGGTGAGGAAGCTGAGCTTTTTGAAATCCAGGACAGGGAGGGACACGGTACATAGTGTCCAACCTGCGAGAATGAGGAGAGAGAGTGAGAGGAGTCTCCCATAAATCAATCATGTGTTCATAAAGAATCTCATGAATTGGTAAGGTGACTGCCTCTCTAGGAGCCTTAGGGTATCCTAAAATAACCAATTTTTTTGCTCTAGGCTCTGATTCAGAGGCTACTGAGATAGATAGTCCTTTAGCTACTTCTCTTATGATGTCTTGAAAGGACAAGTCCTCTGGAGGAGACATTCTTCTTTTTGGAGAAGAAGGCTCCTCAGGAAGGGCTATGGATACTTCGGGTGATTCATCTGATTCAGGGTGCTCTTCCAGCGCTCGATACGCGTATCGAGCGGTATCGACATCGGGCGTTTTCGGAACCGGATCGGTACCGAGAAATAGCCCGGGACAAGGAACCGCTGTCCTAGTCGATGTCGATGCGGTCGGTACCGGTATCGGTGCCAGTACCGGAGCCGATACCGACAACGGAGCTCATTGCGGTACCGTCGGCGTCGCAGCTTGAATGAAGGCTGAAATAGCCTGCTGCATGAACAGAACATTCTGATCCATGGACGCCATGAATGCCTGGAGGTCGGTACCAGGAGATTGTGCTGGTACCCCAGAGCATTCTAACAGGTGATTGGTCGAGGCCGTGCCATCGATGTCAACCTGTAACCCCATAGGAGGAGCTTTGGAAGCCGGAGCTTCCCGCCGGGGTTGTTTGGCTGGTGCAGGGTCCTCGAGGGCAAGCCCAGAGGCATCTCGATGCTTAGAGGGAGATCTACCCATCGAGGACCTGCTAGACTTATGTTTGGTTACCTGAGATCCATCAGGAGAAGAAGACCGGGAAGAGGTCGATGCTACCGACGCTGCATCAGCAGGAAACAGGACATGGAGCTTAGCTGCCCGGTTCTGTAAACCCCGTTTAGACATTTGAGAGCAGGACGGACAATCCGGAATGGAGTGTTCAGGACCCAAACTTTTAAGGCACCATTCATGGGTATCTGTAACAGAAATAGTACCGCTACACTTAGTGCATTTCTTGAACCCAGAGGCTGGTTTTTCCATGAGGGAAATTTTCTCTTGGGCCCTGAGGCCCAGAAGAAAAATTTACACTAAGTGGAGAAATAATGTAGATATATATATATTTTTTTTTTTTAAAAAGAAAGAAAAGACCGGCGGTACCGGTCCGGAGTCGGGGAAGGC
The DNA here is from genome assembly GCA_033557465.1 of Ichthyophis bannanicus. Lineage (NCBI taxonomy): Eukaryota > Metazoa > Chordata > Amphibia > Gymnophiona > Ichthyophiidae > Ichthyophis > Ichthyophis bannanicus. The sequence continues at coordinate 706,495,748 of CM066031.1, forward strand.
AGACACGCGACCAAAGAAATAAAATAAAATAAAGAACTTCTTCAGCGGTGACAGGGCTCGACCTGCTGGCTCTGCGGCAAAGAAGAACTGAGGAGAGCTGGTCAGGAAAGGCGGGAAGGCAGCGCGCAGGTGCAGTGGGATGCTCCCAAAAGCTTTCCTTTTTGGGAAGCTGGGGAACGTTCCCGCGCAGGCTCCGTCGGTACCGATGTACCCATATGTGAAGACTCATTCCTGCTTGTTCCTGGAGATCTGCTTCCTCTGTTGCTGGAACGGTTCTCCCACGTGGAGTTAAGCTTCCCACGTCTCCCTTCTCTCCTGTTCCTTCTTTCGCTCCTTCCTCCTTCCGCTCTCTCTTCTCTCTGCACTGAAGCAGGCTTAAAAAGCTGCTTCTTAGCTACCACACCCTTATCTCTGCACAGGTGGTTGTCATTAGAGTCTAAGCCTGCACCTACGTTAGGACTTGGGTGTGTCTTAGCCTCAGCAAGTACGTGCTTCTTTTGCTTGGCTGTAGTTTAGCCCTGTGAAAACCTTGCTTGTCTCTTGTCTTAAAGGCATATTCACTGTTTTCCTCTGTTTCCATCGGCTCAGCACAGCTCTCATTGTCACACATTCCCCCCCTTAAGATATTACGGGCTAGCTTAACATTATCTGCACAGCTCGTAATTCTCGATAGGGCATCCGTGTTTTGGTGCATCTTTCCTGCTCGGTGTTCGATACGGAAATTGAAGGCCTGTAATGCCATGTACCAAAGAGTTAGTCTGGCGTTGTGGTCTTTCATTTGGTTGAGCCACTTCAGTGCAGCGTGGTCAGCGACCAGCAAAACCTTTCTTCCTGCAAGGTAAAACGTGAGAGCCTCCACTGCCCACTCCCTTTCTATGGTGGAGTAGTTTTTCTCCGCTGGGGACAGTTTTCAGCTAAGAAACATAACCAGATGTTCCGTATCTTCATATTTTTGGGATAACACTGCACCTAGCCCTGTCTCGGATGCATCCGTTTGCACAATGAATGGATGTCTGAAATCTACTCCTCGTAACACCGGTGCAGCACAAAGCTTCTCTTTTAACAAACTAAAAGCTTTGTCAGCTTCTACGGTCCACTTTAACTGGTTAGGAGCATTTTTCCTCAGCATATCTGTCAGAGATGCCCTTTCTTCAGCAAAGTGTGGGATAAAGCACCGATAATACCCCACTAGACCCAGGAAACTGCGTAGCTGTTTTTTGGTAGCTTGTCTAGGGAAAGCTTCCACACTTTCTATCTTGTTTACCAGAGGTTTCACTATACCGCGCCCAACCATATGGCCTAGGTACTTCACCTCCTGTCCGGCAAACATGCATTTCGCAGGATTTAAGGTTAAGCCTGCATCCCTCATTGCCTGTAGAACTGCTTCTATCCTAGGCAAATGCTGATCCCATCGGGTGCTATGTATTATGTCATCCATATAGGCAACAGCATACTCCTGGTGTGGACGCAGCACCAGGTCTACCAGCCTCTGACATGTGGCAGCTGCCCCATGCAATCCGAACGGCATTCTTCTAAATTGAAATAACCCTACAGGTGTACTAAATGCTGTCTTTTGACGGGACTCTCAAGTCAGGAGTATTTGCCAATTTATTTATTTTTATTTATTTACATTCTCTTATATACCGCGCTATTCTGCATCAGTGCGGTTTACATTGAACAAACTGAAATTACATTGAACAGGGTATTATAACTTGGAGATAACTATTTTACAGGGAACTAACCTTTTGTCATATCTAAAGTGGTAAGGTATCTGGCTTGCCCCAACCGGTCCAAGTGGAGGAGTGGCCTAGTGGTTGGGGCAAGGTACTTCAGGCCGGAAGGTCGGGGGTTCAAATCCCACTAGAGGACAGCAACCTTGGGCCGGAAGGACTGGGGTTTCTAGTCCCACAGGTGCTCCTTGTGGTCTTGGGCAAGCCACTTAACCCTCCATAGCCCATGTTCCCTGTAAAATAGTTATCTCCAAGTTATAATGCCCTGTTCAATGTAATTTCAGTTTGTTCAATGTAAATTGCCTTGATATCATGAAAGGTGGTATATAAGAAATGTTAAATAAATAAAATAAAATAAATAAATAAATAAACTACTCTATGCGAGGCATCGGGTAGGCATCAAATTTTGAGATTTCATTGACTTGCCTAAAATCTATGCAGAACCTCAATGTTCCATCAGGCTTGGGTACAAGTACAATGGGACTGTTCCATGGACTTTTCGATTCTTCTATTATCCCTAAGTCAAGCATCTCTTGAACTTGATTAACCACTTCTTGCTTCTTAGCTTCCGGCAGCCTATAATGTCTCTGCCTTACCACTTCTCCGGGTGGCATTATGATCTCATGGGCTACAAGCTTAGTTTTACCTGGCATGGGCGTCAAGACATCTGTGAACTTTTCTAATAGTCGGCCCAGCTCTTGCCTCTGTGACCATGAAAGTCTTTTGCCAATCCTAGGCTCTGGGTTTGTCTTGCAATCAGTCAACTGTGGTCCCAGATCGTCCTCTACCTTGTCAGACGGCCGCCTGGGTGAGAATGTTCACAGTCTTGGCAAAAGCATACCTCTATTTGATTTGCAAGGATTTGTGGGTAATGTAGTCCATTCATTCCAGACACAGCCGTGACCAATAATTAATTATACTTGCTCAAGGGTAAAGCAAATAAGATTTTTGCTTATGAGGGGTTCTCCCAACACAGATAATGCTTGGTAGCACAAAACTCAGGATACTTGCTTGCAGTTTTAAAGTTAGGAAAACAAAATCAGGAAAAAAACAACATCTGAACTTGTCAGGTAATTAAAGCAAAGGATTAAAGACCTGGTTGGCAACAAACTGGTCTTTCTTGTAGGCTTTAGCAAATAATGTCTTAGCAATGCAGTAAGCAACCAAATAAACCCACAAAGTAGGAAAAAATGTTATTTTCTTCAGGTTAACTTCTTATATCTTTACATATAAATTCAGAAGTGATTCCCTTCAGAGCACACAAGCAATTAGGTAAGCTCAATTGCTAGCAATCACCCAGCTGAAACCCCTTAGCTGGCTTGCTTTCACTGTGTATCTCAAAATCTTACTCAGAAGGTTTTCTGAGTAGATTAAAGAACAAGTTGGTATTTCTTTGTGAGGGTTGTTGCACTTTGTAACAGAAAACTACCATTTGAGTTTGGACAGAGAGCAGTCCATATATTCACATTCTGGTTCTAAGACCTCTCCCCTTTCTTCAATAATCATAGGTTCAATATCTTGGCTTGGCACAAAGGGATTTCTCAATGGAGCACTACCAGGAGAATAATCATTTCCCTGCTTTCTTTCAAAGCAATAGCTAGGGCATAGATCAGTGTTCATACCTGAGCTTCCATTGCTGTGAGAGTTCCCCTCTAAATAGCCTGGCCAATATGTAGTCCAGTTTCTGTGTCCAGCCTTCCAATCTAGATCCCTGGACACTGGATCTCTCTTCACATACCTTCTGGCATGGGTCTTAGGGTCCCTTCCACGTGCAGCTGTTTCCCTCACAGGTGCCGTCTGGAGATTCCTGGCTCTGCAATACCACTCCTCTGGTCTCCCCCAGTCCAATGGTGTATGCTGGCCTCTTGTCTGTCTCCCAGTATACGTACTGTGCTGGACTCCTGTAGACTTCCCAGAGACTTTTCTCTTCCTTCTTTTAAAGGGCTTCTTGCTCTCTCTGTCCGTCCGTTCTGACCTCTGCTTCTGATGAGAATGAAGATCAGGATCCCGTGGATGATCAAGATACCAATGATCATGACATCCCAGCTCTGGATGATTCTCTGTAGAACAGACTCTATCTTTATTCTGCCTTGATGAGTGCTCCACCTTAGCACAGCGCAGCTGTGATGAATCAGGCCTTGCCCTTTGAGATGAGTGTTCCATCCTAGCACAGCGCAGCTGTGCTGAATCAAGCCCTGCCCTTTGCAATGAGTGCTTGGGGATTACCTCATAGCCCTTTTGATTGAACACACGTTTTCTCACTTCAGCTCCTCTCATGGCTGTTGGAAACCTGGTGCATTCTGGGACGGGTAGTCTTTTATGGCAAAATTCTGTTTTCTCATTTCTACCAGCACTGACAGGTTGCTTGTTCTGAGACACTTCACCTTTTCTATAGCCCCTTCCTGAGCTATGATAAGCTTCCTTATCACAACCTTTTCTTCAAAAGTAGCTGCCAACCCTTGTAGGTCTGTACATCCCGTGGATCCAAATCCTTTGGTTCCTCATGCCGTGGTGGACATCATAGACACCTCTTCGAGAGGAGGAAAACCCACCCTCTCACAGATAAGTTGGGCTACACGATCCCCCACACTTATCTTAAAGTCTTCCTTCCCGAAATTAAAAAGCAATATTTTCACGGTTCCTCTAAAATCGGGGTCAATGACACCTGCCCCTACGTCAAGGAAATGCTTCACCGCCAGCCCAGAGCGGGGCGCAATATGCCCATAGCAACCTATTGGCATTTCCATTTGGAGTGCAGTGTTCACCAGGGCTTTTCCCTGTTTTGGGACTACTACATCCTCTGCACTATACAGATCATAGCCGGCTGCTTGGGAGGAAGCTCTTTTTGGACTTCGTGCATTTGGATTCATTTTACAATATCTTAACACGAATCTAGGCTTGTTTGCAGCCTCTCCTTTCTGAGGGTGCAACTCCCGGTCTGGCTTCTGTGGCTTTCCGAACAACGGACTGGGAACTGCGGTTGCCTTGGTTACTGTCCGTCCTAGGGCTTCTGACTGGGCTCTTGTAGAAATCATGCCTTCCTTTGGCTGCAAACCCTGTTCTAAACCCTTCTGGAATTGTGGCCAGTCCCTCCCCAATACCAAGTCATGTGGCAATCTGGGTACAACTGCTAAGGGGATTTCTATTTCCACTCCTAATCCTTTCACTAAAACTTTATACACAGGATAAGAGGACGCTGCCCCGTGAATGCACCTGATCTTTACAGTTCCGTCTGACTTGTTTGGGACTGCCTTATTCTGGGATTCAATTTGTTGCCAAAGCTTTCTAGACAAAATGCTTTGATCAGCTCTGGAGTCCAGTAAAGCGTCTGCAACAACACCTTGTACTCTTACAGAAAGGAGAAAACCTTCTCTGATTTCTTTCGTGTTTGCAGTTATCAGTGCTGTCTTCGCTTTACAATCTTTCTGCAAATGACTCTCACTACCACATTTAAAGCATTTTCTTTTTACACAATTGTTCCTTAGCATAGGCATGCACACTTTTACCACATCATCCTTTGGCCTTCCCTTCCTTTCTGATAATGCTTGAATTGCCATCCCAGAAGCACTGCCTTTCTCTTGAGCAGCCACTTCGGCTTCCATAAAACGCTCCGTAAGCAATGTCGCTTCTTGTGTGTTTGGGCAATTCTGTAATTTCAGGAAGGTGCACACTTCTTGCGGGACTGCGGCCATATACTGTTCTAGCACGACACTGTCAATTATAGACTCTATCGTCTTTCCCTCCGGTACTAACCATTTTATCACCAGACTCCTTGCTCTCTGGCATAAAGCTCTTGGTGTTTCGCCAGGCTTCAACTTTGTGCTCCTCAATAGGTGATGATACACCAAGGGAGTTAATCCTAACCGGTCCCTAATGGCTTTTTTAAATTCCTCATAATTATTTGCGAGTGCGGCAGGCATGGCTCTGTACGCTGCCAATGCCTCCCCCATGAAGTATGTGGCCAAACGCACAGCCCATTGGTCTTTTGGCCACCCAATTATGTGGGCTACTCGGTCAAACGCTTCTAAGAAGTCATCTATATCATCCTTATCAGATAATTGTCCAAAGTTAAATGTCCCACTAGAGTGTAGTCCTAGGGTACAAGAATGAAACAGTCCTGTAGAACCTGGTGGGATCATAGCTGGATCGGGCTCCTTCTTCTGGCTTGCCAGCCACGTCTCCATCATTTCTAACAGTGGTTTCTGCTGGGCCTGCATTTGTGCTGCTGCTTGCTCCTGCGCTTGCAAAGACATCTCCCTCTGCCTTTCAAATTGGCCCGCCATCCATCAAAGCGTCTCCTGGAAATCCATGGTCATCCTTGCTCTGTGAAGAGAAGAAGAAAAGGAAACACCACCCAAATGCGATATCACAATAACCAGTGCACTATTCCCTTGGGACTTTATCAGGCTAGAGGTCTACACCCCGCACTAATATCCTTAAATAACCCAGGTTAGGTACGGGTTACCTCAGGCTTCTCCCAACGGAAAGGTGTCAGCACGCCTCCTGTGACTCAGCTTCACTTCCATGTGCTCCTCTGCATGGCTCTGCAGTGAACTTGACTCCAGTGCAAATTCCTGATGTTTTGGAAATCCTTGGTGCATGCGTAAATCAAAGGAATCCTGCCAACTACGCCACTTGTCGTGACCCCCTACCTGGGCCGGAGGCTTACAGGCAAAGGGCTGCCATATTTCTCCTTAAATAAAGATTTGCAACTTTGTCTCCAGCAGAGAAACCTGGGACATGTAGTTCTTTTTTGTTTACCTAAAGACAAAGTAGTATGTGACTACTGGGGTTTGTTAAGGCAAAACAAGAATTTTATTTTGGGTTTCCTTCCGAGCATTAAATTCAAACGCAGGCAAAAAGGATCATTCTCCAGATGAAAAGCTTACAGGAAACAAAAGAACAACTGGAGTTGCAGAACTGAAAACACTTTTAAACACAGCAGCTGTTTTCAGCAAACATTTCAGCACATGTATTACAGCTTCTTTTCCATTCATTCAGCACAGGTAAATTCTTGTCATTTATCAAAATGCTGCTTTACTTATCAAGCTCTGGTTTTAGCAAAGTTCTTTACCTTAATGAAAGCTCTTAGCATTCCCCTGGCTAGGTGAAAGATTGCTCTTAAAAACTTCTTTTCACAGTCCTTTTCTAGCAACTTTCAAGCTTCCCTCTTGCATAAAGAACAATCCATTGGAGATTCATCACAAACAGAATCTGGTTCAAAAGAGTCAATTTGCATGCCCTCCTGCCTTACAAATTGTTTGTCTCTTTCTGGGTTCTCAGTAATTCCTTCCAACTTACTATTTTGTAGAAACTTCAGGAGTTCTTTTGAGAGCTGCTCTCCCTGGTAAGAAATGGTTGTATCTTGAGAGTGGGGCTTCTTAACCTGGAACAACTGCTTTAATGCTTCACCTGTGTTCAGCTCTGCTTCTTTGCCCTTGGCTGGGTTCTGGTCACCTCCATTTGTAACTGCGTTCACCCACCTTCTGGCAGCTTGGGTTCTCTGAACTGGCTCTTGCACACTCTGCACTGCACTTAAAGTTCCACCTCGTCAGCAACCTTCCCAGCTACCCATCTGCTGGTCTCCGGTTCAAGCGTACCTCTCACATGAGAACTGCTCCCTCTTTTGCTGGAATGGTTCTCCCATGTGGAGTTAAGCTTCCCACGTCTCCCTTCTCTCCTGTTCCTTCTTTTGCTCCTTCCTCCTTCCGCTCTCTCTTCTCTCTGCACTGAAGCAGGCTTAAAAAGCTGCTTCCTTGCTACCACACCCTTATCTCTGCACAGGTGGTTGTCATTAGAGTCTAAGCCTGCACCTACGTTAGGACTTGGGTGTGGCTTAGCCTCAGCAAGTACGTGCTTCTTTTGCTTGGCTGTAGTTTTAGCCCTGTGAAAACCTTGCCTGTCTCTTGTCTTAAAGGCATATTCACTGTTTTCCTCTGTTTCCATCGGCTCAGCACAGCTCTCATTGTCACACTATCTACATGCTGAATAATTTTATTCTTTATGATGGTTTCTATAATTTTTCCCGGTTCTGACGTGAGGCTCACCGGTCTGTAGTTTCCCAGATCACCCCTGGAACCCTTTTTAAAAATTGGTGTTACATTGGCGATCCTCCAATCTTGAGGTATTAGAGATGATTTTAATGATAGTTCACAGATTACTAATAGCAGGTCTGCAATCTCATATTTCAGTTCTTTCAACACCCTTGGATGTATACCATCCGGCCCAGGTGATTTGCTACTCTTCAGTTTATCTAATAGTTGTAATACATCTTCCCGATGTATCGATATTTCCTTCAATTCTTCCGCACCTTTAAATACCACTTCAGTCATGGGTAACATCCCTACATCTTCCACAGTAAAGACCAAAGCAAAGAATTCATTCAGTCTCTCCGCTATCGCCTTGTCGCCTCTTAGTGCCCCTTTAACTCCTCTATCATCTAATGGACCAACTGACTCTCTCACAGGTTTTTTGCTACGAATGTACTTGAAAAAATCTTTATTTCGCGTTTTTGCTTCCGCAGCAAGCTTCTTCTCAAATTCTCCCTTTGCCTGCTTTTTCAATGCCTTGCATTTGATTTGTCAGTGCTTGTGCTGTTTCCAGGTTTTGTCGTTTGGCTCTTTTTTCCATTTCCTGAAAGATGCTTTTTTGGCAACAGCCTCTCTGACCTCACCTTTAAACCATGCTGGCAGTTTTTGGACTTCCTTCCACTTTTCTTAAAGCGTGGAATACAGCTGGTCTGGGCTTCCAAGATAGTATTTTTCAACATCACCCAAGCTTGATGTAAGTCTTTAACCTTTGCAACTGCTCCTTTTAGTTTTTTCTTAACTATTTTCCTCATTTTATCATGGTCTCTCTTTCAAAAGTTAAAAGGTAGTACTGTGGATTTCCTTACTATCCCTCCTCCACTAATTAAATCAAAGGCGATAATGCTATGATTACTATTGCCAAGTGGCCCCAACACCCTTATCTCTTGCACTAGATCTGGTGTTCCACTAAGAACTACGTCTAATATGGCTTCCCCTCAGGTCGGTTCATGAACCAGCTGCTCCAAGAAGCAGTCATTTATGTCATCTAGGAACTTTATCTCCCTAGCATGTCCTGCCGTGACACTGACCCAGTCGATACCGGGGTAATTGAAATCACCCATTATTATTACTGCGCTGTAACTTTTGTTAGCTTCCTTGATTTATTTGAGCATTTCATCATCCATTTGTTCATTCTGGCCAGGTGGTTGATAGTACACCCCCACTGCCATCGCCTTCCCTTTTTTTACATGGAATTTCAATCCATAGAGATTCTACAGCAAATTTTGTTTCCTGCAAAACTTTAATCCTTTCTGACTTAATGCCCTCTCTAACATAGAGCGCAACCCCTCCACCAATTTGATCAGCTCTATCATTAAGATATAGTTTATACCCAGGTATCACAGTGTCCCACTGGTTGTCCTCCTTCCACCATGTCTCTGATATTCCAATCATATCTAACCTCTCATTTAGTGCTATATATTCTAACTTTCCCATCTTTTTTTTTAGATTTCTAGCATTTGCATACAAGCATTTTAGAGACAGTATTTTATTCATATTAATTTGGCTATTGGTAGACATGGGTAATTTGGGATTTTTAAGCTCTGTCTGCTCCATAATTGAGGGCATTTGGGCTACTTTACTCTTTTTTGGAACCTCTCTGCTTTTGGTAGTATCCTTCAAGGATACATTCTTCCAAACCATCCGCTCTTGGGTGACTGTCGGCTTTCCCCTATTATCTAGTTTAAAAGCTGCTCTATCTCCTTTTTAAAGTTAATGCCAGCAGCCTGGTTCCATCCCGGTTAAGATGAAGCCCATCCCTTCGGAAGAGCCACTCCTTTCCCCAGAATGTTCCCCAGTTCCTAACAAATCCAAAACCCTCATCTCTGCACCATTGTCTCATCCACGCATTGAGACTCCGGAGCTCTGCCTGCCTTTTGGTTCCTGCACTTGGAACGGGAAGCATTTCGGAGAACGCTACCCTGGAAGTTCTGGATTTCAACTTCCTACCTAAAAGCCTAAATTTAGCCTCCAGAACCTCCCTACCACCTTTTCCTATGTCATTGGTACCAACATGTACCAAGACAGCAGACTCCTCCCCAGCACTATCTAAGGCCTTATCTAGGTGGCGCGTGAGGTCCGCTACCTTCGCACTAGGCAAGCATGTTGCCAGGCGATTCTCACGTCCACCAGCCACCCAGCTATCTACATGCCTAATGATCGAATCACCAACTATAACGGCTGTCCTAACCCTTCCCTCATGGGCACATGGCCCTGGAGAAACTTCCTCGGTGCGAGAGGGTTTTACATCACCTGGAGGACAGGTCCTAGTTACAGGATCACTTCCTGCCACAGCAGGGTGATGCTCTCCTGTCACGTGACCTCTCTCCTCCATGACAACAGGGATGCTGCTAGACTGGAGGTGGGACTTCAGGACTATATCCCTGTAGGTCTCGTCTATGTACCTCTCTGTCTTTCTTATGTTTTCCAAGTCTGCTACTCTAGCCTCTAGAGAACGGACTTGTTCCCCGAGAGCAAAGAGCTCCTGAGAGCAAAGCGCTCCTTGCACCTCCATAAAAGGTGGTGGAGCGCATCTTGCACCTCCATAAGAGGTGGTGGAGCGCATCTTAATTTATTTTTTATTTATTTATTTATTTAGCTGTATTTATATCCCGCTTTTCACCAGGTCAAAGCGGTCAATTGGGAGATACATTTAACATGAGGGGATATGACACACATACGCTAATACTTACAGGGAACATGGGCAATGGAGGGTTAAGTGGCTTGCCCAAGACCACAAGGAGTACCTATAGGACTAGAAATCCCAGTCCCTCTTCTATGAGTGGGATACTCCCACGATTGATCTCTTTGCCACGTCACAGAATGCCCAAGTGGATCAATTCTGCTTTAGGAGGTTGGCTAGCGACCGGGTGGCCTTGGATGCTTTCCCCCTCCACTGGGGAATGGGTCTGCTTTACGCCTTTCCTCCAATCCTTGTGGCGAAAATGCTGCTGAAACTGCAGGCAGATTGGGGCACCATGATTCTCATTGCCCCATACTAGCCCTGGCAGCTGTGGATCCTCCTGCTGCTCCAGCTTGCTCAGGGGGAGCATCTCCATCTAGGTTCTGCTCTGGATCCCTTCTCCCAGGACGGGGGTACCTGTTGCATCCCAGTGTCTGCTCCCTGGCCCTCATGACCTGGATGCTCAGCAGGTAATCTTATCGGAGCTCAATCTACCTGACGGGGTCACAGATGTCTTCCTCACATCGCATGAACACTCAACACGATGGATGTTCAGGTGGCAGAGGTTCGCAGCTTGATGTGAGGATCAGGTACTGGATCTCTTCTGTGAAGTGGATCACGTGCTGGAGTACCTCCTGCACCTCTCAGACTCCAGCTTGAAATCCATCCCTGTCCAGGTCCACCTCAGCATGATCAGAGCCTTTCATTGCGTCATAGGGGGACCAGGCCATCTCTGATCACTCACTGGTGGCTCAATTAATGCGTGGTCTGCTTCTCTCAAAACCTCCCGTCAAGCCCTTCATGGTGACTTTGGATCTCACTGTGATCCTCACACCGTTCATGCAGGCTGCTTTTGAGCCGCTGGACTTCTGCCCTCTTAAGTAATTGACCTGGAAGGTCCTGTTCTTGGTGGCGGTCATATCGACCCACCATTTCAGTGACCTCCAGGTACTGGTGGCCCATCTGCCTTACACCAGGTTCCACCAGCATTGGGTGGTCTGGCAAATGCGACTGCGATTTCTGCTGAAGGTGGTCTGAGAGTTCCACCTCGACCAGTCTATTGTCCTGCCAATTTTCTTCCCAAAAAAAGTAGGCAACTCCAAAAAACAAACAGCAGGATCAACTCAAAATATTTTTGTCAGATGATGTACCAGGAGAGGGAATTCCCATTCACAGGCTACATATCCTTTGTAATCAATTTAAATTCAAGAGACGTTAAAAAGACTTAGCTGAAATGGCATGAGAGGACATTAAAAGGAGTAGCTTTCTGAGAGTCCAAGCACAACATGCACATGTTTTGGGCCTTGACCGCAGCCCTGCTTCAGGTGCAGCAATTGACTCTTACTCCAAAAAGACACCATGATTACCCTTTTTGGGTTTTGTTTTTGATTGACTTTCTTCCCAAGGCAGCATTTCACATGCTGGACTGTAAGTATGCCTTGACCTTTTACGTAGACCGTTCATCTTGTTTGACCCTAGTAAGTTAGGAACTGCTGTCTCTAAGCACACGCTGTCCCTGTGGTTGGCAGATTGCATCGCCTTGGTGTACTCACAGGCTGGTCTGAACCTTGAGGCTCATGTCACAGCTCATAATGTTTGAGTCATGGCCATTTCTGTCCCTAACCTGTGCTCGGCCTCCAAGGAGGAAATCTGCAAGGTTGCCACATGGTCTTTGGTCCACACATTCACAGCCCACTACTGTCTGGATGGGGATTCCCAATGGGACAGCAACTTCAGCCAGGCCGTGCTCCAGCATCTTTTTGGGTATTAGGTCCCTCTCCTGCCCACTGGCCCTTCTGTCCATCCAGGATACCTGCAAATGTTTACTAACCTCAGCTGAATCGGTGGAGTCCTTAGAGGGGACTACTTTCCTGTTCTCCAGTTTGTTGCCCCTGTTAGGTTTGGGCCACCTCTGTTTCCGCATGGGCTCCATTGGTGACATCACCCATACATGAGGACTTATTCCTGATGTTCACGGAGAACACCTGCTACAGATGAGTAACAACGCTTTCTCCGGGAACAAGCATGAAGTCAGTCCTCACATATGGGTGACATCGGCACCGACAGAGCCCGCGCAGTAACCTCTCCCCAGCTTTCAATGAAAGCCTTTGGGAGATGCACCATGCATGCGTGGTCCCTTTCCCGCCTAAGGGTGCCACCTTGCTTCAGTCTCCTTTTTTTCCACAGAGCCCATTGGATGTGTGTCTGGTTCCCCCCCCCCCCCGAAGAAGTTGGTTAATTTTTTGTCTTTATTTTCTTTCTCTGGTCGCATTCCAGTCCCTTCTTGCCCCCGAGTCCACTTGCCTCAGTGTCGCGTTCTTGGGTTCTTTCTTTTTTTTTCATCAGTGCAGGTTCATGCCTTTTTTCTGGCCAGGCCAAATAAGTTTGACCTTGCCATGGCCTCGGTCAGTGGCTTCAAGCCATGTGACTGCTAAGCACACAGCATGTCGTGCAAGGACCCACACGTCTGCTGCCTTCACTGACTCTGGCAGGATCCCTTGGTCTGCAGTCTCTGCAAGCAGATGGCTCTTGAGGTCCTTGGGGGGGAAGTCAGCAGCAGAGCAAGTTCATCTTCCAGAAGACCGACTTAGCCCCGGAGTCGTCCACGAGATCACGTTATAAGATGTCCTCCGGGACCTCACACTCTTGCAGCAACCAAGCCGCCACAGAGCTTTGAGCTGTAGCTCCCTCGACAAGGGCCGCTCCATGAAGAGCTTGAAGACCTCATCAGATGACGAGTCAGGGATAGTGGAAAAGTCCCCCAAACCCACAGCCCCTGGCTCGAGGGTGATGGTCGAGATAGGCCTACCAAGTTGCCCGTAAGGGAGCCGTCGATGTCACAAGATCAGTCTCAGACCCCTGGGGCTATCCTCATTGAGGATTTGCCCTCAGCGGAGCCGGCACTGGGTCCGAAATACTCAGTGCCCACGCCGAAGGCCGCAGAGTCATCTGGCCTCGAGGCCAGGATGGTGGCCTTGGAGCACAGTTTGTTTGCCTTCATAGCCCAGTATCAAGCTCTGATGCCTGGTTCCTCCGGGTCATCACTCGCAACCACTAGCTCCTTCATGCCAAGGGACTTCATGCCATCGGCCTCGAGAGCTGCTTTGGCATCAGTCACAGTCCCAATCTTCATGGCCATGGTCTTCCCCGCTGAGTGCCCTCGTTTGAGCCAGGGCATGACCCTGAGACTTGGAGACCTCTCTGCACCTCCACCAACTCTGAGTCAAACTGGGAGACCGAGGACGATAAGTCCCCAAACACCTGCCGCCACCAGAATGTACCCTCGGACCTGTCTCCTCCAGAGAAGTGGTGCTGTTCCACCACCCAAGGACAAGGCCTTCCTCAACTTCATGAGGGATATGGCAAAGGCCCTTGCCTTCACCACAGAGTCGTAGGAGGACCCTTGTATGGAGTATCTCAAGATCCTCCAGTACGAGGGTCCCCCGAAGGAGACACTCACGGTGCCCATGTCCCCCCCCCCCCCCATCCTGGAACGGCTGCTCCTCTGCATGTGGGAAACACCCTCCTCGGTGCCCATAGTGAGCATGCGGCTTGACTTGATGTACCAGGTCCACCGGTGTCCTGGCTTCCAAAAAGCCCAACTGCTTCATAACTCCATGGTGGTGGAGTAGGCCATTCATTGGCTTGGGCCAAAAGATGGACTCCTTTCAGTCTGAAGCCTTCCTCCAGGGCCCCCGTCATGGATGCCATAGGCAGAAAGTGCTTCCAGGGCTTGATACTTGTCAGCTGGATCCGGGTCTACCAATTGTGCATGGGCATGTACTTGCAGGACCTGGCAAAGGAACTCACCAGGTTCTTGGCTAGCCTCTCAGAGGAACCCCTCCAATGTTCCGGACCCTGGCCTATGCAGTCAGAGAGTGCTCCAAGTTTATCACTCAAGCGGCCTTTGGTTACTTTGAGTCGGTAACTAGAGTAGCTGTGGTGGGCATTAGTGCCCGCCACCCTGCCTGGCTACAGTCTTTCAACCTGGAGCAATGGGTATAGTACAAGTTGGTCGATGTCCCCTGCCAGAGAGAGAACCTCTTTGGCAAACCCATGACAAGGACCACGTTCTCCAAAAAGACTGCTGACCCTTCCTGGAGGAAAGCTTCGGACTGAAAGTCCTCATTCCCGAAGAAGAGGAAAGCTTGCAGAAGTAACCCCCAGTACTCGGCCTTCCCATCTCCCAAACAAGGCTAGCAGAACAAGGGACAGGGGCACGGCTCATGTAAGCGTAGGACCCCCAAGCCTCAGCCCGTGCTCCCCCAAGGAAGGGTTTTTTTTTACTCCTTGGGCATAGCATCTCTTCCCCCAGGAGGCACAGCCCCACAGCACACAGGGGGATATCTGGTACTGTACGCCCACAGGTGACCCTCCATTACCACAGACGCATGGGCCCTTTGGGTAGTGAGGGAGGGTTACCTTCTCTACCTCCATCAAACACCCCCTCCATTCTTCTTGTAAGAACCCCCCAGGACTCCCCGTTACTGGGACCTGCTCCTGCAGGAACTCGCAGGCCTCATAGTGGACCAGGCAGTGGAACCTGTCCCCACCCACTTCAGGGGCATGGGGTTCTACTTCCGCTACTTCCTGGTACCAAAATGGACCAGAGGGTTTTGTCCCATCCTAGACCTGCGGAACCTCAACAGGTTCCTGGTGAGGGAAAATTTCAAGATGCTCTCCCTTGGAACACTACTGCCATACCTCCAGCAGGGATATTGGCTATGCTCCTTGGACTTAAAGGATGCATACATGCACATCCTCATCCACCTCCTCCACAGGAGGTACCTTCACTTTGTGGTGGGAGGAGAACACTATCAGTATATGGTGCTACCCTTGGGCCTAGCCTCCGCCCCACGGATATTCATCAAGTGCTTGGTGGTAGTGCAGCCCCCCTCAGGCTTCAGGGAGTCTTCATCTTCCCTTATTAGACAACTGGCTCATACAGGGCAGTAGTGCTGCTGAAGCACAACAGGCAGCAGCCCGCGCCATCCTTGTCCTGGAGCACTTAGGGTTTGTCATCAACTACCCAACCGACTCAGTCTGGAGTTCATAGAGGTGCAGCTGGACACCATCAAGGCCAAGGCCTTCGTCCCCCAGAACAGGGCCCTGCGCCTCCAGGCACTTATTTTATTTATTCAATCAAAGTGGTTAGGGACATAACAAGGGGTCTACATTCAACAGTGGGGTGACAAGACATACATATATTTCTGGGGGTTGAGTCCCAGGTCTGAGTCGTTGGTGTTTGGTGGCTGTATCAGCAAGGCTGCAGAGATTGAGAGTTATGGTACTTGTTCAAATGAGTCCATGAACAGGTGGGTTTTGAGGGATTTGCGGAAGTCCTTGAGGTTTTTTTGTGCTCTTAGTTGCTCAGGGAAAGAGTTCCATAGGTCCGACGCCAAGAGTGAAATCACTCTTCTGGAAGTTGCTTGCTTCGTTTTGTGGTATCCGGCTGGGGTGCGGAGTCTATTGCTGCCTTGGGTTCGCCTGGGTCTGCTGCTTGTGTCTTTGGTTATTATGGTTTGTAAAACTTCTGCTGAGCAGTGGTGTATGGTCTTGAAAATGATTAGTGTTGCCTTGAATTTTGCCCGTGCCATTATAGGTAGTCACTGCAGCTGTCGGAGTACTGGTGTTGTGTGTTCGTATTTGGCCGTGTCTGTGATTATGCACGCTGCAGTGTTTTGAACCAACTGAAGTGGGTGGACAGTCTGTTTGGGTAACCCCTGATATAATGATTTTCCGTAGTCCAGTATGGGGGTGATGACTGCCTGGCATACAGTGTGGAAATGTTCTTGGCTGAGGATTGGCTTGAGTAGTCTGATGATCTTTAAACAGTGGTATGCTTTTGCTGCAGTCTTGTTTATGTGGGTTTTTTATTTATTTATTTTTTATACCACGCTCTTTAGAATCAGTGCGGTTTACATGTATACTAACAGGTACTTTTTATTCCCTTGTCCCTGAAGGGCTCACAATCTAAGTGTACCTGAGGCAATGGAGGGTTAAGTGGCTTGCCCAAGGCCACAAGGAGTGGCCATGGGACTAGAGACCCCAGTCTCTCCGGCCTGAAGTTGCTTGTCCCCATGTGGGAATTGAACCCCCGGCCTTCTGGCCTGAGATAACCTGTCCCAACCACTGAGCCACTCCTCCCAGATTCAGGTTCTTGTCTAGGGTGACACTGAGATATTTTACTTCATCCTTTGTTGTTATTGTCCTGTGTAGTATGTTGATTTCTTGGGGTGGGTTGAATGTTGTGCTCCTGGAAATGAACATTGCTTCAGTCTTATCAAAATTTACCTTGAAGTTATGTTGGCGAGCCAGGTGTTCATATGTTCAAGGCACTTGGTCATTGGGGTTATGTCAGGGGTGCTCAGGCCAATTGGAGTGTACACCATGATATCATCTGCGTATAAGTGATATTGTATGCTGTGTTGTCTGATGATACTGCATATGGGCTGGATATAGATGTTGAATAGTATTGATGATAAGGCTGATCCCTGTGGTATTCCTTGTGTGGTGGGAAACTGGGTTGATTTTTTTTCTCTGCATTTTACTTGCTGTGTGCAGTTGTTTAGGTAGGAGGTGAACCATTTCAGTGTGGTGTTGTGTAGTCCAATTTCTTGGAGGTGCTGTAGGAGTATGGAGTGTTATACCGTGTCAAAGGCAGCTGAGATGTCGATGAAAATTAGTAAGAAACCGTTCTTTATATTATCTATTCCTCTCAGTAGGTTGTCAAAGAGGGAGGTGAGTAGAGTTTCTACGTTGTGATGTGGTTTGAAGCCATGCTGGTGCATGTCTAGCGGAGCATGAAGGTCCAAGTGATCCTGCAGTTGTCTTTGTACTACTTTCTCAATGATTTTTGAGATAAATGGCAGGCTTGAGATCGGACAGTAAGACTTCGGATCAGAGGTGTTTAACAAGTTGCCTTTGAGGATTGGTCGTATGGTAGCTTGCTTTAGAATCTGTGGGAGGTGCCCTTGTTGGAGGGACTCCTGCACAATTTTGTGCAGGTGGTGGCTTAGTTGGTTCTTGGAAGCCTTGATCCATTCTACTGGGCATGGGTCGGCTGGTGAGGTCGTCATATTAAGGGTGCCCACAATGTCTTCTACCTGCTGTGTTGTTGGTATAGAGAAGTCATTCCAGGTTTGGTGAGATTCTTCGCAGGTCTGGTTGGATTCCATCAATGTTGGGTTCTTTTCTGTGGTGGGAATGGTGTGTGTTGGATTTGTGTTCTTGTTCATCATGTAGTTTGCAAATTCTTGGGGGTCTATTTGATGTCCACTGGGTAGTGGGGTGTCTTTTGTGAATTGTACTATGTTGAATAATTCTCTTGGTTTGTTGGCTGATTTCAGGATGAGGTTGGTTTGGTGGTGTTGCTTGTGGATGTTGATCATGTTGTAGGTTTGTTGTTCGGTTCTGTATTGGAGTGCTGCCTCATGTGACTTGGTATGTCTCCATTTTCTTTCCAGCCTTCTGAGCGTACGTTTTGCTTCCCGAATCTCATCTGAGTACCAGGGAACGTTGGTTTTCCTTTGGGTGTGTGTCTTTTCCTTGTTTGTCGCTGAGGCAGCTTTGGATAGGGTAGAGTTCCATTTGTTTATGGCTTCATTTATGTCATTGCATTCTTGTTGTATTGTGGCATTATTTCCTATAGGAAGGTCTCCTTGCAGCAAACACCCAGCGCCGCCACTCGGCGTCACCATGCCACATGCTTTGCCTGCTGGGGCATATGGTATCCAGGGTGTATATCACCCTGGAAGCCTGCCTACAGATGTGAATGACCCAGTGGGCCCTCTGCTCCCAATGGTCCCTGGCCATGGGGCACCTACAGGACAGGGTGACCATCTCCCGCCCCTGGCCAACTCTCTCAACTGGTGGCAACACCTCCAACACCAACTGGCAGGATGCCTTGCCAGACCCCCGCACTGCAGCGGATCCTCACCACAGATGCCTCCAAGCTGGGGTGGGGAGCTCACTGCGATGACCTCTGCACTCAGGACAGCTGGTCATTGACAGTGAACCTCCAGCAAATCAACCTCTTGGACTGGGCTTCCTTGGGGAAGAGAGGCTATGCCCAAGGAGTCAAAAACCCCAGCTAGGTTGGGCTGGAGCCATGCCTCGAGTTTGGGAGCCTTAGGCTTACAAGGGCCCTTAGACTGACCCAATATGGTAGTTCTTGGGTTCTTGTGTCCCTAGTCAGGAAGAAGATCTCTTTGGCAAACCCATGATGGATAAGGCTGCAGAGTTGGTCCAAGTTCCTGATGAGGACCAGGCTCTTCAAGAAGACCGCAGACCCTTCCCAACAGAAGCCTTCAGGTAAAACGTCCTTCTACCTGAAGAAGAGGAAGGCTCATGGAAACTACCCTCAGTACCAGGCCTTCCCAGCCCTCCAATAGAGACAGCAGGCCAAGGGCCCTTGTAAGCCTAAGACTCCCAAACTCCAGGCATGGCTCCAGCCCATCCTAGCTGGGGTTTTTGACTCCTTGGGCACAGCCTCCCTTCCCCAAGGAGGCACAGCCTAACAGCCCACATGGGGGCATCTGGTTCTCTACGCCCACTGGCGGCCATCCATCATTACAGACTCCTGGGCACAGGCGCCTCCCCCATTCTTCCTGGGAGAGGCCCCCAGGACTTCCCTCCACCAGACTTTACTACTGCAAGAGCTTGCAGGCCTCCTCGAGGACAAGTCGGTGGAACTGGTACCCACACACCTCAAGGGCAAGGGGTTCCTCGTACACAAGAGGACCAGAGACTTCTGGCCCATTCTGGACCTGCGGTATCCAAACAGGTTTCTGATGAAGTTCAAAATGCTGTCCCTTGGAACTCTGCTGCCATACCTCCATCCAGGAGACTGGCTATGCTCCTTGGACCTAAAGGATGTGTGTGTGTGCACACTTCCTCATCCATCCCAATCACAAGAAATACTTCTGGTTCATGGTGAGAGGTGGTCACTACCAGTATAGGGTGCTACTCTTCGGGCTGGCCTCCACACCAAAGGTGTTCACCAAGTGCCTGGTGGTAGTCACGGCCTATCTTCATCTCCAGGGAGCCTTCATCTTCCCCTTCCTCGATAACTAGCTCATAAGAGGCTGCACTGCCGCAGAGGTGCAACACACAACTGCGCGCACCATCCTGATCTTGTGGCACTTTGTGTTTGTAATAAACCACCCAAAGTCTCATCTCCTCCCGACAGTGTCTGGAATTTATAGGGCCAAAGCCTTTCTCTCTCAAAACAGGGCCAATCTCCTCAGGGCACTGACTGCAGCCGTGCAGCGCTGACACTGTGCCTACCCACCTTCTGCTTTGCCTATTGGGTCACATGTCGTCCACAGTTCGTTATCCCAGACACCCGCCTTCACATGAGGGCGGATCAATGGGGCCTCTGCACCCAATGGACCTAAGGTGGTGGTGACCCGCCAACTGACTGACTCTTTTGCCTGGTAGCAAGCCCCTCCAACATCTCCTGGCCAGGATGCCCTTCCAGGCCCCTGCCCTCCAGAGGGTCCTAACCACAGATATCTCCCTCTTAGGCTATGGAGTCCACTGTGACAGACTCTGCACTTAGGGCAGCTGGTTGCAGACAGTCTGCAGCAGATCAACCTCTTGGAGCTTTGGGCCATATCCCTGGACCTCTGAGCCTTCCGTCACCACCTGCAACACCATTCAGTGCTGGTCCAGATAGACAATCAAGTGGCGATGTTCTATGTCAACAAGCAGAGGGGCACGGAATTATACACCTTCTGCCAAGAGGCAGCAGTTCTCTGCTCATATGGGAACTGCCACAGGAAGCTGCTGCGGGCATTGTTGCTAATGGCCTGGCTGTTTAAAGGGTAGTCTTGGCCCCATTCAACCTTTCAGGAGAGATGGAGGAGGTGATCCTGGCCTCCCATAGGACCTCCACAAGATGGGCTTATGCCTTCAAATGGCACAGATTTTTGCTGTGGTGCGCAGAACAATGGGTCGACCTGTGCTTTGTACAGTTTGTACTGCAATATTTGCTTTACCTGTCTCAGGTAGGACTGAAGTCCAACTCTGTTAGAGTCCACCTGAGTGCACTCACAGTGCACTACCACCATATCGAGGGCAAGTCCCCTCTCTGTCCAACCTCTCGTGACCCGCTTCTTGCGGGGTCTCTTATTGTCCAAGCCTTCTGTCTGCCCTCCGGCAGCAGAGTGTGGGACCTCAATATGGTGCTGTCACAACTCATTAGCCCACCATTTGAGCCTCTGGCTACTTGCCACCTATGGTACTTTTCTGGAAAGTTGTGTTTTTGTTGGCAGTCATGTCAGCTCGCAGGGTCAGCGAGCTCCAGGAGTTGGTGGCGGATTCACCCTACACAAGATTCTATAAAAACAGGGTCGTGCTCTGTACATACCCCAAGTTCCTTCCCAAGGTGGTGTCCCCTTTCCACCTCAATCAAGAAGTGGTGTTCCCCACCATTTTTCTGCAGCCTCATGCCAGCAAGGCAGAGACCGTCCTTCATACTCTGGACTGTAAGAAGGCCCTGTCCTTCTAATTCCAACATACCCAGGGCTATCGCAAAGCCTCACAGCTTTTCCTCTCCTATGACCCCAGTCGGCTGGGTGGCAGACTGCATTGCCCTTATCTACGCGAAGACTGGGCTCTCGCTGGAGCGCCGGGTCATGGAGCACAGTGTCGGGGCCATGGCAGCATCCATACAAAATTCCCTTGACAAAATTCTGCCAGGCCACCACCTGTTCCTCAGTCCATACATTTGCAGTTCATTACTGCCTGGAGAAGGAGTCCCATAGGGATAGAGCCTTTGACCCGGCGATACTCCATTATCTATTCAGGATATAGGCAACTCCTGCCCTCTGGCCCTTGTGTGTTCAGGCTACTGCAGTGCTGGTATCTTGCTGGACACTTGGGCCACTCAGGAGTCTGTCTTCTCAAGGACTCATTGCTGCTACTCACGGCTCATCTTTTCTTGGTCACCCGTAGCTTTTTACAGGATTTCGATAGTGAGGACTGACTACTACTTGTTCCCGGAGAAAGCTTACTCACTTTTGTGATCTCTGGGAACAGCAGGAGTCAGTCCTCAGAATGCTCCCTCCTCCCCATGGAATTGTGCTTTGTATCATTTTTTACCTTGAGCTATATCATTCTACCTGAGGCAAGATGGCACCCTTGGGAGGGAAGGGGACCATGCATGCGTGGTGTATGTCCCAAAGGCCTTCTTTGAAAGCTGGGGAGAAGTTACTGCATGGGCTCAGTCAGTGTTGATGTCCAGGGGTGACTCTATAATGAGATGGAGTGAGGCGGGTGGTTCTATAATGAGATGGAGTGAGGCAGCTGCCTCAGGTGGCAAAGTTTTGGGAGTGGCAAAAAATTCCCCCAAATCAACCTCACTCTGCCTTCGAAAAGGTTTAAAAAAAAAGTAGACAAACTGCTCTCGCTGCCACTGCCCCATCCACCTCGTGGTAGCAGCAGAATTAACCCTTCCGCCCCCCCCCTCTACCGCCGCCCCAGATCCAAGGACACTAGGGCAGCGGTGGGGAGCTAAGTTGGCCGAAAATAAAAGAAATTTGAAAAGCGCAGAGGTTTCAAGCCTCCATCAGCTTGTAAGTCCCTGCCAGTTCTGCCCCTCTGATGCAAATAGATCCAGCCCCCTCTGATGATGCTATCAGGGCCTTACAAGCCTGATGGATTCTGCTCCCTTTGATGTTGTTCATGTCAGAGAGGGGTGGAACCGGCAGGGGCTGGAAATCTTCACAATTTTCAAATTTCTTTTACTTTCAGCCAACTTGGCTCCCTACCGCTGCTTTAGTGTCCTCGGATCTGGAACAGCAGCAGGGGCGGGGTGGAGGGGTTGATTCTGCCAAAAGGCGGCCATGGCAGCAGCGTATCCAGGACAACAGGAGAGGAGAGGGGAGGCAGGAGGAAGAATGCTGGACAACAGCGGGGTGAGGGGGGAAAGAAGGAAGACACCATGTTGAACAGGAAGATAAATGCTGGAAAACAGGGGGGGAGGAACAGGAGGACAAATGCTGGGCACAGGGGGAGGGACAGGAGAGCAAATGCTGAACAATGAGGAGGAGAGACAGGAGGTCAAATGCTGGACAAAGGGGGGGCATGAGGATAAATGCTGGACTACAGAGGGGAGGGACAGGAGGAAAAATGCTGCTTTAATGCTGACACTACCTGATAAGCTGGGTAAGCATGGCAGGGGGACCTCTATGTCAAGAGGGGTCCATCACTAGCCATCCTCCCCCTACTTCCCATTCAGGATGACCTGTGGAGCACTGTCAGCTCAGAGGAGAGTCTGCCCACAGGACATGCTGCTCCTGTGGGCAGAAGGCTGTGAGAGGCCACAGTCGCTTCTCACAGTCTTGTGTCCTGTGGGCAGGCTCTCTACTAGGCTGCCAGCACTCCGTCATCCTGAATGGGGAGTGGAGGTGGGCGGCCAGGGATGGTGCCTTCCTGACGTCTGCTTTTGTAGACAGGCTCAGTTTCTCTGGGTCACAGTCGTGGCTTGCACAGCCCCTGCCCGCAGGACATGCTGCCCCCGCAGGCAGAAGTGTGTGGAAGGCAGTGATCATTGCCCATATAAGCAGAGCCTGCCTGCGGAAGCAGCATGTCCTGCAAGCAGGGGCTGTGTAAGGCCAGTTGTGCCCTGCCTCTCAGGGCTGGGATTATTGCTTGCACAGCCCCTGCCTGTGGACGTGCTGCTCCATGGGCAGGCTCTGTCCCTTGTTCAAACATAGAGGGGAACAATGAAGAGGGGGAGTGGACATTGCGAGGTGGATGTTGATGGGCACAGGGAGTCAAAAGGGAGATGTTGGGTGTAGGGGGGAATAGGAAGGCAGAGGGGATAATTTGAGGTGGAGGGCCAGGAAGACAGAGATACTGGACAGGGAAAGGGACATAGGGAGAAGCAAAGAGGGGAGATGGAGTGGTGATGTTGGCCATGAGGTTATAGGGAGACTATGGGAAAATGCTGGACTTGAGGAGGGGGAACAGAGAGGAAATGCTGGACACAGGGTAATAAGGTGAGAAGAAAATGTAGGACATTGGAGGTAATAGAGAGAGAGATGGGAGAAGATGGACATGGGTTAAACAGGTTGAGAAAGAGATGGTGAGATGCTGGCCATGGGAGTAATAGGGAGGGGAGAGTATGGTATGGAGATGGGGTAGATGCAGGTTGCAGGGGGATAGGAAGGGAGAGGGCAGACATGGAAGGAAAGAGAGCAGAGGTACTGGATGGAGGGA
This sequence comes from Ichthyophis bannanicus, assembly GCA_033557465.1. Lineage (NCBI taxonomy): Eukaryota > Metazoa > Chordata > Amphibia > Gymnophiona > Ichthyophiidae > Ichthyophis > Ichthyophis bannanicus. Next base: position 706,519,474 of record CM066031.1, read on the forward strand.
AAGAGAGAGACGGAGACACACACTGGATGGGGGGCTAAGAGATCTTAGACATGGAGGGGAAGAGAGAGTGAGCAAAAGACTAGGGAATAATGGACCACAAAAGAACTGGGGAATGGAAAGACTAGGGTGAAGTTTGAAAAGCGGTAGGTAAAGGGCATAAAAAAACAGGGAGATTGGATAGTAAAGAATGAAATGTGGGTGGACAAAGAGAGAGAAATAAATATAAGAAAGCTGAAAGAAAAAAAAAACAATATACAAGAAGGAAGGAAGTGAAGAAAACAAAAGGAGAGACAAGAAATGGCAGATGGACTAGAGACTGTAGAAAGAGAGCTAAGAAAACACAAAAGAAAGCAGAAGCTTCAGATCGGAACCAGCATGATTAGAGAATAAAATGGTCAGACAACAAAGATAAAAAAATAAGTTATTTTCAATTTAGTGATTGAACTTTGCATAATATTTAGATTTGACACAGTATGGGGAACTGCATCTCTTTTATTTCTCTGGTGTTACTGCTCTTATGGAGTCTAGCTTCTTGGGGTTTTAGTTTAATTTTTGTCTGCACTCCGAGGGGGGGTCCCTTATTTCGTCCCTTGCCTCTGGCAGCAGATTGCCTTGAGCCACCCCTGCCGACATCACCCATATGGGAGGACTGATTCCTGCTGTCTCCGGAAAATACCTGTTACAGGTGAGTAACTATACTTTCCCTCCCTTGGGGACCGCTTTGTCACCCTGTAACAGAAGGATGAAAGCCATTATCTCCAGGAACAAGCAGGAAGTCAGTCTTCAGATATGGGTGACATCGGCACCGATGGAGCCCTGCACGGGAACACTCCACAGCATTCAGTAGGAATGCTTTTGGGAGCATTGCTCCATACAAGCATGCTTGCTTTCTCTCCTGGTCTCCTCAGTCATCTTTTTTCCACGGAGTCGTCATTGGAACCTTGTCCCTTGTTCACCGCGTGAAGAGACTTAAAATTTTTCCAGTGGTATCATCGAATACTTCAGTTTTTGCCTTGCCGTCGACCGACTCGGCTCGACTCCCCGTCAATTCCGGTTCCCATTTCTCTTTTCTTTACATATATTTTCATTTTTTTCTTCATTTTTTTCTTCAGATTTTACGTTGGGCCTAGCACCCACTTGGGCACCATTGCCCAATTTGATTTTGCCTCCCTTATTTTTCCAAAAATGGACAAGCCCCGAAGTGGTTTCAAGAAATGCTCTAAGTGTTCGAGTACTATCTCAATCATTGATTAGTGCCTTAAGTGTCTAGGCCCAGCCCACAATGTGGATTTTTGTTCCTCCTGTTACCACATGACTTAAAGGGGGAGGAAGAACTGAGACAGAAGGCTAAGCTGTTTCCATCAGACTTGGCTCCTTCTGTGCACTCCTCGGGGGGCGTTGACTCCTTCAAACTCATCCCATGCTTCCAGAACGTCATCACCATTTAGGCAAAAGGAAAACCATCGCTTGGAGTCACCAGTGCATAAGACGAAGAAGTCATCTGCTTCGACATTGAGGTCCCATTCATTGACCCCGAGGTTGACATCGGCATTGAACACCAATGTTCATCCCACTCCGATACAGGTCGTCCAGCTAAACAGCCCCGGTGGGAGATCTCACCCTCCAGGGGCTCAGGGATTCCCCTGAGGCTCAGTCCTTGGTGGAGCCCCCAATACCGGCATTGGAAGTTATAGCCCAGGCCACAGTGCCCGGAGCCACTCCCCTAATACTGATGAGCAAGTCATTGCCATTGAAAAGAGCATTGCAGCAATTCTAGTGGCGGTGGTACAGACGTCATCAAGTATACCACAGTCAATATTGATGCCTCTGACACCGACTAGTGGCACTGAAAGAATGATCGGTACAGCTCCACAGACATCACCTACCTTACACCGTTTGGCAGAGCAGCCAGTATTGAGGCCTTCAGTGCTTCCTCGCCGATGCATTCTACGTCCAAACAGCCTAGATCCTCAGACCATCGCAGGCATCAAGATCCAGATAGACTACTTCAATTTCCTGCTGGACTCCGATTCCGGCTCCAAAGTCTCTGACCAGAAATCCATCAATTCTGATCCACAATGGGATGTACCGTCTGATCTTTCGCCTCCCTCTGAGCAACAACTGTCACCGCCTGAAGACATGGCCTTCCAGGACTTTATTAAGGATATGGCAGCTACTCTGGAGGTCTCAGTAGCTATGGAGATGGAACCAAGAGCTGAAGAGCTCGATTTCATTCAGTATCCATTGACACCAAAGGAGGCTGCAACCCTCTTGGTGCATAACATCCTTAAAAATCTAATGACTCGTATGTGAGAATCTCCCATATCAACTCCTGCAGTCAATAAGATACTTGACACCCTTTACAGGGTTCCTCCCTTTCTTGGGTTCCAGAAGCCACAGCTCCCTCACCATTCTATGGTGGTTGAGTCCGCCATGAGGAGAATTAAGAGCCAAAAGAACCACTTTTCGATGCCTTTGGAAGGAAAGCTTTCCAGGTCACAATGTTATCCTACAGAATTGACTCCTACATACTCTATATGGGCATGTTCCTTAGGGATGTCTCGAGGGACTTGGCTGAATTCACTACCCTGCTGCCTTCTGACAAACAGGCACCTCAGATACTGGTCACACATACCCAGAACACATCAAAATTCTTGACGAGCAGCCTTTGATGCTTTTGAAGCCAACAGCAGGGCTGCTGCAACTTGCATTGCTGCTAGGAGGATAGCCTGGCTCCAGGCATCTGACCTGGAGTAATGGGTCCAAGTTAAATTGATCAACATACTCCGTAATGGAGAAAAATCTATTTGGCCAGAGGTGGAGAGAGAAAGCAGGGGAGATAGACACTGTGATAGGCACTGTGAGTCCTTTCCAAATGTATGCTGTAATTTACCTATATATAGTTGTATATAATGACCCTGTTATTATTACCTGTACATATACCCTTGTTATATTGTAAATCATGTTATCTGTACATATACCCACGTTATATTGTAAATCCAGGGCAGATCCTCTGTGCTAGACAGTTGTGTTTTGATGTAAACCGCACTGATGCAAAAGAGCGCGGTATATAAGAAAGTTAAATAAATAAATAAATAAATAAATAGAAACGGATGACCTCACCATGAAAAAGCTCTCGAAGACAGCAGATTCTTCCAAAAAGAAGACTGCTACTAAAAAAACATTCTACCCTAAAAAAGGCATTACTATCCACCCTACCTTTCATACTCTCCCTATTCTGCTCCACAACAACAGCAGAAACGGCAACCTCGGAAATCCAAGGTTACCAAACCTCAACCTGCATCTGCAACTCAATCTACACAGAGTTTTTGACTCCTTCCTAAGGAGCATGGCCAATTGTCCTATTAGATGTCTCATTCCTCAGCTGATCCCAGGGAGATTAGTGTATTTTGCAGACCGTTGGGCTGATATCACCTCAGAACCCTGGACGTTACAGCTAGTCAGCTGGGGCCTCCAGTTGAAATTCAGAGATCTTCCACCTGCTCATTTTGTGGGCCAGCCCTGCTTAGATCTCCATCGCACCTCCTTACTTCAACAGGCAATCCACTCTTTGCTTGCACAGGAAGCAATAGAGGAGGTTCCTCCATCTCAGCATGGCCTAGGGTTCTACTCTGATATGTCCTAATCACAAAGAAGACAGGAGGCCACAGACCTATCTTAGATCTCCAAACTCGCAACAAATTTCTTATCAAAGAAAAGTTCAAGATGATCTCTCTGGGTTACCCTTCTTCTTTCTTCCTTACCTCCAACCAAACGATTGGCTATGCTCTTTGGATCTCAAAGTTGCTTATACACACATCCTGATCCACCCAAATGACAGAAAGTTCCTCAGATTTGTATCTCAGAACAATCATTATCAATACTGAGTCCTTCTCTTCAAACTAGCTTCGGCACCCAGAGTCTTCACAGTGTCTGGCTGTCGTTGCAGCTTACCTTCTGTTCCCTTACTTAGGCGACTGGTTGATAAGGGCAGAAACTGCTCAGCCAGTCACCATCGCCCTACAACAAACCATCCATGTCCTACAGGACTTAGGTTTTGTCATAAATTACCCAAAGTCACACCTTGCTCCAACTTAAAACTTAAGAGTTCATAGGAACTCGACTGGACACAACCCAGGCACAAGCTTTCCTATCAGATGATAGACGTCTCCAGCTAACTACTTTAGCCACCCAGGTCCAACAGCAAACATCAGTAACTGCAAGGACCTTCCTAGGCTTGCTAGCCCACATGGCCTCGACAGCCCATGTTGTACCCCATGCCCATCACAACATGAGAGTGGGACAATGGACTTTTATCACAACAGTGGATGCAGGCCACAGGCCACCTTTCCTATTTTGTCACCATTTCTCCTCAGATGAGAACATCCCTTCAATGGTGGTGCACACCACAGAACCTCATCATAGGGTTACCTTTTTAACGGTCTGCACTACAGTGTACCCTGACTACCTATGCATCAAAGCACAGTTGAGGGGCTCACCTCAATGGCTTCACAACCCAGGGACTATGGTCTGCTTTGGAGAGCTCCTTTCACATCAATATCCTGGAACTCAGAGCAATCTTCAACGCCATTTGCGTCTTCTCTCCTCACCTGGTGGGCTTCTCAATCCTCATTCAGACAGACAACTAAGTGGCCATGTTCTATATCAACAAACAGGGAGGAACAGGCTCTTGCCCCTTATGCAGAGAGGAAATACGCCTATGAAAATGGGCAATCCCTCAGGGAATTTACCTTCATGCAGTTTACTTTCCAGGAACAGAAAATCATTTAGCCGACAGGCTAAGCCGAATTCTCCATCCGCATGAGTGGAGGCTGAACCCTCATGTGGCAAAATCCATATTCCACCTGTGGGGGACACCGCTACTCGATCTCTTTGCTTCTCCTTGCAATGCCCAACTACCTCGCTTTTGCTCCAGGATTCCATCTCCTCACAGGGAGAGCTCAGATGCATTTCTCCTCCACTGAGAACAGATCTGCTTTATGCTTTTCCTCCTCTCCCCCTCATTGCAAAAACACTATTCAAGCTCCATGCCGACAGGGGAACAATGATCCTCATTGCTCCTTACTGGCCCAGACAACCTTGGTTTCCTCTGCTTCTTCAACTAGCTCAAGCACCTTCCCTTAGGCTGGGTTGTGCACCCAACCTCCTTCCTCAAGAGCAGGGTACCCTCCTGCACCCTAGCCTCTTAACTCTTCGTTTGACGGCTTGGCTGCTGAGCGTTTTGTCCTCTCACATTTAGAACTGCAAGACGATGTTTTACACGTTCTTCTGTCTTCCAGGAAAGATTCAACCAGACGGTCTTACACTTTCAAGTGGAGCAGGTTCTCACTATCGTTTTTGCAGAGAACACTAGATCCTTTTACATGTTCAGTTCCAGATCTTCTCCAATACCTGCTCCATCTGTCCTCCTCAGGCTTTAAGGCTAACTCAGTATGTGTACATGTTTATGCCATTGCTGCTTCTCACCATATGTTAGAGAATTGCCCTATCTCGGCACACCCCTTAGTGGCCAGATTCATGTGTGGTCTACTTTTCACCAAGCCACCCCCAGTGTGGGATTTAAATGTTGGTCTTGCAAAGCTTATGCACAGCCCCTTTGAGCCTCTCACTTCAGCTCCTTTAAAGTTCCTAACGTGGAAAGTCCTCTTCCTGGTAGCTGTAAATTCAGCCCACAGAGTTAGTGGACTCCAGGCTCTCGTAGACTATGCTCTATATACCAGATTCTACCATGATAAGGTTGTCCTTCGGACACATCCTAAATTCTTACCGAAGGTGGTCATTTCCTTCCATTTGAACCAGTCTGTCACCACCAACTTTCTTTCCTAGGCCTCATAGCTCCTCTGCTGAGGTGAAGTTGCATACTCTTGATTATAAAAGAGCATTGGCCTTCTACCTTGACTACACTAAGAGTCATCGTTGATCCTCTCAGCTTTTTGTCATCTTTGACCAAAGTCATCTAGGGTTGCCAGTTTCCAAGAGGAAACTCTTAACCTGGATTTCAGATTGCATATCTTTTGCTTATTCGCAAGCTGGGCGGTCTCTACAGCATCACGTCTCAGCCCATAATGTCCGAGCCATGGTTGCCACGGTGGCTAACCTCCATTCTGCCTCTTTTTCGGAAATCTGCCAAATAGCTACATGGTCTTCGCTGCATACCTTTGCAGCTCACTACTGCCTGGATAAAGACTCCAGAAGTGATGCTTAATTCAGACATTCTGTTCTACGTAACCTTTTTCAAATCTAGACAACTTGCCCACCACCCATCCGACTACCTTATGAGGAGTGCTCTGAACGGGCTGATCTGTTGGATCCTTGCTGCAACCACTGGCTGCACCAGTACCCTTTCTCTCGCTCGGTTGTCTTGAGCTAGGGAGTCCCATATGTGAAGACTGACTTCTGCTTGTTCCTGGAGATAGCATAGTTACTTACCTGTAATATGTGATCTCTGGGAATAGCAGGAATCAGTTTTCACAACCTGCCCATCTCCCCTTTAAGTTGTTCCCTTATTTTTCCTGGTACTTTTTCTTATTTTTTCTCCTCTATTCACCTGACTGAAGAGAACAGGAAGGAAGGCGAGAGGGCAGGCACACGTGTGGAGCAATGCTCCCAAAAGCTTTCCTATAGGATGCTGGGAATATTCCCACATCAGACGAGAATACTCCATATGTGAAGACTGATTCCTGCTGTTCCTGGAAATCACCTGTTACAGGTGAGTAACTACACTTTGAGGATGAGCCTATCGTACTTCTATTTGGCTTCCTTCAAATTTCACAATCCTCCAAATGTATAAAAATAGCAAGTCTAGCAGGTAGAGCAGCAGGCTAAGATTTGAAGAAGCCAGGGTTCCAATCCTATTTCTCTCCTTGATACTAGTCATGATCTTGAGCAAGTCATTTTCCCCTCCATTGTCTACTAGAGTGTAACTTGAGCATGAATTGGAAAGGTGGGTATGCAAAAGACAAAAGGATGTTGTAATTCTGATGTTCTATATTACCTACAAACAAGAAGCCAGATAACCAAATATTGCATCCAGAATGCTCCGGGATTCATTAAGCCCAAGCTCTTGCACCAGTTTGTGACTGAATTTACATTCAACAAAGTTCAAAAAGTTAGACAACTCTTTAATGCCCCAGGATATGACACAATCCTTGAACCTTTTTAGAAAGTATGTTCTCTTAAGGCATGTAATGCTTGACTCCCACATAGCATGTCACTAGATATTCACTTATATTAGCGGTTCTCAACCTGTGGGTCGTGACCCCCACGGAGGTTGCCTGACAAATTCTGGGATCAGAGGCGGCTCTATAATTAAACGAAGTGAGGCGGTAAACTTTTGGGGCCGCCTCACTCTGCCTTCAAAAAAAATAAAACCCGATCGGAAGAGCCGCTGCCAGAAGAAAGTGCCCCGCGGCCGCTCTGGAAGAGCCCTCTTCTCTCTCTCAGTGCCGCCAGCTTTACAGAGCTGTAAAGGGAGAGTTTCCCTTTCTCGGTGCTCTGCTAAGCCCGCTGGCACTGATGGGAAACAGGAAATGCCATTTCCCATCAGCGTCGGTGGGCTTAACAGAGCCACGAGAAAGGGAAACTCTCCTTTCGCGGCTCTATAAAGCCGGTGGCGCTGAGGGAGAGAGGAGGGCTCTTCCAGGGTGGTCGCAGGGCACTTCCTGGGGTGGGAGAGGCTGGGACTGGAAATGGGCAGATGGGGGGGTTAGGACTAGTAATGGGCTATGGGGGAGGGCTAGGACTGGAAGTGGGCTGATGGGGGGTTAGGACTGGAAGTAGGCTTATGGGGTGATTAGGACTGGTAATGGGCTATGGGGTGGGGGCTGGGACTGGAAATGGGTTGATCAGGAGGGGGGCTAGGGCTGGTAATGGGCTTTCAGGGGTGGTTAGGACTGGAAATGGGCTGATCAGGAAGGGGGGCTAGGACTGGTAATGGGCTGATTGGTGGGATTAGGCCTAGAAATGGGCTGATTAGGGAGGCTAGGATAGGAAATGAACTTATTGGAGGGGGGTTAGGACTGCTAATGGACAGATGGGGGGATAGCACCGGAAATGAGCTAGGACTGGTAATACGCTGATTGGAGGGCTAGGAATAGAGTGGGCTGATAAGGGGGATAGGACTGGAAATGGGCTGGGACTGGAAATGGGCTAATGGGGGAGGGGAGGAGAGTGATGCTGGCCCTGGAAGAAAATTAGGGGCTAGGGCCACAAATGGGCTGATGCGGGAGGATGGTAGATTAGGCCTGGAAGGGAGCGGATAATGAGAGAGTCTGCCAGGGGAAGGAGGGGGCAGGAAGGGAGCTGACACGGGGGAAGGAGGGGGCTGGAAAGGAGCTGACACCTGGAATGTACTGAAGGGGGACTGGAAGGGAGCTGGCACTTGGGGATGGGAGTGGTAGGTGGCTGGGTAATGGGGAGGAGGCTGGAAGGGAGCTAACATGTGAATGGCACTGGAAGGGGTATGGATAGAGGGTAGGATGACTGAAAGTGAGCTAGCTGGGGGGATGGCACTGAGAGTGGACGTCAGCTGATATCTGGGATGGTATTTGGACTAGAAGGGGCTGGACAAAGGAGAAGGAGGGGGACTGGAAGGGAACTGGACACCAGTAGCAGTCGTGGAAATGCAAGACAGTTGACACTGGAAGGTACTGGGAGGGGAGGACTGGAAAGGGGGCTGATACGGGGGAGGGTTACTGGAACTGGAAATGGGCTGATGGAAGGAAGTGAAGAAAACAAAAGAAGAGCTAAGAAATGGCAGATGGATCATAGACCACAGAAAGAGAGCTAAGAGAAGGACAGGAAAGCAAAAGCCTCAGATCGGGACCAGCATGATCATAGAATAAAATGGTCAGACAACAAAGGTAGAAAAAATATTTTTATTTCATTTTAGTGATTGGACTTTGTGCTATTTTTATATTTTACACAGTATAAATAAGTAAATTTTATAAATAAAAACATATTGCAAAGGCCTATAATATAATTCAGCAAATAATGTATCAGCTCTGTAGACCTAACCAGAAAGTGTATTACATATCATTTTTGACTTCAAAATACATTTTTGACTTCAAAATACATTTTTGACTTCAAAATACATTTTTGACTTCAAAAATGATATGTAATACACTTTCTGGTTAGGTCTACAGAGCTGATACATTATTTGCTGAGCTTGTTCTCTGAAAAAAGTGACCACACTAGTATTTGTTAGCTATAATATAATTCAACAAATGATTACAGCTACAATGCGTTAACGGTAAAGGAAGAGAGACACATTTGATTTTGTCATTGGGGGTCATCACAAGTTGACCAATGGTAAAAGGGGTTGCGGTATAAAAAAAGGTTGAGAACCCCTGACATATCCATTTCAATCAATAAGCTAAAAGCTGTTTTTGTGCAACTCCCTCAAAAGATACAAAAAGATTTTTTGATCTGATGAACTATGGGAGGAATGTGAAAAGCATCTGATCTGCTCAATCTGGAAAGCTTTTAAAAGAGCAGCAAGAACCTCTACCTTGGCTAAAAATGCCTGCAGACTGTCTGCAAAGCTACAGACTTGCAGTCAATGTACAGGAAAACTGCACATAGGTGCCATGCAGTGGCAATAATGTCTGAGTACCAAGTCAGCGTAGTGCATTATAGAAGACGATTGTTCTGTGCTTTAGGCATTCTGCAGTCACCTCTGAACTACTCTCCATCTTTCAGAAGTTTCAGTAAACTAACTCAAGGCCAGTTATTTTCCTCAGGTGTTTTTCATAGTCTGTTTTCCACTATCAGCAACAGAACTCTAGATCACATCTGTGTGATCAGATACGTTCAAGGCCTTAACACAATTAAGCACACTTTTAGGAACATAAGATATGCCATACTGGGTCAGACCAAGGTCCATCAAGCCCACTATCCTGTTTTCAACAGTGGCCAATCTAGGTCATACGTACCTAGCAGTTTCCCCAAAAGACACAGGTTCCGCAATGCTTGTACTGGGTCAAGCATTGATATCCTGGATCCCTTCTTAATAATGGTTTATGGACCTTTCCTCCAGGAACTTGTCCAAACCTTTTTTAAACCCAGCTACACTAACAGCTTTTACTACATCCTCCGGTAACAAATTCCAGAGTTTGATTACATGTTGAGTGAAAAAATATTTTCTTTTATTAGTCTTAAATAGTTTACCCTGTAGCTTCATTGCATGTCCCCTAGTCTTTCTATATTCTGATAACGTAAACAATCGATCTACGTTTACCCGTTCCACTCCGTTCATTAATTTATAGACCTCTATCATACCTCCCCTCAGTCGTCTCTTTTCCAGGTTAAAGAGCCCTAACCTTTTTAGCCTTTCTTCATAGGAGTATCCTTCCATCCCCTTTACCATTTTGGTGGCTCTTCTCTGAACCTTTTCTAATAACGCTATATCCTTTTTAAGATACGGCGACCAGAATTGCACACAATATTCAAGGTGCGGTCTCACCATGGAACAATATAGAGGTATTATAATATCTTTTGTTTTATTTTCCATTCCTTTCCTAATTTATTTTTATTTATTTATTTATTTACATTCTCTTATATACTGCGCTATTCTGCATCAGTGCGGTTTACATTGAACAAACTGAAATTACATTGAACAGGGCATTATAACTTGGAGATAACTATTTTACAGGGAACACGGGCTATGGAGGGTTAAGTGGCTTGCCCAAGACCACAAGGAGCACCTGTGGGACTAGAAACCCCAGTCCTTCCGGCCCAAGGTTGCTGTCCTCTAGTGGGATACCTAGCATTCTATTCTATTATGATACCTAGCATTCTATTTGCTCTCTTGGCTGACGCTGCACACTGGGCCAAGGGTTTCAACATGTTATCCACAATGTCGCCTAAATCTTTTTCCTGGGTGGTGGTTCCTAATGTGGAACCTTGCATCGTGTAACCATAGTTTGGGTTGTTCTTCCCTAGGTGCATAACTTTGCACTTGTCCACATTAAATTTCATCTGCCAATTTGATGCCCAGTCTTCCAATTTATCAAGATCCTCTTGCAATTTTCCACAATCCTCTTGGGTTTTAACAACTTTAAATAGTTTTGTGTCATCTGCAAATTTGATAACCTCACTCGTTATTCCACTTTCCAGGTCATATATGAATATGTCAAAAAGCAGCGGACCCAGCACAGATCCCTGGGGTACACCACTATTCACCTTTCTCCTTTGGGAAAGTTGGCCATTTAGCCCAACCCTCTGCTTTCTATCTTTTAACCAGTTTTTGATCCACAGTAGTACACTGCCTCCTATCCCATGACTCTTTAGTTTTGCCAAAAGTCTCTGATGAGGGACCTTGTCAAAGGCTTTCTGAATGTCCAGATACACTATATCAACCGACTCACCTCTGTCCACCTGTTTATTCACACTTTCAAAAAAACATATCAGATTAGTAAGACAAAATCTTCCTTGTCTAAAGCCATGTTGGCTGTCTCCCATTAAGCCATGACTATCTGCATGCTGAGTAATTTTATTCTTTATGATGGTTTCTACCATTTTTCCCGGTACTGACGTGAGGCTCACCGGTCTGTAGTTTCCAAGATCACCCCTGGAACCCTTTTTAAAAATTGGTGTTACATTGGCGATCCTCCAATCTTCAGGTATTAGAGATGATATATATATATATATATATATATATATATATATATATATATATATCTGTATATAGTTCAACCCTGTTTGCCAAGTTGTTACTCCTGTTCCTTGTAAAACCAAACAGAATGTTGTATTGGTCGTTTTGTTATACTGTAAACCGCGCTGATGCCGAATAGTGCGGTATATAAGCAAATGTAATAAATAAATAAATAAATAAATGATTTTAATGATAGTTCACAGATTACTAATAGCAGGTCTGCAATCTCATATTTCAGTTCTTTCAACACCCTTGGATGTATACCATCTGGCCCAGGTGATTTGCTACTCTTCACTTTATCTAATAGTTGTAATACATCTTTCCGATGTATCAATATTTCCTTCAGATCTTCCGCACCTTTAAATAACATCCCTACATCTTCCTCAGTAAAGACCGAAGCAAAGAATTCATTCAGTCTCTCCGCTATCGCCTTGTCGCCTCTTAGTGCCACTTTAACTCATCTATCATCTAATGGACCAACTGACTCTCTCTCAGGTTTTTTGCTACGAATGTACTTGAAAAAATCGTTATTTCGTGTTTTTGCTTCTGCAGCAAGCTTCTTCTCAAATTCTCCCTTTGCCTGCTTTATCAATGCCTTGCGTTTGACTTGCCAGTGCTTGTGCTGTTTCCAGGTTTCGTCATTTGGCTCTTTTTTCCATTTCCTGAAAGATGTTTTTCTGGCAACAACAGCCTCTCTGATCTCACCTTTAAACCATGCTGGCAGTTTTTTGGACTTTCTTCCACTTTTCTTAAAGCGTGGAATACAGCTGGTCTGGGCTTCCAAGATAGTATTTTTCAACACCACCCAAGCTTGATGTAAGTCTTTAACCTTTGCAACTGCTCCTTTTAGTTTTTTCTTAACTATTTTCCTCATTTTATCATAGTTTCCCTTTCGAAAGTTAAAAGGTAGTACTGTGGATTTCCTTACTATCCCTCCTCCACTAATTAAATCAAAGGAGATCATGCTATGATCACTAATGCCAAATGGCCCCAACACCCTTATCTCTTGCACTAGATCTGGTGTTCCACTAAGGACTAGGTCTAATATGGCTTCCCCTCTGGTCGGTTCATGAACCAGCTGCTCCAAGAAGCAGTCATTTATGTCATCTAGGAACTTTATCTCCCTAGCATGTCCTGCCGTGACACTGACCCAGTCAATACCGGGGTAATTGAAATCACCCATTATTATTACTGCGCTGTAACTTTTGTTAGCTTCCCTGATTTCTTTGAGCATTTCATCATCCATTTGTTCATTCTGGCCAGGCGGTCGATAGTACACTCCCACTGCCATCGCCTTCCCCTTTTTACATGGAATTTCAATCCATAGAGATTCTACAGCAAATTTTGTTTCCTGCAAAACTTTAATCCTTTCTGACTCAATGCCCTCTCTAACATAGAGCGCAACCCCTCCACCAATTTGATCAGCTCTATCATTACGATATAGTTTGTACCCAGGTATCACAGTGTCCCACTGGTTGTCCTCCTTCCACCATGTCTCTGATATTCCAATCATATCTAACCTCTCATTTAGTGCTATATATTCTAACTCTCCCATCTTATTGTTCAGACTTCTAGCATTTGCATGCAAGCATTTTAGAGACTGTATTTTATTCATATTAATTTCGCTATTGGTAGACATGGGTAATTTGGGATTTTTAAGCTCTGTCTGCTCCATACTCGAGGGCATTTGGGCTACTTTACTCTTTTTTGGAATTTCTCTGCTTTTGGTAGTATCCTTCAAGGATACATTCTTCCGAACCATCCGCTCTTGGGCAACTGTCGGCTTTCCCCTATTATCTAGTTTAAAAGCTGGTCTATCTCCTTTTTAAAGGTTAATGACAGCAGCCTGGTTCCATCCCGGTTAAGGTGAAGCCCATCCCTTCGGAAGAGCCTCTCCTTTCCCCAGAATGTTCCCCAGTTCCTAACAAATCCAAAACCCTCATCTCTGCACCATTGTCTCATCCACGCATTGAGACTCCGGAGCTCTGCCTGCCTTTTGGGTCCTGGACGTGGAACAGGAAGCATTTCGGAGAACGCTACCCAGGAAGTTCTGGATTTCAACTTCCTATCTAAAAGCCTAAATTTAGCCTCCAGAACCTCCCTACCACATTTTCCTATGTCATTGGTACCAACATGTACCAAGACAGCAGACTCTTCCCCAGCACTATCTAAGACCTTATCTAGGTGGCGCGTGAGGTCCGCTACCTTCGCACCAGGCAGGCATGTTACCAGACGATCCTCACGTCCACCAGCCACCCAGCTATCTATATGCCTAATGATCAAATCACCAACTATAACGGCTGTCCTAACCCTTCCCTCATGGGCACATGGCCCTGGAGAAACCTCCTCGGTGCGAGAGGGTTTTACATCACCTGGAGGACAGGTCCTAGTTACAGGATCACTTCCTGCCACACCAGGGTGATGCTCTCCTGTCATGTGACCTCTCTCCTACATGGCAACAGGGATGCTGCCAGACTGGAGGTGGGACTTCAGGACTATATCCCTGTAGGTTTCTTCTATATACCTCTCTGTCTGTCTTATGTTTTCTAAGTCTGCTACTCTAGCCTCTAGAGAACGGACTCATTCCCTGAGAGCAAAGAGCTCCTTGCATCTAGTGCACACGTAAGATCTCTCACCAACTGGGAGAAAATCATACATGTGACACTCTATGCAAAAGACTGGAAAGCCCTCATCTCGCTGCTGGACTGCTGTCTGCATCTTAGTTTTAAGTTTTTGTTTAGATCTTTAAGTTCTTTACTTACTAAGGGTTGCTATTGATATTTATACCAATAAAACTGTACCTAATACCTTTAATTTACCTTGTTCACCTGAAGCTTAATTAATCTCAGGTCCTTAGTGTATGACTGATTTGGGTAACGAGCTTCACCTGAGAGCACCTCCTGTCTTTTAAGATGTGTAAGTTCCTATAAAGCTATGATTATCCCAGGGGTGGGTGGGTGTGGGGAGGGAGGGAAATAACACTTATTAAAAGAGTGCTGCTACACAGTACCCTGTCCTGTGCTGCTGAGGTAAGCTATATTCTTATTTGATTTAAATTATAGCTCTTTGCTGCTGCTAGGCTCTAACTTATTATGAAATTTAAACTACAAGCTCTCTTCTGGGTTCCAAATTTCACCAGAAAGCTCTCTTCTGTGTTTTAAATTTAAACTAAAAGTACTTTGCTGATGCTAGGCCCTGAGTGACTATTAAATTTAAACTACAGCTCTCTGCTGGGTTCCAAATTTAACCAGAAAGCTCTCTTCTGTGTTTTAAATTTAAACTAAAAGTACTTTGCTGATACTAGGCCCTGAGTGACTATTAAATTAAAACTACAAGCTCTCTGCTGGGTATGAAATGTAACCAGAAAGTTCTCTTCTGTGTTTTAAATTTAAACTTAAACTGTTGCTACTAGGCCTGACTGATTTCACAAAAAATAGTGGGTTCACAGATTAATTAGCTTTAATAGAAAGAATTCCTTTCAGAAAATTGTTAGTATATACCCAGAATTATATACTCACAATTGCAGATCTCTCTCCAGAAGTAACAGTCCCCTTTTCTAGTCCTTCAAGACTAAGGATCACAGAGCTCTGGTTGAGCTATGTATGCCTGTGCTGCTGAGGTAAGCTGTGACCAACTTCCTGGATAATTAACAGTCCTTGCTTGGATAGAAGGAGTCTTTCAAAATGGCCTTTTGACCTGCCACCTGGTGTTAACACCTATTGAAAAGGTTTCACAGGTCTCTTGCTCCCTAGGTAGAAGGCCTCTTTGTAAAGGTCTCTAGAAGACTTTATTTGCTGCTCAAAGAGTACTGACCCTGTTTTGCCTTTTGTGCTAATCTATATTCTTATTTGATTTAAATTATAGCTCTTTGCTGCTGCTAGGCTCTATCTTATTATGAAATTTAAACTACAAGCTCTCTGCTGGGTTCTAAATTTAACCAGAAAGCTCTCTTCTGTGTTTTAAATTTAAACTAAAAGTACTTTGCTGGTGCTAGGCCCTGAGTGACTATTAAATTAAAACTACAAGCGCTCTGCTGGGTATGAAATGTAACCAGAAAGTTCTCTTCTGTGTTTTAAATTTAAACTTAAACTGCTGCTTCTAGGCCCTGACTGATTTAACAAAAAAATAGTGGGTTCACAGATTTATTAGCTGTAATAGAAAGAATTCCTTTCAGAAAATTGTTAGTATATACCCAGAATTATATACTCACAATTGCAGGTCTCTCTCCAGAAGTAACAGTCCCCTTTTCTAGTCCTTCAAACTTAAACTTTGTTGTGTGTATTTGTTTTACACACACACACATACATATATGTTATAGACACACACATATAATATAGTGTGTGTGTGCATATGGAGGGGAATTTTAGAAGGGATGCCCAAGTGCAATCTGAGATGTCTAAGTCAGAATGTCTGAAAAAAATGCAGTGATGTCCAGGCGCATATGATTTCACAAATGTGGACATGCCCAATATGTACGTCTACAGGGGCGTCTACAAAGGTGTTCCCAGAACAATATTTTAAAACCAGGATGTCTAGGAATAACCTAACAGTTAGAGTAATGGGCTAGGAACAGGGCAGCCAGTGTTCAAAGCTCACCACTGCTATTGTTGACATTGTGCTGAGTACTGGGGATGATGGAACACCTTTTTCTCTACACCCTCTGGATGTTTTTTAGCCAAAAAGCACTTTTCAGATGTCTGTCTATGCCTAGATCAGGTCTAAACTTAGATGCAATGCCAGACATCCATGACATTTCTGAAATCTGGTGGGGACCTCCAGGTTCTTAGGAATACTGGTCATGCTTCCACCATGCCCCCATTCAGACTTGGACATCCTCACATGAGAATGTCCTCGGAGCCGGCTTCCAAAATGGCTCTGGTGATATTCCTGTGCTTTATATATTTATTTTACTTATTTAACAGGTTTTCTATACCACCTTCTTGTTTCTTTAAGGCGGTATACAGAGAACATCACAGCAAACCAAAGTTTACATAGAACAGGGGGAGCTTCAGATCCTCCAATATGAGTCTCCCCCAAAAGAGTCACTCACTGTGCCCATTCCGGCCATCCTGGAATGGCTACCCCTCCGAATGTGGGAGTCACTGGCCTCTCTGCCCATAGGCTGAGTACGCTGGAGCCTGGTCTTCAGGAAGCCTCAACTCCCGCACAACTCCATGGTAGTGGAGTCTGCAATGTGTCAGCTTAAAATCCAGAAGATGTATTCATTGATACCTTGGGCAGGGAAGCCAGGACCCTCAACGGAAAATGCTACCAGGGCTCGATGCTGGCCTGTCTGATCCAGGCATACCAACTAAATATAGGTATGTACCTGAGGGACCTGGGGAAGGAGCTCGCCAGGTTCTCCACCAGCCTCTCTGAGAAACCACTCCAGTGGTTACAGAACCTGGTCAAGGGCGTCTGTGACTACTCTAAATTTATGTCTCGAGCAGCCTATGACTGTTTTGAGTCCACAGCCCGGGTGGCCACAGTGGGTATCGGTGCCCGACGCCAGGCCTGGCTCTAGTACAAGACAAACTTGTTGATGTCCCATGCCAAGGAGAAAACCTCTTTGGTTAAGCCTATGTCAGACAAGACTGCGAAGCTAGAGTCTGAGTTCCTGACAAGAACTTGACTTTCTAAAAAGACTACCACTCTGCCTAAGTGGAAGGCCTCTGGGAAAAAGCCACGCTGCCCAAAGAAGGGACCAGCCTACTGAGGCTATTAGCAGTATCAGCTTCTCCCGGCTCTACAGCAGGGGCAGTATGCTAAGGGGCACACACAGGGCCCCGTAAGTAGAGGATTCCCAAGGCCCTGAAGCCGGTTCTGTCCCTGTCTGGGGGGAGCTTTTGACTCCTTCGGAATAGCCCCTCTACCCTCAAGACGTCCGCTACCGACATGGGGATGCCTGGTCCACTTCGCCTACCGGTGACCAAACATCACTGCCAATGCCTGATGGTCAAGCAGGGTTATCTCCACTCCTCCACCTGGATCAGGCGCCCCCTCTTTCTCCCCTTCACCAGACCCTGCTACGGCAGGAGCTCACAGGTCTGCTCGAGGACAGGGCCGTGGAATTGATGCCCCACTGCCAAAAGGGCAAGGGGTTTTACTCCCGGTATGTCCTCTTGCCGAAAAAATTGGAGGGCTCAGACCCATCCTAGACCTCCGGAACCTGAACCAAGTTCCTGGTGCCAGGAGAAGTTCAGGATGCTTTCTCTTAGAATGTTGCTGCCCTACCTCCAGCAGGGAGACTGGCTATGCTCCTTGGATTTAAAGGATGCTTACACTTACATCCTCATTCACCCCAGCACAGACAGTACCTAAGATACATGGTCAAGGGTGACCACTACCAGTACAGGGGGCTACCCTTCGTGCTGGCTTCCGCACCCAGGGTTTTCACCAAATGCCTGGCAGTGATAGCTGCCTATCTCCGCCTCCAAGGGGCCTTCGTCTTCCGCTACCTGGATGACTGGCTTATAAAAGGAGAAGTAGCCATTGAGGTGTAGCAGACCACAGGCCACACCATAATGTGTTGGAACACCTGGGCTTCGTAATAAACAGGCCCAAATCTCATCTCATTCCTATACAAAGCTTGGAGTTTATAGGGACTCAGTTGGATACCCATCAAGGTCTTCCTTCCCCTAGACAGGGCGAGTCGCCTTGAGGCTCTGGCCGCAGAGGTTCAGCACCAGCACTTTGTGGCAGCTCACTCCATGCTCCGCTTGCTCAGCCACATGGCATCCACGGTGCATGTTACACCGGATGCTCGCCTCCACGTGAGGGTGACCCAATGATGCTTCTGATCCCAGTGAACACAGATCACCTGACCACCTCAGAGACAGAGTCCGCATGATCCGCCTACTGGCAGAATCGCTTGACTGTTGGCAAAAGATGCAGCACCTATGGGCAGGCATGCCCTTCCAGACTCCCATCCCCCATTGAGTCCTCACCACGGATGCCTCTCAGCTGGGTTGGGGAGTTCACCACTGAGGCCTCCGCCCACAGGGCATCTGGTCCAGGGTGGAAAACCAACAAGTGGAGGAGTGGCCTAGTGGTTGGGGCAAGGTACTTCAGGCTGGAGGGTCGGGGGTTCAAATCCCACTAGAGGACAGTAACCTTGGGCCGGAAGGACTAGGGTTTCTAGTCCCACAGGTGCTCCTTGTGGTCTTGGGCAAGCCACTTAACCCTCCATAGCCCATGTTCCCTGTAAAATAGTTATCTCCAAGTTATAATGCCCTGTTCAATGTAATTTCAGTTTGTTCAATGTAAACCACCTTGATATCATGAAAGGCAGTATATAAGAAATGTCAAATAAATAAATAAATAAATAAACAGATCAATCTCTTAGAGCTCAGGGCCATATTTCTGGCTCTCCAAGCCTTCCGCCATTGCCTACAGCACCAGCCG
This sequence comes from Ichthyophis bannanicus, assembly GCA_033557465.1. Classification (NCBI taxonomy): domain Eukaryota; kingdom Metazoa; phylum Chordata; class Amphibia; order Gymnophiona; family Ichthyophiidae; genus Ichthyophis; species Ichthyophis bannanicus. The sequence continues at coordinate 706,538,552 of CM066031.1, forward strand.
GTACTGGTCCAGACAGACAACCAGGTTGCCATGTTCTACCTGAACAAGCAGGGGGATACAGGTTTGCACACCTGCCAGAAGGCAGTAACCTTCTCCTCATATGCAATCAGGCAAGGAATGCTCCTGAGAGCAGTTTACTTGCCGGGTCAGGACAATACCCTTGCAGACAGGCTGAGCAGAGTCTTCTAACCACATGAATGGCAGCTAGACACCAGAGTAACCTAATGACTGTTTTGCCTCTGGGGAACCCTCGGATGGACCTCTTTGCCAGTCTGGCCAATGCTCAGTTGACATGATTCTGTTCCCTCCAGTCTCACCCTTCTCAGGAGGCAGGGGATGCCTTCCTCATCCCGTGGTCGGAGGGCCTCCTATATGCCTTCCTGTCCATGCTGTTGGTCACCAAGACCCTTTTCAAGGTTGCCCGGACAAGGCGTCGCTAATTCTGGTAGCTCCCGGTGGCCCAGGCAGCCGTGGTTCTCACTGCTGCTCCGCTTAGCAACAGAGTCTCCAGTTCCTCTGGGGAACTCTCCGGGGCTACTGACTCAGAAAGATGGCTCTCTTCTCTACCCCAGTCTGGGGTCTCTGGTGCTAACAGCTTGGCTGCTGAATGGGTAGCCTTGGTCCCCATCAATCTTTCGAGGGAAGTGGAGGAAGTCCTAGCCTCCCACAAGGCCTCCACGAGACGTGCCTATGCCTTCAAGTGGTTCAGATTCTCAATGTGGTGTTCGGAGAGATAGTCTAACCCATTCTGCACGGTGCAGACAGTGCTGCAGTACCTGCTTCATCTTTCACAGGCTGGACTCAAGTCCAACTCTGTCAGGGTGCACCTAAGTGCTCTCTCAACACACCACCACCCACTCAAGGACAAGCCTCTTTTGGCGCAGCCCCTCATTACTCACTTCCTATGGGGCCTGCTACTCTCCAAGACCCCAATCTGTCCACTCCCGGCTGAATGGGATCTCAACCTGGTGCTAAACTCGGCCGCCGTTCAAGCCCCTGGCTACTTGCCATTTGCAGAGTCAGTGAGCTTCAAGCCCTGGTGGCAGAGCTGCCCTATACCAGGTTCTACAAGAAAAGGGTTGTGCTATGCACACACCCCACATTCCTTCCGAAGGTGGTGGTTTCATTTCACCTCAGTCAGGAGATGGTGCTCCCCACCTTCTTTCCATGCCAACAGGGCGGAGACCTTCCTGCATACTCTAGACCAGGGGTCTCAAACTCAAATTGCTTTGAGGGCCAAATGAGGACTTGTAAAGTAACCCGGGGGCCGCATAAGACACGGGGCCTCATTTGCATAAGGGGCCTCATTTGCATAAATATTTGCATAGTGTTACCATACACTAACTTTTAGTAAACATGCCTCTTTAATGAGTATGGATAAAGAAAGACTAAAAGATTTAGAAACAAGAAGACAATAATTAAACTGGGAACCCCAAAAGCCAAACTTGGAATGTACAACAACACTGTAGAAATAAAACTATAAATTAATTTCCTCTTGTACTAAACAAAGCGCAAACATTAATGATGCACATTTCCCAGAGCTGACATATTCCAGTTAATAAATTCAAAATAAAGAGATATTTTTCTACCTTTTGTGCATTTTTTTCAGTTGCAATTGTTCCAGCCACTTTCTTCTGGTTTCTTCATGTCTTCTGCTAACTCTCCATCGTCTGCTGTCCATTTGCCCTTTCTTCTCTCCTAGTTTTTTTTTCCATTCTCTCTCTACATCTGCTTTAACATACTAATCTTTCTCCTTTTTCTCTTTCCTCATTCCTATTTCATCCCTCAAATTTTACCCCTCCATCCTCAATCCCCACTTACTCTCCCAATACCTGGCCAATTGTAGATTTGTCTTCTCTCCCAGACAAAATATTTTTCCCCTCTCCATTTCACTTTCCCAGCTCCATCCCATTCTAATCCTCCCCCAACATCAGCTCCCTTCTAGTTCCAGCCCCACCCAGCATCCGCTCCCTTCTAGTCCCCCCATCAGTCCATTTCCAGTCCTATCCTAGCCTCACCATCAGCCCATTTCCAATCCTAGCCCCCCATCAGCCCATTTCCAATCCTAGCTCCCTCCCCTCACAGCCCATTTCCATTCCAAGCCCCCTCCCCATCAGCCATTTGCAGTTCAAGCCCCCCTTCCACTCAGCCCATTTCCAGTCCTAGCAACCCCCCCCAGCCCATTACCAGTCCTAGACCCCCCATAGCCCATTACCAGTCCTAACCTCCCCATAGCGCACTTCCAGTTTTACCCCCATCACCCCATTTTCAGTCTTACCCCCCCCCTTAGCCCATTACCAGTCATAACCCCCCCTGCCAATAGCCCACTTCCAGCCCTAACCCCCATTACCCCATTTCAGTCAGCCCCTCCATAGCTCATTACCAGTCCTAACTCCCTCATCAGCCCACCTCCAGTCCTTCCTAACCCCCACCTGCCCATTTCCAGTCCTAGCCCCCACCATAGCCCATTACCAGTCATAACCCCCCTGCCAATAGCCCATTTCCAGTCATAACCCCCCCTGCCAATAGCCCATTTCCAGTCATACCCCCCCCGGCCCATAGCCCATTTCCAGTCATAACCCCACCTGCCAATAGCCCATTTCCAGTCATAACCCCCCCTGCCAATAGCCCATCTCCAGTCATAACCCCCCCTGCCAATAGCCCATTTCCAGTCATAACCCTCCCCCCCCTGCCAATAGCCCATTTCCAGTCATACCCCCCCCGCCAATAGCCCATTTCATGTCTTAACCCCCCCCGGCCAATAGCCCATCTGCAGTCATAATCCCCCCCCTGCCAATAGCCCATTTCCAGTCATAACCCTCCCCCCCCTGCCAATAGCCCATTTCCAGTCATACCCCCCCCTGCCAATAGCCCATTTCCAGTCATAACCCCCCTCCTGCCAATAGCCCATTTCCAGTCCTACACCCCCCCCCCATCAACCCAGGTAAATTTTAAAAAAACCCTGGCTTCTGCTGCTGCAGCAGAAAATCAGCTATCCCGCGGCCCCTTCCCCTCTGCGCCGAGAGCCCTGAGTTGTGCTTCATCTGCAGGTGCTTTTTAAGCCGCGAAGAGAGTATTTCCCTCTCGCGCGGCTTAAGCCTAGTCACTTTTCAAGCCTCGCGAGAGGGAAATACTCTCTTCGCGGCTTGAAAAGCACCCGCTGATGGAAGCACTCTCGGGGATCTCCGGGCAGAGAGGAAGGGGCCGCAGGACAGCTGATTTTGCTGCTTGAGCAGCAGAAGCCAGTTTTTTTTTTTTTAAAATTGACCGTCGATTCTGCCGTTGCCACGGCGGCAACGGCAGCAGCAGAAGCCGTCGCGGGCCGCACAACGTTCTCTCGCGGGCCGCGTGTTTGAGACCCCTGCTCTAGACTATAAGAGGGCCCTGTCCTTTTACCTACATTGCACTCAGGGCCACTGCAAGACCGCCCAGCTTTTTGTCTCGGACGCCTCTTGGCTGGAGGAGGCAGTAACCAAGCGGACCTTGTCTACCTGGGAGGCAGACTGCATTGCCCTCACCTATGAGCAGGCTGGACTCCAGCTGGAGCACCGCATCATGGCACACGACGTCCGGGCCATGGGGACCTCAGTGGCGAAATTGCGCTCTGTCCCAGTGGCAGACATCTGCCGGGCCGCCACCTGGTCTTCAGTCTACACCTTTGCAGCTCACCACTGCCTAGAGAGGGAGTCATGATGGGACAGTGCCTTCAGCCAGGCCATACTCCGTAATTTCTTTGGGGTCTAGGCAACTCCTACCCTCTGACCCTTCTGTGTTCAGGCTACCGGAATGAGGATTCTCCCTGGACACTGGGGTTCTTCCAGAGTCTGTCCTTCAGACTCACTTGCTGCTGGTCACGGCTTGTCATGTTTTTTTTCTACAGGTTCTTGGTAGCCTGTACAGTAGCTAGGGAGTCCCAAATGTGAGGACTGACTTCCTGCTTGTTCCCAGAGAAAGCATACTTACTCAACTGTAACAGTTGTTCTCCAGGGACAGCAGGAATCGGTCCTCACAACTCTCCCTCCTCCCCTTAGAGTTGCCTTAGTTGTACCATTTTTTGCTGTCTTAGCGTGTCATTGACTGAGCAAGATGGCACCCTTGGGCTGGAAGGGGGCCATGCATATGTGGTGCATCTCCCAAAGGCTTTCTTTGAAAGCTGGAAAGATGCTTCCGCGCAGGGCTACAATGATGCCGACATCACCCCTATGTAAGGACTGATTTCTGCTGTCCCCAGAGAACACCTGTTATAGGTAAGTAACTACGCTTTCTCCATTTCATATAGTGACTGCATGTATGATCAAAATTGTCAACTTCTAAATTTACAATTGCTCTCTGGCATGTTTAGTTTTTGAAAAAGTACTCATTTTGGCTAGTTCTTTACATGATGGATTATGGGAGTTTTCCTTAACCCCCTATAGCTTTTCTCCCCCAAGACTGAAATTCAATAAAGATAGTGGCATCTCTAGTTAATAGATAGCATTTATAAGTGTATGTTTGCAAGATTGCTGACTTTTTCCTCTGATTTTTTTCACATGGAAGTTTCTAAAATTGGTTGTTCAGATCCATACATTGGCAAATACACAAGCACTCCTGACTATTTTAGAAAAGGCTCTACGTTTGGCAGAGGAGAATACAGGACTTTTATTGAGGGGGTCGCAGTGGTACTGAGTAACAGCATCTCTTTTCATTGCCTGTTAAAAATGATCCATGGTCATCATGTATTAATGAAAGAACCCTGCATATGAGTACCGGCACTTTTTTCCTAGGAAAAATGTACTGGGTACATACATTAAACGTATGTAGATGTATATAAATTATATATTACATACAATGTGTATATAAATGATATGTAGTTATATGTAATGTTTGGGTATATAAATGTGTGGTGGTGGTGAGTGCCATTGACTCATGGCGACCCTTTGGATAGTTGTCCTAAATTTTGTTCAGTCTTTAGTCAGGCAGCTCATTGTTGATAGAGTGGCATCCATAACTGCTGTTATTGTATCGACCCATCTCAATGCTGGCTTTCCTCTTTAGTGTTGACCTTCAACCTTGCCAAGCATGTCTTCTTTCTCTAATGATCTCTCTCTTTGCACGATGTGTCCAAGTATGAAAATCGAAGCCTTGTCATCTGAGCTTTTAAAGAAAGCTTAGGTTTGATCTCTAGTACTGACTGGTTTGTTCTTTGGGCAGTCCATAGTATAGACAGTATTCTTTGCCAGCACCATAATTCAAAGGAATCTATTTTTTTCTTGTCTATTTTTTTCATTGTCCAACTTTCGTATCCATATAACGTTATTGAAAATACCATGGCTTGGACGAGTTGAATCCTTTGTATGGGGAGAGAAATCTCTGCTCTTGAGAATCTTGTCTAGGTCCTTCATAGCCATTCTGTCAAGAGCAATGCGTCTTTGGATTTCTTGACTGCTTGTCATTTCTTTGATTATAGATCTAAGCAGGTTAAAGATGTTTACTGCTGTATACATATAGACATACACATACGAGGTGTGACAAAAAAGAAATGAGACTGTCAGCCATGCCCATGACTCAATGTCAGTTGGCTAACCGCTTATGTCACTGTGTTGTGCAACATCTCGCCACTATTTTGCTATAATATTTTTCATCTCTCTCACTCTGTTTTTCTTTTTCAGGTTTTTTTTAGCACACTGCTCCATCACTGTCATGCAACTGGAGGTGGCAGAAATATAGAGCAAAGAATCAACTTGAAATTTCTGGTTAAGTTGGAGAAGGGCCCAACTGAGTGTCTCCAACTTCTCCAAAAGGCTTATGGAGAAGATGCAATGTCAAGGCCGCGAGTCTTCGAGTGTCACAAACACTTCAAGACTGGCCGCGAGGAGGTGGAGGATGACCCCAAGTCAGGACGACCTTCCACAACAAAGACGGCTGAGAACATTGACAGAGTGAACCAGCTGGTGTGGAGTGATCGCAGATTGACAGTGTGGATGATAGCTGAGGAGCTCAGCCTGAACAGGGAGTCAGTGCAGACCATCTTGGTGCAGGAGCTGGGGATGCGGAAAATGTGCGCCAAGATGGTGCCCAAGCTTTTATCAAGACAACCAGAATGAACACCATGTCAATGTTTGTCGAGACTTGCTAGAGATTGGAGAAGATCCAGAGTTCGTTGGCTGAGTCATCACAGGAGACGAGACTTGGGTCTTCCAGTTCGACCCTGAAAGCAAGAGACAGAGCCTGCAGTGGAAGACTTGACTGCCACCCAGACCCAAAAAGGCGCGCATGTCCAATTCAAAGTCATGCTGATCACATTCTTCGACCAGAAGGGGGAGGGGTCCATCATGAGTTTGTGCCTGAGGGTCAGACAGTCAACCAGCACTTCTACCAGCAGGTCCTCAATTGCCTCCATGACCGGGTTTGGCGCAGCAGGGGGGCTCTGTGGAGACACTAGTCATGGCTGCTCTACCACGACAAACAAACAGATCACATCTCTTGACTGCCCTCCGTATTCCCCAGATATCGCACCGTGCAACTTCTGGCTCTTCCCCAGGCAGAAGACTGTGCTCAAAGGAACTCATTTTACCTCTATAGAAGAGGTCAAGGCCACTGTGACGAGAGAGCTGAGGGACCTCAAGGAAGAGGACTTTACTGAATGCTTCTGTATGTGGCAGAAGCGAATGGGGGGGATTATTTTGAAGGGGACAATGCGTAATTTCTCTGTAGATTTTGTAATAAAACATTTATGGGACAGTCTCGTTTCTTTTTTGTCACACCTCATATACATGTATATACACACACACAGAGCCTATAAAGTTCAGCATGATATTGTACCCCCATTTAAAGTCTAGTTTCTTATCATTCTGCTAGACCAGCACAGATGAGTGTACTATGCTCCCCAGCCTGCAAGTGGTTTCAGACTAGAGCAACTTTCAGTAATGTTCTCACTGGTATATCCACTGGTGCAGCACTGAGAGAGGGGCCAGTATTTGTCTGCCTCCAGCAGGTAGTAAGGTGTTAGGCCTATTTGCACTGTTGCACCAGTTCAATCTTCCTTGACAGTCCAATCTTCCTTAAAGATTCCAAATTACCCTGCCTACTGGTAACCAGATTAATATGAATACAATATAGCCTCTAAAATGCTTGTATGCAAATGTTAGTCTAAAAATAAAGACGGGAGAGTTAGAATATATAGCACTAAATGAGAAGTTAGATATGACTGGTATCTCAGAGACATGGTGGAAGGAGGACAACCAGTGGGACACAGTGATATCTATGTACAAATTATATTGCAATGAGAGAGCATATCAACTTCATTTATTTAACAAATTTTGATATACCGCTTTTCTACAAGTCAAAGCAGTTTACAATGAACAAGTTATGAACAACATTAGAACTTTTGTAATGAACATTATATGAAACTGAGAACAAATGAAATTATATACAAGGATATGGGATCATGAGGTCATGGGGTTTGATGAGGGTAGGACAGGGGAAGGATGTGCATGAGGGCATGAGTTTCTGTTGGTTTGATTTGTCAGTTACTCATTGGCAAAATGTTTCTGGAATAGATGCATCTTGAGTTGTTTATGAAAGTCCGTGGAAGACTTGATGGTTCGAATATCTAGGGCAGGGGTCGGCAACCCGCGGCTCCGGAGCCGCATGCGGCTCTTTCTCACCTTTGCCGCGGCTCCGGAGCACACTGCCCGCTTTAAACGTCGCGTTATGGGCTCCCTCCATGTCAGCTCCCTCCCTTCTTCTGCAGCCGCGGTTCCCTGTCTCTTAGGGAACCGCGGCTGTGCTTTTAAAATCATCTCGGAGCCCTTCCTGTCTTGACGGGCTCCGTGCAGCATTGTCCCGCCTCTAAAGGAAGTTTTGGAGGCGGGACAATGCTGCACGGAGCCCGTCAAGACAGGAAGGGCTCCGAGATGATTTCACACGCACCGCCGCGGTTCCGTAAGAGGCAGGGAGCCGCGGCTACAGAAGAAGGGAGGGAGCTGACATGGCGGGAGGGAGCAGATATGAATGGATGGATGGAGGGGGGGGGGCGGACATGGAGGGAGGGAGCAGATATGAATGGATGGAGGGAGGGGGGCTGACATGGAGGGATGGAGGGGCTGACATGGAGGGAGGGGGGCTGACATGGAGGGATGGAGGGGGCTGACATGGAGGGAGGGAGCAGATATGAATGAATGGAGGGAGGGGGGCTGACATGGAGGGATGGAGGGGCTGACATGGAGGGAGGGGGGCGGACATGGAGGGATGGATCGAGGGGGGCTGACTTGGCGGGATGGAGGGGGCTGACATGGAGGGAGGGAGCAGATATGAATGGATGGAGGGAGGGGGCTGACATGGAGGGAGGGAGCTGATATGAATGGATGGAGGGAGGAGGGAGGGGGGCTGACATGGAGGGATGGAGGGGCTGACATGGAGGGAGGGGGCTGACATGGAGGGAGGGAGCAGATATGAATGGATGGAGGGAGGGGGGCTGACATGGAGGGATGGAGGGGGCTGACATGAAGGGAGGGAGCTGATATGAATGGATGGAGGGAGGGGGGCTGACATGGAGGGAGGGAGCAGATATGATTGGAGGGAGGGAGGGGGGCTGACTTGGAGGGATGGAGGGGGCTGACATGGAGGGAGGGGGCTGACATGGAGGGATGGAGGGGGCTGACATGGAGGGAGGGAGCAGATATGAATGAATGGAGGGAGGGGGGCTGACATGGAGGGATGGAGGGGGCTGACATGGAGGGAGGGGGGCTGACATGGAGGGATGGATTGAGGGGGGCTGACATGGAGGGATGGGGGGCTGACATGGAGGGAGGGAGCAGATTTGAATGCATGGAGGGAGGGGGCTGACATGGATGGAGGGGGCTGACATGGAGGGCGGGAGCTGATATGAAAGGATGGAGGGAGGGAGGGAGGGAGGGGGCTGACATGGAGGGATGGAGGGGGCTGACATGGAGGGTGGGGGCTGACATGGAGGGCGGGAGCAGATATGAATGGATGGAGGGAGGGGGCTGACATGGAGGGAGGGAGGGAGCTGATATGGATGGAGGGAGGGGGGCTGACATGGAGGGATGGAGGGGGCTGACATGGAGGGATTTGGGATGCGGGCTGACATGGAGGGAGGGAGCTGATATGGATGGAGGGAGGGCGGGCGGGAGGGGGCTGACATGGAGGGATGGAGCACTGGTAATGGGGTTGAGGGGACGAGCACTGGAAATGAGCTGATTAGGGGAGGCTAGGACTGGTAATGAGCTGATGGGGGGTAGGACTGGTATTGGGCTGATTAGGGGAGGCTAGCACTGGTAATGGGGTTGAGGGGGGATTAGCACTGGAAGCGAGCTGATTGGGGGGCTTTGACTGGGCATGGGCTGAGTGTGGGGAGGGGAGGATAGAGCTGCTGGCCCTGGAAGATAACTGGGGGCTAAGGCTACAAATGGGCTGATATGAGGGGATGGGAGAATGGAACTGGATCTGAGAGGGGCTGCCATGGTATTTGTACTAGAAGGGACTGGTCAGTGGGGAAGGAGGGGGACTGGAAGGAAATGGACACCAGTGGCAATCATGGGAATGCAAGTTGACATTGGAAGGTACTGGGAGTGAGGACTGGAAAGGGGCTGATATTGGGGAGGGTTACTGGGACTGGAAATAGGCTGATGGAAAGAAGTGAAGAAAACGAAAGAAGAGATAAGAACTGGCAGATGGACCATAGACCACAGAAAGAGAGCTAAGAGAAGACAGGAAAGCAGAAGCCTCAGATCGGGACCAGCATGATCAAAGAATAAATTGGTCAGACAACAAAGGTAGAAAAAATAATTTTATTTCATATTAGTGATTTGACTACAAAATCATCATAATTTTGAAATCAAATATTGTTACTTCTTGTTGTTATATTTTCTGGCGTATTTTTTTTTGTGTGCGAAGGAAGAGGGGTAGTCTTATACGGCGAGTATAGGCCAAACACCTATATTTTAACAGGAAAAGTAGGGGGTCGTATATAGCATTAAGGTAAGAAACAATATATGCAGTGTTAGATTTGTTTTAAATGTCGCAATGGTTTTGCGGCTCCCAGTTTTTTATTTCCCTTCGGAAACAGGTCCAAGTGGCTCTTTATGTCTTAAAGGTTGCAGACCCCTGATCTAGGGGAAGTGCATTCCAGAGGGCGGGGGGCGTAAACTGAGAAGGCTTGTGCTCTTGTAGTCTGTTGCAGTTGTGAGGATGTGGTGGGATATTGAGGAGGTTTTGTGTTCCTTTTCTCCTTGGCCTACTAGAGTTAGGGCATGTAGTTACTCTGCTGATTTCCCTTCTTGAGGTTTGTTGATGAGGGTTAGAACCTTATATTGAATTCTTGAGTTGATGGGGAGCCAATGGAGGTGTTTGAGAATTGGAGTGATGTGGGTTTTCCGTGAGGCTTGGAAGATGATTCTAGCAACAGTATTTTGGGCGAGCTTCAGTGGATGGATTGCGTATTTGGGTAGTCCTTGATAAATGGAGTTACAGTACTTGAATGGAGGAATGATGGTGGCCTGGCAGACTGTACGGAAAGTATCAGTGGATAGGAGGGAGGGCGTAGGTTCAGGATGATTTTTAGCTTTTTATTATCTGTGTATATCAGAAACTGGACTAGGAATTTCTTGAGGATATCCCAGAGGTCATATGTATATGTTGAAAAGTAGGGAGGGGAGAGATGATCCCTGTGGTACACCCTGGTTCAGGATGAACAGAGTTGACGTGTATGTTTGAATCCTTATGTGCTAATTTCAACTGGTAAGACGGGAATGGAATCATTTGAGGGGGATGCCTCAGACTCCAATATGATGGAGCTTGTTGATGAGTAGCTGGTGGGATATAGTGTCAAAGGCAGCAGAAATGTTTAGGAAGAGCAGGAGGAAGCCTTGGGTGAGCGAGTGATTCAATGCCTGTGATGAGTGTGTTCAAGAGGGAGGTCATGAAGGTTTCTGTACCGTGATTGGGTTGGAATCCATGTTGCTGTGGGTTTAATTGTACATGTGGGTCAATATGATTTTGAAGTTTTGTTTGTGTGGCTTTTTCAATGATTTTGGAGATGAAGGGTATGCTAGTTATAGGGTCTGTAGGAGGATGGGGAGTTTGGATACAGGTTTGGTTTCTTCAGGAGTAGTCTGATGGATGCTTGTTTGAGAGAGGGTCGAAGATATCCTTGGGTGAGGGAGGAGTGGATGATGTTAGATATTAAAGGTAGGAATTGGTACTTTGTGACTTTCAGCCAGTGGACTGGACACAGGTCAAGCAAAGATGTTGTAGTGTTGAGGTTGCTGCTGTTTTTGTTGAGCTCATCATGTGAAAGAGTGTTGAAGGTAATCCAGTGGTGATCTTGAGTAGTTTCATTGTTTGAGGTGGGAATATAGAGGCTGGTGGATGGAGTAGGTTTGCTTTTGGCTATCAGATATGAGGCAATGTCTTGTGGATTGAGAGAGAGAGAGAGAGTGGTCTTGGTCGGATTAAGAAGGGTCTTTGGTGCATGATTTGACCAATTCAAAGAGGTCTCTTGGTTTGTTGATGGAGCACGAGGCGGTTATTGTCAAATTCTTGTTTGGTCTGGGTGGTGGATTCATGGTATAGTTTGAGATCCTGTAGGTACTGGGATTTGAGTTGTGAACTTTGGGTCTTTCTCCAAAGACGTTCAAGATGCCATAAATTGCATTTCTGCGTTTTTAAATCTGATGAGTACCAGGGTGTGTGAGATGGTCTTGTTTTAGTGGGGACTTTCGGTGGGGCTAAGGCAGTGGCTGAGATGGTCGAGTTCCATAAGCATAATTTGGTTTCAAGGTCTGTCTGAGATGGCAAGGAGCTTAAGGCTGGGATGGTGTACTGGATGAAGGTTTGTTCGTTGAATGAGATGAATTTATGAGTTGTTGGAGGGAGCTAAGAGTTGTGGTTTGTGGGCATGAGATGGGTATGATAAATGAGATTAGGTTGTGGTCAGACCAGGGGACTGGGAGCATTGATGGTGGGGTAAATCCGTGGACATTTTGGAGTTGATTTGAGAAGAGTCATGTCCAAGATGCCACCCTTAGCACAGGTAGGGGAGGATATGATCTGAATGAATTGTAGATCTGTCGTGGCTTCGAGGAAGGCCGATGAGTCGATGTATGATACAGAAGGTAGGTTCAGATCTCTGAGTAAGATGAAGTCTTTGTGGGTGGATGTGAGGAAATTTCTTCCAGTAAGGTGGCGAGGTCTTCATCGTTGGTGTGAAGGGGGTCTGTAGGCAAGGCAGATGAAGAGGAAGTGGATGGTGATGGTGTCAAGGTTGTGGGTGGATGCATGGTTTATGGTATCGAAATCAAGGCTCTTCCTTGTGAGTATGCAGACTCCACTGCCTCTACTGGACGTCCGAGGGCAGTTATGGATATTGTGGGTGGATGTGTTGAGCTGGTTGACCAGGACGTTGTCATTTTCAGTGAACCAGGTTTCAGTGATACATAGCATATCAATCTTGTCTGTTATGTAGTCAACTAGGGTTGGAATTTTGTCGTGGGCAGAGCGAGAGTTGATGAGGGCACATCTTATGGGATTGGGCTGCTGTATGTTTTTTTTTGTGCTTGTCTGTAGACTCGCTTGAAGCAGTTGTGTAAATTTTTATGAGTCGACTGTATCTTCTGTCATGAGTGCTGGATGGGTGCCACATGCTTGTTGGGATGTTAGTAGCCAAGTGAATTAGGCTATTGGGAGATTGCTAGAATGTGAGCACATTGGTATGAGAAGGGGAGAGGAGGATGATGCTCAGGATAAGCAGGCAGTAAAGTGAGAGTATCATTTTGCTGTGTGAAGGGAAGGTGAACGATTGATCTCTGGGAACAGTAGGAATTTAGTCTTCACATATGGGTGACATCAGTACCAACAGAGCCCATGTGGAAACGCTCCCCAGCGTCCAGTAGGAAAGCTTTTGGGAGCATCCCACTGAGCCTGCGTAGCTGCCTTCCTGCCTTTTCGGCTCTCCCTCCTCAGTTGTGTTTGTAGCTGAGATAAAAGGAGAGAAGGAGAAGAAGAGGTAAAGTATAGTTCCCAGGGGAGGTGGTTGGGTTGTGAAGACTCAATTCCTGCTGCTCTCGGAGATCACCTGTTACAGGTGAATAATTACGCTATCTCCAGGAACAAGCAAGAATGTAATCTTCACATATGGGACTCCCTAGCTTAGAGATGCCAGAGAGATGACCTCAGAGTGAACTGTGGATCACAGGCCTAAGTAAGTAATATCTTTCAAGGATGTCTGGTATTGAAACCTGGGATGGAGGGCAGGAGTTGATCTAAGTCTGAAAGAGATGCTGGAGAACAGCAGGAGTCCTTGTCTAGGCAACAGTGAGCAGCAAAAGTGTGGACAGAAGACCAGTTTGCTGCTTTGCATATCTCATCAATTGCTACAGAGCATAGATTTGCCATAGAGGTAGCCATGGCTCGAACATTATGTGCAGTGACGTGACCCTAGAGAGAGAGACCTGCACTTTTGTAAGCAAAAGAGATACAATCTGCTATCCATGTGGAGAGAGTTCGCTTGGATACTGGCAGTCCCAGGTGACTCAAGTCAAAGGCGATGAAAAGCTGGGAAGCTTTTCTGTACTCCCGAGTTCTCTGGAGATAAAAAGCCAAAGCACGTTTGCAATCTAGAGTGTGAAGAGTTGCTTCTGCCCTAGAGGAGTGAAGTCTAGGGAAAAAGACAGGGAGGTAAACAGACTGGTTTAAATGGAAGGGTGAGACCACCTTTGGCATAAAGTGGGGATGAGTCCTAAGGACTACCTTATCATGGTGGAATCATGTATACGGGGAGTCAGCCACCAAAGCTTGAAGCTCACTAATGCATCTTGCTGAAGTGAGGGCAATTAGGAAGGTGACCTTCCAGGTGAGAAACTTCAGAGTGGTGGCTAGAGGTTCAAAGGGCAGCTTGATAAGCTGTCCTAAAACAACACTGAAATTCCATGCCACTGGGGGTGGCCTAATGGGAGGCTTAGTTAATGGAAGACCCCTCATGAAGCGTGTTACAAGTGGCTGAGAAGAGATAGGCTGACCATCTAAGGGCATGTGAGAGGCCACAATTGCACTTAGGTGTACTCTTACCGAATTGGTTTTAAGTCCAGAAGAAGAGAGGTGGAGAAGATATTTAAGTAAAGCATCCAGCGGAGCTGAGAAGGGGTTATGATCCTTTTCAGAACACCAGAGAGAGAATCTATGCCACTTGGAAGTCTTAGGGGCGTGTGGTGGAAGGTTTCCTAGAAGCTAGAAGGATAGTTTTTATCTGTTGACAACACAGGTACACTAAAAAAATTTTTTTTTAAACTGCCTCTAATGTTTCGATTGATTTTTACGTTTTTTGGTGCGCTGAATCCAAATCTGGTAACCAATTTGCTCCATCACGTACAGATTTTTTGCTACATTGGGTTAGCAGTTTGAGGTGAACGTTTCAGATTGAGTGCGATCGAGATAAAAGTTTCTTGGATGAATTCTTTATACTAATTGTTTAGTAGTTATTCAAATAAGAATAAAGAAAATTGTAACAAGGCAGCACATAAGAATAGAGTAATGTCAACAAAACACACTGTGATGGTAGCAAAATTGTCTGCACTTAAAACAGCCACATACATGTGCACAAACATTGAGCATATAAGAGCGAGGTTAGACACAAAGCAAAGCAATGTGCAAAAAATGTTGTACAGGTATGTATGTAAGAATAGAAAACGCAAACCACACCATTGCAATACATGAAGACAAACACCCGATGGTGTGAAAATAAAATTCTAATAAATGAGATCTGACACTGTGGTAATAACTAGCAAATTTTTATTTCAAAGTTTAGTAAAAACACGATATTTGTCAACACAGTTTAGATTTTAAAGTCATTCTTGGGTCAATCAATCTCCTGGTGGGCCCGTTTCTTCTTCCCCCGAATGCTTCTCTTGGTGCGCTGCTTGGCGTATTTTTCATCTGGGGTTTCCCGCAGCAGCAACCAGCAGAAATCAGCCATCATAGTGGTGTTCCATCTTCCTTGGTACCTTCTCTCTGCATCCCTGATGAAACCTTTCACCTTGTTCTTCACTGTATGCCCCCAAGTTTTCGGGAAAGTAGTTCACATGGGAGTGCAAGAAATGGACTTTCAGGCTCATGTTACAGCCTTGTTCTTTGAAGGCATTGAGCATCCTGGCAACAATATCCTTATAGTTCTCATCCAGCCTGTTCCCCAAGAATTTGAGAACAACATCCTTGAAGGAATCCCAGGCTTCTTTTTCCTTCTCAGACATCGTTTCAGCGAATGCGCCATCTGAAATGAGTTTTCCTTATATCAGGGCCAACAAACACTCCTTCCTTTAGCTTTGCTTCAGAAAGTCGGGGGAACTTTGAGCAAAGGTACCGAAAGCACTCACCATCTTTTGGAAGGGACTTGATGAATTGCTTAATGAGACCCAACTTAATGTGGAGAGGTGGTAATAGAATTTTATCACGAGGTACCAAGCTCTCATGAAGAACATTTTTCTCACCGGGTCTCAAATACTCCCAAATTGGCCAGTCTTTTTTCCTCCAGTGTAGGTCGCGGGCCCGGCTATCCCACAAGCAAAGGAAGCAGGGATATTTGGTGAAACCGGATTGCTGCCCTAATAGCATGGATAGAATTTTAAAGTCTCCACAAATCATCCACTTATGCTCATCATAACGAATCTTCTGAAGAATCAGGGCCAAATTCTCGTATTTTTCTTGGAGAATAACAGAGTGAGCAATAGGAACTGAAGCGAATGTGTTGCCATTATGAAGAACAACACCTTTTATGCTGTCTTTTGATGAATCAATGAACAGCCGCCATTCAGCAGGATCATACTTGAGTTTAAACTTTTCCATCACTCCGTATATATCGTTGCAAAATACCAAATCTTCCTCTTTGCTGAAATACTTCAAAAATTGTGTCTCGCGGTTGCGGTACCAATAAAAAGTTGTTCCTGGTGACAATAGATTTTTCTGTTTAAGCCGAGAACCTAGCAGTTGGGCAGCATCTTTTGGGAGTCCTAAATCCCGGACTAAATCATTCAATTCAGCTTGAGAGAAAAGTTCAGGTTTCGGATCTGGTTCAGTTTCAAACTCGGAAGTACTGGACTCATCGGGAAAAGCCATCTGATGAGTCTCATCATGATCAGAACCGTCCACACAAATATGATCCAAAGATTTTGGTGGTTCAGGCACAGGTACTTCGTTGCTATGAGGCATAGGCCTAATTGCTGAGGGAAGGTTGGGGTAACTTATTACGTTCTTATTTTTTAAGTTGTATCCCTTCACAATGCAAGAGCAAAAATAGCAGTCACTGCTGTGGTCTCTTTGTTCACGCCACATCATAGGTATTCCGAAACGAAATGCTTGTTTTTTACCTTTCATCCATAAGCGTAGATCTTCCTCACATGTCTTGCACACTTTGTGAGGAGCCCACGGTTTGTCTTGATCGCCTAACTTCAAACCGAAATAGGCAAAATATACTTTTTTAATAAATGCAGAAATGTTCCTCTGCCGCTTTTTCACGGTATATTCCCCACAAATAAAACAAAAACTGTCCGGAGAGTTGACGCAACCTCTGGCTCTGTGAGCCATCACAAATACACAGCACTGCAAACTACAACTGTAGTGAAACACTTCGGAATAAAGCTGGATTACGACTGAGCAAACAAAAGGTAATAATGAACTTGCAAGAAACTGAAATTTGGACAGGAACGTTCATGTCGCAACCACCGTGTTTGAGCGAGCGAACGAGGCGAGGCGAACAGGAAAGAACATGCGCCAGTGCGAGTACTGGATTTAGCCCCCCGCCTCCCAATTGTCCTGTTAATGTATAAAATGAATACAAAACACTCTAAAATATCATGAGGGAGTGTATCTAGTTAGTTAACCATTACAACCTCTATTTTGGGCCAAGAAAATAAACTGCAGTCGGCTAAAAAGAAATTATGTGAACATTCCTTATATGGGTAAGAAATCTAATTTTGCAAGAAAACGTGACGTGATGGAACATTTTGGCTATTTTTCCTGGATTCAGCACCCCAAAATCTATAGGAATCAGTTGCAAAACTGGAGGCAGTTTTTTGGTAGTGTACCTGTGCAATGATCCGTAAAAAAGAATGGGGAAGTACTGCCTCATCAATAACATATCATACCCTGAGGGAGCATTTGTCAATGACCATCCCACCTCAGGCATATTCTGTGCAGTACTTGCCATTCAACCAGGTGCTAAGAATCATCCAAGCTGCAGGAAAAAATGCATTTTTGGCAAAGGCAGAATAGAATCTGCCTTCAGATTACTACCCATTCATCCCAGCTGGGTGTATCTATTTAGATTCATATTCGATGGTGCCTACAACTTTGATAAATGCATGCTCATGGGACATGCTGTCTCATGCACCTTCTTTGAGGTATTCAGCTCTTTCCCTACAGTGGGAGGTCCAGAAGCATTCAGCACCATTGGCATTACATCAAAGACTACCAATATTTTTTCACTCAATGTGCAATCAAACTCAGGAATTCATTACCAAGGATGTAGTAAAAGCTATTAGTGCAGCTGAGTTTAAAAAACGTTTTGGATGAGTTCCTGGAGGAAAGGTATATAAACCATTATTAAAAGGGACCCGGGAAATTCACTGCTTGCCCCAATACAAGCATTGTGGAACCTGTGTGTCTTTTGGAAAAACTGCTAGGTACTTGTGACCTAGATTGGCCACTGTTGAAAACAGGATACTGGGCTTGATGGACCTTGGTCTGACCCAGTATGGCATATCTTATGTTCTTAGGTTGATGTCCTGGAAGGCTATGCCGGAACAAGGAAAACACCCCGCCTGCAGTCAAACAGCACTGAGTGGAATCCCCTCCCCCTCCCCCTCCCTTTTATATAATCTCTGTAGCATAATGTTGATTTTTATGCATCTTCTTTTCTTTTTTACTACTTATTATTTTAAATTTTACTTTGAGCTACCTCCTGCAGACTGAATGCAGCATCCATGTTTTTAAACATGTAGTGTCACTTCTTATATGTTTGTTTTTGTTGGTTGTCTCTTCAAAATATAGCTGTTCAGTCATGCTTTCTACATTAATGCAATTCATGGCCCTTCTGTCCCCGTGGCCACCCAGTTATATTTTCAATCTCTAATTACTTTTAATCTATCTCCTCCATTATGGCTCTCTTTGATAAATTGATATGCTTTCCCTTCCTCTGATCAGGACACCATTAGCGCTTGTTGTTTCTTACACATTGTTCTCACCTTCCCTGTTCTCTCCTCCTCTTCGATTGTTGAGTCGTTTGACTGTCTATTTTTGCACTTTTCCATTGTTTTCACTATGGTCTAATAATAAGTTTGTAGTTCTGTCTCTTAGTTGTTATCTAGTGCCTATAACAACTACTGTCTAGATGCTGATTGTTTATTCATTCATTGGTAAGTTCAACAGTTTTATTGACCTTGCTTCATGATATGTGCTACTACTGCTCTGAATCCTTCAAACATAAGAGGGAATACAACGAAAACATAATCCAACGGTCTCTCAATAAACCTAGGGAACTTTTCTCCATAGCGAAATCCTTAATAAATGAACCCTCACCCAAAGACCAACCCCCAAAAATATCTGCACAAACTATTGCCAACCACCTTACCTCTAAATTCCCCCCACCCTCCTCAAATAACAACTCCTATTTTACACCTGACTACAGCAATCAACCCCCTGAACCTACCCTCCTAGCCTCTTGGAATGAATTTGAACCTATCACACTAGAAAATGTCTCCAATGTTATCAAAGACCTTAATACTTCCACCTCCGTCCTTGACCCCTGTCCTATCCCTTGGATCAAGACTACTAGAGGTTCTCTTAGCCCCTACATCCTTCCCATTATACAAACCTCCCTCCAGACTGGTTTTGTTCCACCTCCCCTTAAGTGCGCCACTATCCGGCCAATTCCAAAAGGAACAAAACTTGACCCCACCTCCCCTACCTCTTACCGACCTATTTCTAGCATACCTTATCTTGCCAAAATAACCGAGAAACTAGTTCAAACCCAACTTCAAAACTATATTGATGAGCACTCTCCCCTTGACCTCTTCCAACATGGATTTAAAAAGAACCATGGTGTTGAAACCCTCCTTACCTCCCTACTAAACTCCCTGTACTTGCACACTCAGAATCCTACCCAAGGATGCCTACTCATCTTCCTTGACCTATCAGCCGCTTTTGACTCCCTCCCTCACCATCAACTCTTATGCAGGCTCCATGAAATAGGGCTCAGAGGCACAACCCTAAAATGGTTCCAATCTTACTTAAATGACAGAACCCAACAGATCCGTATTGGCGATGATACCTCTCTCCCATTTACTCTAAAACAAGGCGTCCCTCAAGGATCTAGCCTCTCTGCTGTACTTTTCAATATTTTCCTTCAACCTGTTTGCAACATCTTTCAGAGCTTCGGCATTCAGTACCAACTATATGCCGATGACATGATGTGCTTCACCCCATTTAATCTCTCTGACCCTGTTTTTTCAAAAGTAAGCGCTTGCTTATTGGCACTGAAATCATGGCTATCCCAGCATAACCTTCTAATTAATCAAACTAAGACTGAAGTACTTCAAGTGTTCTCTGCTACATCTTACAACCCTCCTCCAACTATCACTATTGCTGATTTCGCTCTTACCATAAAAAACCAGGTGAAGTATCTTGGCATCATTCTCGATCAGAACCTCTCCTTCACTAACCAAATAAAGAAAACCACTAATACAATATATGCTAAGTTACGTACCCTCCGGAACCTTAAACCCCTCTTAGGCCCCACTTCCTTTCAATCCGTCTGTCAAGCCCTCACTACCCCCTCCCTTGATTACTGCAACCTAATCTATCATGGCCTTCCTAAGCATACTTTACAACCACTCCAACTTGCCCAGAACACGATAGCACGGCTCATAACCAGCACTCCCAAGCGTTCACATATCACACCAGTCCTATATGACCTTCACTGGCTCCCCATCTACTGCAGGATTAAGTTCAAAGTGCTTACCCTTATACATAAAATCATCTCCAACAAATCTGCCCCATGCCTTTCCCCTCTCATTCCCCTTTCTTCTAGCTCTAGAACCCGCCGTACTATCACTAAAAACCTCATCTCTATCCCAGCAACCATAAGACATAGTAAACAGCTTACCTGTAACAGGGCCTTTTCCCTCTATGCCCCTACCCTATGGAACTCCCTCCCTCATGAGCAGCGGAATTCTTTAACTCACCTTGAGTTCCGAAAGAACTTAAAAACCTTCCTTTTTCAGGAACATTTTTCCCTTCCACCTTAGTCTCTCTCTTCACCTACCTCCACCTTAATCTCTCACCTCTCCTACCTCCCCCTAGTCCTACTACCTCGAAACCTACTTAACGGCCTCTGACACCTTGGTAATTTACCTTGTAAATAGTTCTATCGTTATGTTTAGTTATTTATAGACATGTTATATACGTTTTTTTTTACTTGGTTATATGTTCTATGTAAACAGTGGAAACACTTTATCTTAAATGTTCTATGTAAACCGTCTTGAATTGTAGAAAGACGGTATATAAATTTGATTTAAATAAATAAATAAATAAATAAATATGTCTCCCTATTGGTAGCTGTTTACATCTGTATATGATTTTATGTAATTATGTTTGTTATATATTATATGTACACATTTTTAACCATTAATAGGGCTTTTTTTAATTGTCTATTATTTAGTTTATATTGTATTGTTTTTATTATCTTTTTTTATTTTTATTGTTATTGCCTGTGTTTTTATGATTACAGTTAATCCTTTTATGTTTTAGTGGTCATAGTCCCCTGATGAAGACCTCAGCGGCCGAAACAATCAATAAAGTTTTGTCCTCCAAGGGTTTCTTCTTTGCCTACTACTTCTGTGTACTGGAAGGCTATGCCTTCAGCAGCCATGCTGTAAGATGTAGGGACTGCGGACTGGGATGCAGCAGTGTCCCATCCTCCTGCGAAAGGAGAGCTGGAGCAGACCCCAAATCTGAGCCTGAGACAGACGTAGAAGCAGAGGATACGGTGGTTGTGGCCAACGTGGGCTATAAGGATCATATAGCCCCTGTCTCTCTGGAGTTTGAAAAGAGTTTTGGGAATGGGAGGGAAGGCATATAGGAAGCTTTGACCCCAGTGAAGGTGAAAGGCATCTACCTGCTGGTTGTTCTGAGCAAGCGTCCTGGAGCAGAAGCAGGGAAGATTGTCATTCTGAGGACTTGCAAACTGGTCTATGTCTGGAGTTCCCTAGATCTGAAAAATGTGAGTGATCTTGTCTGCATGGAGAGACCACTCATGGGGTAGCAGGACTCGACTGAGTTTGTTCGTCAAAAGATTCTGTTTGCCTGGAAGATACACTGCAAGTAGGTGAATTTGATGCTGTATGGCGAAGGACCACAGGTGCAGGGCTTCATTACAAAGGGTTCAAGAGCCTGTTCCGTCCTGCTTGTTCAAGCAGAATATGGCTACTTGATTGTCCATCTGGACCAGAGCTATACAGAAGAGAAGATGGTCCTGGAACACCTTGAGAGCATTGTGGATGGCCCTGAGTTCCAGCAGATTTATGTGGCGTTATGACTCCTGATAAGACCAAAGTCCCTGAGTGGAGAGATTGTCCAGATGAGCTCCCTGGCCCAATTTGGAGGCATCCGTCATCAGGGTACATTGATGTGGAGGCATCTGAAAAGGTGACCCTACTAGCAGGTTTTCTGGGGATTGCCACCAGTGGAGAGATGAGATTAGGTGTGTAGAGACCATTATTGTGTCTCCCAGGCGACCTGATGCCTGAGACCACTGGGAAGCCAGGGTCTATTGAGCTGCACGTATATGAGGACGAGCATATGAAACAACATGTACTGTTGATGCCATATGACCCAGAAGTTGCAGCATTTCTTGAGCCGTGAGAAAGTTCTTGGGGCATGCTTGAGATGCAAGCTGAATGAGTTGAGCACATCAGGCTTGGGGCAGAAAAGCCCTTGATTGTCGGGTGTCTAGAAGAGCCCCTATAAACTCTAGAGTTTGAGAGGGAACAAGTTGGGACTTTGGAAGGTTTATTACAAATCCCAAGTGTTACAGCACCTGCATGGTAAGTGAGAGGGAAAGATTGGCCTTTAGAGATGTGCTTGCTCGAATGATCCATTTGTCTAAGTAAGGGAAGACATATATCTCTAGAGTCCTTAGGAATTCAGCTACCACTGCCATGCACTTTGTGAAGACTCTTGGGGCAGAGGCGAGGCCGAAAGGTAGGACTCTGTATTGATAATGTTTCCCTTGGAACAGGAAATGCAGGAACCTTCTGTGCTGTGTGTGAATAAGAATGTGAGTATATGCGTTCTTTAGATCTAGAGAACAGAGCCAGTCCTGAATCTGGAGATAGGGGAGAAGAGTAACTAGGGAGATCATCATGAATTTCTCCCAAAGTAGATACTTGTTCAGGTCTCTGAGGTCCAGAATGGGCCTGTATCCTCCTGTCCTCTTTGGAATGAGGAAGTATGGAGAATAGAAGCCCAGATCCTTCTGGGAGAGTGGTACCTCCTCTATTGCACCCTGAGAGAGATGGGAGGTGACCTCTTGCAACAACAGAGTGCTGAGAGGGGGTTGAGAACAGAACTCTCTTGGAGGAGTCTGATGGGGTAGACTTCATAGATGAAGCTTGTACCCCTCCTGTATTATGGAGAGAATCCACTGCTCTGAAGTTGCAATATGCCACTTGTGGGCAAAGTGACAATGTCTGCCGGGAATGTGGCTGGGATCTGGAATCTCCAGAGGCAGAATGGCTATGTTCTCCAGAAAGGAGTCAAAGACCCTGAGGAGGTTGGGTCTGCTGAGGTGGCTGTGACCTGGGAGTCTGAGCCTTTCTCTCTTGTTTTGCTGGCTGTTGCCCCTTCTGGGGAGCATGGATTGGACAGTGCACTGCAGGGGTGTAAGAAGGGTATTACTACTTTTTCTTTTTGAAAAAAGGTTTCTTTGCTGACTTTTTCTTAGCTGCGTTGGCAGTAGATCTCGATAGTCTATTAAGAGTGGTGTTCTCAGATTCTAGCTGAGAAGCCTTGTCCTGCCAATCCTTGCCAAAAAGGTTTTCACCAGTGCAAGGTATATTACCCAGCTTATCCTGAACCCATTGTTCAAGATCAGATGCTTGGAGCCAAGCAATCCTGCATGCACCAATGCATATAGCTGAAGTTCTGCTGATGCATTCAAAAAGGTCGAAAGTTGCCCTGTTAACAAATTTTGAAGCATTTTGGGCATGCTTTACAAGGGTGAGATAATCAGCTCTCTTGTCAGGAAGAAGAGGAGCCTTCAACTTCACTTAGCCACCCCCCTTAGGAACATACCCATATAGAGTATGTAGGAACTGATTCTGGCCAATAACATGG
This sequence comes from Ichthyophis bannanicus, assembly GCA_033557465.1. Taxonomy (NCBI): domain Eukaryota; kingdom Metazoa; phylum Chordata; class Amphibia; order Gymnophiona; family Ichthyophiidae; genus Ichthyophis; species Ichthyophis bannanicus. The sequence goes on from CM066031.1 coordinate 706,561,934, forward strand.
AGGCCTGAAAACATCGATGACCAAAAGCATCCAGGGTTCTCGATTCCCCACCTGGAGGGTTCGAGGAATGTGTCTTAGCACTTTTTATTCCACACTTTGCTGATTCCACCACCATGGAATGGTGTGGTAATTGCGTCTTCTGGAAGCCGGGACACTGCGGTACCTGGTACATTGTATCGAGTTGTTGAGTATGTGGAGAAATGGTTAGGGGTGTCTCCCACATACATAGCATAAGGTCGTGAAGTATTTGATGAATAGGAAGTGTAGCGGCTTCCTTTGGGGCTGCAGGGTATTGAAAGATTTCAAGATCTTCAGCCCTAGCTTCTGTCTCCGAAGCCACCGTTATGGACAGACTCTGAGCAACATTGCAAATAAAGTCTTGGAAAGACATGTCCTCTGGAGGAGACATGCAACATTGTGGGGATGGAGATAGGTCTTCTGGGAGAGTCCTCATTTCCCTGGTACCAGCCGATTCGTCGTCCGACAAATTGGAGTTGGAAGACTCAAAGTATTGACGGGCAGGGTGTTCGCGCTCTGCACTTTATACCACTTGAAGCCAGCAGCTGAAGGTTGCAGTGCCGGAACCTTGGTACCAGAAACAGATTTGAGGGCCGGCATGGGCGGTAGCATGGAAAGCGGTAAAACAAAGTCTATGCAGGCTCCTTTGGTATTGTAGTCGATACCGATGTCTGAGGAACAGATTGTAAAGGCTTTATCGGTACGGAGACTGCCAATAAGGCTGCTAAGCTCCGCTCGAAGGCCAGGACACGTTGATCCATGGAGCTTGCTGATGCTTGGGTATCGGTACCAGAGTTGCGGGCCACGATCCCTGTGCATGGCACCAGGAGCTCTCCGGAGGTGGAGGCCTCGGGAGCATCCTGGGACCTCACTAAGGCTTTGGAGGCATGGGCCTCCTGCCGGGGTTGTTTGGCCACTGTTTCTCCCTCCAGGGCAACGCCCAAGGCATCTCGATGCTTAGAAGGAGATCTACCCTTGCAGAGCCGGCCAGTCTTCGATGAAGACTTAGGTTTCGATACCTGAGATCCCTGAAAGGAAGATGAAGCTCTCGATGGTGTCGATGCTACAGACATTGCATCAGTGGCAAAGAGGGTGCCCAGTTTTGCAGCTCGGTTCTGTAGGCCTCTTTGTCAGCTTTCTACAGAGAGGACATTCTGATGGTTGGTGATCCGGTCCTAAGCACTTTAGACATCAGTCATGGGTGTCCGTGGCCGAAATTGTACTGCCACATTTGGAACACTTCTTAAAACCACTGGCTGGTTTTTCCATTTTGTTTGACAAAAAGAAGAGGCCTAAGCCTAAGATGGCATCAATGCGCCTGAAGGAAGAAAGTTTTTTGTTTCTTCAGTGAAGATCTTTTTTTTTTTAAAGAAAGAGAAAGAAAGCACACACTGACGGGGTTGGTTCCAGGGTCGATGGGAAGGCAGACGTGACCACAAAAAATAAGAAGAAAATTTTCTATGGTGACAGCAATTTCTTTTTGCCGGCTCTGTGGAAAACGAAGAACTGAGGTGAGTGACTACGCTTTACCTTGATTCTGGTGGATGATTGTTGGCACTGGAATCCTTGATGAGGGAGTGTTATCCAGAGCTGGAGTGAGTAATTACAGAGTTGTTGTGTAGACTTTGTTTGTCTTCTTTGGTCCTTGCCTAAGGGCCTCACCAAAGGGCCCTTTGGTGAGGCCCTCAGGTGTGGGCTCGCTAGCTGTTGGCACACCTGCTGGTGTTACATTTTTAAAAGGTTTTGCTGGTTGCTTGTCCAGGGCCCAATTAGCTTTAGTGGGGGGAATGGGAAGGGCTAGATCTCCCGCTTCCACCCTCGATGCCGATCGGGTGCAACTATGGAATGGCGTGAGCCTTCTGGTGCTTCTTTTTTTAAAAGTTCCTGCTGGCTGTTTGTCCAGGGCCTGATTGGCCTTGGCAGGGGGAGCAAGAGGGGCTAGATCTCCCGCTTCTACCCCCAATGCCAATCAGGTGCTACTGTGGGATTAGCGGAGGGATTGTGCTCTGTTAGAGAGGGCATTGTGTCACACAAGATTAACGTTTTTCAGGAAACAAAATACACTGTAGAATCTTTACGGATTGAAATTCCATGTAAAAAGGGGAAGGCAATGGTAGTGGGGGTGTACTATCAACCGCCTGGCCAGAATGAACAAATGGATGATGAAATGCTCAAAGAAATCAGGTAAGCTAACAATATTTACAGCACAGTAATTATAATGGGTGATTTCAATTACCCTAGTATCGACTGGGTCAGTGTCATGGCAGAACATGCTAGGGAGATAAAGTTTCTAGATGAAATAAATGACTGTTTCTTGGAAGAGCTGGTTTACAAACTGACAAGAGGGGAAGCCATCCTGGACCTAGTTGTTAGTGGAACACAAGATTTGGTGCAAGAGATAAAGGTGTTGGTAATAGTGATCATAGCATGATCGCGTTTGATTTAATAAATTAAAGACGGCAATGAAATCCACAGTACTACCTTTTAACTTTCAAAAGGGAGACAATGATAAAAAAATGAGGAAAACAGTTAAGAAAAAACTAAAAAGAGCAGCTACAAAGGTTAAAGATTTACATCAAGTATGGGTGTTGTTAAATATACTATCTTGGAAGACTAGACCAGCTGTATTCCATGCTTTAAGAAAAGTGGAAGAAAGTCCAAAAAACTGCCAGCATGGTTTAAAAGTGAGGTCAGAGAGGCTGTTGTAGCCAAAAAAGCATCTTTCAGGAAATGGAAAAGGAGCCAAATGACGAAAACTGGAAACAACATAAGCACTGGCAAGTTAGATGCACGACATTAATAAGGCAGGCAAAGAGAATTTGAAAAAAATCTTGTTGTGGAAGCAAAAACACATAATAAAAACTTTTTCAAGTACATTTATAGCAAAAAACCTGTGAGTCAGTTGGATCATTGGATGATAGATGGGTAAAAGAGGCAGTAGAGGGGACAAGGCCATAGCGGAGAGACTAAGGGGCTTGTTTACAAAGCTGTGGTAGCGGTTTCCGATCCTTATCGGAGCCGCGGCCCCATTGAAATCAATGGGGCCGTGGCTCCGATGATCGAAAACCGCTACTGTGGCTTTGTAAACAAGCCCCTAAATGAATCCTCTGCTTCGGCCTTTACTGAAGATGTAGGGATGTTACCCATGACTGAAGTGATATTTAAAGCTGATGCAGCAGAAGAATTGAAAGAAATACTGATAAACTGGGAAGATGTATTACAACTATTTGATAAACTAAAGCGTAGCAAATCACCTGGACTGGATGGTATACATCCAAGGGTGTTGAAAGAACTGAAATATGAGATTGCAGAACTACTATTATTAATCTGTGAGCTATCATTAAAATCATCAGTAATGCCTGAAGATTGAAGGATGGCCAGTGTAACACCAATATTTAAAAAGGGTTCCATGGGTGATCTGGGAAACTACAGACTGTGATCCTGATGTCAGTCCCAGGGAAAATGGTAGAAACAATTATTAAGAACAAAATTTCTGAACATGTCGATAGTCATGATTTAATGGGAGACAGCCAACATGACTTTAGCCAGAGAAGGTCTTGTCTTACTAATCTGTTATATTTTTTGAAGGTGTAAACAGGTAGAGAAAGGTGGATCGGTCGATGGATTTTCAGAAAGCCTTTGACAAGGTCCCTCATGAGAGACTCTTGGTGAAATTAAAAAGTCATGGGATAGGAGGCAGTGTACTATTGTGGATCAGGAACTGGTTAAAAGATAGAAAGCAGAGGGTAGGGCTAAATGGCCAATTTTCCCAATGGATCTGTGCTGGGTCTGGTGCTTTTTAACATATTTGTAAATGACCTGGAAATAGGAATAATGAGTGAGGTGAGCAAATTTGCAGATGACACACAATTATTAAAAGTTGTTTAAACCCAAGAGGATTGTGAAAAATTGCAAGAGGACCATAATAAATTGGAAAAATGGACATTCAAATGGCAGGTGAAATTTAATGTGGACAAGTGCAAAGTTATGCACCTAGGAAAGAACAACCCAAACTATGGTTATACAATGCAAGGTTCCACATTAGGAAACACCACTCAGGAAAAAGATTTAGGCATCATCATGGATAACATGTCGAAACCCTCTGCTCAGTGTACAGCAGTGGCCAAGAAAGCAAATAGAATGCTAGGAAAACATAAGGAAAGGAATGGAGAATAAAACAAAAGATGATATAATGCCTCTGTATCGTTCCATGGTGCAACCGTACCTTGAATATTGTGTGTAATTCTGGTTGCCGTATCTTAAAAAGGATATAGTAGAATTAGAAAAGGCACAGAGAAGAGCCACCAAAATGGTAGAGGATGGAAGGATACCCTTATGAGGAGAGGCTAAAAAGGTTATGGCTCTTCAACTTAGAAAAGAGATGGCTGAGGGGAGATACGATAAAGATCTATAAATTAATGAATGGAGTAGAACGGCTAAACATAGATCGATTGTTTATGCCATCAAAATGTAGAAAGACTATTTTTTAGTCTTTATAAAGACTAGGGGACATGCAATGAAGCTGCAGTGTAACCCATATAAGACTAATGACAAAAAATATTTTTTCACTCAACACGCAATCAAACTCTGTAATTCGTTACCGGAGGATGTCGTAAAAGCTATTAGTGTAGCTTGGTTTAAAAAGGTTTTGGGCAAGTTCCTGGAGAAGAGGTTCATAAACCATTATTAAAGAGGTCCCAGAAAATCCACTGCTTGTCCCAATACAAGCATTATGGAACCTATGTCTTCTGGGGAAACTGCCAAGTACTTATGACCTAGATTGGCCACTTTTGGAAACAGGATACTAGGCTTGATGGACTTTGGTCTGACCCAGTATGGCATATCTTATGTTCTTAAAGTCTTGTGGCCTGAGAGACTGAGACCTGTAGGTGCAATGTCTGGAGCGAGGGTAAATCATTGATCTGACAGCTGCCCTATGTCTGGTGCTGTTACCCATGGGTTCTAGTGCCAGTGGGCTGGAGAGAGGATAGGAGAACACCATGGGGCCCCCTGAGAAAGGGGTATAGTAGGTTTTTGGGCCCAGGCTCACCCTCTCTCTTACAGACTTCTGCTTGCTAAGCAGTTTTCTCAATTTTTTTAAAATTTCTTTGACTGTTTTTTCAATTGGTTATCTGCTCCTTGTGATAAATGGCTCAAAATTTTAAAACAAAAGAACCCCCTTCAGCTTCTCCGAGGCAGCCAGACCTCCCAGGCCTGTGGGGGCAGTTGGGGCAGCCCTTCTCAGGTTTCTCTGGCTGGCCTGATAAGTGCTCAGATTTCATTTTTGGGGTTCTCTTTTCATTGCAGTGATTTTCTATTTTTGGTGGTGCTTTTTTCCCATGTGGAGTGATGCCACGATGACGGGTCCATGACATGTTGACTCTTGCGGCTCCTACTACATCAGTTCTGCAGCTGGCTCCATTTGCCCCAAGTGCAAAGGAAATGCCTTGAGGCCAGTTTTTTTCAGCAGTATCACCTCCTGCGTCCTGCTTGGCCATTCCTCTCCCTAAGCACCAAAGCATCCTTCTGGCATTCATTGTTGCCTTTTCTGCCCGTTTAGCCACCTTAAGATCATCAGAAACTATCACACCCAGGTTCTCTTGTGGATAGAAGTACTTCACCCCCTATCTGTACTACTCCTCTGAAATTTTGCTGTCCAAATGCATGATCCTGCATTTTTTAGCGTTAAATCTCAACTGCCAAATTTTCGACCATTCTTCATGCTTAGCCAGATCCTTCCTCATGATATCTATATCTTGCTGTGTGTCTACCCTATTGCAGATTTTGGTATCATCTGCAAAGAGGCAAACCTCATCAGACAGCCCTTCCACAATATCACTAACAAAAATGTTAAAAAGTATCTACGCCTTCCTAAGTGTCTACTCTATTTGCAGATTTTGGTATCACCCGCAAACAGGCAAATCTTACCTGACAGCCCTTTCACAATATCACTAACAAAGATGTTAAAAAGAATCGGACCAAGGACAAGATCCCTGTGGCACACCACTGGTAACTTCCTTCTCCTCAGAGTGAGGTCCATTTACCTGTACTCTTTGTTGCTTCCCACTCTACCAATTTCTAACCCAGTCAGTCACTTTAGGATCCATCCCTAGGGTGCTCAGTTTATTAATAAGTTGTCTTTGAGGAACCGTGTCAAAAGCTTTATTAAAATCTAAGTACACCATATCTAGTGGTCTCCCTCGGTCCAATTCTCTGGTCACCCAGTCAAAGAAATTAGATTTGTCTGACAAGACCTGCCTCTAGTAAACCCAATTTGCCTCGGATCCTGAAATCCATTGGACTCCTGGAACCTCTGTTTTAGCAGAGTTTCCATTAGTTTACTCACCAGAGAGGTCAATCTAACTGGCCATGGGGTGGCGGAAGGCCTTTTATTTGGGGGGGGGGGGGCTAAGTTCCACCCCAATCTCCACCCATGGGAAGAAACCCTTCCTGTTCTGCCCACAGGAGATTGGATTCCCGCAGGCAGAACAGGAAAGTCTTTGCCATGATTGCGGCCAGAAGGCAGCAGGCTCTACAGGATCCCATCCCCTATTGGCAGAAGAAGAAGAGAAGCCACATTTGCAGCAAAGACCCTTCCTGTTCTGCCTATGGGGAACCAATCTCCTGCAGGCAGACAGGAAGGATCTTGGCCGCGATCCTGGCTTCTCTTCTGCCTGCAGGAATGGGATTCCCGTGGGCAACTGCTGTCTGCCACCTTGACTTTTGGTGGGGCCAGGGCCCATGTGGCCCACCCCTTTCCTGATGCCTATGAACCGTCCTGTAGTTCTCATCCTTACTTCCGCTTTTGTGTAAAGGGACCACTTGAGCCGTTCTCCAGTTCTCAGGGACCACTCCTGACTCTAAAGAAGCATTGAAGAGATCAGACAACTTTAATCCATCCGACCTCACCGCTTCGACTACTTTTAATTAGTTAGTTCTTCACGAACATAGTCTTCTGAAAATTGTTCACGATCCCCTTCACTCCTGTTCCTATTTGTGGGTGTTTTCTGAGGTTCTGCTTTTGGCCCTTCATCTGTGAACACAGAAAAAAAATATTTGTTAAGCAATTCTGCTTTATCCTCAGCTTCTACATATTCCTCCCTTTCACCCTTGAGTCTGACAATACTACTTTGTATTTCCTCCTCTCATTAACATATCTGAAAAATGTCTTGTCCTCCCATTTACTACATTTATATTTTTTCTTCTATTTGCGTCTTTGCTTTTTTTACTACTTTCCTTGCTTCTCAGTATTCTTGTATTTCTTGTATTTCATGAAGGCCTCCCTCTTTTTCCTCACCTTTTCAGCTACTTCTTTTGAGAACCATAGTGAACTCCTTTTCCTTTTACATTTATTTACTTTCCTAACAAAAAGGTTTGTTGCCCTTAAAATATCCCTTTTAGTTTTGCCCATTACTTTTCTACACCCCCAGTAGTTCCCATCCCACTAATAACACAGGTACACTACCAAAAAACTGCCTCCAGTTTTGCAACTGATTCCTATAGATTTTGGGGTGCTGAATCCAGGAAAAATAGCCAAAATGTTCCATCACGTCACGTTTTCTTGCAAAATTAGATTTCTTACCCATATAAGGAATGTTCACCTAATTTCTTTTTAGCCGACTGCAGTTTATTTTCTTGGCCCAAAATAGAGGTTGTAATGGTTAACTAACTAGAAACACTCCCTCATGATATTTTAGAGTGTTTTGTATTCATTTTATACATTAACAGGACAATTGGGAGGCGGAGGGCTAAATCCAGTACTCGCGCTGGCGCATGTTCTTTCCTGTTCGCCTCGCCTCGTTCGCTCGCTCGCTCAAACACGGTGGTTGCGACATGAACGTTCCTGTCAAATTTCAGTTTCTTGCAAGTTCATTATTACCTTTTGTTTGCTCAGTCGTAATCCAGCTTTATTCCGAAGTGGTTCACTACAGTTGTAGTTTGCAGTGCTGTGTATTTGTGATGGCTCACAGAGCCAGAGGTTGCGTCAACTCTCCGGACAGTTTTTGTTTTATTTGTGGGGAATATACCGTGAAAAAGCGGCAGAGGAACATTTCTGCATTTATTAAAAAAGTATATTTCGCCTATTTCGGTTTGAAGTTAGGCGATCAAGACAAACCGTGGGCTCCTCACAAAGTGTGCAAGACATGTGAGGAAGATCTACGCTTATGGATGAAAGGTAAAAAACAAGCATTTCGTTTCGGAATACCTATGATGTGGCGTGAACAAAGAGACCACAGCAGTGACTGCTATTTTTGCTCTTGCATTGTGAAGGGATACAACTTAAAAAATAAGAACATAATAAGTTACCCCAACCTTCCCTCAGCAATTAGGCCTATGCCTCATAGCAACGAAGTACCTGTGCCTGAACCACCAAAATCTTTGGATCATATTTGTGTGGACGGTTCTGATCATGATGAGACTCATCAGATGGCTTTTCCCGATGAGTCCAGTACTTCCGAGTTTGAAACTGAACCAGATCCGAAACCTGAACTTTTCTCTCAAGCTGAATTGAATGATTTAGTCCGGGATTTAGGACTCCCAAAAGATGCTGCCCAACTGCTAGGTTCTCGGCTTAAACAGAAAAATCTATTGTCACCAGGAACAACTTTTTATTGGTACCGCAACCGCGAGACACAATTTTTGAAGTATTTCAGCAAAGAGGAAGATTTGGTATTTTGCAACGATATATACAGAGTGATGGAAAAGTTTAAACTCAAGTATGATCCTGCTGAATGGCGGCTGTTCATTGATTCGTCAAAAGACAGCATAAAAGGTGTTCTTCTTCATAATGGCAACACATTCGCTTCAGTTCCTATTGCTCACTCTGTTATTCTCCAAGAAAAATACGAGAATTTGGCCCTGATTCTTCAGAATATTCGTTATGATGAGTATAAGTGGATGATTTGTGGAGACTTTAAAATTCTATCCATGCTATTAGGGCAGTAATCCAGTTTCACCAAATATCCCTGCTTCCTTTGCTTGTGGGACAGCCGGGCCCGCGACCTACATTGGGGGAAAAAAGACTGGCCAATTCGGGAGTATTTGAGACTCGGTGAGAAAAATGTTCTTCATGAGAGCTTGGTACCTCATGATAAAATTCTATTACCACCTCTCCACATTAAGTTGGGTCTCATTAAGCAATTCATCAAGTCCCTTCCAAAAGATGGTGAGTGCTTTCGGTACTTTTGCTCAAAGTTCCCCCGACTTTCTGAAGCAAAGCTAAAGGAAGGAGTGTTTGTTGGCCCTGATATAAGGAAACTCATTTCAGATGGAGCATTCGCTGAAACGATGTCTGAGAAGGAAAAAGAAGCCTGGGATTCCTTCAAGGATGTTGTTCTCAAATTCTTGGGGAACAGGCGGGATGAGAACTATAAGGATATTGTTGCCAGGATGCTCAATGCCTTCAAAGAACAAGGCTGTAACATGAGCCTGAAAGTCCATTTCTTGCACTCCCATGTGAACTACTTTCCTGAAAACTTGGGGGCGTACAGTGAAGAACAAGGTGAAAGGTTTCACCAGGACATCAAGGACGCAGAGAGAAGGTACCAAGGAAGATGGAACACCACTATGATGGCTGATTTCTGCTAGTTGCTGCTGCGGGAAACCCCAGATGAAAAATACGCCAAGCAGCGCACCAAGAGAAGCATTCGGGGGAAGAAGAAACGGGCCCACCAGGAGATTGATTGACCCAAGAATGACTTTAAAATCTAAACTGTGTTGACAAATATCGTGTTTTTACTAAACTTTGAAATAAAAATTTGCTAGTTATTACCACAGTGTCGGATCTCATTTATTAGAATTTTATTTTCACACCATCGGGTGTTTGTCTTCATGTATTGCAATGGTGCGGTTTGCGTTTTCTATTCTTACATACATACCTGTACAACATTTTTTGCACATTTCTTTGCTTTGCTTTGTGTCTAACCTCGCTCTTATATGCTCAATGTTTGTGCACATGTATGTGGCTGTTTTAAGTGCAGACAATTTTGCTACCATCACAGTGTGTTTTGTTGACATTACTCTATTCTTATGTGCTGCCTTGTTACAATTTTCTTTATTCTTATTTGAATAACTACTAAACAATTAGTATAAAGAATTCATCCAAGAAACTTTTATCTCGATCGCACTCAATCTGAAACGTTCACCTCAAACTGCTAACCCAATGTAGCAAAAAATCTGTACGTGATGGAGCAAATTGGTTACCAGATTTGGATTCAGCGCACCAAAAAACGTAAAAATCAATCGAAACATTAGAGGCAGTTTAAAAAACATTTTTTTTAGTGTACCTGTGTAATTCCTTGAGCTATTGTCCCATCTTGGCAAAGCTTGTTTTCCTAAGTCTAGGAATGGACTTTTGAATGGACTTTATCAGCCTCAGTCTTAGTACTGAACCACACTATCTGCTGATCACTGGATGCAAGATGATCTCCCACTATAACATCAGAAACACTTTCCCCATTGGTAAGCACCAGGTCCAGTATGTTCCCTTCACATGTGGGCTCTGTTGCCAGTTGCTGGAATAGTTCTCCCTGTAGAAAATCCAGGATCTCTTTGCTTTTAGATGTCCCTGCAGCAGGGATGGCCAATCAACATCCAGCATACTGAAGTCACCTATCAGTGGCACGTCTCCTTTCATGGCAATACTGTGAATATCTTCAATTAAATCATTATCCACTTCTGCCTGTGAAGATCTGTATATCACACCAATGCAAATGGATTCTTCATTTCCTCTTTCTAGTCTAATTCACAGTGCCGCCTCCTTCCCTTGTAAGCCCTGTAATTCTGTAACTTTAATATTTTTTTACACATAGTGCCACTCAGTGGCTGGACTTTCCACCCCACCATGAAACTCCCCTATCCAGACAAGCCACTTGCTGTTTCTTTAGCTGCCACGCCAACTATTTCCCTGCTCCATGTAATTACGATTGGTCAGTCTGAGGAGGTGGATAATCTGTTCCTCTTCCAATGCCTGCAGCTGTGCCTTAGCGGCTGTCAGCTTGTGCCTCACCTCCTTGGTCTGCCGGCACTCATGCTCTGCCTGTAAATGCCTCACCATCTCAGAGAACCGGTTTATTTCCTGTGCCTGCTCCCTCTTGTGATGCAATGCTATTTGTATCAAAAGCCCCCTCATTATATGCCTTCCCGGCATCCCATAGATTACCCTCAGTCACTTCCCTCGTGTCATTAGCAGTCATATAGTTTTTCCATTCCTTTTCCATCCTCCCCACCACCTTATCCTTTTGAAGGAGTTACATTCACCCTCCATCCTCACAAGCCTTATTCCCATCTTTTCCTGTGCAAATCACTGTCCCTCCACCATGCCATGATCAGATAGCAGGATTGGGTGTATTTCCCCCCCCCCAAACTGATCCTCCACATCAGTATATAGTCATTTCGTGAACAGGTGTTAATACCCGGCATATAGCAAGTGTACTCTCTGGAACCCCTATTCCTTTCACTCCATAGGTCCACCATATCCCAATGGGACAAGCTTTCCCGCAGTTCTTTCCCCTCCTGAAAGTGTAGGTATGTCATGTACTTAGATCTATCTTCTCCCCCAACACATAATTCATATCTTCCCCCCCCCCCCCATCACCCAGTTCCCCTTGGCTGCCTCCTCAAATTTTCCCAATCAGTCCTTAAAAAAACGTCACATTTCTGTCCATTTGGGGGCATTTAAATTCAAAATAGAGTTCTGCCTGCTCCACCCTCCCCGTAACCCAAACCACTCTCCTGTGTATCTCCCCCTGACTTATACACAACAAATGGTACCCTCTTATGTACAAGAAGAACTGCTACCCCCTTCTTAGAGCTAAAAAGGGTGAACAAAACATCTGATCATACCCTTGAGCCTTCAGCTTATTGTGTTCTGCCAAGGTCAAGTGGGTCTCCTGAAGCAGCGCTATGTCAAACTTCTCTCTGTGCAGGTAGGACAGCACCCATTTCCATTTGATCAGCCAATTGATCCCTTGCACATTGAGGGATGCTATTTTAACGCCCCCCCCCCCCCCCATCACATTCCTTCTCAAACCAGATCCCCAACACTCCACAGACACACCCCTTTTCACTTGTCTCCAATCTTTCTTCCCACCACCACCATACAGCATTGCAAACTATTTAAACCATCCATAACCCCCTTTCCAGCAATAACTTCCTTTGTCCCTACCCCATGCAACTGCCATCCTCTCCTTTTATATAAGTTCAGATTCCCTACAGTCAGCACACAAGAATTTATCCCATCCCCCCCCTCTACACGACATTACAATTTGTTTGCACTTTCTTGTCCCCCTACCCACCCGCCCCTCCATCTGAATCACTCCCCAAGTCCTTCCAATTTTCTCATATTACAGTTTCACCTTTCCACCTCCCACCATTTATCAAGAACCTTCTCTTCCTACCAAACCAACCACTCCTACTATCGGAGTTTCTGTCAAAGCACAAAATACCAGTGTCCCCAAAGTCCTTCCAGACCATCATCTGGGCAGTTCTCCTTCCACCTCTTTCTCTGACGCCGTGGCTGCATTCCCTCCATCGCTCTTAGACTTTGCCACTGCCGACCCACCTGGTACTGCTTCCATCACTGCTTCTTGGTTCATGCCTTGTTTTCCCTCCAGTCCCGACACCGACTCACTACTGCCGCTGGTGAATGCTCCACCCTACTCTTTGCTGATCCCAGAGCAAACCGGCAGGTGGCCCCATTTCACCTTTCTTTCTTGATCTCTGATTCCTGCAGAAATTTTGCCATCATCTCCGGCGAGTAAAAGAATTTTCTTACTCCGTTTACAAGAAAAGTCAGTCTGGCTGGATACCATAATGCCGTCTTTATTCCCTTTTGTGCTAGCTGCTCTCTGCAGCACAAGTCTCTCCACTGCAACAAGTCTCTCCACCTCCAGATGGTTTCTGCCACCAGATCAGTGAATGCCATAACTTTCCAAGTTTTATAAATAACATGACCAGTCTTTCGCACTGCTCGGATGATGTCTTCCCAGTCTTGAATGCGCAGGAGCTTCACTATAAAGGCTCTCGGGTGGGCATTGGTCTTCAGCCTGGGTCTTTGCTTCCGATGCTAAAGCTCATATCCCACCAGGGAGGGGCAGCCCGGGAAACTCACTCGCAGCAACTCTCGGATGAACTCTACCGAGTCCTGACCCTGTTCCCCTTCTGGTATACCAAAAATCCTTATGTTGGACCTGTAATATCTATTCTTATTGTCCTCCAACTTCTCTTGTATCCAAGCCACTTGCTTTTGCTAATGTAGCACATTTTCATTGAGGCCTTTCTGTATATGCTCTGTCTGTCCAATGCGGGCCTCGGCCTCATCTAACTGCTCTCTGATTACCACAAATATTTCATCGATCTTACTTAGGATCTTGTCAACTATTTCCTTCTTGAAGGTGTATATTTCCTGAGGACAGTCAGCAGCTCTGAATCTTTGTCCGAGGATTCTTCCTCCTGTTCAGGGGCGGCCCAAGGGGGGTGCGGGGCCATGTGCGGAGATTAATTGCGGGGCCTCATTTGCATAGGGAGCCTCATTTGCATAAATACTTGCGTAATGTTAACATGCATTTTTAGTAAACATGCTTCTTAATGAGTGTCTGGATAAAGAAAGACTAATAGATTTCTACATTACTATATTCCAGTGCCAACCGCCAGGTCCATTAGGAAGTACTATAAACACTGACCTTTTAGAACTCATAGCAAATCCACCATATCATAACAGCTCTGCCAGGACTCACAAAGCACCAAACCCTACCTATCAAAAGGCAACACTACAAATATTAAACCAATACATCTCAGAGAATACCAATACATCTTCTACTGGGGAAAGAGAACAAGTGACATGGTCAAATAGAAACTACATGAACAGAATACCTCAGCTTGGTTAAAATGCAGAATATAGACCGTCACCAAAGAACAAGGGATCACAATTTAGAAATAGGAAGACAATAATTAAACTGGGAACCCCAAAAGCCAAACTTGGGATGTACAACAACACTGGAGAAATAAAACTATAAATTAATTTCCTCTTGTACTAAACAAAACACAAAAGATGTTAACAATGCACATTTCCCAGAGCTGATATATTCCAGTTAATAAATTCAAAATAAAAAAGTATTTTTCTACCTTTTGTTGCTTGTGCATTTTCTTTTCAGTTGCAATTGCTCCAGTCACTTTCTTCTGCGAGCTATCCATTTTCCTTTCTTCTCTTTTAGATTTTTTTCCAAATTTTTTCTCTATATCTGCTTTAACATACTGATCTTCCCCCTTTTGCTCTTTCCTCCATTTCTTTCCTTATTGCTTTATCATCCACTCAAATTTCACCCTTCCATTCTCAATCTACACTTACTCTTCCAATACCCGGCCCTTCGTAGACTTTTCTTCCCTCCCACACAAAATATCTTTTCCCCTCTCCATTCTCATTTCCCATCCCTTTCTAGTCCTCCCCCAAAATCAGCTCCTTTATAGTTCTAGACCCAGCCAGCATCTGCCCCCTTCTAGTCCCAGTCTCCCAAGCTTCCACATCAGCCCATTTCCAGTCCTAGCCTCCCATATGCTGTTTTCCAGTTCCATTCCAGCCCCCCATCAGCCCATTTCCACTCCAAGCTCCCCATCAGCCCACTTCCAGTCCTATTCCAGCCCCCATCAGCCCATTTCCAGTGTCCTATTCCAGCCCATCACCCATTTGCAGTCTACGTTCCCCCCATCAGCCCATTTCTAGTCCTATCCTAGCTCCTCATCAGCCCATTTCCAGTCCTAGCCCCCATATGCTCTTTTCCAGTTCCATTCCAATCCCTCATCAGCCCATTTCCTCCACGCTCCCCCATCAGCTAATTTCCAATCCTAGCCCCCTCGTCAGCCCACTTTGCCCTATTCCAGCCCCCATCAGCCCATTTCCAGTCCTAATCCAGCTCTTCATCAGCCCATTTCCAGTCCAGGTTCCCCCCCATCACAGCCCATTTCGTCCATTCCCCCCCACCATCACAGCCCATTTGCAGTCCTATCCTCCCCACCATCACAGCCCAATTGTAGTCCGTTCCCCCCATCACAGCCCATTTTCAGTCTGTTCTCCCCCCCCCACCACAGCCCATTTCCAGTCTGTTTCCCCCCATCCCAGCCCAATTTGTCCGTTCCCCCCATCACAGCCCATTTCCAGTCTGTTCCCCCCACATCACAGCCCATTTCCAGTCTGTTTCCCCCATCCCACCCCATTTTCAGTCCGTCCGTCCCCACCATCACAGCCCATTTCCAGTCCTATCCCCCCCACCATCACAGACCATTTGCAGTCCTCCCCCCATCACAGCCCATTTCCAGTCCTATCCCCCCATCACAGACCATTTTCAGTCTGTTCTCCCCCCCCACCACAGCCCATTTCCAGTCTGTTTCCCCCCATCCCAGCCCAATTTGTCCGTTCCCCCCATCACAGCCCATTTCCAGTCTGTTTCCCCCATCCCAGACCATTTTCAGTCCGTCCGTCCCCACCATCACAGCCCATATCCAGTCCTATCCCCCCCACCATCACAGACCATTTGCAGTCCTCCCCCCATCACAGCCCATTTCCAGTCCTATCCCCCCATCACAGACCATTTGCAGTCCTCCCCCATCACAGCCCATTTCCAGTCCATTCCCCTCCCCCATCACAGCCCATTTCCAGTCTGTTTCCCCCATCCCAGCCCATTTGCAGTCTCCCCCATCACAGCCCATTTCCAGTCCGTTTCCCCCCCATCACAGCCCATTTCCAGTCCGTTCCCCTCCCCCATCACAGCCCATTTCCAGTTTGTTTGCCGATTCCGATGCTATTTTGAGTGTACCCCCGATCACAGACCAGTTCCAGTCCATTTCCCCCCCCCATCACAGCCCATTTCCAGTCCGTTCCCCACCCCCATCACAGCCCTTTTTCAGTCTGTTTCCCCCTTCCCAGCCCAATTTGTCCGTTCCCCCCATCACAGCCCATTTCCAGTCTGTTCCCCCCCACATCACAGCCCATTTCCAGTCTGTTTCCCCCATCCCACCCCATTTTCAGTCCGTCCGTCCCCACCATCACAGCCCATTTCCAGTCCTATCCCCCCCACCATCACAGACCATTTGCAGTCCTCCCCCCATTGTGGTAGGCCATGGCCTAGCATGGCCTGTTGCTATGAAAGGCCTGTAACTTAGGCCTGGATTCTAACCCATACTATAGCTAGAAAAGAACCAAACATTTGTGTGAAATAAGAAAACTGGTTTTGAAATGCTTAATCAGAAGTTTTTATGAATTCATAAGTCTTCTATTATTCTCTTGTATGTGAAAGAACAGAAATGTTTCAGACTATGCATTCCTGGAGCCAAGGTTAGCCTTGAAGTTAAGTCAAGAACTGGACCATTGCTAGAACGGTCCCGAGGGAGGGGGACCAGTTGCTAGGCTCCGGAGGGATTTCTAATTGGATAATTGAAGGGAATGTATAGCCAATGAAATGTTTGTATGTATCAAATGTATTGAGCTAGAACCAATGGAAAGTTTTCATGTATCAAGCTAGAAAAGTGGTATAAAAAGTTATGTCTTTATGGAGAGCTCCACTCAGTTCCTTGAAAGCTTTGACTGACTGGGCCTGTGCACAAATAAACTGGTTTGGACCCTGTAAATTGACTCCTGGACTTGTTCATTGACTGCAGTTTGCTGCTACATTTCTTGGTGCGTTGTCGGGAAATGCGAGTGGTAAATGGTATTCAAGTGAATAAATCCACGTAATTCGCCTTGAGGTTTGGTCCGGTTGGAACCATGTCTGTCCGACTGCAGGGGAACTTCTCAGGCGCCGCCGATCACTTTGTATTGGAGAGGGTTCGGCCTGCCTCGGCAGGCCATTGGGTCCAGCTGGCCAACATCTGACCCGGGGGAGTCCAGGGTTCAACTCAGAAGCTGGTGTGGTATCGGGGACCGGATCCGGTGAGTAACTGTTTTTGTATTAAGTCAGACAGTACTGGAACCTGGAACCATATGGTAATGGGAAAAATGGTAAAAAGGACACTGATCACGTCCGGAGCGGTCCGAGTACTCTTGCAAGGGCTATTAAGAGCGCAAGAGGAAACCACTGACTCCTTCTGGTAAAAAAAATCATGATTAACGGTAATGGTAAAAAGTTTTGGTAAGCCTAGATAGTCAGGTCGCGAAACGGAGGAAGCGTTTGGTGTATTGTCCGTCCTTACTGTGTGTCTGATTTTTGTTATCTGTTGAAACTGCGAGTTCCCCTTCTGGTATAAATGTGAGATTATTCTGTTGGGTAATTTGTGACAGTTTACCGGTTAAGAAATAGTATTAAGAAAGGAAGAAAGAAGACGTAAAACGTTACTTTAAAATCAAGGATCTGTCTCACTTATTTTAGTTTCCCTTTAGAACAGCTGAGACTGGCAAGCGAGAAAGACGGGGCGTGTCTGGAGAAAGAATGTAGCTGTTAACCCTGTGAGGGCTTGTTTTCAGCGTTCTGAAGCTGAGCTGAACTGTGATTATTTTAGGAAAATTGTACCTGTTTTATTCAATGTGTTTAATAGTGATGTTCCTTCTGCTATGGTCATGTATTATATATCATTTAATAAGAATGTTTAGTCAGAATTTTGAATCCCGATAGTTTTGGGCTTAAGCCTAGGAAAGGGTTAAGTTCTTATTAACCCCGTTCGAGTTCCTGGACTTGTGCGGACCAAGTGAGATAGGTATAATGCAGTTGTGGGCTTAGCCTTGTTTCGTGTTTATGTTCAAAATCTTCAGTAAGCACTGTAATAGTTTAAATAGGCAGTGATAGAAAAATTCAGGAAATTGCTTTTGTTTTCCCTTTGTCCTACAAAGTAGAGGTTAAGAGCATGAGACAGGACTATGAAGCCACCAGATCGTGACTTGAAAATGATTTAAATCCTGAGTGAATAAGGAGTTTATCGTGCTTGAATTCTAGTTCCTGATATACTGCGGCAAGCACCTCATAAAAGACATGCTTATTGTTAATAAAAATAAAATGAGGAAAAAAGTGTATGTGTATTCTAGATATCCATCCACTTTATGAAAAAGTATCCGGAATGTCCTTTGAATATCTCCTTCCTAAACTGTAAGATTTAAAGAAATTTCTTTTGCAGAGACATTGTTCAGCTTAAGTGCGGATTACAGCTGGCAGTTAGCTTCCATGCCAAGTATTATCATTCCAGTCATAAGTAACAGATATGTGGTCGTTATGTTCGGTTCTTTCTATTGGAATTGTTGTTATCACATGTTGCAAA
Organism: Ichthyophis bannanicus; assembly: GCA_033557465.1. Lineage (NCBI taxonomy): Eukaryota > Metazoa > Chordata > Amphibia > Gymnophiona > Ichthyophiidae > Ichthyophis > Ichthyophis bannanicus. Next base: position 706,580,189 of record CM066031.1, read on the forward strand.
ATAATAGCTTTATATTTTAAGGACTTTATCTAAATTGTTCCTGTTTAGAATGAGCACACACATCTATTATGCTTATTACCAGGGCCGGATTTACCTATACGCCATGTACGCCATGGCATAGGGCCCACAGCTGGCAAGGGCCCACAAAAAGCTGCTGCGGCAGCATGGACGTTCCCGCGGGGCTCCCTCTACCCTGCCGAATCCCCGGCTGAGCCCCTCCGTGCCGGCTTTGAGAGGCGCGAAGGGAGAGTGTCTCCCTCGCGTCTCTGTTAAGCCCACAGGGGCTGATGGGAAATTTCCCATCAGCCCCTGCGGGCTTAACAGAGACGCGAGGGAGACACTCTCCCTTCGCGCCTCTCAAAGCCGTCGCGGAGGGAGGGATTCGGCAGGGCAGAGGGGGCCCCGCGGGACCGTCCATGCTGCCGCGGCCTTGGTAGCAGCCAGCGGTTTTGCTTTTTTTAAAATTTTATTTTACTTGAGCCGATGGGGGGGGGGGGGTAGGACTGGAAATGGGCTGGGGGGGTTAGGACTGGTAATGGGCTATGCGGGGGGGTTAAGACTGATAATGGGCTGTGGGCTGAAGGGGGCTGTCTGCTAATGGGCTATGGGGGAGGCTAGGACTGGAAATGGGCTGGGGGGGTTAAGACTGGAGGTGGGCTGTTGGGGGGGTTAGAACTGGTAATGGGCTATGGGGGGGGGTTAAGACTGATAATGGGCTGTGGGCTGTTGGGGGGGGTTAGAACTGGTAATGGGCTATGAGGGGGGTTATGACTGATAATGGGCTGTGGGCTGATGGGGGCTGTCTGGTAATGGGCTATGGGGGGGCTAGGACTGGAAATGGGCTGGGGGGGTTAAGACTGGAGGTGGGCTAATGGGGTTAGGACTGGAAGTGGGCTGATGGGGGGTTAGGACTGGTAATGGGTTATAGGGGGGGCTTAAACTGAAAATGGGGTGATGGGGGGTTAGGACTGGAAGTGGGTTGATGGGGGGGCTAGGACTGGAAATGGGCTGATGGGTGGCTAGGACTGGAAATGGGCTGATGCAGGGACTAGAAGGGAATGGATGCTGGGTGAGGCTGGAACTAGAAGGGAGCTGATGTTGGGGGAGGATTAGAATGGGATGGGGCTGGAAGAGTAAAATGGAGAAGGGAAAAATATTTTGTGTGGGAGGGATAAAAAATCTACAATTGGCCGGGTATTGGGAGTGTAAGTGGGGATTGAGGATGGAGGGGTAAAATTTGAGTGGATGAAATAGGAATGAGGAAAGAGCAAAAGGAGAAATATTAGTATGTTAAAGCAGATGTAGAGAGAGAATGGAAAAAAACTAGAAGAGAGAAGAAAGGACAAATGGACAGCAGACGATGGAGAGTTAGCAGAAGACACGAAGAAACCAGAAGAAAGTGGCTGGAACAATTTCAGCTGAAAAAAAATGCACAAAAGGTAGAAAAATATCTCTTTATTTTGAATTTATTAATTGGAATATGTCAGCTCTGGTAAATGTGCATCATTAACGTCTGCGCTTTGTTTAGTACAAGAGCAAATTAATGTATAGTTTTATTTCTACAGTGTTGTACATTCCAAGTTTGGCTTTTGGGATTCCCAGTTTAATTATTTTCTTCCTGTTTCTAAATTGTGATTACTTGTTTGGTGATGGTCTATGTTCTGCATGTGTAACTGAGCTGAGGGGTTCTGTTTATATAATTCCTATTTGACATTGCCACTTGTTCTCTTTCCCCAGTAGGTCATGTATTGTTGTTCTCTGAAATGTATTGGTTTAATATTTGCAGTGTTGCCTTTTGATTGGTAGAGTATGGTGCTTTGTGAGTCCTGGTAGTGCTGTTAGAATACGGCGGGTTTGCTATGGGTTGGCACTGGATTATAGTAATGTAGAAATCTTTTAGTCTTTCTTTATCCATACACTCATTAAGGGGCACGTTTACTAAAAGTTAGTATATGGTAACATTATGCAAATATTTATGCAAATGAGGCCCCTTATGCAAATGAGGCCCCGCACCCCCCTTGGGCCGCCCCTGCTGGGGGCCCACAATTTTTGTTGGCGTAGGGCCTCACTCAAGGTAAATCCGGCCGTGCTTATTACAATCAATCTACGCTCATGTTGTCTGCCTACCCTTTGTTTACAGCAATAATATGTTTTTTTTTCTAATAAGTGCACCCAGAGGAACATTATTGTATAGTTCTGATTCGTAGTCCATAGGAAAATGCAGCCTGACTGGCCGCCCCCCTGTCTGTTGTTAACTACGTCACCATGGGGGGAGGAAGGGGGGTCAGAGTCCATGCAGATTTCAGTGTTAGTTACTTCATGGCCCCGTAGTTTCCCTTGTTTATCAGATTGTACAGAGAATATTCCTAGATCAGTTCCCCTACATAGGATTCCTGGTTAAATGTTTGAAAAAAAAAAAGGAAAACAAGCTCTCCTGGATAGAGCGTTCCTATGAGAAACGGTGTAGGAGATTAGTAGCAAACACAAGAGGGCCCGGAAGTCTGGAAAAAAAAAAATAAATAAATCCTGCCCGTATATTATCTTTATAGGCCAGTTCCCTCAGCTCTGCCATCATCCCGGGCAGAGCCTGGAGCAAGGGTGGGGGGGGAGGGGATACCTCCCTGCAAATGTCACTAGCCACCTCCGCAGCAGGAGAAGGCCCCGGCACAGTTTAAAAGTACCGATGACACTACAAGTAGGGATTTATTTGCTAGTTCAGCCTGATTGCCGTATGCCTTCAGATGTACAACTACCAGTAAGAGAGAGGGTCACGTAATCCTAATCCCATTGCAATAGGTCCAGCTTTGCACTAGCCAGCTGACCAGCTTTGTTTCTGGCATTATACCTTCTACGCTGAGAAACCATAGGATTTGATTGAATTAATGAACAGTATTATGCAGACCCAATCCAAATAGCGCAGGCAGCCCTCACTATATACCCCATGCAATCTAGCAGCCCAGGAGAATTTGCGTTTTTGTCAGTCAGTCCCAGAAAGATATAAAAACAGAAATTGCAGAAACTGGATGGATTTGTGGGCATGATAGTTAATGAATGTAACGGAGAAAGTGAATGATACTTTAGTTGAATGATGTGGAGGAGGTTTTCCTAACCAAAGAACCAGAGGACGTGGAAGAGGCCGCGGAAGTGAAAGGCCTAAATTGGGTGTGAATCAGTGCGCCCATTGCAGAGAAGAAGGACATTAAAGAAGTGAATGCCCGTATCTTGACTCCACCCCAAGAGGGGAGGAGGGAGTACTTGATTAAAAAAAAAAAAAACGAGCACAGTGTTCCAGCAAAGAGAGGGAAGCAGCCATAGAGTGAGTGGCAGCCAAAGAGGGCTATAGCATGAATGAAGACTAGGCCAGACCGAACTCCAAGTTTCCCTGGGTCCCCAGGAGTCAGTCTGAAAATAGGGGACCAATATATGGACTTTATGAGGGATACAGGAGCAGAATACTAAAGCCAGTAGCCCCTGTGTTTTTCTCGATGCAGCACCATTGTCAGAGTTACTGGGGCTAAGGCCACAAAGCCTATCCTGCAGAACCACATGTGTGAACTAGGGGGACAGAAAATAACGCACCAGTTCTTGTATATACCTGAGTGTCCAATTCCACTTCTGGGCCGAGACATGCTTGTTCAGTTCCAGGCCCAAATATCTTTTGCAGATGGGGGAGAAATGCAAATGACTGTGAACCCAAAGCCTGCTGGATTGATGGTGCTGACTGTTCCCCAAGAAGAAGAATAGCGGTTCTATAGTGCATCTCCAATCAAGCCAGCTAGTTCCTGTATACCCACCAACCTCATAGCCCCACCTGAAGTATGGGCAGAAGATAATCCACCTGGCCTAGTGAAGAACATAGCCCCTGTCATTGTCACCCTCAGGCTAGGAGTGGAACCAGTGCATGTGACCAGCCATTGAAGGAATTCACCACCATCTGATGAAACTGTTGAAGTATGGACTTCTCAAGGAATGTCAGTCACCTCGGAACACCCCCTCTTCTCCCAGTGAAGAAACCTGGAACAGGGGATTATCGCCCAGTACAAGATTTGAGAAGAGTAAATGACGCAGTTGAAACAATACACCCAGTAGTACCAAATCCTTATATTCTCTTGGGACTGATCCCCGCTGAGGCTGCTCACTTTACCGTTTTGGACCTGAAAGATGCCTTTTTCTGTGTGCGCCTAGCCCCCACCAGTCAACTTTTGTTTGTTTTTGAATGGCAAGACCCCACAACAGGAAGGCCAACTCACCTGGACTAGATTACTTCAAGGATTCAAGAATTCACCTACTCTCTTCAGTGCTATTTTAAATCAAGATCTTCCCAGCTACTATGTGAAACCAGGGGAAAGGGTTCTTCTCCAGTATGTGGACAACTTGCTTATAGCCACCAACTCAGAAAGTGAATGTCCACAAGCCACCAGTGAACCTTTGCACCTTTTTAATGAGGCTGGATACAAAGTCTCAAGAGCCAAGGCATAATTATGTCAAACAAGTTAAAAACCTAGGAATCCAGTTGTCCAGCAGAATTAGACGCCTGGGACCAGAACGCAAAGAAGCTGTATGCAGTATTCCTGCTCCAATCACCAGGAGGCAAGTGAGAGCCTTCTGGGGTGCCGCAGAGTACTGTCGTATATGGATCCCCAACTTTGCTCTAATTGCAAAACCACTATATCAAGCCATCAAAGGATTGGAACAATCTCCATTAGAATGGGGACCTGAACAAGAAACAGCATACAAGACTCTGAAGACAGCCCTGACGACATCACCAGCCCTTGGACTACCAGATGTACAGAAGCCATTTCGTCTATATGTTCATGAGTCACAAGGAAATGCCTTGGGAGTGTTGACTCAGCCACTTGGATCTTGGCAGCGACCTGTAGCGTATCTAAGCAATTGGACATTGTTGCAAAAGGATGGCCACCTTGTCTGAGAGCCATCGCAGCTACAGCACTTCTAGTAACTAAAGCAGACAAGCTCACTCTAGGACAAAATCTCTGTGTAATAGTGCCACATTCTGTTCAAACCCTCATGAACCACAAAGGAAATTACTGGTTCACCAACTCACGAATGCTAAAGTACCAGAGCATGTTGTGTGAAAATCCTTGATTGCAATTGATGGTCAGTCAAGCCTTGAACCCAGCTACACTGTTACCAATTGGAACTGACCCTCCTGATCATGACTGCATAGAAGTCATGGATACTGTATTCTCAAGTCGACCAGACCTGACAGATATGCCTTTTGAAGATCCAGAACAAACTTTCTTCGTGGATGGAAGCAGTCTTGTAGTCAATGGACATCGTTGTGCTGGATATGCAGTAGTAACCCTGGATCTTGTAATTGAATCTTCAGCCCTAGCCTCAGGAACATCAGCACAGAAAGCAGAATTGATAGCACTCACAAGAGCACTAATACTGGGAAAAGGACTCTGTATAAATGTATACACAGATTCTGAGTATGCATTCACAACATTGCATGCTCATGGAGCCTTGTACAGAGAACGGGGATTGATAACTTCAGGAGGAAAATCTATCAAATATGGCCCAGAGATATTGACATTGTTAGATGCTGTATGGGCCCCCGAGCAAGTTGCAGTTATGCACTGTCGAGGACATCAAGCAGGAAAAAGAGAAATTGCACAAGGGAACAGATTTGCAGATGCCTCTGCTCGTAAAGCAACCATTACCGGACAGACTAACTCAGAATACTACAATTCAAGCAGTTCTATTTCCTGTACCTCTTAATTCATGGGATCCCCGATATACTACAAAAGAATTGGACTATTATTGTGAACAAGAAGGGGGAGTACTCAGAAATGGATGGATAGAACTTCCACCACAGGAGAGAAGTCAACCTCCTGGACAAATAGTGATTCCTGAAGCATTAAGTTTAGCCTTTGTTCAAGCATTTCATCAAGCAACACATTATGGAAAAACTGCAATGACAAAAGCTTTGAAACCTCGTTTTTATATTTCTTTGTTGGGACCTTTGACAGCTTCAGTAGCTCGTCAATGTAAAACATGTGCCAAGAACAATGCCAAGCAAGGTCCTAATCTACCAATAAGAATTCAATCAACAGGAGTTACTCCCATGAGTAATTTTCAAGTGGACATTACTGAAATGCCAAAAGCAAATGGATACCGTTACTTGCTTGTTCTAGTGTGTACCTACTCTGGGGGGGGTAGAAGCTTTTCCCACAAGGACTGAGAAAGCCAGAGAAGTCACTAAAGTCCTACTTCGTGAAATTGTTCCAAGATTTGGAATACCATTAGTCATAGGGTCAGACAATGAGCCCTCATTTATATCCCAAGTAACTCAACAGTTAGCTAAAGCTCTACAGATACAATGGAAGTTACACACAGCATACAGACCTCGGAGTTCAGAGAAAGTAGAGCGGATGAATAGAACTCTGAAATCTCAATTGTCCAAACTTTGTCAGGAAACACATTTAAAATGGCCACAGGTACTTCCAATAGCTCTTTTAAGGATACGCTCAGCACCTACTAAGTCATTAGGACCTTCTTCCTATGAGATTTTGTATGAGCGACCCTCGCCTATTGTATAGGGAATAAAAGGAGATATGAAACAGATAGGATCTGAAATTACTAGACAAAAACTATTGGTTTTAAGTTCTGTTTTGCAGAGTCTTCCTATGTGGATACGAGATCAGCTACCCATCAACTTGACTGACCGCTGCATCCTTTCAAGTCTGGAGTCTCGGTGTGAATCAAAGAGTGGAGAAAGACACCGTTGGCACCGCATTGGAAAGGACCTTCTGTTGTCATCTTGTTAACCCCAACAGCAGTTAAAGTTGCAGAACTCGAACCCTGGATTCATCACAGCAGAGTGAAATCAGCAGCAGCTCCAGAGCCAGACCAGTAAACATCAAAACATGATCCAGAAGTTCCATTGCAGCTAACTTTGCAAAGACAAGCAAATTGAAAAAAATTCAGGAAATTTTGAAAAGAGACTGTGCTAATATAGAACTCCTGAATCCCAAAAGACTATTTGTTTATTCTGAAGAGATTATCATCAACAGAAAGAGACTGTATTATGGACTATATCATTTGAAAAATATTTGTGCCATTTTGATTAACAGTGCAAACTAAAAGGACTGTGTTTGTTGAAATACGTTGGAATCTACAGCTCTACACACCTACCAATGAAATTGGTAAGGTCATGTACAGCGGAAGCTTGAGGATCTACAATCAATGCTACACCTGTTGCATGCTACTGAGAGCAAAACAGGTCAACGTAAAGTAAAGAAGAAGAAGACTTCGTGGTCAAGAATTAACAGTTGCACTGGTTTTTCAAAGACTTGCACTAATTCTTCAGAGATCTTTCATCATGATTCTCTACTGTTTCATCTTGACAGCAGCCTTGGGGTGCTTTGAACTGACTTTTGCCTTGCCACCCTGTGCTGCATGCATAACTACTACTCGTACTGGAGAAAGGATTACACAGACTTTGCTTTATCATACCTACTATACTTGTACAGATATAGTGAGACAATGTATTTTACCTCTCTACCTACATAATATATCTGCAATCATTGAGAATATTGTAGAAAGAAAGACAACAGCTAAGCTCCTAGCTATGAGACGGTATCGGCCTATACCACATGACATGGCAACGACTCAAGTATAAGTGATTTGTTTCTCACCCATCTTAACATTCAGGGTGAGAATAATCAAAGGGGGGAATGTGGTAGGCCATGGCCTAGCATGGCCTGTTGCTATGAAAGGCCTGTAACTTAGGCCTGGATTCTAACCCATACTATAGCTAGAAAAGAACCAAACATTTGTGTGAAATAAGAAAACTGGTTTTGAAATGCTTAATCAGAGGTTTTTATGAATTCATAAGTCTTCTATTATTCTCTTGTATGTGAAAGAACAGAAATGTTTCAGACTATGCATTCCTGGAGCCAAGGTTAGCCTTGAAGTTAAGTCAAGAACTGGACCATTGTTAGAACGGTCCCGAGGGAGGGGGACCAGTTGCTAGGCTCCGGAGGGATTTCTAATTGGATAATTGAAGGGAATGTATAGCCAATGAAATGTTTGCATGTATCAAATGTATTGAGCTAGAACCAATGGAAAGTTTTTCATGTATCAAGCTAGAAAAGTGGTATAAAAAGTTATGTCTTTATGGAGAGCTCCGCTCAGTTCCTTGAAAGCTTTGACTGACTGGGCCTGTGCACAAATAAACTGGTTTGGACCCTGTAAATTGACTCTTGGACTTGTTCATTGACTGCAGTTTGCTGCTACACCATCACAGCCCATTTCCATTCCTATCCCCCCCATCACAGACCATTTGCAGTCCTCCCCCCATCACAGCCCATTTCCAGTCCGTTCTCCCCCCCCCCCACATCACAGCTCATTTCCAGTCTGTTTCCCCCTCCCCATCACAGCCCATTTCCAGTACGTTCCCCTCCCCCATCACAGCCCATTTCAAGTCTGTTTCCCCCATCCCAGCCCATTTTCACTCTCCCCCCATCACAGCCCATTTCCAGTCCTTTCCCCCCCATCACAGCCCATTTCCAGTCCGTTCCCCTCCCCCATCACAGCCCATTTCCAGTCTGTTTCCCCCATCCCAGCCCATTTTCAGTCTCCCCCCCATCACAGCCCATTTCCAGTCCGTTTCCCCCCCCATCACAGCCCATTTCCAGTCTGTTTCCCCCATCCCAGCCCATTTTCAGTCTCCCCCCATCCCAGCCCATTTCCAGTCCGTTTCTCCCCCCCCATCACAGCCCATTTCCAGTCCGTTCCCCTCCCCCATCACAGCCCATTTCCAGTCTGTTTCCCCCATCCCAGCCCATTTTCAGTCTCCCCCCCATCACCGCCCATTTCCAGTCCGTTTCCCCCCCATCACCGCCCATTTCCAGTCCGTTCCCCCCCCCCCATCACAGCCCATCCAGTCCTAGCCGCCCCCCCCCCGAAGAGCCCCACGCCGTCTAAGGGGCTGCAGAGGGAGCCGGTGAAGCCCGCGCGAGGCCCCGGCTCCCTCTGCACAGCCCGCCAGCGTGAAGAACCTTTACCTTCCCGCTGGCGGCTGTTTCAATGAAGCCGCGCATGCCAGGAAAGGTTAAAGGCAATGCCCTTTAACCACTCGCGGCAGTCGCGGCTTCATTGAAACAGCCGCCAGCGGGTAGGGAAAGGGTCGTCACGCGGGCGGGCGGTGCAGAGGGAGCCGGGGCTTCACGCGGGCTTCCCCGGCTCCCTCTGCAGCAGTCCATTGAGCGAGAATGTGGTTCGCGCGGGGCCCCCTGAAGCGCGGGGCCCTGTGCGAACAACATTCTCGCTCAATGGACGGGCCGGCCCTGGTGGCAAGTATGTGTTGAACCAGTGTGACTGCAGTCTGGGAAAATACAAGATGCAGTCTTAAGGTACAGGCAGCAGAGGTGAGGGAATGTTGTAAGGTAAAGAAACATTAATAAACACCCTTACAGAAATATTAAGAAGAGCAACAATGTTTACTCATGTGCTGTTTGTGCTAAAGTAGCCAATCTATGAGACCCTAACAATTCCCATGTTCAGAAAAATAGGACTGCTGATGCAGGGATAGTACGGGTGTGAGCAGGGAAAGGATTTCTTTTTGGGTGAGAAATGGAGATCATATTTGTAGTGTGATTATGTTATGTCATAGCTGTTATGTATAGGTTCAGGGCATCTCTTTGGCATATTATGTGTTTGTGACAGACAGTGAGAGAGTGTGTGTGTGTGGTTTGAGGGGTATATGGGGGGATCTGGTGTGCTCTTCTGCGATTCAGGAGGGACATGACAGCCCGGCCAGTACCTGGACTGTATGGATGACTGCAGCATCACCAGATGCCAGTGTGATTAGGCAGTCAAACTCAGAGAGGGTTCACTATAGCTACATGTCAAAATATATCCCTATCACTAATAAGGGACCCTCAGTATAAGGGCACTCAACAGTGCAAACAGCACTAATGTATGCCCATAATGCACATTTTATGGGACCAATGGTGTTGCTATTGAGTATGTATTAGTGCACTGCTGAATGCCTTTACTCTGAGGGTTCCCTTATTGACAGGGATATGTTTTGACATGTAGCCATAGGGAACCTATGCTGATTCTTCCTGGATTATTTTACATAGGGTACTCTAAATAGATCAGATATCCCTGGCAGTGTGCTAGGGCAGCCATGCATCTGCTGAGCCTGGTATTGGGAGATATGACTGATGTAGTGCCAACAGTCCCCGGATTATCCCATGCAGCCTACATCCCAACCAGACCAGGATCAATGAAAGTTGTGAGCATGGTGTCTGGAGTCTGGCTACTTGGTGTGATGGCACAGGGATCTCCCCTCCCATGCCCACACAGCCCTGACCAAGGGAGTAGTGCCACAAGGCTATCTGTGGGAAGGCAGACAGGGTTGCTCTACAGGTAGTGGCTGTTTACAGACCGACATACGGCATGATGGGACAGGTGTAGCTGCTGTGAGAAATGCCAGTACCCAGATAGGTGGGTTTCAGATGCCACAGCCAGAAGGCCCTACTACATCTACTACTGATCATCTGTATAGCATTACCAGGTGTACACAGCGCTGCACAGACACACGTAACAGATGGTCCCTGCTCAGCAGGGCTTACAATCTAGTTGGGACAGACAACACAGCAGCTGTGACCAGGATACATCCGTGGGGAATGGTCAGGAAACACAGGGGAGCTTTGGTGGATCTGATTCAACAGCGGCACTGATGAGGTGAGCACTCAGCCTAGATTTGAGAGGGGCCAGGGAAGAAGCCTGACATACAGACTCAGGTAGTGTGTCACAGGCATATGGAGAAGCAAGGTGTATGGAGCAATGTCTGGATATGGCAGTATCAGGGAAGGGCACAATCTGACAGAAGAGCGGTGTTTATGGGGAGGGGTGCAGGGAGAAATAAGAGGGGAATGGTGTTGCAGAGCTGCAGAATGACAGCACCTATGGGCCAGAGGCACGAAATGGGCATACATTTGTTGCTCAGCAATATTATGCATCCTTTAGAGACCTGCAAGGTTAGTTCAGGGTTTTGTGGTCTTGGTGAGGATCCATCCCTAGCAGTTTAAGGCATGTTTGTAGAGATTACCAGGACAGGAATCACTGGGGCCGGTTCCTAATACCACATACCATTTGATGCAAGGTATGTCCTGACATACATGTTCATATTTGCATTCATGTATACCATATTGGCTTATCTAGCACTCTGCAGGGCATGGGGGGGGGGGGGGGGTTAGTATATGATCTAGGTTGCAGCAGCTGTCATTTCTCATTAGTATTTATGTCTAGTGTGCATCAGCAAACTACTGTCTGTAATGGGCAATCTAAGAGATGCACATTTTTCCTGAGGTGATGTCATCCGTGGGTAGATCGCGGGGACAGGAAGGATCCGAAACATGTAATGTTTCAGAATACGGTGGGCGTAGAGACATCCAAAACGTTTACCCGCTTCCGAGACCGGGGCCGGCTGGATAGCGCTTGCACGTGCCCACCAAAGACGTCTATCTTCCTGATTCTGTCCCCACAGGCATGTCCAGACCTATGGATGCGGGATTGTTTGGGATTTAGACATGTCCACAGGCCGGACATGCATGTTATGGAATTGGCCTCCCAAGGTGTAAATGCCCATGGCCCTTTTATATCTATGGGCACAGTAATGCTTAACATGCATTAATAACACACATTAACCATCAATAAACATGCCCCTTGGAGTGCCAGTGCCACTGTTTTGAATTTAATTTTGTAGAAGGGGAGTCAATACTTCTCAATTTAGTTACATTATGGAGTGATTTAATTGCCACATTATGGATTCATTGGTGTTTAGTGAGGTTAGCATTTCTACAGTACTTCCACTTTAGTTAATATTACAATAGCCAATCTGTGACATCAGTAGGGTGAGAATGAGGGCGTGTAGCACTGTGTGGGTAAGGACATTTTTTATTGAGTGTAACTTTCAGAGAATGAGAAAAGAGGATTTTGTTATAGAAGAAATATACTGTAAGGAGTAATAGTTCTGAGTCAGTTATACAACTGAGAATTTTAATGGAACTAACCTTTGTTATGGGGGACGCATCAATGAGGTCTAGAGAGGTTTCCTGTTATCTACATTGTTCTTGGTTTTGTATGATTAAGTTTTAGTTGATTAACAGAAGGGCTGGCCCATCCACTAGACGGCCGCCTAGGACAGCAGACCTCAGTGGACAACATGACAGGCCATGTGCTTCAATTCACATGGCTGCCTCCCCCCCCCCCCCATGCTGAGTCATGCTGCTGCCCACTGCCACTTATTCTGGCACTGAGGGCGACTAGGCTTGGCAGCAGGCCATATACTTCAGCATACATGGCCTACAGCTGAGCCAACACCGCTGATGGAATCAGTGGCAGCGGGGGATGGCAACATGGGGATGGGGGGGGGGGGAAGGGAGGCAGCAGCATGGCCAGGGCTTCTGCCTGGAGTAGCAAAAACCCTTTGACCAGCCCTGAATAACAGTGATAAGAGTTGAGTTGTGGAAGATATCGAAAGAATGGGAGACAGAAGGGAGCCCTGGGGGACACCAGAGTGAAGGGAGTTAAAAAGGACTTAAAAGGGGTGATCTTCAACGTAAAACATAAGATGTGCCATGCTGGATGAGACCAAAAGTTGCATTGAGCCCAGTATCCAGTTTCCAAAAGTGGCCAGTCCAGGTCACAAGTACTTGCTAGGTTTCCAAAGGGCAAGCAGTGGATTTCCCCAGTCCAATTTAATAATGATTTATGGACATTTTCTTCAGGAACTAGTCCAAACCTCTTTTAAACCCAGCTACAGTAACAACTTTTACTACATCCTATAGCAATGAATTCCAGAGTTCGATTATGCGTTGAGTAAAAAAAATATTTTCTCCAATTAGTTTTAAATGGGCTACATTGTAGCTTCATTGCGTATCCCCTAGCCTTTCTACTTTTTGAAGGAGTAAACAACCAAAAAATTGGCCATTTAGCCCTACCCTCTGCTTTCTATCTTGATCAGTTCCTAATCCACAATACTACTACTACTACCAATCATTTATATAGCGCTACAAGGCATACACAGTGCTGTTCAAACACATATAGAAGACAATCCCTGCTCGGGGTACAATAGGGAGAGGAAACACAAGGGGAACAAGAGATGAGGATCTCAAAGTGGCCTCAAAGAAGTAAGCCTTTAGCATAGATTTGAAGAGGGAGAGAGATGAGTCTTGGCGATAGACTGTACATTGGCTCCTAACCCATAACTTTTTAATTAATTTCCTCAAGAGCCTCTCATGAAGGACCTTATCAAAGGCTTTCGGAGAAATACACTATGTCAACTAGCTCACCTTTATCTACTTGTTTATTCACAGCTTCAAAAAAATTATAACAGATTAGTGGCCAGAATCCACTACAAGACCCTAGTCTTGACATTCAAAGCCCTCAAGAACCAGCCCCCCACGCCCATCAGTAAACTTCTCCACAGCACACCAGGCAACAGAGTCAGGAGATCTACGCTGATGGACACACTTGAAGTCCCTAAGTTGCTGATAAAATGTACAAAGTCAACAGCCAATAGAGCCTTCTCCATTTTCGCACCTATTGCCTGGAATGGCCTCCCTGCTGAAATCTGGGCCATCTCGAATCTAGCATTATTCAGAAAAGCCCTCAAACACCACCTGTTCCTAAAGCATTACTCTGATTCCAATCCCGTAAAGCACACCGCCACCACCTTACCTTCCTACCCAGCCCGTCCCATAGATCAGCCTCCCGCAGATAATGGCTAATCAACTTTCCCCTACCCCCTCTCACTGACCCATGAGCATATGCCTCTATTCAAAGACCCTTATATGTCCTTCATATGATTATCCATATTTTGTATAATTTGTATATAGTTCCCCCGGTTTCTTCCATGTTTTACTACCCTTGTTCTATGTAAACTCAATGTGACCTGTTACATTGTAGTATGTTTTTGTTTCAACTGTAAACCGCACTGATAATAATAGCGCGGTATATAAGAAATATAAATAAATAAATAAAATAAATAAATAGTGAGACAACTTTCCTTGACTAAATGTTGGCCTTTTCCCATTAAACCATGACCATCTATCTATATGTTCAGCAGTTTTGTTCTTTATAATGGTTCCTACTATTTTGCCCGGCACTGATGTCAAGTTCACCAGTCTGTAGTTTCCCGGATTACCCCTGGAACCCTTTTTAAAAATCAGCATTACGTTAACCACTCTTCAGTCTTCGGATATTATAGAATATTTAATGATAGTTTACACATTTTTAATAGTAGGTCAGAAATTTCAATTTTGAGTTTTTTGGTACCCTCAGATGTATACCATTTGGTCCAGGTGATTTGCTATTCTTTAGTTTATCAAACTGCTGTATCACATCTCCCAGTTTATCAAGATTTGTTTCAATTCCTCCAATACTTCACCTTTAAATACCATTTCTGGCATAAGTAACTTCTCTGTATCTTCTTCAGTAAAGACCAAAGTAAAGAATTCATTCAGTCTCTCCACTATGGCCTTGTTTTCCTTTAGTGCCCCTTTTACCCCTGTATCATCTAATGGTCCATTTGACTCTCTTACAGGTTTTTTGCAACAAATGTACTTGAAAATGTTTTTATTATGAATTTTTCCTTCCACAACAAGCTTCTTTTCAAATTCTCTCTTTGCCTGCCTTAGCAATGCCTTGCATCTAATTTGCCAGTGCTTATGTTGTTTCCTGTTTTTCTCATTTGGCTCCTTTTTCCATCTTCTGATAAATGGTTTCTTGGCTATAACAGTCTCTCTGACCTTACCTTTAAACCATGCTGGCAGTCATTTGGCCTTCCTTCCACCTTTCTAAAAGCATGGAATACATCTGATCTGGGTTTCCAAGATAGTATTTTTAAACAACAGCCAGGCCTAAGGTAAACTCTTAACCTTTGCAGTTGCTTTTTAGTTTTTTTCTTAACCATTTTCCTTATTTTATTATAGTCTCCCTTTGGAAAGTTAAATGCTAATGCAGTAGATTTCCTTGCTATTCTCCCTGAATGTATTCAATCAAATGTGATCATATTATGATCACTCTTTCCAAGTGGTCCCTATACTGTTATCTCTTGCACCAGATCTTGCATTCCACTAAAGACTAGGGACCTGATATTCCATAGCGACGGCTATATGCCAGTATGTCGCATAGCCATGACCACTGAAATTTAACCCCTGATATTCAATGCCAGGGTCACTAAATATCCAGGGTTGCTGCACAGCCTCCGCAGCCACAGAAGCTAACCGGGCAGTGGTGAAGTCTTTTATCCGCAGGTTGCTAACTGGGCAGTGGAGCAATATCACCGCTACCTGGTTAGTGACTGTCTCCACCCCCGGAATGCCCACGACACGCCCCAATGCTAAGCGGTTAGCATCAGAGCGTGTAGTGGAGATAATCGGGGATATTCAGCAGCACTAACCATGTTAGTACTGCTGAATATCCCGCTAAGCAGCATTTACATGGTTTATAGGTCTGCAAACCATGTAAATTCCTTTGAATATCAGGCCCTAAGTCTAAAATAGCTTTCCCTTGTGTCGGTTCCTGAACCAGCTGCTCTATGAAGCAGTCATTTATTTAACCTAGAAACTTTATCTCCCTAGTATGTCTTGATGTAACACTGATCCATTCGATACCGAGGTAATTGAAATCACCCATTATTACTGTGTTATAAACTTTGTTAACTTCCCTAGTGTCTGTTAATATTTTGTCATCTGTCTGTTTATTCTGGTTCATGCGGACAGTAGTACACCCCCACTGCCAGTCCCTTTTTACATGGAATTTCTACCCATAGAGATTCTACAGTATTTTGTTTCCTTATTTCAACAAAGGATGTAAACCATCCTAGAACCATATGTGTGATTCCGAGATCAGTAAGCCAGGAGATGAGGATTTGATGACTAACAAGGTCAAATGCAACTGATAAATCTAGGGATATAATAATGGCAATTTGATTAGAATCAATGTGGCTATGAATATCACTAAGGAGTGCTGTTATAACTTTCGCTGTGCTATGGCTTTATCTTTATCCTTTATCTTTATTTCATTGCTCAATATACCACTCAAGCAAAAGAGTCAGGGCGGTGTACAAAAAGTAAAGGCAAGCTACATGAAGAAAGGTTGAAAGGAACGCCATTGGTAGACAGGAAAGAGAAAAAAAAGACTAGATAGAAGATAAGATTGCAAGAGACAGACATGGGAGAAGTGCTTTCAGGGAGGGAGGAGGGTGGAGGGAAGGGGGAGGTCATAAGCAAGGTGGAATAAATGGGTTTTGAGTGCAGCCTTGAAACGAGGGAAGGATAATTCGGAATAGAGCAGGGCCCAAAAAGAAAAATGCAGAGTGGTGAGTGAGCTTGAGATGAGCATGTGTGGGGGAAGGGAGAGAAAGGCGGTTCACATATATTGATCGGAGTAAGCCAGGTGAGATATGAAGATGAATGAGGTCTGCAAGATACTGAGGAGTGCTAGTGTGTATGACCTTATGAGTGACGATAAGTATATTATAACTGGATCGTAATTTGAGGGGAAGCCAGTGTAATGTATGAGCAGGAGGGTAGCACGATCGAACTGGGGAGAGCATGTAAGAAGACGAGCTGTAGTTGGTGGAGTTGATGGAGGGCAAATCGGCAAGAATGACATTGCAATAATCGAGTCTGGACATAATAAGCGATAATACGAGGGAAGTAAGGGATGAGGGGGAAGGAGATAGCGTATGGCGTGGATCTGATGGAGGGAAGCGAAAGAACAATGGACAAGTGAGGAAATGTGGTGATGAAAAGTGAAGGAAGAATCCAAAGTGACCCCAAGGTATTTGAGGGATGTCACAAAAGGTATCGGGGAGGCAGACAGCTGGGGGGCGAGAGAGGGCATGGAGCACTGAAGGTGAACAAGATGGCGGCGGATTCAGATGGGTTGATATGTAGATAATTGTGCAACCAAGAGGAAACATGAGAGAGACAAGAATCCAATTGGGAGAGGTCAGGGGAAGAAGGGTTAGTGTGGAACACAAGAATGATGTCGTCAGTGCAGTAATAGCCTGAAACACCGAATTCCTGGATAGTGAGGGCAAGTGGGGCGAGGAAAATATTAAAGAGCAGAGGGACCAACACTGAGCCCTGAGGAATGCCATAAGGGAGAGGGGTTCCTGGTGAGGAGGTGGAGCCGATCTGAACAGAAAAAGAGCGGGCAGAGAGGAAAGAGCGAAACCAGTGATGTACAGTTCCATGGATACCAAGATCATGCAGACAGATGAGTAGGGTAGGGTGATCATCTAAATCAAAAGCAGAAGATAGATCCAGGGATACTGCGAGAGAAAGATTACCCTTTTCGTGCAACTGGTGGAGCTTGTTAAGAAATGAAAGAAGGATAGTTTCAGTACTATGTCAGATTCTAAATCTGGATTGGCGGGGTGGAGGGCAGAAGTGGTATTGACATGTGCAGACAGCTGGGAGAAGACCAATTTTTCCATGATTTTGGATAGAAAAGGGAGATTAGACACCGGACGCCAGTGTGCAGGGATGGAAGGGTCAATTGACAGTTTTCTTCAGAATGGGCCTGATAAATACATGTTTTCAAGTGTAGGAAAGACACCTGAGGATAGGCTGGAGTTGACAATTTTGAGGGTGCATGGGGAGACAAGAGCAGGTTCCAATAGCCAGGAGGAGGGAATCGGGTCCAGTGGGCAAGTTGTTTTATGGGATGATGTGAAAGCCTTAGTGAATTCATCAGGTATAACCAGCCGGAAGGAAAATGTTGGGGAAGTAGGAAAGAAAAGGGAGATAAGGGGGAATGGGGGGGGGGGGGGAGGACAAGAGGAAAAAGTGAGACAGAGAGACTGCATTTTCTCCGAGAAGAAAGTAGCCAGAAGAGTCGGGTCTGGGGCTGGATGAGGGGCAGTAGGGGCTGAAGTGGGCAGTTGGGTTGATGAGAGGTAGCGGAGTGTTTGGTAAAGTTCTCTAGAGGAGATGGATGAGCTGGTGATTAAGTCAGAGTAGTAGGATTGTTTAGCCATGCAGATCATGGAACGGTACTGTTGATGACAGGACTTGAAACAGGCAAGTGAATCTGGAGAAGGATGTTTACACCATGTTCGCTCAGCGCAACAGAAATGAGTACATTGCAGACAGAGTCCTGGATGATACCAGGGATGATGGGTGTTATGATGGGATGAGGGCACAGTATGCAAGGGGGCAAGATAATCCAGAGCAGAAGATAGCATAGACATCCAGGTAGCAACCTGATAATTTACGGGAAGGGAGGGGAATCCGGGAGGAAAAAGAATGTCAGCAGAAGGAAACAGCAAGAGCGCAGATGGCGTGATATGATGCTTGAGATGGGTATGTAGCATAGGAGGGGTGGCGGACGAGGATGATGCTGTAGGCAGAGGGAAAGTGAAAATAGGCAGAAATGGTCAGACCAAGGTAAAGAGAGGGTGGAGACAGTAGATGGTGTGAATGGAGAATCAGCTTGCATAAGAATGAGGTCTAAAGTGTGACCCGCAACATGGGTGGGACAGGAGACGTGCTGGTGTAGGGGATAAATCTTCAAACAAAGTCAAGAGTGTTTTGTCCCTGGGCCGGAAGGGCGAATTAGGATGTGTGTTAAAACCACGGAGAATCACCAGATGGGGAGATATGAGGGAGACTTCAGAAAGCGAGAGCAATAGAGCATCCCAGAGATCTGGGTGGAGCGAGGATGGGGTGTAGAGAAGGAAAACGTAAATCGATGGGGACGTACCCAAACAAAGGAGTAGGGACTCAGGGTAATGCAAAGGGGGGAGGACTTCTGTGAAAGGAAGGGAAGAGCAGTGAAGAACCGCCAGACTCCCTCTGTTTTGACCCTGGCATGAAGAAAGGAAGGTGGAGTACCCGGGTGGGAGAGGCAGCGATGCAGAAGTGCCTCCTCCCCTTCCCAAAGCCAGGTCTCAGTAAGAAACATGGCATTAAGAGAGTGCTGGAGTCTGAAATTTTGGATAAGGTGGGTTTTGGACCGAAGTGAATGGCAGTTCAAAAGGGCTAGAGAGAGAAACAGCAGGGAGGTTGCAGAACATTGCATAGAGGGTAGAGGTGAGGCAGGCAGACGAGGTAGGAGTTTAGCCATATTGCGGGAAGAAAGGCCAGACAGGTCCAGCTGGGGTGAGTCAAGGCAGCGGTCCCCAGAGAACAGGTATAGCAGTCATGATCAGAGAGTGAGGCCCAGAGAGCTATCTGACATGTTCGTGAAGAAGGGAGCAGAGACTGACCTGGGATGCTGGGATAATGTGTATTTCCAAGTGACCAAGAATGTTGAGATGGATGCTCAGTTCTGTCGCCCCCATCATTGCCCCAAGGAGCTCGCCCAAGGAACATGCCCCTGCTCCTCGGGCATGCATCTTTGGCATGCGCCCACAGCACGTGCTGCCACGGCACCGGATGCCACAGGCACTGTTCTTTTATATGCTGGGTATACCTTGGTGAAACGTGACTGCGTTGCACGTGGTTGCATCACTTCCGGGAGCTGAACAGACTGGAGGGCAGCAAGCAGATGGAAGCCTGTGAGACCCTAGATGATCCCCATCAATCTGGTATGAAATCCAGATTGACAGGGATGGAGGGCATTTGTTTTAAGAAGTCATTCAGTTGTTGACTGAGACTCTATTCTACTATCTTTGAGAGGGATGTTAGATTAGAAATAGGACAGTAGTTTGTGACATGAGTAACATTGAAGGGTGGCTTCTTTAGTTGTGGAAGATCAAAGTTTGTTTCCAAAGTGTAGAAACTGATCTGATCTGTAAAGGATATGTAATACTAAGTCTAAATTGAAGTCTACTATGAACTGATCTTTTATTTTTAGACTGGCTGTTGTCAAGGCTGGCCCGTCCACTAAGCGGGCTAGGCAGCCACCTAGGGCAGCAGACCCTGGTGGGTGGCCCATCTCCATTTTGAAAGCAGTGGCTTTGTGCCACTGTCGCCCTCCGAATCCATCTCTTTCATCTTGCGGCAGCGGCAACAGCCTGACTTAATTTTGAAAGCGGTGGCGACACCACAAGATGAGAAGATGGATTTGGGTGGTGGGGAGGCAGGGGCGGCGGCAGAATGGGGGACAGCACAATGGGGGCTTCTGACTGGGGTGGCAGAAACCCCTTAGGCCACCCCTGGCTGTTGTTTGGAACTCCATGCCAAGAAGATGCAAGACAGAAACCTGTTTATGTGAAGGCATATTTTAGAAAAGACGTCTGGTTGCAAAATGGGACGTCTAAGTCAAAACATCCAATATACAGTAGGAGGGGCAGCCGAGGTGGTCACGTGTTTGGCCAATTTTACAAGGCACTTTCTCCACCCTGACAGCTACACATGTATGCTACATAAAAATGAAAATGGAGACACACAGAGATACGGGTTAGACACGTGAAGGATATCTCCGTATTTCAGAAATTTGCATGTGTCGTATATGCTTGCCCTCAGAACAGGGGACACAGATGTACCCGTAACCTTATTACAGAATGCGACTGTGGATCTCTCCTCTTAACACATCCCGTCCTGCTTTTTTGCTAACGAAGACGTATAGCAGCATGGAAGCCTGGAGAAATTATTTATTTTACTTAGTGGCAGGTATCTTTGAAGAAGTGAAAAGTATTGGAGGCATGATCTTACTGCTGCTGGGTTGCAGAAACGAGCACCTTTTATAATCCTATTCAGGCCCTCGCGCAAGTATAACCACGGATGTCCCGGATGGCGATTTCTGACATGCAGTGCTGGTCTGAAATCACATGTGCATATGTATCTTTATTAACCTGCCCTGGCTACACCCACAGAATTCGGGGGCATTGTTGAAGTAGGGCAGTGGTTTTCAACCCAGTCCTTGGGACACACTTAACCAGTCAGGTTTTCAGGATAACCACAATGAATATGCATGAAACAGATTTGCATGCACTACCTCCATTGTATGCAAATGTATCTCATGCATATTCATTGTGGTTATCTTGAAAGCCTGACTGGTGTGTCCCGAAGACTGGGTTGAGAACCCCTGGTGTAGGGTATTTTATGCCTTATGTCACCTGATTCAGCGAGTGGTGGGTCCTTTAAGTTTTGAAAGGATATGCAAACTGCAAATTAAGAAGCTGTGGCAGAAACTTGTTCATATATTTGATCACATCAGGGTCCTCAGTGCCTTCTGCCACTCCTAAGATTCAAATATTATTCCTTTGTGTCCAGTTATTAAGATCTTTCAAGTTGCATTCAGGTACTTGATCTGGTTTTAGCTTGTGTTATATTGCTGCTATCTCAGTTTCAGTTTGCTTCTCCACCCATTCTGTCTGAATCAGCACCAATGTGAACTCTTCTTTAAATCTTTTCAATTTGCCCTTGACTTCAGCAAAAGTCTCTTGGCTGTCTTTTATCGTCATAAGAACATAAGCTATGCCATCAAGCCCAGTATCCTGTTTCCAGTCCTTCATTTTTAGCAACTCTTGCATGATAGCAAAATGCAATGTGTGTCTTTGGGTCAACGCTGACTCCTAGCGATCCAGCAGCTCTTGGGTTTTTTTTGGCAGTGTAACTGGAAGAGTGAAGGGTAATCTCAGTCTCTTTGCTGGAAACTGCAATTTTGAGCAATGATGGAGGATCCATCTTGGGCCATTTCATCATTTGGGTAGGCTGATTAAAGAAATCCAACTTTCCAGCTTTTTGTGTGGCCATGTTCTCTATCAGTCAGGGACCACAGAAACAAAAATACTGCAATCTCCAAGGGGTAAAAAACAACTTTTAAGTTTGCAGTAAGAGCTCCCTGATCAAGTGGCTTTCTTGAAGGTGAGCTCACCAGCATCGCAACATGAACTAAATACAAATAAACTCCAAGAGGATATGCAAATATGCCACAAAGTGTGGATTTGCTTTGGCAGGTAGAGCTTCTACAATCTTCTCCTTCTCTAGCTCTGGCAGCTCACCTTTGTTTCAGTTCTATCAGATCCTCATTGGGCCAGCCACCTTCATGCGAGGGTAACAAATTGACTACAACTTCAAATCTGACATTATTTGCGAAGGTCACTATGAAATAGTTCCTATTTCTGATGAACCCTGGACAAGCGGTATATCAAATTCAATAAACATAAACATAAACAATGTGAATGCACTCTGGTCATTTATTGTGCCAAATTCCATTCAAAGTTGTTGCTTTGAGTTCCTTTGGTGATGCTGTCAATGGCATTCATGATCTTGTACTATAGTTTCACAACATTATTGTCTTAGCAAAAACGCGATATAAAGACTTTTTCAAGTACATTCATAGCAAAAGACTGAGCGAGTCAGTTGGTCCATTAGATGATAGAGGGGTTAAAGGGGCACTAAGAGGCGACAAGGCGATAGCGGAGAGACTGAATGAATTCTTTGCTTCGGTCTTTACTGAGGAAGGTGTACGGATGTTACCCATGACTGAAGTGGTATTTAAAGGTGCAGAAGAATTGAAGGAAATATTAATACATCGGGAAGATGTATTACAACTATTAGATAAACTGAAGAATAGCAAATCACCTGGGCTGGATGGTATACATCCGAGGGTGTTGAAAGAACTGACATATGAGATTGCAGACCTGCAATTAGTAATCTGTGAATTTTCATTAAAATCATCTGTAATACCTGAAGATTGGAGGATCGTCAATGTAACGCCAATTTTTAAAAAGGGTTCCAGGGTGATCCGGGAAACTACAGACTGGTGAGCCTGACGTCAGTACTGGGAAAAATGGTAGGAACCATCATAAAGAACAAAATTACTCAGCATGTAGATAATCATGGCCTAATGGGAGACAGCCAACATGGCTTTAGACAAGGAAGATCTTGTCTTACTAATTTATGTTTTTTTGAAGGTGTGAATAAATAGGTGGACAAAGGTGAGTCAGTTGATAAAGTGTATCTGGACTTTCAGAAAGCCTTTGACAAGGTCCCTCATCAGAGACTTTTGGCAAAACTAAAGAGTCATGGGATAGGAGACAGTGTACAATTGTGGATCAAGAACTGGTTAAAAGATAGAAAGCAGAGGGTAGGGCTAAATGGCCAATTTTCCCAATGGAGAAAGGTGAATAGTGGGTCCGCTGCTTTTTGACATATTCATAAATGACCTGGAAAAGGGAATAACGAGTGAGGTTATCAAATTTGCAGATGACACAAAACTATTTAAAATTGTTAAAACCCAAGAGGATTGTGGAAAATTGCAAGAGGATCTTGATAAATTGGAAGACTGGGCATCAAAATGGCAGATGAAATTTAATGTGGACAAGTGCAAAGTTATGCACCTAGGGAAGAACAACCCAAACTATGTTTACACGATGCAAGGTTCCACATTAGGAACCACCACTCAGGAAAAAGATTTAGGCGTCATTGTGGATAACATGTTAAAACCCTCGGCCCAGTGTGCAGCAGCGGCCAAGAGAGCAAATAGAATGCTAGGTATCATAAGGAAAGGAATAGAAAATAAAACAAAAGATATTATAATGCCTCTGTATCGTTCCATGGTGAGACCGCACCTTGAATATTGTGTGCAATTCTGGTCGCCGTTCTTAAAAAGGATATAGCATTATTAGAAAAGGTTCAGAGAAGAGCCACCAAAATGGTAAAGGGGATGGAAGGATACTCCTATGAAGAAAGGTTAAAAAGGTTAGGGCTCTTTAACCAGGAAAAGAGACGGCTCAGGGGAGATATGATAGAAGTCTATAAATTAATGAACGGAGTGGAACGGGTAAACGTAGATCGATTGTTTACATTATCAGAATATAGAAAGACTAGGGGACATGCAATGAAGCTACAGGGTAAACTATTTAAGACTATTAAAAGAAAATATTTTTTCACTGAACGTGTAATCAAACTCTGGAATTTGTTACCGGAGGATGCAGTAAAGGTTGTTAGTGTAGCTGGGTTTAAAAAAGGTTTGGACAAGTTCCTGGAGGAAAGGTCCATAAACCATTATTAAGAAGGGACACGGGATATCAATGCTTGACCCAGTACAAGCATTGCGGAACCTGTGTCTTTTGGGGAAACTGCTAGGTACGTATGATCTAGATTGGCCACTGTTGGAAACAGGATACTGAGCTTGATGGACCTTGGTCTGACCCAGTATGGCATATCTTATGCTCTTATGATCGTGTCTTTTTATGAGCCAGCAAAAGGTTTGCCACAGGTAATAAGCCTTGAATGTGGCTATTTTGGCTTAATCCATAAGGTGGATCAAGTCTGTTGTATTATTGGAGAGGTATTTGACCCCATCCCCTGGATTGGAGCATAGTGGTTAGAGCAGCAGTCTAGCACCTAACAGATCAGGGTTTGATTCCCACTAGCACTCATTGTGACCGCAAGCAAGTCACTTTACTCTCCATTGCCTTGGACGAAAAGACCTGGCAATCTACTTCTAGTCATACCTTGCCAAGAAAGCCCAGGTGCTGCTGAGCCGCTAGGAGTCAGCATTGACTTGACAGCACTTACAAAAAAAATTGACCCCAACATTGTCATTCGGATACCCTAGATTGACTAGGTAACATAAGGCATTGTCTGTCAGGAGTAATGATTTAAGATTGTTCATGGCACAATAACATTTGATTTCAGGACTTTAAATGTTGTGAGTGTATGCCTAAAAATATGTTAACAGTCACCCAGGCTTTCCTGTTTGATCTCTAAATTACTATTAAATTTGGCTTTGCATAGCTCTTTGTAGCCTGTGGATTTTCAGAATAACATTTCAGTTTAAAACGACCTGCAGCATTACCTCCCAGAAGTGTGAAGCGACCTTCAGCAGTTTTAAAACCTAGTGAAGACTTTCTTCCCTTACAGCAAAGGTTCTGCCTGGCATTTACATCCAAGAAAGGCCAGTCTCATCAGCACTGAAAACTTGTTCTGGTCTGTACAACACCTTCCTCCGTCCTTTGCTGATTTTATTCAGTAGCTCAGGATAATCGTGAATAGCATCTTTATCAGGACTGGCACTTGTGCCGCTCGCCTTGGTGTTAGGCAGCCATGACCTCTTATAAATCTTTCATAACTCCCTTTCCTGGCAGAAATGTTTCCTCTGCAGAGCTCTGTGCTCTTGCCGTAAGCCATCAAACAGACTGTATGTCTACATACAATCAGTGCCATTCAAAGCTCAGTCGCATAGTATGGATGACTTACACTACCTAAACCTTACAAAAAGGACTGAGTTTGTTGTTTAATTTAGCAATAGTTTCAGAAGTGTTTTGCATAGGAGGGGACTCATAAAGAAACTGAGTAGCTTGGGGTGGAAACTGTCTAGGAGGCACACTTCACAAAGAGATGCCCAAGTGCAAATCTGGGACATCAAAGCCAGAATGTCTGAAAAAAAGCACTAACCTCAAAAAAGTCCCAAAGGCTCCCTCACTAACTGTAGAAATCAAAGATGCATGAAAGCCTAAGTGAAAAAATTATATAATGAAACATTAAAACAATAAAGGGGCAAAACTGGTGAGTGCACACTAACCAAACACCAATAGCAATACTTTGCAGTACGTAAGTGAACCAACACCAAAACTCAGAGGTAAAGGGAAAGGCCTCAGTGAAACGGGGAAACAGAAACAATAAGTACTGTAAAACACAAGCAGGTTCCTGAATAATAACCCCCACTTTATCAATCATAGGCCTGCCAACCAGTTTTTTGAATTTTTATAAATGCATTTAAAAGAATCAAAACAACTTAGCTGGTTATGATGGAAACTCAAAATGCCCAATCCTCAGAGCTCCTTGTAAAATTGTCTCTGCTGTATAATTATCTGGTTGTCGACTCGAGTTTCGCCTTCCTTTAAGGCTGCACCAGGACAAACTCCAGAAAGAAGCAGAGTGAAATGCACCCCTAACAAGATATCAAACCCGAAAGATTCGGATTTTTAAGTTAAAGAAAGGGGGCGTGGCTTAGACAAACACTCAGTTAACAGAACCAGTCCTCACTAAGGTTCATGCATGATTGCAGCCACCACATGAACAACCAATGAAAATGTGGCTAGATGGAAATGAAAGTCCTGGTATCCAATCTCAGGGCAGCTCGATCATAATTTAAACCAACAGGAAACAAACTGTCTTCAAACTACCAATGGGATTATGCATAGGTGGAAACTATAGAGCTGACATCCAGTCCTGGGATTCATTTAACCCCGCTGGTTGGACGGCATTGAGTTGCTATTTGCGCTTCATCTAGTGTACCAATAAGAGATCACTTGTAAGTATGTTACATATATTTTATTATCATATACTGTTGGTTTTCTTATCTATATGGTATATTTTAATGTGTATTTATGTCATTTTAATTATTTATTAATTAATTATTTAATTAATATTTTTTTGTATTAATAACTTTTTAATAATGGTTTGGTATTTCATAATTCATTGGTTTATTTTATTTTAATGTACTGTTTTGCTGTCCTCTAGTACCCCCTGATGAAGGCAACAGCCGAAACGCGTTGGGGTTTGTTTATTTAATAAAGCGTCTGTGACTTCCGTAACTACTCGCTCCTGTGGTTCTTCTATCTAGTCTGTCCTTCCATAACAACAACTACAACAGTCCACTTTTTACCTTTAGAGATCCTCTGTGTTGGTCCCATGCTTTTTTGAATTCAGTTACTGTCCTCATCTCTACCACCTCCACTGGGAGACTATTCCATGGATCCACTACTCTTTCTGTAAAGAAATATTTCCGCATATCACTCCTGAATCTATCTCCCTTCACCCTCATCCCATGTCCCCTCGTAGCAGAACTTGCTTTCAATTGAAAGAGGCTCTCTCCCTGAACATTTATGCCACGGAGGTATTTAAACATCTCAATCATATCACCTCTATCCCGCCTTTCCTCTAAGGTGTACATATTAAGATCCTTAAGTCTATCCTCATATGCTTTATAATGAAGACCACTAATCATTTTAGTAGCCACCCTCTGCACCGACTCCATCTTGTTCACATCCTTTTGAAGGTGTGGTCTCCAGAATTGCACACTATACTCCAAATGAGGTCGCACCAAAGACTTATACAGAGGCATTATCACCTCCTTTTTTCTGCTAGCCATTCCTCTCCGTATGCACCCAAGCATCCTTCTAGCTTTTGCCGCCGCCTTTTCTACCTGTTTAGCTACTTTAAGATCATCAGACACAACCACGCCTAGGTCCCGCTCTTCCTTAGTGGACAAAAGTACTTTACCTCCTATACTGTATTGCTCCCTTGGATTGCTGCAGCCCAAATGCATGACCTTACATTTTTTAACATTAAATCCCAGCTGCCAAATTCTAGACCATTCTTCAAGCTTAGCTAGATCCCTCCTCATGTTATCTACACCTTCCTGGGTGTCTACTCTATTGCAGATTTTGGTATCATCTGCAAAGAGGCAAACCTTACCCGACAGCCCTTCCGCTATATCACTAACAAAGATGTTAAAAAGAATCGGACCAAGGACAGATCCCTGGGGCACACCACTGGTAACATCCTTCTCCTCAGAGTGAGCTCCATTTACTTGTACTCTTTGTCGCCTCCCACCCAACCAATTTCTAACCCAAGCAGTAACTTTAGGGTCCATCCCTAGGGTGCTCAATTTGTTTATAAGTTGCCTGGAAGGAACAGTGTCAAAGGCTTTACTGAAATCTAAATATACCACATCTAGAGCTCTCCCTCGGTCCAACTCCCTGGTCACCCAGTCAAAGAAATCAATCAGATTTGTCTGACAAGACCTGCCTCTGGTGAATCCATGCTGCCTCGGATCCTGTAATCTGCTGGACTCCAGAAACCTCACTATTTTCTCTTTCAACAGCGTTTCCAATAATTTACTCACCACCGAAGTTAAACTAACCGGCCTGTAGTTTTCAACCACATACTTACTTCCGCTTTTGTGTAAAGGCACCATATGAGCCTCTCTCCAGTCCTTTGGCACCACTCCCGACTCCAACGAGGCATTGAAAAGGTCAGTCAGTGGAGTTGCTAGAACGTCCCCAAATTCCCTCAGTATTCTAGAGTGTATCCCATCTGGTCCCATCGCTTTGTCTACTTTAAGTTGAGCTAGTTTCTCACGAACACAGTCTTCTGAAAATTGTTCAAGATGTCCCTCGCTTCTGCTCTTATTTGTGGGTGTTTTCTGAGGTCCTGCTCCTGGTTCTTCATCTGTGAACACAGAACAAAAATATTTGTTAAGCAATTCCGCTTTATCCTTATCAGCTTCTACATACTCCCCCCCTGCACCCTTGAGTCTGACAATACCACTTTTCCCCTTCCTCTTCTCACTAATATATCTGAAAAATGTCTTATCCCCCCATTTTATTGCTTTGGCTATTTCCTCCTCCTTTTGAATCTTTGCCTTCTTGACTACTTTGCTAGCTTCTCTAAGTTTTTCCAAATACAGATGCCTGTCTTCCTCTCTCTGTGATCTCTTGTATTTCATGAAGGCCTCCCTCTTTTTTTTCACTTTTTCAGCTACTTCCTTCGAAAACCATAGCGGTCTCCTTTTCCTTTTGCCTTTATTTACCATTTTAACAAAAAGGTTGGTTGCCCTTAAAATACCCCCTTTCAGTTTTGCCCACTGTTTTTCTACATCCCCTAGCTGTTCCCATCCCACTAACGACTCCCTGAGGTATTGGCCCATCTTCGCAAAGTTAGTCTTCCTAAAGTCTAAGATCCTCACCTTGGAATGGATTCTAACAGCCCTAGTCCTAATACTGAACCACATCATCTGGTGATCACTGGATGCAAAATGATCTCCCACTACAACATCAGAAACACTTTCACCATTGGTAAGCACCAAGTCCAGTATGGCCCCTTCACGTGTGGAGTCTGTTACCAATTGCCTGAATAGTTCTCCCTGTAGAGAATCCAGGATCTCCTTACTTCTAGATGATACTGCAGCAGGAATGTGCCAATCAACATCTGGGATATTGAAATCTCCTATCAGTAGCACTTCCCCTTTCCTAGCAATGCTGCGTATGTCTTCAATTAACTCTCTGTCCACCTCTTCCTCTTGTGAGGGAGGTCTGTATATCACACCAATGCAAATAGATTTCTCTTTCCCTCTTTCTAGTTTAACCCACAATGCCTCCTCTCTCCCTTTTAAGCTCTGTAATTCCAAAGCTTTAATAGTAGTTTTTACATATAGTGCCACTCCTCCTCCCCTTCTTCCTACCCTGTCCTTTCTGAATAAAGTATAGCCAGGTATAGTTACATCCCAGTCATGGTTTTCTGTGAACCATGTTTCTGTAACTGCCACTAAATCCAAGTCAGCCACTCCCACCAAAGCTTCAACTTCAGGGCTCTTATTTCCCATGCTACGGGCATTAATACAGACTGCTTTCCATATGTTACCCCTGTTACCCATTTCCATAAAGATATTTAATGTATCACCTACCTGGGGGCTTTCACTTACCTGGGGGCTTTCTTCACCCATCCCCAACGAATCTAGTTTAAAGCCCTCTTCAGTAGATTAGCCAGTCTACTACCGAAGATGCGTTGACCTTTCTTGGACAGATGGATGCCATCTCTGCTCTGTAACCCTTGGAACAGTATCCCATGGTCTAGGAAACCAAAACGCTCTCGATGACACCATCCACGCAGCCATGCATTCATCTCCAGGATGTGAGCCTCTCTGCCTTGGCCTTTACCCTCAACAGGGAGGATTGAAGAGAACACCACCTGTGCACCTAAGTCCCAGAGCCATGAAGTCACTTTTGATACGTTCCGAGGTATACCTGGCAGTATCATTTGTTCCAACATGGATTAACAACATTGGGTAATAGTCAGTGGGCTTGATGAGTCTCGGCAAACTCTCCGTAACATCTTGGATTTTGGCACCAGGCAGAAATCGGGGGTGGAGGAGCTCGTAGGGGGTCTTAAAGACTATACCGTTTAGCCAAATTATTCATAAGAAAAGGCTGTATTTGATAGACTTGAGGGCTGTGAGGCTACCTGCAAAACAGTTATTATCAGTGTTATTCAAGTCTATCAAATACAGCCTTTTCTTATGAATAATTTGGCTAAACGGTATAGTCTTTAAGACCCCCTACGAGCTCCTCCACCCCCGATTTCTTATGATAAGTACAACAACACGGAATATATCACAAACCTGAATTTTTCTGTGACTCTGAAGGAGTTTAGCGATCTGATTTAAGAAATTGTCAGCATCTAATGCTTCTGGGTTTAACTTTCCAGAATACAAGGAATTGTGAAAAAGAGATGAATGTAGATGCACCTGTACATAATCACCGGGTGAAACTCTGCTGCTAACCTCATCCAGAATATGCTGAATACCTTGCCGAATGGCGAATTGAGCCTCAGATAATGATGTTACCCTGTCTAAATTAATAAACTGAAATTCCTCTGAATAAATTACACCTTTAAACTTGTCCAATTTACAATCCCATCTTTTCACAAACTGAACATAGATAACTGGTTCTGATTCTTCAGCGGGGCCTAATGCAAGATTATTTGTTCTGTCCTCTGAAACACTGCGATCAAAGACACGGCTTTCACCATGCTCTCTGTATTCTGTATCGGTTTGTGTAGATTCACCGTCAGAAAAACGTTCGCTGTGTGATCTTTTCCTATTAGACTTCTCTCCCATAGTCGCGGATTTTCTAACATTTTCTCGATCTGAAAAAGAAAACGTAGGGACTAATACTTTTTTTTCTTTTACAGCGGCCTTAAAAGTTAGGAGCTGGATAAAACCTGTATACTTACTATTTCGCTTGTCTTTTGGCTTTCGGTACGGAGCTGATTGCTCTTCTGTATCGGCATGTGTAGATTCACCGTCAGAAAAACTCTTGCTGTATGTTCTTTTCCTGTTAGGCTTCTCCCCCATAGTCGCTGATTTTCTGACATTTTCTCGATCTGAAAAAGAAAACGTAGTGGCTAATACTTTTTTTTCTTTTACAGCGGCCTTAAAATCTAGGCGGGGGATAAAGCCTGAATACTCACTATTTTGCTTGTCTTTTGGCTTTCTGTAAGGTACCGTCTGTTGGTTAGGCTGGTCATCTTGTTTTGTAGCATCTTCTTGGCCTAAAATAAAAAAGATTAAAGGTTGAGGCACATTATGAAGAGCATAGCTGCTGGAAAATTAAAAACACATGACATACCTTTTAACTTTCTTTGCTGTCTTCGTTTTGTAAGAGAAAGTTTATTTGTTCTTGAAAATCAAATACTATTTGGGCATCTGGTAAATAACCAACCCCTGATAATTCATGTTCAGGCTCTGCCGGACTCTCCTGTTGTTCAAATGGATTTTCAATCGGTGGGTACCCCTCTGCTGCGGCATCACGATCCTTAAGAAAGTAATTAATGTTGTGTGCCCTGTTGGAAATTCTGCTTGGTGTTCCAAAAAGAGCCATTTTTTTCTTTTTGAATCTCTGTGTTAAAATGTTCCCCCACACAGGACATACAGCCTTACACCAGGAGCATGCTCAGAACACCTGGTGCATGCTCAAAACCAGTCTTTTGTTTCAACCAATCACGTTTTACCATATCTTAGAAGCATGCTCAGAACAAGTCTCTTGTTTCAACCAATCACGTGTTGCCATATCCTAGAAGCATGCTCAGAACAAGTCTCTTGTTTCAACCAATCACGTGTTGCCATATCCTAGAAGCATTCCTAGTAAAAGCATGTCCAGACTTGTCTCTCTGTATTGTTTTTTTTTTCTCAAAGACACTAAAAAAAATAGCTGTAGTAGTGGGATTTGAACTCAGGTCTCTCTCTGTATTTCAGTCTGAACTACACTGTTGCCAGAATACTTCTCTCTAACCATGAGGTCTTAAAAGCAAAATTCTATCACATGGACAGCACTGGTTTCTCTAACAAAAGATGTGCTAATTGCATTTGGAAAGAAAAAGCTTCTATACCAAGGGGGGTTGTGCCTCTGTGAAAAGCCTGTATACCCATGTGCTGTGTTAAGAATCAGTTCTAAATAGCCTGCAATAAAGGCATTGCACTGCTTTGTGAGAAAAAAGAACTGGGGCAGTGTGGGGAGAGAAAAGCATTTTTTGTTTTCCAGGGTTCCTGCTTTTTTGCAGATGTCAGCATTAACCAGAAGCAAAACACATTTCCGGAGTCAGTCACTCTGCTTCCGCTGATGTCAGCAAAAAGCGACACCGTCCTTTTCCGATGACATTTCCGATGATGTAGGCAGGGGCGTGGTTGAGGGTGGGAGGCTGTGGGTGTGACACAAACCCCGGAAGTGGTTACTGATTGGCTAATGCCAACATTTTGGGGCGGGGCGTGGGTGTGGCACAAACCTGGAAGTGGGTGCTGACTGGATGGTGTCATCCTTGGAGGTGGGGGCGTGTCAAAGTGGGGGGCTGTGGCCACGCCTGGGGGTGGGAGTGGGCGGAGCTAGATCACAATTCACTTATATGAGAGGGGCGTGGCCTAAGGCGGGACATACACCAGAAGTGAACACTGATTGGCTCCTGTCATCCTTATCTCACCTGTCAATCAGTTTGACGAGTAGTGTACCCATTATGCTACTAGCAGATGTAGATAGAGAATGGAAAAAAACTAGAAGAGAGAAGAAAGGACAAATGGACAGCAGACGATGGAGAGTTAGCAGAAGACACAAAGAAACTAGAAGAAAGTGGCTGGAGCAATTGCAACTGAAAAAAATGCACAAAAGGTAGAAAAATATCTCTTTATTTTGAATTTATTAACTGGAATATGTCAGCTCTGGGAAATGTTACAATAACGTTTGGTCATTTATCAGAGTGACGTATTGTACCCAGTCTCCTGTATTAATCACTCCACTCCAATCTCTAGTCAAAACGTAAAATATTGTTCTCAATGCAGTGTTTCCAATCTTTTACTCTAACCCAAACATGCTGCGAATCAGTTCAACCACACATTTGTTCTCCAAACTCTTTCCTTCTTTCTTAAGTTTCAACTGCGAACAAAATGCATGGGAGGTCTCAGACTTTTGGGCACTCAATTGTAGACGTTAAACTTATTTAATATAGTGCCAATTAGCATCAATGACCTTCCCAGCAACTTTGGAAAACCGCAATACTGACTCGTTTTTTTGAACATGAATTGATTCAGCAAATCCCAAGGAGAAATGCGTCTGCAGTATCGGTTTTATACGGTATGTGAAGGTTTTGAAGGATTGATCAAATACATTTTTTAAGGAGATGTTTTTAATTAGTTAATGTGTACAAGACTGATTTATTATTTTTTGATTTTTGTAGCTGTGAGATCCCCTGAAGAAACTCAGAAGGAGTGAAACGCAAAAGAGGTTGGCGTTGGGGAGCACTGAAAGTTAAGCATATAATTACAAGTTAAAGTAAATGTTATAGTCAGTATTGCAGTTTTCCAAAGTTCTTGGGAAGGTCATTGATGCTAATTGGCACTATGTTAGATAAGTTTAATGTCTACAATTGAGTGCCCAAAGGTCTGAGACCTCCCATGCATTTTGTTTGCAGTTGAAACTTAAGAAAGAAGGAAAGAGTTTGGAGAAAAAATGTGTGGTTGAACTGGTTCACAGCATGTTTGGGTTAGAGTCAAAGATTGGAAACACCGCAGTGAGAACGACAATATTTCACGTTTTGACTAGGGAGTGGAGTGATTAATACAGGAGATTGAGCTCTGGGAAATGTGCATCATTAACGTCTGCGCTTTGTTTAGTACAAGAGGAAATTAATTGATAGTTTTATTTCTACAGTGTTGTACATTCCAAGTTTGGCTTTTGGGGTTCCCAGTTTAATTATTGTCTTCCTGTTTCTAAATTGTGATTCTTTGTTTGGTGATGGTCTATGTTCTGCATGTGTAACTAAGGTGAGGTATTCTGTTTATGTAATTCCTATTTGACAATGTCACTTGTTCTCTTTCCCGAGTAGGTCATGTATTGTTGTTCTCTGAAATGTATTGGTTTAATATTTGGTGTTGCATTTTGATAGGTAGGGTATGGTGCTTTGTGAGTCCTGGTAGTGCTGTTAGGATATGGCGGGTTTGCTATGGGTTTGAAATGGGCAGTGTTTGTAGTAGTTTCTAATGTGCCTGGCGGTTGGCACTGGATTATAGTAATGTAGAAATCTTTTAGTCTTTCTTTATCCATACACTCATTAAGAGACATGTTTACTAAAAGTTAGTGCATGGTAACATTATGCAAATGAGGCCCGCACCGAGTCTCCGCACATGGCCCCGCACCCACCTTGGGCTGCCCCTGCTGTCCAAACAGCCAAAACAAAAACCAACTGGATGGGAGGGGGGAGTATTTTAAGTGGAAATTACGAGATCTCGGTTTTCACTTCTTTATCTGTTTTAGTTTAGTTACATCGTGGATGGACTTGAGCAGTCCACTGAATACTGCAAGCTAGCTTTGGCCCTGAAAGAAAACTCCCCTTGTCCGGTCACTTTGGTTAGCGATGGTCGTAGCTCTCACACTGAAGCTTTTTTTTTCCTTGCCAAAAAACTGCCTCCCTTGAAAAACTGTGACGATCACTGCAGTCAGGGCTGGCCCAACCATTAGGCAACCTAGGTGATAGCTTGGGAGGGTTCGGGGTGTCAAAGAACAGGGCATTCAATGCTAAACAATAGATTCTGAGATCAAGGGGAGATAAGGCTTACGCTTTGCCTAGGGTGCCAACATCTTGAACCTAGGGCCGGCCCTGAACGCAGGTAAATTGCGCCTAGTCGCCTCCTCCCACAATCACTCTGCGTTCTGCTAACAGCCGACTTCTCAGGGCTTAAAATCTGAATTAGCACACCTAAAAGGCACTCTCCTAAACATGTGGGCCCTAGGCACATGCCTAGCCTGAGCTGCCTCGATCCTGCACGCCCCCGTTGCAACTGCTTCTCTCAGGCTCCTTGCACCAGGGCTTGATCGCCGCAAGACGACAACTTCGGAAGAGGAAGAGCCGCCGGCCCGGTGCAGTCAGCAGCATCCACCCGCCCCCCACTTCCTCAGGCAGCTGCGCAAGGCCGGCCCCTGGCTAAGGCTTCCTGGCAGGCAGATTTCGGCGATGAGGGGCGCCGGCGGTTTGCTGCTGCTGCTGCTACTGGTCGGCGCCCGGGAAGCCTCCGGGAACCTCCGAGCGGAATGGAGCGGCGTCGGCCTGTGTGCGGGTACGTACAGCTCTCGCCCAGACCCGGGCAACCTGCAGTGGCTCTTCGGATGGCTAAAGTTAGTACTGGCAGCATCTGAAGACGTTTAGCAGGCAAAGAAAAAGGTGCCGTACTCGGTACCACTACGACAACAGCACAAATGGGCATCGCGTTGTAGGGGGTGATAGGTGGTTACAGTTATTGCTGGCCATAATCTGGTCCTGAATAAGATTTGCAGATGCCCCTGATGTTGAGGTAGTGGCCCGGACTCCATGGACTATGATCACCTCAGAGGCACAGGACTTCGCTTCTCCTGTGTACCGCTCTGATGCAGTCTTCTCGATCCTGGTAGGGGATGTACAATTAACTTCTTTACCGAAAAGAGAGGAGAAATGTTATAATATTTATCTATAGGTATAAAATAGTTTAAGCATATATGTGTATGTGGGCACTTATAACTCCAGAAGGGCTGCTACTGAGTTTTTTTTAACTTTTGTAATTACTGAATACTACCTAGACTGGGCGTTTTGAAATATACCGGGAACTCCTCCTACCCCTCCCAACCCAACCCAGCTCGGCTCAGCCCTGCCCCCTAGAATGTACAGTTGGATCAAGAATACCTATGGGCAGGGTCAGTGCAAAGGTACTAGGGGCCCTGGCAAACCTTCAGCCTTCTAATGATTCCCCCCTCCCCCCCCCCCCTCTTAGATTTTGATGATTAAACTCAAGAGTTGTGATCATCCCAACAGAAACCCTCCCACAACAATCCTGTAAAAATGTATAATCGGGCATCATAGTTGTATGTAACTTTCCTTTGTATGTATGTGTGCCTGCTCTCCCTGCAGGTAAGAGTGTGCTGACGGCTTGGAGTTTGTGGGACTGGCCGGATCTATTTTGCTTTGAGTGCTGATGCTCTTTTCTGATCCTCAGAAACTGCCGCCCTTGCCTAATGGCTGGTGCAAGGACAGATGAACCTTCAGCCATGTGCCCCTTTCAGTGAACTGTCAGGCTCCATACCACTGTTTGATAAGTAAACTAAAAGCTCATGTGATCAACCCATGCTACCTGGCCCAGAATGATCCTGTAAAAATGTCCCAATGGTCATTATAAATTTAAATATTAAACTATGTTTTGTGGTGCGTAATGGGAGTAGTTTCAAAAGCTATTTTACTCTTGTTTGAAAGTTGCCCTCCCTCTCTGTAAGCAGGTAAACTCATATGACTATCAGGACCTTTTTCTCTGTTTGTTTGTTTGTTTGCTTTGACTGCTGCAGCTTCCGGTTGTTTGCCTAATGGTTAAGGCAGCTCTGTATGAACCTTTGGGTTCTCCCAGGACAAGCAGGATGAGTCAGCCACAAGTGGTGGTGATGTCATCTGACGGCACCATAGACTGAAGTACTCTCAGTAGCCCAGAAGGCTTTTAGGCCCTCTGGGCATGGCTAGTAGCCCCACCTCTAGGACCGCCCCTAGCTAGCCAGACTTTCCCCAGCTGAGGCGCTGCCAGGAGCTAGAAGGCGACAGAAGCCGTGAAACGGCCTCCTCTTTCCCCCCCCTCCCGGGGAGGTGGGTGGGAATGTGTGGCTGACTTATCCTGCTGTCCCTGGAGAACTCATGTTACAGGTAAGTAACTCAGCTTTCTCCCAGGACAAGCAGGATGAGTCAGCCACAAGTGGTGCCTCTCAAGCTACACATTCAGTAGAGGGGAGGGGGGCAGATTCATTTGTATGCAAGAAAAGCCGATTCATTCCATTTGGATGCAAACAAGTCAGATTTAATGGCATAACAGGCACTGTGCAAAAAAACCATCACGTGTGGGAGACAGTGAACATGTGCAGACTAGCAAAGATCGATCACCCATTGTGCAAAGATGCACATATTGTGTAAACATCAGAGGTCGTGCAAACATGCAATTATCGTGCAAACATTGCAGCATTGCCCAACAGGTTGAGCCGATGCGGGGTTACAGCACCGTATGAAAATTCACAGCACCCTAAGAGCTGAGAAAACTGAGTTACTCACTACAGCACACTACAACATAACAAGACCGTATCAAACAGTATCGCATAACACACTACAACATAACAGAATCGTATAAAACAGTATCGCATGACACATAAGTCAGAGTCCCTTTGGCCTGCGATCAGGTGTCGGGGAGGGCGGCTGTGGCTAAGACCGCCCTGCCAAAGGCAGCGTTGCCCTGCTCATCCACTAGGGCATCCATAGGGCAGCATAATATTCATTCACTTTGGGTTATGTTAGATTCCTCTTTGTCTTTCCAGTCCCATACTTCTATGGTAGTCAGGAACTCTTTCCTCCCTATGACTGGTCTACTCTCCGCATCATTGCGTCAATAATAAACATCTCAACATACTAATTCATGCTTTCATTGTTAGTAAATTGGATTTCTGTAACTCTCTTCCTGTTGGTATTCCCACTTATAATCTTAAAAGACTTCAATTAGTTCAAAATGCTGGTCCAAAAATTCTGAATAGAGCAAAACAAAGAGATCACATTTCTTCTCCATCTGAAATGGTCTGGGGGACGATGATGAAGCTGGTTGGTAGGCAATAGCCAGTTGGACTCTTGACATGGCTTTTGTCTTGAACTCATCTCTTCATTTCTTTATGTAAATTAATTTGGATCAGTATTTTTGATTTAGTATTCATTTAAGTACTTTATTAGCTGTGTTTTGAAGGAATTGAATTTATTATTTGTATTAAGATTAAAAATAAGAGAAAAGGTTGATGATTTTATTGATTAGAAATAGCATTTATTTGTAGCTAATGGGGTATTTATGGTTTACTTTAATCAAGCAGTTATGAGATTCATTTACAATGGATGTAATACTGTATAAGTGAACTTTTTTTCCTATTAGTCTTATTTTTTAGTATTAGTATTGATGGTGATAGGAAAATCATTTGCTTAGCTCTTTATGCTGGGTGTATTCTGATAACCTTCCGACTTTAGCTACAGTTAAGCCTCTCTCATTAGATATTTCTCTGATGGGTGCTTATCTGAGAAGTAGAGTTAGTCAATCTGGTTTAGCTGATCTTAGGTTTTACCCTTCTATTCAGGAAGTGCTTCTTTTTTCTTTTTCTTTTTATTAGGTTTTAACAAAATACATTATACAAGATAATGCAAAGAAATAGATATGCCATCTTACAACAAAATTAGGAAAACATCAAAGGAAAAAATAATATAAGAAGCAAACATTAATAAAGCCCACATTAAGAGGAAGTGCTTCTTTTTAAATATTTGTTCGGGGTTTTTTTTTTGTTTTTTTAGATTCTTTCCTCTCTTTGAGGCCTCAAATCGATGCAGTAGTAAGATCTTTTATATGGCCATCCACTGGATTAAAGCGATGAAAGCTTGCTTGGATAGTTTTGACCTTAAATTGCTGCTCTGTGCCCTTGTTATTTCAAAGTTCATTACTGTAATACCCTTTATAATGGGTTGTCTTTGGTGACCTTTAAACATCTCCAACCAGTCCCGACTCCCGAGCATAGCGTAAAGCTCCTGAGTTTAAAAAAGGACTGGACCAGTTCCTGGAGTCCATAAACCGTAAAAAAGATGGACCTGAGAAAGCCACTGCTCATATCCCTGGAGGTAAGCAACAGAGAATCGTGCTACATTTTGGGAGCATTCCAGGTACTGGTGACCTGGATTTGCCATGGTTGGAAACAAAATACCGGGCTTAATGGACTATTGATATTACCGAGTACTGTTGTTATGTTCTTGGTAGAAGCAAGATGGTTTAACAGTGTTTCTCCACTGTTGGCTTTGCAGTATTGGCTCCCAGTCGCCTACTGTGTTAAGTTTCAGATTCTTGAGTCCTGTTTGCTGGCGATAGATGAGCTGGGAGATGGCTGTTGTGAGCCAACTCCCGTGGCAGAACTTCCCGTCTTTGCCACATACCCATCCCTGACATTTTAGCAGTTTTAAGTTTCACTGCTTTCGTCATCACTTCTCCTGCGACCTGTTTGCTAAGCAGCTGCGGTTGATCAGGTTTTTATCGGCATGTTATGCAGGATAAGGGGACAGTTCATGGACGTCTGCTCCCCGTGCTGGCCAGACCAGAAGTCTGTATTCCCTCAGCTAATCAGGATTCCCTCACCCAGTTGGTACCTTTTCCTCTGCTTCCTAATTTCCCTATTCTCTCTCCCTCTGCACCTCAGTTCTCCCTTCCTGCCTGATATCTCCACTCCTTACCATTCTACATTTTTCTCTATGCTTTTCAGCACTGATTACTAAGATGCTTCTCCCATGCCCTTGTTCCCCCACAAAAAAAGGAGACTGAACAGTTTAAAATGCAAATTTTTATTTTAATCTATAAAAGTATTTCTGGCATAAGTTAATAATTAATTATTTCTTAATTTATACAAGTGCCCTCTCTTTACCCATAGGTCAGCCCAATTAAGTATGTAGGTTTTTTCCTAATGTAGCAGTGTAATGAGTTTGATACTCCTGCACTTGTAGGAGCTAGTACAATGGCTCTCCTTTTTAAAGACTTGATGAAATATCACAGAAAATTTGTACTTCTCCATGGTACTCAAGGTGCATTACATCCCATCCTGGACATGAGGTTCTACAAAAATGGCTTGTAAAGGACAAGTTCAAGATGGTTGCCTTAGACATGGTATTCTACTTCAAAATAAGGAATACTGGCTTTGCTTTGTGAAT
Organism: Ichthyophis bannanicus; assembly: GCA_033557465.1. Classification (NCBI taxonomy): domain Eukaryota; kingdom Metazoa; phylum Chordata; class Amphibia; order Gymnophiona; family Ichthyophiidae; genus Ichthyophis; species Ichthyophis bannanicus. The sequence goes on from CM066031.1 coordinate 706,619,902, forward strand.
CTCTAGGCTGTGATTGGGAGGTATTTCTATCTCAGATTTTTTTAGTAGAAGTGCAGCACCTTCTGTACTGTGTAGTGCTGTTTTGTCTTCGGCTTATGTTTTCATTAAATGTCTAAAAACAAAAAATAGAGTGAAAATAATGTGAGCAAAATAGTGGTATGTAATGTTTTTGTCGGAAGACAGCCGGGAGGGAGTAAACTACCCTCTTGAAGCTGTATCTTCCATTTTATTCAATTTATAAACCCCATGAAAATCAATACTTAAGGGTTAAAATTGAGGTAAAACCACCACAAAAGATGTCACCTCAGCCAAAAAATACACACATAAATTAAAATGCAGTGCAAAAAGATGAAATCAACGTGGTACTTATCCAAACCGCCGACCCCAGTGTGAAATCTTTGCCAGGGGAAACAGACAGCGTCCACGAAAATTCCAAGCCTTCATCCAAGGAACTTGCAAACATAAATGTTGAAGCAGCAGCAAATATCAAGAGGACACAGCGTTGATACAGGGCGTACGAATTTTGACATTCGCCCGAAACGCAGTACTGTGTCCTCTTGATATTTGCTGCTACATTGGCTTTCAGTAAGATGGTGCATCATGTTTATGTAAATATTGAAAAGAATGGCAGACCCTTTATTCATCTCTCCCATTGCACTTTCAGTGTAAGTTATGGTGGTTTATCTTCCACTGCTATCTTGCTTTCGGTCTTTGTACCTCAGGGCTCTGTCTTGGGACCTCTTCTTTCTCTATATTCAATCCCTTGGGTGCCCTGATCTCCTCCCATGGTTTTCAGTACCATCTTTATGCTGATGACTCTCAGATTTACCCCTCTACACCAGAAATCCAGGCCTGAATCTCAACTGAACATGGCCGAGAGGGAGCTTATCAGAACACACTACCGAGCTCCTTATCTACTTTCTCCCCTCCCACCTAAGCTCTTGCAACTTGTTCCTCACTGGTCTCCCGGTGAATCATCTATCTCCCCTTCATTCTGTTCAAAATTCAGCTGCATGGCCAATTTTCCACTACTGGCAGTATGCTTGCGTCGCCGTTCTGCTCACGTCACTTCATTTGCTCCATTTCCACATACATTTCAAACTTCTCCTATCGACCTATAAGTGCATTCATTCTGTGATGCCTCACTACCTCCTCTCTTCTTCCCTACACCCCATCTCAGCAACTCTGCTCTTCAAATAAATCACTTTTATCTCTGCCCTTCTCTTCCACTGCCATCTCCAGACTCCATTTGTTGCACCCTGGTGTACTGTAGGCCTGAAATACATTACCTGAGTCAATACAGCAGGCGCCATCTCTGGAGCTATTCACATCCAGGCTAAAAATTCATCTCTTTGTGGCTGCTTTTGGATCCTGACACCCTTATTGCTCTTTCAACACCCATCTGTATTTTAATCATTTCCCTTAGAATAAGCAAGGAACTGGGGAATTCTTGTCTGTTTGTCTTAGTAGCTTGTAAGCTCTGTTAAGCAGGGACTATCTTTTATGTCTATACAAGCAGTGCTGTGTGTGCATTATATAAATAATAGGTATTAGTAATTAAAGACCCCAAATCAAAATTTGGTGGTTCTTAATTGCAATTCTTTCAGACTTTGCTAAACACAACTCTAGCAAACGTTTATCATGACTATGGTGAATGAAGTGGTTTGAATTCAGCAGACATCAGCTTGTGCTATGTTGAGAATGTTAGGTTAAATGTTTATTTAAAATTTGTATAGTGCTAAAAGATATCCTGTCTCTTTAATACAAATTTGGGTGGCTAACAGTTACACAGCTACAGTAAAGTACACAGAAATAATAGAATATATTAACCATAGGAATCAACATCTCATAATATAAAAATCATAAACTGGCTCTACCATCCACAGCTTTTACTATAAAGCCTATTGATAAATCATTCTCAACTAATTCACAAATAGCTATATATGTCTTCAAGCCTTTCTGAAAGACATTAATGAAATAGACAATCTAATTCTTGCTGGTAAATTATTCCAGTAGTATGAGACTGATAAATTTGAAGCCTTATGTTTCACAGAAGTCTAGGGTCACCCCTGTAAGCAAAGGCAGCAGATGGGGATGGGACTACGAACTCTGGGGCCATGGCCCTACCAATACTTTCCCCAACACAGCATCAGTAACTCGAGAACTTGGAAGTGAGGGCTGAAAATAGATTTGTTTGGCCCCTCCTACCAAAACAAATTGTTCCACTGCCTCTGGATGGAAGTACCAAACAGTTCTGTTCATGGGAATGTAGCCCACCTACCGTAATACATGTGTTTCCAGTCTAGACTATAAATAGGGCGCACCATATATTGAACTTTATAGGTTACTGTCACAAGGCAGTCATATCCACTGCTTGCCCCAATACAAGCACTGAGGAACCTGTGTCTTTTGGGGAAACTGCTAGGTACTTGTGATCTAGTCTGGCCACTGTTGGAAACAGGATACTGGGCTTGATGGACCTTGGCCTGACCCAGTATGGCATATCTTATGTCTTAGAGTCCCTCATAAGAAACTTGGGAAAAACTAAATCTTCTCAGGCTAAACCATGAACTTCCTGTTTATAAGTCAAACTGTCAGGCTTCTCTTTTATTTACTCTGCCTACCCGTTTCAGTTGAATTCTGAGCAAAAAGATGCCCCACTCAGCATTCCCCCCTCCCCCTGCTTCAGGGATCTGCAGTAGTAGTGAAAAACAGCAGGAAAGCATGGGCTATTCAGCATGCTGTACCTCTGCTGTTGATGGCTTGGCTGGTCTCATTCCCTCTGACATGAGCTTTCTGTTTCTGAAGAGTGGGACCAGCAGAGCTATCAGCAGTATACTCGGCCCCATTTTAAATTTTTTTTTTACTGCTGTCACAGCTCCTGTAAATGGCAGCAGCAGTGGTGAAAGAGGAAAGGATTATGCTGGCTCGGCTTTGGAGGGAAAAACAGGAGATGCTTGAGCAGAGAAGGGGACAGAAAGTGATATGGTCGCTTCTGCTTGGGGATGGATACAAGAGAAGGAGTAGAGTGACAGGTGATAAGATGGCTTTGGGGTAGGAAAGCACAGTTACTTACCTGTAACAGGTGATCTCTGGGAACAGCAGGAATTAGTCATCACATATGGGTACGTCGGCACCGACGGAGCCCGCGCGGGAAAGCTCCCCAGCTTTTCAGATTAAAAGCTTTTGGGGCCTCCCACTGCACATGCGCGCTGCCTTCCCGCCTTCCTGACCAGCTCTCGTCAGTTTGAGTTTAAAGCTGAGACAATAGAGAGAGAGGACAGGAAGATAGATAGATAGAGATACAACTCCTAGGGGAGGTGGGTGGGTTGTGATGACTAATTCCTGCTGTTCCCAGAGATCACCTGTTACAGGTAAGTAACTGTGCTATCTCCAGGAACAAGCAGGAATACGTCATCACATATGGGGACTCCCTAGCTAAGATGCCTGGGAGATCCCCCTCCAAGGGTAAACCATCTTCGCATGGATCTCAGGCATCCATCCAGGGAAGGTGGGCAGGAGTTGTTTAAGTATGGAACAGGTGTTTGAGGACAGCCTGACCAAACAAGGCATCCCGGCGGGAGTCCTTGTCCAAGCAGTAATGGGCTGTGAAGGTATGAACCGAGGCCCAAGTGGCTGCTCGACAGATCTGATCTATGGACACAGAGTGAAGATGAGCCATAGAAGTGGCCATGGCCCTCACATTGTGAGCTGTGACATGGCCCTCCATAGAAATGTTCTTACTCTGGTAAGCAAAAGAAATACACTGAGCGATCCAATTGGAAAGTGTACGCTTGGTGACTGGAAGTCCCAAATGAGAAGGATCAAAAGCCACGAAAAGTTGGGAAGACTTTCGATGTGGTTGAGTCCTGTTGAGGTAAAAGGCAAGAGCTCTTTTACAATCCAGAGTATGAAGGTTCCTCTCTGCACTGGATGCATGAGGAGCAGGGAAAAAGACAGGTAGATATACCTCTTGATTAAGATGAAAAGGCGAGACCACTTTGGGCATAAAGTGGGGATTCGTCCTAAGGACCACCTTATCATGATGAAACCTAGTATAAGGTGGATGAGCCACTAAAGCCTGCAGTTCACTGATGCGGCGAGCCGAAGTGACTGCAATAAGGAAAACAACCTTCCAGGAAAGAAATTTGAAGGAGGTAGAGTCCAAAGGCTCAAAAGGTGGCTTCATAAGCTGACCTAGAACGAGGTTCAAATCCCATGCTACCGGAGGAGGTCGGATGGGAGGTTTAGTTAGAGTCAGGCCTCTCATGAAACGTGCAAGAAGAGGATGAGAGGAGACAGGTTGTCCATTTATAGGTTTTAAGGATGCTGCAATAGCACTCAAATGGACCCTTACTGAATTCGTCTTAAGGCCTGCATTTGAAAGATGCAGGAGATAGTCCAAGAGGGAATTCAAAGGAAGTGCTAGAGGGTCAAGACCCTGCTGAGCACACCAAATGGAAAAACGTTTCCATTTGAAAGCATAAGAACGCCTCGTGGAAGGTTTCCTAGAGGCATGAAGGATATCTGTCACAGGTTGAGAAAGATTAAAGTCTTGAAGACTTAGGCCTTCAGTAACCAAGCTCTGAGATGTAGGGATTTGGGGTTTGGGTGCCACAAAGTCCCCTCCTCCTGAGACAGAAGGTCTGGCGCAGCTCCCAGGTCCAGGGAGGATCCCTGGGAGAGATGCAGAAGTAGAGGGAACCACACCTGGCGTGGCCAGCGGGGAGCTATGAGGATCATAGTCCCGTGATCCCTCTGGAGCTTGAACAGAGTCTTGGATATTAGAGGAATGGGTGGAAAGGCATAGAGGAATTCCTGACCCCAATGCAGGAGGAAGGCATCGTGGGCCTGAGCTCCCTGACACTGAGTTCTGGAACAGAACCGGGGAAGTTTGGCATTCCACGGACTTGCAAAGAGGTCTATGTCCGGGGTCCCCCATTCCTGAAAGATTCTGCGTATCTGGTCCATATGTAGGGACCATTCGTGTGGAAGCAGAACTCGACTGAGTCTGTCTGCACGAGAGTTTTGAACTCCTGGAAGATACACTGCAAGAAGGTGAATTTGATGCTCTCTGGCGAAGGCCCATATTCTGAGAGCTTCGTTGCAAAGCGACAGAGAGCCTGTCCCTCCTTGTTTGTTTATATAGAACATGGCTACCTGATTGTCTGTCTGAACTAGGACAGTCAGGTTGACAAGGAGGGTATAGAAGACCTTGAGGGCAAGGTAAATCGCTCGCAGTTCCAGGAGGTTGATATGAAGGGTGGTCTCCTGTGGAGACCAAGTGCCCTGAGTGGAGAGGTTCTGAAGATGAGCTCCCCACCCTGTTTGGGAGGCATCTGTTGTGAGGGTTGCTTGGGGCAACAAAGGTTGGAAGGGGGCCCCCAACAACAGATTCTTGGTGGATGTCCACCATTGGAGGGACCAAAATAGACGGCTTGAGGTGAGTATTTGGTCGGAGAGCGCTCCAGATGCTTGAGTCCACTGGGTGGCCAAGGTCCATTGAGCTGCTCTCATATGCAGACGAGCGTAGGGCACCACATGTACCGTGGAGGCCATGTGGCCCAGAAGTCGCAGCATTTCCCGGGCTGTCAAATGACTGCTGGACTGAGCTTGGGAGGCCAAACTCAGCAGGCGTTGGGCCCTGACCTGAGGCAGGTAGGCCCTTGCAGTGATGGTGTCTAACTGGGCCCCTATGAACTCGAGAGACTGAGTAGGGATTAGTTGAGACTTGGGAAGGTTTACTACCAGTCCCAGATACTGCAGAAGATGCCTTGTGCGGTCCAGGGAAATTTGGGCCTGGGACTGAGAGGGAGCTCGGATGAGCCAGTCGTCCAGGTATGGGAATATGAAAATTCCCAGGCCTCTTAGAAAGGCAGCTACGACTGCCATGCATTTGGTGAACACTCTTGGAGCAGAGGCTAGACCGAAGGGGAGTACTCTGTACTGGAAATGTTTTCCCTGAAACAGAAATCGAAGGTATTTTCTGTGGGATGGGTGGATGAGTATGTGTGTATACGCATCCTTTAGGTCTAGAGAACAAAGCCAATCCTGACTCTGAAGGTATGGAAGGAGAATGCCCAGAGAAAGCATTTTGAATTTCTCCTTGAAAAGAAATTTGTTCAATTCTCTCAGATCCAGAATTGGTCTGAAGCCCTCTGTCTTCTTTGGTATTAGAAAATAAGGGGAGTAGAATCCCGTCCCCTGTTGAAGAAGAGGGACCTCCTCTATTGCCCCCTGGGCAAGGAGGGAGGAGACTTCCTGACCCAAGAGGGCCAGGGGAGATGGGGGAGAATTGAACTGCCTCACCATAGTATAAGGAGGAAGGTCGGAAAAATGGAGTTTGTAACCCTCTCTGATGATAGAGAGGGTCCATTGCTCTGATGTAATTTGCTCCCATCTGGGAGCAAAGTGAGCTAACCTTCCGGGTATGGTGAGGGGCTCTGGTTGTTCTAGAGCCAGAAAAGTTAAGTTCTCTAGTGGCAAGTCAAAACCCCTGAGGGGGTGGAGCCTGCTGAGGCGTAGCAGACGCCGCAGGCTTTGACCTTGCCTGTTTAGGTTGCTGACGTTTAGCAGCAAAACGAGGCTGAGAGGATTGTTGGCCAGTATTTGTAGAAAATCTGGACTTCTTGTAATAAGGCCTCTTAAAAGACTTCTTCTTGGCAGGAGTGGAGGTAGACTTAGAAAGTCTATCTAAGGTGGCATTTTCTGCATCCATTTGAGTGGCCTTAATTTGCCACTCCTCACCAAATAAGTTCTCACCTGTACAGGGCAGATTTCGTAAGCCATCTAGGACCCAAGGTTCTAGATCAGAAGCCTGGAGCCAAGCAAGACGTCGGGCTGCTATAGCAATGCCCGAAGCCCTACCAGCACCCTCAAAGGAATCAAAAGCTGCCCTGTTGGAGAACTTTGAAATATCCAAAAGGTGTTTCACTAAGGAAATGAACTGCTCCCTCTTATCCTCAGGGATAAAGGGGGCAAAATGCCGAACTTTTAGAGCGATTTCACTGAGAAACATGCCCATGTAAAGACTATAGGAATTAATCCGGGCTATAAGCATAGTAGCCTGGAAAGTTTTCCTGCCAAAAGAGTCTAGAGTCTTACATTCTCGCCCTGGAGGAGTAGAAGAGTGCCTTTTGGTACTCTTTATCTTCTTCATTGCAGACTTCACCACAATAGAATGGTGAGGCAACTGGGTTTTTTGGAAACCAGGAGAAGGGGGGACACGGTACATGGTGTCCAACCTGCGAGAAGAAGGAGACAATGTTAGAGGAGCCTCCCATAAGTCCATCAAGTGTTCTTGAAGAATTTCATGGATAGGCAGGGTGACTGCCTCTTTAGGAGACTTAGAGTATCCTAAAATATCCAGTTTCTTTGATCTGGGTTCCTTTTCAGAGGATGAAGCAATAGAAAGACCTTTAGCCATTTCTATGATGAAGTCCTGAAAGGACAAATCCTCTGGTGGAGACATTCTCCTGTTAGGAGAAGAAGGCTCCTCAGGAAGATCAAGGGAGAACTCATCAGAATCATCAGAGGAGTTAAAATCCTCTGAAGAAGCAGAGTATCCTCTATGTGCTTCCAACGCACGATACGCATACCGTTCGGTATCGACATCGGGCGTACCAGGTATGGGATCGGTACCGGGCAAAAGCCCGGATCCGGCATGCGGAACCGATCTGCGTTTGGAAGACGATGGCCTCGGTTCCGGTATGGAAGCCATTACCGGAACCGGAACCGGACCCGGTACCGCTGGCTGCGGTACCGAGGGCGTAGCAGCATTAATAAAAGCCAGAATGGCCTGCTGCATGACTTGGACAGTATTGCCCATAGACGCCACTGCTGCCTGGATGTCGGTACCGGTATGGGCCGGTACCCCAGAGCAGTACAACAGGTGATCTGTCGAGGCCGCGCGCCATCGATGTCAACCTGTGACCCCATGATTGCTTTGGAGGCCGGAGCCTCCCGCCGGGGTTTTTTGGCCTGGGCAGAATCCTCGAACTCAGAATTGAGAGCCTCTCGATCTTTAGAAAGAGATTTGCTTTTAGAGGATTTGCCCACTGGAGTTTTGGTTACCTGAGATCCATCCGGAGAGGAAGACCTAAACATTTAAGACACCATTCATGGGTGTCTGTAAGAGGAATGACAGCACTGCACTTGGTACACTTTTTAAATCCAGGAACTGGCTTCTCCATGAGGAGAATTTGTGTAGGCCTGAAGGCCTAACAAAGTACCAAGCTGTGCTGAAGAAAAGAAAAAAATATATTTTTTTTTTTTAAAAGAAAGAAAGAGAGACCGGCAGTACCGGTTTCAGAATGGGGAAGGCAGGTACGCGGTCTAAAGAAAACAATAAAATCAACAATTTCTTCAGCGGTGACAGGAACACGACCTGCTGGCTCCGCGGAAAAAAAAAGAAACTGACGAGAGCTGGTCAGGAAGGCGGGAAGGCAGCGCGCATGTGCAGTGGGAGGCCCCAAAAGCTTTTAATCTGAAAAGCTGGGGAGCTTTCCCGCGCGGGCTCCGTCGGTGCCGACGTACCCATATGTGATGACGTATTCCTGCTTGTTCCTGGAGATAATGAAGATTAGGGACACAAAGGGGGGATGCTAGAGGGGAGGAATAGGGTAACAGAAGATGCGGGAGTAGAAAGACATGGGTGATGCTGCACATTGGGGGAGTCGAGTGAGAGCAGGGTAAGGGAAACATGCAAAGCTCTAGGTAGATGTAGTAAAAAGAGGGATATTGAAGACTACAGTAAGAAGGAATGAAATTTGAGTAGACAGAGGCAGAAAAATGCTTGTCTTCGCTTCTTTTCTGTTGGATGATACAGGAAATGACGTCTTCATGATGCCTTTAATGGATCTTGCTTGCTTAACCCCCTTCTCTTTGGTGTGGGGAAGGTATAGCATACAGGACTGTGTAGATGGACCATGGTAGAATTCAGTGGCCCCCTTGATCTCTAAACTTGTGTGCAATATCCTTATTGAAAGGATTCTGTTTTCCAAACACGTGGGGCCACTTCTCCAGTATTTCCTGCCAGATAAGTTTTGCACCAAGTGCTGAGGCAATCTGCAGAAAATGTATGAATAACAGACATACACTATAAAAATAATGAAAATGTATGCCCTCGTTTTGTTTAAACTATTCTATTAGCAAGAGGTTCCATTTTATAGTGAACAGCATTGCACCTCTCTTCACACTGAGGAATTAAAAGTAAGCAGTGCATACTAACATAATTTGTGTCTGGCTATTTAATTGAGCATACATAACCCTGTATAATTAAAATGTTTGCTTTTTAAATAGTGATGACAAAAGGTGGATGCTCCCTCCACTTCCAAACAACCCAACCTCTGCCTTCTTTGGAAGCAATGAAAGACCTCCACTGCACTTACCTCTTATCCACATCAACCCAATTCAAAGGTCTTCTTCCCCAATAGCCTAATGAACTCACCTGAGTACACACCTCCCACAATACTTCCAGTCCCCTGGTCGGGTTACAGCCTAATAGACTTCATGTTACCACACTCATGCACAAACAACCCACCCCAAAGCATCACCCCCACAGAGAGAAGATTCCTCACATTCGATGAACAGGCCTTTCTCCAAAAAATACTGCTGACCCTGGCAAGCATCCCAGAAGAAACAGACCTTAAATTGCTGTTCAACAAATGGAACCCCACCATATCTGCAGCACCTCTTGCGCCACCAAGGACACCTCCCAACAAACGATGACGTCGCGCACCGTAGTTCTCCACAGCATTAAGAGAGCAAAAACGTGACCTGTGTCTCCTTGAATGCCAATATAGGAATTAAAAAAGAAACCCACCACCTCCAAAATCATGTACCTAAGTAAACTAAAAACTTACTGTGACTACACCGATCTTATACTACGTGCTGTCAACAAACTCAGGGAACTCTTTGAAATAACCAGATCACTCACAAAGAAGCCCACTCAGCCATGTCAAGATAACATCCTGAACCTACAAGACATGGCTTCATACCTACAGACCAAACGCAACACAAGCAGCTCAAGCAACCTCACCCTACCTATATGGAACAAAAATACTACTTCCAAACACTCCTGGACTGTACCCCCCCACCCAAGAACTCCACAGAATAATCACCAGAATCAACATGACCATCTCCCCACTTGATCCGTGCCCACTATTCTGGATAAAACTCACCAGGGCACATTTCATACCACTCATATCAAAAATCCTGCAAACTTCCCTATCACAAGGCTTTTTTCCACCTTCACTAAAACAAACCTCCATCAGACCAATCTTAAAAAAGTCAGACCTAAACACCAGCTCAACTGCCTCATACAGACCATAGCCAGCATACCATTCATAGCAAAAAATCATAGAAAAGTGGATCATAAACCATCACCCTCCACTGGATCAGTATCAACATGGCTTCTGCCCCTACCATAGGGCGGAAACCATACTCACCTCCCTGCTAAACTGGTACAGAAATCCTCACTCATGGCTTCATCCTGCTCTACCTGGATATCTCTGCCACATTTGACTCTGTGTCACACCAAGTTCTACTCAACCAACTCCACAACATTGGAGTATAAGGCACACCCCGCAAATGGATTCATTCTTACCTCTCAGACCAGAACCAGCAGATAAAAGTAGGAACACAAAGATCCTCCCCATATACTCTACCAAATGGGTCCCCCAAGGATCCTTCTCTTCACTACTGTTCAACATTTACATACAACCCCTGTGTACAATAATTCAGAACTTCAACATCAACTACCAAATTTATGCAGATGACATGATCTACACGCATTTCTCCACAAATGCACCGGACTACTTGAAAATCACTGCCTGCTTTACCAAAATAATCAAATGATTCTACCTCCAAAACCTGTCAACTACAACAAAACAGAAATTCTACATGTCACAAGAGACCCCAACTTCACACCCCCTCATCATCTTAGGCAGCACAGACCAAGTCAAATCAGATACCTAGGAATCACACTAGATCAACAACTTTACTTCCAAGCCTGAGTCAAGGACACCATCAAGTCTGTCTACCACAAACTCAGAACCCTAAGAAACCTACATCCTCTCCTCACCACAGAAAACTTCCACTCAGTGTGACTACTGCAACTCAATCTATTGAGGCCTATCCAAGCATATTTCTCCCCCTTCAACTTGTCCAGAACACTGTAGATGGAATCATTTGCTGAGTATCAAGACAGACCCACATCACACCCATCCTCAAACAACTCCACTGGCCCCATAACCTCAAGAATCAAATACAAGACCATTACCACCATCCAGAAGGCATTAAATAACCAATCCTCCAAGCACCTACAAACGCTAATAAACAAACCCAAGACCAACAGACTGAGGAGACACAGCACACAAAATCTTCAACATCCCACCCCGGCTTTGTAAGAGCAAACAAAACACACGCCTGAGTCCCACAATACACCTAATGGCAGATTTAAGGAATTTTTAACACTTTTACTTTCACATGATATTGTTTTTAAACCCTATTAAATAAACTATGCCACCTAAAACAGTCTGTTTCTCCAAGAAACAGGGAATAAACAAACCTCAGTAGATCCCTGCACTACCTCAGAACTGTAAGCTCATACTGTAACACCTACTGAGCATGCTCAACACTCACACAGCCTTCATACATGTCCTAGATAAACTTAAAATTAAATTTGATTTTATTAGTTAATCTGACTCCTTAATTTTTTTTTTATAAACTGCTCTCCAGCTAACACTTCCCTAACTGTTTTTAACTTTATTTTTTAAACGGATGCCATTCTTTTCTTGTTTACACTTGCTGCAGAGCATTACAACACAACACACTAGGCAAGATAGCTTCTTTGGGACCCCCAGCATCCCAGGCAAATACATTTATTCTATTTTATTTCTAAACTGTTACATTACCTGAGAAGGATGGAATCCATCCACTGATTCTATCAATTGCCATAGTTCCCCTCCCATGCTGTGCCACTCATCAGCAACTGTAAAATAAACCAGAGCAGCGCACACATTTAATATTCACCATGGCTAGGGTTAGTTATTTGTAAACAACAGTGTTATATAGAAAGTTATGACAATACATGACAGATTCCTTTTCCCAAACAGAACAAATCCCACCCCAGTAGTACTTAAACCCACCAACCAAAAAAACCCTGGGTCACACACGCATGAATTATAGCTCTAACATTCACCTAAAGTAAATTGTCAAGGTCAAACCTAATACTCCTTTTCCCTGGTGCAGTATTTAAGCTGTTGATTTTATGGAAAATACTTGTATAGTGGTAGGCATATGCATTAGTTTTCTTCTGAATTGAAAAAATCTGTGATTTTTGGTTCAGTCTGGGGACAGCTAACCAGCACGTGCTCGGAAACTTCTCACATTACCATTCGTGAACTTTGGTTGTGTACACGTGCTGCTAGACACAGTGGAGCTGATCTGGGAGGAGGAGAAGATCATGGAGGGGTCACCAGTGGCCAGCATGAGGCACTTCATCCAATCATGCTGCAAATCCTTGACAAACAGCCAGAGAAGGGTATTCCTGCCTGAGTTCTCCAATTTCCATGGGCTATGAGGTCACAGGAGGGCTGGAACACACAGCCAAGATTCCAGAGAACCATTTTGTGTCTGACTTTGAGAGTGAAGAAGGGGTGCTTGTAGGAGTTACTACCTCAAAGCACTGAAGTCTGACTTTGAGGCAGTGAGAAAGGTGTGCTATAGATTTCTAGTTGAAAGCACAAAAAAAGACTAAGAAAATGTTTTAAGGGAGTGAAATGTTTCTGCTTCCTTATTTTAAGATTAGGAGTGCTTTTGTGGCCATCTGCTTTTACAATTAGGAGATTGAACATTTTGGTGGGCTTCCTCCTATCTGCTCCTGCAGGGAGGGTCTAGGGTGGGGGAGGATATGAGGAAAAGCAGAGAAGCTAGGAAAATTCTGCCTTTACATTTTGCCAGTTGCCTCCTATTACTGTCTTAAGCATTAGTGGAAGATGTGCAATAGTGCACACGACAAACAAATAGAGTTTGTACACTTCCAAAGCATGAAGTGCTACTGGGGAAGGATAGTTTACTGTATCTAATCTATTCCATTGTACAACCAGAAGACACAGTGAAATAATATTTTTGTAGCAATCTTGTTCACCTATTGTCTGTAGCAGCGGCTGTGGGGATGGGAGGGAAAAGAAAGACGCCAAGACTCTCATTCAGTAGGAATGTGTCACTCTCATACTCTGAGCATGTCCTTTCATTCAGAGTCTCAGACCTATTAAGTGAACCTAATGGCTACCTTAATGAAAGGCAAGTCTAACAGGAGAAAAAGCTAAGTGGCCCTATTATTAGGAAGAATCTGAGCACATCTTACTTCCCATTGCCTCCCACTGCCCCATTTCTTTCACCTGCACCAAGTACTTATGGGCATACTTTTAGCCACTGGACAAATTCTTCTGTAAATTCTCATATTGCCTCACTCTGTCCATATCTGTTTTAGAGACACCAAATAAAAGCAAGTATCATTTTATGTTGCTTTTTCTTTTGCAAAGTAATACTGTACAATTAAATCTAGCTATCGATCTAGGTATATACCAGTGGTTCTCAACTCGTGGGCCGCGGACCAAAGGTGGGCTGTGACAGGGAGTATTGTGGGCTGAGCTGAAGTCTCAAAGCAACAAGAAAATAGCGAAAAAAAGTAGATAAAAAATTAATCCGCATTCTTCACGCAATGTATAGCGGCAGACTTCACGGATGCAAGCCACAGAATTGTAGATCGCTTTATTAGGATGTCCACATTGCAGCTGTTAGACCAGTTTCAGTGTATCAGCTGGAAAATCAGGCAGCTGACGCTGCACTCATGTAACCTTTCCAATCAAAGATGGGGAGGGTGGAGTAAACACAGGCTACTGGTGCAGCAAGCGATCAGGTGCTGAATATTTCGACAAATACTTCACGTATGAAGACATTGAAGCTTACGACTGGATTTGTAATCCTTTTCAGTGTGCATTCTCTGAATTAACCGGTTGTGCACAAGAAGAATTAGCGGAGCTGTCTAGCGATCGCACATTACAAATCAAATTTAATGACCCCGCTGTGGATATCGCTTCCTTTTGGTGCACTGTTTCGCTGGAATATTCGTTGTCAGCCCTGGCGATGAAAGTTCTTCTACCCTTTTCAACAACTTATTTATGCGAGGTTTCATTTTCTGCATTGACTGCCATGAAAACCAAATATCTGTCAAGAATGAACGTGGAGGATGATCTTCGAGTGTGTTTGTCACAAATTCCAGCCAGAATAGACATGCTATCCAACCGGAAACGGTGCCATATTTAACAATAAACATAAATGAAAAGAACTTTTGTGTACCAATCAATATGCAGTTAAACATGTAGAGAAAAATATAACATAATACTTTATAAAGTTATATTTATAGTATAAATATAAAGCACTTTATTAGTTTATTAACTTTATTCAACATGTGGGCCGCAAAAATGTTTGAATCTTAAATGTGGACCTTGCAGCAAAAGGGTCTGAGAACCACTGGTATATACACCAGCCACTTGTGGCACAATCTGAAAAATCTAACTCTTTGGAGCAGGTCTGGTGAGTGGTGCAGGGTATTGGCAGTCCCTGCCCCCGAGCGCTGGAAATTCAGTCTAATAAGAGCATTAGCTGGCCAACATATTCCTCCTCTTCCCAGTTCCTTGAAGAGTGTGAACAGGGAGGCAAGGTAACTGGGTACTGCAGGGCCTATAGCAGGCTGGTGGGTGACCCCAGGGCCAGTATCTGAGGCAGCACATTTGGGGCGATGGTACTCCAGAGGAGCACAGGCTGGGTGGGTGACATAGGGCACTAAGAGACAGGCAGTTTCTGCCACTGAGAGCTGGGAATCCAGTTTGAGCATATCATAATGCTTGAAAAGGGTACGTTTGGAAAATTTAAATGGTCATAGAGGGAAGGTGAGAGCAGCACCGGCACAAGTGTGCAGAATGAGACAGGTATTTTCCAGGTTATGCTTAGGAGATCCTACAGTCTACTGACAAAACTACAGAAGGATGTCTTCACAAGGAGAATAGATAGAGCTGCAGTTTCCAATGCAAAAGTGAAGATCAGGTGACTAGTGCAAGGGTATTAGGTGCCTTAGGCAAATCTTCAGCTTTGCACCTTCTTGCAATTAGTTTTTAGACACTCAGCACCCTCTCTAAAGATTTTGATTATTAAACTCAGTTGTAATCATCTCAACAGCATTTCTCCCAGAATACTCCTATAGAAACATATATTGGACATCACACTTAAATATTAAACGTTTTTGTAAATATATACAGTATAAAACGAGGGAGATTTCAAAAAGAGTAAATGGACTATTTGCATATTGCCTATTCTTCTTGCTGGTAACTCTGATGACTGAGTTTGTGTGGCTGCCAAGACCTATAGCTTTGCTGTGACTGTAGCTGCTCTTTGCTACCCTCCCCCCCAAAAAAGGTCTGCTGCCCTAGGCAACCACCTAGTTAGCCTAATGATTGGTCTGGCCTTGATCCAGTGTCATCTCACAGATGTGCAAAGGGAGGTTTACATGGTGAAAAGTGGGGGAATAGGAGAGGCGCAGCAGGTGAGGGCAACAGATAAGTGTTAGTTCATTTTTAAAGCCTCCATGATATAACATCTTACAGAACATTGATATGAGAAAAGAAAAATTGAAATGACAAATACATTAATAGAGACTGACAGATATACAATTTTATGGGACTGATGACAGAAAAAATGACTGCCACTGAGATAATTTAGCTGTATGGTATGGTTCTATTCTCAGTCTCCACTTACATTTTTATTGAGATAAAGGTCATTTATTACACAGGTCTGCGACTAAAAAGGGAGGGAGGAGTAGCCTAGTGGTTGGGGCAAGATACTTCAGGCCGGAAGGTCGGGGGTTCAAATCCCACTAGAGGACAGCAACCTTGGGCCGGAAGGACTGGGGTTTCTAGTCCCACAGATGCTCCTTGTGGTCTTGGGCAAGCCACTTAACCCTCCATTGCCCATGTTCCCTGTAAGTATTAGTGTATGTGTCTCATATCCCCGTGTGTTAAATGTATCCCCCAATTGTGTTGTGACCGCTTTGATTGAAGGATAAGGCGGTATACAAAACTGTCTAAATAAATAAATAAAATAAATAAAGCTGTTTGATTATTTTCATCTAATTTCTATGTATTTTGGTGTGCTGAAAACAAATAAAATATTGAAAAAACTCCTAGACGTCATGATTTGCCACAACATGCAAAATTGTCTTCAAATTTATCAATTTTTTTCAAATTACTATTAATTCATTCACATAAATGCATTTAAGATATAAAATGCCAAAAAAAACCTTAAAGGGGTTGTCCAAGTTATGTAAAAAAAAAATATAGCACTGTAAATCTGATGGTCAGCAATATATACATAAGCTAAGCAAGTTTTAAGTCCGTGCTTCTAATGGTAGAAGGGGTTAATCTTTCCTGAAGAATCCAGTGGGAGGGAGACACAGGGAAGATAGCAGCAGCTCCTGTCAGTGCAGGGGGGCGTGGCCAGCACTGTGACGTCTCGTGTACAGACACAGAGCTGCTCTCTCCTGCATGCCACACTTGTGCACGAATCATCATCAGGTTCTTGGTTCTAGGCTTTTCACACTTTTTTATCGCAATTCGTGTTAGCTCGTCATTCTTCAACCATTATGTTATGGCTCTGCGAAAGTGTATTAATTCGCCAGACAGTTTCTGTTTCATCTGTGGTGAATATACAATGTTGAAGCAACAGCAGAATATTACAGACTTTGTGAAAAAAGTATACTTTGCATACTTTGGACTAAAAATTGGAGATCAAGATAAAGTCTGGGCGCCTCATAAAGTGTGCAAACGGTGTGTTGAGGATCTCCGAAACTGGTTCAAGGGTAAGAAAAAATCTTTCCGTTATGGGATTCCTATGGTATGGCGAGAGCAAAAGAACCATAGTGACGACTGTTACTTTTGTTCATGCGATGTGAAAGGGTTTAATTCCAAATGGAAGCATTCCATTTCATACCCCAATCTTCACTCAGCAATTCGTCCCATCCCCCATGGCACAGATATACCAGTACCCAAGCCCCCTGCTACCTTGGAAGAGATACCTAGCTCCGATGAAGGTGAAGTCATACCTGAACCAGATGACGAATCAAGTTCTGACTTTGAAGATGATACAAGACCAAAATTGTTTTCTCAGGAGGAGATGAATGATTTGGTAAGAGACTTGAATCTTCCCAAAGATGCCGCTGAGTTACTCGGATCAAGGCTGAAAAGCAGGAATTTATTGTTGCCAGGAGTGTCATCTTCATGGTTCAGACATCGTGAAAAGGAGTTCGTTCCTTACTTCGCCCAGGAAGACAAGTTGGTTTATTGCATCGATGTCAAAGGTCTGATGGGTCAATTTAAAATCCAATATGATTCAGAGCAATGGCGTCTTTTTATAGATTCTTCAAAAAGAAGTCTCAAAGCAGTTTTACTCCACAACGGTTTTTACGCTTCCATACCTGTAGGTCATTCCGTACACTTGAAGGAAACCTACGAGAACTTGGAATTGGTTCTTCGTAAACTTAAATATGAAGACCATGGTTGGCAAGTTTGTGGGGACTTGAAGGTCTTCTGCATGCTGCTCGGGCAACAAGCTGGGTATACCAAATATCCTTGTTTTCTGTGTCTATGGGACAGTCGAGACTGACAAAATCACTGGACCAAGAAGAGTTGGCAGCCGAGGGTGCTAACAGTCGGTGAAAAAAATGTCCTCCGAGAAACTTCGGTACCTTCCCATAAAGTTCTTCTACCACCTCTCCACATAAAATTGGGATTGATGAAGCAATTCGTAAAATCACTTCCAAGAGATGGAGAATGCTTCAAATACTTGGTCACCAAGTTTCCAGGCCTGTCGGAGGCAAAATTGAAGGAAGGTGTGTTCGTCGGACCAGACATTAGAAGGCTTATAGTTGATCAAGAGTTTGTCAATACCATGACGGATCCTCAAAAAGAAGGGTGGATTGCATTTAAAGAAGTCGTACAGAAATTTTTAGGCAATAACAAAGATCCTCACTACAAAAAGATCGTCGGATGAATGCTGAAAGCATTTCAAGCTTTAGGTTGCCTGATGAGTTTGAAAGTGCATTTCCTCCAGTCCCACCTTGACTACTTTCCTGAAAATTTGGGAGCTGTGAGTGAGGAACAAGATGAACGATTCCACCAAGACATTAAAGAGATGGAAAGGAGATACCAGGGAAAATGGAGCATTACAATAATGGCAGACTACTGTTGGATGCTTCAGAGAGACATTCCAGATGCTACTCACAAGCGTAAATGCACCAAGAGGAGCCTCACAAGGAAGAAGAATTGAGTTTAGTGTGTGTAGGTGAGCTCATTTCAGTTCAAAAAAGGATTTTCATGAAAATATTGTAATAAAACTTTAATTTTATAAGTCTATTTCCATTTATTTTGAGGTATTGCCTTATTTAACATAGTTACCTAAATTGTCAGGAAACTGTCAGCATACATCAGCAGGACATTATGCCTAGCATAGGTGTCATGGCTGTTCCCAGACCTTGGATTTCAAGCAGCTTTGTTACTCTGGTGATGTCAGTCTCCAAACTTAATGAGGGTAGTTTACAGGATGAGATTAGCTCTGACCCCCTGGTGATGTCAGTCTCTGGGCCTGATGAGATTGGTCTGCAGCCCCTCCTTGCTAAATCAAGAATAGCAGACCTCAAAGGGAGGTGACTGGAAACAATGGCAGACCTCAAAGGGAGGTGCTAGAGAAAATTCACTATAACGGACAGAAATACTTCCTCTTTCTCTCTCTCTCTCTCTATTCATCAGACACGAAGGACAGGAAGCTCTGACAATCACTTCTCCTCACCCCTCCCCCTCTCTCTGATCTCTCTCACACACACATGCACACACATAGAGTCTTTCATATACTCTATTCTCTCTCACACTTCACACATGCAGATTCATTGATGCACACTGAAGCAGCTCTATAACAACCACTATATAACTCTGTTCTGTACCTATGTAATAAGCCTATTTCGATATAAAACTCTTACACCAGTTTTGGTTGTCTTATTTATGCTGCTTACCCTACTGTCTCTGTGAAATGAACCCAGGACCAAATGGAGAGTAGACCAGAAGATTACATTTTTGGGGGCTTGGCTCAATTTGCATTTCTATGCAAAGGGCTCAGGTGATACAAGCCTCAAATTCTTTTATAACTGTTAGTGAGCAATTAGAAGCACTTAAACTTGAATTGAGGCACGTTAAGGATCAATTGGCCTCTGAAAGACAAAAGAAATATACGCCCTGGCCAACACCCATTTCTCCCTCAGCCCCCTATGCCTATGACACACCCTATAAGCCATGCATCCAAGCTATTGAGAAACAAAAGAATACAGAAGTATGCATAGCTGGACTTAGGAATGGAAAAAATAAAGCTGAATCAGAGGGAGAAAATCCTGATAGTTTATCTCAGCCAGAACAGAGCAATAACCAGGACCTGTGTCAGGAGGATAATTCAGATGACTCAGAAACAACACCCAGTACCGAACTCAGAGCACCAGTTAAAGTGATGCTGCAAGACAATTTAAAAGATAGGGACATGGAAAGGATAGTTGAGAAAACTGGCCCTATGCCTTTTAATGTTAATGACTGGTGCAAATGGGCCACTGATATTCTGATTCACTGGGGTCTAGGAAAATACAGAAGAAAACAATCAGACTTTGATAAACTTATGCATCTGGCTCTGGGGCCACACTATTATAAAGTTGGCTCTCTCCCTCACCCATACCAGTTGGTTAAAAGGGGTATTGAGAAACTATTTCACTGTTCCCCAATGCAAGTATTTAAAATTATTTCACCTCTACCAAATGATACACTGGAACAATTTGCATATAGAGCCTGGATTTTAAAAGCAGTTCTTAATGAACAGGAGTCCTGGCCCAATGCAGAAGATTATGGGGAGAGTACACATAAGGCATTTTTATTAGAATTGCTATCCCCTGAGATTACAAAACACCTTCTGTTATTTTCTGAAGACCCTAAAGCAACCCCTTTTGATACTTTAATGCTCAGAATTGGGTCTGTTTGGAAGACCCAGCCCTCGCAGGTCATAACAGTATCAGAAGCACAGAAATGGCAAGCTGAGGGATCCTCCCAATACACAAAAAACACAGACAAAGGATACCGAGGACAGACACCTTGGAGAGGACAAAGCAGAGGTACCTTTAGAAACTTCTCAGGTTACATTCCCTTTCAGGAGCTCAAAGCACAGAGAGATGGATTAGAAAAGGAGAAAATTAAATGGGAACAGGACAAACACATACTGCAGGTAGAAATAGATAAATTAAAACAGGACATAAAAGCAGCTCAGGACAAACACAAGGCTAGTGCATAGGGATGTCCTGACCTTCTGGGTTCAGATATCAAAATGTCTCAAGCCTTCATAGCCCAGCCTGCATCCGTTCTCTCAGCAGAGGACTCGATTCCAGAGCCTCTGGATGATGAAACAGATACTGGCCCAGAATACAGTTTAAGGCTTGTAACATCCTTGATACTGGACTCTTGTGGACGCCCCAATGTTATCAGTAGAGTAGGGGGTCAGGATAAACTAGCTTTGATTGACACAGGGGCTGGAATTAGTTTTACAAACAGAGCTTCTCCCACTGCAGATCAGAAAAATATGGAAATTTATGAAATTCAAGGAATTAATGACACAGCTTCCAAATGTGTGGCTATCCCAGTTAAATGGGGTATCCCTGTGCACAGTGAACAAAACAAGGAAATGTTAGAAACCACTGCCTCCACTATAGTGAACACACCAAAAGAAATAATTGGAACTGACGTTTTCAACCAGTTAAATTTGGTGGTGGATATGGCTAATCTTAAATTGTGGCAGTATTCAGGAACTTCAAGGCTTCTAAAACTTTAGTGTATGAAGTCATTCCCATGTAGTTAGCAACTCAGTGCATCAAGGCAGTTCAGCAGTATGATCTGTGTGTAATTCCTTCAGAGGTGGCTGATATTCCAGTCTGGGCTCAAGACAAGTTAGATTGTGGGAAAATGCACACAGAAATACTGTTGGAAGGCGAGGATCCTCCACCACAGAAACAATACCCAGTATCTCATCAGGCTATAGAACCAGTGACTAAAATTGTGAAGATACTGGAGGAGAGGGGTCTGATTAGACCTATTTCTTCCACATGCAATTCATCAGCCTGACCGATAGTTAAACCGGGGGGGGGGGGGGGGGGGGGGGGGGGGGGTTCCTTCAGGCTCAATATGGACTTCCGTGCCCTGAATCAAGTTTCAAAATCTGTAGTGCCTGTGGTAGCCTCATATCCTGAAATGATCTCTAAACTGAACCCCAAATGTACATTTTTCTCTGTTTTAGACATATCCAATGGGTTTTGGAATCTGCCCCTGGCCCTTGAATGCCAGTACAAAACAGCCTTTCAGTGGCTGAATAAACAATATGCATGGACTGTGCTTCCACAGGGATATAAGGATTCCCCCTCAATATTTCATAAATACATGCAGGAAGCCCTGTCACTATTGTCTTGCAGAGATAATATAATTCAGTATGTAGATGACATTCTGATTCAGTCTGAGAATGAAGCTGTACATTAGAATCATGTAAGAGAAGTAAAAGCCCTCTTACAAGCTGGTCTTAAAGTTAATCCTGCCAAGGCTCAACTGTGCAAATCACAGGTTTCCTTTTTAGGGGTTACTATTGGCCAGGATGGTAAATCTGTAGATTCTCAGAGGATAGAGCTGATACAGAAACTTCCACTTCCTACAGATCAGAAATCACTCCAGTCATTTCTAGGGCTCACTGGTTTCTGTCATGACTTCATGCACAATTATGCTGAAGTGGCAGCTCCACTTTACTCCCTGCTAAAAAGTAAACGTTATGTTTGGGAGGAAGAACATACAGAAGCTGTAACTAAATTAAAGCACATTCTGACTTCTGCTCCTGTTCTTGCACACCCAGATCACACACATTTTTTTCTGTACCCTGTAGTTGGAGAGACCAGTATAGGTGCAGCTCTAACACAATGCCTAGGAGGAGTAGATCGCCCTATTGCCTTCTGTTCCAGAGTTCTCACTTCTCCTGAACTCAAAATGGGAAACTGTGAAAAACATGTACTGGCTTCCTATGCTGCTATGCAGAAATGTACATACATCATTGGTGCTCAAACCACATACATATGCAGCCATCACACCCCCCTCAAATTCATTGTAGAGGGAAAGTTAGCATGTAGCAAGATTAGGACTGAGAGAATAGTCCAGTGGACTCTCATGTTGCAAGCACAGAATGTAAAGTTTGAATTGTTGAAAGAACCTAACGTGCAAGTGGCTGGAATTTTGCTGGAGGGGCAACCTCATGACTGTCAGTCCTCACCCAGTGCCCCCAATCACATGATATTTAGGGAACTGGGACTAGACAAAATTTCACCTTTTCTTCCTACAGTATATATTGATGGTAGTAGCCAATGTGAAGGAAGCAGGCGACTAGCAGGTTTTGCAATTGTACAATTGGACCCAAATAACCAAGTGGTATTGCAGAGACCGTATTCCTGTGGGTCAGCGTCATCACAGTACTGTGAGCTGGCTGCTTTTGTAACTTGTATGCAACAATATCAGGATTCACACCCAGAGATACAAATCATTTTAGATTCTGATTATGTCTTTAAAAGTGCCATTGCCCTGTTACCCTGGTGACTGGCAAATACATTTAAATCTACGGATGGGTCCACAGTGAAAAATTCATCACTGTGGACTATGGCACAAGAACTGAGTGAGAAGTTTCAGAGAGTACATTTAGTTAAAGTAAAGGCACATAGGAAGAAAGGCCCTTTAGTGAAAGGAAACACATTAGCAGACTCACTAGCCAAGGAAGCATGCCATGTAGGCCTCATATGGCCCTGATATGAGCAGACACGCATGGTTGCTATTGCTACACGTTCCACAGATTATGATCAGATAATACCACCAGATTACTTCGTAGCACTGCAGACAAAGGACCCTGAGATTTCCAATTTGAGGAAGCTTGTGCAGGACGCCCCAGATAACCTATATCAGCACACACCCTTTCTCACACTCGCTATAGAGAAAGACATTCTATGTGCAAAAAGAGAGGAAGGCTTGGTTATAGCTATCCCTAGAGCTCGAGGTAAAGAGTGGATGCATTGGGTTTCATGGTGCAGGTCCTATGGGACACCCTAAAGCAGAAGAAATGCAGACTATCCTCAATAGGTTGGTATGGTGGCCAGAAATGAAACATGATATACAGGATCATGTTTCCTGCTGTGTAATCTGTGCTTCATTTGGGAGGCAACCTAAAAAGAGAAGGGGACAGTTAATGAGAGCACCTCCTCGTGGCCCATTTGAGAGATTGCAAATAGATCATGTGGGCCCTCTTCCGTTAACAGCTAGGAAAAATAGATTTTTGCTCACTGTTGTTGATTCCTTTTCTCATTGGGTAGAAGTATTCCCTGGCCCAGATCAAACTGCTCGAACCACTGCAGAAATCCTAACTATGCAATTTTTACACGCTGGGGCATTCCCAAGACTATTGATTCTGATAATGGTCCTGCATTTGTTTCTCAGCTCATCAAGGAATTGTTTGATTTTCTAGGCATAGAACAACAACTCCACATTCCATACCATCCACAGGCAGCAGGGCAGGTAGAAAGAATGAATCAAACAATTAAGGCCCACCTCAGCCCTATGCTTAATCTGACCGGGAAAAATTGGGATCTGGAGCTCCCTTTAGTCCTTATGTGTATCAGAGCTAATGTCTGTAAATCCACAGGTTTTGCACCCTATGAAGCCTTAATGGGAAGGCCAATGCAACGGTGGGAAAATATGCTGAGTCCTTTCCTTCCAGAGGACCAGACAGTAATTCTCACCAATGAGTGGATGAAATCCCTGCAAGAACATCTAAAAGAAATTCAGACCACTGTGCTAGCTAACACAGAAAAAGCTAGAGATTATTTGCAGGAGGTACATGCAAAAGGTTCTGATTTAAGGCCCCTCAAGGTTGGGATTAAAGTGATGATTCTGAGACCTAGACCAAACCTCCCCTTTGGAACTGCAAAGTGGGAAGGACTGTAGGCCCAAGCCTATACCAAATCTTAATGCCCGACAACCAGCAGTATTGGAAACACATCACCCAGTTGAAACCATATGGGTAATACGTGTTTTATCAGTCTTTGCTTTCAGATACCACCTGAAGACAGCACGGACAACTGCTTTCTAAACAAAAGTCGCTTGAGGATGGTAACTATTTACTTCTGCTGTATAGTTGATGTGTCCTATATAATGGACATGTGTCTAATAGTTATGTAAATAAGTAGTAAACATTATTTCTGTTGTTACATAGTATAAGTGGGGAGCACTAGTTTACTCCCTAGTAGAGTGAAACAAGTTAGCTTTTATTATGTCTCGGTTTCCTGTTGTTCTTGTATCTGCTCTCTTCTACCCCAGGCTCATTACAGGAACTATCATCCGAATATGCACGATTGGCTGGGCTAACTCCACAGGTGGGGCATATCGCTATCAAGAAATACCCCCACCTTTCCCGGAAGGAAAGGATCTGGTCATCCTGAGTTTCTGTTCCGTACAGGACAAGCCAGTGTTCTATTCATTAAACATCACTCAAGTACAGTGGGCGCCACCAGTTTCCACTTCTCTAGAAAGGACACAAGAAGTGAGGGCACCTCCAGAACATTACTTTCTAGGTCCTCCTGCCTTGATTTTGTACAATATTTCCTGCCAGGACAGAGGTACCTGGAAAATAAATTATACATGGGTTGTGAGTGATCAACAGCACATCACTGAGACTTCATTCCTTTTGGATGTATCTTGTTTACCTACCACCCCTCATCCCACCCCTCCTGCTCCTCCTGTACTCTACCTTTCTGATATCCACCCATTTCAGGAAGGACATCCCTTTCAGATTAAATATGATGTACCACACAATGTTTTATATGATGTAGAATACCATTTTCTTACTTGGCATCTATTTCCCAAATTGTTTCTAGTTACTCACAAATATCCAAATTGCTCTCAGTTTGTTGCCAACCACATACAAATGCTCAATACTTGATTTGATATGCAGGCAGTAACACCACGAGCCAAGCAATTTCGACACAAGCGTGAATTAATTGATACAATTTTAGGTGGCACAGGGACTGCACTGGGTGCCCTTAATATAATTGATATAGAGGTGCTCCATAATAAAATGGGATCCACTGCTCAGCATGCTGCTGATGGTTTTACCTCACAACATATTATTAATGAAGCTTCCTCTAAACTGTCCAATGTAGTTGTAGATACCTTTGCGCTTATATCTCACATTATAGAACAGAAAATTGTTACCTTAGCACATGCAGAATATAGATTGGGAAAGAATATTTCCTGGGCTCTTGCCTGTGATCAAGTACAGATCGAGCTTATTACTATACTAAAGGAAATTCTGATCACTGCTAAGTTAGGACACTGGCCACCATCTCTCGTCCATATGGCTAGTACCAAAATACCTGAATTTGCTATAGCTCACCTTGATTGGTGGACAGTTAGTGTTCCCATTTGTTCAGCACAAGGCTGCTCTATCTACTTTGATCCCATGGTCAGGACAACACACAGTTATTTATTATATTGTTAATATTGGGGTGCAGTTTGATAATATGCTTATGTATCCTGTGGACCATCTCACATGGGTGCAGTCACTGGACGACACCTGGACTTCATTCAAGCCGATGGACCCCAGTTTGTGTGAGCAGACTACGTTTCAGTTCAAGTGTCAACCTCACCAGTTTAAAGAGGCTGACACCTCCTGCTGGAACAATTCCTCCTCCTGCTCCCTGACTGTTAAGCTCTCATATTCCCTGACTCCCTCACACAGTTTGTATTACCTTGGAGCTGGACACTTGTTTTCATCTGTTCTTTCCCCAGAATGTTTCTTTTTTTGATTGCTCCCAGAATGCATGACATTCGCCTTCCAAAGAACACTTTGTTGTACAGTTCAAACTATTTACCAAACAGTGCAGTCATACACCACTGGTCTCCATCACCATTAACAGGACAACTTATTCCACACCGCTGGTTACCAATGACTCTATGGACATTCCAGACTTTATCTCATATGCTGTGCATCCATTACCACTTGGCATGGGAGAAGAGACACTACATAAACTGCTCAACTTTACAGAACTCCATGCCTATATTGATCACCTTAAAACAACATCCACTGAAGTGAATCACACCATCGCTTATGAGAATGGACACATTCAACAAATTGTTGGACACTTGCTACAAGATGCTCATGTGTCTGTGTGGGAATTGTTATTTGGTTACTCACCTACTGCTGATCATGTCTTTAATGTTTTTATTCACCCTATTATTATTTTAACTGCTGTACAAATATTGCTATGCATTATCATAATTTTCCTGTGTTGTAAAATGAAACAAATGTACATGTCCTTGCAGTGCATGTCCTACAGAACAACAACATTTTAAGGTAGTTACACTGAATTTCTCCAGCATCTACCTCTACATCCAGGCTCATTTGGCCTGCTAATTTGGCTAATTTGGCATTTCCTACTACATTGAATACCAGAGTCAGCTGCAGCCTAGTATTGCTTCCTAGCCTCACTCATAGCATCCTGCTACCTTTTGGCTTTGTTGTTGTTGTTGTTAAGTGCCGTCGAGTCGGAGTCGACTCATGGCGACCCTCTGGATAGCTATCCTAAATTGTGTTTGGTCTTCAGTCAGGTGGCTCATTGTTGACAGACTGGTACCCGTAGCTGCTGTTATTGTATCGATCCATCTCATTGCTGGCCTTCCTCTTTTGCATTGACCTTCTATCTTGCCAAGCATGATGTCTTTCTCTAATGATCTCTCTGCATGATGTGTCCAAAGTATGAAAGTCGAAGTCTTGTCATCTGAGCTTCTAAAGAAAGCTTAGGTTTGATCTCCACTAGTACAGACTGGTTTGTTCTTCGGGCAGTCCATGGTATACACAGTATTCGCCGCCAGCACCATAATTCAAAGGCATCAATTTTCTTCCTGTCTATCTTTTTCACCGTCCAGCTTTCACATCCATATGATGTTATTGAAAATACCATGGCTTGAACAAGTCGAATCTTTGTATGGAGAGAGACATCTCTGCTCTTCAGAATCTTATGTAGGTCTTTCATAGCCATTCTGCCAAGAGCAATGCGTCATCTGATTTCTTGACTGCTTGTTGCTTCTTTATTGATAGTTGATCCAAGTAGGTTAAAGTTATTCACGATTTCAATTTCTTCTCCTTCGACGATGAACCTGTTGATTATGCCAGTTGTCATTATCTTTGTCTTCTTTACATTAAGGTGCAGGCCCATTTTGAGACTATGTTCTTTGATTGTGAGAAGCAAATGCTTCAGATCATCTTCACTTTCCGCCAGTAATGTGGTATCATCAGCATACCGAAGGTTGTTGATGAGTCTTCCACCAATCTTCACACCTCTGTTGTCTTCATACAATCCTGCTTCTCTGATGATTTGTTCTGCATATAAATTAAACAGGTAGGGGGAAAGTATGCAGCCTTGTCTTACACCTTTGCTTATTTTAAACCATTCTGTTTCTCCTTGTTCCATTCGAACTGTTGCTTCTTGATCAATGTACAGATTGTGCAAGAGAACGATCAGGTGTTCTGTTATACCCATGCTTCTTAATGTGGCCCAGAGTTTCTCATGGTTTACACAGTCAAAAGCTTTGCTATAGTCGATAAAGCACAAATAGATATCCTTTTGGTATTCTTTAGTCTTTTCAAGGATTCATCTCACATCCGCAATGATGTCTCTCGTTCCTCGCCCTTTTCTGAACCCTGCTTGCACTTCAGGTAGTTCTTGTTCCAGGTATGATTGTAGTCTCTTTTGAATAATCTTCAGTAGAATCTTGCTGGCATGTGGGATCAGAGCGATTGTGCGATAATTTCCACAGTCAGTTGGATCACCTTTCTTTAGTATTGGTATAAACACAGATCTTTTCCAGTCAGTTGGCCATGATGCTGTCTTCCATATTTCTTGGCAGAGCCTTGTAAGTACGGTAACAGCTGCATCAGATTGCTGTAATACTTCTATGGGAATGCAATCAATGCCTGGTGATTTGTTCTTTGATAAGGCTTTCAATGCTGCTTCAACTTCTTCTTTCATCACCAATGGTTCCAGATCATAAGGTACAGGTTGAAACGGCTGTTGGTCCACTTGATCTTTATCATATAAAAACTCTGTATATTCCTTCCATCTTTTCTTGATCTTCTCAGCATCATTCAACATAGAACCTTGAGCATCTTGTAACATTCCAATTCGAGGCTGGAACTTTTTCTTTAACTCTTGTAGCTTTAGGAAAGCTGATCTTGTTCTTCCTCTAATAGTTTCTGCTTCTATTTCCTTGCATGCGTCATTGTAGTACTTTTCCTTGTCCTGTCTTGCTGTACGTTGGAAATCTCTGTTGAGTTCTGTGATTGTCTTTCTTTCTCCTCTGGCTTTAGCTTCTCTGCGTTTCTGGGCAATTTTCAGAGTTTCTTTCTTCCGTCATCCATTTTGGCCGTTTTTTCTTTTTTTACCTTTTGTAGAGACTTCTCGCTTTCTTCCAACACAACCTTCTTGATGTCATTCCATAACTCTTCTGGAACTCTATCATTTGTATCTAAAGCAGCAAATCGATTTTGCAGGCAGTCTTTAAATTCCAGTGGTATATTCTCAAGGTCATATTTTGCTGCATTCATGAGTGGTTTGCTCTTTTTCAGCTTTAGCTTGAGTTTGCATACTAGTAGTTGATGATCTGTACCACAGTCAGCTCCAGGTTTTGTCTTTGTTGATGTTATAGAGCTTTTCCATCGTTGACTTCCACAGACGTAGTCAATTTGATTTTTATATAATCCATTGGGTGAAGTCCATGTGTACAGTCGCTGCTTGTGTTGCTGGAAGAAGGTGTTCGAGATGAATAGATCGTTGGTCTTGCAGAATTCTATCAGTCTTTCTCCAGCTTCATTTCTGTTGCCAAGTCCATATTTTCCAACTACTTTGTCTTCTTCTTTGTTGCCAACCTTTGCGTTCCAATCACCCATGACTATCAGGATATCCTGTTTGCATGTTCTGTCAATTTCAGCTTGTACTTGTTCATAGAAATCTTCAATTTCATTCTCTTCTGCAGCTGTTGTTGGGGCATATACTTGAATTATAGTTGTGTTGATAGGCATTCCTCATAGACGAATAGAGATTAAGCGTTCGAAGACTGCATTGTATTTCATTACAGTTCTTGCAAGTTTCTTCTTTATTATAAATGCAACACCATTTCTTCTTTGTCTTTCATTTCCAGCATAGTAGACCATGTGATCTTCTGATGCAAAGTGCCCGATGCCAGTCCATTTCAGTTCACTGACACCCAACAGATCAAGTTGTACACGTTCCATTTCATTCTTGACCACCTCCAACTTCCCTTGGTTCATTCTTCGTACGTTCCATGTTCCAATGTGTAAGACATCTTTACAGCTTCTGACTCTCATTTCATGCGCAGCTACATCAGCAGTCAGACGTCCTGAGGGCTTTGTTCTAACCACATCATAAATGCTGGCTTTACTCTGAAAAGTCTTCAGCTCTTCCCCAGTAGCTAGTTGAGTGCCTTCCAACCTGGGGGTCTCATCTTCCAGCACTACAGCACAATTTGTTTTGTTGTAACTGTCCATTGGGTTTTCATGGCAAGATACAGAAGTAGATTGCCGGGCCTTTCTTCCGCGCAGTTTAAGTTTGGTGTTGTTGCCGTTGTCACAGAAATGTGATCCTCCGCCGTCAACACTATCCCATTCTGCTGCTGCCCAGATGGGTGGTTTGTCTTGGTCTGGCATCTCAGCTGAGACCTGTCCATCTTGGGAGACCATGCCAGTAGTTAAACTACCGATAGTTTAGCTCTCAGCATCGCTGATGCACACAAGCCCTCACAGCATGACAAGCTGCAAACCAAGTGAGGGAGGCTTTAACCTC
Source organism: Ichthyophis bannanicus (assembly GCA_033557465.1). Classification (NCBI taxonomy): domain Eukaryota; kingdom Metazoa; phylum Chordata; class Amphibia; order Gymnophiona; family Ichthyophiidae; genus Ichthyophis; species Ichthyophis bannanicus. The sequence continues at coordinate 706,649,969 of CM066031.1, forward strand.
CTCAAAAATTCCTGCAGCCCTTATGCACTGTTCACTCTCTCTAAGACGGGCACTGAGGTAGCATATTGGGTTCCCCCCCCCCAGTAGTGGCTGTCCTACCTAAGACACGAGGTTTGGACTCATAAGGGGATTTGTTTATCTCTAGAACACTAGAGACAGTACTGTGCAGGACAGGGGACCTGCTAGACATAGCAAGGCATTTAATACAGGAGGTATTAGTCAAGCTACCTACTATCATGTAATTGCAGCTGGGATAGGTACCACAGGTTTTGCTTCCACCATTTCCAGGCACAAATAGTAAATAACAATAAAAAAGGTGTGGGAGATGTCAGCATACATCAGCAGGACATTATGCCTAGCATAGGTGTCATGGCTGTTCCCAGACCTTGGATTTCAAGCAGCTTTGTTACTCTGGTGATGTCAGTCTCCAAACTTAATGAGGGTAGTTTACAAGATGAGATTAGCTCTGACCCCCTGGTGATGTCAGTCTCCGGGCCTGATGAGATTGGTCTGCAGCCCCTCCTTGCTAAATCAAGAATAGCAGACCTCAAAGGGAGGTGACTGGAAACAATCGCAGACCTCAAAGGGAGGTGCTAGAGAAAATTCACTATAAAGGACAGAAATACTTCCTCTTTCTCTCTCTCTCTCTATTCATCAGACATGAAGGACAGGAAGCTCTGACAATCACTTCTCCTCACCCCTCCCCCTCTCTCTCTGATCTCTCTCACACACACATGCACACACATAGAGTCTTTCATATACTCTATTCTCTCTCACACTTCACACATGCACACACACATATAGATTCATTGATGCACACTGAAGCAGCTCTATAACAACCACTATATAACTCTGTACCTATGTAATAAGCCTATTTCGATATAAAACTCTTACACCAGTTTTGGTTGTCTTATTTATGCTGCTTACCCTACTGTCTCTGTGAAATTAACCCAGGACCAAACGGAGAGTAGACCAGAAGATTACATTTCAGAAGATTACAGAAACGTGATGTCCTATGACAAAATGGAGGTCATTTTCGGATTCAGCGCACCAAAAAAACATAAAGATTACGTGGAATAACCAAAACAGCTCTCAAAAAAAACTTTTTTGCAGACCTGTGATATGATTGTAAAATTTCTTTCCAGTCTGCGATTTATTGTTTGTAATACAAGTCAGACGCCAGCAAGGATCTAACTGACACACTACTTTGCACAGCCCAGTGAGAACGTGCACACAGATTCCTTGACATACTGGGCACACGAGTCTGCCATCTGGCCACACCTAGCCAAGGTTGAGCAGCATTTGCTCTTCTGCCCTCCAACTAGTGTGCCCAATGAAGGTATATTCTCCATGGAAAGGGATATCGTGGCTCTGATCATTCATGGCTGGCATTGGACTTGGTGGAAAAGCTAGTGTTTCCAAAGACAAATCTCCCGTCGCTTAGGTTTCCTTTATTTTCATGCCACTGGGAGGAGAAATGAGAGTACAGCTGTACTGAGGGGCAGTTGTGGAAACTCTCTGACTTCAGTGCATCTATTAGCTGTGTTTCTGACAGTTTGCACTACAGTCTCTCAAGGATGGTGCTCATTTCCAGTGGTTACATTTCAGGCCCTCATGGCCAAAACCTAAAAGAAAAAGTAAGACAAAGAAAAAAAAGCAAAACAAAAAGAACCAAAAAAAGTCTCCCTCTGCTGCTGGTCTCACTATCCTGCCATTTCTGTCACGGCTTGCCCCTTTCTTGCCAGTCCTGCTCTTGATATCCAAATCACAGCCATACTGCAGCTGTTGCAAATCTTACATCTGCCTGCACAGCCACTCTGTAGCATGTTATCATGTTTCCAGTGGATATGTTTAGGCCTACATGGTAAAAATAAAAAATAAAAAACATTAAAGAGAAAAAATGGCATAAACAAAACAAAAAAAGATTGCCCAGGGGTGGCTGAAGACATTCTGCTGTCAGAGGCAAGAGATGCACTGGTGCCCCACACCCGGCAGCCAACATGGAAAAGCCTCCTCAGAGCTTTAGTTAGGGAACAGGAGGTCCCCTCACTCAGAATCAGTCAGGTGGTTGCTCCAAGAATAAAGAAAGCAATTTATCCCCAGGCTATATAATATTTTTTTAAAACTTTGCAATGATTTTATATGCAGCAACAATTGTAGCAGTTAACTTAAATAGCCTGTAAATTTAATATAAAAATCTAATACAAACCATATAGACTCCTAACACTACACACTGGATCAGCATGATATTTAATGTAAATATATATTTCGCAAAAGACAAAGGAGATCCAAGGAGATCGCACACCAAGGAGCAAAAAAACAGCAAGAACCAAAGTGCAGTTTATAACATCAAGATAACATTAGTATAACATTCTATTTTGGTGCAGAGCAGAACTAGGACATTTCCCACAGAACTCAACATACCAAAAAAAATTTCTGATTTGATGTCAACTCTGTAGCAGCAAGATAAACCCTCATGAATACTGGGCATTTTGTGAAGTAATACAAAACCCTACAAAGAAATTGCTTAGGACCTATAGAGAAAATCTACTATACCATAATAGCATCAACTTCCAAAGCTTATACAAGGGGCCTGCGCTGTTGAGAACGACACCTGTAGAGTGTGCCTGCATCCCCCTGCTTGTCTGCGGTGAACATCCATACACCTATTCAGAAAGCCAAAACAATGTTCCCCGTGAAATTTTTATCTCCAAGTTATAATGCCCTATTCAATGTAATTTCAGTTTGTTCAATGTAAACCGCCTTGATATCATGAAAGGTGGTATATAAGAAATGTTAAATATATAAATAAGCCAGATTGCTACCAATTCCTACATAGAAATCCCATGCTAACAGAACATGTCGCCTCAGTCACACATGCAGAACACAATAAATCCTCACTAAGTAGGGGATATATTACTACAAACTAAAAATTGACAGGGGGATATGCAAATCCATTTAGGCGACTGCCTAAATGTCGCTCAGCGGGATATTCAGCGGCACTAATACATCTTGATGCTAGCCAGCTAGAGCAGAGGTGGCACATGGGGATTACAGGCTAGCACAAAATTCAGCCACTAGCTGGTTATTCCAAAGCAGCAAAACCTAGGCATCTGAAAGGCTCACCTAATTTTTGCTGCTTTAGCTAACCGGCCAGCAGCTGAATATTGCTGCTAACCGGTTAGCAAAGTACTATCCAACCAAACCAGATATTAAATACCGGTGGGCGGATATGACCTGGCGTTGAATATCTTTGAAGTTCACCAGCGATGGCTAGCTACTTTATCAGCACTAGCCATTGTCTCTGATTCTCCCCCCCCCCACCCTCCCACAAACATGTGTAGATAAAAATTAAACTGAAACCCCAAGTAGCCAGACTCTGCATCAGTGGCTACATCCCTGCATGCAATACAGCACCACAGAAACAGAGAGAGATGCATATGCCTCTGTACTGATATATTCCAATCACGAAATTGAAAATAAAATTCATTGTTTTACTTTTGTTGACTGGCCATTTTATTTTCTAATCATGTTGATCTCGGTCTCTGGTTTCTGCTTTCTTCTGTCGTCTTTTAACTCACTTTTGAGGGTCTCCAGCCCATCTGCCACTTCTCTTCCCTCCTGTATTTTTCACTTCCTGGCATCTCTTGACATTTATTTCGTTTCAGCTTTCTTCCATGTATTTTTTTCTCTATCAACTCAGATTTTACTCCTTCTTAGCATCCAATCCTCGATTACTGCATCTTCCAATTTTCAACCCTTAACACAGTCGTCTCCTTCCTCACCTCTCCTCTTCCCTAGCCTCTTATTCCCCACTCTAACTCTCCCTTTCTCTCCTCCTCCCCCGGCGTCCAGCATATCTCCCCTTCTCTCTTCCATTCTCTAGTGTGTCAATCCCCTCTCTCCTCTATCCAGCACCTCGTCCCCTTTTTCTCACCCCACCATTTTTTCTCTCTCCCTATTCCTCCCTTGTGTATATCCTTCATTCTCTCTTCACATGTCCAGCATCTCCCTTCTGCTTCTCCCCAAAACCCATGTCCAGCATTTCACATCTTCCTCACCTTCTTCCTTCCCTCCCTCCCTAGCATTTCAGCCTATCTTTTCTCTACCCCTGTGCCCAGCATCTCCTCTCCACTTTTCCATGTCCAGCATTGGCCCTTTCCCTTCATCTCCTCCCCCCTTCCCATGACCAGCATTGGCCCTTTTCTCCAGGAACAAGCAGGAAGTCAGTCCTCAGATATGGGTGATGTCGATGCCAACAGAGTCCTCACAGAAGCATCTCCCCAGCTTTCAAAGAAAGCCTTTGGGAGATGCCACCACGCATGCATAGTCCCCTTCCCGTCCAAGGGTACCATCTTGGTCAGTCTTCCTTTTTCCGTGGAGCCCTACAGACGTTTGTCTTGTTCCCCCCAGACAAAAAAGTTGATTTCTCGTACACGGTTTTACACCTTTCCAGCTCGCTCCTGTTCCTTTCCCGCCTTCGAGGTCTGCTGCCTTGGCATCGGGTCTCAAACCTTAGTTTTATTTTCGTTAGGTTCCTCCAGCGCTTTTGCGCCTTTTTCAACCGCTGGCCGTGCCGAGGGTCTGTGACCTTGCTGGGGTCCTTTTTGCCCCAATAGCCACCGGTTTTAAGAAATGTGATAGGTGCTCCAAAAACATGTCTCTCACCGACACAATTGTTAGCTCTGGTGTCTGGGCACCGACCATGACCTGGAGGAATGCCCCCTGTGCAAAAAAGATATTCACCAAGGCCACCCAGAGCCACTGGCTAAAACAAGATGACATCTTCCATAGAGCAGAATCAACCCCAGTTTCCTCGGTAGCCTCGCACTTAAAGGCCCCGCACTGACCCTCGGAGTTGCATAAGGCCTCTACGGTTCCAGAGTGCTGACATTCCAAGCAAGGGTCCCCGGAGCAGAAGCATAAGAAGAAAAAGAAGACCTCGAGAGCCTCATCATGGGAGGCTGACAAGCCTGGGAAATCCTGTGCACGGTCCCTGAGCCCCTAATAGGAGTCAGAGTGGGAGCGGCCACGGAAGGTACCAGGACTGAAGTCAAGGACTTGGTGACGTACTCCAGTTTCCCGAGGACCATCCCATTGAGGATCCCTCTCCTCCTCGACACTAGACCCAGTAACCCCGGCTTCGATGTTAATGGCTGCCACCCCAGAGTGGGAAAATCAAATATTAGCACTTGAAAAAAGCCTTTCTGCATTTATTGCGTCCCAACAGGTGCTGATGCCTGACCCTGCTGGCACTCATGCTGAGACTACAGGGACCTCAGTGCTGAGGACTCCCTGGGCTGCCAAAGTGATCCCCGAGAGCCAGATGCCTCGGGTAGATCCTCGGCGAGGGTCTCAATCTCATTCCCGCTCTTCGGGGGTAAGGCTTTACTCCAGACATCCGACCTCAAGCAATGGGTGCAGGAGAAGATCCTCAACGTCCCATGCCTCTGGATTCAGCTCTTCGGCAAATGCATGGAGGACAAGGCTGCCGAGATCGAGCCAGAGCATGTGACTCAGACTCAACTCTGGAGGAAGACTTCCACTCTTCTGAGGAAGAAGCCTCCAGGAAAGAAATTTTCTTTCCATAGAAAAGGCCAACCCTATCGAGGCTATCCTCCATACCCAGCCACCCAGACCCCTCAGCAAGGTCACCAAGGCAAGGGAGTGGGCCAAGGGCGACACAAGCCCAAAGGCCCCAGACTCCAGCCCAGGCAGGGGTTTTGACACCCCAAGCATAGCCTCTCTTCCCTTGGAAGGTTAGCTGCCCACAGGGGGGCCTCGATCACCACTGACTCTTGGGCACTACAGGTGGTAAGGGATGGTTACCTCCTCCCCCTGGACCAACCGCCTCCACCCTCCTTCCTTGGGGAGCCTCCTCAGACTCCCCTGCACTAGGTCCTGTTCATAAAAGAACTGGCAGGCCTTCTCAGGGACAGGACTGTAGAGCCCATACCTCATCACCTTAGAGGAAAGGGGGTTTACTCCAGGTACTTTCTGGTCCCAAAGAGAACAGGAGGACTTACGGCCCATCCTGGACCTGAGAAACCTGAACAAATTCCTGGTACAGGAGAAATTCAAGATGCTCTACCTTGGAATATTGCTGCCCTACTTCCAGCAGGGAGATTGGCTATTTTTTTATTTATTTATTTAACAGTTCTTCTATACCGCTCTATTCTAGATCAGAGCGGTTTACATCCAACATCAACCATACAACACAGGGACCCTGAGTTGCATTTACAATAAACAGGAGATCAACTTGGAAGTAACTGGGGGGAACTATGTACATTGTATAACATATCTACATCTTATTTACACTGGGGGTCCTGATTCCATTTCAGTGGGTATCTTCTGATATGCTATGCTCCTTGGACCTGAAGGATGCTTATACCCACATTCTTATCCATCCCAGTCACAGGCAGTACCTAAGGTTCATGGTCAGGGTGCAAGAAACTAAAAGAGAGCGAGAATCACAGCACTGTTTATAATACCAAATTATAACTCAGTTTTATTTTGTTGTTAAAAACTGCATTATGGTTCTTGCTTTTTTCTTTCTGAACATATATTTTGCATCCACACAACCCTCTTCAACAGTGGATACAGAACAGAACCAGGACATTCATACACAGAACTCAATATCTTAAAAAAAAATCTGATTCCAATCATCTCACTAACAGCAAACATTCTCCAGTACAAGGCATATTGTGAACTAATACAAAACCCTATAACAAAGTCACTGAAGATCGGTAGAGCAAAAATGGCTTGCTGGGGTGCGGGGAGGGGGAGTTAGAGGGCTAGCTGTCTTTGGGGAAGCGTAGTAGCCTGTAGAAGTAAGGAATAGCAGTGCAAAGGGTGGGCCACTGAGGCCATGACCCCACCAATATTTTGCTCAGCACAGCATCAGCAATGACAGAACTTGGAAGCAGAGCTGGAGATTGGCTTGTTTGGCCCCTCCACCAAAAAAGATGTTACAATACCCCTGCAGCAGTGGACAGGTATGGAGGAGCGTAGGCCTGGAGGAAATGTTTAAAAGAGCAGTAGCCTACCATGAGTTGGTGGTGGGACTGAAAAAGCAGTAGTCTAGTGGGGGAATGGAGGAGCAGTCACTGGTTCCTGTGCTGAGAGAATGTATGGAGCTCCAATAGAGTAGAGTGGGGTGGAAGTATGGAAAAGTGTATAGGAATAGAAAACTAGGATGGGGCTGGAAGCAGTATATAGGGCTGGAGGGAGGAAGGGGCCTGTTGAGACACTAGTTGCACATATACATCCTTATGTTTAAAAAACAAAAAGGAGAACTCCATTAATAAGGTTTGAAATTCTGCCTGTGAAAACCCCAAAACAGTCTTTTTCACTTATAGTTTGCTGATTTTCAAAAATATTTCCTTACTGATATTAAGAACTCTATAACTATCACATTTAACAAAAATAGAAAGGAAGTTCATGGCTATAGACAGAATTATTTGTTCCACAAAATGACACTTGAAACATTTGAATCTTCACACTGAGAAAATGGCCTTGATAAATTACCCATACATGTTACATCTTCTGAACTCCAGACGGAGGATCTCTTTGGCACAATGCAAGTACTACGCCGAGCATTAGCAATAAGGTCCTTTTTCCACCTATGGCTACCAGCGGTTTCAAAAAGTGCGACAGGTGCGGGAAAATTATGTCCCTCACTGATACGCACGACTGCTGCCTCCGGTGCCTCAGCCCGGACCACGACCCGGCAGTCTGTGATCTGTGTAAAAAAAGATGTCATTGAAGGCCTTGAGGAGCAGCCAGCAGCAGCATGATAAGAGTTTTCCTGACTCCTCCCCCCATGCCTCCGAGAGCCAGGACCTCGTCTTGAGGCCTCCACGACTCGGGAGGAGCACTCTGAACCAGAGTGTCATCGAGGGTCCTCGGAGAGGGGTCTCCCTCGAGGGAACAGAAGAGAAGGAAAAACCCTCAAAGGCAGCATCTCTGGATGGTTCCGAGCGGCCTGGCTCCTCTTGGGGCTGGTCGCGGAGCCCCGAGCGCCTGCCCGGTGCGTTGGTGAAGGAGTGCCCAGCCAAGTTTCCTCGCAGGGACACGGACGCAGATTGGCCTAGGCAAGTACATACTGTCCTAGTCGAGGACTCTCCTCCTCCTTTTCAGTGCCCGAGCTGGAGGCTGCGGAGCTTCCGGTACTGGTGTCGAGGATGGCGGCCTTGGAGCGCAGTTTTACTGTCTTCATGGAACAGCAGTGGGTGCTGATGTCCGGCACGTCCGGTTCCTCTGCCCCGACCACCAAGGTCTTGATGTCAAAGTTGACCCCGGAGGCCGAGCTGATCCTCGAGACCTTCTGGGCTCGAGTCGATCCTCGGCCAAGATCGCACTTGGCCTCCCGCTCATCGGGACCGAGGTCATCACCACCGAGCCTGCAGGCATCTGGGCAGATGGCGCCGGGACACTCGATGCCCAAGGAGCCCCACGAGTCTTCCTTGGAGGCCTCCGCTTGGGAGATTGAGGACGAGAAGTCCCTGGACACTCGGTGCCATTGGGATGTCACCTCTGATTCCCCGGTATCTGAACCTCAGAGAAGGTCCCCACCGGAGGATATGGGTTTTTTGGACTTCCTGCAGGATATCTCCAAGACTTTGGCATTCCCGACGGAGTCCGAGGAGGATCCTTGAACTGACGAGTTTGAGATCCTCCAATACGAGGCTCCCCTTCGAGAAGCCCTCATGGTGCCCATTCCTCCTATCTTGGAATGACTTATGCTCCGCATGTGGGAGGCGCCAGCAACGATGCCGGTAATCAGCAAGCAGCTCAACTCGATGTATCGAGTCCGCCGGAGTCCTGGGTTCCAAAAATCACAACTGCCGCACAACTCCATGGTTGTGGAGTCGGCCATGCATCGACTGAAGAATCAAAAGACGCACTTCTCGGTGCCCCCCAGTAGGGAGGCGCGCACCTTGGATGCCCTCGGCAGGAAGTGTTTCCAGGGTGCAATGCTGAATTGTCAGATCCAGGCGCACCAGCTGTACATGGCATGTACCTGAGAGACCAGGCGAAGGAAATCGCTGGGTTCTCATCTGATCTCTCCAAGGAGCCTTTGCAGCGCTTCAAGGGCCTGTCCAAAGCTGTCCGTAAATGCTCCAAGTTCATGTCTCGGGTGGCCTATGACGGGTTCGAGTTGGCGGCACGAGTAGCTGCGGCTGGCACCGGTGCACACCACCAAGCTTGGCTGCAGTCATCCGACCTCGAGGAATGGGTTCAGGACAAATTGGTCGATGTCCCATGCCAAGGGGAGACCCTCTTCGGAAAGCCCATGACTGACAAGGCTGCAGAGCTGGCGACTGAGTTCATGACGAGGACACTGCTCTCTAAGAAGACCTCTGCCCCTTCTCATAAGAAGGGCTCGGGTAAAAAGCCCTTTTACCTGAGGAAGTCCACTGCGTACCAAAACTACCCCCCCCCCCTTTACCAGGTCTCCCCAGCTCCCCAACAGGGGCAGCAGGCCAAGGGACAGGGGCATGACCTGCATAAGCAGAAGACCCCTCAATTCCTGTTTGGCCTCAGTGTCCTCCTGGTTCTTCTCTAATTTTTTGCATGTGAATCCCTCCAAAACATCTGCCATTTGGTTTACCTCCGGTGCCCCTATTCCACCTCTTGCCCCTGTTCTGTCCTGCTCTCCATTACCAGTAGTCTCCTCCCTACGCTACCTTGGAGTCACCCTGGATTCTGCCCTATCTTTCAAAGAACATATTTCATCTGTCGTACAGCGGTCCTTTCACACCCTAAGATAACTCCGTGCCGTTCGCCCCTTCATATCAGTCTCCTCCATGACCACATTATTACTGTCTTTGGTGGTATCTCGCTTGGATTACTGTAATGTTGTCCTGGCCAGCCTTCTCCAAACCCAATTGCGGAGATTACAACTTGTCCACCACACAGCTGCACGTATTCTCACACATGCCTCCCATTTCGATCACATCACCCCCATCTTGATTCACTTACACTGGCTTCCCCTCGTTTTTCGTATACAGTTCAAAGTACTTATATATATATATTTATTTATTTATTTTATTTACATTTCTTATATACCGCATTATTCGACATCAGCGCGGTTTACATCGAACAAAAATTCAGACAGATACATGTGTCTGAGTTTACAATAAAACAGGATTACAAACTTGGATAACAAGGTAGTTACAAATAACAGGACAGCCAACTTGAATGTTTTATGTGCATAAAACTATCCACACCGGTATTCCTCTCTACCTTGCCGAGCTAATCCATCTTCATTCGTCTCACCGCTTTCTCAGATCGATCCACCTGAACTGTATGTCCCTTCCTTCCCCTTCACAAACCCACCTTGAGTCTACCCGCTCCTCAGCATTTTTCTGTTTGGGCCCCCGACTCTGGAACTCGCTCCCCCACCCCCCCCCCGCCCTCCGGTTAGAACCCTCCTATAAAATTTTTAAGACCAAGCTGAAGACCCACCTTTTCTGCACTGCCTTTAACCTTCCTCCTCCCTCCCTCCACTCCTCTTTCCCCCCGCTGAATCAGGATGTATTTAGCCCTCTGTTACTCTGTTGCTTTATTCTATTTCTCCACTCTATCCTTTCTCTTAATTTTTTTTTATGGCGTTCCTTTCCTTTTCAGCAGCCTTATATTTTGTTATTGTACACCGCTCTGGTGCCATTGGTAAAGAGCGGTATATTAAATGAGCCAATAAAGATAAAGACCCCCAACCCCAGGATCAGGCTCCGGCCCAGCCTGGTGGGGGTTTTTGACTCCTGCAGCATGGCCCTTCTCCCAGCTGGAGCTGGACAGCCCACAGGAGGTCGGCTCGCCTTGTATGCCCATAGGTGGGGAACCATCACCACCAATTCATGGGCATTATAAGTGGTCAGGGAGGGATACCTCCTCCATCTAGCCCAAGTGCCTCCACACTACTTCCCAGGAGAGCCTATCAGGTCTCCCCTTCACCGGGACCTTCTTCTGAAGGAGTTGGCAGGCCTTCTTGAGGATCAGGCAGTGGAACCGGTGCCCACCACCTCACAGGCAAGGGGTTCTACTCCAGGTACTTCCTTGTGCCAAAGAGGACAGGGGGCCTAAGGCCCATCCTCGACCTCCGCAAGCTCAACAAATTCCTGGTGAGGGAGAAATTCAAGATGCTCTCCCTTGCCTTACCTCCGCCAGGAAGACTGGCTATGCTCCTTGGACTTAAAGGATGCCTACATACACACATCCTAATCCACCCAAGCCACAGGCAATATTTTCACTGGTAATATTTATCAATCCACCCAAGCCACAGGCAATATTTTCACTGGTAATATTTATCAATATTTTCATTGGTAATATCATTACCAATACAGAGTGCTACACTTTGGCCTTGCCTCGGCCTCCAGTGTATTCACAAAGTGCCTGGCGGTGGTCGCCACCTTCCTCAGGCTTCAGAGGATCTTTGTCTTCCCCTATCTCGATGACTGGCTCATCAGGTGTGCAAAGGCCCCCGAGGTGCAGCGGCTCGCAACCCGCACCATCCACATCCTGCAGCACTTGGGGTTTGTGATCAACTGCCCCAAGTCCAGCCTTTGCCCGGCACAGGAGCTGGAATTCATTGGGGCAAGGATCAACACCATTCAGTCAAAAGCCTTCCTGCCTGCACACAGGGCAAGAAGATTCATAGCCCTAGCCGAGGACATAAAGCACTGTCACTCAGTGCCAGCAAGGCATCTACTGCACCTCCTCGGGCACATGGTCTCCACGGTCCATGTCACTCCAGATGCCCGCCTCCAAATGCAAGCTGCGCAGTGGTGCCTCAGGGACCAGTGGTCCCAGGCCATGGGACATCTCCAGGACAGGGTCCGGGTGACCGAGCGCCTGGTGTGGCCCCTGAACTGGTGGCTCTCGCCCCATCACCTGGAGGTGGGGATGCCCTTCCAGGCCCCTCAACACTTGAGGGTCCTCACCTCAGATGCCTCCCTGCTGGGCTGGGGAGCCCATTGCTAGGGATACTGCACACAGGGAATTTGGTGCTCAGACGAGAGTGCCCAACAGATCAATCTGTTGGAATTGCATGCAATCCGTCTCGCCCTGAAGGCTTTCAAGTCAGTACTGGGCCGCAGGTCTGTTCTGGTACAAACGGACAACCAGGTTGCCCTGTTCTATGTGAACAAACAGGGGGGCACAGGGTCCTGTGCCCTCTGTCAGGAAGCCCTAGATCTGTGCTCTTATGCAGTCCAGCAGGGAATTCTCCTCAAAGCCGTATACCTGCCGGGCCAGGACAACCGGCTGGCTGACAGACTCAGCAGGATGCTCCAGCCGCACGAGTGGCAGCTGGACCGGGAAGTAGCCAACAGGCTTTTCCAGATCTGGGGGGGAACCGGTGATGGACCTGTTTGCAAGCCCAGACAATCACCAGTTACCCTGCTTCTGCTCAAGGCAGCCCCACCCCGCCAGAGTGGCAGCCGACACCTTTCTATTCTCATGGTTGGTGGGTCTTCTGTATGCTTCCCCCCCCGATGCCTCTGATTGCCACGACTCTATTCAAGATCCTTCACGACAGAGTCTCGGTCATCCTGATAGCCCTACGGTGGCCCAGGCCACAGTGGTTTCTGCTTCTCCTACAACTAGCAGTGGAGACCCCCATTCCTTTGGGGTCAACTCCACGGCTCCTGTTGCATCCCAACCTCAGCTCCCTTTCGCTGACAGCGTGGCTACTGAGATGGTAGCTCTGGCCCAGCTCCTCCTTTCGAAGGAGGTGGAGGAAGTGGTGCTGGCTTCGCGCAGAGCATCTACCAGAAGGGCGTACGCCTTCAAGTGGTGCAGATTTGTGCTTTGGTGCGCTAAGCAAGGGATAGACCCCTTCTCTTGTCTGGTGATTGTGGTATTGCAATACCTTCTCCACCTCTCTGGGACGGGGCTTAAGTCCAACTCCATCAGAGTGCATCTCAGTGCCCTAGCGGCAAACCACTATCACGTGGACGGAAAGCCCCTCTCAGTTCATCCACTGGTATCCCGGTTTCTAATGGGCCTACTCCTGTCAAAGCCCCCAGTTCACCCCCCGGCGACTGAATGGGATCTCAATGTAGTGTTGGGGCAGCTTACCCGGCTGCTCTTTGAGCCATTGGCCATGTGCCACCTCCATTATCTCTCCTGGAAGTTGGTTTTCTTGGTTGCGCTCACTTCCGCCCGGAGGGTGAGTGAGCTCCAGGTCCTCGTAGCGGAGAGGCCTTATATCAGGTTCTACAAGAACAGGGTGGTGCTTCACACGTACCCCAAGTTCCTTCCAAAGGTGGTCTCCTCGTTCCACCTCAACCAGAGGTGGTTCTTCCCACCTTTTTTTCCAGGCCGCATGCCAGCCAGGCAGAGGCGGTCCTCCATACCCGGGACTGTAAAAGGGGCTCTGTCCTTCTACATTCAACATACTCAGGGTCACCGGAAAGCCTCCCAGCATTTCGTTTCCTATGACCCCAGTAAGCTGGGGGAGGCGGTGGCCAAGCGTACACTGTCCACATGGGTGGCGGACTATATTGCCCGGGCTTATGAGGAAGTGAGGCTCCGCTGGAGGGCCATGTTACGGCTCATAGGGTCAGGGCCATGGCTTCATCAGTGGCTCACTTACGCTCTGTTCCTCTGGCAGACATTTGCCGGGCTGCCACCTGGTCTTTGGTTCATACCTTCGCAGCTCATTACTGCCTGGACAGGGAGTCCTGACGGAACAGTGCCTTCGGCCAGGCTGTACTCGGTAACCTTTTCGGAGTCTAGGCAACTCCTACCCTCCTCCGACCCTTCTGTTCAGGCTATCGGAGTGCTACTTTCCTTGGATGCAAGTCCTTTTTTCCCTGATTAGGGATTTCATTGCGGCTGCTTGCAGCTCTCGATGAGGGAGCCGTTTTTGGCTATAGGTTCATGGTAGCCTGTAGCTGGGGAGTCCCTTATGTGAGGACTGACTTCCTGTTTGTTCCCAGAGAAAACGTAGTTACTCGCCTGTAACAGTTGTTCTCCGAGGACAGTAGGAATCAGTCCTCACAACCCTCCCTCCTCGCCTTGGAGTTCCAGTCCTGTTATTTTTCATTTCTTTTGCCATCTTTTTAGCTATGTCATTTGACTGAGCAAGATGGCACCCTTCGGCGGGAAGGGAACCATGCATGTGTGGTAGCAAGTCCCAAAGGCTTTCTTTGAAAGCTGGGGATTTGCTCCGCGCAGGCTCCGGCTCTGTCGACATCACCCATATGTGAGGACTGATTCCTGCTGTTTCCGGGAACACCTGTTACAGGTGAGTAACTATGCTAAATTCTATAAACTGACCTAGTCCAACAACTAAATTGAAAATGTTTTTTTTTTTAACCCTTCTGACCCCATTGCTGGAATCGGGGACAGGAAGCTGCTAAACAGGTGGGAATTGGGGACACAGCTCTAAAATCAGGAACAATCCCCAAAAATCAGGGACATCTGGTCACCTTAATAATATGTCTTTTTAGGTCAAACCTTTGCGACTAGCAGACATCAAATTTACATGTTTGGAGCTTAAATCAAATTTGGTGAATCTAGTGCACAGCTGTGCTGACTTCTCCTCCTGTGCCTTCCTGTCAGTTTTTAGACTGCTGTGAATCACCTGAACACATCTCGCTATTCACTTTCCAGAACATAAAATGATTTTCAGCACAGTGAGCCCTGGGTCCTTGTGACTGGCACTAGTTTATATAAGTATCTAATTGAGATGGAAATGCAGAATAGGACAAGAAAACAGAGTTACTTACCTGTAACGGAGTTCTCCGTGGACAGCAGGATAAGTCAGCCACACCTGGTGTCGTCCACCGACGGCGCCGTGACGGAAGTGCTCTGTAGCTCAGAATCTTCTGAGCATGTGTGAGGTGGTCCCACCTCCCCAGCCCGCCCCTAGCCGGCCAGTTGGTGACTAGCTATGCCGTTACGGCTAGGTGCGGTGCGCAGGCCACCCTCATGAAGGGGAGGCGGGTGGGATGGTGTGGCTGACTTATCCTGCTGTCCACGGAGAACTCTGTTACAGGTAAGTAACTCTGTTTTCTCCTAGGACAAGCAGGATGTGTCAGCCACACCAGGTGTCTCCCGAGCTAATTTACGCTGAGGAGAATGAGGGAGGCATGCGTAAGATGCAACCTTTATTGTGAACAACAGGTAAAAACAATCGCAACTCTCCGCAGAGGGGAGAGGTAGGCATAACTGTGCAAACTCGTGAACAGTGCAAACAACAATAGTGCAGAACAAAGCATAGCTGTGCAATATTGTGGACAGTGCAAACAACAACAGTGCAAGAACAATAGTGCATAACAAGTAACTAGTGCAATAGCTATTCAGAGCAATAGTGGAAACACATAGGCAGGCAATTGTTCCAGAGTCCTTTAGGTCAGTCTCGTGCAGTGCTCGTACTCACGGGAGCCATGGCAGAGGATAGGACTGCCCTGCCGAACGAGCCGTCAGTCTCAGAATGAATGTCGAGGCAGTAGTGTTTCTGAAAGGTGAGGTGGGAGGACCAGGTGGCGGCTTTGCAGATATCGCTCACTGGAATCTCCTGTGCACAGGCCAAGGAAGCGGCTATTGCGCGGAGCTGGTGTGCACTCGCCCTGTTTGCTGGGAGTGCGCCAGCCCTCTGCAGACAATAGGCAACGCAGGTTGAAATCCAGAGGGATAGCGTACGTTTGGTAACAGGTCTCCCTGGTTTGTTCGGGTCGAAGGAGACGAACAGCTGTGTCCCCCGACGAGTGGCCGATGTCCTGTCGATGTAGGTGCGTAGAGCACGTACGCAATCCAGAGAATGAAGATGTTGCTCTTCGGGGGATGAATGTGGTGCTGGGAAGAAGGATGGCAGCTCCACTGCTTGGTTGATGTGAAAGGCGGAGGCGACCTTTGGCACAAATTTGGGGTGGGTCCGTAGGGATGCCCGGTTGGGATAGAGTTGCGTGTATGGCGGGTGCGCAACAAGAGCCTGTAACTCGCTAACCCTCCGGGCAGAGGTAATGGCGACGAGGAAAAGGGTCTTCCAGGCGAGATACTTTCCCTCGGCTGTGGCCAATGGTTCAAATGGCTCTTGCATAAGCTGTTGTAGAACGATGTTAAGGTCCCAGGAGGGTACCGGTTTCTGTACTGGTGGCTTTAGATTTCGGAGCCCCCTCATGAAACGGGTCACAATGGGAAGGGTGGCGATAGAGCCTGAAGTTGTGCTATCTGTGCGCTCGTGTAGAGAGGCAATGGCCGCCAGGTGCACCTTGATGGATTGTGGTTTCAAACCCGATCTGCAGAGGAGGGCTAGATACTGTAGGATTGCGGGTATCGGGCAAGAGGCTGGGTCAACTCCTTGGTCCTTGCACCAGATAGTGAAGCGTTTCCATTTGAGGCCGTATGCCTTTCTGGTAGATGGTCTTCGGGAAGCCAGAACGATTTGTTGCACATCCGGAGGAAGGTGTGAGCCGTTGAAGGTTAGCCTTTCAGCCTCCAGGCTGTCAAAGCTAGCGTCTGGAGATTGGGGTGCCAGGTTAGGCCCCCTTTCTGGGTTAGGAGGTCTGGTCTCAGAGGTAACCGGAGTGAGCTGCAACAGCAGGGAGAACCACATTTGTCGTGGCCAATAAGGGGCGACCAGAATCACGTGCGCTTTCTCCTCGATGATACGTTGTATCGTGTTCGTCAAGAGAGGTGTCGGGGGGAAGGCGTATGCCATCTCCCAATTGCCCCAGGGAATGGCGAAAGCATCCGAGGCTACTCTCTGCTGTGACGGGTGCTTGGAGCAGAACAAGGGACATCTTGCGTTCTCCTCGTCGCAAAGAGATCAATTTGGGGTTTCCCCCAGCGCTGGAAGAGGTTGCGTGCCACTTCCATGTGGAGCATCCATTCGTGAGGTAGAAGCTGTCTGCTGAGCCTGTCTGCTAAGGCGTTCTGATCCCCGGGAAGGTAAGTCGCCTGAAGTGTGCAGTTGATGTCCAGTGCCAGAGCCCACGTGTCGAGGGCTTCCTTGCAGAGCGAACGGGAGCGAGTGCCCCCTTGCTTGTTTATATAGAACATTGCGACCTGGTTGTCCGTTTGTACCAAGACTGCTTCCCCTTTCAGGTGGGGCATGAAAGTCTGCAGGGTGTACCTGACGGCCCTGAGCTCGAGAAGATTGATGTGGAAATTTTGTTCTGCTGCAGTCCATGCTCCTTGTGTGCTGAGATGCAGTAGATGGGCCCCCCATCCCGTGGAGGAGGCATCCGTTGTGAGGATGAGCTGGTGTATGCGTGGGTGCAGGCACTTGCCCACCGAGAGGTTGGCTGGCTGTGTCCACCATCGCAGACCCTGGACAACACGGGCAGATATCGGAATGTGAGTGCTGAGTGGTTGGGAGAGTTGCTTCCAGTGCGTCCGTAGGTGCCATTGCAGTGTACGCATATACAGCCTCGCCAACGGAAGGACTGAAGTTGTTGCAGCCATGTGGCCTAGCAGACAGAGGATCGCGCGGGCCGAGGTATGTTTCTCCGCCGACATCCTCCGGGCTAGGTGGATGATGGTGTTGATCCGTGGTTTGGGCAGGAAAGCCTTGCAGGCTTTGGTATCGATTATCGCCCCGATGAACTCTGTGCGCTGGCGGGATCCAATCTGGACTTCTCTTTGTTGAGAAGGAATCCCACTCTGATCAGCAGGTCTGTCGTCTGGTGTACTGCCCTGCGGAGGTCGGAAGCAGAGTTCGCCGACAGGAGCCAGTCGTCCAGGTAGGGAAAGATGGCGATTCCTTGTTTGCGGAGGTGCGCCGCGACCACCGCCACACACTTTGTGAAGACTCTGGGTGCTGGGGATAGGCCGAATGGCAGGACTCGATACTGGTAATGACATCCCAGTGCTTTGAATCTGAGGAATTTCCTGTGGGAAGTGTGGACTGGGATGTGTGAATAGGCGTCCTGGAGGTCCAGCGTTGCCAGCCAGTCCCCCGCTCTGATGAGGGGGAGGATGGAGTTGAGCGAATACATCCTGAATTTCTCTTTTATTATGAATTTGTTCAGTTTTCTGAGGTCCAGGATCGGACGTAGGCCCCCTGACTTCTTGGGAATGAGGAAGTACCGGGAGTAGAAGCCAGTGTTGACCTGGTCCGTGGGAACCCGTTCTATCACTCTGGCCTGGAGAAGCTGCTGTATAAGTTCCAGCAGCGGCTGTTCCAGGTGTTGAGGAAGATGGCTGGTAGGTCGTCTGTGCTGGTGTGGAGGGGAGGAGAAGGGCAAGCGGTAGCCCGACTGGACTATCTGCAGGACCCACTTGTCCGTGGTGATCTCTTGCCAGGCTGAGAGGAACAAAGACAGGCGACCCCCAACCGGGGTATAGTCAGAAGGAGGAGGTGTCTTTCCCTGAGTGGGCAGGGTTGGACTGCTTCTGCTTCCGTTGTCGCGGTTGCTGTCGCTGAAAGGGCGCCTTCTGATAGGTTTGCCTGAATTTAGGTGCCTGCCACTGACGGTTGGATCCATAGAATTGCTTTGAGGTGGAGAAGGGCTTACGGAAATAGCCCCCTTTCTGGGTCCAAGAGGGGCGTTCGAGTCCGTCTGCCGCCAGTGTCTTTAGGGTGGTGCAGTCCTCTTTGAGGTCTTTCACGGTGTTGGCTACTTTGTCCCCGAAAAGAGAGTCACCTGAGCAGGGTGCATCCGCAATTCGGTCATGGGTGTTGTCGGAGAGACCTGAAGCCCGAAGCCATGCCCAACGGCGGGCGGAGATGGCCATGCCCGCAGTCCGGACGGCGGTATCAAAGGCATCGAAGGCTGTACTCATCAGATGCTTGCTGCATTCAGCTAACTCCTGCATGGTGGTTGAAGCAAGTGTGCGGGAGTCCTTGGAAAGGTCCTGTAGCTGCTTTTTAAGGTCTGCTAGGAGAGCATCCTGGAATAGGACGTGTTGAAATTGGTGGGCTGCCATTTTGGCGTTGAGCATAGCCCCTTGAAACACTTTTCTGCCGACGTCGTCCAGGCGTTTGGGTTCCCGCCCTGGTGGGTGGATTGTCTGGGTACGCGTGGACTTGGATCTCTTGAGAGCCGATGCCACCACGATAGACTGGTGGGGTAACTGCGCTCTGTTGAAGCCAGGCGCCGTGTGGACTATGTACTTGCTGTCCAAGCGTCTGGAGAAAGCTTGACCGGATGCTGGGGACTGCCAGAGTGTCAGCTGCTTGTCCTTCAACTTGCGGTGGAGGGGAAGAGCCATGGCTGGTTTAGGACTGCTTAGGTACTTCATGACCTCCGGTTCTTTTTCATCTGATGTTTCTTCCGTGGTCAGCCCCAGTTTAGAGGCCACTTTCCTGAGGAATTTAGGGTAGGTGAGGTCCTCAGGCACTGTAGGTGTAGGCTCGTCTGCCTCGTCCGTTGCGTCTTTGAAGTTGTCAGGGCCTGGACCTGATTCCTCCACCTCAGAGCAAGGTTCCAGGTTCTCAGCGTCGCTCTCCCCGGAGTCCAGCTGTGCTGGTGAGGGAGATCGCGCTCTGGAGGGGTCAGGGGAGGGAGTCCGCGCTCTGGGCGAGAGTCCGGGGTATAGAGGGGAGTGGGCTGAGTGTGTCTCTTGTGGACTAATAGCCCTAAGTTGCTGGTCTGGTCGTAGTGGAGCAGTCTGTTCCACCAGGCGAGATAGCAGATTAAGGATGGCAGAAGAGGTGGATTCAGATCTGCTGCTTCTGTACCTCTTGCTGCGATGAGAGCTGGATCTCCTGCTGTTAGTGGAGGAACCACCATGGGAATCCCTTGCCTCTGAGGGGGATCGATGTCTGCGCTTGGCAGACTTCTTCCTGCCCCTCTCACCTTCAGTGCGCTGACAGGGGGATTCCCTGCTGTCAGCGTGGTGATCGTGTTTCCCTCGTCGGCGCTGAGGATCAGCGCGGTCTGTGGAGCGGGAGCGGTGTTGACAGGGGGATTCCCTGCTGTCAGCGCGTCGATCGGGTGTCCCTCGTCGGCGCTGAAGAGCAGCGCGGTCTGTGGAGCCGGCGCGGTGTTGAGTGTTTCCGCGCCGGTGCGATGATCGGGCTTGTTGCTCCCGTGCAGGGGTTGATGGGGCTGAGTCAGCTGGCCTTGTAGAGGTGCTCCGAGATTCCCCTTCAGCGCGTAGTGACGTGCTGGGCAGGGGGGAGGGCTGTCTGCTGGAGGAGCCGCTGCAGCCAATCGAAGTGGAGGAGGCGTTTCCGGAGGCGGGGCCTGGCGGGGCCACGAGGGCAGCGCCATCTTGGCCGGCAGGAGGACCGCGTGGCCGGGGGGAAGGTCCCGGGATGGAGCCAACCGGAGAGGGGCTTACCAGAACGGCAGAGGCCTCTCCGGGGGCAGGAAGTCCAGCGCGGTCTTCGTTCTTTTTCAGCCGCGGTTTTTTAGAGGCAGTGCTGGGGAGCTTCTGTGCACCGGAACGCTCAACAGCAGGGTCCCGGGAAGACTTTGCTGAATCAACAGACCTGGCTTGATTGTCCTTGGAGTGCTCCGGGTCCCGGGACGTGGAAGCTGCAGCGGGGGAGAGGAGGTCTCTCAAGGACTGCTCGCGGTGCCTCTTGGCTCTGGGGGACATCCGGCCGCAGCTATCACAGTTCTCCACTTCGTGAGACGCCCCCAGGCATCTAACACAGTGCTGGTGAGTGTCGGAGAGATTCATCTTTCTGTTGCAGGTAAGGCACTTTTTAAAACCTGGTTTAGTCTTTTTGGAATCTTGTTTAGGCATTTAAAATGTTGGAGAGCTTGTAAGTCCGTCTTGAGGCGAAGGCGGAAGGAAAAAAACTGGCCGGCTAGGGGCGGGCTGGGGAGGTGGGACCACCTCACACATGCTCAGAAGATTCTGAGCTACAGAGCACTTCCGTCACGGCGCCGTCGGTGGACGACACCAGGTGTGGCTGACACATCCTGCTTGTCCTAGGAGAAGGAAGAATACCAGGCTATGAAGAAAAAAAATAACCATTTCTACCTAAGACTGGTGGGGTGCTTGGGAACATTAAGAAAGATCTCTTAGCACTCTAAAGATAGCTTAAGCGTCTGATGAATGATTCTGTTTCTGTTAAGGAGAATACTTCCTTGCATGGAAGTCCCCGCGCTAATCTACTGCATTTGTGCATGATACAGGGGACCAAATGGCTTTGTTACTGTTACCCATCAGCTGAATATACTGTAAAATACATCCACATTTTATTTTTGTGAATTTTTTTATATCATAATGTCAACTTACTTTTGCCTATTGGGAAATCAATATACAAAATATCAAAACTGGAAAACTTCAGTGTTGCTATTTCTTTCAGGACATCTGAGAGTTGAGAAGCCCTCTATAAAAGAAGAAAGAAAAGGAAAGAAATTAAAGTGGTATTTTATTTTCTAAGGTTAAAACAATATATGATTCAGTGCTGGAAATATAAGATGAAGCCTTGACACCCTCCATCAAGGCACCAGCTGCAACTGCCAGGAAATGGCTTCCATCTCATTCAGAGATATTGAAGCTTGGCAGATAAACTCAGATGTACGCAGGACGTTTCCTGGCAGTAGGCTCCAGTACTTAGTGCAAACAGTTGGCAAAACTCTTAGTTCTTGCCTCATATCCCTGAGCCCACAATGTAAACCTGTGGACTTGGCACCCCTTCCCCCTGTCCTGTCCTATGATGCGCAACACAGTCCTGCCCTCCTGATTCTCTAAGCACAACCTTTTTATTTCTTTGCTCTTCAAATATTCCTGGGCACGGCTGGGTCAGTATTTAATGGCACCTATCTGGTTAGCGACACCTCCTAACCAGATAAGTGCCGGTGAGAGGGATATTCATCAGTACTGTGCAGATGGTGCTGTTGACGTCTCAGCTCCCTGACATGATGCAGTTAGTTCTGGGGTAATCCAAGTGTGCAGCTGAGACTTATATGTAGAGTGGTGATATTCGGTGCTGCTATAAGCTGCTATGTGGCTAGCTTACGACAGCAAAAAGGTGTCCGAAATGGCTGTCCACAGAGTTATCCATAGAAAGGGGCTGAATAGCACTGCTATATGGATATAGCCAGTGCTAAATTAAATCCAAATATTACGTGTCACTTATCTAGCGTTTTTACATATTTGATATAATACCGAGTACAAATAAAAATGAATACCTGTTGTGCATTGACATGCATGCTCCTTTTCAAAGAGTCTATTTTATAGTTTTACAAACCTAGTGTTTGGTATCTGAAATACATTGGACTTTGTTTTTGATATGAAACTAACGACACCAGTTAATAAACAAGCACAGGCACATTAGGGAGTGATGCCACTCACTTGTCCTGTTGCTTTTCCAAAAGCCGGAGGTTGTTTGGACTTTAGGCTGTGACTTCATGAGTCTGTTTGGGTTCTTCTGGCTTTCAGACTGGCCCAGAGCAAATCAGGCAAAACTGTCAGGTCACTCATTTTCAGGAGGGAGACTTTTTGACCAGTGCTGGTTATGAACTTACATTCCAAAGTAATGTGGTGTCTGTAGGCCTTGGTTCTATCCATTGAAATCAGTGCTGCAGGTCCCATAATGGAAAGGACTGCCTGAAATCCAGGCTGGGTCTAAAATCTCCCTCTTGGGAAGTGGGTGACTCGACAGCTCTACATGAGGATTCTGCTGCTTCTTTAGGTGTCCGATGGGTACTCTTCCCTTTCCCAAACCTCGAGTTTGTGGATGCATGGGTGCCTCTTAAAAGACCGAGAGAGATACAAGAAGCTGGAGGTCAAGTTGTGTTTGATGTGGAGATATTTACTCGATAAGTACTTCCCCCATCATTGTCTGGCATGTCTGTTTGGGTGACTCTAACTCTGTTTTCACACAGAGACCAACTCCAAAAAATAAATGATTGGGCTGTCAGCATGCCGAAAACCTGGACAGGGCCAAGTTGGACCCGATTCTGCAACCGCGGGATATGCATGCACCTGTGATTGATGGCCCAGCGTGCACCATATTCTGTGGTGCGAGACGTCTTCAAGGCTGCCCGTCCCCAGCACACACCTTCTTGGTTGGCATGCCGATGCAGTCGCATCCCATCACTATGGCACCGATACATCCAGCTGGCAGCATGGAATTGCAGGCCTGACAGTGGCACCTGTACAACACTGTTGGGCCATCGTCAGGGACCCACAAGGACAGGCACCTACCTGCGCCATTGCCAGTGGGTGCTGAATGCTGCAGTCCACCAACAGTGCAGCGGCCTACACCTATTCCACCCTCGGGGTGGAATAGGCTGGCCATCCAAGTTGCTGCCAGGGTACATACAGATGCCTTTCCTGAATAGCCTCTGTAAGTCCCGGTGCCTGGCCACACCCCCACTCTGCCCTTACTCTGCCCCCTCCCACCCACCTACAGCACTCCCCGCACAAACGCTGTGTACATGCGGGGAGTGCTGGCGGTGGAGTAGAGCTGGGGAGCTCAACGCAGGTTGGATGTCCGGCCCACATGTCCTAACCCTGCTATTCGCGGATCAGAATGCCCCCATAATGTCTGACTGAGTGGCAGGTGTTCTGGTGTTTGCTTTCTATGTGTCACTTAAGGGCCCATTTATTAAAGCTGTTTAACACATATTAAACAGCTGCATAAATGCATGTAAAAGGGTAATTTAGTATGTGTTCTTGTTTATGCAAAATATTTTAATAAGTTGCATCACATGAGTTTCTGTAAAGCTCTTTATTAATATTAAAATAGATGAACATAAATTGTTCAGCCACATAATTTGCAGAAACCCATTGGTGAATGCAAAAAGATGTAATTAGATCTTTGCAAGTGAATTGGCAGACATGTCCCAGCCTCCATCACTGAAGCCATCCATCCAAAACCCTGAACTAGTGTCCATAAAGTGTCAGTGCAGGACCACAATTGCCCTCATTACCTGCTCTCCTAAGTGTCTATAAAGAGCTGCCTGTGACCTAAAGCCACTTCCCCCAGGCTCGTAAAGGGTTGTCCGCAGTCCAATCCTTTCCACTTAGGGTCACTTCTGGTGGTGCGCAACTTCAAGTAGTACTGTGCCCTTTATGAACACTGGCAGGATCCAAGTTGGAGGGCTGGTAGAAAGTAGGCTGCAAATCATCATTTTTCTTGGTGCGAGAGGCCGAGGGGGAGAGAGGTTCGATGATATTTATTTGAACTGGCTCACACCTTTTCCTTGATAACTCAAAATGAGTTGCATTCAGGTACAGTAGGTGTTTCCCTGCCCCCAGTGAACTTACAACCTAAGGGCTAATTTATTAAAAGGTGCTGCTGTGTAAGCATGCATTGATGTGCATTATGTATTGCACAGTCTGTTCCATGCAATGGCACCTATTTATTAATAGCATGTGTCAACGGCATTAGTGTGTACTAAAACAGTGCCATGATTTAATAACTCTAGCCCTACATTTGTTCCTGAGACACTCGAGGATTAAGTGATTTGCACAAGGAGCAGCAGTAAAATTTTGAACACAGGCTTCCTTGATTCTCAGCCTGCTACTCTAACCATTAGGTTACTCCTCTACTCAAAAACAAGTGGAAGAAGTATTCAGAGCATGGCTCATGGAATTCTTTCAGGTTTGTGTGTGTCTAGAGCTGTGCTGTGTGCCTCTTTGACTTAGAGGAGAAAGGGGATGGGGCGGCTATGTTTCTCCGTGGACAAGCAGGATAATGTCCTCACATAGGGATGATGTTGCCAATGGAGCCCAGCATGGGAACATTCTCAGCTCCTTCTAGAAGCTTTTTAGGATGGACTGTTTGTGCATATGTACGCCTTCCTGCATCTCGCAGCACGCTCATCTTCTCAATCTTCGTTTTTCTGTAGCACTTCTCGCTTCATGCTGATCCTATGTTTTTATGCCTGCTTGTCAGGCGAATTTGTTGTAGGTTTTTGGTCTGCAACGACTGTTCCTAATCTTTTTTTCCCTTTGAAGTAACTTAATAAGGTTTTTGGAGTGTTTAAAGTTTATTTTCTTTTTCTATGACGCCACTTATGAAATTTTAGGCCTCGGATGTTTCTGGCTGGGTTCAAAAATATTTTTTTCTCTCTTTCAAAATTGTCATTTGATTTTGCAGCAGTTATTTTTCTGGACGTAATGTCCCAGAAATTAGTCAGTGGTTTCAAAACGTGTGTGTGATATCTCAGGCTCATGTCTGTAACCGACCCTCTCAAATGGTGCCTGAAGTGCTTGGGGCCAGACCATAAAGCCTTCTCTTTGTGTTTCCTATTTACGGATGAGAAAGAGAAGACTTCAGGGTCATCAGAAGTAGCATGAATGATTTTTGGCACAGAGAAGAATGATTTGTTGTCGTTGGCATTGGCAGCATTGGTCTTTATGGCTTCCAGAGCTGCACTGGACACTGATGATGCATCATCATTGAGGAGTCCTTGAGATCTCTTGGAGCCAAGCACCAAGCACCTCCTGATAATACCTTGAGGAAAAGAAAGGATTTGTCCCTTTCCTCAAATACATCGAGGAGCACTTACTCTCGAAGTAGCCCTGCTGTGAGGACCATTCATCCTCCTCTGTAATGGAAGGACCGTTCCAGCCTCCATGAAGCAGAAACCAGCCAGCCGATCTTCCTCATTAAGAACATAAGAACATAAGATATGCCATACTGGGTCAGACCAAGGTCCATCAAGCCCAGTATTCTGTTTCCAACAGTGGCCAATCTAGGTCATACGTACCTAGCAGTATCCCCAAAAGACACAGGTTCCTCAATGCTTATACTAGGTCAAGCATTGATATCCTGGGTCCCTTCTTAATAATGGTTTATGGACCTTTCCTCCAGGAACTTGTCCAAACCTTTTTTAAACCCAGCTACACTAACAGCCTTTACTACATCCTCCGGTAACAAATTCCAGAGTTTGATTACACGTTGAGTGAAAAAATATTTTCTTTATTAGTCTTAAATAGTTTACCCTGTAGCTTCATTGCATGTCCCCTAGTCTTTCTATATTCTGATAAGGTAAACAATCGATCTACGTTTACCCGTTCCACTCCGTTCATTAATTTATAGACTTCTATCATATCTCCCCTCAGCCGTCTCTTTTCCAGGTTAAAGAGCCCTAACCTTTTTAGCCTTTCTTCATAGGAGTATCCTTCCATCCCCTTTACCATTTTGGTGGCTCTTCTCTGTACCTTTTCTAAAATCGCTATATCCTTTTTAAGATACGGCGACCAGAATTGCACACAATATTCAAGGTGCGGTCTCACCATGGAACGATATAGAGGCATTATAATATCTTTTGTTTTATTTTCCATTCCTTTCCTTATCATACCTAACATTCTATTTGCTCTCTTGGCCGCCGCTGCACACTGGGCCGAGGGTTTTAACATGGTATCCACAATGACGCCTAAATCTTTTTCCTGGGTGGTGGTTCCTAATGTGGAACCTTGCATCGTGTAACCATAGTTTGGGTTGTTCTTCCCTAGGTGCATAACCTTGCACTTGTCCACATTAAATTTCATCTGCCATTTTGATGCCCAGTCTTCCAATTTATCAAGATCCTCTTGCAATTTTTCACAATCCTCTTGGGTTTTAACAACTTTAAATAGTTTTGTGTCATCTGCAAATTTGATAACCTCACTCGTTATTCCACTTTCCAGGTCATTTATGAATATGTCAAAAAGCAGCGGACCCAGCACAGATCCCTGGGGTACACCACTATTCACCTTTCTCCATTGGGAAAATTGTCCATTTAGCCCTACCCTCTGCTTTCTATCTTTTAACCAGTTCCTGATCCACAATAGTACACTGCCTCCTATCCCATGACTCTTTAGTTTTGCCAAAAGTCTCTGATGAGGGACCTTGTCAAAGGCTTTCTGAAAGTCCAGATACACAATATCAACCGACTCACCTTTGTCCACCTGTTTATTCACTCCTTCAAAAAAACATAACAGATTAGTAAGACAAGATCTTCCTTGTCTAAAGCCATGTTGGCTGTCTCCCATTAGATTGTGACTATCTACATGCTGAGTAATTTTATTCTTTATGATGGTTTCTACCATTTTTCCCGGTACTGATGTTAGGCTCACTGGTCTGTAGTTTCCCAGATCACCCCTGGAACCCTTTTTAAAAATTGGTGTTACATTGGCGATCCTCCAATCTTCAGGTATTAGAGATGATTTTAATGATAGTTCACAGATTACTGATAGCAGTTCTGCAATCTCATATTTCAGTTCTTTCAACACCCTTGGATGCATACCATCCGGCCCAGGTGATTTGCTACTCTTCAGTTTATCTAATAGTTGTAAGACATCTTCCCGATGTATCGATATTTCCTTCAATTCTTCCGCACCTTTAAATACCACTTCAGTCATGGGTAACATCCCTACATCTTCCTCAGTAAAGACCGAAGCAAAGAA
Organism: Ichthyophis bannanicus; assembly: GCA_033557465.1. Lineage (NCBI taxonomy): Eukaryota > Metazoa > Chordata > Amphibia > Gymnophiona > Ichthyophiidae > Ichthyophis > Ichthyophis bannanicus. Next base: position 706,677,230 of record CM066031.1, read on the forward strand.
TTCATTCAGTCTCTCTGCTATCGCCTTGTCGCCTCTTAGTGCTCCTTTAACCCCTTTATCATCTAATGGACCAACTGACTCTCTCACAGGTTATTTGCTACGAATGTACTTGAAAAGGTCTTTATTTCGCGTTTTTGCTTCTGCAGCAAGCTTCTTCTCAAATTCTCTCTTTGCCTGCCTTATCAATGCCTTGCATTTGACTTGCCAGTGCTTGTGCTGTTTCCAGGTTTCGTCGTTTGGCTCTTTTTCCATTTCCTGAAAGATGCTTTTTTGGCAACAACAGCCTCTCTGACCTCACCTTTAAACCATGCTGGCAGTTTTTTGGACTTCCTTCCACTTTTCTTAAAGCGTGGAATACAGCTGGTCTGGGCTTCCAAGATAGTATTTTTCAACAACACCCAAGCTTGATGTACGTCTTTAACCTTCACAACTGCTCCTTTTAGTTTTTTCTTAACTGTTTTCCTCATTTTATCATAGTCTCCCTTTCGAAAGGTAAAAGGTAGTACTGTGGATTTCCTTACTATCCCTCCTCCACTAATTAAATCAAAGGCGATCATGCTATGATCACTATTGCCAAGTGGCCCCAACACCCTTATCTCTTGCACTAGATCTGGTGTTCCACTAAGGACTAGGTCTAATATGGCTTCCCCTCTGGTCGGTTCATGAACCAGCTGCTCCATGAAGCAGTCATTTATTTCATCTAGGAACTTTATCTCCCTAGCATGTCCTGACGTGACACTGACCCAGTCGATACCGGGGTAATTGAAATCACCCATTATTATTACTGTGCTGTAACTTTTGTTAGCTTCCTTGATTTCTTTGAGCATTTCATCATCCATTTGGTCATTCTGGCCAGGTGCTCGATAGTACACCCCCACTGCCATCGCCTTCCCCCTTTTATATGGAATTTCAATCCATATAGATTCTACAGCAGATTTTGTTTCCTGCAAAACTTTAATCCTTTCTGAGTCAATGCCCTCTCTAACATAGAGCGCAACCCCTCCACCTATTTGATCAGCTCTATCATTACGATATAGTTTGTACCCAGGTATCACAGTGTCCCACTGGTTGTCCTCCTTCCACCATGTCTCTGATATTCCAATCATTATCTAACCTTTCATTTAGTGCTATATATTCTAACTCTCCCATCTTATTCTTTAGACTTCTAGCATTTGCATACAAGCATTTTAGAGAATGTATTTTATTCATGTTAATTTGGCTATTGTTAGACATGGGTAAATTGGGATCTTTAAGCTCTGTCTGCTCCATACTTGAGGGCATTTGGGCTACTTTACTCTTTTGTGGAACCTCTCTGCTTTTGGTAGTATCCTTCAAGGATACATTCTTCTGAACCATCCGCTCTTGGGCGACTGCCGGCTTTCCCCTAATATCTAGTTTAAAAGCTGCTCTATCTCCTTTTTAAAGGTTAATGCCAGCAGCCTGGTTCCATCCCGGTTAAGGTGAAGCCCATCCCTTCGGAAGAGCCCGTCCTTTCCCCAGAATGTTCCCCAGTTCCTAACAAATCCAAAACCCTCATCTCTGCACCATTGTCTCATCCACGCATTGACACTCCGGAGCTCTGCCTGCCTTTTGGGTCCTGCGCGTGGAACAGGAAGCATTTCGGAGAATGCTACCCTGGAAGTTCTGGATTTCAACTTCCTACCTAAAAGCCTAAATTTTGCCTCCAGAACCTCCCTACCAAATTTTCCTATGTCATTGGTACTGACATGTACCAAGACAGCAGACTCCTCCCCAGCACTATCTAAGACCTTATCTAGGTGGCGCGTGAGGTCCGCTACCTTCGCACCAGGCAGGCATGTTACCAGGCGATCCTCACGTCCACCAGCCACCCAGCTATCTACATGCCTAATGATCGAATCACCAACTATAACGGCTGTCCTAACCCTTCCCTCATGGGCACATGGCCCTGGAGAAACTTCCTCGGTGCGAGAGGGTTTTACATCACCTGGAGGACAGGTCCTAGTTACAGGATCACTTCCTGCCACACCAGGGTGATGCTCTCCTGTCACGTGACCTCTCTCCTCCATGGCAACAGGGGTGCTGCCAGACTGGAGGTGGGACTTCAGGACTATATCCCTGTAGGTCTCGTCTATGTACCTCTCTGTCTGTCTTATGTTTTCCAAGTCTGCTACTTTAGCCTCTAGAGAACGGACTTGTTCCCTGAGAGAAAAGAGCTCCTTGCACCTAGTGCACACGTAAGACCTCTCATCAACTGGGAGAAAATCATACATGTGACACTCAATGCAAAAGACTGGAAAGCCCCCATCCCGCTGCTGGACTGCTGTCTGCATCTTAGTTTTAAGTTTGTGTCTAGATCTTTAAGTTCTTACTTACTAGGGGTTGCTATGGGTATTTATACCAATAAAACTGTACCTAATACGTTTAATATACCTTGTTCACCTGAAGCTTAATTAATCTCAGGTCCTTAGTGTATGACTGATTTGGGTAATGAGCTTCACCTGAAAGCACCTCCTGTCTTTTAAGGCCTTGAGTGGGATTGCGGGGCTGGTGAGGGGAGCTCGATGGCGGGAGATACAGTTTAAATGCATCCTACGGGCACATTTCTCTCCAAGACGGGCGTTACGATCCCATCTCACTGAGTTGGGCAGATGCCCAAAATGTCCATGCCCTTTGGCGGACTTAGGACATATGTGGTGGGGGTGTCCGATAGTTTGCCTATACTGGAAGAGGATAGCTGATTTTATGAGTAGGATTGTGTTACAGCGAGTCCGTTGGACAGCATCGCTTGTGATGTTAGATCAGCTTGGACCACTCCACCCGAAAGGGAGATGGGAACGCCTTTTGGTCAGGAAGGCATGTCTGGTGGGTAAAGGCCCGATACTTCATAGGTGGAGAGAAGCGTCAGGTCCCACTTATTGGGAATGGCGCAACAATTTCCACCAACTGATGCTTATGGAAAGGAGAGAGGCTAGAGGAAGTGCTCGACGTTGGGCCTTATTCCTGCTAATTTGGGAACCATATATTCAGATATTGAGGCCTCGTGTCCGAAATGAAGTGCTTCAATTGGGATGAGAAGGTTGTAGGATATTAATAATATATAATTAATATGCATGTTCACTATGGGGGGTTGGTTGCTGAAGGGGGAGGCTGTGGGGTGGGAGGGAGGTTGGTGGGGAAAGGGGGGGAGAGGGGAATATTGTAAATTCTTTTTTCTTGCTGTATTTGTATGATTGATTTGCTGAGGAATCCAGGTCTGGGAGATCAGTAGAAATGCCATTTTTTGATGTATTTGTTGTTATTTTTTAAATATTGTTTTGCATGTTCTGTATTATTTGGTTTTCAATAAATAGAGTTTACAAAAAGATGTGCAAGTACCTATAAAGCTATGATTATCCCAGGGGAGGGTGGGTGTGGGGAGGGAGGGAGGGAAACAACACTTATTAAAAGAGGGCTGCTACACAGTACCCTGTCTTGTGCTGCTGTGGTAAGCTAAATTCTGATTTGATTTAATTTATAGCTCTTAGCTGCTGCTAGGCTCTAACTTCTTATGAAATTTAAATTACAAGCTCTCTGCTGGGTATGAAATGTAACCAGAAAGCTCTCCTCTGTGTTTTAAATTCAAACTTTAATTGCTGCTACTAGGCCCTAACTGATCCAACAAAAAAAACAGTGGGTTCACAGATTAAGTAGCTTTAATACAAAGAATTCTTTTTAGAAAATTACCAGAAGTATATACTCACAGTTGCAGATTTCACTCCAGAAGTAACAGTCCCCCTTTCTAGTCCTTCAAGACTGTTACTTCCAGAGTCATCAGTCAATTCTGCTACAAGCCCCACACTTTTGTCCATGGCAGCTCTCAGACAGTGACTCATGAAAAGGTTTGAACAGATGACAACTATGTTCTTCACCCTTCACAAGGCTGCAGCATCAACGCAACCTATTTTATTTATTTTAAAATATTTGTATCCCGTCATATGCCCTAAGGCATTCAAGGTGACGCACAATTAAAAAACACAAAGGAAGTCTAACATAACACTAAAAGCTTCTTACCTCCCCCCATTATGTCTACCTGCCTGCCATGTATCAGCCCTGCTACATGGCAAGCAGGCAGGTAGACATGATGCACAAAATAGCATAGAGCCCATCCTTGAAACCCTCACATTGGTTGTAAGAGATGAATCATTGTCAAGACCAGTTCTTACCCAGCTAATCTCACTTTCCAGGGCATCAGGAGTGATTGCTCCCCAAGGCATCGATACACCAAGGCTACCAGAGGAGATCTGCCACCCCTCAAAGAAACAAGTCAATCTAAGCTGAGATTCGGATATCATTTGAATACTTATCTGACTTGGATCCTGAGACCTACTGGGAGACTGAGTCTGAGTCTAAATATTTCTCAGAGACAAGGTCTCCAAAATTGGCTCAGATCCTCCTTCTCCTCCTCACAAGAGCTGCAAGCCCCTCCCAGAGGAGCTTAACTTTCAATGATTTTTTTTAGGAAAATAGCCAAGTCCATTCCACTTCTGTTAGAGATGGGAGAAGAGCCCAGGGCCAAAGCACTGGATATCCTCCAGTATTCCATTCCCGCTAGGGATGTGGTGACAGTGCTTGTAAACCACATCCTTCAAAGATTGCGGATGAGAATGTGTGAGACCTTCCTCTCTGTATTTCCAGTCAGCAACAAGGTTGACTCCAAACATCAAGTTCATAAGACTCCCAGATTCGAGGTGCTTCAGCTGCTGCACTACTCAATGGTAATTGAATCCACCTTCAATAGGGCTAAGAGCACTTTGGGGAAGGGAGACTAGGACGTTGAACTCTTTTGGGAGCAAGTTCTTTTAGAATGCTATGCTGACGTCCCCGTGAAGTCTTTTTCAAACTGCAAAGGGTTAGATGCCTGCAAGCTTTCTTAGACCAACATGGTTTTCATGTAGTTGTTCAGGTTGCCATACCTAGATTACTGTAATTTCAGGAATCTAGATCTACCTGATAAAATGATTAATGCATTGCAATTAGTGCGACATGCTATGGTGCACATAATTGCAGGTTTGATGGAAATGGATCATAGTTCTCCAGTGTTAGTAGATTTGCACTGGCTGCCAGTAAAAGTCTGTTGCCAGTTCAAGTGTTTTTGGAAGATACTTAAAGCCCTTTGTCTATTTTCAGATAATGTATGTGACACTACTTTTTACCAAAATAAGAGATCTCCCATGAGTATTTTTCCTTGTGTTGGGAAAGAGGAGGAGGGGCAGTTCTGAGCCAGGCGTTCATTTTGAAAGCTGCACATGTCTGTGCTTGCAGACAAATGTGCCGAACAGCGCCCTCTTCCCATGGCTGGTGGGTTCTGCACAGGGGAATCCCACAGTGTGCGTCCCTTCTGAAAATGTGCTTGCAGGCCCATGGGTACAGGTACTCATGGACATGCAGACACCACAAGCCATTAAAAATGGCTCCCTTAAGGCCAGAAGATGTTAATACAAAAAACCATGTGTAACGATCAGGGAAAAATAATACTAATGCCATTCTGGTAGGTTTACCTGTGATGTGAGATTGCGAAGGGTTTCATTTGCAGACATCCAGCCATTGCAGGGATTGATCTATTGCCAAAAGAAGCAAGATAAACACATTACAAAAATGTAAAAAACACACTGAAAGGATTTAACTTCTACTGATGCATATCCACTAACCTGCAGGCAACTTAAGAACGTGTACAGCTGTTCATAAGTGATGTCCTTGTTTAACTGACCTGCAGAATACGAAGATTACTAAATTTATTTGCAGTTCTATTCAGTTAAAACCTTTTTTTCTTATACAATATTGAAATACATCCAAGAATGAACACTGCACCAAAAAAAGGGAAATATCACAGCAGGTTTAAAATATCTGGAAGAACAAAAACAGGAAAAATCAGAATGCATGAGGTGATCATTCAAGTTTTCTAGAAGGGGGGATGATGAGGGGAACTTGTGAGGAGAGAGAGCAAATGAACAGGATACCAGGGATTGGGACTGTTAATTTCACTCCTCCTCCCTCCTGTTTAAGCCACAACATTCACATCTGACCCTGCAATCAGGCTGATTTAATGCAACCAACTGTTTCCCTTCTCTGTTTTATGGGTGCTGCTGTAGCAAAACTCCAAAGGCCCAATTTTCAAAGGCAGTTACATTACCCGTATAAATGCCTTATCTGGGATTTTCCAAAGGCATCTACATAGGTAGTGCAATCCCTAACGTGCCCAGATGCTATCCACTTAGCATTTTGGCGTGTTTGGGGTGTTCTGAGACGGAGCGGGGGCGGAGGCAAGTGCTAACCGGGTAGCAGTGATTTTCTATTCTACCCGGTTAGCCTTTGGTACCTTAAAGATAGGCGTGGAAAACCCTCACCTATCTTTAAGGCGATGGAGCTAACCATGTAGCATCGAAAATTGGTGCTACCCAGTTAGCTCCTGCGGCTTCCAGGTTGTGCACTGATAAATGGATTTTCAATGCCAGGGCTGCATGTCCCCCAGCATTGAAAATCTGGGTTAGATGGATGGCGGGCAGGTATGTACCAATGCAGCACATAAAGTACATTGCACAAGTATTCATTCCCCTCTGTGTTTGTCCTGTTCTGTCGCATTATAATCTGGAATTAAAATGAAGTTTTGGGGGTTAGCTCAATGTGATATACAGAACACGCCTACGACTTTGAAGGTGCAAAATATCCTTTACTGTGACACAAACAATAATTAAGACAAAAAAACCAAAACCCTGAAAGCAGGAGTGTGCATATGTATTCACCCCCCAAAGTCAATACATTGTAGAGCCACCTTTAGCTGCAATTACAGCTGCAAGTCTCTTGGGGTATGTCTCTATTAGCTTAGCACATCTAGCCACTGGGATTTTCACCTGTTCCTGAAGGCAAAACTGCTTCAACTCCTTCAAGTTAGATGGGTTGCGTTGGTGTTCAGCAATCTTCAAGTAATGCCACAGATTCTCAATTGGATTGAGGTCTGGGCTTTGACTAGGCCATTCCAAGACATTTAAATATTTCCCTTTAAACCAGCTTTAGCAGTATGTTTAGGGTCATTATCCTGCTGGAAAGTGAACCATTGCCCCATTCTCAAATCTCTGGCAGACTGAAACAGGTTTTCCTCAAGAATTTGCCCTGTATTTATTGCCATCCATCGTTCCTTCATCCTGACCAGTTTTCCTATCCCTGCCAATGAAAAACATCCCCACTGAATGATGCTGTCACCACCTTGTTTCACTGTGGGAATGGTGTTCTCGGGGTGATGGAAGTGTTGGGTTTGTGCCACACATGGCGTTTCCTATGATGGTCCAAAAGTTCAATTTTTGTCTCATCTGACCAGAGAACCTTCTTCCATGTGTTTGGGGATCCGCCACATGCTGTTGTGCAAACTCCAAACGTGTTTTCTTATTTCTTTCTTTAAGCAATGGCTTTTTTCTGGCCGCTCTTCCATAAAGCCCCACTCTGTGGAGTGCATGGCTTAAAGTGGTTCTATGGACAGATACTCCCATCTCCGCTGTGGATCTTTGCAGCTCATTTAATGTTATCCTTGGTGTCTTAGTGGCATCTCTAATGTCCTCCTTGCCTGGTCTGTGAGTTTTGGTGGATGGCCTTCCCTTGTCAAGTTTGTAGTGTTGCCATATTCTTTCCATTTTGGTTATAATGGATTTAATGGTGCTCTCTGGACTATTCAGAATTTGGGATATTTTTTTATAACCCAACCCTGATCTATACTTCTCCATAGCTTTGTCTCTGACCTGTTTGGAGTGCTCCTTGATCTTCATGTTGCTTGCTTAGTAGTATTGCAGAGTCAGGGGCCTTTCAGAACAGGTATATTTATATAGGCATCATGTGACAGATCATGTGACACTGACTGCACACAGGTGCACCCTAATCAACTAATTATGTGACTTCTGAGTTTAATTGGTTAGACCAGATCTTATTTAGGGGTTTCATAGCAAAAGGGATGAATACATATGCACTCACAGCCTTTCAGTTTTTACCTGTTTTTTTATACAGTATATACAAGGTATTTTATTGTCATTTCACTTCACCAATTTGGACTATATTGTTAGGTCCATTACCTAACATCCAAATACACCTCCATGTTCATTCCAGGTTGTACATAATGCAGCAAAACGGGACAAAAACTGAGGGATGAATGCTTTTGCAAGGCATTCTAGCACCGTCCAACTGAATATCGGGCCCCAAGCTCCTGCTGATCCAAGGAATGGAAAATAGTCACATCTGAAGCCAGGAATTCTTCAAGGATCCCTCCTAGCTAGGAGAGAAATCCCCTTAAGAGCAGCCAGACCTTGCCCCATATTGTTCTGTCTCAGCCGCAGTCGGTTCTCTGTATTTGCTTCTGCAAGGCTGCTCCTTCTATCGGGTTAAGTAACTGGAACTCATTCTCCTGCAATGGTGGCTGGCCTCATTCCTTTTGCTGCTAATTTGAACCCATTAAGCTTTCTGTAACCAGTAGGTTACTGGTTCTGTAATTTTGCTTATCTGGGAGCAAGGCTGGGAAATTTTCTGATGAAAATGTTTAAGAAAGTGTGTGAGATGCCGCATTGCGCAGGAAAAACGCTGAAATGGAGTAAGCAAACCAAATGCTGTCTTTCTGGCTCCTTCCATCTGGGCTTGGACTCCAAGAGAGTCACAGCTTATATGCAGCATCTAATTGGCCATGTCCCAGACACCATGGTCTCTTATTACTTAGTCCAGGGAGCTATAAAGCTGCCCATAATAGGAGTAAAGCCTTCGGGAGTGCTGGCTGGCGCCCATGAGATGCAGGGGTTAGGATGGAGGAAGCCAGCAAGTTATTTTAAGTGTTTTCTGAGTGTCTTCGCTTTGTTATTGGTTGTTCCAGTGAGCTGTGAAGATGCCAATAGCAGAGTAAGGCAGAGCCTCCGGGGTGCTGGCTAGTGGACCAATAAGATACGGTAGTTGGGATTTGAACACAGAGAAAGCCAGCAAGCTTACTTGGTTTCTGATGAGTAACTACACCTGAGTGCCTATTGAAGAAAAGAGCGGGTGGGGGAGGGGCTTCTCTTACCGAGTCCGCAGAAAAGGCCCAGTCACCTATCTACTGCACTGCTGCCACCCTGTCTTCAATAGAATGGGGCCCTCTGCGCATGTGAATGCAGCGTTCAGGGCTGGCCCAACCATTAGGCAAACTAGGCGGTCACCTAAGGTGGCAACTTCTGGTGGGCAGCAAATAGCAGGGCATTCAAAGTTAAACAACAGATTGACAGCCGCGGACACGGCTTACAGATTGCCTAGGGTGCCAACACCTTGAACCAATTCTGGGGCTGGCCCTGGTAGCATTTGTTCTCTAACATCCAGAGAAACGAATACAGCACAGTCTATATACATGAGTTTCTTTCACTCCTTCCATCCCCCTTGCACTTTGACCCATATCTCTGAGCTGAGCAGCAGGGTGCCCATATTCCTCAGTAAGCCTTCTCTATTTTTCACTAGCCACTTGCCCTATGCTCTGTTGGTGGTGTTGAAGGAAGGGGGGCAGCAATGCCCAGAAGATGGGGACTGAAGTATGACATCCTCTTACCCTGCTACCCAGGGTGCAACAGACAGCTGGTCAGGTCTCTTGTGTGTGAAGGAGTTGAAACCAGGGCTGATCCATCCACTAGACAGCTGGCCTGTGTACGGGTGGTGGAAGTGGCACACATGGACGGCTGTGCTGCCCCCCCAGCTGCTGCTGATTCCATTTGCTGGGGAGCCAGGCAGCGGCAGTATTTCCAAAAGTGGCAGCTTTTTGCTACCGCATTTGGAAATACTGCCATTGTTCATCTCTCCCTCCTGAGACAGAATCAGCGGCAGCTGGGGGGAAACAGCAAGTCTAGGGTTTCTGCCTAGGGCAGCACAAACCCTTGGGCTGGCCCTGGTTGGAACCCTCTGCTATGCCCCTCATATCTGGCACTGAACCCTTGCTAGCGAGCAGTGTGGATTTCCCACATGTAGGTGAAGGGGCTGGGGTGCAACAGCCCTGTGTGCAGATCTGCTGGACCACACAGATATAGGGGTGCATTTGGCAGGAGTTATATGTCATCTGTAGGAATGGACAGGTAAAAGGGATACCAGAATCCCCAATATGTAATTGAAGATGGATGAATTTCTTAATGCAGATCTCTGGGATGTGCTGATGGAATAACTTTTTAATAATGTCACTCATGGGTTTGTCCTTTCACCTACTTCCTCTTGGGTGGAGTGGGATATCATGATCATGAGTTCTGTGTAACTGTCTTTAAAATCATTTGGGAACATTGTTAATGCAAGCATAAAGAGTAAACATAAGCTATGAACTGCGCAACCATAGTTCATTGTACAGTCAACTATAGGTCCCTGCTGGCACAGCGTAAGTTCTGCAACTCTGCAATTATAAATAATTCTGTCATAATCAAGTAAATTTCATCTAATTCAATGTAATCAGCTCTTACTCTGTAAAAAAGAACTATAGTGACATCTTGTGTTATGATTAATGACTGTGTTACTTCCCCTTTTTCTTTAATAAAAAGAGCTTTTCAGGAGGAAGATTTTGAATCCAACAGACGTGGAACTGTGCTGAGTACATGGACCGTCTGTTGTTTTCCCTCTGAGCTCAAAGAAAGTAGCACTTTGTGTGTGATTGTGTTCTGTGTTACTCTCTGCTTATTTCTCACTGCTTGAGGGACCAGAGACCGAAAGAGCCGTGGTATTGTGGCCAGATCACGGGGTTTCTTCACCATCCACCCTTCCTGCAAAAGGGGGTCCAGGTTGTCCAGAATAAGCTCCTAAGTCAGGCATATAGGGCACTTATCCCAGAAACAACCAGTGTTCCAGGAGTTGGACACCCACGACCCTGTGGCCAAACAACTGTCAGGGGGGAGGAAGCTATCCACAGAAGCCACCCATGCTCCTAATATAGTGAAAGCTCTGTGATCACACCACAAAACATCCTATCTATCACCATGGAGGACACTCTCAATCAGTTCCCGGCATGAGCATGCCTGCCTTCAAGAAACTGAGGACCTCCAAGCCCTAGGGAGCTCACAAATACTCCCCAGGTGGGAATAACACCTCATCCCTTAAGCAACATGCCAGATTTGGGGGGGCACTGACCAAGGAACTCCAACTAAGTTTACCCTCTCTCAGTGGTTTATATGTAAGTGCACTAAGCCACAGACATGCCCCTTCTAGGGTCATGGTGAGGGGCCATGAGCCCCCAGAAACAGAGCCCGTGGCACCGGCATAGCCCCCCAGGTGCACATGTGCACCGAAATGTGGATCCCCATGCAGGGAAGGTGGTGCTGGGACATCACTATTATGTGCCAGTCCTATCATTTGTCCAGTTACCACCACCTCATGCATGCCCCGCTCCCCAACTGTGTTCAGCCATCTCCAACCCTGACTATATGGCCCAGCTCTAGTTGTTTCACAGGGCACATATTCTATCTCTCAACTCCTCACCAGTGCTGGATGTCCACCCATGTGTGACTGTCATGAATATGCTCTCCCCCAGCTATCTGTTTGCCACTCAGGCTTGAGCAATTATCTGCCCTTCTTTAGATGACCAAAAATAATGAAATTACTCTATTAACAACAGCACCTATTAAAAGGAAACATATAATTGTGGGAGTAATTCAAAAATTCACAAACTTTAAAATAATGGCTCAGGGACGTCTCAGACCAACCGGCTTAAGACAGAGACACAAAAGTGTCTAAGAGCGCCGCAATAGCATCAAGGACTGTCCACCGGCCATAAAATTAACATTTTCAATACTCCTACAAAATGTGTCAAAAACAGTGCAAAATAGCAATAGTACTTAATAACAGTACTTAACTTCAGATACCCCAACGCCAGTTATCTCAGCACCATTCAATGCGTTTCACTCAATAAGACTGAGTTTCCTCAGGGGGATTTACAACTGGAAAAAACAAAAGTTAAGTAAAAAATATTAGAAAATCACTGCTACAATAGTAATTCCTCATATTGGTGCAAAAAATCAAATGTGACTTCTCTTACAGCCCCAACTGAATATCATACCTGAAAAAGTAAACTGTTGCTGCCCACATTTTAAAACAAGAAGCATAGCTTGTATAGCATCAGTGCTCAAAAAAAACGCCGCGCATGCGGACTTGAATCAAAGAGCACTTTTTAAAGGATGATCATGACGTCACTGGCTACGTTAAGGCTGAAACCCGCAACTAGAGCCCAAGTTAAAATTGAAAAAGTTTTTTTATTATTTTATATATTTTATTTATTTAAGAGTTCCCAACTAAACCTAATGATGCATTGCTAATGTAAAAATGTAGATCATTAGCGAACCCGGATATCATATCCCTATATGAATGGCCTGACATTCAGACCAGTATTAACTTCTCAAAAATAGATGAAATAACTTAGAGACAGGCACCCCAATCAATGACTGTGTTGAGCCCACCAGGAGATATAGATCGTAATGTAAAAATTCACCATTGTTCACGATATAATAAAAATTCTTCCTGTGATTTTCCATGCGCACCTTTCAAAACCTCTTAAATGCAGAAACACTGCAAACTTTCAAAAGTATGTCCCTGCAATTTACAATGATGAACGATCGGTGCTGTCAATACTCCATGTTTCAGACGACTTTTATGTTCTTGTATTTTGATCTTTAAAGACCGAGTCGTTTTCCCAGTATACAAGAGATTGCAGGAACAACAAATGGCATATACAGCATAACTAGTTGCACAAGAGGTATTCCCTTTCAACAGATACGTATGTCCATTATAGATGAAGTGATCCGTCTCCCAAGTGACGGCACAGATATTACATCGGCCGCACTTCTTATGGCCTGTCAACTTTCCAGACTCAACAGGAGGGCCCACAGACCGCAAAACAGCAGGACTCAATCGCTCTTTAAGATTCCGGCCACGTTGCCATACACATCGGATTCTCTTGGTGGCTAGCCCCGGAATGGAGCTAAGCACATTCATATGCTTTGACACAATCTTCTGGATCCTAGAACTCAGGAGAGAATAACCAGTAATAAGATTAATACAGTCAGTATCAGTAGTCAAAGCATCGCCAGCAGCACGAGATTGCAACAATTGTGATCTATCATTATACAGGGCATGTCGGTATGCCCGATTCACAACACTCGTTGGATAACCTCGAGCGGTGAAATCTCTAGCCAACTTAGTAGCTTGTATCTTATAATCTTGCAAATCTGAGCAGTTTCTGCGATATCTCAAAAATTGTGAAGTGGGCAGACCATCTTTCAAACGCAATGGATGAGCGCTGGTATAATGCAGGAAAGTATTCCTATCCACTGGTTTTCTGTATAGAGACGTCTGCCATCCTGATAAACCCTTTGATACTTGTACATCCAAGAAAGCCAAAGTGGATGTATTAAACGTATGCGTGAACTGAATATGATGGTCTAGACCATTGAGCCAAGCTAAAAAAGTTATTAAGGAATCTTCAGAACCTCCCCATATCAAGAAGACATCATCAATAAATCGTAACCACAATCTAATATGTTCTTGATAGGGAGATGTAGCTATCCAGCGTTGCTCAAAAATCCCCATAAAAAAAATTGCGATGGAGGGGGCGCAAGTGGCCCCCATAGCGACTCCGGAAATTTGATGGTAAATTACATTTTCAAAACAAAAATAGTTATGACAAATGACCAATTTTGTTAATTGTAACAAAAAAGAAAGTTGTTCTTCTGACAAATCGCCCCTTTGTGTCAAGACTTGTTCAACAGTACTTAAAGCTTGCTCCTGAGGAATACTTGTATATAGGGCAGTGATATCTAAAGTCACCAAAAGTATATCTGATTCAGTAGCCAAATGTGTATGATGAGACAGAACATCTAAAAAATGAGAAGTATCACGGATATAAGATGGTATATCCTTCAGCAGGGGTCGCAAATAAGAATCCACAAAAAGAGAAAGTGGTTCCAAGAGAGTACCTGTAGTGGATACTATAGGCCTCCCAGGGGGCCGTTACAAATTCTTATGTATCTTCGGAACCAAGTAAAATCGAGACATTGTGGGGGCCACCACATTTAAAAATTTATATTCTTTAGCAGTAATAATATGAGCATCTAGTGCTCCAGCAGTCAATTCTTTGATCATATGTCGAAGGGATACTGTAGGGTCATCTGGCATAATCCGGTAAGTATCTACATCAGACAACTGTCGTGTAGCTTCTTCTAAATAATACTCTCTACTCAGGACGACTACCGCGCCCCCTTTGTCGGCGCAGCGAATCACAATGTCAGTCCGAGTTTCCAATTCTTTCAGAGCCATTCGCTCAATGGAAGATAGAACATGGTAAAATCTCCGTTGTGTTTTCTCCAAAACAATGAGATCTTTAAGAACGAGATCTCTGAAAATAGTCACAGCCGGATGCACCGGTCCTGGAGGAGTCCATGTCGATTTAAAGGGTAAACGTAAACGACGAGGATCAGGAGTATTATCGCATTGACGCTCAGTTTGTAATTTATCAGCAAAAAAGATCTTTAAATTTATCTTCCGTAATAACCCCTCAAAATCCACGCGGAATCTAAAAGGATCATAAACTGTTGTGGGCACATATGTCAAACCTTTATTTAAAACAGCGATTTGTGCATTCGTCAGTGTCCTTTTAGATACATTTATCACCAAATCCCCATTTTTGTCAGAGGGGAAAGAATGGGACACTACTGGCAATTCTACAACTTGCATTACTGTTGACGTCGTCTTACTCTCTCTTTCCTCTTCTTCTTCTTCTTTTTTTCTTCGACATCTAAAAAATCCTCTTTTGAAGATCTACCCGACTCAGCTGAACTAGCATCATCTGAGGTTATCTCAAAATTGACTTGTTTACGGGTGCGTCGTGATTTCTGTTTTTGATCCATCCACGGATAGACAAAACCTGTATGATAATCATCATAATCACGTTTCAATTTGCTCACTTTCAATGTATGTACTTCTTGTTGTTATTAAGTACTATTGCTATTTTGCACTGTTTTTGACACATTTTGTAGGAGTATTGAAAATGTTAATTTTATGGCTGGTGGACAGTCCTTGATGCTATTGCGGCGCTCTTAGACACTTTTGTGTCTCTGTCTTAAGCCGGTTGGTCTGAGACGTCCCTGAGCCATTATTTTAAAGTTTGTGAATTTTTGAATTACTCCCACAATTATATGTTTCCTTTTAATAGGTGCTGTTGTTAATAGAGTAATTTCATTATTTTTGGTCACTTTTTATTACTCTGTGAATTGACCTGAGACTCTTCTTTAGATGACGGCATGAGGGTTAGATGCATGGGTGTTGCCCTGCTTCTGTTGTATGCATGGCTGATGCAAGAGTATAGGCACCCTAAGAAAAGCTCCATTCTTATGCCCTCTCTCCAGCTTACAACAGCAGCTCTCCAGTATGCATTCTTGAACATACTTTGTATGTATATGTGTGCCCAGTCTCCCAGCCAGTACAATCAGTATATATGGCTGTCAAGCTCTATGGTTTTCCTGTCCTGGCTGCTGTACATTGTTGCCGCTCAGATGCCGCAGCCTTAGGCAACCACCTGGTTTGCCTATAGACTATGCTGGCCAGGGTTGTCTTGAAGGATATATGTGTGGGATAGCTCTGGCCTGTTCACTGTATGGGAATGGCGCCTGTACTGCGCATTTGTACTGCGCTGGCACTAGCACCTAGTTGAAGACTGAAATTCTCTGTGCCCGCTTTAGTGTCATATTTTATGGTCAGATGGGCCACTAATGTGACCAGCCTAACAGCCTGCAGCTGTTCACAGTCACTCTCTGCCCATTTCCAGACTAACCCACCTATATGCGCACTCTTCAGGCAGTGTGGGAATTTCAGTAAGGGTGCTTTATTCTGATATGCTCCCAGCTACCGTGGGGCCGAGACACACATTATTTGTGCGTTAAATCCTTAGTAAACATGCCCCTTGGAGTTTAAAAGAGATGGGTTCTGCTGTTTCTGAAGAAAAAGTCTTTTGTGCTCAAAGATAAGGAGTTTTGGGCAGAAAGAGAGGGCTTGTGACAGAGATTTTCCTAAAGAAATGCCTTGTTGCTGAATTTTGTTGGGCACTCTGACTCTACAGACTTCTGAATTTGATCAAGTGGTGTTTATCTCTCTCTGCCTGGTGTGTTAATCTAGGAAAGGCAGCAGAGTAATCATTCACAAAATTATACAGGAGATAAGAGTATCCTTAACTCATCTATGCCTGCTTTGGCTGTTGAGACTTGTGAAATCTGCTTGAGAGTGCAAAAGAACCTAAACAAGCAGGTTCCTGTGTTTATGGACATTTTGGATGCAGTGATAATTATTCTGCAAAGGCTACTTGGGTAAGAGTGTGTAGATGGGAGAGAAATCTTGCTTTGGAATGAGGAAAGAAAACTGAGTTTCTGAAACCCTTTCCTGAGATTTCCCTTGTCTTCTTTCTGCTAAACTCATTTTAAAACAAATTTTACTAATTTGAATGACTTGTACGTGCAAGGAGCTGGATTTTTGCTTCTTCCTGCAGTTTTTGCCTAAAATGTTTTCTGGGAAATTGCTTCTTCCTCTCTTGGCATTTTATTTTTGGAGGGCAAGAGAACTGCTTCGGGAAAAATTCAAATGAAAGCTTTGAGCTTAGAAAGACAACCTTCAGCTGTATGAATGAAAGAAGTTGGGACTTCAGCTCCCTCTAAGGAAACTTGCTCAAATGACAACTGACTTTTGAAAATTTATTTTTGCTGCGAGAACCTGTATTAAAGTGCTTGCCTTTGGCCAGAAACATATATATGACCATTGAATTACTTGCATGGATAGCGAGGCTACTTACCTGTAACAGGAGTTCTCTGTGGACAACAGGATAAGTCAGCCACACCTGGTGACATCATCCGATGGCGCCGAGAATGGAAGTAGCTCTCCAGAGCTCAGAAAGGTAAACTTTGAACATATGCAGGTAGCCCTAACACCCTGGCCCACCCCCAGCTAGCCCAGTCCATTCCAGAGCAGTGCCCATGGAGTCTAGTGGGAAGTGCCGAGGAGAAATCTGATGCCCTCATCCGAGGGGAGGCAGGCAGGAACGTGTGGCCGACTTATCCTGCTGTCCACAGAGAACTCCCATTACAGGTAAGTAACCTCGATTTCTCCTAGGACAAGCAGGATGAGTCAGCCACATCTGGTGACTCCATAACTGCGCTGGGATAGCACAGAAACATTGTGGTGGATGAGGCAATCAGAGGCCCAGTTAATTTGAAGACTTTATTGAACGAACAGCATAGGACTTGTGAGTATAGAACTTCTGAGCATAACGGCCCCTGGCGCAGCAGAGGTACTGGAGTAGTGCCCAGATAATGTAACAAACCCTTTAACAGCAGGAGATCGAACAATGCAGAGAAATAACAGTTGGTGCAGCTAGTGCTGTACAGAACAGAGGCGGCGTCTACCGCACTTAGGATTGTCCGGCCAAAAGCATTGTCTGCCCATGCGGCCTGGTCCAGGTGGCGGCCCTGTAGATGTCCCGCACAGGGACCGAGTGTAGGTTGACCAGTATCGCCACCGTGGCCCTGAGCTGGTGTGTGCATATGCGTCCTACTGGCTGGGCCCCTGCGTGGTCATAGCAGAAGGCGATGCAGGCAGATATCCAGCGATGGTGATGGGGTGATCCAGTTTGTTGGGGTTGTATGAGACAAACAGTTGGGCCCCTTGGCAGTGGTGCTCCGTTCTGTTGATGTAAACCCGCAGGGCATGCACGCAGTCCAGAGTGTGGAGACACTGCTCCTGGGGTGAGGCATGTGGTTCTGAGTGGATGGTCGGCAGCGTGATTGCCTGGTTGATGTGGAACGGTGAGGCCACCTTTGGAACAAACTTTGGGTGGGTCTGCAGGGTGGCATGATCCTGGTGGATGATCATGTGGGGAGGGTGCTCCATCAGGGTCTGCAGCTCGCTGACACGCCATGCCGATGTGATGGCGATGAGAAAGAGCACTTTCCAGGTGACGTACTTGAATGAGGTGAAAAGCATAGATTCAAAGGGGGATTGCGTGAGCTGGTGTAGCACAATACTGAGGTCCCAGGGAAGTACTTGTTGTCTGATGGCAGGCCTGAGGTTAGCCAAATCCTGCATGAACCAAGAGGCCAGTATGTGTGTGGTGATAGAGCAGTCATTGGGGCAGTCATGGTAGGCCGCGATGGCAGACAGATGGCAACAGAAAGAAGTCGTCTTGAGTCCGGCACTGGTGAGGGTGGTGAAGCACTGGAGGACCTGAGTGATCACGTACCACATGAAGAAACATTTTCTTTTGAGTCTGTATGATTTTCGCGTGGAGGGCCATCTTGCAGCCAAGATAATCCACTGCACCTCACTGGTGAGACTGAGGGAGGACAGGATTAGCCCATTAAAATCCAAGCTGTCAGGGCCAGTGTCGGTAGGTTGGGGTGCAGGGTCATTCCGCCGTCTTGTGTGATGAGGTCTGGTGTTGGCTGGAGCCAGACCCGAGGCTCCCATGCTAGATGGCATAGGAAGGGGAACCACATCTGTCGTGGCCAAAATGGGGCTATGAGGATGACCGGTGCTCGATCCTGCATGATCTTCAGGATGGTCTTGGAGATCAGCAGCGTGAGGGGAAAAGCATACAGGAGTGGCCACTTCTCCCATGGGAGGCTGAATGCATCGGATGAGAGGCTGTGCGGTATCGGATGCTTTGAGCAGAAATGCATGCTCTTCGTGTTCTCCTCGCAAGCAAAGAGGTCTATGTGCGGCTGATCCCATTTGCAAAAATGTTCTGCCGCCGTCTTTGGATTGAGCAACCACTTGTGTGGGTCTAGTTGGTGGTGAGGCAGTCCGCCAGGTGATTGTCTTCTCCCGGGAGGTATGAGGCCTGAACCAGGCAGTTCTCGGAAAGGGCAAAGACCCCAAGCTTGAGGGCTGCTCTGCAGAGGGAGAGGGATCCCATCCCACCATGTTTGTTGATGTAGAACATCGCCACCCGATTGTCTGTCTGGATCAAGACGTGCTGTCCCATAATGAGGTGGCAGAAGGCCTGCAAGGCGTAACACACTGCCCACAATTCCAGGAAGTTGATGTGGCGACTGCTCTCTATGGTGCTCCAGGTGCCTCTGGTGCAGAAGCTGAGCATGTGGGCCTCCCAGCCCATCTTGGAGGCATTGATCATGACCCTGACATGATAGCTCTGCGATTGTAGTGGCCTACCCACTGACAGGTTGTCCCGGGACATCCACCAAATCAGCGATTTCCGCACCCGGTTGTCTAGGGGAATGCGGCTGGAGAGGGGTTGGAAGTGCTGTCGCCAGTGGTTGCAGAGGTGTAGGTGTCGCATGCGGAGTTTGGTGAGGGGGCGTGGTTGGATGGCAATGTGGCCCAACAGCTGTAGGAAGGTCCTGGCAGAGGCATAGGTGCTTGAGGAGACTCTTCTGGCCAAGGCCAAGATGGTGTCGATGCCTTGGCCAGGTGGTCCTGATATCCGCACCGATGATCTCTAGATGCTGAGATGATTGGAGATGGGACTTTGGGTGGTTGAGCAGGAAGCCAAGTGTGGAGAGCAATGTGGTCATCTGCTTGATCAAGTCCTGGAACTCCTGGCAAGAGTGGGCCGTTAGGAGTCAGTCATCTAAGTAGGGTAAGATATATTCCCTTCTTGTGGAGTTGCGTGGCTGCTCTGTACTGATAGGGTTTTCCGAGTGCCTAGAAGCGTAGATACTTCTTGTGGGCAGGGTGAATGGGAACATGAGTGTATGCATGTTGCAGATCCATGGAAGCCATCTAGCCGTTAGGCTGTCCAGTGGCAGATAGAACCCAGGGAATACATCTTGAACTTCTCCTTGCGGATGAATTTGTTCAGTTTGCAGAGGTCTGGGATGGGCCACACTCCCACTAATTTCTTGGGAATTAAGAAGTAGCAGGTGTAGAAACCAAGTAAGTACCTCAGCCGTAGGTATAAGCTCAATGGCCCTCACTGCCAGGAGAGAGACTATTTTAGTGGCCATGATGATGCTCGTGTCCTGTGGTGTGTCGCTGCAGGGGCAGGAGCTCTGCCATGGAAGTATGGAGAAGCTGAGACTGTATCCATTGGCAATGATGTCCAGGATCAATTTGTCCATGGTAATCTGGCTCTATGTGTCCAGGAAGGCGGTGAGCTATCCCCCCACCAGAAGAGTGGGGGGAGGGGGGAGGGCTTGCCAAAAAGAAGAGTTGTTCTTGTTGGAGGAAGACATGCCCTGCTTGTTTTGTTTGTGGTCCTGCTAGTGAGGCTTTTGTTGGTATGCTGACTGATAGTTCAGCTGCTGTTTGAAATGTTGAGGTTGCCTCTTGGAGTAGCAATTATTGCGCTGGGATGGTGGGCAGCTTTTCCGCTGCTGGTGCGGAGTCTTCTTGAATGTGGAGGAACACTCCAGGACATCCTCCACGAATGTCTGCAGTGTGGTACAATGGTCCTTGAGATCATTCACCATGTCCTTGACTTTGTTGCCGAAAAGGTTGTCCGTCCCCCCCCGCAGCAGGCATCAGCAATGCATTTGTGGGTGTTGTCCCCGAGTCCTGATGCATGAAGCCAGGCCATGTGCCTGGCTGCTATGGTGGTGGCCGCCCCTTGCGCCTCATATCAAAGGAATCAAAGGCAGAGCAGATGAGATGCTTCACGCACTCGGTAAGGTCCCCGAGGATCACTGAGTTTGCCTCTGTTGTTTCCTTGGGGAGCAAGATGATGGCCCCTTTTAGCCCCTCCAGCAGGACGTCTTGGAAGAGGACTTGCTGGAACTGATGTGCTACAATCCTGGCACTGAGCATGGCATTTTGGAAGGTCTTCTTCCTGACATCGTCGAGGAGCTTGAGGTCCTGGCTGGGTGAGGCGCTGGCATGAGTACGTGACTTCCTGGCTCATTTTATGGCCGATTCCACTACAATTGATGTGGGAACTGTTTCTTCTTGAATTCTGGGGCAGCTTGGACCTGGTACTTGGTTTCCAGCTTTCTTAAGGTGGCTGATCCTGAGGAGGGATTTCGCCAGACCTTGAAGAGGTTGTTTATGAGGTGTTGGTGCACTGGAAGGGTGACAGAGTTCTTGGGGGCATTCAGGTAGTGTAGGGCACTGCTGTTTGAGGTCAACAGAGCCGGAGTGTCCGCCGGTGTGAGGGAGAGTTGTGTAGACAGCTTCAGCAGAAACTTGGGATATGTGAGGTCCTTACATGTTGTTGGCAGAGGAGGAGTATGATCCATGCTCCTGCCCGGTAAGCTAGAGTAGTCCTTTGAGGAGCCTTGTGTAGCCGCCTCGTTACCCACTGTATCCGTGTGCTGAGGCGAGAAGTGCAGGGGTGAAGGCAGAGGGGAGGGGTATGGTGTCCGTACCTCGCCTGGTGGCCAGAACAATGGGCTGTAGTGTGGCTCGCTGGAACAGCAGCTGTGGCATGGTGTACTGGAAAAGCGCTGGTCCAAGAGCTGTGACAAGAGGTCGATCACCTTGCTAATGGAGTCCTCCCTGGGCCTGCGGCTGTGATGTCGCCTGGCTCTGTAGGGTGGTGAAGAGAAGTCCGGATCCTGAGACCGCTGCCACTTTCTGCCCCGTTGTCTGTGGTGGCTGGAGTGCCTCCCGATGCAGCTGCTGGAGGAAAGCTTGCAGTGTGTCTGGTGCCTTGAGCGACCTCTATGATTCACACCGCCGGTACCGCTATGGGAGCGGGCATCTGTTCCAGCGCTCCACCTGTTCGCACTGCTCCGATCGTCGGGTTTCCTGGTACAGGGGGGCTTCTCCCTTTGGAGGGAGTGTTGCTCGTCAGCGCGATGATGTGCATCACTGGAGTGGGCAGTTCTAACATGGGCATGGTGACGCATTTCCTGGTGGGAGACCTCACTTCCGGGAGACTGGCCAATCGATGGATGAGAGGTACCATCTTAAGTTGCAGAACCGTTGGAATCAGAGAGAGCTAGTTGAGAGAGGAGAGGCAGAAGCTGGGCATCTGCCGGGTAGGGGATAGAGGTCTTTTCCGGCATATCCCGTGCTGCGGCGGCACGCAGGTCGGTCTGTCAGGCCCCTTGAGAGGTGGAGCTCAAGACAGTGTGCTGGGTCCCCTTGCTGTGGAGTCCATTAGAGCTGGAGGAAGCCTCGGTGAACTCAGAGTGTGTGGCTATGGGATTTTTGGGCTCTGGGCGACTTGCGGGAGCAGGGAGGGCAAGATTCAATGCAGTGACTCACCCCCAGGCAGTAGGTGCAATGGTCATTTGTGTCCATGCAGTTCATCTTCCGGTCACATTTAGGACACTTTTTAAAGCCCGGTTTGATGCTCATGGAGGTATTTGTCCAATTCTGCTTCTTGCCTTGAAAAATCTTGTCTTTTGAAATCGTGTGTATAAAGGAGATCTGAGATTCTCATCCTGAAAACAGGGTGGAAGAAAAGAGACTGGGCTAGCTGGGGGTGATAGGTTTACCTGCACATGCTCAGGATGTTTACCTTTCTGAGCTCTGGAGAGCTACTTCTGTCCTTGGCGCCGTTGGATGACATCACCAGGTGTGGCTAACTCATCCTGCTTGTCCTAGGAGAACTCTCTGTTTTTTTTTTCTTTTTTCCTGCTAGTTCTGAAGGCAAGCCAGCTGAATTTAGGTGTCTGGAAGCTGACCAAGTATTGTGGTGAGAAGCTGCCAATGTGACGAACCCAGAAGTGTGAATGAGGGAGGAAGACTAGATAGGAAAATCTTATTTAGTTATTTAAAAGCATTTTTATACTGCTAATATATAAAAATTCAAAGCTCAGTTTACAGCCCATAAAAAAGTATAAACCAACAAAATCAAAATTATAAACAAAAATGCACAATGGAACTGTTAATCCCCTGCCCTAGCTTCCATCAACCAGAGGAATCCACAGAAGCATGTAGCCTAGCCATATCTAAACTGGGAACCAAAAGGTTTTTACAAAACTATCCCCACTTCAGCTCTTGTCTCAGCAACTGAGGGAGCTGATTCCACCAAGAGGGTACAGCAATCATAAATGCTCTTCCCCCCATCTCTGCTGTTGCATCTCTCAGTGGCCTGGGATCACCAACAGATGCCCCTGACTTGATCACAATCCTCTCCCAGGTTGCTATCATGGTAACATTCCCTGTAAGTAACTAGGCCCCCCCACCCTTCTTTCAAAATTTTAAACATCAAAGATAGTATTTTTTTTAACTCTGTTTATTGGCTTGGTAGACCAAGCAACCAGGGTTCGATTCCCACTAGCACTCCTTGTGGCCTTGGGCAAGTCACTTAACCCTCCATTGCCTCGGAAGAAAGGCCTGGCAATCTACTTCCAGTGACACTGCCAAGAAAGCCCAGGAGCTTCTGGGTCGCCAGGAGTCAGGACTGACTCGAAGGCACACTTTGCATTTGCATTGACCACAAACATATAGTATACATTCAGCATAATAAGTTACCAGCCACCGGGCAGGGCTGACATCCACTGCCCCGGGGCACATCATCTGTTATCGAGTGGGTTTTAACATTTTTTTTTTGTAGTTGCTCATCCACACCCCTCCCCCCTCCCCTCCCTCACCCTCCCAGCACAACCTCCTCCCCCCTCCCAGAGGAATACTTCAATTAGAGTCACTAATACAACAATGTTCCTGTCCATCTTCCCAACTCTTGCCCTCCTCCCCTGACCCAGGAACTCAGCCCAATTGCAATATCTCATTGCGGACATGGGGCCCCAACACCTGTATATAGGGTTTCCTTATCAGCAAAAAGCAGGACCACCAACGAACATTACCCCGGGCTCCCCACCGCTCTGAAAGCATTAGTTGGTGAAAGCTATAGCGCCATTCCCAGAAGGTAGGGGGCATAATTTCTTTCCATCTACAGAGTATTGGGCCTTTACCCACCAGACAAGCCTTCCGCACCAATAAACGCTCCCACCTCCCCTTTGGGCACGTCAAACCAAGTTGATCCAAGACTACCAAGGGGCCCATCCACCGGATCTGCTGAGGCAGTATTTTACTCAAAAAGGTACAAATCCGCACCCAATAGGGGCGAATTCTCTTACATCCCCACCAAATGTGACTCAAATTGGAAAGAGGCTCAGCACAATGGGGACAACTCCCATCCAAAGTCAAATGACTACACAACGCTCGCCTTGGGGAGAAGTGCGCTCTGGTCAGACTTTAAATTGCACTTCCCTCCACTGTGCGCCCTCCACCAGATCAACTATCTTCCGCAAGCCAGTATTTACGGAGCCTGGTGCTATCTCTAGGCCTAGTTCTGTCACCCATGCTGCCTCCACCCCCGTATAATCCGGCCCTGGCCTATACCGATCCAACCTATCCTTTAACACTGAGACAGTAGGAGGTTTTTCTTCTCCCAACTTGAAAAATTCTAAGATCTGTGCCGACCGTTCAGCTCTCAGCTCAATCTCTGGAAGGGAAGCTACATAATGAGAGAGTTGGGCATATGCAAAGTAGTGGCTCGGTCTCAGATCGTATTCCTGACATAATGAAGCAAATGTTTTACATTTCCCCGCTACGTCCACCACATGTCCGATATTCAAGATGCCCCCTAGACGCCACTCCCAAAAGATCGCCGAGTCTGAACACAGAGTAAAGGCCGCGTTCGAAACATACATGGATCTGTTCCAGTAAATGTTCAATTGTCTCCAGGTGCGCCGCACAGAATTCAGCAACACACTTCCCTTCAATCTGTCCGACAGCAGCGACCGATCTGAGTGCAGCACAGCCAACAATGTCTGAGGTGCTACAAAGGCTTCTTCTAAAGCTCTAGGTGTCCGTGTCCCCTAACCAATACCCAATATGACACGCTTGGCACGCTAAAGCATATAACCCCAGATCATGAACTCCCATCCCCCCTTCCTTCCACCGTCCTTTCAGACGGTCCAAAGGAATTCGCGCTCGGGCTCCCTTCCATATAAATCCGCGTATTTCCTTATCCAACTGAACTAAGTCTTGCCTTAACAACCACACCGGGAGGGTCTGCTTCCAATATAAAATGCGCAACAGCACTACCATTTGCAATGCAGCCAACTCTGCCCAGCAGAGACAACGGAAGGGGGTTCCATGCCCTCAGCTAGGTCTGCAACCTGGAGAAAACTTGTTCGAAATTCCGCTTATATAGGTCCTGCGGTTTCCTTGGCAGCAGAATGCCCAGATACACAAAGGCATCCTCGGCCCATTGCAGCGGAAAGGAACTTCCCCACATTGCTCGAAGTCGGCCTGACACATCTAACGCTTCTGATTTATCTTTATTGATCCTCAGGCCTGCAAATCTTCCAAAATAAGAAAATTCCTCTGTCAGCTGCGGTAAGGACTCTTGCGGGGCCAGCAGATACACCAGCAGATCATCTGCGAAAGCCGACATCTTAAAACTATGCCTACCCACCCTCACTCCTCTAATCATCGGTGATTCTTCTATCGTCCTTATCAAAGGGTCTAAGGACAAAACAAACAACAGAGGAGAAAGGGGGCATCCCTGTCTCGTATCCCTTCCCAAGGGGAAAACCTCAGACAGCACACCATTACATACTACTCCGGCAGTTGATTGTATATACAGGCTCTCGACCAATTTACAGAAGGAAGACCCCAATCCATAGTATGGTAACAACAATTTTAGGTACTGCCAATTGACTCTGTCAAATGCTTTTTCAGCATCAAAGCTAACCAACAGCGACTGCAGCCGATGGTCTTGCACCCATTCCAACGAAGCTAAAAGTTTCCGTAAGTTACGCACTGCATACCTCCCCTTAACAAACCCCACCTATGTCTCGTGTACTAGCTCACCTAAAACCTCTGTCAGCCTATCCGCCAAGATTTTAGACAGTATTTTCAAATCAAAGTTCAGAAGGGAGATAGGCCAGTACGAAGCCGCTTGGGTCAAGTCTTTGCCCGGTTTAGGGATTAAAATAATATGTGCCTGGTTTTCCCCCCATCGAAATGTACCCTGCTTGGCCCATCTACTAAAGACTTTCACCAATGTAGGAGATACGGCTTCCAGCAACAATTTATAGAATTCCGCCCTGTACCCGTCAGGACCGGGTGCCTTACAACAACTTGCCCTGGAGATTACCTGTTGCACCTCCATCACTGTGATGGGCTTGCCTAATTGGGTTCTCTGTGCCTCTCCCAATCGAAGCAAATCAATGTTCTTCAGATAGTCTTCCACCCTGGCAGGGGACCCACTATCCTCCGTGTACAGCTTCTGATAGAAGGCTCGGAAGACTTGGGTAATCTCTTTACTATCTTTGTGCATACGCCCCTGGTCATCCCGTATCGCTGCTACTGTTCTCGTTCCTCTGCTCTCCCTCAAACACCGCGCTAACAGATTCCCGGATTTATCCCCGAATCGGTATAATTGATACCGATAATATGCAATTGACTTTTTTGCTCTTCTATGCAACAACTCATTTAAATCTACTTGGGCTTCCCACAATTCTTTTTTTGTCCCTGCATCCGGGGAGTTAGCATATTTCTGTCGTGTTTTAGCCACTTTTTTTTCCAGACGGATAATTTGCTCTGAGATCAGTCTGTGTTTCCTAGCTAAAAACCCTATAATAGCACCTCTCAGCACCACTTTGGCTGTCTCCAAAAATAACGCAGGGTCCTCCAGATGGCCCTTTTTATTCATCGCAAAATCCTGCCATTCTTGTCCAATAAACTGCTGAAACTGAACATCCTTATACAAATCTAAGGGGAACCTCCACATGCGAGTTCGGTAGGCTTCCCCCCCCACTGTAGGTCTAACCCTATCCATGCATGGTCCGAGATCTCCGTCGGACCAATCTGAACATCCCCAACTTGGGCAAAGGAGCCCTCCGATATTAAAATATAGTCAATTCTAGCACTTGAGCCATGCGCTCGAGATTGATGCGTGAAATCCTTTTCCAGAGGATGCAATAACCTCCACCAGCCCCAATCGCTTCCGAAACCTTCCCAGCACACGTGCTGTCTGATCTTGTCCTCCCACCGCCCCCGTGTGATGTATCCAGTGCCAAATCAAAAACCCCGTTAAAATCTCCTCCTAATATCAAAGGAATCTCTGGCAACTGCTCGACCCTCGAGGCTAGCCGTGCATAGAGCTCCTGATCCAACATATTCGGACTGTACAAATTGCCCAATATAACAGGTTTCCCCTCCAGAACCCCCTGTAGCAATAGATACCGGCCAGCTGAATCAGTAACCTCTCTTTCTACAACAAACCGTACTCTCTTATGGATCAAAATAACCACACCACCCTTTTTCCCCTGCGTAGGGGCTCCCCTCTGCAGGCCCACCCAATCCCTGCACATTTTTTGATGCTCCTCGGCTGTCTGGTGAGTTTCTTGTAACATGGCAATATCACATTGTTGTCTGGCTAATGCTTTCAGGACTTTATAGCGCTTTATCGGGCTGCCCACCCCACATACATTCCAGGATACTATCTTCAGAATAACATGAGGGTTCCAGGCCCTAACCATACATTAAACCCTCCCTTCCAGGAAAGAGCTCTCCCAGCCTGGAGCCTACCCTGTATTTGTGTGTTACTCTCAAATTCAAAGCTTCCCCCTCTCTCCTGGTTGTGCTCCCCTCTTCCCTCCATCTCCATTCCCCTCCTCCCCCTCCCCCTTCCTTATTACCTCCTCCTCTTCCCCTAAACATCCTCTACCTAACCCCCCCTCTTTTCCCCAACTATCAACTGCAACACCTTTTACCCTTAACCCACTCCCTCTTCTATCCTAAACTCTAGAAATCCCGCTAATGCGTCCGGCCGCCCCCCTCTTATCAGCATAACAAATGTCAGAGAAATGAATTGCAAACCAAACATACAATATATGTATACAAATTTCAACTCTTAAACAATGAACTGCACTGGTTGCCTGCATTCTGTTCACCCCAACTCAGGTCAGAGACTGC
The DNA here is from genome assembly GCA_033557465.1 of Ichthyophis bannanicus. Classification (NCBI taxonomy): domain Eukaryota; kingdom Metazoa; phylum Chordata; class Amphibia; order Gymnophiona; family Ichthyophiidae; genus Ichthyophis; species Ichthyophis bannanicus. The sequence goes on from CM066031.1 coordinate 706,705,079, forward strand.
ACCCTAGCTTCTCAAGGATGTCCTCTCCCAGCCTCCAATTGTGCACTGTCCATGTTCTAAAAGCATTACTTCTTATCGCCTCCTCCATATATGCACGCCAGGCTGATGTCCAGTTGAGCAAGCAAAATAATCACTGCACCGCTCAGTGAGAAACTTCTGAATTTGCCCGCCCTCCATTCAACAGTTCCTCAATGTATTTACTGTCCTCCTCAGCCGCTTCAAAGGTGCGATGCTTTCCCTCCCGTATAATATGCAGTCTAGCTGGGTACTGCATGGAGAATTTTATATGTGCATCAATCAACTTTTGATAGAGGGGCGCATACGCTCTCCACCGCTGACTTAGGGCTATGGAATAGTCCTGCGCGATACGCAGTTTCTGGTTATCAATGACAATGTCCCCTTTCTGCCTGGCCGCTCGCAGCACAGCCTCTTTTTGGGGGTAGTGCAAGAATTTGGCCAGGACCACTCTGGGCCGGTGTTCTCTTGCTTGCTTCGGCCCCACTCTGTGTGCTCTCTCTATCATTATCTTCCCGCCAGTCTCCAAGCCTTCAAATAGTTGGGGGATCACGGTTTCAATATATTGTCTCAAGTCTCTGTCCGAAACACTGTCCGCGATCCCCATAAACCTCAAGTTATTACGTTCAGACCGATTCTCCAAATCATCAATTTTTGCTTCCTGAGACTGCAATTTCTCTCTCATATGGCCCACCTTGTGCATCAGCTGGTCTAGGCTCTCCTCCATCTGCACAATGCGGCCCTCTGCCTCTTGTATTCTGTTCCCCATATCTCCCAGCGAGCTGTGCAACATATCCATTTTGCTGTGGAGTGCCTCAAACTGTGTGGATAATGCAAACGCTACCGCCGCTGACACCTCTTCCAAAAAGGCAGGGGAAATGGGGGAGCTTGGTGCCGCCGGTAAGTCCGCCATTTTGCTAGAACCTGCCATGCGGTCTTTGTCTCTCCGCCCTAGCTTTGCGCCACTGCCATCAACCTTTCCGCTCTCCGACCGCAGCAAACTTTCCCCTGAGGCCGTGTGGGATGTATACGAATATTCTCTGCTCCCCGTTCGGCTCTAAATCCACGGCTTACGATTGGGGCGACCGGAGCACGAGCGACACCCGTCCGCTCATTCTCACGTGACTCTCAAAGACAGTATTTTAAAAATTCTACATTCATGAATTGGGAGCCAATGTAGTTGCTGTTGCACATTTGCAACAGAATCCTTCTTCCTCCTCCCTGATAACACCCGTGCGGCAGTGTTTCGGACCACCTGCAACCTTTGCAGCAGGTAATCTGATAACCCTACATACAAGAGTTTGCATACAGTAGACCATAACAGATAAAACCAACGCCTGTAAAATGATTTGCATGACAGTGTCATCTATAAATGACTGAAGCAGACATTGCTTAAGGGACTCGCTTTTCTTAAAGAGGGTAGGTAGACAAGGCTTTGTCTTGTTGATTTGGGAGTAGGCTTTGCCAAGTGAAGAAGAGCGTAGATGGGACCCCTGAAGAGCCAGAGGTTCACCAGTGCAAGACAGCATAGTGAAAGATAAGTAGCACTATTCCTGTCTTAGCATATTTTTTAAGCATTAGATTATTTAATCTCAAATAATTGAACTCTTAAAATTGAGAAACTCTGAAGGAAGTTGTAATTAACTGGATTCCTTTAAGTGGGATGTGCTTTTAGAAAACTTGACGAGAGCATCAGGAAGTTTACTAAATTGGTAAAAGCAACAAAGCTAAAAAAAATTACTTTAAAGCTTCTTTCAGGGAAGGAAACCTTTGCTTCAGACTTTAGCTTTTCTGGGAAGATGTTAATTTTCCTGGCAAACTAAATTTATCCCTGGTTGGGAATAGAGCCACTGGTGATCAAAAGGGGAAAACCTATTGGAGAAACTGCTTCCAATTGGTAGGAATTCCGTGTACAAGTGAGGTTTTTAAAAATGATATACCCGTGGTGAAAGTTCAAATGAGGGGCCCCCAAGCAAATGCGCTTGGGGCCCCTCATGAAAACAAGGGCTGAGGTCACAAAAGGGGGGAGGAAGAACACTATAGGGAGGAGTGGCCTAGTGGTTGGGGCAAGGTACTACAGGCCAGAAGGTCAGTGGTTCAAATCCCACTAGAGGACAGCAACCTTGGACTGGAAGGACTGGGGTTTCTAGTCCCACAGGTGCTCCTTGTGGTCTTGGGCAAGCCACTTAACCCTCCATTGCCCATGTTCCCTGTAAGTATTAGTGTATGTGTCTCATATCCCCTTGTTTTAAATGTATCCCCCAATTGTGTTGTGACCACTCTGATTGAAGGATAAGGTGGTATACAAAACTGTCTAAATAAATAAATTTCCCTCCCCCAGAAAATTTAAAACACACAAATGGAAGCGGCAAAACTTCAAAGATGTTGGCCATGCTGTGCTGCCTTTTTTCTTTGTAAAGTGCTGTTCTGCGGCAGCTGGAGGCCAGAAAAGAATTTCCTATTGAGGGCCAAAGGTCTCGCATATCGCAGCGCTTTACAAATGAAAAGAAGAAGCGGCAAGGCACGGCAAACGTCTTTGAAAGTAAGTGTGAAGTTTGTTGCTGCCGTGTTGGGATCGCTGGGCCCACTTCTGGCCTGGGTTCCCCCTGTATTTTGTGGGCTGCTTGGGCAGTATTTACGCCACACCACTGTGATATACTCAACTGAGCACAGGGAGTACTCGTGAAGAAAAGTTAAGAGAATTCTGTAAAACGTTGAAGTATACGTACTGAAGTTTCTTGCATTTTTATGTGACTTATCATTTTGGAAGTCTTGGAAAAAATGATTGCTGAGCCGTTATTGATATAATTGGTTAACGTTTTAATTATTTGCTAAACCAAGGTCATATTCAAAATAAATACTGTTCCATGCATTTACTGAACAACTTGCCGGTAGTTTCAGTACAGAGAAACTCCATCTACTCTCTCACGTCTTATCCATTCCTATGGTAACACCATACTTACATACCATTTTTAATTACACGTTAATCCCCTTATCCAAGATAATCAGTGGCATTAACTGGTTAGCATCAGGATTGGCCAGGGGCGGTACTGAGCCACTGCATGGCTACGGTAGAGCGGTGAAAGTAAGATGCAGTAAAGACTGGCCTAACTTTCGCCGTGGAAGCTAACTGGGCAGTGGCTGAGTATCACCGCTTCCTGGCAATCCAGGCAACCCAAACATCCAGGTTTAAAGTTCAGCAGCAATATCTAGTTGCTGCTGTTGCTGCTGAATAACTCCCCCCTCCTCCCGCAGATTCCTTTTTCCTCTTATTGTGGTCTGGGCTATCCTGGAGAATAATAAGCGGAGGATAGTGTTTCAAAGTGTCTTATCTGAGGTAACACCACTTGGAAACAGGACTACACAAAAAAGGATTAAATGTAGGACAGCGACTTTTTCTTCACCACGGGTTACATTTCAGTTCGTAATTTCTCATTCATTATCTTCCCTTAACATTAGATCTAATTCAAAAAGGATACAGAACCAGACCTCCCTGTCCCTTTCTTCTATATACAAATGAGGCAAACGGAAGAAATGCACAAAAATCCCTAATGGTGCAAGTTATTGCATTTGTGAAAAGCACTGAATGGGTATTTGGTGTTTTTTGTGCATGCTGTTTCTTTGGTGAATTTCATGCAAACTTACTAGTGAGCTGAAAAATTATGCAAATCAACTTGTTAGTGATTCTGCATAAATTAACTTTGCATGAAAAATGACAGAAATGGATTATTTCCCCAAAGCTTAGTGACATCCTAGGGAGGCATAGTTAAGATTCTGTGGGAAAAAGCTAGTGATTAACCTCTGCACCCTGAGAAAAGCATCTCATGCTATTGGACTATTGCTATGTCCATAAACTGATATGTTGGCTTCAGCATTTTTTAAAGAAAGGTAGTTTACTGTCCTTTGCTCTCATCAAAGATGACTGATTCCAATAATGTCGCATCCCTCTTGACTCCTATTACTTCTCTCTCTCCACTTTTGTCTGCCATTCTTCCTGCATCGATAAACACAACAAAGCATCTTGTGATGAATTTTTTGGGAAAGGATTTTCCTTTGCTCTAAGCCTGTGGATCTGTAGATTTCTTCCTCCATGTCTGCCTGTATTGCTCGGGGCTACGCTGATGTTTGCTGCCTCTCTACTGAGCTTCCTCTGTCCTCTCTCTTCCAGTCACCATTGGTGAATATCTCCACCTGTACTAGAATATCCGTGCTCATGTTGCTCTCTAAGTTTAATTTGTTTTCCAATCCAGGTAACTTTTTCTCCCCACCTCACTGGCCCCCTTCTCTGTTTAAATGCATTTTTGTTAACTCAATACATATGACACTTTACTAAAAAGGTCTTCCACTAAAGCAAAACCTCAATGCTTTTTCCCCAAAGCAATCTAGGATCCCAGTTTCCCATCTCCCTGCTTCAGTGCATGGCATGAGTGGTATTTGAAAAAAACGTGCCCTGGCACTTACGTTTCTACAACTAGGATGCTCTTTCCTATTCTTATGTCACTGGTGCCATGACTGCTGGGTCACCTATTGCACGCACTGTCCTGTCTCAAGTGCCAACGATGTATACCAAGCTGTCAAAATCCCTTGCATGTGTTAGGCATGTATTAACTTTGCCAACCACACCCTGCTGTTACGCTTGCTCTGCCAGGTAAAACTCGCATTAAACAACAGCAGTCCCCAGTTCCACGCCCTTACCAAGGGGATGATATCGGTTGTGCATATGATCCCATAAAAAGCGACCATCTGCCAAGCCCTGTAAAACAACATGGCTTCCTTCTGGAAGAGTGGAGTTCAGATACTCGAGAGCTTGCATGACGTTGTTGTGCATATCCTCTGGGGTAGTCATGTGAGCCAGCGTGTCTGGAAGACTACATTTAAAACAAAACAAAGAAAAAGAATGAGGAAAATGTTCTCAAATAGCTATCCTTTAGTGCTGTTTGGTATGTAACAGCTATTAGGAGAGAAGGAATGAGGGCTGGGGAGCGATGCTTTGTCCATATCTTAAAATCAGCAAAACCGCGATTACGTATTCTGTCCTTGACGGTAAGGAAACTGTAATGAAATCCAGAAAAAGGCTTTTTAGTACACTGCACCCAGTTCATGGAATCTGCTTCCATTAATAGCTGCTTGGCAAGTAATTATCTGGCCTTCTGAAAACCAATCATGACCCCTTTAAGTCAGGCCTTTGTAGATTAATTCTGTTTAATTTTAGACTTCTGATAATTGGATTACTGAACTGTGGCCTTTGCTCCGATTTTATTGCAACCTTTGGTTTTACTTTACTGCAGAACTTTAAGGATCTGCTTTTAGACTTTGAACATAAAACTATAATATTCATATGTAACAAATTGTAACTAGAGATATTTGGGTCGGTATTCAAAGCCCTTAGCCAGCCGTCTAAGGGGGCACACCACAATAGTCAGCAGCACTATCCTGATATGTCCACAGACCGGCCGGTACTATTACAGTAGGTCCCTGGGCAGAATGAGAGGCTAACGGCATAGCCAAGTAAGCGTCAGCACGTCCCCGGTGAGCATGATTTTCAGAGGTTCTTGTTCTGACAACTCAGGACACATGAAAAGCAGCCTAACTAGCATCTGGATAAGCATCCGCTGAAAACCGTGTTAACCTGGATAGTGAGCGCTCAGCCTGGATATTCAGTAGCAGCTCTTATCTGGTTACTGCCACTGAATACCCTACTGATATTTAAGGGTCACAGCTGACCACCATGGCATTGGAATATTGGCAGGTTTGAAAATTGGGCCCAATCTTTTTATTAGTGGGGAACCGAACGAAGGAATGGAAGAGAAAAGAGCAAATCAATACAGAGTGTAAAAAAAAAAAGGTAAAAGCCACAAGTTTAAAAGCAAAATGAAAAACAAAGACATCCCCTCCCCAAAAGTATAAATACAGAGTTATGGGGGAACAATTTCCAAGACTCCTTAAATGTTTTTTTTTTAAATTTCCTGCAGTATCCGTCTTCAATCCAGGAGAAAGAAAGTTATAGATGCTAATGGAGGGTAATTTTCAAAACCATTTGTGTGGTTAAAGCAGTGTTACACCTGTGGAAATGGGTTAGTATAACATTGCCCCTGCAACAAGCTGTACAAGTATGTGCTTGCTGGACGAAATGGAGGTGTTCTGGGGAAGGGATTAAGGAATGATATGCAGTTACAGGGATGCTTTTGAAAATTTGAGTCTACGCAAATTGATTCTGAAACGCTGTATATGTCAGAGAACCGTTGTAAATGTGTGTGCACAGTTTTTCTCCACATTTTCCACTTTGAAAATTTAACAACCTCCAGACAGAGTATGTGTTACAGTTATAAAATTATCCCCAAAATTAGAAAATGTGATCTGGAAATGATAGAGCTAGTAGCTACCTGTATTTGACACATCTTCTTGTCAAGTATTTCTATAGCAAAGCGATGCATAATTGTAAAGCTGCAATTCTGACCAGTGTGTGACTATTTGGTATGTGACTTGCTTCTTCCTCAGCGGAGACTATAGGCAGAACCATTTGTGTTATGTGCAAGTTCTATTTAACAGAAAAATGACAAAATAAATGGCTGCTAGGCCGGAGGTGCCACTTGGATAGGCGTTCATTGGAATTGGGTACTATCTTTGAAACTACGGTGCACCACTAAATTTGTCTGTGCTTTATTTGTGTTTCCGCATGCATTGCAGGAATATAGCATGCATGGAGTTCAAGCTTTTCATCACTTTGCATCAAAGTTATTTTTTCTTTCTGTTTCTTGAATGTGTAAACGGAGTGCACTTGTGAACAAGATTGCACAGGACTCATCTTTGAAAACTTTTTAATCACGGTTTGCCCTCTGACAAGAGGAAGGATTAAGACGGAAACATCTGAAGCGCTCTTAATAGGATCTGAAAAGGAGGACAGCCAGTGCCCTACTGTGATTCGGCATTCAGTGTCAGACAGACAGTATTCTTTTAGAATGTGTTTGGACAGTGTAAATTATTAAGTGTGTGCTCCGTGTCAACATTAGGGGTAGGTGGCTGATGGGATGAATTGTTCAGAATGGATACTGGACAACTTGCACTGGTTAAAACCCTCTTCTCCAACAACTTGACATTTGTGCAAAGACATTCTATTTTTATAACGCAGGAGTCTCCTAAGTGTTATATTGCATTTGTCACCTGCAACTATGACGCACACATCTCAAACAAGTCTTTCTTTTCCAATCTGCTTGATATGCTCTGTAGACTTCTTAGATTTATTCTGTATTTCAACTGATTTTGTCTACAACTTATTCTTTAGGTCAAATTACTGAATTATTGCTGTAAATATTTATGATTTCATGTGTAGCAGCGCCATACTAAAGTAAGGTATGGCATGGTCTTCAAACACTTTTACAGCAATATCAACAGACTATAAATCAAGTAGAATTAAGAATTGTTTGCCTCTTGGTGCATGCACTTGGAAATGTTTGGGCTATACCAGAATCAAGGAAGGTCTTTTTCACTAAGACAGATACGCCTCCCCTCCCCTCCCCCTCTGAGGATGAATAATACTTACCTGGGCCCAGGGGGATGAGGACACCACTGGATACCTCCCCAGAAGCAGATAAATATTGCTGGCCCAGAGAGGGCAGATGCTGCAGTACTAGAAGCTCTCTGGTCCAGGGCCCCTCTATGTTACGTGGCCAGGGCAAAGGTGCCTTGATCCAGCAAGCCCAGGGCAAAAGCTCTCTGGACTAAAAAGTCCTAAGAGGGGAGTCTTCTCTCTCCCATTTGAGCCATCAGGTCTAATTTGTGTGTGTGTGTGTGGGGGGGGGGGGGGTCCAGGGTTGAACAGGGTCTTTGGAAGTGAAATGCTGCACCACACATGTGCTTTGACCAATGTATGTGGTCAAAGCACATGTGTGGGTGTGTATTTTATAAGCTACTGGGGGGGGGGGGTAGATAGTCAGCGCGAGTGACCAGTGTTGTTAGGCTGGCTATCACCGCTTTTATTTATAACTGGATATTCAGTACCGGGTCATATCAGCAATCAGCACTGAATATCCAGTGTGTCCAGACAGCACTTTAGTTAGCCTGTCAGCAGCGATATTGAGCCACTAACCAGCTAGTTTAAATGCTTAAAGTTGGGGCAGCCTTTCAGCTTTTCTAACTTTAGGAATTTTAGTTGGCAGGTTAGTGGCTCAATATTGCCACTAACTGGCTAACTAAGGGATCTATTCCATCCCGCTATTTGCCCCCCCTGCCATCTCCATCAAAAGCCTCCCTGTACAAACAAGGTATTTGTATGGGGAGGCTTAACAGGGGCGGGAGGGGGCATTCCAGAGGCGGAGCGAGGGTGGGACAGGGGCAGTCTGTGACCCTGGATGTACAGGGCCGATTCTGAGGTCGGCCCTGTATGTCTGGGGTTGGCAAACTGGACGGGTGACTTATTCCATCTCAGGGGTAGAATAAGTCCCCCTGGATGTTGGGGAATGGCAAGCCTGAGCAGCGTTGGAAAGGTGAGGGGGTGCAGGGGATTCCCCGCAGCCTGACCTTGGCCATGGAAGGCCAGATCAGGGGTCATGCTGCATGAAAAGAAGACTGGTCAGCGGCTGGGGATCACGGCTCCTGAATGAAGCCATGGTGTCATGGCAACGGGACACCATGCACTGCGGCTCCATTCAGGAGCCTCAGTGAGGTAGCCGGGCAGGTGGCTGTGCATACAGGCCGATTGGAATTGGGTCCTGGCCTGCATGTACAGGCCCTAGACCCATTTCTGATCCTGCGGGGCATGTCTAGCCCCCGCAGGATCAGAATCGGGTCTACCTTGTGGCATCCTGATTCCGATCGGACGCACAGGGGCTTGGACGCACACACTAGAATGTGCCTCCACAGGTGCTGCACCCCCAACACCCTGTTGCTAAATGGTTAGTGTCGGGGCGTTTTATCAGACTAGGAGAGGATATTCCGCTAACCGTGTTTTGAATACACCCACCTACATATGTACTTTGTGACTCCACCCAGACTCTGCCCCAAAATAAGCCTGACATAGCTCACACTTGTATGCATGAGGTAATTTTATAAGTGGTCTCCTGTGTGAATATAAGAGCATTTATGTATGAAAAAACCTTTATAAAATTACCCCCATACTCGGTGTTGTGCACCTTACATGCATGTGCCTTTACTAACATTACTACTGCTACAGCGCTACAAGGCACTGAACAGACATGTAAGAGACAGTCTCTGCTCATCGGAGCTTACAGTCTAGTCAAGACAGACCACACAACAACTGGGGACCAGGAGTCTCTGCTATCTCTACAGCTCAGGGGCTTCACTACTTCATAGCTTAATTTTCTAAGAACAATCAATTAGTTTTCATGTTTTAAATAGAAGCCATGAGTCAGACCAAGGATCATGAAGCCCAGCATCTTGTCTCCAACAGGGGCCAGTTCAGATTCTATATTCCGGTGATGCGCCCATTTGCCTCATATTTTATGGACTTTGCTTTCTCTCCCTATTGTATGGGAATGAACATTTCTCTACAGGTTAGACAGTCATAAAGCATCTGCCACTGGGCACAGGAGGAAGGAGGCAAGGATCTCTCATTTCAAACTTTTCCTTTCCTAGACAACAACAAGATGCAGACCACCTCTTTGTTGATCACTGAGACTTTTGTCAGCATCATGCCTTTGGATCTAGTTTAATTGCCAAGTCCTTTTTCATTTTACAGTGTATTGCTAACGTTTATTTAGTTTCATGACAGACCCTAGTAGGGCACCATCTTGCCCTCTAGATCTCTTGCCTAGGGAAGAGTGCAGTGTTTCAGTATTTTTGGTATAAACAATCTTGACATGGTACATTACAAACTAGTCTGTTGGTTTTAGTTCTGTCAAATTCACAGGCAGTTTTGAATATAGATAGGGCTGGATATTCAGAGATTTCTCCTATATAATGGGAAAATGCTTTAGGCCCCAAGTGAATTAATCTGCTCACCAATAACTTGTTTTCACGCACACACACCAATTGTATGATATAAATAGGATGCAGATATGCTAATGTTGAAGAGGTTTTTTTGTTAACTTACTTATTGCAGACGTCATTACCAACCATCGAATACATAACTATAGCCGGTTTGTCCAATTGCTTCTTTCTAGCCAAACTAGAGAAAAATAAATGGATATAACTAAGTAAACAGTACCACTTCCTGGTAAACGTTACTATTAGAGGTGTGAATTTGGTTCATTTGGATGCCTAAATGCCCCTAAGCGGTTAGTGCCTCTGAAAATCTCTGAGTAATGCTGCTATTCGCCCTGATGCTAGTCACTAAACACTGGGGTATTCCGGGGGTGGTACCCGGGGATAACTGTGTAGCGGCAATAGTCAGCTGCTGCCCAGTTATCCCTCAGCAGCGAAAGTTAGGCGCAGCAAAAACTGTCCTGATGTTCGCCACTGGGGCTAACCAAGCAGTATCTAAATACTGCCGCTGCATGGTTAACTTCTGTGCCGTGTGCAGTGACCCCGAGTATTCAATGCTGGTGGCCGGATATGGCCCCGGATTGAATATTCAGGGTTAAAATTTGGCAGCGATGCCTAATAGCCATCATAAATGAATCTTAGGCCCGTAGTCTTTATCTGCGATCATGCTTCTATGTTTTCTTCTCCTGGTTCTCATCATCTGTTTGTTAGTAAGCCTCTTCATCGATGCAGCTGTGATAGCTTGCGCTTTAAAGTGCATAATTGCCCGGCAATCTGCCGTTATCTCCACAGACCCTATCAAACAGTCAGGAATCTGCTGGATAAAAATGGGAGTCTCGTCATCCACTCTCACAGATCACTCTGATTCAGATTCTGGGTGGTAATTTGTTGATGTACCAGAAAATGGAGTATAAGATAAGGGAGAAATGACGAGGGTGCAGGAAGTCAAATCCTTGGGCAAAAGGCATGATGTTTTCAAACGGTGCAAGCACATTTGTTTGCCTTCCTTTTACACAAGTTGAATTTGGTATTAAATGCTCTAAGTACCAGGCAGTGGGGTGGAAGTTGGGAAGGACTAGTATAGGCTAATGACTCAAGGGTTTTTGGCAGCTAAATAACAGACTTTAAAATGTGTTTCTGCAAAACAGATTCTTGTGTTGAGCCACAAACCTACAGTATGCAACAGCCGCATTCCATTAGAAAGTTACTGTACCTTTTTATAAACTGCATGAGATTTCTGGAGGAACCACCTGAATAATTACACACAAGAAACAAAAGGAAAAAAAATTAAACTGATGAAAAAAAAATAAAGAAACGTATGATTCTATATTCTTCAGCCACCCAGGACACTAAAAAAGTTAACTCTGCAGCTAGATGATAAAACCCTTCTCATTGCTTTAGATGCAAGACCCTTTCCCAGGTCTAAAACAAGCCTTCGATCCAATGGCCTAAGTTCTAAGAGGAGCCCCCAAACAAAATTTTGTTGAGGGTCCACCATGGTCAGGCAGGGGGGGGGGAGGTGCCCTCCAGCAAACTTACTTGAAACTGCCCTAGCAGTGGGCCAGCCGTCAAAGTCACATGATAACAGCCTTAGGCTGCAGTCGTTATTGTGAAACTTTGGCTCAGCAGCAGGAGGTCTGAAAACTTAAATGCACAGAGAAGAGGAGCAGGGGGCAGTGTGACAAATAGTTTCAAGTACATGTACTGCTCTGCCTTCACTGCTACATTGGGGACCCTTTTTGCCTGGGCCCCCCACATTGTGGGGCTGCTTGGGCGGAATTTACGCCACTGCTTTGATCAAAAGGTTTTCTTCCCTAACAGTTTTAACTATAGTAATCAAGATAGACATTCGTCTGGTGCTCCAGCTGCAAACATTCCTCATCTCCTTGCCCACCACAAAACAGAACATGTTCAACCAAGAATATTTCATGACGGCGATAATTATTTATTGCGCTTTATGTAGGTTTACTATGCCCTTCTTGGCATGTAGCTTATCTCATTTTCCTCCTTTCTGTAACATTTGACACCTTGTTGCCACTTTTGTTTTATGCTTTACAAAATAATTTGTTTAAAAAAAAACCTATCGGGTTCATATTGAGCCACCATGGTCAGTATTTAATTTAATGCCAGCAACAACGGTTAAACCCCCCCCAGATGTTCAGCATTGTTATTCAAATAGTAGTGCTGAAAATCCCAACAGAGTAGTGACCGCCAACATTATCCAGATAGCGGCCATATTCATTATCCGGAGAACTATCCAGATTACTTAGGAGAGTGTTTTTGCTGTCCTAAGTTATCCGGATAATGGCCCTAAACATCAGCGCTATCTGGAAACAGTGCTGGGCCCGTCAGTGATAATCTTCATCAGCAGCACGATCCAGATACCTGATGCTGCTATTTAAACATCGGGCCTCAGATACTAGAAGTGGTGAGGTTACCTCCCGGCAATAATACAAGTCGAAAGTGTGAGATTAGAGATAATCTTGATTTAGTTCCTCATGCATTTATTTCTGAAAGGTGCCACCTTTGCTGCTTCCTGTGTTTCTCTCCCCAAATCAATCGCTAACTTTGAAAAGTAGGAGGTGGGGGGGATATGCACATACAGACTGCATGTAAGTCTTATGAGAAAACCTAACTCCCCCCCTCAACTTTGGAAATGTAACGGGGGAGGAGGTGGGAGAGGATTTTCTTGTATGAATTTGTTCAGTTTGGCTTGTACATATGAAACACAGCTTTCACAAAATTCAGAAACTCGCAAACAGAGGAACACAGAAAGGAATACAAGATCAAACTAAAAGAAACAAAAGGAGAAATAAGGAAAGCAAAATCAAAGGCAGAAGAAAAGATGGCTAAAGGTGTGAAGTGTGGCGACAAAACTTTTTTCAGGTATATTCGGGAGAGGAGGAAAATCAGAGGTGGAATTGCAGGACTCAAAAGTGCTGGGAACAGATTCGTGGAAAGTGTCATTGAAAAAGCGAAAATGCTAAACAAATACTTCTGCTCTGTTTTCACTAGAGAAAATCCTGGAGAAGGAGCACCTCTGATTGACAAATATACAAATGGGAATGGAGTAGATATCACACTTGCAAAACTGAAAGTGGACAAGTCTATGGGACCAAATGGGATACATCCCAGGATACTGAAAGAGCTCAGAGAAGTTTTTGCAGGGCCATTAAAGGATGTTTTTAATAGATCCTTGGAGACAGGAGAAGTTCCACAGGACTGGAGAAGGACTGATGTGGTACCTCTCCACAAAAGTGGTAATAGGGAAGAAGTGTCAAACTACAGGCCAGTAAGCCTTACCTTGGTGGTGGGAAAAGTAATGAAAGAGTGAATAGTGGACTTCCTCAAAACCAACAGGTTGCATGATCCGAGGCAACATGGTTTTACCAAAGGACGATCTTGCTAAACAAATCTGGGTGACCAAAGAACTAGATCAAGGGCATGCGATGGATGTGATCTACCTAGATTTCAGCAAAGTCTTTGATACTGTTCCTCATAGGAGGCATATCAATAAACTCAACAGCTTAGGGATGGATCCTAAGATGGTTAATTGGATCAGAAATTGGTTAATTGACAGACAACAGAAGGTGACAGTAAACGGAACTCATTAGGATGAAAGGAAGATGATTAGCAGTGTGCCCCAGGGTTTGGTCTTGGGACCGGTACTGTTCAATATATTTGTGAGCGATAATGCCAAAGGGTTGAATGGAAAAGTCTGTCTTTTTGCAGATGACACCAAAATTTGCAACGGAGTGGGCTCCCCTGAGGTAGTGGATAACATGAGGAAAGATCTGCCAAAGCTGGAAGAATGGTCTAATGCTTGGCAGTTAAGATTTAATGTGAAGAAGTGCAGTGTCATGCACTTGGGAAGCAGAAACCCAAGGGAATTGTATGCGATAGAGGGTGAGAGATTAGTGTGCAAGGACCACGAGGACGACCTCGGAATGATTGTTTCTGATGATCTCAAGGTGGCGAAACAGTGTGACAAGGCAGTGGCAAAAGACAGAAGGATGCTGGGTTGCATAGAGGAATTACAAGCAGAAAGGAAGATGTACTAATGTCACTGTACAAGTCGCTGGAGAGGCCTAGCTTGGAATATTGTGTTCAGTTTTGGAGACCGTATCTCGCAAAGGATATAAAAAGGCTGGAAGAGATTCAGAGAAAGGCGACCAAAATGATTTGGAGTCTGTGTCAGAGGACTTATGAGAAGAGACTTGAAGACCTAAATATGTACACTCTGGAGGAGAGGAGGGACAGGGGAGATATGATTCAGACCTTTAAATACTTAAAGAGAAATAATGAACAAACCTCTTCTGAAGACGGGGAAGCTGTAAAACTAGAAGGCGTAACATGAAGCTGCAAGGGGTAAACTGAAAGGCAATGTCAGGAAATATTTTTTCACTGAAAACAGTGGTGGATGCTTGGAATGCCCTCCCAATAGAAGTGGTGGGGGCAAACACAGTGACAGAATTCAAAATGGCATGGGATAGACACAGGTGATCCCTTTATAGCAACAGGTTAAAATCAAACTAAGCAAAATTATCTCTTATATCTGAACAAATAGGGGTGACCTACACGGAGCGGTGGGTACACTTCTAAACTAAGGCATGGGGAGGGGTGACCTACACGGAGCGGCAGGTGCACCTACTCTTGCTGCCTTGCTGGGCAAACTTGATGGACCATACTGGTCTTTATCTGCCGTCATATATTATGTATAACTATGTATGTACGTACTGTATGTCTTTACTTAAAACTTTAATAAAAAGACTTAAAATTAAAAAAGAAAGTGGAAATGTAGGCTCACTCATCCCAAAGATACATGGTGGGGATACCTATAAACACACAAACCGCAGCACACACAGACATTCGACCATCCAATAAGCCTCTCTGTGCTATTCAACTGAAGCTAGAAAGAGACATTTAGATATCAATATCCAAAAGATTCATCTAGGTGCCTTTGGAAATTAGCTGGAAGAAGCTGCTTTTAAAACCTTGAATATAACTTGACAGCAACCCTGTATCCTATTAGTGATAATTGTAAATATCCCCTTGTGTATAATTTGCAATTGTCTATGATCTGCAATTGTAATCCGTAGTTTGAGTTAATATTAGTAACCTATAGTCAAATTTAGTTTCATTGTACAACAGTAAGCACATCCATGCCCTGTTAAATCTTGTTTCATGTAAACCACTTTGAATAGTAGAAAAGCGGTCTAGAAATGTTTAAATAAATAAAATAAATAAAACAAACAGCTGTTCCTCTTGTGCCATTACTTTGTTGACCAAACAATATTTATTTGGTTAAGGGGTCATGGTGCACTTAGAGGCTAATTTTTAAACCAACTAATATTGAAAGGTCATAGCGGTCAGTCATCATGCTAAAATTATAGTCTGGATATTCAATGGCAATATCTGGATAGTGGCGGCTGCTGAATCTATGCATTGAGTGGCTGCTCTCTGGAGAAGTGCCGACCTTATCTGGATAGCTGTGATTTTAAGTCGGCACTCATCCAGGTGCAGGCCAATTCCATTCTGGATGTCCCCACCTGTCCAGGCGGTCAGAATCGGGACATGCCCCGACTGCACCCGATTCTGATCCCGTGGGGGCAAGAAGTGCCCATGGGATCAGAATTGGGTCCACTAACCTGGACTTACAAGCTTTGCCCTAATTCTGGTCACCCGGACGTCCAGCCACATTCCCAGCTAGCTCAGCCAGGCTCCTGCATGGAGTCGCAGTGCCATGGCACCGCGACTCTGATCCATGGCAGACCCTGACTTCACCCTTTCCCCGCTGGCCAACCCCAATTGGCTCTGCCGTGGCCAGGGTCAGGCTGCGGGGAACCCCCTGTACCTCCTCACCTTTGTGTCTGGGCCCGGGCTGTCTACTGTCCTCCATCCAGGGGAACTTATGACTGACCCCGGATGTACAGGGCTGACCTCAGAATCAGCTCTGTATGTCCGGGGTCATGTCCCTGCCCAGAGCCTGCCCTCGCTCAACCTCCAAACTGCCCCCTCCCACCCAGGAACAGAGTTCCCCGCACAACTCTGATCTATGTGCGGGGAGCTCTGTGTACAGGATCACACACCAGGTGTTTAGCGGGTTTGGATGTTCGGCTCAGACGTCCAGACCCGCTAAATGCTGCACAGAATCGACACCATCATGTCCACACCGCTCTAGCTCTGCCCAGAGACCGCCCCCATATTAACCGGATAGTACCGGAGCAGTCTCTGAAGATACTCAGGACAATGCCACTAATATCTCTCTTAGCTCCCTTATCTGGAGAGGTCTCCTGTGGGCTAGTCGGATAATGGCTTTGAATATATTAGCCTCTTTAGAAATTAGTTAATCAATATTAATATTCAATGCCATCTGACTAAACTGGACAAATCAGGCTGCTGAAATAGTGGGTCACAAGTTAGAGTAACTATTTATGTTGACTAAGCTCATGCCTTTCCATTAGCTACATTTAAGTTGAGTGTTTCCTTGTTCCTTCTGGCCTGGAGACTCAAGACTTGATTTCTGAAGGAATTGTTCCTAATTATCTGCCTGTAGGGAAATTCCTTCAGGGCTCTGCTTCCTGCAGATGTTTGCTCTAGCGACTGAATGAAATAAACCCTTTTGAATATAAAACTTAGAGGTCTATGTAATAAACGTTTTCTCCCATTTTGTCTCTATGGAGAAAAGTTGCATTGACTAGGCATTCCTCCACTTCTCCACACATATGCAAAACTTAAATAAGGGATGGCTAAGGGTCTATAGGTAATGCATGTGTGAATCAAAGCACTTAGCCAGCCAGCTGACTAAGGGCACTCACCATGATATTCAATGGCATTATTCAGATAATGCCTTTGAATATCTCCACAGATTGCTGTTACTATGCAGTTAGTACAGGGGCGCTGTCGTTGCTAATTGGATACATAGTGATTTTATCCAGCTAGCCCGATATTCAGTTGGCACTAATTTGCAGGCCTAAACTGCAAGGCAGATAGATACCAGCAACATATAGATGCTAACCAGATAACGTCATCATTTTATTTGGTTAGTGCCGTTCAATCTAGATATTCAATGGCAGCTTCTATCCAGATATTGCTGTTGAAAGCTGTTGTTGTTAAATGCCGTCAAGTTGGTGTCAACTCATGGCGACCCTCTGAATAGTTGTCTTAAACTGTGTTCGGTCTTTACTCAGGTGGCTCATTGTTGATAGAGTGGCATCCATAGCTGCTGTTATTGTATCGATCCATCTCATTGCTGGCCCTCTTTTGCGTTGACCAAGCATGATGTCTTTCTCTAATGCTCTCTCTCTTCGCATGATGTGTTCAAAGGTATGAAAGTCGAAGTCTTGTCATCTGAGTTTCTAAAGAAAGCTTAGGTTTGATCTCGTCTAGTACTGACTGGTTTGTTCTTCAGGCAGTCCATGGTATACACACCATGGTATTCTTCGCCAGTACCATAATTCAAAGGCATTGATTTTCTTCTTGTCTTGTATTTTTCACTCTCCAACATTCACATCCAAATGATATTATTGAAAATACCATGGTTTAGACAAGTTGAATCTTTGTATGGGGAGAGATATCTCTGCTCTTGAGAATCTTGTCTAGGTCCTTCATAGCCATTCTGCCAAGAGCAATGCATCGTCAGATTTCTTGACTGCTTGTTGTTTCTCTGATTATTGATCCAAGCAGGCTAAAGTTGTCAACTATTTCAATTTCTTCTTCATCAATGATGAACTTATTGATTTTGCCAGTTGTCAGGATCTTTGTCTTCTTTATGTTAAGGTGCAGGCCCATTTTAAGACCATGTTCTTTGATCTTGAGAAGCAAATGTTTCAGATCATCTTCACTTTCAGCCAGTAATGTGGTATCATTAGCATAGCGAAGGTTGTTGAGTCTTCCAACAATCTTCACACCTCGGTTGTCTTCATACAGTCCTGCTTCTCTGATGATTTGTTCTGCATATAAATTAAAGAGGTTGGGGGAAAGTATGCAGCCTTGTTATACCGCTTTGCTGATTTTAAACTATTTTGTTTCGCCTTGCTCCATTCGAACTGTTGCTTCTTGATCAATATAAAAGTTGTGCACAAGAGCTATCAGATGGTCTGGTATACGCATGCTTCTTAATGTGGTCCTGAGTTTCTCATGGTTTACACAGTCAAAAGCCAACACATATAGATATCCTTTTGGTATTCTTTTGGTCTTTTCAAGGATCCATCAAATGCATTGGCTGACTGTGGCAATTGAATATCAGTAGTTTTGAAAACTGGCCCCCTAATATTTATTTAAATAAAATAAAAAAATTAGAAAATTAATACATCATACCATTTTTGGAAATGTTCTGGTAGTCTCTGTGGTTGCAGCGATTTCTGTCACGTAGGCGCAGGTAAATGGAGTCTGTCCAACCTCTGAAACAAGTTTATAAAACTCTTATCAGCCAAACTGATGGGGGGGGGGGGGGGTGGGGAATGGAGGGGGAAGATACAATCACAGAAAAATGATAAATATACTTTTGCTTCCCAAATTGAAAGCACTCAACATTCAAAACCTAGATTACATTACTAGGTCACTTATCCCTAGTTGGAAAATTATTTTATTTTCCCTATGAAACACTCCATCATTTTTCTATAGGTATGAAAGAGAGTGGGAATGTGTGTGATAGAGGACAGTGCCTAAAAGTATGCACTGTTATATTATATCAACAAAACTATAAGGTTCCCTACACTAGCATGTCACTGCTATATCAGCCAGGTACCACATCCCATGACCAGGTTCTGTATGCTGGGTATTCTCTGAGATTACTGAATTGTGTTTTAAAAGGTTACATAATGATAAAAATTGTGCATTCCTGTCTATAATATATATGATTAGCCAGTGTTGATAGGCAAATTTTGTTCAAATTCTCTGTTTAACTAGATTCATACAGGTGTGGGCTGCAACATAAAATTGGGGAGCTATTATTCTGCATCTCATGGGAAACCCATACACGATACACACAGAGGCATGTAAAGCGGGCTTCTCCACAGACAGCAGGGAAATGCCACCACATTTCCTGGTGATATTGCCTGAGAGAGCCAGAGTGACTAGAGCCCTTCTCCAGCTGAGAAGCCTTTATAAGCAGACGTGACTCTCTTCAGTTCATTCTAGAGTTAGTTGTGCTTGGGGGTTTATGAGGGGGGAATTGGAGGGAAAGGAAACGTGGCTGCATTTCTCTGCTGTCTACGGAGAGCCCCTGTTGCAAGTAAGCAAATCTGCTTTCTCTGCAGACAAGCAGGCCCAGATTTAGGCATAGGCAACTGCCTAGAACATAAAATGTTGAATGCACCAAATACTGGGGCTAAACTGGAGCCTGATTCCACTTCCTTTAGGACTATGCTCTATGATCTTTGGGGGAGAAACCTCTCCTCTTCACTGCTCTCTAGTTCTGCTTCTGGATGCCAATGCCTTAAATCTGGCCCTGAATGCAGGCTCATATCCTGGTGAGTCCAAAGCTTAGGGACACTATTTTTGTGGTATTTAGAACATAAGAAATTCCATACCAGGTCAGACCAAGCTCCATCAAGCCCAGTATCCTGTTTCCAACAGTGGCCAATCTAGGTCATACGTACCTAGCAGTTTCCCAAAAGACACAGGTTCCACAATGCTTGTCCTGGGGTAAGCAGTGGATTTCTTGGGTCCTGTTTAATAATGGTTTATGGACCTTTCCTCCAGGAACTTGTCCAAACTTTTTGTAATCCCAGCTACACTAACAACTTTTACTGCATCCTCCAGTAACAAATTCCAGAGTTTGATTATGTGCTGAGTGAAAAAATATTTTCTCTTATTAGTCTTAAATGGCTTATACTGTAGCTTCATTGCGTGGCCCCTAGTCTTTCTACTTTTAGTGGCCTTTGAATGTGGTGTTACTGCTACTACTGCTGCTGCTAATGCCTTTGAACATAATGTCCTGGGCCACCAAATGATCAAGGCAATAGCAATTTGCAAAAGTGTGGGCGAAGGACCACATAGCAGCTTTATAGACATCCTAGATGGAGACTGCTCTGAAAATCAGCAAGAGGTCAGTCAGACCTTGAAACCAGGAGGCCAGACCTACCTGTGGATTGCAGGGTAGTGTCGCTGAATATCCACAATTATCTCTGCTACATGCCCTGATCAGGGCATGTCGTGGGCGTTCTGGAGGTCGCACCAGTTGCTAACTGGGCAGCAGCGATATTGCACCACTGCCTGGTTAGTACCACGGGTAAAAGATAAGTGAAGCAAATGCTGGCCTCTTTTCCCATGGGAGCTAACCAGGCAGAGGCTCAATATAGCCTGGTTAGCTTCTGCAGGCTTGTGGGCTGTGTGGCAATCCTAGATATTCAATGCCGGGGCCACATATGACCCCAGCATTGAATATCTGGGGTTAAAGATTGGGGGTGAAGGCTATGTGCCATAGCAGCGCATAGCCACCCCAGAAGAATATTGGGCCCCTAGAGTTGAAGGTTGCCCCCACTCTCAGAGGTGTATGCTGGTATTTTGGAGGAGGGCATTCTTCCTCATGATATACATTGGGCGGTTATCACGCTGAATCCTAAGCCAGGAAAAGATCTCTTGAATCTGGCTTCATATAGGCTGATTTCTCTAAACTATGACATTAAGCTCTTGGCCTCTGTCTTAGCGAGCAGGCTGGAGGTCACCCTCCCGTGCATGATTGGCCAGCATCAGGTAGGGTTTTTGCAGGGGAGAGGGGCAGTCCAGAATATTGTGAAACTTGTACTGGCTATAGAATTTTATGTTCAGCATAGCCTCCCCTTTACTCTTGGTGAGTTTTGATGCGGTGTAAGCGTTTGCCAGTCCCTTAGCCCTATTTGATAAGAGCTCTGCAATGTTTTGGTTTTCAAGGAGAGTTCCTTCACTGGATACAAGTATTATGCAATAAGCCTTTGTTTCAGTAGGGGGCATGCTCTCTGAGCTGCTTACTCTGGGTAGGGGTACCCAACAAGGTAGCCCTCTGTCCCTGATGTTGTTTGTGTTGATGCTGGAGCCCCTGCTTCTGACTTTGCGTGATGCAATGCAGGTAGTTGGTCTTCAGATGGGGGGAAGAAGTTAAATTGAGTGCGTTTGCTGATGATATGTTGTTGTGTCCTGAAGTCTCGCTCTGTCTGTGCTCAATATAGTAGAGTTTTTGGGGCTTTTCTAGACTGAAGATTAATAGGAGTAAGTCTTTAGCATTGGACGTAGGGGGACAGGTGAAGGCTGGGTGGAAGGGGGTGTTCTCGATTAGTAGTAGTAGTAGTAGATATTTGGGGATACAATTACATGTAGACCCTTCCCAAATTTATGAATGTAACGTCAAGCCTCTATTTGCACTTACAGCTGATCACTTACGCAGCTGGGAAGGAATGCCTGTCTTGTTGAAGTGAAGGATTGCCTTATTTAAAACAATGGAACTACCACATTGGCTGTGTGTCTTGCAACAGTTGCCTTTGTGGGTTAAACGGGGGGGATTGGACTCAATTGGATAGATTAATAGTGACATTTTTGTGGAGGGAGAAGAGGCCATGCATACCTCTCAAGGCGTTATTGAAGCACCAGGAAGAGGGAGGGATGGACTTGCCATGCCTGAGAACATAACAATTTAGTTTGTATGGTACAACATTTCAAAGATACTGTTAATGGGTCTAGTGCATATGTGCCCCTTAACCCTTTGGAGCGGTTTATAGCTCTGAGGCATAGGGTATATGTGTTACATGCTCAGCGTCTTCCAGAGGGCCTATGTAGGCAATTGTATCTTGGAGCTCTGTAGGGAGCATGGAGGGAGTTCTGTAAGAAATGGGGACCTCCTGGAGGTTCACAGGCTTTCTCCCCCTGGATGGGAATTTGGATTATCTTCCAGGGCTGCAATCCAACATACCTCGCCTTTGGGTCTCTCTTTTGGGTTTAGGATGGAGGATGGGGATGACGTGGACTCCTAGTCCAATTTTCAAAAGCAATTTGCGCTGGGGAAACAGGACTTCTTTTGCTATCTTCAAGTGTGCCGCTACATTAAGGCTGGGTGTATGGCTGAACCTAGTCTGTTTAAGAATAAAGGTCTAGTGGATTTCTTTATGGCTTTCCATGACTTAGGGGGTTCAATCGCTGTTATTAGAAGAGCTCTTGGACTTGTTCTGGATCCTGGTATCTCAGAAATCTTGTCTGAGCGATGGTGTAGAGATGGGTTGGGATGTGCCACGCCCCCTCTTCTATGATACTCTTTTAAAAAGTGCACCGCTCTCTCTGAATGTCATATTACAGGAGCTTCACTATAAATTTGTGTGCAGAGCAAATGTCTACGATGTGTGGGCCCATAAATTGGGTCTTAGGGACTCCGACACTTGTAGTGTGTGTATGCGAGAGCCAGGTACTTTTTGCCCACAGATTTTGGTTCTGTGAACAGATACAGCAGCTTTGGCAAAAGATGTGCTTTTGCCTGGGGACCCTCTTGGGAGTGGCCTTGGAACCCACTGCAGAAACCTGCCTTTTTGGCAGGTTTCCTATTGAGTAGTACTTCAGAGGCTCTTAGAGGTAGCTCTGTGATGGGGGGTTCCTAATAGTGAAAAAGGTGATTTTGCTAAATTGGATGGAAGAGAGCACGCTTTCATTTCTGCAGTGGGAACAGGCAATGTCTGATCTCCTAGAGAAGGAGTGGAGGACAGCTCAGGTAAAGGGACAGATGGCCCATGAACGTTTTCTGTCAATTTGGGTGCCTATTATTGCTGGTCTCTCTCCTGCAGCACAGTGGGTGCTGTTGACTATCTACAGTTGTGGTCAACTTTGTTGGCACCTTTGCATTTTAGGTATGTTATGTACAATATCTTGAGAAATAATTGTAAATATTCCAACTGTATGTCATCATAATATTTTAATAGTATGTTTCAAGGTATACAACAACAAAAAAAACGTGTCTGTGTAACTCAGATGTAGTAATTTCTGAGAAACAACAAAATATGACCTTGACAGGATTAATGGTATCCTTTGCTAATTGGTTGCACAACCCTTGGCGTATAATCCTTCATCCCAGAGTGTAAAGCATGGTAAACATCAACTAACCCTCCCATTTTACATAGGTATGCCACCCCTTTATTATTCCAACTCTCCTTTGGTCCCCTCCAGACCTGTCTTGTTCTGGATCATGTGGGCAATTAAAGTCCCCTGCTAGGATCACAGTAACTTGGGCACGCATCCAATGCCCTATATCAATTCAGTGCCCAAACCCCAATGATATCATCCTCCCACCCAATCACCCCACATTCAACAATGTCCCAACTCAAACAGCAACTTAAACCCCATGCCCGCATTCCCGTGAAGTCAGTCACTCATCTGATACACTACGACTGCCCCTATCTACACAACCACTCATTCAGTCACCCATTCCCCCCCTCCCAACCTTCCACCTGAACATCAGTACCAGACAGAGGGGAGAGACAGAGAAACAGGAGAGAAGCAAACAATAAGCACACACTGTCTAGATCATGCGGTTCCCTCCTTCACCTTTTTCATACTCAGGCACCACACCCTGGCCCTTCAAATGCTTGAGTTATTAACTGCTCCCGGCAAAGAACCACTAAACCTCTTTGCTGCTGTTGCCTTCTCAAATACAAGCGATTGTCCATCATACTACACCCTCGACAAAGCCAGATATGCCAAATAGTTAGCTAGTTTTACATAGTTTTACCTTGTTATTCCCAAGTTTACAAATCCCTGTTACTTGTAAAATGCATTTTCAGTTCTATGTATGCATATTTTTGTTCCATGTGAACCGAGCTGATGACAATAGCGCGGTATATAAAAGATGTTAAATAAATAAAATAAATTAAATAAATAAACAGTTCTGCATAAGATGATGCAAACTCCTTTCTCTTCACTGCCACCATCATTGAATAGTCTTGAAAAAGCAGTAATTGCTGATTGTCCAAAGTGCACTTCACCCTTCTTCCAAAATGCCTGCAACAATGGCATCTTGTGCTGAAAGTTTACGATACGGGCAATGACTACTTTCGGCCAACTCAGTCCATCCACTTTAGGTCCAATCTGATGGGCCTACTCCACCTGCAACTGGGCGATTAAAGAGTCTAGGCCCAACTCTTTTGGCAGCCAGGATTCAAAAAGTGAGTGTAAGGCGGAGTTCGCCCATGACTCTGGTACTACGTGCATGTTATTCCTGCACGAACAATTCTCCAAGTCGTCCACTTTAGCCATCAAGGCCTCCATCTGCACCTGGTGTGCCTCATGTGCATGCTTGTGACGGACCTCCAAGTCCACTAGGGTAGAAACACGCTGCTCTACTTCTTCAATCCTTTCTCCTGATCTCTGCCATCGCTTCGTCCATATTTTCCAACTTTTGCAAGACTTCATCGAACTTCAGCTCCAACATTTTAGCCACCTCTTGAGCCAATTCCTCAGGAGTTGAGTCCATGCTGTCTGCATTTGGAGAACCCAGGGCAGTAGTCACCATCTTGATTTTTCTCCCAATTCCCTGATTTTATTGCCCAAGACGCTCTAGTGCCATGTACAGGTCAGATAAGTATTCAGATATACTTCACTACCAAGGACCATCGGGTTGTGGGGGTTAAAACCAGCAATAATTGTATGTTTAAATGAAGCAGCCCTGGAGCAAGCAAAGGAACGTCCTTATTTGCTCATGCCATCACATGACCTCCTAATTTATACTGTTTTAAATGATCAAGTCTACTTGATGGTTATGATAAAGACAGCCTGAAACCCAAGATGCTAAGATAAGGAAGTGGCTGGAAATGGTAACAGATAGTGTCACATGACCTGGCTGTTAACATCTCTCTTCTTTTTTGTCCCATGCTGTCTTAGTAGCAGGGGAAACTACTCTGGCCTGATGCCTGCCTTGCTGGGAAAACACTGTTCTGTACCTCAGAGGTTCATTATCAGGGGAAGGTGATGTGTTCCACTCTTTCAGTGGTAAAGACACTGCTCACCCCCTTCCTCTTGTCTCGTTAGTTCTGTATACTGCCAATGACACATCTACTTCATTGTTACTAGGAGGGAGGAGTAGCCTAATGGTTGGGGCAAGGTACTTCAGGCTGGAAGGTCGGGGGTTCAAATCCCACTAGAGGACAGCAACCTTGGGCCGGAAGGACTGGGGTTTCTAGTCCCACAGATGCTCCATGTGGTCTTGGGCAAGCCACTTAACCCTCCATTGCCCATGTTCCCTGTAAGTATTAGTGTATGTGTCTCATATCCCTGTGTGTTAAATGTATCCCCCAATTGTGTTGTGACCGCTTTGATTGAAGGATAAGGCAGTATACAAAACTGTCTAAATAAATAAATAAATACTAATCATTGTCCTTTCAGTAGTTTCTAATAAGATCCACTGGGAGAGGCATACTCAGGAAGGAAAAATGAAAGGGATGCCTCACCCAAAATATTGTGTCCAGTTCTAGAAACTGAAGCTCTGAAAGGCCAGACAAAAGCAACCAAGAGGTTGTGGGGGCTACATTAAAAGCTACAGGAGCAGACCTTAGGGCTCTAAATAGGTAGGAGCTGATGTCATAAGACCCCATAAAAATCAGTGCTAAATTTTAGTGCAATTTTTTTTTATTATTATTACCATGGGAAATGTTTTACTTTTGATGTAATGAGTTAATGAGAAGCAAAGCACACGATGGCTAACTTGTTTGCTAATTTGCAAATAAAGCAATCATTGAGCAAAACCAGAAGTACAGTAAGCTATTTTAATTGCAATGTCTCGAGGAAGAAGTCAAGTTTAATTTATAGCTTTAACCATTGAATTCAAAAAATGAGAAGCTCTTGGATCTAGTCTGGGACTCCTGCCACTGGGAATGTTTAGTCAAAGAGACACTGCCTTGAGACCACAGAGGACATCCATCTAACTTCCCCCACTATCTTTACCTTTCCTGTACAATGGTTCCTCCTTTCTTCCTCGCTAATCATTTAAAAAATGGCAGCAGTCAAGCTCAAGTCATTAACCTCAGCTGAACCAGAAAAAGCTGAGCTAAAAAGGAAGCAATATTATGCATTAAGCCTTAGTGCAATGGACATGTTTGCTCTAGAGCAATGTTTCCCAGAGGCACATTCAGACACTCAGGTTTTCAGGATTACCACAATGAATACGCAAAAGAGAGATCTGTAAATATTAGAGACCCAGTGTATGCAAATCTCTCTCATGTATTCTCAGGCTTAGATGCAGCCGAGTGCTGCGTTAGTACAGGCTATAGCGCAGTGTTTGCACAGAATTCTTTGCTTGTGTGGGCACAGAACGTAGGAAGCCAAATGACCGCAATCAATGTGCAAATGGCCACACTAACGGCGGCTCACGATGCATTTAAATCCAGGAATACTAATATTATTCTGAACAGAACTGCACAGAAAAATAATTCTGTTTATGTGCCAGACAGAATTCCAGCACATGTACACAGGATATAGGTGCTGCTACGCAGACCCCTGTGCGCATGCGCCTGGCTTGCTCTTCCTGTTTAGTTCAGTTTTTGTGCATAGTTTATTTGCATGCTGTTTGCTTACAATAGTGATTCCCAAAGTGGATGGCACCACCCCCTGCAGGGCGTTGGGCTAATCTAGAGGAGTGTTGAAAGAGAAGGTGGTGGTGTGGGGGTTACTCCACTGCCCTAGGGGGCGCTGGAGGGATAAGCACTAACAAAGAAATCACTCCAAATAGTTGAACATGGGAATTTAAGGTTCCTACTCAGTAACCTTAAACCAGACATTGAAAAACTGGTTATCGCTTCATCAAACCCATCCATCCCATTAAACATGTTCAATAGTGTACCTACTCTATTTTATTAAAATTATTTTTTGAAAACTGTTAATTGCTTTTGTGTTGTAAATAAACTACACATTTCAATTCTGAGCAAAATCCCTGTGCTAAACTTTAGCACTGAGCCCTCACTGTGCCAACCCTTCAAACCTGACTGATCTCCTGGGGAATCGCTGCCCTAGAGGAGCGAAGAGAAGAGACGGGGGGTTATGAAGTAAAAATACAAATACCATAAAGATATAAATAATGCACAGGATGCAACCCTATACCACAGGAAACACTACTCTAGAAACACTGCTCTAGGATCAGAAAATATTTTGTCAAGTTAAGTAGGTAGATACATAGAGGGTGGAGGTGATAGAGAAAAGAACAGCTATTTTTCTTTGAAGTAGTTTACAAAATGTATAAGTAAAGATCCCTGGAAGATCCCTAGCTGCTGAGACATGGCAAGAAGCAATGGGAATCTTGAACGATTTTCAGAACACTGTGTTTGTGAGGAACTGGCTAAACTAAAAGTAGACAAAGCAATGGGAACAGATGGGATATATCCAAGAATACTGAGGGAACATGGGGACGTTCTAACGACTCCACTGTCTGACCGTTTCAATGCCTCTTTGAAGTCGGGAATGGTGCCAGAGGACTGGAGAGGCACATATGGTCCCTTTACACAAAGTGGATGTAAGGATAACATTGAGAACTACAGGCTGATTAATCTAACGTCTGTGGTTACTAAATTATTGGACAGGCTACTAAAGGAGAGAATAGTGAAGTTTCTGGAGTCCAATGGATTGCAGGATCCGAGGCAGCATAGATTCACCAGAGGCAGGTCTTGTCAGACAAATCTGATAGATTTTTTTGACTGGGTGACCAGGAAATTGGACCGAGGGAGAGCCCTAGATGTGGTTTATTTAGATTTAAGTAAAGCTTTTGACACCGTTCCGCACAGGCGACTTATAAACAAACTAAGCACTCTAGGGATGGACCCTAAATTTACTGATTGGGTTAGAAATTGGTTGAGTGGGAGGTGACAAAGAGTACAGGTAAATGGAGTTCACTCTGAGGAGAAGGAGGTTAATGGTGGTGTGCCGCAGGGATCTGTCCTTGGTCTGATTCCGTTTAACATCTTTGTTAGAGATATTGCAGGAGGACTTTCGGGTAAGGTTTGCAGATGATGCCAAAATCTGCAATAGAGTAGACACACAGGAAGTAGTCGACAACATGAGGAGGGATCTAGCTAAACTTGAAGAATGGTCTAGAATATGGCAGTTGAATTTTAATGCAAAAAAATGTAGGATCATGCATTTAGGCTACAAAAATCCAAAAGAGCTGTACAGTGTAGGGAGTGAGGTACTTCTGTCCACAAAACAAGAGTGGGACCTGAGTGTGATTGTGTCTTATGATCTTAAAGTAGCTAAACAGGTAGAAAAGGCGAGTGCAAAAGCCAGAATGATCCTTGGGTATATAGGAAGAGGAATGGCCAACAGAAAAAAAGGAGGTGATAATGCCTCTATATAAGTCTCTGGTTCGACCTTCCTTCAGAAGGATATAGGCAGGTTGGAGTTGGTGCAGAGGGTGGCTACTAAAATGGTTAGTGGTCTTCATTATGAAGCATATGAGGACAGACTTAAAAATCTTAATATGTATACTTTAGAGGAAAGGCGGGATAGGGGAGATATGATAGAGACATTTAAATACCTCCGTGGCATAAATGCACAGGAGAGTCTCTTTCAATTGAATACAAGCTCTTCTACGAGGGGACATAGGATGAAAGTGAAAGGGGATAGACTCAGGAGTAATATGTGGAAATATTTCTTTACGGAAAGAGTGGCAGGAATAGTCTCCCTGTGGAGGTGGTGTACACGAGGACAGCAGCTGAATTCAAAAAAGCATGGGACAAACCCAGAGATCTCTAATGGTAAAAAGGGGACTATTGTAGTTGATGTGGAAGGGCAGACTAGATAGGCCATGTGATTTTTTTCTGCCATCATGTTTCTAAATGCCAGAGATCAACTGAAGTCTAAGGTATCACACTAGAAATGGGGCAGACTAGATGGTCATGTTCTATGCACTGTATATCAGGGGCTGCAGAACACATTTTTGCTTGGAGGGACCCAAGCTCCACACCAACTCTTCCCCAATTTACACGTTTTCATACCTTTTTATGTAGAGCATATAGAATATAATTATTCATTCACATGGAACCTTCTCAGGTCAACTAATAAAACTCCTCCAAAAGCAGATACAGAGCAGAAGTAGAACGTTTCACTTTACAATTCACTATAGAAACTTCCTTCGCTGCCAGACACTGTGAGAAGTAACACAAAACCTTGCAAACAGACACTCAGAAGCTTATGCGAAAAACTCCAAGAACTCAAAATGCACCAACCCTACTCAAGAAAACTCAGCACTGCAAATATTCTAGAACATCAGCACACCTCTAGGTGGGAAAGAGAACAAGCTGGACTGTTACAGAATCCAATACAGAACCTACTGTACATGTTAAAATAATCCTTCACTGTGGTTACACAAAGGAAATTCAGACCTTTACCTCGTAAAAAAAAAAAATCAGACTACAGATTAAAAACAAATATGCAGACAAAAAATGAAATGGAGAACCCAAGAAACCAGACTGAGAGCAGAAAAACATTGAAGAAAGAGAAACAGAAATTAATTTCCTCCTGTACAGAACAAAAAACGAGAAATTCACATCTTCAAAAATGATATACTTCCTTCTCTAAAAATATGAAAATAAGAAGATCAATATTCAAAAGTACTAATACTTATTCAAAAATACTCAGATCATTTAGTTGGCAGCATCTGAGAATGATATTCAACAGTACTATAAAGGTAGTGCACCGACTATTCTCTCTGACTGCCTCAGAGCTATCTGAACAGTACCGGGCAGTCCAGTGGCGGGGAGGGGGGGAGCGAGGGCGGAGCTGCAAATTATCCATATAGCAGTGATTTTCAGCATCACTATAGGGATGGTTAGCTAGATAGTGGCTATCCTTGAGCTACTTGTATAGCTGCGCTGGAAACCAACACTATATGACTAGTGCTGGTGCTGACTGCAGCAGCTAGATATTCAGCACTATATGCAATGTAGATACTGGCGCTGAACATTTTGTTTAATTAGCCGTAGCAGCCAGTATTTCAAAAATATGGTGACCGCAAAGGCACAATATTGACCTGAATTTTTTTTTATACCTCTGTTGTCTGACCTTTTTGTTTTTCCAATTTCTTGCTTTTCTCCAAAGTCCTCTTCTAGGATCCCCTTTCCGTTTTCTGTTTTCTTTCTTGTCCCTGCCTTCTTCCCTTATATCTATCTCTGCCATTGATCCTTCTGTTTACCTTTTTTTCTCCACTTCTCTTATCTATCCTTTCATCTACCTATAGCTTCTTTTTCCTCTCAGTCCTCAAATTCCCCTTTTCCACGTTTACCTACTTACCAGCTTTCGACTTCCTGCACTTCTTAGTACTCAAATTCCCATCTGTGTCTTACTTGTTCCCTAGCCTTCTATTCCCCTGCCTTTCATCCACTTTCTAGTCCCTCATTTCCACCCTCTGTATTCATCATCTTCCCAGCCTTATCTATCTGTTTCTCATTCCCTCACCAAACCCATCCCCTTTCCACCTCCAGTCCCTTTCTTATATCTTACTCCCTTATTCAGACTCATATTCCCTTTCTTTCACACTTTCTAGTTCCTCATTTTCATTCTCTGTACTCATCACTTCCCTACTCTCCTCTATTTCTTCATCTCACCCCTCTTACCATCTCCAGTACACCTTTCTGTTGTCTCAGCCATTATTCTAGGCTCATTCCCTTTTTACCTCTCTTTTATCCACCATCTCTCACCTCCTTCAAAGGTCCCCTTACTTTATATCTCACCCTCTTTTTAGCCCTCTTTTCCCATCATCAATTATCCCTGCCTCACACCCATCACCAGTTTCCATTCCTCTGCCTCTTTTCCCAAACTTCCTTCTCCCTTTTCCAAGCATCTGCCCCCTACCTCCTCCTCCAATATTTAGTTATTCCACCAAGGCCGGCCCAAGGGTTTCTGCCGCCCTAGGCAAAAGCCGTGGCTGTGCCACCTCTCGTATTGAGCCATGCTACCGTTGATTCTGGCAGCGAGGTCGGGGGGGAGCAGCTTGGCTCCACCGCAGGCCGTGTGCTTTGGTAAAACAATCCTAATAAGGTCTCTTCTTAGAGTGGAAAAATTATGTCAAAAATGTTATACACTCACTCCAATTTTATCCAAAAATTGTTATATTCATATTTTAAAAGATATACGCATTCTTCTTTGTTTTATATGTACTCATAACAAAATGCATAAAGAAGGTCTCAAACTTATTTGGCATTTAACTTCAGACAAGCATATGTCTATGTATTAGTGCCTTCTTGCATCAATGACCTTTCTTTATGTCAAAAACAGCTTATTAAATGCAACAAACTCAGACAGAAAGAGCTCAACTTATCTGTCTGTTCTTTTCCCCAACGCCTCACCACAGCGCCCTTCCCGCGTTTTGCTTAATAAGCTTCATCAGGGGTATAGAAAAAGTTTAACCTTATCATTTCTTTATGCTTATTCTTTATATGCATATATATCTTCTACCAGTGCTGCAAGCATTCAACACAATCACGTCTTCCTTCAATATGGCGAAACGGCTCTCTAAAAAACGCCATGCTTTGGTACACATGGCCTACCTCTTCTGAACCCCCTCCGACATAACGTCAGGGATTCAAAAGCAGCAGACTATGTGTGCCAAAGCACGTGTCCTCCCGCTGAACTTAGCCATCCCTTACTGCCACCGGAATCAGCAGCTACACGGTGCAGCACAGGTGGGGAGGGGGGGTGTGAAGGGTGGGGGCAGGCCATGTGTGTCAAAGCACATGACCTGCCGCCCCCAGGGATCTACCGGCCTAGGTAGCCACCTAGCCCGCCTAGTGGATGGGCCAGCCATGTACCCCACTTTTCCTCTGCTTTTATCCTAGCATCCATCCCTCTGCCCCTCCATCTTCACTTTCCACTGCATATGCCATTGCGTCTCCCCTCCTACAGTATCAGTCCTGCACCTTCCTTCTTAGTACATCCAGCATCAGCTCCATTCTCTCTTCCCCATCCCCTGCATCAGTCCCTAGCCCCCTCCATCCAGCCCCCTTCTGCAACCCCCATCTGCCAGCATCAGATCCCTTCTCCCATCCCCAATCCGCCAAGTCGGTCCCCAGCCCCAGCATCAAACCCATCTTCCCAGGGTTGAGATGGTTCAAGATGTTGGCACCTTAGGCAAACATGACACCCTATGCCCCCCCTGGTTGTCAGAATCTATTGTTTAGCTTTGAATGCCCTGTTCTTTGCCACCTCCTAGAAACTGCTGCCCTAGGTGACTATTTTAGAAACTTACCCAATAGTGGAATTCAGAAATCCAGTGCAACACGAGAACTGGGGCCAGTCCAACTCATTCAAAATAGACAGTGGGAGGTTTGAAAATGCTTTCTAAACAAAAGAAATTAGAAAAAAAAATTATTTCAGAGATTAGGGATGTGCATTCATTAAGTGGTAGATTCTGACCCGCGTTTAGCAGGGATTTACGTCCCGGTCGGGTGTATATTCCCCATTAAATGCCCAGGTCATATTCCTGCCAAAGAGCTTCCCATATATACAGCAGAGATGTGCGGGGAGCTCTGTATGAGGGCGGGAGGGGGTGGGAAGGAGGAGCGAGGGCGGGCCAGAGGCATGACCCTGAACTCGGACGTACAGAGTCTATTCCGGTGTCGGCCCATCACAGAGCCTCGCCCTCCGCCCTCCATAATCCCTCCCCCCGCTGGTCCGCTTCCCTTCTCCCTTTCTTTCTCCCCTGCCCTCTTGTTCTCCTGCCCCCCTGGGCCTTTTCTCCTTTCTGCCTTTAATTTGTCTCTCCTGTCCTGTCGATTTTTGGCGTTCCCTTTCTGACTTTGTTTCTTGCAGCCTTATTACTTTTTTTGTATTGTGCACCGCCCTGATGCTCCGGCCTGGGCGGTCAATCAAATCATGTAAATAAAGATAAAGATAAAGATGTCTGGGCTGGGTGACTTAGATGGGGGACTTATTCCACCTCAAAGGTGGAATAAGTCTCCCGACAGTGGAAGACAGCCATGCCGGGACCCCAGGATGCAGGTTAGCAGGGGAGGGGGTTCCCCACAACCTGATTCCAGCCTTGGAAGGCCCAATCAGGGGTTAGGTGTGGGGGGGGGGGGGAACAGGACATTTTTGTGCGGGCGATTGGGACTCCTGAATGGAGCTGCGGTGCCATGGTGATGGGATGCCATGCACTGAGGCTCCATGCAGAAGCCCCAGGCTGGGCTAGCCAGGCAGGACCACAGGTGTCCAGGAGGCCAGAATCAGGGAACATCCTACCCGTCCAGGCCGGTTGCACCCGATTCTGATCCCATGGGGATGTAGAGCCTCTGTGGGATCATAAATGGGTGCAGATCAGACCCATCCAGATTTTGGACATCTGGACGGGCCGAACGGGCCCCGATCGGAATTGGGCTCCATGTGTGCATCCGGTTTAACGAAATTTTAGTGCACAAAATCAATTGAATGTACATTAACCTACAGATTAAAGTACATACAAATGATTTGTTCATGTTAAACGAGATCTAATGCACAATACAAATAATTATTAAAACAAAATCTGTGAAATGAAATAAAAAATGCCTAAAAATAGAGCAAAAAGGCAAATGAATCAAAAATGTTTGGCCTATGCACATTCCTATTAGGCTAAACTAGTCTTCATTTGACAGTGGTAGGGTTACATTATAAGGTGTCACACGGGTGCACAGAGACAGCAAATCATTAAGGCAGGACCAGCCCCAGATAAACCTTAAGCTTTATCTACTGTTCATATTTGAATGCCTTGCTCTTTGCCCGCTCTCCCTTCCCAGAAGTCCTGCATAAAGAGATTTGGGATTTATGCATTTTCCTAAAGTGCTGTAGCCCTGTTTTCAGCCTGAATGATGCAGGTGTTGTGCTGCTCTGATGCTCTACAAAGGACGTCCAATCCTCACTGACGGGGGCAGTTGTTCTAATATCATAAGCTCAGGTTTTATTTTGCTACACAATGCTTTAAACTCAAAGAATGAATGAAGCAAAGAGCTTTTACAATCTAGATAAGATCACTACAAATCAGAAAGCCAACAAGAGGCTACAGAAACATCAGTGGAAGGCCACAGTCTCCTATTTCTGTTTGTTTTACATTACAGAGATGCCAAGGGTGGTCCATTCCAAAAAGTGAGATTTATTGCCCCAGTGAGATTGAAGGCCAATGAGTAAGATTTATCCAGTGGAATATAAATTTATGCACGTAAGCCAATCTCCAACCCCTAGCAATCCCTTCTCATTGGCCTCAATCAATCACTCTCTACTCCAGCGTTCTCTCTTGACCTCAATTTCCCCCCTTCAAGATGGTTAGCTTCTATCATTCCCCTCCCTACCCCCTGAAGGTGGTCAGCAACTCCCCTTCCCTTCCCATCCTCCCTCAGGTGTCAAGCATGGATCTCCAACCCTTTCCACCCCCCCCCCTTCCATGTGCAGCAACCTTTCCGCCCCCTCTGTCGTTGCCATCATTTCCACCTTACCTTCATCTTACTTCAAATTATCTCTCCTTCCCAAAGCACTGTGAATTAACGTTGTACAACATGGGCCCTCTGAACATAGATGCACACTCAATCTCTTCTGGGCGCAGCCCCCTCAGGCGCAAACATCCAGAGGGACTGGACTCGGAAAAGCTTGTGCTCATGCCTGCTCTCCTAAGAACGCACAGCATACAGAGCTAATACACAGTGCTTTGGGAAGCCTGGGCAGTGGGAGCAGAGGGGGAAGGGAGCAGGTCAGATGGATATGCATGAGAGGCGGTGGTCTTTATACAGTGTTGGGGTCGGCAGAGGGGCTGAATAGCGGGGATGGACATCCCAATGGGATAGGGAGGTTAGACGGGGGCGGGAAAGGGAAAGTGAGGGGGCAGAGTTAGGGCAGACAGTGAGCGGTCCACAGCCCCGGACATACAGGGCCGATTCCAATGTCGGCCCTGTATGTCCGGGGCTGGCAGACTGAACGGGGAACTTATTAAGTTCTCCTAGTCAGCAGGGGATGGCAGGCCCAGGTGGCAGAGGAGGTAGGAGGGGTAGAGGATATTTCCCGCAGCCCGATCCTGGCCTTGGGAGACCAGATCAGGGGTCAGGCTGTAGGAAATTAACATTCTGTTCAGTGGCCGGGGATCACGGCTCCAGTGCCATGGCAACCGGACGCCATGGCTCCATTCAGGAGCCTTGACTGAGTTAGCTGGGCTAGGCCTGTACGTGCAGGCTGACCGGGATTGGAGTCTCGGCCTGCATGTACAAGCCTGGATGCGATTCTGATCCTGTGGGGCTAGACCTGCCCTGTGGGATCAGAATCCCGTCTAACTCTATGTGTCCAGTTTCAACTGGGTGCACAGAGGGCCGGGATATCCAGGATGAAATCAGGCCCTATGTGTGCATGAGATCCCCCCCAAATGCATCTGTCACTCCCCTAATGCATGTCACTTCACATCTCTGATACTACTCTTTATTTACATGTGCAGTTTCAACAAAATCCATAAATCCTAAGTTCAAACACAAATTTTAAGCGCTCGAATTCCAGTATAAACCTAGACAAGTGAAGGGATCAAGCTCCCAAAGTTAGTTGTGCTTGAAGTGTGAGCAAGCTGTCTTCATGGATTTTTCCTCCAAGGCTAACATCCCACGGAACACACTGCTTTTATATAACAAGCACAATGATTATTTCTGACATTTAAGAACACTATGGACACAGCATTATTAAACTGAACTGAGGTGAAGAGAAAGAGTGCAAAAAGGCATTTGCATGCTGTCAGAAAGATTTTCAAAGCAAAAAGTCTACAATCAGCAGCGGCTCAAGGCAATCTGCTACCTGAGGCGAGTGATGAGATGGCGCTCCCCCCCCCCGAGGTGGGGGGGGGGGAGGCTTTCTCAAAACTGCAGTCAGGGACTGAACCTAATCAAAAAGTCAATTAGATAATGCAGAGGAAATAAAAAGATGTTTGCACACCACGGAACTAAAAGAAAGAACCATTGCATAGTTTAACACATCAAATTATAACTCATTTTTATGTTGTTGTTATAAACTGTTATGGTTGTTGCTTTTTCTTTTTGAACATATATTTTGCATTCACAGAACATCCCCTCCAACAATGGGTGCAGAGCAGACCTAGGACATCCCCCACAAAACTCAATATCTAATTTAAAAAAAAATCTGATTCTGGCCATCTCACTAACATTCTCCTGTACCAGGCATATTGTGAACTACGGAGTGGAGGAATAGCCGAATGGTTAGCGCACTGGCTCAGGAACCAAGGGCCTGATTTTTGAAAGGCGTCTACATGGTTTACAGCCCAGTTAGCAAAATGCGCTTTAAAGACAGGCAAAGAAAACTGTCTCCCTGCAGTTAGTCGATGGCCGTGCCTAATCAAACTCTGGAATTAGTTACCGGAAGATCACAGTAAAAGCTGTTAGTGTAGCTGAGTTTTATAAAAGGTTTGGACAAGTTGCTGGAGGAAAGGTGCATAAGCTATTATTAAAGAGGACCCAGGAAATCCACTGCTTGTCCCAAGAAAGACATTGTGGAACCTGAGTACCTTTTTGGGAACCTACCAGGTACTTGTGACCTAGATTGGCCACGGTTGGAAACAGGATACTGGGCTTGATGGACCTTGGTCTGACCCAGAATGGCATTTTTTATGTTCTTATGTTCATATGTTACCAGCACAAAGCTTAGGAAACATATTGCTAAATATGCCAAAAAAGAGGGACTCAACAGCACCATGCAGCACCTTCCATTTCCACATTACATGAGTGACTTGGCGCCCCAACACAGCATTTCCCACCCTCTGAAAAAACAGGAAATGCAAGATGCTCATACGCCAAAGAACTAAAAGAAAAAAATGAAAATCACAGCACAGTTTATAATACCAAATTATAAAATTATAACTCATTTTATTTTGTTATAAACTGCATTATAATTCTAGCTCTTTTTGAATATATATTCTGCATCCACAGAAACTTCTGCCTGGACAATAGGTAGCAGAGGTAGGACATTCACCCACAGAATTCAGTATATTAAAAGAAACATTCTGATTCTGATCATTTCACTAACAAACAAACATTCTCCAATACCAGGCATACAGTACTGTGAACTAATACAAAACCTTACAAAAGTCACCGATGATCTACAAGGCCAAATCAACCAAATCATACCAGCATAAACTTCCAAAACTCATACAAGGGGCCTACCAGATAAAAGCAGCACTATAAATACTGTAGTGGGCCCTAGAACATCCATACACCTATTGAAAAGCTAAACAAGTCGAATTATTACAGTACAGATCCCTTCGTACAAACTCCATGTTAACAGAACGCCTGGCCTCAGTCACACACTCAGAACATAGACCCTTGCCAAGTACAGAATAAGTGAGGATAACCTAAAGTGAAAATAAAAATATGTAGACAAAAATTAAACTGAAAACCCAAGAAGCCAGATTCTGCATGCAGTGCAATAGCAGAGAAATAAAAGAGATGCATTTCCCTGTACTGTGTAAAATATAAAAATAGTGCAAAGCCCAATCACTCATTTGAAAATAAAATTATTTTTTCTACCTTTGTTGTCTGACCATTTTATACTCTGATCATGCTGGTCTCGATCTGAGGCTTCTGCTTTCTTCTGTCTTCTCTTAGCTCTCTTTCTACGGTCTCTACTCCATCTGCTGTTTGTCTCTCTTTTTGTTTTCTTCACTTCCTTCCATCTTAGATATTGTTTTTTTTTCCTTTCTACATTTCTTCCATTTATTTCTCTCTGGCCACCCAGATTTCACTACTCCTCACTATTCAATTCTCACTCACCCTCTTTTTTATGTCGTCTACCTACCGCTCTTCAACCTTTACCCCAGTCCTTCCATTTCCCAGCTCTTCTTCCCCGCTCCCTTATTCCCCAGTCTTTTGCTCACTCTCCATGTCCAACATCTCTCATCACCCATCCAGTGTCTCTTTCTCTCTCTGGCTTTCTCTTTCCATCCATCCAGTATCTCTTCTCCCTCTTTCTTTCCATGTCTCCCATTTCCTTTCCTAACCACCCTGCAACCAGCATATACCCCATCTCCATACCATACCATCCCCTCTCTACTACTCACATGTCCAGCATCTCTCCATCTTTCTCAATCTATTCACCCCATATCCGTCTTCTCTCCTCTCTTCCCCTATGTCCTGCATTTCCTTCTCTCCTTATTACCCAGTGTACAGCATCTTCCCTCTGTCTCCCCCTCCACAAGTCCAGCATTTTCCCATAGTCTCTCTATAACCCCCTGGCCAACATCACCAATCCATCACCCCTCTGTGCTTCTCCCTATACCCATTTCCATATTCCAGTTTCTACCTAGCCCCCCACCTCAATCTTATCCCCGTTGCCTCCCTATACCCCCCCAGCATCTTCCTTCTGACTCCTTGTGCCCATTCATGTCCACCTCCCAATGCCCCCTCATGTCCACTCCCTCTTCCCAATGCCTCCCCCTCCCCATTTATGTACAAGAGGCAGAGCCTGCCCACGGTGCAGCTTGTCCCACGAGCAGGGGCTATGCAGACCGTGATCCAAGCCCAGAGCGGCGGGGCACAATTGGCCTTGCACAGCCCCTGCCTGCAGGACATGCTGATCCCGTGGGCAGACTCTGCTTCTCTGGGCCATGATCGTTACCTCATACACCCTTCTGCTTGGGTGTGTCTTGTAGGCAGGGGCTGTGTGGCCCAGAGAAATAGAGCCTGCCCACAGGAGCTGATATCAGGAGGGCACTGTTGCAGGTTGCCTGCCTCCACTCCCCATTCAGGATGACTTGCGGAGTGCTGGCGGCCTAGTGGAGAGCCTTCCTGCAGGACATGCTGCTTCCGTGGGCAGAAGGCTGTGAGAGGCCACAATCACTAGTCACACATTCCGCTTGCAGGAGCAGCGTGTCCTCTGGGCAGGCTCTCCATTAGGCCACCGGCGCTCCACAGGTCACACTGAATGGGGAGTGGGTAGCTAGCGACAGCACCCTTGTGACATTGGTGCCCCCTGTTGCGTTTACCCAACTTTCCAGGTAGTACTGGCCCTAGTCCAGAATTTGTCCTTGCTTCCTCCCCTCCCAACCAGCATTTGTCTCCCTGCTTCCATCCCTCCAGCATTTGTCTTCCTGTTCCCCCCCCCCGTTGTCTAGCATTTGTCCTCCTATCTCCCCCCACCACTGTCCAGCATGTCTCCCTACTTCCCCCATCCAACATTTGTCTCCGTTTCCCCCCTCCAGCATTTGTCTTCCTGCCCCCTCCCCTGTTGTTCAGCATTTGTCCTCCTGTCTCCCCCTGTTGTCCAGCACTTGTCCTCCTGTCTCCCCCCATTGTCCAGCATTTGTCCTCCTGTCTCCCACCTCCCACTGTTGCCCAGCATTTGTCTCCCTGCTTCCCCTTCTCCAGCATTTGTCTTCCTGCCCTGCTCCCCTGTTGTCCAGCATTTGTCCTCCTGTCCCTCCTCCCTCTACCTGCACCTCTTTTCCAGCGCTGTCGCTAGGATGTTCCTGCAAGCAATCTGGTTGATTCATCCGGCGGCAGCACTCCGGCTGTTTTTGTTTTAGATTTTGCCATCTCTGGCCTGCCTCTGCCTTCCTGTCGCTTTATTGAGTGAGAAAAAGAAAAGCGAAGGAAAGGCAGAGGCAGGCCAGAGGCGGCAAAATCTAAAATTAAAACAGAGCTGAATGCTGCCGCTAGACAAATCAGCCTGATCGCTTGTAGGAACCCTGAAAGTGATCAGGCTGATTCGTCCGGCAGTGGCACTCTGGCTTTTTTCATTTTAGATTTTGCTGCCTCTGGCCTGCCTCTGCCTTCTCGCCACTTTTTTTCTCGCTCAGGCATTCTTGAGAAAAAAAAAGTGGCGGGAAGGCTCTCCACTAGGCCACCAACACTCCGCAGGTCATCCTGAATGGGGAGTGGGGACAGGCAACCAGCAACAGCACCCTCCTGATGTCAGCTCCTGCGGGCAGGCTCTATTTCTCTGGGCCACACATCCCCTACCTGCAAGACACACCCAGGCAGAAGGGTGTGTGAGGTAACAATCATGGCCTAGAGAAGCAGAGTCTGCCCATGGGATCAGCATGTCCTGCAGGCAGGGGTTGTGCAAGGCCAATTGTGCCCTGCCGCTCTGGGCTTGGATCATGGTCTGCACAGCCCTTGCTCATGGGATATACTGCACCATGGGCAAGCTCTGCCTCTTGTACATAAATGGGGGGGGGGGGGCACTGGAAATGGGGAAGTGGATATGAATGGGCATAGGGAGTCAGAAGGGAGATGCTGGGTGCAGGGGGGGGGTATAGGGAGGCAGCAGGGATAAGATTAAGGTGGGGGGCTAGGTAGATACATATGTCTACATATTTTTATTTTCTCTTTAGGTTATCCTCACTTATTCTGTACTTGGTGAGGGTCTGTGTTCTGAGTGTGTGACTGAGGCCAGGCGTTCAGTTAACATGGAGTTTGTACAAAGGGACCTGCACTGTAGTAATTTGACTTGTTTAGCTTTTCAATAGGTGTATGGATGTTCCAGGGCCCGCTACGGTATTTATAGTTCTGCTTTTATCTGGGTAGGCCCCTTGTTATATGAGTTTTGCAAATTTATGCTCGTATGATTTGGTTGATTTGGCCTTGTAGATCATCGATTTTGTATTAGTTCATAGCATGCCTGATACTGGAGTATGTTTATGCTAGTAAAATGATAAGAATCTGAATGTTTTTTTTAATATATTGAATTCTGTGGGTGAATGTCCTACTTCTACTCTGTCCAGGGAGAAGTTTCTGTGGATAGCAAATGTATCCATCCCTGTGAAAGAAGAAGTGAGATACCTAGGAATCACCCTAGACACCAACCTGAATCTAAAAGCTCATGTCAAAAAAATCACTAGAAATGCATGTCACAAAATGGCCACTATCCGCAGACTCAAACCTCTCCTCAGCCAGGACCACTTCCGCACAGTCTTTCAAGCTATCATCACTCCAATACTTGACTACTGCAACTCCATATTCAATGGTCTCCCGTAACAAACCATCAAGCCATTATAACTGGCCCAAAATACTGCTGCCTCAATTATCGCCGGCTCTACAAAGCCTGACCACATAACACCTATCTTACACCAGCTCCATTGACTCCCAATCACCTTATGAATTAGATTCAAAATAGCTCTGATCATCTTCAAAATCAGACAAAACCTCTCATCAGTCACGATCCAGGAGCTGATCAGCACCCAACCCGACGACAGACCACGAAGACAATGGAACATTGACAACATCCAAACACCCAATGTATTCACCAAAGCCAACAATTCCACAATCAAAAGAGCCTTATCATTAGCAGCACCTGCCATTTGGAACCCCCTTCGGAAAGCACTGAGAACCACTACGGACTTAAAAGACTTTAGGAAAAAGCTGAAAACATTCCCCTTCATGGAACAGTTCAGCGAGTTCACCCTGCAATCCAAAACTCCCGAACAGCCTGAACACCAATCCCTAACATACTGAAAGAAGTAGCTGGAAAGGTGAAGAAAAAAAGGGATGCCTTCATGAAATACAAGAGATCACAGAGAGAGGAAGACAGGAATATATATTTGGAAAAACTTAGAGAAGCTATCAAAGTAGTCAGGAAAGCAAAGATTCGAAAGGAGGAGGAAATAGCCAATGCAATAAAATGGGGGGATAAGACATTTTTCAGATATGTTAGTGAGAAGAGGAAGGGCAAAAGTGGTATTGTCAGACTCAAGGGTGAAGGGGAGGAATATGTAGAAGCTGATGAGGATAAAGCGGA
The DNA here is from genome assembly GCA_033557465.1 of Ichthyophis bannanicus. Taxonomy (NCBI): domain Eukaryota; kingdom Metazoa; phylum Chordata; class Amphibia; order Gymnophiona; family Ichthyophiidae; genus Ichthyophis; species Ichthyophis bannanicus. Next base: position 706,746,707 of record CM066031.1, read on the forward strand.
ATTTCTTAACAAATATTTCTGTTCTGTGTTCACAGATGAAGAACCAGGAGCAGGACCTCAGAAAACACCCACAAACAGGAACAGAAGCGAGGAACATCTTGAACAATTTTCAGAAGACTGTGTTCGTGAGAAACCAGCTCAACTTAAAGTAGATAAAGAGATGGGACCGGATGGGATACACCCTAGAATACTGAGGGAACTTGGGGACGTTCTAGCAACTCCACTGACTGACCGGCTGGGTAAATTATTGGAAACGCTGCTGAAAGAGAAAATAGTGAGGTTTCTGGAGTCCAGGGGATTACAGGATCCGAAGCAGCATGGATTCACCAGAGGCAGGCCTTGTCAGACAAATCTGATTGATTTTCTTTGACCAGGGAGTCGGACCTAGGGAGAGCCCTAGATGTGGTGTATTTAGATTTCAGTAAAGCCTTTGACACTGTTCCTCAAAGGTGACTTATAAACAAACTGAGCACCCTAGCAATGGACCCTAAAGTTACTGCTTGGGTTAGAAACTGGTTGGGTGGGAGGCGACAAAGTGTACAGGTAAATGGAGCTCACTCTGAGGAGAAGGATGTTACCAATGGTGTACCCCAGGGATCTGTCCTTGGTCCGTTTCTTTTTAACATCTTTGTTAGTGATATAGTGGAAGGGCTGTCGGGTAAGGTTTGCCTCTTTGCGGGTGATACCAAAATCTGCAATAGAGTAGACACCCAGGAAGGTGTAGATAACATGAGGAGGGATCTAGCTAAACTTGAAGAATGGTCTAGAATTTGGCAGCTGGGATTTAATGTTAAAAAATGTAAGGTCATGCATTTGGGCTGCAGCAATCCAAGGGAGCAATATAGTATAGGGGGTGAAGTACTTTTGTCCACTAAAGAAGAGCGGGACCTAGGTGTGGTTGTGTCTGATGATCTTAAAGTAGTTAAACAGTTAGAAAAGGTGACGGCACAAGCTAGAAGGATGCTTGGATGCATATGGAGAGCAATGGCTAGCAGAAAAAAAGGAGGTGATAGTGCCTCTGTTTAAGTCTTCGGTGCTACCTCATTTGGAGTATAGTGTGCAATTCTGGAGACCGCACCTTCAAAAGGATATAAATAGGATAGAGTCAGTACAGAGGGTGGCTACTAAAATGGTTAGTGGTCTTCATTATAAAGCATATGAGGACAGACTTAAGGATCTTAATATGTACACCTTAAAGGAAAGGCGGGATAGAGGTGATATGATTGAGATGTTTAAATACCTCCGTGGCACAAATGTACAGGGGGAGAGCCTCTTTCAATTGAAAGCAAGTTCTGCTACGAGGGGACATGGGATGAGGGTGAAGGGGGATAGATTCAGGAGTGATATGCGGAAATATTTCTTTACGGAAAGAGTGGTGGATCTGTGGAATAGTCTCCCAGTGGAGGTGGTAGAGATGAGGACAATATCTGAATACAAAAAAGAATGGGACAAACACAGAGGATCTCTAAAGGAAAAAAGGGGACTGTTGTAGTTCTTGATATGGAAGGACAGACTAGATAGGCTATGTGGTCTTTTTCTGTCATCATGTTTCTATGTTTCTATCAATTAATGCCGTAATTTTGAAATGAAAATAAGTTATGCTTTCGAGCATGTCCCGCATGACACCCCTACCTATCCCATGAGTTCTATGTAAAATTGTTGAGTTCTACTGTAAACCGCTTTGATTTTATGATAAAGCGGTATAAAAAACTGGTTAAATAAAATAAATAAAAAATATATTAAAAAAGAAAGAACTATAATACAGTTTATAACAAAATAAAATGAGTTATCATAATTTGGTATTATAAACTTTGCTGTGATTCTCATTTTTTCTTTTAGTTCCTTGGTGTATGAAAATCTTGCATTTCCTGTTTTTTTTCAGAGAATGGGAAATACTGTGTTGGGGCGCCAAGTCACTCATGTTATGTGGAAGTGAGAGGTGCTGCATGATGCTGTTGAGTCCCTCTTTTTTGGCATATTTAGCAATATGTTTCCTACGTTTTGTGTTGGTAACATAAGAACATAAGAAATTCCATACTGGGTCAGACCAAGGTCCATCAAGCCCAGTATCCTGTTTCCAACCGTGGCCAATCCAGGTCACAAGCACCTGGTAGGTTCCCAAAAAGGTATTCAGGTTCCCAAAAAGGTATTCAGGTGCCTCTCTTGGGACAAACAGTGGATTTCCTGGGTCCTCTTTAATAATAGTTTATGCACCTTTCCTCCAGCATTTTGTCCAAACCTTTTATGAAACCCAGCTATGCTGACAGCTTTTACTATGATCCTCTGGTAGCTAATTCCAGAGTTTGATTACGCGGGGCCATAGACTAACTGCAGAGAGGCAGTTTTCCTCGCCTATCTTTAAGGCACATTTCGCTAACTGGAAACAGAACAAAGAGCAACTGCTCGCAAAGTCTTCTCAAGAAACACAAAAGGCGAGCAGATATGGAGGTCACATGTGCTTTATTAAAGTTGAAAGCCCCAACGTGTTTCGGCGATTGCCTTCATCAGGGAGTGCTGGAGGACAACAAAACAATGTAATAAAATAATAATATTATCTTATAAAAAATAAATTTATAAAAACACAAAATTAAAAACATCAAAAGATATATGTACTATAAAAGTAATTATACAAGCATAAACACATGTAAATGACCATACTTAATATGAAAACGGACAAACAGCCATAATATAACAAAATCATAATGTACTTACAAGTAGTCTTTATCAATGTACTAGAAGAAGCGCATACAGTAGTAAAGATATGGCACAGGACCAATCGTATAGTTGACAATGCTAAAAAGTGAAGATACCATTAATAACAGAAAAAAACTAATAGTAAAATACTGAACATAAATATCTGCAACGGGAAACCCAGACCAAAGACGGAGTCATTCAAAACCCCGAAAAGAACTGTTCTTCGATGAAGAACCTTTTATAATAATATCTCCCCAAATAAACTGTACATACCAATTTGATGAACAATAAACTGTTAAAATAAAATAACATCCTTAAAATTATACATGCATTATACAGTCGGGAAAGAACTACCCACATAGCTCAAACTATTATAAACAAAAACGGCTATGTACAGAAGTGCAAGCGGGCACCAACAATATTGTGAACCAACTAGTACAGAATAATGGAGGCTCTAATATTAGATCAAACTAATAATATCTTGAATTCTTAGTGGAAACGATTACCTTCACCACTGCCAACAAACTGTGACAACGATTCTTAGGAACGCTGAAATTGGCGCGCTTTTAAGGTCAAAGGGTGCATCGTGGTGAAATGCCTCCATTATTCTGTATAATGCATGTATAATTTTAAGGATGTTATTTTATTTTAACAGTTTATTGTTCATCAAATTGCTATGTACAGTTTATTTGGGGAGATATTATTATAAAAGGTTCTTCATCGAAGAACAGTTCTTTTCGGGATTTTGAATGACTCTGTCTTTGGTCTGGGTTTCCCGTTGCAGATATTTATGTTCAGTATTTTACTATTAGTTTTTATCTGTTATTAATGGTATCTTCACTTTTTAGCATTGTCAACTATACGATTGGTCCTGTGCCATATCTTTACTACTGTATGCGCTTCTTCTAGTACATTGATAAAGACTACTTGTAAGTACATTATGATTTTGTTATATTATGGCTGTTTGTCCGTTTCATATTAAGTATGGTCATTTACATGTGTTTATGCTTGTATAATTACTTTTATAGTACATATATCTTTTGATGTTTTTAATTTTGTGTTTTTATAAATTTATTTTTTATAAGATAATATTATTATTTTATTACATTGTTTTGTTGTCCTCCAGCACCCCCTGATGAAGGCAATCGCCGAAACGCGTTGGGGCTTTCAACTTTAATAAAGCGCCTGTTTACATTTCGCTAACTGGACAGCATCCAATATCGCTGCTGCTCAGTTAGTGCCATTCTCCACCCTGGAATGTCCCAAATATTCCCTGATGCTAACCGGATAGCTTCAGGGCACGTAGGGGACTTAGGAGGGGCTATCCAATGACATTAACCATATAAGTGTCATTGAATATCCCCAACTAAGGCAACTACATAGGCTGTAAACCATGTAGATGCCTTTTGAAAATCGGATCCTTGGTTCCTAAGCCAGTGCCCTAACCATTAGGCTATTCCTCCACTTCTATTAGTTCACAATATGCCTGGTACAGGAGAATGTTTGTTAGTGAGATGGCTAGAATCAGATTTTTTTTTAAATCAGATATTGAGTTTTGTGTGTAGATGTCCTAATTCTGCTCTGCACCCATTGTTGGGGGGGGGGGGGGAGTTCTGTGAATGCAACATACATGTTCAAAAAGAAAAAACCATAACAGTCTATAAAAACAAAATAAAAATGAGTTATAATTTGGTGTTATAAACTGTGCAGTGGTTTTCGCTCTCTTTCTTTTAATTCTGTGGTGTGCAAACATCTCTTTATTTCCTCCACATTATCTAATTGACTTTTTGATTTGGTTCAATCCCTGACTGCAGTTTTGAGAAAGCCCCCTCCCCGGCTCAGGGGGAGGGGGCATATCATTCCTCGCCTCAGGCAGCAGATTGCCTTGAGCTACCCCTCCTTAAAAAGACTCACTTCCAGGCAAGTTTGCTTACAAAACTGGAAGATAACAGCAACCCTATAGTTGGGGAGCTAATGGTTCAGTATGCATTTATTTGAAGATTATAGGAGAGTAGTCTGATGGTTAAGGGAAATGTAACAGGCAAGACTGAATGCGGGTGGGTGGCTGTTAGTTTAAGTATTATCTAATTTTGTATATGTTATCTATTATTTTTCATCACATGATGCTCTCAGGTGTACCTAAGCGAGGCAGCAGTGTAAAGAGCAGTTGTTTCTTCCTAGCTCTCCTCCCATGAACACTATTTCCAGTCCGCCTCTTCCCGGTGGCTCATGCATGAACCCTCACATTAGCTACAGCGAGAGAGGCTTGTAGATCTTTACATACTAGTGTGGACTTCTTTGTGATTTCATTTTCTGGTTTGAAGTTGGAGTGATCTTGGCAGAGGGACTACTCCTGAGTACAGTCCCTATAGTCTTCAACTTTTTTCTTTTGTAGACCATCTGTCTAACAGTGGATGGAAGTAACCCAAATATTTATAAATGGTCTTACAACCCTGCCCAGATAGATGAGCATTCATGTTCTTTTTCTTAGGTCCTACTAATTTTTCTGGTGAAGAGCAAATTTGAAACCTTTTGAATCTTTATATAGGGAGCAAGCCCCAACTTGTCACCCAATTATATCAGAACTTGATTTAAATTGACCATTTCACACATTGAATTAGTCTTATTGTTTCTTCTTTGTACATTGTATCTCAAGAAACAAATGGATCAATGTTCATTTTGTAGTCCCTGTGTCAGCCTGATGTTCCCAAGGAAAAAGGGATGATTCACCCAGCTGTCCGAATTCAGAAGCAGGACTGAATCACTCTCAGCCTAACATTGCTGGGGCCAGGGTCTTTCAAGTTATCAGCCCTTCACTCCACATTCTCCAGTTAACCTGGAAGAACTTAACAGTGAAGCAGATGGTTATTGGTGAATTAGTATCATGGCAAACCTCAACCTCATCTGCCTACAGGATATCCATACTGGGGTGGACAAAGTAAAGCAGTTATCAGTGGTTACGATCTACTGAATTACTCATTTCACCCCAAGTTTGGCCTGCATGCATGCCTGCAGTTATATCATCAATACAACCAGCATCCAGTCTACCAACTGCTGTGCTGTAGTAAAGGTTAGACCATTCAGTGAGACATTAAACCAGCAAGTACTACCTTGTCTAATCCACCTGGCAATTTGCATCAACAGCCAGCACACTGATTGGGATTATAGCACCAGCTCCATAGAGTGTGAGAAATTAAAGCAGTGGGTGTCAAACCTTCACTTGCTTTTAGTTTAGGATCCGGGGCAAGCAGAACTTTTCACTTTCTCTGGTGGAAGCAAATCACCTGGACCAGATGGTATACATCAGAGAGTGTTGAAAAAACTGAAATATGAATTACAGACCTACTATAAGTAATCTTTGAACTATCATTCAAATCATTTGTAGTATCTGATGATTGGAGAATGCCCAATGTAATGCCAATTTTTAAATAGGGTTCCAGGGGTGATCCGGGAAACTACAGACTGGTGAGACTGGTCAGCCGGGCAGAATGGTAGAAATCATTATAAAGAATAAAATTACCAAACATGTAGATAGTTATGGTTTAATGGAAGAAAGCCAGCATGGATTTGGCCAAGGAAAGTCTTGTCTTACTAATCTGTTATATAGTAGAGCTGGTTGATATAGTATTTCTGGATTTTCAGAAAGCCTTTGACAAGGTCCCTCATCAGAGACTCTTGGCCAACTTAAAAAGTAATGGGACTGGAAGCAGTGTACAGTTGTGGATCAGGAACTGGTTAAAAGATAGACATCAAAGAGTAAGGCTACATGGCCAATTTTCTTAATGGAAAAGGTGGATTACCCCAGGGATCTGTGCTGGGTCCGCTGTTTTTTAACATTCATAAAAGACCTGGAAATGGGAATAATGCATGAGGCAATCAAATTTGCAGATGATACAAAATTATTCAAAGTTATTAAAACACAAAAGGATTGTGAAAAATTGCAAGACGACTTTTATAAATTTGAAGACTGGACGTCCAAATGACAGATAAAATTTAATGTTGACAAGTGCAAAGTTACGCACCTAGGAAAGAACAACCCAAACTATGGTTACATCATGCAAGGTTCCACATTAGGAACCACCATCCAGGACAAATATTTAGGCGTCATTGTGGATAATACATGAAACCCTCTGCCCAGTGTGCAGCAGCAGCCAAGAAAGCGAATAGAATGCTAGGAATCATAAGGAAAGGAATGGAGAACAAACCAAGGATATTATAATGCCTCTATAATTCCATGGTACGACCGCACCTTGAATATTGTGTGCGATTTTGGTCGCCATATCTTAAAAAGAATATAGCGGAATTAGAAAAGGTAAAGAGTAGAGTCACCAAAATAGTAAAGGGGATAGACGGATACCCCTATGAGGGAAGGCTTGAAAGGTTAGGACTTTTCAACATGGAAAAGAGACGGCTAAGGGGAGATATGATAGAGGTATATAATTAATGAATGGAGTAGAACGGGTAAACGTAGATCGGTTGTTTGCAGCATCAAAAAGTAGAAAAACTAGGGGACATGCAAGACTAGTAAGAGAAAATATTTTTTCACTCAACGATTGATCAAACTCTGGAATTCGTTACTGGAGGATGTAATAAAATCTGTTAGCATAGCTGAGTTTAAAAAAAGGTTCAGACAAATTCCTGGAGGAAAGGTCCATAAAACATTAAAGAGAACCTGGGAAATCCATTGCTTGCCCCAAGACAAGCATTATGGAATCTGTGTTCCTTTCTGTGAACCTGCCAGCTACTTGTGACCTGGATTGGCCACTCTCAAAAATAGGATACTGGGCATTTCTTATGTTCTTACCATATGATATTCACCACTTGAGGGTGGCCAAAGCACCTCTGAACAAGATTATGAAGTGTCAAGGCTATGACCAGTAGAGAAAGTTCAAACATCAAAATGAAAAGTTCATCACCATCAAGCCATTTTCAACTACCAAATTAGACAAAGTGCTAAAGTGCTTAAGTGCTTTAGATCTGGGACTGTCTCAGGTTATGACAATATACATCCAGAGTTTTGAAACATCTCAGATCAAGAGCCATATCATAGCTGTGCTCCCTTTTTATATCAATGTTAAACGAGCAAGCCCTGCCTAAGATCTGGAAGCAGTCAAATGTCATGGCACTACTAGTGTCTGGTGGTTAGAGCAGCAGCCTAGAATTTAACAAGTTTTTTATACTGCCTTATCATAAAAAATCAAAGCGGTTTACAGAAGAGCTCAACAATTTTACAAAGAATTCATAGAATAGGTAGGGGTGGCATGTGGGATATGCTCGGAAGCATAACTTATATACATTTTAACATTTCTCCATTGATTGATCAGAGCATTGGGGGGGGGGGGGGCCATGTTTAGGCTTGTCGGGTGTTTTGGCGAGTGGATTGCAGTGTTAAATCATTGAAGTGTTCTATGAAGAGGAATGTTTTCAGTTTTTTTTAGAAGTCTTTTAAGTCCGTGGTGGATCTCAGTGCTTCAGGAAGGGAGTTCCAGATGGCAGGTGCTGCTAACAATAAGGCTCTTTTGGTCGTGGAGTTGTTTGCTTTGGTGAATACGCTGGGTGTTTGGATGCTGCCACTGTTCCGTTGTTTTTTGTGGTCTGTTGTTGGGTTGGGTGCTGATTAGATCCTGGAGCGTGAGTGTTGAGAGGTTTTGTTTGTTTTGAATCCGATCCGCGAGGTGATTGGGAGCAGTGGAGCTGGTGTAAGATAGATGTTATATGGTCAGATTTTGTAGAGCCGGCGATGATTCGGGCAGCCGTATTTTGTGCCAATTGTAATGGCTTGATAGTTTGTTTTGGGAGACCACTGAGGATAAGATAGTAACCAGAGAGAAAGGGTTCAAATCCCATGGGTACCCCTTATGGCATTGGGCAAGTCTCACTTAACCTTCCATTGCCTCAGGTACAAACTTAGATTGTAAGCTCTCCTGTGGAATAGGGCAATGCCTACTGTAACTCCCCTTCAACTACTGTACTATTGGAAAGGTGTGAGCTAAGTGAATTAAAGTTCCTGAAATGAAATGAAAACAACAAAACATGAAAGGACACCGCTATAGCATATCCTTCCTAAGTGTTGCTTCAAGATGCTAAGGAGATTCATTCTAAGAGTCACCAACAACTGAGCCAGTCCTGTAGATCAAGCTGGTTTTCACAGAGGTCACAGCACTGACAATCAGATGCTGGCTTAACAACATTTATTAAAAACGGATTCAAGAAATATCTTAAAATTGGTATAGTGTTTTTCGACCTCACAGAGGATTATGTCACTGTCTGGCACACAGCATCCTAATGAAGATGGTTGAAACGCTTCCTGTTTGGTTTGTTAAAGCAGTGAAACTTTTAATTAGCAACCGTCGATTCAGAGTACTTCTGGTAAGAAAGTAAGTGCCTGGAAATGTCAATAGTGGACTGTTGCAAGGATTAGTACTTTCTCTAGCATTTTTTAATTTACACAAACATTTTCCAGTCACCTAGTTCAGAAAATTAATTTACACAGATTACAAGCCTTGGCTTTCTGGACTTGGTTTAAATGTCAATATGGCTGCGATTCAGTACTGGCGACTCACTCCAATTTGCACTAGAACAGCCTCTTCAGTGTTCCATCTACGTCATGCAAATGCAGTAAAAGAACTTAAGTTAAGTTCTTTCATTTTTTTCTTTGGTCAAAGCCTGTGCCATGAACCAAATCTAGCGTACCTTGGGGTCACTTTAGACCATGCCACTTTGTTTTTAAGTTCAAATGTGTGCCACAATGCAGAGGAAAATTCTGTGAGGTGATTATGTTTGCCATGGATACAGTGTATAATATCTGGATCACTTTTTTGAACGCAGAACAGCACTTGAAAAAGAAAGCAGCAGCCACATAGGATTCCTGCACTCTGCGCTTCCAAAATTATATGAGAAAACAACTGTGCATTATCCGCAATGGATCATCTATGAAGTAGAGGCATCACTGGTTCTAATAAAACACATCTTGATTTATTAAAACAGTAAGTCTATAATTCTCTAATAGTTGATCATCTCTACCTGGCTTTGGTAAGACCATGACTAGGGCCTCAATAGAAGTGCTCTTGATTCCACTATCATCCAAAAAACCTTGATAGTTTAGGGCTGAGGATCAACCAAAAGTGTTTGTAAAATTCAGCTGAAAAGTCATCGGGCCCTAACATCTTTCTTCGGGATCAGATCTTTGAGAAGATTTGGTAATCAAGAGAAAACCTAAACCTAGCTAGTTTGCCTGTACCTATTGTGAATCTGTTTTTTATGAGATGCATTTCCTGAGGAAACATATCAGCAGAACATTTCTTAACGTAAGATAGTAGTTTGGATCTTTTAAGGGGATGCTTAAGTCTTTTGACATTCAGAGAGATGATCTTAATAGCATTAGCCATGATTTAGCATCATGGAGCTTTCATCCACCAAAAGCCTAAGGAATTAATGTGTTTAGCAGACCTGGGATATTCAGCAGCGGTAGCTCGGTTAATGCCACTGAACATCTGCAGGTACTGCTGTAGCATGCCCCTAGCCGGCGAGCATTGTGCATTGCAGGGGCAGCACCTGGCGATAACTGAGCAGTGGCGATATTGAGCCACTGTCTGGTTATTGCAAAGTGGCAAAAGTTAGGGACCTGAAAAGGTGGCCTAGTTTTCGCTGCCAAAGCTAACCGGGCATCAGTTGAATGTCGCCGCTGCCGGTTAGCTTCTTTGCTATCTGGTCAACCCGGATATTTAATGCCAGTGGCCGGATATAACCTGGCATTGAATATCCACATTAGAATGATTAGCTGCTGCTGCTAAATATCCCCCCTCTAAATATTTAACTAATACATAGGCTTCTTTTGTTGAGGGTTCGTATAATCAATGATGGCCAAGATACACAAACCACTAAGGGCCATGAATTGGTAATTACAAACACAATAGCAACCAATAGGAAAGAAATGGTGGGTACTTGGCTAGATAAAATGACAATGAAAAAAAGAGATAAAAAAGAAAAAGATAAAAAAAGAGGGGAAGGCATTCAGAACATGGAATTCTTTCCAACATGTGCGTGCATGTGTGTGTGTGTGTGTGCACATCCCCATCTGTTTGTATCTGCATTAACTGTGTGTGGGGGGGGCATGATGGCATGTATCTTTCTGTTGGTATGTCTGTGCATGTTTTTGTATGTCACTGCATATGTGCTTGCATGTATGTCTGTGTGTTCTTGCATATTAGAATGTGTGTGATTGCTTGTATGCATGTGTCTCTGACTGTGATCGGAAAAGGAGAGGGCTCTTTGACAGGTACAATTTTTTTTTTTATTATAATTTATGTATAAAGTTTTATACATACAGTACAAGAAACAAACAAAACACTGCAGTAATTTCAAACACCAGTTGAAAATAAAAGGAAAAAAAAAGTGATCAACCACTACAAGGAGGTGCATCAAACTCACTGCCCCCATATCGGTTCCTAGAGTAAAATTGTCTATACTCCCTTACTTTTTAAGAAATCTAACAACTGAATAGTTTCATAAAAAACATATCTTTTACCCTGAAACAATATCAAGCATTTACACAGAAATTTAAGATGGAACACAGCACCAAGGGCCAACACCCGTGGACGCAATTCTAAAAAAGCCTTGCGTCGCACTTGCGTGGCCCTGGATACATCAGGAAACAACTGAACTATCTGACCACAGAATTTCTCTGATTTTTTCTTGAAGTAGGCTCTCATAATTCTATCTTTATCTATCTCTGACAACAACGTAACCAACAAAGTGGCCCTAGAGGAAATATCATCTAAGGACGATTCTATAAAAGCAGATATGTCTAAAGTAGAAGAAGCCCTTTGATCATATGGAGGAACCACCTCCCCCTCCTCACCCAATAACTGAACTGAAGCCCGTGGAAAAACATAATATATTTTTGACACCATAATCAAATTAGAATCAGCAATCAGCAAATTCTCCTTAAGATATTTCTGAAATAATATTAATGGAGAAAGATAGTGTGTACGCGGAAAATTCAGCAACCGGAGGTTTTTAGATCTTAAAGAATTTTCCAACATCTCGTCATGACGATGTAAAACACTAAAATCCTGCACAAAAGTAGCTATCACATCCTGACGAGCAGCACCATCTGATTCCAATGAAGTAAGTCGCTGATCTACCGCTATCAAACGCTTATCCTGGTCAGACAATTTCTGAACAGTAGTTTTGGAAAAATCTGAAATTTTTTGCAGGGACGTGCCCAACACCGACTCAATCCGTGAAGTCACTAACCAAATATCTTTCAAAGACAATTCAGCCGGCGGGGCCAGCACTTCACCAACTGAGGGAAAACTTATCACTGCGGGCAAAGGAGGGGGTAGTTCCGCCATTCGCAAAAAAGACGCTGGAAGGACTTCCCCATCTTGAACCACTTCAGATATACTCGAAATAGAAGTGTCTTTAACAGTCAGTTGCTTAATATCCTTACTGGGGGGAGTAATACCCATAATACGGGAGTCATTGTTGGAGGAAGGAGTACTCACTGTTGATATTTCCGACAGGCCCTCACAAGGATTTGCAGAGACCGGCGGCACCTCACCCACAGAAACATGGGCGTCCATCGGCCCCACGACTTTCCCAACTGTAGATTGCACGGGCTGCGGATAGCGCTTCCTCCGCTTCCCCATAACAGGGAACCTCGAACGCCGAGACTTCGCCAAAGGGGCGCCAAAGGGGCAGAGCCTGCCCCTTTGGTCATGCCCCTTCGGGCACGCCCACGGGACGCGCCCGCTTCGAGTCCCGCGAGGAGGGCACTGGTATTATAGCCCTCAGAGGAAGCCGCCCCAATCAGGACAGCCTCAGCAGGACTCCAGGAACCAATCGATGAGCAGAAACAGGAACTCCAAAGTATCAGGAAAAGAAATGCACCCCGCAGACCCGCAAAGAGGGCTCAGCTGTTATAGCCCTCAGAGGAAGCCGCCCCAATCAGGACAGCCTCAGCAGGACTCCAGGAACCAATCGATGAGCAGAAACAGGAACTCCAAAGTATCAGGAAAAGAAATGCACCCCCTGACAGGTACAATTTTGAAATTGCTATAGTATTGTGGGAGTGGAGGGGTACCCTAGTGGTTAGGGAAGAGGCCTGGTGATTAAGAGACCAGTGTTTGATTCCCACTAGCACTCCCTGTGGCCTTGGCCAAGTCACTTAACCCTCCATTGCCTCGGAAGAAAGGTCTGGCAATCTACTTCTGGTCACAGCTTGCCAAGAAAATCCAGGAGCTGCTGGGTCGCCAGGAGTCAGCACCGACTTGATGGCACACATTGCATTTGCATATAATTACGAAGCAGTATTAGTCTGCTGCAGTCGATGAAACTGCTTTTCTTACAGAAATGTATTGAGACATTCTTTGGTGGGTGGAAGCTTCATTTCACTTACATCTCTCAGCGCATGCAAAAGCTAAACTTGTACAGCACAGGAACTTCCTCCAGTTCACCTCCTCCCTTTCTCTGACTAGAGCAGTATTCCAGGGCTGTGCCCCTTGGCTGGATCCTAAGCACAGCCTCCGCTGCTAGTTACATTGAAAGTAGCCAGGGCAGACAAGTTAGTCTTCCTTACAGACATTAATGTAAAATCAGCAGAATCATGAAAAAAAGCCAGACAGCTGTCAATCCTAACTTCCCAAGTGCTGAGCACATCTGACAGCAGCCCCCTAAACCTTGGAGCCGAAGTATGTCCTAGCTTGTCTGTTCCTTAAGCTGGCTCTTTGTATAGCCTCTTTCATTTTAGCCAACTGCTCTTCCACTTCTCTTATCTCCTCCCAGCCTGCCAGCTCCTCCTGCAGGTTCTTTCCCATTTTACTGAAGCATTTTTGAAACCTGAGGGGCATGTTTGCTAAAGTGCGGTAGGGAGCACAGGATTAATGCACAGAAATCACATATTCCTCCTGTGTCTGAGCTCAGCGTTCGAGCAGAAACAAGGAGCGTGGCCGTGGTATGCTACTACTGCCGCGCTAGTTGCATCACTGTCACGGTAGTAGCAAATGCACCATTTTAGTAGCCATCCTCTGCACCGACTCCAACTGGTTTATACATTTTGAAGGTGTGGTCTCCAGAATTGCACACAATACTCCAAATGAGGTTGCACCAGAGACTTATACAGAGGCATTATCACCTCTTTTTTTCTGCCGGCCATTCCTCTCCCTATCCACCCAAGAATCCTTCTGGCTTTTGCTATCGCCTTTTCTACCTGTTTAGCCACTTTATGATCATCAGAAACAAAACACATCCAGGTCCCACTCTTCTTTCATGAACAGAAGTACCTCACCCCCTACACTGTACAACATATGTCGGGAAAAGAAAAGCTACATGCCCAATATTAGGGTGGCTGCAGGCTAAGGAACCACTGTGGAGAATAAGAACTGTGCCCCAAGCACACATATGGGAAAGTTCAGAATACAGAGGGATAACCAGGAATGGCTGAATTACCAACACAGCTCAGAGCACAGGGGCTGAATACAAGAAGGCGGGGCTTGCAAATCAGCAAAGCAAATACATTTATTTATTTATTTAACAATTCTTATATACCGCGCTATTTGTTATCAGTGCGGTTTACATTCAACAAAAATATTCAAAACAGTGAAGAATGTTTGAATTTACATTATAACAGGGAATAGAACTTGGAGAACATGGGAGACTATTTACATGTTGAAATAAATTAGGGTAGATGCGGAATACATGAAAAATATACATGCAGACAGTATGTGCTGCATCTTCCTTCAGCCATATTAGCACACAAGAGGAAATTAGACTTACCTGCTAATTGTTGTTCCTTAAGGAACCCCAGTCCATTCCCGAACCTCTGGGGTTGGGCACCTCCTCCAGCAGCTTGGAGACTGAGCATGTCATCTTTGGATGACTCCAATATAAATAACCGAGGGACTGCCCACAAGTTCCAGTAACCTCCAGCAAAGCAGACTCACAGGAGCAACAAATAAGTAGTTAACAGGAACTAAACACAGAAACCTGCCACAGCTACGTGAATTTAAACTATGATATCCCCTCATGGAAAAGGAACTCCCCCCTTCCTCCAACATGTGAAAACTTACCAGAAGCTCTTCCGGATGCCAGCCATCCTCCTTCAGCTAGTGAGGAGCAAACACCTCTCGCGTCCTCACCCCTAGCTCCCCCGCCCCACAAACGCAATCCGAGGCCTATCTCCTCCTTGTTAAATTCTGAATCCTGCTTCAGGCCCCGAAACCAATAACTGACACGTAGGGCGGGATCTGGGACTGGACTGGAGTTCCTCAAGGAATAATTAGCAGGTAAGTCTAATTTCCTCTTACTTATCGTCCCTCCAGTCCAGTCCCGAACCTCTGAGGATGTAACAGAGCAGTAAATTTCAACGAGAGGGACCTGCTAAACCGGCCTGAAGCATAGCCGATCCAAAACAGGCATCTCCTGCTGCCTGGACACCCAGACGGTAATGCTTGACAAAGGAATGCAGAGATGACCAGGTAGCCGCCTTACAAATCTCAACCGGTGAAACCAAGCTACATTCCGCCCACGAGGCAACTTAGCCCTCGTGGAATAAGCTTGCAGACCAACCAGCACAGGCTTATCACTCACCGTGTATGCTGACACGATAGCTTCTCTGATCCACCTGGAAATAGAGGCCTTTGCCGCCGTTTCTCCCTTCCGTGGACCTCTGAACAACATGAACAGGTGATCTGACTTGCAGAAAGGCGCTGTTCTTTTCAGGTATCTCTTCAGGATCCGTCGTATGTCTAGGAGTCATAACCAATTTCCGGCCGCATTCTTCTCGCCGCTGCTGAAAACCAGCAGGGTGACAGCCTGGTCCACATAGAAAACCGAGACCACCTTGGGCAAAAAGGAGGGAACCGGTCTCAATACCACCTTCTCATCAGAAAACAGAAATGGCTCCCGGCAGGACAAAGCCTGAAACTCTGAAATTCTGCACGCGGAACAGATAGCCATGAGGAAAACTGTCTTAAGAGTAAGATCCTTGAATGAGGCTCTGCCCAGTGGCTCAAAAGGTTCCCCGTACCAATGCCTCCAGCACCAAATTGAAATCCCATGTCTGCACCATTATTCTTCTCGGCGGACAAAGCAGTGTTACTGCCCTTAGGAACTTTCCCACATCAGGGTTCCCCCTCCCCCAGGGTACCCCCCCTGGACTTTCCCTCAATAACAGGAAATCTCCATCAGCTGGACCCTCAAGGAGCTAGCCGCCTGGTCCTTATCAAACCCGTCCTGCAGGAACGCCTAAACAATTGGACATTGATGCCTTGGAAGGCTGAACCTGTCGGTCTGCACCCCAAGCTTTGAAGATGCGCCGGATGTGAACATAAGCAAGAGGTAGATCTGCGTCTGGCCTTCAACAAGGTGGAGACCACCAAAGCCAAATATCCCTTCTTTGTCAGACGTGCCCTTTCAAGAGCCAGGTCGTAAGTGAGAAACGATCCACCTGCAGCATGTGCACCGGCCCTTGCATTAACTGATCCTCCCGAATGGGAAGCCGCCACAGATGACTCTCCAGAAGCCAAATGAGATCTGCGTACTACGGCCGCCTTTGCCAGTCCAGAGAGATAAAATTCACTAAACCCCGATGGGCCTCTATCCGCTGTATTATCTGCCCTATTAGAGCCCATGGTGGGAATACGTATAGCAGTCCTTCCTCGGGCCACCGCTGAATTAGGGCATCCAGACCTTCTGACATCCTCTCCTGTCATCTGCTGAAGAAGCGACTGGCCTTGGCCAACTCGCAGGTTGCCATCAGATCCATGACCGGAACACCCCTGCAGCCCACCACCTGGGAGAACACCTCTTGATTGAGCACCCACTCTCCGGGATCCACCCATACTCAACTGAGATAGTCCGTCGTCACGTCGATCCCTGCCACGTGTGCTGCCGACAGGGCCTGGAGGTTTACCTCGGCCCAACCTAACAGCTGGTTGGACTCCTCCTCCATGCTGCTTGTGCCCCCCCTGATGATGGATGTAGGCTACCGTGATTGCACCACCTTCCCCTGCAACCAATGTTGGAACTTCTGGAGTGCCAGGAAAACGGCTCTTATTTCCAGCCTGTTGATCGACTAGCTACTTTCCTGAGCATTCCACTGTCCCGGGGCAAAGTGCCCCTCCAGCTAAACAGGCTGGCGTCTGTCGTTAACACAGCCCATGATGGCGATTCCAGTGGCATTCTATTTTCCAGGTTCCCCAGGCAAAGTCACCACTGAAGGTGAAGGGCCTGCTTGGTCTCCCGCAGACAGGTGAGTCTCTGCGAGAGGGGATGGATCTGGTGAGACCACCTCCATAGCAAGGCCCTCTGGAATGGTCTCATGTGTGCCCTTGCCCACGGCACCAACTCGAGCTGCCATGGTCTCCAGGAGTTGAAGAAATTGCCAGGCAGTGGGAACGGACCTGGTCAGAAACCGGCATACCAGCCTGTGGAGCTCCTGTGCCTGCAGCACCGGGAGAAAAAAAAAGCTTTCCCCTCACCCGTATCGAACCGTGCTCCCAAGTATTCGAAGTTCCTAGAAGGGGTCAGTCGGATCTTGGTCATATTGCACCACCCGGGCTGTGGCATGCTCGCTTTCTTCTTTCTACTTTGCCCGGATCAGCCAATCATCGAGGTAGGGATGCACTAGTATCCCTTCCTTGCGAACAGCCACCACCACCACCACCATCTTGGTGAAGGTGCGTGGCATTGTGGCCAGCCCAAAAGACAAAGCCTGGAACTGGAAATGCCCCATAGGCACCGCAAGCCTGAGGAACTGCTGGTGTTCCTGCCAAATCGGGATGTGAAGATAAGCCTTTAGAATTGCCACTATGACGGACTGCAATGTCTCCATGTGAAACTGACACCCTTAGACAGCGGTTTACCCACTTGAGATCTAGGATTGGGCGAAAAGACCCTTCCTTCTTTGGCACCACAAAATAAATAGAGTACCGACCGCAATCGTACTGGTCTGAAGGGACTGGTACCAAGGCCTTGAGCTCCAACAGTCGCTCCAAGGTTTCCCACACCGCTGCCAGCTTGGCCTGTGCCTTGCAAGAAGACTAACAAAGGAAATGGCCAATGGGTGCTCGGGTTCCAGGGTGTACCCCTCTCAAATGACTTCCACACCTATTAGTCAGACATGATTTGGACCCAGGCAGGGTAAAAATTCCGTAGTCAACTCCCTACAGGCTGCACCTCCACCTCGTTTCATTGTGATTTCTTGAGCCCTGAGGACGAGGAGGCTGCAAAACCTCTGCTGGCTCCCTGAAACCCTCAAAACTCTTGGCCTTTGAGAGGAAACCTCCCCCTCTGGAACTGGCTAAACCTTGCAGGACGAACACACCTAACATCTCGTTGCTGCTGCCCTTTGGACATTGATGATGAGGGATGGCTTTGCTTTTGTTTATCCTCTGGCAGGCGACCCCTTTTGGATTCGCCCAAGTCCTTCAGCAATTTATCCAAGTCTTTCCCAAAAAGCAGCTTTCCCCTAAAGGGGAGCTTGCTCAACCAGGTCTTGGAGGAACTATCTGCCGCCCAGTTATGCAACCACAGATAGCGGCGAGCCACTACCACCAAAACCATACTTTTTGAGAGACCCCTAATCAGGTTGTAGAGGACATCTGCCAAATACGCCGTCCCCGATTCCAGTCTGGCCGCTTCACCAGCCTGTTCCGCCGCCGGCTCCTCCTGCTGTAACAGCTGAGACCATCAGAGGCAGGCCCTAGCGACCCATGCCCCACAAATGGAGGCCTGAAGTGAAATGGCATTCATATCAAAGACTTGCTTCAGCAAGGTGTCCAACTTCCTATCTTGGACATCCTTAAGAGCCGCACTGCCTTCCACTGGAATCGTTGTCTTCTTGGTAACCGCAGAGACAGCCGCATCCACCTTGGGCAGTTGACAAATACTCCCACCCAATAATACATTTATTTTAGGTATGTAATTAATGTAAATATGTTGATTGTAAGTATGTTCCACTAATGTTTTTAAAAAGTTTAATGTAATTGTTCTTTGTAAACCGCCCTTGATCAATGGAAGGAGCGGTATAAAAAAAACACCTAAATAGAGCTGAGCCATAGCCCTAGAATCTCTGAAGCCTGCTTCCAACATATCCCATTCTTCCTGGATCATCTGCCGGATCACTCTATGCACCGGGAACATCCTCTGCATACTATGTTCCGCTTGTATCAAGGAATCCTCCAATGTGTCGACCTCCACTGGAAAATCAGCAGACAGATTAAGAGCCTTGAGGGATTCCGTGATGAGCACCGGTAATTCCTCCTGGCAGAGCACCCGGACAACACTCACTTGCTCTTCCCACGCCGAGATTTCACCATCCTCCAGGTCCTCTTTGACCTCCAATTCTGTGTCAAGGTCCTCTCCATCCAGACCTTCTTGCACTGGGGAGCAAGCCGGGGAATGCTCCGAACCCTCCTCTGAGGGTCTCTGCTTCTTCACGGGGACCACACCTGCCTCCACCCCTGCAGGTGCCCCCACTCACTTCTCCCCACATTCTGCCCCGGCGGAACTAGCGCCATGTCCCTGCTGACACAAACAAAAAGCATGGTGGAGCAGGAGCACAAACTCTGGCGAGAAAACAGCTGGTGCCTCTACCTGACCTAGAGTCTGCGGGAGGGGGAGACTGGAATTGGCTGAGGAGCAAGGCACCGCTTCCTGAGCTGGCAAGAGTGAGAACATGGGATCCTGCTGTTTCCCCAACTGGAGAAAGCGCCTTCTGCCATTCCAAACTTTCCCCTAGGGCTTGCTCCATAGAGGTTGCCTCTTGACACAGCCCCTTTCCATGTACCACACACCAGGCACTGGGGTCTGGAAGGCATACCCCCAGACAGACAGACTAGCCTGTAACAAGCTCTACAGAGCCTTGCCCTGAACCAACCTTGTCAATGGTCCCAGCAAGGATCCCTTGAATCTGTCTGTTCTTTATTATTTCTTTTGAACGGCGCACCTATTACTTTTTTTAAAAAAAATTATTTTAATACCTTCCTGCTAACCTAAGTCATAACTTGCAGCCAGCCGATGCCTAAAGGAACTGAAAATAAGCCGACCTTGTGGGCAGTCCCTTGGGTATTTACACTGGAGTCATCAAAAGATGACTTGCTAAGTCTCCAAGCTGCTGGAGGAGGTGCTCAACCCAAGAGGTTCTGGATTGGACTGGAGGGACGATAAGGAACATCTTGGGTGAAGAAAGCCCCCAGGTAAGTAAAACATTAAATACCTTTATGGAAATGGGTAAAAGGGGTAACATAAGGAAAGCGGCATGCATAAATGCCCGCAGCATGGGAAATAAGATCCCAGATATTGAAGCTTTAATGGGAGTGGCTGACTTGGATTTAGTGGCAGTTACAGAAACATGGTTCATAGAAAACCATGACTGGGATGTAACTATACCAGATTATACTTTATTCAGAAAGGACAGGGTAGGAAGAAGGGGAGGAGGAGTGGCACTATATGTAAAAAATAATATTAAAGCTTTGGAATTTCAGAGCTTAAAAGGGAGAGAGGAAGCACTGTGGGTTAAACTAGGAAGAGGGAAAGAGAAATCTATTTGCTTTGGAGTCATATACAGACCTCTCTCACAAGAGGAAGAGGTGGATGGAGAGTTAATTGAAGACATACGCAGCATTGCTAGGGGAAGTGCTACTGACAGGGGATTTCAATATGCCAGATGTTGAGTGGCACATTCCTGCTGCAGTATCATCTAGAAGTAAGGAGATCCTGGATTCTTTACAGGGAGAACTATTCAGGCAATTGGTAACAGACCCCACACTTGAAGGGGCCATACTGGACTTGGTGCTTAAACCAATGGTGAAAGTGTTTCTGATGTTATAGTGGGAGATCATTTTGAATCCAGTGATCATCAGATGGTGTGATTCAGTATTAGGACTAGGGCTGATAGAATCCATTCAAAAATGAGGGTCTTAGACTTTAGGAAAACTAACTTTGCCAAGATGGGCCAATATATCCGGGAGTCGTTAACGGGATGGGAACAGCTGGAGGATGTAGAAAAACAGTGGGCAAAACTGAAAGGGGATATTTTAAGGGCAACCAACCTTTTTGTTAAAATGGTTGTTGTTGTTAAGTGCCGTTGAGTTGGAGTCGACTCATGGCGACCCTCTGGATAGCTATCCTAAATTGTGTTCGGTCTTCAGTCAGGCGGCTCATTGTTGACAGACTGGTACCCGTAGCTGCTGTTATTGTATCGATCCATCTCATTGCTGGCCTTCCTCTTTTGCGTTGACCTTCTATCTTGCCAAGCATGATGTCATTCTCTAATGATCTCTCTCTTCGCATGATGTGTCCAAAGTATGAAAGTTGAAGTCTTGTCATCTGAGCTTCTAGAGAAAGCTTAGGTTTGATCTCCTCTAGTACCGACTGGTTTGTACTTTGGGCAGTCCATGGTATACACAGTATTCGCCGCCAGCACCATAATTCAAAGGCATCAATTTTCTTCCTGTCTATCTTTTTCACTGTCCAGCTTTCACATCCATATGATGTTATTGAAAATACCATGGCTTGAACAAGTCAAATCTTTGTATGGAGAGAGACTTCTCTGCTCTTGAGAATCTTAACTAGGTCTTTCATAGCCATTCTGCCAAGAGCAACGCGTCGTCTGATTTCTTGACTGCTTGTTGCTTCTTTATTGATAGTTGATCCAAGTAGGTTAAAGTTGTTCACGATTTCAATTTCTTCTCCTTCAACGATGAACCTGTTGATTATGCCAGTTGTCATGATCTTTGTCTTCTTTACATTAAGGTGCAGGCCCATTTTGAGACTATGTTCTTTGATTGTGAGAAGGAAATGTTTCAGATCATCTTCAGTTTCAGCCAGTAATGTGGTATCAGCAGCATAGCGAAGGTTGTTGATGAGTCTTCCACCAATCTTCACACCTCTGTTGTCTTCATACAATCCTGCTTCTCTGATGATTTGTTCTGCATATAAATTAATAAATTTGTTCTTGGCAAAGTCCAAAGGCTTTTACTCTGTCCTCATTCTTCTTGATCTCTCTGCTGCCTTCGGCACTGTTGACCATAACCTTCTTCTTATCACCCTATCCTCACTTGGATTCAAAGACTCTGTACTATCTTGGTTCTCTTCCTATCTATCCCATCGATCTTTCAGTGTGTGCTTCAATGGTTCCTCCTCCTCTTCAACCCCACTACCTGTAGGAGTTCCTCAGGGTTCCTTCTTAGGTCCACTCCTCTTCTCTCTCTATACCCAACCCCTTGGCACCCTTATCTCTTCCCATGGCTTTTACTATCATCTCTATGCCGACGACTCTCAAATCTATCTTTCTGCACCTGTTATCTCTCATGATATCAAGTCTAAGATCTCACTCTGCCCCTCTGACATTGCTGCCTGGATGTCCCACCGCCGCTTAAAACTGAACATGGCCAAAACGGAGCTTCTTATCTTTCCCCCTAATGCTTCCCCTCCTCTTTCCCCTTTCTCTCTCTCTCTGTTGATAACTCTGTACTCCTCCCTGTTTCTTCAGCACGTAACCTTGATGTTATCTTCGATTCCTCTCTCTCTTTCTCTTCACATATCCAGCTCATTGCTAAAACTTGTCGTTTCTTTCTATACAATATTTCCAAAATTCGCCCCTTCCTCTCTGTTGACACCACTAAATTGATTGTCCACTCCTTAATCACCTCCCGTCTTGATTATTGTAACGTTCTCCTTGCCGGCCTCCTTGCAAGCCACCTCTTTCCTCTTCAGTCAATTCAACACTCTGCTGCTTGACTCATTTTCCGCCAGTCTCATTTTTCCCACATCACTCCTCTCCTCATGTCGCTTCATTGGCTTCCCATCCATCTCTGTATCCAATTTAAACTTCTCCTCCTGACCTATAAATGTATTCACTCTTCTGCCCCCCAGTACCTTTCATCTCTCATCTCTCCTTACACCCCCTCTCGGTTGCTTCGCTCTTCTAACAGTCTTCGTTTATCTGTGCCCTTTACTCGTACTGCCAATTACAGACTTCGCTCCTTCCAACTGGCAGCACCCTTTGCTTGGAATAGTCTTCCTATTTCTGTGCGCCAGGAGTCCTCCCTGGCCATTTTCAAGTCCAGACTAAAATCTCATCTCTTCACTATTGCTTTCCATTCCAGTATTACCCTATCTTGATCTCTCTATCAACATTTGCTTACTTTGTCCTATAAATTTTTGTTATTTGTATAATGCAACTTATTTTGTTTTCTGTCTTATTAGATTGTGAGCTCTAATGAGCAGGGACTGTCTCTCTTCTATGTTTGTACAGCGCTTCGTATGTTGCGGCACTTTATAAGTCTTTAATAATAATAATAATAATAATAATAATAAAGGGCTGTTGAGTAAAGTTTGCCTCTCTGCGGATGACACCAAATCTGAAATAGAGTAGACACCCAGGAAGGAGTAGATAACATGAGAAGGGATCTAGTTAAGCTTAAAGAATGGTCAAGAATTTGGCAGCTGAGATTTAATGCTAAAAAAATGAAGGGTCATGCATTTGGGCCGCAAAATTCCAAGGGAGCAGTATAATGTAGGCGGCAATAGCCCATGTTCCCTGTAAAATAGTTATCTCCAAGTTATAATGCCCTGTTCAATGTAATTTCAGTTTGTCCAATGTAACCGCACTGATGCAGAATAGCGCGGTATATAAGAGAATGTAAATAAATAAATAAATAAATAAAGTACTTCTGTCCATGAAAGAAGAGTGGAACCTGGGTGTGATTGTTTCTGATGATTGTAAAGTGGCTAAACAGGTAAACAAGGTGACAGCAAAAGCCAGAAGGATGCTTGGGTGTATAGGGAGAGGACCTTGAAAATAGAGTGTGGAAGAATAAAGTCCATTTCAGAGGACTTCAAGAGGAGGAGGGTGGGGTGCAATAAGTGGTTTGGACCATTGCTAAAGCAACAGGATTGGATGAGAGGGAAATTTGCTATCGTTTGGAAAGTGTACATAGAGCACTAGTCCCCTGGAGATCCAGAGACTGTGGGCTATTATAGACCATTTTCATGAGTTCAGTACCAAAGAGAAATTAATGAGGGTGGCTCAACATATGGGTCAACTTAAGTGGGAAGGCCAATCCATTAAGCTCTTGGAGAACTTGGCAGCAACCACACTGAAGAAACGGAGAGAATTTCTGGATATTACTCCGAAGCTGTGGCAGAAAAGAATCTGCTACAAATGACAACATCCATTCGGCCTCGTTACAGTATTTGGAGAAAGAAATAAAGTAAAATCAGTGGATGAAGTAATAAAGTTCTTCAGAAAATGGGACTAAAGAATACGGAGACTACCCCACAGTCCAAGAAGACAAATAAAGGCCATCTTCTAGGGAACAGGATAAAATGGCAACATGTGGGCAGTAAAAACAAGAGACTTCTGCCACCATCACTAGCCCAACCAAGAGCAAACAAAGCTATGAAGAACTGCACCTGAAGCAGAACGGGCGACTATGTGGACATTACCAATTTATGTTACTTGGAGATTTTGGTCAATTATTGTTTGTATGACTGGGAAGTGTGAGAGGGAGGTATGATCATGTATTGCCAGCAAGGGACAGATGTGGGGTGCTTGACTGAGGTTGGTGTGCTCAAGGGAGTAATGGAACATGATGTATGTGAGAAGGCTACGGTTGAGTGCAGGGGGAAGGAGTTTGGAGAAGGGAGGACGGATTAGGTATGGAAGTGAGCGATGACTGAATGAGAAGACCTGTGGAATGGATAAATGGAATACAGCAGTGAATGACAATTGGTAGATAGGCAGGAGGGAAAGGGAGGATAAGAATAAATTGATTACTCTGAATGTGCATGGTCTAAATTCCCTAAAAAATGAACATGTTTCAAGAGCTGAATAGATTACAAGCAGGGCTTATCCTGATTCAAGAAACATACTGTAATGTAGAAGCTCCTACTGAGCCTATGGAGATAGGGATAGTAGAAGATTCCACCCTAGAATCTGACAGGCAGTCTGAGCACATGGCTCAATGTTTACAAGAAGAAAGTAAACAGAGAAAGTCAGGAGCCGAATGGTCACGCCCAAGCTTTGACGTATCACCAAGCTTAGGGGTTAATGAGAAACACCTGTTCAGGGGAAGGGCAGAGCTAAGCCCTGAGAAACAGGACTATAATAATTGGTCATTAGCTTTAAAAGAGAGACCGAGAGAAACAGAGAAGCAAGGAAGAGAGAGACCGGGTGAAGGTCCCAGTCAGAGACCAGGTCAAGAGAGAGCCGTAGCAAAAGCCAAGGAAGCCCAAGTCCGAGAGCCTGAAGGAAGCAGCACAAGAGAGGTGCCGTTCAGGAAAGGCAGGAGAAAGGAGAGACCTCCTGTGAGGCAGGCTTGGAAAAGCTCGGAGGCTCCAGAGAGAGAGAGACAGTGGCAGGAAAATACTTATAGGTCTGAGACAGAAGCCAGCAAGCTAAGAGGAAAGAAAACACAGCCGGTGTTTGGAAACCTGCCTGAGCCAAGAGAGCAGAGAATTCCTCCCTCCTTAAAGCCAGAAGGTAGGCTTCAAAGTTTGCCCACCTATGAATCTAGTTTAAAAGTATTTCCTTGTTGTTGCCAAGAAGTAGGAGACAGCCCAGGAAGCAACTCCAAAGTGCAGGGTGGTTTCAAGCTCTGCTGGTTAGAATGGAATAAAGGGAAGATCCCTGAATGCCTAGAAGAAGGTTACTTTAAAACCCACGATAGCAGCTTACAGCCACACCCAGCTAAAGCTGAGCTGGAAGAGATGCAGATAGACTCTGATGTTTATGACGCAGCTGATATACAGATGGATTGCACCCTATGTATAGCTGACCATATTGAATCCCTGTGCTGAGCATTACTATAAGAGTGCTGATACAACGGCAAAGAAAAGGGGAACATTTTCCTTTGCTATCAGAAGCTGTTTTGTTTGCTTTTGTTTTTGTGACGAGCACTGCACGTTTGGAAGCCTGAGAGTGAAGAGGCACATTTACCTTAGTTCTTGTATGTATTCCTCCTACTAAATATATGGAAGGTTGTCCTAATTTCCTATGCACTTAAGTTCTGTTGGGAGGGGAAATAAAAATCCTTGTCATTTTTGCCTTTAACACTCGACTGCAACTCCTTCTTGAATCAGAGGGTAGAAAGGGAACTACCATTCCCACAAGGCATTGCAGGAGCAAATGCAGTGTCATACTCCCTGAAGATAGAATATCAAGGCAGACCAACCCTACTCGCCCTAGGCAGTAGGTTGGCCTGATGACAATATTTAATGGGGAAGGATGAACACCTGTTAATCCACAAAGTTTATCCTATAATCTTGTTAGCTTCTAATAAGCAAAGGAAGAAAAGCAAAGAGGGAGGGATCCTGGTTACTAATAACTTGGCATGCCAATTCCATGCTATCAGATGGGACAAGGAGGGGCATAGCATACTAGTGGCAAATATTTATGCTCTCAATAAACAGCAAGGGGAGTTTTATGATAGGATGACAGAGCTGATAATTGAGTTTATGGATGGAAAACTGATTTTGTTAGGGGATGTTAATCTGGTTCCTTCCACAGGAGCGGGTACATCACATGAGAGGACTAAGGAAGTAGCTGATGTCTGCAATAACTTGCGATCAATGTTGAATTTGCTGATCTTAACAGATGTTTGGTGGGCGTACCATGCCAAAGATAGAGATTACGGGCTCAATATTCAGTGACGGCAGTTCTGCCAATCTGGTACGTAACTGCCACATACTCTTCCCAACATATACCTTAGAGCAGTGGTTCTCAACCCAGTCCTCTAGAACCTCCAGGCCAATCAGGTTTTCAGAATATCCACAATGAATATGCATGAGATAGATCTGCATGCACTGCTTCCACTGCATGCAGATCTCTCTCATGCATATTCATTGTGGATATCCTGAAAACCTGACTGGCCTGGGGGTCCCAGAGGACTAGGTTGAGAACCACTGCTTTGGAGCATAGGCATTTAATCGCATACACCACGTAAGTAGACACACAGGAAGCAAAGAAAAGGGAAAGTAGTAAGAAGAAAAGATAAATGTATTGTGGAATGAAGATTGATAATTACGGATAAAGTTATAAGGAGCTTTTTTCTTACCAATGACGTTGACATAAGCATTTACCTCTCTAGCCAGAGCATTGTACGAGGCTCAGTAGAGGTGTTGACACCGAGGTCTTTTTCTCCTTATATATAAGCATGTTTGCACGCTGAAGCCTTTGTAGGAGATTTTTCAGGGATTTTTTGTTTGATTGTTTTGGATGCCCAAAAACTAATTTTGAGAAATTGCCCCCGAGTAGACAGTAAACCGTGATACATTTAACAGAGCTTCAGCAATAAAATGTCCATGAATGTGTGCTCTCTGGGCTCAGGTGCTTTCTTCCACCCTCCCTTCAGATTAATGGCTGTAAGCCTTACTACGGAACAGACTAGTGCTGAGCCTGCCCAAAACCCAAAGGAAAAGACAAAGCACAAAATCCTTTGTCTCTTTTCTCTTTTGTCACTTCATCATTGTGATTATGTGAAGATCAGCCATGCTACGCCTGCCATAATGTCACCTAAAGCATGCAAATGAGCTAAATCAAACAGCTCCAGCTTCTGTTTAACATTTCAGATTCTGCCAAACTTTAAAGTCGCAAAAAGCTACACAAAGCTGTTCATCTGCAAATCATTGAAAGGTCACATTGTGAGGTTAGAAATATCTAATTATCACAAGAAAACAAGGAAGGAACATAAGAAGCAAACAAAGCTTGGATGAAATTAAATCATATGACATTCAAACTAGAGATTTGCTTTTGTTTAAAATGAAAGCAGGGATCCCAGTGAAACAGGAAATTAACCCCAGATTTCCAACAAATGGATTAAGGACATAACATAACGTAAGATATGCCATACTGGGTCAGACCAAAGGTCCATCAAGACCATTAGTCCAACAGTGGCCAATTCAGGTCACAAGTACCTGTCGGTTGCCAAAAGGTAGATAGATTCTATGCTGCTTATCACATGGCTAAGCAGTGGATTTCCTCAGTCCACTTTAATAAAGGTTTATGGACGTTTCCTCCAGGAACTCATCCAAACATCTTTTAAACAGCAACACTAACAGCTTTTACCACATCCTCTAGCAATGAATTCCAGAGTTTGATTACATGTCATGTGAAAAAAATATTTTCTCCAATCAGTCTTAAATGTTACATCATAGCTTCATTGTGTGTCCCCTAGTCTTTCTACTTTTTAAAAGGAGTAAAACAACCGATTTACGTTTACCCGTTCCACATCATTCCTTATAGAAACATAGAAGCATAATGGCAGAAAAAGACCATATGGCCTATCCAGTCTGCCCTTCCATACTAACTACTATGGTCCCCTTTTTTTGCTTTAGAGATCTTCTGTGTTGGTCCCATACCTTCTTGAATTCAGATACCATCTTGATCTCTACTACTTCCACGCATCTATCATTCCTTCTATAAAGAAATATTTGTGCATATTACTCTTGAGTCTATCCTCTTTCAACTTCATCCTATGCCCCCTCATTGTAGAGCTTTCTTTCAAATGAAAAAGGGTCTCCTCTTATGCATTTACGCCATGGATGTAGTTAAACATCTCAAACATATCTCCTTTCGCCTGCCTTTCCTCCAAAGAATACATATGAGTGGAGGAGTGGCCTAGTGGTTGGGGCAAGGTACTTCAGGCCGGAAGGTTGGGGGTTCAAATCCCACTAGAGGACAGCAACCTTGGGCCGGAAGGACTGGGGTTTCTAGTCCCACAGGTGTTCCTTGTGGTCTTGGGCAAGCCACTTAACCCTCCATAGCCCATGTTCCCTGTAAAATAGTTATCTCCAAGTTATAATGCCCTGTTCAATGTAATTTCAATTTGTTCAATGTAAACCGCACTGATGCAGAATAGCATGGTATATAAGAGAATGTAAATAAATAAATATTGAGATCTTTAAGTCTGTCCCCATATGCCTTAGGACGAAGTCCACTTTGGTAGCCACCCTCTGCACTGACTCCATTCTGTTTATATCCTTTGGAAGGTATGGTCTCCAGAATTGCATACAACACCCACATGAGGTCTCACCAAAGACTTATACAGAGGCACTATCACCTCCTTTTTCCTGCTGGCCATTCCTCTCCCTATGCACCTAAGCATCCTTCTGGCTTTTGCTGTCACCTTTTCTATCTGTTAGCCACCTTAGGATCATCAGGAACAATCACCCTTGCTCTTCTTTTGTGGACAGAAGTACTTCACCTCCTATACTGTACTGCTCCCTTGGATTTTTGCAGCCTAGATCCCTCCTTATGTTATCTGCTCCTTTCTGGGTAGAAAATATGAGGAGGGATCTCACTAAGCTTGAAGAATGGTCAAGAATTTGGCAGCTGAGGTTATTTTAAAGATCCCTATCATATTTCCCTTCAACCATCTCTTTTCCAAGCTGAAGAGCTGTGACCTTGTAAGCCTTTCCTCATAGGGATATCCCTCTATCCCCTTTACCATTTTGATGGCTCTTCTCTGTATCTTTTCTAGTACTGCTATATCCTTTTTAAGATATGGCGATCTGAACTGCATATTTGAGATGCTGTCGCATCATGGAGCGATACAGAGGCATTATAATATCCTTAGTTTTATTCTCCATTCATTTCCTTGTGATTCCTAGCATTCTATTTGCTTTCTTGGACACTGCTGCATACTGAGCAAAGGGTTGCAAGGTATTATCCATGCTGACGCCTAGATCTTTCCTGGACAGTGATTCCTAGTGTGGAACCTTGCATCACATAATTATAATTTGGGTTGTTATTCCCTAAGTGCATAACTTTACACTTGTCCACATTAAATTTCAGCTGCCATTTGGACTCCCAGTTAATAAGTTTCTCAAGGTCCCCTTGCAGTTTCTCACAATCCTCTTGTCTTTGAACAACTTTTAATAATTTTGTATCATCTGCAAAATTGATCACCTGTCTTGCTGTTCCCATTTCCATGTCATTAATGAATATGTTAGAAAGCAGCAGGCTCAACACAGATCCCTGGAGTATGCCACTATTCACCTTTCTCCACTAAGAAATAGCCCTACTTTCTGTTTTCTATCTTTTAACCTGTTCCCAATTCATAATAGTACACTGCCTCCTATCCCATGGTTTTTTAATTTCCTTCCGTCATATGGGACCTTGTCAAAAGCTTTCTGAAAATCCAGACACACTGTATCAACTGGCTCACATTTATCTACTTGTTTATTCACACCTTCAAAAAAATATAGCAGAATAGTGAGACAAGACTATCCATGGCTAAATCCAAGTTGGTTTTGTCCCCTTAAACCATAGCTACATGTTCAGTAAATTTTGTTTTTTATAAAAGTTTACCATTTTAGCAGGACAGCAGAAGCCATCAAGAGCAGCTGTTTGTAAATGCTCCCTCACCCTGCTAAGTGGATCGCGAGGGAAGAACTTTTAAACTGTCTCTGCGGGGGCGTGCCCGTGCCTGAGGGCCTCGCCAGAGGGCCCTTTGGCGTGGCCCTTAGGCGTTGGACCGTGCGAGGCAAAAGAAACATCTGCTCCTTGCTATATAGTTGGTAACTCTGTTTGAAGATATGACTATGTTAGTTAATTGTATTGTAATGTATGTATTGTCATTCCCTGTGCTATGTAGTCTCACTTCAAACCACTTTGATGTAATGGTAAGGTGGTGCATGTCCTCCCTACCTTTGTATGACCTTTGTAGTATGTTGTGAACCGCTTTGATTGAAGAAAAAGGTGGTATACAAAACCTGTCAAATAAATAAATAAATAATTTTTGCCCTGTACTGACATTAGGCTCACCAGTATATAGTTTCCCAGATCTCCCTTGGAACCCTTTTTTAAAAATTGGTGTTACGCTGGCCACTCTTCAATCTTCAGGCACTGCAGACGATTTTAATGATAATTCACATATTATTAATAGGCCTGCAATCTCATTTTTGAGTTCTTTGAACATACTGGGATGTATGCCATCCGGTCTAGGTGATTTGCTACTCTAAGTTTATGAAATTGCTGTATGTCATCTTCCAGGTTTATTGAGATTTGTTTTAATTCCTCCGACACATCGCCTTTAATCATTTCTGGCATGGGTAACTTCCCTATGCCTTCTTCAGTAAATACCAAAGCAAAGAATTCATTCAGTCTCTCTGCTATGGCCTTGTCCTCTCTTCATGCCCTTTTTACCCCTCTATCATCTAATGGTCCAACTGACTCACAGGTTTATTTTGCTATGAATGTACTTGAAAAATGTTTTAATAATGTGTTTTTGATTCCATATTAAGCTTCCTTTCAAATTTTCTCTTTGTCTGCCTTATCATTGCCTTGCATCTAACTTGCCAGTGCTGATGTTGTTTCCTGTTTTTGTCATATGGGTCCTTTTTCCATTTTCTGAAGGTGACATTTTACATACCAGTTTATGTCCTTTCCTTGAGTCCTCCTAGACCAGTGGGTTGTGTTCCCCTACCAGCAGATTGATGGAGACAAAGAACCAATTAAAAGCCTAGGTTTGAATGACATCACTCCTATGCCTCTATTTGCCTTAGTCACCAGAGGTCTCTTAGGTATTCATCCCAAAGCATATGGGAAAGACATAGCAAGTCTCGCACAACCTCAATCATGGACAACAATGAGTAATCAAAAGTAGAAACCTATGCACAGGAAAGCATAAGTAGAAGATGAACCTGCAGAGCCAAGGATAAAAATCATAGCAGACCCAAGGGCATCACAGCAGGAGAACAGAGCAATACAATTTCAGGGGCGGGCCTTGGCCTGGTCTAGCAGGAGTCAAGGAAAAAACATTAACTAGTAAGTAAAATTTTACCTTCCATATCATCCTGCTAGACCAGTTCAGACAAGTAGGAGGTACCAAGGCTACAACTCCACCGGGCGGGAAGAGGATACAGCAGCTCACAAAACCCTTGACCCAAAGGCCATGTCCGCCCTTGTATGGCCATCCAAGTGGTAATGCTTGACAAAAGTGGAAAGAGATGCCCATATTGCTGCCCAACAAATGTCTGCAGGGGCTACCGAGCTCCACTTTGCCCTTGAGGGCACCTGTACTCAGGAAGAATGGGCGCGCAAACCCTCCAGAACCAGCCAATCCATAACAGATATGCCAGGCAATGATTGCCTTAATCCAGCATCCCAAAGTCGACAGCTGCTGTTTCACCCTTGTGCGGGCCAGCAAACAGCACAAAAAGATGGTTGGACTTACAAAAGGTATTTGTAACCTCCAAGTAGTGGAGAAGCGCCTTATGGACATTCACAAGGTGAAGATCCTTATCCTGTCTCAGACATTGCTCCTTAGAGAAGGAGGGCAGGCAGACCACCTGGCTCACATGACAGTAAGAAAGCACCTTAAGCAAGAAGGAAGGCACAGGCCGAATGGAAACAGCCTCCTTTGAAAAAGACAGATAAGGATCTTGGCAAGAGAGCCTGCAGCTCGGAAATCTGCCTTGTGGAACAAATCGTAACCATGAAGACCTTCTTGAGTATCAAATCCTTCAAAGTAGCATGCTTCAATGGCTCAAAGGGTGCCACTATCATGGCCCTGACCACCAGACACAGATATCAGGCAGGGATCAGACTGGAGGGGAGGATGCAGACGCCAAACTCCCTGGAGAAAGCATGAGACGTCCGGGTGCCAGGCTAGAGACTTACCTCAGAAACAGGCAAAGCTGCCACGTGAACTTTCAGAGAGCTAAGGGAAAGGCCCTTCTCCAGGCCATCTTGTAGAAAGGCCAAACAGAGATGACACCTTGGTCATCTCAGGAGACAACTGCCGAGTGCCACACCATTACTCAAAGAGGCACCAGATCCGTACATATGTTAGCTTGATAGACCTCCTCTAGGCTCCGAGCAGAGTGGAGATCACTGCTATAGAGTAGCCCTTATATGCAAGCTGTCTCCTTTCAAGAGCCAAACCGTAAGTGAGAAGGGAAGAAGATCCTCTAGGATGATCGGTCCTGCCGCAATAGGACCCAAGATGGGGGCAACTGAAGAGGTGCCTGCAGAAGCTGCATCAGGTCTCTGAACCATGCTCTCTCTGGCCAATCCCGCATCACCAGAACAATCTATACGTTCAATCACATGCCCCACTGGGGGCCACGGAGAACATAATATCATAAGATATGCCATACTGGGTCAGACCAAGGTCCATCAAGCCCAGTATCCTGTTTCCAACAGTGGCCAATCCAGGTCACAAGTACTAGCAGTTTCCCAAAAAGACACAGGTTCCTCAATGCTTATATTGGGTCAAGTAGTGATATCCCGGGTCCCTTTTAATAATGGTTTAGGGACCTTTCCTCCAGGAACTTGTCCAAACCGTTTTTAAACCCAGTTACACTAACAGCTTTTACTACATCCTCCGGTAACAAATTCCAGAGTTTTATTACACGTTGAGTGAAAACATTATTTAAAACTAATAAGAGAAAATAGTTACCCTGTAGCTTCATTGCATGTCCCCTAGTCTTTTTATATTCTGATGACATAAACAATCTACCTACATTTACCCATTCCACTCCATTCATTAACTTATAGACCTCTATCATATCTCCCCTCAGCCATCTCTTTTCCAGGTTGAAGAGCCCTAACCTTTTTAGCCTCTCTTCATGGAGTAGCCTTCCATCCCCTTTACCATTTTGGTGGCTCTTCTCTGTACCTTTTCTAATAACGCTATATCCTTTTTAAGATACGGTGACCAGAATTGCACACAATATTCAAGGTGCGGTCACACCATGGAAAACTCTGGTTCCAGGAGAGTGGGAATTAAATCAGGAGATGTTTCAGTTGCAGCGTTGCAGACAACTGAAACATCTCCTGACTCAATTCCCACTCTCCTGGAACCAGAGTTTTGGCTGGAAAAATCAGTTTCCACAGCATCCACCTTGGCAATATGTAGAGCCCACAGACTAGGAGGCTCTTCTTCACCCAAGCAAACAGAAGAGCTATCTCCAGGGCTACACAGGCACTTCTCATGTGGCCTCGCCAATTGACCTATGCTACCACTGTGGCATTGCCCAAGAACACTTGAAAAGCATGACCCTCAACCGAGGGCCAGAAACGCAGAAAAGCCAACCTGATGGCCCTCACCTCAAGGCAGTTGATGGACCACACCAGCTACCTATGGTTCCAATGGCCCTGGGCCTCTTGGTCTTGGCAACGGGCTCCCCAGCCCAAGAGACTGACATCTGTCATCAGAAGGATCCATGAACAATCGTCCAGTGGCATGCTTTTCCTCAGAAGACTGGGCTGCCGCCACCACTGCAGGCTGGCCATCAACATCATTAGGAACAGGAACCTGAGTTTGAACCACTGAGAAGTTGGGGACCACCAAGCCAGCAAGGATAGTTGGAGCAGCCGCCTATGAGCACACGTCCGTGGCACTATCTCGATTGTCACCGCCATCAATCTGAGGAGCTGAAGATCAACTTGGACTCTAGGAGCCTGCTGTGAACAGAACAGTGCCAAGCAATCCACAGTCTTTGACTTTCTCCTCTGGCAAGAAGATTCGGCACGCTCAAGAATCAAAAGGTGTTCCCAGGAATTCCAGTGACTGGGAATGCAACAACTGGCTCTTTTCCCAAGTGATCACCCAGCCGAGGCTTATCAGAAAGGACACCACTCAGGGAGATACCCGAGACACCTTTGAAGGAGAATGGGCTCGGATGAGCCAGTAGTCCAGCTATGGGTGCGCACAAATCCCTGGGTGCTGGACCGCTGCAGCCACCACTACCATGACTTTGGAGAATGTCCTTGGGAAGTAGAGAGCCCAAATGGGAGGATGGCAAACTGAAGGGGAGAATCAAAAATGGCAAAACACAAATACTTTGCTTTTACCCCAGACTGGGATATGACAATACACTAAAGTCAAATCCAGAGATGCCAAGAATTCCCCTTGGTGCACCACTTGAAGCATAAATCGCAAAGTTTCCATCCAGAAGTACATGACGTGCAAGCACTCATTTGACACATGAGAGGTCCAGAATGGGCTGCAATGTTCCTTCCTTGTTGGCACCATGAAACAGAGAGAATGCCTGCCCCTGCCCAATCATCTGGGGGCCGATGGCCACCACTGCCTTCAGGGGAGGCAACTTGTCCAAGGTGATCCACACAACCACCCTTCTGTTTATAGACCCACAAGGGGAGAAGAAAGCACCCAGGATTGGCTCTTTGCAAGCCAGGACATAGGCATACTGACTGGGGACTAGCATCCAATGATCCTTGGTGACCTGGGCCTCTTCTTGAAAGACAAGGCAAAACCTGCCACCAACTGGAGGGACTAGAGAATGGGCCCCCAAAACCTTCACTGTGCAGCCAGGAAGGGTCTTCTTCTGGATGGGACTGGGTCCCTGGGCCCACAAGCTCAACAAAGGGTCCGAGAGTGAGCCCGAAGTCCCTGAGGGGGAGAAAGGCTCTCCAGGCTAGTAGCGACAGGATTCCCAAGACCCCTGGAGTCTGACTAGTGTTCCCACAAGGAGCGGGTGGAGGCCGAGGAAAAGGGTGCTTCTACTCACTACACAGGCCCCTGGGACCTGTCCTCCAGAAGGCAGAAAGATTTTGCACTACCCAAGTCCTTTACCTGCTTCTCTGAATCGGAGGAGTCAACAGAAGTGTCCGAAGGCCAGATGGGCAACTGGGCTTTGGAAGAGGAGTCCGCTGACCTGTGTCAAAGCCAGGCCAATGTCATGTTACCGTCGACAGGGCACAATCCCAGGCTGCTAGACATATCAGGTCGTACATGGCATCAGAAAGGAAGGCCATAGCCAACTTGTCAGACGGCTGCCTGGGTGAGAATCTTCACAGTCTTGGCAAGTGCATATATCTATATGATTTGCAAGGGATTGTGGGCAATGCAGTTCATTCACACCAGACACAGCTGCTCACAATAATTAGTTGTGCTTTTGGGTAAAGCCAATAAGATATTTATTTATGGGGTTATTTCTCCCAACACAGATATGCTTGGTAGCACATAAATCAGGTTACTTGCTTTCAGTGTTAAACTTGGAAAAACAAAATAAGGAAAACAACATTTGAACTTGTCAGGCAATCAAAGCAAAAGAAATAAGACCTGGTTGTCAACAAACTGGTCTTTTCTGTAGGCTTTAGCTAATATTCTCTTAGCAATATATCAAACAACAAACCAAAAACCACAAAGAAAGGAAAAAACTGTTCTTTTCAGGTAAACTTCTTATATCTTCCCACATAGATTCAGAAGTGATTCTCACAGAGCTCACAAGCAACTAGGTAAGGCTCAATTGCTAGCAGTTATCCAGCTGAAACTCCTTAGCTGGCTTGCTTTCTACTGCGTGGCTAGAAATCCTACACAGGAGCTTTTCTGAGTAGATTAAAGAACACATTTGTATTTCTTTGTGATGGTTGCTGTACTTTATAACAGAAAATCACCAAAGGAGTTTAGACAGAGAGCAGTCCATGTAAACAGATTCTTCATCTGCTATCACCCCCTCTTCTTCAACAAGCATGGGTTCAATATCATGGATTGGCACAGATGAATCTCCCAATGGAGCACTTTCAGGAGAATACTTGTTTCCCTGCTGTCTTTCAAGGTTATAGCTAGGGCATAGATCAGTGTTCATACCTGAGCTTCCATTGCTGTTAGAGTTCCTCTCTATATAGCCTGGCCAGTATGTAGTCCAGTTCTTATGTCCAGCCTTCCAATCCAGATCCCTGGACACTGGATCTCTCTTCACATACCTTCTGGCACGGGTCTTAGGGTCCCTTCCACGTGCAGCCGTCTCTCTCACAGGTACTGTCTGGAGATTCCTAGCTCTGCAGCACCATTCCTCTGGCTTTCCCCAGTCCAATGGTGTATGCTGGCCCTTGGAATGCCTCCCAGTATACGTACTGCTCTGGACTCTTCTAGACCTCTCAAAGGTTTTTCTCCTCTTTCTTCCAAAGGGTTTCTTTCCCTCTCTTTTCGTACGGTTTGGCTTCTGCTTCTGATGATCCTGAGGATAATTCTCTGTAGAATAAACTCTACCTTTATTCTGCTTAGATGAGTGCTCCTCCCTAATACAGCGCAGCTGTGCTGAATCAGGCCCTGCCCTTTGAGATGAGTGCTTAGGGATTACCTCATAGCCCTCCTGATTGAACACACGTCTCCCCACTTCAGCTCCTCTAATGGCTGTTGGAAACCTGGTGCATTCTGGGACTGGTAGTCTTTTATGGGAAAATTCTGTTTTCTTATTTCTACCAGAACTGACAGGTTGCTTGTTCAGAGTCACTTCACCTTTCCTATAGCTCCTTCCTGAGCTATGATAAGCTTCCTTATCACAAACTCCAAAAGAGGGGTAGATTCATCCAGAGATTGAAGCCACTGGAGCAGGGCTTGAAACGTCCGGTCTGCACATACCACCAACTGAAGAATAGCAGCTGCTTCAGCAAACTGATTCTGCAACCTAAATCCACCTTTTGGACTAGAATATATTTTAAAGCCAATTCACCTTCCACAGGAATGGTTGTCCAACTGGGAACCGCCATGACCTGTGCATCCATCTCAGAAATATCAAACCTCACAACACACTGCTTCTCTGGGAGAGTGTGCATCTTCTTATACATCCTTAGCCCCTTTAGTGAGAAGCTGGGGGAAACCCACTCTAACTGGAATAAGCCCTTAAGCACCTCAGGGAATGGAAGACAGTAGTGGATTTCCACAACCCTTGCAGGAGTGGATGCATCTTCGGTTCCTGTTCCAAGCCTGGAGCATCAACCAAGCTCAAGGTGGATAAGACCTGGGGATCAACGCCTCTAGTTCCTCCTTCCATAACAGGCAGACAACATCGGCCTCCTCACAATCTTCTGAAGGTGAAAGTACTTCATCTACATCAAACATCTCAGTCCAAGCACCAGTCCAAATCTCAGACAAATCCCAGCTGATCCCCATCTTCAGAAGGCACCCTTTGCCGAGGAGGCTTAGCCATCAATCGAACAGGGCTTCCACTCTCAGCCTGCCCCTCATGAGACTGTGCTTGGGGGAAACCAGGGCCTGAATTTCCATGCCAGAATGACCAGACCTGCTGTAAAAGGAAAAGAATCCCAGGGAGGACAATTCGGGCTATGGAAGCTCTCCTCATGGAAATAACTCCTCTATAATAAGGTGGCATAGTCAGCGTCAATTCCCCAGAGGACAGGGAGAGGCCCACAGCACAGTTGCCAGAATTCCAGCCAGCTGAATATCCTTACCTTTAGCGCCATCCGCCACCTCTTGCCCTGAGGCAGGCAAGGTTAGACTAATAGTATCCCTCAGCTTCAAGAGGAGAGTAGGCCTCCAGGAATGACTCAGAAGCAGCCATGCAAGAAGGGCAGAATCCAGAAGCTGGAGATGAGGCGCTTCGCTTTCCACAGCCAAACATTTCCTGGAAGAAAACAGAGTTAAGACAAGTATCACAACATTGGGTGCTAAGGCTGTGGCGGCCCGGAAAGTGCTCAATACGTGTGCTAGGGTAGGAACGCACATTGGAGCCACTCAGGCAGAACCTGTACAAGGACTGCGTGATGGCCAGGTACACAGTAGTAAAAGCCCTACTAGTCTGTGCAGAAAATGATGGGAAACCACCACACAGTGTCAACGCCTGCCAGCAGTCTGCTCCGAATTGCATCCACACAGATGGAATTGGGAGCACCCAACAAGGACAATGACAAGGTCAAGCCTTGGTACTCACCCCCTGAGAGCCTCAAAGAATCTGTGCTCTACTCCTCTGAAACTGTTTCTTTGGCTTGGCAGCACTACGTTTAACGTGGCTGGCAGGCAGATTCCTCTGAGAGCCTTCTGCAATCTTCAGGAGAGAGTATGGGGACAGAGGAGGAGGGAGGGGGCAATGAGATTGTGTGAGGCTGTTGAATTCTTCCACCTTTCCAGATCCTTCCAATTTTCTAGCTGCTCAACAATTTTCCCTATTCCTATGTCAACCGAAAAGACCGCAGTCTAGTAGAGCCTCCCATGTTGCACTCAAGTGAGAGAGTCACCCTCAAGGTGGTCTGTCACGGGCGTTTTTATCAATCTTTTCCTCTCAATTATTCAGATTTTCTTCAGAGAGAAAATTGTCTCCAGCAGATGGTGGATGGACTAAGAAATACTGAAGAGACCTCTGGTGGCTAAGGTGTATAGAGGAATAAGAGTGATGCCATTGAAACCTGATTTTTCATTGGTTCTTTGTCTCCACCAATCTGCTGGTAGGAGAACACAATTCACTTGTCTTGTCTGGTCTAGCAGGACGATATGGAAAGATGCTTTTTTGGCTATAACAGCCTCTTTGACATCAGCCTTAAACGATGGTAGTCATTATTTGGTCTTCCTTTCACCTTTCTTAAAGCGTGGAATACATTTGGTCTGGGTTTCCAACATTGTATTTTTAAACAGTGCCCAGATTTGACGTAAATCTTTAATCTTTCAAGCTCCTCCTTTTATTTTTGTCTTAACCATTTTCCTCATTTTATCACAGTCTCCCCTTTTGAAAGTTAAGTGTTAGCGCCGTGGATTTTCTTGCTGTCCTCCCTCCATTTATTAAATTAAATGTGATCATGTCCAGCACAGGTTCAGATTGTGCAAAATCTATAAATCTGTTAAGTTCCTTTTACAGTTTTCCAAGCACAGCAGAGAATAATTTGTTTCTTCCTCCTTCATAGAAAGTGATAGATCCACGGCCATTTGCTTAAAATGGGAATGTACTTCATTTCTTCTTCGTCTAAAGCTGACTGAAAGAAATCCAACTTTTAACAAATGCTCTCAAAGAGCTGCAGAGTTCGGTAATGAAATGAGAACCCTGTCATTTCAAACTGAGTTGATTAAGTGATCTGTAATGTCAGTTAAAAGGCCACGTTCAGCAACCACGCAGAACTTGATTATTCATCAAACTGCTCTATTTTTTCTGCAAGAAATTCTCTAATGTGCTGCAGCAGCACAAGGAAACATTCCAAAACCTTCCATTTAAGAACTCTCTACTCTACATCCAAAGCATAAAGAAGCGCAGGAAAATGTCAATGATTTCATGCCCTTAGACACATGACGGCAGAAAAAGACCACATGGCATGAATAACGTTAATAATTTTTATGATCACACATCAATGAATTGAACTGCAGGTGCTTATAGCATAACAATGTCTGATGAATGATGCAGTGAAATCTATCAACAAGCGGCAGCAACCGAACCCTGCGAGCCAAAACCCGTCACTCGGCTCAAATAAATATCCACACAATATGAGTGAAGGAAACAAAAAACATTCTCATCAGAATATGTTTTTTTTTGGGGAGGGGGGTTGTGTTTTTTTTGTGTTGGACTATATAATACCTTGCCTGGGTCCATTTAAACCAGACTCCCAGGTTTTGGTAAATCTTAGTCCATTTTAATCACACAAGCAGTAAAAATAGATTTATACTTAACTGCCCACGGCCAGATCATCAAGGTGAAAGACACATACGACAGTCCTGCGTTTCGGGTATAAAATCTTTTGTTCACCCTGCTTCAGTTCAAAATTGTCATCACCTATCAAAAAGCCGTCACCAATGATGCAGTGAAATGACAAATTTTCCAAATCCTGATCTTTCCTCATCAACCCTACCAGTCCCAAATGCTTCCCAGTCATAGCAGGTGCACCAACAGCTTTGACACAATCTAACTTTGATAGTGGCACATTTGTTTTTCAGTCAAAAATTGTTTTAGACCACTTCAGCAGCCTATGGTTCTAGTTGTGTTTAGGAGTGGTATCCATGTCGATATCTCCTTTTTGACAACAAAACCTTTGCTAAAACATACAAAGACAACCATCAGAGATTTCAGCAATGTCCGTGAACTCATCCAAAGCCAGAGAAAACCAGTCACTCATGCAAATTTGACATGAGTTACTGATAAAGATCTTCATTAGGGCTTTCACACCATCTGGCAACAGTGCTCAGAGCCAAATGAATTTCGTCAATGGCATGTGTTATTTCTATAGAACTATATTTATGCTCGGAACCTTCTGGAAAAAAAAACTCAAACAGCAGCCTGCAAGCATTCTTTAACAAGCAATCCAACAGTGAAAATATTTTTTTTTTGTTGGAAAGAAAAATTCACTAAAGTCTAAACAAGACCTCAGTAGATACCAACAGAACATTTCTGAGGTGCCTTTAAACTATTTTGCTCGGTT
Organism: Ichthyophis bannanicus; assembly: GCA_033557465.1. Taxonomy (NCBI): domain Eukaryota; kingdom Metazoa; phylum Chordata; class Amphibia; order Gymnophiona; family Ichthyophiidae; genus Ichthyophis; species Ichthyophis bannanicus. The sequence continues at coordinate 706,787,517 of CM066031.1, forward strand.
GTTAAAATTCCTCTTAATTTAATTAATTAATTTAATTAATTTAATTTAATTTAATTAACAGTTTCTTATATACCGCATCTTCCCAAGATCAAATGCGGTTTACATAGAACAAGGTAACATAACAGACAGGTGTCTGTTTTTACAGTGAACATCTTAGAACCATAACAACTACATTACAATAATAGAACAAGCAAGAACTATTTACAGGGAACAAGCTCCAATAACTTTTCTTTCTATAATTCACTACACAGTGGAAAGTCTTTTGAATGATTTGAATGTCTTGTTATGCAATGTCAGCTCAAATGGCATGTTTGAAAATCGAATAAATTTCCCAGCAGAGTAGCCATGGCACCTTGTTTTGGTGGGTTCTTGGAGGAAAAGTACTTAAACCATTATTAAAGTTGACTGCGGAAATCTACTTCTCTCTGGGACAAGCAGCATGGAATCTGTCTACCTTTTTGAGACTCTGGCAGGTACTTGTGACCTTGATTGGCCACTGGGCTTGATGAACCTTTGGTCTGACTCAATATGGCATAAAGTACCTTACGTTTTTATGTTTGTTGTAGCTAAGAATGAAGAAATGCTTGTTTCCATTTATTGTTGAAATCTTGATTTTTCTCCTACAGCATTCTACATTCTCGAAACTTTTGCATGGTTTCCACAATCACCTAAATGCAATAGTTCCATGGCTTCCTAAATTATGAAGTTAAGTGCCCTAGATTTGTTAAGAACAATAAAACTATGCTCCTATAATCTTCACACTATGAAATGATACAATAGATGTGTTAAAACTGGAAATAATGATGTCATAGGTGATGCAAGTGCCAGAATAATTAATTGTATGCTGATGGCATAAGCCTGCCAATTAGCGTTTTTATTTATGTTGTTAGCATGGTAATTTTAAATCCATTCCTCGGAAATCTAATATGTGTACTAATCGGGTCAGTAGGAATTGTGCTGAGGTTTGTGTCTGAAACATTTCCATGTGCAGAAAAGTGAAATATGCAGAAAAATTATCTTTCCCTGCCATTATGAATGGATAATATGAAGGCCAGAGACTAAGAAGCAGCAGTACTCAAGCCAAAAAATGGCCAATATCTAATATTCTTCTGTAAAGGAAAGGAGGAGAGGGATCTCATCTGTGCTGCGAAAGAAGATGCAACATTTTTGAAGGGAGTGAATACTGAACAGAAACAGAGTCAAATGTGATTGAGGAGCATGTTTACTAACATGCGCTAGCTGGTAGCATGGGGGTTAGAGCATGGAAGTGCCCCGAGCTAAAGGTAAGCATGGGACCCTATGTTAAAAACCCCACATTAACTGGGCAGCACGTGATTGGGGGGTTGTGAGCGGAATGTGGGCTGGTTAGCACGATGTGGTACGTTAACACAACACTAATGTCAGGGGGACAGATGCATGCGCCCCCTACTGTTAGCATCGGTGTTTGTACTACCTTTTGGATCCCAACACATGCTAGCAGTGTGTTTTTTAGTAAACACGCCCCTAAGAACAAGCTTGAAAGACTGATGTGCTATACATTCAATCAAAGAAAGGCAGTCAAATAACAGAGTGAACAGGAGAAAGTCAGGGGTAGAGATACTGTATTTGGGTGTCATTAGCTTACTAAGTTCTCAACTTTTCTGTTGTGACACACTGACAGACCATATCCATGTGCACGATGCACTGAACACTACAATCTTTGGCTGAACAACAACAAAAAAAAGAACCCAAGCGAAATCTAAGCTATTCTTAACAGAGTTTTACCTTTTCTTTAATAAACAGTTATTGAAATTAAGGTTACTAAATTTCATTTTTTCGCAGAAATGTTTGCCTTCACTTCATCAGTGAGAAATTTGGGATCAATGTGCTACACACAGTTTGATATGTGGTTGAATGGTAGACACACTCACACCAAATGTACTGTCAAAAATCAAGAATTTATAGGTGCATTTCGCGTAAGCGTAGTGCCTATGGTCAATGATCTAGCTGGCTGGGTAAATGTTTGTCTAGGTATGCACAAGCAAACAGATACATATACTACCTGCAATCCTCCCCCCCCAAACCAGCAGGATGGAGAGCCGGTGAGCATCCCAGTCCTAGAGCAGGGCTGTGGAAGTGAATCTCCAAGTCCCACCGGCCATAAAAGCCAGGGCTGCAGCTTGTAAAGGCTGGTGGGAGTCCCCAGGTCCTGCTAACAACAGAAGCAAAGGGGGGGGGGGGCAATCAAGAGCTGGCAGAGTTGCCAGGTCTCGTCAGTGACAGAAGAGGAGGAAGGTGGCAAAAGAAATGGTGGGTGAGGGTGGAGCCTAAGGGAAGTATGGAAGGGATGGGGTTAATAGGAAAGAAAGGGGTGATACATAAGAGAAAAAGCGGTGCTAAGAGAAAAGAAGAGATGAGAGGGAAAGACCTCAGAGAATGCCAGGTTGGTTAGCAGGAAAGGGAGAGTGCATAGGTGGGTGGGGGAGAAAGAGGGAGGGTACAAGAGAGGGCAGTGAAAAATAGGAAGGGGGAATACTGCAAGAGGCTGGAAGGGACGAAGAGTGGATGGAGGACAGGGAAAAGTACACACACACACACACAGTCCCCCGCCACATGCAGAGAGCCGCTACAACACACATACATGTATTTCCTCAATACTCCCCATGACACAGATATATACCCCCGACATGCCTAATTCTGTACAAGGGGAAACATGCCATTGTGTCACATTTCAAGTGTACACTTTAAAACTTGTCTATACCTATTTTAAAGTCTAGAGAGAGCAGAGCAACCTGCCATACAAAAAATCTCTATTCAAAGGTGACAGAAGTGGGTTGTGTTCCCCTACCAGCAGATTGCTAGAGACAAAGAACCAATGAAAAGCCCAGATTTCAATGACATCACTCCCATACCACTATTCGCCTCAGCCACCAGAGGTCCCTTTAGTATTCGTCCCAAAGCATATGGGAGAAAAATGGCAAACCTCACAAAGCCTCAACCGTGAGCAACAATGAGTGATCAATAGTAGATAACTATGTACAGGAAAGTATAAACATAAGGCTGTCAGTAGACAATGAACCTGCAGATCCAAGTATAAAAATCATAGCAGATCCAAGAGTACTGCAGCAGAAGAACAGAGCATTACAATTCCAGGGGCAGGCCCTGGACTTTTCTAGCAGGACTCAAGGAAAGGATATTAACTAGTAAGTAAAATGTTACATTCCATATCATCCTGCTAGATCAGTCCAGACAAGTAGAAGGTACCAAAGCTATAACTCCACTGAGCAGAAAGAAGACACAGCAGCTCACAAAACCCTTGACCCAAAGGCTGTGTCTGCCCTCGCATGGACATTCAAGCGGTAATGCTTGGCAAAAGTAGAAAGTGCTGCCCATGTTGCTGCCCAACAGATGTCTGCAGGGGCTATCGAGCTCCACTCCGCCCTCGAGGACATCTGCGCTCGGGTAGAATGGGCATGCAAACCCTCCATAACTGACCTGTTCTGTAACAGATACGCCGAGGCAAAGGGCTGCTAAATCTAGCGCCCCTAAATTGACTTAGCCTCCTTATCACCCTTGTGCGGGCCAACAAACAGTACGAAAAGAAGGTCGGACTTATGAAAGGAATTCGTAACCTCAAAGTGCCGAAGAAGCACCCCCGGTCATCCACAAGGCGAAGATCCTTATCCTTCCTTCGACACTGCTCCTTAGAGAAGGTGGACAGGAACACCATTGGTTCATGTGAAAAGGAGAAAGCACCTTAAGCAAGTAGGAAGGCACCGACCGAATGGAAAACTGCCTCCTTTGAAAAGGTCAGATAAGGATCTCCGTGAGCCTGCAGTTCGTAAAACTGCCTTGTGGAACAAACTGACCAAAAAGACCATCTCGAACATGAAATCCTTCCTAGTAGCATGCTTTAATGGCTCAAAGGGTGCCGCCATCAGGGCCCTGAGCACTAGATACAGATCCCAGGAAGGGATTACAGTTCAGAGGAGAGGATGCAGATGCCGAACTCCCTGGAGAAAAAACATAAGACATCCAGAAAGAAAGCTACAGACTTACCAGCCACTGGACCTCGGTAAAGGCCAAAGTTGCCATTTGAACTTTCATGGAGCTAAGGGAAAGCACAGTTACTTACCTGTAACAGGTGATCTCTGGGAACAGCAGGAATAAGTCTTCACATATGGGTATCGTTGGTACCGACGGAGCCTGCGCGGGAACGCTCCCCAGCGTCCAAAAGGAAAGCTTTTGGGAGCATCCAACAGCGTCTGCGCGCTGCCTTCCCGCCTTTCCTAACCGCCTCTCTCCAGTTCGAGTTTTAAAGCTGAGACAAAGAGAGAGAGAGGAAAGGAAAGATAGATAGAGAGATACAACTCCTAGGGGAGGTGGGTGGGTTGTGAAGACTTATTCCTGCTGTTCCCAGAGATCACCTGTTACAGGTAAGTAACTGTGCTATCTCCAGGAACAAGCAGGAATGAGTCTTCACATATGGGGACTCCCCAGCTAGAGATGCCAAGGAGATCTCCAAAGTTGTGAGTCCCTGAGAAGGGCTCTACCTCACCCCATGGATCTCGGGCATCCAACCAGGGATGGGGGGTAGGAGTTGATTAGGTATGGAACAGGTGTTTGAGAACAGCCTGACCAAACAAGGCATCCCGGCGGAAGTCCTTGTCCAAGCAGTAATGGGCTGTAAAGGTATGAACCGAGGCCCAGGTGGCCGCTCGACAGATTTGGTCGATGGACACAGAGTTTAGATGAGCCATAGAGGCTGCCATGGCCCTCACATTGTCAGCTGTGACATGGCCCTCCAGAGAAAGGTTCTTACTCTGGTAGGCGAAGGAAATACACTGAGCAATCCAATTGGACAGAGTTCTCTTAGAGACTGGAAGTCCTAAATGAGAGGGATCAAAAGCAACAAAAGGTTGAGAGGACTTTCTATGTTGCTGTGTCCTTTGTAAGTAGAAAGCAAGTGCTCTTTTACAATCCAGGATATGAAGATTCCTCTCTGCACTTGATGCATGAGGTCCTGGAAAAAAGACAGATAAATACACCTCCTGGTTCAGATGAAAAGGTGAGACCACTTTAGGCATAAAGTGTGGATTAGTTCTGAGGACTACCTTGTCATAATGGAACCTTGTATAAGGAGGATTAGTCACTAAGGCTTGCAGCTCACTGATACGGCGAGCTGAGGTGACTGCAATGAGAAAAATAATCTTCCAGGAAAGGAATTTCAAGGAGGTAGTGGCTAAGGGTTCAAAGGGTGGCTTCATAAGCTGGCCAAGAACCAAGTTCAAATCCCATGCCACTGGAGGTGGTCTAATGGGAGGTTTAGTTAAAAGAAGGCCTCTCATGAATCTTGCAATAAGAGGATGAGAGGAAATAGGATGTCCATTGAGAGGCTTAAGGTTTGCTGCAATAGCACTCAAATGGACTCTTACTGAATTTGTTTTAAGGCCTGCATGGGATAAATGCAGCAAATACTCTAGTAAAGAATTCAGAGATATTGCAAGAGGGTTTAGACCATTCTCTGCACACCAATTGGTAAACCTTTTCCATTTAAAAGCATAGGAACGTCTAGTGGAAGGCTTTCTGGAAGCATGAAGGATATCCTTCACTTGCTGAGACAGATGCCAATCTTGAAGGTCTAGGCCTTCAGCAACCAGGCTCTGAGATGAAGAGACTGGGGATTTGGGTGCCATAACGTTCACCCCTCCTGGGACAGGAGGTCTGGAGCAGATCCCAAGTCCAGGGAGGGAGCTTGAGAGAGATGAAGAAGTAGAGGGTACCACACTTGGCGTGGCCAACGTGGAGCTATGAGGATCATAGACCCCTTGTCTCTCTGAAGCTTGAACAGTGTCTTGGAAATTAGGGGAATGGGTGGAAAGGCATAGAGGAAGTCTTGCCCCCAGTGGAGGAGGAAGGCATCCCTGGCTTGAACTCCCTGACACGGAATCCTGGAACAGAACCGGGGAAGTCTGGCATTCCATGGACTTGCAAACAGGTCTATGTCTGGGGTTCCCCAAATTCGAAAGATCCTGGCTATCTGGTCCCCATGGAGGGACCATTCGTGTGGAAGCAGAACTCGACTGAGTCTGTCTGCCCAAGAGTTTTGAACCCCTGGAAGATACACTGCCATGAGATGAATCTGATGCTCTCTGGCGAAGGCCCACAATCTCAAAGCTTCGTTGCAAAGCGACAGAGAGCCTGTCCCGCCCTGCTTGTTCACGTAGAACATGGCTACTTGGTTGTCCGTATGGATGAGGACTGTCTTGTAGCTGAGCAGGGTGTGGAAGACTCTGAGAGCTAGAAGAATTGCTCTGAGCTCTAAGAGGTTGATATGTAGAGATGTCTCCTGTGGTAAAGGAGAAGATGATCAGAACGGCATTGATAGTAATTATTCTATGAATCGCGTGGAGAGGCAGAAGATCCAGAAGTACCAAGAAATGCGGTCAGAAAATGTGGCAGAAAGACACAGAAATCTTTCCCATTGTACTGGGAGCCACAGGCTTGATAAAGAAGAATTTCCAAGCACATCTTACGAACTCCAGAAGGAAGCTCTCTTTGGTACGATGCAAGTACTACACTGAGCATTAGCAGTAAATTTGAAAGACTGAGATCACACTCCACATACCCAGGCTTAGAAGTGAGGTTCCTGACTGTCATGGTATCTGCAAAATTAACTCCATATGAACATGATCCACATGGAAAATGGCCACTCTCATTTTTCACCCATCCCCCAATGTACGCAAACGGGAGGGGCAAAGAATATTTTTCTTTTTTTAATTTAAGACATTATCAAAGTTTACAACAAGAACAAAGCTTGAACAGAAAGGTGTACAATCCAGCAATATACCAAAAAAAAACCCATAAAAATATGTACAAGGAAAAACAATCCAATAGGAACATACACCTATAGTCCACATGGAGGGGGCTTAATTAATACAAAAATACTTAGAGGGGTAAGGGATCCCCACCAAGAAATATCAAAGGAAAAAAACAAAGAAAAAGAAGACCTCTGGGAGCCCAAAGCTATCTATTAATGACCCATTAACTCACCACTCCAGGAGTATGAGAAGGAGAAGAAGCAGGAGGGATCCTACCACTTATGCAGGCAGAGAGATCTGAAGGTTGAAAAAAATAAACCTCTGTGACCTATAAACAACAATACACTTACAAGGAAATCTAAGATAGAAAGTAGCTCCCAAATCTAAGGCTCCCGGCCTAAGTAAAAGAAACTGTTTACGTCGCTTCTGAGTATCTCTGGAAACATCCAGGAAAATCAAAATATTTTGCCCATAAAAAGGCACAGAACGTTTAGCATAATACAAATGTATTAACCAATCTCTATCAGAGAGTAAAGCAAACTTATCCACGATGTGTACTACTTCAAAATTTCTGAAATATTAATAACATCTAGTGGAAATGACTTATCCATATTACCAATGTCCCTCTTCCCCATTGGTAAATAAAAAACTTTCACAATCGGGGGCATTAACTCTGCAGAAACAGCCAAATTCTCAGACATACATTTTTTAAAGAGATCTAGGGGCAGAATGCCTGGAATAACTGGGAAGTTCAAAACCAGAAGGTTAAACGCCCAGGCTGCATTATCCAGAGATTCCAACTTCACACGCATCATACTATTGTCCTTCATTAGCGCAGCCCAGGAATCTTCAAGAGCAACCTTTTTAGTCTCATGTTCATCAACTTTCATCTTAATTAAATCTGAAGCTCCCAAACATATGTCCACCTTTTGTGCAAGAGCAATTACCTGAGAGAAGAAACCCTCAGCTTGTCTGGTCAAAGTCTGTGAGAGTAAAGTAATCGCATCCCAAATGTTCTCCAGTGTGATCTTCTGCGGGCGCTGAAGAAAAAAGGAAGCCGGAACCTCCAAAGAAATGGGGGAAGATTCCAACTGCACCTCACCTTCCTCCATGGGCGGTGACAAGGCCTCCAAGTTACTGGGCTAAACCCCAGATGACAAAAGGGGAGCCGCAACACCTCCATCAACGATGACTCCATGCGAGGACGTGAGAGGGGGACCTTCCTGGAACTCCTCACTCACGTCTGCCAACATGGCGGGGGCAGCAGCGCCAGGTAACAAAGGAGGAATTCGGGTCGCGGGGGAGAGGCTTACTTCCAACGCTGGAGAGACGTTCCCTCCAACGGTTCTCCTGCAATGCCAGATCGAATCCCCCGATGCTGAGCTTCGGACACCACAACAAAGCGGTCCATAGGACCCAAACTAGATGGAGGGGGCTCTACAGGGTAAGCTCGAACCTTGCCTTTTCGCTTCGGCATGTGAAAGGAAAACGCGTCACTCTCCTCAAGCGGCGATCTTGAAACGCCCGATCTGATATATTTTCAAAGAATATTTTTTAAATTACCTCCCCTCATCCAGACCATATGCAGCTGCTTATCCTGTAATCCAGGAATGGTCTGAATAACTGGAAAACATTTTCTTATAACTCCCTGGATCTTATTGCTCAATGGCAAATAGGAGGTCACAAAATGTATAAATTCAGACACATCCTGTCTTCCATCCCTGTTCCTAGGATTCAAGAGCCAGGAATGGTCATTATATCTAGCTCTAGTGTATGCATCTCATACCACCGAACTGGGATAACCCCTACCCAGAAATTCCCCATATAGGCATCTAACTTGAATTTTATATTCTGACATAGATGAACAATTGCGCCTATATCTTATAAATTGAGAGTAAGACAAGCCCTTTCTCAGACTTAATGGATGGAGACTGGAAAAATGTAATAGGGTATTTCTATCCGTTGCTTTCCTGAATACTGTAGTCAGTCAACCCTCCAGGACCCTTTTGTACCAGTACATCTAAAAATGATATCTGCTGCTTATTATATTTTAATGAAAACTGAAGGTTGGAATCTCTCTCATTTAACCAACTGTGAAACTGTAACAACAGTGTTTCAGATCGCTCCCACAGCAAAACAATATCATCTATATAACGACACCAGATTTTCACTACAGCAGAAAACAGGGATGTGGGGCCCAACCATTCAAAAGCCCCCATGAACAAATTGGCAATGGAAGAGACAAACGTGGCCCCCATAGCCTCCTCAAATTGGAAATAATTCTGCCCGAGAGCCAGCGTAGTTAGCTGCATCAAAAAGGCCACATGGGATTCAGAAAGATCCCCTCTGCTCTGTAGGGATTCTAATACCACTTCAATGGCATCTTGCTGGGGGATGTTTGTATGTAGCGATGACACATCCATCGTTACAAGCCAGATACCATCCTGTGCACTAAAATGTGGTATTTCACTCAAGATATTAAAAAAGTGTGTCATATCACAAATGTAGGAGGGGATACTCAGGAGTAATGGACACAAAAAAGAATCAATGTACACTGAAAGTGGTTCTAATATTGACTCTCTAGTAGGCACTATAGGTCTGCCAGGTGGTTTACTTAGACTCATAAATTTTAGGCAACAAATACAAAACAGCCACATTTGGAGACTGTACGTTTAGGAAATGATGTTCCTTTCGATCGATTAACTTATCATTGAGAGCATGGTCTGTCAAATCCTGAATCTTTTATTTCAAAATCGGTGTAGGATTCTCTGTCAAAACTTCATACACTGCACTCATTCAGCTGCCTATGAGCCTCGATCCGATAATCCTCTCTATCCATAATTACAATCCCCCCCACTCTCATCAACCCATCTGATTACTAAATCAGTCCTTGATCTTAATTCTTGAAGCACTTGCTTTTCTTCCACAGATACCCCCCAAAGAGTCTTTAAACCCTTTGACCTTGCCATCTGATCAATTTCTTTAGAAACCAATTGACAAAAAAGAGTAGTTACTCACCTGCAACAGGTGTTCTCCAGGAGCAGCAGGAATCAGTCCTCACATATGGGTGTCATCGGCGCCGATGAAGCCCCAGCGGAGCATTTCCCCAGCTTTCTATGAAAGCCTTTGGGAATGCAGGCACGCATGCGCGGTTCCCTTCCCGCCTAAAGGTGCCATCTTACCTCAGTCAAATGACATAGCTAAGAACAGCACACAAAAATGAAAAATAAACTATGTACAACTGCAACTCCAAGGGGAGGAGGGAGGGTTGTGAGGACTGATTCCTGCTGCTCCTGGAGAACACCTGTTACAGGTGAGTAACTACTCTTTCTCCAGGACCAAGCAGGAAGTCAGTCCTCACATATGGGTGACTCCCTAGCTCTGGGCTACCGAGGAACCCAGGCTGAACAAGAAAACTCCCTCTAGTCTCAGCAGCAAAGAAAGGCTTTTCAAGGACACAACCTCCACCGGTAGCCCAATAGAGGGCAGGAGGGAAGGAGTTGCCTAAACCTCAAAGAGATTCCGGAGTACTGCTTGGCCAAAAGCATTGTCCCTATGGGACTCCCTCTCCAGGCAGTAATGGGCCGCAAAGGTCTGGCGTGAAGACCAAGTTGCAGCCCTGCAGATGTCTACCAAGAGCACAGAGCGGAAATGAGCCACTGAGGCAGCCATTGCCCTAACACGATGGGCCGTGACCCTACCCTGCAAAGGAAGGTCAGCCGCCTTGTAAGCCCAGGTGATACAGTCAGCCACCCAGATGGACAAGGTACGCTTGGACACAGCCAACCCCAACATAATGGGGTCAAAGGATACGAAGAGCTGAGTAGCCCTCCTATGCCCCTGCGTACGGTCAAGGTAGAAGGATAAGGCCCACCTACAGTCCAGGGTATGCAGGACTGCTTCAGCCGGGCTCGCATGAGGCCTAGGGAAGAATGTTGGAAGAACCACCTCCTGGTTGAGGTGGAAAGAGGAGACAACCTTAGGGAGGAACTTTGGATGAGTCCTAAGGACTACCCTGTTCCTATAAATCCTGGTGAAAGGCCTATCACAGACCAGGGCCTGAAGCTCACTCACTCGTCTAGCCGAGGTAAGGGCTATCAGGAAGAGTGTCTTCCAGGAGAGGAAGCGTAGTGGACAAGTAGCCATCGGCTCAAAAGGTGGACGAGTCAGTTGCTGCAAGACCACATTCAGCTCCCACTCAGGGGCAGGAGGACGGATGGGAGGCTTGAGCAAAAGCAAGCCCCTGAGAAAGTGGGACACCAAGGGGTGACCTGACAGAGAATGTCCCTCCACCAGTGAGTAGTGAGCTGCTAGAGCTAAGAGGTGGACCCGAACAGAATTGGACTTAAGTCCCTGATTGGATAAGTGCAGTAAGTACTGAAGCACTACTGGCACAGTACAGGAGAAAGGATCCACTGTATGTAGCTGACACCACACAGAAAACCTTTTCCATTTGAGAGCATAGGTTTTCCTAGTGGACTGTTTCCTAGAGGTTAGGACAACCTCCTCAACATCCTGAGGCAGGGCCCAGGGAGCCAAGACTACCCTTGCAGCCTCCAGGCCATCAAATTGAGAGCTTTGAGATTGGGGTGCAGAAGGGAACCCTGCTCCTGTGAGAGAAGGTCGGGTTGCAACCCCAGAGGTAGTGGAGGATCCACCGCCAGTTGAAGTAGAAGAGGAAACCAAGGCTGTCGCGGCCACCTGGGAGCCACCAGCAGGACCGAGGCCTTGTCCTGAAGAATCCTGAAGAGAGTTCGGGCCACTAAGGGTGTGGGAGGAAACGCATACAGGAGGCCCTGAGACCAGGATATCAGAAAAGCATCCGCTGCTATCCGCAGAGGATTCGGTAGCCTGGAGCAGAAATGGGGCAGCTGCTTGTTCATGGGGCTGGCAAAGAGATCCATCTAAGAGAGACCCCATTTCAGGAAGATCTTCTGAGCTACTGAAGGATGCAGCTGCCACTCGTGGGGCTGCAGTATTCTGCTTAACCTGTCTGCCAGGTAGTTGTCCTGGCCCGGAAGGTACACAGCCCTGAGGAGCATGTTGTGCTTGAGGGCAAAAGAGCAAAGGTCCTGAGCTTCCCGACAAAGGATCCTGGACCCAGTTCTGCCCTGTTTGTTCACATAAAACATGGCAACTTGGTTGTCTGTCTGAATCAGGACAGACTGGTGAGCCAGGGTAGGACTGAAAGCTTTGAGTGCTAACCGAATAGCTCGGAGTTCGAGAAGATTGATCTGCTATGCAGCTTCCCAGGGGGACCACAGGCCCTGGGTGCACTTGCCCAGACAATGAGCACCCCAGCCATGCAGGGAGGCATCCGTGGTCACCACTACTGTGTACCCTGGAATCTGAAAAGGCACCCCCTTCAGTAAATTGGGTGGGTGTAGCCACCAGTTGAGGGAGTTCAGAAATTGTCTGGACACCCTTATTCTGTCTTTGAGGGTGCCTGTGGCCTGTGACCACTGAGACCGAAGGCACCACTGTGCAGGCCTCATATGGAGCCTGGCATTGGGGGTCACATGTACTGTCAAAGCCATGTGGCCTAGAAGCCTCAGGCAGAGTCTGGCGGAGACCAGGGACCTGCTGAGAAACTGATTTGCCAAGGCCATTAACCTTAGGGCCCTGTCTACTGGCAAGAAAGCTTTTGCCAGCAGAGAGTCCAGCCTTGCCCCTATGAACTCCAAATTTTGGGAGGGGAGCAAAGTGGACTTTGTGAAGTTTATGACAAACCCCAGACTTTGTAGAAGAGCAATAGTCCTGAGGGTGGCTTGTTTGGCCTCCTGGCACGTCTGACCCCTGATGAGCCAGTCTTCCAGATAGGGGAAGACAAAGATTCCCTGATTTCTCAGGTAGGCCGCCACCACTGCTAGGCACTTTGTAAAGACTCTGGGGGCGGAGGTGAGGCCGAAAGGCAGCACTCTGTACTGATAATGGTTTCCTCCCACTATGAACCTTAGGTACTTTCTGTGGTCTGGATGAATGAGGATGTGAGTGTACGCATCCTTTAGATGTAAGGAGCATAGCCAATCTCCCTGCTGGAGGTAGGGCAGAAGTGTCCCAAGAGTAAGCATCTTGAACTTCTCCTTCACTAGGAACTTGTTGAGGTTCCTGAGGACCAGAATGGGACGAAGGCCACCGGTCCTTTTGGGCACCAGGAAATACCTGGAGTAGAATCCGTGACCTTGCAAATGGGGAGGCACAGGCTCCACTGCCCTGTCCACCAACAGACCCTGAAGCTCCTGACGGAGAAGGTCTGTGTGCAGAGGAGGCCTTGGAGGCTCCCCTGGAAAGTATGGGGGTGGCAGTTGGTGGAAATGGAGGGCATATCCCTTGTGGATTATCTCCAGCACCCAACTGTCCCCGGTGACAAGGGGTCACTGGTGGGCAAAGAGGGCGAGACGACCTCCTGTGCAGGGTTGGGAGAGCAGTGGAGGAGAGGCTATGCTCAAGGAGTCAAAAGCCCCCACCCTGCTGAGTGGTAGCAGGGGCCTGAGGCTTGGGGGTCCTCTGCCTACGGGGCCCATTACCCTGGCACTAGGCTTGCTGACCCTGAGGGGCAGCTTGGGCAGCCTGATATTGTGGGTACTGTTTGTAGGCAGTGCCCTTCCTCGGGTAAAAGGGCTTTTTACCCGAGCCCTTCTTTTTATGAGAAGGGGCAGAGGTCTTCCTTGACAGCCTTGTCTGAGTGAGGTGCTCAGTCTCGAGCTGAGCGGCCTTCTCGGTCATGGGCTTGCCAAAAAGGTTTTCACCTCGGTAAGGGACATCGACCAACTTGTCCTGAACCCATGGCTTGAGGTCCAATGACTGCAGCCATGCCTGGCGTCGAGCCGCGATGCCGGCTGCCGCAACTCAGACCGAAGCCTCGAAGCCATCGTAGGCGGCGCGGGACATGAACTTCGAGCAGTCCCGAATCCCCGAGGACAAGGACTTAAATCTCTGCAAGGGTTCCCCGGAGAGACCAGCAGAGAACCCGGCCAACTCCTTGGCCAGATCCCGCAAGTACATGCCCATATACAGCTGGTAAGACTGGACACGGCAAGCAAGCATCGAGCCCTGAAAACACTTTCTACTGACGCCATCGAGGTTTCGGGTCTCCCTGCCAGGAGGCACTGCGGAGTGCATCTTCTGACTCTTCAGACGATGCATGGTCGATTCCACAACCATGGAATGGTGTGGTAGCTGTGCTTTCTGAAAACCAGGGCTCTTATGGAGTCGATAGATCGAATCGACCCGCTTGCTAAGAACTGGCGCCAAGGCCGGTGCCTCCCACATATGGAAGAGGAGCCGTTCCAGCATCGGAGGAACCGGGACAGTAAAGGCCTCCTTTGGAGGAGAGTCATACTGCAGAGCCTCGAGCTCTTCAGCTCGAGGCTCTTCCTCGGGATCCGCCGGAATCGCCAAAGCAGTGGCCATATCCCGGACGAACTCCGAGAACCGGGTGTCCTCCGGGGGGGACCTACTCCGGGGCTCAGACTGCGGTGAATCTGAAGGGACGCACTGAGTCTTAAAGGTGTCAGGAGACTCCTCCTCCTCCGTCTCCCAAGCCGACTCATCCGAGGAAGAGTCGTGGTCCGACCCCGCGGGGCCCTGGAGCACCCGCCCTGACGCCGGAAGCACCGGCGTTGACGCCCTCGGTCCCGAACGGGAGGTCGAGGGGGACCGCGACTGAGGTCGACTCCGAGCCACGATGGACTTGAGTATCGGCTTGGTCTCCGGGGTCGACTTTGACGTCGATGTCCCGGTGGTCGGGGCAGATGCGCCAGACAGGCTGGCCATCAGTGCCTGCTGCTGCTCCATGAAGGCAGACATTCTGCTCTCCAAGGCTGTCATCCCGAGACTCAGCTCGGGAGACGCAGCAGCCACCGACTCGGGCCCCGGTGGCACCGGGCCCGATGTCGGCTCCCTGGGAGGAGAGTCCACGAGGACTACGGGGCTTAAGTGTCCAGCAGACTCCGGCTCCACCCGAGGAACTCTGGCAGGCTTCTCCGGTTCCACAGGTCCGGGGCGATGGTCGGGGGTCTTAGACCTGGCCCTCAAGGAGCCAGGGACCTCTTCCGAAGACACCCTCGCGAGCCGTTTCTTCTTCTTGCGTTCCCGGTCGGGGGACCCCCTGTCCAAGGAGCTTCGATGGCGCTCGGGATCGGAATCCCGAGATGTCGAGGCCTCAGACGAGGTCCGGGCCCGGCCGGAGGCTGAGTCCGAGAAAAGCCTTTCCTTTTGCTGCTGGCAACTTCATAGTGCCTTCGAAGACATTTTTCCACAGGCCCCACACGACTTAGGATCGTGGTCGGGGCCGAGGCACCGAAGGCAGCAGTCGTGTGTGTCGGTGAGAGACATTAGTTTCTTACACCGATCACACTTCTTAAAACCACTGGAAGCCATTGGGGAAAAAAAAGTCCCCGCGAGGTCAAAAGACCGGCCTTCCAGGGAAAAATAGGAAAAAGGGCGCGAACGCCAGCCACGAAGGGCAAAATACGAAAAAGAGGAATCGGGCTCGATACCGGTGTACCGAACCCGGCGGGAGGGGAACCGGCGTCGAACCGGAAGAAAAAGAGCAAAAAATCGCTGAAAAATCTACTTTTAACCGGGAAAACTGGACACACGTCCGGTGGGCTTCACGGAATAAAAGAGACTGAGGTAAGATGGCACCTTTAGGCGGGAAGGGAACCGCGCATGCGTGCCTGCATTCCCAAAGGCTTTCATAGAAAGCTGGGGAAATGCTCCGCTGGGGCTTCATCGGCGCCGATGACACCCATATGTGAGGACTGACTTCCTGCTTGGTCCTGGAGAAACATTAATAGCAGGTGGCAGTGGGCATGGAGGGGTCCATGATGATTTAAATAGTAGAGGAATCCTATTGCTCATACTTGCACTTTGTGCATTGGAAACGGACATATCCTGATGTAAAGATGAAAAAGAAAAATAAGCATGCAACGCCACTTTCCGCAAAAGCTTCTCAAGATCAACAAAAAATGTAAACGGATCAAATCTAATTGTTGGAACCATAGATAATCCTTTTTCTAAAAGCTGAACCTGCCTGAACCTCTAAAAGCTGAACCTCATTCTGCCCCCCCCTGATGAAGCTAAAGCGAAACGCCATATAGGCGTCTGGAGTGGTGTTGGGGAGAATGAAAGATAAGTAATGGTTACTGATTAGTATCCGCTGTTGCTATTATGCTGAATTTCTGACAAAGCTGTGGATAAAGAATATATGAATGCTGCAAGTTGTGTGAACAAGGTCTACACTGTTGATTTTGTGGAATTACATTGTTGCAATGAATGGAATACTGATAATTTTTGTGACTTTTGAATGAGTATTTTCTAGAAACCTGATGTGAAGGGTTTTTTTGGATCCTTGATGTACTTGAGTTTAGTCCAAGGCTAGTGTTTTAGACCTGGATCTGAAATGCTCATTGGTTCTGAGATCCTTTTTCTCCCTGTGTAAGTAGGCATGCAGCACCAATTGTGTTTAGTTGTAGGATGAAGTTTTTGCTTTGGACGATTTTCCATTCTTCATTCTGATATCGGGGCTAGTATTTTTTTGGATTAAACTATACTGAAACGCATGAATTAAATCCAAAAGAAATAAATAAGTGGGATGTGATAAGAGTGCACAGCAGTCTTGGCAATGTGTTCAGAAAACTTAGAGCCCGATTCTGAAAAGGGCACGTCGGGGCTGTCTGGATGACCTTGAGGAGGACAGGCTCATTAGGATCCGATTCTGTACCATGGGAGCAAAATGCTCCCGCGGCATACAGAATCGGGCCCGGGGACGGCCCAGCATGTCCCTGCATGCCTGGCTTCTGCGGCACCAACCCACTTCTTCCCCACTGCCCGACCGACGGCTGGATAGCCAGGGTCTGGATTGGGTGGAAGGGACCTACCCATACCCGGCCCAGGCCCCGGGGGGGATGGGGGGGGGTTCCAGTCCCAATCAGTCCTGTACGTCCTGCCACCTTGGCCTGCCCCTGCTCCACCCAGACTCTGCCCCCTTACGCCGGCTCTCCCCATACTGCTGCTCTAGTCAAACAGGGAAGGCCTGAGGGGGAATAGGGACAGGATGACTTGTGGGGCTGCACATCCCGCCCGCTGGGACGTGCAGCCTCGTAAGTTGCGTCTCTGAATCAGGCCCTTAGTGTTTTAAATTTGTGCAGTGAAGGAGAGACAGAAGTCAGAACTGACCTCAAGCTAGCAGGCTGAAGGGAAGAGAGTACGACGGTATAATCCAAGGAGGTAGGAATGCAGAGTTGGTGAAGCGGGCTTGGAAGGAAAGAGAAGTTGTTTGGTCATGTTATGTTTAAGGTGTCATAACGACATCTAGAAGGTGGTGCTGGATAAGTAGGCTGACCTTTGTGACACCTGTTTGGTTTTGTGTGTGCCTCCAAGAGTATTTCAAATTGTTTCTTTGTTTTCAGGCTTTCTAGTTTCTATCAGATTTAAAAACACCCCTATCAGAGCTACGGCACCATGAGTCTTCATTCACAGTTACAAATCTTCAAATGCTCCCACATGTAAGCTGGTTATTTCAGTGATGAACGGCAGCCAATGGCCACAGACTTCAATCTCAGGCAACAGGAGTATGACCAATAAGTACTGGACAATGACCGAGAGTCCTTCCCGCAGCCTAGGAGCCTGTGCATCAGAAGCAGAGTTCATGAATCCAACCCAGATCTTCTTTGCAGCAGTGCATACTGCTGCCACCGAGTTGGCTCTTTGAGTGCGTTATTTAAAATAGTATATATTTCCAAATTATTTCCTTCCCCTTTTAGAGACAACGATTTCCTACAATCACCATTTCTTTGTCTTCATAATTAAAAGTCTGCCTTTTATCTATTTTCTTCTGATTTCGCTCCTCTCTTGTACTCAAGAAAGAATGAACCACACTCGGAAGGGCGCAGCGGTGCTAGAGAGAACAATGAAATCTCTAACGCTTACTACTGCATTTTTAAAAGCGAAGATCTCCAGCAACAGCACAATCATCATCTACCTCAGGCGAGTGGTGGGAGAAGGGCCAGTCTGCATAAACGTGACCCTGATTATCTGCTTGAAGACAAGAGTGTGAAGGGCAGGGAGACCACCACCCATGCAGCGGCTCTACTGCAGTTTAGTTTCTTACTTCTATATCTGCTTTCAGAATCCTGCGATAACCCATTTCCCATAAGCAGCGTCTCCTCAACTTTCAGACAGAGATCAAGTGAAAGCTCTTATTACCCGAGATATGATTTCTGCTGTCATCCATTCAGGGGGAATGTGAAAGTGAGCTCCAGCTGAATCCCCCAGCAGAATGATGCCCTTGCTGTAAGTACCTAAAAATGAAAACAGTTCATTATTCCAATGAATAATTACAGTAGACTTTAGCTCAAATTAAGAGTTAAAACTGCGTGACAGACAATATTATAGAAGCCACTGACATAAAACGTTATATTCTGTGTCCACAGAGGAACTCATCTCCAAGTATCCTACCACCTTACATGATATGCAAACACACCACTCACCTTCCAAAGTTAAGTAGACTCTAGCATGGTTAATAACACTTAACTAAGAAATAGCTAAGTTAAAGTAAACATTTTTTGCAAATCTTGCAGACTACGGGTTATTTAATTTCAGTGTCCTCTGCATATGTGGCAAAACGTGCTATGGTAGGGGTGGGGAAGGCGTGTAGCTATCTCACTTTTCATTTCCCTAGCATGGCCCATTTCACTAGGCATGACTATATTTGGCATGACTGTATATTTGGAACTTGTTTACTGTGCCGAGGTGAGTTTATGAGGTGAATCTGTGGTTAGGAAAATAGTCTTACAACAGGCTTAAAGATGTCGAAATGGGAAAACAAGGATATACCTTCGCAGAATTTCTTTTCATAAGGTATTCCATCTTCTGGATCTATGCCCTTTGAAAAAGACAAATATAGTAGATGTTTTCCAATGCTGCAAAAACGGTGTCACAGATAATTTGTATGCACTAACCAAAGGATCAAGGAAAGTCTAAGGACCTGATAGTTAAAGGAGTTATGCTCCTAAATTGGCCTCTTTGAAAATTTTCTAGAAATGAGTACCTAAATTTATTCTTAAAATTTCACTACTCTCCTCAATTTAGGAACATAAAAAGAGGGTGTGACAAGGGGAGTGGATTTAGGGCAAGGAAAAAGTAAGGAGTTTAGCACTAATTTTCAGCACCAGGCTCCTAAATTAGACTTATAAATCTAGGCAAACGAATGGAGGGCCTAAATTTAGGAGCATTAATTTTAAGCTCCTAAATTTGATTGAATTTTCAGCTGAAAACTTAGGGGTCATGTTTGCTAAACTGCATTAGTTGTCAATGTGGCAGCTAATCTGTGGTATTGTGCCACGTTGTCAGCTGATGCAGGTAAAATATAGATAGTGCGAAAAATCACTGAGCTATCTGCATTTTGCACTGTAGATAAGGAAAGAGATAGGACTGGGGCGAGGAGAAGACATGGTGACAGGAGGCGTATGATCACTAGAGGGCAGTACCACAAGAATGGCACTATTTTGGTAGGTGCCAAAGACCAGGGCAGGAGCGGAGGGGGGCCCCTCCTGCCCTGTATACTGCTGGACCACCAGGGACTGACCCTGTAAGGTCAGTGTGTTGGGGGGGAAGGTCTAGAGCGGCCTGACTAGCTAGCCAGGATGTTGGATGCTGGGGGGGAGGGGTTGACTGCTCTCTGGGGGATGGGGTTCTGAAGGGGGGTTTGCCTTGACATAAGAACATAAGATATACCATACTGGGTCAGACCAAGATCCATCAAGCCCAGTATCCTGTTTCCAACAGTGGCCAATCCAGGTCACAAGTACCTAGCAGGTTCCCAAAAAAGGTACATAGGTTCCACAATGCTCGTCCCGTTGTAAGCAGTGAATTTTCCGGGTCCTCTTTAATAATGTTTTATGAACCTTTCCTCCAGGAACTTGTCCAAACCTTTTTAAAACCCAGCTACGTTAACAGCTTTTATTACGTCTTTTGGCAACAAATTCCAGAACTTGATTATGCATTGAGTGAAAAAATATTTTCTCTTATTAGTCTTAAATGGGTTACATGTGCTGGTGCTGTAGATCGTCTGATCTGCGGCACTGGCACAATTTGTCCAGCGCGGAGGGGGCATGGAGGGGGGGGGATGCTGCCCTGCCCATTGGGAAGGACAGAGCAACTATTTGCTCTGTCCTCGCCCTTCTCTCTCCTTTTAGCCTGCGTTCCCGGGGTACCCGCGCTACCTACCGATGAGGGAACATGGCCCTGTGTAGTAGCTGCAGGGTGGAGGCTTGCCACTTCCACTGCACCTGCTGCACAGCATCTTGACATATGCTACTTGGTAGGTGCCAAAGCCATTATCTCACTTTAGTAAATATGCTCCTTAGGCTCCTAAGTGTGGCTGAAAATAGAGCACAAATTTGAGAGCCTAAATTTAGGAGCTCAACTGTTTCTGAATATAAACTCTAAGTAATCAGTGTGGGCATGACAAGTACCGTCCATATATTGGGATCCTAGTTGCTTGGTAGTATGCAAATAACACGCACATCAGGGTGTGTGTGGCCTACCTGAGAAGAGAGAGCCCAGCTGCACACTTCATATTAGTTTGCTTACTGAAAGGATGCTTTAAGTGTTTATGAAGACACAAAGGCATAAGAACTTACCAGAAACACAGAATGTAACAACAAATAAGGATTATAAAGGCCATCTGGCCTTCCCAATTGTTTTTCCGATGTAGTGCCATAGCCCTCAGCTGATCTCTACTTTTCCCCTCATTTCTTCACAACTAAGAATCCCCTGTGCTTATCTCATGGTTTCTTCAGCTGTTACTGATTTTATCTGTCAACAGAACTCGAGAAACTGTTGGATAGGCCTATAAAATTCCTAGTTGGAAAGAAAGGAGGAAAAAGCCACAGGACAACCCACACTAGCAAGCACAATGTCAGTTTAAAAATAGGAAGGTGAATAACTTGTATGCAGGAGATACTTCTGCATGCATTGCCAGCAGATTAACCTAAAAATTGGGGGGTAGAGGGGTGAGTCAATACTTCAGAAAACTAATTCAGTTGGTGGCATAAGTGCATTTTAAAAAGAATTTCAGCCACTTAACACAGATCGTTGGCCTTTTAAGTCACTAAAATGTCAAAGTAATCTATTTTAATATGAAGAGGTCCAGGGACAGGGCTAAAGGTTATCCATTCAATGGTGATATCCAGTGGTCACATAGCTTATTTGTCACAGTCAGTCCAACATACAGCAAGTGTGGAAAGAAAGTTTCTTAACATTTTCTTCTCTGGTTAACCTTAATTATATTTCTGTAAAGATTATACCTAGTGTTAGTTGTAACTAATTATGGAATAGCTGAGCTCACTCGCATGCAGAGTGGAAGGTCCCGGGGCTAACTCCAGTTTGGAAACTGTTTTAAGGTCTGTAATGATGCACTGCTGAAAGATGGATTTTCTCATCTGGTATTCAGAACAATTAAAGAATCGTTAAGCTGAAGTACCGGTAATCCTCATCTACTACACCAGCATTCGGCCTATCCAATTATGAACTTCCTTTTATACTCTTTTGCCGTAAACAGAACTTCATAGCTTCTGAGTTCTTGCTCAGCATCATGGAGGGAGGTACAGATCTGTGGTCTGCTGGATCCTGTGGCCAGAGGATACTCGCCTTGTTTAAGAGCTATGGTTGCAGCAGCTCTTTTTAGCTTCCATGGCTGAGAATACTGTTTTACGCTCTACCTTGATCCTTCGGTTTCCACACACAGTCGAAGCCTTGCTGCACAATGCCAAGACTCCAACATTTGCCCACTACCAGGCAGATGCACTATGGACTTTTACTATTTCCTGCCAACTGCATTACAGTCCAGAGATGCAATGTACTCAATCCTGTGAGCCTCTTATCACTTGAAGAACATCCACGATTTTCAGTTTTTCATTGATGGCTCATATTTAAGAGATTCTAAGGGACAATTGAGAGCTGGATACACAGTTTGTACTCTCTCTCAAGCTGTTGAGAGCGCATTTTTGCCTGGCATTACTAGTGTCCAATTTGCTGAACTTCTTGCCTTGAGTAGAACCTGTACCCTTGCCTCTGTGTCGTTATCATATATACCGACTCTAGATATGCCTGGTTGGGGGGGGGGGGTAATCCATGATTTGGGGAAGATTTGGAAAGCTATGGGTTTCCTAACATCTACTGGAAGCCTATTCTTAATGGTGAATATGTGGCCGCCTTAGTAGAGGCCATACTGTTCCCAAAGAGATGATTGCTGCTGACCCGAAACGTGCCACGTCGTTCATCACGATTTCTTTGGTTTCTTTAAGCTCGTGGAAAGCCTATAAGTTAAGTGTTTCATTTATTACACTGTTTTTCAAATGATTAAAAGGAGTGCTCATGGCGAAGGGAGGGTTTTGATTCCTCCCTCTTTGATCGCTCCAACAAAAAGTTAGTGTTGTAGAGGTTCTTTTCTATTACGCCAGGGTTTTGTTTGATTCTGTTTGATATTACCTTGTGCAGGGATTTTTGTTAATAATTGCAAAATGTGATGGACATTCTAGGGCTCAAAGTGATGTATCTAAAGGGATCTCTTTGGCTGACCGAGCTGCAAGAGTGGCAGCTCTTGGAAAAATTTCTACTCCGCAGCTCCAGTATCTAGTCATGTAGCCTCCATTACTGCCAATTCAGGAAGTTATCCAAGCCCAGACAAATGCTCATCTAGTGGAGATTGATGCGTGGAGACTGGCTGGGTGCACTTTGCATCCTGATGGGCTCTGAAATACCCATACTGACCCTGTGATGCTTCTGATGCCCTTTTGCCTCATGTTGCCTTTGTGTATCATGGCCAGATAAGCAAAGGCAAAAGGGCATGATACACAAATTCTCTTAGGACTGGTACAATCCTAAATTATTCAACATTGCAGAGGGATTGTGTGCAACTTGCCTGGTCTGTAAAGAGCACAAGTGTGCTAAACCTGTAAAGACCCGTCAAGAACACAAACCACAGCCATTGGGGCCCTTTCTGAACTTACAAATGGACTTTGTCCAATTACTCAACTGTCACAGATTTGTTCTCTGGATGGATAGAAACTGGGTCTATGTGAAGGTGTTTTAGTGAAAGAACTGCCTAAAGTCCAGGTGGAAGGGACCATACCAAGTGCTTCTGACTATGCATACTGCATGAAGATGTGAAGTCTGAGGGACTTCCTACTTGGATCCATGTGTCACATTATCAAAGAGCAACAGCACCAGTTGAAAAACAGTGGGAAACACAATCTTTGGGAGAGACCAAGCTTAAGCTTTGAGAAAAGTGAAGCACGCTACAAGTCTAGAAGAACTGCTGAGAAATAGGACCAGATCTCAAGATGGAAGGAGAACCATTAGATTGATGAGGAGAGAATGGCATCTGATGGGGACGTTTAGAACATTTTTTGAATTTATTGTTTTATTTTCAGTAATGTTTCCTTAGCAGGTAGCTGCAATTCTAGAGCATAAGAGGAAGAGGGGTTGGATGATAACTTGGTGCTGCTTCAAACTTGCCAAGCCAATGCAACTGGTGGTAACTGTAAATTAATTGAATTCCTCCTTGTGTAAAATTGTGCTGCCCTAGGCATCTGCCTAGTTTGCCTTGTGTTAGAGCCAGCCCAGTTCATGTTCTGCAATTTATTATTACAGAGATGAACCAAATGAGAGGTTTTGTTGTTCAGAATTGTTAGCACTCTATTATTTGCTAGCAGTTAACACTATTATTTACTAGTTTATTTATTTATTCATTTTTATATACTAGTTTTCAATCAAAGTGGTTTACATTGAAACCAAGTTGTGTAAAAACTAGACAGTTATTCACAAGTGTTATTAAATTCTGCTGAATATTTGAAGAATCTTATTTATATTCCCTCAAACAGGGATTGGTCCTAGCTAGTCTCATGGTTACCTGATTTTGGGTCCTGGGGTAGAAAATTATTGCAAATCATTATGAAAGAGATTGTTGCTATTTGTATTTAAATTGTTGTATTCAATGCATTACCGAGAAATTGATTTCCGTAAAACTTATTCAAACCCTGTACAGTATATCTCCCAAAGCGGACGTGATAAAGATCTGGTTACGATGAATTAAAAGGCGGAGTACAGACACTGATGGAAATGAAGGTGTAAGTTGTCTGTAAGATCCCTAATGGGATCCATGACATAAGGGTGGAATTGTGAAAAGGGTTAACCAGAGGAATAAAAATTAAGAAACTCTCTTTCTGTAAAGACTACCCAGTGTTGGTTGTAACTAATTATGGAACGCCTGAGCTCACTAGCATACAGAAGGGCTAACGCCCGGTCAGAAGCTGTTTGATTCACTGCTGCAAGAACAGAGTCAGGCATGCAGTAGGAATAATTCTACAGGAACTTTCATTTTTGATAAGACTGTATAATGAGAACCTGGCAAATGTTGAAGTTTCCACATTCAGTAAGCTCTCATTTAGGTATTTTGTACCCAAGTGAGAGCTGCCCTTGTATTAGTTAGAGCAGCGGTTCTCAACCTGTGGGTCGTGACCCCCACGGGGGTCGCCACAGGATTCAGCGGGGGTCACCTCACTCTGCTGTTTAAAAAAAAAAACGCTGCCGAGTCCGCTTCTCAGCAGCGGCAAACTGACAGACTCCAATCTTCTGCAGCCACGGCTCCCTGCCTCTTAGGGAACCGCGGCTGTGCCTTTGAGTGAAGCCATTGCAGAGCCTTTCTGTCTCTTGATGGGCTCCGTGCAGCATTGTGCCGCCTCCAAAGGAAGTTGCTTACCACTTCCTTTGGAGGCAGGACAATGGCATGCTGCACGGAGCCCAACGAGAGACAGAAAGGCTCCGCAACGACTTCACTCACAGAAGGCACAGCCGCGGTTCCCTAAGAGGCAGGGAGACGTGGCTGCAGAACAGGGTAGTAGCAGGCAGACAGGGAGAGGGGAGGAGGTGGCAGGGAACCTGCAACGGGACTGACATGGAGGGAGGGAGGGATGATATGGAGGGAGGGGATAGCTGATTGTTGGATGGAGGGAGAGAGTGGGGCTGACATGGAGGGAGGGGAGAGCTGATGGATGGATGGAGGGAAGGGGCTGACATGGACAGAGGGGGGCTGACATGGAGGGAGGGAAGGGGGCTGACATGGACAAAGGGGGGCTGACATGGAGGAAGGGGGGAATGACATGGAGGGAGGGAGGGGGGCTGACATGGAGGGATGGAGGGAGGGAGGGGGGCTGACATGGACAGAGGGGGGCTGACATGGACAGAGGGAAGAGACAGGGGGACATACTGGACAGACGGGGGATAAATGCTGGACAGAGGGGATAGACAGTGCGGGTTAGATTATAATGGGCAGATGAGGGGGGCTAGGACTGGGAATGGAATAATCAAGGGGGGGTTGGGACTGGTAATGTGCTGATAGGGGGGTAGGACTAGTAATGGACTAATGGGGGGCTAGTATTGGAAATGAGCTGATGGGGGAGGTTAGGACTGGTAATGGGCTGATTAGAGGAGGCTAGGACTGGTAATGGGCTGATTAGGGGAGCCTAGCACTGGTAATGGGGTTGAGGAGGGACTAGCACTGGACATGAGCTGATTAGGGGAGGCTAGCACTGGTAATGAGCTGATGGGGGGATAGGATTGGTATTGGGCTGATTAGGGGAGGCTTGCACTGGTAATGGGGTTGAGGGGGGACTAGCACTGGAAGCAAACTGATTGGGGGCTTCGACTGGGAATGGGCTGATTGTGTGGAGGGGAGGATAGAGCTGCTGGCCCTGGAAGAAAACTGGGGGCTAAGGCTACAAATGGGCTGATATGAGGGGATGGGAGAATGGAACTGGAAGGGAGTGGATCTGAGAGGGGCTGCCATGGTATTTGTACTAGAAGGGACTGGTCAGTGGGGAAGGAGGGGGACTGGAAGGGAATGGACACCAGTGGCAGTCATGGGAATGCAAGTTGACATTGGAAGGTACTGGGAGTAAGGACTGGAAAGGGGCTGATACTGGGGAGGGTTACTGGGACTGAGATAGGCTGATGGAACGAAGTGAAGAAAACGAAAGAAGAGATAAGAAATGGCAGATGGACCATAGACCACAGAAAGAGAGCTAAGAGAAGACAGGAAAGTAGAAGCCTCAGATCAGGACCAGCATGATCAGAGAATAAATTGGTCAGACAACAAAGGTAGAAAAAATAATTTTATTTCATATTAGTGATTTGACTACAAAATCATCATAATTTTGAAATCAAATATTGTTACTTGTTATTGTGGTTTAAATAAGTAAATTTTATAAATAAAAACATATTGCAAAGGCCTATAATATATTAATAATTCAACAAATCATTACAGCGGCAATGCGTTAATGATAAAGGAATAGAGACGCATTAGATTTTATCATTGGGGGTCACCACAAGTTGACCAATGGTAAAAGGGGGTCACGGTACAAAAAAGGTTGAGAACCACTGAGTTAGAGGAAGCTACAGATTGCAGAGGTCACTCTGCCGTTTTCTCTCTTATTGTTGCTACCATGATAATAATAAAGCTCAACTGTGAGATCTCTCTTTTTGGTCTAAGTTTGCTTATTCAGTTTCAGTTTTCTACACAGGTGTAACTTTAAAAGGGTAAATTAAAGTTATCCATATGTTTTCAGTGATCCTACTTGGATATAAAATTCCATATAAAGTTAACTGTGCGTGGCTGAAAACAGACTTAAAAATATATTTTTAACTCACCCTCGAGCCATGGGACTGTCTATACCTGAATAGGCATACTTAATTATTTGCCCAGTTTATGATAAGAATGACAACGAAACTCCACTTAACGTTGCTTATTGGAGAGGCCTCTGCTGCTTTCCCCAGAGGCGCTGAGGACTCAGCCTTGGGGCTTCTTTCCTTGAAGGAAACGTCACGGGGTCCTGGCATAGGACTCAGTGCTATATGTCTGTCTTTATTGCATATATTGAGATGATGTTTCCAGACGCAGGAGTTATTTGGCCTTCTGCATTAATGTACCCAGTGTTCTTTTTTCTAACAATCAATTAGCGCCAGCATATTATACTACTAGCAATTTTTGTGTTGGAAGGGCTATAATGTTAACTTGTTCAGACAAATTTGCTTTGTGACTGTTTTAGGCAATCGATAATTCTCTGGTGCATCTGAGGCCCATGGATAAATGATGCATGAGGGAGTTTCTCAACATATTTCAAGTAACCTAATATCTTTTCTCTCAAACCAGTTATTTTTATTAGCTTGAAATCAATATATTTTCATTTCTTCCAATGGATTTTCCAGATTAGGTGCTGTGTATAAATAAGAGCATTAGCAGAAATAAAGCCATTTTTCTTTTAACAAGCACTGAAAATAGATCTAGTACTGCTAAGCAGAGAATGAATAAATGGAAGAGACGATTTGACATGACCATGTGACCCCCAGAAACCAAGTCCAGTTTTTATTTTTAATGATTTTGGTTTCAGCTTTATTAAGTATGTACAAATTAAGGCTTAATGGCAAGAGGTCGGCACTGTGGAACAGGAGACTTATGTTTAGCCCTCATGCCCAGCAGAGTGCACAGGAAGATGGATGTTCGCAGAGAATGCTCCTGAAAGCACATATATAACAACTGTTAGTAATTCAGTCACCTATGGGGTAAATGATCCAGTCTGGGTGCTTCTGGCAATTGGATTGCATGTACCCTTCCCAAGAGGAGAGGGAAAAATAACAGTATTATTATTATTATAGTGGATTCTTCATTGGATGACACAGTCTAGGACTGGCTTTAATCTTGTGATTCGGTGCTATTCTTATTCGTAATTATTAACTCATTTGAATTAGGTAAATATAATTCTAAAGCTCAGGGTCATACAGAGTTAATGGCAGAGAGGAATCTTGACCGTGCTGTAACCACAATCAGGGGCGCTAATTACCAGCCTGCGTGTCATTTTCCATCCAGAATGCCACTTATTCTCCAGGATTTTAGAAAGGCGGGGAAGGGATGGACTTCTACGCTCCTCCCAAGGAGATTGTGTTCGATTTCTGGTACATGACCAAGAGATGTTGCTGACTGCTGCACTAGAGCATCGTATAGCCTGCTAATGACAGGGCCCGATATTCAACGGTGACGGCTAGCTGATGTAGCGTGACTAGATGCTACCGCTGAACTTTAAACCCAGAGCAACATCCTGCCCTGGCACTGAATACCTGGCTTGACCAGACTGGCAAGAAGAAAACCAGGTGGTGACGATATTCAACCTCTGCCTGGTTAACTTCCGCAGTGAAAGTGAGGCCAGCTTTGCTGTGCTTTACTTTCTCCGAGTAGTCATAATCGGGCAACACCTCGATATTGTCACTGCTTGATTACGGCTGGGTGCCACCCTGGAATAACCCCGGAACGCCCTGATGTTAACTGGTTAGTGCCAGTGAATATTCCGCTTAGCTGCATTTATACACTTTCCGTTTGACTGACTCTGAATGGAAAACAGTTGAAAGCAGGACTACTTACCCAAATGCCATTACAGTTCGTATCATGCTGTGCATCCCAGTTAAAGGGGCTACAAAGAAATCGTGAGGATAACATTACACACGCAAAAATAAACATTTAATGGTTCAAAGAAAAACCTGCTTTCTTTCTGACACAGACTAGGTCTTAGGCTCCGATCAAGAATATGTTAATTAAGGTTAACGACATGTCAGGAGATGTGAAGGCAGATTTTAGGCCATAGAGGAAGTTCCATGTCTAGGTCAGGATGCAGAGATTTCCAATAGTAATTTATAAGAGGCTCTGTCAAACATAGAGCCTCTTATAAATTAGGTGTAGGCTTGCATGTGTATGTCTCTCAATGACCAGTTGGAGCAGCGATTTTAAAAAGCAGCATCTGTGGAAAAAAATACACAAAATACCACCCACATATGTATGGGGAGTGGCTTTTTAAAAGCTGCTGCTCTAGCCTTAGTTTCCTAATGATGTTTATGTTGTTTTTTATTGTATATCCACACCTGAATCCCAATAATGTGGTCTACATCAGTTTTGTTTTCTTATACTAATGGAATTGTGAGATGATCTTTTCCTTTCTGATTGTCTTTATTTTTTAGTTGTTGTATATCTGCTTAAAATTTAAATTACATTTAAATAATTAAATTACAATTAAATTTAAACGGAGGTGCTGTTCATCTCGAGAGACCCAGACTTTACTCCGCCATCCCATGTAAGAGTCAAGGAAGCAGAATTGCAAACCAAAGAAACAATAAAATACCTTGGTGTCACCCTAGACCAACATTTGGACATGAAATCTCACATAAGCAACATAGTCAAAGCTGTTTATTTCAAAATCCGTTCACTCAGGCATCTGCGCTCCCTACTGGACCCTGATGATTTCAGAACCATATACCAAGCTCTAATCTTACCCCATTTTGACTTTGCTAATTCCATCTTACAAGGTCTCCCTCAATCTACACTGAACCCGTTACAACTGGCTATGAATGCCACAGCAAGGGTCCTCCACGGAGCCTCTAGAAGTGACCATGTGACTCCCATTCTAAAACAGCTTCACTGGCTCCCTATACATGGAAGGATTATCTTTAAAACTTTACTCCTCTCATTCAAGACCATCAATCGCCTCTCTTCCACGGCACTTACGGAGCTCATTCACACAATGCCCCCCAACAGATCCAGAAGGGCAACAGCCCTAAACCTACTAATAACCCCAAAGGCCTTGACCAAATGCAACACTACAACTGCAAATAGGGCTTTCAGTCTCTATGTCCCCAAATGTTGGAATGCACTACCTCCAGACATTCGATCCATTGTAGACCTATCTCAATTCAGGAAGGCAATCAAATTTCACCTCTTCCTCCAATACTACCCTGCCAGCAATGGAAAGAGTAGTTACTCACCTGTAACAGGTGTTCTCCAGGAGCAGCAGGAATCAGTCCTCACTTATGGGTGACGTCGCCGACGGAGCCCTCGCGGAGCAATTTCCCCAGCTTTCGAAGAAAGCCTTTGGGATTGCAGCGCGCATGCGCGGTCCCCTTCCAGCCCGAGGGTGCCATCTTGCTCAGTCAGATGACATGACGAAGACAGCAAAAACAGAATGATTGCAACTCCAAGGGGAGGAGGGAGGGTAGTGAGGACTGATTCCTGCTGCTCCTGGAGAACACCTGTTACAGGTGAATAACTACTCTTTCTCCAGGACCAAGCAGGAAGTCAGTCCTCACTTATGGGACTCCCAAGCTCAAGGCTACCGGAGGCCTTAAGTTAAAAATGAGCTCCCCAAAGCTCAACAGCACAGAAAGAAGGAATCTTCTCTGAATACGCATCCGGCCGGTAGCCAAACATCGGGGCCGGAGGGTAGGAGTTGCCTAAACCTCAAAGAGATTGTGGAGGACTGCCTGTCCGAAAGCACTGTCCCTGCGGGACTCCCTCTCCAGGCAGTAATGAGCCGCAAAGGTCTGGCTTGAAGGCCAAGTAGCGGCCCGGCAGAAGTCTGCCAATGGAACAGAGCGGAGATAAGCCACTGACGCAGCCTTCGCTCTGACACGGTGGGCCGTGACTCGACTCTCTAAGGAGAGGCCGACTGCCCCATAAGCCCAGGCGATACAGTCAGCTACCCAGATGGACAGAGTACGCTTGGAGACAGGAACTCCCAGCCAATTGGGGTCAAAAGATACGAAAAGCTGAGCAGCTTTTCTGTGCTCACGCGTACGATCAAGGTAGAAAGACAAGGCTCTTCGACAGTCCAGGGTATGCAGAACAGTCTCAGCTCGGCTGTTATGTGGCCTGGGAAAGAAGGTCGGAAGAACCACCTCTTGATTGATGTGGAAAGAGGAAACCACCTTCGGAAGAAACTTAGGGTGCGTCCGTAAGACAACCCTATTCTTGTAGAACTTAGTATAAGGGGGCTCCGACACTAGGGCCTGTAGTTCACTAACGCGCCTAGCGGAGGTAAGGGCCACCAAGAAGAGAGTTTTCCATGAGAGGAAACGAAGGGAGCAGGTAGTCATGGGTTCAAAAGGCGGGCAAGTAAGCCTTTGTAAAACCACATTGAGGTCCCAGTCGGGAGCTGGAGGGCGCAACGGGGGCTTAAGCAGGAGCAGGCCCCTGAAGAAATGCACCACCAAGGGGTGCGAGGAAAGAGGTTGGCCCTCCACCGGCGCATGATGGGCAGAGAGAGCACTGAGGTGGACTCTGACCGAATTGGATTTGAGGCCTAGATCGGAGAGGTGAAGCAAGTACTGCAGTACCACCGATACTAAGCAGGCGAAGGGGTCCTCAGAGCGCTGACAACACCAGACCGAGAAGCGGCACCATTTAAGGGCGTAGGATTTCTGGGTGGAAGGTCGCCGGGACACCAGGATGACAGCCTCCACCTCCGGAGGAAGTGAGAGCGGAGCTAGGACTACCCTTTCAGCAGCCAGGCCATCAGATGAAGGGCCCGGAGGTTGGGGTGTAGAAGAGTGCCCTGATCCTGGGTCAGGACATCAGGCTGAAACCCCAGAGGAACAGGGGTGTCCACCGCTAACTGCAGGAGCAGAGGGAACCAGGGTTGTCTCGGCCACCTGGGCGCTACCAAAATCACGGAGGCCCTGTCCTGGACAACTTTGAACAGCGTCCGGGACACAAGTGGTGTGGGAGGGAAGGCATACAGTAGGCCCGTGGACCACGAGATGAGGAAAGCATCCGGCGCTATCCTGAGAGGATGCGGATGCCGAGAGCAGAACCTGTGCAGTTGACGGATCAGAGGACTGGCAAAGAGATCCACGGTGGGGAGGCCCCACCGGTGGAAGAGCTGCCGGGCAACTAAGGGGTTCAACCTCCATTCGTGTGGCTGCAGAATCCGGCTCAGTTTGTCGGCCAGGCAATTGTCCTGTCCGGGCAGGTAAACAGCCTTGAGGAGGATGTCGTGGTCGACTGCCCACGAGCACAGTCTCCGGGCCTCCTGACAGAGAAGGAGGGAGCCCGTGCCCCCCTGTTTGTTCACGTAGAACATGGCGACCTGATTGTCCGTCTGCACCAGTACAGACTGACGAGAGGTGAGGTGAGCAAAGGTCTGCAGAGCTAGGCGGATCGCCCGCAGCTCCAGGAAGTTTATCTGTTGAGCCGCCTCCCAAGGGGTCCAAAGGCCCTGGGTGCGTGCTCCCCGGCAATGCGCTCCCCATCCCAGGAGAGAGGCATCTGTCGTGAGCACCTGGGAGGGTGTGGGAGGCTGAAAAGGCATGCCGAGCAGTAGGTTGGGCAGATGAAGCCACCACTGCAGAGAGGCGACCAGACGGTCGGAGACCTGTAGCAGATCCGTCAGACTCCCTGTGGCCTGATGCCATTGAGTGCGAAGGCCCCACTGAACAGGCCGCATATGCAGGCGGGCATTCGGGGTGACATGGACCGTGGAGGCCATATGACCGAGCAGCTGCAGGAAGCGCCGGGCCGGTGCTGGGGATGCGCTGTGGAACCTGCCGGCCAGTGTTATGAGCCTGTCGGCTCGCTCCGAGGGCAAGAAGGCACGAGCCCGCAGAGTGTCCACCCGTGCCCCTATGAACTCTAGATCCTGAGAGGGGCGCAGCGTGGACTTTCCGAAGTTTATGACGAAGCCCAAGTGCTGGAGCAAAGCCACTGTGCGTTGAGTGGCCTGAGTGACCTCTACGGAGGACTGTGCCCGTATGAGCCAGTCGTCCAGGTAAGGGAAGACGAAGAGGCCTTGAAGCCTCAGAAAGGCCGCCACCACTGCCAGGCATTTGTGAACACCCTGGGAGCGGACGCGGTACTGATAATGTCTTCCCGCCACCACAAATTTCAGATATTGTCGGAGGTCCGGATGGATAAGGATGTGGGTATAGGCATCCTTTAGGTCCAAGGAGCATAGCCAATCTCCCTGCTGGAGGTAGGGCAGCAGGATTCCAAGGGTAAGCATCCTGAACCTTTCCTGCTGCAGGAACTTGTTGAGGTCGCATAGGTCCAGGATGGGTCGGAGGCCTCCTGACCGCTTTGGCACGAGGAAGTACCTCGAGTAGAACCCTTGGCCCCAGAGGTGTTGGGGTACTGGCTCCACAGCCTGCTCCCCCAGCAGCCCCTGCAGCTCCTGAAGGAGTAAGTCCCTGTGCAGAGGAGGCCTTGAAGGCTCCCCTGGGAAGTAGGGAGGAGGCACCTGGTGAAAATGGAGGAGGTAGCCCTTTTGAACCACCTGCAGCACCCAGGAATCGGAGGTTATGGCTGACCACCTGTGGGCAAAGTGGATCAGCCTGCCGCCCGTGCAGGGTAGAGGGGCTATGCTGGCATAGTCAAAAACCCCCACCCTGCTGAGCAGGGGGCTGTGAAGAGGGTTTAGGGGCCCTTGGCTTACGGGACCCATTGCCCTGACTCTTAGCTTGCGGGCCCCGATTGGGGGCTGCAGGCGCTTGGTATTGAATGCGCTGATGCTTATAGGCGGGCACCTTCCTCGGGTAAAAAGGCTTTTTCCCCGAGCCCTTCCCCTTTTGTGAGGGGGTAGAGGTCTTTCTGGATAAGCGAGTCCTGGTGAGAGTCTCGGACTTGAGTTCCGCCACCTTATCAGCCATGGGTTTCCCAAAGAGGTTTTCACCTCTGCACGGGACATCGACCAGCTTGTCCTGCACCCACGGCTCGAGGTCGGATGACTGAAGCCAGGCCTGTCAGCGGGCAGCGATGCCGGCTCCCGCAACTCGGGCCGACGCCTCGAAGCCATCGTATGCCGCTCGAGAGATAAATTTCGAGCACTCTCGAATACTATCGGATAAGGTCTGGAACCCCCGCAAGGGTTCCTCGGAAAGACCAGCCGAGAACCCGGCGAGTTCTTTCGCCAGGTCTCGGAGGAACATGCCCATGTATAGCTGGTATGCCTGGACACGGCAGGCCAGCATGGAGCCCTGGAAGCACTTCCTCCCGAGGGCATCCAGGTTCCGGGCCTCTTTACCTGGAGGCACCGAGGAGTGCATCTTTTGACTCTTTAGTCGATGCATGGCCGATTCCACCACCATGGAATGGTGCGGTAGTTGCGCCTTCTGGAACCTGGGACTCTTGCGGACTCGATACAGCGAATCGACCCGCTTGCTCAGCACCGGCGTCGACGCCGGGCATTCCCACATGCGAAAGAGGAGCCGCTCCAGCATAGGGGGAACCGGTACAGTAAAGGCCTCCTTCGGGGGAGAGTCATACTGGAGAGCCTCGAGCTCTTCGGCGCGGGGCTCCTCCTCGGGATCCGCGGGGAAGGCCAAAGCCTTGGCCATACCCCTCACAAAGTCGGAGAAGCAGGTATCCTCCGGAGGGGATCGCCTCCGAGGCTCCGACTCGGGCGAGTCGGAGGGGACGCACCAGGTCTGAAAAGAACCCGGCGATTCGTCCACATCCGTATCCCAGCCCGACGCCTCCGTGGAGGAGTTGAGAAGGTCCGTGCGGGTGAGGGTTCGCCCCGACGCCGGCATCGACGACCTCGGTCCCGAACGGGAAGCCGAGGGAGACCTCGACCGAGGATCGACTCGAGCACGTGTGGACTCGAGGATTGACTCGGCCGCCGGTGTCGACTTGGGCGTCGACGTCCCGGTGGTTGGGGCAGATGCACTGGCGAAGCCGGTCATCAATGCCCGCTGCTGGTCCAAGAAGACAGTGATACTGCGCTCGAAGGATGTCAATCTGAGACCAAACTCAGAAGACCCGGCAGCCTCCGACTCGGGCCCCGACGGCATCGGGCTCGACATCGGTTCCGGAGGGGAGTCCAGGAGGATTATAGCACTCACGTGTCCAGACGGCTCCACTTCTAGGCGGGGAAGTTTGAGAGGTCTCTCCGTCTCCGAGGGCTCAGGGTGGCTGCCGGGGCTAAGCGACCAGACTGTCGAGGGACCAGGTGCGTCCTCCGGCGCCGCCCGAGAGAGCTTCTTCTTCCGGCGATGTTCCCTGTCGGGGGACCCCCGCTCAGAGGAACTCCGATGATACTCGTGGCCGGAGCCACAAGAGGTCGATGCCTCCGACGGGGTCCGGGCCTGACCAGACTCGGGGTCAGAGAAGATTCGTTCCTTTTGTGACTGCCGACTCCTCAGAGACTTTGAGGACAGTCTGCTGCACGGACCACAACCCGTCGAGTCATGGTTGGGTCCGAGGCAACGGAGGCAGAAGTCATGCATGTCAGTAAGGGACATCAGTTTGGAAGAACGACCACATTTTTTAAACCCGCTGGCAGCCATGGGGGGAAAAAGGGCCCCGGCAAGGTCGAAGGACCGCGCTGCCAGGGGAGAAGAAGAAAGTGGCAGGAACGCCAGTTAGAAGGAGAAAACTGAAAAAAAGGGGATGTGAACGGACTCGATAAGGGTATCGAGGCCGTGCGGGAGGGACACGCGAACCGAGAAAAAACAAACTAAAGAAATTAATCAACTTTTTCAGCGGCGATAACAAACTACGTCTGTAGGGCTCCGCGGAAAAAAGAAGACTGAGCAAGATGGCACCCTCGGGCGGAAAGGGGACCACGCATGCGCGCTGCAATCCCAAAGGCTTTCTTCGAAAGCTGGGGAAATTGCTCCGCGAGGGCTCCGTCGGCGACGTCACCCATAAGTGAGGACTGACTTCCTGCTTGGTCCTGGAGAATGATTAAAATCACTGTACTGGATTATCTCACATCTCAAAGTTATGGGAGGATGAAATTTAGGGAAATAGAAACATAGAAACATGATGACAGAAAAAGATCACATGGCCTATCTAGTTTGCCCTTCCATAACAACCACTACAACAGTCCCCTTTTTTCCTTCAGAGATCCTCTGTGTTTGTCCCATGCTTTTTTGAATTCAGATACCGTCCTCATCTCTAAAACCTCCACTGGGAGAATATTCCACACATCTACCACTCTTTCTGTAAATAAATATTTCTGCATATTCCTCCTGAGTCTATCCCCTTTCACCCTCATCCTATGTCCCCTAGTAGCAGAGCTTGCTTTCAATTGAAAGAGGATCTCCTCCTGTGCATTTATGCCACGGAGGTATTTAAACATCTCAATCATATCACCTCTATCTCACCTTTCCTCTAAAGTATACATATTAAGATCCTTAAGTCTGTCCTTGCATCAGATGATCACATGGTCTACTATGCTGGAAATGAAAGACAAAGAAGAAATGGTGTTGGTTTATAATAAAGAAGAAACTTGCAAGAACTGTAATGAAATACAATGCAGTCAGCGAACGCTTAATCTCTATTCGTCTACGAGGAATGCCTATCAACACAACTATAATTCAAGTATATGCCCCAACAACAGCTGCAGAAGAGAATGAAATTGAAGAGTTCTATGAACAAGTACAAGCTGAAATTGACAGAACATGCAAACAGGATATCCTGATAGTCATGGGTGACTGGAATGCAAAAGTTGGCAACAAAGGAGAAGGCAAAGTAGTTGGAAAATATGGACTTGGCAACAGAAATGAAGCTGGAGAAAGACTGATGGAATTCTGCAAGACCAATGATCTATTCATTTCAAACACCTTCTTCCAGCAACACAAGCGGCGACTGTACACATGGACTTCACCCAATGGATTGTATAAAAATCAAATTGACTACATCTGTGGAAGTCAACGATGGAAAAGCTCTGTAACATCAACAAAGACAAAACCTGGAGCTGACTGTGGTACAGATCATCAACTACTAGTATGCAAACTCAAGCTAAAGTTGAAAAAGAGCAAATCACTCATGAATGCAGCAAAATATGACCTTGAGAATATACCACTGGAATTTAAAGAGTGCCTGCAAAATCGATTTGCTGCTTTAGATACAAATGACAGAGCTCCAGAAGAGTTATAGAATGACATCAAGAAGGTTGTGTTGGAAGAAAGCGCGAAGTCTCTACAAAAGGTGAAAAAGCAAAAATGGCCAAAATGGATGACGGAAGAAGCTCTGAAAATTGCTCAGAAACGCAGAGAAGCTAAAGCCAGAGGAGAAAGAAAGACAATCGCAGAACTCAGAGATTTCCAACGTGCAGCAAGACAGGACAAGGAAAAGTACTACAACGACGCATGCAGGGAAATAGAAGCAGAAACTATTAGAGGAAGAACAAGATCAGCTTTACTAAAGCTACAAGAGTTAAAGAAAAAGTTCCAGCCTCGAATTGGAATGTTACAAGATGCTCAAGGTTCTATGTTGAATGATGCTGAGAAGATCAAGAAAAGGTGGAAGGAATATACAGAGTTTTTATATGATAAAAAACAAGATGTTCATACTCATATTCATAGATATATCAGCAGCGTTTGACACAGTACATCATTAAACATCTTGAGCAGACTTGCAACCATAGGTATAGCAGGAACCCCATTAAAGTGGTTCGAGTCCTACCTAGCAAATAGAATGCAGCAGGTACGCTACAATAACGAACAAGCAAAGCCTTTCCCCCAAACCCAAGGAATTCCTCAAGGCTCAGCTATCTCCTCCCTGCTATTCAACGTGTACATTCAGCCAGTATGTATGATCTTCCAGAAGCACAATATCAGCTACCACTTATATGCGGATGATATTATGATATATACACAAATAGATGTAAACAATCCTAATTACAACCAATTAGAAGAATGCCTACACGAAATGCAAAATTGGCTCCAACGCAACAACATGTCCATAAACCACAAAAAAACTGAAGTAATGTTCATTTCAGGAAAACAGGGCTTCAATCCTCCTGCAACCATCACCCCGAACAACAACACCTATCACTCTAAAAATGAGATCAAATATCTAGGTGTATTGATTGATGATAACTTAAAAATGGACAAACACCTCCGGATGACCAACCGAGCAATATTTCACAAGCTGAGACTTCTACAACCGCTACGCAGCATCATTGACCAATCGGACTTCAGAACAGTAGCTCAGGCTCTCATCATTCCCCACCTTGACTACTGTAATGCCATATTACAAGGCCTACCGAAGAAAACCTTAAACATCCTACAAATGGCACAAAATGTATCAGCCAGGATTATTATGAACAAGAACCTGGTAGATCACATCACACCAGTCCTGATTGAGCTTCACTGGCTCCCCATCACTGCACGAATAAAATACAAAATACTAGTAATAACATTTAAAATTATCCACAAAGTATCCCCTTCTTTCCTCTCTAACCTTATCACCACACAACCCCTCAACAGAAGCAGACGGACCACTAACCTTAACACCCTCTGCGTACCAAGTAGCATAAGAGCAGTCAAAGAACGGACGAGCAACAGAGCCTACACGTATTCAGCACTCATGCTCTGGAACCAGCTGCCTCATGAAATACGTCTGATCAAAGACCTAAAGGACTTCAGGAAAAAGCTTAAGACCCACCTGTTCCAGTCTCATTACGGCATCACCTAGGCAGATTCAACTCATATCATATCCCATCGTGCCTACCTTTCCTCTGATCAATGAATAACGGCCTTCCATACTGGTTATAGAATACTATATTTTTTGGAAATACTTCATGCATCTATGGATCTTTAAGATGTATATATGTATATATTCTAACCCCCTTGCTCATCTACAAATCTAATATACTCCCCTCTGATCAAATGTATAACTGTACCATATGTGGCTTGGCAAGATAGAAGGTCAACGCAAAAGAGGAAGGCCAGCAATGAGATGGATCGATGTGGATTGATGTGTGCTCCTCCCTGTAATCAGATTGTATACTTAAACTGTTCTGAACATCCACCCTTGTTTCACAAGTAGACCACTGCTGATCGCTGGAAGTAGCGGTATACAAATTTATGACAAATAAATAAATAAAGATCAAGTGGACCAACAGCCGTTTCAACCTGTACCTTATGATCGGGAACCATTGGTGATGAAAGAAGAAGTTGAAGCAGCATTGAAAGCCTTATCAAAGAACAAAGCACTAGGCATTGATGGCATTCCTATAGACGTATTGCAGCAATCTGATGCAGCTGTTACCATACTTACAAGGCTCTGCCAAGAAATATGGAAGACATCATCACGGCCAACTGACTGGAAAAGATCTGCGTTTATACCAATACTAAAGAAAGGTGATCCAACTGACTATGGAAATTATCACACAATCGCTCTGATCCCACATGCCAGCAAGATTCTACTGAAGATTATTCAAAAGAGACTACAACCATACCTGGAACAAGAACTACCTGAAGTGCAAGCAGGTTCAGGAAAGGGCGAGGAACGAGAGACATCATTGCGGATGTGAGATGGATCCTTGAAAAGACTAAAGAATACCAAAAGGATATCTATTTGTGCTTTATCGACTATAGCAAGGCTTTTGACTGTGTAAACCATGAGAAACTCTGGGCCACATTAAGAAGCATGGGTATACCAGAACACCTGATCGTTCTCTTGCGCAATCTGTACATTGATCAAGAAGCAACAGTTCGAATGGAACAAGGAGAAACAGAATGGTTTTTACGAGTAATAAGCAAAGGTGTAAGACAAGGCTGCATACTTTCCCCCTACCTGTTTAATTTATATGCAGAACAAATCATCAGAGAAGCAGGATTGTATGAAGACAACAGAGGTGTGAAGATTGGTGGAAGACTCATCAACAACCTTCGCTATGCTGATGATACCACATTACTGGCTGAAAGTGAAGATGATCTGAAACATTTGCTTCTCACAGTCAAAGAACATAGTCTCAAAATGGGCCTGCACCTTAATGTAAAGAAGACAAAGATCATGACAACTGGCATAATCAACAGGTTCATCGTTGAAGGAGAAGAAATTGAAATTGTGAACAACTTTTACCTACTTGGATCAACTATCAATAAAGAAGCAACAAGTAGTCAAGAAATCAGACGACGCATTGCTTTTGGCAGAATGGCTATGAAAGACTTGTTCAAGCCATGGTATTTTCAATAACATCATATGGATGTGAAAGCTGGACAGTGAAAAAGACAGACAGGAAGAAAATTGATGCCTTTGAATTATGGTGCTGGCGGCGAATACTGTGTATACCATGGACTGCCCAAAGAACAAACCAGTCGGTACTAGAGGAGATCAAGCCTAAGCTTTCTTTAGAAGCTCAGATGACAAGACTTTGACTTTCATACTTTGGGCACATCATGCGAAGAGAGAGATCATTAGAGAAAGACATCATGCTTGGCAAGATAGAAGGTCAACGCAAAAGAGGAAGGCCAGCAATGAGATGGATCGATACAATAACAGCAGCTACGGGTACCAGTCTGTCAACAATGAGCCGCCTGACTGAAGACCGAACACAATTTAGGATAGCTATCCAGAGGGTCGCAATGAGTCGACTCCGACTCGACGGCATTTAACAACAACAAGTCTGTCCTCATATGCTTTATAATGAAGACCATTAACTATTTTAGTAGCCACCCTCTGCACCAATGCCAACCTATTTATATCCTTTTGAAGGTGCGGTCTCCAGAATTGCACACAATACTTCAAATGAGGTGACACCAAAGACTTATATAGAGGCACTATCACCTTTCTTTTTCCACTGGCTGTTGCTCTCCCTATGCACCCAAGCTTCCTCCTAGCTTTCGCCATTACCTTTTCTACCTGTTTAGCTACTTTAAGATCATCAGACACAATCACGCCTAGGTCCTGCTCTTCTTTTGTGGACAGAAGTACTACACTCGCTATACTATATTGCTCCCTTGGATTGCTGCAGCTCAAATGTTATATATTTTTAATAAAAGTTGTAATTTTTGTCATAAATGTTAATAGTGTTTTAAATAATTTATAATTATTTTATATTATTTTATTTTAG
Source organism: Ichthyophis bannanicus (assembly GCA_033557465.1). Taxonomy (NCBI): domain Eukaryota; kingdom Metazoa; phylum Chordata; class Amphibia; order Gymnophiona; family Ichthyophiidae; genus Ichthyophis; species Ichthyophis bannanicus. The sequence continues at coordinate 706,828,003 of CM066031.1, forward strand.
AAGCTCAGATGACAAGACTTCGACTTTCATACTTTGGACACATCATGCTTGGTAAGGTAGAATATCAATGTAAAAGAGGTAGGACAGCAATAAGATGGATCAATACAATAACAGCAGCTATGGGAGCCGCCTGACTGAAGACCTAACACAATTTAGGACAACTATCCAGATGGGCGCCATGAGTTGACACCGACTTGACGGCACTTAACAACAACAAATAATTATTATTTCATATTAAATATATTTAGAATGAAACATCCTTAATTTTAATTTTTTCTTTCATTTATGGCTAGCCTACATGATATTTTAATAACCTTTTGATTTTTATTTTAACTATTATTTTGTATTGAATTACACTATATTATTATTCTTTAAAACCCTTCTTATGCAGTAGACCCAAACTTTTTAAGCAATGTGGACTAAAGTTGCTTCTGGGGCCCATCCAGGATTAAGGGCCCTGAAGCTTAAGCTTCATTAGTTTCATAGAAGATCCGCCCCATGGCTCCTGATGCACATACAGACATACAGCCATCCACCACATACATACAGCTGCCCAAGACACACATACATAAACACACACAACATATACATGCCTGATTCTGCAAATGGGGGGGAAACGTGCCATTGGGTCACTGTGCAAGTGTAAACTTATCAACCTGTTTCATTTAAATGACTAATCTAGCTACTCCTAGTAATTCCACAAAATGGACGCAACTAACTACTAACAGAGCTTTTGTGTCTTATGCTCCCAAATGCTGGAACAAACTCCCCCCCCCCCCCCCCAGCATCAGATCAATCAGGGACATCATGCAATTCAGAAAGGCCATTAAGCACTATTTATTCACTTTGCACTTCAACCTACCATACCTACCTTAGCATTGCCTTCCACCTGACCACCCTTAATTGCCTTTCACATAGCTATAACCCAGAACAGAGGTAATAAAACTGCGGAAAGTGCTGCTTTTCTGTAAATATCAGGCCACAATGTTACCTGTTTAACTGTATATAGTTTTCCCCTGTTCATACCCAGTTTATATACCCTGTTATCTGTAAACCTATGTCAGTTTTATCCTGTCTAGGTAATATGTTGTTTAATGTAAACCGCACTGATGATGAATAGTGCGGTATATAAAAACTGTTAAATAAATAAATAAATAAATCTAGTTTGGAGGTGATTTTTGAAGAGTTCCATATTGTTTACACGTGTAAAAAATATACAGTATTTACACTTGCAAATTGGCATGCACATATATGTAGTAGTTTTAGAACAGGCACGACTTATACATACATGCATGGCATAGAAGTATTAAAGGAGGTGTGTTCGGAGGATGGCTTGGGAAGAATCCCAATGTATTTGTGTGTCCCTGTCAGGGCCGTACCAAGCATGAATCATGCCCTGTGCAACTTGCACATCGGGTGGGGGTGGGGGTGGGGGTGGGACCCCCCACACCTCCATCCCACCTCCATCCCGGCACTTTCTGGATGGCAGCAGGAGAGAAGAGGCACACCCGATGTGCAGTCGCCGGCACTCTAAGCAGATCTGTCCCTCCTTGCTCTGACATCGTGTCAGAAGAGGGAGAGACCAGACCTGCTTAGAGTGCCACGAGAAAGCTTAAGGGGTGCATTTCAGCTGTCTGCCGTTGTTTGCCGCCGCTGAAAGAAGAAAACGTGGCAGCAATAGGCAACGGCAGACAGCTGAAATGCACCCCTTAAGCCTTTTTGTCCTGTGTGGCTGCACCGCTCGCACAAGGCTAGGTACGGTCCTGCCACTTCCCACGCAGAAGGGTTGGCATTTAGGTGATGGCTGCTTGATCAGTTCTCTGCAGATGTATACATATGGTACAATTTACATGTAGACGTAGCAAAATTGGCACTTAAGCTTACACACAGCGCTACTTACACATGCAAAGCCCTGGCTGTTTCAGTTGTGCATGGTACCAAATATACATGCTTCTTCAGCAGTGTTATATGTATTTTAGAAAAGGTTTTGCTTTCATCAAGCAAGGGGGTTTTGGTACACACGGACTTGACTTCTGTTTTCTGACCTATGTAACCTCTACAAAGTTATCCTCTGGGGCTGTGCAACCCTGGTATTTCAGTAAACCATTTTCTACCTAGATGAGAAGGAAGCATGAATACAAGTAATGCCATCTACAATATTTTGGGACTTGTTTCTCTAGCATACTAACATTCAAATATATGGAAGAAGAGGAGCTTCATGGTATATGTAACTGGGAGGTAGATATGGTTTTCTTCTGGACTCAATATAACTTGAAACTGGAGGTCTGTGTTAATGATGAAGTCAACTATGAGACTATGGGGGTCTATTCTGAACAACGAATAGCGGGGATGGATATCCCATCTCCACTATTCATCTGTCTTTCCCGTCCTCACCAAGCTTTCATATTAACAGGGAGTTTGTACAGGGAGGTTTGACTGGGGCAGGAAAGGGGAGGTGCGGAGGTGGAGTTAGGGTGGGCAGTGGGCGGTCTGCAGCCCTGGATGTACAGGGCCGATTCTGATGTCAGCCCTGTACATCCAGGGCCGACAGAGTAGACAGGGAACTTATTCCACCTCTGAGGTGGAATAAGGACCTCTAGACGGAGGGAGGGATGATAGGCCCGGGGCGCATCAAAGGGTGGGGGGTGCAGGAGATTCCCTTAGCCTGACCCTGGCCTTGGCAGGCCAGATCAGGGGTCGGGCTGCGGGGAATGCAAAAAGTAGTCAGCAGCTGGGGATCATGGCTCCTGAATGGAGCTGCAGTGCCATGGCAACCGGATGCCATGGTGCCGCGGCTCCATTCAGGAGCCTTGACTGAGTTAGCCGGGCAGAAGCCTGTACATGCAGGCCGACTGGAATCAGATCCGGGCCTGTACGTACAGGCCTAGATGGGATCAGAATCCCATCTACCTCTGTGCGTCCTGTTCCGACCGGATGCACAGCGGGCCAGGAAGTCCAAATTGGAATAGACCTACACCTGATCAAGCTATATACAAAGGATTTTGGATGCAAAGTTTGCACATTGCTCCGATGCACCTGTTTTCTTATCAGAGAAACCTGCTCCTCTGCACCTGAGGAAAGAGTTTTTACAAATAAATTTAAAAAAAATTTTTTACAGTAAAATTTGCTTTAAACTGATGTCTACTGTGCCAGAGTGTGTACTTTGGGTGCTTTCCTCTTCTGCCCTTTGTTTTATATTCATAAAGCACCAGCTAATGCATGATGCTATGGAAATAAAACATGGTGTCACTCACTGTACACAAGCTGCTGCTCTTCTCAGACTTTATGCACCCAGTGAGCCTGAGTTGTACGTGCTATTGCATCTTGCCTTTATTTTAGAGCAGAACTAATTTGCCATATCCCCCAGAGCAGAATTCGCAACCAGCCAAATAGCTTAAATGGGCCCCATGAAACAAGTTCAGATTTTCTTGGTGCATAACTGAACGGCATAAATTCAGGAAAGGGACAGTTTCATGAGTTCATTTGGTTTCTTTTTTCCTGTTTTTGTCTGCTTCTGTGGTTGTCCTGCAGAGGGCACAGTGCAGGGAGTTTGCTGTGGCCTTGCCTGCAATACTGAGCCATGTTCTGTTGCAGATGGAAGAGGGGGGGAACTAAAAAGGAGAACTGTTCATTCTGCTCTGGCCTCAGGTGATCATGATGTGCCGGTTCTTTGAGAAAAAAATGTGGAATGCCTTTTTATAAGCATTTCGCAACTCAACTCATTTGTATTGACATTGCACGTTAATCTAAACATGTGTGTCACCTGCTTCTGCAGAATTGGAAAGTGGGCATGGATGCCAACACTCCCTGACACTAAGAGGCATCTTCCTGTCTTAGATAAAAGGCCTTTCTAAATTGACGCCGTACTGGAGTTTCCAGTGCAAGGCATGGTCTTATTTATTTATTTAACAATCATTTATATACCGCATTTTCCAGAGATCAGTTGCGGTTCACAATAAACAACAATCAACAAAGCAGAGTTTGTTTTACATGTAACATCTTATAACCACAAGCAATATTATAAGTAAACAGCAAATGTTAATACTGAACAGAACAGAACAGTGAAAACTATATACATTATATACAGATACACATTATGTAGGGCTTTAGCATTGTGCATAGTACAGTTTCAGCTAGGTGGAATTGTCTGTTTAGGTCGTTGGATCAACTCAGACAAAAACTGGTTAGCCTTTATCTAAATCAATTGAGGGATGATCTGTATTGTTGTATGGTCTTGTGCCTCTTAAAGAGAGATACATACGATCTGACACTAAAATGAAAAGAGCATGAGGTATCACTTTCAGCACATGTATAATGTAAGACTTTTGAAGTTAAAATAATCAGATACTTTGATACTCGCCAGAAAGGTCTTAAAGATCTGGGATCCTTATCACATTATAAGCCATAAGACTCTACTGCCTATCTTCTTCAGATCATCCATCCATCTCCCTCCCTCCCCCCTACCTTTTCATCTTTAGACTTATTCGAATGCTTTCTATGCTTCATTTATATTTTCTTGTATATCCATCTTTTTCTCATTCTGTGCTGACCCGAGGAAGAGGTTTTAGCTCCCGAAAGATAGTCCAATAAAATAGTATCACCTTATACATTGCAAAACCGGCTGAAGTTAGGGCAGCTATTTAGCCATCTTAACTATAACTGGTTAGGATTAGCAGCCAGCGGTCACCCTCACTCCGCCCCGAAGCTAGCCGGTTAGCGTCGGGGTGCTTAACTGGGTTAAGAGGGGATATTCAACAGCACTAATGGTTTAGTGCTGCTGAATATTCCAGTCACCGTGGTTTAACTGGTTAGCAGCTCTTCTAACCGGTTCAACTGCTTTGAATATTGCCCCACACAAGTTGATATTCAAAAGCGTTGTCCTTAGAGTTGCAGCACCCATTCTACAGATAAGTTCCCCGTCCATCAATTTCTAGCAGCGCGATCCAGTGCAGAGCAAGGCAGAAAGCGCTAACGTTTGGTCCGCAATCCGAACAGCTATGCAGATCAATTTAGGATGGCAAAAGGGCTGTCGTAAGGCAGCTAAATATCCCCAGCTATCTATATAGCGCTGGCACTCACCGTTGCCCATGAATATTCAGTGCTACCACTTCTGCAGATGCTGGTGGTGAATATATGTGAAATATTTAAAGCTGCAGATGGCATTTTAAAAGAAATGCTGACCACAGCGTTTGAATACTGACACAATAATTTGTATTAACCTTTGTTTCTGTCCAGTACATGTTATTTGCTTGCAGCTTTGGGTATTATTCATATTTTGTTGAGACCTTTTCATTGGCAGCTCAAGGCGAGTTCCATTCACATCCCCCACAAGGCTTACAATTCAGAACTGTGACAGACTTGAAAGATAGCTGCTGGGACCAGGGCAGGTTTACCCCCCTCTCTCCGTCTGCTTCTCCACAGCATCCTCTCAATCTAGTGCCTCTGAATCGGGTGCGTGCAATTCTTTCATCTGCATAGCACTAGCCCCTCACGGAAATCAGTATACCCACAGTCATTTTCATGACTTATCTGGCCATTGTCCTTTAAGCCATCATCGTGCTCTTTGGGGGAAGGATAGCTTGGGTATGTTTGGGTTTTTTTGGTGGGCAAGAGGAGCACTCAGCAATTTCCTTGTACTTTTTCAGGTTCCTCATTTTGTTTTGATCAGTCCTTTTTGTGTTACCAGTTGCCATGAGCCTTCAATTCACAGATACCTGGGACTTCCCCCACTTTTCTAACACCCCCTCTCACAAGTCACAGCAAGGATAGTTCTCAACCAAAATCTCCAGACCCACTCTAAATGCATTTGTCTGCCCACAAGATGTCGTGCGATCATCAATACTCCCTCCACTGGCTGTGAGCCAAGATGTCATGGTTAAATGGGAATTATAAATTTAGAACTATTTATGAGACAATGTATAATAGGTGCAGGGCAGGAAAACTTGTTCTCCTAGTTGTAAATATGTCTGATAACTCTGAAAAGCAAAAGGTAGTAAACAGACTGGCTTGATACCTCAGTAGCAATGCTATGTGGGAAATCTGGGTTCAGCTCCAAGCAGGCCATTTGCTCCTTGAGCCAACTGGTTCTGGGCACACGGTGGAGGCAGTGTTCACAGCCCTTGAAGCAAGGCCCCTGCAAGGATATTAGGCAAACCCAGGCAAAATTTCAGCCTTCTTCCTCAATTAAAACTTTCAGGCCCAAAACATTTGCCCTTCCTTTCAAGATTTTGATCATTTGAATTTGAGATTTAATTAACTGTCTTTTGAAATCCAGGTGAGTTTCAACCACAAGTTATTTATGTATCAAAATGGATTTACAATCTAGGTTGCACCTGAGGTCACAAGAAGCAGCAATGGGAGAAGCAGAACTTGAACTCTGACTTCCCTGGTCCTCAGCCAGCTGCTCTAATCACTAGGCTACGCCTCCACTCAATAACTAATTAAATCCCAACACCCACCTTCTTAGAACAATCCTGTTACAATCAGAGTTGCCAAGTTATCCAGTTCCAGGAATGAGAGTTTAAGCCAGTTCTGGTTTCAAATTTGCTTTACAGTGCAGTATGGTATTTCTAGTCTCTGATTTTACCCACTGGAATCAGTGCTGTAGGTCCCATAATACATCATGATGAGACTGTCAGAAATCCAGGACTGACTTAAAATCTCATTCCTGGAACTGGGTAACTTGGCAACTCTGCAAAACGGATTATTTGAAAATTGCCCACCCTCCTTGCAGGACCTATTGTTTTGCTGGACTCCAGCTGCCCAGTCTTTAAACTAGCCCTGCCTTCAGGGGGGAAGACAAAGAATCTCAGTTATTAAATAATAACGATGCCTAGTGGCCAAAGTGCACATGCACCACCTTACTTAAAAAGCCAGTGATGGCAGGCTTAGTCAGGATAAAAGCTCCAGATACCACAGAGCAACAGAGACCACTTGCAACCGATGGTCCAAAGCAATATGGGATTTGTACACGGGTTAGCTTGGTTTCAGCACACAGCCAAGTTTGCACACTTTTAAGTTTACAACATTGGGGAGCAAATTTTCTGCGTTAGGCTTGTGTTAGAAAACCGTACACTGAGCTTTAGAGCACAACTCTAACGCACTGTGAAGCGACTGCACACTTTCAACAGTACTGGGCAGTCATTCCCCGCGGTCAGGGTTACAGCAAGGGAGTGCACAGATTTGAACTTTCAAAACCAAATGTGCCGGTTTGTCACAAAAAAGTATCCATCAGAAAATCAGTCAAAAACCAGTATACATTCCTGGGAGAACAGTCAAAACAACTAGCCGCATGGAGGCCAATTCAGATCGGTGGACGTCTGGGACGTGCAAAAGGTTGACGTGCCCCAAGCTCACCCAATTTTGCAACCATGCGAACTATACATTCCCGCGGTTTCAGAGAATCAGGGCACTTGGATGGGTCAGATGTGCCCCGATTCTGCAGTGGGGAACGTCCATCCATTTACCCGGCTATCCCTCAGTAGGCTCCTGCTGGAGCCCCGGTACCGTGGCGTCTCAATGTTATGGCACTGGGATGCCATGCAGGAACACAGCCAGCCCGACACTGTGAACATGCATTTCCCCCGCCACCCCAACCTCAAAGGGAGATGCCAGGGCCTACCCGCCTCTGCAAAGTGCGAGGGTGAAGGGTTCCTGGCTTGATCTCCGCTGATTGTCGGACTTATTCCACCTTGAGGGTGGAATAAGTCAGACGTCCATCTTTGTACTGTCGGATGTACAGGGCTGCGACCGGAACAGGCCCTGTACGTCTGGGGTCGTGGGCCCGCCTCTGCTCTACCCATTCTCTGCCCTGTCGCTGCCCCTTTCTGTCCCCATCCGGAGCTCCCCACACAAAGGCCCTATACACGCGGGGAGCTATCGGGCCAGAATAGCAAATAGCAAACCGGACGTACATCCACGCTATTTGCTGTTTGGAATAAACCCCCATAGTATAGTTCTGCTTGGATTATCGGTGCAAGCCCTGCAGATAGAGGCTACCAGTGTTTTTTGCACCAATGCAGTTGTCCTCCTTGCTATGCTCACATATGCGTGTATATATAAATCCAAATTATTGTTTGAAGTATAATCTTATGATCATACAGCCATGCAATATCATTTTTGACACACTGCACAACAAAGATAAACAGTTCTCCTTATGGTATATATTAAAATAAAATAAATACTATCCAGTGTACAGTACAATTACCGTCTTCCAGGGTACACAGAATTATTTAAGTCATTGCAGTCTCTTCCTCTCCAGTCATATCCTCTCATGTACTGAAAACCAAAACAAGCACAAGTCAGGAGGCACTTATTTTTCTCTTTGCTTCTGAAAAAGACTCTGCAAGTGCCCAATGAAACAGAAACACAAGTTTCTCAAGCAATTCTCGCTGCCTGTGACACCCAATTAGTTCATGGCAGAACAGCCCAACTACATGCATTCAATTCTTCAAAAGGAAGTCGCCCCCACTATCATTTTCAGTCTCTAGAGCAGGGATTCTCAACCCAGTCCTCAGGACACACCTAGGGGTATGTCTACAAAGCAGCGGTAGGGGCCTCCGTGCAATATCGGAGCCGTGACCCCATTAAATTCAATGGAGACGCAACTCCGATATTGCACGGAGGCAGCTACCGCTACTTTGTAAACATACCCCCTAGTCAGTCAGTTTGTCAGAATAACCACAATGAATATGCATGAGAGAGATTTGCATGCACCACCTCTATTGTATGGAAATCCATCTTATGCATATTCATTGCAGTTATCCTGAAAACCTGACTGGCTAGGTGTGTCCTGAAGACTGGGTTGAGAAGCCCTGCTCGAGAGCAAAGTATGGTCATCCTTTTTTTCTGGTCCATGAACTCATCCCCTATAGCAGGCATGTCCAACTTCGAACAGGTCATGATCTACTTTTTCCGGCCAAAAGTGCAGGTGATCTACCACCATGAAAATTAAGTTTCAAATTAGTTTCAAATTAAATTTTAACCCAATAAAGTTGGAGGATTCCCCCCCCCCTTTTTTTAATGAACCTTCTATCATTTACTTGAATGTGATCAGCTGTTAAGCAAATTAAGCAAAAACAAAACAGAGAGACGAAGATCCAGTAAGAACTGCGAGGGGAAATGGAAAGTACATTTTTTCTTAAAGTTTTATTGAGTACTTACTTTCGTTAACTGTCTTAATAACTTTCTTTAACTTTTATTGAATAATTTGTGTTAAATTTAGGTTGAGTATTGATCCAGGCTGATCTTGCACAATCTTTAATATTTTGCTCTTGCTCATTAGTGAGACGTCTCAGCCTGCATTTCATCCACCAGCTTTTTGAAGTTGGGTGAATATTGCGTGAGGGCCAGTCTCAGGGAATCCTGGAGATGTTCATCTGTCACGTTGGAACATTGTGTACTCTTTGTCATTTTCAGATGGGAAAACGCAGATTCACACAAATAAGTTGAACCGAAACAGGCATGTACAGCTTCACTGCATCTTCTCAAGTTGGGAAATTTGTCCCTAGGCACTAGCTTCCAAAACAATTCTTGCTCAGCACACGTCTTGAGAAAAATGTCATTTTTAAGTGTTAATATTTCGTTTTCAAGAGATGGCTTGTTCAATGAGTAATTTTTACTGATAGCAGCTGCAGTTTCTTTAATGTCCACATCGACTTTGAATGGGTATGACAAGTACTCCACAACTGTTCCAATTTTTTGGAAGTCACAGAATCTATTTTCGAATTCCTGGATAACAGAACAGATTTCTGTCACATACTTCTCGTTCTGAAAAACGAAATTTGTTATTGTCCCAGATGGTCCTGCGTATTAGGAAAATGATCAAAAGTGTTTGCAAGGCTAGGATGAAACTGTACTCATCATCTCGCCAATGCATTTGTTTTTACCTTGTAGTTCAAGGTTCATATCACTTAGTTCGCCTGTAAAGTCAGCGAGAAATGCCAGATCACATAACCACTCCTCATCTTCCAACTCTGGTTGGTCATCTCCCCTCTCCTTCAAAAAAACTTCTTATTTCATTCAGCAAATCACAAAATCTTTGCAGAAATTTGTGCCTACTTAGCCACCTTACATCTGAGTACAAAATTATTTCCGTTGCCCCTTCATCAAGAGTAAGATTGAAAAGCCGTCTTTGAAGTGATCTTCCACAAACTGAATTTACAATTTTGAAAGTGATGTCCATGACAGTCTTTATATTAGTCTCTTGCTTGCCAAAACTTGCTGGTAAGAAAGGATATCTGGGAAGTCGTCATGCTGCCTACAGAGGGCTATGAAACTGTTAACCTCACCTGTCATTGCTCTTGCTCCATCAGTAGTTATGGAAACAAGTCTATGCAATGGAAGATTACACTTTGTCACAAAAGAATGGAAAAAACTGAATATTTCCTGACCGGTAGTTCTCCCTTTTAAAGAAATCATTCCAAGTAGTTCTTCTTTAACACTGAAGTCTTCAAAAACCATCCGGATAGTGACTAGTAACTGGGCTATGTCTCTTATGTCTGTAGATTCATCCAGTTGGAGTGAGAAAGCAACACAATTTGAAACATCCTCCAACAATTGTTCAGTTGTGTCTCCACACATCTTTTCTATTTGCCGCACGACGGTGTTTCTTGACAATTGTACATCTTGAATAGCAGCTATGATCTCTTTCTTATTTTTAAATCCTTCAAAAAGATTGTCAGCTGCTTCAAGAAAACAATCTTTTACAAATTCCCCTTCAGTGAAAGGTTTGCATTTCTTTGCGATCAGGTTGCTGACCTTGAAAGATGCTATGGTTGCATTGACCGAATGTGACCTTGGCTTCTCCATCAACTGTTGCTGAGTAGACAATTTTGATTTAAGTTCTTTGAGCTTCAGTTTATGAATTTCACTTTTGGGTGGAAAATCAGCATCAAACTTATTGCTATGCAGAGCCTTATAATGACGTTCCAGATTACCCTTTTTGGGCAAGGATACTGAGGCGTTACAAATTAGACAACAACACTTGTCTTTCACCATGATGAAGAAGTAGTCCATTTCCCTTCATCATGAAAGTGGTAGGTTTTGCTCTTCTTTGGAACACTCATCTTCGTTATACTCGGATGGCTGGATGTAAGAAGGCCAAATCTGCTAAGTTAGTATAAACACTGGCTGAATCTGGTCCAAAACTATCACTGTCCCAAAGTATTAAAGATCAACAGGAACTGAAGACCTCTGGATGATGTGCAATACAAGGACTGGAGATGCCAAAACCACACATGCAGTTCTAAAAGTGAAAATAAGCATTCATCATACTGGCACCAATAATCAAATACCATAAAAAAACTCAAACACCTGTCCAGCAAACCAGATAAAATCAAATACCGCCAAACAAGTTCAAATAACACCACACGCAATTTAATAAATTCTGCACAAAGTGTAGAATCAATGCAAAGGCAAGGTGAAATAAAATTGCAGTGTAGAATCAACGCAAAGGCTAGACAAAATAAAATTGCAGAGGCAAGCAAAAGTCACAGTGGTTTGAACCAATTTGAAGGCAAGGCATAGGCAAGTTAGAACAAAATTGGAAAAGCCCACCAAAATCACCAAATTCTTGACACTTTGTTGTGTCTGCCCGAAAATGTTTAATGAAAGCGAACTATAAAGCGACCAACGACCAGCACACGACACAGTATGGTAAGTGTATTCAGGTAAAGCCCGGGCGAATAGATATCACCCGGTATATAACACACTTCTAAGGGGTGTTGGGGCGGGGGCAGGAACGGGTGATTCTGAGAGGCAGGAGACCAGGTATGACGCCGGGCCTGTGGCATCTCGTCGCGCGGCGTGGGCAGCGGCCCCCTGGGATACCCACAAACTATTGGCACGAAAACAACAAGCGCCCCCAATACACCCGCAGGCAGGGAAAAAAGACAGGCAAAGGATCAGAAGCGGCAGCAAACCCTCGGCAGATGAGCTGCCGGCACGAGCTCTCTGTTAGCGACGGGGCGAGCTGCTGGAGAGATGGAGCCAAGTGGGGCTGGTGATCTACCTCTGACCCCTCCGCGATCATCAGGTAGATCGCGATCTACCTGTTGGACATGCCTGCCCTATAGGATGAACATTCTGCTCCCCTCAACAGCCAAATAATGCAATTAAGAATTAAGTGCCAGAGTTTCTTTGGGGTCCTCCTAACTTTAATTCATGTCTTAGGGGATAGTATTAAACTACTGAATGGAGAAAAGAGTGTTGACCACGGCAATCCTGTGCATGCAGCACAGACTAACATTTCAGACTAGCAGAAACACTGCATAGTTAAATGCAGATATTGGATGAGGTCAAGGCAAGATTCTGATTTTTACTATTGTGCTCCAAGCCAGTAGTTCTCAACCCAGTCTTTGGGGCATCCTGCCAGTCTGGTTTTCAGGATATACCCAGTGAATATTTCTGAAAGACATGTCCATGCAAATCCACTTCATGCGTATTCATTGTGAATATCCAGAAAAACAGACTGGCAGGGTGTTGGGAACCCAACCTCTAATCCAATGACAGATATTCAAATTATGGGCTCCCAAGCAACAATTTTGAAAGGTCCGCAAAGTGGGGAAGTCCACGTCAGAAAATTCAGGAGCAGCTGCAAGTGGACCTCCTGCTTTCTTGAGCCCCCTCCAGTGTACACAATTTACACCACTGCTCTAACCCCTACCAAAAACAATTACTTTTTTTTTTACGGCATATGTGTGCCATGGAGATTCTGAGTGCCACAAAACAGAGGGATTTACTTACTGATAAAATACTGAAGTTATCTTCATCAAAGTCTTCAAGAGGTACATCATTTTCTATTAAACTATGGATTCACATAAAATAAAGCATAATTCAGTAATCAGTGAAATATCTTTTTTGACATTTCAAGAGGCTTTCATTTTAAATCAGCTTGACCAAGGTACAATATACATGCGGAAGGTTAACATTTTAACTTAGAAATCCAAACAGTTTCACATAAAGGAAAGTCCCATATGTACCAATATGTCCAAACATGCAGCAAAATCTACAAATCTCGTTTTTAACATTTTCCAAGAATATATGAGAAAGCTCCTCCACACATCCAATAAAAGGGAAGAGAGAAAAGAAAGGTAAGAGGGGCTGTATCTTAAAACTGTCCAACAAAACAACTGGGGAAATAGTGTAGTTACTCACCTGTAACAGGTGTTCTCCGGGGACAGCAGGAATCAGTCCTCACATATCAGTGATGTCGGCACCAACGAAGCTCATGTGGAAGCATCTCCCCAGCTTTCAAAGAAAGCCTTTGGAAGATGCACCATGCATGCGTGGTCCACTTCCCGCCGAAGGATGCCATCTTGCCTCAGTCTAATGACATAGTCTAAAGACGGCAAAAATAAAATACGGTAAAGAAGCAACTCCAAGGGAGGGTTGTGAGGACTGATGCCTGCTGTCCCTGGAGAACACCTATTACAGGTGAGTAACTATGCTTTCTCCAGGAACAAGCAGGAATTCAGTTCTCACACATGGCACTCCCCAGCTACAGGCTACCGAGAACCTGTAAAAACGCCATGGCGATCTGCAGAGAGTGAGCCGTAATCAGCAGCAGTTGAGTCCCTACTGAGAGACTCTCAAGACCCAAGTGTCCGGCAGAGAACCAGCACTCTGGTAGCCTGAACACAAAAGGGTCAGAGGGCAGGAGTTGCCTACAATCCAAAGAGATTACGGAGTATGGCCTGGCTGAAGGCACTGTCCTGTTGGGACTCCCTCTCCAGGAAGTAGTAAGCTGCGAAGGTATGGACCGAAGACCAGGTGGCGGCCCGGCAGATTTCCATTATGGAGATGGAGCACAGATTTGCCGCAGAAGTAGCCATGGTCCTGACGAGGTGCACTATGACCCTCTGGTCCAGTGAGATCCCTACTTGCTCGTAGGCAAGGGTAATGCAATCTGCCACCCAAGTGGACAGAGTTTGCTTAGTCACTGGGAGTCCCAGATGGCTGGGGTCATAGGATACAAAAAGCTGTGGTACTTTGCGGTGGCCCTGAGTCCATTGCAGATACAAGGAAAGAGCTCTCCTACAATCCAGATTGTGGAGGACGGTCTCTGCCCTACCAGTGTGAGGCCTCGGAAAGAAGGTGGGGAGCACCACCACCTGGTTGAGGTGGAACGGGGACACCACTATCAGCAGAGTGCACACCACCCTGTTCTTGTAGAACCTTGTGTAGGGCAGTTCCGTCATCAGAGCCTGGAGCTCACTGACTCTGCATGCTGATGTGAGTGCTATCAGAAAAGAAATCTTCCAGGACAGATACCAGAGGTGACAGGCAGCCAGAGACTCAAATGGAGGCTTAGTGAGCTGCAAGAGTGCCACATTGAGATCCCACTCCGCCGCTAGAGGATGGATGGGGGTTTGGATAACATAAGGCCCCACAGGAATTGGGACACAAGGGGCTGAGCCGAGAGGGGTTTTCTCTCAATGGAATGGTGATGTGCTGCGATGGCGCTCAGGTGTACTCTGACCGAAATGGTTTAGTCCCACCTGCGATAGGTGCAGCAGGTACTGGAGCACCACTTGTACTGAGCAGGAGCACAGGTTTGCCCATCTTTATGTGCAGGCCTTACAAGAGGCCAGAAGAATCTCTTCCATGTTCCATGGGAGGTTGAAGGGGGCTGATGTTACCCTTTCAGTAGCCAAGCTGTGAGTGAGAGGGACCCCAGGTTGGGATGTAGGATAGAGCCCTGCTCCTGTGAGAGTAGCCCTGGGGCTCGGCCCAAGGGAATTGATGATGCTGCCGATAGGGAGAGGAGCAATGGAAACCAGAGCTGCCTGGGCCACTGAGGGGCTATCATTATTATAAGTCTTGGTGTTGCCTCGTGTCTGGGGACTCTTCGTCCTTGGTCTCCCATTTGGACTCAAAGTTTGAGTATGAGTCTGATGCTGCATGGTCACCTTGGTCAAGGTCCTATCCAGGCGGTCCGCAACCTCTGGAGGATCTGCGGTCCGAGCCACAGGTGCTCACCAGGGAGGACCAGTGCCACAAGGAACGGGACCGGGATTGGGATCTTGTCCAGAGCCGGGGGCTCTCTCAAGGCCAGTAGCGCTCAAGGATCAGCTCGACATCTGGGGAAGTTGAACTGGACAAGCTGGACTTGAACGCCCACTGCATGGCCACGCAGATATATTGCTCTCTAGGGCCGCCATTCTGGTTTCCATACCCGCTGGTTCTGCATTCTTTGACGCAGGCACAGAGGGCTTTGGGTCCAGCGTCAGTACTGTCAAGGGGGAGTCCTCGATGAGGATGGCCTCGGAGGTCCGAGGCCCATCAGCAGGTGCCGATGACTCCTTACGGGGCAGCTTGGAAGGTCACTCCTGCCCTGACTCCTTGGACTCACACCTGGGACTGCGTGTCCTGGGGTGGGAATTATCCTTCTTCCCAGATCCATTGTCCGAGGTGGTCTTTGAGGGTTTCTTCTTCTTGTGTTCCACCTCCAGGGATTTCTGCTTGGAGGAACAGTCACCGTGGGACTCCAAAGAGGTTCTGGCTTTGTGGGGTACCGAGGTATCGGAGGGGGCCCTGGAGCATGGTGTCACTGGAGACTCCAGCACAGAGTCCGACTGCTGCTGATGTCAATTCTTTAAGGCCTTTGACGTCATAGTTCTACAGAGTTTGCAGTCTGAGTTGCTATGCTCTGAACCGAGGCATCAGAGGCAGCAGTTGTGTGGGTCAGTGAGTGACATCATTTTGCCACACCAGTCACAATTTTTGAAGCCACAGGAGGCCATCAGAAAAAAGGGGTCCCCGTTGTTTGGCAGGAGTCTGAGGCCTTTGGCTGAAAAAGGCCGCAAACACCTGTCGAGGATCACCTCAATGAAAAAGGTTAAAAACAAATAAATGAATCCGAGAAGCGACACCAAGGCAAGCTGGCTTGGGGGCGGGAAGGAACTGCTGTGCAAACCGGACAAAATTTAACAAAAAAAATCACACTTTTTCCATGGAAACTGGACAATGTCCGATGGACTCCACGAAAAAAAGGAGACTGAAATAAGAAGGCACTCTTAGGCGGGAAGTGGACTACGCATGCGTGGAGCATCTCCCAAAGGCTTTCTTTGAAAGCTGTGGAAATGCTTTCGTGCGGGCTCCATTGGCACTGACGTCACTCATATGTGAGGACTGACTTCCTGCTTGTTCCTGGAGAACACCTTCATCATCCTTCATCTAGGAGTATAAGCTTTGGGGCCAGTATTCGGCCCATAGCAGTCAGCAGTTTTTTTGTTTAAAATACTGGTAAAAAAAAAATAAAAAAGTTGCTATCCAGATACTGGGTGGCATCAGCACTGTCCCGATAGCTGCAATATTTATTAGCTATCCAGACAGGCTTTTTTGCGGTGCTAAGTTATGTAGATTGCTATATGGATAGCAGCCCTGAAAATCGCTGTTATCCAGATAAGTGCTCTCTGTGTCCCACCTCTACCCCCAGCACTATCCTGATAGTGCCACTGAATAATCCTCTCAGCGGGACTTATCCGATTAATAGGTCCTTAATAGGTCCTTTAACTCTTTTGAAATATCGACCCCTTTATCCACAGGGCACCCCGCCTCCTCAAACATCTT
Organism: Ichthyophis bannanicus; assembly: GCA_033557465.1. Lineage (NCBI taxonomy): Eukaryota > Metazoa > Chordata > Amphibia > Gymnophiona > Ichthyophiidae > Ichthyophis > Ichthyophis bannanicus. The sequence continues at coordinate 706,844,575 of CM066031.1, forward strand.
CTTGTGCTTACGCCATGCCATAAGCCTTTCCATATTATGCAGCTCCCACTTTCCCGACAGCCAATTAGCCAAAGGTTACCTACTTCCACGCTGCAGCCAGATTCAACTTAGCTGCATTAAGGAAGTGTTTAACTGTTAATCTCTTTTCAACATAAAGGTTGGGAATGGTCATGTCAAGCAGAAAGACTCCTGGGTTCCAGAGAATCTCCATCCCAGTGATCAGCTTTATTCTCTATTTAATCGCCTTAAAATATGTTTGTATTCTCGGTCAGCCCTATAACTCTTCAGCACAGACTTTTTATTTCCTGCAAGAATATCCATAGTATAGAAAATATCACAATCAGTGTTCTTTTTTTAAACATCAGCCAGAGTGTTTAAATCATCCAGGTATATTTAGTGCTGCTTTCCAGATAGTAAGTGGTGCTGAATACACATAAAGAGTGCTGACCACTGTCGCTCTACGTATTATAGAGATATTCAGCCTGTCATCTGTATAGTGTAGTGGTTTAATTTAGGAAATCCTATGCAATACAGATAGTGGCTGAATACTGCCAACTATCCGTAGCGCTAGGCAGAATGTCCATGGCTGTGGCCTGGCACTATCTGTAAGAATTTCCAGTGTCTTTATCCAAAACATGTCGCTGAAAATTCACAGCTAGGGCACTTATGTGTACAATGGCTGCTGCTATAGGGATAGGTGCTTTTGACTATCGGGTAAACTGACTTTACATGGTGGGCTTGTTTCTAACAAAATGAGAGGTAGCCTAATTATCTGTCTGGGGGGTATCGGAAATCTACTGCAAATAGCCCAAGCACTATCCGTCTAAAGCACACATTTATCAGCTGTGCAATGCTACTCGTTAAATTCAGAACGTATACAGGGCTATCACGAACCCAACATAGTCGTCAAACCTGGTAGCACCGGGGGGGCAAACTGTGTAAATGCCACTCTGCAGGATATTCAGCGGCACTAATATGGTATCGCTGAACATCTCCAGGTGTCATTGCTACACACCCCAATACTAAGCAGTTAGCATTAAGGCAAACCAGGGAGGGGCACAGTTGGCACCCATCGCTAACTGGGCAGCAATGGTGTTGAGTCACTGCCCAGTTAGTGATATGTGGCAAAAGTGAGAAGCAGGAGACCTTGGCCGTGTTAGCTAACTGGGCAGTGGCTCAATACCGCCGCTGCTGGGAAACCTGGCGGCAATGTTGCAAACCTGGAAATTCAATGCCAGGGCTGGATAAGACCCCTGCATTGAATATCCCGGTTTAAATTTCAGCGCCGGCGGCTAGCTATGTTAGCAACCTGCATTGAATATTCCCTCCCCTTAATGTCTTACCATAATGTCTGTATTTTCTGATGTCAAGGCATGTGACTCCTAAGCATCCCCTTGTGGAGGGTAATTTTATAACTGCCTACCTAATGTGTGAAGACCAAACAGGCACCTTTCTTAAGCCTATTTGATAAAACCTGGTGACTTTATAGAATACTAGCAGAAATTTAGCAGAAATTATGGTTATAATAAACCCATGTACATTTACATCAGCTTGAGAGTGGGTGTAACGGTATGTACATATGACATTTGAGATTGAGCATATTTTATAAAGTGTTTTACATGCTCAAGTGCTCTTACAAAATTGCCCAGGGGTATGTGAGCATAATAAGTAGGTGTATAGAGACATAGGGGGTCATTTTGGAAGCCCTATTCATGCTTTGGATGTCCGAAATCAGGCAAAGAGACATCCAAAGCCATTTTAGAAGCTGGCTCCGGAGACATCCCCAGCATGAGGACATCAAAGTCTGAACAGGGGCGTGGTGGGGCGTGGCCCGGGCATTGCCAGGAAATTAGATGTCCCCATCTGATCTCAGAAACCTCCCAGACGTTTGGTGTCCTGTCTAAGTTTACACCTGCTCGTTTTGACTGAAAAACATCCAGAGGGTGTAGAGGAGAAAGCACTCCATCGTCCCCAGTACTGAGCACAATTTCAGTGATAGCAGCAGTGGAATTTAAACCCTGGCATCGCTGTTCCTAGCTCACTACTCTAACCATTAGGTTATTCCTAGATGTCCAGATTCTGAAATACTATTCCGGGGGTGTCTATGTAGACGCCCTGCAAACGTCCATATTGAGCATGTCCACGTTTGTTAAATCATGTCTGCACATGGACATGCCTGCTTTTTTTCTCAGCTGTTCTGGCTTAGACGTCCCAGATTGAACTAGAATGTCCCTTCTAAAATTCCCCTCATAGAGTCTACTTTTACAAAATATGCATATAGGCATTCCTGGAAGTGAAAATAGGCAGAGCATGGGCAGGACTGGTGTTTATGTACACAGTTTAAAAAATACACAAATATGTGCCTACTCTTATCAGCACATACACACAATCACACTTGCCTCAGAGCAAGTGGAAATGTGTGGCCTGCTTACTCTGGGGCAATTTAATAAAGGCATGTAGGTGCATAAATTGCCTTTATATAATAGCCTTTCCTGCCTAGGTACCGTGTTATAGACTTAGGGAGATTCTGAGGCACAAATAGCAGGGATGTATGCCCTGCTTGGACGCACATCCCCACTATTTGTCCCCCTTGCCGTCCCTATGCAAGGCTCCCTTTATGAATAGCGGGGTTGTATGGGGAGCCTTAGACGGGGGCAGGCAGGAGATGGAGTGAGGACGGTGCGTGGGTGGGCATACTGGACATACAGGGCTGATTCCAAGGTCGGCCCTGTATATCCAGGGTCGGCCTTCTAGACAGGGAACTTATTCCACTTTAGAGGTGGAATAAGGCCCCCTGGATGTCAAGGGACAGTGGAGGCCGGCGGTGGCAGCAAGGTGAGGTGGAATAACGGGTTCCCCGCAGCCCGATCCTGGCCATGGTAGACCGGATCAGGGGTTGGGCTGCAGGGAAAGGGGGCTCTGTCCCACAGCCATTAATTGGGGCTCCTGAACGGAGCCATGGTGCCATGGCAACAGAACACCATGACATTGAGGCTCCATTCAAGAGCCTGACCTAGTTAGCCGAGGATCTGTAGGGCATGCGTCCCTTCAGAATCGAGGCCCGGCCTGCATGTACAGGCCAATAGACCCGATTCTGATCCCATGGGGGCGTCTGGGTCTACTGCTGTATGCCCCGATTCTGAGGGGCCATACAGGGGCTGGACATCCAGAAGGGAATAGGCCTCTTACCCTCTAAATAAACACAAGCAAGACAGGAAGCAGCAGGTAACATTAACCTTTATTTCTCAGGGATATTGTGAAAAGACATATATGCAAAAAGAGTAAAAACATGTAATATACATTTTATTACCACATATTCACCTTGATTCCGTGAACAGAATACGTTAGGGAATTACTCTTTACGAAACCGATCTACCCTCTAGAATGGTAGACAAATGGGTGAAGGGTCCGAGGGCACGTCTAATCCATAGTCCTCTGAGTGAGGAAAGAACTCTAACATGAAGCTTTTTGTAGCTTTCAGATCTCGTGGACAGCAATTACAGATGTGGAGTACGTTACCGTTATAACAGCACATATGTACGAAGGCTCACCAAGCAAGAGGCTAGAAATCACAGAGAACTACAATCTGAGATGCTTGCCCCCACCTTAGACATGCAAAGAGATAAAACCCTTGCATCTAGCGCATTACATCAAAAGATGGATCAACTGCACTACTGTATTTGCAGTTTAGCTAAGAATATGAACCCGTGGGAAGGGGTAGGAAGAATTCCTCATTCACTTAAGGAGAAGCTGACCGAGTATAAAACAGTAATTGAGAATATCCCTTATGGACACATTAAGAACTCCGTGGAAACTGGGGTTTTTGTTTATAAGAAGTAGACTATAGAGGGGCAGAAACATTATGAAAACGTGGAAATTCACAGCATTCTTATGGTCATTTAAACAAAAGGGTACTGACAGAAGGATGCTGAACAAAAAAACACATGTACAGCCCTCTGGTTTTTATATGCCCTCTGCCCTGTTTATATTTAAACAATGATGGATCTTTAATGCTCTCCCATGAAGAAATCTGGAATAATGCACTTCAAAAGAGTCAATGAAGCATAAGGATCTTTTATTAAATGCCGTGTGTTATGTATTTTATTTCCACTGCATGCACCGAGTTGAGTGTTTTGCATAAATGAGCGAATTCATTTGCATTCTAATTACTGCTGTTTGCACTTTGTTTTCATTGAACAATGACTTGATAAATGTTCAGTATTTTATCAATTCATAATGGCTTGAAATTCAGTAGTGCTCCTGAGCTGCACGAATGCTTTTGCACCATTCCAAATTTTGCAAGATGGAGAACTATAGGTACTGAACTAGACATGTATGAAAGGATGCATTTTAAGGTCAATATTCGGGCGCTGTGGGCAGTGTTCTTTTTTTCAGTGCCAGCTGCAGTAGTTAAAGAATTTTCCTATAGTCAGCGTCATTATTGGGATAGTGGCTGGCGCTGAACGCAAGGAATTGAAGGCTTATGTTTTCTGAAAGGGTTTTTAATTACAGTTACACTTTACATTTTTAGTTTTATGTTTTACATTTTATTGTTATCTTGATATTCAGTCCTATTGTCTGTTATTTAATTGTAGCCTGATAGTTACCAGTTGCCCAACAGGGATCTCTAGTTTAGGAAGTCAAACTCTTAGCTCACTGCCATTTTTATTTACGGGGGAATTTGCCTCTTATTTCCCTCCCTCCCTTCTTTCTTCCCCTCACCCACTCACCCCAGGGCTGGATTTTCTTAAGTAGTCACCCTAAGACACATAGTTGGTTGTCCTAAATTTGTGGAAAGCACACTTGTGTGCTTTTTGATCTAACAATTGTCCCATACTTAACACACTAATCAAAATGTTTTTTATTCAATGCTATAGCTCTGGTACTTTAATCCTCAGGAAAACAATTTGGAGCCTTCGAGCTTGTCCTGCTTGTCTTAAGCTATCTGCTATGGCAAAATAATTACTTCAAATAAGGGAAGAATTAGCTGCAATAAAACAAACCTCCCCCAAGATACAACTTCAAAACAATCCATTACCATTCCCACAAAGAATCAGCAATCCAGGAAAAAATGGATCACAGTGGGTTCTGGCAGGTTACAACCCGAACACAAGGCCACCCATTCCACCTCAAGATACCCTTGCTTAATACCTTTTCTGCCTTGGTAAATGAGGATGCCCCATAAATGGAAACTGAGGTGGCCTTAGACAAGATGGATGACACACAGTCTACCAGAAATGTCCCAAGTGTTGTCAAAAAACTAAAAAACAGTAATCTGTTAGTACTAGGCAATTCCATTATTACATAGTAACATAGTAAATGATGGCAGATAAAGACCAGTATGGTCCATCTAGTCTGCCCAGTAAGTAAGTTATTAGAGGCATTAACTTGGAAATTTGGTTCCAGGGTCAGAAGGTGATCAAATGCCTTCGAGGTTCTTCAGCCAGCAAGAATATGAACCAGATTGTTAGTGAAATCAGAGGAAAATTAGGGTTCTATAACTATGATGGTATCCATCTGGGAACAAATGATCTGACTAGAAATAGTACCTCCACAGTGCAAAGTGACTTCCCCATTTTGGGAGAGAGCCTTAAATCCTGGCCACTGTTGGAAACAGGATAATGGGCTTAATGGACCTTGGTCTGACCTAGTATGGCATATCTTATGTTCTTATGTTCTTAAGGGCAGCTGGAGCAATAGATGGGACAACAAGAAGTTATTTTGTAATGATGGTCTACATTTTTCTGTAGCAGGAAAAAAAGATTAGATGCAAATTCAGGCAATATGTAGAAAGGCATTTAAATTAGAGAAAGGGGGATAACAGATGGAAAACAAGTCCACAAGGTCACCCCAGCAAAAATATTACATTAGTGCTAAAAAACAGAAAGAGACATAATATTAACTCATGCACCAATAACAAAGGGGAAGGGGAGTCAGGAATAAAACCTATGCAAAATAGAAGCAAGTCTATCAGAAGCTGCTGGAAGGATGAACGCAAATGCTAACAGTCTAGGTAATAATAGGCTTTTTCACATTCGGCTCCCATCATATGGAATACACTACCTGAAGAAATTAGAACCCTAACTGATATCAAAGAATTTCGTAAGAAAATAGAAACCCATCTATTCATGTCACACTATGGCTTTCAAGCTACTTCCATCTCCCTTAATGACAATGGATAACAGAAGGAATTATAGATATCAAACCAAGCAACAACACATGAAAAGTTAATTATTTTCTCCCCACACAGTAACAATAAGTCTACATGATGGCTTTTCTGCTACTGCACTACAATGTATATAATCCAAACACAATGTTTCTGATGTCATGTACATAGTCTCAATGTGCTCTACTAAAAGTATCTTGTACATAGTAGTTCGACCTTTTGTTCTTGTTATATGTATTAAGGCACAAGCCTACTGCACATAGTTTATTGATGTTCCATGTAAGAAGAACAGACTCTATATTTGTGTCTGTTTATTCAAATTGTTCTTTGTAAACCGCACCTGATCTATTGGAAGGTGCAGTATATAAGTGTTTGTTAAAATAAAAATAAATAAATAAGGTTCCTGACCTGGAACACCTTATGATGAAAATGGACTTGGACATTGTGGCTGTCATGGAAATGGTTTAATGAGTCTCATGAATGGGATATTGCCATTCCTGGATATAATATATTTAGGAGGGATAGACAAGGCAGGAAAGGAGGAGGAGTAGCCCTCAATGTCAGAAACAGTATTAAAGCAACTGCAATGCAGGGGACTTGGGGAAAAGAAGAAGTATTATGGATTGGTTTGGAAAGAGGGGATGGCACTACCATCCACACAGGCATAGTTTACAGACCTCCAACTCAAACGGAGAAAATAGAGATCAACGATATTGATCAATGATATTGCAAAGGTGGTAAAAAAAGGGCACGGTCATGATACTGGGGAACGTTAATCTGCCAGATGTGGATTGGAGAATCTCATCTGCAAATATGGAAAGGAGTAGAAAGATCATGGATGCCCTACAAGAGGCTTTGCTCAAGCAACTGCTGAAGGAACCCACCAGGGAAGGGTCAATGCTGGATCTGGTGCTCATTAATGGAGACAGTGTGTCCAATGTCCAGGTAGGTGCCCAATTGAGCAGCAGTGATCACCACATGGTGTGATTTGAGGAAATAAAACAAGGCAAAGTCCAATTGCAGCACACTCAAAGTCCTACATTTCAAAAATGCTGCCTTCAGCAGAAAAGGAAAGTATCTGAAGGTGGAGCTGGCAGGGTGGGAGGAGATAAGGGAAGTGGAAAGGCAGTGGGCTAAACTGAAAGAGGCCATAACAAACACAACAGTTCTATATGTAAGAAAAGTATATAAAAGCAAGAGGAAAAGGAAATCAATATGGTTCTCCAAAGAAGTGACTAAAAATAAAAGCAAAAATGGCAGCGTTCACAATTTTCAGAGGAACACAAAAAGAGGAACACAGAAAAGAATACTGGATAAAGCTGAAAGAGAAATCAGGATGGCAACAGAGAAGACGTGGCAAAACTACAAGCTGGTAAACCTTACCTCAGTGGTGGGAAAAGTAATGGAGATGTTGCTGAAAGAAAGCATAGTGATTTTTCTGGAACCAACAGGTTATGAGATCAGAGGCAATATGCTGCTTTCGGATCTTGACTCACCAGGTCTCCTTTGGTTTCCTTACCATTCCCCTTACATGTATCCTGTGTCTACAGCTACTGTGTTGTCTGTCTTGAGTAGATTGTAAGCTCTGATGAGCAGGGACCGTCTTTTACATGTGTCTGTGCAACACTGTATACGTCTTGTTGCGCTATACAAATGCTCAGTAGTAATAGCAGTAAAACATAGAAACATAGAAATATGACAACAGAAAAAGACCACATGGCCTAACTACTACAACAGTCCCCTTTTTACCTTTAGTGTTCCTCTGTGTTGGTCCCATGCTTTTTTGAATTCAGTTACTGTCCTCATCTCTACCACCTCCACTGGGAGACTATTCCACGGATCCACTACTCTTTCTGTAAAGAAATATTTCCGCATATCACTCCTGAATCTATCTCCCTTCACCCTCATCCCATGTCCCCTCGTAGCAGAACTTGCTTTCAATTGAAAGAGGCTCTCTCCCTGAACATTTATGCCACGGAGGTATTTAAACATCTCAATCATATCACCTCTATCCCGCCTTTCCTCTAAGGTGTACATATTAAGATCCTTTACAGATGGTTGGGTAGGGGGGGGGAAGGATGGAGGGGTGGGGGGGAGGACTGGGGTGGGGGGGACGGCAAGCGGGGTTGGAGGCACCTGCTTACTTTAACGGGACACCTTGAGTCTAGTTGGGTGAATGCGTTGTATAGTTTACTATGTTGTTCTCCGACTGTGTATGGTCATGGGTGTTGCTGGTGGCGGGGGGGGGGGGGAAGAGGAGGGGGAGGGGGGAAGCAGAGTTATGAAGTATTTATGCGGGGTCACATGATCTGTATTCATAGTTTGGTTTGTTGCAGGAATGCTGATATAGTCTGTATCATGTGTCTTTGTTTTGACTGAAAATGAATAAAAAACGATTTTCACTAAGATCCTTCAGTCTGTCCTAATATGCTTTATAATGTAGACTACTAATTATTTTAGTAGCCACCCTCTGCACCGACTCCATCCTGTTCACATCCTTTTGAAGGTGCGGTCTCCAGAATTGCACACTATACTCCAAATGAGGTCGCAACAAAGACTTATACAGAGGCACTATCACCTCCTTTTTTCTGCTAGCCATTCCTCTCTGTATGCACCCAAGCATCCTTCTAGCTTTTGCCGTCGCCTTTTCTACCTGTTTAGCTACTTTAAAATCATCAGACACAACCATGCCTAGGTCCCGCTCTTCTTTAGTGGACAAAAGTACTTCTCCCCCTATACTATATTGCTCCCTTGGATTGCTGCAGCCCAAATGCATGACCTTACATTTTTTAACATTAAATCCAAGCTGCCAAATTCTAGACCATTCTTCAAGCTTAGCTAGATCCCTCCTCATGTTATCTCCCCTTCCTGGGTGTCTACTTTATTGCAGATTTTGGTATCATCCGCAAAGAGGCAAACCTTAACTGAAAGCCCTTCAGCTATATCACTAACAAAGATGTTAAAAAGAATCGGACCAAGGACAGATCCCTGGGGCACACCACTGATAACATCCTTCTCCTCAGAGTGAGCTCCATTTACTTGTACTCTTTGTCACCTCCCACCCAACCAATTTCTAACCCAAGCAGTAACTTTAGGGTCCATCCCTAGGGTGCTCAGTTTGTTTATAAGTCGCCTGTGAGGAACAGTGTCAAAGGCTTTACTGAAATCTAAATACACCACATCTAGGGCTCTCCCTTGGTCCAACTCCCTGGTCACCCAGTCAAAGAAATCAATCAGATTTGTCTGACAAGACCTGCCTCTGGTGAATCCATGCTGCCTCGGATCCTGTAATCCGCTGGACTCCAGAAACCTCACTATTTTCTCTTTCAGCAGCGTTTCCAATAATTTACTCACCACCGAAGTTAAACTAACCAGCCTGTAGTTTTCAACCACATCCTTACTTCCGCTTTTGTGTAAAGGCACCACATGAGCCTCTCTCCAGTCCTTTGGCACCACTCCCGACTCCAACGAGGCATTGAAAAGGTTAGTCAGTGGAGCTGCTAGAACGTCCCCAAGTTCCCTCAGTATTCTCGGGTGTATCCCATCCGGTCCCATCGCTTTGTCTACTTTAAGTTGAGATAGTTTCTCACGAACAAAGTCTTTTGAAAATTGTTCAAGATGTCCTTTGCTTCTGTTCCTATTTGTGGGTGTTTTCTGAGGTCCTGCTCCTGGTTCTTCATCTGTTAACACAGAACAAAAATATTTGTTAAGCAATTCCGCTTTATCCTTATCAGCTTCAACATATTCCTCCCCTACACCCTTGAGTCTGACAATACCACTCTTGCCCTTCCTCTTCTCACTAATATATCTGAAAAATGTCTTATCCCCCCATTTTATTGCATTAGCTATTTCCTCCTCCTTTTGAATCTTTGCCTTCTTGACTACTTTGCTAGCTTCTCTAAGTTTTTCCAAATACAGATGCCTGTCTTCCTCTCTCTGTGATCTCTTGTATTTCATGAAGGCCTCCCTCTTTTTCTTCACTTTTTCAAATGTGGTACAGATGAATTTTGACTATTGATTATGCCTCAGTAGTGAATATGCCTCAACTGTAAATAGGGGCACTTGAAACTGTTGAAACAATTTACATAACTACAGATACTGGAAAGATCAGGGAGGAGACCTTCTCCTAGCAAGCAAATGGAGACCCATTACAGAGAACAAAAGAACACTTCACCTAGGAGCCTTTCTACTAGCAGACAAATTGAAACCCATTAACAGGACAAAACAGGACAATTCACCTTGCCTTGGAAACATTTCTCCTAAGAATTCATCAATTGTAATGTAGACCAGGGGGGGTTCCCTTGAGCATTTTCAAGCACCTGGCCAGTGTCTTGGATGTGCTTAATGGATAACTGACTCTATACTACGTATGTGTCACATGATAGGAAATAACTGGATTGTTCTTGCAACTGGATAAAATGGGTACCTGTTTTCAGCTAGACAGAGAGAAATGGATTCATCTAGGAATGGACGCATTGCCTAGAGAAACTCCCGATTGAGAAGTCTCTCTTGTCTGGTTGAATCAGGGATCCATTCAATCGACGTGTGACAAGGGATGAAGTAAAGCTCTTTCGGTGAAGTATATTCTTCTTCTGTAATTATCTTTCTAGTTATCTATTCTGTAATTAAGTGCTTTTATTCTAATAGTTTTCCAGATATCTTTTTAACTAATCATAGGTAGATATATGAATTACTTGCCTTTCTAAATAAGTACGAATTAAGAAGTTAAATAAGTGAAATTCAAGTTATCCCTGCTTTGTATTATAAATAAACGCACGTCTTCATTAACAAGGTGTGTTAGCCTTTGTTGAAGTAAGACATTTGGTACCAGAAGTGGGGTGCGATAAAAAGAAAGGCTATAACAATGTTGAAAAGAAGAGTAAAAAATGTAAATAGTACAAAGACTGTAAAGGAAGATAAAGATTTTGTAAATATCCCCGGATGGGATCAGGCGCCTTATGAAATGTTAGCTAGAGAATGGTCTTGCAGTTCAGGACTAAGTGAGAATTGGGAATCTGTTTTAAAAGATGCGGAACCTGTAAATCTCCTTACATGCTTGCAAAAAATACCTGTTGAAAAAGGGATAGAATTGAGTGTGTTGGGGAGGAGAGGTTGGCTTTTGCTGTCTGCATATCGTAAGATACATCAGACAAAATCCAGCAAAGTAGATTTGATTGAGCAACTTGAAAAACAGAATTGTGATTTACAAAATATGATAACAATGCTACAATGCCAAATCCGTTTGTTGACGGATAAATTAGATACTTATCAGCAGGTTGCTGAGAGAGCAGCTGTCAGGGTGGCCCAGTATAAATATCGTAAAAGAAAGGGGAGAGTAAATAAAAAGAAAGTGCACATGTCTATTGCTAAAGCAGGTGTAAATTGGAATCCTGATGACTGGGATGGTAATATCTGGGATTCTACTGAATCATCTAACTCTGAGGAAGAGCAAGGAGTTAGTAATGAAAACTATCAGGCACAACCGATTTATAGGAGGAAAGTGCAGAGTACTCCCCAAAATCCTGGAGGAGTTAATCTAGATACTGTGGAGGATTTTAATCAACAAGAGATTAATGATATCCAGGACAGGTTTAGGCAGAAACCTGGGGAATCACTGATTACCTGGATGGTGCGTATTTATGAAACTGGAGCTGCAGGAGTACAGCTAGATCATGGTGATTCTAGGAAATTTTGTCTAATTAGTGTTGACCCTGTGATACAAGAGCAGTTTCGTAATTACATATCACAAAATATGACTAATTTACTCCAACTGGCAGTAGAAGGATGTAATGCTAAATTTCCTGCCGAAGCTGATTGGCCCCCAAATGATAAACAATGGTTTGCTTTGCGTGACGCTATTCAGCGCATTAAAGAGGAAGGCATGAAAACTGCTATTTTTATAGGGCAAGCTGATCAGTTAATGAATTGTGCCATGACTGCATCAATGAGTAATAAGATTATACGTTTGGCTCCACCAGCTTACAAACATGTTATTATGACTTTACTGATAAATCAAACAGGGAATCCTTTATCAGAAGTAATAGAAGCAGTGAGACAATTAGGTGAATTGGGAGAGTGGGGTCCAAAGTACAGTGCTGGTGACAGAAGGGAGAATAGATCAGAAGGACAGAAGGGAAATATAAACAACCGAGTATCCAGGAAAGATATGTTTACTGCTCTCCTTAAAGATGGTGTTAAAAAGGAACAGATTGATGGAATTGACACACAGAGCATGTGGGAAATATATAAGAAAAGAGGGCTGTATAAGAAAAGTGGAAATAGGAATGTGAGTAAACAAAATTCTGAAGTGAATGAAGAGGAGAGAAAGAATGAGGGGAAAAGGAAGGAGGGTGAGATTAGAGAAGCAAGATCAAATGTTATTCCCACAGCACCACTTTCTGACTTATACCCTGATCTTTCATGGGCACAGGATTTGTTTCAAGAATAGGAAGTAGGCCAAGCTCCAGTTGAAGGGTGGACTCATAAAGACATGAGACCCCATGTAAATTTAGAAATTTTTTGGAAACATAAGAACAATCAGAGGGTCCGAGCCTTAGTAGATACTGGAGCGGAGGCCACCTTAATTTATGGAAATCCAAAACATTTCAGAGGACAGCATGTTACAATCACTGGGCTGGGAGGAAGGAAAACAGATGCTGTACAAACCACATTGGAAATGAAAATTGGTCAGTTACCTAAGAGAAAATACTCGGTGTTAATTGTTCCCATTCCCGAGTATATAATTGGGATAGACATATTAAAAGGGTTGACACTGATACTTGATGAGGAACAATACCAATTTGGCATCAAACCTTACATGTCTGCTAGACCTATTACTGTAGGACACCTTAAAATGCCAGCAGTAAAGCTGCCCCCCGCCACTAAAATGGTGAGTATGAAGCAGTATAGGATCCCGGGAGGACATCAGGAAATAGGAGAAACAATTCAGGAATTGCTAGAAGCAGGGGTGATTAAGCCAGTTACCACTGGCTGGAATAATCCGGTGTGGCCGGTAAAGAAATCAGATGGCAGTTGGAGAATGACAGTTGATTATAGAGAATTGAATAAGTATACCCCTCCACTGACTGCTGCTGTACCAGATACAATTACTCTTATTGAAAATATTCAAAGACACGCAGGGACATGGTATGCTGTCATAGATTTGGCTAATGCATTTTTTACTATTCCAATTTCGGAGGAGAATTGGGAGCAGTTCTCATTTTCTTGGCAGGGTAGACAGTACTGTCCCACTAGACTTCCCCAGGGGTATTTACATAGCCCCACTATCTGTCACAGGATTGTAGCAGAACACTTAGATGAACTCCCACCTCCGGATGGGGTACAAATTTCACATTATATTGATGATATTTTAATGCAGGGGCCCTCACAAGAGATAGTGCAGGAACATCTTGAAGCTCTCATTGCACACATGAAAAAGAAGGGCTGGGAAATTAACCCTGCAAAAATTCAAGGACCAGCCCAGACAGTAAAATTCCTGGGCATACAGTGGCATCAGGGTCATAGAGAAGTGCTCCCAAAAGCCAAACAGAAAATAATGGAATTTAATACTCCCCGAAATAAAAAGGAGGCCCAGAAATTTATTGGACTGTTTGGCTTTTGGAGGCAGCACATTCCCCATTTGAGTCAAATACTGGCACCATTGTATAAAATAACTAGGAAGAAATATGAGTTTGAATGGGGAGATGTGCAGCAGCAGGCTTTTGAACTGGCTAAACAAGCTATACAGCAAGCCTTAGATTTATGGCTTGTTCAACCTGGGGAACTCGAGCTCAATGTATCAGTACAAGAACAGTATGCTAATTGGAGTTTATGGCAGAAACAGGGAAAGAAAAAAGTACCTCTAGGATTCTGGACGAGGAAGCTCCCTGAAGCAGGGACTAGATATACCCCTTTTGAAAAACAGTTGTTAGCATGTTATTGGGCTTTGGTGGATACAGAACAGGTGACCATAGGACACACTGTGATGTTAAGACCAGAAATTCCTATTATGCAGTGGGTAATGAGCTCCCCCAAGACACACAGAATAGGACATGCACAAGAAGCAAGCATAATCAAATGGAAATGGTATATTCAGGATAGAGCTAAAATTGGTATAGGGGGAACTGCTACCTTACATGAAAGGGTAGCTCAAGCCCCTCTTAAGGACACTGAGACCATGCAATTGCCAAATCATGAATTAACAGCAACAGAGTCTCCAGTGAAGTGGGGACAACCATTTGTACAATTAACCTCAGAACAGAGAAATCATGTTTGGTTTACTGATGGGTCTGCTAAATATGTGGGAAATAAAAGGTGTTGGAAGGCTGTGTCTTACAATCCCACTACTAAAAAATTGTTGACAACTACAGGTGAAGGGAAAAGTAGCCAATATGCTGAACTTTATGCAGTATTTCAGGCTTTAAAACAAGAGACCCCAGGGACTTGTCATATTTACACTGATTCCTGGTCAGTAGCCAATGGCTTAGCCACATGGCTACCTACCTGGCAGCAAAATAATTGGGAGATACATTCAAGAGAAATTTGGGGAAAAGAACTGTGGCAGCAAATTTGGGAAATGTTGCTTTTAAGTACGGTAACTGTGTATCATGTAGATGCTCATTGTGCTATTGATTCGTTAGACAGATGGTTTAACTCTATTACTGATGAACAAGCTAAAATTGCTTGTTCATCAGTAATAGAGCACAAACAGACACCAAAGAATCTGACTTGCTGGGCATGGCAAAATGGGCTCACCAGAAATGTGGGCATTTAGGTGAAAAAGCTACTTTCCGCTGGGCACAAACACGGGGAATCCCTATCCCCTTAGATGCCATTAGAACAATTATCTTGCAATGCCCAATTTGTCAGCATATACAGCACAGGTCTGTCCCACACATAGTGTATGGCCATTTAGGGCGAGGAAAACTACCAGGCCAGATATGGCAAATAGATTACATAGGACCTCTACCTACCAGTAAGGGATGTCAGTATGTATGCACGGCTGTGGATACATATTCCGGGTATTTAGTGGCATATCCATGTAAGAGGGCTACGCAGATTAACACCATTAAAACATTAGACCTCATTACTTTATATTATGGGATCCCTCTTCAGATTCAAAGTGATAATGGGTCTCATTTTAAAGGGAGGCTTGTACAGGATCACAGTAGACAGCATAACATTGAATGGATATTTCATATACCCTATTACCCTCAAGCTGCAGGACTTATAGAAAGAATGAATGGATTGCTCAAAGAACAGCTTAGGAAATTAGGGGAAGGATCCCTGCAAAAGTGGAGAGATCATTTATCTGCAGCACTACAGATCCTTAACAATAGACCAATTGCAGAAACTGAAACTCCTCTAATGAGGATGTTGACTCCCGCATTACAAATCAAATCTTATGTAGCCACTAACACTATTCTATATTGGGAAATTAAAGAAGGTGCCTTAGCCCCGTATCGGGCAACACCAGAGGCAGCCGGACTAGATTTACATGCTCTGCAGGAATATAGAATAAAGGTCCATGATTTGCAATTAATAGAAACAGGAATAGGAGTCCAGTTACCACCCGAGCATTTTGGGTTAATTGCCCCTCGCTCTGGATTGGCCCTGAAAGGCATACAAATACTTGGAGGAGTGATTAATGCAGATTATCAAGGAGAGATAAAAATTATTCTAATGAACAGTGGTAACTCAGATTTAATGATCCAGACTGGGGACAGAGTGGCCCAATTACTTATCATCCCCACTTATGGAGGAGTAGTAAAGAAGGGGAGTGCCCCCACTGCTCTAACAGTTAGAGGCAATGCTGGATTTGGATCTGCTAATTTAAACACCGGGGCAAGGATTTGGGTACAATCACCAAATCACCCACCTGAGCAGGCAGAAGTTATTGCCACTGGGAATGATAACATAATATTGATTATGAGACCTGGACAAGAAAGGTGGGAATATATACCAGCAAACAAATGTTACCTGCGAGAATAAAATGATGTCTTTTCATTATAGGTTATCTCTACACCTTATGAACCAATGAACCAGCATATTTCTATCAAGGACCGGGATCGGTTCCAGCAAGCTTTCATATGCCATGTAGTGACATGGGCACTCATTACCAGCCTGATCTTTGGTACATGGAAAGTCTATTACTGGAGAGTGCAAGTGGTAACCCAACCCGAATTACACTTGCCCAAGCGTTTAGCAGATGCGATAGAACCACCTCAGAATATCTGGACTTATTTAGCCCGAAAAGTTTTAAATATTTCTAACTTTTGCCTTTCGGACATGCATAATCCAGTGGATCTGTTAACTACATGTTTGATTGCAATACCCACACCAGCTCGAGTTTTGTTGTACTATTTTAAAGCTACACAAAATGACAGTTGGGCAAATGAAGAATATATAAGGACACACCCCATGCTATACGAATATTGCAGAGATTGTCCCACTAATTTCAATTTTTGGGATAACATGACTCAAATAATCACCCATAATATCGCCCCAGGCGATGTATGTTATAACATGACATGTAATCCTGATGAAATACCGAAATGCCAACAACTAAAGATGCAACAAGAAATTGCCAAGGACATTGATATAATACTTTTATGTGATGCAACTAGGAAATGTAGAAATGTAACTAATACTATGAATTGTAATAATACAATAGTACAAGCTAGTTATGGTAGAAATGTTAAACTGCCAATAGGGTGGTTATTGTCTTGTGGTAATACCACTTATACATATATTCCAGGAAATCTCACAGGGGGGCCTTGCACTCTTAGTCGATTAGGACTTATTATGCCACCCTCTCCTAAAACTAAAATTAGAAAGAGAAGAACAATAACAGCTATGATACCCGCAGATTGTGATTCAAAAGTCACTTTACTTTCTAAAGTAGAATATACCAGTGCAGCCGTTTCCCTTCTGGGAGTGCCTGGTTTAGCCTTATATAACACTCGCACAATTAATGCTTTAGCTTGCACCATGGTAAAAAGTCTTAATCATACTTCAGTTGCTTTACAAGAATTATTTATTGACTTAAGTAGTACTAGGAAGGCAGTCTTGCAAAATCGAGTAGCAATAGATTATTTACTTTTAAAACACAATTATGGATGTGAACATTTTGAAGGCATGTGTTGCTTTAATTTAACTGACCATGCTACTTCCATTCAGTCTCATATTCAAGCTTTGCAAGAACTAGCCAAAGATATTAAACAAGATATTAATGTTAATTGGTGGGATTGGGTATTTGGATGGCTGCCCAGTATGGGTAGCCTCAGACAAATCATTGGGGGAATTATTATTTGTATTTGTTTATTAATTATGATATGTTGTTTTATTCAATGCATACCCAGTTTCATTACTATATTTCATCCACCCAAAGTCCCCACAATGTTACCAGTATCTTATAGGCACAATCAATAGTCAAAGGACCGAATGTGGTACAGATGAATTTTGACTATTGATTATGCCTCAGTAGTGAATATGCCTCAACTGTAAATAGGGGCACTTGAAACTGTTGAAACAATTTACATAACTGGAAAGATCAGGGAGGAGACCTTCTCCTAGCAAGCAAATGGAGACCCATTACAGAAAACAAAAGAACACTTCACCTAGGAGCCTTTCTACTAGCAGACAAATTGAAACCCATTAACAGGACAAAACAGGACAATTCACCTTGCCTTGGAAACATTTCTCCTAAGAATTCATCAATTGTAATGTAGACCAGGGGGGGTGGGGGGTTCCCTTGAGCATTTTCAAGCACCTGGCCAGTGTCTTGGATGTGCTTAATGGATAACTGACTCTATACTACGTATGTGTCACATGATAGGAAATAACTGGATTGTTCTTGCAACTGGATAAAATGGGTACCTGTTTTCAGCTAGACAGAGAGAAATGGATTCATCTAGGAATGGACGCATTGCCTAGAGAAACTCCCGATTGAGAAGTCTCTCTTGTCTGGTTGAATCAGGGATCCATTCAATCGACGTGTGACAAGGGATGAAGTAAAGCTCTTTCGGTGAAGTATATTCTTCTTCTGTAATTATCTTTCTAGTTATCTATTCTGTAATTAAGTGCTTTTATTCTAATAGTTTTCCAGATATCTTTTAACTAATCATAGGTAGATATATGAATTACTTGCCTTTCTAAATAAGTACGAATTAAGAAGTTAAATAAGTGAAATTCAAGTTATCCCTGCTTTGTATTATAAATAAACGCACATCTTCATTAACAAGGTGTGTTAGCCTTTGTTGAAGTAAGACAATTTCATGAAGGCCTCCCTCTTTTTCTTCACTTTTTCAGCTACTTCTTTCGAAAACCATAGCAGTCTCCTTTTCCTTTTACCATTATTTACCATTTTAACAAAAAGGTTGGTTGTCCTTAAAATATCCCCTTTCAGTTTTTCCCACTGTTTTTCTACATCCCTCAGCTGTTTCCATCCAACTAACGACTCCCTGAGGTATTGGCCCATCTTCGCAAAGTTAGTCTTCCTAAAGTCTCAGATCCTAACCTTTGAATGGATTCTAACAGCCCTAGTCCTAATACTGAACCACACCATCTGGTGATCACTGGATGCAAAATGATCTCCCACTACAACATCAGAAACACTTTCACCATTGGTAAGCACCAAGTCCAGTATGGCCCCTTCAAGTGTGGGGTCTGTTACCAATTGCCTGAATAGTTCTCCCTGTAGAGAATCCAGGATCTCCTTATTTCTAGATGATACTGCAGCAAGAATGGGCCAATCAACATCTGGCATATTGAAATCTCCTATCAGTAGCACTTCCCTTTTCCTAGCAATGCTGCGCATGTCTTCAATTAACTCTCTGTCCACCTCTTCCTCTTGTGAGGGAGGTCTGTATATCACGCCAATGAAAATAGATTTCTCTTTCCCTTTTTCTAGTTTAACCCACAATGCCTCCCCTCTCCCTTTTAAGCTCTGTAATTCCAAAGCTTTAATAGTAGTTTTTACATATAGTGCCACTCCTCCTCCCCTACTTCCTACCCTGTCCTTTCTGAATAAAGTATAGCCAGGTATAGTTACATCCCAATCATGGTTTTCTGTGAACCATGTTTCTGTAACTGCCACTAAATCCAAGTCAGCCACTCCCACCAAAGCTTCCACATCAGGGATCTTATTTCCCATGCTACAGGCATTTATACACATTGCTTTCCATATGTTACTCCTGTTACCCATTTCCATAAAGTTATTTAATGTATCACCTACCTGGGGGTTTTCACTTACCTGGGGGCTTTCTTCACCCATCCCCAATGAATCTAGTTTAAAGCCCTCTTCAGTAGATTAGCCAGTCTACTACTGAAGACGCGTTGACCTTTCTTGGACAGATGGATGCCATCTCTGCTCTGCAACCCTTGGAACAGCATCCCATGGTCTAGGAAACCAAAACGCTCTCGATGACACCATCCACGCAGCCATGCATTCATCTCCAGGATGCGAGCCTCTCTGCCTTGGCCTTTACCCTCAACAGGGAGGAATGAAGAGAACACAACCTATGCACCTAACTGCTTCACCCTCTGTCCCAGAACCATGAAGTCACTTTTGATACGTTCTGAGGTATACCTGGCTGTATCATTTGTTCCAACATGGATTAGCAACATTGGGTAATAGTCAGTGGGCTTGATGAGTCTCGGCAAACTCTCCGTAACATCTTGGATTTTGGCACCAGGCAGACAGCATACCTCTCTGGACATCAAGTCTGGTCGGCAGATGGATGCCTCAGCACCCCTCAGAAGAGAGTCTCCAACCACCACTACCCTTCGTTTCCTTGTGGTCACTGATTCTGCAACTTTGGGGTAATTGAGCTCTGGTTCTTCCCTTTCCAGGGATGCTTTCACCTCCTCCACTTCCAGGGCTGCATAATGGGTTCTTCAATTCAAGGGCTGGAGAAATTGGATTGGTGATTTTGCAGGCCCTGGTGACTTGTGTCCAACCATCGACATTCTGTTGGCACCCATCATCTCCTCTGCTGGAGAGCTTGGTTGCTGCAAGAAGCATCTCATCAATGTACTTCTCACTGTCTTGAATGCTCCTCAGACTTGCCACCTCCTCTCTGAGTTCCTCCATTTGTTTCCTCAGAGCTTCAGCATGCAGGCACCCTGCACATGGAACTGGTCCTTCAACTGGCATTAGGACCTCTGTCTGGACCGAGGCAGAAGCTGTAACGGGGGCAACACCTTTAGCGATACGATTTTTCCCAGCCATTGTTCTGTTCGTGGAGCTTAGGTATCTGTTAAAGCAAAAGAGAGAGATCTACCAAGTACCAGCCGGTTTCCCAGCTGTTCTTTCAGAGAAAAAGTAGTTAAATCTCCTTAATTATATTCAAAATGTGCTGGTCCAATTCTCTGTGCTTTGTCAAATGGGGAGGTGCCCTATAAAGCAAGACTACTCGCTAGGGGTGGGTGGGAGTCGTGGTGGGTAGGGAGGGAACTAACACCTGATTAGGTGTTAGCAGTTCCGAAAGCTGAAGAGGTTACTGGAGTTCAACCACCTACTGTGCTCAAGGAAAGTCCCACTAAAGCACCAAAAAGAAAGTAACCTTGCTTTAAAAATGTACAAAAAACCCTTTTAAGAGCTCCCAGTCAGAGAGCTAACAATTTAATATAATAAAACAAACCCTTAAATCCTTACTGTTGGTTGATCTGGAGAGCTCCTGTAGGAAAGACTGAACAGGGCAGGGCACTGGAGCCTTTTATGCAGGCCCTCAGCTGCTCTCAGGTAATCAGGACCACTAACTCCTGATTAGGTGTTGGCAGTTCCCAAAGCTGAATAGGTTACTGGAGTTCCACCACCTACTGTGCTCAAGGAAAGTCCCACTAAAGCACCAAAAAGAAAGTAGTAGTAGTATTTACTAAAGGAAGATCGTGCCAAACAAATCTGATTGAGTTATTTGACTGCATGGCCAGAGAACTAGATCAATGGCATTCGATGTATGTGGTCTACTTAGATTTCAGCAGTCTTTGATACTGCTCCTCATAGGGGCTTGTGAATAAACTGAGCAACCTGGAGATGGCACCCAAGGCAATGAAATGGATCAAGGACTGGTTGACTGAGAGACTACAGAGAGTAGTGGTGAATGGAACTCACTCTGAGGAAAGGAAGATGAGTAGTAGAGTGCCTCAGGGACTGGTTCTGGGACTGGTCCTGGGACCACTACTGTTCAATGTCTTTGTGGGTGATATTGCCAAAGGATTAAAAGGAAAAAAAAGTTTGCCTTTCTTCCGTTGATAGGAAAATCTGCAGCACAGTAGACACTTCAGAGTGAGTAGACAACATGAGAAAAGATCTACAAAAATTAGAAGAATGGTCATATGTCTGGCAATTGAGATTTAATGCAAAGAAGTGCAGTGGTGCACTTGGGATTCAGAAACCCAAAGAAGCTGTACATGATAAGGGACGAAAGGCTGGAGTGTATGGACCAAGAGAGGGACCTCAGAGAGCTAGTGTCAGAGGATCTCAAGGTGATGAAGCAGTGTGACAAGGCGGTGGCCAAAGCCAGAAGGATGTTAGGCTGTATACAGAGAAGTATAACCAGTAGGAAGGAGGAGGTATTAGTGCCACTGTAAAGGTCATTGGTGAGGCCTCACTTGGAATAGTTCGTTCATTTTTGGAGACTGTTCCTTAAAAGGATAAAAAGGCTTGAAATGGTTCAGATAAAGGCGATCGAGATTATATGGGCCTGTGCCAGAAGGCATAGGAGAAGACCTAAATATGTATACCCTAGAAGAGAGGAGAGACAGAAGGGATATTTGTAATAAATTGTAATAAATATTATGCAGGTGTTTAAACACTTAAAGGATATTAATGAACAAACAAACCTTTTTCAAAGACAGAGAAGCAGTAGGACATGAACTGAACTGCAAGGAGGTAAACGTACAATAAAAGCAACATCAGGAAAAACTCTCTCACAGAAAGGGCGATAGATGACTGGAATGCTCTCCCAAAGGAGGTGGTGAGAACAAAAATAATGACAGAATTCACAAAAGCATGCGACAGGCACAGAAGACACTACACAGCAAGTGGATGGAATGAAAGCAAACAGAACTTAAAGAGAGGAGTGACCTGCCCAGAGCAGCAGGTGCAACTACAGATGCAGACAGCTTACTGGGTAGACTGGACGGATCATGCTGATCTTTCTCTGCTGGAATTCACTATGGGGTCTATTCTGAACCACGAATAGCGAGAATGGACGTCCTGTTGGGACATCCATCCTTGCTATTCGTCTGCCTTTCCCATCCCCGCCAAGCCTCCCCGTACGAACAGGGAGTTTGTACGGGGAGGCTAGACGAGGGCGGGAAAGAGGAGTGCAGAGGTGGAAATAGGGTCGGCTGTGGGTGATCCGCGGACCCGGACGTAGAGGGCTGATTCTGATGTCGGCCCTGTATGTCCAGGGCCGGCAGAGTAGATGGGGAACTTATTCCACCTCTAAGGTGGAATATGTTCCCCTAGACGGCAGGGTACGGCAGGTCTGGGGCATGTCAAAGGGTGAGTGGGCCACAGAAGATTCCCCACAGCCTGACCCTGGCCTTAGGAGGTCAGATTGGGAGTCGGGCTGAGGTGAACAAAATAAGTCAGCGGCAGCAAGGGCAGTTAGCCGGGCAGCTGCTTGCACATGCAGGCCAACTGGAATCGGGTCTGGGCTAGACGTGCCCCAAGGAATCAGAATCCCGTCTATCTCTGTGCATCCGGTTCCGACCAGACGCACAGAGGCCGGGATGTCCAGAATAGAATAGGCCTTCACCTTATAATGTTACAACTGTACACTACTTAGTTGTGCCACAAGCAGTTTGTAATTTAATAAAATAAATGAAATCAAAATATAAATATAAATATACCAGGATCAGTGCCATTAATTATCTGGATAGGTGATGCTTAGTCACAATGTGGATAAGTTGGGACAGGTTCTTTTCTGGCCTGAAATTATCCACATAGCTATATGGAGAGTGGAATGAACATCACTGCCTTCCCCTTTCCCTTTTTACATGGAATTTCAATCTATTGAGATTCTACAGTGTATTTTGTTTCCTGACAAACCTTAATCCTGTGTGACTCAATGCCCTCTCTAACAGAGTGCAACCCCTCTACCAATGTATCACAGTGTCCCATTGGTTGTCCTCCTTCCACCATGTCACTGAGATAGCAATCATATCTAACCTCTTATTTAGAGTTATGTATTCTAACTCTCCCATTTTATGTTTTAGACTTCTAGCATTTGCATACAAACATTTTAGAGACTGTATTTTATTCAAATTAATCTAGTTATCAGTAGACAGTGGTAATTTGGAATCTTTAAGCTCTATCTGCTCTGTAGTTAAGGGCAATTGGGTTACTTTTATCTTTATTGGAACCTCTCTGTCAATATGCCCTAACTTCAATCTTTTGCTAGTATCCTTGAAGGATACATCCTTCTGAAACATGTGCTCTTGGCTTTCCCCTATTATCTAGTTTACAAGCTACTCTAATCAAACAAATACAATATTTAGAACTCTATAAACCCTAACCCTCTTCAACCTTTTCAGTCCATTCTAAATAATCTAATGTAATCTAACACCATTTTTGTATACCGCAGTGATCTCAATCAACATTGTGGTTCTGTGTGGTTTTACAGCAAGAAAAAAGCATAATTTAAAAAAATAATAAAAACTAATTAAAATTAAACAGCTAGGTTTTTAATTTTTTGCCAAATTGATAGAAGAAATACTTTTCAATTGTTTGGGCAATTCTGACCAATACTGTGCTGCTGTGTATGAAATGGTATGCATAAAGCATGATTTTGAGTAGACGCCTCTACATGGTGAATACAATTAAGACGTATTTGCTGATTGTAAACACTTAGATTTACATATTGCAAGTGGAAAGATGAAAAGTATTCTGGAACAAATTCATTAAAAAATCTATATAAAAAAAAAAGTAAAAACTTGAATCAGATTTGAGACTTTTAACCAATGTAGTTTACAAAATAAGGGGGTTGTTGCCATAGATAAGGCGGACAGCCATGTTTTGACACAACTGTATTGTTTAGTCTGATGTTGAGAATGATTCAGAAATAATAAATTTCCAAAAACCAAATATGTTAATATGGAACTTTGCACCATAAAAGTTGAAAACGTTTTACAGAAACATAATTCTTTAGTCTGCGCAATTGACATAATTTATAAAAGGTTTTAGAAACAACTGAGCTGACATAAGCCTCAAATGTCAAGTCTGTATCTAACAGAACCCCTAAAATGTTTAAAACAGAATCGGGTCTTTAAATGTAATTGTGACAATAAAGGTTCCGGTAATGGTTTGCTGTTATTAAAACATATAACCTTCGTTTTAGAAATATTAACTTGTAATTGTAATAATTTTGCCCAGACTTCCAACTTTACTATAGCAGCACTAATAGTTGACTAGAAGATGGAGAAAAAGTAAATAACAAAGAAAGATCATCTGCATGGCTATAAAGTTTTAAGTTCAACTGTTCGAAAGCACTCCCTAAGGTAGTTATAATTAAATTAAAAAGAACTGGTGACAGTGGAGAGCCCTGTGGATCCCCACAACAAGCATCCCACCCAGAAGAGCTGTCTTGGCCTAACTGTACCCAATATCTTCTATACTTCAAAAAACCATAGAACCAGCTACAAACTGCACCATTTATCCCTATAACACATCATGATCTACTAAATCAAAGGCTGAGCTTAAAACAAACTGCAGAAGACCTGCCAAAAACCGTTTGCTAATGCTTCCTTTATATCAAAGACCAAAACATCTAATAACAATTCAGTACTGTAAGTTTTCCTAAATCTGAATCGATAGGCCCTCAAAATATCAAATCTATCCACATATGAAATTAATTGATTTGCTACAATTGTTTCTTGAACTTTGATTAATAAGGGTATATTGGCTATAGGGCGAAAGTTGGTAACTTCGACCATACTCAACTTCTTATCCTTAGGAGTGAGTCACAGAACGATATCTCCCAAAATATCTGGGTAGATTCCCTGAGTCAAAAACTCAATCGTAGTACATAAAACCATTTCCGAAAATCTTGTGGCGCTTGCATAAAAATATAGGTTGGACAATAATCTGCCGGAGAAAACATTTTAGCATGCTTATAGCCTCACTTTCAATCACTGTCTAGCGGTCAGCTAACCCAATTGTATCTTCTTATTATCAAATACTACCGAAGGTCTGACTGAATAAAAAACATTTCAATTCTTTCTGACACTCTAGGTAATCCATTCCCATTCTTAATCTTATTGGAAGCATATCCCACCCACACAAAGAAGATTCAAGAGTTTCGACAGGGATCAATTCCTTCAGGACACTATACCACACCTACGTCCAGAAGAAGAGGATCTAGAAACACAAATCACAAACTGGAACAACATCATTAATACTGCTGCCAAAGCCACTGAATACAGACAAGAGAAAGCTTGCAGCAACAAATTACAGCACAAACCATGGTACTCAAAAAGAATACAGTCTGAAAAGAGGCAACTCAGAAAACTAGAACGACGATGGAGACACACCAAGTCGATGAGTACACAGGAACTATACCTAACAAAGCAAAAGCAATACAATGAGCTCATCAATCAAACTAAGAGCGAATACCACACAAACATCATACTTAAATCCAACAACAAGCCGAGGGAGCTCTTCGAAATAGTGAAAATCCTCACCAAGGAACAGAGGACTGAAAACGAAGTCCAAATAGACCCACAAGAGTTTGCAGATCACATCCAAAAAAAATTTCACTCATCATTACAGCCAAGACCCAACACGCCCACAAAGAGAAGCACACCACCGAAAACATGGGGCACATTCAACACACCATCCAAAGAGCAACTCTCGCACATCATCACCACACTCAATACAAGCACAGCTCCAACAGACCCATGCCCAGTGAAATGGATCAAAGCCACCAAGTCAAACTTCATCCACACCATACACAACATGGTGCAAAGATCACTGACCCAAGGATTCATGCCGAATCAATTAAAGCTCGCCACGATAAGACCTATCCCAAAGAAATCCACACTCGAGAAGAGCAACCCAGCAGCATACAGGCCGATCTCAAGCATACCCCTACTGGCAAAAATAATCGAGAAGACAGTGCAACATCAGCTACAGGAGCATATTGACAACCACGCACCGCTTGACATCCACCAACACGGTTTCCACCCCAACCACGGAGTCGAAACCCTCCTACTATACATCTTCAACAACATACTCCGCCTCATTGACAACTGTAAGAACGGAATACTCATGATCTTCATAGACATTTCCTCGGCATTTGACACAGCAGACCACAGAACTCTGCTGGACAGACTACAGGACATTGGATTATATGGATCCACACTGAAAGGGTTCCAATCATACCTAACCAACAGACAAATACAGGTCAAGATCGGCCCCAACAAATCTCTGCCCATAAAAGTCAAGCAGGGAGTACCGCAAGGCTCCGCCTTATCTGCACTATTATTTAACATCTACATTCAACCAATATGCAGCATCATGAAAGAATGTGATAGGCGATGGCCTAGTATGTAGCAGTGCTAGGTCTGAAGCCCTTTTTCCTGCTTTGAAATGTTATTGCTGATTTTGGAAAATTACAGAATGCTGTTAGCTGTTAGAAAGAAATACCGTTCTATTCTAGTTTGATAACATGTTCTGCTCTCCTGGAGATAAGAGAATTAAAACTTTCTTACTGTTTATTGTTTAGAATGCCGCGCCACTGTATCTTTGCTAAATGTGCACTGACCTTGTAATTAGGATGAAAATATAGTAGAGAAGCTGAACAGTGTAAGAATATTTTGTCTAGCGTTTTGATTGTTTAGTATTTTGAGCCAGGGCTAGGAGATATGTGCCTGGAATATTATAGAAATCACCGGTAGCTATTAGAAACACGTCTTAGCCTTGCTTTGTTTGGCCTTGCTTTGTTTTGCTTTTGATGAGAATGCTTCTGATATGCCTTCCACTATCTTTGTGGCTAACTGACCTTGCAAGAGTAGCGAAATATACTGTATACTTTAGCAGAAGTATTATGTTTAGTGTTATGTCTAGTTGCTGACCCGTGGCTAGTAAGACCCAAGCAGGGGGAGCGAGTCCTGGGCCCGGTCAGAGATGTCTATTGGATGAGAGTAAGTGGGCCACTGTGGCCAATGAGGAGTTTTGCCTGTATTAGACTGGAAAAGAAAGGTATAAAAGCTGTTGTATTACTAGGAGCCATTGCTCATACCATTTTGAATGCTACTGCAATCTGAGCCTGTGCACAAATAAATTGGCTTGGATCTTTGCCTGACTCCGGGTATTATTTATTGCATTCTTATCAGCTACTACATATTCCTGGTGCGTTGGGCCGGGAATGTGCGAGTGGGGGATGGTATGCAAGTGAATATGCCCCGACATCTCGTCTCACAGGTTTGGTCCGGCTAGAGCCGAGCCTGACTGACCGCAAGAGGGTCTCTGGCGCCCCTGGTCCTTTTGTATCGGAGGAGACTCCTCCTTGCTTCCGCAGGCTGCTGTTTCTGGCCGGCCAACACCTCGAACCCGAGGGGGGGGTCCAGGATTCAACCCAAGGAGGGATTGGTTGTGCAGCGCATTAGCTACCGGATCCGGTGAGTATTGATTTTTCTGGTTCTTAGTCAGATAGCTTTGGGAAAGTCTCGAGACACTTCTGGTACAGTAACAGGTAAAGGAAGTCTGATCAACTTCCACGGGTGATCCTAGTACCCCTGCAAGTAGTGCGCGGGGCGAACCCATCAGCCCTTTCGGTTTTGGTAATTCTGGTTTGTCAGTCAGCCCGGGAATTCAGAATTTGGAAAATGCTAGCATGTTTGTCTGTGTGAAGAGTGCTTGTGAAAAGGAGGAAGCGTTGGGAGTTTGTCTTTGCTTTGTTATCTGTTGAAACCCCGAGTTTCCCTTCTAGTATAAGGGTAGGATTATATTCCGTTGGGTAATTTGTGACACTTTACCGCATATGAAATAGTAAAAGTATAGTTAAGAAGACGCCGAACCCCTAGAGTCACTGTAAAAGCAAGAAGCTGTCTCTCTCATTCAGCTGTCTTGCAGCGCAGCGTGAAACTGACAAGAGGCGTGTTTGTGCAGAGGAATGTTTTAACCCTATGAAGGCATGTTTTCAACGTTCTGCTGCTGGGCTAATGGGTGCTTATTTTAGGGAATTATAGCTGTTTTTATTCAATATTTTGTAATAGTGATGTGCCTTCTGCTATGGTCATGTATTATATATCATTTAATAAGAATGTTTAGTCAGGATTGTGGATCTCGATAGTATTAGGCTTAGCCTGGAAAGGGTTACGTTCCTACTCGAATTCCTGTGCAGATCAAGTGAGCAGAAATCATGTAGGGCTCAGGTTTCAATAGGAAAGGATGCTTGTATTTTCCCTTTGCCCTACGAAGTCGTGGTTACGAACACTGACAGGACTCTGCAGCATTCGAGCCAGCGGTACTAGATCGCAACTTGAAAGTGCTTTGAATCCTGAGTGAATGAGGGGTTAATCGTGTATGAGTTTTAGTTCCTGATACACTGCGGCAAGCGCCTCATAGAAGACATGCTTATTGTTAATAAAATAAACTAGGAAGGAAAATGTGTATGTGTATTCTAGATGTCCACCCGCTTTATGGAAAATGTATCCAGAATGAATGTCTTTTTGAATATCTGCTTCCTAAAAACTGTAAAACTGAAAGTAATTTATTTTGCAAAGCCAAGCTGATTACGGCTGGCAGTTAGTTTTTTGCCAAGTAATTTTATTCCAGTTATACGTAACAGCTATGTAGTCGTCATGTTATGAACTATAGTTCTTTCTGTTAGGATTGTTGTTATAACATGTTGCAAAATATTAGTTTTATCTTATAAGGACTTTATCTCAATTATTCTTATTTAGAATGAGCACGCACATCCGGTATGTTTAGAGCACAGGGAGAGATGCAGCTTGTCCCCGTTCTTGGTTAAATCCTTTAATCAGACATTTTTAATCAGACATTTTTAGAGGCCAGCTCCCTCAGTTCCACCGCCGCCCCCCCCCCCCGCCACTGATTTACTGATTTACTGCATTATGCCTCCTACACTGAGAAGCCTTAGGATTTGATTGACCTAATTCAGACCCATCAGTTTTGTTAACCCCAAGTGGAATCCAAATAGTGCAGGCAGCCCTCACTATATGCCCCATGAAATCCAGCAGCCCAGGAGAATTTGCGCATGGTAAATGCAGTTTTTGTCAAGTCAGTCCCAGGGAGATATAAAACAGAACTTGCAGAAACGGGATGGATTTGCGGGCATGAATACAGCACGATTAAGTTGTTTAGAATGTCTGTGAATTGTGGAGATAATGTGACAGAGAAAGTGAATGTAAGATGGAGAAGAGAGCAGTTCTTCGTGCTGATACTATAGTTGAATGATGTGGAGGAAGTTTTCCTAATCGAACGAGCTGGATTGATAGTGCTGACTATTCCCCGAGAAGAAGAGTAGCGGTTCTATAGTGCATCTCCAATCAGGCCAGCCAGTTCCTGTATACCCACCAGTCCCACCTGGAGTATGGGCAGAAGATAATCCACCTAGCCTAGCGAAGAACATAGCCCCTGTTATTGTCACCCTCAAGCCAGAGTGGAACCAGTGCATGTGCAACAGCATCCCCTTCTTCGACCATCCTTAGTGAAACTACTGAAGTATGCCAGTCACCATGGAACACCTCCCTTCCCCCATTTAAGAAGCCTGGGACAGGTGACTACCGCCCAGTGCAGGATTTACGTCGAGTAAACAGTGCAGTTGAAACCCCACATCCAGTAGTACCAAGTCCTTACACCCTCCTGGGACTGATTCCGGCAGAAGCCACTCACTTTACTGTTTTGGACTTAGAAGATGCCTTTTTTTCCGTATACGCCTGACAGCTTTTGTTTGCATTTGAATGGGAAAATCCTACCACAGGACGGCGAGGGCAACTTACTTGGACTCGATTGCCACAAGGATTTAAGAACTCACCCACTATCTTCAGTGCAGCCCTCAGTCAAGATTTGTCAAGCTACTCTGTGATTCCGTGAAAAAGAATTTTGCTTCAATATGTAGATGATTTGCTCATAGCCACCAATAACAAATCTGATTGTATACAAGCTACAAGTGATCTCTTGCACCTTTTGAATGAAGCTGGATACAATGTTTCCAGAGCCAAGGCGCAGCTGTGCCAGACAGAAGTGAAATATTTAGGGTTCCACCTGTCCAAAGGAACCCGGAAATTAGGACTTGAGCGAAAAGAAGCAGTATGCCGCATCCCAACCCCCACTACTAGGAAGGAGGTGCGAGCTTTCTTGGGAGCTGCAGGCTACTGCCGCATATGGATACCAAATTTTGTGCTCATGGCGAAACCCTTGTACCAAGTCACACAAGGAATGGAACAATCTCCCTTGGAATGGGGCCCAGAACAAGATAAAGCATTCAAATCATTGAAAACAGCATTGATGTCATCCCCAGCTTTGGGACTACCAGATGTGCAGAAACCATTTCGTTTATATGTACATGAATCAAGTGGAAATGCATTGGGAGTCTTGACCCAGCCTCTTGGGTCTTGGCAGCGACCTGTGGCCTACCTGTCGAAACAATTGGATCCTGTTGCCAAAGGCTGGCCACCTTGCCTGAGAGCTGTAGCAGCCACAGCCCTCTTAGTGAGCGAAGCAGATAAGCTCACCTTAGGACAAAACCTTCAAGTTACTGTACCACACTCTGTTTTAACCCTGCTGGAGCACAAAGGAAGCCATTGGCTCACCAACGCTCGAATGTTAAAATATCAAAGTATGCTATGTGAGAATCCTAACTTGCAATTAAGTGTCAGCCAAACTCTAAACCCAGCCACCCTAATTGCCCGTCGGTCCAGGCCCTCCTGACCATGATTGCTTGGAAGTAATGGACATTGTGTACTCAAGTTGTCCAAACTGCCCAGAGGTTTACCTGAAGTGGCCCCAGGTTCTTCCTATAGCCCTTCATAGGATATACTTAGCCCCTGCTAAGTCTTTAGGAGTTTCCCCTTTTGAGATTCTGAGATTCTGTAGCCTATTGTATAGAGAGTAAAAGGAGATGTGTGACAGATAGGATCTGAAATTACTAGATAAGCACTATTGGTTTTAAGTTCTGTTTTGCAGGGTCTTCATGCGTGAGTACGAGACCAGCCCATCCAAGCCCCTGCATCCTTTCAAGCCTGGAGCCTCGGTGTGGGTGACAGAGTAGAAGAAGACACCGCTGGCGCCGTATTGGAAAGGGCCATATGTCGTCTTGTTATCAACCCCAACAGCAGTTAAAATGGCCGAGATCGACTCCTGGATCCACCACAGTCGAGTGAAACCAGCCACAGTACCTGAGAGTCATCCCTGTACTTTGATCGCCAATCCTGCAGCACCATTGTGACTCACGCTGTGAAGAAAAGATCCGTCATCGTAAAGACTTTGCCAACCTGCTCCTGAAAGAGACATCTTTCAGTTTTGTATCACCCTGTCAATTCTTACCTATCAACCTCAATAACTACCTCAGTAATCGTCAGAGACTATAATCATGATGATTACCAATTGCTGCTATTTTCTTCTTGCGGCAGCCCTGAGACTCTTGAGAACCACTCTTGCCTTGCCCCCTTGTGCAGCCTGTATAACCACCACCCGAACTGGAATGCAAGTCACCCAGACTCTACTTTACCACTCGTACTATACTTGCACTAGCATAGTCAGCCGGTGTATTTATAATGGTACCGAACTGAATGTTTGCACTAAGGGAAAGACTCGTACTTGTTTTACACCACGACAGAATCCATCTTACTCCGTCTTAGAATTGAGATGGAATGATGAAGATGGAACCCTTATCAATGCTACGAGTCAACTTTCTGATCCCAATCAACCTGCGTACCTGTATTTTGATGCTTGTGACTTGATTAACAGAAATAATTATTACAGGTGCGGATCATGGGAACAAGTCTACTACTATGATGAGAAATATATGTGTCCTGAAGGTGCGTACAACTGGGGAGTATGCAATGGGATACATTCCCCAACAACCTACAGTAGATCAACGGAAGCAGATTACTTCTGTCCGAAATGGGATTGTGTGTACTATGCTACCTGGTCTGGTAGCCCTACAGGACAGACTGGAGACAATCGCAAAGCGCTGCTAGAAAGATTACCTTTACTGAAACCTGAACAGTGCAAGAAAAGTGCTTGCAATCCTCTACGACTTCAAATCTTCGATCCCAGCCAGTGGAAGCAAGGATTTCGATTTGGCCTGCGCATAGCAGGAGGTGGAGTTGACCCTGGAACCATCATATACATCCAGCTGAATGTAAAGACTCATGTTTCCTCACCATATCGCATACATCATACCTTCCATGAGGCCATGAAAGCAGAATTTGTTGTTCCCCACACTTCGCAGAATTTATTCATTGAACTGGCTGGAGCTGTGGCATCCAGCCTCCATGTCTCGGACTGTCTCTTCTGTGGAGGAACTCAAATGGGAGACCAGTGGCCTTGGGAAGCACAAGAACTGAACTATTCTGTGCCATATAACCAGACTGATGTGCACAATACTACCAATGAATGGGTCCTAGCCCACTCCATAGTGGGTAGACTGTGTTTTGTACGAGCAGGACCAAAATTGACTGCATTGGTAGGACAATTGGTTTGCCTGAACCAGAAATATTATAATGCCACTACGGGAATGGCTTCTTGGTGGTCAGGTGCCAATACTCCAGAACCTTCTACTCCTCTGATCATCTTTCCTTATTTGGCCAGGATATGGACTGATCTGGCTACACACAGCACTTGGCAAGCTCCACCTGGACTATATTGGATTTGTGGCACCCGAGCATATGCTAAACTCCCTGCTAACTGGGGAGGAGCATGTGTTCTCGGAATACGGCCATCTTCCTTTCTTTTGCCCCTTTCCCATGGAGAACAATTGAGGTTCCCTGTATATAAAAGTCGACAGAGACGAGAAGCTCTGAGAATTGGCCAATGGGACAAATGGGATGCATCCTCTGAAGAATGGCCACCAGAGCGCATTGTTTCTTACTATGGACCAGCAACCTGGGCACAAGATGGTTCTTGGGGCTACCGCACCCCTATATATATATGTTAGATCGTGTTATACATTTGCAAGCTGTTGTTGAAATTATAACCAATGGAACTAGTAGAGCACTAACCTTGTTAGCCAAACAAGCCACTCAGCTGCGTACAGCCATTTATCAGAACCGCTTAGCTTTAGATTACCTGCTTGCAGCTGAAGGAGGAGTTTGTGGAAAATTGAATTTAACAAACTGCTGCTTACAAATAGATAATGAAGGACAGGTTGTCGGAAACATAGCCAACCACATGAGAAAGCAAACGTATGTCCCAGTCCAAACATGGCATGGCTTGCAACTAGATGGCTGGTTTGGTTCTTGGTTTTCAAGCCTGGGCGGCCTGAAAACACTCATTATACTTGTATTTTTGATTGTGGCTATTTGCATATGTATCCCTTGTTTCCTGCCCTTATGCTTGCGCATGCTGAACTCTATTATCGATAGTACTATTGACCGCAAGGTAGCGGCACATATATTAGCCTCATGGGATTATTACCCTATACCGCACAGTGATCCCTCTACTATGGTCTGAAGTATTTTTGCTTTGTGTGATTAGATTCTCACCCTTCCTCACTTGCGGGTGTGAATAATCAAAAGGAGGGAATGTGATAGGCGATGGCCTAGTATGTAGCAGAGCTAGGTCTGAAGCCCTTTTTCCTGCTTTGAAATGTTATTGCTGATTTTGGAAAATTACAGAATGCTGTTAGCTGTTAGAAAGAAATACCGTTCTATTCTAGTTTGATAACATGTTCTGCTCTCCTGGAGATAAGAGAATTAAAACTTTCTTACTGTTTATTGTTTAGAATGCCGCGCCACTGTATCTTTGCTAAATGTGCACTGACCTTGTAATTAGGATGAAAATATAGTAGAGAAAGCACAGTTACTTACCTGTAACAGGTGATCTCTGGGAACAGCAGGAATTAGTCCTCACATATGGGTACGTCGGTACCGACGGAGCCCGTGCGGGAAAGCTCCCCAGCTTCTTAGAATAGAAGCTTTTGGGACCTCCCACTGCACATGCGCACTGCCTTCCCGCCTTCCTGAACAGCTCTCCTCAGTTTCGAGTTTATAGCTGAGTCAACAGAGAGAGGACAGGAAGATAGATAGATAAAAGATACAACTCCTAGGGGAGGTGGGTGGGTTGTGAGGACTAATTCCTGCTGTTCCCAGAGATCACCTGTTACAGGTAAGTAACTGTGCTATCTCCAGGAACAAGCAGGAATAAGTCCTCACATATGGGGACTCCCTAGCTTAGATGCATGGGATCCCCTGTAAAGGTTCGCCATCTTCGTATGGATCTCAGGCATCCATTCTGGGAAGGTGGGCAGGAGTTGTTTAGGAATGGAACAGGTGCTTGAGGACAGCCTGGCCAAACAAGGCATCCCGGCGGGAGTCCTTGTCCAAACAGTAATGGGCTGTGAAGGTATGAACCGAGGCCCAGGTAGCGGCTCGACAGATCTGATCTATGGAAACAGAGTGCAGATGAGCCATAGAAGTTGCCATGGCCCTCACATTGTGAGCAGTGACATGGCCTTCCAGAGAAATGTTTTTGCTCTGGTAAGCAAAAGAAATACACTGAGCAATCCAATTGGAAAGTGTACGCTTGGAGACTGGAAGTCCCAAATGGGAAGGATCAAAGGCCACAAAAAGTTGAGAAGACTTTCGATGTGGCTGAGTCCTATTAAGGTAAAAAGCGAGAGCTCTTTTACAATCCAGAGTATGAAGGTTCCTCTCTGCATTGGATGCATGAGGAGCTGGAAAAAAGACAGGTAGATATACCTCTTGATTAAGATGAAAAGGCGAGACCACTTTAGGCATAAAGTGGGGATTCGTCCTAAGGACCACCTTATCATGATGAAATCTTGTGTAAGGTGGATTAGCCACTAAAGCCTGCAGCTCACTGATGCGGCGAGCCGAAGTGACTGCAATGAGGAAGATGACCTTCCAGGAAAGAAATTTCAAGGAGGTGGAAAACATTGGCTCAAAAGGTGGCTTCATAAGTTGACCGAGCACTAGATTCAAATCCCATGCGACCGGGGGTGGTCTGATGGGAGGTTTAGTGAGAGTCAGGCCTCTCATGAATCTTGCAACAAGAGGATGAGAGGAGATAGGTTGTCCATTTATATGTTGCAAGGATGCTGCAATAGCACTTAAATGGACTCTTACCGAATTCGTCTTGAGGCCTGCATTGGATAGATGCAGGAGATAATCAAGAAGAGAATTCAAAGGAAGTGCCAGAGGGTCAAGACCCTGCTGAGCACACCAAATGGAAAAACGTTTCCATTTGAAAGCATAGGAACGCCTGGTAGAGGGTTTCCTAGAGGCAGAAAGGATATCTTTCACTGGTTGGGAAAGATGAAAGTCTTGAAGGCTTAAGCCTTCAGTAACCAAGCACTGAGGTGAAGGGATTTGGGGTTTGGGTGCCACAAAGTCCCCTCCTCCTGAGACAGGAGGTCTGGCGCAGCTCCCAGATCCAAGTAGGATCCCTGGGAGAGCTGTAGAAGTAGAGGGAACCACACTTGGCGTGGCCAGCGTGGAGCTATGAGGATCATAGTTCCATGATCCCTCTGGAGTTTGAACAGAGTCTTGGGAATCAAAGGAATGGGTGGAAAGGCATATAGGAATGCCTGACTCCAATTCAGGAGAAAGGCGTCCGTAGCCTGAGCTCCCTGACACGGAGTTCTGGAACAGAACCGGGGAAGTTTGGCATTCCACGGACTTGCAAAGAGGTCTATGTCCGGGGTCCCCCATTCCTGAAAGATTCGGTTTATTTGGTCCAAATGTAGGGACCATTCGTGTGGCAGCAGAACTCGACTGAGCCTGTCTGCCCGAGAGTTTTGAACTCCTGGGAGATACACTGCTAGCAGGTGAATCTGATGCTCTCTGGCGAAGGCCCATAGTCTTAGAGCTTCGTTGCAAAGCGACAGAGAGCCCGTCCCTCCTTGTTTGTTTATGTAAAACATGGCCACCTGATTGTCCGTCTGAACTAGGACAGTGAGGTTGGCTAGGAGGGAGTGGAAGACCTTGAGGGCAAGGTAAATTGCTCGCAGTTCCAGAAGATTGATATGAAGGGTGGTCTCCTGTAGAGACCAAGTGCCCTGAGTGGAGAGAGTTTGCAGATGGGCTCCCCACCCTGTTTGGGAGGCATCTGTTGTGAGGGTTGCTTGGGGTAGCAATGGTTGAAATGGAGCCCCCAACAACAGATTCTTGGTGGAAGTCCACCAGTGGAGGGACCAAAACAGACGATCGGAGGTTTGTATTTGGTCTGAGAGCGCTCCTGACGCCTGAGTCCACTGAGTGGCCAGGGTCCATTGAGCTGCTCTCATATGAAGACGAGCATAGGGCACCACATGCACTGTGGAGGCCATATGACCCAGTAGGCGTAGCATTTCCCTGGCTGTCAAGTGAGTGCTGGACTGAGCTTGGGAGGCCAAACTCAGGAGGCGCTGGCCTCGAACATGTGGAAGGTAGGCCCTTGCAGTGATGGTGTCCAACTGGGCCCCTATGAATTCTAGAGATTGAGTAGGGATGAGTTGGGACTTGGGAAGGTTTACTACCAGTCCCAGATACTGCAAAAGGCTCCTTGTGTGGTCCAGGGAAATCTGGGCCTGTGACTGAGTTGGAGCTCGGATGAGCCAGTCGTCCAGATATGGGAAGACAAAGATTCCCATGCCTCTTAGAAATGCGGCGACGACTGCCATGCATTTTGTGAATACTCTTGGAGCAGAGGCTAGACCGAAGGGGAGTACTCTGTATTGGAAATGTTTTCCCTGAAACAGAAAGCGAAGATACTTTCTGTGGGATGGATGGATGAGTATATGTGTATACGCATCCTGTAGGTCTAGAGAACAAAGCCAGTCCTGACCCTGGAGGTAAGGAAGGAGAATGCCGAGAGACAGCATTTTGAATTTCTCCTTGAAGAGAAATTTGTTCAATTCTCTCAGATCTAGGATTGGTCTGAATCCCCCTGTCTTCTTTGGAATGAGAAAATAAGGGGAGTAGAAACCGGACCCTTGTTGAGGAAGAGGAACCTCTTCTATGGCCCCTTGGGCAAGAAGAGAGGAAACCTCTTGACCCAACAGGGTTAGGAGAGATGGGGGAGAATTGAATGGTCTCACCATATGATGGGGAGGAAGGCTGGAGAAATGAAGTTTGTAACCCTCTCGAATGATAGAGAGGGTCCATTGTTCTGTTGTGATTTGTTCCCATCTGGGAGCAAAGTGAACCAACCTTCCGGGTATGGTGAGAGGTTCTGGTTGTGTTAGAACCAGAAGTGGCAAGTTCCCTAGGAGCAAGTCAAAACCCCTGAGGGGTTGGAGCCTGCTGAGCTACAGTAGCTGCTGCAGGCTTAGCTCGTGCTTGTTTGGATTGCTGACGCTTAGCAGTATAGCGAGGTTGAGAAGACTGCTGGCCAGTATTTGAAGCAACTCTGGCCTTCTTATAGTAAGGCCTTTTAAAAGACTTTTTCTTAGTAGGAATTGAAGTGGACTTTGAAAGTCTTTCCAAGGTGGCATTTTCAGCATCCATCTGGGTGGCTTTGATTTGCCACTCTTCCCCAAATAAGTTCTCACCTGTACAGGGCAGATTCCGTAAGCCATCTAGAACCCAAGGTTCCAGATCAGAGGCCTGGAGCCAAGCAAGACGTCGGGCTGCAATAGCAATGCCCGAAGCCCTACTGGCTCCCTCAAAGGAATCATATGCTGCCCTATTAGAGAACTTAGAAACCTCTAAGAGTTGTTTCACTAGGGAAAGGAATCCCTGCTTTTTATCCTCAGGGATAAAGGGGGCAAAATGCCGCACCTTTTTGGCAAGTTCCTCCAGGAACATGCCCATATAGAGACTGTAGGAATTAATCCTGGCTATAAGCATACTAGCCTGGAAAATTTTCCTACCAAAAGAGTCCAAAGTCTTACATTCCCGTCCTGGAGGGGTGGAAGAGTGCCTTTTGGTACTCCTAATCTTCTTCATTGCAGACTTCACCACAATAGAGTGGTGGGGCAATTGAGTCTTTTGGAAACCAGGAGAAGGAGGGACCCTATACATGGTGTCCAACCTACGGGAATAAGGAGACAAAGTCAAAGGATTTTCCCAGAAATCCATCAGTTGTTCTTGAAGGATTTCATGGATAGGCAGGGTAACTGCCTCCTTAGGGGCCTTTGAGTATCCCAAAATATCCAGTTTTTTGGATCTGGGTTCCTTTTCAGAGGATGTGGTAATAGAAAGGGCTGTAGCCATATCTAAAACAAAGTCCTGGAAGGACAAATCCTCTGGAGGGGACATTCTCCTTTTAGGAGAAGAGGGCTCCTCAGGTAAGTTGAGTGAAAACTCAGCAGAATCATCAGAGGAGTGAAAATCCTCAGAGGAATCGGTGCTTTCCTCTAACGCACGATACGCGTACCGATCGGTATCGATATCGGGCGTATCGGGTATGGAACCGGTATGGAGCGAAAGCCCATACGGTACCGACTTGCGTTTAGAGGTGGACGGCCTCGATACCGGCATGGCGGACGATACCGGTATCGGGCCCGGAACCGCTGAAAGCGGAACCGATGGCGTTGCAGCTTTAATGAAAGCCATGACGGCCTGCTGCATGGACTGTACAGTATCGCCCATGGACGCCATAGCTGCCTGGATGTCGGTACCGGAGTGACCCGGTACCCCAGAGCAGGCTAACAGGTGATCTGTCGAGGCCGTAGCATCGATATCAACCTGAGACCCCTGAATTGGCGTTTTTGGAAGTTGGACTTCCCGCCGGGGTTGTTTGGCTGGGGCAGGGTCCTCAAGTTCTAAGCTAAGAGCCTCTCGATGCTTTGAAGGAGATTTGCTCTTTGAGGACTTGCCCACAGAAGGTTTGGTTACCTGAGATCCATCCGGAGAAGAAGACCTGGATGACTGTGATGCTGTATTCTCTGAAGCAAACAGCACATGGAATTTGTTGGCCCGGTTCTGCAGCCCACGTTTAGACATGTGGGAGCAAGATGGGCAGTCCGGTATGGAATGGTCAGGCCCCAAACATTTCAGACACCATTCATGGGTGTCTGTGACTGAAATAACAGCATTACATTTGGTACACTTCTTAAATCCAGGGGCTGGCTTCTCCATGAGGAGAAATTGAGTAGGCCGAGAGGCCTCTCTGAAGTGACCAAAAAGCTAAAAAATAAGAAAAAAGAATTATAATTTTTTAAGAAAGAAAGAAAAGACCGGCGATACCGGTATCGGTATGGGGAAGGCAGGTACGCGGTCTAAAGAAACAAATAAAATAACAATTTCTTCAGCGGTGACAGGAACACGACCTGCTGGCTCCGCGGAAAAAGAGAAACTGAGGAGAGCTGTTCAGGAAGGCGGGAAGGCAGTGCGCATGTGCAGTGGGAGGTCCCAAAAGCTTCTATTCTAAGAAGCTGGGGAGCTTTCCCGCACGGGCTCCGTCGGTACCGACGTACCCATATGTGAGGACTTATTCCTGCTTGTTCCTGGAGATGCTGAACAGTGTAAGAATATTTTGTCTAGTGTTTTGATTGTTTAGTATTTTGAGCCAGGGCTAGAGATATGTGCCTGGAATATTACAGAAATCACCGGTAGCTATTAGAAACACGTCTTAGCCTTGCTTTGTTTGGCCTTGCTTTGTTTTGCTTTTGATGAGAATGCTTCTGATATGCCTTCCACTATCTTTGTGGCTAACTGACCTTGCAAGAGTAGCGAAATATACTGTATACTTTAGCAGAAGTATTATGTTTAGTGTTATGTCTAGTTGCTGACCCGTGGCTAGTAAGATCCAAGCAGGGGGAGCGAGTCCTGGGCCCGGTCAGAGATGTCTATTGGATGAGAGTAAGTGGGCCACTGTGGCCAATGAGGAGTTTTGCCTGTATTAGACTGGAAAAGAAAGGCATAAAAGCTGTTGTATTACTAGGAGCCATTGCTCAGACCATTTTGAATGCTACTGCAATCTGAGCCTGTGCACAAATAAATTGGCTTGGATCTTTGCCTGACTCCGGGTATTATTTATTGCATTCTTATCAGCTACTACAAGAAAATAACATACAGTATACAATCTATGCCGATGACATAATGATTTACACACCCATCTCTATCGACAATCCGGACTACTCCAAAATAACATACTGTCTCATGCAAATGAACGACTGGTTCCAGACCAACAACCTATCCATAAACTACAGCAAGACCGAGGCACTAATCATCACCCGAAACACCGACTTCATCTCCCCACCTAACATCATGATGAAGAACACAAGCATACCCATAAAAACCGAAGTAAAATTACCTGGGAGTAACCCTGGACAGCGAACTGAATCTACAATCACACATAAGCAAGACCACCAAGAATGCATACCACAGGATGAGCCTAATCCAATGTCTCAAACCCCTCCTCGCCCCGGAACATTTCCACACTGTCTGCCAGGCCCTAATAACCCCACTCCTAGACTTCTGCAACCTGATCTATCTTGGTCTCCCAAAACAGACCCTCAGACCACTACAACTGGTACAGAACACTGCAGCACGAATAATAGCCGGTACTTCAAGACAAGACCACATCACACCTATCCTGAAAGACCTACACTGGCTTCCAATCACCTCACGCATCAAATATAAGACAATCATAAACATATTCAAAATTAAACAATC
This sequence comes from Ichthyophis bannanicus, assembly GCA_033557465.1. NCBI lineage: Eukaryota > Metazoa > Chordata > Amphibia > Gymnophiona > Ichthyophiidae > Ichthyophis > Ichthyophis bannanicus. Next base: position 706,885,499 of record CM066031.1, read on the forward strand.
ATCAGCCCTTAGCTTACAGACACTCATACAACCTGACAACAGCACTCGATGAAGGAGAAAGGGCACATCCACCCGCGTCAACACACCAAAGGAAATAACCAAGGTACGGAAGGACACCTCAGAATGAGCCCTTTCCCTGGCTGCACCAACAATTTGGAACAAGCTACCAGACGAACTTCGACTAAATACAGACATCAAGGACTTCCGGAAGCAACTAAAGACCACACTATTCATTGAACACTATGGGGACGTCACATGATCCAAATCTACACAGACGACCAATCCCCCGCCCCCACTACTTGTATAATAGCGCATAATGTAAATAGTGCTTCACAAATCTAATATACCCTAACACACTCGCACACATGGAACACTGCATGACCCCCCCCCCCAAAAACACATTTGTGATTGTTTGCTGTGAAAACCGCCTTGATTCAATGAAAAGGCGGTATAGAAGTCCTTTTAAATAAATAAATAAAATTCCAAAAAATCGATGCTCAGTCCCATACATTACTAAGGTTCATCTCTGCCACTGAACATTTTACTAGATATCTACTACTGGTTGAATGCAGATTAACCAAGGATTCGCACAACTTCAAAGTATTCTTCAAATGCTCTGGTTAGAATCTTGGGTAGACATCCTGTTTAGGAGAGGGCAAACAGGGCAGATGCCCTGGGCACCACAGCTACAAGGGGCCCCTAAGGAGCAGAATCAGGGATGGTTCTGTTGCTTTGGTGGCTGCATCTCAGTAAAACTATGTCAAAGAAACTGCAAACCAGGGCCTTTGAGCACAGTCATGCTGGTCTTGCCCCCTCTAATCAGGGCCAGCCCCAGAGTTGGTTCAAGGTATTGGCACCGTAGGCAAATCTTAAGTTTTGAATGCCCGGCTCTTTGCTGCCCCCCCCCCCCCCCCACATCTGCCTAATAGTTGCTTTTGAGGTGGGTCTTCTGAGGCAATGCACATAATCAAAGGCTTCATGCTTCTTTCCCTTTACTTGTGCCGCTGCTCACAGGTTCAGTAAGAGGTTTGGTGGTGTTGGCTAATGAGGCAGGATGGGAGAAAGTTTGGAAGGATCACACTGTAGAGAGAAATACTAGACACAGGGGCTAGGGGGAGAAAGAGGTAGAAATGCTGGATATGGGGGCCTAGAGAGAGAGAGAGAGAGAGAGACATACAAATGCTGGACATGCAGCTAAAGAGAGACAGAGGCAGAGAAATGCTGGACGGGTGGGAGTTAGTGAAGCCAAGGAAAAAGAGGCTCGGAAAGGCAAGAGAGATGGGAGGGCTGGTGAGAGGATTGAAAAGCTGAATACAGATGCAAAAAAAAGGGGGAGATTTGAGGGCTGGAAGGTAAGGAGGAGGAGTGAAATCTGGTGATAGAGAGAAAAAAATAAATGGAGGAAAGTTGAAATGAAGACAAGAAATGGCAAATGGACAGAAGACCCTGGCAAGAGAGTTAAGAGCAGGGAGAGGAAAGCAGAAAACAGAGCTTGGGAACACCACAATTAGAAAAATAAAATGGTTTGAAAACAAAGGTAGAAAAAATTCTATTTGCAATTTAGTAATGGGAATATATGTCAGTTTTTGAAATTTATACACACTAGCTTAATATTTGGATGCTGTGCAGGGAAAATTCATCTCTTTCTATTTCTCTCATGTTACTCTGCAGGCAGTCTGACTTCTCAGGTTTTAATTTAATTTTTGTCTAAATATTTCTATTTTAACTTTGTGGTTACTTAGTCTGTGCTTGGTGAAGGTCTATTTGTGTTCTGCATTTGTGACTGGCGGCAGGTGTTCTGTTAGCACTCAGTGGCCTGCTCAGTTCCCCCCCTCCCTTCACCTTGCACCTCCACTCTTCCTCTCTCCTTACCTCTGTTCTCCGCATGCCTTCTCCTCCATGCCCCTGCGCTCTCCGCTCTTCCATGCCCCCTTCCTCTCCCACCTCCCCTTGTATACTCCCTCTCCCCTTTGCATCCTCCAATGCCTATTTGCCCTCCGCCAAGCACCCTTTAACCTTTTGTCCTAGCCAGGCAGCATCTTCTGCCGCAGGGTTTGGGCTCCCGTTGCTCCGACAGCTAAAGTCTTCTGGGGCTCTGGCCATGGCAGGCTGTAGCTTCCTGTGGTTGTAGAGGAGGCTCTTCATATGGGAGTTAGATGTCAGAGGCCATGGCACAGATTCAGATGCAGTGAGGAACTAACTGGCAAGGGATGAGATGTACAACTGGGGGCGGCCATTTTTCCTTCAGAGAGAAAAGCAGGACAGCAGGTAAGCAGACAGATGCATGCTGGTGTGAGCCCTGAATCAGGAAAACTGGCCTGAGGTAAATAAGACTTGAGCTTGGCAAACTGGTAAAAGAAAAAGGAGCATCTGACATTTATAAAAAGAGCAGCAAAGGAGCTTTAGCTTTCCTAAGGCATGAGATAGATACTTCAGGGATCTCAGGTCTTCAATGGACACAACTTAGAAGATGCAACTTCCCGTGGCCACAGCCCCCAACAGATTTTGGACCAGAAGAGCCGTCTTCACATTCACAAGCATTATCTTGGTCTCTTTCTGCCAATACCAGGGCTCTAAGGGGGTCATTTTAGAAGCCCCTATTCGTGCTTTGGACATCCAAAGACAGGCACAGAGACATCCAAAAGCACAGAGATTGTTTCCAGAGCCATTTTAGAAGCTGGTTGTGAGAGTTTCCCCAGTGTGAAGACACTGACTCTGAATGAGGCACGGCCGGAGCGCTCCCAGGGACAAGGACATCCCTGCCTGATCACAGAAACATCATGTGTAACTTTAGACCTGCTCCAAGGCACACATAGCGATGAACAAGCAGCTGAAAAGTGCTGTTTTCGCTGAAAAACATTCAGAGGCTGTAGAGAAGAAAGAACTCTATCATCCCCAGTACTCAGCACAACTTCAGCTATAGCAGCAGAGGAATTTGAACCCTGGCTGCCCTGGTCCTAACCCACTACTCTAACCATTATGCTATCCTGGACATCTGGGCTCTGAAATATAGTACTGGGAGTGTTTAAGTAGACGCCCCTGCAGATGTCCATATCAGGCACGTCCAGGTTTGTGAAATCACGTCTGCACCTGGACGTGCCTGCATGTTTTTTCAGACAGACGTTTTGGCTTAGACATCCTAGACTGCACTTGGATGGATCTTCTAAAATTCCCCTCTTAAGGGCAGCCACAGCACTGATTGCAATTTGTGTGATCCACCCCTAATCAGAGATGCCAATTGTTAATATATTTACTATCAGTAAAACAAAATTAACTCCTGAACAAAAAGTGACATTACTGCAAAACTAATTTTATGCCAGTGAAAAAATGTGCTGGGTGACAGGCCTGTGTATCCAATGCTCTGGGTTCAGGCTTTTTAAGACTGCAGTACCTGGGAGTCAGGAGCTTTGTTTATATTGTCACATGATCTACCATCCTTTGTCCAAAGACAACAGAGCAATCATCAGTGTAAATACTGTATTAATAAAATCCATGCAAATAAACAAGGAAGAGAGGAATAGAGTACAGAGCTTTGCAAGGGAAGTAGGACAAGCAGTGAATAAAGATGGAAGCTAGAAGGAGGACTAAGAGACTACACAAAGGCAGTCTGCCCATACTGTGACCAGGACAAGAAGTCAGTTAACAGCACAACTACCTCCTCTTGGCAACAGCTGTCCTAAATCGCTCCTGCTTCCACTCACTAATATCAGGTTCATCAATTCAGACTAAGCTGATGAATGCAGCTTAAAAAAAGAGAATATTTTCAGGTGTGATTTAAAATTTGTGTAAGAGAACTCAAAGAACAGGCAAGATAAGAAAGAATTCCATAAAGTCAGTAGCAAAAAAATATGCAGAATGTCTAATGGAATCAAAATGTGCTCTAGCCATACGTGGAATGGACAATAAATTCTCTTGTATGGACCAAATAGTACATGAAGGGATTTAAGATATGAGAGACATGGATAAATAATGGGAAACACCCGCGTTAAAAGCTTTGAGAATCAGCAAACAGATCTTTCTCAAAGCTTTTTACACAAGTGTTTTCCATTATTTATCCATGTCTCTCGTAACTTACAGAACCTGATTCTGTACTGAAGAGGGACACTTAGAGGTAGATTCCATATAGACTGGTTATCACCGGTGGGCACGTTTAAATCAGGCATGAGTGCGATTCCATCCTAATTCCACATACGTGGGTATAGATGCACCTATGTTTCAGGGATTGGCTCGTAGACGTGCCCAGCGTGGCACATCCAACATGTTGTTCAGCCAGTCCGGGCACATTTTCACAGTGAGAACTGTGCACAGGTGCAGGCACGGGCCATTCAGTGAAGTGGAGAAACACATCCCCGCTAACATTATGGGACACGGGTAAATGCTGAAACAAGTTTGGATATCCCTGCACTCACTGTATTCTGGACAGCTGCACGTTTCTGGTCATGCCCGTTTCCATGACATACCCGTGGAAGGCTCTGGCGGCCATGCCTCCTCAGTGAAAACATACATTTCCTAAGCTGCTGTTCTCACTGACAGTATTTTGCTGATGCAAACTAGACATGGATACTGATGATAAATAAATGCTGATGCAAACTAGACTATATATACTAGTCTTTTTCATGCCCAGAAAAGTGCTAAGTAATCTCAGTGCACTCTAATATATTAGAAGATAAACTAAATATTAACATGTTTTTCATGACATACCTTGCATCAAAAAATTACTTGGTAGTAGAAAACTACTTCAGTTATTCTTGCACTGGTCACCTCTAAAAACACTTCAAAAAGCTAAGTATGAACCTTTACCAGGTTCACAACATCCTAAACTAACTATGCAATTCCCCAAAGGATGCATAAAATTGCTGAGTTACAAAAGTATGCTCTTTTAATGACTATAGCATCTGTTTCCCACATATCTGAGTACTGGCATTTCTCACAGCAACTCCCTACATGTGGCTACACCTGTCCCTTGCAATGCCCACTCTCTGTCCTGGCTTATTTCGCTCTGTAAACATCTGCTGCCTGTGGGGCAACTTTGCCTGCCTTCCCACAGTCTGCTTTGTGGCAATGCTCCCCTGGTCAGGCCTGTGTGGGCATGGGAGGGGGATCCCTGTGCATCATACCAGGTAGCCAGCCTCCAGATATATCACCACTCTCACAGCTTGCATAGATCCTGGACTGGATAAGGATGTAGGCCTCATGGCACAATCTGGGGCATGTTGGCACATCAGTCATGTCTCCCAGTGCCTGGCACAGCTGATGCATGGCTGCCCTATCACAGTGGAACCTGGTGACACTGCAGTCATCCGTAAGGTCCCAGGTACTGGCCAGGCATTCATGTCCTCCCTGAGTTGCATATCAGTATTTATTTATTTAACAGTTTTTCTATACTGTTATATCTCCAATTCTAAGTGGTTTACATAATAACAATGGGGCCAACAGGTCTTTACATAGAACCGTATTAATATAACATTATAAAAGAACAGGAATTAAAAGCAGAACATTGTGACGCAGAAACAATATTACATTCCACTGAGTGGGCAATTATAGGGGGAGGGTAGGGTGAGTTTCTTAGGTTGTGGAGGTCCACTCAGATTGAGTGGTTAAGCCGAGTATATAAAGTGTCCAAGAGAAGGTCCATTCAGTTTGAGTGATTAAGTTGGGTCTGTAAAGTGTCCGATGAGGAGGTGGGTTTTTAGTTTTTTTCTGAAATCTGTCAGGTCATTTATGGCACGTAGGTTATCTGGCAGTTTATTCCAGAGGGTTGGGGCAAATAATGAGAATGCTCAATTGGAGGTTGCATGATTAGTCTTAGTAATTGTTGAAGGGGTGTGTAGCATGTTAAGGGTGTTTGGTCTTCTGGTTCTGGTGTTTGGCTTTTTTCAATGAGAGATTGTAAATATGTGGATGATAGTGAGAATGGCTTTATATCTTATGCACTCTGCAATGGGTAGCCAATGAAGGCATTTAAGAATTGAGGTGATGTGTTCAGCTCTGGATGTTTTAGCCAGGATCCTTGCAGCGGTATTTAAAGAAAGTTGCAATGGCTGTAGCGTGCATTTGGGTAGGCCTTGCAAGAGAAGGTTACAGTAGTCCAGGTGTGAGAAAATGAGTGCTTGCAGCACTGAGCGGAAGTCGGGTGTATTGAGCAGGGGTCTGAGTTGTTGTACTGTTTTGAGCTTGTAGTATATAGATTTTGTTATATTGTTGATGTGGGGAATGAAGGTGAGGCCTTGATCCAATGTGACCCCTAAATATCAGGCTTCTTGTTTGACCTGCAGGTGAAATCTGTCGATGGTTATTGTGAGAGGTGGTGTAAAGTTGTTTCTAGTTATCTACAGAACCTCAGTCTTCTTGCAATTTAAGCCAGTTCTTGATGGCTTTGAAGGCTCCCTTGATGTGTATGGTTGTTGGTTGAGAATGGTGTGTATATCATTAAACATGGCACAGTATGCTGTGTACCTGTCTTAATGTTATTATTAAAGATCAAGGATGACAGGGCAGATCCTTGAGGGACTCCCTGCTGCAGGGTTGAACTTTGGTGCCAATTCTTACTTGGCTGTGATGCTCAGTGAGGTAGAATCTGAACCATTTTAGAGTGTTTCCAGTCAATCCTATGTCTTGTAGACATTGCAGGATTTTACCATGTGGGATGGAGTCAAAGCTGCCTTGACATTGAGGAAAATAAGTATAAAACCTTTTGGGATTTGTCTGTGCCTCTTATTAAATTGTCGGTAAGGGGAGTTAGTAAAGTTTTAACCCCATATTTGGGGCAAAATCCATATTGTTGCAGATCAAGTGGGAAATGGGTGTCAACCTGTTCTTGAAGCGGATTTTGTACGACTTTTTTTATGATTTTGGTTAGGAATGGTAGACTGATGATGGGTCTGTAGGAGCTTGGTTGGTTTTTGTCAAGGGCTGTCTGATTGATTAAAGGGCGAATGGAAGCTGTCTTTAGAGCCTCTGGCATATGTCCTTTGAGAAGTGATAATGTTACCATCTTGAGTATTGTGGGAATCAATTCTTCTCTAGCAATCTTAATCCATGCTACAGGTCCAGTGGGGATGAGACAGTGTTCACATTTTTGATGATCCATTCCAGTTGTTCCAGTGATGTGGTTGAGAATGTGTCCCAGTTGACTTTGCTCTGTTTGGTGCTGTGGATTGTCTATGTGTGACTTACGTTGGTATCTATATTCTGAATGTCGACTAGGCTTTGCAAGTAATCCGCCATAATCTGTGGTGTGAGATCTGTCTTTTCTTCTTGTTGTGTGGGGTCTTTTGTCATTGATTTAATTAAGTCGAAAAGGTCTCTAGGTCTATTGAGGAAGTGTTGTAGGATCTTGGAGAAATGTTCCTTTTTGGCCTGGTATGTTGCAGTCTTATACTCGTGTAGTTTGACCATATATGCATTCTTGTTGTTTGCATTCTTCCAGTTTTGTAGATCTTTCCTCATGTTATGCACTCCCTCAGGGGAGTCCACTCTGTTGCAAATTTTCATGTCATCTGCAAAAAGACAGAATTTTCCATTCAGTCATTCAGCAATATCACTCACAAATACAATGAACAGTACCAGTCCCAGGACCAACCCTGTGGCACACTGTTAATCACCTTCCTTTCATTCGAGTGAGTTCCATTTACCATCATAGAAGACAGAAGGTAATGGTAAATGGAACTCACTTGGATGAAAGGAAGGTGATTAGCGATGTGCCCCAGGGTTCAGTCCTGGGACCGGTACTGTTCAATGTATTTGTGAGTGATAATGCTGAAGGACTGAATGGAAAAGTCTTGCTGGGCAGATTAGATGGACCATATTGGTCTTTATCTGCCGTCATTTACTATGTTACTATGCTGTTTTAAAACTTCACCATTGTCGTTCTAGAAGTCACAGCTTGCATTTCATGATTTTTAGCTGCATGGTATACCATGTAGCTGTATTTTGTCTGCGTCTGACTGTTGGAGTGTGATGCTTAATTGCTACCTTAGCAATGATCCAGTTTCAATTTTGGATGACAGCGTCAAGGTCTTCTGAGTCGTGGTTGATGTGTGATTTTGTTCAGGAAATCTTTCTTTTACAGTTTGTAGAATCTGCGGATAGAGGCTTGAGAGTGGGGGTTCATTTGATGAACTGCTCTGTAGGGGCGTGAAAAATGAATAACTTTATCGTCAGTCCATGGGACTGTGTGCATTGTGGGTGGATGAAGGTTGTTGATCCTGAGTGTTTGCTGTGGAGCGAAGATTAAGTCAAGTGTGTTTTCTTTATTATGCATTGGTCCCTTGATGAGCTGTGTATAGTCAAGTGCGTCCATTGCATCTAGAAAGTCCTTTGCATCTTTGGCGATGGAGGGAGTGAGGTTGAAGCCATCTAGAAGGAACAGCTGGCTTGCCTGTGGTCGAAGTCTGCATGCCATTTCGAATAGAGTTGCAAGTCCGTCAGAGGCAGTTCTTGGGGGTCTATATACTAAGGAGTCTATTCTGAGCCATGAATAGTGGGGATGTACACCCTGCCTGGACATATATCCCCGCTATTTGTCCCCCATGCCATCCCTGTGCAAAGTTCCCTGTACGAAAAGCGGAGTTGTACAGGGAGCCTTAGACGGAAGGTGGGTGGAAGGCAGAATGAGGGCGGTGTGTGGGTGGGCCATTACCCTTGGATCTACAGGGCCGATTCGAAGGTCAGCCCTGTACATCCGGGGTATACCGGTTAGACGGGGGACTTATTCCACCTCAGAGGTGGAATTAGTCCTCCTATACGCAGGATAGCAGCAGTGGCCAGCGGGGACAGGACTGGGAGGCAAGAAAGAGGTTCCCCACAGCTGGACCATGGCCATGGGAGGCCAAGTCAGGGGTCTGACTGCAGGGAAAGGACAAACTCAGTGGCAGGCAACATTCACTGCTCTGTAATGGAGCCACAGTGTTGGCAATGGGACGCCATGGCACTGCAGCTCCATTACAGAGCCAGGCTGAGTTAGCCGGGTATGTGGCTGGGCATGTAGTTGATCAGAATCGAGGCCAGCAGACCCGATTCTGATCCCGCGGGGGTTAGACACTGTACACCATGATTCTGCCCAGCTGCACAAGGGGCTGGACGTCCAGTTGTGAATAGGCTTCTAAGCAAACTGTTGTTAGTAGGTTGTTTGTTATAGACTATGAGAGTCATTCTGTCCCATAAATAGTGGTGATGGACGTCCCAACAGGATATACATCCCCGCTATTCATGGCCCTCCCCACCGGCGTCTAACTTCCCTGCCGGTTGTATGGGGAACTTAGATGGGGCGGGAATGGGGAGGATCAGGGGCGGCATTAGGGCGAGCAGTGGGCAGTCACCAACCACGGACGTACAGGGCTGATTCTAATGTCGGCCCTGTACGTCTAGGACTGGCAACTTGAATGGGGAAGTTATTCTAGGGCTGGGAAAGGGAGGCAGGCAGCAGAGGGTATTCTCCGCAACCCGACCCTGGCACTGGGAGGCCGGATTGGGGGTCGGGCTGTGGGGAATTAGCTGCAGGAGCCGGCGGCTTTTAAATGGCGCCACGGTGCCATGGCACTGCAGTTCCATTTAAAAGCCCTGACTGAGTTAGTCGGGCAAGGCCTGTACGTACAGGCCGGGCTGAATTGCAGTCCCGGCCTGCACGTACAGGCCTGATCACGATTCTGATCCAGCGGGGCTAGACATGCCCCACGGTATCAAAATCGCAATGCCTTCTGTACATCCGGTAAAGACTAGGCATACAGAGGGCATGTACATCCTGGATGGAATTGGGCTGAATGTGTCTAATCCTGTAGTGGAGTTTACGCTGTAAGTATGGAAGTTGAGGTGTTTTTTTGAAATGATGAAGACTCCTCCCCCTCTACATTCAGTTCTTGAGGAGATGAAAATGTTGTAATTGGGTGGTAAAAGTTGATTGATGAGCACGTTGTCTGAATCTGTGAACCAGGATTCAGTGACGCACATAACGTCAAGTTCATTGTCCATAAGGTAGACTATAAGGATCTGTGTTTTATTGCAAGCAGATGAGGCATTAATTAGGGCACATTTCATGTGTGCAGTGTGGTTGCCGAGGCCTCGTTGGAGTGTGTTGAGGGGCAACTGTTGAGGCTTGATGCGAATAAGATGTTGGTAAGGTCTGAATCTTGCTCTGGTGGCGGGGGATATGATTAGGTGATGTATGTAAAAATGAAAGATTGGTATGCGTATGGAGAACATATTTTGTGATGCAGAGTGTTAGAGAATGACAAGGAGGTATAGGAAGGTGAGTTTTATAGCCAAGAGTGGACATGTTTGAGAAGACAACTAGTGGGTGTCATGATGGATATGGAGTCCAGCTGTATTGCAGCGAGGCCGTGCGTGGTGAGGATAGCTAGTGAACTAGAAGTACACAGTCTCATATGCTGTTAGGTGAGATTGTTCACTTGTGTGAATGTTTGATTCTCATAGTATTTTGTGTAAGCTGTTATTCTACAAATGGTCCAAAATGTTACTGCGAGAATAATTTCCAAAGCCAAGCTATCTGACCACATTACCCCGATACTCTATTCTCTACATTGGTTGCCTATATCCAGTAGAATTCAATATAAAATCTTATTGACTACCTTTAAATTAATTAATCAGATTGCCCCTTCATATCTATCCACACTGATTCATAGTCCTACAGAAAATAGATTAAGACAAAGAAAAAACCTTAATACCATCCTAGTACCCGACTCTATACGAAAAACAAAACAAACAAGTACCAGTGCCTTCTCATTCGTAGCACCTTCATTATGGAATAACCTTCCAGATCAATTAAGGGAAACAAAAGACTTACAAAAATTCCGAAAAGACTTAAAAACATACCTGTTCTCACAATACTACTCTATCATAGATAATGACTTGGATAAGACCTCCTATCCACCGTAACTCACTAATGAATATACTAGCTACAATACTCTCTCTACAAATCCTATAGCTGAACTCAAGACGAACCACCAATATGTATACATGTAAAAACTATGTAATAACTTGTAAATAGTTTCAAAACATTGTTATACCACTTGTATATAGTTTAATTACAGTTCAATGTACCTATTTATATATCGCTACAATTGTTCCATGTAATGCAATGTTGTTTGGATGTAAACCGCCACTGATCTTCGGAATTGGCGGTATATAAAAGATTTGCAAATAAATAAATAAAATAAAAATAAATAAATAAATCAGTGTTTGTAGTTGTCGTCCAGGTAGAGGCTTGTGGATAATGGTTGCAGCCAGTGAAGCCTACCCTTTTCTGTTGGAGCTGGAGGCTGAAGGGCTCGAGAAAGCTTGCAGGGAGTGTTCAGCATTGTTCCTTGATCTTGCTGGGTTGTTTCTTTTTGGGCCACGCCTAAGGGTCACGCCAAAGGGTCCTCTGGCAAGGCCTTCAGGTGTGGGCCGCCAGGTGCCGGCGCGCCCTCAGCAGTCTTTTTTAAATTATCCTGTTCGGCCTGATTGGCCTTGGCATCAGGGAGCAGGGAGGAGCTTTGCTTACCTACTCCCTTGCAGTGATGCCGATTGGAGGGTTATGGTGGAGATACTGCCCTCAGTGCAGTCTTTTTAAAATTTCCTCTTTGGACCGATTGGCCTTGGCATCGGGGAGTTGGGAGGAGCTTTGCTTATCCACTCCCTGGCACTGATGCCGATCAGGGGGCTGCGGTACACCAGATCCTCCCGTGCAACCCTCGAACCACACACACACACACACAAACACCCTCACTTGCAGGGATGCATTGTAGAACACAGCAGAAAATTTTCTAAGTCCTGGCTTTATTCCACATCTTCGGCAGGAATAACAGGCACGTCTCTGGGAAAGGCTGTAAACATGCACAGCGCTTTTGAGAATATGATATAAACATCTCTGTGGCTGGACATGACCCCATTCCGCCCCCTTGGGGACATGTGCAGCCATCCCCATTCAAGCAAGATAAACGTGCACGGGCACCATGTACTGGAATACATTCGTAGTCGTTTTTGGCACATAAACGTCCCCCTTGCACGTCCAAACACTTGTTTGGTTTTAGAATGACCCTAAATGTTTCAAATAAAGGAGTTACATGCGTAATAATTTGATGAAAATGTTTTGTATGGTTTGAAGTTGTTTGAGTTCACAGGCTGACATCAGGATTCAACTATAGTGTGAATTAAAGAGGAGTCCAAAAAGCATTTAATTGTCCGGCTGCAACTTAGAGTAAGAAAAGAAGACGCAATAGCGGTGGAGAGCTCAGGGCTTAAATCTACGTTGCTGTCTGAAATAGCCCCTTGTATCTTGCAATTTTTCACATTCCTCATGTGATTTAACAACTTTGAATAATTTTGTGTCATTTGCAAATGTGATCACCTCACTTGTTCCCATTTCTAGATTATTTATGAAGATGTTAAAAAGCAGAGTGCCCAGCACAGATCACTAGAGCACGCCGCTATTCCCCTTTCTCCATTGAAAAATTGACCGTTTAACCTTTATATCTGTTTTACATCTTTTAATTAGCTTCCAGTCTATAATAGGATATTGCCTCCAATCCCATGACTCAAAATTTCCCTCATGAGAGACTCTGTCAAACACTTTCTGGGTGTCCAAATACATTGTATCAGCTGTCTCATCTTTAGCCACATATTTATTTACGCTTTTGAAAAAATGTAGCAGATTGGTGGTGCAAGACCTTCCCCTTGGCGAAATCCACGTTGGCTTTGTCTCATTAAACCATGTCTATCTAAATGTTGAGTAATTTTATTCTTTATAATAGTTTCTACCATTTTGCCCAGCACAGACATCAGGCTCACCAGTCTGTAAGTTCCCAGATCATACCTGGAACATGTTTGCAAAATTGGTGTCACTCCTTAATGATTTTGTTTGTTATACCTCTTAAACAAATTACCTCCCCCTTCCCCCCAATTACATCTGCTTTAAGGACTAGAAATGGTATACGTACGTTTTAATCATCTGACACAGCTTGCTCAGAAACGGAAGTGAGCAAATATTGGGAAAGTCTCCTAGGTTTTTCTAGAATAGTAAAGACAAGCTGTGTTAGCTTAAAAATACTGTACATTTTAAGAACAGGTAGAAACGAAAAGTAATCAAAAATGATAATACACAACAAACTGAATAACTCTGCTCTGCACCCTCATCACCCCATGGTGTGAGCAGGGCTAGTACAGCAGTGATGAGGTTACCAGATGGCTTCAGGTCGTAAGAGGTTAATCCACTCCTGTTTTGACCTAATATATGCATGGACCAGTGTTTCTTTTATGTCAATGTTTCCTCTAAGCAGCTTGAAGCTGCACTGGAGTCCTTCACCAGCATTCCCGGCAAAGTGATCGCAATTAAGATCGTGTGGAATAGGCAAGTCCCGCGATTGTTTTGCATCTCCCCCACCAGTGGGAATGCCGGCGGAGGACTCCAGCGCAGCTTCAAGCTGCTTAGAGGGAACATTGAATAGTAGTTGGGATTATTTTTCCCTATGTGAATCATTTTGCACTTGTCCACATTAAATTTCATTTGCCACCTAGATGCCCAGTCGACATTCAAGCCTGGCGATTATTTTAAACACTGGCCAGACTCTGTGATGCCCACCAAGCAAAGCAGTAGTTCCCTGCTGGAGCAAGCAGAGGTAAGGGAAATATTCTGAGAGAAAGGACGGCAGTGTGGTGCAGTCTGCAGGTGAGGCATGCAATATACTGTGGTAATCTTAGAGGACGCAGCCAGGGCTGAAACTGATAGGAGATTTGTGAGAGGGTTAGAGTAGTATGTCCTGCCAGGAAGGTACCAATAGGCTTCAAGTTCTAGACATGCCACAGCACACAGTAATAGACAAATACTTAATGCATAAAGATAAACTGAAAGACCCAGTTGCTTACCAAGAGGGTAGAACCTTGGACAATCCTTCGTGCTTTCTTTATTGACACTTCCAGCCCCTCCTACAATAGAAAACAAAAAGGGAATACTTAGGGTAATTTAAGCCTAAACTGGAGGTAGGCATAAAACTCCTTGGCCCCAATACTGCTATGTTGCACAAATCTCTTGAAAAGCTTACTCATTCGTTTTAATTGCACAACCTATCTGCATGTTAGTGCAGGGGGGGGGGGGGGGTTGCATGCATAAAAGAGATTGTAATTGTATTAATCTGTAAGTATATGAGCATACAAGCAATTTGTGCACACTTAATATTTTTAGGTCTCCAAATGAATTGAATGTGAGCGCATGATTGCACACCCTCTAGTTATCAGTACACCTAATCTTCGCTATTCTTCCCTTAGAAAAAAGAATAATGGGCATAGGAGCAATCATATCCTTATCTCTGTCTAAGCACGTAGACGGAAAATGCAATGGTAGATAAGGAACAGAAGGCTCATCTCGTTTGTGTATTTATTTATTTATTTGCTTTTATATATCGCGCTCTTTGAAATCAGTGTGGTTTACATAAAACAAGAACAGTAACAGTTTACATGGAACAATTTCCATAGAACAGTTTACACTGAACAAAAATAAAAATAAATAACAGTAAGTAACACGTAATCTAAAGTAGATATGAATACAGGGCTATGAACTTGGAATATACAGGTAGGGGGACTAGAGGCGATCTATTCCCATAGAGACCTTTACCTCCCCTCACTAGCAATCACATCACCACATCTACACACCTCATAAAAAGAAAATGCCTTATTCCCCTAAAAAAACCATGGGGGAGATATTAAAAGGCATTTACACACCTTGCAGACCTGCAAACCATGTAAAAGCTGCTCTGTGGGATTTTCAACAATCCTAAACACTGACTAGTCACTGGTGCCACTGCTACATGACCCAGTGCTAACCAGTTAGCATCGGGGCATGCTGGGGATGCTCCAGGGCAGCACCCATCATTACCAGGGCAGTAGCAATACTGAACGGGGCAGTGAAAGGCAGGTGCAGGAAACTCTGGCCAAACCTTTGCTGCAGAAGCTAACTAGGCAACAACGCTGAATATCATCGCTACCTAGTTAGCTCTGCGGCAATCTGGGCAACCCAGACATGGCCCCAGCATTGAATATCTGGGTTTAAAGCTCAACGCCGGTGGCTAGCCACTAAAGCAGCGTGAGCTACCAGCACTGAATAACGGGCCGCATGTCTTCAGGGAGTCAGCTCCTCTCCAGCCAAAAGCATTCCATCATTCAGTCCCTTCACAAAAAATCGCCTTTAAATACTACCTACTCCTCTGCATCACACCTGAAGACCAGACATCCAGCAAGACTCCTTGTGCTAACAAAAAGTGATGCCATTGAACCCTCTCTGCTTTATACCCATAGCCACCTCCTCTCAATGCAACGACCTTAAACTGGATGCGGGTCCTAATAAGCTATCAATGCAGAGCCTGTAATATATGTTGAGCACTCTCTCTCTCTCTTTGAGTATCCAAAGATCACCCTCACTGTCATGTTCTGTATTACCTACAAGTGCCTGACGGCTTTATCTGGTAGCCCCTGTCATGAATTATTACAATAAGTCAACAAGGGTGACACCTACACTTGTACTGTTATCTTAAACATTTGTTGGTCTAAGGCCTTAACTTTCACCTCTCTCATTTTCAGGAAGGTATTATGTGCAGATGCAGAGAGCTGGGAACACAGATCAAGAGAACTATCAAAAAACACCCTTAGTTCCCTCAGTCTCCTTCACCTCTCCCTCTTTGATCTTATACTACTACTATTAATCTTCATTTGTATAGCGCTACGAGGCAAACGCAGCACTGTACATGTACACATGGGAGAATCTGCTGTCTGCCACTGCCTATTTGGTTTCATTTTTGCTTTCACTGGCCAGGCCCTTTTTAAGTGCTGACCGCCCTGGGCTGAACGTCGGGCCCATATTTCATAAATCCATAGCTAACATATGGAATGCACAAGCACACACACACACGTTTGCACCAACTTTGGGACATTTGCACGGTACTGATGCAATAATGGGATGATTTCTATTAGGAGGCCAGGTTCCACTCCAACCTGACAGTTATTAGGGGCAAAGTTCACCAAAGCTTTGCTCCATTTCAAAAATTACTCCATAGATAAATATGGAGGCAATTTTGCACTGGGGTCAAGGTTTCAGAAAAGTCTCTCTCTCTCAAACTAGTCTCCTCTGACTTGTGTGAGTAATCAGTAAAATCACTGTACTTGACAATGACATTTTCTCATTTCCTTATCCTGACCCACCATGAACACACGCACTGACTAATACCCTGAAGCACAAGAGGTATGAAAGGTAAACAATAGTGATGGGGGGGGGGAAGGGGGCTTAATATTTCTGTCTATACGGTTGCTTTCAGGCAAATGAGTTTCCCTGGAGATTGGCTGTTCTTTCTTCCCTGCCTGAGCTTGTTCTTTCCCTTATTTATCTGCATTTTACAGCCTTAGACAAGTTGCTCTCTCAGGGAAAGAAGTGGCTAAGTCTAATAACCACAATACCAGGCAGCCGAACGCATTCAAACCATCTCGTTTATTAGAAATTCAATGAACCTTTGGATTCAAATATTGCAGGTGGCAGTCAGCCAGACGTCAGAACAGGTGGCAGAAGAGCTGTGTGAGTAATCTGAAATTTTGATTCAACAAACCATTTATCAAACATGAATATTCTTTGGTCAATGTCTGCAGGAAGAAGCATCAATTGTACAGTTGTAGTGAACATTTCAGAGCAATTGGTAGAAACTGGGAAGAATGGCCATGATTAAAACACACAGCAAAAAGTGCTGTCTGACTTGCACTGAAACTGCTGACAAACAGTAGCTCCAACTGAAAGCCCTGTGTTGTCCCTAGCATGGATGACTTAAGTAATAGAGACTGCTGGGTTGGGGAGTTCCAGCTCACTTATACCCTTTAGACACATTAAGGCCCAGAACAGAAACAGCCTGAGCTAGGTATCCTGAAGCTCTGCCTCAGTGACATCACTCAGCTTTGCCAAGGGGGCTTCTGTACAAATGGGGCTCCAGGCAAATGGTGACATTTTACTTAATAGTTACTGTCCTTTCCTTGAGTCCTGCTTGACCAGTCCAGACAAGTGGGTTGTGTTCCCCTACCAGCAGATTGGTGGAGACAAAAACCAATGAAAAGCCCAGATTTCAACGCCGTCACTCTATGCCTCTATCAGCCTCAATCACCAGTAGTCTCTCTTCAATATTCCTCCCAAACCATATGGGAGATACAGAGCAAGCCTCACACAACCTCAAATGTGGACAATAAAGTTCTCAACAGTAGCAAACGATACACAGGAAGATACAAACATAAGGCTGTCCATAGAGGATGAGCCTGCAGATGAAAGTTTAAAACTCATGGTGGACCCAAGGGTTCCACAGAGGAAGAACAGAGCAATACAGCTCCAGGGGTGGGTTCTGGACTGGTCTAGCAGGAATAAAGGAAAGGACATTAACTGGCAAGTAAAATGTCACCTTCCATATCGTTCTGTTAGACCAGTCCAGATAAGTGAGATGTATCAAAGCTACAATACCACTGGGCAGGAAGAAGACACAGCAGCTTGCAAAACCACTTGAGTCAAGGTCATGTCATGGCCTATGGACATCCAAGTAGTAATGCTTGACAAAAGTGGAATTGATGCCTACATTACTACCTGACAGAGCTCAGCTCCACCCACGAGGACACTCATGCTAGAGTAGAATGAGCATGCAAACCCATCAGAACAAGCTGGTTCCATAACAAAAATGCTGAGGCAATAGCCTCCTTAATCCAGCACCCCAAAGTCAACTTGGCTGATGCTTCACCCTTGCACAGGCCAGAAAATAGCACAAAACGATTGTCTGACTTATGAAAGGCATTTGTAACCTCCAACTACCAGAGAAGCATCCTCTGGATAGCAAAGATCCTTATCCTTCCTCCGACACTGCTCCTTAGAGAAGGAGAGCAGGCAAACTGCCTGGTTCACGTGAAGAGAGACAGCACTTTAGGCATGAAGGAAGGCCCAGGCCAAATGGAAATGGCCTCAGTTGAAAAGGACAGATAAGGATCCCAGCAAGACAGATTCTGCAGCTCAGAGAGCCACCTTGCATTACAAATCGCAACTAAGACAGCCCTGAGCATTCAATCCTTCAAGGTGGTGCACTTCAATGGCTCAAGAGGCCTCCATCAGGGTCCTGAGCACCATAGACAGATCCCAGGAAGGGATCACAGATTGAAAGGTAGGACACAAACAGATATCGATCCCTTGGAGAAAACGTGAGACATCCAGGTGTAAGGCCAAGGACTTGCCTGCCACCGAACCATGGAAACAGGCCAAAGCTGCCACCTGAACCTTCAGAGAATTAAGTGAGAAGACCTCCTCTAAGCCATCCTGCAGAAAAGCCAAAAAGGAAGACATCTTGGCTGCCTCAAGAGTCAAGCACCGTGCACCGCACCAGCGCTTGAAGAGGTACAATATCTGTACGTATGCTAGCTTGGTAGACCTCCTCCGGACATTGAGTATAGTAGAGATTACTGCTGGAGAGTAGCCTATATGCGCTAGTAGACTCTTTTCAAGAGCCATGCCGTAGGTGAGAAGGGTGCTGGGCTCTCCAGAACGATCGGTCCCTGCTGCAAGAGCCCCTGAGATGGAGGCAGCTGAAGAGCAAGTGCTTGAAGGAGCAGCATCACATTTCCAAACCACGCTCTCCATGGCCAATCTAGTGCTACCAGAACAATCCTGCCTGGGCAGCATTTTAATACATCAAAACACATGCCCCACCAGGGGCCATGGAGGAAACATGCAAAGCAGCCGCTGACTGGGCCAAGGCTGGGTCACGGCATTGATGCCCTTGGACTCTATCTCTGTGTGGCGACTGAAGAAGCGGCATACTTTGGCAATGGAGCAAGCCACCATCAGATGCATTTTGGAGCGACCCCAATAGTGCACAATCAACTGAAAGGTTTCTTGATTCAACTCTCACTTGCTGGATTCAGGAAGTTACAGCTGAGGAAGTTCACTTCCATATTGTCCACTCCAGCAATGTGTTGAGCTGACAAGGCTAGGAGCTTTTTTTCCCACCCAGGCAAACAGGAGATCCATCTCCAGGGCCACCTTCGGTGCTTCTTGTGCCACCCTGCTGATAGACATAAGCCACTGGCGTGGCATTGTCTGAAAACATTCAAACTGCCCAGTCCTTGACCAGGGGCTAGAAACACAGAAGAGCCAACCTGATGGCCGTTGCCTAAAGGTGGTTGATGGACCACATCGCCTTCCTACAATTCCAATGGCCCTGGGCCATACAGTCTCGGCAATGGGCTCCCCAGCCCAAGAGACTGGCATCCGTCATCAGCAGAATCGAGGAGAAATCATCCAGCGGAATGTCCTTCCTCAGATGACAGGAATGCTGCCACCACCGCAGGCTGAACTTCACCATCAATAGGATTGGGAGCCTGTGCTCAAACTCAGGGATGAATGAGTCAACAAGCACCGTTGAAGCGGCCACAAGTGAGCACGTGCCCAAAGGACTATCTCTATGGTCAACACCATCAAGCCGAGGAGCTGAAGATAATTCCAGATTCTGGGGGCCTGTTGCACACAGAACAGTGCCAGGCAGTTCAACAGCCACTTCACCTTGTCCTCTAGCAGGAAAACCTTGTTGAAATGTGCTCCCAGAAACTCCAAGGAATGGGAAAGCAAAAGCTGACTCTTTTCCTGATTGATCTCCCAGCCGAGCCTTTCTAGGAAGGAGACTACTCAGGAGGTCACCCCTGCCCTTCCTGATGATCCTGGAAGACCACAGGGCATGACAGACTGTTCTGAGTGAGGATGCGAGCAAATGGGGCGACATGGATGGTGGATGCCATGTGCCCCAAAAGGCAGAGCATCTGTCTGGCTGTCACCGTTGAGCCACCTTGTACAGCATGGGCCAGGGTGGACAGACGCTGCGCCCAAATGAGAGGCAGGAAGGCCCTCATTTGAGTGGAATCCAGTAGGTGCTGATGAACTCTACGTGCTGGGTGGGCCATAGGTGAGACTTCGGGAAGTTCACCACAAAGTCCAGGCGCTGGAGCAGCCCTATGGTGCACTGTGCTGCGTTGTGCACCTCCCCCGGCGAGCTGGCTCATATGAGCCAGTCGTCCATGTAGGGGAAGACAAATACCCGCAGGAGTCTGAGACAAGTGTCCATGACTGCTAGGCATTTGGTGTATACCCTGGGAGCGGAGTTGAGGCCAAAGGGGAGTATCCTGTATTGATAATGTCATCCACTGATGACAAATCGGAGGAACTGATGGTGCCTTGGATAGATCAGGATGTGGGTATAGGCATCTTTGAGATCCAAGGAGCGTTGCCAATCTCCCTGCAGGTGGTAAAGCAACAAGGTTCCAAGGGATACTATTTTGAACTTTTCCTTGACCAGGAAGAGGTTGAGGTCCCGTAGATTCAGGATGGGCCAGAAGCTCCCGGTCTTCTTGGGGACAAGGAAGTAGCAGGAGTAGAATCTCTTGCCTTGAAGAGGTTGGGTAGGTTGGGGGATGGGTTCCACCGCTTGATCCTTGAGCAAAACCTCAAGCTCCTGTGAGAGACAGAGGAGAAGCAGTTAACACATTAACACAAATGTCTGAATGATGGAATTGTACTGAGGTGCATACGTGAAGCTTTCAGAGGTATATGACATCATATGGAAAAGAATAAAGAATAAAATTACTCAGCATGTAGATAGTCATGGCCTAATGGGAGACAGCCAACATGGCTTTAGACAAGGAAGATCTTGTCTTACTAATCTGTTGTGTTTTTTTGAAAGTGTGAATAAACAGGTGGACAAAGGTGAGTCGGTTGATATAGTGTATCTGGACTTTCAGAAAGCCTTTGACAAAGTCCCTCATCGGAGACTTTTGGCAAAACTAAAGAGTCATGGGATAGGAGGCAGTGTACTACTGTGGATCAAGAACTGGTTAAAAGATAGAAAGCAGAGGGTTGGGCTAAATGGCCAATTTTCCCAATGGAGAAAGGTGAATAGTGGTGTACCCCAGGGATCTGTGCTGGGTCCGCTGCTTTTTGACATATTCATAAATGACCTGGAAAGTGGAATAACGAGGGAGGTTATCAAATTTGCAGATGACACAAAACTATTTAAAGTTGTTAAAACCCAAGAGGATTGTGGAAAATTGCAAGAGGATCTTGATAAATTAGAAGACTGGGCATCAAAATGGCAGATGAAATTTAATGTGGACAAGTGCAAAGTTATGCACCTAGGGAAGAACAATCCAAACTATGGTTACACAATGCAAGGTTCCACATGGAACCACCACCCAGGAAAAAGATTAAGGCGTCATTGTGGATAACATGTTAAAACCCTCGGCCCAGTGTGCAGCGGCAGCCAAGAGAGCAAATAGAATGCTAGGTATCATAAGGAAAGGAATGGAAAATAAAACAAAAGATATTATAGTGCCTCTATATCGTTCCATGGTGAGACCGCACCTTGAATATTGTGTGCAATTCTGGTCGCCGTATCTTAAAAAGGATATAGAGTTATTAGAAAAGGTTCAGAGAAGAGCCACCAAAATGGTAAAGGGGATGGAAGGCTACTCCTATGAAGAAAGGCTAAAAAGGTTAGGGCTCTTTAACCTGGAAAAGAGACGGCTGAGGGGAGATATGATAGAAGTCTATAAATTAATGAATGGAGTGGAACGGGTAAACGTAGATCGATTGTTTACGTTATCAGAATATAGAAAGACTAGGGGACATGCAATGAAGCTACAGGGTAAACAAATTATTTAAGACTAATAAAAGAAAATATTTTTTCACTCAACGTGTAATCAAACTCTGGAATTTGTTACCGGAGGATGTAGTAAAGGCTGTTAGTGTAGCTGGGTTTAAAAAAGGTTTGGACAAGTTCCTGGAGGAAAGGTCCATAAACCATTATTAAGAAGGGACCCAGGATATCAATGCTTGACCCAGTACAAGCATTGCGGAACCTGTGTCTTTTGTGGAAACTGCTAGGTACGTATGACCTAGATTGGCCACTGTTGGAAACAGGATACTGGGCTTGATGGACCTTGGTCTGACCCAGTATGGCATATCTTATGTTCATATGATGTGAAAACACTATCAGTAAATGGTGGACCTTGAGAGAGGGTAGAAAGGCAATCATGAGAGATAAACATGCCAGCTTAGCATGAAGAAGAACATATGGCCCCCGGTATATTTGTCAGAAAATGGGGAGTTGAAGAGATATATTTCTTGGGAACTGAGGGGTGGGAGAGAACCAAGCAAGAAAACCAGGTAAAGAACTGAGTGAGGGGGGCAGAGGTCAGATAACAATATAAATCTAACAAGGCCCAGAGTGATAATTGCAGACATGGGCCCAAGAAAGGTCAATGGAGAGGGATACAGACATGAGTAGAATAACATGGCAAATCACACAAGTGGGGGGCCCCAGACAGCTGGAACAAGAATTAGTTAATTAGAGAAGAATGCCTGAATAGTAAGAATGGTCCTGAGCAAGGGTATATAATGTGACAGGACCAGATACACGATGAATCCATCTGCTTCGCAGAGGAGGCTGTGGGGAAGTATGGATTTCCTGGGTTCTCTATGGCCCCAGTATCCCTGTTGTCATGTCTGAGAGTTTTGTGTCTATGTAGTCTGTCTTGTGTGTATGTCTATTACACTGATTTCTTGTGTCCAGGAAAGCCTGTTATACTCGCTGTTGAGTCAGGAAGTAAGACAGAATTATACAGGCAGGACCAGACATTTTGGCTTGTAGTTGTTTAGAAATCTGCATCTGAGATAAGTCAGAATTACCCTGTTTGCCTGTTGTGAGAGGTGGCAAGATCTGTAATTCCACTGGACTGCTTTCCTTTGTTCTTAGTTTCTGTTTCTGTAAGATAGGGAATAATAAAAGGATCCTTTGGGAAGAAAAATCTGTGAGATAGTTATTACCATGTACGAGCTTGTTGTCCTGCATAAGGTAAGATTTTATTGGGAAGTGTAAGTCCTCTCTGTCATGTTTCTTTTATTGGGAAGTGATATGTCCTCCCTGAGTGGTTCCCCTTCTGGACGGAGCAAGGTGTCTGCTTGGGAACTGTCTGGCCCACAGCCAGCCTGACCCTTCACCCGTACGCTCCTTTTGCAGAAGCTCCCTGTGCAAGGAGTCTGGGGAAGAATGGAGGAGACAACCTTCCCCGACCACCTGCAACACCCTGGATTCCATGGTGATGCTTGGCCAATGGTTTGCAAAGTGGACCAGCCATCCTCCTGTGAACCTTGGGCTCTGTACCTCTTGGGAGAGGGAGGCTATGTCCAAGGAGTCAAAAGCTCCCCCCAGGCTGCAGTTGAGGTGCTGTTTGGAGTATGGGGGCCTTTGGCTTACAAGGGCCATGCCCCTGGCCTTGGCATGCTGCCCCTGTGGGGGAGCATGATAGGCCTGAAACTTGGGGATACTTCCATAAGCCTTCTTGGTTTCCGGGTGGAAGGACTTTTTCCCCAAAGTTTCCTACGGGATGGTTCAGACATTTTCTTGGACAGCCTGATTCTGGTCATGAATTCCTTCTCCACCATGGGCTTGTTGAAGAGATTCTCCTACCATCAAGGGACATTGGCTACCTTGTCCTGAATCCACGGCTCCACTGCAGCTACCCGAGCTACCAACTCAAAGCTGTCAAAGGCTGCCCCAGTTGAAACTTGGAGCACTCCTTGATCGATGACACCAAAGTCCTGAAGCACTTAAGAGGTTTACCTGCAAACCCAGCCGAATATCCGGCATTCTCCTTCACCAGGTCTCTTAGGTACATGCCCATGTACTGCTGGTATGCCTGGATCCTGGCTGTGAGCATGAAGCCCTGGAAACACTTCCGTCCAAAAGCATCCATGGTGCGTGCCTCCCTGCTGGGAGGCATTGAGAAGTGCTTCTTCTGGCTCTTAATGCAACACATAGCCAACTCCACAACCATGGAGTTATGTGGCAATTGTGTTTTCTGGAAGCCGGGGCTCCAGCCAACTCAATACTGTGAATCGAGTCGATGGTTCACAATTGGCACCATCACCGGGTCTCCCACATTCTGAACAGCAGCTGTTCGAGGATGGGGGCATGGGCACTGCCAGTGCCTCCCAAGGAGGAGCCTCATACTGGAGGATCTTGAGATCCACAGTACGTAGCTCATCTTCGGGCACTGTCACAAAGGCGAGTGCCTGGGACATCTCCTGGACAAACTCCAGGAAAGCCAGGTCCTCTGCAGGTGACTACCACCGATGGTGTGGCGGAGACGGGTTGGAGGTGATGTCCCAGTAGAGAATGATGTCAGGAGACTCCTCATCCATCTCCTACGCCGACTCGGAGCTGGAGGAGTCAGCTAGCACTCTGCAGTTGTTGGACCGACAAGGCATCAATGACACCCAGCACTGGGGCTCCAGCACGGCTGTGCCCGATGCTGGGCCTCGACTTGGACACTGACGGAGACAACACTGACCAGGCCAACCTCTCAAGAATGGGAGAGGCATCCTCCGGGGAGGTCCTGGACGAGTCCCATCAGAGGTACTGATGACCCAGAGTAACTGGGAGTCAGGCCCTGCTGAGCCCCGATAAAAAATGTGAAGCTGTGTTCCAGGACTAGCATCCTGGCCTCAATGCCTGACAGTTCCGCTGAGGTGGGCACCATCTTCGAGGATGCCAAGGCTGGTGTCGGGCCCCTGACAGGGGAGTCCCAGATGGTGATGGCATCAGGAGAACTGACTCCATTGATGATGCCTCCCTCTGGGGTTGCTTGGAGGGGTGTTCTCAGCCCTCATCACTGGTGTCAAGTCGAGGGCTCCATGCCCAGGTCCTGGAGGTCTTACTCCCGGGGCTGAGGTTGGACTTCAACTTCAGCTTTGATGAAGCCTTTGATACATGGGGATGGTCCTCAGAGGATGAATCCGACACACGCCGATCCTGCAGCTCTGACTGAGCCTGGGAGCGAGATGCTGAGTCACCCGATGCCAGCGTCGAAGGCAGGGATTCTGCCCACCGATGCTGATCCTGAGGCAGATTTGCAAACAGCTCCTCTTGCTACCTTTCACATTCCTTTTAGGTCTTAGCCAATATCAAAAGGCAAAGCAGGCAGGAAGACATGCTGTGGTCCGCTCCAAGGCATTTTATGTAGATACTATGGTGGTCCATGCAGGACATTCTGTGGTTGCACTTGCCATACTGCTTAAATCCGCCGATCGAAGACATAGCAGAAAAAACGAGCCCCATGAGGTTAAAACTCTGACATCTCGACCAGCTAGCCCACAAGCAAAAAACCCGCAAGCCAAAAAATAAAAGAAATTACCTGAGCAAAAAGCGTGATGCTGAGGCATTGGACTCGGGCGGCGGAAGTTGATCAATACCGAAGAAAGAAGAAAATTTACCGAGGGATGGTGGGAAAAATCTACTTTAACCGGGGTGCACAGACAGCTCCATGGAAAAAAGAAGACTGAGGTAAGATGGCACTTTTGGGTGAGAAAGTGACCACGCATATGCGCTGTAGGTCCAAAAGGCTTTCTTTGAAAGCTAGGGATTGGATCCGTGCGGGCTCTTTCGGCGCCAACGTCACCCATATCTGAGGATTGACTTCTTACTTGTTCTCAGAGAAAGAAATGAATTCCGGGGAGGACGATCTGGACTCCGGAAGCTCTCCTGTCAAAAGGGCTCCCTGACACCAGAGGGCATAGCCGCCATAGATGAAAAGCGGCTCACAGCATGGTCGCTGGAACCTCCAGCCGGCTGAGCATCCTTATCCATAGTGCCATCCTGCACCTCCTGCCCTGAGACAGGAAAGGGCGGACTAACTGCAACTCCCAGCTGGGAGGGGGGAGACATTCCCTCCATGGACGACTCTGAAGCTGCTATACAGGAAAGGCAAAGTCCAGGATCCAAGGATAAGGCTTCTCCTTTCTTGCCATAGGTCAAACACCGTTTCCTGGAAGAAGATAGTTAGGATAAGTATCACAAAGTACACATTAAGGCTATGTCGGCCCACAAGCGAGCATTAACTGCTTTTAAAGAGCATGTGTTAAGGACGCTAGGGAAGGAGCATGTGTTGGAGCCGTTGGGTGGAATGTGCATTGTGACCACACAATCCGCAGGAACACAAGGTAAAAACGTTACTAAAATGAGCAGAAAAATGATGGGAAACCCCCACCCAGCTCCAACAGTCCCTAGCAATCCACCCCGAATTGCATCCCTCAGAAATGGAACCGGGATCCCCCAACAAGGACAATGTCATGATCAAGCCTTGATATCCCCTGAAAGCCTGGGCAGAGAATCCATGCTGGTCTAAGTTCTACTACCCTGAAACTGCTTCTGTGTGAAAGGTAGCTGGCAGGCAGATCCCTCTGAGAGCTTTCTGCAATCTTTGGGAGACAGCAGGGGGGAAAGGAGGAGGTGAGCGGGCACTAAGATTGTGTGAGCCTGCTGCAGACATCCAGATCCTTCCAACTGTGGCTGCTCAAGAGGCCCTTATCAGGATAAGGGCAAGGAGATTAACCAATTTTCCCTCCTCCTACGGCTACCAAAAAGACCAAAGTCTAGTGGAGTCTCCCACGTCGCGCACAAGTCAAAGAGTCCTTTAGGGTTTGAGGAGGTCATTCACAATTAATCTCTTTTCTTCAGATTTTCCACAGAGAGGGAATATCTGCTGGAGACAAAGGAATACTGAAAAGAGACCTCTACTGGCTGAGACTGATAGAGGCATTGAGTGATGTCATTGAAACCTGGGCTTTTCATTGGTCTTTGTCTCCACCAATCTGCTGGTAGAGGAACACAACCCACTTGTCTGGACTGGTCTAGCAGGACGATATGGAAGCCTTGTTTGCTACCATTCCCCACCAATACTGGCCCTCAACGCCCTGTTGGAGAATTTGAGAACTGTTGACTCTCTTATAGCACAGCATTAAGCAAAACAAGAAAAACCTGTATCTTGCCACTGGTCAAACAACTCTTCTAAATCATTGCACTCTAAAAAGAGGGAGCAATGTTGAAATTTTAGCTTTTGTTTTGTATAGAGAATGCAGAAAAGTATCTCCTGGTCATGGGCATCCTACATGTGGGAGCACTCAACCAGTCGCAATTCAAGATTCTCACATTGGCACTTTGACTAGGTTCTTCTGTGTTTAGGGCCAGCAACAGAAATGAAACTTGTGTTTGCTACAGCACACAAGGAACTGCAGTGATACACAAAAATGGCTAATGAAGGCAACCTTCAGTATCATAAAAGCTCCTTTAGAGAAGGCTGCTTAAGTACCTAAGTGCTCAGCCACTTCTGGGCAAAGAATGTCCACTAGACTTGAGCCTGGGCCTCCAAAGGAGTGTCAAACTAGTGACTTGCTTTACTGTACCACCCATTCCTACTTGCTGGTTTTTCACATCTGAATTCAACGGAGCTGCAACAGATTCATTTCCATTTTTTGAAAAATGAATCATCAATCCAACAGCAAAGCTGTAGTTCTGAAGTAGAAAGGCCTCCAACAGGTTGTAGCAGGATGTGGGTGGCTCTCACTTATCAAAAATAGAAAACTAATTTCCACACTCTACTATCCGTATGTCCTGTTTTCTTGCTTGCTAGGCTACAGAACAAGATCCCCGAACGAAGCACAGAAGACTGAATTTCTGAATATGTACCAGCTTCTCATTCCGAGATCACTAGAAAGAAATGCTGACAACATTATGCATAGATATTTTCTGAAAAGTGCCTAGCACACAGTAACAATACATTCACAACTGAACATTGATATTTGACATCAGTATTAAAGTGCAGCAGGGAGACCAAGAAAAATTTAGAGGTATGACAGTAGAACACATTTATTATGTCCATTACTAGTATACCTCTTATTGCCAAGTGTTTTATTAAAATCCAGGAATTCAGACACCCATGCAGAAGGTTTGGTAAAGACTGAGAATCTGGATTGTGATGAAGTGTGAGGCCATATTACTATCACATACAAAGTGTAAAATGAAATTTCACAGATTTGTTTCACAAGATGAAATATGCCTCATAGAAATATATGAGAAGAGATGGTGGGAGGAGAGAAAGAGGGTGTAAGATATGGGGATCATGGACTGGAAAGAAGTATGAAAAATGGTAATAGGGAGCAGGAAAGGGTGAATAATGGTGTTGGGAATGTGGAGAGTGCCAGAAATAGTGAAGGAGGAGAGGAGGTGGAGCTGGTGATGGGGGTACTGTATATGTGATAGAAAGCAGCCAGAGTTATTTTATTGAATAATTTTGGGGAAATGGTATAAGAATACCTCAATAAGAGGCAGAAACAAAGAAACAGTCGTTAACACGTCTTTTTGAGAAGATGGAGGAACAACCAGGAGAGTAAGAAGATAAAGAAGACATTTATGAACGAAGCCTGAATCTAAATCATGAAACATGGGAACGAGGAAGCAGATAGATCTGTCTGTATTAAATCTGCCACAGCTCTGTTCATTTCTGACCATCTAGTACACTGTGAATAAAATGCGATGGGGTCAATAGTCAGCCAAGAGCCAAACATATAAAGATATACAAATAAGTTATACAGACTTTAGCCCTGCTATTTCTGCAACTTGAGCAAAATTTATTTATTTATTTAACATTTCTTTTATACTGCTTTTCATGGTTATCAAAGCAGTTTACAATTAACTCAAACATTATACATGGAAAAAGTGCATAATAATGATAATACGATACATAATAACTATAAGGCAATGAACCGTGGTAACTATTTACCGAAGAGGTGATAACAGTTATGAGTGTGATCAGTACAGAATAAATGTAGTAAATAGTATACTGGGTGAATACTAAGAGGTTTACGTTGGAGAT
The DNA here is from genome assembly GCA_033557465.1 of Ichthyophis bannanicus. NCBI lineage: Eukaryota > Metazoa > Chordata > Amphibia > Gymnophiona > Ichthyophiidae > Ichthyophis > Ichthyophis bannanicus. Next base: position 706,914,248 of record CM066031.1, read on the forward strand.
GATGGATTGAGAGTGTTCAATGATCTACTGCCAGTGGTGTGGGATGTAGCGAGTGGACAGTGGATGGGTCGGTACTAGGTGGTTGGACCATAGTGTTCAATGAATAGGTGTGTTTTTAGCGTTTTCTTCAATTCTGAGATATTGGCTGTTGATCGTATTTCAGGCAGAAGAGAATTCCAGTATGTAGGAGCATATATTTCGAGGGCTGTCTGGCAGGTCATTTGGGAGCTTCTCGTCTTTACTTTGGTACAGTGAGGATGTTCTGCGCAGATGTCTCCTTATTCTAGTGTCTAGAATGGATAGGTCATCCATATAGTGGCTGAGTATCACCACGCTATGGACAAAACTTTAAGCCCTGTACCCAGCCTGCCCCAAATTAGACCACGATCAATATTCAGAAGCACTTATTCGGATAGCTGTGCCTGCTATCCAGGTAAGTGCTGCTGACCAGGATATTCAGAAGCACTATGAGAGACATTTTCAGGAGCTGGCCATTGCTGCTTTAATTTTGACCCGGATATTCAATGTCGGGGTCATATCCAGCCACCTGCACTGAAGATCCAACATGCCTGAGTAGTGTGTTAGCTAACCAGGCCGTGGCGCTATTCAAGTTAGCTAACCCAGCTAAGGTTAGTTCAGCCATTGAAGTGACTAACCTTAGCCGGTTTAAGATAGCCGGCCAGCAGCACTGCCCCCAGAACATCCTGATGCTATGCAGCTAGCTTCAGAACGTACCGTGGCATTAGGGGGTATATTCAGCGGCATAAAATGGCCATCTGCTGCTGAATCTTTATCTTTTATCTTTATTTGAGGCTTAATATACTGCTCAATGCAGTCGCGTCAGAGCAGTGCACAATGTACAAAAAGGCTGCATGGAAAAAAGGAAAGGAACGCCAAATGTATGACAGGATAGTTAAGAGAGAAGGAAAGAGCTAGAGAGAAAGGTCAGGTAACAAATAGGGGCTGTAAGAAATCAGCGAGGGGGAGGGAAGAGAGGGGAGGGAGGTGGGGGAAGGTCAAACGCAAGGCAGAAGAGGTGAGTCTTCAGGCGGGTCTTGAAGGTTTTCAGGGAGGGTTCCAGGCGAAGGTCCGGGGGAAGCGAATTCCAGAGACGGGGCCCAAGGAAGTAAAAGGCAGAGGAGCGGGTGGATTCGAGGTGAGCCTGTGAAGGGGAGGGTAGGGTCAGACGGTTGGCATGGATAGAACGGAGAGAACGGTAGGGAGTGTGAAGGTGAACCTGGTCAGCAAGATAGAGGGGAATACCCGTGTGAATGGATTTGTGAGCAAAAGTGAGGACCTTGTATTGTATATGGAAGGGAAAAGGAAGCCAGTGCAGTCGTATGAGAAGTGGAGTGATATGATTGAAACGAGAGGAGCAAGTGAGAATGCGAGCCGCAGTGTTGTGAACTCTCTGAAGGCGCTGTAGTTGGGACTGGGGAAGACCAGCCAGGGAGGCATTGCAGTAGTCAAGACGAGTGACAACGAGCGAGAGGAGAAAGGTGGTCATAGATGAGAAGGAAAGAAAAGGGTGAACAGAGCGAAGTTGACGTATGGTAGAGAAGCAGCATTGGACGACGGAGGAAATATGGGCTTTGAAAGATAGGGATGAGTCAAGGGTGACGCCCAGGTATCGTAAAGACGAGACAAGAGGGATGGGAGAAGAGGAAAGCACAGGAAGAAGAGGGGGAGTGAGACTGCCAGCGGTGAACCATATGGCTGAGGTCTTAGAGAGATTAACGTGCAGAAAATTGGAGGAAAGCCAAGAAGCCACGATGGAGAGACAGTTATTGAGAGGCGAAATGTCAGGGGAAGCAGAGTCAGTATGATAGAGCAGAAAAATATCATCGGGATCAGCGCAGTGAGCAGCTTTGCTAGCCGTGTTAATCCCTTTGAGCATGCCCCCCTACATGAAAAGTCTTGCTGAAGATCCTTACAGATCAGGTCAGTACTATCTAGATAATGCCAGGGCGGAGTGGCAAATTACTCAGTGATGATGTTCAGTGCCAGTGTCTGGATAACTATCCTCATTACTTAGGACAGAAAAGGCTGTCCTATGTTATTTGAATAGCTATACTGACAGCAGTACTGAATATCATTGCAATTCAGATATCGCCAACACTGACTGCTCTGTCTGGATATTCAGCACCGGCCAATATCCATAGTAACATAGTGAATGATGGCAGATAAAGAAGAGCATGGTCCCTCTAGCCTGCCCAGATATGGGCGCTGAATTTCTGGATTTTTTTTATCAGCAAAAACACACTGACTGTGGCAGTTGAATACTGATCCAATCCCTTTTTCAAAGCTTAAAAAGTGGCCATTATGTGGCTAAAATTTAAGTATTATCTGATGCTGGCCACATAAGGGCTTTACAATATTATTACCATTCACCATTCCTGTGCAACTCTGGCCTCTTGCGACAAATTACATCTCTCAAACGAGTCAGAACGTGGACATACAATAGTACTCCTTATTGACTTCGCCTTTTAGATCATACTCATGATGAACAATACCTTGGTAATCAAAGAAAACTGTGAGCATGACCTTGACATTGCTCCTCACCTGACTGGCTTTCTTGGGTCCTGGGAGTTTGGAGTCTTCCATTGTGAGGATTGAGCCTTAGTTTCCGGGTCATAACCATAAACCCATGATTCATCATCAGTAATAATCTTTTTGATGAAATCTGAGTCATTTACAATGCATTCCAACAACTCCCTGGCTGCAATCTATCTTCTTTTTGGTCATGGGACAGACGTTTCAGGAAGAATTTTGCACACACATCTCATCCTCAAATTGACTGTAAGAATGGACTATACTAACCCAAAACTGATGTCCATGTCCTCAGCAAGCTCCCTGATAGTCAACTGATGATTTGAGCGTATTGTGGCATGCAGTGCTTCAACTTTGTTTTTATTCCTGCTGGTGGATGGCCTTCCAGAACGTTTGTCACTGTCAACACTTTGGCGGCCCTCTTGGTAACGTTTATACCAGTCAAACTCGAGCACAACTCATGCATTCATCGCCATACACTTGCTGTAACTTGTCATAAGTCTCTGCATGAATCTCCAAGTTTCTGGCAGAATTTAACCCATTTTGGACAGCTCGCATATTCTTTCTCTGTTCTGGATGATTTATTAGATTTCTTACACTCAAACTACTATGAAATACCGGCAATAATAAAAAATATTAAAACTTTGCAGAAAATAGAAGCTTCACATAGTGTATGTTTTTCATACACTGGTCCAATATAGTATATTGACCCAGGATATCAATGCTTGACCCAGTACAAGCATTGTGGAACCTATGTTTTTTGGGGAAACTGCTAGGTACGTATGACCTAGATTGGCCACTGTTGGAAACAGGATACTGGGCTTGATGGACCTTGGTCTGACCCAGTATGGCATATCTTATGATCTTATGTCTTCAGAAAAGATAGGATTCAGTTCCAATATTCATTGACAAACATACTGTATGATACTATTGAAACTGCAGTTTTCATTTAAAACATTTTATTATGATATAATATAGTTTTTCAACAGTCCATTCTGACAGCGGAATATGATACATGTGAAAACACTTCTGATGCAGTGCGTCGATATTGCACCATTAAAACACCTAGAACAGAATGCTTGACAGCAATTAGTTTCGACAACATATTAGCACAACATATGAAAAACATACAAGGCCGATATACACACCAATAACTCTGACACTAAGGGGCTTGTTTACAAAGCTGCGGTAGCGGTTCGCGATCGTTATCGGAGACGCGACCCCATTGATTTCAATGGGGCCGCGGCTCCGATAACGACCGCGAACCGCTACCGCGGCTTTGTAAACAAGCCCCTAAGTTACTTACAGTTATCTAAACCTATTTTCTAAAGTCTACAAATACTTTTATTTGCAAAATAGTAGCTATTACAGCATTATAAGCTATTTACTATTTTTTGTGATCTTTTTATGTTGAGCCGCTAGTACTGTCAAAATCAGCAAACTTCGAATACCTATTAAACTAACTAGATCTCAGATAAAAAATCTGTATATAATGCTTTTTGACATAACGATAATAGCTAAACATAGTTCCATTGAATTTATAACCATTAATTAGTAAACAGTTGAGTAGTAAGTATGGAAACCTTATGTATGTAAAACATACGCTGGTCCAAAACGGGTTAATGCAAATTAGTTGCTCAATTTTTTTCACACATTGTAAAGCTGATGAACTACTTTTACACGATACCAAGCATCACGTGATTAAAAAACGTATAGGTCTGCTGCAGCCACATTACACTCTGCACATGCAGAACACATAACTAGGTCATTGCATGCTTAATAGCATCGTGGTGTAATGTATTACTACTGTATATAGCTACACAACAATTCTCAATACTGTTTGATCACACCTTGTATATGATTAGTTAGCTCTGGGTGTCACTATAACATATTGTTTGCTTTCTGACCAGGATTATTTTTTTTTTATTTATAGCACACTTGTGTTTGGTCAGGTTTAAATTAAATTATGGGGTACTGCCTTTGAGGCCAATGTAATACAAATTTTTAAAAAGGGTTCCAGGGGTGATTCAGGAAACTACAGACCAATAAGCCTGATGTCACTACTGATCTCAATAGCAGAAACCATTATAAAGAATAAAATGATTGAACATATACGAGGGGGTACCCCAAAAAAACAGGAATAACATTGCCGTGGGCGGAGCTTGTGTAGTACGCACTTCTGCCGCTAGGCGTGTATAGTGCGACTCATTGTCAGTTCAGTGCCGCCTGTGTTGTCGACCTGGCTTGTTCTGTTCATCTGCAGTGATTGTTTTTGCTAGCGCTGTTTTGTTCTTGTTTCTTTTTTTATGATGACAAGTTTAAGTGAACAACGTGCAGCTGTGAAATTTTGTTTTCTACTCGGTAAAAATGCTACTGAAACTGTTTTAATGTTGAAAACAGCTTATCAAGATGACGCTATGGGAAAAAGTCAAGTGTACCAGTGGTTTGCTCGGTTTAAAAATGGCGACATGTCGATTGATGACAAACCTCGTTCTGGGCGTCCATCAACTGCCCGAATCGACGAAAATATTGAAAACATTAGAGAGCTTGTGCTCACAGACCGTTGACAGACAATTGATCAACTGTCAGAGATTAGTGGGTTATCTTGGAGCTCGGTTCAGCGAATTTTAATGGAAGATTTGGGAATGAAAATGGTTGCTGCCAAGTTTGTTCCTCGGGTTCTGACTGACAATCAAAAGTAACATCGAGTTGAAACATGTCGTGTTTTGAAACAACAGCTTGAAACTGATCCAGATTTTCTGTCAAAGGTCATTGCAGGTGATGAGTCATGGTGCTATGGTTACGGCCCAGAAACAAAGCAACAGTCAAGCCAATGGAAGACGTCATCGTCACCCCGTCCAAAAAAATGTTGTCAAGTCAAATCAAACATCAAAACAATGCTGATTTGCTTTTTTGATGCCAAGGGGTAGTTCATTCAGAGTTTGTTCCCCCAGGTCAGACCGTCAATCAAACCTTTTATTTGGAAGTTTTAAGAAGATTGCGCAACAGTGTTCGTCAAAAAAGACCCGATTTGTGGCAGACGGGAGACTGGTTCTTCCACCACGACAACGTACCTGCACACACAGCCATCTCTGTTAGACAGTTTTTGGCTAAAAATGGCATGGTTCCGCTGCCCCACGCACCTTACTTGCCTGACCTGGCTTCGTGCGACTTTTTCTTATTTCCACGCATGAAAAGGGGCATGAAAGGACACCGATTTGACAACATTGAAGAAGTCAAGAAAAAAACGAGGGAGGAGCTGTCAGCCGTTTCTAAACATGACTACAAAAAATGTTTCGAACAGTGGAAGCACCGGTGGGACAAATGTATCAGTTGTAATGGAGAGTATTTTGAAGGGGATAAGGTTGTTTTGTAAAGAATTTGAAATAAATAGCTTTTAAAAAATAATTCCTGTTTTTTTTGGGTACCCCCTCGTAGATAGTCATGGTTTAATGGGAGCAAGCCAACATGGATTTAGTCAAGGGAAGTTTTGTCTTGCTAATCTATTACATTTTTTTGAAGGTGTGAATAAACAGGTAGATAAAGGTGAGCTGATTGATATACAGTAGTATATATGGATTTTCAGAAAGCCATTGACAAGGTCCTTCATGAGAAACTCTTGGCAAAATTAAAAAGTCATGGGATTGGAGGCAGTGCACTGTTGTGGATCAGAAACTGGTTAAAAGATAGAAAACAGACAGTAGGGCTAAATGGGCAATTTTCTCAATAGAGAAAGGTGAACAGTACCCAGGGATCTGTGCTGGGCCCGCTGCTTTTTAACATAGTCCTATTTCCAGGTCATTTATGAAAATGGAGTGAGAAGTGAGGTGATCAAATTTGCAGATGACACAAAATTATTCGAACTCATTAAATCCCAAAAGGATTGTGAAAAATTGCAAGAGGACTTTGATAAATTGGAAGACTGGACGTCCAAATGGCAGATGAAATTTAATGTGGACAAGTGCAAAGTTATGCACTTAGGTAAGAACAAACCAAACTACAGTTACATGATGCAAGGTTCCACATTAGGAACCACCACCCAGGAAAAGGATTTAGGCACCATCGTGGAAAATATGTTGAAACCCTCCACCCTGCGGCAGCAAACAAAGCAAACAGAATGCTAGTAATCATAAGGAAAGGAATGGAGAATAAAACAAAGGTTCCATGGTGCGACCACACCTTGAATATTGTGTGAAAGTCTGGTCATCATATCTTTAAAAAGGATCTAGCAGAATTAGAAAAGGTACAGAGAAGAGCCACCAAAATGGTAAAGGATATCCCATTAGGAAAGGCTTAAAAGTTTAGGGCTCTTCAAATTGGAAAAGATACAGCTGAGGGGAGATATGATAGAGATCTATAAATTAATGAATGGAGTGGAACTCCCTTCCACACCAGCTCAGAGCAATCAATGATATTGCAGACTTCAGGAAATACTTGAAAACACATCTGTTTACTGAGCACTTCAATCCCATACTACTCAAGTAATTGCACAGCTTTTGCAGCATAAAGACAATTGGTCAAACCCTAAGCCTCTGTTGAGTTTAAGCTCCTGTGTAGTTAAAATGTTCTCTGCTATCTGTATACACTGTTGACATTGTAAATAGTTCTGAGGAAGAGTTGCATGTAAGCAAAGTTATGTTCTCTGTAAAGCGCCTTGAGAATCTGAAAGGCAGTATATAAAAAAAAAGTTAAATAAGTAAATAAATAAATATGTAGATCATCAAAAAGTAGAAAGATTAGGGGACATGCAATGAAGCTACAATGTACTGTAGCCCATTCAAGATTAATAAGAGATGATATTTTTTCACTCAACGTGTAATCGAAATTTGGAATTTGTTACTGGAGGATGTAGTAAAAGCTGTTAGTGTAGCCGGGTTTAAAAAAGGTTTGGACAAGTTCCTGGAGGAAAGGTCCATAAATCATTATTAAAGAGGACCCAGGAAATCCACTGCTTACCTCAGGACAAGCACTGTGGAACCTGAGTGCCTTTTTGGGAACCAGCCAAGTACTTGTGACCTGGCTTTGCCACTGTTAGAAACAGGATCCTGGTTTTGATGGAACTTGGTCTGACCCGGTATGGCATTTCTTATATTCTTATGAGACATCTTTATATATAATTGAATTATTTTCGTAGGTACAGTAAGTGTGTGGTTTAGCCTTCATAAATGCTTGGAAAAACTGAGTTTATAATATGCAGTGTCACGCATGATGGATGACAGGTGTTGCTAACCGCTTACTTCAAAATCCATTTCTAGGTGCAACAAAGGCATTATTTGTCAATATGAATATAGCTAACATGGGTTCACCCCTAAACAAAGACATGGGGAGGGGTGGCCTGCACAGAGCGGCAGGTGCACCTACTCTTGCCATCTTACTGGGCAGACAAGATCGACCATAATGGTCTTTATCTGCCGTCGTTTACTATGTTACAATGATTCAGACCTGTATGCATAGTGTCTCCCCCCAGCCCGTCCAAAAAAAAAAAAATCAATTCTGGCAATGCCACTGCCTCCTATATCATTTTGGGCTTGAATGTGAGACCTCCAGCTTCATTTCTGCACAGAAGAAATGGTTGAATAATGCTATCAGTGAGAAAAATTCCTCCCAAGCATCCCCCAAATAGGAGCCAGTGACAGTGGCGGACAGGGTAGGGGGGTGGGGCACAGGCAAAAAGGGGGCTCGGATTGACCAGCGAACTGCACTATGTCGGCAGAGGCAGAGTGCGGCAAACATCACATCACTTACTTTAAAATAAAGTTTGCTGAGTCACCTCCCGCTACCTCTCCACGAAAAGTGCTGTATCCCAGCAGTCAGAGAAGCACCTCCCCCTTCCAGCCTTGTGACTGCAGCCACAAAGTCTCTCTTATCACAAGACGTCTAGTTAAATATGCTGGAATGCGGTATAACAAATGCCCACAAATAAATATGGAATGTACACATACTTTTAGCTGCAGTTAAGCAGAACAATTTTCAATCCTTTGAAAACTCTCCTCTTTAATAAGCAGTTCTACAAGCTGTCTGAAAACAGTCACAGATTCCTTTATTACATGGAGGGCCTTTGCGGCTTTATTTTCGTGCATCTTTACAGACAATTTAAAGCTTCCAGATAGGCTCTAAGGTCAAGGCACACATATAGTTTACCACAGGGATCCTCCAATCTGGCCTTGGGACTGAAAACCAGGGCAACTTTTCAGGATTTTCAGAATGAATGTTAAGAAATGCAGGCTCCTATTTGGGCTGCAAAAATCCAAGGGAGTGGTAAAGTATAGGGGAGGGAGGGAAGTACTCCTGTGCAAGAAAGAAAATCGAGGCCTAGGGGCGACTGTTTCTCATGATCTTAAGGTGGCAAACCGACTTAACCCAGTTCAGAAAGGCCCTTAAATTCAACCTATTCACCAGATACTACCCCATATGAAGATAACATTTAGTCCCACTACATATCCAACTACAGTTTTTTCCCTTGCTCCCAACATTCGTGCTAATTCATGTACATAGTTCGAGCATGTGATCTAGTTAACAGATTACATATTCCATGTAAATAGTTCTCCCTTGTTTTCCAAGTTGATAATCCTGTTATATGTAACTCCGAACAGCCTGTTGTTCTGGTTTTGTTGTGTTCTCTGTAAACCGCGCTGATGTCAAAGAGTGCGGTATAAAAGAAATTAAAATAAATAAAATAAATAAATAAATAAAGCAGGTAGAAAAGGAGAAAGTGAAAGCCAGAAGGATGCTTGAGTGCATAGGTGGAGGAATGAGTCACAGGAAAAAGAAGGCGGCAGTGCCTCTATATAAGTCTTTGGTGAAATCTCACTATGTGTAACTCTGGAGACCACACCTTCCAAAAGATACACACCAGGTGGAGTTGGTCCAGAGGATGGCTACTAAAATGGTCACTAATCATCATAAAGTGTATGGCGACACCTTTAAAGAGTACAAAGTATAAAGTTCCTGTTATTGGTAACTGTTTTACCGTTCCATGTAAACCACTTGGATTCTGGATAAAGCGGAATAATACACAAACAAATAATACATTTCCTTCCTGGAATACCTCATCATGAATGTAGATGTTGGAACAGAGACCACATGCCTGCCTTACTCATCGCTCCTGCCTGAAGCTATCTGCATGTACAGTGTTCACAGCTTAACAGGAACAACGGAGGAGACAATCGAACTGATAGCCTGTCCTGTATCGCCCTTGTTAGGGCTCTGGCAACCTGTATGCTAATGTCAGAGAAAGGAGTGCACCGATGCTGCATGTCAAAAACACAGGCGACTGTGCCTTAAGGTGGGTGTGAAATGCGTTGCTGCCCCCCCCCCCTCCCCATATCTAATTTGCCTTCCTTCTGCTCTGTTAAAAAGTTCTGCCTAGAGACACGACGGCAGATTTAAGTGACGGGAAAGTCACGTCTAGAAGCCTAACAGAAATAAGGCCAGCAGACAGCAGCACTAATACACAATAACTGAAAAACTGGCACTGCGCTATCATCTGTCACATTTAGTGCAGCTAAAGTATGCCTATTACAAATCCGCAAGACTTTATTAGGATAAACGTTAGGTAGCCTTGTCTTGGCATAACTTTGATCCATTCTATTCATGGGATTTCAGTACTGTATTGTTTTCAAAGCTATAGTCATACGCCTTGAAATTTTCAAACACCTACCTGGCAGGTCACCAAGAACTGACATAAAAGGGTGACCAGAGTCTCAGCAGTGTTGTATGAATACAAAGCACCTGCCGTCTAAGAACGATGGGGTACTTCGGAAAAGATCAGTGAAAGATGCTTTTTGATTTCATTGTACAATGTCAGCAAACGTGAAGAAGGGTGAAGATCAGATAAGGACAGCAAGAGGAAGGGGGGGCCGGGCCAACTTACTGACCCTTCTCAGGGACCCCATGGTGTCCTCCTGCTTCTCTTTTGGCTCACCGGTGCTGGTAACCCAAAGGAAACAGCGTAGACACAGAGCGGCTGTCTGCTCCAGGAGACCTGGGCGTACCCGCACTCTGAGCCGTTGGGCCTTTCGGGACTGAATTCAAGGCCTTGCGCTGCAATGCAAGTGAGGAGAGAGTCTTACTCAATGCAAGGTCTCTGCACTGAAGTGTGGGCAAGGAGAGTCAGGGCTATCTTCACTGCTGTATCAGTCCACACACCTTGCCACCTGCTGGAGGCAAACAATACTGGCTTCTCTCAGTGCTGTAAAAGAGGATATACCAGACGATGGCATCACTGAAAGTTGCTCAAGTCCGCCTCCACCTGCTGGCTGGAAGGCATAACTCACTCGTTTGGGCTGGTCTAGCAGGATGGTAAGGAACTGGCAATATATATTACTTGAAGGTGTAGGCATCTCTTAGTTAATCCATCAACTGGTAGAGGAGTACGAGTGCTTGGCATTAAGACATTTACACATGTAGAGGGTAATGTATCGCAGTATGCCTAGGTTAAGAGGGCATGTTGGCACTTACTTTGATGCTATTTTATAAAGACATAAAGGTGCATATGTGTCTTTATAAAATACTGATGTAGGTGGCAGAAATCGCGTGTAAAGTTCTTGGCGCATAAATTAAGGTATTTAAACAGAGAAAGTGACAGCCGATATAGACCATACAGTGTATCTAGCCTGCCTGTCTATATCAAATCCTAAGCTCTGCGTTCCCTTCCTCTCCCTCAGAGATTCTCTGTGCTTGTCCTATGTTTTCTTGAATTTAAATACAGTCTTTGAATCCACCATCTTTACTGGGAGGCTGTTCCATGCACTACCTTTTCTGTAGAGAAATACTTCTTCAGATTACTCCTGAGAGTCTACTCCCCTTTCAAGTTCATACTATGACCACCACAGCTTCCTTTCAATTGGAAGAGGACCTCCTCCTGTGCATTTATACTACAAAAATATTTAAATGTCTCTAACATCTCTCTCACCTTTCCTCCAAAGTAAACATATTAAGATCTTTTAAGTTTGTCCCCATATGCTTTATGAGGAAGATTACTGATCATTTTAGCAGCTGCCCTTTGCATAGACTCCATTCTGTTTATCTTTCTGAAGGTGTGGTTTCCAGAAGTACCCCAAATGAGTTTTCACCAAAGACTTATTCAAAGTCGTTAACACCTCCTTCTTCCTGCTGACCATTCCTCTCCACATGCACCCAAGCCTCCTTCTGGCTTTTGCAGTTGCCCTTTCTACCTGTTTAGCCACCTTAAGATCATCAGATACGATGACCCCCCAGCTGCCACTCTCTTAATGTGCAAAGAAGTACTTCACCCCTTATACCGTTCCGCTTCCTTGGGTTTTGTAGCCCAAATCTATGACCTTCCATTTTTCAGCATTAAATCTCGACCATTCTTCAAGCTTAGCTAGATCCCTCCTCATGCTATCTCCACCTTCCAGGGTGTCTACCCTATTGCAGATTTTGGTATCATCTGCAAAAAGGCAAACCTTACCCAACAGCCTTTCTACAATACGTATCACATGCAAAAATGTTAAAACCAGTGCATTTTTCCTAGGAAAAAAAGTGCTGGTACTCATATGCAGGGTTCTTTCATTAATTCACAAGGACCATGGGTCAAGTTTTAGCAGGCAATTTAAAAAGTCTTCTCAAAGAATCCCATGGCTAACACACACCGGACCAAGGACCGATCCCTGCATCACCCCACTGGTAATGTCCTTTCACTTGCGTGAACTCCATTTTCCACTACCCTTTGCTCCCCCACCTAGTGTGTGCTCCTGGCAAAGTACACACATTTAAGCCAGCTGGTAGTTGTGTGAATATTCAGCCATCTATGCATGAAAAAGACTATAAAATTGCCCCCTAACTACAGAAGAACCCAATCCAAAGCACAATAATCCTACTGGAAACCAGTTTATCAAAAAACCAAGAGAAACAATATCTCATGGGGTTTTCACGGCAGCTTACAGCACCCCCCCACAAACAGGCAGCTAAGGCTATTCTCGCTTGTTTACGTTACAGGACATAGCCAGTCCAGAAGATGCGGAGCTCCCTAATATGCCTTGAAATGTCATAGCGTTGCTGAAATGAATTAATCTACGCAAACAAACCAAGATTAAAACCAGAGGACTGAGTTGCCTTGCAGAGAAAAGCAATTTGTTTTCAATTGTGCTTGCTACCTACACTGATCTAACCTCTGGAACCCAGTGCATGGAAAACCTAAATAATTAAATGATAGACTCAAGTGAAAAATCAGTAAAGAGGGCTGAACAGGACAGTTATTTTTAGAAAGACTTGTTTATACAGTTGGCAGGTGATTTATGTAATCTCTGCAGGCTGCTAGAAGAAAATTAATCACTGGACTAATACATAGATTAGACACAGGTAATGAAACACAGCCGTCCCACAAATGCTTACAACAGCATCTGCTACCAGTAGGGCTAGTGCACATTAGGCTGAATGTGTTTATAAGGACTCTTTCAGGACCCTCAGTAGTCTTGTATGTTCCTGCTTCCCGGATCATACCATGTTAGAGTAGTGAGGAGGTCTGTATCATTTTGTTGTAGCTTCCCTTTCTGGAATGGTTGCAATGGTCCTGCCTGTCCTTATACAAATCAAAGAACCCTAGGGAATGTGTCGTTGGTGATGGTGGATTCAGAGTGTCATGTTCAGCTGTGTTTTGTTTCTGGTTCATCCCTTAGGCCTTCGCATCATCATTTATTGTCTGTGCTTATGCAAGTCAGTTATGTGAAGTGCATATGCAAGTCAGAAATTTTACCCACCCCTCTGCTGGCATGTTGGAGATTGGAGAGGAGAGCCTGAATTACAGCTCCAGGGAGGAGAGAGAAACACGGACATGGAGCTTGACTACAGGAGAAGATACCGTTGAGCTATTTAGCATGGAAGAACATCTCACAGAGGAGGAAAGCGTGTTACGTTCAGTCATATCAGAGGATAGGTTTTTCCATCTAGCAGAAACCTCTGACTCTAAGAAGGAGCTGACAAGCAGTGAAAGAGATCACAGACACAAATAATGTATAATGTGAAAGGTTCAGTGATAATGGACAGTGTTGTTTAGATATTATACCACTTCGTCAGAAAAAATAGAAATTACACTTACCTGGTAATTGTAGTTCCTGGAGGGTCCAGTTTAGTCCTCCACAGCGGGTAGTGCACCTCCTCCTGCAGCTAGGAGACTGGACCAATCAAATTCTTCCCTGTGAGGATGTATACTGCTGGAGCTCCCATCAGCCCCCCAGTGAACTGTCAACAAGCAAACTTAAGAGAATAATATAGAACAGAAGGAAAACCCCTCCCCAAATAAACTCGACTCCTTCCCCAAACGAGGGAGCCGTAACTGTGCACATCGCGTCCCACTGGACCACTGAGCAAAAAGAAAGGCACTGCTACACCATCAAAGAAAAAGAATAAATGAGCAAGGAGCGCGGAGGACCCCGGACTCGGGGGATCCCAGACAAACAGCATAAGCAGCTCGAGTTCACCCCGATAGCAGCGCGCCGGACAGAAAGAAGGAATCTCTCGGGAGGGAAGGACGACTAAACTGGACCCTCCAGGAACTACAATTACCAGGTAAGTGTAATTTCTATTTCCTGAGCGGTTCTCCAGTTTAGTCCTCCACAGCGGGATGTAACAGAGCAGTAATCAGCGGGAGGGACCAACCCACCCGGTGCGCAAAACCGCAGAACCAAAACCGGAATCCCTGGAAGCAAACACATCCAGCCGGTAGTGCTTACTAAAGGCATGGAGCGACAACCAAGTAGCCGCTCTACAAATGTCCACTGGCGGAACCAAACTGTGCTCCGCCCATGATGTCGCCTGCGCCCGAGTAGAATGGGCCCACAAACCCAGCGGAACCACCCTGCCACTCAAAATGTATGCCGACGCAATCGCTTCCTTAATCCATCTAGCAATAGAAGACTTTGATGCCGCCTCCCCCTTACGTTTACCACCGAACAGGACGAACAGGCGATCCGTCTTACGGATCGACTCGGTGACTCAGATATCGGCGGAGCACCCGCCGAACATCCAGACGATGCAGCTCTCGAGCCGCGTCCGTATCTGGGGAGGCAAAGACCGGGAGAAAAACGGCCTGATTCAGATGAAAAGGAGAAACCACCTTAGGAAGGAAAGAAGGAACAGGTCGCAAGACTACTCTATCCCTAGAGAACGATAAGAATGGCTCTCGACAGGAAAGCGCCTGCAATTCTGAGATATGCCGAGCCGAACAGATGGCCACCAAGAACACCGTCTTCAATGTCAAATCCTTGAGAGACGCCTGGCGAAGAGGCTCAAAAGGCTGCTGAACCAAAGAGTGCAACACTAAATTCAAATCCCATGGAGGAATGGTAACCCTGCGCGAAGGACGCAGAGGAAGCATGGCCCGCAGGAAACGTTGCACATCCACGTGAACCCCCAGGGGAACCCCCAATACCTTACCCCCGGTAACACGCGAGGGCCGCCAATTGTACTTTCAGAGAGCTAGCAGCAAGACCCTTGTCAAAGCCGTCTTGCAAAAAACTGAGAATGGCCGGAATGGAAGCCGTCGCGGCCCGGAGATCGCGCCGCGAACACCAATCTTCAAAAATGCACCAAACGCGCACATACGCGAGCGACGTAGAAGGTTTACGCGCACGAAGAAGAGTTGCAATAACAGCCGCAGAATAGCCCTTCCGTCTCAACCGAGCCCTTTCAATAGCCATACCGTAAGCGAGAACCAAGCCACCTGCGGCATCCGCAGTGGCCCCTGAATCAAGAGATCCGGCAAGAGCGGCAACCGCCACGGGACCCCGTCGAGAAGCCGAATCAGATCCGCGTACAATGGACGGTGGGGCCAATCTGGAGCCACCAGAAGAACCTTTCCCGGATGAGTCTCTATGCGTTGAATCACCCATCCGATCAACGCCCACGGAGGAAAGACGTAGAGGAGCCCGGAGGTCGGCCACGGGCGAATGAGAGCGTCTATGCCCTCGGACATGGGTTCCCTGCACCTGCTGAAGAACCGAGACGTCTTGGCCGACTGAAAGGTCGCCATGAGATCCATTATCGGCGGCCCCCATCTGCGCACTATTTGAGAGTACACTTGCGGGTGGAATTCCCACTCTCCGGCATCCACCCGCACCCTGCTGAGGAAATCCGCCATCACATTCTCCTTCCCGGCGATATGCACCGCCGAAATCGCTAGAAGTCGAGGTTCTACCCATTGGAACAACAAATCGGTCTCTTCCTCCATCGCTCTGCTTCCCGTGCCGCCCTGACGGTTGAGATATGCCACCGTTGCCAAGTTGTCGGAGAGAATCCGCACCCCCGGCCTATCACCGAGGATTTGAACACCTGAAGCGCCCACCTCACCGCTCGCAACTCGAGGTGGTTGATCGACCAAGATGCTTCCAGGGCCGACCACGCTCCCTGCCATCCCTCAGACGCCGCTTCACTTCAAACTCCCTGCTTTCCTTCCCCTCAGCCCGCACTCTTCTCCCCTCAGAGCTTTCCTCCTTCTCTGTTGATCACCAGGTTGACCTCTGGTCTTCTTCTCTTTCAGCTGCTCTCGACATCGTAGCACCTTTCTGCCCCATAGTCCCTCGTCCAGCCTCTCACCATCCTTGGTTCCACCCTGGTCTCCTTCTTCTCCGTGCCAATCTCCGCCGTGCAGAGCGGTACTGGAGGAAGCTCCGCACACCTGCTTGTCGGTCCCACTACCAGTTCATTCAACTCTCCTATCGGTCCGCAATTTCTTCTGCTAAGCTCTCCTACTATTCTCATCTCATCTCCACATCATCAAACTCTGCCAGACGTCTTTTTCTTGTCCTTAAATCCATCTCCTCTATCCCCTCTGCCCCCTCAAATCCTCCCCTCCACCCTTGCCTCTTTTTTCTCTGACAAGGTTCTCTCCCTTCGCTCTTCCTTTTCCTCCTGCCCGCCCCCTCTGTCTCCCCCTCCCTTCCCCCCTGTCTCCCCCTCCTTTCAACCTGTGTTGTCCCTCTCCCACACCTTTCCACACAGCTGGCGTTCCTTCTCCCCCATCTCCTCCTCTGAACTTATTAAGGTTATCTCGTCTGCTCATCATACTACCTGCCCCCTTGATCCATTGCCCTCTTCCTGGTTACTCAATCCTGATATTGCGCTCATCCCTTCTATTCTTTCTATTTTCAATTCTAGTCTTTCTTCGGGTCTATTTCCCTCCCGTTGGAAGCATGCTATCGTCCGTCCCCTCTTGAAGAAGCCTTCCCTTGACCCCTCCTGTCCTGCCAATTGGCGCCCTGTCTCCAACCTTTCTTTCTTGTCTAAAGTTCTTGAAAAACTTGTCTTTCTCCAGTTGGCGTCTCACCTCGACTCCACTCACGCCCTTCACCCTCGCCAATCTGGATTCCGTACCGGTCACAGCACAGAAACCATCCTCACTGTCCTGCTTTCCGAACTTCACCGTGCTCACGATCGTGGTGATATCTCCCTCGTGGTTTCCTTGGATCTGTCCTCTGCGTTTGATGTAGTCGATCACCGCACCCTTTTGTCTCGATTGTCTGACTTTGGCATTTCTGGCACCGTTCTTCGGTGGTTTCATTCTTTCCTCTC
This sequence comes from Ichthyophis bannanicus, assembly GCA_033557465.1. Classification (NCBI taxonomy): domain Eukaryota; kingdom Metazoa; phylum Chordata; class Amphibia; order Gymnophiona; family Ichthyophiidae; genus Ichthyophis; species Ichthyophis bannanicus. Next base: position 706,931,327 of record CM066031.1, read on the forward strand.
TGGTCGTACCTTTTCGGTTCACTCCGGCGCTTCAACGTCCGCCCCCACTCCTGCTACATGTGGTGTCCCCCAGGGTTCTATTCTAGCTCCTTTACTTTTCAACGTTGTTCTTGCTCCCCTGGCCCTGTTAATCCAGCAATCTGCCCTCTCCTTTTACATATATGCCGATGATATCCTCTTGGTCCACCACACTTCCCCCTCTTCCCCAGATCTGGGCCCCCTGAACCTCTGTCTTTCTTCCATCGCCTCCTGGTTTGACACTAACTTTATGCACGCCAATCCTGCAAAATCTTCTGCACTTTGGATCACCTTTGGTCTCCCTTCCCCCCCCTGCTCCCCGTCATGGGCCCTCACCCCATTCCTTCTGCCCCAACCCTTCACTACCTGGGCGTTACCCTAGACTCATCCCTTTCCTTTCACGATCATATCTCTTCTGTTGTACGTTCCTCCTTTTTCCACCTACGTCGTATCAAGGCTGTTCGTTCCATTCTCCCTTCATCCTCCGTCGTCACTCTTGTCTTGTCTCTGGTTATTTCTCGTCTCGACTATTGTAATGTTATCTATGCTGGTCTCCCCTCCTACCAACTCCACCGTCTACAACTTGTCCAAAATACCGCTGCCCGTCTTGTTACTTCATCCCCCATTCATGCTCATGTGTCACCATGTCTCTTATCTTTACACTGGCTCCCCGTTAAGTTCCGGTTCATGTTCAAGTTGCTTATCCTTGCTCATAAAGCCCTTCACTCTAGCACCCCCCAATATCTAGCTGACACTATTCGTCTCCAGCCCTCTCCCCGTTTCCTTCGTTGATCTCACGGTAATCGTCTTTTTCTTCCATCACCTACTCAGGCTCACCTTGAATCTACTCGTCACTCTGCTTTCTTCTTCTTAGCCCCTGCCCTCTGGAACTCTCTTCCCCTCCCACTTCGCACTGAATCATCCTATACCCACTTCAAGGTCCTCCTTAAGACACACCTTTTCTGTCAGGCTTTCGATCTGCCCCCCCCCCTGTTGATGGTGTTTCCTCTCCCTAGTTACGCCTCCCATTCCCCTTTCTCCTACGTCCCTCCCCTCCTCTTTCCTCCTTCCCCTTTAACCTTTGTGCACCTTGGCTATCTGCTATCTGTTTTATTATTACTTATCTTACTATTTTATGGTTTTACTATCCCTCCCTCTGTCCTATTATTTTATGGCGTTCCTTTCCTTTTTATTAGCAGTCGCTATTTTATGATTGTACACCGCCCTGATGCCTCGGCCTGGGCGGTATATCAAGTATTTTAATAAAGATAAAGACTGTCGCAATGAGCCCCCAAGCCCGTCAGGCTCGCATCCGTTATGACCGGCAGCCAGAGCGGCTGCTCCAGAGGAACCCCCGCCTGCAACGTTTTCGAGCTCAGCCACCAACGTAACGACTGCCGCACTCGCCTTGGGCAAGGCAACCGCCTGCTCATCGAATCCGTTTGAGTCGACCAACGCCGCAAGAGGGCTCGTTGCAGTGGACGCATATGAAACCTGGCCCAGGGGACCACATCCAGAGTCGCCGCCATCGTTCCCAAGACACGAAGGTACCACCAAGCTGACGGGGCCGGAAACGCTAAAAACTTTCGAACCAGAAGGCGCAAAGCTTGGGCCCGGCGATCCGGTAGAAAAACCAACCCTCTCGCCGTATCGAAGCGAACTCCGAGATATTCGAGGGACTGAGTCGGTACCAAATGGCTCTTTTTGTGGTTGACCACCCAACCGAGAGTCTGCAGCAGAGCTATGACTTTGTTCGTGGCTTGCAAACTCTCCGTCTCGTTCTTTGCTCGAATTAACCAATCGTCGAGATAAGGGTGAACCAAAACACCGTCCTTCCGCAAAGCCGCTGCGATGACCACCATGACCTTGGTAAAGACGCGGGGCGCCGTGGCCAGGCCGAAGGGCAGCGCCTGAAACTGGTAATGACCCCACGGAAGGGCAAACCACAGGAACGTTTGATGAGCTGCCCTGATCGGAATATGCAAGTAGGCCTCCGAAAGATCGAGAGACGTAAGGAACTCTCCCTGATGCACCGCAACCAGGACGGATCTGAGAGTGTCCATGCGAAAATGAGGCACCCGAAGGCAACGATTCACCCCATTGAGATCCAGGATAGGACGAAGGGCACCGTCCTTCTTTGGCACCATGAAATAAATAGAGTACCGACCCGCCCCGAGATCGGAAGCTGGAACAGGCACCACCACCCCCAAGTCTAGCAGGCGGTTCAATGTTACGCAGACGGCGGACACTTTGAGGACTCTTGCAGGGCGACAGAACGAAGACATCCCGGAGAGGACAAGCAAATTCCAGCGCGTACCCCTCCCGGATGATCTCGAGGACCCACTGGTCCGAAGTTATCTGGACCCAGGAAGAAAGAAAATGACGAAGACGACCTCCGATCACTGGACTTTCCCCCGGGGTCTGCCTCGCTTCATTGCGGCTTGCGATTAAAGGAAGAGGAGGACGAAGGGGAGGCAGACGAGAAACCTCTTCCCGCTCCTCGAAACCCTCGAAATCCCGAGGATCGAGAAACCAGTCGTCCGCGCTGGAAACCCCCAAGTCTGGAAGACCGGAATCGGCGAAAATCCCGAAACTGACCTCTAGTCGAAGATAGACCTCTAAGCTGGCGAGGCTTATCCTCCGGAAGCCTCCCACCCTTAGACTCTCCGAGGTCCTTGACCAACTTATCCAGGTCGTCTCCGAACAACAGCTTGCCTTTAAAAGGGAAGCTTACTGAGACGCGCCTTAGAGGAGCAATCAGCAGCCCAATTACGAAGCCAGATAGATCGTCGCGCCGCCACGACGGAAGCCATATTGTTAGCCAAAGTCCGAATCAAGTCATAGTGAACATCTGCCAAATAGGCGGATCCCGATTCTAAGCGGGCAACTTCCATCAACCCCTGTTGGTCAAGATGGGAGTCCTGACGCAAATGCTGAGCCCATCGCAAACAAGCCCGGGAAACCCAGGCCCCACAAATAGAAGTCTGCAAGGCCAAGGCATTAGTCTCAAAGGCCTGCTTCAATAAACCATCCACTTTTCTATCCTGGGTGTCTTTCAAGGCCGCACTGCTCTCAACCGGAATGGTGGTCTTTTTAGTCACCGCTGAAACTGCAGCGTCAATCCGTGGCGAACAAAATTTCTCCTTGTCCTTGTCCGCCAGAGGGTAAAGATGATTCATCGTTCGGATACCCTTCAATCCGGAGTCAGGGTGATCCCACTCAGCCTGAATCATCTGATCAACCACCCGGTGGACGGGGAACACCGTTTGAGAATCACGGACCGCCTGAATGAGAGGGTCCTCCAAAACCTCATCTTCCCCGTGACGCCCGACCGTCAGATTCAGGGCTTGCAAAGACTCGGTAATCAAGGGGATCAGTTCTTCCCTGCGAAAAACACGGATGATCCGAGCCTGTTCCTCCGGCTCCGGAATCTCCCCTTCCTCCAAGTCATCGACCCGGTCGTCAGGTTCCACATCAGACCAGTCCGGCTCAGGCCACGGGGTATCCGAGAGTTCAACTTCAGGAACTCTGAGCCGCTTGGCTGCCCTAGGGGCACCTCCCCTAGGCTCTTCCGCCTGGAGAGACGGCGGAGCCGATGGGACCGCGCACGGATCAGATCCTTTCCCCAAGCGGCCTCTCTGAAAGGCTTGATGCATAAGAAATACGAACACAGGAGAAAAATCCCCCCAGGAAACCTCGCTAGGCCCTCTTGCCGGAGCACTCCCTGGCGCAGAGGGGGTAGGTGTAAGGGAAGGGACGAGAGCCTCTGGAGTCAGCTCTACCCCCACTGAAACTGGAGAATCCCCAGATTCCTGAGGGACACTGGTGTCCATGGGCTGCTGCAGCACTGGTGGACTGCAGGCGCAGCCCTTGCAAACCCCCGCGTCAGAAACAGAACCTTTGCGGGAGCCACAAATGACGCACTGCGGTCGTCGGGACATGGAGAGAAAACCGCAAGAATGCAGAGAGGTTGGAAGAAGAAAAGGGCAGGGCCAACCACAAACAAATGTGCAGCAACCTCAGAGTCCGTCCAGCCACAGAACTATGTCGGTTTTTTTTTTTTGTTTGTTTGGTTTTTTTTAGAGGTAGCGCAGCACACTGCTCACAGCCTAAAGAAATCAAAAATAGAATTATCCCAGCAAGCCAGGCCGCACAGCACAGGGTACCCCGCAGCACGGCTCCCGAATAAGAAATGGGAGCCGAAAAACAAAATGGCCGCTGGCACTACGAGGCACCGAAAAAAAGGCGCGAAAAATTAAAGAAAGTAAAATGAAGTAAAAATAAAGAAACAAACCAAAACGCAGCGATTTCGCAGACCCGAAGTAGAGTGGAGACGGAGAAAATGGCCCAAAAGGACACTTACCCCGAAGTGAGGAAGGAGCACAGCAACGGAGCTTACCCTGGTGAAAAGCAAGCTGCAATGGCCCCGCAGTGAGAGGAAACACCGACCGGGGCACTAAGCCAACTGACATCCTCCGAGTGGTGGCATCACCTTTAAAAGATCCCCCAAACTAGGAGATGGTGATGATGGTGGCCAGAGTCTCCCTCCAATCTGTCCTGGAGGAGAGATCACAGGCAAAGAAACTGCAGCCGACGTGCCTTAGCTGAGCAGTAAGCAGACGGGCAGTGCAAGCTCGGCTCCCTCCTACAAAAGTATTTAAAGGTACAGACCCCTAAATAATAAAAGAAAAGAAAAAGCACAAGGGCAAAACGAATGAAAGAAAAAACAAATGTATGAGACCTAAAGACCCCAAAGTGAGCCCTTGAAGGCTCACACCGCCTCCTGCTGCAAGGAGACTGGACACACTGGGGGGCTGATCGGAGCTCCAGCAGTATACATCCTCACAGGGAAGAATTTGATTGGTCCAGTCTCCTAGCTGCAGGAGGAGGTGCACTACCCGCTGTGGAGGACTAAACTGGAGAACCGCTCAGGAAAAGACAATTTCAAGACATTCTGTTTTGCACAAATGAAGAGTAAAGTGAGCTGGAGCGGTCCATCTCAGTTACTAAGTATTTGTGGTGGGCTGTGAAATGTACACCCGGGCCTTGAACAGGGGCAGCCCAAGGGTGCTGTGGGGCCATGTGCAGAGACTCATTGCGGGGCCTCAGTTGTATAAATATTTGCATATCCACTGGGCCTCATTTGTATAAATCTAATTTATTTTATTTGAAAATGCGTATGCTGCTTATCTAAAATTTTAAGCAGCTTTCAAAGGAGTCCTTCACAAGCCTCTTTTTGGTCCTTAGGGGCATATTTACTAAACATTAATGTGCGTTAAGTGCCGCCGTGCCCATAGAAATAAATGGGTATTGCTGCACTTAGCACACTTTCAAATTTGTGAATGCGCAATAATCTTTAGTAAACATGCCTCTCAATGAATGTCTAAAAAACATTTGCATGTACAGTGAACATAAAGAAAGACGATCATATTTCTGCATTATTATCCTCCAGTGCCTGCTGCATTACTACAAATCCCTGCTTATTTAGGATACATAGCAAACCCATATCATAACAGCACTACCAGGACTCACACAGCACCAAACTCTACTTATCTAAAGGAAGCACTACAAATATTAAACCCATACATCTACTGGGAAAAGAGAACAAGTGGGTCTGCTACACAGAAACTACCTAAACAGAATAGCATAGTTCTGTGTTACACACAAAACAGATCGTCACATACAGAACGAGGGATCACAATTTAGAAATATGAAAACGATAATTGAACTAGGAACCCCAAAAGCCAAACTTTGAATGCACCACAGCACTGGAAAAATAAAACTATGAAATGAAATTCCTCTTGTACCGAAGAGAGTACAAAGACATCAGCGATGCACATTTCTCAGAGCTGACATATTCCAGTTAATTCAAAAAATACTTTTTTTTCCTACCATTTGTTGTTTGGGCATTTTATTTTTGAGCCGTAATTGTCCCAGTCTCTCTTCTGCGTTCTTTGTGTCTTCTGCTAACTCTCCATTGTCTGCTGTCCTTTTGTCCTTTCTTCTCTCTTCTCCTATTTTTTTTTTCCATTTTCTGTTTACATTCGCCTCTGACATACTGATCTTTAGCTTTTTTGTTTTTTTTCTCCATTTCTTTCTTTACTCATTCATCCACTCAAATTTCAATCCTCTGTCCTCAATCCCCTTTTGACTTTTCACCTAGCAACTTTTCATCTACTCTTCTAACCTCCAGTCCAGTTCCCCCATTTCTCATCTTACTCCTTCACTAGGTTCTTAGTCTCCTCTGTCTTTCACCCACTCCCCATTACCATATTTCAGCCATCTGTAATCCTCCTCCTCTTATTCATCTCCTTGCCAGCTTCCCATGGCCTCTCCCATGTACAGTAGTTCCATTATGCCCACCATTTCCTCCTCTCTCTCTCTCTCTCACCACCCCAATTCAGCATCTCCCAATTTCCTCACTCTTCTGCATTACCCCCAAAGTCCAGCATCTCGTGCTTTCTCGTCTACCTCCCCAGCCCTTTTTCCATCCCCCAAAGACACCCCTCCCCATATAACACCAGCTTTCTATCACCTTCCCCATCTCCATCCTCTCCCCCTGCAGTGGTCTGGCATCTCTCCTATCTCCCCTCCCAGTCCAGCATCTTCTCTTCCTCTCTCTGTTCCTCTCTCTCAAATATATATATATATATATCCGCTACCCCCATCCAGCATATCCCATCTCTCCTTTTCTCCCTCTCTCTGTCCTCCCCCCTGGGAAAAAATATTGTGTGGCGGCATCCCTAGTGTCTTCTTCCTTTTTCTGAATCAGTGGCAGAAAGATCTCATAGCACTATCCCCAGTTTTATCTCTTTCTCCAAGTCAGCATGAAGCAGCCAGTGCTGCCTGTAACATTCACTTCCGGTGAATGACCCTGCATACTGGAAGTGAGTGCTATGGGCAGCATTGGCTGCTGTTGCTGACTCAGAGAAAGAAAGATGAAGCTGGGGATGGTGCTGCACGATGCTTGATGTTGCATGCACAGTGAGTTATGCCAGCTCCTGAGCCCACCATCTGAGTTGCCACTTACTCTCTCCATACCCACCAATCTTAGATTCTGGTCTTCTTCTTTTCTCCCCCCAATTTTAAAGCCTCCACCTAAGTCCCAGTCCCTGCTCTTCTCCATCTCCCGATCCCCAGTACTGCTTCCTACATCCCTTCCACACACCCACCCAGCTACTTTCTTCTCTGATATTTATTAACCCTGCCTTTCCCCATTCTTACACCAGCATTAATTCTTATGCCCCTCCCTCTCAACTCTTCCCTCTGTATGACTTTTTTCATCCTTCCCACACAAAATATCTGTCCCCCTCTCCATCCTCACTCCCCCAGCTTCTCCCCTCAGCATCACCCCCTTCCAGTCCTCCCCCAGCATCAGCTCCCTTCTAGTTCCAGCCCCTCCCAGCATCCGCTTCCTTCTAGCCCCATTCTACACATCCCCCAGCATCAGCTCATTTCCAGTCCTAGCTCCCCAGTTCCAGTCCCTCCCAGCATCAGCTCCCTTCCAGTCCCAGTCCCCCCATCCCCCAGCATCAGCCCTTTTCCAGTCCTTGCCCCCAGGTATCAGCCTTCCTCCAGTCCCACTCCCTCCCAGCATTATCTCCCTTTCAATCACAGTCTCCCCATCCCCCAACATTAGTGCATTTCCCATTCTAGCTCCCAACAGCAGTCCTCTTCCAATGCCAGTGGCTCCTTCCCTCACACCATGAGGGGCCCTGCATGCACATGACTGGCTTAAGAGGGAGCTGGTGATGCCTGAAACCTGGCTCCTTGGCTCACCTCTGCACAGCCACTGCAGCATTTTCCTTTACTCCAGCAGCTGTGCTAAGTCGCAGCTGCCAGTGCTGTTGAGTTCATAGAGGTTAAATAGGGGCACTTCCTGTCTTTTGCGGCTGTGCAGAGGTGAGCCAGGATTTCGGCCTCACCAGCTCCCTCTTAAGCCAGTCAGGCGCATGCAGGGCCCCTCATGGTGCGGGGCCATGTGTGGGCAACATGGTTGATGATTTATTTAAAATCTGCTATACCGCCTTTCAAAACAAATCAAAGCAGTTTACAAAATAATAAAAATAAATCAGTGAATAGAAAGGAAATCCATTATGACAGCAAAGAAAGGAAACACAATCATATAGAACTAGAGGAGAGGGAAGGAGGACGAAGGGGTAGTTGAAAACATACAGGACTATCCAGGCAGTTCATGCCCGCACATGCCTAGGGCCGTCTCTAGCCTTATTTATTTTATTTACATTCTCTTATATACTGTGCTATTCTGCATCAGTGTGGTTTACATTGAACAAACTGAAATTACATTGAACAGGGCATAATAACTTGGAGATAACTATTTTACAGGGAACATGGGCAATGGAGGGTTAAGTGGCTTGCCCAAGACCACAAGGAGCACCTGTGGGACTAGAAACCCCAGTCCTTCCAGCCCAATGTTGCTGTCCTCTAGTGGGATTTGAACCCCTGACCTTCCGGCCTGAAGTACCTTGCCCCAACCACTAGGCCACTCCTCCACTCCTTGAAAGGAAATCCCTTTCCCCCAGAGAGAAAGACCTCCTTGGAGAAGAATGTACATATGCTGAGTGAAAGGAAGGGAAAGAATCTGGGAAAATACAGTTGTGGTCAACAATATTGACACCCTTGCATTTTAGGTATGTTGTGTACAATATCTTGAGAATTATTTGGAAATATTCCAACTGTATGCCATCATAATATTTTGATAGTATGTTCAAAAGGTAAACAACAAAAAAAAGATGTCTGTGCAACTTAAATGTAGTAAATGACCTGTAAAGGATTAATGTTACCCTTCATTAATATTTGATTGTACAGCCCTTGGCAGTGATAACAGCCTCCAAACGTTTCTTGTAGCCATCTAAGTTTCGTACATCTGTCTGCTGGTAGTTGCTCCCACTCTTCAACTGTGATTTGTTTCAGCTCATGAATGTTTCCAGGCAATGTTTTCCAATGGCAAATTTCAGCCAAAGGTTCTTGACTAGATTGAGATCAGGACTCATTGCTGGCCAATTTAAGGCAATCCATTTTTGACCTTTTAATCATTCTTTTATACTTCTGGATTTATGTTTTGGGTCACTATCCTGCTAGAGGACCCAAGATATTCGACCCAGCTTTCTGACACTAGGTAGCACATTTCGCTCCAAAACACCTTGGCAGTCCCCTGACTTCATGATTCCTTTAATACGTTCCAGGCCTCCAGTTCCTGAGACAACAAAACAGCCCCACAATATTATGGAACCGCCACCATTTTTAACTGCAGGAAGGATGTTTTTTTCCATATAAGCTTCATTTCTTCATCTGTAAATCTATCGCTGGTCTACATTTCCAAAGAGCTCATCTATCTACAGAACATTTTCCCAGGACTGTGGTTTCACAAGGTGGGTTTGCGCAAAGGTCAGGCGTGCCTTTTTATGTCTGTCTTTGAGCAGTGGGGACCTCCTTGGCCTTTGCCCATGAAGTCCTTCTTTGTTTAGTGAGCGGCGTATGGTGCAGGTTGAAACCACCACTCCAGATTGCTCCAGGTCAGTCTTAATCTCTTTGAATGTTGTACACAGTGCTTTTCCAATAGTTCACACTAACATTTGAAGACTTCTTGGATTAATTTTCCTCTTCCCATTACATCCTGGGAGGTTCTTGAGAGCTCCATGAGCAGAAAACTTCTTAATAACATTGTGAACTGTAAACACAGGAATCCCAAGGTCTTTAGAGATGGCGTTTACAATATCTTGAACAAGCTTGGATATATCATTTAAGGTCTGTTTCTCCGAGAGGTTTAAATCTGGCATTAGATTGGTGGAGTTTGATATGATCAATGGAATTGATCACTTAAGAATAGCCAATGCCTGTATGACGATTGGTTACCACATGGTGGGACTAGGTCAATAAATGGCCACGATTGATGGCATAACGCACATATCATTGATGATCACGCAGTGAGCATGAAGATGGGCCGGGAGTTTCCGGGGCCCGAAACGCAACGTTGTGTATAAGATTCAAGATTGAGCGTGTAGCTTGAAGCATATTCAACTGGGATATGACTATTTGTACCAGCACGGTGGAGAAGTTTCAAAGTACTGAGTTGAGGTATTTCCGCACTAGTGTGATGGAGTGCTTCTGCACTTCTGTGGTGGAAGTTTGAGCATGAATATTGCAGCCAGAATGACTACCTATGCAGAAGGAGCCTCTACCCTGATGCTGGTTTCAGAGTTCCCAATTCTTCAGGACTGTGCGGCTTCAGATAAGTAATACTGGAGGAAATTTTGGTATTATCCCTTAGTGTGTGGTAAGAAGGGTGGATCCATTTAAAAACAGAGAAAAACGGAGGATTTGCTACGAGAAAGAATTCTTCTTTCAAGGCAAACGATCCAACAAAAAAGTTTATTTTGTTAGATAGCTGACTTAGGTATTTAGGCATATGTTTATCCTTCTTTTTCATTAATTAATAATAATCATGTCCTGGCAATGTCCCAGGTTTTTATACTATTTCCTTTTTTAATTTGGTCTTGTTTCACTTGATTCTTTTAAATGTGAAATATGTGTGCATATATAGCCCAAAGCCATTTCACTGGCTACTTTTTTTTCTTTAGAAGATATTGGACATAAAGGGGTTGAACTGCAAGGGTGCCAATAATGTTGACCACAATTGAATCAGTTTGAGGGACCTTGGGGTGTGACCCATTTGATGGACTTACCAAGACAAGGGACCCTTACATGTTTATTTCATGCATGTAGAGCATATGGTTCATATATAAAAAATATAATTTGTAATGTCAGACTTATCCTTAAAGTTGCCGCAATTCGGCCACTTCTTATGACATTAAAGTTTTTTACTTCTTTTAAAGTGATCATGTGCCCAAATTAATCCAAATACAAAACTAAACTCTTAAAAAAGCCAACTTTGACCTGTTGAGTTTTGAACGGGTATCACTCTATTCTGCTTCAGGGCTTCGTCAGAGCTACAGACATTTTTAGCAAAAGAACTTATCTGGTGCGCGAGCTTTCAATCTTCACGTGCTGTCTTTTTCTCCATGAGCTCTCCAGCATAAATTCAAAATGGCTACGGCATTCTTATCATCTCAACTGAAACACTTCCCATATCAATTCTGACTTTTACAGTTAAAGCTCCAAAGATAGCCGCAATCTTGTTTAAGTATTGGCAGTCTTACACGTTTTGAAAATCGCCCTATTGTAATGTATCGACAGGGCTGTAGTATAGCTGACTATGTAACAAAATCTGTGACTTGGGATATACCATCAATTCCTATGGAAGAGAATCTCGGGCATTACGCTTGTGGTCATTGCAAGTCTTGTGCTTTGACTTTGGAAGGGAGAACATGGATATGCCCAGCAACTCAAACTAAAATAATTCATGGTGGAAGACATCATGCCAAACGCCTTTTGTAGTTCATGCAATAAATTGCCCGTGTGGCAAGATGTATATAGGGCACACCAAACGGCCCATAAAACAGTGATTATATAAACATAAGTCTCGCCTGAATACTCAAACTAAATTGGCCCCACTTGTGGAGGCATTGTTTAGAATATAATCATGCTTTTGCAGAATTAACTTGGAGAGTCTTGGATCATATAGCCCCGTTTTGGAGGCGAGGCATTCAGGAAGAAAAACTGAATTATAAAGAACAATTTTGGATATTCACCTTGGGTATGATTAGTCCCAAAGGTTTAAATTCCCAGATTGATTGGAACACGTTGGTATAGGTTGGGTTCATCTGACATCATTGAAGGTTGGAACATTCAGAATTGATATGGGAAGCGTTTCAGTTGAGATGATAAGAATGCCACAGCCATTTTGAATGTATGCCAGAGAGTTCATGGAGAAAAAGAACGTGAAGATTGAAAGTTCATGGAGAAAAAGGACGTGAAGATTGAAAGCTCACTGACCAGATATGTTCTTTTACTAAAAATGTTTGTAGCCCTGATGAAGCCCTGAAGCAGAATAGAGTGATACCTGTTCTAAACTAGATAGGTCGAAGTTGGCTTTTTTAAGCCAACTAACTCAGTGGTTCTCAGCCCAGTCATCTGGGATCCCCAGGCCAGTCAGGTTTTCAGGATATCCACAATGAATATGCATGAGATAGACCTGCATACAATGGAAGCAGTGCATGCACATCTATCTTATGCATATTCATTGTGGATATCCTGAAAACCTGACTGGCCTGGGCGTCTCAGAGGACTGGGTTGAGAACCACTGAAACTCCTCATCCCTGCTTGCCCGACGCACATTTTAAATATGCACTTCATGTCGTGCATTCCTCTACTGTGTGAACATCAGCTGTCTTGCTGTTTTGTCTAGTGGGAAAATACAAGAAATGTTGCAGGCATAAGTCTTTGAAGCCAAGCCACCAAACTATCTGCCAAGACTATGGTGTGCCCTGAAAATCCGAAGGAGGAATAGAAGTCAACTAACCTTTGGAAGCTGATAGATGTGGCAGTACGGCAGGCCTGGCTCCTTTCTGCATAGGTCAAGAGTGTGGCACACCACATCTGCATTCACTTTAGAGTTAAACCTGAGAGGAAACAAGATCATGGGAGAAAAAGTAAACGGCATGGCAGTCAGAGGGATCCCGCCTTCAGTTTTACAGTTTCTCAGCAAGGTAGTTATTCACGTAAGTTTCTTACTTTGACAAGGTATTCAAGCAAGAGGAAGAATTTAAGTCTGTTGAGAACATTTCACTGTGGCCTTTAGGCTCGGTAAAATGTGATGAACAAATTGTTTGATGCTATTTCCCTTTCCTGCAAGATAATTCCCCCACTTTTTCCAATATGCTTTCCAGTTTTCTGTATTATTTCCATTTGTATATCTCATAAAATTTTAATAAAACAATGGAATTGGTGCATGCAACAGTTGCAAATCTTTCTCACGTATGCAATGCAATATATTCCTTTGAGTCAAATATTGACTCCTGGCGACCCAGCAGCTCCTGGATTTTCTTGGCAGTATAACTGGAAGTAGATTGCCAGGCCTTTCTTTCGAGGCAATGGTGGGTTAAGTGACTTGCCCAAGGCCACAAGGAGGAGACAAAATCTCCTCCAATCCAGAAGTGAAGTGGCTGCATGAATATGGCTGCGCTCCCCCGGAAACCTTGGGCTATATCAAGAGGTTGGTTGCAGCATTCCACGCCATGGGCGCACGCCTAAGGAGCATGCCCAAGGAGCAGGAGGTGCTCCTTGGGGCGAGTCTGGGGGCGAGGACTGTTGCAAGAACCTGTTTATCCACCAAAAATCTCATGTGCCATTCACATCTATCTCCCCGTTCTCATTGTTAACATAGTAACATAGTAAATGACAGTAGATGAAGACTAGTATGGTCCATCTAGTCAGTCAGCAAGGCGGTATGAGTAGGTGCATCTGCCGCTCCATGCGGGTCACCCCTTCCCATGCCTCTCTTTAGGCATGTATCCACCGCTCCATGTAGGTCTTCCCTATTTGTTGAGATATAAAAGAGAGTTATGTTTACTTTGATTTAATCCTGTTGCTATAAAGGGATCCACTGTGTCTGTCCCATGACATTTTGAATTCTGTCACTGTATTTGCCCCCAACACTTCCATCAGGAAAGGCATTCCTAGCATCCACCACCCTTTCAGTGAAAAAGTATTTCCTGACATTCCCTTTCAGTTTACCCCCTTGCAGTTTCATGTTATGTCCTCTAGTTTTACAGCTTCCCCGTCTTTGGAAGAGGTTTGTTTTTCATTAATACTCTTTAAATTCTTGAAGGTCTGAATCATATCTCCCCTGTCCCTTCTCTCCTCCAGAGTGTACATATTTAGGTTTTCAAGTCTCTTCTCATATGTCTTCTGATGCAGGCTCCAATTCATTTTGGTTGCCTTCATCTGAACCGTTTCCAGTCTCTTTATATCCTTTGCGAGATATGATCTCCAAAACTGAACACAATATTCCAAGCGAGGCCCCACCAGTGACTTGTACAGTGGCATTAGTACCTCCTCCTTTCTGCTGGTAATTCCTCTCTCTATGCAACCCAGCATCCATCTGGCTTTTGCCACCGCCTTGTCACACTGTTTCGCCACCTTGAGATTCTCAGAAACAATCACTCTGAGGTCCTTCTCCTGGTCCGTGCACACCAATCTCTTGCCCCCTGTCGCATACAATTCCCTTGGATTTCTGCTTCCCAAGTGCATGACACTGCACTTCTTCACATTAAATCTTAACTGCCAAACATTAGATCATTCTTCCAGCTTTTGTAGATCTTTCCTCATGTTATCCACTCCCTCAGGGGAGTCCACTCTGTTGCAAATTTTTGTGTCATCTGCAAAGAGAAAGACTTTTCCATTCAGTCCTTCAGCAATATTACTCACAAATACAATGAACAGTACCAGTCCCAGGACCGAAATCTGGGGCACACCACTAATCACCTTCCTTTCATCCGAATGAGTTCCGTTAACCATCACCTTCTGTCGTCTGTCAGTCAACCAATTTCTGATCAAGTTCACCACCTTAAGACCCATTCCCAGGCTGTTCAGTTTACTGATAAACCTCCTATGAGGAACAGTATGAAAGTCAAAGAACTCAATCAGATTTGTTTGGCAAGTTCATCCTTTGGTAAAACCATGTTGCCTCAGATCATGCAACCTGTTGGTTTCGAGAAAGTCCACTATTCGCTCCTGCAGGAGCACTTCCATTAATTTTCCCGCCACCAAGGTAAGGCTTACAGGCCTGTAGTTTGCCACTTCTTCCCTATTACCACTTTTGTGAAGAGGTACCACATCATCCCTTCTCCAGTCCTGTGGAACTTCTCCTGTCTCCAAGGATCTATTAAAAACATCATTTAATGGCCCTGCCAGAAGTTCCCCGATCTCTCAATATCCTGGGATGTATCCTATCCGGTCCCATGGCCATGACCACTTTCAGTTTTGCAAGCTGTTCTTACACATCATCTTCTGTGAATGGTGTAGTATCTACTCCATTCCCATTTTGTATATTTGTCAGTCACAGGTGGTTCTTCTCCTGGATTTTCTTTAGTAAAAACAGAACAAAAGTATTTGTTTATGCTCTCCCGATGGAAGTGGTGGGGGCAAACACAATGACGGAATTCAAAACAGCATGGGACAAACACAGCAGATCCCTTTACAACAACAGGATAAAAACAAAATAAACTGAACCAACTAACTTCTCAACAAATAGGGGTGTCCTACATGGAGTGGTGGGTCCACCCTTAAACAAAGACATGGGAAGGGGTGGCCTGCACAGAGCGACAGGTGCACCTATTCTTGCCGTATTGCTGGGCAGACTGGATGGACCATGCTGGTCTTTATCTGCCGTCATTTACTATGTTACTATGTTTAGCATTTTCGCTTTTTCAATGTCACTTTCCACAAATCCGTTTCTGGCACTTTTGAGTCCTGCAATTCCACCTCTGATTTTTCTCCTCTCCTGAATATACTTGAAAAAGGTCTTGTCACCGCACTTCACATCCCCTGCATTTCAGCAGCTTTAATATTGCTTTTGACATACAGGGCTACTCCTCTTCCTTTCTACCCTCTCTATCTCTTCTAAATAAATTATAGGCAACTATGGCTATATCCCATTCATGCGACTCGATAAACCATGTTTCTGTAATGGCCACAATGTCCAAGTCCATTTCCACCATTAGGGCTTCCAGATCAGGAACTTTGTTGGCTAGGCTTCGAGCATTTGTGCTCATTGCTTTCCAGCATTTGTTGATTGGCTTGCCTGTATTCTGCATGCATTTTGTTTTACACGGTTCTTCCCACTTGGTACTGATGTGTGGGTTAATACTGCAACTGTTTCCATTGTTATTATGTTTTTGCTGGGAGTGACGTCCTGAACGTGTTCTTTTCCATCCATCACCCTCTTTCCCTAGTTTAAATGCCTGTTCACATAATGCCTGAATTTTTCACTTAGGATCCTTTTCCCTGCGATAGAGAGATGTAGTCCATCAACACAGTATAGCCTTTTGTTCCATCTATTTCCCCAGTTGCCTATATATCTAAAACCTTGTTTGCACCAGGTTTGGAGCCATGTATTAAAGTTGATTATGCGATGCAGCCTTTTTGCCCCCTTACCAAGAACAGGTAGAACTTCTGAGAATGCTATAGTGTTAGCAATGGGTTTGAATTGTACTGGTAAGTTTCCTTGTATTACTTCCTTCACTTATGCTATCTTCTTGTGGGCTGTTTGTATCTCCCACCTGCTTTCCATATCAGTAATCCCTGTTCACTGGGGATGGCGGCCCCAACTCCCTTCCGCTAAGCCCCCCGGTCACCTAACCAGGGTCTCTTCAAACCTCACTTCCTGTCAACCCTCAAACACCTTCCAGGGTCAATCACCCTTCTAGGGTCAACCCTCAAACACCTTCCAGGGTCAATCATGCACTGCTTCCACTCTGCTTACCATGAGTATGAGTATGGCATTATTTGTCGTTCCTTGTGTTCTAAAACACTGCTTATCCAGGATACACTTCTCCAGAATTCCATTGATGCACTATTCCTTTCTGAAACATGGCTATGCAATGGGGAAGATCCTCTCCTGAACCATTGCCTGCCTCCCGGCTTCTCTGCCTTGGCAGTATCTCATTCCAGCCAGAATGGTGGCGGCCTGGCTGTCCTCCATTGTTCTTCCCTCCCTTTCCAGGAGGTATCCTCAGCAGCACTTCACTACCCAGAGGCTCTGCTACTCCGCATAGCCTCCACTCCCCCCATTCACTACCTCCTATTTACCCTGATCTTTGGGATTTCCTCCTGTTGACTATCTCTGAGACCTCCTGGGCCTATCCTCATCTAATCATCCTTGGGGACTTCAATATCCACAGCGATTACTGTCCAGACCTAAGGATAGGACCTTTCTGATGCATTTCTCAGACCTCTCTCTCATTCAGCATGTTCATTTCCCCACTCATACGGCCGCCATACCCTGGACCTCCTTCTCATTCCTTCAGCTGTCCCCAATGTTTCTACTAATATCTCCATTCTAGTCTTTCCATGGACCAATCATCATTGTGTGCTTTAATCCATTACTCTTCCCTCATCTGTGTCTGGACCCACTTCTACCCGAGCACTCCCAGATGAGACATCAGCTCGCCCCTACCACTCTTCCCACTCTTCTGCAGTTTCTCCCAGCTGATTCATTGTTTCCTTCAGATTTTGCCATTCTTCCCGATGACCAGGTCCAGACCTGCCACACACACCTTAAGAACCACCTAGACCAACTGGCACACCTTCACCCTGTCCCTATTGAACGGTGTCCTCAGCATCATCCTTGGTTCAACCCTGGTCTATCTCTACTCCGCACCCATCTTTGCAGGGCTGAATGTCTTTGGCGTAGCCGTCCCTCCATGGATACCCTGTTGCATTTCCACCGTCGACAGCGGCATTACAAACAGCAATTACATGCTGCTAGGAAATTCTGTTATTCAGCTCAGATCTCTTCTGCCACTAATTCTACTAGCCAGCTT
Source organism: Ichthyophis bannanicus (assembly GCA_033557465.1). NCBI lineage: Eukaryota > Metazoa > Chordata > Amphibia > Gymnophiona > Ichthyophiidae > Ichthyophis > Ichthyophis bannanicus. Next base: position 706,948,810 of record CM066031.1, read on the forward strand.
TACTCGATATTCCATTCTCTTTCCTCCTCTCATAACCCTTCTGCTGCAACCACTTCTCCCTTGACCCCTGCTCCTGACTGCCTGGCCCATTTCTTCTCAGAAAAGATTACTGCGTTACGTTCTTCCTCCCAACTGGTCCATTGCCATTTCCTCCTTTCCCCTCCTCCCATACCTCTCTCACCACTCTTTCCCATATCTGGTCTGCATTCCAACTGATCCATGCCTGAGCTCTCTAAAGCTATCGCCTCTTCCCACCTGCCCTTCTGACCCTATACTCTCCTATTGGGTCACTGAGCCATCTCTTGCACCTCTCCCATTTCTTCTTCCTTCGCCAGATTCGTGCAGTTCATCCTTTCCTCACTGCACCCTCTCTCACAACCCTTCCTCTCTCACTGATTACTTCTAGGCTTGACTACTGTAATGACACACTCGTGGGTCTTCCTTGATATCAGCTTCATCGTCTTCAGCTTCTTCAGAACATATGCACACTCTTCCCGGCGTGATCACATTTATTTATTTATTTAGCTGTATTTATATCCCGCTTTTCACCGGGTCAAAGCGGTGAAAAGCGGGATATAAATATAAATACATCACTCCTCTTCTTATTCACCTTCGCTGGCCTCCCCTTAAATACCATGTGGGGTATAAAATTCTTATCCTGGTTCACAAAGCTATTTAAACTGGCACTCCACAATATTCTTCCGAACTTCTCCAGTTCCATACCCCCTCCTGAGGTCACCTCATATTAACCGTCTCGTGCTCCCCTCAGTCTCTCATGCACATCTGGAACAAACTCTTTTACCTGGGCCCCGCACTGTGGAATTCTTTGCCTCCCTCTTTGCGCTCCAAATCTTCATTTTCCAAGTTTAAAGCAACGTTAAAAACTCACTTATTCAACCTCGCTTTTGATCTCCCTCTCCCCAACTCTGAGCAGGATACCTTTAGTACCTCCCTCCCTCCTTGACCTAATGTATCTCTGTCTTATCTCTACTGTCCACCCCCTGTCGTCCTCTTCACTGTCCCTTTCTCTCCACTGTCCTGTCAGAAAAATTTGGTGTTCCTTTTCAATTTTCCCAATGGCCACCTGCTTTACTATTGTAAACCGTTCTGATGCCATGGCTGCCTGAGCGGTATATCAAATGAATAATAAAGATAAAGATAACCCTGATCTCTGGGTTACCAAGCCTGTGCTCTAACCACTAGGCTACTCCTCCATTCCAGGGTGGACTCCAGGAGTAGCTTGAGAAACACTACGGTACTATATCACCTTCTGTCATCTCTCCAATTCAGGGGTTCTCAACTCTGTCCCTGAGGCACACCCAACTGGTCTGGTTTTCAGGATAACTCCCAAATCCTTCTTTTCACCCTGACTTTCTATCTCTTTTTTTCTCAGTTGCCTCCTGAAGGAAGTAAACTTCTCTTATTTGATCACTGCTCCACTAATAATGCACTCAGACTTGCTTCTGCAAAATTCAAAGCACAGAGAGCTCTTGTCCAGGTGGTTAATTATCTCCTCTCTGGATCTTACTCCCTCCTAATTGCTCAGCTCAGAGCATCATCTGACACATCTGATTACTGAAGTCTTTTGAAACAGATGGAACATTATGAGGTCTATGCACTACGGTTGTGCGTGGCGGAAAGAAGGCGGACTACCTATTAAAGGCTTGGCGTGCACAATAAAGCAGGTTCAGAAGTCGTTAGCCAGGCACATGGAAATGAAGCAACATCGCATACAAATTAGGCTTTAGCAGGTGTTATGCTCACCTCCACATTTAATTTAGTGAATGGTTACTAGCACCAAAAAGTCAACAGCTACCTTGGACCAGGTATTTATTGATTTATATCATTTATGAACTGGCTTTATGAAAAGATTTACCCAAGCTGGTTTACAATAGGTACAGCATAACAATAGTCAAATTAATAAACAGCTGGATAATATCAGATCAGCAATGGAAACTTGGTAATAGGAAAATTAAATCATAGTAATAGGTATTAACGTTTTAGCCATCACGCTACTGAAAGGGCTCAGTAGCCAGCAAGCATTGGGAATTTCAAGATGCAGCACATGCCAACGAAATGGCACTGTAAAAGTTTACTTACAAACTCTGGACATAACATATCTCCTCTTTGGGGGGGAAATAAAAACGACATTCTTTTCAACTTCCTGGGCAAATCACATTTATTCAGACCACAAAAATGTCTTCTCATATCCAAACCGGTGCCAAGCACTGTTAGACACCTCAAGGTGTGCAAGGCTGTGTAGTTTTACAGTGTTGCCTAGAAGGCATTGGAATAATTTGAATGGAGTGACAATTATAATCCCGCACAGCATTGTACTAGGCATCTAAGAAGCTTGGGAGGCCTGCATGGAGGGACTATGATTAAACCCAAAAAGCTGGGTTTGATGGATCATTAGTGTGACTCAGTAGAGCAAATCTTATGTTGTTATATTCACCTCAATATATTTCAGTTGCACCAGTCACTTAAATTGCAGAATTACTCAGTAGTAGAGTTTATTATTACTTACAATCTGATTAAATCAGGTCCAAAAAATTCAAACATGTCATGGCAGATCATTTCTAGGTATAGCTGTTCTACATAATAAAAGGGGAAAGAAATCATATTAATACTAATGTAAAATCAAGGCGCTGATGATATAGAAATATTTAAATATAGCTATACGAACGAATGATCAAGTTCTGAGCATACAGGAAGGACCTTTATATCACAACCAGTTAAACTTGAGTTCAAATAAAATAAAACAAATAATATTTAATTCTTAGAACCTAAAAGTAATGCTGGACTTAGCAACTGCAGGCTGTGGAAGCAACAGATCGGCTGGGCTATACATGCATGTAGGGCCATACCGAGCATGAATCGCGTCCTGTGCAACTTGCACATCGGGCGCATGCCCCCCCCCCGCACCTCTATCCAGCCACTTCTGGACAGCGGCGGGAGAGAAGAGGCGTGCCCAATGTGCAAGTCGCTGGCGCGCTAAGCCAATCTGTCCCTCCCTGCTCTGACGCCGCATTAGAGGAGGGAGGGACCAGACCTGCTTAGCGTGCCCCGAGAAGGCTTAAGGGGCGCATTTCAGCTGTCTGCCATTGCCTGTCATTGCTGAGAGAAGAAAAAGTGGTGGCAACAAGCAACGGCAGACAGCTGAAATGCACCCCTTAAGCCTTTGCGCCCTGTGCGGCCGCACCACTCACACAGGGCTAGGTACGGTCCAGCAGGCATGGCACACTGATACTCCTTAGGCTCTATCTCTTTTCTGGGCCTCCTCTCTGGAGTATCAGTGTGCCATGCATGCATAGTGATCATGTGTAGGTTTGACTTACGTATCTCACAACTTATGCCCCTATTTTATAAAGTAACATACATGCTTACTTTACTTCATAGAACAGGTGCCAAATACATGCCTGACCCTCCACATTTCCCCAGTCCTCCTTAGGGGAGGAAAACAAGGGCCACATTAGCAGGGGCAGAGAAAGAAGCTGAGAGTCATTAGAGGGGCCTAGGCAGAAAGACTTGAAACCTCACGACAACTTATGCCAACCCGACTTGGTGAAATTGTCCAAGCGTTTGGTAGAGTTCAGCTGTGATGGGACTGATTCCTATGGTACTTTTTTATCATAAAAGTGAAGAAGGACATTAAGGGCCCAATTCTGTAAGGTGACTAGCAGGACTGTACGTCCTGGTGGGACATGCAGTCCCGGCTAGCCATCCTGCCCGGATTCTGAGACACAGTCTCCCCGTGCATACAGAGGCTCTGTGCAGGGAGAAAGAGATGGGGGCGGCACAGGGGCATGTTTTGATTTTTGTTTTGATTTTTGAAATAATATTTGTGTAAATTAAAAGAGTTTATTTTTCTGAAATTTGTTCTCATCGTAACTGTCAAAGCTCCTCCCCCATGCTCGCCCATTCCAAAACTAGGCGCCATCGCTCTGATGCATGTAGTTACAGAATTCGACTTGCCCAGTGCCTAGCCCCTCTCATAGGTGCTTTTCGTGGGTAGATAGCATGTAAATTTATATGGCTTTTTTACCTTCGTAGTGTATACTCCATTATAATGACACATTTTGTTTTAACCCTGGCAACCTCCAAACATCTCTACAATTTTTCTAGATCATAATTTTCTTTAGCAATTTCATACCATGACCATACCACCTATCCCATAATACTTGAAAAGTTTCAAGACGCCATCTGTATTTGACACCACATTCAGAGAGAAATGGTTTTATAAAGCTGCACATGGGGAAAAAGAACATCCTGCTCTTCCCCAGTTGTGCATGGGAGTAGCTTTAAAAAACCTTGCTCCCAACAGCATCAACCCCCCCATTCCCTGATCCTCTCCCACCACCAGCAGTTAGCCTCCATACTCTCCAGGAGTCATTATTCCCCCCCTGCCATCAACCTCCCCCAAATCATCATCATCCCCCTTCAGATCGTCCCCCCAATCACCCTCCTGAGAGTTACCCTCCACCAATCAACCGCTGATAATCATCAGACCCTCCAGATTGTCCCTCTCCTGCAGACAATCCCCTCCCCCAATCCCATTCCAGCTCTAACCAGGGGGCCCTTGTGGCCCAGGGGGAGCAGCAACGATCCCCATTCGCTCCTGTGTCTGCAGCCAAAATGGCAGCTTGATCCCTAGCAGTAGTGCCATGAGACTACTACTAGGCATGATGGGTGCCATTTTGGAAGCAAGAGCTGTGCAAGCAGGAGTGAGTAGGGATCGCTCCAGGACCCCTGGTAAGAGCCGGAGTGGGATCATGGAGTGGAGAGGCTGATGACTGTTGGGGGAGGGGGTGACAGGAATATGATGTGAGACGTTGTACCTGCTCCTTCAATCTGGCACTTGTTCGTGCCTTAAGGCAGGTGTAAAGGTTGATGTCCAAAATGATTTTGATATCCATGTGTATTCCCCTTCTAAAATGGAGAATACACATTGCTATTTCAGGTCTGCCCAAACCGTGCCCCCTGCAATCTGGATATGGTGTACATTTCCACTTGTAAATAGCAGCTTTTTAAAAGCAATATTTGCACATGTAACACATGTACATGGGCAAATACCACTATTTACACATGGAGAAGCTTCTAAAATAACCTGATGTCCACAGAAAAATAAATACCTGCTGTTAAAATGGAACAAGTCTCTACTTGTACTTTCTGTGGCCCTAATCATAGCACAATGTGTGCACCCTTTAATTTTAGTTATTGATGCAAATTCCACTGGTTTAAAACTACCCCCCGAGTTTGCATCAGTGCTGCAAGTTTTGGTTATTTCCCCATTTTTCAATTCATTGTTACTTATTGTTTAACCAGTTACCAACAGCACAATAGATTATCTCACATTTTTCATTACTTTCTTTATTTCCATAGGATTCTCTCATAAAGGACTTTCTGAAAATTCAAATATACTACCAGTTCACTATATTGACCAACCCATCCTGATAACCTATACCGAATTATTAGTAAGGTTTTACTTCCTTCTGACAAATCCACGCTGGCTCTTCTCCATTAAGTCAGATGTATTCATATTCCAAATAATTCTGTCCTTAATCATTTCTATCATTTTATTAGGCACTGATGTCGGGTTTATTGGTCTACTGTTTCCAGTGTCACTCCACGGTCCTTTAAGAACTTTATTTTTTTCAGAATAAAAGAGTAAATTAGACTTACCTGCTAATTGTTGTTCCTTGCGGAACTCTAGTCCAGTCCCGGAACCATAGAGTTGTGAACCTCCACCAGCAGCTTTGGAGACTGAACATCTTCATCTCTTTGATCATCCAGCTATATGCAGCCCCAAGGACCGCCCACACATCAGTACCTATTGACAAAGCATACTAAGCAGAGCAACAAATAAGTAGATATAACAACACAGTGGAAAAAAGGATCCTGACCCTAAAGTTCCCACCACTAGCAAAAATTTATTTATTTTTTTTCTTTTTCCAATTGCGTAAGAACAACCTCCCGCCTACGGGAAGGCGGACCAGAACGGCCATGGCGACCCTTGTGCAAAACGCATGCAACAAGAGACGCCACCGCTCACCCCCAAGATTTGACCCCGAAAGGGAACTAAGGCGTGCTGCAAGCAGAGGAGCTCTGACCGAAAGTATAGAGAACAAAAACCCTGGCCGACTCCTATAATGAATGTACCTTCTTGGCTGGCAGCGAGAACAGATAGACAGGGAGGGATCCGGGACTGGACTAGAGTTCCGCAAGGAACAACAATTAGCAGGTAAGTCTAATTTACTCTTCCATAGCGTCCCTCTAGTCCAGTCCCGGAACCATAGAGGATGTAACAGAGCAGTTAATCTCAACGGGAGGGCCTCGCTAGTCCAGCCTGAAGCACCCGAGACCCAAACCGCGCATCCGACGCCGCCTGCACATCCAGACGATAGTGCTTAGCAAAGGTGTGCAAGGACGACCAGGTCGCCGCCCGACAAATATCCACCGCCGGTACCAAGCTAACTTCCGCCCAAGACGCCGCCTGCGCCCTAGTCGAGTGAGCCCGAAGCCCGGCAGGAACCATCCTGCCGTGTAAAAGGTATGCCGACGAAATCGCCTCTTTCAACCAGCGGGAAATGGAAGACTTAGACGCTGCTTCCCCCTTGCGCGGACCGCCAAATGCGACAAATAGGCGATCGGACTTACGGAAGGCCGCCGTTTCCCTCAAATACCGACGAAGAGCTCGACGGACATCCAATGCGTGCAAGGAGTTATCCGCGTGCTGGCCCCGTTCCTTGGCAAACACCGGGAGAGACACCCCCTGATTCATGTGAAACGCCGAAACTACCTTAGGCAAAAACGCGGGAACCGGTCGCAATACCACCATGTCGGCAGAGAAAGACAGATAGGGTTCCCTACACGAAAGAGCCTGCAACTCCGAGATCCTGCGAGCTGACGAGATCGCTACCAGAAACACCGTTTTCAACGTCAAGTCCTTCAACGAAGCTTGCGCCAAGGGTTCAAACGGCGGAGCCACCAGAGACCTCAACACCAAATTCAAGTCCCACGAGGGCACTAAAGCCCTGTACGGAGGACGCATAAGCAACATCGCTCGCAAGGAGCGCTTCACGTCCGCATGGGACCCCAATAACTGGCCCTGAACCTTGCCTCGAAAACACGCAAGAGCTGCAAGTTGTACCCTCAACGAACTGGCCGCCAGGCCCTTGTCCACCCCTGCTTGCAAGAAGGAGAGGAGCTGAGGAACGGAGGTCCGCAAAGGCCGCAACTCGCGAACTGCACACCAGCTCTCAAAAATACGCCAGACCCGGACATACGCTAGCGACGTAGACCGACGCCGCGCCCGCAACAAGGTAGCAATGACCTCCGGAGAATAACCTTTGGCTCTCATTCGCGCCCTCTCAATAGCCATGCCGTAAGCGAGAATCGAGCCACCTGAGGCATCTGCAGCGGCCCCTGCCAAAGGAGATCCGGCCGAGGAGGAAGGAGCCACGGATCGGCCACACTCAACCATACCAGATCCGCATACCAAGGCCGACGAGGCCAGTCCGGGGCAATCAGAACCACGGGACCCGGATGCCGCTCGATCCACTGTACCAGGTGGCCCAGCAGGGCCCACGGAGGAAAGACATAGAGTAGCCCGCACCTTGGCCACCTTTGTGCCAATGCATCGAGGCCTTCCGACATGCGTTCCCGACGCCTGCTGAACACTAGCAGAGACTCTCCGTACTGGAGAACCGCTGATAAATGGAATGGGAGCATAGATAGCTTCAAAGGCCAGAGTTCTATCTTGCAACCCCTCTCCGCTGAGCTGCCTCTTCCATATGTAAAATTAAACCACATATATCCAAAATGAAGACATTACAAATCTACCGTAAAATCTTATAATTTGGGCAAAGCCAAACTAAACGGGAACATTGTCCATTAAGAAACCACACAACTATAAAATCCTTCCCATGACATAAAGCTTATGGCAGAGCATTCCACATCTGTGGAATGGCCATGGCGCTCACCCAAGCATTTGTTACAACTGTCCAAGAGAGTTATCACCATAATTCCTTTTGACCTGAATATGTTTACAGCAGAACATAGCGCTATATCACAGCAGCTAAGCCAAAATATTATCCTGCCATATAAACTGACTTTAACACTTTATAGGACCCTCTATGGATAGCGGAAGGAGAATCTTTTTTTTTTTTTTTTAAAGTAGAGGACTCCAAAAACCAAGTTTCCGCCAACTCCAATGAAATCAAAGCAGATCAGCTAAAATTACCTGAACTGCTACTATAGCTTTGCAAGAAGCTACCAGCCCCCGCTGCACCCAGTTGTCCTTCCCCCCCTTATCCAGGGGGATGCTGCATTGCAGGAGGCGTTGCCCACCCCTGCCAGCCTACTGCAGCTGCCAGGGAGCTGAAGAGCAAAATAGAAAGTAGAACCCCTGGAAGCAAACAGTGTCGTGTCCCTGGGATTCAGGCACAAAAGGTAAAAATCAAAAGTAAAAGCAACAGTGTTAGCTAAAAATGAACAAGGCTATCTCTCACTAAAGCGAGTTTCTCTATCTTTTTGAAATCCCACCGAAGTCCGTGGGACGCAAGCTTTCGAACACAGCCCCTAGCGCTGTGCATTAACCACAACCATAGAAATGAAATGAAACCCTGCTCTAGTAATAGATGAGAATTTCCTGGGAAGGGCCTGCTAAGTGTTGCTATGAAACCCACAAGCACCTCACCAGGCCTTCCTGAAGTCAGAGAAATAGCAATGGAATACACCGACCACCTTGAAAATGGAAGTCTGAGAGGTTGTTGCCTGTGTGAACCTGATGAGTAATATGATTTTGTATTGTACCACTCACCCCCCAGGGATGGGGGCACTGAATACTTTATGTGATTCATGAGCAGCGCTGTCATTCGGTGACCTTTAGGGCAGCAGAGCCCGACCAATGATACAGAAATTAAGAGCTTTAAATCTTGGTCATATAAACTGGAATCTCAGACCTTACATCACAGCACCGAGGCTCTGTGGTGATTTCTATCCTGACCTGCAGATAATGGCTGCCTGCACAGTCATAGAAAGGCACTATTGAGTGTACCAGCTGCCCTCCGGTGGCCATAGACCGTAGCACAGGCACTTCCCGGCTGACAGTTTAACTGCCAGTCTATTCTTGTACATCCTAAGGTTTCCTAAACCTGTCCCTGTGAATTTTGGACAACTGTCACTATAGAATACATAAAGGCACACTTCTAGGCTTTCCCTCCTGCAAACTACAAGTTAGGGCTCTGCCCTTGAACCTAAAAGCTGGCAATTTGCCTAATATCCTGGGCCTGAACAGATGCTCCTCAGAGACATGATTAGGAGGGAAAGAACATGTGGTATCAGGGATCAATGCCAAAACTGCTGTCCTGTTTTTAAGTTCATTCTTATTTATTCTATAAAGAGGATTGACAACAGTCCCCCTTAATGCTGAGGAACCCCCCTGGCCTCAAAAAAAAAACTACAAACAAAAGAAAGAAACAATCACTAGGCCCAAAAATTTAGCTATTCTGCCTGTTGTCCTCACGCAGGCAGTTCACTGCAACGCTCGCCATGCGGTCCAAATACCTAGCGAGGAAATGGCCGCCCCTTCGCCAATGAATTTTGGCGCCAAGAACAGCCGCCGCTGCAAAAAATGAGGCCTCAGCAGACCGACAGAGCCCGAAGGCCTTACCTGCAGGGCCGAAAGCCACACAGCTTGCTCCTACCTCCTTGAATTCCTCCGATCCTCAAACTGCGCTGATGCGCCTGGCAGCCGCGGCGAGGATCGCTCGCTCAGCCGGTTCCACAGACTAAAATTAAATCCCGCAGCAACGGAGAGGCTCCGTCCCACACAGCTTCAGTGTGGCTGTACGAGTCCCGGAGCTTTCTCCCGTACAGTCCAGGGAGAGAGATCCGCACCGGCAAATGCCTGCAGCAAGTGAAAAACTGACAAGGAGGGAAGGCAAGAACTGTTACTAATTTAAAGAACCAGGCTCAAATTTAAAATTACTGTAAATAAAGAAATTTGCTCCTAACTAAAGGGAACCAATCCCCGATTGTCAATTAACCAAAGGTAACTGAATTAAAGGCAAAATTAAAAGTAAATTAAAGATAAAAATCAAAGGTAAAATCAGAATTTGTCACACTAAATGCTCCTATCTGTTCCCCCCAAGTGAGCCCAGAAGCTAGGCTCACTATGTCCTCCTGCTGCAAGGAGACTGGACACACTGGAGGCTGATGGGAGATACCAGCAGGCTATATCCAGTGACTCGTCCCCAGGAGGCGCAGAATCCGCAACACTCAGGGGCCGGCTCTTCTTTTGTGGACCAGTGTCTCCCTCCACTGAAAGTGGACGCTTTAGCCCACGGCGGGGCAGGACCGAGCCTCCCCCCGCCGGCTGCAAGAGAGCCAGAGCCTCCTGCATGAAAGAGAAAAAAGGCGCTCCGGCACCGCAGAAATCCCCGGACCAAGGACCGTCTCTGCCTGCTCTGATGTCCCTTCTGTAGATACAGGTGGGAGATCTGCACTGGAGCCCTCCAGAGGATCCCCCATGCCAGCACCCACAGCAGAACAAGTGGCACAGACTCAGGCTGCCAAATTACTACTTCTACGAATGCCACAGACCAGACACCGAGGACTAGGAGGCATGGCTATGCACACAGCCCTTTGCCAGCAAAGCAGGAACACCTGCTGAAGCAGAGCAGAAAAAAAATCGCGATTTTAAAAGTGCTCAAAAACGCTCCAAATTGCAGGATTAGATAGAGCTGGAGCTAATTAGCTGATATCTGACCAAGAAATGCAAAAACGAAGCTCCTATCCCTAAAAAAAAAACACGAAGAAAAACAACTTTGAAAAAAAAATCCAAAATGGCCGCCGGACCCGATCCCGCCAAAAAAAGGACCAGAAAAAATACCCAAAAGGTCTAAAACACTCCCCAGCGCTGATTCCAGGCCACCCCAAGGCCTCCACCACTGCCTTTAGAAAGAAAAAGCTTCAAACTCTACTCACCCACACACAGGAGTGGAGGGGGGGTCAAAACACTGAGAGTGCTGTCCAGCATGCCCGTCACAATCTCTGAGTAGCAGTTATCAGAGTCAATAACAGAGTAATAACCGCTCAGGGCAGCTCGGGGAACCCCTAAATCAGTCAGGGGACCCTCAGAGCCTACTGCTGTATTCAATTGCTGCCTGTAATTGTCTTCAACCTTCTCCTCACCCACCAAGGGGGTTAGGTAGAAAGGAGACCTGTGTCCTGTGCAGCTCCCCTGCTTGTTTAACCTATGGGGAGACTGACAGAGAGAGACAGAGAGAAAAAAAACAGATTAGAGAAAGACAGAAGGGACACAGTCAAATATTTCCTCCACAGCAGCAGCCCAGCACCTAAATCTAGAAAATAATAAAACACTAAAGCTCTGCTTATTTGTTCCTAAGGAGCCCAGTTCTGGGCTCTGACTTCCAAGCTGCTTGGAGACTGAGATACTGATGTGTGGGTGGTCCTTGGGGCTGCATATAGCTGGATGATCAAAGAGATGAAGATGTTCAGTCTCCAAAGCTGCTGGTGGAGGTTCACAACTCTATGGTTCCGGGACTGGACTAGAGGGACACTAAGGAACCAATTATGTGTTACTGACCTTTCCCCCAGGAAGTTATCTAAAGCCTTTTTCAGCACAGCTCTACATTAAGGGCCTGATGCAGAGACGCGAATAGTGGGGCTGGACCTTGGTCTGATGCAGTATGGCTTATCTTACGTTATTATCTGTGCCCTTCTCTTCCACCATCACTGCTTTCCCTTAGTTCTACCTCCGTCCCCTGTTTGTTGTATTTCTCTGTCTTGGATAGATGGGGAGTCTTTTGAGCAGGGAGTGTCTTATGTGTATGTTGATAATGCTACATAGGCCTTGTGGTGCTTTATTAATAATAGTAGTTCTCCATACGTCTCCTTCTCCCTCCCTCTTTGTACCTCTATTCCCAGTGCTATATAAATGATTAATAGTAGTGAAGTAGTAGTAGCAGTATGGCTAGTCTAAAAGAAAACAACTGTCTATTAAGAAAGGACTGGAAAGATAAGCTTTGGAAAAGAAAGAGGTACAATGGAACTCCTAGCAGCGGTCCAGGCGGAGGTCCTTTGAATAAAATGGCACTTATTTGAACGACTTAAGGCCCGATTCCTTCTTGGATGTAGAAGCCCTCCTGAACCGGATGTAGAGAGGGTGTTGCGATTCTGATCCCGCAGGGCACGTCTAGCCCCACAGGATCAGAATCAAGAACAGTCTTGTACGTGCAGGTCGGGACTGTAACTTAGCCCGGCCTGCACGCACAGGACATGCCTGACTAACTCAGTCAGAGCTTTACAATGGAGCCACGGCGCCATGGTATCCAGTAGCCATGGCATCACGACTCCATTGTAAAGCCACGATCCCAGCCGCCGGCTCCTTCAAAGATTCCCTGCAGCCTGACCCCCGATCCGGCCACCTACGGCCAGGGTTGGGCTGCAGGGAATATCCTCGGCCCCCCCTGCCCCATCCGCGCCTCTGGCCCACCAGTCCACGACATTTGGGGAAGTTATTCCACCTCGGAGGTGGAATAACTACCCCGTACAAGTCGCCGGCCCCGGACATAGAGGGCCGACATTAGAATCAGCCCTGTACGAACAGGGCCAGCGACTGCCCACCCTCACTCCGCCCCTGATCTGCCCCTCCCCACCCCCGTCTAACTTCCCCATACAACCGGCGGGGAAGTTAGATGCCGGCGGGGAGGGCCATGAATAGCCTGTCCTGTTGGGACATCCATCCCAGCTATTCGTGGGACAGAATAACCTCCTTAGGCTCTTCGTCTGAATAGGAGGTCTGATAAATTCTTTTTTTTAAACAAAGTGTGGTGTAATTCAGTGGCACAGTAAAACTGTTTCTAGGGGTGAGAGATAGACAAGATGGTCTTTGGGCCACAGATCAGAATGTACAATTTGAGAAATATTTAGTTTTTCACTTTACATTTTATTGGGAATACTATTGTATCAAATGGGACCAGAATAGTGAGATTGAGGTTGTCATGGTACAGATTAACATTGTTCCCCTAATAACTGGGAAAGGTAAATGGGGGGATTGGTTATGTCTGCAACAATGCTTCCTTGGTTCAGACAGGAAAGGGTTGGTGCTGACTTATGGACGAGCTGGGGGTATTAACGATCATTATGTGCACAGGCTAGGGGGGGGTGTATCGATCACTATGTGCACAGGCAGAATTTAATGGTACAGGAGGGTAACTGCTACTAAAAAGAAAGTCATGCATGATTTGATGGGGCTAGTTAAGCTCTGATTTTCACAGCAGGTCCACAGTATCCTGTTTCCAACAGTGGCCAGTATAGGTCACAGGTACCTAGCAGTTTCCCCAAAGGACACAGGTTCCACAATGCTTGTATCGGGTCAAGCAGTGATATCCTGGGTCCCTTTTAATAATGGTTTATGGACCTTTCCTCCAGGAATTTGTCCAAACCTTTTTATAAACCCGGCTACACTAACAGCTTTTACTACATCCTCCGGTAACAAATTCCAGAGTTTGATTACACGTTGAGTGAAAAAAAATATTTTTTCTTATTAGTCTAAATAGGTTACCCTGTAGCTTCATTGCATGTCACCTAGTCTTTCTATATTCTGATGACGTAAACAATTGATCTACGTTTACCCGTTCCACTCCATTCATTAATTAATAGGGACTTATTTTATCTGGGTTTAAGAGGTTTGGACAAGTTCCTGGAGGAAACGTCCATGCACCATTATTAAAAAGTACTGAGAAAATCCACTGTTTATGCCTGGGATGAACAGCATGGAATCTGTCTACCTTTTGGGAACCTGACAAGTACTTGTGACCTGGATTGGCCTCTGTTGGAAACAGGATACTGGGCTTGATGAACCTTTGGTCTGACCCTGGCTGTATGGCATATCTTAGGTTCTTGTGCTCTAAAGCAGCAATGAGCACAGAGTGTATGCAACACTGGTAATAAAGATTCCTTAATTTAAAAAAACACAATAGATCATGGCTTTTAAAAGTCAAGAAATCAAAAGTAGACTAGCTTCAGACAAACTAGTTAACACGGTCCATGTTATTTACCTGGCAGATAACTGCAGAGCCTCTCCATCGCTTTCTGAACTGTGGAATTGTGGACCTGAGAGAGTTGTTCAATCACTGACACTACAATCACACATCCTGCAAGGACACGAAAGAAAGATCATTTCCTCCATTGTGCTGAAATTTTTTCACTGTATTTTAACAGTTCGCACTTTTTCATCCTTTCAAAATCACAACATCCTTTACAAATGCACATCTCTATGGTAGGAGCAGGACTGCACTACGCTAACAAGCTGCTCAGGCAGTTGCTGGACAAAACAGCATCCCAAGCAAAGGTCGCTTTCAGCATCCTCTCCCTCCTTTTTGGGTTCATGTGCTCACAGACAAAAAGGACGGTTTTGCATTAAGGGTGGATGTCCTTTTCGCACACCTCTTGCAATGGCCCTAAAGCTGCTAGTAAATGGAGCAGTCAACTGTGAACATTTTGCCAAGTAATCATGCTGTAGTTCTGTGTCTGATGGGGGCAGTACTGCCTATCAATGCTTAATATCAAGATGTAAATTAAAAATATACAGCAAAGCATAATAGCGACGTTCCATCTTTAAGCCTCAGAAAACAAAATCTCTCATTACAAAAACTTATTAAAATGCATTAATTTATAACCAGAAAACTAAACCTTATTGTTTTAGGGCATGCATGGGACTCTAATTAGCTGTCAGGGTAGCCGCTGAATATCTCCACTGACTGGATAGCGGCCGGGGTTGCCCCTGATCCAACCGGGCATCTTTTGTGCCATCTGTGCCAAACGTCAACAGCACTCTCCAGAGAGTGTCACCGAATATCAGGATCAGGTCTGCTTACTGGCTAAAACGCTCCAAATATGCCCCCTGTATATAAATACACCACAGAATATCTTGCACATTGTGAGAAAAAGTCAAGAAAAACACAAGGCGGTATATTTACTAAAATGCGCTAAAGGAGCATGCATTACGTGCCTAAACTTAATGTCAGACCTGCGCTAACCAAAGGGGATGTGCCTGGCAGGTCCAATGCAGTTACTGCGGTGAGAAGCATCTTGCCAGGCTAAACCATCAGCCGTAATTAACGCAGGCGCGCTTATCACCACTCACTGGCGGCATGAGATGCACCAGCACTATCTGCAACATTGACGATTAGCGCGAGCCGATACCCACCCTAACCACAATGTGCAGGCAGTGCCCACTCTCCACCCCTAACCCCCTCTGTCTCTGCTCATCGTGCGCTAACCGCTTAGCAGGGGATTTCTTTCCATTCTGGCTGTTTTACCCCAACATACACCCCACACTAACCATTAGCTCCGAAGGGTTTGCGAGACAAAGGGATAAAAGGGAACTTTTATCCCAACCCTGCTTCCCCCATCAACCAATATATCTCAGCAAAATGACAGACATGCAATATTCCATTATTAAAGTGAAAATCAGAGCCAAATGGACAGAGAAACATTCTTTTAGCGGAACATTTCAGGAGAAAGGGGAAATGATTATACAATGGCGTCTGTATTAATTCTCTGGAAAGGATCACATTTAATTTAGCTCATTCTTTTGCAGTAGCTGCCATTTTTCTTTCAAAGGTTATTTCCCTTTCTGAAATTATTTTATTTCTGTGGTATTTATATTCCACAGCAGCCTACAACAAGTTCAAATGCAAAATTTTGCATCTGCACCAAATAAAAGAGAGGGAGAAAGCAAGCGTGAACGCAGGACCTGCTGAAAGAAATGGATTTTCAGGCTTGATTTAGAAGTGGCTACCTGGATGATTGCCTGCATGTGGTGAGGTAATCTGCTCCTCAATAAGGATGCCAGGAGTGAGAATGCATGGAAAAGCAAGGCAGATAGAGGAATATGAGACATCACCAAAAAGACTAAAAGAAGAGCGTATAGAGCATAAAAGAGGTGAGAGATGTTAAAGGAGAGAGGGATTTTGACCAGAAAAACAAAATCTCATTTCAAGTTAAATGCAGGAATTATGAGTCCATCCAAGTGGATAAAAGAAGATAAGAGATTGTTGGGGAAGGCAAAGTAAAGAAAAAAAATAGAGGATCACGTACTGTCAAAGAAGCACTAACTCACTGACTATACGTTCCTACGGATGGAGCACTCAGACCAGTGGGGTTAGAAACTACTGGACTGGGGTTAAGACAATGCTTACTTATTTGTTTTTTTATAACTTATTGTTGTATTTTATAATGCAGTTTTGAATTGTTTTATATTTTGTAATGTACTATTATTGCATTACTATAAACCACATAGCTTGCCTTCGGAGAAAAGCAAGGTACAGATCCAAGAGTAAAATAAAAGAGTGATACAAGAAACAGAGGACCCGGAACTAAGCTTTGAAAGATGCCAAAGCATAAAAAGAGGAGATGGGTTAGTGTGAGCCTCATTATAGTGATTAAAATGGGAAAAACATCAATTGATAGTTCAGAAAAAAGATAAAATGTTCCAGCCATTCCATAATTATAATTTGGGTATCGTTTTCAATTATCTTAAGGAAATTCTGTTAGTGGATAACATTGAGTAATCCAACAATTTCTTTTTCAGTGTCTCCTGTAGGAATAGATCAAAACAGTAAAGCCCAAAGCAAACATAAAATAAATGCACCTGTTGTGATAAGGAAGCTTATCATAGCTCAGGAAGGAGCTATAGAAAAGGTGAAGTGACTCTGAACAAGCAACCTGTCAGTTCTGGTAGAAATAAGAAAACAGAATTTTTCCATAAAAGATACCAGTCCCAGAATGCACCAGGTTTCCAACAGCCATTAGAGGAGCTGAAGTGGGGAAACGTGTGTTCAATCAGGAGGGCTATGAGGTAATCCCCAAGCACTCATCTCAAAGGGCAGGGCCTGATTCAGCACAGCTGCGCTGTGCTAGGGTGGAGCACTCATCCAAGCAGAATAAAGGTAGAGTTTATTCTACAGAGAATCATCCTCAGTTTCATCTGGGAGATCCTCAGAATCAGCTTGGATATCTTCATGATCTTGGACAGCTTCATCATCTGGAGGATCATCAGAAGCAGAAGCCAGAGCGGACGGACAGAGAGGGCAAGAAACCCTTTGGAAGAAAGAAGAGAAAAGCATTTGGGAGGTCTAAAGGAGTCCAGAGCAGTACGTATACTGGGAGACATTCAAAAGGCCAGCATACACCATTGGACTGGGGAAAACCAGAGGAGTGGTGCTGCAGAGCTAGGAATCTCCAGACAGTACCTGTGAGGGAGACGGCTGCACTTGGAAGGGACCCTAGGACCCGTGCCAGAAGGTATGTGAAGAGAGATCCAGTGTCCAGGGATCTGGATTGGAAGGCTGGACATAAGAACTGGACTACATACTGGCCAGGCTATTTAGAGAGGAACTCTAACAGCAATGGAAGCTCAGGTATGAACACTGATCTATGCCCTAGCTATACCCTTAAAAGACAGCAGGGAAACAAGTATTCTCCTGAGAGTGCTCCATTGAGAAATTCCTCTGTGCCAATCCATGATATTGAACCCATGATTGTTGAAGAAGGGGGAGCGGTTATAGATACAGGCTGTGAATACATGGATTGCTCTCTGTCTAAACTCCTTTGGTAATTTACTGTTACAAAGTACAACAACCATCACAAAGAAATACAAACTTGTTCTTTAATCTACTCAGAAAAGCTCCTGAGTAGGATTTTGAGCCACGCAGTAGAAAGCAAGCCAGCTAAGGGGTTTCAGCTGGGTAACTGCTAGCAATTGAGCCTTACCTAATTGCTTGTGAGCTCTGAGGAAATCACTTCTGAGTCTATGTGTGAAGATATAAGAAGTTAACCTGAAAAGAACAGTTTTTCCCTTCTTTGTGGGTTTTGTTTGTTGTTTGATGCACTGCTAAGAAAATATTAGCTAAAGCCTACAGAAAAGACTAGTTTGTTACCAACCAGGTCTTTATTCTTTTGATTTGATTGCCTGACAAGTTCAGCTGTTGTTTTCCTGATTTTGTTTTTCTAAGTTTAACACTGAAAGCAAGTATCCTGTTTTATGTGCTACCAAGCATATCTGTGTTGGGAGAAATAACCCCATAAATAAATATCTTATTGGCTTTACACTCAAGCACAACTAATTATTGTGAGCGGCTGTGTCTGGTGTGAATGGACTGCATTTCCCACAATCCCTTGCAAATCATATTAATATATGCCTTTGCCAAAACTGTGAACATTCTCACCCAGGCACCCGTCTGACACTGTTCATGGCCTCTCCAAGAAAGCTTTGAATATGACATTTGTGTGAACGTTAAGGTCAATGTTCCTGCTAAGCTGCTCGGAGTCCTCCGCTGGCTTTCCCGCTGGTGGGGGGAGGTGCAAAGCGATCGTGGAAGTGATCATGCTTAGAATCACGAGGCACAGGCAGGTCCCGAGGACTTGCGATGCTGTGCGATCCTAAGCACAGTCGCTTTGCACCTCTCCCCCACCGGCAGGAACGCCTGCCGAGGACGCAGCACAGTTTAGTGGGAACACTCCGTAAGGTTACTACATTTTTTGCAGAAATATCTGGGACGCTTTTCCAAAGTATGGTGGAAAGGGGAGGGGGGAGGGACATCTTAGTCCAGGTTTGAGCAACAAGGCTTGAGGGAGGAAAAAGAACTCATTACCTCGCCTCGCCCCACCCCGCCATCCATCCCATGACAGCAACAATATCACTTCCATGCAGACAAAGCGACAGAGAAATAGAAAGAGTGATGTGTTTCCCCCATTCTCTGCAAAATATAAAGATCGTGGATGCACATTCTAAAAATTACCATATTCAAAATCACTAAATTGAAAATAAATGTTTTTCTAACATCTTTGTCTCCATTGCTGGAATCAGGGACAGGAGGCTGCAAACAGGTGGAAGTCGGGGACACAGCTCTAAAATAGGGGCAATCCCCAAAAATCGGGGACATCTGGTAACCTTATGTTTACTAGAAAAAGGGTCCCTGTCTCCTGCAATTCCAGAGCCATGGAAAAGGGCCATAAACTTTAAAGGAAGCTGGGATCAGCATAGAAAAGTGGAGTTGGGGGTTTGGGTGGGGATGTGAAAGTGGCCAAGGGTCTGTGGCAACAGGACTAGAAAGCACGGAGGTTGCAAAAGAGGGGCTAGCGCATGGGGTTTGTGCGGAAGAGGGAATGGGGAGTGGGGAGTGGGGGTTAAGCGAAAGAGGGGATAGGATTTGCATAAAAGAAGGTCTGAAGTTGTTTGGAAAGGGGGGGGGCTCAGAGGTGTGTAAAAGTGAGGCTGAGGGAGAATGGGTATATGCATCTGTGTATTATTTGCACTTGGGATGAGGGGAGAGAGAAAAGATGCCTAGGATGGGAGAGAAAGAACCGGAAGCAAGGAGAGAATGGATACCTAGGAAAACCAGGTACCATTCAAGATCTATTATTTTCTTTTACGTTAGTAGGAATGTCTCTTCTGAAAGCTTTACAGATATTAACACCTAGCCTCCCTCTCTCAAACTGCAAGTAATTTTGTAATGTCACAATCAGACAGACAATTCCCATACACCTTCCAAAAAAGTCCAAACAGTATCTGTTAATATGGAAAACACAAAAGGCATGAATCCCTTCAGCTCAGTGCTGTGGCAGGCTTTACGAGGACTAAGGCACAGTCCGGCCTGCCGGGTTGCCCCGCCCCAGCATCCATCTTCTCACCTGGGGAAGGGAGGGCGGCACAGTAATCCCTCCGCTGCGTCGGTCTTTAAAGTTCCCATGCTGGCATGCCCACAGCCTGCCACTCCTGCCCTGTCCAGCATGAAGTTGCATTGGAGGAGGGCAGGAGCAGCAGACCATCAGCGCACCAGTGCGGGCAATTTAAGGCCTGACGCAGCAGAGGACTCACCAGGCTGCCTCCTTCCCTCAGTTGAGAAGATGGATGCCGGGGGAGGAGGTGGAGGCATGGCAGGCCGGGCAGTGCCGCAATCCTCAGGGGGCGGCATGGAGGGTCTGCCTAGGTCGGCAGAAACCCGCAGGCTGACCCTGGAGAGTGGGCGTGGACTGTACATTGCTATTAGTACTTACCACACACTGTAAATGTTGCAATTAGTGCGGGTGCTCTTAACACCACCTCAATAACTAAAAATTGTAGTTGTGGGAAAAGCCATTTTTAAAGCGCTGGGAAAGTATACAAATACTTTGGGTAGGATTCCAGCCTATGGGATGGCTGCGGGGGCGGAGCACTGGAATGCTGCTCTAATAACAGGAAGGGAGGAGATGAGCTAGGGGAAGTTCCTGTACCATACAAATGAAGTTTCTATGTGTGGTGCGGCTGAAAACAAATTAACCCCCCCTCAAAAAAGTTCCAATAATGTGGTGGGGGCAAAAGACAAATGACCCGCCCCCTCCCAGCCATAAAATAAATGCCCCAATAATTTCTATGGAAGAAGACATTCCAGCAGCTGCAGCATACATGCATGATTAATGAGTTGCACCTTTTACATAGTAACATAGTAAATGACGGCAGATAAAGACCAACATGGTCCATCTAGTCTCCCCAGTAAGGTGGCTAGAGTTGCAGACTTGTGCCTGCTGCTTTGTGCACCCCCACACCTTTGTTTAGCGTTGTGCCTGCCACTCCTTGCAGTTTACCCCCTCGGCAAGTCACTTAACCCTCCATTGCCTCGGAAGAAAGGCCTGGCAATCTACTTCCGGTGACACTGCCAAGAAAACCCAGGAGCTTCTGGGTCGCCAGGAGTCAGGACTGACTTGAAGGCACACATTGCATTTGCATTTTTGAAGTTATTTAAGTTTGTTTTTATAACAATCTTGACATATAATGGTCCCCCGTATCTGTCGTTTGTCTTTTTGAATCATCACTGTTGTTGCCCCCAGCACCTCCATCAGGAGGGTATTCCAGGCATCCACCACCCTTTCCAGTGAAAAAGTATTTCCTTTTAAGTTTACTTTCTTGTAGCTTTATTTCATGTCCTCTAGTTCTACAGCTTCCCCGTCTTTGAAAACAGGGTTGCTTGTTTATTAATTCTCTTTAAGTATATAATGATGATCACTTGGTCTACTATGCTGAAAATGAAAGACAAAGAAGAAATAGTGTTGCATTTATAATCAAGAAGAAACTTGCAAGAGCTGTAATGAAATACAATGCAGTCAGTGAACACTTAGGGGTATGTTTACTAAAGTTTCTTAACTTGCGCGCCACGCAATTAGCGCGCGCTAAGGTACCTTAGCGCACGCTAATGTCGCGTACGGGGCACAAATGTGCACGCTCATGTGCGCGGCGCGCTACTGTGCGATGAAGGCGGGGAAAGGCTCCCCAGGGGCGGAGAGAAGGGGTCAATGGGTGGAGAGTGGGAGGGGAGAGGCTCCCCGCACACTAGCGAGGTGAAATTTGAGGCTAAAAATAACGCGAGTGAAAACCTCGCGTTAGAGCCGATTTAAAGGGAAGAGAAACCATTTCTGTCAGCAATGTACAGCAAAACCAGGGAAACCTACAAAAAAGTGATAAGTGTGATACATGTGCACGGAACAAAAGTACAAATAAACATTGAAAAGGACCCCAACAAAATTAAAAAAAATTATAATCAAGCTGGGCAATAGTGATAGTAATGGGAAACATCAAAAAACACTCCCAAGAAAGCCCCCCCAAAAAATATGAATTTTGGAAGGGTCTACGCTCCGTCCCCATACAAGGTGAATGATCCCACAGTGAAATAGCACAGATCAGGGTTTCCCTCTCCATTGGACAGGTTACCTATGGCATGCACATGTTCCACAACAGCAGGGCGGGCATGTCGGAATGGGCAACTGGACAGATGCTGGGAAAGGGGATACAGAGGGCTGCAGGCGGCACATGCTGTGGTGCAGCTGGGGCACAGTGCGGACTAGGCAGATGCCTAGATGGCACTTAGGAATGCTGAAACTGAACAGCAGCCAGACAGCAACTGATGAGGGCCCAACATGGGCACGAGAGTGTTTATCACAGTGTCACAGGGGATAGTACCCAGCAGGTACCCCCAAGGGCACAGAACATTGGTAGGCGGTGTTGGGGGGAAGCGTGAACGCCTATGCAGGCACCCCTACCCCAGAACACGCACCATAGGCAGCCGCCTACCTGCACACTGGATGGCTTGAGACTGCACACCACCAGCACCACCAGCAGAAGGGCATGTCAGCATGATGGCAGAGGGGTACTGGTGGTGGAGGGGGGCAGTGGCAGCTGCCCAGAGCCGACCATGGCGTAGCCCTGTGTAGGTGGGTGCCATGCACTGCAACAGACAGGCCCTGCCGGACAAACAACCATGGTATCTCCAGGGACTGCACTGTCTCTGTGAGCACAGTGTGGTGCAGTGAACACAGCCAGTGTGTTCAGGAACAGAAGGTCACAAGTTTGAGTCCCAGCTGGGGCTACTGCCAATCCAGTCCCCATATTTTACCCGCTACCAAACCGTGATAGTAAGGACAAACCTTTATTGCAGAGAACATACGCATGGTTCAAACGCCTATATTTTACCCCACCGAGCACAGACACCAGAAACATGCACATTACCTAGAGCAGAGTCCCCCAAATTCAGTCCTGGAGGCCCACAAATCATTCAGGTTTTATGCTGTCTCCAATATAAGGCCATGTCAGCATGGTGGCGGAGGAGTACTGTTGGTGGAGGGGGCAGTGGCAGCTGCCCAGAGCAGACCATGGCCTAGCCCTGTGTAGGTGGGTGCCATGCACTGCAACAGACAGGCCCTGCCGGACAAACAGTCATGGTATCACCAGGGAATGCACTGTCTCTGTGGCAACACGGTGGTGCAGTGCACACAACCAGTGTGTTTGGAGGCAGAAGGTCACAGGTTCAAGTCCCAGCTATGATGCCTGCCAACCCAGCCCCATATTTTACCCACTACTACAACTTGCTAATACAGACAGAACCTTTATTGCAGATGACGTAAACATGCCCAAAACACCTACATTTTACCCTACAGAGCAAAGACACCATAAACAGGCACATTACCTAGAGCAGAGTCTCCCAAATGCAGTCCTGGAGGGGCAAACACCATTCAGGTTCCATGCTGCCTCTAATAAAGATGCCTGTGCTGCATATCTATGCACCACCCCCATGGTATGCAGATGTATCTCATGCATATTCATGAGGGACAGCATGAAACCCTGAACAGTGTTTGGCACACCAGGACTGGAGTTGGGAACCTCTGCCGTAAAGCAGCAGCCAACAGGGGCAGACACACCCACACCCACACCCACAGGCTCCATTAGCCAATGCCTCCTGGAGAGCCTCCTGATGCGCGGCGTCTGTGTGCCATTATCCAGAAGGTTGAACGTTGGCTGAATAATTGAAATACTTACAACAAGTTTTAAGTCCGTGCAGTGGTGTCAGAGGGAAGGAGAGAATGCACGCCCTCCGAAATAGAAAAACTGGATAGCCATTTAACGGGTGAAGTTGGATAAACGATTCCCCTGAAGAAACGAATAGTGAAACGAGGAAGTGCTTCGTAGATATGCGTCGGGAACATCTTCTAAAATGAGAATCGTGGCTTCTTACCAAAACCAACAGACAAATGCAGATAAGCAAAGTTTTTCCGTTATAAGGAAATTTGAATTATATGGTTGTTGGATATCTTAAAAGACTGTGAATAAGGTATTCAGGACTGTGGAGTGAATTTAAAGATTTTATATTGCTTACAGATTATAAAAGAAGAAACTAGAGAAAAAAAAGAAAAAAAGAAGAAACTAGAGAAAAAAATATAAAAGTAAAATTGAAAA
Source organism: Ichthyophis bannanicus (assembly GCA_033557465.1). NCBI lineage: Eukaryota > Metazoa > Chordata > Amphibia > Gymnophiona > Ichthyophiidae > Ichthyophis > Ichthyophis bannanicus. The sequence goes on from CM066031.1 coordinate 706,972,607, forward strand.
ATAATTATATGGGTTAAAAAATAATAACAAAGAAATGGTTAAAAAACCCCTAAATGCAACAGTGTGAAGGGTCGTTGATGTGGAAAAAGGCAGGTTCAATCCAGCAAGCCTGGCTGAATAAAGGCCTCATAATATGCTGAGACCCAGTTGCATTAGGTAAGGATTTTCCATTTCCATGCAGGAGAGTAACTTGAAATGAACTCAAGGTAAAAGGTGGAGCTGAAAAATTAATTCAGGTTATATAGCTATATAGGCTCTATAAGGTGACCATATTTATTTTATGGTAGCATACAATCCTGAAGAGGCAGGACATTGGGCCCTGCGTGCATCTCCCAATACTAGCCCTTGCATACCTTAGCAATGCCACCCTACACCTGGGAATACGGTACACAGCTATCAAACGTTTGCTATGATTACTGGCAGATACCAATTCCTACGTTACGCACAGTTTGCTGATTGAGCTCCATCATAGCAACCTTTCTGCTGTCTGTGGAGTGTGCTTCAGGTCTGGTCTCTGACAGTGTTTACCACCCTGGGGAGTGACCCCCAACAGTATTGCGTACCATATCCATGCCTGCACTGTGCCCAGGACTGGTGTGGTGGCCAGGGCTGCTAAACTCCTCTAGAGTAGCACAATGCTGGCATAGGTGTGGGAGTGCGTGTCTGTCTATCCAGTGTGTGGTGGCTGCAAACACCCTCCACAGCCCACACTGCCAGCACTGTTGCCAGTATTGGCCTGCCAATGTGCATAATGAGGAGCAAGGTACCATGGGTATAGCCCGGACAGGGTGGCCTGGCCAGGATGCATCTGCACAGGGCATAGGGTACTGGCTGGGACATTGTAGTGCCCGACCACCACCTGCACAGACAGGGTGGCCACAGCATGTCCTGCTGGGAGATCACTCTCACCCTGACTGTGCAGTGACCACAGCATAGCTAGGCACCCCCATAGTGCTATATAGCATTTCTCTCATGTGATATTTATGGGTTTCCTTTTGGGGTCCAGTCACTGACTTATCTGCTTGTTGTGTATGCTGACATCCCAGTTCTGGGTGCACGCATTTCCACCAGGAACATGCACTATGGACTAGCTAGCAGACTGTCTGCAGCTGGTATGTGTCTTGATGGAGCGCCTTGCAGGGTGCAGCGGCTGAAGGCTTGCTGCAGGAGAATATCAGATAGTGGTGGGGTGAAGCTTAGCATGTCCAGGCCTAATATCTGCTGCTATTGCGTTATGGATGTGTACAGAGCTGCATTGACTGCCCTGTAGGGTGTCTGTTCCCCAGCAGGACTGGGGTTGATGGTCCCCTCTACTGCCACCATTGCAGGGAGGTAGAATATGGATCTGTTGGTGGGAGACCCTGTTTACCACCCTCAGCCCTGGAGGAGGGTGGTGGTACATAATCCTCCTAGGGGTCCATAGGGGTTACACCTGACTGAGACATACAGATATATCCAAGGTGTGTCTGCAGAAACTACCTATCTCACACATTAGCACTGCTGGGGACCTGCAGCATGGCCTATCTCTGCTGTGGACCTGGTGCTGGGCGCCCCACCTCACCCTCAGGGTGAGTGCAGTACCTGCACAATGTGACGGTGTGTAGCTACTCTGTGCCAGTACCACACACGGTCAGTTCCCCCTACCAGGCCGAGGTGCTGTGTGGGTGCATACCCCATCTTGTGATCATCTGTAGACTGCTGATTTGCATGTGCAGTGCATCATGGGTATGGGTGGGTTAACCCTATCCTGGTGACTACAGCAGACTGTTTGTGTGGTGACTTGCAGTCCTTCTGCAGCCAGCCAGGGGTTTGCTACCAGCTATAGAGCTGTAGCCCACTGGTTACTTCACTACCAGTGGAGCCAGAGGTCATGGGTTCAAACCCACAGTGGGGTTATTTGATAGGGCTGTTCAAAGCATTATCTATTTTTAAAGTACATTAGTGCTGCCAGAAATAACACCCTCAGCGTACTGTACCCATAAGGTGCCTCAGAGGGTGCTTTATAGGGCGCCCTATCGGGCACCTTATGGTTACCGTCTATATAAGGTGCACTATACAGTATGCTATGGAGCGACTGATAGGGTGCCAGTCCGTATAAGGTGCCTTATAAGGTGTCCTATGGAGCGCCTTATAGGGTGCCCTATAGGGGACATTATAGGGTGCCGTGGCGGACAGTGCACTTTATAATGTGCCCTATGGAGTGCCTTATAGGGTGCCTTATGCGGCACCTTAGGTTACGGCACGTGAGGGTGTGTTTGCTGGCAGCAATAATTAAAATACAAATAAAATGCCTCAGGAAACAATACTTACATGTCAAAGCTGATGCCTCAGCCAGCCTTACGTATTGGGCACACTGGGGATCAAACTCATGACCCCTGTATCATCAGTCAGTGCCTTAACCATTGTGCTACACTGCTGTTCCTCCTTGCATTTCAGCGCACCTACTTAAGATTTCCATGCGTTGAAATGTACAGTGCTGCCATCAAAAACAGTGCTATGACCTTGCTGTGCCTCATAGGGCACCCTATATGGCGCCCTATACGCCACCCTTTCAGCAACATTGTAGGGTGCCGTGGCAGACAGTGCACTTTAAAATGTGCCCTCTGGGGTACCTTATGGGGTGCCTTATGCAGCACCTTATGTTACAGTGCTTTGAGAGTGCATTTGATAGCAGCAGTAATTAAAATAAAATTAAAAAGCCTCATAATGCAATATTACACATAAATGGTAGTGCCTCAGCCAGCCTTATTCATTGGGCACAGTGGGGGATTGAACCCATGACCCCTGCACCATCTGTCAGTGTCTTAACCATTGTACTGCAGCCCTGATCCTCTGTTTGCACATCAGCGCGCCTGCTTATGCTTCCCGCGCGCGTTACTCATGTGCTAATATGTGCGGCGCACAAGAGCACACACGCTAATCCCGTTTTGCTATTTTTGACCGGACCGCCCACTCCTTATATGGCATCCTGCAGACTACCGCGGCACGCACGTTAAGAAACTTTAGTATACATACCCCTTAATCTCTATTCGTCTACGAGGAATGCCTATCAACACAACTATAATTCAAGTATATGTCCCAACAACAGCTGCAGAAGAGGATGGAACTGATGAGTTCTATGAACAAGTACAAGCTGAAATTGACAGAACATGAAAACAGGATATCCTGATAGTCATGTGTGGCTGGAACGCAAACGTTGGCAACAAAGAAGGCAAAGTGCTTGGAAAATATGGACTTGGCAACAGAAATGAAGCTGGAAAAAGACTGAATTGAACAGATCACTGGTCTTGCAGAATTCCAACACCTTCTTCCAGCAACACAAGCGCCGACTGTACACGTGAACAAAAGGTAGATGCATAGGCTGGATGGAAAGGAAGGAGGCATGAGAAAAGGGAGGGAAGAAGGGTGTGAGCAGACAGAAGGGTAGAAAGAAAGGGAGAGAATGAGGTGCATACTTCACCCAGCCCCTCACTACTCCTGCAGAGAGACATTCACCCACTGCCCATTCACCCAAATCCACCCACTCAATGACACACCTATCCCCACTCATTCATACACACATTACATATCCCAACTATAAACTTGTGGATCACCCTGCCTACCAACTATAATATACCACACTTAATAACTCAACCACTCACTTCATCCACACACACACATCCCAACTACACACTTGTAAACATTCCTCCCACTCACTCAAACATCCTGCACCCATTTCCTCCCCCTATAGTTGCATGCCCCTCACCTAAATCCACTTGGTCATAGAAGCCTCAATTATAAACTTATAGATACCCTCTTGTCACCGCTGCCACCCCCACCCTCCTTCCTCATATTCTTTATTTTCCACCTAAAAAAGCTCAGTTGCTGTGCGGCAGAAATAATTTGAGAAGCTGAATCTATGTGTGTTTGTAAGTCTGTGTGCATCATACATGATGAGTGCATCATAAAATGACTTTTAAAAAATAAACATTTACATATTTATACGTTACTGAATATTTAAAAAACACAGTGAATGTTCTTCTTATTGTGCTGTTTGAGTAATATTTGCTTTGTTTACTATCTGGGGTGCATTTTCAACACCTAAAATAGGGTCATATTGGAAAAGAGTTTGGGAAGCACTGATCTAGCATAGAAACATGACGACAGAAAAAGAAGTAATTAGGCCTTACCTGCTTATTAGTGTTCCTGAAGGAACTTCAGTCCAGTCCCTTAACTTCTGGGTTGCGCAACCCTTCCAGCAGCTTGGAGGCTGAGCCCATCATCCTTTTGATGATGGTGGGGTATAAATACCCCTGGCACCACCCACTGGCACCAGTAATCGATTGCAAAAGCAGACTTAAAGGATAAATAAATAACCATTTGATAATTTGCCATAACTCACACGCACCCTAAACTAGAAAAGAAAGCTTTTTTTTTTTTTTGAGGAAAAGGAACAAGGAGGAGGAGGAGGAGGAGGAGGAGGTTTTCCTGAGGCCCCGAAGGCCCTCCGCCCTTTCCAGCTGAACCTCCTTCCACGGACTGCCCCTAGAGGCGGGTCCCAAGCAAGAGAATGAGCTCCGTAACTTGTCTTCGGTCCGCCCCTTGAACCTAAGTAAGTCGGGCGGGATCAGGGACTGGACTGAAGTTCCTTCAGGAACACTAATTAGCAGGTAAGGCCTAATTACTTCTTCCTTATCGTCACTTCAGTCCAGTCCCTTAACTTCTGGGATGTAACAGAGCAGTTTAAATCTGGGAGGGGTTCGTAATTCCAGACCGAAGCACTGCGCTGCCAAACCTGGCATCCGAAGCCCCTTGGACATCCAACCTGTAATGCTTGGTGAAGGTATGGAGGGACGACCAGGTAGCCGCTCTGCAAATGTCCAGTGGCGGCACCATACTATTTTCCGCCCAGGACGTTGCCTGCGCTCTAGTTGAATGTGCTCTAAGCACTCCTGGAGCCTGCTTCCCTCTGAGGAGGTAAGCCGAGACAATCGCCTCCCTGATCCACCTGGAGATGGAAGCCTTGGCTGCCGCTTCTCCCTTACGCGGCCCTCCAAACTGGACGAATAAGCGTTCTGACTTCCGGAAAGGCGCCGTGCGGGCGACGTACCTCTTCAGCACTCTGTGAACATCCAGAAGCCTAAGCTTTTCTCCGCCTCCCGAAAGATCCCTTTCTGTGAACGAGGGCAGAGATACTGCCTGGTTTACATGAAAAGGGGAGATGACCTTAGGTAAGAAAGACGGAACCGTACGTAAGACCACCTTATCCCTAAAGAAAAAGAGAAAGGGAGGTCGGGATGACAAGGCTTGAAGCTCTGAAACGCGTCTGGCCGAGCAAATCGCCACTAAAAAGACTGTCTTTAGAGTCAAATCCTTCAGAGAGGACTTCGGCAGCGGTTCGAACGGCACCCCAGACAGGGCATTCAAGACTAGGTTGAGGTCCCAGGGGGGGATAACAGATCTTTGCTGGGGACGTAACCATCTAACGGCTCTCAGAAACCTGGCCACATCTGAATGTGCCCCTAGACATTTGCCTCTGACCTTCCCCCTATAGCAAGAGATTGCTGCCAGCTGGACTCGCAAAGAGCTAGACGCTAAACCTGTCTCGAAACCTGCCTGCAGGAACACCAGGACCTCTGGGACTGATGCTGAGAGAGGCCTGATTCGACGCTCTAAACACCGGGCTTCAAAGATACGCCACACTCTCACGTAAGAAAGGCAGGTGGAACGCTTGCGAGCGCTCAGCAAGGTTGAGATTACTGAGCCCGAGTACCCCCTCTTCAAGAACCTCGCCCTTTCAATAGCCAGGCCGTAAGCGAGAATCGATGCACGTGGGGCATGAGTACCGGACCCTGACGCAAAAGGTCCTTTTTGCGGGAAAGTCGCCACGGCCGGTCGGCCATCAATCTCACTAGATCTGCGTACCAAGGACGTCGAGGCCAATCCGGGGCTATGAGAATTACCAATCCTTGGTGGGCTTCTATCCGCCGCAGAACCCTCCCTATGAGCGCCCAAGGAGGGAACACATAGAGAAGGCCCCTCGACCGCCAGTTTTGTGCCAGGGCGTCCAAACCCTCGGACATTCTTTCCTTTCTGCGGCTGAAAAAGCGGCCGGCCTTTGCCGACGTGTACCGGGCCATGAGATCCATGATTGGTGTCCCCCACCGGGCAACCACTTGATCGAACACTTCCGGCGCCAGCTCCCACTCTGCGTGGTCTATCCTGAACCTGCTGAGGTAATCGGCAGTCACGTTGTCTGTTCCGGCCATGTGCTGCGCCGACAGCGCTAGCAAATGCCTCTCGGCCCACTGCAAGAGGACATCCGCTTCCTTCTCTAAGGACGGGCTGCTCGTACCACCCTGCCGGTTGATGTAGGCCACAGCGGTAGCGTTGTCCGATAGGACGCGGACCACCCTCTGGCGAACCAAGGACTCGAGAGCCCGGAGAGCTAGGGTTACCGCCCTCAACTCCAGCCTGTTGATAGACCACCGCGACTCCCCCGGAGTCCAGCGGCCCTGGGCGAATTGCCCCTCGCAGTGTGCCCCCCAGCCTGCTAGGCTCGCATCCGTCGTCAGTTGGATCCACTGAGGGGTCTCGAGTGGCATCCCGCGGCCCAGGTTCCTTGAGTTTGTCCACCACCGCAGAGACCTCCTGATCCCGGGAGGGCAGGGAATCTGCCTGGATAAGGGGTGATGCTGATGGGACCACTGTCGCAAGAGGGTACGCTGGAGAGGCCGCATATGAGCACGGGCCCAAGGAACTGCTTCTATTGCCGCTGCCATGGTGCCCAGCAGTTGAAGGTAATGCCAGGCTGAGGGGCATCTTGTTAACAGAAAACGGGCAACGAGATTCCTCAGTTCGGATAACCTCTGCTTTGAGAGGAACACCCTTCCCCTTCCGGTGTCGAACCGAGCTCCAAGGTACTCTAAATCTTGATTGGGAATTAAGCTGCTCTTCGCACGATTTATGACCCACCCCAAACTCTCGAGGAACTGCACAACCCTGGCGGTCGCTACGTGACTCTCCTCTTCCGACTTTGCTCGTATCAGCCAATCGTCCATGTAGGGATGGACTAGAATTCCTTCTTTCCAAAGAGCCGCAGCCACTACCACCATTATCTTGGTGAACGTTCTGGGAGCTGTCGCTAGCCCGAAGGGAAGGGCCTGGAACTGGAAATGGCCACCTGGTACGGCAAATCTTAGGAACTGTTGATGAGACTCTCTGACCGGGATGTGTAAATATGCTTCCGTCAAGTCTAGGGATGTCAAGAACTCCCCCTGTCGAACGGCAGCAATCACCGACCTCAGGGTTTCCATGCGGAAGTGAGGAACTCTGAGACAGCGGTTGATTTGTTTTAAATCCAGAATAGGACGGAAAGAACCTTCCTTCTTTGGCACTACCAAATAGATGGAGTATCGACCTAATCCTCTTTGGTCTTGTGGGACCGGCAACACCGCTCCCAGCGCTATGAGCCTCGAAAGGGTGACTTCCACCGCCGCCCTCTTTTCTGGCGGGCCGCAGGGGGACAGAACAAATGCGGGGGTTACTCTCTTTGTGAACTCGAGAGCGTAACCCTCTCGGATAACCTCCAACACCCACTGATCGGATGTGACTCGGGACCAGGCGGGAAGGAACTGCCTTAGGCGACCCCCCACCGACAGCTCTCCCTCCTGGACCCCCGCTTTCTCATTGTGACTTTCTAGGCACCGAGGAGGAGGAGGAGGCTCCAAAACCTCTACCTGCCCCGCGAAACCCACGAAAGCTCTGACCCCTGGAGGGATAACGGCCCCTGGGAAAAGGGTTCGGTCTAGGCTGTCTGAATCTTTGGAAGTCCTTCGGTTGACTCCGTCCCGGCGCGGAAGGACGACCCAGCCTTGGTCTATCTTCGGGGAGCCTACCCCCCTTGGACTCACCCAGCTCCTTTACCAACTTATCCAGGTCTTCTCCAAACAGTAGCTTCCCCTTGAAGGGAAGTCAATTCAGGCGAGCCTTCGAAGAGGCATCCGCCGCCCAGTTACGCAACCATAAGTACCTTCTGGCTGCCACCACCGAAGCCATATTCTTCGCCAGACTTCTAATCAGATCATACTGGCTATCAGCTAAGAAGGCCAAACCGGACTCTAATTTGTCCGCCACCTCTTGGGAGTCGTTCGAAGGACCGTCAGCCAGTTGCAGCTGTTGGGACCATCTCAAACAAGCTCTAGCCACCCAGGCCCCCGAAACGGAGGCCTGTAAGGCAAGGGCACTGACATCAAAGGCTTGTTTTAGCAGGGTGTCCAGTCTTCTATCTTGACTGTCTCTCAGAGCCGCGCCGCCCTCTACCGGAATAGTCATCTTCTTCGTTACCGCCGAGACCACCACGTCCACCCTAGGCGATTTCAGGAGGTCCTTGTCCGTTTCCGGCAATGGGTATAGGCGAGACATCGCACGTACTCCCCTCAGGGTAGATTCTGGCTGGTTCCATTCCTCCTGAATCATCTGGCGAACCACTCTGTGCACTGGAAAAACCTTCTGAGATTTCCTTACGGCTTGGATCAGCGGATCCTCCAGAGCTTCTTCGTCTGCTGGAGCTTCAGAAGCCATATTGAGTACCTTTAAAGACTCACCTATTAGCGCCGGGAGCTCCTCCCGCCTAAAAACCCTATGTGGGATTGCTTCTCCTCCGGGATTTCTCCCTCTTCAAGCTCCTCCCCTTCATCTACCCCTTCCTTTTCCGAAAGCTCCTCCTCAGGGAGGTCCCGAGGCGGAGACTCATCCTGGTCATTGGCTAATAGCCTGGAGCGCTTGGGAGGAGGCCCCATCTCAAGGAGTCGAGAGTTTCCTGGCCCAGCATCAGAGCTGTCCCTTGGAGCTACTGTTTCAGCCGGACCCTGCTTGCGTAAACAGTAGGCTTTGTGCAAAAGCAGAACAAATTCAGGAGAAAATTGACCCCAGTCTCCCTCCGCCCCTGAGGAGAGGGAAGGAAGGGACTGGGAGAGACCTGGAGCAACTGAGGATGAAGGCGGGGGAGAGTGGGAATCCCTTCCCCCTTCCGGAGGGTCCCCTGACCCCTGCGGAGCCTGAGACATACTCAGGTGGCTCTCCTGCTCCACAGAAGTGGCCTCTGCTGCACACCCCCTGCAGACTCCTGCTTCTGAGGCCGTCCCTCTACGAATGCCACACGAAGGACAGCGCAGCTTGCCCGTCATACCTTTTGCACCGGGCTACCCCCAGGCCTAAAGGAAATTAAACTTAAAGTGAGCTAAAAGTAAAAGTAACAGTAACCAAAAAGTAACCCAAAAAGGCAATAAACAAAAAATCAAACAAAGTAAATGAATTGAATTGAATTGAAGCCAAAAAACTTCCAGCACTCCCCTCCCCCTTAGCCGTGGAAAAGAAACACAGCACTAAAAAAGACTCCAAACCTCCGAATAACACTGAAATGAACAGATGGAAAGGAGGAATTAATTCCCAATACTTGCGGTTTGCAGAACTGGCGCGAATCAGCTGCCACGAGGGAAACAGCCGTCCTCTGCAGGCTCCCACGAGGCAGGCCGCAGCCACGTGGAGGCCGGGCCTGCGGGTGGAAGATGAACGCCGGTCGAAGCTGCGGGCTTTCAGACAGGGAGGAGGATTCCACTCCACACCCGCTTTGCTCACCGCGAGAACCTCAAGCGCCCAGCCGCCTCGGGGCTGTAGCGCAAGGTTGGAAACGCCGCTGCAGGAGGAGTCGGTGCTGCCTCTAGTGCTCAGCCGCCTAGGGGGCTTCGGCGTGAGGCAGTTGCGGCCGTGTAAGAAGATGGCTGGAAACGGGCCGCGGTGCGCGCGGGAGGAGAGCTCTCCTGTCCTCACTGCTGCACGGGAAAACCCCCTCCTCCGGATCCCCACTGGAGCCGAGTTGAAGACGGCAAAAAGGAGGAGAGGGGAGGGAGGAGGAGAGGAGGGGGGGAGAAGAAACCGGAGAATTAAAGGCACAAGGCTAGACTAAAACCTAAGGTAAAGGGATAGTCTAAAATAAAGAACTTAAAAGAACTTAAGGGAAATTAAAGAAATTAAAGAAATAAAAAAAAAAATCCTTAGTCCAGACCCCGTAAGCACTCTGACTTACAGGAACCCTCCAGCTGCTTGGAGGCTGAGATTACTGGTGCCAGTGGGTGGTGCCAGGGGTATTTATACCCCACCATCATCAAAAGGATGATGGGTTCAGCCTCCAAGCTGCTGGAAGGGTTGCGCAACCCAGAAGTTAAGGGACTGGACTGAAGTGACGATAAGGAAGACCACATGGCCTATCTAGTCTGTCCTTCCATATCACCCACTACAACAGTCCCCTTTTTCCCTTTAGGGAGCCTCTGTGTTTGTCCCATGCTTCTTTGAATTCAGATACTGTCCTCATCTCTACCACCTCCATGCGTGGCTGAGGCCAGGTATCATTGTTAGCATGAAGTATCTGTGTAGGGATCTGCCTTGTTCAGTTTTCCCACTAGGTTGTATAGATGTTATAGGGCCCGTTGTAATATGTTTTCCTAGATGGCGCCTTGTTGGTGCTGTTACAGAATGCTAGATTTGCTCCATCCTGAGCAATTTTTGTAAGGTGTTTGCATTACTCCATAATGTCTGGTACTGAAGAGAGTTTATGATGCTTGTCAGACGGCTGCCTAGGGTGAGAACTTACACAATCTTGACGATGCATATATTCATATGATTCTTGCAAGGTATTGTGGGTATTGTAGTTCATTCACTCCCAAACACAGCTGATGACAATAATTTGAGTTGTGAAACCAAGTGGTAAGATCAATAAAATACTTCTTTTATTGATGGGGTTTAATTCACCCAGCACATGTATGCTTGATAGCACTATAAATGAGGTTACTTGCTTGCAGTGTTTAAAATGGATAACAAAAAGTCACAAAGTAAACCAGAAAACAACCTTCAGCTTGTCAGGCAATTAGCTAATGTTTTCTTAGCAAATAATTACCAAATACAAAGGCACAAAGTAAAGAATAAACTTTGCTGGTTAGGTTAACTTCTGCTTATTTTTCCACGCCGATCTCAGCAGTGATTCTCCCTTGCTCACACACACAATCAGGTGCAGCCCTAATTACTATCAATGGACCAGCTGAAAGCCTTTAGCTGGCTGGCTGCTACTGTGTGAGCCCAAATCCTGCTTTAAGAGCTGTTTGCAGTGGAAATAAAGAACAAAGTTAGGTTTCTTTGTGATGGCTGATGTGTTTGCTCATAGAAAGCTAGCAATAGCATTTAGATAGAGAACAGTCCATATAAATAGTTTCATCTGCTGTATCTCCCTCTTCATCAACAATCATAGGGTCTATATCATACATTGGCACAGATGAGTCTTTCATTAAGGCACTATCATGAGAATGCTTATTCCCTTGCTGCCATTCTCTATTATAGATAGGGTCTGGATCAGTGTTCATACCTGAGCCTCTCCTGCTATCATTATTCCTCTCTGTATAGCCTGGCCAATATGTAATCCAATTCTGATGTCCAGCCTTCCAATCTTGATCCCTGGACACTGGATCTCCTCTCACATACCTTCTGGCCTTGGTCTGAAAGTCCCTTCCACATGCAGTCTTCTCTCTTCCAGGTAGCCACTGGTGATTCCTATCTCTGCCACTCCATTCCTCTGGCTGAATCCAGTCCAATGGACTCTGCTGGCTTTTGGAATACCTCCCAGTATGAGTACTGCCTTGGAATCTCCCAGACCTTCCAATGGCCTTTCTTCTCTTCCTTCCAGAGAGTTTCCTTCTCTCTCTATCTGCTTGGCTTGGCTTCTGTTTCTCCAGGTGATACTGGTGCTTGTAGCCGTTGCTGAAGCTCTCCCCTCTGTATCTCTTCCTGAAGCTGTTCTTGAAACTCTCCCTGAAGCTGTTATCTGAAGAATAAGCTCTATTCTTATCCTGTTCTAATGTGTGCTGCTCCCTAACACAGCGCAGCTGTCTTGAATCAGGCCCTGCCCTTTGAGATGAGTGCTTAGGGATTACCTCATAGCTCTCTTGATTGCACACACATTTTCTCACTTCAGCCCCTCTCATGGCTGCTGGAAACCTGGTGCATTCTGGGACTGGTAGTCTTTTATGTGAAAACTCTGTTTTCTTGCTTCTACCAGAACTGACAGGTTGCTTGTTCAGAGTCACATCTTTTCTATAGCTCCTACCTGAGCTATGATAAGCTTCCTTATCACATGCTTTTACTGAGATAAAACCAGAATTGGACTTTTTTTGTATGTTGAGTGCACGCAGGGTTTAATAAACTATCTGCTGCAACTCCTAAGGGCATGATGGCAGAAAGCGCGTCCTAATGTTTAATAAGCATGGCTCTTTATATATTGAATAGTACGGGGGAAACACATCAGTATAGCATAGTTGCTCACCTGTAACAAGTGATCTCCGGGAACAGCAGGAATTTAGTCTTCACATATGGGTATCGTCAGTACCGACGGAGCCTGCGCGGCAGCGCTCCCCAGCGTCCAATTAGAAAGCTTTTGGGAGCATCCCACAGCGCCTGCGTGCTGCCTTCCCGCCTTTCCCAACTCCCTCTCTCCAGTTGAGTTTAAAGCTGAGACAAAGAGAGAGAGAGGGAAAGAGAAAGAGATAGATAGAGAGATACAACTCCTAGGAGAGGTGGGTGGGTTGTGATGACTAAATTCCTGCTGTTCCCGGAGATCACCTGTTACAGGTGAGTAACTATGCTATCTCCAGGAACAAGCAGGAATGTAATCTTCACATATGGGGACTCCCTAGCTTTAGATGCCAGGGAGAGACCCCAGAAGTTGTGTGTCCCTGCGAAAGAGCTCCACTTCCCCCATGGATCTCTGGCATCCAACCAGGGATGGCAAGTAGGAGTTGATTAGGTATGGAACAGGTGTTGGAGAACAGCCTGACCAAACAAGGCATCCCGGCGAGAGTCCTTGTCCAAGCAGTAATGGGCTGTGAAGGTATGAACCGAGGCCCAAGTGGCTGCTCGACAGATGTCATCAATAGACACAGAGTGCAGATGAGCCATTGAAGCTGCCATGGCTCTCACATTGTGAGCTGTGATATGGCCCTCCAGAGGAAGATTCTTACTCTGATAGGCAAAGGAAATACACTGTGCAATCCATCTGGACAGTGTTCTCTTGGAGACTGGAAGTGCCAAATGAGAAGGATCAAAAGCAACAAAGAGTTGAGAGGACTTTCTATGTTGCTGTGCTCTTTGCAAGTAAAAGGCTAAAGCTCTTTTACAGTCCAAAGTATGAAGATTCTTTTCTGCATCTGATACATGAGGCCTTAGAAAAAACACAGGCAGGTAGACCGCTTGGTTAAGATGAAAAGGCGAGACCACCTTTGGCATAAAGTGTGGATGAGTCCTAAGGACTACCTTGTCATGATGGAACCTTGTATAAGGTGGATCAGCTACTAGTGCTTGCAAATCACTGATGTGACGTGCTGATGTGATTGCAATGAGAAAGATAACTTTCCAAGAAAGGAATTTCAAGGAGGTAGTAGCTAAGGGTTCGAAAGGTGGCTTCATGAGCTGGCCAAGAACCAGATTCAAGTCCCATGCCACTGGTGGTAGCTCAATGGGAGGCTTAGTTAGAAGAAGGCCTCTCATAAGTCTTGCTACAAGAGGATGGGAGGAAATAGGTTGCCCATTTAAAGGCTTAAAAGAAGCCGCAATAGCACTTAAATGGACTCTTACTGAGTTAGTTTTAAGTCCTGCATTGGATAAATGTAGGAAAAACTCCAGTAATGATTCCAGAGGTATCGCAAGGGGGTTAAGACCCTTCTGCGAGCACCATATGGTAAACCTTTTCCACTTGAAAGCATAAGAGCGTCTTGTGGAAGGTTTTCTAGAAGCATAAAGGATATCCTTTACTTGCTGAGGAAGGTTAAGATCCTGAAGATCTAGGCCTTCAGCAACCAAGCCCTGAGATGCAGAGACTGGGGATTGGGATGCCATAACAGTCCATCCTCCTGAGACAGGAGATCTGGAGCAGATCCTAACTCCAGAGAGGGAGCTTGAGAGAGATGTAGAAGCAGAGGGTACCACACTTGCTGTGGCCAATGTGGAGCTATGAGAATCATACGGCCTCTGTCTCTCTGAAGCTTGAATAGGGTTTTGGGAATCAGGGGAATGGGTGGAAAGGCATAAAGGAAGTCTTGACCCCAATGAAGGAGGAAAGCATCCCTGGCCTGAGAGCCCTGAGCCGGAATTCTGGAATAGAACCAGGGAAGTCGGGCATTCAACGGACTTGCAAAGAGGTCTATGTCCGGGGTTCCCCAAATTTGAAAACTCTTGACTACCTGGTCTGGATGTAGAGACCATTCGTGTGGAAGCAGAACTCAACTGAGTCTGTCTGCCCAAGAGTTTTGGATACCTGGAAGATACACTGCTAGGAGATGGATCTGATGCTCTCTGGCGAGGGCCCATAGTCGCAAAGCTTCGTTGCAAAGCGACAGAGAGCCTGTTCCCCCCTGCTTGTTCACATAGAACATGGCTACTTGATTGTCCGTATGAATAAGGACTGTCTTGTAGCTGAGCAGGGTGTGGAACACTCGCAGAGCAAGGAAGATTGCTCTGAGCTCCAAGAGATTGATGTGTAGATGAGTCTCCTGTGGAGTCCAAGTGCCTTGGGTGGAGAGGTCTTGCAGATGAGCTCCCCAACCCACTGGTGAAGCATCTGTTGTGAGTTGCCTGGGGTAAAGGTTGTTGAAATGGGGACCCCAGCAACAGGTTTTGAGTGGACTGCCACCATTGGAGGGACAAAATAAGGCGATTTGTGTTTGCTATTTTGTCTAACAGGCACTCTGATGCCTGGGTCCATTGAGTGGATAAAGTCCACTGGGTTGCTTTCATATGGAGGCGAGCATAAGGGACCACATGAACGGTAGATGCCATGTGGCCTAGTAGTTGTAACATTTCTCGAGCAGTGAGGGGAGGCTTTAGCACTGCTTGAGAAGCTAACTGCACCATGCGAAGGCAAAGGGTCTGGGGGAGATAGGCCCTTGCTTTCCTGGTATCCAACCAAGCTCCTATGAACTCTAGAGACTGAGTGGGAGTTAGGCTGGATTTTGGGATGTTTATGACCAGACCCAAATACTGAAGGATACGCATTGTGCAAGACAGAGAAATACTGGCCTCTGACTCTGATGGGGTTCGAATGAGCCAGTCGTCTAAGTAGGGGAAGACGAATATTTCTAGAGTGCGAAGAAATGCTGCTACCACAGCCATGCATTTCGTAAACACCCTTGGTGCTGAGGCCAGGCCAAAAGGAAGCACCCTGTATTGGTAGTGCTTTCCTTGAAAAAGGAACCGAAGGAACTTTCTGTGAGTTGGATGAATGAGAACATGAGTGTACGCATCCTTGAGATCTAGAGAACAAAGCCAATCCTGACTTTGAAGGTACGGCAGCAGGGTTCCCAGAGAAATCATCTTGAATTTCTCCTTGAACAGGAATTTGTTCAATTCTCTGAGATCTAAAATAGGTCTGTGTCCCCCTGTTTTCTTTGGGATAAGGAAATAGGGGGAGTAAAACCCTGTACCCTGTTGAGGAATGGGTACCTCTTCTATTGCCCCTTGGGCAAGAAGCACAGTGACCTCTTGATCTAACAGGATGATGAGAGAGGTCTGAGAATTGAATTGTCTTATCATTGTGGGAGGGGGCATGTGGAGAAAGTGAAGCTTGTACCCCTCTTTTATAATGGAAAGAGTCCAATGTTCTGCTGTTATTTACCCCCATCTGGGGGCAAAGTGGCACAACCTTCCTGGAATGGTGGAAGGTTCTGGTCTGTTGAGGGCCAGGAAGGCTAGGTTCTCTAGATGGAAGTCAAAGGCCTTGTGGAGGCTGAGACTGCTGAGACAGTTGAGGCTTAGCAGTCTTTGCTTTTCTTTGTTTAGGTGGTTGATGACTCTTCCGGACAGACTGACCTGCAGAACGTCCCTGCTGATAAGAGGGATAAAACCTCTTCTTTTTGGAGAAGAATGGTTTCTTGAAAGTTTTCTATCAGCTGTGGCCTTGGATAGTCTATCCAAAGTGGAGTTATCAGCATCCAACTCATTGGCCTTTTCTTGCCAATTTTTGCCGAATAGATTCTCACCTGTACAAGGAATATTGCCCAATTTGTCCTGCACCCAGAGCTCCAAATTGGATGCCTGGAGCCAGGCAATTCTACGTGCACCTATGGCAATGGCAGAGGTTCTGCTTATGCACTCAAAACAGTCAAAAGCTGCACGATTGACAAATTTAGAAACATCCTGGGCATGTTTAACCAGTGTGAGAAAATCTTGCCTCTTATCTTCAGGAAGAAGAGCGCTCAAAACCTCTAAGTCTCCTGTGACCTCCTTAAGGAACATTCCCATATATAAAATATAGGAACTGATTCTGGCAGAAAGCATGGAAGCCTGGAAAGTACGACATCCAAAGGCATCCAAAGTTCTACACTCACATCCTGGAGGATTAGAGGCATGCCTCTTTGCACTCCTGATCCTTCTCATAGCTGACTCCACTACAAGAGAGTGGTGAGGCAGCTGAGTCTTCTGGAAACCAGGACACAGAGGAACCCGATACATGGTATCCAGTCGACGGGAGTGAGGAGAGGTGGTAAGGGGGGTTTCCCACATTCTTAACATGAGATCATGTAAGATCTCATGGATAGGCAAGGTAGCTGCCTCCTTAGGAGCTTTGGGATATTGTAGAATCTCCAACTCCTTTGCCCTGGGCTCTGTCTCAGGAGCCACAGTAATGGAAAGACCTCAAGCCTGATAAAATCCTGAAAGGAGATATCTTCTGGAGGAGACATCCTACGTTTGGGAGAGGAAGGCTCCTCGGGGAGAAGTACTCCGGTACCGACAGAACTGTCAGAATCCTCAGACTCCTCCAAGGATTCAAAGTACCTTCTGTCCGGATGCTCTTGTAGAGCACGATACCCGTACCGACCGAAGTTGGTGCCGGGGGGAATTGGTACCGGTGTATCGGTACCAGAAGGCATGGCTTGACTGGGTGCCAGCAATGCAGACACCGATGTCGATGCTATCAGTACCGGTACCGATGCCGGAGCCGGTACCGGCTGAACTGTCTGACGCGGTTCCAAGGGTGTCGATGCCGCAAGGAGAGCTGCCAGCCTGCGTTCAATAGCCAGGAACCTCTGGTCTATCGACGCTGCCAATGCCTGGGTATCGGTACCAGAGAAAACAGCCGGTACCCCAGAGCATGGCACCAGTAGTTCTGCTGAGGTTGAGGCCTCGAGAACATCCTGGAGCCCCGATAATGCTTTGGAAGCCGAAGCCTCCCACCAGGGCAATTTTGCCGGAACAGAACCCTCAAGGGCAATGACAGAGGCATCTCGATGCTTAGAAGGAGATCTACCCTTTGAGGACCGGCTGGACTTGTTTAGTTACCTGAGATCCATGGGAGGAAGACGAAGCCCTGGAAGACGTCGATGCCAGAGGCTGCATCGGAGGGAAAAAGGGTGCTGAGCTTAGCAGCCCGGTTTTGTCAACCCCTCTTGGACATCATGGCACAAGCCATACACTCCAAAGTGGAGTGGTTAGGACCTAAACATTTAAGACACCACTCATGGGTGTCGGTGACAGAGATGGTACCGCCACACTTGGTGCACTTCTTGAAACCCGAAGCGGGTTTTTCCATAATGGAGGAAATTTTGGGCCTAAGGCACAAAATGGCGCGTGCACCTGAGGAAGAAAAAATTGGAAAAAAAGAACTAAATATATATATATTTTTTTTTGAAAAGAAAGAAAGAAGAACCGGTGGTACCTGTATAGCGTCGAGGAAGGCAGGCGCGACCACAAAAAAGGAGAATAATGAAACATTTTCTGTGGTGACAGGAACAACGACCTGCTGGCTCTGTGGAAAACAAAGAACTGGAGAGAGGCAGTTGGGAAAGCCAGGAAGGCAGCATGCAGGCGCTGTGGGATGCTCCCAAAAGCTTTCTAATTGGACGCTGGGGAGCGTTCCCGCGCAGGCTCCGTCGGTACCGACGATACCCATATGTGAAGACTACGTTCCTGCTTGTTCCTGGAGATTTCTATTTCTCAGATGCTACCTGGTATGCAGAGTCTGGCTTCTTGGGGTTTCTGTTCAACTTTTGTCTCCATGTTTCCATTTTTAGCTTGTCGTTCCTTATTCTGTGCTTGGTGAGAGTTTATCTGTGTTCAAAGTGTATGACTGAGGCCAGGTTTTCTGTTAGCATGGAATTTCTATGTGAGAATCTGGCTTGCTCAGTTTACCTAGTAGGTATAAGGATTTTCTAGGGTCCACGGCAATATTTATCATGCTGCCCTTTTCTGGGTAGGCTCCTTGTATGAGTTTTGGACGTTAGTGCTATTTTTGAATGGTAGAGTTGCTCTATAGATCTTTTGCCGTGGTTCTTGCTTTTTCTTTTTGTTTCCTGTGTGAAGACAACCATAGAGTGTTGGTGGGGGGTACCAGAATAAGAATAAACTTTAAGATTTGCAGTTCTGTGCTCTTGATGCTGCTGGCCTTAAATTTAAAATATTTTCTCAGTTCACATTCAAGGAAATCTCCACTGTTGCTGATTTCGGAGCTATACCAGCTCTGAAACATTCTAATCCAGCCTGCGCACCATAATCTTAAATTCACAGCAGCAAGGATTTTTTTCTCATTTTATATCTTCCTTCCTCGTCATTAACCTGGTCTTAGCACTGATCAAATAAGTCCAGTATGCAAATATTTATGCAAATGAGGCCCCACAATAAGTGTCCGCACATGGCCCCACATCACCTTCGGGCCATCCCTGTATACAAACACACCCACAAACAAAACAGATAAACATACAAAACAGATATACACACATGCACACCATGTGTGTAATAAAAGACAAAATAGACACACATGTAGTTAACACAGATATAAACACAAAAATATGAGAATGTGCACACACACACTGACTTGCAGAGGACAGGAAAGAATTCCATGAACCATGCTCTGATTGTTTGCCCCACTTGTTAAAAGTATTTCATGTGGTTCTCCAGACAAATTTGGCCATTAAATTCAGACTGGTCAAATTTATCTGTCCAGAAAAGAGTTGCGATTCGGAAGTAAAGTGAAGGAGACAAAAAAAAAATATTATTCATTCAGCAGCAAAATTCAGACTTTAAACATGTGGCGGCACATTTTAGAAAGGCTGTTTAGACACCTCCTGGGACAGTACAAATCAAAACATCCAAAATTGTGTGTGAGGGGCAGCAGAGAAGGTGGACACATGTAAATGTGTTCTAAAATAGACCTGTCTCCATCAACATACAAGGAAACAGGAACAAGCAGAATAAAGGTGCAGACATGAGCAAGAAAATGACTGATTTTGGAAACATGAATGTGTGAAATATACATTTCGGCAGGACTGGCAACATAGCCATGTCCATGCCAGCATTTCAGAATGTGCACATGCATATGTAGACAAATATATATCCTGGCCTGCCATTTTGCAAACGGAGACATGCAACACCACGGCGGTACACAGAGAGGCCTTGTTACTCACCTGCTATCCATATTTGAGGGCAATAACAGGGAATGCCCCTCTCATCCCTACTGTTGAATGCTGGCTGAAGCAAGCACTTTCCATATACCTATTTGTGCCAGCACTACACGTGGATCTTTTGGCTGCTGCCCCAAACACACCTCCGGCACGCCCCTGTGTGACTTAGACACGATCGTGCCAGACGTGTGTAAGTCGGGGATTTTTAAAATGGCTCTTGGGACATGGATGCGATTTGTACATGTGAATGGGTGTTTTCAGATATGCAAATCACGAGCAGAGCTTCTTCGTGATGACCATAACCTCTTTCACAGCAAAAATAGCCATGAGGTGTTTAAGATTAGTGTCTGCCAACTTTGTACAGGGAGATAGTACAGGTTTTGCCCATTCTTCTTGGCAGAACAGCTCCAGTTCTTTCAAGTTGGCTGCAGATTGTTTGTAGATTGCAGCCCAACTACTGTGATTGGACACATAGGTAGGCTATATTTAAGTTATGGGCCTTGTTAAGACCATTTCTGGAAAGGGAACTAAAATTTGGGTTTACTATGACAAAGGGTGTGAAGACATTGCTGCAAATGGAGCTTCCACCAAGTATTGAGTCAAAGGGTCTGTAGACAGGCAATTGAAACCCTTCCAAGGGCTGACCTCCATCCAGCACCATCCCCAGTGCCATAAGTGTTGCCAGTCTTTATCCAGTGCAGACACTGTTTTTGAGGAGTGATTGCTCTAGCCACTGCCAAAACCCCAGTGGCTGCCAATCATCCCTCTAGCACATCCAGTTCTTATGAATTCTGATCTTACCTGGCATCAAGACCGATATACACTCATATCCACTCGGCCTAGCCATCCTTTTTGGATGCTATGGCAGAGCCAGTATGACAAGAGCTATCTAGTGCTGACCACATCCCCACAGGGTCAGCATTCCTCAATACTGGTCCTAGCAAGGCAGACATTGACAAATGCTGACCCTAGTCAAGCAAGTATGGCTACGTGTTTGCATTCTCTCAGCACAGCAAGTGTGGCTGCACTTGCCAAATGCCTACTTTAGGGCACGACAAGCCCTTGGTTCAGCCAGACAAGCATTGCTGCATGCCAGCCTTGACCTATCTGAAGTAGCTTTGTCAAAGATTCACCTACTTGTAATCCAAGAATTGGCCAGGCTGGGCTACACTGGCATGCAACATCACTGGAATACACAGGCCTCAATCTAGTATGATCCCAGATGAAAAGTGGAAAATCTATCTGGCCTCCACCTAGGAGGGACAGTATTGAAAAATACTGGCTACGACTAAGCCCCAGCAGTAAACACTGATGAAGACCAGCCTCTCCATGTCACAAGCCACTTCGAAAAGCACTGATCTTAATTTGTGGCAGATAACACTGATGAGAACTGGCCCTTACTTGACCCCAAATACATCAACAAGTGGTGGGCAGTAGCTAGCACAGAGGGCCTCGATGAGTCGTGGTATGTGTCTAGCACAGAGGGCATCGATGAGTCATGGCATGTGCCTAGCACAGAGGGCCTCGATGAGTCGTGGCATGTGCCTAGCACAGAGGGCCTCAATGAGTCGTGGCATGTGCCTAGCACAGAGGGCATCGATGAGTCGTGGTATGTGCCTATCACAGAGGGCCTCGATGAGTCGTGGCATGTGCTTAGCACAGAGGGCCTCGATGAGTCATGGCATGTGCCTAGCACAGAGGACCTCGATGAGTCGTGGCATGTGCCTAGCACAGAGGGCCTCGATGAGTCGTGGCATGTGCCTAGCACAGAGGACCTCGATGAGTCGTGGCATGTGCCTAGCACAGAGGGCCTCGATGAGTCATGGCATGTGCCTAGCACAGAGGACCTCAATGAGTCGTGGCATGTGCCTATCACAGAGGGCTCGATGAGTCGTGGCATGTGCCTATCACAGAGGGCCTCGATGAGTCGTGGCATGAGCCTAGCACAGAGGGCCTCGATGAGTCATGGCACGTGCCTAGCACAGAGGGCCTCGATGAGTCGTGGCATGTGCCTAGCACAGAGGGCCTCAATGAGTTGTGGCATGTGCCTAGCACAGAGGGCATCGATGAGTCGTGGCATGTGCCTAGCACAGAGGGCCCTGACGAGTGCTGATCTCTACTTAATATCAGTGTCTATGATGGGTGCCTCATCCAGTGCAGGTAGCATTGGAGCTCACCCAGTCTGGCGTCACTGGCAGGCGCTGGAGATCACCCAGCACAAACATTATTGACAAACTATGGAATATCCAACATAGGTGTCACTAAAATGTGCCGGAATTTATCCAGCACACCCAGTCATCATGCATACTAGTTTTCCCTAGCTTAGACAAACTTGATGACCATTTAATAAAGTCAGTCTGGATTAGCGCTGGTATCTACTTAGTGCGGCCTCCGTGCACCTTGGACCTCTCAAAGGAAGCAATTTCTGCCTTGCCAGTATCCAAGCAAAGACTCCCTCTCATCAAAAGAGTTAAGTGACCTACCCAAGGAGACAAGGGGCATCAGTGGGAATTGAACCCTGGCCCTATTAGCCCAAAACAGTCCGTCAATCTGTCCCACTAAGTTCAGCATGGTTGAACTTCCTGCATTGTTTCTCACAGTGGCCTTTGTATACCAGGGTGGCATCAGCTCACAACCCCCTCTGCTGCGGTCTGCTGTTTCTTTTACTGTTGTTTTTTTTTTTAACACAGCAAAGGTCTGTTCCTGCTTTGTGTGCTCAGCTCGCCTTAAGATCTGGAAACTTTCCCTTTATCTTCAAAAGGAAAGCCAGTAAAACCTAAGAGCTTTAGTGCTGAGGGCTCTGATTATTCCACACCAGATTCCAATGAGGGACACTACTCACCCAAAGGTTAGCTGGCATGCTTGTGAAATAGCCAGACAAAACACTCAGCACAAAAAGTGAGTTGTCTTCCTTTTTTTTTTTTTTTTAACACTGCCCAGACTGGAAGTACTGGTAATTTCACCTGCTTCTGCAGGCTTGTCATACCTAATGTATCACATTACCCATTACTCATCGCCTTACCTTTGACTGCTCCTGTCATTCTCTTTCAAACTTACTGTGACCATACTCTACAGGCAGGATGGTTATCAGTGTTTCTAGGGAACCTAGGGGTCCAGTTCTGGCTTCTTCCTTTAACAGGGGAGTCGCTTTGAGGTCAGCACCTTCCCCCAGGCTTCTTTTACTTCCATGTGATCAGCTATCAATGGTGTGGCCCATATTCCTTTCTCCATGCACTGGGCTGAGGGGGGCCTGGGGTAGCCTCCACTAAGATCCTCATATCTTAGCCATGGTCTAATATCCAGAGAGTACAGAAGCTCCTGCCCCTCTTTAATCCCTTCTGCCCTAGTCACTAGGTTGTTGAGTCTGCGAGAGCTCAGGAATTTCCTTAGACTAGGGGAGCCGCCAAAAAACAAACCAGCGTCTGCCCCCTGAATACACTGGAGCCCCAAGGAAAATGCCTCCAATGGGCCCTGTGCTGTTGTGTTCAACACTGCGCTGGTCACCAAGAGTTCTGCTAAAGCAAACCACTTGGGATTGCCTTAAACAAGGAGAGCCTCCTCTGAAGGGACCAGCACCTACTCCCAAATATCCCAGGGCTGTGAGGCCAGTGCCTCCAGTGAGCATGACCAATCCTGCTACTCCTTTTCCTTTCTGCTTTCCTTGGTTGCTGTCTGCATCAATCTATGGGACCTCTGGGCTGGACAGGCTATATACTGAGACCAAATATTTAGGTTCCATCTCCATCTGCTGGCAGAATGAGAAGATAACCAAGATAGCCTACCGGTAGCCAAATTAATATGAATAAACTACAGCCTCTTAAATGCTTGTATGCAAATGCTAGAAGTCTAAAAAATAAGATGGGAGAGTTAAAATATATAGCACTAAATTTGAGGTTAGATATGATTAGTATCTCAAAGACATGGTGGAAGGAAGACAACCAGTGGGATACTGTGATACCTGGGCACAAATGATATCAGAATGATAGAGTAGATCAAATTGGTGAAGGGGTGTACTCTATGTCAGAGGGAGAGCATTGAGTCACATAGGATTAAAGTTTTGCAGGAAACAAAATACACTGTAGAATCCCTATGAATTGAAATTTAACACTAGAAGTCCCAAAAGGAATTTTACCTAGAAGCCCCAAAGTGCGTCAATTGACGCATTATCACGACGACTGCATTTAGCATGAAATGCAGATGTGAATTAATGTGAAGTTACTTATTTGTTAAATACGTGCAGTATGTGACATCATTACATGACGTCATCATGTGTTTATTGTTTGTAATGTCGGAGTAAAACTGTAAACAGTGATTGAGATGCGCCACCTAGTGGGATAGCACAGTTACTTACCTGTAACAGGTGATCTCTGGGAACAGCAGGAATAAGTCTTCACATATGGGTATCGTCGGTACCGACGGAGTCTGCGCGGGAACGCTCCCCAGCGTCCAGAAAGAAAGCTTTTGGGAGCATCCCACAGCACCTGCGTGCTGCCTTCCCGCCTTTCCTAACTGCCTCTCTCCAGTTTGAGTTTTAAAGCTGAGACAAAGAGAGAGAGAGAGAGGAAAGGAAAAATAGATAGAGAGATACAACTCCTAGGGGAGGTGGGTGGGTTGTGAAGACTTATTCCTGCTGTTCCCAGAGATCACCTGTTACAGGTAAGTAACTATGCTATCTCCAGGAACAAGCAGGAATGAGTCTTCACATATGGGGACTCCCCAGCTAGAGATGCCTGGGAGATCACCCAGATTGTGAGTCCCTGGGAAGGGCTCTACCTCTACCCATGAATCTCAGGCATCCAGTTCAGGGATGGAGGGTAGGAGTTGATTAGGTATGGAACAGGTGTTTGAGAACAGCCTGACCAAACAAGGCATCCCGGCGGGAGTCCTTGTCCAAGCAGTAATGGGCTGTGAAGGTATGAACCGATGCCCAAGTGGCCGCTTGACAGATTTGGTCGATGGACACAGAGTTTAGATGAGCCATAGAGGTTGCCATGGCCCTCACATTGTGAGCTGTGACATGGCCCTCCAGAGAAAGGTTCTTACTTTGGTAGGCGAAGGAAATACACTGAGCAATCCAATTGGACAGAGTTCTCTTAGAGACTGGAAGTCCTAAATGAGAAGGATCAAAAGCAACAAAAAGTTGAGAGGACTTTCTATGTTGCTGTGTCCTGTGTAAATAGAAAGCAAGTGCTCTTTTACAATCCAGGGTATGAAGATTCCTCTCTGCATTTGATGCATGAGGTCCTGGAAAAAAAGACAGGTAAAAAGACCTCCTGGTTCAGATGAAAAGGTGAGACCACTTTAGGCATAAAGTGTGGATTAGTTCTGAGGACTACCTTGTCATGATGGAACCTTGTATAAGGAGGATTAGCCACTAAAGCTTGCAACTCACTGATACGGCGAGCTGAGGTGACTGCAATGAGAAAAATAACCTTCCAGGAAAGGAATTTTAAGGAGGTAGTGGCTAAGGGTTCAAAGGGTGGCTTCATAAGCTGGCCAAGAACCAGATTCCAGTCCCAGGCCACTGGAGGTGGTCTAATGGGACGTTTAGTCAAAAGAAGGCCTCTCATGAATCTTGCTATAAGAGGATGAGAGGAAATAGGTTGTCCATTGAGAGGCTTAAGGGATGCTGCAATAGCACTCAAATGGACTCTGATTGAATTTGTTTTAAGGCCTGCATGGGATAAATGCAGCAAATAGTCTAGTAAAGAATGCAAAGGTATTGCAAGAGGGTTGAGACCCTTCTCTGCACACCAAATGGAAAACCTTTTCCATTTAAAAGCATATGAACATCTGGTGGAAGGCTTTCTGGAAGCATGAAGGATATCCTTCACTTGCTGAGAAAGTTGTAAATCTTGAAGGTCTAGGCCTTCAGCAACCAGGCCCTGAGATGAAGAGACTGAGGATTTGGGTGCCACAAGGTTCCCTCCTCCTGGGAGAGGAGATCTGGAGCAGACCCCAGGTCTAGGGAGGGAGCTTGAGAGAGATGCAGAAGTAGAGGGTACCACACTTGGCATGGCCAAAGTGGTGCTATGAGGATCATAGTCCCTTTGTCTCTCTGAAGCTTGAACAGAGTCTTGGGGATTAGGGGAATAGGTGGAAAGGCATAGAGGAAGTCTTGCCCCCAATGAAGGAGGAAGGCATCCCTGGCCTGAACTCCCTGACATGGAATCCTGGAACAGAACCGGGGAAGTTTGGCATTCCACGGACTTGCAAACAGGTCTATGTCTGGGGTACCCCAAATCCAAAAAATTCTGGCTATCTGGTCCCCATGGAGGGACCATTCGTGCGGAAGCAGAACTCGACTGAGTCTGTCTGCCCAAGAGTTTTGAACCCCTGGAAGATATACTGCCATGAGATGGATTTGATGCTCTCTGGCGAAGGCCCACAATCTCAGAGCTTCATTGCAAAGCGACAGAGAGCCAGTTCCTCCCTGCTTGTTCACGTAGAACATGGCTACCTGGTTGTCCGTGTGGATGAGGACTGTCTTGTAGCTGAGCAGGGTGTGGAAGACTCTGAGAGCCAGAAAGATTGCTCTGAGCTCTAAGAGGTTGATATGAAGAGATGTCTCCTGTGGAGACCAGATGCCCTGGGTTGAGAGATCTTGTAGATGAGCTCCCCAACCCCTTGGAGAGACATCTGTCATAAGGGTGGCTTGAGGTAACACCTGTTGAAAGGGGGACCCCAGCAACAGATTCTGAGTGGACTTCCACCAGTGGAGGGACCAAAAAAGGCGACTGGAGGTTGCTATTTTGTCTGACAGGCAACCTGATGCCTGGGTCCATTGGGAGGAAAGGGTCCACTGAGCTGCTCTCATGTGAAGGCGAGCATAGGGAACCACATGCACCGTGGATGCCATGTGGCCTAAGAGTTGCAACATCTCTCGAGCAGTTAAATGGGATTTTAACTGAATCTGGGATGCTAACTGCACCAAGCGTAGGCAACGGGCCTGGGGAAGATAGGCCCTTGCAGTTGTGGTATCCAGTAAGGCCCCTATGTACTCTAGAGACTGAGTAGGGGTGAGATGGAATTTTGGAATGTTGATTACCAGTCCCAGATACTGAAGAACATGTCTTGTGCAGGCCAGGGAAGTCTGGGCCTCTGACTGGGTTGGAGCTCGGATGAGCCAGTCGTCCAGATATGGGAATACGAATATCCCTAGAGTGCGCAGGAATGCAGCTACTACTGCCATGCATTTTGTGAACACTCTTGGAGCAGAGGCCAGACCGAAAGGAAGCACTTTGTATTGGTAGTGCTTTCCCTGGTAAAGGAACCGAAGGAATCTTCTGTGTGTTGGATGGATGAGAACATGGGTGTACGCATCCTTGAGATCTAGAGAACAAAGCCAGTCCTGACTTTGGAGGTATGGAAGGAGAGTTCCGAGAGAAGTCATCTTGAATTTCTCCTTGCATAGAAACTTGTTCAATTCTCTGAGATCTAATATGGGTCTGTAGCCCCCGTTTTCTTTGGAATGAGGAAATAGGGGGAATAGAACCCTGAGCCCTGTTGAAGAAGGGGTACTTCTTCTATTGCCCCTTGGGCAAGAAGGGTAGAAATCTCTTGACCTAGAAGGTTGAGGAGAGATGTTGGAGAATTGAACTGTTTCACCATGGTGTGAGGAGGAAGGTTTAAGAAATGAAGTTTGTACCCTTCCTTTATGATGGAGAGGGTCCACTGTTCTGCTGTGATTTGTTCCCATCTGGGAGCAAAGTGAGCTAACCTTCCTGGGATGGTGAGAGGCTCTGGATGTTCTAGAGCCAGAAAGGCTAAGTTCTCTAGTAGAAAGTCAAAGGCCCTGAGGAGGCTGAGGCTGTTGGGCCGTAGCAGTCCTTGCAGCCTGGGTTTTGGCCTGTTTTGGTTGTTGCTGTCTCTTTGTAGCAAAACGACCTTGAGAAGAGGCCTGACCATAAGAAGAAAATTTCCCTTTCTTTGGGAAAGATCCCTTTTTGAACAACCTCTTTTTAAAAGGAGCAGTAGTAGACTTTGAAAGTCTATCTAAAGCAGAGTTTTCAGCATCCATTTGGTTGGCCTTTGCTTGCCAATCTTTGCCAAACAGGTTTTCGCCTGTACAGGGAAGGTTACCTAGACCATCCTGTACCCAGGATTCCAAATCAGAGGCTTGCAACCAAGCAACTCTGCGTGCACCTATGGCAATAGCCGAGGCTCTACTGGCCCCCTCAAAAGAGTCAAAGGCTGCACGGTTGGAAAACTTGGATACATCCTGTGCATGTTTAAGCCAGGTGATGTATTCTTCTCTCTTATCTTCTGACATAAAAGGAGATAAGGTTTGCAGATGATCTGTAACTTCTTTCAGAAACATCCCCATATAGAGACTATAGGAGTTGATTCTGGCTACAAGCATACTGGCCTAGAAGATTTTCCTGCCAAAGGCATCTAGAGTTCTGCATTCTCTTCCTGGAGGAGCAGAGGAGTGCCTTTTTGTACTCTTGATCTTTTTCATAGCAGACTCTACCACAATAGAGTGGTGAGGAAGCTGAGTCTTATGAAACCCAGGACAAGGAGGAACACGATACATGGTGTCCAACCTTCTGGAATGAGGGGAGGTGGAAAGAGGAGTCTCCCATATGCTCAACATGTGTTCAAAAAGAATCTCATGTATTGGTAAGGTAGCTGCCTCTTTAGGAGCCTTAGGATATTGTAGGATATCCAATTTTTTGGCTCTAGGTTCAGTCTCAAAGGTCACTGAGATGGACAGGCCTTTGGCCACCTCCCTAATGAAGTCCTGAAAAGACAAGTCTTCAGGAGGAGACATTCTCCTTTTTGGAGAAGAGGGTTCCTGAGGAAGGATGCCCGATGCTTCAATTGAGGCCTCTGAAGAATCAGAGTCTTCAGAGGAATCGAAGTATCGACTATCTGGATGCTCTCGGAGAGCCCGATACGGGTACCGGGAGGTATCGACATCGGGAGTAATCGGTACCGGCCCGGTACTGATGGGCATCACTGGATAGCGTACCGCTGCGGTCGATGCTGATGTCGATGCAAGTGGTACTGGTATCTGGACCGGTACCGGAATCGGTACAGGTACCGTAGGCGTTGCAGCTTGAATGAATGCCGTGATGGCACGCTGCATGGTCAGAATATTCTGATCCATTGACGCCACCAATGTCTGGATATTGGTACCGTTAGAAACTGCCGGTACCCCAGAACATTGTAACAGGTGATCGGTCGAGGCCGAGCCATCGATGTCAACCTGTGACCCCATAGGTAGTGCTTTGGAAGCCGGAGCCTCCCGCTGGGGTAATTTTGCCGGTGTGGTATCCTCAAGAGTAAGCCCGGGGACATCTTGATACTTAGAGGGAGATGAACTCTTTGAGGACCGGCCAGATTTAAGTTTGGTTACCTGAGATCCATGGGATGAAGAAGAAGCCCTGGAAGACGTCGATGCCACGGAAGCTGCATCGGAGGGAAACTGGGTACTGAGCTTAGCTTCCCGATTCTGTAACCCTCTTTTAGACATCATGGAACAGGACTCACAATCTGCAATGGAGTGGTCAGGACCTAAACATTTTAGACACCATTCATGGGTGTCAGTGACAGAAATAGTGCTACTGCACTTTGTGCATTTTTTAAACCCGGAGGCGGGTTTTTCCATGAGGGAAAAATATATCTGTAGGCCTAAGGCTCCAGAAGAAAAATGCACTGAAAAGAGTAGAAGTTTGTTGTTTTTTTTTAAAAGAAAGAAAAAGAACCGGTGGTACCGGTGCGGAATCGAAAGGGGCAGACACGCGACTAAAGAAAAATAAAAGAAAATAAGAAATTCTTCAGCGGTGACAGGAAACACGACCTGCTGGCTCCGCGGAAAAGAAGAACTGGAGAGAGGCAGTTAGGACAGGCGGGAAGGCAGCGCGCAGGTGCTGTGGGATACTCCCAAAAGCTTTCTTTCTGGACGCTGGGGAGCGTTCCCGCGCAGGCTCCGTCGGTACCGACGATACCCATATGTGAAGACTCATTCCTGCTTGTTCCTGGAGATCATGCATTTATACCTAGAAGCCCCAAAGTATGTCAATTGACGCATCCAAGACAATTGACTTACTTTGGGGCTTCTAGGTATAAATTCATTTTCCCACTAGGTGGTGCATCTGTCATTAATTTTCGATGCACATATTTGAACATCTTGACCTTGCTAACAAAGTCATGGAACATGACTGACGTTGTTCTAGCAGTGGCGCTGGTATACAACTTCGAAGATGCATTTGCGTCAATTAACGCACTTTGGGGCTTTTAGTGTTAATGTAAAAAGAGGAAGGCGATGCCAATGGGGGTGTACTATCAACCACCTGGCCAGAAAGAACAAATGGATGATGAAATGCTTAAAGAAACCAGGGAAGCTAACAAAAGTTACAATACATTAATAATAATGGGTGATTTCAATTATCCCAGTATCGACTGGGTCAGTGTCATGGTAGGACATGCTAGGGAGATAAAATTTCTAGATGAAATAAATGACTGCTTCTTGGAGCAGCTGGTTCATGAACCAACCAGAGGGGAAGCCATTTTGGACCTAGTCCTTAGAGGAACACATTATCTTGTGCAAGAGATAAGGGTGTTGGGGCCACGTGGCAATAGTAATCATAGTTATTATTCCAATATTGGACTATGGAAATTCTTTGTATCAGGGTCTGCCCATAAAATCTATATATCCTCTTCAGTTAGTGCAGAACACCACAGCACGCGTTATTACAGGCACAGCCAAATGTGAACATATCACACCCATACTCCAGCAATTGCACTGGCTACCAATAGCCGCACGGGTTAGATTTAAGACAACTATAATAATATTCAAGATTATGAATCTATTCTCAGCAGATGTTCTTCATGGATTATTGACCAAGGACTCGACTAATAGGGCTAGACGATCTAACAATATTAATAAACTCCGTTTATCTACAGGGCACCACAAAACTAAGCAATCTACCTCCAACAGAGCATTATCACTCTCAACGCCGGCCCTCTGGAACTCCCTTCCGGATGATTTAAGAGATATGAATGACATCAAGGATTTCCGCAAATCACTTACGACACTCTTATTCACGGACGTTTATCGTCAAGTTACATATGAATCCCTGCTCCTTTGACATTTGAGAAAGCTTGATGATTAACTTATGCTATATGTATGTCTTGTCTCCCCTTCCCTTATGTTCCATGTAAACCTTCAATTGTATTGTAACCTTTAGTTGTATTGTTGATCACTTTGATTGAAAGATAACGTGGTATACAAATCTGGTAAAATAATTAAATTAAATAAATAAATAAATAGCATGATCGTGTTTGATTTAATAAATGGAGGAAGGACGATAAGGAAATCCACAGTACTACCTTTTAACTTTCAAAAGGGAGACTATGATAAAATGAGGAAAATAGTTAGAAACTACAAGGAGCAGTTGCAAAGGTTAAAGATTTACATCAAGCATGGGTGTTGTTTAAAAATACTATCTTGGAAGCACAGACCAGCTGTATTCCACGCTTTAAGAAAAGTGGAAGGAAGTCCTAAAAACTGCCAGTATGATTTAAAGATAAGACTGTTGTAGCCAAAAAAGCATCTTTCAGGAAATGGAAAAAGGAAACAAATGACAAAAATGGGAAATAACATAAGCACTGGCAAGTTAACTGCAAGGCATTGATAAGGCAGGCAAAGAGAGAATTTGAAAAAAAACAAGCTTGCTGTGGAACAAAAACACATAATAAACTTTTTTCAAGAACATTTGTAGCAAAAAAACCTGTGAGAGTCAGTTGGACTATTGAATTGAGGGGTAAAAAGGTGCACTAAAAGTGGACAAGGCCATAGCGGAGAGACTGAATGAATTATTTGCTTCGACCTTTACTGAAGAAGATGTAGGGAAGTTATCCATGACTAAAATGGTATTTAAAGTTGATGCAGCAGAAGAATTGAAAGAAATATCGATAAACCGGGAAGATGTATTACCACCATTTGATAAACTGAAGAGTAACAAATCACCTGGATAGGATGGTATACATCCAAAGGTGTTGAAAGAACTAAAATATGAGATTGCAGACCTACTATTACTAATCTGTGAACTATCATTCAAATCATCAGTATGCCTGAAGATTGGAGGATAGCCAATGCAGCGCCAATTTCTAAAAAGGGTTCCAGGGGTGATCTAGGAAACTACAGACTGGTGAGTCTGACCTCAGTACTAGGAAAAATGGTAGAAACTATTATTAAAAACAAATTTGTGAACATGAACATGTAGACAGTCATGGTTTAAGGGGAGACAGCCAACATGGCTTTAGCCAGGGAAGGTTTTGTCTTACTAATCTGTTACATTTTTTTAAAGGTGTAAATAAGCAGGTAGACAAAGGTGGGTCAATATATCTGGATTTTCATAAAGCCTCTGACAAGGTCCCTCATGACAGGCTCTTGGCAAAATTAAAAAATTATGGAATAGGAGGCAGTGTACTATTGTGGATCAGGAACTGATTAAAAGATAGAAAGCAGAGGGTAGGGCTAAATGGTCAATTTTCACAATGGAGAAAAGTGAATAGTAAAGTACCCCAGAGATCTGTGCTGGGTCTGCTACTTTTTAACATATTTATAAATGACCTGAAATGGAAATAATGAGTGAAGTAATCAAATTTGCAGATGACACAAAATTATTCGAAGTTGTTAAAACCCAAGAAGATTGTGAAAAATTGCAAGAGGCAAAGCCTCAGCGTGGCATTAACTGCAGGTTTTAGGGACCATGGCGGCCGCCCTCAAGCTGGTGCCATAGGTAAGGGCACACATACAACTGCTGCAGAGAGCTCTACTATGTCGGTGGTCCCACCAGAGTCAACCCCTATACCACGTACTCCCCTGCCCATGAAGCACTAAGGAAGCTCTCAGGTGGTGGCTGAGGCTTTGCCATCTTCAGGAACAGTTGAACCTTCATTTGTAGCCCCTGCACCCATCGCTGCGGCAGGAGGACCCTGCCCACATGGGTGTCACATCGTGCTCCTAAATACTCCAGCTCCTGGGCCAGATGTAACCGACTCTTGGCTAGGATGACCACCCAACTGAGCCTCTGAAGGACCTCCACCACCCGCGTTTCTGCCCCTTTAGCTGTCATCCCTTGACTTGGCCTGGAGCCACTCATTAGGTACAGGTGCTCGAGGATTCCTTCCTTGCGGAGCACTGCCACCAACACCACCATGACGTTGGTGAAGGTACGAGGGGTGGTTGCCTGACCAAAAGGCAATGCTCGAAACTGGAAATGGCCCATCGGCACCATGAAGCAGAGAAACTGCTGATGACCTGGACGGATGGGGGAGTGCAGATATGCCTCCGAGAGGTCATAAGACCACACAACAGACAAGCAACAGGGCATTCGCTTTGTATGTCCCCACAATTTGAACTCCATGCCTGAAGCAATCAGAACTGCTCAATCAAAGACCTAAAAACCTATTAAAAACACACCTTTTCAAGGAACACTATGGACCAGATGACAATACCTAGCTATTGCTACTACACACTATCGTGAATGGACAGCCTTAGCCCCACACCCCCTTATTCAACCCCACTCACCCAAATTGCTCTTCCCCCAACTATTCCGCTATCCAATAAAAACCTTCCTCCCCCCCCCCCCCCTGTTTTTGTTGTTGTTAAACCCTTTGTTCTCCAAGTTACTTTTCCCTGTTCATCGTAAAACAATTCTACCAAGATTGTTATAATGTTTGATGCAAACCGCTTTGGACAAAGGCGGTATAGAAAAACTTATATAAATAAATAAAAAGATGTCAAGAACCCCTCGTCCCCCACTGTTCCAATGACTGACCTTAGCGCTTCCATGTGGAAATGCTTCACTTGCAGAAGCGGTTCACACCCTTGTGGTCAAGAATTGAGCGAAAAAAGGCCCCCCTTTTTTTGACTTGCACCACGAAAGAAATGGAGTATCGACCGCAGCCGCACTGGTCTCAGGGAATCAGCTTCATGGCTTTTAGCTGTAGGAGATGAGTCAAGGTCTCTTCTACCACCCCCATGCTTTGCAGGGGGACTGAACGAAGAATTGACTCACTGGCAAGCCCATACAAGAGCACTGCCCTCCCAGACCCCTTCCGGATCCCCCTGGTCAGACGTGCTCTGGGCCCAGGCAGGGTAAAAAATCCCACAGCCGACATCCCACGGGTTGCACACCCCCCCCCCCCCTTGGACCCCTTCGCTTCCTTGTGCTTTCTTGTGTCCCAAGGCTGAGGTGGCTCCAAAAAATTCTGCCTGCACATCAAAAAGGGAATTGACCCCTCTGGGCCCGGCTAACGCGAGAGGTATGAAACGCTTGAAGTCCCTCAACAGACCTTGGGATGAGGGCGAGATACGAGCTTGCTCCTGCTTATCCTCAGGCAGCTGACCTCCCTTGGACTCCCCAGTCCTTAACCAACTTGTCCAGTTCCTCCCCAAAGAGAAGCTTTCCCTTAAAAGAGAGCTTACTAAGGCGGAACTTGGAAGAGCAATCCACTGCCCAGTCCCGGAGTCACAGATAACAGAGGGCCACTACCACCGAGGCCCTGTTTTTAGAGAGAACCCTAGTGAGATCGTAATGGGTGTCTGCCAAATAGGCCGCCCCTGACTCCAATTTGGCTGCCTCCCCAGACAGGTCTGTCTCTGACCCACCCAGATACTGGACCCTTTGTGACCAGCGGAGGCAGGCTCTAGCCACCCCGGTCCTGCAGCTGGAAGCCTGCAGTGAAAGGGCGTTGATATCAAAGGCCTGCTTCAACAAGGTGTCCAACTTCCTATCCTGGACCTCCTTGAGAGCCACACTGCCTTCTACCGGGATCGTAGTCTTTTTAGTAACTGCCGACCCCACTGCGGCAACTTTAGACGATCGCAGGAGTTCGCGTTCCTGTTCAGGGAGTGGGTACAGACACGTCATGGCTCACACCCCCTTAAGACCAGCCTGCAGCAGATCCCACTCATTCTTCATTATCTGCCTGACCACCCTAAGCAGCGGAAAGACCTTTTGCATCTTCTGAATCGCCCAGAGTAGAGAGTCCCCTAGCTTCTCGTCCTCAGCCGGTAGTGAAGAGGGCATATTAAGAGCTTTAAAAGATTCCATGATGAATGCTGACAATTCCTCTCGGTGAAATACTCGTCCTGTTCCAGGATCTCTCCCTCTTCAAGTTCTTTGCCCTCCAAGTCTAGCTCCGTGTCCCAGCCTACCCCATCCGACCCCCGCAATGGAGACTGCCCTTGCCAATCTTCCGCGGCCTTAGCCTTCTTTGAGGCTACCACTCCTGGCTTGCTCTCTCCAGCATCTGCCACTCTCTTAGCACCATGCTTTGGCACCATGGGCTCCCTGCTGGCGCAAGCAGAACACCCTTTGTGCAGCAAGACAAACTCAGGTGAGAAAACCCCCTGGGACCCTCTCACCCATGCTCTGTGATGTGGAGGACCCGGGCAAGGCCAAAGGGCCAGGCATCACCTCAAGGGGCAGCAGAGTGGGATCCCCGAGTCCTGAGCTTCCGTAGATGGCGAGGGTGTCCCCTCCTGCCAGGTACCATCCTGCAAGGACTGCTCCATAGAAGAAATTTCTAGCGCATCACTGCAGCAAATCCCGGCGTCTGACATTGTCCCCCCACCGGGTCCCGCATCCCAGGCACTGCAGTCAAGCCAGCATGGGTGCCCAGTTCCATGGGCTGCTCTGCCCTGGCCCCTTACCCTATCTGAGTGCACAGGGAGAGCCCTTTGACCGGACACTAAATTAAAGGGAGTTCCTGCCGGCATGGGTGCCCTGCTCGGTTCCATAGACTGTTCTGCCCTTGCCCCTTACCCTATCTGAGTGCACAGGGAGAGCCCTTTGACCGGACACTAAAGTAAAGGGAATTCCTGCCTGAAATGTAGGCCTCTGTCTCTTTACTTTTACACATTTTTTTCAAGCTGTAAAGCAATGAAATAATGAAACAAAAAAAGGTAAGGTAGGGTCCCATTCCTCCCTGCCATACTGAGGGTGAAATCAGCAGGAAACCCCCCTCCAAAGGAGTCAGAGGCCGAGCGCGGGAGAAATAGAAAGACAGAGAGATGCTTATCTGTTTCCCACACAGCTGTCTCCCCAACACTTACCACGCAGCTGAGACCTTCTCAAGCAGGCCGGGCCGCCAGCAAGAGTAATGACTGCCTCTGCGCCCTGTTCCATAGCCCCAGACACCAGCGATTGCGAGAAAGCTGTCATCCTGTCTTCCGGTGTATCGAGCCATGCAGTCCTGCCACTTCTTACTCCTGCTCTCCTCGTGCTCAGCTTTTCGGTCAGCGTTGGCGTCAAGAAGCTCCCAGGGGGCTGGAAAGTGGTCTGTTACTCTGTGCCTATGCTGAAATCAGCAGCTCATCACCCAGTGACAGGTTTGGGAGCCGCCAGTCACCCCGGAATGGCAGACATCCCCCGATACCCCAGACCTCTGGGGGGAGGGGCGTCTTCTCAGCACTCCTGCCTTTTGTTCTTTTACTTTGTTTCTTTTTTTTTTAGCAGATTTGCAGAACTTTAACTAGAGTAAAACAAGAAAGTCTAAAGAGTCTAAAACCTAGAGCCAAATCCACCTAAGCTAAACTAAGCTCCTTATTTGTTTCTTCAGTGAGCTCAGCACCCCTGGCTCACTATCTCCTCCAGCTGCTTGGAGACTGAGCATGCTGGGGCTGGTAGACGGTGCCAGCTGTATAAATATACTGGTGTCATCAAAAAGATGACATGCTCAGTCTCCAAGCTGCTGGAAGAGGTACACTACTCCAAGGTGCGAGACTGGACTGGAGAGACGATAAGGAAATATTTTTTCACTTAACGCGTAGTCAAACTCTGGAATTCGTTACCGGAGGATGTAGTAAAAACTGTTAGTGTAGCTGGGTTTTTCCTGGAGGAAAGGTCCATAAAACAATTATTAAAGGGAACCTGGGAAATCCACCGCTTGTCCCAATACAAGCATTGTGAAACCTGTGTCTTTTGGGGAAACTGCTAGATACTTGTGACCTAGATTGGTCACTGTTGGAAACAGGATACTCGATGGACCTTAGTCTGACCCTGTATGGCATATATTATGTTCTTAAATAAGGACTCGCCTTATATGGACGCCTAAGAAGTATATCCAACATTACATTCAATACTTTCACACAAGTTATCCACAGTACTACCTTTTAACTTTCAAAAGGGAGACTATGATAAAATGAGGAAAATAGTTAAGAAAAAACTAAAAGGAGCAGTTGCAAAGGTTAAAGACTTATATCAAGCTTGGGTGTTGTTTAAAAATACTATCTTGGAAGCCCAGACCAGCTGTATTCCATGCTTAAGAAAAGTGGAAGGAAGTCCAAAAAACCGCCAGCATGGTTTAAAGGTGAGGTCAGAGAGGCTGTTGTTGCCAAAAAAGGATCTTTCAGGAAATAGATAAAAGAGCCAAATGACAAAAACTGGAAACCCACTGGCGAGTTAAATGCAAGGCATTGATAAGGCAGGCAAAGAGAGAATTTAAGAAGAAGCTTGCTGTGGAAGCAAAAAAGTGTAATAAAGACTTTTTTCAAGTACATTCGTAGCAAAAATCCTGTGAGAGAGTCAGTTGGACCATTAGATGATAGAGGAGTAAAAGGAACACTAAGAGGGGCCAAAGCCATAGTGGAGAGACTGAATGGATTCTTTGACTGAAAATGGTATTTAAAGGAAATTCTGCAGAAGAATTGAAAGAAATATTGATACACCGGGAAGATGTATTACAGCTATTTGATAAACTGAAGAGTAGCAATCACCTGGACCGGATGGTATACATCCAAGGGTGTTGAAAGAGCTGAAATATGAGATTGCAGACCTGCTATTTTTAATTTGTGAACTATCATTAAAATCATCTATAATACCTGAAGACTGGAGGATGACCAATGTAATGCCAATTTTTAAAAAGGGTTCCAGGGGTGATCTGGGAAACTACAGACCGGTGAGCCTGACGTCAGTTCCAGGAAAAATGATAGAAACCATCATAAAGAACAAAATTACTGAACATGTAGAGAGTCATGGCTTAATGGGAGACAGCCAACATGGCTTTAGACAAGGAAGATCTTGTCTTACTAATCTGTTATGTTTTTTTGAAGGTGTGAATAAAGAGGTACACAAAGGTGAGTCAGTTGATATAGTGTACCTGGACTTTCAGAATGCCTTTGACAAGGTCCCTCATCAGAGGCTTTTGGCAAAACTAAAAGACATGGGATAGGAGGCAGTGTACTATTGTGGATCAGGAATTGGTTAAAAGATAGAAAGCAGAGGGTAAGGCTAAATGGCCAATTTTCCCAATAGAGAAAGGTCAGAGTACCCAGGGATCTGTGCTGGGTCTGCTGCTTTTTGACATATTCATAATGACCTGGAAAAGGGAATAACGAGTGAGGTTATCACATTTACAGATGACACAAAACTATTTAAAGTTGTTAAAAGCCATGAGGATTGTGGAAAATTGCAAGAGGATCTTGATAAATTGGAAGACTGGGCATCAAAATGGCAGATAAAACATAATGTGGACAAGTGCAAAGTTATGCACCTAGGAAAGAACAACCCAAACTATGGTTACACGATGCAAGGTTCCACATTAAGAACCACCACTCAGGAAAAAGATTTAGGCATCATTGTGGATAATATGTTAAAACCTTCCGCCCAGTGTGCAGTGGCGGCCAGGACAGAAAATAGAATGCTAGGTATCATAAGGAAAGGAAAGGAAAGGAAAATAAAACAAAGGATATTATAATGCCTCTGTATTGTTCTGTGGTGTGACCACACCTTGAATATTGTGTGCAATTCTGGTCGCCGTATCTTAAGGATATAGCATTATTAGAAAAGGTACAGAGAAGAGCCACCAAAATGTTAAAGGAGATG
Source organism: Ichthyophis bannanicus (assembly GCA_033557465.1). Taxonomy (NCBI): domain Eukaryota; kingdom Metazoa; phylum Chordata; class Amphibia; order Gymnophiona; family Ichthyophiidae; genus Ichthyophis; species Ichthyophis bannanicus. The sequence continues at coordinate 707,010,924 of CM066031.1, forward strand.
GAAGGAAACCCCTATGAGGAGAAGCTTAAAAGGTTAGGGCTCTTCAACCTGGAAAAGAGACAGCTGAGGGAGATATGATAGAGGTCTATTAATTAATGAACGGAGTGGAACGGATAAACATAGATCGATTGTTTACATTATCAGAACATAGAAAGACTAGGGAACATGCAATGAAGCTACAGGGTAACCTATGTAAGACTAATAAAAGAAAATATTTTTTCACTCAATGTGTAATCAAACTCTAGAATTTGTTACCGGAGGATGTAGTAAAAGCTGTTAGTGTAGCTGGGTTTAAAAAAAGGCTTGGACAAGTTCCTGGGAGGAAAGGTCCATAAACCATTATTAAAAGGGACCCAGGATATTACTGCTTGACCCAATACAAGCACTGTGGAACCTGTGTCTTTTGGGGAAACTGATAGGAACTTATGACCTAAATTGGCCACTGTTGGAAACCGGATACTGGGCTTGATGGACCTTGGTCTGACCCAATATGGCATATCTTATGTTCTTATATGTTATGTTTATTTATTTATTTATTTATTTATTACAGTTGCTTATATACCGCACTATTCGGTATCAGCGCGGTTTACAGTATAACAAAGTGACCAATACACACATTCTGTTTGGTTTTACATCGAACAGGAATATAAACTTGGATAACAGGGGCTGAACTATATACATGAACTATTTACATGAAATATGCTATATACATGAGGTAAAATTCCTATAACATTGTTGAATTGCACAATAAATGATGAATCCGTTTTGAATACTTTGAATGTTCTTATGAGTTGAAACACCATGAAACTATTTTCAGTAAATATGATGAATGTTTGCAGGGTTGTGAGAGAGAAGTTTTCCACTTTTCACTCCTATTAGTACCTTCATAAAAGGTAATGCTTCCTTACAAAGGAAGACAGTCATTTTGGAAACCGCCTCAACTGATATGGTTGATAGAGGTTTCAAGTATATCCTGGAGGCCTTACTTCTCATTGTTAGGGAATATCATGTCCCTACCTTGAAATGTAAGGTTGATACTGAATCTGGTGCAATGGATACTTTGCTATGTATAGGTAGCCTTGATTTTATGGCTATTTTGCCTCCTCAGAAGATGACATTACTAGATCTACACCCTTTCAGCGACACTCACTCTGCAGCTAAATAGCAACAGAGTGCTGGGTCTGTTTTTTTCATAATAAAGATCAGTTCTTTTTTTTTATTATCAAAAGATCAGACTATATCCTGCTAGAGGAACAATGATGTTAACAATCTGTAGAACTGGCTTTCTTCCCCTCTGCACAAATGAAACTTCCCAGTACCTTTAGGGCCAGAATAGGTATGGGATGCATGAAGATTGCTGCAGCTTAAGAATAATTTAAAAAATTACAGGGTGGTCCTGTTCGGGCAACACCTTCACGTTCCACATTATTTTATTATAAAGATTTGCTCAACTGCCATTTGAACTAAGATACAACATGGTTTACAATCTACAAATAAAAAATATCAACTCAGAAATAAAATTAAACAAGCAGAATCTCATAACTTCTCCACCACAGGGACCCTGGCTCGTATGCCTGTTGAAAGAACCAAGTTTTTAGATCTCTTAAATTTTGAAAGAGAATGCTCATAGATTGAGTGATACAGAATTCCAGAGGGAAGGGGCTAAAAAAATACAAATGATGAGTTGTGACACAAGAGAGGAAAGGCCTGAGAAGAGCGAAGCCTCCAAGAGGGCTAATCTGTACAGTAGAAGAGCCGTTCACAGTATAGTGCTCCATGTGCAAGTGTAAGAATCTGAAACTTAACACAGTAGGCGACTGGGAGCCAATACTGCAAAGCCAACAGTGGAGAAACACTGTTAAACCATCTTGCTTCTACCAAGAACATAACAACAGTACTGGGTAATATCAATAGTCCATTAAGCCCGGTATTTTGTTTCCAACCATGGCAAATCCAGGTCACCAGTACCTAGAATGCTCCCAAAATGTAGCACGATTCTCTGTTGCTTACCTCCAGGGATATGAGCAGTGGCTTTCTCAGGTCCATCTTTTTTACGGTTTATGGACTCCAGGAACTGGTCCAGTCCTTTTTTAAACTCAGGAGCTTTACGCTATGCTCGGGTCGGGACTGGTTGGAGATGTTTAAAGTTCACCAAAGACAACCCATTATAAAGGGTATTACAGTAATGAACTTTGAAATAACAAGGGCACAGAGCAGCAATTTAAGGTCAGAACTATCCAAGCAAGCTTTCATCGCTTTAATCCAGTGGATGGCCATATAAAAGATCTTACTACTGCATCGATTTGAGGCCTCAAAGAGAGGAAAGAATCTAAAAAACCAAAAAAAACCCCTGAACAAATATTTAAAAAGAAGCACTTCCTCTTAATGTGGGCTTTATTAATGTTTGCTTCTTATATTCTTTTTTCCTTTGATGTTTTCCTAATTTTGTTGTAAGATGGCATATCTATTTCTTTGCATTATCTTGTATAATGTATTTTGTTAAAACCTAATAAAAAAAAAGAAGCACTTCCTGAATAGAAGGGTAAAACCTAAGATCTGCTAAACCAGATTGACTAACTCTACTTCTCGGATAAGCGCCCATCAGAGAAATATCTAATGAGAGAGGCTTAACTGTAGCTAAAGTCAGAAGGTTATCAGAATACACCCAGCATAAAGAGCCAAGCAAATGATTTTCCTATCACCATCAATACTAATACTAAAAAATAAGACTAATAGGAAAAAAGTTCACTTATACAGTATTACATCCATTGTAAATGAATCTCATAACTGCTTGATTAAAGTAAACCATAAATACCCCATTAGCTACAAATAAATGCTATTTCTAATCAATAAAATCATCAACCTTTTCTCTTATTTTTAATCTTAATACAAATAATAAATTCAATTCCTTCAAAACACAGCTAATAAAGTACTTAAATGAATACTAAATCAAAAATACTGATCCAAATTAATTTACATAAAGAAATGAAGAGATGAGTTCAAGACAAAAGCCATGTCAAGAGTCCAACTGGCTATTGCCTACCAACCAGCTTCATCATCGTCCCCCAGACCATTTCAGATGGAGAAGAAATGTGATCTCTATGTTTTGCTCTATTCAGAATTTTTGGACCAGCATTTTGAACTAATTGAAGTCTTTTAAGATTATAAGTGGGAATACCAACAGGAAGAGAGTTACAGAAATCCAATTTACTAACAATGAAAGCATGAATTAATATGTTGAGATGTTTATTATTGACGCAATGATGCGGAGAGTAGACCAGTCATAGGGAGGAAAGAGTTCCTGACTACCATAGAAGTATGGGACTGGAAAGACAAAGAGGAATCTAACATAACCCAAAGTGAATGAATATTATGCTGCCCTATGGATGCCCTAGTGGATGAGCAGGGCAACGCTGCCTTTGGCAGGGCGGTCTTAGCCACAGCCGCCCTCCCCGACACCTGATCACAGGCCCAAGGGACTCTGACTTATGTGTCATGCGATACTGTTTTATACGATTCTTTTATGTTGTAGTGTGTTATGCGATACTGTTTGATACGGTCTTGTTATGTTGTAGTGTGCTGTAGTGAGTAACTCAGCTTTCTCAGCTCTTAGGGTGCTGTGAATTTTCATACGGTGCTGTAACCCCGCACTGGCTCAACCTGTTGGGCAATGCTGCTATGTTTGCACGATAATTGCATGTTTGCACGACCTCTGATGTTTACACAATATGTGCATCTTTGCACAATGGGTGATCGATCTTTGCTAGTCTGCACATGTTCACTGTCTCCCACACGTGATTGTTTTTTTGCACAGTGCCTGTTATGCCATTAAATCTGACTTGTTTGCATCCAAATGGAATGAATCGGCTTTTCTTGCATACAAATGAATCTGCCCCCCTCCCCTCTACTGAATGTGTAGCTTGAGAGGCACCACTTGTGGCTGACTCATCCTGCTTGTCCTGGGAGAAAGCTGAGTTACTTACCTGTAACATGAGTTCTCCAGGGACAGCAGGATAAGTCAGCCACACATTCCCACCCACCTCCCCGGGAGGGGGGGGGGGGAGAGGAGGCCGTTTCACGGCTTCTGCCGCCTTCTAGCTCCTGGCAGCGCCTCAGCTGGGGAAAGTCTGGCTAGCTAGGGGCGGTTCTAGAGGTGGGGCTACTAGCCATGCCCAGAGGGCCTAAAAGCCTTCTGGGCTACTGAGAGTACTTCAGTCTATGGCGCCGTCAGATGACATCACCACCACTTGTGGCTGACTCCTCCTACTTGTCCTGGGAGAACCCAAAGGTTCATACAGAGCTGCCTTAACCATTAAGCAAACAACCAGAAGCTGCAGCAGTCAAAGCAAACAAACAGAGAAAAAGGTCCTGATAGTCATATGAGTTTACCTGCTTACAGAGAGGGAGGGCAACTTTCAAACTAGAGTAAAATAGCTTTTGAAACTACTTCCATTACGCACCACAAAACATAGTTTAATATTTAAATTTATAATGACCATTGGGACATTTTTACAGGATCATTCTGGGCCAGGTAGCATGGGTTGATCACATGAGCTTTTAGTTTACTTATCAAACAGTGGTATGGAGCCTGACAGTTCACTGAAAGAGGCACATGGCTGAAGGTTCATCTGTCCTTGCACCAGCCATTAGGCAAGGGCGGCAGTTTCTGAGGGTCAGAAAAGAGCATCAGCACTCAAAGCAAAATAGATCCGGCCAGTCCCACAAACTCCAAGCCGTCAGCACACTCTTACCTGCAGGGAGAGCAGGCACACATACATACAAAGGAAAGTTACATACAACTATGATGCCCGATTATACATTTTTACAGGATTGTTGTGGGACGGTTTCTGTTGGGATGATCACAACTCTTGAGTTTAATCATCAAAATCTAAGAGGGGAAGGGGGGGAATCATTAGAAGGCTGAAGGTTTGCCAGGGCCCCTAGTACCTTTGCACTGACCCTGCCCATAGGTATTCTTGATCCAACTGTACATTCTAGGGGGCAGGGCTGAGCCGAGCTGGGTTGGGTTGGGAGGGGTAGGAGTTCCCGGTATATTTCAAAACGCCCGGTCTAGGTAATATTCAGTAATTACAAAAGTTAAAAAAACTCAGTAGCAGCCCTTCTGGAGTTATGAGTGCCCACATACACATATATGCTTAAACTATTTTATACCTATAGATAAATATTATAACATTTCTCCTCTCTTTTCGGTAAAGAAGTTAATTGTACATCCCCTACCAGGATCGAGAAGACTGCATCAGAGCGGTACACAGGAGAAGCGAAGTCCTGTGCCTCTGAGGTGATCATGGGCCACTACCTCAACATCAGGGGCATCTGCAAATCTTATTCAGGACCAGATTATGGCCAGCAATAACTGTAACCACGTATCACCACCTACAACGCGATGCCCATTTGTGCTGTTGTCGTAGTGGTACCGAGTACGGCACCTTTTTCTTTGCCTGCTAAACGTCTTCAGATGCTGCCAGTACTAACTTTAGCCATCCGAAGAGCCACTGCAGGTTGTCCGGGTCTGAGCGAGAGCTGTACGTACCCGCACACAGGCCGACGCCGCTCCATTCCGCTCGGAGGTTCCCGGAGGCTTCCCGGGCGCCGACCAGTAGCAGCAGCAGCAGCAGCAGCAAACCGCCGGCGCCCCTCATCGCCGAAATCTGCCTGCCAGGAAGCCTTAGCCAGGGGCCGGCCTTGCGCAGCTGCCTGAGGAAGTGGGGGGCGGGTGGATGCTGCTGACTGTACCGGGCCGGCGGCTCTTCCTCTTCCGAAGTTGTCGTCTTGCGGCGATCAAGCCCTGGTGCAAGGAGCCTGAGAGAAGCAGTTGCAACGGGCGCGTGCAGGATCGAGGCAGCTCAGGCTAGGCATGTGCCTAGGGCCCACATGTTTAGGAGAGTGCCTTTTAGGTGTGCTAATTCAGATTTTAAGCCCTGAGAAGTCGGCTGTTAGCAGAACGCAGAGTGATTGTGGGAGGAGGCGACTAGGCGCAATTTACCTGCGTTCAGGGCCGGCCCTAGGTTCAAGATGTTGGCACCCTAGGCAAAGTGTAAGCCTTATCTCCCCTTGATCTCAGAATCTATTGTTTAGCATTGAATGCCCTGTTCTTTGACACCCCGAACCCTCCCAAGCTATCACCTAGGTTGCCTAATGGTTGGGCCAGCCCTGACTGCAGTGATCGTCACAGTTTTTCAAGGGAGGCAGTTTTTGGCAAGGAAAAAAAAAGCTTCAGTGTGAGAGCTACGACCATCGCTAACCAAAGTGACCGGACAAGGGGAGTTTTCTTTCAGGGCCAAAGCTAGCTTGCAGTATTCAGTGGACTGCTCAAGTCCATCCACGATGTAACTAAACTAAAACAGATAAAGAAGTGAAAACCGAGATCTCGTAATTTCCACTTAAAATACTCCCCCCTCCCATCCAGTTGGTTTTTGTTTTGGCTGTTTGGACAGCAGGGGCGGCCAAAGGTGGGTGCGGGCCATGTGCGGAGACTCGGTGCGGGCCTCATTTGCATAATGTTACCATGCACTAACTTTTAGTAAACATGTCTCTTAATGAGTGTATGGATAAAGAAAGACTAAAAGATTTCTACATTACTATGATCCAGTGCCAACCGCCAGGCACATTAGGAACTACTACAAACACTGCCCATTTAGAACCCATAGCAAACCCGCCGTATCGTAACAGCACTACCAGGACTCACAAAGCACCAGACCCTACCTATCAAAATGCAACACTGCAAATATTAAACCAATACATTTCAGAGAATAACAATACATGACCTACTCGGGAAAGAGAACAAGTGACATTGTCAAATAGGAATTACATAAACAGAATACCTCACCTTAGTTACACATGCAGAACATAGACCATCACCAAACAAAGAATCACAATTTAGAAACAGGAAGACAATAATTAAACTGGGAGCCCCAAAAGCCAAACTTGGAATGTACAACAACACTGTAGAAATAAAACTATAAATTAATTTCCTCTTGTACTAAACAAAGCGCAGACGTTAATGATGCACATTTCCCAGAGCTCAATCTCCTGTATTAATCACTCCACTCCCTAGTCAAAACGTGAAATATTGCCGTTCTCACTGCGGTGTTTCCAATCTTTAACTCTAACCCAAACATGTGAACCAGTTCAACCACACATTTTTTCTCCAAACTCTTTCCTTCTTTCTTAAGTTTCAACTGCAAACAAAGTGCATGGGAGGTCTCAGACTTTTGGGCACTCAATTGTAGACAGTAAACTTATCTAACATAGTGCCAATTAGCATCAATGACCTTCCCAACAACTTTGGAAAACTGCAATACTGACTATAACATTTACTTTAACTTGTAATTATATGCTTAACTTTCAGTGCTCCCCAACGCCAACCTCTTTTGCGTTTCACTCCTTCCGGGTTTCTTCAGGGGGTCTCACAGCTACAAAAATCAAAAAATAATAAATCAGTCTTGTACACATTAACTAGTTAAAAACATCTCCTTAAAAATGTATTTGATCAATCCTTCAAAACCTTCACATACCGTATAAAACCAATGCTGCAGACGCATTTCTCCTTGGGATTTGCTGAATCAATTCGTGTTCAAAAAAACGAGTCAGTATTGTGGTTTTCCAAAGTTGCTGGGAAGGTCATTGATGCTAATTGGAACTATATTAAATAAGTTTAACATCTACAATTGAGTGCCCAAAAGTCTGAGACCTCCCATGCATTTTGTTTGCAGTTGAAACTTAAGAAAGAAGGAAAGAGTTTGGAGAACAAATGTGTGGTTGAACTGATTCACAGCATGTTTGGGTTAGAGTAAAAGATTGGAAACACTGCATTGAGAACGACAATATTTTACGTTTTGACTAGAGATTGGAGTGGAGTGATTAATACAGGAGACTGGGTACAATACGTCACTCTAATAAATGACCAAACGTTATTGTAACATTTCCCAGAGCTGACATATTCCAGTTAATAAATTCAAAATAAAGAGATATTTTTCTACCTTTTGTGCATTTTTTTCAGTTGCAATTGCTCCAGCCACTTTCTTCTAGTTTGTTTGTGTCTTCTGCTAACTCTCCATCGTCTGCTGTCCATTTGTCCTTTCTTCTCTCTTCTAGTTTTTTTCCATTCTCTATCTACATCTGTTAGTAGTATAATGGGTACACTACTCGTCAAACTGATTGACAGGTGAGATAAGGATGACATGAGCCAATCAGTGTTCACTTCCGGTGTATGTCCCGCCTTAGGCCACGCCCTCTCATAGAAGTGAATTGTGATCTAGCTCCACCCACTCCCACCCCCAGGCGTGGCCACAGCCCCCCACTTTGACACGCCCCCACCCCCAAGGATGACACCATCCAGTCAGCACCCACTTCCAGGTTTGTGCCACACCCACGCCCCGCCCCAGAATGTTGGCATTAGCCAATCAGTAACCACTTCCGGGGTATGTGTCACACCCACAGCCTCCCACCCTCAACCACGCCCCTGCCTACATCATCGGAAATGTCATCGGAAAAGAACAGTGTCGCTTTTTGCTGACATCAGCGGAAGCAGAGTGACTGACTCCGGAAATGTGTTTTGCTTCTGGTTAATGCTGACATCTGCAAAAAAGCAGGAACCCTGGAAAACAAAAAATGCTTTTCTCTCCCCACACTGCCCCAGTTCTTTTTTCTCACAAAGCAGTGCAATGCCTTTATTGCAGGCTATTTAGAACTGATTCTTAACACAGCACATGGGTATACAGGCTTTTCACAGAGGCACAACCCCCTTTGGTATAGAAGCTTTTTCTTTCCAAATGCAATTAGCACATCTTTTGTTAGAGAAACCAGTGCTGTCCATGTTATAGAATTTTGCTTTTAAGACCTCATGGTTAGAGAGAAGTATTCTGGCAACAATGTAGTTCAGACTGAAATACAGAGAGAGAGAGACCTGAGTTCAAATCCCACTACTACAGCTATTTTTTTTAGTGTCTTTGAGAAAAAAAAACAATACAGAGAGACAAGTCTGGACATGCTTTTACTAGGAATGCTTCTAGGATATGGCAACATGTGATTGGTTGAAACAAGAGACTTGTTCTGAGCATGCTTCTAGGATATGGCAACACGTGATTGGTTGAAACAAGAGACTTGTTCTGAGCATGCTTCTAGGATATGGCAACACGTGATTGGTTGAAACAAGAGACTTGTTCTGAGCATGCTTCTAGGATATGGCAACACGTGATTGGTTGAAACAAGAGACTTGTTCTGAGCATGCTTCTAGGATATGGCAACACGTGATTGGTTGAAACAAGAGACTTGTTCTGAGCATGCTTCTAGGATATGGTAAAACGTGATTGGTTGAAACAAGAGATTTGTTTTGAGCATGCGCCAGGTGTTCTGAGCATGCTCCTGGTGTAAGGCTATATGTCCTGTGTGGGGGAACATTTTAACACAGAGATTCAAAAAGAAAAAAATGGCTCTTTTTGGTACACCAAGCAGAATTTCCAACAGGGCACACAACATTAATTACTTTCTTAAGGATCGTGATGCCGCAGCAGAGGGGTACCCACCGATTGAAAATCCATTTGAACAACAGGAGAGTCCGGCAGAGCCTGAACATGAATTATCAGGGGTTGGTTATTTACCAGATGCCTAAATATTATTTGATTTTCAAGAAGAAATAAACATTCTCTTACAAACCGAAGACAGCAAAGACAGTTAAAAGGTATGTCATGTGTTTTTAATTTTCCAGCAGCTATGCTCTTCATAATGTGCCTCAACCTTTAATCTTTTTTATTTTAGGCCAAGAAGATGCTACAAAACAAGATGACCAGCCTAACCAACAGACGGTACCTTACAGAAAGCCAAAAGACAAGCAGAATAGTGAGTATTCAGGCTTTATCCCCCGCCTAGATTTTAAGGCCGCTGTAAAAGAAAAAAAAGTATTAGCCACTACGTTTTCTTTTTCAGATCGAGAAAATGTTAGAAAATCAGCGACTATGGGGGAGAAGCCTAACAGGAAAAGAACATACAGCAAAAGTTTTTCTGACGGTGAATCTACACATGCCGATACAGAAGAGCAATCAGCTGCGTACCGAAAGCCAAAAGACAAGCAAAATAGTAAGTATACAGGTTTTATCCAGCTCCTAACTTTTAAGGCCACTGTAAAAGAAAAAAAAAGTATTAGTCCCTACGTTTTCTTTTTCAGATCGAGAAAATGTTAGAAAATCCGCCACTATGGGAGAGAAGTCTAATAGGAAAAGATCACACAGCGAACGTTTTTCTGACGGTGAATCTACACAAACCGATACAGAATACAGAGAGCGTGGTGAAAGCCGTGTCTTTGATCGCAGTGTTTCAGAGGACAGAACAAATAATCTTGCATTAGGCCCCGCTGAAGAATCAGAACCAGTTATCTATGTTCAGTTTGTGAAAAGGTGGGATTGTAAATTGGACAAGTTTAAAGGTGTAATTTATTCAGAGGAATTTCAGTTTATTAATTTAGACAGGGTAACATCATTATCTGAGGCTCAATTAGCCATTCGGCAAGGTATTCAGCATATTCTGGATGAGGTTAGCAGCAGAGTTTCACCCGGTGATTATGTACAGGTGCATCTACATTCATCTCTTTTTCACAATTCCTTGTATTCTGGAAAGTTAAACCCAGAAGCATTAGATGCTGACAATTTCTTAAATCAGATCGCTAAACTCCTTCAGAGTCACAGAGAAATCCAGGTTTGTGATATATTCCGTGTTGTTGTACTTATCATAAGAAATCGGGGGTGGAGGAGCTCGTAGGGGGTCTTAAAGACTATACCGTTTAGCCAAATTATTCATAAGAAAAGGCTGTATTTGATAGACTTGAATAACACTGATAATAACTGTTTTGCAGGTAGCCTCACAGCCCTCAAGTCTATCAAATACAGCCTTTTCTTATGAATAATTTGGCTAAACGGTATAGTCTTTAAGACCCCCTATGAGCTCCTCCACCCCCGATTTCTGCCTGGTGCCAAAATCCAAGATGTTACGGAGAGTTTGCCGAGACTCATCAAGCCCACTGACTATTACCCAATGTTGCTAATCCATGTTGGAACAAATGATACTGCCAGGTATACCTCGGAACGTTTCAAAAGTGACTTCATGGCTCTGGGACAGAGGGTGAAGCAGTTAGGTGCACAGGTGGTGTTCTCTTCAATCCTCCCTGTTGAGGATAAAGGCCAAGGCAGAGAGGCTCACATCCTGGAGATGAATGCATGGCTGCGTGGATGGTGTCATCAAGAACGTTTTGGTTTCCTAGACCATGGGATGCTGTTCCAAGGGTTGCAGAGCAGAGATGGCATCCATCTGTCCAAGAAAGGTCAACGCATCTTCGGTAGTAGACTGGCTAATCTACTGAAGAGGGCTTTAAACTAGATTCGTTGGGGATGGGTGAAGAAAGCCCCCAGGTAAGTGAAAGCCCCCAGGTAGGTGATACATTAAATCCCTTTATGGAAATGGGTAACAGGGGTAACATATGGAAAGCAGTGTGTATTAATGCCCGTAGCATGGGAAATAAGATCCCTGAAGTTGAAGCTTTGGTGGAAGTGGCTGACTTGGATTTAGTGGCAGTTACAGAAACATGGTTCACAGAAAACCATGACTGGGATGTAACTATACCTGGCTATACTTTATTCAGAAAGGACAGGGTAGGAAGAAGGGGAGGAGGAGTGGCACTATATGTAAAAACTACTATTAAAGCTTTGGAATTACAGAGCTTAAAAGGGAGAGAGGAGGCATTGTGGGTTAAACTAGAAAGAGGGAAAGAGAAATCTATTTGCATTGGTGTGATATACAGACCTCCCTCACAAGAGGAAGAGGTGGACAGAGAGTTAATTGAAGACATACGCAGCATTGCTAGGAAAGGGGAAGTGCTACTGATAGGAGATTTCAATATGCCAGATGTTGATTGGCACATTCCTGCTGCAGTATCATCTAGAAGTAAGGAGATCCTGGATTCTCTACAGGGAGAACTATTCAGGCAATTGGTAACAGACCCCACACGTGAAGGGGCCATACTGGACTTGGTGCTTACCAATGGTGAAAGTGTTTCTGATGTTGTAGTGGGAGATCATTTTGCATCCAGTGATCACCAGATGGTGTGGTTCAGTATTAGGACTAGGGCTGTTAGAATCCATTCCAAGGTGAGGATCTTAGACTTTAGGAAGACTAACTTTGCGAAGATGGGCCAATACCTCAGGGAGTCGTTAGTGGGATGGGAACAGCTGGGGGATGTAGAAAAACAGTGGGCAAAACTGAAAGGGGGTATTTTAAGGGCAACCAACCTTTTTGTTAAAATGGTAAATAAAGGCAAAAGGAAAAGGAGACCGCTATGGTTTTCGAAGGAAGTAGCTGAAAAAGTGAAAAAAAAGAGGGAGGTCTTCATGAAATACAAGAGATCACAGAGAGAGGAAGACAGGCATCTGTATTTGGAAAAACTTAGAGAAGCTAGCAAAGTAGTCAAGAAGGCAAAGATTCAAAAGGAGGAGGAAATAGCCAATGCAATAAAATGGGGGGATAAGACATTTTTCAGATATATTAGTGAGAAGAGGAAGGGCAAAAGTGGTATTGTCAGACTCAAGGGTGCAGGGGGGGAGTATGTAGAAGCTGATAAGGATAAAGCGGAATTGCTTAACAAATATTTTTGTTCTGTGTTAACAGATGAAGAACCAGGAGCAGGACCTCAGAAAACACCCACAAATAAGAACAGAAGCGAGGGACATCTTGAACAATTTTCAGAAGACTGTGTTCGTGAGAAACTAGCTCAACTTAAAGTAGACAAAGCGATGGGACCGGATGGGATACACTCTAGAATACTGAGGGAATTTGGGGACGTTCTAGCAACTCCACTGACTGACCTTTTCAATGCCTCGTTGGAGTCGGGAGTGGTGCCAAAGGACTGGAGAGAGGCTCATGTGGTGCCTTTACACAAAAGCGGAAGTAAGGATGTGGTTGAAAACTACAGGCTGGTTAGTTTAACTTCGGTGGTGAGTAAATTATTGGAAACGCTGTTGAAAGAGAAAATAGTGAGGTTTCTGGAGTCCAGCGGATTACAGGATCCGAGGCAGCATGGATTCACCAGAGGCAGGTCTTGTCAGACAAATCTGATTGATTTCTTTGACTGGGTGACCAGGGAGTTGGACCGAGGGAGAGCTCTAGATGTGGTGTATTTAGATTTCAGTAAAGCCTTTGACACTGTTCCTTCCAGGCGACTTATAAACAAACTGAGCACCCTAGGGATGGACCCTAAAGTTACTGCTTGGGTTAGAAATTGGTTGGGTGGGAGGCAACAAAGAGTACAAGTAAATGGAGCTCACTCTGAGGAGAAGGATGTTACCAGTGGTGTGCCCCAGGGATCTGTCCTTGGTCCGATTCTTTTTAACATCTTTGTTAGTGATATAGCGGAAGGGCTGTCGGGTAAGGTTTGCCTCTTTGCAGATGATACCAAAATCTGCAATAGAGTAGACACCCAGGAAGGTGTAGATAACATGAGGAGGGATCTAGCTAAGCTTGAAGAATGGTCTAGAATTTGGCAGCTGGGATTTAATGTTAAAAAATGTAAGGTCATGCATTTGGGCTGCAGCAATCCAAGGGAGCAATACAGTATAGGAGGTAAAGTACTTTTGTCCACTAAGGAAGAGCGGGACCTAGGCGTGGTTGTGTCTGATGATCTTAAAGTAGCTAAACAGGTAGAAAAGGCGACGGCAAAAGCTAGAAGGATGCTTGGGTGCATACGGAGAGGAATGGCTAGCAGAAAAAAGGAGGTGATAATGCCTTTGTATAAGTCTTTGGTGCGACCTCATTTGGAGTATGGTGTGCAATTCTGGAGACCGCACCTTCAAAAGGATGTGAACAGGATGGAGTCGGTGCAGAGGGTTGCTACTAAAATGATTAATGGGCTTCATTATAAAGCATATGAGGACAGACTTAAGGATCTTAATATATACACCTTAGAGGAAAGGCGGGATAGAGGTGATATGATTGAGATGTTTAAATACCTCCGTGGCATAAATGTTCAGGGAGAGAGCCTCTTTCAATTGAAAGCAAGTTCTGCTACGAGGGGACATGGGATGAGGGTGAAGGGAGATAGATTCAGGAGTGATATGCGGAAATATTTCTTTACAGAAAGAGTAGTGGATCCATGGAATAGTCTCCCAGTGGAGGTGGTAGAGATGAGGACAGTAACTGAATTCAAAAAAGCATGGGACCAACACAGAGGATCTCTAAAGGTAAAAAGTGGACTGTTGTAGTTGTTGTTATGGAAGGACAGACTAGATAGGCCATGTGGTCTTTTTCTGTCATCATGTTTCTATGTTTCTAAGTGGATCTTCAAACTCAATGCCGTCCAACCAGCGGGGTTAAATGAATCCCAGGACTGGATGTCAGCTCTATAGTTTCCACCTATGCATAATCCCATTGGTAGTTTGAAGACAGTTTGTTTCCTGTTGGTTTAAATTATGATCGAGCTGCCAGGACTTTCATTTCCATCTAGCCACATTTTCATTGGTTGTTCATGTGGTGGCTGCAATCATGCATGAACCTTAGTGAGGACTGGTTCTGTTAACTGAGTGTTTGTCTAAGCCACGCCCCCTTTCTTTAACTTAAAAATCTGAATCTTTCGGGTTTGATATCTTGTTAGGGGTGCATTTCACTCTGCTTCTTTCTGGAGTTTGTCCTGGTGCAGCCTTAAAGGAAGGCGAAACTCGAGTCGACAACCAGATAATTATACAGCAGAGACAATTTTACAAGGAGCTCTGAGGATTGGGCATTTTGCGTTTCCATCATAACCAGCTAAGTTGTTTTGATTCTTTTAAATGCATTTATAAAAATTCAAAAAACTGGTTGGCAGGCCTATGATTGATAAAGTGGGGGTTATTATTCAGGAACCTGCTTGTGTTTTACAGTACTTATTGTTTCTGTTTCCCCGTTTCACTGAGGCCTTTCCCTTTACCTCTGAGTTTTGGTGTTGGTTCACTTACGTACTGCAAAGTATTGCTATTGGTGTTTGGTTAGTTTGCACTCACCAGTTTTGCCCCTTTATTGTTTTAATGTTTCTTTATATAATTTTTTCACTTAGGCTTTCATGCATCTTTGATTTCTACAGTTAGTGAGGGAGCCTTTGGGACGTTTTTGAGGTTAGTGCTTTTTTTCAGACATTCTGGCTTTGATGTCCCAGATTTGCACTTGGGCATCCCTTTGTGAAGTGTGCCTCCTAGACAGTTTCCACCCCAAGCTACTCAGTTTCTTTATGAGTCCCCTCCTATGCAAAACACTTCTGAAACTATTGCTAAATTAAACAACAAACTCAGTCCTTTTTGTAAGGTTTAGGTAGTGTAAGTCATCCATACTATGCGACTGAGCTTTGAATGGCACTGATTGTAGACATACAGTCTGTTTGATGGCTTACGGCAAGAGCACAGAGCTCTGCAGAGGAAACATTTCTGCCAGGAAAGGGAGTTATGAAAGATTTATAAGAGGTCATGGCTGCCTAACACCAAGGCGAGCGGCACAAGTGCCAGTCCTGATAAAGATGCTATTCACGATTATCCTGAGCTACTGAATAAAATCAGCAAAGGACGGAGGAAGGTGTTGTACAGACCAGAACAAGTTTTCAGTGCTGATGAGACTGGCCTTTCTTGGATGTAAATGCCAGGCAGAACCTTTGCTGTAAGGGAAGAAAGTCTTCACTAGGTTTTAAAACTGCTGAAGGTCGCTTCACACTTCTGGGAGGTAATGCTGCAGGTCGTTTTAAACTGAAATGTTATTCTGAAAATCCACAGGCTACAAAGAGCTATGCAAAGCCAAATTTAATAGTAATTTAGAGATCAAATAGGAAAGCCTGGGTGACTGTTCACATTTTTTTAGGCATACACTCACAACATTTAAAGTCCTGAAATCAAATGTTATTGTGCCATGAACAATCTTAAATCATTACTCCTGACAGACAATGCCTTATGTTACCTAGTCAATCTAGGGTATCCGAATGACAATGTTGGGGTCAATTTTTTTTGTAAGTGCTGTCAAGTCAATGCTGACTCCTAGCGGCTCAGCAGCCCCTGGGCTTTCTTGGCAAGGTATGACTAGAAGTAGATTTATTTTATTATTTATTTATTACAGTTTCTTATATACCGCGCTATTTAGAATCAGCGCGGTTTACATCATAACAAAACGACCATAACGACAAACTGTCAGGTTTTACATTGAACAGGAGTACAGGAGTAGATTGCCAGGTCTTTTCGTCCAAGGCAATGGAGAGTAAAGTGACTTGCTTGCGGTCACAATGAGTGCTAGTGGGAATCAAACCCTGATCTGTTAGGTGCTAGACTGCTGCTCTAACCACTATGCTCCAATCCAGGGGATGGGGTCAAATACCTCCCCAAAAATACAACAGACTTGATCCACCTTATGGATTAAGCCAAAATAGCCACATTCAAGGCTTATTACCTGTGGCAAACCTTTTGCTGGCTCATAAAAAGACACGATCATAAGAGCATAAGATATGCCATACTGGGTCAGACCAAGGTCCATCAAGCTCAGTATCCTGTTTCCAACAGTGGCCAATCTAAATCATACGTTCCTAGCAGTTTCCCCAAAAGACACAGGTTCCGCAATGCTTGTACTGGGTCAAGCATTGATATCCCGTGACCCTTCTTAATAATGGTTTATGGACCTTTCCTCCAGGAACTTGTCCAAACCTTTTTTAAACCCAGCTACACTAACAACCTTTACTGCATCCTCCGGTAACAAATTCCAGAGTTTGATTACACGTTCAGTGAAAAAATATTTTCTTTTATTAGTCTTAGATAGTTTTCCCTGTAGCTTCATTGCATGTTCCCTAGTCTTTCTATATTCTGATAATGTAAACAATCGATCTACGTTTACCCGTTCCACTCCGTTCATTAATTTATAGACTTCTATCATATCTCCCCTCAGCCGTCTCTTTTCCAGGTTAAAGAGCCCTAACCTTTTTAACCTTTCTTCATAGGAGTATCCTTCCATCCCCTTTACCATTTTGGTGGCTCTTCTCTGAACCTTTTCTAATAATGCTATATCCTTTTTAAGAACGGTGACCAGAATTGCACACAATATTCAAGGTGCGGTCTCACCATGGAACGATACAGAGGCATTATAATATCTTTTGTTTTATTTTCTATTCCTTTCCTTATGATACCTAGCATTCTATTTGCTCTCTTGGCCGCTGCTGCACACTGGGCCGAGGGTTTTAACATGTTATCCACAATGACGCCTAAATCTTTTTCCTGAGTGGTGGTTCCTAATGTGGAACCTTGCATCGTGTAAACATAGTTTGGGTTGTTCTTCCCTAGGTGCATAACTTTGCACTTGTCCACATTAAATTTCATCTGCCATTTTGATGCCCAGTCTTCCAATTTATCAAGATCCTCTTGCAATTTTCCACAATCCTCTTGGGTTTTAACAATTTTAAATAGTTTTGTGTCATCTGCAAATTTGATAACCTCACTCGTTATTCCCTTTTCCAGGTCATTTATGAATATGTCAAAAAGCAGCGGACCCACTATTCACCTTTCTCCATTGGGAAAATTGGCCATTTAGCCCTACCCTCTGCTTTCTATCTTTTAACCAGTTCTTGATCCACAATTGTACACTGTCTCCTATCCCATGACTCTTTAGTTTTGCCAAAAGTCTCTGATGAGGGACCTTGTCAAAGGCTTTCTGAAAGTCCAGATACACTATATCAACTGACTCACCTTTGTCCACCTATTTATTCACACCTTCAAAAAAACATAAATTAGTAAGACAAGATCTTCCTTGTCTAAAGCCATGTTGGCTGTCTCCCATTAGGCCATGATTATCTACATGCTGAGTAATTTTGTTCTTTATGATGCTTCCTACCATTTTTCCCAGTACTGACGTCAGGCTCACCAGTCTGTAGTTTCCCGGATCACCCTGGAACCCTTTTTAAAAATTGGCGTTACATTGACGATCCTCCAATCTTCAGGTATTACAGATGATTTTAATGAAAATTCACAGATTACTAATTGCAGGTCTGCAATCTCATATGTCAGTTCTTTCAACACCCTCAGATGTATACCATCCAGCCCAGGTGATTTGCTATTCTTCAGTTTATCTAATAGTTGTAATACATCTTCCCGATGTATTAATATTTCCTTCAATTCTTCTGCACCTTTAAATACCACTTCAGTCATGGGTAACATCCGTACACCTTCCTCAGTAAAGACCGAAGCAAAGAATTCATTCAGTCTCTCCGCTATCGCCTTGTCGCCTCTTAGTGCCCCTTTAACCCCTCTATCATCTAATGGACCAACTGACTCGCTCAGTCTTTTGCTACGAATGTACTTGAAAAAGTCTTTATATCACGTTTTTGCTAAGACAATAATGTTGTGAAACTATAGTACAAGATCATGAATGCCATTGACAGCATCACCAAAGGAACTCAAAGCAACAACTTTGAATGGAATTTGGCACAATAAATGACCAGAGTGCGTTCACATTGTCCAGGGTTCATCAGAAATAGGAACTATTTCATAGTGACCTTCGCAAATAATGTCAGATTTGAAGTTGTAGTCAATTTGTTACCCTCGCATGAAGGTGGCTGGCCCAATGAGGATCTGATAGAACTGAAACAAAGGTGAGCTGCCAGAGCTAGAGAAGGAGAAGATTGTAGAAGCTCTACCTGCCAAAGCAAATCCACACTTTGTGGCATATTTGCATATCCTCTTGGAGTTTATTTGTATTTAGTTCATGTTGCGATGCTGGTGAGCTCACCTTCAAGATAGCCACTTGATCAGGGAGCTCTTACTGCAAACTTAAAAGTTGTTTTTTACCCCTTGGAGATTGCAGTATTTTTGTTTCTGTGGTCTCTGACTGATAGAGAACATGGCCACACAAAAAGCTGGAAAGTTGGATTTCTTTAATCAGCCTACCCAAGTGATGAAATGGCCCAAGATGGATCCTCCATCATTGCTCAAAATGGCAGTTTCCAGCAAAGAGACTGAGATTACCCTTCACTCTTCCAGTTACACTGCCAAGAAAACCCAAGAGCTGCTGGATCGCTAGGAGTCAGCGTTGACCCAAAGACACACATTGCATTTTGCTATCATGCAAGAGTTGCTAAAAATGAAGGACTGGAAACAGGATACTGGGCTTCATGGCATAGCTTATGTTCTTATGACTTGATAAAAGACAGCCAAGAGACTTTTGCTGAAGTCAAGGGCAAATTGAAAAGATTTAAAGAAGAGTTCACATTGGTGCTGATTCAGACAGAATGGGTGGAGAAGCAAACTGAAACTGAGATAGCAGCAATATAACACAAGCTAAAACCAGATCAAGTACCTGAATGCAACTTGAAAGATCTTAATAACTGGACACAAAGGAATAATATTTGAATCTTAGGAGTGGCAGAAGGCACTGAGGACCCTGATGTGATCAAATATATGAACAAGTTTCTGCCACAGCTTCTTAATTTGCAGTTTGCATATCCTTTCAAAACTTAAAGGACCCACCACTCGCTGAATCAGGTGACATAAGGCATAAAATACCCTACACCAGGGGTTCTCAACCCAGTCTTCGGGACACACCAGTCAGGCTTTCAAGATAACCACAATGAATATGCATGAGATACATTTGCATACAATGGAGGTAGTGCATGCAAATCTGTTTCATGCATATTCATTGTGGTTATCCTGAAAACCTGACTGGTTAAGTGTGTCCCAAGGACTGGGTTGAAAACCCCTGCCCTACTTCAACAATGCCCCCGAATTCTGGGGGTGTAGCCAGGGCAGGTTAATAAAGATACATATGCACATGTGATTTCAGACCAGCACTGCATGTCAGAAATCGCCATCCGGGACATCCGTGGTTATACTTGCGCGAGGGCCTGAATAGGATTATAAAAGGTGCTCGTTTCTGCAACCCAGCAGCAGTAAGATCATGCCTCCAATACTTTTCACTTCTTCAAAGATACCTGCCACTAAGTAAAAGAAATAATTTCTCCAGGCTTCCATGCTGCTATACGTCTTCGTTAGCAAAAAAGCAGGACGGGACATGTTAAGAGGAGAGATCCACAGTCGCATTCTGTAATAAGGTTACGTGTACATCTGTGTCCCCTGTTCTGAGGGCAAGCATATACGACACATGCAAATTTCTGAAATACGGAGATATCCTTCACGTGTCTAACCCGTATCTCTGTGTCTCCATTTTCATTTTTATGTAGCATACATGTGTAGCTGTCAGGGTGGAGAAAGTGCCTTGTAAAATTGGCCAAACACGTGACCACCTCGGCTGCCCCTCCTACTGTATATTGGATGTTTTGACTTAGACGTCCCATTTTGCAACCAGACGTCTTTTCTAAAATATGCCTTCACATAAACAGGTTTCTGTCTTGTATCTTCTTGGCATGGAGTTCCAAACAACAGCCAGGGGTGGCCTAAGGGGTTTCTGCCACCCCAGTCAGAAGCCCCCATTGTGCTGTCCCCCATTCTGCCGCCGCCCCTGCCTCCCCACCACCCAAATCCATCTTCTCATCTTGTGGTGTCGCCACCGCTTTCAAAATTAAGTCAGGCTGTTGCCGCTGCCGCAAGATGAAAAAGATGGATTCGGAGGGCGACAGTGGCACAAAGCCACTGCTTTCAAAATGGAGATGGGCCACCCACCAGGGTCTGCTGCCCTAGGTGGCTGCCTAGCCCGCTTAGTGGACGGGCCAGCCTTGACAACAGCCAGTCTAAAAATAAAAGATCAGTTCATAGTAGACTTCAATTTAGACTTAGCATTACATATCCTTTACAGATCAGATCAGTTTCTACACTTTGGAAACAAACTTTGATCTTCCACAACTAAAGAAGCCACCCTTCAATGTTACTCATGTCACAAACTACTGTCCTATTTCTAATCTAACATCCCTCTCAAAGATAGTAGAATAGAGTCTCAGTCAACAACTGAATGACTTCTTAAAACAAATGCCCTCCATCCCTGTCAATCTGGATTTCATACCAGATTAATGGGGATCATCTAGGGTCTCACAGGCTTCCATCTGCTTGCTGCCTTCCAGTCTGTTCAGCTCCCGGAAGTGATGCAACCGCGTGCAACGCAGTCACGGTTCACCAAGGTATACCCAGCATATAAAAGAACAGTGCCTGTGGCATCCGGTCCCGTGGCAGCACGTGCTGTGGGCGCATGCCAAAGATGCATGCCCGAGGAGCAGGGACATGTTCCTTGGGCGAGCTCCTTGGGGCAATGATGGGGGCGACAGGACTGATCATCCATCTCAACATTCTTGGTCACTTGGAAATACACATTATCCCAGCATCCCAGGTCAGTCTCTGCTCCCTTCTTCACGAACATGTCAGATAGCTCTCTGGGCCTCACTCTCTGATCATGACTGCTATACCTGTTCTCTGGGACCGCTGCCTTGACTCACCCCAGCTGGATCTGTCTGGCCTTTCTTCCCGCAATATGGCTAAACTCCTACCTCGTCTGCCTGCCTCACCTCTACCCTCTATGCAATGTTCTGCAACCTCCCTGCTGTTTCTCTCTCTAGCCCTTTTGAACTGCCATTCACTTCGGTCCAAAACCCACCTTATCCAAAATTTCAGACTCCAGCACTCTCTTGATGCCATGTTTCTTACTGAGACCTGGCTTTGGGAAGGGGAGGAGGCACTTCTGCATCGCTGCCTCTCCCACCCGGGTACTCCGCCTTCCTTTCTTCACGCCAGGGTCAAAACAGAGGGAGTCTGGCAGTTCTTCACTGCTCTTCCCTTCCTTTCACAGAAGTCCTCCCCCCTTTGCGTTACCCTGAGTCCCTACTCCTTTGTTTGGGTACGTCCCCATCGATTTACTTTTTCCTTCTCTACACCCCATCCTCGCTCCACCCAGATCTCTGGGATGCTCTATTGCTCTCGCTCTCTGAAGTCTCCCTCATATCTCCCCATCTGGTGATTCTCCGTGGTTTTAACACACATCCTGATTCGCCCTTCCGGCCCAGGGACAAAACACTCTTGACTTTGTTTGAAGATTTATCCCCTACACCAGCACGTCTCCTGTCCCACCCATGTTGCGGGTCACACTTTAGACCTCATTCTTATGCAAGCTGATTCTCCATTCACACCATCTACTGTCTCCACCCTCTCTTTACCTTGGTCTGACCATTTCTGCCTATTTTCACTTTCCCTCTGCCTACAGCATCATCCTCGTCCACCACCCCTCCTATGCTACATACCCATCTCAAGCATCATATCACGCCATCTGCGCTCTTGCTGTTTCCTTCTGCTGACATTCTTTTTCCTCCCGGATTCCCCTCCCTTCCCGTAAATTATCAGGTTGCTACCTGGATGTCTATGCTATCTTCTGCTCTGGATTATCTTGCCCCCTTGCATCCTGTGCCCTCATCCCATCATAACACCCATCATCCCTGGTATCATCCAGGACTCTGTCTGCAATGTACTCATTTCTGTTGCGCTGAGCGAACATGACGTAAACATCCTTCTCCAGATTCACTTGCCTGTTTCAAGTCCTGTCATCAACAGTTTCAATGATCTGCATGGCTAAACAATCCTACTACTCTGACTTAATCACCAGCTCATCCATCTCCTCTAGAGAACTTTACCAAACACTCCGCTACCTCTCATCAACCCAACTGCCCACTTCAGCCCCTACTGCCCCTCATCCAGCCCCAGACCCGACTCTTCTGGCTACTTTCTTCTCGGAGAAAATGCAGTCTCTCTGTCTCACTTTTTCCTCTTGTCCTCCCCCCCCCCCCCATTCCCCCTTATCTCCCTTTTCTTTCCTACTTCCCCAACATTTTCCTTCCGGCTGGTTATACCTGATGAATTCACTAAGGCTTTCACATCATCCCATAAAACAACTTGCCCACTGGACCCGATTCCCTCCTCCTGGCTATTGGAACCTGCTCTTGTCTCCCCATGCACCCTCAAAATTGTCAACTCCAGCCTATCCTCAGGTGTCTTTCCTACCACTTGAAAACATGTATTTATCAGGCCCATTCTGAAGAAAACTGTCAATTGACCCTTCCATCCCTGCACACTGGCGTCCAGTGTCTAATCTCCCTTTTCTATCCAAAATCATGGAAAAATTGGTCTTCTCCCAGCTGTCTGCACATGTCAGTACCACTTCTGCCCTCCACCCCTGCCAATCCAGATTTAGAATCTGAAAGAGTACTGAAACTATCCTTCTTTCATTTCTTAACAAGCTCCACCAGTTGCATGAAAAGGGTAATCTTTCTCTCGCAGTATCCCTGGATCTATCTTCTGCTTTTGATTTAGATGATCACCCTACCCTACTCATCTGTCTGCATGATCTTGGTATCCATGGAACTGTACATCACTGGTTTCGCTCTTTCCTCTCTGCCCGCTCTTTTTCTGTTCAGATCGGCTCCACCTCCTCACCAGGAACCCCTCCCCCTTATGGCATTCCTCAGGGCTCAGTGTTGGTCCCTCTGCTCTTTAATATTTTCCTCGCCCCACTTGCCCTCACTATCCAGGAATTCAGTGTTTCAGGCTATTACTGCACTGACGACATCATTCTTGTGTTCCACACTAACCCTTCTTCCCCTGACCTCTCCCAATTGGATTCTTGTCTCTCTCATGTTTCCTCTTGGTTGCACAATTATCTACATATCAACCCATCTGAATCCGCCGCCATCTTGTTCACCTTCAGTGCTCCATGCCCTCTCTCGCCCCCCAGCTGTCTGCCTCCCGATACCTTTTGTGACATCCCTCAAATACCTTGGGGTCACTTTGGATTCTTCCTTCACTTTTCATCACCACATTTCCTCACTTGTCCATTGTTCTTTCGCTTCCCTCCATCAGATCCACGCCATACGCTATCTCCTTCCCCCTCATCCCTTACTTCCCTCGTATTATCGCTTATTATGTCCAGACTCGATTATTGCAATGTCATTCTTGCCGGTTTGCCCTCCATCAACTCCACCAACTACAGCTCGTCTTCTTACATGCTCTTCCCAGTTCGATCGTGCTACCCTCCTGCTCAAACATTACACTGGCTTCCCCTCAAATTACGATCCAGTTATAATATACTTATCGTCACTCATAAGGTCATACACACTAGCACTCCTCAGTATCTTGCAGACCTCATTCATCTTCATATCTCACCTGGCTTACTCCGATCAATATATGTGAACCGCCTTTCTCTCCCTTCCCCCACACATGCTCATCTCAAGCTCACTCACCACTCTGCATTTTTCTTTTTGGGCCCTGCTCTATTCCGAATTATCCTTCCCTCGTTTCAAGGCTGCACTCAAAACCCATTTATTCCACCTTGCTTATGACCTCCCCCTTCCCTCCACCCTCCTCCCTCCCTGAAAGCACTTCTCCCATGTCTGTCTCTTGCAATCTTATCTTCTATCTAGTCTTTTTTTTCTCTTTCCTGTCTACCAATGGCATTCCTTTCAACCTTTCTTCATGTAGCTTGCCTTTACGTTTTGTACACCGCCCTGACTCTTTTGCTTGAGTGGTATATTGAGCAATGAAATAAAGATAAAGGATAAAGATAAAGCCATAACACAGCGAAAGTTATAACAGCACTCCTTAGTGATATTCATAGCCACATTGATTCTAATCAAATTGCCATTAATGTATCCCTAGATTTATCAGTTGCATTTGACCTTGTTAGTCATCAAATCCTCATCTCCTGGCTTACTGATCTCGGAATCACACATATGGTTCTAGGATGGTTTACATCTTTTGTTGAAATAAGGAAACAAAATACTGTAGAATCTCTATGGGTAGAAATTCCATGTAAAAAGGGACTGGTAGTGGGGGTGTACTACTGTCCGCATGAACCAGAATAAACAGACAGATAAGAACATAAGAACATAAGAACATAAGATATGCCATACTGGGTCAGACCAAGGTCCATCAAGCCCAGTATTCTGTTTCCAACAGTGGCCAATCTAGGTCATACGTACCTAGCAGTTTCCCCAAGGGACACAGGTTCCACAATGCTTGTATTGGTTCAAGCATTGATATCCTGGGTCCCTTCTTAATAATGGTTTATGGACCTTTCCTCCAGGAACTTGTCCAAACCTTTTTTAAACCCAGCTACACTAACAGCCTTTACTACATCCTCCGGTAACAAATTCCAGAGTTTGATTACACGTTGAGTGAAAAAATATTTTCTTTTATTAGTCTTAAATAGTTTACCCTGTAGCTTCATTGCATGTCCCCTAGTCTTTCTATATTCTGATAAGGTAAACAATCGATCTACGTTTACCCGTTCCACTCCGTTCATTAATTTATAGACTTCTATCATATCTCCCCTCAGCCGTCTCTTTTCCAGGTTAAAGAGCCCCAACCTTTTTAGCCTTTCTTCATAGGAGTAGCCTTCCATCCCCTTTACCATTTTGGTGGCTCTTCTCTGAACCTTTTCTAAAATTGCTATATCCTTTTTAAGATATGGCGACCAGAATTGCACACAATATTCAAGGTGCGGTCTCACCATGGAACGATATAGAGGCATTATAATATCTTTTGTTTTATTTTCCATTCCTTTCCTTATCATACCTAGCATTCTATTTGCTCTCTTGGCCGCCGCTGCACACTGGGCCGAGGGTTTTAACATGGTATCCACAAGGACGCCTAAATCTTTTTCTTGGGTGGTGGTTCCTAATGTGGAACCTTGCATCGTGTAACCATAGTTTGGGTTGTTCTTCCCTAGGTGCATAACCTTGCACTTCTCCACATTAAATTTCATCTGCCATTTTGATGCCCAGTCTTCCAATTTATCAAGATCCTCTTGCAATTTTCCACAATCCTCCTGGGTTTTAACAACTTTAAATAGTTTTGTGTCATCAGCAAATTTGATAACCTCACTCGTTATTCCACTTTCCAGGTCATTTATGAATATGTCAAAAAGCAGCGGACCCAGCACAGATCCCTGGGGTACACCACTATTCACCTTTCTCCATTGGGAAAATTGGCCATTTAGCCCTACCCTCTGCTTTCTATCTTTTAACCAGTTCCTGATCCACAGTAGTACACTGCCTCCTATCCCATGACTCTTTAGTTTTGCCAAAAGTCTCTCATGAGGGACCTTGTCAAAGGCTTTCTGAAAGTCCAGATACACAATATCAACCGACTCACCTTTGTCCACCTGTTTATTCACTCCTTCAAAAAAACATAACAGATTAGTAAGACAAGATCTTCCTTGTCTAAAGCCATGTTGGCTGTCTCCCATTAGGTCATGACTATCTATATGCTGAGTAATTTTATTCTTTATGATGGTTTCTACCATTTTTCCCGGTACTGATGTCAGGCTCACCGGTCTGTAGTTTCCCGGATCACCCCTCGAACCCTTTTTAAAAATTGGTGTTACATTGGCGATCCTCCAATCCTCAGGTATTAGAGATGATTTTAATGATAGTTCACAGATTACTGATAGCAGGTCTGCAATCTCAAATTTCAGTTCTTTCAACACCCTTGGATGTATACCATCCGGCCCAGGTGATTTGCTACTCTTCAGTTTATCTAATAGTTGTAAGACATCTTCCCGATGTATCGATATTTCCTTCAATTCTTCCACACCTTTAAATACCACTTCAGTCGTGGGTAACATCCCTACATCTTCCTCAGTAAAGACCGAAGCAAAGAATTCATTCAGTCTCTCCGCTATCGCCTTGTCGCCTCTTAGTGCTCCTTTAACCCCTTTATCATCTAATGGACCAACTGACTCTCTCACGGGTTTTTTGCTACGAATGTACTTGAAAAGGTCTTTATTTCGCGTTTTTGCTTCCGCAGCAAGCTTCTTCTCAAATTCTCTCTTTGCCTGCCTTATCAATGACAAAATATTAACAGACACTAGGGAAGTTAAGAAAGTTTATAACACAGTAATAATGGATGATTTCAATTACCTCGGTATCGAATGGATCAGTGTTACATCAAGACATACTAGGGAGATAAAGTTTCTAGGTTAAATAAATGACTGCTTCATGGAGCAGCTGGTTCAGGAACCGACACAAGGGGAAGCTATTTTAGACTTAGGGCCTGATATTCAAAGGAATTTACATGGTTTACAGACCTATAAACCATGTAAATGCTGCTTAGCGGGATATTCAGCAGTACTAACATGGTTAGTGCTGCTGAATATCCACGATTATCTCCACTACACGCTCTGATGCTAACCGCTTAGCATTGGGGTGTGTCGTGGGCATTCCGGGGGTGGAGACAGTCACTAACCAGGTAGCGGTGATATTGCTCCACTGCCCAGTTAGCAACCTGCGGATAAAAGACTTCACCACTGCCCGGTTAGCTTCTGTGGCTGCGGAGGCTGTGCAGCAACCCTGGATATTTAGTGACCCTGGCATTGAATATCAGGGGTTAAATTTCAGTGGTTATGGCTATGCGACATACTGGCACATAGCCGTCGCTATGGAATATCAGGTCCCTAGTCTTTAGTGGAATGCAAGATCTGGTGCAAGAGATAACAGTATGGGGACCACTTGGAAAGAGTGATCATAATATGATCACATTTGATTGAATACATTCAGGGAGAATAGCAAGGAAATTTACTGCATTAGCATTTAACTTTCCAAAGGGAGACTATAATAAAATAAGGAAAATGGTTAAGAAAAAAACTAAAAAGCAACTGCAAAGGTTAAGAGTTTACCTTAGGCCTGGCTGATGTTTAAAAATACTATCTTGGAAACCCAGCTCAGATGTATTCCATGCTTTTAGAAAGGTGGAAGGAAGGCCAAATGACTGCCAGCATGGTTTAAAGGTAAGGTCAGAGAGACTGTTATAGCCAAGAAACCATTTATCAGAAGATGGAAAAAGGAGCCAAATGAGAAAAACAGGAAACAACATAAGCACTGGCAAATTAGATGCAAGGCATTGCTAAGGCAGGCAAAGAGAGAATTTGAAAAGAAGCTTGTTGAAAAGTCGACCGTAAGTACTGGGTCTTCTGTTTCTTCCCCGGTCGCGGTGAACTCCTCCCTGGTAAATCGAGACAAGGCTTCTTCTCTAGTTGTTTCCACTGAACTTAGTCTTGATAAAATAGAGCCGCCTACCCTTTCCTCTTCCTTTCTACGGATGGACTCTGTCGCTGATTCATTACCTCCTCCGTTGCCATCTGTGGTCTCATTTGCTGGCTCTGGTGAACCTCGTGTAATCCCAGATGAAGTTTCCTTGAAAGATGTCTGGACTATGTTATCTAGAATGGAATCGGCTCTGGATTCGTCTCTCCAAAAGATTTCTATTTTTTCGAAAGAAACTGTTGTAAAGTTTTCAGATCAGGAGTCCCGACTGTCTGCTGTAGAGAAAAGCGTTGACTCTTTTGAGACTCGCTTCTCCCCTCAGCAGGCAGTTGTTACTTCTTTAGTTCAGGATGTTACCTCTTTACGCTTTCAGCATGAAGTTCTTGAGAACTCTTTGCGTTCCAAGAATCTCAGACTGTTGAACTTTCCTAAAACGCATTATTTGGCACCTCTTATGTTGTTTCATAAATATTTGAAAGAAGTATTGATGATTTCTGATGCAGAAGCCATTTCCCTGTCTAATATTTATTACCTTCCTTCCAGAGACATGGCCCTTCAGGCTGAGCCTCAGGAAGGACGAGTTGAGGGAGAATCTAAGGGTTCGGCTTCTTTAAATATTTCAGCATTTTTGGAATCCTCTCACGATGAAATTCCCACGAGAGCCACGCTGTTAGTCACGGTGGCTTCTGATTTGGACAGACAGAGAATATTTCGCGCATACTTCAAAAAAAAGTTTGAGACGTTTTGTGGCTCTGCCATACAAATTTTTCCTGACGTCTCGAGGGCCACTCAGCGGAGGCGAAGAGCCTTTCTGGAGATTCGCCCAAGCATTCTGGCCCTGGGCGCATTGTTTTACTTGAAATTCCCCTGCAGGTGCCATATTATATATCAAGGAACTCGTTATGTTTTTCTTGAAGTTGCGCAGCTTTTGGAATTTTTGAAGGGTAAAGGTTGAGTTATTTGTTTTCTTGAGTTTATTTTTGTTTCTTTAACCTTTACACCCTTGTTTCGCGCTGGGGTTACCAGGTTTGGTCAGTGTGGGTTTTATTCTTTATCTTTGGTTTTGGACTTCTCCTGGATGTGGACTATAAAATATTGTTTCTTAGAAATTTATTATGGAGGTAGGGTTGTTCCCAACCTCTTGATAAGGTTTGTTTATAATTTGTAATGTTTCCTTATTTTTTAATAAAACTTATAAAAATAAAAAAATAAAAAAAAAAAAGCTTGTTGTGGAAGGAAAAATTCATAATAAAAACATTTTCAAGTACATTTGTTGCAAAAAACCTGTGAGAGAGTCAAATGGACCATTAGATGATACAGGGGTAAAAAGGGCACTAAAGGAAAACAAGGCCATAGTGGAGAGACTGAATGAATTCTTTACTTTGGTCTTTACTGAAGAAGATACAGAGAAGTTACTTATGCCAGAAATAGTATTTAAAGGTGAAGTATTGGAGGAATTGAAACAAATCTTGATAAACTGGGAGATGTGATACAGCAGTTTGATAAACTAAAGAATAGCAAATCACCTGGACCAAATGGTATACATCTGAGGGTACCAAAAAACTCAAAATTGAAATTGCTGACCTACTATTAAAAATGTGTAAACTATCATTAAATATTCTATAATATCCGAAGACTGAAGAGTGGTTAACGTAATGCTGATTTTTAAAAAGGGTTCCAGGGGTAATCCGGGAAACTACAGACTGGTGAACTTGACATCAGTGCCGGGCAAAATAGTAGGAACCATTATAAAGAACAAAACTGCTGAACATATAGATAGATGGTCATGGTTTAATGGGAAAAGGCCAACATAGATTTAGTCAAGGAAAGTTGTCAAACTATTTATTTAATTATTTTATTTATTTATTTATATTTCTTATATACCGCGCTATTATAATCAGTGTGGTTTACATTTGAAACAAAAACATACTACAATGTAACAGGTCACATTGAGTTTACATAGAACAAGGGTAGTAAAACATGGAAGAAACCAGGGGAACTATATACAAATTATACAAAATATGGATAATCATATGAAAGACATATAAGGGTCTTTGAATAGAGGCATATGCTCATGGGTCAGTGAGAGGGGGTAGGGGAAAGTTGATTAGCCATTATCTGCGGGAGGCTGATCTATGGGACGGGCTGGGTAGGAAGGTAAGGTGGTGGCGGTGTGCTTTACGGGATTGGAATCAGAGTAATGCTTTAGGAACAGGTGGTGTTTGAGGGCTTTTCTGAATAATGCTAGATTCGAGATGGCCCAGATTTCAGTAGGGAGGGCATTCCAGGCAATAGGTGCGAAAATGGAGAAGGCTCTATTGGCTGTTGACTTTGTACATTTTATCAGCAACTTAGGGACTTCAAGTGTGTTCATCAGAGTAGATCTCCTGACTCTGTTGTCTGGTGTGCTGTGGAGAAGTTTACTGATGGGCGTGGGGGGCTGGTTCTTGAGGGCTTTGAATGTCAAGACTAGGGTCTTGTAGTGGATTCTGGCCACTAATCTGTTATAATTTTTTTGAAGCTGTGAATAAACAAGTAGATAAAGGTGAGCTAGTTGACATAGTGTATTTCTCCGAAAGCCTTTGATAAGGTCCCTCATGAGAGGCTCTTGAGGAAATTAATTAAAATGTTATGGGTTAGGAGCCAATGTACAGTCTATCGCCAAGACTCATCTCTCTCCCTCTTCAAATCTATGCTAAAGGCTTACTTCTTTGAGGCCACTTTGAGATCCTCATCTCTTGTTCCCCTTGTGTTTCCTCTCCCTATTGTACCCCGAGCAGGGATTGTCTTCTATATGTGTTTGAACAGCACTGTGTATGCCTTGTAGCGCTATATAAATGATTGGTAGTAGTAGTAGTATTGTGGATTAGGAACTGATCAAGATAGAAAGCAGAGGGTAGGGCTAAATGGCCAATTTTTTTCAATGGAGAAAGGTGAATAGTGGAGTACCCCAGGGATCTGTGCTGGGTCCGCTGCTTTTTACCATATTCATACATGAACTGGAAACAGGGCCGGCCCGTCCATTGAGCGAGAATGTTTTTTGCACAGGGCCCCGCGTTTCAGGGGGCCCCGCGCAAAAAACATTCTTTTTGAAAAGTAAAATTGAAAAGAAAAAAAAAACCTGTCTGCTGCCGCGGTCGGGGCCGCCGCGGCAGAATCGAGCGTGCCGCGGGGCCCCCCTGTTCACGGCAGAGCCTGCCCTCCTTGTAGCAGCTCTCTCTTTGGAGCTGAAGTCAGACGCGCCGGCTTGCAGAGCGCGAGGGAAGAGTTTCTCCCTCGCTGCTCTGTTAAGCCCGCGGGGGCTGATGGGAAGTTCCCATCAGCCACCGCGGGCTTAACAGAGCAGCGAGGGAGAAACTCTTCCCTCGCGCTCTGCTCTGCAAGCCGGCGCGTCTGACTTTTCAGCTCCAAAGAGAGAGCTGCTACAAGGAGGGCAGGCTCTGCCGTGCACAGGGGGGCCCCGCGGCACGCTCGATTCTGCCGCGGCGGCCCCGACCGCGGCAGCAGACAGGTTTTCTTTTCTTTTAATTTTCGCTGGGCTGGGCTGGGCTGGGCTGGGGGGTTAGGAGTGTTGATGGGCTGGGCTGGGCTGGGCTGGGCTGGGCTGGGCTGGGGGGGGGGGTTTAGGAGTGTTGATGGGCTGGGCTGGGCTGGGCTGGGCTGGGCTGGGGGGGGGGGTTTAGGAGTGTTGATGGGCTGGGCTGGGCTGGGCTGGGCTTGGGGTGGGTTTAGTATTGTTGATGGGATGGGCTGTGATGGGCTGGGGGGGGGTTAGGAGTGGTGATGGGCTGGGGGGGTTAGGAGTGGTGATGGGCTGGGGGGGTAGGAGTGGTGATGGGCTTGGGGGGGGTAGGAGTGGTGATGGGCTTGGGGGGGTTAGGAGTGGTGATGGGCTGGGGGGGTTAGGAGTGGTGATGGGCTTGGGGGGGTTTAGGAGTGGTGATGGGCTATGGGGGAGCTAAATCTGTATATGGGCTGATGGGATTAGGACTGAAAGTGGGTTGATGGGGGGTTAGGACTGGTAATGGGCTATGGGGGGGCTTAAACTAAAAATTGGGTGATGGGGGATTAGGACTGGAAATGGGCTGGTGGGATTAGGACTGGGAGTGGGCTGATGGGGAGGTTAGGACTGGTAATGGGTTGGGGGGGGTTGCTAGGACTGGAAATGGGCTGAGTGGAAGGGGGCTTGAACTGCAAATAGCTGATGGGGAGGGGGGCTTGGAATGGGCTCTTAGGGGAAGGAGCTAGGACAGGAAATGGGCTGATGGAGGGGCTAGGATAGGACTGGGAATTGGGTGTTGGGGGAGCTAAGATTGGAAATGGGCTGTGGTGGGGGCTTGGATTGAAATGGACTCATGGAGGGGCTAGAACTGGAAGTAGGTTCATGGGGGGCTTGGATTAGAAATGGGCTGAGTGGAGGGGAGCTAGGATTTAACATGGGCTGATGGTGGGGCTAGGAAAGGACTAGAAATGGGCTGATGGGAGGCTGGTATTGGAAATGAGCTGATGAAGGGACTCGGATAGGACTGGGAATGGATGGGGGAGCTAGGACTGGAAATGGGCTGATGTGGGGACTCGAAGGGAGCGGATACTGGGTGGGGCTGCAACTAAAAGGGAGCTGATGTTGGGGGAGATTAGAAGGGGATGGGGCTGGGAGAGTGAAATGGAGAGGGGAAGAATATTTTGTGTGGGAGGGAAGAAAAATCTACAATTGGCCGGGTATTGGGAGACTAAGGGGCTTGTTTACAAAGCCGCGGTAGTGGTTCGCGATCGCAGCCGCGGCCCCATTGAAATCAATGGGGCCGCGGCTCCGATTACGATCGCAAACCGCTACCGCGGCTTTGTAAACAAGCCCCTAAGTGGGGATTGAGGATGGAGGGGTAAAATTTGAGTGGATGAAATAGGAATGAGGAAAGAGCAAAAGGAGAAAGATTATTATGTTAAAGCAGATGTAGAGAGAGAATGGAAAAAAACTAGAGGAGAGAAGAAAGGACAAATGGACAGCAGACGATGGAGAGTTAGCAGAAGACACAAATAAACCAGAAGAAAGTGACTGGAACAATTGCAACTGAAAAAAAATGCACAAAAGGTACAAAGATATCTCTTTATTTTGAATTTATTAACTGGAATATGTCAGCTCTGGGAAATGTGCATCATTAATGTCGGTGCTTTGTTTAGTACAAGAGGAAATTAATTTATAGTTTTATTTCAACATTGTTGTACATTCCAAGTTTGGCTTTTAGGGTTCCCAGTTTAATTATTGTCTTCCTGTTTTTAAATTGTGATTCCTTGTTTGGTGATGGTCTATGTTCTGCATGTGTAACTGAGCTGAGGTATTCTGTTTATGTAATTCCTATTTGACATTGCCACTTGTTCTCTTTCCCCAGTAGGTCATGTATTGTTATTCTCTGAAATGTATTGGTTTAATATTTGCAGTGTTGCCTTTTGATAGGTAGGGTATGGTGCTTTATGAGTCTTGGTAGTGCTGTTAGGATACGGTGGGTTTGCTATGGGTTCTAAATGGGCAGTGTTTGTAGTAGTTCCTAATGTGCCTGGCGGTTGGCACTGGATTATAGTAATGTAGAAATCTTTGTCTTTCTTTATCCATACACTCATGAAGAGGCATGTTTACTAAAAGTTAGTGTATGGTAACATTATGCAAATATTTATGCAAATGAGGCCCCTTATGCAAATGAGGCCCCGCACCGAGTCTCCGCACATGGCCCCGCACCCCCCTTGGGCCGCCCCTGACTGGAAATGGGAAAAATGAGTGAGGTGATCAAATTTGCAGATGACACAAAATTATTCAGAATTGTTAAAACACAAGAGGATTGTGAAAACCTGCAAGAGGACCTTGAGAAATTGGGAGACTGGGTGTGAAAATGGCAAATGAAATTTAATGGGGTAAAGTGCAAATTTATATTTAGGGAAGAACAACCCAAATAACGATGCAAGGTCCACATTAGGAATTAACGTCCAGGGAAAGGATCTAGGTGTCATTGTATATAATACCTTGAAACCCTCTGCCCAGTGTGCAGCGGCGGCCAAGAAAGCAAATAGAATGCTAGGAATCATAAGGAAAGGAATGGAGAATAAAACAAAGGATATTATAATGCCTCTGTATCGTTCCATGGTACAACTGCACCTTGAATATTGTGTGCAGTTCTGGTTGCCATATCTATAAAAGGATATAGCAGAATTATGAAAGGTACAGAGAAGAGCCACCAAAATGATAAAGGAGATGGAAAGGCTTAAAAGATTAGGGCTTTTCAGCTTGGAAAAGAGATGGCTGAGGGGAGATACAATAGAGGTCTATAAAATAATGAGTGAAGTGGAACAGGTAAATGTAGATTGGTTGTTTACTCCTTCAAAAAGTAGAAAGGCTAGGGGATACGCAATGAAGCTACAATGTAGCCCATTTAAAACTAATTGGAGAAAATATTTTTTTTACTCAACGCATAATCGAACTCTGGAATTCATTGCTATAGGATGTAGTAAAAGTTGTTACTGTAGCTGGGTTTAAAAGAGGTTTGGACTAGTTCCTGAAGAAAATGTCCATAAATCATTATTAAATTGGACTGGGGAAATCCACTGCTTGCCCTTTGGAAACCTAGCAAGTACTTGTGACCTGGACTGGCCACTTTTGGAAACTGGATACTGGGCTCAATGCAACTTTTGGTCTCATCCAGCATGGCACATCTTATGTTTTACGATGAAGATCACCCCTTTTAAGTCCTTTTTAACTCCCATCACTCTGG
Organism: Ichthyophis bannanicus; assembly: GCA_033557465.1. Classification (NCBI taxonomy): domain Eukaryota; kingdom Metazoa; phylum Chordata; class Amphibia; order Gymnophiona; family Ichthyophiidae; genus Ichthyophis; species Ichthyophis bannanicus. The sequence continues at coordinate 707,045,697 of CM066031.1, forward strand.
TGTCCCCCAGGGCTCCCTTCTATCTCCCATTCTTTCGATATCTTCCACAACTCAACTCTTATCACTGTTATTCAGGGCTGGTCAAAGGGTTTTTGCTAACCCAGGCAGAAGCCCTGGCCATGCTGCTGCCTCCCTTCCCCCCCCCCCCACCCCCGTGTTGCCATCCCCCGCTGCCACTGATTCCATCAGCGGTGTTGGCTCGGCTGTAGGCCATGTATGCTGAAGTATATGGCCTGCTACCAAGCCTAGTCGCCCTCAGTGCCAGAATAAGTGGCAGTGGGCAGCAGTATGACTCAGCATGGGGGGGGGGAGGCAGCCATGTGAATTGAAGCACATGGCCTATCATGTTGTCCACTGAGGTCTGCTGTCCTAGGCGGCCGTCTAGTGGACGGGCCAGCCCTGCTGTTAATCAACTAAAACTTAATCATACAAAACCAAGAACAATGTAGATAACAGGAAACCTCTCTAGACCTCATTGATGCGTCCCCCATAACAAAGGTTAGTTCCATTAAAATTCTCAGTTGTATAACTGACTCAGGACTATTACTCCTTACAGTATATTTCTTCTATAACAAAATCCTCTTTTCTCATTCTCTGAAAGTTACACTCAATAAAAAATGTCCTTACCCACACAGTGCTACACGCCCTCATTCTCACCCTGCTGATGTCACAGATTGGCTATTGTAATATTAACTAAAGTGGAAGTACTGTAGAAATGCTAACCTCACTAAACACCAATGAATCCATAATGTGGCAATTAAATCACTCCATAATGTAACTAAATTGAGAAGTATTGACTCCCCTTCTACAAAATTAAATTCAAAACAGTGGCACTGGCACTCCAAGGGGCATGTTTATTGATGGTTAATGTGTGTTATTAATGCATGTTAAGCATTACTGTGCCCATAGATATAAAAGGGCCATGGGCATTTACACCTTGGGAGGCCAATTCCATAACATGCATGTCCGGCCTGTGGACATGTCTAAATCCCAAACAATCCCGCATCCATAGGTCTGGACATGCCTGTGGGGACAGAATCAGGAAGATAGATGTCTTTGGTGGGCACGTGCAAGCGCTATCCAGCCGGCCCCGGTCTCGGAAGCGGGTAAACGTTTTGGATGTCTCTACGCCCACCGTATTCTGAAACATTACATGTTTCGGATCCTGCCTGTCCCCGCGATCTACCCACGGATGACATCGCTTCAGGAAAAATGTGCATCTCTTAGGTTGCCCATCACAGACAGTAGTTTGCTGATGCACACTAGACATAAATACTAATGAGAAATGACAGCTGCTGCAACCTAGATCATATACTAACCCCCCCCCCCCCCATGCCCTGCAGAGTGCTAGATAAGCCAATATGGTATACATGAATGCAAATATGAACATGTATGTCAGGACATACCTTGCATCAAATGGTATGTGGTATTAGGAACCGGCCCCAGTGATTTCTGTCCTGGTAATCTCTACAAACATGCCTTAAACTGCTAGGGATGGATCCTCACCAAGACCACAAAACCCTGAACTAACCTTGCAGGTCTCTAAAGGATGCATAATATTGCTGAGCAACAAATGTATGCCCATTTCGTGCCTCTGGCCCATAAGTGCTGTCATTCTGCTGCTCTGCAACACCATTCCCCTCTTATTTCTCCCTACACCCCTCCCCATAAACACCGCTCTTCTGCCAGATTGTGCCCTTCCCTGATACTGCCATATCCAGACATTGCTCCATACACCTTGCTTCTCCATATGCCTGTGACACACTACCTGAGTCTGTATGTCAGGCTTCTTCCCTGGCCCCTCTCAAATCTAGGCTGAGTGCTCACCTCATCAGTGCCGCTGTTGAATCAGATCCACCAAAGCTCCCCTGTGTTTCCTGACCATTCCCCCCGGATGTATCCTGGTCACAGCTGCTGTGTTGTCTGTCCCAACTAGATTGTAAGCCCTGTTGAGCAGGGACCATCTGTTACGTGTGTCTGTGCAGCGCTGTGTACACCTGGTAATGCTATACAGATGATCAGTAGTAGATGTAGTAGGGCCTTCTGGCTGTGGCATCTGAAACCCACCTATCTGGGTACTGGCATTTCTCACAGCAGCTACACCTGTCCCATCATGCCGTATGTCGGTCTGTAAACAGCCACTACCTGTAGAGCAACCCTGTCTGCCTTCCCACAGATAGCCTTGTGGCACTACTCCCTTGGTCAGGGCTGTGTGGGCATGGGAGGGGAGATCCCTGTGCCATCACACCAAGTAGCCAGACTCCAGACACCATGCTCACAACTTTCATTGATCCTGGTCTGGTTGGGATGTAGGCTGCATGGGATAATCCGGGGACTGTTGGCACTACATCAGTCATATCTCCCAATACCAGGCTCAGCAGATGCATGGCTGCCCTAGCACACTGCCAGGGATATCTGATCTATTTAGAGTACCCTATGTAAAATAATCCAGGAAGAATCAGCATAGGTTCCCTATGGCTACATGTCAAAACATATCCCTGTCAATAAGGGAACCCTCAGAGTAAAGGCATTCAGCAGTGCACTAATACATACTCAATAGCAACACCATTGGTCCCATAAAATGTGCATTATGGGCATACATTAGTGCTGTTTGCACTGTTGAGTGCCCTTATACTGAGGGTCCCTTATTAGTGATAGGGATATATTTTGACATGTAGCTATAGTGAACCCTCTCTGAGTTTGACTGCCTAATCACATTGGCATCTGGTGATGCTGCAGTCATCCATACAGTCCAGGTACTGGCCAGTCTGTCATGTCCCTCCTGAATCGCAGAAGAGCACACCAGATCCCCCCATATACCCCTCAAACCACACACACACACTCTCTCACTGTCTGTCACAAACACATAATATGCCAAAGAGATGCCCTGAACCTATACATAACAGCTATGACATAACATAATCACACTACAAATATGATCTCCATTTCTCACCCAAAAAGAAATCATTTCCCTGCTCACACACGTACTATCCCTGCATCAGCAGTCCCATTTTTCTGAACATGGGAATTGTTAGGGTCTCATAGATTGGCTACTTTAGCACAAACAGCACATGAGTAAACATTGTTGCTCTTCTTAATATTTCTGTAAGGGTGTTTATTAATGTTTCTTTACCTTACAACATTCCCTCACCTCTGCTGCCTGTACCTTAAGACTGCATCTTGTATTTTCCCAGACTGCAGTCACACTGGTTCAACACATACTTGCCACCAGGGCCGGCCCGTCCATTGAGCGAGAATGTTGTTCGCACAGGGCCCCGCGTGAACCACATTCTCGCTCAATGGACTGCTGCAGAGGGAGCCGGGGAAGCCCGCGCGAAGCCCCGGCTCCCTCTGCACAGCCCGCCAGCGTGAAGAGCCTTTACCTTCACGCTGGCGGCTGTTTCAATGAAGCCGCGAATGCCGCGAGAGGTTAAAGGGCACTTTACTAGCTTGATACATGAAAACTTTCCATTGGTTCTAGCTCAATACATTTGATACATGCAAACATTTCATTGGCTATACATTCCCTTCAATTATCCAATTAGAAATCCCTCCGGAGCCTAGCAACTGGTCCCCCTCCCTCGGGACCGTTCTAACAATGGTCCAGTTCTTGACTTAACTTCAAGGCTAACCTTGGCTCCAGGAATGCATAGTCTGAAACATTTCTGTTCTTTCACATACAAGAGAATAATAGAAGACTTATGAATTCATAAAAACTTCTGATTAAGCATTTCAAAACCAGTTTTCTTATTTCACACAAATTTTTGGTTCTTTTCTAGCTATAGTATGGGTTAGAATCCAGGCCTAAGTTACAGGCCTTTCATAGCAACAGGCCATGCTAGGCCATGGCCTACCACATTCCCCCCTTTGATTATTCTCACCCTGAATGTTAAGATGGGTGAGAAACAAATCACTTATACTTGAGTCGTTGCCATGTCATTTGGTATAGGCCGATACCGTCTCATAGCTAGGAGCTTAGCTGTTGTCTTTCTTTCTACAATATTCTCAGTGATTGCAGATATATTATGTAGGTAGAGGGGTAAAATACATTGTCTCACTATATCTGTACAAGTATAGTAGGTATGATAAAGCAAAGTCTGTGTAATCTTTTCTCCAGTAAGAGTAGTAGTTATGCATGCAGCACAGGGTGGCAAGGCAAAAGTCAGTTCAAAGCACCCCAAGGCTGCTGTCAAGATGAAACAGTAGAGAATCATGATGAAAGGTCTCTGAAGAATTAGTGCAAGTCTTTGAAAAACCAGTGCAACTGTTGATAATTCTTGACCACGAAGTCTTCTTCTTCTTTACTTTACGTTGACCTGTTTTGCTCTCAGTAGCATGCAACAGGTGTAGCGTTGATTGTAGATCCTCAAGCTTCTGCTGTACATGACCTTACCAATTTCATTGGTAGGTGTGTAGAGCTGTAGATTCCAACGTATTTCAACAAACACAGTCCTTTTAGTTTGCACTGTTAATCAAAATGGCACAAAGGTTTTTCAAATGATATAGTCCATAATACAGTCTCTTTCTGTTGATGATAATCTCTTCAGAATAAACAAATAGTCTTTTGGGATTCAGGAGTTCTATATTAGCACAGTCTCTTTTCAAAATTTCCTGAATTTTTTCAATTTGCTTGTCTTTGCAAAGTTAGCTGCAATGGAACTTCGGGATCATGTTTTGATGTTTACTGGTCTGGCTCTGGAGCTGCTGCTGATTTCACTCTGCTGTGATGAATCCAGGGTTCGAGTTCTGCAACTTTAACTGCTGTTGGGGTTAACAAGATGACAACATAAGGTCCTTTCCAATGCGGTGCCAACGGTGTCTTTCTCCACTCTTTGATTCACACCGAGACTCCAGGCTTGAAAGGATGCAGCGGTTCAGTCAAGTTGATGGGTAGCTGATCTCGTATCCACATAGGAAGACTCTGCAAAACAGAACTTAAAACCAATAGTTTTTGTCTAGTAATTTCAGATCCTATCTGTTTCATATCTCCTTTTATTCCCTATACAATAGGCGAGGGTCGCTCATACAAAATCTCATAGGAAGAAGGTCCTAATGACTTAGTAGGTGCTGAGCGTATCCTTAAAAGAGCTATTGGAAGTACCTGTGGCCATTTTAAATGTGTTTCCTGACAAAGTTTGGACAATTAAGATTTCAGAGTTCTATTCATACGCTCTACTTTCCCTGAACTCTGAGGTCTGTATGCTGTGTGTAACTTCCATTGTATCTGTAGAGCTTTAGCTAACTGTTGAGTTACTTGGGATATAAATGAGGGCTCATTGTCTGACCCTATGACTAATGGTATTCCAAATCTTGGAACAATTTCACGAAGTAGGACTTTAGTGACCTCTCTGGCTTTCTCAGTCCTGGTGGGAAAAGCTTCTACCCCCCAGAGTAGGTACACACTAGAACAAGCAAGTAACGGTATCCATTTGCTTTTGGCATTTCAGTAAAGTCCACTTGAAAATTACTTATGGGAGTAACTCCTGTTGATTGAATTCTTATTGGTAGATTAGGACCTTGCTTGGCATTGTTCTTGGCACATGTTTTACATTGACGAGCTACTGAAGCTGTCAAAGGTCCCAACAAAGAAATATAAAAATGAGGTTTCAAAGCTTTTGTCATTGCAGTTTTTCCATAATATGTTGCTTGATGAAATGCTTGAACAAAGGCTAAACTTAATGCTTCAGGAATCACTATTTGTCCAGGAGGTTGACTTCCCTCCTGTGGTGGAAGTTCTATCCATCCATTTCTGAGTACTCCCCCTTCTTGTTCACAATAATAGTCCAATTCTTTTGTAGTATATCGGGGATCCCATGAATTAAGAGGTACAGGAAATAGAACTGCTTGAATTGTAGTATTCTGAGTTAGTCTGTCCGGTAATGGTTGCTTTACGAGCAGAAGCATCTGCAAATCTGTTCCCTTGTGCAATTTCTCTTTTTCCTGCTTGATGTCTTCGACAGTGCATAACTGCAACTTGCTCGGGGGCCCATACAGCATCCAACAATGTCAATATCTCTGGGCCATATTTAATAGATTTTCCTCCTGAAGTTATCAATCCCCGTTCTCTGTACAAGGCTCCATGAGCATGCAATGTTGTGAATGCATACTCAGAATCTGTGTATACATTTATACAGAGTCCTTTTCCCAGTATTAGTGCTCTTGTGAGTGCTATCAATTCTGCTTTCTGTGCTGATGTTCCTGAGGCTAGGGCTGAAGATTCAATTACAAGATCCAGGGTTACTACTGCATATCCAGCACAACGATGTCCATTGACTACAAGACTGCTTCCATCCACGAAGAAAGTTTGTTCTGGATCTTCAAAAGGCACATCTGTCAGGTTTGGTCGACTTGAGAATACAGTATCCATGACTTCTATGCAGTCATGATCAGGAGGGTCAGTTCCAATTGGTAACAGTGTAGCTGGGTTCAAGGCTTGACTGACCATCAATTGCAATCGAGGATTTTCACACAACATGCTCTGGTACTTTAGCATTCGTGAGTTGGTGGACCAGTAATTTCCTTTGTGGTTCATGAGGGTTTGAACAGAATGTGGCACTATTACACAGAGATTTTGTCCTAGAGTGAGCTTGTCTGCTTCAGTTACTAGAAGTGCTGTAGCTGCGATGGCTCTCAGACAAGGTGGCCATCCTTTTGAAACAATGTCCAATTGCTTAGATACGCTACAGGTCGCTGCCAAGATCCAAGTGGCTGAGTCAACACTCCCAAGGCATTTCCTTGTGACTCATGAACATATAGACGAAATGGCTTCTGTACATCTGGTAGTCCAAGGGCTGGTGATGTCATCAGGGCTGTCTTCAGAGTCTTGTATGCTGTTTCTTGTTCAGGTCCCCATTCTAATGGAGATTGTTCCAATCCTTTGATGGCTTGATATAGTGGTTTTGCAATTAGAGCAAAGTTGGGGATCCATATACGACAGTATTCTGCGGCACCCCAGAAGGCTCTCACTTGCCTCCTGGTGATTGGAGCAGGAATACTGCATACAGCTTCTTTGCGTTCTGGTCCCAGGCGTCTAATTCTGCTGGACAACTGGATTCCTAGGTTTTTAACTTGTTTGACATAATTATGCCTTGGCTCTTGAGACTTTGTATCCAGCCTCATTAAAAAGGTGCAAAGGTTCACTGGTGGCTTGTGGACAACCCTTTCCCCTGGTTTCACATAGTAGCTGGAAAGATCTTGATTTAAAATAGCACTGAAGAGAGTAGGTGAATTCTTGAATCCTTGAAGTAATCTAGTCCAGGTGAGTTGGCCTTCCTGTTGTGGGGTCTTGCCATTCAAAAACAAACAAAAGATGACTGGTGGGGGCTAGGCGCACACAGAAAAAGGCATCTTTCAGGTCCAAAACGGTAAAGTGAGCAGCCTCAGCGGGGATCAGTCCCAAGAGAATATAAGGATTTGGTACTACTGGGTGTATTGTTTCAACTGCGTCATTTACTCTTCTCAAATCTTGTACTGGGCGATAATCCCCTGTTACAGGTTTCTTCACTGGGAGAAGAGGGGGTGTTCCGAGGTGACTGACATTCCTTGAGAAGTCCATACTTCAACAGTTTCATCAGATGGTGGTGAATTCCTTCAATGGCTGGTCACATGCACTGGTTCCACTCCTAGCTTGAGGGTGACAATGACAGGGGCTATGTTCTTCACTAGGCCAGGTGGATTATCTTCTGCCCATACTTCAGGTGGGGCTATGAGGTTGGTGGGTATACAGGAACTAGCTGGCTTGATTGGAGATGCACTATAGAACCGCTATTCTTCTTCTTGGGGAACAGTCAGCACCATCAATCCAGCAGGCTTTGGGTTCACAGTCATTTGCATTTCTCCCCCATCTGCAAAAGATATTTGTGCCTGGAGCTTAGCAAGCATGTCTCGGCCCAGAAGTGGAATTGGACACTCAGGTATATACAAGAACTGGTTTGTTATTTTCTGTCCCCCTAGTTCACACATGTGGTTCTGCAGGATAGGCTTTGTGGCCTTAGCCCCAGTAACTCTGACAATGGTGCTGCATCGAGAAAAACACAGGGGCTACTGGCTTTAGTATTCTGCTCCTGTATCCCTCATAAAGTCCATATATTGGTCCCCTATTTTCAGACTGACTCCTGGGGACCCAGGGAAACTTGGAGTTCGGTCTGGCCTAGTCTTCATTCATGCTATAGCCCTCTTTGGCTGCCACTCACTCTATGGCTGCTTCCCTCTCTTAGCTGGAACACTGTGCTCGTTTTTTGTTTTTTTTTAAATCAAGTACTCCCTCCTCCCCTCTTGGGGTGGAGTCAAGATACGGGCATTCACTTCTTTAATGTCCTTCTTCTCTGCAATGGGCGCACTGATTCACACCCAATTTAGGCCTTTCACTTCCGCGGCCTCTTCCACGTCCTCTGGTTCTTTGGTTAGGAAAACCTCCTCCACATCATTCAACTAAAGTATCATTCACTTTCTCTGTTACATTCATTAACTATCATGCCCACAAATCCATCCAGTTTCTGCAATTTCTGTTTTTATATCTTTCTGGGACTGACTGACAAAAACGCAAATTCTCCTGGGCTGCTAGAATGCATGGGGTATATAGTGAGGGCTGCCTGCGCTATTTGGATTGGGTCTGCATAATACTGTTCATTAATTCAATCAAATCCTATGGTTTCTCAGCGTAGAAGGTATAATGCCAGAAACAAAGCTGGTCAGCTGGCTAGTGCAAAGCTGGACCTATTGCAATGGGATTAGGATTACGTGACCCTCTCTCTTACTGGTAGTTGTACATCTGAAGGCATATGGCAATCAGGCTGAACTAGCAAATAAATCCCTACTTGTAGTGTCATCGGTACTTTTAAACTGTGCCGGGGCCTTCTCCTGCTGCGGAGGTGGCTAGTGACATTTGCAGGGAGGTATCCCCCCCCCCCCCCTTGCTCCAGGCTCTGCCCGGGATGATGGCAGAGCTGAGGGAACTGGCCTATAAAGATAATATACGGGCAGGATTTATTTTTTATTTTTTTTTTCCAGACTTCTGGGCCCTCTTGTGTTTGCTACTAATCTCCTACACCGTTTCTCATAGCAACGCTCTATCCAGGAGAGCTTGTTTTCCTTTTTTTTTTCAAACATTTAACCAGGAATCCTATGTAGGGGAACTGATCTAGGAATATTCTCTGTACAATCTGATAAACACGGGAAACTACGGGGCCATGAAGTAACTAACACTGAAATCTGCATGGACTCTGACCCCCCTTCCTCCCCCCATGGTGACGTAGTTAACAACAGACAAAGGGGGCGGCCAGTCAGGCTGCATTTTCCTATGGACTACGAATCAGAACTATACAATAATGTTCCTCTGGGTGCACTTATTAGAAAAAAAAACATATTATTGCTGTAAACAAAGGGTAGGCAGACAACATGAGCGTAGATTGATTGTAATAAGCAGGGCCGGATTTACCTTGAGTGAGGCCCTACGCCAACAAAAATTGTGGGCCCCCAGCAGGGGCGGCCCAAGGGGGGTGCGGGCCTCATTTGCATAAGGGGCCTCATTTGCATAAATATTTGCATAATGTTACCATATACTAACTTTTAGTAAACGTGCCTCTTAATGAGTGTATGGATAAAGAAAGACTAAAAGATTTCTACATTACTATAATCCAGTGCCAACCATAGCAAACCCGTCGTATCCTAACAGCACTACCAGGACTCACAAAGCACCATACTCTACCAATCAAAAGGCAACACTGCAAATATTAAACCAATACATTTCAGAGAACAACAATACATGACCTACTGGGGAAAGAGAACAAGTGGCAATGTCAAATAGGAATTATATAAACAGAACACCTCAGCTCAGTTACACATGCAGAACATAGACCATCACCAAACAAGTAATCACAATTTAGAAACAGGAAGACAATAATTAAACTGGGAATCCCAAAAGCCAAACTTGGAATGTACAACACTGTAGAAATAAAACTATACATTAATTTGCTCTTGTACTAAACAAAGCGCAGACGTTAATGATGCACATTTACCAGAGCTGACATATTCCAATTAATAAATTCAAAATAAAGAGATATTTTTCTACCTTTTGTGCATTTTTTTTCAGCTGCAATTGTTCCAGCCACTTTCTTCTGGTTTCTTCGTGTCTTCTGCTAACTCTCCATCGTCTGCTGTCCATTTGTCCTTTCTTCTCTCTTCTAGTTCTTTTCCATTCTCTCTCTACATCTGCTTTAACATACTAATATTTCTCCTTTTGCTCTTTCCTCATTCCTATTTCATCCACTCAAATTTTACCCCTCCATCCTCAATCCCCACTTACTCTCCCAATACCCGGCCAATTGTAGATTTTTTATCCCTCCCACACAAAATATTTTTCCCTTCTCCATTTTACTCTTCCAGCCCCATCCCATTCTAATCCTACCCCAACATCAGCTCCCTTCTAGTTCCAGCCTCACCCAGCATCCATTCCCTTCTAGTCCCTGCATCAGCCCATTTCCAGACCTAGCCAACCATCAGCCCATTTCCAGTCCTAGCAACCCCCCAACCCAATACCAGTCCTAGCCCCCCCATCAACCCACTTCCAGTCCTAACCCCCCATCACCCCATTTTCAGTTTAAGTCCCCCCTATAACCCATTACCAGTCCTAACCCCCCATCAGCCCACTTCCAGTCCTAACCCCATTAGCCCACCTCCAGTCTTAACCCCCCCAGCCCATTTCCAGTCCTAGCCCCCTCATAGCCCATTACCAGACAGCCCCCATCAGCCCACAGCCCATTATCAGTTATAACCCCCCTCATAGCCCATTACCAGTTCTAACCCCCCCAACAGCCCACAGCCCATTATCAGTCTTAACCACCCCCATAGCCCAGTACCATTTCTATATCCCCCCAACAGCCCACAGCCCATTACCAGTCCTAACCCCATCAGCCCACCTCCAGTCTTAACCCCCCAGCCCTTTTCCAGTCCTAGCCCCCCCATAGCCCATTACCATCCAGCCCCCATCAGTTCACAGCCCATTATCAGTCTTAACCCCCCCCCCCCATAGCCCATTACCAGTCCTAAAACCCCCAGTCCATTTCCAGTCCTACCCCCCCCCCCCTATCGGCTCAAGTAAAATAAAATTTAAAAAAAGCAAAACCGCTGGCTGCTACCAAGGCCGCGGCAGCATGGACGGTCCCGCGGGGCCCCCTCTGCCCAGCCGAATCCCGCCCTCCGCGACGGCTATGAGAGGCGCGAAGGGAGACTGTCTCCCTCGCATCTCTTTTAAGCCCGCAGGGGCTGATGGGAAATTTCCCATCAGCCCCTGCGGGCTTAACAGAGATGCGAGGGAGACACTCTCCCTTCGGGCCTCTCAAAGCCGGCACGGAGGGGCTCAGCCGGGGATTCGGCAGGGTAGAGGGGGCCCCGCAGGAACGTCCATGCTGCCGCGGCAGCTTTTTTTGGGCCCTTGCCAGCTGTGGGCCCTACGCCATGGCGTACATGGCGTATAGGTAAATCCGGCCCTGGTAATAAGCATAATAGATGTGTGTGCTCATTCTAAACAGGAACAATTTAGATAAAGTCCTTAAAATATAAAGCTATTATTTTGCAACATGTGATAACAACAATTCCAATAGAAAGAACCGAACATAACGACCACATATCTGTTACTTATGACTGGAATGATAATACTTGGCATGGAAGCTAACTGCCAGCTGTAATCCGCACTTAAGCTGAACAATGTCTCTGCAAAAGAAATTTCTTTAAATCTTACAGTTTAGGAAGGAGATATTCAAAGGACATTCCGGATACTTTTTCATAAAGTGGGTGGATATCTAGAATACATATACACTTTTTTCCTCATTTTATTTTTATTAACAATAAGCATGTCTTCTATGAGGTGCTTGCCGCAGTATATAAGGAACTAGAATTCAAGCACGATAAACTCCTTATTCACTCAGGATTTAAATCATTTTCAAGTCACGATCTGGTGGCTTCATAGTCCTGTCTCATGCTCTTAACCTCTACTTTGTAGGACAAAGGGAAAACAAAAGCAATTTCCTGAATTTTTCTATCACTGCCTATTTAAACTATTACAGTGCTTACTGAAGATTTTGAACATAAACACGAAACAAGGCTAAGCCCACAACTGCATTATACCTATCTCACTTGGTCCGCACAAGTCCAGGAACTTGAACGGGGTTAATAAGAACTTAACCCTTTCCTAGGCTTAAGCCCAAAACTATCGGGATTCAAAATTCTGACTAAACATTCTTATTAAATGATATATAATACATGACCATAGCAGAAGGAACATCACTATTAAACACATTGAATAAAACAGGTACAATTTTCCTAAAATAATCACAGTTCAGCTCAGCTTCAGAACGCTGAAAAAAAGCCCTCACAGGGTTAACAGTTACATTCTTTCTCCAGACACGCCCCGTCTTTCTCGCTTGCCAGTCTCAGCTGTTCTAAAGGGAAACTAAAATAAGTGAGACAGATCCTTGATTTTAAAGTAACGTTTTACGTCTTCTTTCTTCCTTTCTTAATACTATTTCTTAACCGGTAAACTGTCACAAATTACCCAACAGAATAATCTCACATTTATACCAGAAGGGGAACTCGCAGTTTCAACAGATAACAAAAATCAGACACACAGTAAGGACGGACAATACACCAAACGCTTCCTCCGTTTCGCGACCTGACTATCTAGGCTTACCAAAACTTTTTACCATTACCGTTAATCATGATTTTTTTTACCAGAAGGAGTCAGTGGTTTCCTCTTGCGCTCTTAATAGCTCTTGCAAGAGTACTCGGACCGCTCCGGACGTGATCAGTGTCCTTTTACCATTTTTCCCATTACCATATGGTTCCAGGTTCCAGTACTGTCTGACTTAATACAAAAACAGTTACTCACCGGATCCGGTCCCCGATACCACACCAGCTTCTGAGTTGAACCCTGGACTCCCCCGGGTCAGAGATGTTGGCCAGCTGGACCCAATGGCCTGCCGAGGCAGGCCGAACCCTCTCCAATACAAAGTGATCGGCGGCGCCTGAGAAGTTCCCCTGCAGTCGGACAGACATGGTTCCAACCGGACCAAACCTCAAGGCGAATTACGTGGATTTATTCACTTGAATACCATTTACCACTCGCATTTCCCGACAACGCACCAAGAAATGTAGCAGCAAACTACAGTCAATGAACAAGTCCAGGAGTCAATTTACAGGGTCCAAACCAGTTTATTTGTGCACAGGCCCAGTCAGTCAAAGCTTTCAAGGAACTGAGCGGAGCTCTCCATAAAGACATAACTTTTTATACCACTTTTCTAGCTTGATACATGAAAACTTTCCATTGGTTCTAGCTCAATACATTTGATACATACAAACATTTCATTGGCTATACATTCCCTTCAATTATCCAATTAGAAATCCCTCCGGAGCCTAGCAACTGGTCCCCCTTCCTCGGGACCGTTCTAACAATGGTCCAGTTCTTGACTTAACTTCAAGGCTAACCTTGGCTCCAGGAATGCATAGTCTGAAACATTTCTGTTCTTTCACATAGAAGAGAATAATAGAAGACTTATGAATTCATAAAAACTTCTGATTAAGCATTTCAAAACCAGTTTTCTTATTTCACACAAATTTTTGGTTCTTTTCTAGCTATAGTATGGGTTAGAATCCAGGCCTAAGTTACAGGCCTTTCATAGCAACAGGCCATGCTAGGCCATGGCCTACCACAATGGGGGGAGGACTGCAAATGGTCTGTGTTGGTGGGGGGGATAGGACTGGAAATGGGCTGTGATGGTGGGGATGGACGGACTGAAAATGGGCTGGGATGGGGGAAACAGACTGGAAATGGGCTGTGATGTGGGGGGGAACAGACTGGAAATGGGCTGTGATGGGGGGAATGGACAAATTGGGCTGGGATGGGGGGAAACAGACTAGAAATGGGCTGTGATGGGGGGGGAAAATGGACTGGAAATGGGCTGTGATGGGGGGGAGACTGAAAATGGGCTGGGAGGGGGAAACCAGACTGGAAAGGGGCTGTGATGGGGAGGGGACCGGACTGGAAATGGGCTGTGATGGGGGGAGGACTGCAAATGGTCTGTGATGGGGGGGGATAGGACTGGAAATGGGCTGTGAGGGGGGGAGGACTGCAAATGGTCTGTGAGGGTGGGGGGGATAGGACTGGAAAAGGGCTGTGATGGTAGGGACGGACGGACTGAAAATGGTCTGGGATGGGGGAAACAGACTGGAAATGGGCTGTGATGGGGGGAACGGACAAATTGGGCTGGGATGGGGGGAAACAGACTGGAAATGGGCTGTGGTGGGGGGGAGAACAGACTGGAAATGGGCTGTGATGGGGGGAACGGACTACAATTGGGCTGTGATGGTGGGGAGGATAGGACTGCAAATGGGCTGTGATGGTGGGGGGGAATGGACGAAATGGGCTGTGATGGGGGGGAACCTGGACTGGAAATGGGCTGATGAAGAGCTGGATTAGGACTGGAAATGGGCTGATGGGGGCTGGAATAGGGCGAAGTGGGCTGACGAGGGGGCTAGGATTGGAAATTAGCTGATGGGGGAGCGTGGAGGAAATGGGCTGATGAGGGACTGGAATGGAACTGGAAAAGAGCATATGGGGGCTAGGACTGGAAATGGGCTGATGAGGAGCTAGGATAGGACTAGAAATGGGCTGATGGGGGGAACGTAGACTGCAAATGGGTGATGGGCTGGAATAGGACACTGGAAATGGGCTGATGGGGGCTGGAATAGGACTGGAAGTGGGCTGATGGGGAGCTTGGAGTGGAAATGGGCTGATGGGGGGCTGGAATGGAACTGGAAAACAGCATATGGGAGGCTAGGACTGGAAATGGGCTGATGTGGAAGCTTGGGAGACTGGGACTAGAAGGGGGCAGATGCTGGCTGGGTCTAGAACTATAAAGGAGCTGATTTTGGGGGAGGACTAGAAAGGGATGGGAAATGAGAATGGAGAGGGGAAAAGATATTTTCTGTGGGAGGGAAGAAAAGTCTACGAAGGGCCGGGTATTGGAAGAGTAAGTGTAGATTGAGAATGGAAGGGTGAAATTTGAGTGGATGATAAAGCAATAAGGAAAGAAATGGAGGAAAGAGCAAAAGGGGAAAGATCAGTATGTTAAAGCAGATATAGAGAAAAAATTTGGAAAAAAATCTAAAAGAGAAGAAAGGAAAATGGATAGCTCGCAGAAGACACAAAGAAACCAGAAGAAAGTGACTGGAGCAATTGCAACTGAAAAGAAAATGCACAAGCAACAAAAGGTAGAAAAATACTTTTTTATTTTGAATTTATTAACTGGAATATATCAGCTCTGGGAAATGTGCATTGTTAACATCTTTTGTGTTTTGTTTAGTACAAGAGGAAATTAATTTATAGTTTTATTTCTCCAGTGTTGTTGTACATCCCAAGTTTGGCTTTTGGGGTTCCCAGTTTAATTATTGTCTTCCTATTTCTAAATTGTGATCCCTTGTTCTTTGGTGACGGTCTATATTCTGCATTTTAACCAAGCTGAGGTATTCTGTTCATGTAGTTTCTATTTGACCATGTCACTTGTTCTCTTTCCCCAGTAGGAGATGCATTGGTATTCTCTGAGATGTATTGGTTTAATATTTGCAGTGTTGCCTTTTGATAGGTAGGGTTTGGTGCTTTGTGAGTCCTGGCAGAGCTGTTATGATATGGTGGATTTGCTATGAGTTCTAAAAGGTCAGTGTTTATAGTACTTCCTAATGGACCTGGCGGTTGGCACTGGAATATAGTAATGTAGAAATCTATTAGTCTTTCTTTATCCAGACACTCATTAAGAAGCATGTTTACTAAAAATGCATGTTAACATTATGCAAGTATTTATGCAAATGAGGCTCCCTATGCAAATGAGGCCCCGCAATTAATCTCCGCACCCCCCTTGGGCCGCCCCTGCTTTATACACTTATACATCTCCACAGCTGACCACGCCCCTTTCTGCCCTCTCCCTCGTATATTCTGAAATCACCATGCTAGCCCTTGGACGTGCATGTCAGCAGTGTTTTGGAATACAGTTGTGGACGTTTTTGGCACATAAACATCCCTGCCACACGTACAAACCCCTTATTTGTGTTCTGGAATGATCCCCTTAATAAACATCCCCAAGTTACCCAGCAGCACATCTAATCCCATACACACCCAACAGAATACTTTATTTCTTAAATGCTCATTTGCTAGTTACCTCAACTAAGTTTCAAGCAAGGCTGGAAGCCATAAGTGCCTCGGCCTTCTTTGTTAGGTCCCCCTACCATTGTATCTGAGGGAAGAAACCTCTCTGAAAAATTCTTAAAAGGACTGAAAGCATATTCTTTTCAGCAAGTTTAATCAACAAACTTTCCCCCTACTCAGATCCTTCCTTTTCTATCCACCTGTACCAAATTTTCTAGAGCCTATCCATCATAAATTTCCCTTTATCTTTCTATGCTTTGAATTGTTCTTTTATATTACGTGTTTTTTTTAAGATTGTAAACTCCTTTAATGATACTGACAAGGTGATATATTAAATGATACTTTAAGCTGAACTATAAGGAGTGATTTTTATGAGACGTAATTTCTAACAAAACCTTATTTAGTGTTTGCAAAAACCAACAAATACAATTTATTTATTTATTTGTTTACATTTCTTATATACCGCACTATTCGGCATCAGCGCGGTTCACAGAGAACAAAATAAAAACCAGAACAACAAGCTGTTCGGTGTTACATATAACAGGAGCATAAACTTGGAAAAACATGGGAGAACTATCTACATGGAGTATATGATCTGTTAACTAGATAACATACTCAAACTATTTACACAAATTAGCAAGAATGTTAGTAACAATGAGAAAGCTGTGGTTACGTTTGCGGTGGGACTGTAAGTTTCACTTTATGTCAGGTAGTATTTGATGAATAGGTTGAATTTGAGGGCCTTTCTGAACTGGGCTAAGTCGGTTATGGCACGGATATCAGGTGGTAGAGAGTTCCAGCATTTTGGTGCGCAAAATATGAAAGCTCTGTTTGCTGTTGATAGGCTGCATGTTGTTATGGCCTTTGGCATTATTAGAGAGTTTAATGCTACCTGTCTTCTATTTCTGTTTGGTGGTACAGTTTGTATGAGCTCCATGAGTGAGTTGGCTGATAGACCATTGATGGCCTTGAAAGTGAGAATCAAGGTCTTGAACATAACCCTTCCGTGTATAGGGAGCCAATGGAGCTGCTTGAGGATAGGTGTAACATGTTCACTCTTGGACGCTCCTTGTAGAACCCTTGCAGCAGTATTCATAGCAAGCTGTAATGAGCTCAGAGTGGATTGTGGGAGCCCTTGCAGAGTGGAGTTGGCGAAGTCGAAGTGCGGTAAGATCAGTGCCTGGTAGATGGTTCTGAAGTCCTCTTGGTCTAGTAAGGAGCGTAGGTGCCTGAGCGTGCGTATCTTGAAGTACATAGCTTTTACAATATTATTTATGTGTGATTTCATGTTGAGATGATGGTCCAGTGTGACTCCGAGGTATCTTATTGTTTCCTTAGTGCATAGATCAGCTCCCTTAACACTTATATGTGGTGGTGGAATGAAGTTGGGGTCTTTTGTGATAAAGAGAACCTCAGTTTTCTTATGTTGAATGCGGAGGTTCTGTGACAGGAGCCATTCTGATACTGCGTCGAAGCAATTTGTTATAGGCAATAAATCCATTTGCACTGTGGAAAATGGCATGTAGAGTAGGATATCATCTGCGTATATCATACATTTCACATTGAATGATCTGATGATATTGCAGATAGGCTGCATATATGTTAAACATGAGAGATGAAAGAGAGGATCCTTGCGGAATGCCTTGTTTTTGATGGAAGAGTTTTGATTCTCCTGTTGCAGATTTTACGTATTGCATTCTGGTGTCAAGGTACGATTTACACCAATCAAGTGCGGAGTTGCAGATGCCATTCTCTTTCAGTCGCCCGAGGAGAATCTCATGGTTTACTGAATCAAACGCTGCTGCTATATCTAAGAAGATTAGAACAACGCCTTGCCGGATGTTGTCTATGCTAGTGAGAACATCATTGAAGAGGGTGGTAAGCAGTGTTTCCACGCCATGGTATTCTCTGAATCCATGTTGAGAATGGTCTAGAGGGGCTGCGGAATCTATGTGGTCTTGGATTTGGCGTTGTGCCTCTTTCTCAAAAATCTTTGCTAAGAGGGGGATACTGGCTATAGGCCTGTAGGAGTCAGGCCGTTTTGGGTCTAGTTTGGCGTTTTTTAGCAGAGGTCTGATGGATGTGAGCTTTAGTGCAGAGGGGAAGGAGCCAGTTGTAAATGAGAGGTTCATGATTTTTGCAATGAAAGGGCTAAATGCACTTCGAAGATCCTTTATCCAAAAGGCTGGGCAAGGATCGGTTTGCGCAGTGGTGGTGTTGAGTGAGGTGATTGTGTCTTCGATGTGTTTGGCAGAAGGTGTGGCAAGTGCAGCCAGGGATGTTAGGCAGGATGTTTCTTGTACATTGATTGTTGAGAGCTCATCTGTCTGTAGAGGTTTTGATTGCAAGTAGTCAGCAAATTCTTGTGGGTGAATGTCTTCTTTTTGTTCGGGGGATGGTTCCTTTGATAGTGATTTGACTAAATTGAAAAGGTCACGAGGTTTGTTCAGTGATCTTTTGAGTGTATCCGTGTGGTATTGCTTCTTTCTGGTTATTATTGCCTCGCGGTGAGTTGCTAGGTGGAGATTGTAGGCTGTATGATCATCGATGGATTGTGATCGGCACCAGCGTTTTTCGAGTCTTCGTAGGTGTGTAAGAGAAGATCGCAGTTCGGGAGAAAACCACGGAGCAGAGGTTCTTTTCCTTGATATATTCTTTTTGTGTGGTAGTTGAGCAACGGTGTTGAGGCTGTTGTTCCAGGCGTCAATTGACTCATCAAGGTTGAGTGTTGAGTCATTGAGGAGTGGTTGGGTGCTTGACAGTATAAGTTCCCTGTTGAAAGGTCGAAAACCCCTTGTTGGGGCTCTAGATGGGTTGTTTAGTTTTCTGTTGTTAAGAAGATGAGTGTTGCTCAGGGGAATTTGTAGGTTTATGAGTTTATGGTCTGACCATGGTACATCGGTGATCGATTTTACAATGTTGCTGCTTTGTTCATAAACAGATTGTGGAACGAAAACCATGTCAAGAATGTTTCCTTTGGTATGAGTGGGCTCCATGATTAGTTGTTTATATCCAAGATTTTCAATGGCATCGAGGAGTGAGGAGGACTGGTTTTGCTGCAGTGATGGGAGATTGAGATCTCCCATTATCCAGCTGGGAGTGTTGAGGTTACTGGTATTGGCGGCTAGGTCTAATATGGTGGGAAGGTCATTCGGGGAGCTCGAAGGGGCTCTATAGACCAGGTTGATAGAGCATTGTTTGTTCACTATAGTGATTATATCCAGGTTGTTAGTGCTATAGGAGTTAGTCATGTTGAAAAGGAGTTCAGATTTAGTGAGAATGAGTGCTCCTCCTCCCTTCTTGTTTTCTCTGTGGGTTGTGTGTATAGTGAAGTTTGGTGGAATGAATTGGTTAATGAGGACATTGTCTTCTTTTGATAACCAAGTTTCAGTGATCATGAGTGCATCAAGATCATGAAGGGTAACTATATCTAGGATTACAGGCCATTTTTTTCGAATTGAGCGAGCATTTATGAGGGCACATTTTAAGCTTTTGGGGGTGGGGATTTGTGTTGTTTAGGGTTATTGGTTTGGTGTATTGCAATGTGAATCCAGTGGGAATGCCGGATACGAGCTTCCCTACCTGGATAGTGGTAAGGGTTGCCTGACCATTTTTTTCCATGGATTTTGAGGATAGGGATATGATTGGTGGAGGGAGAGTAGGCAAGGGAGGTCCCGAGCCAATCTGTGAGAAGGTAAAAACTGAGAAAGGTAATGAAGTGGAGAGACATTTTAGTTTCTTGAATGGGAATATGTATGATGTATCTTGGAGTCTTGAGTGGCAGAATACAAGTTACAGTATAATTGGCACAGGCTACAATACAGTAATAGTGACTAAAATGGGTTTGTGCTAATGGCGACAGTATATAATATCAAGCGGAGACCATTACTGACTACAGTATAGATAACAAAAGACATAGGATATAATAGACAACTGTAAAAGGAATGCCGTTGCTATACAGACAACTGTAAGAGGCAGGCTAATGGAAACAGTTGGTGTTTATGTAGAGAATTGTTGGATATAGATGGCTTGAGTGATCAGGTGGGAATGATTACTGACAACAGTATAGGAATCAGCAGAGAATGTGGCAGTCAGTTGGTGATAGATAGTGGCAAGTTGACCAAAAGCATGTTATTGATAGCAATATAGGGGATTACTTTGAGATTGAGAAGTAGTTGAGTGGAAGTTCTGGACATACAGATGGTGTATACTTGCTGTGGGTTCAGACGGTGGTTGTGCTGGTAAGGTAGAGAGTTAAAGGTTGCAGGATTGGAGTTGCAGATTGATGGCGTGGACGTTTCTCGGGCCTTTTGAGGGGCCTCTGCCTAAGGGCAGTGCCAAAGGGCCCTCTGGCGAGGCCCTCAGGCGTGGGCCCGCCTGATGGCGGCTCTCTTTTGATGGTAGGGCTCCGCCTCCCACAGCCCCGATTGGGCTGGAGGCTCCCTGAGCGGGAGAAGATGGCTGTGCCCCGCTCAGGAGTGCTCTACCCCGATCGGGGAGCACGGAGCACGGAGGAGAAGGAGGAAAGGAAACTAAAAAGACGATGCATTCCCATCAAGTTTTTATGAACTAAACAAAGAAGTTTAAAAAGAATACCTGATAGAACAGGGAGTAGACGTAGTTTAGTTTAAAAAAGGCATAATTCTATCTATAATTTTGCCTCTAAAAATCAACATAGCTGTCTCATTTTGCAAAAAGTGAATTCTTGTATGCAATTTTACAGATAGATTAATTACTATAATAGTGTTTACTACTAAGATAAAATAAGAGTTTGAGTCAGAATACGAAAAGAATGAACTAGCAAGCTCAAACTCATTGTCTTAACTTCCTCAATGTATAATTAACTTACCTAACAAGACTGTGTACTTGAGACTCAAGTGTTAAATATGAATCTAAAATGATTCCTAATATTTTAAGTTCTGAAGAGAACTCAGTTTCATTGCCTAATAAGTTCAGTTTCTGTAGCAGAGAGGACAGACCTGGCTGATCAATCCAAAGTAGTTTAGTTTTATTAATATTTAACATCAAATAGCTCCTAGTCATCCATCTCTTAATCCTAGCGAAGAGATCATCCAAATGTTTGTTCTCAAGTACTACTAAAAGGAATCATCAATACCAAAACTTTAGCATAGGAATAACAAGATACATTTCATATCCTCATATCCAGAGGCGGCTCAAGGCAATCTGCTGCCTGAGGCGAGGGATGAGATGGCACCCCCCCCCCCCCGCACAAGTCCCCCTCCCACGCGCCCCCCCCCCACAACACCCCCCCCCCCCCCAGGTGGGGATCTTTCTCAAAACTCCAGTCAGGGACTGAACCAAATCAAAAAGTCAATTACATAATGTGGAGCAAATGCAAGATGTTCGCACACCAAGGAACTAAAAGAAAGAGCGAGAACCACAGCAGTTTATAACTCCAAATTATAATTCATTTGTATTTTGTTATAAACTGTATTATGATGCTTGCTTTTTCTTTTTCAACATACATTTTGCATTCACAGAACCCCCTCCTCAACAATGAGTGCAAAGCAGAGGTAGGACATTCACCCACAGAACTCAAGATATATATATATAAAAAAAAGCTGATTCTGGTCATCTCACCAACAACAAACATTCTCCAGTACCAGGCATATTGGGAACTAATATAAAACCCTACTAAAATCACTAAGATCTGCAAGGCCAAATCTACCATACCATACCAGCATACACTTCCAAAATTCATACGTACAATAAGGGGCCTACCAAGAAAAAAGCAGCACTATAAACACTGCAATGGGCCCCAACACATCCATACACCTATTTGAAAAGCTGAACAAATCAAATTACTACAGTACAGATCCCTATGTACAAACTCCATGTTAACAGAACACCTGGCCTTGGTCACACACTCAGAACACAGACCCTCACCAAGTACAGAATAAGTGACCACAACCTAAAGCAAAAATAAAAATATGTAGACAAAAATTAAAATGAAACCCCAAGAAGCCAAACTCCACATGCGGTGCCACACCAGATAAGAGATGCAGTTCTCCATACTGTGTGAAATATAGATAGCACAAAGTCCAATCACTGAATTGAAAATAAAATTATTTTTTCTACCTTTGTTGTCTGATGATTTTTGGTCATGCTGGTCCCGATCTGAGGTTTCTGTTTTCCTCTGTCTTCTCTTAGCTCTTTTTTGTATGGTCTATAGTCCATCTGCCATTTCTTGTCTCTCCTTTTGCTTTCTTCATTTTCTTCCATCAGCCTTTTTTCCGTCCCAGTAACTCTCCCTAGTATCAGCCCCCTTTACAGCCTCCCTCCCAGTACCAACCCCCTTGCCTTTCCAGTACCGCCACTGGTGTCTATTCTCTTCCAGTCCCCCTCCTTCCCCATCGTCCAGCCCCTTCTAGTTAAAATATCATCCCAGGTATCAGCGAACTTCCAGTTCCAGTGCCCCCTCCCATGTCAGCTCCCTTCCAGCTCCCCCTCTCCACTGTCCATCCGCCTTCCAGTGCCATCCCCGGGTGTCAGCTCCCCTCCCATGTCTGCTTCCTTCCAGCTCCCTCCTCCTGTCTGCTCTGCTCCCTTCCAGCTCCCCCCCCATCTGCTCCCCTCCAGGCCCCCCTGTCTGCTCCCTTCCATCTCCCCCCCATGTCTGCTCCCCTCCAGGCCCCTTTGTCTGCTCCCTTCCAGCTCCCCCCCCCATGTCTACTCCCCTCCAGGCCCCCCTGTCTGCTCCCTTCCAGCTTCCCCCATATCTGCTCCCTTCCAGTCACCCCTTTGTCTGCTCCCCTCCAAGCCACCCATTGTCTGCTCCCCTCCAGACCCCCCCTTGACTGCTCCCTTCCCCCCCTCACCTCACTGATTCATCCTTCAAAATCAAATGAAAGTAGCCGTGAGAACATTTCTCCATTCCCACGGCTCTGCTTTCAAACTGCTGGGACGCTCAATCTTCCTGGAGCCGGCGGTGTGGGGGGGGGGGGGGGCCCGAGGTCATCGCTTCCGCCGCCCTTCCACTTCCGTTGCTGCTGCTTCCAGCAGATGAGTGGAGACAGAGAGCCAATGAAATGCCCAGGTTTCAATGACATCACTCCCATACCTCTAACAGCCTGAGCTACTAGAGGCAACTCAGTATTTTTCTGTCTCCAGGAAATGGTGGTTGGATTTTCTCATTTCTGATAAAATCTGAATAATAAGAATTAACTGAGATGAAAAAGATTGATTTCACTTGTGAACGACCACCTTCGGGTGACTTTTTCACTTGAGCACGATGTGGGAGGCTCCCCTAGACTACAGTCTTTTTGGTAGCCATAGGAAGAGGGAAAATTGGTTCAGACCCACGTTCTTATCCTGTTAAGGGTCTGTTGAGCAGCAAGAAAATTGAAATGTTCTCAGAGGTATGTGACTGCAAGCCAGTGTTTAAACAAAGAAATCAAGAAAGAGAAATAGTTTCAGGGGAGTAGCGCTGAGCCCAGCATGAGTTTTCTGCCTGGGGCTCCCAGGGGTTGAGTACAGAAGTCTTTGTTGGGGGCTCCTGATTCCATCCATTTGGGGCACAAATCAAGGTGGACTGTTGGCAACCGTTGGTGCAGTGTGGGGTTTCCCTGCCCTTTTTCAACGCGTGCTGCTAGCATTTTCTTTGTGTGCGCCTTGCGTTTGAGCGGTTCTAGTGTGTGTTCTGCCCAAGTGGCTTCAATGTGTGATTCTGCCCCACTGCCTCTCACATGCTACTGTACATACTCCTTTGACATGCACTTTTGTGTCAACATGGCCTTAGCAAGCGCAAGTGTTTACCTTGCCTTAACTCTTTCTGTCATCTTCCAGGAAAGGTCTGTGGCAAGCAAGGTGTTTCGTCTCTGGATTCCAGATTCTGCTTTTTGCTTGCATGGCAGCTTCTTACTCATCTCTCGAGAGCCTGTCTCTCTTCTCCCAGTGAGGGAATCTGGTTGGCCCGACCTAGCCCGCCTTAATGCAGGAAACGATGGATGGCACAGTGGGTAAGGATGGGAAGCTGGTCAGGAGTTCCAGGAACTGTGCTTCAAGCCACTCTCCTTCCTTTAAGGGTTCAGCTGCGGCCATGTCCCCTATGGTTGGGAGTCCTTTTCAGAGAGAGGAGCTCCTGGAATCTGAGTTGTCTTCCCCAGAATTCTTTTCTTTTTTTTTTACAGCAAGCCTTGTTATTTTGCCATTGAAACTCAGACCCTGCAGCCTTTGGATTCCCTTAAGCTCAGTCACATGAGGGACAGGCTGAAATGTAGAAGCCGGGCTTGTGTGCTGCCTTCTAAGCATCCCTAGCAGAGGTTGCATTCTGGAGATGTTGATCAGCTGGGATGTGACCAAGACTTGGACTTGAATTTTGGTTCGGATGTCTCAGCTGTGGAATCTGATGTGGAGGAAGAAGTGCTTTCGCCTTCAGAGGATTATGAGGAGGCTGGCATTATCTGCCTGTTCTGGAAGGAGGAACCTGTGGCATTGATTGCTCGAGTCTCATCCACCTTGAATTTGACTGATGCTGCAGTGGCAGAGCAGGGGCCACAGGTCCACCCACTTTTACAGGGATGCATAAATCCACAACAGTCTTCTTGTTTCCAGAGGTTATCAAGAGTATGATCCAGTTAGAATGGAACCTTCCTGACTTCCCATCTAAGGGGTTAAATGTGTATAAAAGGATGTACGCTTTCCCAGAGGAGTGATTTGTGTGGTCCAGCACACCTAAGGTGGATGTGCAGGTCATGGTGGTTATGAGGCAGACCACCATTCCCAGGTTACAGGATACTTGGGATCAGAAGGTGAACTCTTTGCTGAAGAACCAGTTTACAGTGGTGGTTGCTATTCTGCAGTTGGCGGTGTGTGTGGGCCTGACATCTCATGCCCTTCTCCAGTGGATTCAGTCTCTCCTGCCAGATGATACTACCCCTCTTTTGGAATCGGCTACTGCCTTCCTTTCTGATGCCATGTATGATCTCGTCCGCTTAGCAGCTAGATATTGCCCTGTCGACCATGATGCGGCATTGGATTTAGCTTTACCACTGAGCAGCAGACATGTCCTCCAAAGTCTGGTTAACTCAAATGGCCTTTAAGGGGAGGCTCCTTTTTTGCCGCCAATTTGGAGAAGTTGGTAAAGGACTTGGGTGAGGCCACGCCTTATCGCCTTCCAGAAGATAAGCTGAAAGGGCCTGGGGAGCATGCAGGGCCCTTCCCCTCTTTGGCCTCTGCGTCCATCACAGGCATACTGGACTGACTTCTGAAGGTCTCGGGACTCCCATTGTTATCATCTGGAAAGTCTTTCGTCTCCTCTTCTTCTGGATTTTGGATGCATACTCAGTCCTTTTGTGGTGCTTGTGGGCCCAGAAGCTGTCCTTTCCAGAGGGGATCTTTGCTGTTCAATACAATGGAGGTTTGGGGGCCCATTCCCAGGTACCCAGTTGGGGAAGGCATCACCTTTTCTTTCAGGAGTGGGCTCGGGTCATGAAGGATCACTGGGTGCTAGACACCATTCAATGTGGCTATGTCCTGGAATGCAATGAACCGATCCCGAAGGCATTTGTTATCTCCCACTGTGGTTCAGCAGACAAAAGAGCCCACATATGGTTCACATGGGACAAGTTGCTGTGCCTGAAAGCAGTGGAGCCAGTTCCCTCTGCAGAACAGAGCAAGGGCATATATTTCATTTATTTCATGGTGCCAAAGAATTATGGTTTCTTCTGACCAATTCTCAACCTCATTTGTGAGTGTTCCACTTTCGAATGGAAACTCTTAGATCTCTGATTCAGGCGGTGCACTGAGGGGAGTTCCTAGCATCTCTGGATTTGGCTGAAGCTTATTTTCATATCCCGATCCAAAAGGATCAGCAGAGATATCTGCATTTTGCCATGCTTGGTTCACACTTTCAGTTTGCTGCCCTTGCCTTTTGCCTCTCCACTGCCCCAAGGATGCTCTCCAAAGTCATGGTGGTGGCAGCTGTGGCACAGCGGCCCCAAGGGATATATGTGCACCCATATCTAGATGACTGGCTCATCCGAGCCCATTCCCTGTTGGAGGCATCTCAGGTATCATCCCGAGTGGAATCCTTTCTAGAAAGCCTCGGCTGGGGAAGAGTCAGTTGGAGCCTTTCTAATCCCTGGAATTCCTGGGAGCATAGCTTGATACTCGAGTGGGCAGAGTCTTCCTGCCAGAGGAGAGAGTGTGGAGATTGTTGGAATACCTTGCGGTGTTCTGTTCTCAACAGGCTCCCAAAGTTTAAGATTATCTACAGCTGTTTGGATTGATGGCGGCTGCGATCAAGATGGTTCCATGGGCACATGTTCATATGAAACCACTCCAGCATTTTTTGCTGACTCAGTGGCCCCAAGTTCTCAGGAGTTCAAGATCAGGCTTCCACTTCAGCTGGAGGTGAAGGCCATCCTGCGGTGATGGCAACAGCCATGTCATCTGAAGAGGGGCATGCCATTGGTGATTGCTTCAGGATTCTTCTGATGACAGATGTCAGTCTTTCGGGCTGGGAAGCCCACTGTCAAGACCCATGGTCCATCAACCGTCTCAAGGCAAGGGTCATCAAGTTGGTTCTCTTGCATTTCCAGCACTTTGTCAAGGGCAGGGCGGTGCGAGTGTTCTCAGCAAATGCTACAGCAGTGGCATTTATCAATCAGCCACGCAGCACGAGGAGTGCCAGAGGGGGGCCCTGGAAATTGCATTCTTGTTTGCCTGGTTGAAAAAGAACCTCCTAGCTCTGTTGGTTCAGCACATCACTGGGCTGGACAATATAGAGGCAGACTTCCTCAGTTGTCACTCTCTTGATCCCAGAGAGTAGGAGTTAAGTCAGGAGGCATTTCAAACAATTTTCTGCCATTGGGGCCTCGAGATGGATTTGATGCGACCTGATCCAATGCCAAGATGTGCTGTTTTTTCAGTTGTTGCACAGAAGCAGGGCCTGAGGGCATCAACACTCTGGTACAGGCCTAGCCAAGGCAATGCCTGATGTATTTGTTTCTTCCATGGCCACTACTGGGGCATGTGCTTTGGGCATGTGCTTTGCGCAGAGAGTGCCATCTGGGCTGGATTGTTATGGTGGCATCAGATTGGCTGAGGAGAGGACCCTCCTCTTCGTCTGCCCCCATTTTGGGTTCTGTTGTGTCAGGAGCCGGTTGTCCTGGATGACCCGATTCCATACTGCTTACAGCTTGGCTCTTGAAAGGAGTCGGCTGACGTGTAAGGATTACTCTCCTGTGGTGGTTTTCACTCTGCTGAAAGCCCAGAGGGGTTCTACCAGCATGGCATATGTGCAGGTCTGATGCCTCTTTGAATGCTGGTGTGGCACACAGAAGCTTGTTCCTGAGATGGCAAAGATGCCGACTGTTGGCCTTTCTATAGGATGGTCTGGAAAAGGGCCTTTCCCTTAGCTCCCTGGCAGGTGGCAGCTTTGTCCTGTTTCAGAGGTCCAGTGGCTGGAAAGGTTTTAGCCTTGCACCTGGATGTTTCACATTTTCTTCAAGGGGTTCGGTGCTTGCATCCTCTCTCCTCTGTTTAATTCTCCCCTCCTGGATCTCTGTCTGATGTTGGAGTCCTTTGAACCTTTGAGGCACGTTACTCTGAAGGATTTTACTCTCAAGACTGTTTTGTTGGTCACAATTTGTTCAGCAAGATGGATTTCTGAGCTGCAGGCTCTGTCCTGCCAGGATCAATATTTGTCTTTTTCTGAGGAGGCTCCATCCATTTGGCCTGTGCCTTTCTTTTTACTCAAGCGGATATCTTCCTTTCATGTGAACCAAAAGGTTTGTCTTCCCTCCTTTTCTAGGGAGCAGTGTCGGAAAAGATAAGGATCTTTGCCTTGTGGATGTCCAGTACTTGGAGGTTACAAATTCCTTTTGTAAGTCGGACCATCTTTTTGTGCTGTTTGCTAGCCCGCACAAGTGTGATACTTTATTTATTTTATTATTTATTATGAGGGTTGCTATTTATATTTCTGGCCTTAGCAACAGTAAGGGGCTTGTTTACAAAGCCGTGGTAGCGGTTCGCGGTCGTTATCGGAGCCGCGGCCCCATTGAAATCAATGGGGTCGCGGCTCCGATAACGATCGCGAACCGCTACCGCAGCTTTGTAAACAAGCCCCTAAGTGTTGCCAGGCGCCATCCAATGGTTCCATTGGAACACTGACATTGTTGAACATAACCTTATTCATAACATTTTATCATTTGAGCGCGATTTGTTGTTTACAGTAACTTGAAAAATTCATCTCGGGCAAAAAATAGAATTAACTCGTGAACATTTTCGTGCGATTATTTTTCATAACTTTTGACGTGGATTATCAAGACAAGAGTGCATCGATGAACTTAATTTTTTATACGGCGATAAAGCACCATCCTACAGCACTGTAAAAAAACTGGTATAACGAATTCAATCGTGGCCGACGTTCGCTCCAGGACGAATTCCGTCAGGGTCGTCCAAAATCGGTTGTTGTGCCAGAAAATATCGATGCTGTGTGTGAACTGATAAAGCAAGATCGTCATGTGACATACCGTGAGATTGAGGCATCTTTGGGCATTAGTATGACAAGCATCAATAAGATATTGCATGATCATTTGGCCGTAAAAAAGATTTGTTCGCGTTAGATCCCACATAATCTGACAAACGCTCAAAAGAAGGCTCGTATCGATTGGTGCAAGGAAATGTTGAAAAAATATGTTCAAGGTGCATCAAAGACTGTGTATAACATCTACACAGGTGACGAATCATGGATCTATGCATATGAGCCCGAAACAAAACAGCAATCGACTGTATGGGTCTTCTAAGACTAGCCAAATCCAACAAAAGTTGTTCGCGAAAGAAGCACATTGAAGCAAATGGTTGCCTGTTTCTTCGGCATTACCGGTCACGTGGCGACAGTGCCGTTAGAGCAACGTAGGACGGTCAATTCTGAATGGTACACGACCATTTGTTTACCAGAAGTCTTCGGAGAAATTCGGAAAAAGTCGAAGAAGAGGCGAATAATTCTTCATCATGACAATATGAGCTCTCACACATCGGCTCAAACAAAGGAATTTTTGACCGGCCAAAACATCAAATTGATGGGTCATCCACCGTACAGCCCTGATTTGGCACCCAATGACTTCTTTTTATTCCCACACATCAAAAACAACAAACAAATTACGTGGTCAATGATTTTCAACACCCGAAGATGCGGTTGATGCATTCAAAACGCATGTTTTGGAGTTACTTCAATCGGAGTGGAAAAAGTGCTTCGAAAATTGGTTCAAACGCATGCAAAAGTGTATTGATCTTCATGGAGAATATTTTGAAAAACAATAAAACCAATTTCGATCATAAATATTTGTTTTTTCATTATTAGGCCAGAAATATAAATAGCAACCCTAGTATATTCTCTTATATACCGCGCTATTCTGCATCAGTGCGGTTTACATTGAACAAACTGAAATTACATTGAACAGGGCATTATAACTTGGAGATAACTATTTTACAGGGAACATGGGCTATGGAGGGTTAAGTGGCTTGCCCAAGACCACAAGGAGCACCTGTGGGACTAGAAACCCCAGTCCTTCCAGCCCAAGGTTGCTGTCCTCTAGTGGGATTTGAACCCCCGACCTTCCAGCCTGAAGTACCTTGCCCCAACCACTAGGCCACTCCTCCACTCCGGCTGTCATGTCTACATTGGGGTGCTGTATCAAGGAGGCCATTTTCTCGGTGTATCTATTATGGAACTGGCTGGTTCCAGAGGGTTTGCGCACAAATTCTACTCGAGTACAAGCATTCTGGTGGGAAGAGCATATCTTGGTAGCCCCTTTAGACATTTGTTGGGTGGCAACATGGATATCACTTTCCACTTTTGTCAAGCATTACTGCTTGGATGTCCACACTTAGGTGGACACGGCCTTTGGCTCAAAAGTTTTGCAAGCTGCTGTGTCTTCGTCCCATACAATAAGGGTGCAGCTTTGGTACGTCTCACTTGCCTGGACTGGTCTAGCAGGGCGATATATAAGGTAACATTTTACTTGCTCGATAATGTCCTTTCCTTGAGTTCTGCTGGACCAGTTCAAGACCTGCCCCTGGAACAGTTTTGGTCTGCTATGATGTGGTGGTGCCTTATAGTTCCACTATAATTTGAGTGGTTGGCCCCGCGGGCTCATACCCTTCTGACAAGCCTTCTGTTCAAACTAATGCTATATATAGTTTCTCTGCTGTTTGGTTAAACATTGTTGCCCTCGTTAAGGTTGTGGGAGGTTTGCCATGCCTTCCCTTATGCTTTGGGACAAATACTTAGTTGCCCTTATTGGCTCTGGCTAATAGAGGCATGGGAGTGATATTATTGAAACCTCAGCATTTCATTGGCTCTCTATCTCTACTCATCTGGTAGGGGAACACAACCCATTTGTCTGGACTGGTCTAGCAGGCTCAAGGAAATGACATTAAAAAACCTCATAAATACTCATATGTTAAATAAAATTGAAGAAAGGAGAGAACCCTGAGGAATTCTGTATTCTAATTTCAGAGGTTTTTTTTTTGAAACTTTACTTAGTAACCACCAACATACATCATGAACCACATTACATTAGCCTCCGAGCGGGGTTGACTCTTATCCCCATCGCGGAGGCAATCGTCAATCACAGGTGGATTATAACATTATATGCATTTCCTCTCCCCTCCCCCCATCCCTCCCACCCCTCCACTCCATCGCAACCCCGTCTATGCACCCCAAGCTCCTATCCAAATCTACGCCCATAACCCTCCCAAAGCCTAATACCACTTCTCTCAGCTCTTAAACTAATTAGCTACCTACTTGCAATATTTCATTACGACTATGAGGTCCCAGACTTTGAATATAGGATTCCCAGGTTAACAAAAAGAAGGACCAGCAGCGGACACTGCCCCATGCTCACCATCTTTCGGTAAGCATTAGCTGGTGAAAACTGTTGCAGCATTCCCAAAAAGTAGGAGGGGCCTGTTCTCTCCATCTACGAAGTATCGGGCCTTTAGCCACCAGACATGCCTTTCACACCAATAAACGATCCCATTTCCCCCTGGGTTGGGTGGGGCCAAATTGATCCAAGGCAACAAAGGAGCCCGTCCATTGAACTCTCTGGTGGAGCAACCCATTCAAGAAGGTACAGATCCGCGCCCAGTAGAAGCGAAGATGTCTACAACCCCACCACATATGTATCAAGTTAGCCAAAGGCTCTGAACACCTGGGGCAACTGCCATCGGACGTGATATGACTACGCAGTGCTCGCCTGGGTGAAAAATGCACTTGGGTTACATACTTAAATTGTACTTCCCTCCATCTAGCCCCCTCCACCAGGTCTACGATCCTTTGTAAAGTACTCTTGACGGTGCCAGGAGGCACCTTTTGATCCAATCCCACTGCCCATGCTGTCTCAACTCCCCTGTAATCTGGTACAATCCTGTACTGATCCAATCGTGCTTTCAACATGGCAGTCGACGTAGGGTCGTCCTCTCCTATATCAAAGAATTCTAAAATCTGTGCTGATCTTTCAATATTGAACGCCATCCCTGGTAACGAGGCCACATAGTGAGAGATGTGCACATACGCAAAATAGTGGTTAGGGCGCAGATCATATTCTTGACTCAAAGATACAAAAGACTTACATTTACCTGAGGGGCCTACAACATGCCCTATATTCCGAATTCCACGTTCCCTCCAATCTTGAAATGTTACTGTTTCCGACCCTGGGGTGAAGTTAACATTCCCTTGTATCGGCAGCCAGCTCGAGACCTTCCATGAGCTATTCCAATACACATTAAGTTGTCTCCAGGTGCGCCTAGCTGAACTGAGCAGCACACTCTCCATTATTCTGCTAGGTAGCAGCAGGTTCTCCAAATGCAACACTGCAAGTAGTGTCTGAGGGGCTACAAAGGCTCCCTCTAGGGCCCTGGGTGTGTAAGTTTCTGTCCCACCGAGCCAGTCTCCAATATGGCGTGGCTGACAGGCTAAGGCATATAGCCATAAATCTGGGAATCCCAGCCCCCTCCCTCCATTTCCCCATCAAACGGTTCAACAGGATGCGGGCTCTAGCTCCCTTCCATAAAAACCCCCGTATTTCCTTTTCAAGGTGATGTAAGTCACAACATAACAGCCACACCGGGAGGGTCTGCATCCAGTATAGTATCCGCGGTAACACCACCATCTTAACCGCTGCCACTCTCCCCAACAAGGAGAGCGGAAAGGGGTTCCATGCTTTCAACTGGGTTTGCAGGCGAGACATAATTCAGTCTAAATTGCGAGCATATAACTCGCGTGTTTTTCTGGTCAGTAAAATACCCAGATATACAAAACTATTCGCCGCCTATTTAAGCGGGAAGATGCCTTCTCAATGCCCCTGGAGCTGCCCGGACACATCCATCACCTCAGATTTATCCTTATTTATACGTAGCCCTGCAAAACTTCCAAAATACAAAAATTCCTTCAACAGCTGAGGCAGCGATTCCCTAGGGGAAAGCAGATGCACCAAGACATCGTCTGCAAAAGCTGACAGCTTAAACCCTTGCAATCCAATACGCATTCCTCGTATACCCTGGGATTCCTCTACTCTCCTAATCAGAGGATCCAGTGACAAGACAAACAGGAGAGGGGAAAGAGGGCACCCCTGCCATGTATCTCTTCCCAGAGAAAATGTCTCCGACAACACCCCATTACAGAGCACCCCTGCTGTCGGCGCCACATATAGGCTCTCAACCATTTTATAAAAGGACGACCCTAGCCCATATTGGGGTAACAAGTATCTCAAATAATGCCAGTTGACCCGATCGAACGCTTTTTCCACGTCAAAACTAACCAGTAGTGACTGCAATTGTCGGTCTTGCACCCATTCCAATGATGCCAATATTTTTCGCAGATTACGCACCGCAAATTGCCCCTTCACAAAGCCCACTTGGGAATCATGCACCAGATGGCCTAAGACCCCGGCCAGTCGATCTGCCAAAACGTTTGCCAGCACTTTCAAATCAAAGTTTAACAATGATATGGACCTATAAGAGGCTGTCTGGATTGGATCCTTACCCTGTTTTGGTATCAGTATAATTTGGGCATGTTTGCTTCTCCATTGAAGGGTACCTTGCTCAGCTCTTTTACTATGAACTGCTACTAAGATTGGAGTGATAAGATCGAGCAATAATTTATAAAATTCAGCTCCTAGTCCATCAGGACCAGGTGTTTTATAACAACTCGCCCTCAGGATGACTTGTTGTACCTCTTGTGCTGTTATCGGTTGACCTAATTGAGCACTTTGCTCCTCACTTAATCTAGGCAAATCCAACACCCTCAAATAATCTTCCATCCTTGTAGGAGAACCAGTCTCCGCTATATATAATTTCTGGAAAAAAGTGTGGAACACTCGAGCGATAGCTACACTGTCCTTATGCAGAATCGCTGCCACCAGTTTCGTACCCCTCTGTCCCTTCAAGCAGCGTGCCAACAATTTAGCAGGCTTGTCCCTGTAACAATGTAATTGGTAGCAGTAATATAATATGGACTTCTTGGCTCTCTGGTGCAATAGCTCATTTAAATCTACCTGGACTTCCCATAATCTCTTCCTATTCAGTGCATTAGGAGAGTGCGCACATAACCGTCTCGCCTTAGTGACTTGTTGTTCAGGTCGGATGATCTGCTCCGCTATCAGTCTACGCTTCCGTGCTAAGAACCCAAATAATATCACCTCTCAACACCACCTTGGCAGTCTCCCAGACCAACTCAGGATCATCCTGATGACACCGATGATTATTCTCAAACTCTTGCCATCGCTGTCTAAGGAATTGGTGGAACTGGGTATCCTTATAAAGCTCCAATGGAAAACGCCAAATACGCGCCTTTTGGGTGTCGCGCCCCCCCCCCCTGTAGCTCTATCCAAATCAGCGCGTGATCTGAGAGCTTTATGGGACCAATTTGCGCATCGCCGGTGTGGGTAAACAGGCCCTCTGATATCAAAATATAGTCAATTCGCGCGTTAGAACCATGTGCTCTAGACTGATGTGTAAAATCTTTTTCTGAGGGGTGCAACAGCCTCCACGGGTCTACTATTCCCAGCCTTGCTCAAAAGCACTTCAATACCCGAGCCGTCTGAGCCCTCTCCCGCACTCTATCTCCTCTGGACGTGTCTAAATCCACATCAAACACTCCGTTAAAATCTCCCCCCAATATCAACAGGAGCTTTGGCAGTTGTTCCACTTTGGAAGCGAGGTGGATATATAGGTCTTGGTCCAATATATTAGGACTGTATGTATCCCCCAAAATTACAGATTTCCCCTCTAAGACTCCTTGCAGCAACACAAACCGCCCGGTCAGATCTGTAATTTCTCTTTCCACCACAAAGCGCACTCGCTTATGCATCAGGATGGCCGCTCCCCCCTTTTTCTCTCTAGTGGGCTCCCCCCACACTTGTCCCGCCCAGTCTCTACGGTGTTTAATATGTTCTTCAGCAGTCTGGTGGGTTTCTTGCAATAGCGCAATATCACAATGTTGTATGGCTAACGCCTGCAAAATTTTATATCTCTTTATTTGGTTCCCCAATCCACAAACATTCCACGAGACTATCTTCAGAGCACCAGGGCAGTGTCAGGTCTCTTCAACACGGTAACTATTATCTTCCCAGAAGAGGCCCCCCCCCCCCCCCAGCCTGAAGCCTCTCCCAAAGCTCTCTTGGATAGCTATCTAGTTGCGAGCTTCGTATCCCCTGGTTGCGATCTTCCTCCCTTTTTAACCCCCCCTTCCCCCCCTATTAAACCCTCGCCTCCCCTCCCTTCCCCTCCTTCTCTCATCTACTTCTCCCCCTCTAAAGACTAATGTCTGACTACCTAAGTTAATTGGGTCCCGCTTGATGCGTGCGGTCGCCCCCCCCTCCCCACATAGCCTATGTTGAAGCTAACCCCCCTTCACCTCCTATAACAATCAACTAAACAACCACTTATAGCGACCTATGGGCTAATCTGCATACAGCCAAAACACTCATGGAGGAGACAATTCCATACAAATGCAACATGTTAACTGAACAGCAATATACATTATAGAGGTATGTAGAGATATTTATAATTTCTCAAGTCAAAGCACTCTCCCAGGCCTTGCAAACCCAGGTCACCAGAGGATCAGACCTTGTGTTCCAAAACCACGGGCTTCCCCAAGAGCCCTAGGGCAGCATTCAGGCAGCATCCAAATCTCCTGCTGACCTTCAAAGTGCTGACACTCCAGCGTTTAATCCAGTCTATAACCCGCTGGAACGTTTATTTCAATGTTTCTGTAGCACCCAGATCACAACGCACTGTTTTCTCAATGTAGGGACTTGCTTCCTCAGCCGCCTCAAATGTCCGGTGTGTCCCCTCGTGAATCAAATGCAGTCTCGCTGGATACTGCACTGAAAATTTAACCTTAGCTTCTATAAGTTTTTGGCAAAGGGGCGCATATGCTCTTCTCTGTTGGCTCAATGTTGCTGAGTAATCCTAAGTGATTCGCAGCTTTACGTTATCGTGCATAAGAACCCTTTTCTGGCATGCAGCTCTCAGTACCACCTCTTTCTGTGGGAACTGTAGAAACTTAGCGAGCACTGCTCTAGGCCTCCGATCCCGGGCCTGTTTGTTCCCCACACGGTGAGCTCGCTCAATAATCAGCTTACCTCCTTCTTCCAAGCCCTCAAACAATTATGGGAGCGAGAGGGGGCAAGATGGCGTCGGAGCTACTCTGGCGGTGAGCGGTGCCGCGGTGGATAGATGGTCCGGTGCTGTTTTGATGCCTGCTATTGGAGATGGGGTGTCGAAAGAGAAAGCAGGCTTCCCTACCCTTGGGGTCCCCTGCTTCTGAGGCTACGGGCCAGAGAACTCTCGTGGCATGCGGCTTCACTGTCACGGGGGTTAGAGCGGCGTCTTCAGCGAAGCCGGCAGTGTTGGAATCGTTGGCTCTGAGTGCATTGGGGGTTTGGCTCTCTCGGGAGCAATGGTCCCCGCCGCCTCAACCTGGAAACGCTGTGCCGGGTTACAGAGTGCTTCCTGCCAGGGCTGTGAGATGCTCGTCGGCAATTGGGAGTGAAGAGGGCTCTGTTCCTGATGGTGAATTACCAGCTTCCCTTACCTCTTTGCAAGTCACTGTGGAAGGGAAAGGATTGGAGAAGATTTCCCCTCCCAGTGGAGTCTTGGCAGTACCATCTGAGGCTTTGGACGCTATTCCAGGTTTGAGAGGATTGATTAAGCCATCAGTTGTGGATTTGGAAGCACTATGGGACGCAATTGCTACGATTAATACCTCTCTTATGACTGTTGTTGGGGTAGTTAAAAAAGATTTTCTATCATTGTCTAAAGATATTTCTGATGTTAAAAGGGTTCAAGAGGAGCAAGCTCAGCGTTTGGAGGGTTTTGAGAAAGAGCTGGAACATCTTCGTGGAGTGTGTGCTGCTCAAGTTAAAGATAAGACCTTGTTATCAAAAAAAGCGGAGTACTTGGAGAACTATACTCATAGGAATAATTTAAGATTGTTAAATTTTCCTAGATCTCCTATAATGTCTTCTACTGAGATGTTTCGTAAATATCTCCAGGAGGTGCTTAAACTCCCTGGAGATAATTTACCTACAATTGTCCGAGTGCAATATCTAAAGGTAGGTGTTGGTGTGGCCAGGCCCGCCTCAGGGAGTTCAGTGGCAGGGATTGGGGATCTTACCGCATTCCTGGAGGATTCTCTAGAGGTGGTAACTGGCCGCACTACCCTTCTGGTTACTCTGGCCTTAGAGCATGATAAATCATTAATTCTTCGGGCGTATTTCAGGAATTTCAATTGTACTTTCCTTGGCTCTAAAGTATATATGTTTCCTGATCTCTCTCGTGCTACTCAGCTGAGGAGGAAGGAATTCTTGGGCTTTCGCCCTAGAGTCCTTGCCCTGGGGGGTAGCCCTCTCGTTGTATTATTTCCTATGACGGTAAAATGTTTCTGTTTTTTGAGCCAAGTCAAGTTATTGGATTTTCTGGTAGCTAGGGAGGGAATTAGAGTGGAAATTGTGACCACTTCGGCTGACGCTTAAGTTTCTGCTCTGTAATTAGAATTTTCTTTTTCCTTTTGATTTTAATTTCCTGGTGCCTCCTCTTATATCGCCTTTATTTTGTGGGCTAAAATTTGGATGATGTATAATTAACTTCTTTGGATGTGTGTGTAATTTACTTTTGAGTTGTATTGTATATGCATATCATCCTTTTTTTCTTTTTCATTCCTGTTATTCATGAATGTTAAAATCTAATATAAAATGTAAATATAAAAAAAAAAAACAATTGTGGGAGCAATGTTTCCAGGTGCTGTTTCAAGTCTTTATCAGCGATATTGTCCGGAATGCCCATAAATCTCAGGTTATTGCGGCGCGACTGGTTTTCCAGGTCGTCAAGTTTGGCCTCATGAGATTGCAGCTTGGTTCGCAGTCCCTCCACTTCCTGGGTCAGCGCCTTGAGGCTATCCTCTGTTTGCCCAATACTGTCCTCCGCTTCCTGCACTCGATTGCCCAGGGCTCCCATAGAGCTTTGCAGGGCATCTATCTTCTCATGTAGTGCTGTAAATTGTGAGGACTGTGCCTCTGCCACTGCTGCCGAAACTTCCTCCAGAAAGGCGGGAGACATTGGTGAGTTCGGCGCTACTACTCCCTCCACCATCTTACTTGTGGCTCCCACACGGTCTCTCTCTCTCCGTCCTGTTTTTACTGCCGCCGCCATTCCCCGGTTCGTTCTCTGCAGCACCCATAGATCCGGCAGCTCCTCCGATTGAAACGTGTACTAGTTTTGTTTTGTTTTAGCCTCTCTCAACGGTACTATTGTCTCGGTTTGGGCCGAGGGCGACCAGAGCACAAGCAGGTCACATCTGCTCGTACTCACCGCATCACGTGACCTCCTTCCTAATTTCAGAGGTTTTAAGGGATTATTATTAAATCTACCTCTACAAAATCAGCTCTCCAGAAAAACCTTAAACCAATTTCAAACATTTCCCATGATAATCTAATTTACTTAGCCATAACAACAATACAGTAAACTGTGATTATATTAGATCCAAAGCTGCTGAAGTATCTAGTTGCATTAAGATGTATTGATGTCTTTTGCCAACTATATCATAGAGTTGCTGGACTAACCTTACCAATAACATTTCAGTACTGTAAGATCTACGAAAACCAAATTGTGAATCATGCAATAGAGCAAACCTATCCAGAAACTGTAAAAGTCGAATGGCCTTATTGCTTCTTGCAGTAAAGAAATATTTTCTATTGGTCTATAAATTTAAATCCAAATCTCTACCTTTGGGCGTAGGTATTAAAATAATATCCCCAACATTCTTACAAAACTGCTTGTTCTTAAGGATTCAGTGATAAAAATCAATAACCACTGTAAAACTAATAATGGAGTATTTGCAAATAAGGAAGTTGGACGTGGATCAAGCATACAGTTTGTTTTAATAAATTTCTTAAGCAAAGGCTGAATCTCTTCAGCTGGAAATGGTGCAAATTCTACCCAGAGACAATCAGCAGAGACTGCCTCACACAGCCTATGTTTTCCTTCATGAGTCCAGTGGATTAACAGCTAATTGCTTCATTTCCAACTTTAATTGATCTCTGAACCCTTTAATTTTATCATTAAAATAGAAGGGTAATGATTCAGCTGTTAAATTCATATCCACTTTCCTTCCTTCTGCAGCAGGGGTAAGCATCATTTTTGATATTTTAAATAGAGCCTTTCAACTACTTTAAGATTATTAAGAATTAACTGAGAATAATGTTTTTTGAGTGAGAATTAAATTCTTCTTATACTGCATAATAGCCTTTTTCCATTCAAGCATTTTATTCTATAATTAGATGTTCTACTACACTTTTTTTCTCAATCTTCAACCGGAGAAGAGTACTATGGAATAGTTCTTTTCCTGACGACGTATCTAATAGATGCTAACTTAAAGTTGTACCAAGGATTCCATGTTTCTATGGTATCAAATAAATCAATACTCTCCAAAATATTCAAATAGTTTGTAACTTCCAACCAGAACGGAGGGGACTACTTGCGATCTAATTTTCAATTTGTTCCATAGTGAGTCATTCCTGAAGTAGTCAATTTTAAGTTTTTAACATAAATGACAAAACATAATGTTTTTTTCATCAAATCAATCAAAAATATCTAGAAAATATAATGCCCTCTATCAATACCACTACATCTGCTCTTGATCTATGCCCAGTAAGTTGTTAAAAAATAATTTGATCAGATATGTCTCTTACCATTCTCAAAATAGTTAATCGGTCATTAGCATAAGATCACATGCCCAAAGACCTAAAGAAAGCTACCATTCGCTCTATCCTGAAACAAAATTTCTTGGACAAATTGAGGCCAATTCCAATGGGGGGCACATCTGGACCATTTAGATGGCCGAAAAATGGACGGCCCCAACTTGGACCTGATTCTGCAACCGCGGGAGCCAGACATTTCTGTGGATACAGAATCGGGCACTTAGACGGGCCGAACAGGCCCTGATTTTGCTGCGGGAGATGTCCTTCCCCCTGCATGGCCAGCCTTCCCTATGCTGCTGCTGGAGTGCCAGTGCTGTGGCATTCCATTGCCATGGCACCGGGACACCCAGCAGGTGCCCTGAATCCCCGCTCCTCCAAA
This sequence comes from Ichthyophis bannanicus, assembly GCA_033557465.1. NCBI lineage: Eukaryota > Metazoa > Chordata > Amphibia > Gymnophiona > Ichthyophiidae > Ichthyophis > Ichthyophis bannanicus. The sequence continues at coordinate 707,085,496 of CM066031.1, forward strand.
AAAACTGCTTTTTCCCCACTGCTCGACCCACGGAGGGGCCTGCTAGGGCCGGGATTAGGTCGAGGGGAACCACCAACTGCTGCTCACCTCTGTGTGGAGGTCTGCCAGTCCCAATCACCATCTTCGGGGGGTCTTATTTCACTTCCAAGATGGAATGAGTCCCCCATCCATTCTGCCATTGCTGGACATATGGGGCCATGACCTGAATAGGCCTTGTACGTCCGGAGTCATGGACCTGCCTCTGCTCCACCCACTCTCCGCCTCCGCATTCCTCCTCCTGCCCCCTTGCAGCACTCCCTGAACAGCAGCTCTGTGCGTGCAGAATTTGCTCCCTGCGAATAGGAGGGGTTGGATGTCAAAGCTGGATGTCTATCCCGGCTATTTGCAGTTTGGCATGACCCCCATCATATCCTAACTCATACAGGCCAATTTCTAGCCTTCCATTCTTAGCAAAAATAATTGAAAAGATTGTCCAAAACCAACTTCAAGACCACATTGATATGCATGCTTCACTAGATGCTCATCAATATGGATTTAGACCGAAACATGGTGTGGAGACACTATTATTAGCCATTTCTGACAAGCTTATAAGAAGTATAGAAAACACCAAGCAAGCATTATATTTTTAGCTTTAGCAGCTGCATTTGACTTTATTAACCATAATATACTGCTGGCGAGACTCCAGCAAATTGAAATTTATGGAACTACCCTTCTATGATTTCAATCCTATTAATCCGATCACACCCAATAAGTTAAAATCGGTCAAACATCAGCAAGTGACAGCCCGATCAGCATCGAGGAGGACAGCAGGAAGGAGAGCTCCTCCCCGATTATCTCCTTAAGGCCAATCGGGCCTCTCAGAACATCGGAGAAGGAACTTTTAAATTTGAAGCGCCTTCCAGGCATGCCCGCACATGGTGGGCCTGCGCCTGAGAGCCCTTAGGCATGGCCCTTAAGTGTGGTCCAAAACATGAGGAAGGAGAGCTAGATCACTAGCCCCACAGAAGGACGAGACATGGCATACAATGAATAAATCCAAGTAGAGTAAAGGTACAGAGTATACATTCACTACACCCCCATCAAAAAACTAGGTAAGTGCTTAACAGTGTGAGAAATCTACACTCTCAAACGTTTACCACATAGTAGGTCGTTCTGCAGGCAGAAATCATGATTCTGCCAATGGTTCTGACCACTCTCCTCCTTGTACTCCTGTTAATAAGGTTAAATAGCACAGGACACATAGAGAAGAGAAGGATATCCATCATCCACACAGAGAGACACCACCTAGCCAGATATACTTGCTACCTGTACATAGGGGCAGCTCTACCATGAGGCCACCTGAGGCGGCTGCCTCAGGTGGCAGTTTGCAGGGGCAGCACTCAGATGGTGGCGGCGCTCCAGCTCTGTTTTAATTTTAGATTTTTCCGCCACTGGCCTGCCTCTGCCTTCCCATGTGGGAAGGCAGAGGCAGCAAAATCTAAAATAAAAACAGCCGGGTGCCTCCAGTGGATGAATCAGCAAGATCGCTTGCAGGATCATCCTAGCGGCAGCACGGGAAGAGAGGTGCAGGTAGAGGGAGGGAGGACAGGAGGACAAGTGCTGGATAATGGGGAGAGGCAGGGGGACAAATGCTGGACAACACGGGAGTGGGGCAGGAAGACAAGTGCTAGAGAAGGGGAAGCAGGGAAACAAATGCTGGGAAACAAGGAGGGAGCGAGAAGGATAACTGCTGGAAAACAGGGGGGGGGGACGGGAGGGCAAATAATGGACAACAGGGGAATGGGGCAGGAAGACAAAATGCTTGAGAAGGGGAAGCAGGGAAACAAATGCTGGGCAACAGGGTAGGGGGAGACAGGAGGACAAGTGCTGGATAACAGGGAGTGGGCAGGAGGACAAATGCTGGACAACCAGGGGAGACAGGAGGACAACAGTGGGGGGGGGGGAACAGGAGGGCAAATGCTGGACAACAGGGGAGGAGGGCAGGAAGACAAATGCTGGAGGGGGAAAGCAGGGAGACAAATGTTAGGTGGGAAGTAGGGAGACATGCTGGAGAATGGTGGGGGAGACAGGAGGACAAGTGCTGAACAACACAGAGGGACAGGAGGACAAATGTTGGACATGGGGGGGACAGGAGGACAAATGCTGGACAACAGGGGAGGGGGACAGGAAGACATGCTGGAGGGGGGGGGAAGCAGGGAGACAAATGTTGGATGGGGGGAAGCAAGAAGACAAATTTTGGACTAGGGCCACTATTACCTGGTGAGCTGGGTAAGCAAGACAGGGAATGCCAATGTCATGAGGGTGCTGTCGCTAGCTACCCACTCCCCATTCAGTGTGGCCTGCAGAGCGCCAGTGGCCTAGTGGAAAGCCTGCCCACAGTATATGCTGCTCCTGCAAGCGGAAGGTATGACTAGTGATTGCGGTCTCTTACAGCCTTCTGCCCACGGGAGCAGCATCTCCTGCAGGCAGAATCTCCACTACGCCATAAGCACTCTGCAGATTATCCAGAATGGGGAGTGAGGACAGGCAACCAGCAACAGCGCCCTCCTGAAGTCAGCTCCTGCAGGCAGGCTCTATTTCTCTGGACTGTAGTCACGGCTTGCACAGCCCCTGCCTGCAAGATATACTGCTCCTGCAGGCAGAAGGGTGTGTTAGGCAACAATCATGGAACAGAGAATCAGAGTCTGCCCACGGGATCAGCATGTCTTGCAGGCAGGGGCTGTGCAAGGCCAATTGTACCCTGCCACACTGGGCTTGGATCATGGTCTGCACAGCCCCTGCTCGTGGGACATGCTGCTCCTTGGGCAGGCTCTACCTCTTGCACATAAATGGGAGAGGGGGGCATTGGAAAGGGGGAGTGGACATGAGGGGGCATTAGGAGGTGGACATGAATGGACACAGGAAGTCAGAAGGGAGATGCTGGGTATGGGGAGGGGGAATAGGGAGGCAGCTGGGATGAGATTGAGGTGGGGGCTAGGTAGCTACTGGACATGGAAATGGTTATAGGGAGAAGCACAGAGGGGTGATGGAGTGGTGATGTTGGCCAAGGGGTTATAGGGAGACTAAGGGAAAATGCTGGACTCGTGGAGGTGGAGACAGAAAGAAGATGCTGTACACTGGGTAATAAGGAGAGAAGGAAATGCAGGACATGGGGGTAATAGGGATGGAGAGGAGAGAAGATGGATATGGGGTGAATAGATTGAAGAAGATGGAGAGATGCTGGACATGTGAGTAATAGGGAGGGGATAGCATCGTATGGAGATGGGGTAGATGCTGGTTGCAGGGGGATAGGAAAGGAGATGGAAGACATGGAAAGAAAGATAGAGAGGAGGTACTGGATGGAGGGAAAGAGAAAGCCAGAGAGAGAGAGAGACACTAGATGGGTGATGAGAGATGTTAGACATGGAGAGTGAACAAAAGACTGGGGAATAATAGACCAGGGAAGAAGAGCTGGGGAATAGGACTGGGGTGAAGGTTGAAAAGCAGTAGGTAGATGGCGTAAAAAAAAAGGGAGATTGAGAACTGGATAGCAAGGAGTAGTGAAATCTGGGTGGCCAGAGAGAGAGAGGAATAAATGGAAGAAAGGTGGAAAGAAAAAAAACAATATCCAAGATAGAAAGAAATGAAGAAAACAAAAGGAGAGACAAGAAACAGCAGATGGAGTAGAGACCGTAGAAAGAGAGCTAAGAGAAGACAGAAGAAATCAGAAGCCTCAGATCGGGACCAGCATGATCAGAGAATAAAATGGTCAGACTACAAAGGTAGAAAAAATAATTTTATTTTCAAATGAGTGATTGGACTTTGCACTATTTTTATATTTTACACAGTACAGGGAAATTGTTTCAGTTTAATTTTTGTCTACATATTTTTATTTTTTTATTTTATTCTGTATTTGGTGAGGGTCTGTGTTCCGAGTGTATGACTGAGGCCAGGCGTTCTATTAACATGGAGTTTGTACGAAGGGATCTGTACTGTAGTAATTTGATTTGTTTAGCTTTTCAATAGGTGTATGGATGTTCCAGGGCCCGCTACGGTATTTATAGTTCTGCTTTTATCTGGTTAGGCCCCTTGTTGTATGAGTTTTGGAAGTTTATGCTGGTATGATATGGTTGATTTAGCCTTGTAGATCATCAATGACTTTTGTAGGGTTTTGTATTAGTTCACAATATGCCTGGTACTGGAGAATGTTTATGTTAGTGAAATGATCAGATTCAGAATGTTTTTTAATATATTGAATTCTATGGGTGAATGTCCTACCTCTGCTCTGCACCCATTGTCCAGGGAGATGTTTCTGTGGATCCAGAATATATATTCAAAAGAAAAAGAACTATAATGCAGTTTATAACAAAATAAAATGAGTTATAATTTTATAATATGGTATTATAAACTGTGCTTTGATTCTCACTTTTTCTTTTAGTTCTTTGGCGTATGAGCATCTTGCATTTCCTGTTTTTTTCAGAGGGTGGGAAGTGCTGTGTTGGGGTGCCAAGTCACTCATATTATGTGGAAGTGGGAGGTGCTGCATGGTGCTCTTGAGTCCCTCTTTTTTTGGCATATTTAGCAATATGTTTCCTAAGCTTTGTTCTGGTAACATATGAACATAAGAACATAAGAAATGCTATACGGGGTCAGACTAAGGCCCATCAAGTCCAGTATCCTGTTTCCAACCATGGCTAATCCAGGTCACAAGTACCTGGTAGGTTCCACAATGCCTCTCTTGGGACAAGCAGTGGATTTCTAGGGTCCTCTTTAATAATAGTTTATGCACCTTTCCTCCAACAACTTGTCCAAACTTTTTATAAAATCCAGCTACACTAACAGCTTTTACTATGATCCTCTGGTAACTAATTCCAGAGTTTGATTATGCGGGGCCATAGACTAACTGCAGGGAGGCAGTTTTCCTTGCCTATCTTTAAGGCACATTTCTCTAACTGCCAACATGCCCTGTGCGATGCTTCCGCTTGGGCCCAAGAGCTTACAAGCAGGAAACAGCCTTATGTTGTCCACTTTTGAATAAAGCTTCCCTTGTTGTCACCAGAGGTATGCTGGGACTTATAGTTAGTTTATTCTTTAAGGACAAATTGTAGTTGTGAGTCGGTAGTTCAAGGCAGCTAGAAAATTTATTTTGTGGGGATTTCCAGGGCATTTAAGCTCAATACACAAACAAGGCAAAAAGGATGCTTCTCCAACATAAAGGATAAATCAGGTAACAGAGAGTGACGTAACAAAAAACCTCTTTTCACTGTTCAGCTGTTCTTATTCCCACAAGCTTACACCGAGGACTGCCTCGAGTGGTCATTCAACAGAAATACAGATAAACTTGCAACAGCTGTGATTTTTCTTTTCTCAAAGCAAACTTCTTCTAAGCACTGCTTCTTAGCTTCAGAAGGCAATTAAGCTTAGTAAAACACAGTATTAGCTTTCCTTAATTCTAAGCAGATACTGCACTTATTCTCTATATTGTTTCACAGTCTCTCAGTTCAGTTCAATAATGCAGACTCTTCTTTTAAACACAATGAGCAATCCATTGGTACAGGTTCATACTCAGAGCTTGGCAAACAGGAATCTATTTGCATTCCTTCTATGGCATCAGGATATATGGTATCTCTATCAAAGTCACAAACTCTCCCAGACTTTCTCTCCTTTAGAAATTCCTGGAACTGATTCCACAGCAATTCAGCTTGTAAAGGCACAGTTTTATTAGGGGAGTGAACTTTTCCTTCAGCAAACAACTCTCTCAGTGCTTCTAGCTTTGAAGACTCAGTTGTTCTGCTTTTATCAGGGTTATGACTTTTCCCATACGTAAAACTTTCCACCCACCTCTTAGCAGTAGACGGTGAGGGCTCTGCTTCCTGGACCTTAGCAATAGCAAACTGTTTCTCTGTTGATTTCTCAGCTCTGAAACTGCTGGCTTTACCTTGGGGATGGTTCCTTAGACAAACGCTGATTTCTTTCTTCCTGGGATCCTCCAGGCTCTGAAATTCAGCCTCCTTATGTCCTTCTCCAGTCCCTCTTGGGTAGCTGCTTTCCTGGGAGTTTTCTTCTTTCTTTCTCCTCCAGCTATGCTCAGCCTTGTTCTCTCTGTTGTCCTTTGCCTTCCTCCTTCCCTCCTCTTTCTGCTCTGCTCGTGGTTTTAAGAACCGTTGGCTGCTAGGCACTCCCTGTTCTCTGCACCTGTGTGCCAATCATCAGGCAAGCTTGTCTCCACCACTGAGCTAGGGCGTGGCCTGACCTTAGCAGGGAGCTGGGTTTTTTTCTGATCTGGCTTGCAAGTCTTATGCACAAGTGAACTGTCATTCATTTCAAAGGGGAAACTAGGATTTTCTTCCACTTCCATGTCTTCCTGGGAGCTTTCATCACTACACTTGATGCTAACCGGAGAGCGTAGGGAACTCAGGAGGGGATATCCAACAGCACTAAACATTTAAGTGCTGTTGAATATCTCCAACTAAGGCATCTATACAGTTTACTGGGCTGTAAACCGTGTAGATGCCTTTCGAAAATTGATCCCTTGATTCCTAAGCCAGTGCCCTAACCATTAGGCTGTTCCTCCACTCCTATTAGATCACAATATGCCTAGTACAGGAGAATGTTTGTTAGTGAGACAGCCAGAATCAGATTTTTTTTCAATTAGATATTGAGTTTTGTGGGTAGATGTCCTAGTTCTGCTCTGCACCCGTTGTTGAGAGAGAGGGGGGGGGGGTTCTGTAAATGTAAAATATATGTTCAAAAAGAAAAAACAACAAACAACAACCATAACACAGTTTAACAACAAAATAGAAATGAATTACACAGGTACACTAAAAAATTTTTTTTTTAAACTGCCTCTAATGTTTCGATTGATTTTTACGTTTTTTGGTGCGCTGAATCCAAATCTGGTAACCAATTTGCTCCATCACGTACAGATTTTTTGCTACATTGCGTTAGCAGTTTGAGGTGAACGTTTCAGATTGAGTGCGATCGAGATAAAAGTTTCTTGGATGAATTCTTTATACTAATTGTTTAGTAGTTATTCAAATAAGAATAAAGAAAATTGTAACAAGGCAGCACATAAGAATAGAGTAATGTCAACAAAACACACTTTGATGGTAGCAAAATTGTCTGCACTTAAAACAGCCACATACATGTGCACAAACATTGAGCATATAAGAGCGAGGTTAGACACAAAGCAAAGCAAAGAAATGTGCAAAAAATGTTGTACAGGTATGTATGTAAGAATAGAAAACGCAAACCGCACCATTGCAATACATGAAGACAAACACCCGATGGTGTGAAAATAAAATTCTAATAAATGAGATCCGACACTGTGGTAATAACTAGCAAATTTTTATTTCAAAGTTTAGTAAAAACACGATATCTGTCAACACAGTTTAGATTTTAAAGTCATTCTTGGGTCAATCAATCTCCTGGTGGGCCCGTTTCTTCTTCCCCCGAATGCTTCTCTTGGTGCGCTGCTTGGCGTATTTTTCATCTGGGGTTTCCCGCAGCAGCAACCAGCAGAAATCAGCCATCATAGTGGTGTTCCATCTTCCTTGGTACCTTCTCTCTGCGTCCTTGATGTCCTGGTGAAACCTTTCACCTTGTTCTTCACTGTACGTCCCCACGTTTTCGGGAAAGTAGTTCACATGGGAGTGCAAGAAATGGACTTTCAGGCTCATGTTACAGCCTTGTTCTTTGAAGGCATTGAGCATCCTGGCAACAATATCCTTATAGTTCTCATCCCGCCTGTTCCCCAAGAATTTGAGAACAACATCCTTGAAGGAATCCCAGGCTTCTTTTTCCTTCTCAGACATCGTTTCAGCGAATGCTCCATCTGAAATGAGTTTCCTTATATCAGGGCCAACAAACACTCCTTCCTTTAGCTTTGCTTCAGAAAGTCGGGGGAACTTTGAGCAAAGGTACCGAAAGCACTCACCATCTTTTGGAAGGGACTTGATGAATTGCTTAATGAGACCCAACTTAATGTGGAGAGGTGGTAATAGAATTTTATCACGAGGTACCAAGCTCTCATGAAGAACATTTTTCTCACCGGGTCTCAAATACTCCTGAATTGGCCAGTCTTTTTTCCCCCAGTGTAGGTCGCGGGCCCGGCTATCCCACAAGCAAAGGAAGAAGGGATATTTGGTGAAACCGGATTGCTGCCCTAATAGCATGGATAGAATTTTAAAGTCTCCACAAATCATCCACTTATGCTCATCATAACGAATCTTCTGAAGAATCAGGGCCAAATTCTCGTATTTTTCTTGGAGAATAACAGAGTGAGCAATAGGAACTGAAGCGAATGTGTTGCCATTATGAAGAAGAACACCTTTTATGCTGTCTTTTGACGAATCAATGAACAGCCGCCATTCAGCAGGATCATACTTGAGTTTAAACTTTTCCATCACTCCGTATATATCGTTGCAAAATACCAAATCTTCTTCTTTGCTGAAATACTTCAAAAATTGTGTCTCGCGGTTGCGGTACCAATAAAAAGTTGTTCCTGGTGACAATAGATTTTTCTGTTTAAGCCGAGAACCTAGCAGTTGGGCAGCATCTTTTGGGAGTCCTAAATCCCGGACTAAATCATTCAATTCAGCTTGAGAGAAAAGTTCAGGTTTCGGATCTGGTTCAGTTTCAAACTCGGAAGTACTGGACTCATCGGGAAAAGCCATCTGATGAGTCTCATCATGATCAGAACCGTCCACACAAATATGATCCAAAGATTTTGGTGGTTCAGGCACAGGTACTTCGTTGCTATGAGGCATAGGCCTAATTGCTGAGGGAAGGTTGGGGTAACTTATTACGTTCTTATTTTTTAAGTTGTATCCCTTCACAATGCAAGAGCAAAAATAGCAGTCACTGCTGTGGTCTCTTTGTTCACGCCACACCATAGGTATTCCGAAACGAAATGCTTGTTTTTTACCTTTCATCCATAAGCGTAGATCTTCCTCACATGTCTTGCACACTTTGTGAGAAGCCCACGGTTTGTCTTGATCGCCTAACTTCAAACCGAAATAAGCGAAATATACTTTTTTAATAAATGCAGAAATGTTCCTCTGCTGCTTTTTCACGGTATATTCCCCACAAATAAAACAAAAACTGTCCGGAGAGTTGACGCAACCTCTGGCTCTGTGAGCCATCACAAATACACAGCACTGCAAACTACAACTGTAGTGAACCACTTCGGAATAAAACTGGATTACGACTGAGCAAACAAAAGGTAATAATGAACTTGCAAGAAACTGAAATTTGACAGGAACGTTCATGTCGCAACCACCGTGTTTGAGCGAGCGAGCGAACGAGGCGAGGCGAACAGGAAAGAACATGCGCCAGCGCGAGTACTGGATTTAGCCCCCCGCCTCCCAATTGTCCTGTTAATGTATAAAATGAATACAAAACACTCTAAAATATCATGAGGGAGTGTTTCTAGTTAGTTAACCATTACAACCTCTATTTTGGGCCAAGAAAATAAACTGCAGTCGGCTAAAAAGAAATTATGTGAACATTCCTTATATGGGTAAGAAATCTAATTTTGCAAGAAAACGTGACGTGATGGAACATTTTGGCTATTTTTCCTGGATCCAGCACCCCAAAATCTATAGGAATCAGTTGCAAAACTGGAGGCAGTTTTTTGGTAGTGTACCTGTGTTATAATTTGGTTTATAAACTGTGCAGTGGTTCTCACTCTTTCTTTTAGTTCCGTGGTGTGTGAACATCTGTTTATTTCCTCCACACTATCTAATTGAATTTTTGATTTGGTTCAGTCCGTGATTGCAGTTTTGAGAAAGCCTCCCCCCTGGCTTGGCAGGGGGGGGAGCCATCTCTCACCTCAGGCAGCAGATTGCCTTGAGTTGCTCCTGCCTGCAAACCTTACGAAGGCCTCAACGACTCATATCCATCCAACCAATCCCTGCTGGTGTGCGCGGACTGAGAAGACTGGAGGGCAACACATCGCCATCCTTATGCCAGGGTCCCCAGGCTGCGCATCTAGTACTTGGACCTGAGTGATGAGCTATGTGTGACCTACGGCTGCTTTTTTAATTTTTATTTATTTTTTAAATTAATTTTATTTGTACATATGGGTTGCTACCATTAGTAACAATGGAGTAGTTGATGGTAACCCAGTATGGCCATGAAAGACAAGTTGAATAAAATTTATATGAATTCATATCCTTGGAATATGTTTTTCAGTTTAGTACAATATTAGGTAGATACAGTGAATATTGATTGTTTTATAGGTACCCTAAATCACATAAAAGGACAAGTACAGAAATTTCACAGTTGGTAGCTATGAAATAAATAAATAATATATTTTAACTGTAGTATAAGCTTTTGAAAAAATAATATATTATATAGTATTATATAATAATAAATAGGGATCGCAACGCCTCCCTTTTGTTATGCAGGTATAATAAGTCAATGCAATCCCGTGGTTGAATAGTTGTGTTTTTTATTTTAGATGGGAGCTTGTGATACATTGATAAAATAAGGGCATGTAATAGGATGTGCACCCTTTACATCTCATGCGTTTGATACATCATCTTATTAACATTTCCCGCGCTTACTGCCTTCTACTTTAGAGCGCAGACGCCGGCATTTCTGGTCAGAGCAGTCGTCTTAATAAGTGAGTCTTTTTCAACAGGGAATCTGTCAAATGTAAGTTAGATTTTTAGTGTTAGATAGTTATGTTCTTTATGCTATATCGGAGCAAAAAATGACAAAAGTATGCATGAATAAGATTTGCATTCTTCATTTGTTTTACATGTCATTTATTAATATTCTCCTTGTATACTGTCATCTGTAGAGCGTACACGCCGGCATCTCTGGTTAGAGCAGCCGTCTGAATAAGTGAGGCACGTCATTTTTTAACAGTGATCTTGTCAGATGTAAGTTGGATTTTTGTTCTCACTCAGTGTCATAGTTTACATTCGACCTGAATAGTCACCAAGCAAGTTTATGTTTAAAGGCACATTTTTTTCATAATGGGATATAGAAGATGAAAAGTCTCTATCAACACTTAAAGTAGTCTGCACATCGAACGGCAGTTAGTAGAATATGCGCCCATGTATTCATGTCTATTTAAGAATGCCACAATACTTAACAGTACAAAAGGTTGGGGTTTATTATTTATATATAAAACAATTTTTAAAGAATAACAGTAGAGAGTAGCATAAGTCCTAGCGATATCGGTCTGTAATAATTATCGGCATACAAGTAGGACCCTTAAAGTCCTAATTTACAACCCGGTTAATGAATAATAGCGGCATGATCTCTCTCCTTCCTTGCTTTCAATTTATTTATTAAGGATAATTTATACAATAAAAGGTTGTAATTGAGCTATATATACATATTTACCCTTGTGATAAAATTTATATATTTTCCTTTATAGTACAATATCGTCGGCGGCTTTTGGAAAAATTTTACTTTGGACAAACATCAAGAAGTAATATACATCATATACATCAGAGTGGTATTTTGACCATACAGGTAATTTCCAATCGGTTTAAAGGTGGTTTTCATAACAACCCTGCGAGATTTATGGATTGACTGGTTAGTCGTATAATGACATTAAAATCATACGTTGGTTTAACGATTCCACTGATTCCTTGCGTTGTGCAACAATTTTTCTTTGTAATAATATTTCTCCCTGTAGCATCATAATAATTAAAATTTTGCTCGGGAGTTTTTTAACTAGTTTTTTGATAGAGAGATATATACTGATCATACATACATTTGTTTTCCATTTTCCCAAGTGATATAGGATGTATTGAACATACAAGTACATACAGAGGTATGGTTTGATGTTATTTATTGTTTTTCATATTTATGCCTAGTCTTTTAAATTATTTATACATGTTCATTTATTTCTGTCACTCCGATTTTACACTAATGTGCTGTTTGAAAGAATTTTTATACATATTTACTAAAACGTTTTATACATGTTTACTAAAGGTCACATTAATAGTTCATTGTAAGGCCTTTTAGTTTTCATGCATTTAATTTTAATCTTTTAATTTTATATTTATGTCATTATTCTTATTATTGTTTTTTAAATGTTTTATATGTTTTAGTTAAGTCAGCCCCTGATGAAGGCATAACGAAACACGGCCTGTGTCGGGCCAGTGGCTTACATTGTTCAATAAAAGATTTCCTTCCTTTGCTATCCACATTTTTTTGGACTGGGTTTGTTGATAGCACGTGGGTCCGTGCTTTGTCGTCGTTGGACTATGTGTGACCCACTACAGGTTTGACTGCGCAGCCATCCATGCTGTTCCAGGAGCTGCAGACACACCTGGCATCATGTACACATACACAGGACGCAGTGCCTGTCCATGTAAAGGTGCTCACAGCCCTAGCCTTCCTGGGGATGGGCACCTTCCAGTCGGTGATGACAACTGCAGCTAGTCTGAGCCAGGCAGCTGTGTCATGCTGCATCACCCAGTTCTCGATGCCTTCGTGGGATGGTCTGCGCATTACATAGCCTTCCCGCACATACCACAGCAACAGCAGCGGGTCATGCTGCAGTTCAGTGAGGTCACAGGGTTCCCATCCGTCCTGGAAGCCATTGACTGCACGAATGTGGCCCTCTGCTCACCATGCCAACATAAGGCAGCATACCAGAACCAGAAGGCATTGCACTCAATGAATATGCAGGTCATCTGCAATGCTCAGCTGGAGATCACAGCTGTCGTGGCACACTATCCTGGCCCAGTCGGGTATCCGTGATGCCTTCGAGGGTGATGCCATCAGCAGTGGCTGGCTGCTAGGTAAGTGGATACAGTCCAGCAACATACACACATGCATGTGGACACTCCCCGGCAGCACAGGGGCATGGTCTATCATATGCATGCAGGTAGGCTGTGCCCACTATGTCAGCATATCATAGGTGCGGGATGCCCATCTATGGCCAGGGGCCCCATTTGCACATCCTCCAATGCATGACTGCATGATGGGGCTGCATGCATGATGGGTCATCCACACACATGGACCAGTGGGTGGATGGCCCAACACAATAGCATACACTACACAGTTACATAGGCAATCTGGTGTGGGGCACTAACATACATGGGGGCATGGGCAGTATGAAACAGATGCAGAACACATGCATGGTGAGCATGCTGGAATAGGATGAAGGGCATTGATAGGCTGTCAGCCGCTATGCGAGCCACTACACATCACTGTGACCTCTTTGCCCCCCTCTTAACTGCAGGCGACAGAGGGTACCTGCTGCGGGACTGGCTGCTGACCCCGTTTGTCCGACCATGCTCACCATAGGAGCAGCAGTACAGCCGGGAACAACAGCGAACCCGGTTTGTCATTGAGCAGACATTTGGGCTGCTGAAGAGCCTCTTCCACTGCACTGATTGCTCAGGTGGTGAGCTCCTGTATGGGACAGCCAAGGTGTGCAAGATCTTCCTGGCCTGCTGCATGCTTCATAATTATGCACTGTGCCGGAAACAGCCCACCCCTGATGGGACAGACATACAACCAGAGGACCAGGATAATGACACCGTGGTCCTACAGCCATCCCATGGGGCGGCATATCGAAAGGGTGCAGTGACACAGCAGACTCTTGTGCAGACATACTTTATGTGAGGTAGGCTGACCCAGGAGGGGTGGGCTGGTGGTTTGGGGGTATGAGGGGGGTATGTGGGGCCAAGTGATGTAGGAGCTGGTGGAGCTGGATGTCTGTTGCTGGGGAGTGCTGGGACACAGGTGTGCCAGATGGGGGCTCTGTGATCATGGACCCACATGTACTGCATATCGCAGCTTGGTGAGACATGCATGACAGAGCCTATCACTGAACATGGGACAGGGGAGTGCAATGCCGACATGCGCGGACATTGAGCATCCTGGGCACCCCAAGGGCCTGTTCATGCCCATACAAAAGCACAAGGGACATGCAACTATACCACACATGCCCCTGCTCCTCAACACACTGCACAGCTGTGAGCACTGCACAGTCCCCAGAGCTGACACACCCTAATCCATGACAACATGTTGACCAGCAGGTTCACTCCCATATGTATGTGCTATTCCCATCAGTCATGCCTGCACCAGTGACCCACCTCTGGACACTTCATGTCCTCTGCTCACCCTCCATTGTCTGAAGTCTAATGCACTCTTACACTTCCTACCAGCTGTTGCCACTCCCTCCACATCTGCCCCACTGTGCTGTCCCTCCCCATTTGTGCATTCCACCCTTGCATTTTTCCATCTGTATCCCTCCTCTCGGGGCACTCTTCACCCTCCATACACAACCTCCCAAGACCCAGCCAGGCATGGATCCTCCCCCTCCTACACAGGCAATCTGTCCCCCTCACACCCCCAGTCTGTGCATATCTGTTCCATGTTCTGCCATTCTGTGCTGTGCACCTGTGCCTGCTCACATGCGCCACAGCATCGTGCATGTCTCAGTGTCCCCTTTGGCCCCCAGTGAGTACAAACATGGTGACAGGCTGGTGAACGTTACAAAACTTTATTGACATACACAGACCTGGCCTTGCAACATACAACTGCCTGGAACATGACCCATGGACATATGTCATGGCTGTGGGTGGTGCTGTGGTCATACCACCCTGTCCCTGGTGGGCTACTGGGATGCCACCCACTGGCCTGTGGCCTGGGTGGGGATGTGAGGGCCTCAGTAAGGTGGCGCACCTCCTGGGTCAGGGCCTGGAGGTCAGCCTGAATGCGCTGCAGGTACAGCATGATGAGGTCCAGGGGCCTGGCCAGGGCTGCAAGGCACTGAGGCATGGTGCCCTGAGCCTGCTGAAGGGTCATGCAGGGTGCATGTGTGAATGGTGCCTCACCACGCTGCACCATACCTGGGCCCCCACCACTCAGGCCATTCACATCCCCTCCCTCCACCCCCTGCACCCCCATCCTTTTCCTCCACCCCCTGCATGCCCACATTCCCTCCCTCCACACCCCCATTCCCTCTCTTCACCCCCTGCATGCCCCACTCCCTCCCTCCATCCCCTGCATGCTCCCATCCTCTCCCTCCTTCTACCCCTGGCATGCTCCCATCCCCTCCCTCCTCCCCCTGCATGCTCCAATACCCTCCCTCCACCCTGGCATGCTCCCATCCACTCCCTCTACCCTGGCATGCTCCTATCCCCGCCACACTCCCCCAGCACTCCCATTGCATCTCCCCCCCTCCACTGACCACATGGTGGAGCCAGGCAGCATGTCCCACACCTCACCTTCCTCAAGGGACTCTGCCCTATCTGCACCCTCTTCTTCTGCCCACTCCCAGCTGTGCCCTACCCTCCCACCTGGAACCCCCCTCCAGGGCATCCCCATCACTTCCCTGGGCCCCCCAATATGAGGTCCCCTCCCCAGCCAGCACAGTGCTATCCATACCCTCTTCTTTGGGGGAGCAGGGCACCTTCATCAGTATGAGGGTAACTTCCTCATCCTCTCCACTGTCCCCTGAGGGGGAAGTGCTTGATAGCACTATAGGGCTTGGTGTGCTGGTGGTGCCAGATACAGCAGTCGCCCAGCTTCTGGGGCTGCCCATGCTGGGGTGCCATCCCCTGCCACCTCGATGTGGCTCTGGGTACTCTGCTGCCTCCTCATCCTACTCTGCTTCCTCTTCTGCATCTTCTTCTTTCTCCTCCTCCTCCAGCCCGGGGGGGGGGGGGAGGTGAGTCCTCAACTGGGATAGCTGTGTGTGGGCTTTAGAAGGTGGACTTTAGAAGGTGGGGTGGTCTGGCTGTCATTCCATTACTTGCGGCTGCTTGACCCATTCACATCATGCTGACATATCTCTGGTGATACTGCACCCTAGACAGTAGATTGCTCTGCTCCCCTAGGCCTCCTGGTTCACATGTGCCTGCATAGGTTACTTGCTGGGCCATGAGCTAGGGAGCCACAGGGACAGTGGTTCACTTCCCAGATGGTCTGCTAGCAACATCGTTCAGGGAGAGCTTGGACTTGTACTGCCTGCCCTGGAATGCACATTGTGGGCCTTGAAAGCTGTTTTGGGACCTTGTGGTGTATTGTTACCTGTCTGGGGCACAGATGTATCCAGGATATGGGGCACATTGTGGCATTGTACCATGCCATTTTGGCACCTGTCTTATCAGATGTGCCTATGGTGAGGCTTTTACAGGTGCCTCGTTGCATGTTCACATTGGGCCTGGTGGTTGTTGTGTCAGCATGTGGTGGGGTTGGGTGGTGTGGCCTAGTGGTTCGGGCACTGGTATGGGAGCCAGGGGTTCAGTTTCCACCACCTCCCCTTGTTTTGTGTGGGCTGCTGGTGTGCCTCCCACATTTTCTCCATTCTGGGTACCCTTGGTCTCTGTTTATTTATTTATTTATTGAACGGTTCTATAAACCGCCTTTCAGAAAAATCAAAGCGGTTTACATAGAACAAAACTTGAACATTACATTGAAACTTATTCAAACAATTGAAATTACAGTGAACATTAAATTGTATATAATAAAAAAAAGGTAATTTGAGGGTTACAATGCTGAGTAAATGCTGATTAGGTATATAGATAGTTTAAACATATATACAGATTTAAATATTTACAAATTTCAAAAATCTTATCATATCTGAGCAAGGAAAACTATATTGTAGTTCACTAGAATTATTAGTGTCTTCTTTCAGGGCATTCTCCCACAGGTCTGCACACCTTTCTGTTTGTCCTTCAGGGTTTCTCACCACACAGTGTTTCCTGTTGCTTTGCCTCATGTCACAGGGCTGTTGCTGCCTTTTGCCATGAGCATATGGCTGGTTCTTGAAGTCTGTCTGTTGGGATTGGTGCAGAGGTGTAGCCCTAGTGGTTCAGGCACAGTTTGGGAGCCAGGGGCCTGGGGTTCAGTTCCCATGAGCTTCCCTTGTTTCATGTGGGCATGTCACATTGCCCTCCATTGCCTGTGATACATTCAGGTTGTCTGTGTATTGCCATATTTATGGTGCAATGTTCAATGCTTTGGCTGACGTACTCTGGCAGTGTTGCTATACTGGTACATATGTGTGGGATGGTTGGTGTGTTTCACTGTGTTGTTATTTCTTTTTCTTTATTTTTCTGCTTCATAGGGTTTTTTCCACTTTATCATTTGAGTCACAACACCTGACATTGTGACTTGCACATGGTGTTGTACATTATGCAGGGACATTGTTTTGTGTGTGTGTTTTTGTGTGTGTGTGTGTACATATTTCTCCCTTGGCTCATCTGTCCTTCATACCTGCATTGCCTCCATGGTATTCTCTGGGGCAGTTTGTTTCTGGTTGCATGTTTCCTGTTGCTACCTGTGTGCTGCCTTCAGTAGTCAGTGCTCTGTCTGCATGTGCTTCAAGTGGGGGAGGGGGGTCTTTCTTCCTGAATGTGGGCCCTGTTGTGTGTGTCCAGACATTTGATTGTGTGGTCTCACTGTGTGTGCACTCTCTGGGTCCACCATACCCTCCCTCAAATTGATGTTTTGCTTAGGGGCTGCACTCCTCACTCGGTGCACTGTTCTTGTCCCTCCACAGGCATTCATCCTGCCCTTACCTGGCCTCCCCTACCTTCCCCCCCCCCCCTTCCTGCCCTCTGTCTGTCACTCACATTTTGATTGCATGCTTTCACCAGTGCATGTATGCCAGCTTTACTGCTTTTCTCTACTTATTGTGCAAGGGTGGTCCTTATTCATTCCCAGCCCCTGCGTGCTGCAGCAGGGACTGGCCATCTGTGCCCCATGGGGAGCAGGGCTGCCTCATTCTCTGTGATGAGCCTGCAGAGCAGGCAGGTCTCTGCCTCTGAGAAATTAGGTTGGCATGTTGACATTTTCCTATCTCTGATTTGAGGTTTGCTGTGGGGGGGGGGGGGGGGAGAACATCACACCATCTGGTTTCCTGTTGCAAGTGGGTCACAGTGCAGGTGAATATGTTTTCGGACTTACACGTGGATAGCGGACCAGAACTTACATGTGGGCAGTCGCCACGGAATAGTGTGTGTGTGCGTAGATGGGTAGCGTGTATGCCATGCAGGGACAGTTTGCACGGACAGTGCAGGTGCACATTTTCTGTATTTGTAAGTACAGGCTGTGGACTCACAGTGGGTGCCCCTGCATGAGTAGACATGGATATGTTTACGTTTGTATTCCATGTGTGCATGTACGTCAATTCGCACGCGCACAGTATACTGTCTTGGCACTTGACGTCTGCCATTTACACATTTTTGTCGGGCTTGCATGTCTTTATCTGAATTGGCCCCTAAGTCAACTCCAGATAGCACAATATACTGCCGCTTCTATAACTGAACACCCACATTACTGATCATATCACTCCCATTTTATATTGCTTGCACTGGCTGCCTATCCAGAGCAGAATTAAATACAAAATGTTTATGATCACATTCAAGCTGCTGCGTAATTTATCTACATCCTACTTAGGTTCCCTAATACACAAAACACCTAACGAAAGGCTGAGAAGGGGATGCACCCAGAACACTTTAATCATCCCTTCAGACTTTCAAAAATCTAACCGCTCAACAAGCAATAGAGTTTTTACAATCTTCACGCCAATCCTCTGGAATTCTCTTCCAGACAAATTAAGAGGTATAGAGGACCTTTCCACCTTTCGCAAACAAAAACCCCACACCTTTTCACAGAGCACTTTGGAAGTCAACTGGACTCGATCAATATCTACCCTAGTTCATCTTCTTTCTGGATTCGGACAAAACCTACCTTACTTAATCTGCTTTGCTGGTCCCTTTTAGATTATTAACAATCCCATTCATCCACAGATCTGTTTCAACTCTATTCATCCATAGCTTCTCTGTTCACCTGAAGTGCTCTCAACCCAAATTTGCTTTTACCTCTGTAGCAATCTTTCGTGTAACTATGTAAATAAGTTAACAAGTTGCATATTCTTACCTATGACAATCACCTTGTAATTTACTTTGTTATCCTGATATCCTTGTTTGCTGTAAAAGTTTATGTTCTTAGTAAACTGCTTTGATTACATGATAAGGCGGTATAGAAAACTCTTAAATAAATAAATAAAATAAAGATCTGACTGAGGGACTGGCTCAGCACTACAATCCGTAATATTAGTACTACCATCAACACCCATAGAAGACTTAATTAAATCTAATTGGTGGTCCTTGATATCTGTTGGTGATGAGTTAAGTAAATACAAATCCGATGACTTCATAGTAGCTAAAAAATCAGCAATTAAATGATTGTTCTTATTATCTAAATGCAAATTAAGATCCCTCAGTAAAATTGAATAATCAAATATCAAAGTATGTTGCATGATAAATGAAACTAAGTGATCATGTACCAGAGAGGTGAACCAGAAGATCAATATACTAATAAAATACCCATCATAAACTGAGAATTACTGTCACCCAGACTACAAGATACAATTTCTAATTTAACTGATGAGAAGATCAAATGAGTTTTAACAGTAAAGAAATGCTTACAGATTATTGCCAAACCTCCACCCTTTTTATTCTCAGTATGAGGAAAATGTTGAGTTAAATGACCTGGAGGACATAAATCAAAGAGGATAGGATCTTCTGCACTAAACCAGATTTCAGTAATACAGGAAAGGCCTATCTGGGACTCTCCTATCAGTTCTCTAATTACAAATGCTTTATTCCTAATTAATCTGGCATTAAAGAAAATGCAAGGCTCCCAATCTACTGCAGGATAAACTATAAAATCCTAGTAACTACCTTTAAACTAATAAACAACCTTGCCCCATCAACACTAAACACTTTAGTCACCAAAGAAATACCGACCCACAGCCAAAGGAGTAAAAACACAAACAAAATAGTGACACCAAAAGAATTTACAAAAGCAAATAAAGTAACCAACGATAGAGCATTCTCACACGCAGCGCCTACCCTCTGGAATGAACTTCCAGAGGACATCAGAGAACTTACAGACATTGGAGACTTCCGTAAAAAACTAAAAACACTTTGGCACACCGACTAACACTATCACTGACACACAAATAGGCAAAAGATAACAGACAA
Organism: Ichthyophis bannanicus; assembly: GCA_033557465.1. Classification (NCBI taxonomy): domain Eukaryota; kingdom Metazoa; phylum Chordata; class Amphibia; order Gymnophiona; family Ichthyophiidae; genus Ichthyophis; species Ichthyophis bannanicus. Next base: position 707,105,454 of record CM066031.1, read on the forward strand.
TTAATTCAAAACAAGCCCAATCCTATAGCGCACCTATCAATTTCCCAAGATGTACGTAGTTGTCACCCTACTCCCTCTGTAAATAAACCACTGTAGATTAGTTGCCAAGCACACAACTTGAAACAAAATTTGCACTGCCTGTACATAGTTATTATGTTACCTGTAAAAAAGTTCCAAATGTTCCATGTATTAAGACTAGACATGCACTATTGTCATGCTTTGCAACAAATGTTCTTTGTAAACCGCATCCGATCCTTGGGAGGACGCGGTATGAAGGTGTTTTATAAATAAATAAAATAAAAGGAACTAGAAGCATATTATTCAGCTCCAGTACTTTAGGTAATTTGGGTACTAAAATCAAATTGGAATTGTAGCAGATAAACGAGTGAAGAAAGAAACACCCAAGGAGTCTTAAAAGAAACAACAGTTTTAATGTGCACAGACTCAGAGAAAATAGTTTTTGCAAATTCTGGGCCCTCCCTATAGGACTCATAAAGATTATATAGACTTCTTATCAGGTTATTACAGCATTTCTTCATGATTGGTCACTTTATCACAGTATAGTCCCGATTGGAGAAAGTCTACTGTACTCTTATCTCTAGCGAAACAGAGGGAGAGTAGTTATCTCTAGCAAGCAGAGAGAGCAGCAGGACAAAGGAATAGGGGCAGGACAAGCATGTACCAGGGTATGACTTCTTCAAGAGGGATGTATCCTTTTCACTTAACCCTTCCAGCTCCTAGCCCTGCCTGGATTTCTACCTCATTCCCCCCTTTTTAAGGGGAAAATTTGCCTTGTAGTGAAGGAGGCCAATTTTCCTCATAACAGTTGATCTGACTGTGGAAGGGATTTGTATTTGCATACTGCCATCACATGGGCAGCAGTTTTCCGCTCCATCATGGTCTCAATGGTGGAGGTAATAAATCGGATAAGGATAGGGATACAGCATGGCAGGATAATACATAGCAGGAGAATAAGGAGAACTCCTATCACTAGGGTTTTTAGTCCACCTAACCAATTGAACCATTCCGCAAACCACCCAGCACCTATAGAAGGGGTGGTGATATGATTAGCTAGATCACGTAGGTCTTGAATAAAGCGTTCAATGGAAACACTCTCATCAGTAAGATTAAAACACCACATACCCTCAAATTCCTCACAGCCATGATTTAACCGTAGGAGCAGAAAATCAATGGTCATCCTATTCTGCAGAATTGCCATCCGCAGACCGGACATCTCATGATTCATAATGGCTAAGATGGATGAAGTGAGATTAATGGATTTGGCCAAGGAACAAGCAATACGGCTTACTTCCATAGCGTTGTGCAAAGCTAACCCAGGTGCTCCTACAATGGATATTGCCAGTCCTAGAGCTGTCTGATCACTATAAGGTTCCACATTAGAGTTAAAAGTAGGAGGCATAGGTTTTGATCGAGGATAGCATGAGTGAGTACTAACCTTACTAGGGGTATGAGAGAAAGCAGCAGTAGTAAGTCTGCCAAAAGTGCAAGGACCTCCAGTAGCGTTTATGGGAACATAAGTATAAGCAGTTTTACCACATAACAAAAACCATCCTAAGGGAAGATACATTTCTGAGTAAGCATAAGATACCTTAGTAATAGACTTGCATGATAATACGGTGTTAGACACATTAAAAACCCCTTTAGTAGCATTTACAAAAATAAAGCAATCTGTAGCTTTAAGCGTGGAGACAACCTGCAAGGAGAAAGGGGCCTTGTTAAAATAGGCTGAGGTAGGACAAGTAACACCAATGAAGTAGAAAAATGTAGAAAAGGTTAGCTTTGGCTGTTTGCAGTTCAGATTATGCATTACAGTATACGCTTGCATTTCACACAGAGTAGTGGGTACAGCAATAAGGCATGTTGATAAAAAAACTCCAGGCTGCGATGAGCTGCGTACACAAAGGTCCGAAGTATTCAAAGCAGTCCCGGCAAGTAGTGTCACTACATTTATAGTCCCTGAGGCCCATAAGGGAAGGCCCCACATAAATGCCAGAACAAAAGACAGCATGAGTGGGTGCATACCGACCATGGAGCTTATGTCCCACTAACAATATCTGAAGATGACTCCTCAAGCTTCTGCTGTGCGTAGACTAGCCAGCTTCCAGTATGCGGCTAGCGCAGGGCTCCGTCGTCTGCCGATTCCCTGGTTCTCCGCAGTGTGAGGCGTAAGGGATCCTGAGAATGTTCATACGTTGTCCACTTATCATCCAAGTCAGGAGCAGCTTTCTTAAGACGAGTATGATGAATCCACGGGGTAACCTCTGTGACCTTGACTGTAGTCGGTGTGGCTAGAAGAACTGTGTAAGGACCTCTCCAGGTAGGGCACAGTGGTTCACGTTTCCATTCCTTAATCCACACACGATCTCCCGGCTGGTGGGGATGGAGCGGTTCTGACAAAGAGATAGGCAGTCGCTCTTGTATCCACCTGTTCAAAGACTGAAAAACAGATCCCAATGCCAGTAGGTGTTGTCTCATAAGTTCATTACCTATCTGCTCGAGGTCTCCCTTAAGGCCCTGAACAATGGGGTGGTGGTCGACCATACAGTACTTCATAAGGGGATATTACCAAGGTCCGAGTTGGGGAGGACAGGACCCAGAGAAGGGCTATCGGCAGAGCCTGATCCCACTTAAGATGAGCTTCCTGACAGAGTTTAAACAACTGGAGCTTCAGAGTTTGGGTCATCCTTTCCACCTTTCCAGAACTCTGTGGGCGGTAAGCAGTGTGAAGTTTCCAGGTAATCTGGAGGGCCTTAGAAAGGTCTTGAAGGCACTTAGCAACAAATGCAGGGCCATTATCTGACCCTATAGTAAGAGGTAGGCCAAACCTGGGAATGATCTCTTTCAGCAGGGCCCTGGTAACCTCTCGGGCTGTCTCTGTTCTACAAGGGTAGGCCTCAACCCATCCTGAAAATGTACATACTATCACCAGCAGATATCGATAACCCCTTACTCAGGGTAGCTCAGTGAAATCAACTACAATATTCTCCATAGGGGCAGCACCAACCGCCTGTATGGAAGCTGGGGGTAGAGGCCCTTGGCGGGGGTTATTCCTGGCACATTGGAGACAGCGACGTGTTGCAGCTGCCGTTAAGGCAGATAGATGTGGGACATAGAAATAAGACTGAAGAATGGTGTGCATGGAGGTCTTGCCTAAGTGGGTGGTCTCATGAAATCGTCGGACAAAAGCAGGTGCTAGACTCTCGAGGATAACATATCGGGGTGGATCTCCCAGTAACCCAGCAGTAGTGAGAGTAACCCCTTCATGAGTGAAGAAATCCTTCTCTTTCCTGGTATAACGTGGGTCCCACTCTGACATAGGAATTGGAAACAGGGGGGCTTGAACACTTACTGGGACTGTTCCTTGCTGGGCTGCTAACTTGGCCTCCTTATCTGCCCTGCGGTTACCCTGGATGACCAGAGTGTCTCCTCATTGGTGTGCCTTGCAGTGAACAACAGCCACTGCTTCTGGTGCCCACACAGCCTCTAGTAACTCCAAAAATCTCCCTCCCATACTTTATAGATTTCCCGCTTGAATTTATGAGTCCCTTCTCTCTATAGAGGGCCCCATGGGCATGGAGTGTAGTGAATGCATACTTAGAATCAGTGAAAATATTTGCCTTTAGACCTGCAGCTAACTGGAGGGCTCGAGTAAGGGCAATGAGTTCAGCTTTCTGGGCAGAAGTCCCTAAGGGTAAGGGCTCAGCCTCCACAACAACCCCAGGAGTGACCATAGCATATCCGGCCTTCCGCTGTCCATCTTCCACAAAACTGCTGCCATCGGTAAAGTATTGAACATCAGGAGAGGCTAGCGGTACATCCTTCAAATCTGGACGGCTGGAGTACACTTCATCCATAACCTGGATACAATCATGTTCAGGTAGCCCAGGTGCTACAGGGAGTAGAGTCGCAGGATTGAGTGTTTTCACTATCTCCAAGTGAATCCGAGGATTCACACATAGCATGCTCTGGTATTTTGTCATCCGCTCATTGGTAAACCAATAATTGCCTTTGTACTCCATCAGTGTCAGTACTGCATGCGGCACTTTAACATACAGTTCTTGCCCAAGGGACAATTTATCAGCTTCCGTTGCCAAGAGAGCTGTTGCTGCTACTGTGTGGAGACAAGAAGGCCACCCTCTTGCCACTGGATCCAGCTGTTTGGACAGATAAGCCACCGTCGTTGCCAAGAACCTAGGCTCTGAGTGAGGACACCAACTGACATCCCCCTGTCTTCATGGACGTACAGATGGAATGGTTTTTCCACATCGGGCAGTCCTAGACTAGGGGCTGATAGCAGAGCCTTCTTCATATTCTGAAAGGCCTCCTTTTGGTCTGGGCCCCAGTCGAAAGGATCTCGTTCTCCCCCTGTTGTAGCTGCATACAGGGGCTTTGCCAACACTGCATAGTTGGGTATCCAGATTCGACAAAAACTGGCAGCCCCTAAGAAGCCTCTTAACTGCCTGCGATTTTGTGGCTCAGGAATAGAACAAACAGCCTCCCTACGCTCAGAGCCCAATCTTCGAAGGCCTTGGGCAACATGGAATCCCAAGTATCTGGCTTCAGTCTGGCACAATTGGGCCTTACTTCAGGACACCCGATAGCCAGACATCCAAAGTAGGTGTAGAAGTTCTGAAGTAGCGGCTAGACATTCTTCCCGGGAAACAGCAGCAATGAGTAAATCATCCACATATTGTAGCAACACGGGTTGAGAAGGGCAAGACTGGAACTGATGCAAATCTTGACTAAGTGCATCCCCAAACAGCGTGGGGGAGTTTTTGAATCCTTGTCCATGTCAACTGATTCTTACTGCCAATAACAGGGTCTTCCCATTCAAATGCAAACAGTGGCTGGCTAGGAATGGCCAATCTCAAGCAGAAAAAGGCATCCTTTAAGTCTAGAACAGTGAAGCAGGTTGCTTGTGCAGGGATCAAACTCAGTAAATTGTAAGGGTTTGGCACAACAGGATGGATGGTAACAACAGCTTCATTGACCTTCCGTAGGTCCTGTACAGGTCGGTAATCATCAGTACCTGTTTTTTGAACAGGCAGCAAAGGGGTATTCCAAGGTGATTGGCATGGTTTCAGGAGTCCAAATTCGAGTAATCGCTGAAGATATTTATGAATGCCCTCAACAGCTCTTCGGGGCAGGGAGTATTGCTTAACACGGATGGGACAGGCGTTTGGCTTTAGTTCCACTATAATAGGCAGGATATTCCGGGCAAGGCTGGGAGGATTACCTTCTGCCCATACCCCAGGGTAGTTTTGCAGTTCTGATGGGAGGGGTTGTTGCCGATCAGCTTGGGAGTACAGCCGCCACTCTTCTTCCCTTGGGATCTGTAGAGAAAATAATCCTGATACTGGAGGCCCCAAAACCATTTTAGCCTTTCCTGTGGGGGTAAAGGAGATCCGGGCATGTAGCTTTGATAGGAGATCCTGGCCCAGAAGTGGTACCGGACACTCGGGCATGTACAGAAATTGATGGGCGATTTGCTGTCCGCCTACTTCGCAGACTCGGGTATAGAGAAAGGGCCAGACTGCCCGGTTTCCGGTTGCCCCCACCACTGTGACAGTTTTTTCGGAAGGACTTGCTAGCAGTTGGGACACAACGGAATGCTCTGCCCCAGTATCAACCATAAATGGTATTTGCTGGTCCCCGATTTTGATTGTGACCATGGGCTCATGGGGACCGAGATAAATCTGCGAGCCCGGTCTGTCCTATTCATGATCATCCTGGTTCTGGTCCATAGCGGTCAATCCAATGAATCCCGCTAGACCCTCACGCTCCTCGCCGGCATCCTCAGCTGGTCTCCGAGTATATCTTCCTCCTTCAACTCGCCCTCGGAATGCTGGTCGACCACGGTTTCCTCTTCCGGCATCATTTCGGCCGCCTTTGTTGGGAAAATCATTTTTCCAATGGCCCATTTCTCTACAATAGGCACATTGATCTCGTTCCAATGGTCTTCGCTCCATCAATTCATGCCGGGTTCCTCTGCCCCAGCCTCGGCCCCTCGGTTCCCACGTCAACTTTCCTTGTCCTTTCTCAACTAGCGCCGCTGCTAACATATCCGCTTTCTTTTTCATCTTTCGTTCACACTCACGCTTCATCTCCTGATCTCTGTTCACAAATACTTTCATGGCAACTTCCATCAGCTGGGTTATATTCATTCCAGCAAAACCTTCAAGCTTCTGAAGTTTTCTTCAAATGTCCCCCTGTGATTGTCCCACAAACGCTGTATTCACCATCCGCTGGTTTTCAAGTGCTTCAGGGTCAAATGGAGTGTAAGCATGGAAAGATTCACAGAGTCTTTCATAAAACTGGCCCGGGCTCTCATCAGGGGTTTGCAGGACCTCAGATATTTTCTCCACATTCATTGCTTTCTGGCTCCCTTTTTTGAGGCCTTCCAGGAGAGCCCAATGATAGCGATCCAGGGCAAGGCATCCTGTATCACTGTTTGCAGCCTTGTGGGGTTCTAGGTCAGGAAAGTCTCTCAGCGCTGCTTGCTGGGGATCCTGTTCACCTGGAGGGTTCTCTTCTAACCATTTCTTGGCTGACCGAGTCACCCGGTATCTCTCTTCAGTACTGAGTAAGGTTAAAAGGAGCTGACGGCAGTCTGCCCAAGTTGGACGATGGGTCTGAAGAATAGATGAAAACAAATCTTATCATTGATTGAGGTTTATCAGTATAGGACGGATAATGAGTTTTCCAGTTCAACAAGTCAGTTGTAGAAAAAGGTACATACACAAAAGTGGGGGGGCCTTCCACAAGTTCTCCCTGGGCATTAAAGGCAGCTGGTCCACGAGCCTCTCATAGGGATAGGTGGAGACTAACCTCTGGAGTCTGTTTACTAGCACGTATTGTGCGGTGATCTCTCCTGGAGTCATAGTGCTCTAATACAGGCGGGGAGGGTGTACGAACGTGGAACTGACCCTCTTCAGATCGGGGACTCAGGGAACTTTCTGAAGTGCTGGGCAGGTCTGTATCTGAAACTGGCATTGGTATGCTTCCCTCACTGCTGTGTTGACTGTCAGAAAATCGAGCAGCTGTGGAGAGGGGTGGAGGAGGGCTAATGGAATTCCCTGCTGAGACCGCCGATCTAGCTGAAGCCACAGAAATCTGCCTGGGAGGAGGGACAGGGGGAAACTCTTCAGGCTCTGGTTCCTGTGTGAAAACGGGCAGTTGTGATTTTTTTTTAGGCTGCATTTCCTGTGGGCTACGAGACAAAAGTATGCGGCAGTTTTCCTCATGACATCTCCTGAGCCATTTAAGCCTCTGACGACAAACATTTAGCCAGGAATCAATATAAGGGTATTGATCAGGATGTTTAGCTACCACAATTTGGTGCACCGGGCTAACCAAGTCATAAAGGTTCCGTCAGGAGGCCAAGCCACGTTAAAGTTGGGCCACTCCTGCTGACAATATTTCATTAACAGGGCGGGAGTCATACGAACACCATAATCTGCAGAGAATCCCGTCCTGAAGTGCTTTACCATACACTCTAAGGGGCTGCATTTCATCTCTGATCCCCCCATATCTGCCAGGCTTTGAAAACACAGATGGAAAAGAATGCAGACAGCCAAGAATCCATCTGCACTAGTTTCAAAAAGGGTAACTAACGATGGCGCTTTTAACACAGCCTAACAAAATGACGCTGTCGCCATTTTTTTTCTGACCTGGGCACGGTTGCCTGGCCAGGAACTGCACTAATCAGGAGTCTATGCTCACTGCACAAGCCTCTGCTTGTGCCGAACACATAAATCAAGCACAGACCAACAAATCGTAGGAAACAGTTGAAACAGTAGGAACGGCGGTTGCCCGCAGCTCAGCTCAGGGGGAACTGCACTAATCAAGAGTCTATGCTCACTGCACAAGGCTCGGCTTGTGCCAAACACATAAATCAAGCACAGACCAACAATTCGTAGAAAACAGTTTAAACAGTAGGAATGCGGTTTCCCCCAGCTCAGCTCAGGGTACTAGGGCAATTCCTTCAAGAGGTGATCAATCTCTCCTTTTTCCTGAACTGCACACAGAAACAGACCCCCCCCCCCCCCCTGTTATCACTTACCCCACTCAGATGTCCTCCGGATTTTAATGGGTTGTTTCCTAGGCCCCAGAGCGGGTTCTTAGGTGTCCTTCGGATAAAACCAGCGGCAGAGGCAAATCAGGAAGGAATACGTCCCAGAACAACTGGTCTGGTGGCGCCTTGTATTCCCCGCTGCGTTCGCCACCAGCGCATCTCAAACCGATTGAACCTAGAGGTAGCAAGATAACCTTTTCTTTCTTATCTCGCTGTCTCAGCCGGGTCAAGGAACCAAAAGTAGCAGATAAACGAGTGAAGAAAGAAACACCCAAGGAGTCTTAAAAAAAACAACAGTTTTAATGTGCACAGACCCAGAGAAAATAGTTTTTGCAAATTCTGGGCCCTCCCTATAGGGCTCAGAAAGATTATATAGACTTCTTATCAGGTTATTACAGCATTTCTTCATGATTGGTCACTTTATCACAGTATAGTCCCGATTGGAGAAAGTCTACTGTACTCTTATCTCTAGCGAAGCAGAGGGAGAGTAGTTATCTCTAGCAAGCAGAGAGAGCAGCAGGACAAAGGAATAGGGGCAGGACAAGCATGTACCAGGGTATGACTTCATCAAGAGGGGTGTATCCTTTTCACTTAACCCTTCCAGCTCCCAGCCCTGCCTGGATTTCTACCTCAGAATGTTGTCTGCCCCTTTTATTTCTACTGTATTTACTGCCTGAATTATCCCTATGATTATACAACCACTACTGCTATCTCATTAAATCCCATATATAAAGCAATCTATCAGATTCTTAGTACAGGGCAAGTATTTAAATTTAAACTTTCTAGAGTGATTATAAATGAAAGGTATAGCATAAGATTCTTGAGTGTGAGATAAGCCTAACTCATTGTGAATGTTACCCAGATAGCAAAAAAAAAAATACCCACAGCTTCATTTTCTTCACATTATTTCCAGAGCAAACTACATATAAAAGCTAAACACAAAGAGGCACATTCCAATCAGGCCATCCAGCCCCCTGTGCAGCCGATCAGAAGTGAAACGCCCAGAGGTAGACCCGATTCTGATCCCGCGGGGGTTAGACATGCCCATGGGATCAGAATCGGGTCTACGGCCTGGACGTGCAGGCTGGGTCCCGATTCTGATCGGCCTGCATGCACAGCCACATGCCCGGCTATTTCAGTCAGGCTCCTGAATGGAGCTGCAGTGTCATGACGTCTTGTCACCATGGCACCGCGGCTCTATTCAGGAGCCGTGAATGCTGGCTGCTGCCAAAATCCTCCTTTCCCCGCAGCCGGACCCTCGATCCGGCCTCCCATGGCCAGGGTCTGGCTGCAGGGAACTTACTGCACCCCTCTACCTGTTTTTGCAGGCCTTGCAGCATCATCCCCAGACATCCTGGGGGACTTGTTTCACCTCTGTGGAAGAAAGATTTGAGTTCTGGCTTCTCTGGTTCTCAGCCAGCTGCTCTAATCACTAGGCTGCTGCTCCTCCTACTTCCCAGCAGCCTTCTGCTGTCAGGAGCTTTGGTATCTACAAAATGAGAAAGAACTACCATAACCCCTACCTTTTCTTTTGCTATCTCCTACAAGTAAATCAGCTAGTCTCTTTTCTATGTTCAATAGCATCAGCACAGGCTATTAGTAAAACTAGGCCTTAGATTATAAACCCTGAGGTTACAGTAAAAAGACCTTCAGTAACTTAATGTAACTTGCTTTGACCTACCAATGAAAAGGTATGAGCTATTACTATAAATAAAGTGTTATTCTAAGAAGATAAACCCCCAAATGCTACTGAAAGCTGCTATTACATAACATTTATAAAGCACTGCGGGTTATTCTGTGCACATATAATGAAGAGGCAATCCCTGCTCTGTGGAGTTTACAATCCAGGAGATTGTAAACTCACAGAGAAAGACAACGAGCATGGCTCTTGAAATGTTATCAGGATCTTAGGCTGATATTTTCTCCCTCAGTTTCTTCTTCTTTGCTTTCACCCATTGACAGATGTCTAATTGCAGGAGAATCTGTAATAAAAGCTTTTATCAGAGAAAACAAAGAGCAAAATAATTGCAGTTAGGAAGGGAATAGCAACTACTATTATTACCATTACTGGAGATACATATCACCATAACCCCAATGTACTGACACACTCAAGACCCATCCTTCATCCCGTGGAGCCCATTGTCTGGCCATTACACACACGAACTGTGACTGCCATGTCATTTGTTTGGGAGTTTAGGATTAGGGACTGTCTCTTATAGCACTGCCTATGACATTTAGCACTATATACAGTAAATGATTAGTAGTAATAGTAGAACTGAAAGCAGTGCCTACAAAAGATTTATTTATTTTTTTTAGGAAAAATTTGATTATACCTAGCAAGGCAGCCTGATGTGCCAATTCTGAAAGGTGAACGACACAAAACTGGGATTTAGTGAAGAAAAAAAAGGAACAGAACAGATAATAGCAACTTACCTGAGGAACAGAGTTCAGGAGGAGGAGTATAGGTTGAAATGAAAAAGGATAGGTAATGAGAAGCTGTAGAAGGAGTATAAGAAGCTGGAACTAGATGTGGAAGTTATGAGGAGCCAGTGTAGTGAGTCTCAAGAGGAGGGGTTCCACCGTGATAGTGATAAAAGCAGAAGATAAATCCTGCAGCTGAATTTTAAATAGGTTGAAGTGACATGAAATACATCATTTGAGTCCCCCAAGGAGGAAGTTGCCGGAGTCTAAGTTGAAATAGACAGTGGTGTGGATGAGGCTTCTTATGATGTGTTCAGAGAGTAAGAGATGGATTTTGGAAATACTAGAGAGAAGGAGGTGACTTGATTTTGTGCAGAGAAAAGGTGTTCAAGATACCTCTGCTGATAGAACTGGGTGGATGGTAGTGTTGTATCTACAGAGATGCAGAAAAGGGGTGGGGGAAATGGGTTGGGAAGAAACATGAGAAGTTCCATCTTAGCCATATTAAGTTTCAGATGTCAGCTGGACTTCCAAGCAGTAATGTCTGACAGACAGGCAGATTTGAACATGAACACAGTGCAAGAGTTTATGTGCAGAGAGGTAACTCTAGGCACCATCAGCAAAAACCATGGAAAGGGGACAAGTGCAGGAAGAGGGTCAGGAAAAGTCCTGAGGGACACTAAATGAAAGAGGGATGACTGTGGAGGAGGCTTCCCCAGAGGCAACACTAAAAGTGTGATAGAGATGAGCCATGGAAACCAAATGAGAACAGTGTGTCTAACAGTAGGTGGTGATCAACAGTATCAAAAGCTGCAGATGAGTCAAAAAGGGTAAAGACCGAATAGTGGGCTCTTAGCCTTAGCCATGAAGAAAACATTGGAAACTCTGGCAAGGGCCATCTTTTTTTTTTTTTTTTACAAATCTGTTTATTGAAACAGCTTAACCAAACAAACAGCAGACAAATAAACAATGTTTTCTTTTTTTTGTTAAGAACTCCTCCCACAATCCACACACCTCGGGCAGGGCGGGTTCTTGTCCACCACCCGATGGCAATACATCATTCTCAACAAACAAATTAAAGATGCTCCACAAAGAACTCCAAGACCTCACAAACATTTTATCCCCCCTCCCCCCCAGCCTCCCCACCCCAAAATCAATGCTAGTACCCTAGGAGCTGGGAATCGCTTAACCATGAATAATAGCCCCTCACCCCACCTCAAGCCAAGCCCTTTAGCACAGCCCGATAGTCAACCCACTGCTAGCACTTCACTCCAAACCTTGGGCCCCAGGCACTGAATGTAAGGCAACCATATCAAGAGAAACGATGCCCAGCGTTGCGGATGTCCCCTCGCCGCTCGCTGTTCCATAAGCATAAGTTGATGAAAACTATTGCGCCACTCCCAAAAGGTGGGAGCCACCGATTCCCTCCACCTATGAAAGGATCGGACCTTTCCCAACCAAACAGGCCTTTCGCACTAAGAGTCTTTCCCATCGACCCTTCGGGTGGAGTGGTCTCAAATAATCTACTGCTACTAGTGGACCAGACCAACAAACCTGCTGATGCAATAAATCACCTAAATATACCGCAATTCTCATCCAATAGCGCCGAATACGCACACCCCCCCACCACATATGTCCTAAATCTGCCAACGGACGGGAACACTTAGGGCATCCCCCATGTTCAGTCAGATGGCTTCGCAATGCTCTCCGCGGAGAAAAGTGGGCCCGAATAAGACATTTGAGTTGGACCTCCCGCCATCTAACCCCATCCGCTAACCACCCCAGGTGCCCAAAAGCAGCCCTGATCGAACCAGGGATGATCACACATCCCAATTCCTTCGCCCAGGCAGCTTCCTCCGCTGAGTAATCAGGGGGGGCGCTATACTCGTCCAACCTATGCTTCAATTCGGCAATCGTAGGAGGGAAGTCCTTCCCCAAAGCAAAAAAATCTATAATCCGCGCCGAGCGGTCCCCTTGCAGATCACTCTGGGTTAGGGTGCCAACATAATGAAATAATTGCATATACACAAAAGAAGAGCGCCTTCTATTGAGGTCATATTCACCACACAACACCTCCAAAGACTTACATCTCCCCTCCAGAGTAACCACCTGCCCGAGACACTTTATCCCCTGCCTCACCCATTGACGAAAAAGAGCCGAGTCCGTTCCCGGGGTAAAACTACTATTTCCTTGTAGGGACAAACAACACGAAACCGCTGGAGAACTGCCCCATAACTTATTAAGCTGCTGCCACGTGCGGCGAAGGGGGACCACCAGCACGCTATCCAGTATTTGATGTGGCAAGAATGCATGATCTAACTGCATAGCTGCAGCCAATGCATGCGGCGCCAAAAAGGCCACTTCAAGAGCCCTAGGAGTATAAACATCCGTATCCCCCAACCAATCTCCAATATGACATGCCTGACAGGCCAGAGAATATTTCCATAAATCCGGGAGTCCCATCCCTCCGGACTTCCACCCGCCTCTGAGACGGTGCAAGGGAATCCTCGCTCTCTTGCCCCTCCAAAGAAACCCCCGAATCTCTTTATCTATGCGATAAATGTCCCGGCGCAACAACCACACTGGTAAAATTTGCAACCAATACAGCAACCGCGGAAAGACAATCATCCCCAAGGCCGCCACTCTACCCGACAGGGATAACGGGAGTGGGCCCCAGGCCTGTAATTGCGCCCAGAGTTTCAGAAAAAAATGATCAAAGTTTAATTTATACATCACCGTAGGGTCTGTGGGTAACACGATGCCCAAGTAAACAAATGAGCCACCCGCCCACCGAAGTGGAAAGACCCCTTGCCACTGCCCCCGAAGTGAACCCTCCACATCTAAGGCCTCAGATTTATCCATGTTTATACGCAAACCGGCAAATTTCCCAAACACATCAAATTCCTCAAGTAAATTAGGCAGCGAACATTGATAACACATGCACCAATATATCGTCGGCAAAGGCCGCCATTTTAAACCCTTGCGACCTAATCCGCACCCCGCAGATATGTGGGGCCTCTTCAATCCTCCGCACCAAAGGATCTAAGGCCAACACAAAAAGTAAGGGGGACAAAGGGCAACCCTGACGCGTACCCCTCTCAAGATTAAAGTCGGCCGATAACACACCATTGCAGAGGATTCCCGCTGTAGGCCCCGCATACAGCAACTCCACCATTTTACAAAATGACGCTCCAACACCATATTGGGGCAGTATAAACTTCAAATAGTCCCAATTGACTTGATCAAACGCCTTTTCGGCATCGAAACTCACCAACAGAGACTGTAGATTCCGCTCCCGAACCCACTCGATTGAAGCTACAATTTTACGCAGATTATGCACTGCATATCGCCTCCGCACAAATCCCACTTGCGATTCATGCACCAAATCACCGAGCAAGGGCGCAAGCCGCTCCGCCATAATTTTTGCTAGCACTTTCAAATCAAAATTTAATAAAGAAATAGGTCTATAGGAAGCTGCCTGCGTCAGATCTTTCCCCGGCTTTGGTATGAGAGTAATGTGAGCATGATTCGTCCCCCAACCAAATCTACCCTGAGCTATCCTACGGAGATACATGTCCACTAGGGCGGGAGATACCTGTTCCCCAATAGCTTGTAAAATTCTGCCCCCAAACCATCGGGACCCGGTGCACGGCAACGGTGAGCTCTATGAATAACCCCATGCACCTCCTCCACTGTCACCGGAGCATCCAACTGGATCTGCTGATCCAGTGTCAATTTGGGCAGGCTCACCTCTCGAATGTACCTCACCATCTCCTCCCAGGACCCCTCTTGCTTAGAATACAATTGTTGAAAATAATTTTGTAGTACCTGGGCTATCGCTAAGCTATCCCGATGTAACTGACCACGCTCATCCCGTAATGCCGCAATCGACCGGCCCCCTCTGCTCCCCCGCAGGCACCGCGCCAGGAGTTTCCCGGGTTTGTCACCAAAGCGATATAACTGGTATCGATAGTATAAATAAGATTTCTTAGCTCTTTGATGCAATAACTCATTGAGAGACACCTGGGCCTCCCAGAGCTGCCTCCTATTGAGTGCTGAAGGGTCACCCGCACACCTCCGTCGTGCTTTCACCGTTTGCTTTTCCAATTGAACAATCCGCGCTGCTATCATTTTTCTCCTCTGAGCTACGTAGGAGATAATGTCGCCCCGCAAAACCACCTTCGCTGTTTCCCAGAGCAGTTCCGGGTCATCCACATGCTTTTCATAGTTACTCTGGAACTCTACCCAGCGCTGCTTAAGATAGACATGAAAGTTCATATCTCCATAGAGCTCCAGAGGAAAACGCCAAATCTTAGCCTGAGGAGTCTGAACACCCCATGCAAAAGTCGCCCAGACCAGCGCATGATCCAATACTTCCATGGGCCCAATTTGCGCCTCGCCCACAAGTGCAAAAAGACTCTCAGAGACCAAAATATAATCAAGTCATGCACTTGTACCGTGCGCCCTAGATATATGAGTAAAATCCTTCTCAGTGGGGTGAAGCAAGCGCCAAGGGTCCACCACCCCCAACCTATGGCGCAGTGCCTGCAGCGCCTTAGTGGTCAAAGCACGGGCCCTTCCCCCCCACCTCCCTCAATATCCAATTCAACATCAAGAACTCCGTTAAAATCTCCAGCTAATATCAGGGGAACATCAGGCCACTGCTCAACTCGAGAGGCCAACCGGGCGTACAGCGCACGATCCAAAACGTTGTGACTATAAAGATTCCCCAAAATCACAGGCTTCCCTTCCACCCTCCCATAGAGCAACAAATATCTACCATCCGGGTCAGCGTACTCTTTCTCCATATCAAAACGAAGTCGCTTGCTTATCAAAATAACCATTCCACCTTTTTTCCCCTTAGCCGGAGCTCCCCATATTTGCCCCAACCAATCACGTTTCAACTTACTGTGTTCTTCCAGAGTCTGGTGCGTTTCTTGTAACATAGCAATGTCACATTTTAAGCGAGCCAATGCTTGTAGCACTTCATATCTCTTGACAGGGTTGCCTACCCCACATACATTCCAGGAAATAATCTTCAAAGTACTGAAGAGAAGTCCAGACCTAATTGCAGAAAAATGCCGCTCAAAAGAAGGACGGCCCCCCCAGCCTGGGACCCTCCCCTATATAGTAGTATGCTCCCATACATCATTTTCCAGTACCCAGGATAACCTCGTTCCAAACCCACCCAGCTCCAACCTACTCGATTCCCTACCCACCCCCCCATCCCCCAAACTCCCTCTCCAATCCCCTCCAACCATCCCACCCCCCTCCCAAGTCCCCACCTCCCCCACCCTCCTCCTCCCTCTGCCAACAGCACCCAGCCTAAACACAAGGCTGGCCCTCCAGATAAAGGCATTCGGACCTACCCCCCCCCCCCACTAAATATCTACACCATCCCACTATTTCCAACCCCCTAAATCACCCCATCTTCCAAAAGCAATCCCACTGCCTCGGAGAAACACACCCTATCTACCCTTCTCCTCCCCCAAGCGATCCCGAGCCCCTCTTTCCCATTATAATCCTCAAAAATATCGCTCCCCAAATCCCACTTAGAGGGCCGTGCTCAACCCATATCCGCGCTACCAAAAGGGAAGGGATATGGGCAGCCCTGAATAACAACCTCCACCACAAAGCCATCCCTGGGTCTCCCCACACAAACAACATAAACACCCACTCCATAAGCAGCGGTCCCCTTCCAACCCCCCCCACCGCCGGGCTCAGCCACCAACTACCCTTCCACCATCTCGGGGGGAGGGGGGGGGGAGGACATCTATCACAGCGATCCAGAGGGTCCTTAAATCAGCCCATGTCCCGGGAGCCCAAACAAATACTAAAAATCGGACCCCTCTCAACTCGGCACAGCAGGCCGGACAGGGAAGCACATGGAGCCATTGCTCCCTCTAAGCCTCAAACCCCACCTTGCTGTCGGAATCAGCCTAGCCATAACACCTCCCACCACTGTCATGCTCAGCCGGAAAATGAGCTGAGCTGCATCACAAAGTTATAAATGTTTTGTTTTGTTTTTTTTTCTTTTTAAAACAATTATAAACAACCCTTGCAGGCTAAGGGAGAACAAGATACCAAACACCTACTAACCCACTTAAACTTACACAAAAACACTCAGCCCCACCAACATACACTCATAGTAACCCACGTTGCAGCTAAGCAGAGATAATACAAGCCAGTCCCAAGCAAGCAGAAGTCCAGGCCTTCAGGCTTATCTATAGCAAGGCAGTCACATCAGCGCTGTCCATTTCTGCATTTCCACCATCATGGATTCGCGGAGGCAGCTCCCGTCAATTGCTCCAAGAAAGTTTGAGCCTCAGCGGGGGACGTCAAGGAGTGCGTCTGCCCTTGGTGCTCCACTCGCAACCGGGCAGTATATAGCAATGAGAAGCGCACCCCCTTATTTGCCAACTGGGCGCAAACAGCAGAGAATGCTCGCCTCTGCTGACTAACCAGGAGAGAGTAATCCTGGAACACCAGGATCGGTGCAGAGTCTCCAGCTTGTCGCTTTCGGTTGCGAGCCGCACGAAGCACCTCTTCCTTCTGGCGGTAATCCAAGAATCGTGCAATGACCGCACGCGGCCGATGCGCCTGAACACGCTTTGGGCCCAATCTATGCACTCGCTCCAACATGATGGGGCCCTTGACTCCACCGCCTACGGTCTTCGTAATCCAAGTAAGTAGAAAATCCATGAGAGCGCCATCCGTCACACTCTCCTCAATTCCAATAAAACTGAGTTTTTTTCTGCGCCCTCGGTTTTCAAGATCGTCCAATTTATCACCCTGTTGTTTCACCGTAGCTTCCAGGGCCTTTACTTTTGCTACTAGGGAGTGCTGAGTATCCTCCAGGTCCGATATCCTAGTTTCTGCCCACTCCATACGCCCAGTAAACTCGCTGATGTTCTGATCAACTGAGTGTAGCTGATCTGCTAACTCTCGAAAGCGATCATCAAGGGCCCGCACCACAGCGGCACTTACATCTGCCACCATTGCTTGAGTGCAGTCTGAGATCGGGCTATTAGGAGCTCCCTCCGCCATCTTTAGCTCCGGGACCCGAACCTTCTCCCTCTTCGACGGTTTAGCAGCCATCGGGCTTCGCCAAGCTCCCGGGGTGTTCACTGCCACTCTCCGTGTACTCTCTCCACCAATATTCAGCGGGTTTGAGGGCATTCACCAACTGTTTAGGCAAGAAAAAATGCTGATTTCTGGGGTAGTATGCCCGGAGCCAAACACCACACGGCCGATCAGCTCATTGCCATACCGGAAGTCTCCTGGCAAGGGCCATCTTAGTGGAATGAAGAGGGCAAAAGCCAGATTGGAATGGATCAAGAATAGCTTGAGATGTTAAGACGTCAAGGCAGTGTACATGAAGGATTTTAGATGTGTGCAGGGAAATAGGGAGCTAGAGTAGTTGACAGGGCTTGTGGTGTCCAGTGACAGGTCTTTGAGGAGTTGCATGATCCTAATGCACTTAAGGGTTGTGGGCACAGTTGCAACAGAAAATGAAAGCTATAAACATGATCTTTTCTTTTAATATCTGCCTACTCTGTTTTATCAATATAAAGATCAATTACCATGTTGAAGTCCCCACCTATTATATTATCCTTATACTGTAGGTTACAATTTTAAGCATAGTAAACATGTTTCAAAGAAGTGACACTTAATTATGTTAGACTTATGATACACAATTAAAAGATTAATATCTCCTAATAAGCTCCTGACCCAAGTACTACCACTCAACATCCTTCTGGGTCTGTCTAGGTGGGGGAGGGGAGGAATGAGCTCTAAAAGAGGCACTGGGCTGACCTCAGAGAGGGACAGTGAGTGTCCTGGGGTGGGGGAAGATACTGAGAAGAGCTAGAAATGGGGGAGAAATGAGGGGAAAGGGACTGCTGCAGACTGAGAAAAGAGCTGTCAACACTACACACCCACCCCCCGCAATGCATCATCATTTATAGTTCTTGTAAAGAGCAAGAGACTGCATTTGTCAGTGCTAGCAGGGAGCTGGTGTAGACCTGTACAGTGTTGGGCATGAGCCTCTCCTCCTCTTTGAGGAGCTGCTTTCCCAAGCTATCTGTGCCTTTGTGGGATGGGTGTCTGCTCTGGTGTTTTCTGCCTTCTCTCTCTCTGTCCAGCCCATTGAGTAGGGAGTTTATCCACCCTTCTGCTTCTGGGCTGCTCCCCTGCTGGGTCTGAATTTCTGGAAATCTGTGCTTTGTGCTCTTTGCCCAGACTCCCGCTTATCTTGTTCCCTGCTTTCTCTGCTAATCTGTACCTTGTCCTTTATTCCTTGTTAGTGTTCTCGGATTCCAGCTGCCCATGAGTAGTGTATCCTAGATTCCTTGTCTAGTGCTCATATCATATGATATTTATGCTTCATGTTCTATGTCTACTTATGGACTCCTGCAAGGACAAGTGAAGTAAACTCAGGGCCTTATGCCTCCCTCACAGATTTTGATAGTTAAACTCAACATTCATGTTGGAAGGGTAGGGGATAGAGGGGGTGTTAGGGTGGCTGTTGGGGAGGGAGTGTGGAGGGTTGTGGGGTTGTGTGATGCAGTGTTGAGTGGATGTGAGTGTTTGGAATGTTTGGTGTTGGTGGGCATTGAGGGGATGGGGGTTTGTGGACTAGCTGACCTAAGTGTACCTGCACTGCTATGGGGACTGATTATCATGTTTGTATTTATGTTACTAGTCTCCCCAGGGGAGGGGGAGGATGGGGAGATTCCATATAAAATACAAAATGTTATGTCATAAAAGGACTTATGTTACCGGGTCGGCTGGTTTGCTTCCATTTTTATTCTTGTTTGAATGTTCCTGGTAATTGTTATCTTTATAAAGATGATTTGAACTAAACTTAACAATCATGATCATTCCAACACCACTCCTGCAAAACTCCTATAAAAATATATAATTAGGCATCATGGGAGGGATATTCAAAGCAATTAACGTGGTTAGCAGACCTGCTAACTGCATTAATCACACTGATTGGGATATTCAAGCTCCTTTCCTGATCTGGGCAATGCAGTCTTAGCCCTGCCCTCCGCTGATGCTATTGGTTAGCACCATGATGACATGAGTCATCACCGTGCCGAGAAGGGAAGCCCCAAGCGCCAGCCCCACGCTGAGAAAAGAAGCCATACTGAGAGGAAAACCCTTGAATGGCGCAAGGCAGAAGCAGAAAGCAGTGGAGAAGACAGCCTTCTGCCCACCTCCCCTCCCGTGTGGCCTGCAGCCCTGATAACAAAAGGCACTGACACAACAGCCACAACAGTACAGCAGTACTAGCGGCTCCCACAGCAGCTGTCATCAGGGGGAGGGGGGGGGGGGGAAAGTCAGCACAAAAAAAGGCAACAGGAGAAGGGAGAGGAGCACGTCGTCCAGCTGGAGCAGCCCGGACTCCTAGGACACCTCATCCACACAGGGGCACCACTATACCACAGCAAAAGAATGCTCCAGAAAACCTGCCTGTGATCTGCACAGGACCCAAGCAACGAGCAAAGCTAGTGCACTGGTCCTGAGCCCGGCATGCTCCTCCCTGCCCCAACCGTTGGCCATGCTGGATCTGCTGGCCCAGTTTCTGGCTCAATACATTGCCCAGTCACTGTAACTTCAGCAGAGTTCTACCATGACACAATCAATAGAGCCGGCACCACCATGGACCCTCTCACCCTGGACATCCCCCCTCGCCCATGGGGTTTTCACCAGGGCCCCTATCGACAGACAGTGAAGGGAAGGAAGTAGCCGTCATGGACTTCTTGGAGAGTTATGAGCGCCCTTCAGACTCCAGAGGTTCTCCATCAGAGCCCTTGCCACCACCCCCACCCCTTCGCCTCCAGAGGATTTTAGATATCCAAACGTCCTCCAGAAACTCTCTACCCACTTCTCACTGTCACTGGCCAACACACCAGACCCCAGGAACTAGGTCCTGGGTCTCCCAAAATACCTCTATGCACTGAAATCCATTGCTATTCCCATCCACAAGCTGCTACTCGACAACCTCACCCATGTCTGGCAGTCACCATCTTCATAAGAACATAAGATATGCCATACTGGGTCATACCAAGGTCCATCAAACCCAGTATCCTGTTTCCAACAGTGGCTAATCTAGGTCACAAATATCTACCAGTTTCCCCAAAAGACACAGGTTCTACAATCCTTGTACTGGGGCTTAGCACTTCCAGAAGGATGGACACAAAATACCAGGTGCAAGCCGCCCCAGCATTTCAGAAGCCGCAGCTCCTCCACTAGTCCATAGTAGTGAAATCAGCCCTGAAGCAGGCGAAGGCCTCCCACACACATCAATTATTCACCTGGCAAGACCATAAGATCCTAGACGACTTTGGGAAAAGACATACCAAGCATCGATGCTCAGCACAAGAATTGCCTTCCATCAGTTTCATCATGTATTCTACTAGGATGTACTGCTCAAAACCCACATTACCTCCAGAACACAAGGCCACTTTCTACCCCTCCTAGGGGACTTGGCTGAGTGCAGCAAGTATCTGATCCAGATGGTGGTGACCACTTTGATCCTCCCGCTGGTGTAGCTGCACACATGCGGAAGCTCCAATGGCACCTTTACTGCAACTGGAACCAGCACTCCCAGCTCCTGTTGCACAAGGTCTTCATAGACCAGAGTGTTCGGACCACCCTGTCATAGTGGATGCTCCACAGTTACCTCACCCAAGGGAAGTTCTTCCAGCTACCCCAACACGACCTGATCATCATCATCACAGATGCCTCCATGACCGGATAGGGAGCATATCTCCGGCAGCTCTGCACATAAGGGGCCTGCACAGTGTGGGAGTGCCAACACCACATCAACCTGCTAGAACTGTGGGCGATCAGGTATGCCCTACAGGCCTTCGAGACTTGGATATCCACCAAGGTGGTGTTGATCCAGACAGACAACCAAGTTGCAGTGTTCTACATAAACAAACAAGGGGGGCATGTGGTCCCTTCCCCTGTGTGGGGAAGCTCTCAGAATGTGAACCTTTGCCCTGGCCAGGGACTGCTCCCTGCAGGCCTCCTATCTGCTAGATGAGCTCAACCAACTGGTAGACAGCCAAAGTCGCCAGCTTCAACCTCATGAGTGGTTCCTCAACCCCGAGTTTGTAGACTACCTGTTCCAGTAGTGGGGCCAAGCCACAGTCAACCTCTTTGCCCACCCATCCAACACGAAATGCCTACAGTTCTGCTCCAAGCACTCTGTAACACACAGCCTGGCAGCGGATGCATTCGATCTTCACTGGGGGAACCTGAGCCTCCTGTATGCCTACCACCCACCCCCCTTGTTGCCAGGACTCTTGGGGATTTTGGTGGACCAAGGCTGTTGCGTTCTACCCCAAAGATAAGTGGGGACCTCGCACTCCTCCAAATCAGACTCAGACACTTGGTCAGTAAGGAAATGAAATCTTTATTAGGCCCAATCAGTCTCAACCTAGCGAAGCTCACTCTGACTGCCTGGAAATTGAAAGGGCACATCTGTCTGCCCTCCACCTCACCACAGATGTACTACACTTCATCTTTAATATTGTGGGTGGAGTTTTGAGGATTTAAAAAGGTTGCTGCGGTCATTTTTGTTAAGCCATGAAGTTCATAGCAGATGTGAAGATCAAGTTGATGGGAGAAGAAATTCACTATAAGATAAGTGTTTGAATAAAATTATGGAATTATTTGTGCCCTAATGTAGCCCCTGCCCCAGGATGATTTTAAGTCACACTAACTATTCTCCTATGATCCTTCGCCACTACTTTATACAAAATGTATATAGGTTATGTCATTCTGCAATTCCCGCATGCCATTTCCTCTTCCCTGTCACATTGTTACTATGTAAACTGTTTGAAGTTACAATGTAAATCGCTTTGATTGAAGGATAAGGCGGTATAGAAAACCTGTTAAATAAATGGTAAAAACCATCATAAAAAAAATGGTAGAAACCATCATAAAAATGGTAGAAACCATCATAAAGAATAAAATTACTCAGCATGTAGATAGTCATGACCTAATGGGAGACAGCCAACATGGCTTTAGACAAGGAAGATCTTGTCTTACTAATCTGTTATGTTTTTTTGAAGGAGTGAATAATCAGGTGGACAAAGGTGAGTCGGTTGATATTGTGTATCTGGACTTTCAGAAAGCCTTTGACAAGGTCCCTCATGAGAGACTTTTGGCAAAACTAAAGAGTCATGGGATAGGAGGCAGTGTACTATTGTGGATCAGGAACTGGTTAAAAGATAGAAAGCAGAGGGTAGGGCTAAATGGCCAATTTTCCCAATGGAGAAAGGTGAATAGTGGTGTACCCCAGGGATCTGTGCTGGGTCCGCTGCTTTTTGACATATTCATAAATGACCTGGAAAGTGGAATAACGAGTGAGGTTATCAAATTTGCAGATGACACAAAACTATTTAAAGTTGTTAAAACCCAAGAGGATTGTGGAAAATTGCAAGAGGATCTTGATAAATTGGAAGAGAACAACCCAAACTATGGTTACACGATGCAAGGTTCCACATTAGGAACCACCACCCAGGAAAAAGATTTAGGCGTCATTGTGGATACCATGTTAAAACCCTCGGCCCAGTGTGCAGCGGCGGCCAAGAGAGCAAATAGAATGCTAGGTATGATAAGGAAAGGAATGGAAAATAAAACAAAAGATATTATAATGCCTCTATATCGTTCCATGGTGAGACCGCACCTTGAATATTGTGTGCAATTCTGGTCGCCGTATCTTAAAAAGGATATAGCGATTTTAGAAAAGGTTCAGAGAAGAGCCACCAAAATGGTAAAGGGGATGGAAGGATACTCCTATGAAGAAAGGCTAAAAAGGTTAGGGCTCTTAAACCTGGAAAAGAGACGGCTGAGGGGAGATATGATAGAAGTCTATAAATTAATGAACGGAGTGGAACAGGTAAATGTAGATCAATTGTTTACCTTATCAGAATATAGAAAAACTAGGGGACATGCAATGAAGCTACAGGGTAAACTATTTAAGACTAATAAAAGAAAATATAATCAAACTCTGGAATTTGTTACCAGAGGATGTAGTAAAGGCTGTTAATGTAGCTGAGTTTAAAAAAGGTTTGGACAAGTTCCTGGAGGAAAGGTCCATAAACCATTATTAAGAAGGGACCCAGGATATCAATGCTTGAACCAATACAAGCATTGTGGAACCTGTGTCCCTTGGGGAAACTGCTAGGTACATATGACCTAGATTGGCCACTGTTGGAGACAGAATACTGGGCTTGATGGACCTTGGTCTGACCCAATATGGCATATCTTATGTTTATGTAAATAAATAAGACTGAAACATGATTGTCATGATTGGCTTTAAGCATATTCCATTGAATTGAAGCATATATTGAATGGGTTTTCCCCCTATTTTTTTTTAATTCACTTTGATCACATAAAAGAATAAAATAACTAATATGCTAGGAGCAGCTGATAAATAGCAGCTTTGAATAAAATAGTCCAACAAAAAAAGAATTATTTTGAGTGTTAGTTTTGTTAACACTTTATCCTTGCAACCAGGTGGGAATCTACCTGGTGCTCCTACTCCCTGAAGTGAAAACATTTCAGCTCCTGGTGCTCAGCAGCAGGTCTGGAACTGCTCTCCTGCCCCCTGCCACTTCTCCTGCAATATCTCATCACCCTCGCCCACAGTAGGCTCAAAGCCTTGTCCATTAAGGTCCACCTGTCCTCCATTGTAGCCCTTCATGACTGGCTCAAGAACCAGCCCATCTACTTGTACTCGCTAGTCTTCTGCTTCATGAACGGCCTGGCCAATCTGTGGTCCACCATGCATCACTCGGTATCTCCTTGGGACCTCAACATCGTCCTGCAGCAGCTCATGCAGGACCTGTTCAAGCCCCTCAATGAGACACTCCTCAAATACACCACATGGAAGGCCATCTTCTCATTGCCATTATTTCGGCCCAGCTGGTGAGTGAGATACAAGAACTGGTTGCCCATCCACCTTATACCCTACTCTACCCAGACTGTGCCACTCTCAGTACGCACCCCAGGTTCATTCCCAACCATATCAACCAGAACATTGAACTCCCCATGTTCTATCCGGAACTGTAAACCACACTGAAGGAGCGTCACCTACATACCCTGGGCTGTGTACGAGCTATACGCTCGAAAGCACAGCGGCCCACTGGCAAGGAGATCCCAACTGGCCAGGCCGCCCCATCACCAAGAGAATGCTCTCGCAGTGGATCATTTCCTGACTTGCCTTCTGCTACTCCCGAGCTGGCTCAGAACTCCCAGGCACTATCAGGGCCCACCAACTGCAGTCCATGGCGGCTACCATGGTGAACCTGGTGACCATGCCAGTGCAACACATATGCAAAGTGGCCACCTGGTCCTCCAGCCACACCTTCCAGCGGCACTACTGCCTGGACTGACTGCCACTGTCTGACAGTTCCTTTGGCCACTGCATCCTTAACAGGGCCACCCGGCAGAACCAGGTCTGACTTGCTCAGGCCTTGGACAATACAGTTGCTGTGAACTCTGGTGCCAGACTCACATAATAATGTTGTTACTTATGCACTGCGCTGCATTTCTATGCTGCTAATTACGAACTGCTTTGTACCCTATACATTGAAGTTATGTTAGCCTCACCTGTTAATGTTGTTATATTGCATAAGCTACCTATTGCTTTTCGCTTCCTGTATCCTGCTATGTTAGCCTCCCTGTCCTCTGTTACTATAGTGTTCTCTGTTACTAGTGGACCATTGCCGGTCCCCAGTTGCTGTTCTTGTTGTTCTTATAAGAAGGGACCCAGGATATCAATGCTTGAACCAATACGGCACTGTCAGATGACATCACCAGGTGTGGCTGACTTATCCTGCTGTCCATGGAGAACCCCAGTTATAGGTAAGTAATCTCGCTTTCCCTGCAGATAAAAGAATGTGCTGATGGTTCTTCAAATGTATATGACTGTCAGGAGTTATGCACTGCTGATATTTGTTGTCCTTCAGAAGATGCCACCCTAGGCCACTGCCTAGTCTTGCCTAATGGTTGAACATGTCCATTGTATCAAAAGTCAATGTGTATGGAGCCTGTGTACTGCAAATGCTACGATATTAAACTTGGCTTGAAATAGATCTGTGGTGTGCAGTGTGCATTGTGCTTTCCTCTAAGGGGTCTCTTCCCATTGGCCACTACATCCCAGTTAGGGTTGCCCTTACAGCATTTCTATTTCCGTGTCTTTCTCTAGTGGGGCCACTGTCATATTCAGAGTTTGCCTTTGACAGTTTGGGCTAGATAAGTCCACTGCTGCAAACATAGACATGTGCATCCTAAGTGGAAGGAACTTTTCAGTTATGAGAATTTATCCACATAACCATTTATTTAATTAGCTAAATTGTTTTGAAAACTATCTTAATCTTGCCTCCACTGTCTGTGTTCTTTCAGTGATACCAAATAAAGGCAAATATAATTTTCCATTTCTTCCATTTCCATGTCCCTCTAGATTTTTACACAAGATTGGCGTTAGGGGGTGGCAAACAGGGCAGTTGCCCTGAGTCCCCATGCCACAGGAGGCCCCAAGTCTTGCCTCAAGTTGAAGGAGTTCTAGCCTGAAGGTAGACTTTAGGGTCTCCTCACCAGTTTCTGCCCCGGGCCCCTGCATGCCTAACACCAGCCCTGTTTTTACCTCAGACACTTGCCTATAAATCACAGTTTTTGGTCTTTAATATTTGACCACACCCAGAACCAGGCCTGCATTTTTCCCTATGCTATTTATGTAGAGATGAAAAGTTGTAGGAAAGCCATGAACAAGGCCCCCCCTCTCCCCTAAAGTCAGACACACACACACAGCACAGCTATACACACACTCACACATACTGTATGTGTGCATAGAGGCACATAATAGACGGACTATGGGCCCAATATTCAAAAGGCATTTACATGGTTTACGGTTAGTGCTGCTGAATATCCCCGATCATCTCCCCTACACACCCCGATGCTAACCGCTTGGCATTGGAGTGTGTCGTGGGCATTCTGTGGCATGTTGTGGGCAGCGACAGAGGCTAACCGGGTAGTGGCAATATTGCACTGCTATCCGGTTAGCTTCTACATGTAAAAGATCGGTGCTGCAAAAGCTGGCCTATCTTTACCCATAGAAGCTAACCAGTGTTGCAATATCACCGCTACCTGGTTAGCCTCTGCGGCTTCATGGCATGTATGGAGACCCTGGATATTCACTGCTGGGGCTGCTTACGACTCCATCATTGAATGCTGTTGTTACGTGCCATTGAGTTAGTGTTGACTCATGGAGACCCTTTGGATAGTTGACCTATTCGGTCTTCAATCAGGCAGCTCCTTGTTTATAGAGTGGTACCTATAGCTGCTGTTATTGTATCAATCTCATTGCTGGCCTTTCTCTTTTATGTTGACCTTCTACCTTGCCAAGCATTATATCTTTCTCCAGCAATCTCTTTTTTCACATAATGTGTCCAAAGTATGAAAGTCGAAGTCTTTTCATCTGAGCTTCTAAGGAAAGCTTAGGTTTGATCTCCTCTAGTACTGACTGGTTTGTTCTTCAGGCAGTCCATGATATACAAGAGAATTGTAAATTGTTATATGTAAAATAGTTGCTGAATGCACCAGTTTCATGTAAAACTGTTGTTATGTTCATTGTAAACCGCCTTGATAAAACTGAAAGGTGGTATATAAAATATGCCAAATAAATAAATACACAGTATTCGTCACCAGCACCATAATTCAAAGGCATCATTTTTCTTCCTGTCTATCTTTTTCACTGTCCAACTTTCGCATCCATATGACATTATTGAAAACACCATGGCTTGAATAAGTCAAATCTATGTATGGAGAGAGACATCTCTGCTCTTGAGAATTTTGTCTAGGGCCTTCATAGCCATTCTGCCAAAAGCAATGTGTCGTTGGATTTCATGCCTGCTTGTCCTTTCTTTAGTGATTGTTGATCCAAGTAAATTAAAGCATTGAATATCCGGGGTTAAAGGATGGTGGCAATGGCTAGGCGCTGTACTCATGCCTAGCCGTCCTAACTCAATATCAGCCCCTATATGTATAGGAGCTGATTTTCAAAATAGATGATATTCGAACTCCACAGCCATCAGCTGTGGCCAGAGATGGCTGAAGAGGTGAGCCAGTGAGGCCCCAGCTTGGAGTGCACCATAATAGGAGAGCAGGAAGCCTGCCTCATTGGCTCACTCTCTGCCTCCTGGGCAGCAGCTGTTTTAAACATTAATACAGCCGAGGGAGCATTTGCTTTTGCTCCCATGGCTGTATTAGTATTCAGCACAGCCACGGATGCAAAAGAAAATGCTCCCGAAGCTGTACTCCCCTTCCATTTCCATATCCAATTCAAACTTCTCCTTCTAACATATAAATGCATTCACTATATTGCCCCTCATTACCTTTCCTCTCTTCTCTCTCCCTACACCCCTCCTCATGAACTCCACTCCTCCTCTGACTTTCTTCTCTCTCTGCTCTTTTCTTCTTCTGCAAACTCCAGACTTCGATCTTTTCACCTTGCTGCTCCTTATGCATGGAACAAACTTCCTCCTATCTTTACGTCAAGCCTCTTCTCTCCCCCTCTTCAAATCCATGCTAAAGGCTTAACTCTTTGAGGCCGTATTTGGATCCTAATCCCTTGTTCTCCTTGTGTCTCCTTCCCTATTTAACCCGCCTCATTTCTCCTGCATTGTTCTGTCTGTCTTGATTAGATTGTAAGCTCTACGAGCAGGGACTGTCTTCTTTATATGTTTGTATAACACTGCGTACACCTTATAGCGCTATATTAATGATCAACAGCAGTAGTAGTACAGTCAGGGAAGCATTGTCTTTTGTTTAATATAGCCATGGGTGCAAAAGCTAATGCTCCCGCAGCTGGCGGGACTGGAAGTGGGCTGATACAGGGGCTAGGGTGGGGTGACATACTGGCAAAGGACTGATACTGGGAAGGGAGGTCTTGGACTGAAAATATATTTATTTAAATTTATTTTTTATACCACCTTTCTACAATTCAAAGTGGTTTGCAGTAAATCAACAATTTAACAGGACCTGAAAGCTGCGCTCTTTTACAAGAAACTGTAACAATATAACTCAACATGCTATAGTATCATAACAATGATTACAATTAACCTTGAACTATTTACAGTGTTGTTGTGAGCGGGAGGTAGTTAGTGTTTAATAGTGGATCATTGTTACATTATTTGTAACAATGAGTGGAGGAGTGGCCTAGTGGTTGGGGCAAGGTACTTCAGGCCAGAAGGTCGGGGGTTCAAATCCCACTAGAGGACAGCAACCTTGGGCCGGAAGGACTGGGGTTCCTAGTCCCACAGGTGCTCCTTGTGGTCTTGGGCAAGCCACTTAACCCTCCATAGCCCATGTTCCCTGTAAAATAGTTATCTCCAAGTTATAATGCCCTGTTCAATGTAATTTCAGTTTGTTCAATGTAAACCGCACTGATGCAGAATAGCGCGGTATATAAGAGAATGTAAATAAATAAATTTATGTACATGTTGTTGAAATGGGGGATGTTAACTCTTAACACTTATGGTGGGTATAGAAATGGACAGATAAAGGGGATACCAGAACCCTCAATATGTAATTAAAGATAGATGAATTTCTTGATGCAGATCTCTAAAATGTGCTCAGAAGTTTGTCCTTTCACCTACTTCCTCTTAAATAGAATAGGATATCATGATCATGAGTTCTGTGTAACTGTTTTTTAAAATAGTTTGGGAACATTGTTAACGCAAGCATAAAGAGTAAACATAGGCTATGAACTGCGCAACCATAGTTCACTGTACAGTCAACTATAGGTCCATGCTGGTACAGCATAATTTCTGCAATTATAAATAATTCTGCTATAATCAAGTAAATTTTATTTAATACAATATCATCAGCTCTACTCTGTAAAAAGAACTCTAGCGACACCTCTTGTTATGATTAATGACTGTGTTACTTCCCCTTTTTCTTTAATAAAAAGAGCTTTTCAGGAGGAAGAATTTGAATCCAACAGACGTGGAACTGTGCTGAGTCCATAGACCATCTGTTGTTTTCCCTCTGAGCTCAAAGAAAGTAGCACTTTGTGTGTGATTGTGTTCTGTGTTACTCTCTGCTTATTTCTCACTGCTTGAGGGACCAGAGACCGAAAGAGCCGTGGTATTGTGGCCAGATCACAGGGTTTTCTTCAGTGGGTACATAACTTATTAAAGTTTATGGTGGGTGAGTCTCTAGGTCTCAGTCCATATTATACTCTTCCTTGAAGAGGTGCGTTTTTAATTTCTTCCTAAATTCAGACAGGTCTGAGAGTCCTCTTAATGCTGGCAATGTTATTCCATAGGGATGGGGCAAATAAGGTGAATGTTCTATTGCAGATGGACTGCTTGCTCTTTGTTATCTGTTGTGAGATGGTGAGTAGGTTGTTGGTAGAGTGTTTTCGTAATCTTTGGGTTTGAGATCAGAAACTAGAGACATGTGGCCGATTCCTTGTGGAGGATTGGAAATGGACTGATACTGGTGCTGGGGGGTTGGGATTGGAAATGGGCTGATACTGGGTCTGGGGGCTGACTGATACTGGCAATTGACTGATACAGGGAAAGGGGGTCTGTGATTGGAATTGGGCTAATGTTGGTACTGAGGGGCTGGAAATGGGCTGATATAGGGGCTGGGGGACTGACTGATAACTGGAAAGGAATGGATACTGTGGCTGGTACTGGAAATGGAGTGATATTGGGTCTGGGGGGACTGGAAATGGGCTGATACAGGGACTGGGGGGGGCTGACTGATACTGGCAATTGGTTGATACTGGGAAAGGGGGGATAGGACTGGAAATGGGCCGATAGTGGGACTAGGGGTCTCAAAATGGACTGGCAGCTGGAAGTGAGGGAAAATGGAAGCCTAAATGGGGTAAGACACAAAGGGCTTGGAGGTGAATGTACACCACTTTGACTGGTAGAAAAGCGGTATATAAGCCTAGTTAAATAAATAAATAAATAAAATTAAATAAGAGAGGATGAGTGCTAGAGAATGAGCTGGGTCTGATGAGAAGCAGAAGGTGGTAAATAAGACTGGGAAGATGATGAGTACAGGGGGAGGAAATGACACACTAGAAAGGGGGTGAAAAATGGGGGGGGACACAAAGGAATGAGATGTGGAATGGAAGAAAGAGGGAAGGAAGATTAGGAAATGGAAAGCTGGTAAGTAGGTGCACGGTGAAAAGAGGAAGACTGAAGATTGTAGGAAGAAGAAAGAGGACTAGAATGAAACTATAGTTAGGTAAAAGGCAAATGAGAGAAATAGAAGGATCAATGTCAGAGAGAGATGTAGTGAAGGAAAAGCCAAAGAAAACAGGAAGTGTGAAGAAACAGAGAATGGAAATGGGATCTTGGAAAAAGACTTAAAAGAAAACCAACAAGAAGAAGTAGAAAAGAGAGACCAGGAACTGGAAAAATAAGATGATCAGACAAGAAAGGTACAAAAGAGTATCCATTTTTAGAGAATGAAATCTGTCATCTTTGAAAATATGCATGTCTTATAGGTCATTACAGGAGGAAATGCATTTCTGTTTCTCTTTCCTCTGTGTTTTACAGCTCGGTGTCTGATTTTGGGGCTTTCCCATTTCAATTTTTGTCTTTTGTAGTTTCTTAATCTTTAATTGGTGATGGTCTGGGTTTTCCATTTGCAGCCGCGATAAGGGATTCTGTTAACAGACAGGTTCTCTCTAGGAATCTAGTAGTTCAGCTTGTTCTCTTTTTCAACTGGTTGTTACTGGTGTTCTAGAATACTTGCAGTGCTGATTTTACATAGGCAAGGTTGGTACAATTTGAGTTCTTGATGCTGGTGTCAAGTGTCCATTTGCAGGGTTTTGTGTTAATGACACAGAAAGTTTTGCTATTAGTGATGTCACTGATGTGAGACTAGAATTAGAATAGAATTTTTTTGTATGTTGAGTTGTAAAGTGAAACACCCTACTTCTACTCTGCATCGGTTGTTGGAAGAGTTTTTTTGGTGAGTCTGGGGGTGTTCTATATGAATAAGTGATTAAGCCCTATCAGACTGATATTCAAAGGCAAATAGGTGTTCATTACCAAATACAAAATTAGCCTAACTGTGTATTTTCAAAAAATATACAGATAGTAGCAGGCTTTTAAATTTCAGAATGGCCAGATATTATCTGTACACTTGGGCATGTTAGGGAAGAGCAAGAGTAGGTCAGAAAATTATCCAGATAGTTGCAATATTCATCTACTATACAGGTAAGTTACATTTTTAGTTTAGGCCTACAGAATATCAGGCCTAGCCTAAACAGATAATACAATAACCGCACTATGACTCTCTCTGTATATTCAGCGCCGCAATCTATATGGATAATGACACAGAATGCATAGATTAAGTTAAATGTGAGGTTGGCATTTAACAAGCCAATGGGCTGAAAATATGCCCCTGTTTGTGCAACTTGCACTGCAAGATCAGACCGAAGGGCGGGGGCGCAAAAGCAAAAGTTGGCTCAGGATGCTATAACCCCTTGAGCAAGCCCTGGCTGTGGTGCTTAAATAATGGCAGAATATTTAGCAGCAATATCTGCATAGGAACTGCTGCTGAATATCTGAGCTGAGTGGGGATAACTGGATAAATGGCAACTTTACCCAGTTAATGGAGCTTTTTAGCCGTCACTTATCTGGCTTGCAAATTAGGACAGCTTTCTAAGGAGCCTACATTTGCTAGATAAGTGGTGAATGAAAATCTCCTCTAACTTGATAAAGTTACCATTTATCTGCTTAGTGCTGAACTGCCCTCACCTTGTACCTGCACTAACCAGATAATGCTGGGGTGGTCTTTGGAGATATTCAGCAGCACTATCCAGATATTGCAGTCAGTGCCCTTAGCCGGCTGGCCACCGGGAAGAGAGATGGCTAAGGGTTCTGAATATCAACCCCAGAATAAATGAAATGAAATTCCATGAGCCATGCTCTTCATGCTTTCCCTACTTGCTCATCCTAACCCAACAGAATGCTGGAAAGAAATTATACATAAGGTGTCAAGAATGTCTGTTTATCTATGTCTGATTGGCTGGGGGCAAAATAACTCTGAAAATTTAACAGAATAGGACCAAATTTAGCATGGGGGGAAACCAGTGAAAAACACATTGAGTTTGAAAATGGTCTAGATCAGACTGGGGGTTCCAGAGAAATAAAATGGCCACACAATTTCAATGGGAGAAGCAGTTCCAACTTCTGCACATAAACATTGATATACTGAAACTAAACAGATAGGGAATTGCTTCTTTCAAACTGCTTCTCTACTCTCCTGGTCCCAGAGACACAAAGAGTAACACAGATAGTTACACATACACATAAACAAAACACAGAAACACACATAAAATAAAGACAGATATATGCAAACACATACACACATGAAAACACACACAAAGAAAATACAGACACAAACACAGAGACATAGAGGGATTGGAAATTCAGGGCCGCGGAGCTAGTGCACGCGGCCCCTTGGTAACCGGGGGGGCGGCGAGGACGCGATCCCCCCCCCGGGGGGCCGTGACGTCGGCGGGGAAAGGGGGCGCGCCGGTGCGGTGCTGGGAGCCCCATTGGCTCCTGTGGGCTGCTGGGAGGCAGGGGGAGCCAATGGGGCGTATAGGAGGGCGGGACCAGCCGGAGCGAGTGCGGGGACACGCCGTGGCTCCGGCCTTTTCCAGGTCGGAGCTAGGCGCGTCGGGTTGCAGCACGAGGGTGCTCCAGTTACCACGTGGCTGGGGGAAGGCAGGTAGGGGCCCGGTGGGGTCAGAAGCCCATTGTTGTTGCCCAGGGGTGCCGGTGGCTATCAGAACCTAGCTACACACCATCTTCAAAAAAAAAAAAAAAAAAAGGCATAACAAACGCGGCAACGAACGAGGGGGGGGGTGTCGGGCCGGGGGATTGATAGGCAAGGGGGGGGGTCTGTAAAGTCTGCGGGGGCCGGGGACTGGAGGTTTTGTGGCAGCAGAGCGCGGACAGACCAATGGTACCAGGAGTCTGTTCGGAAGGTCCAGATCATTTATTTGTGCACAAGTCTCAAGCAGAATCCAATTCAAAATGGCTGAGCAAAGTTCTCTGGCAATACAACAACTTATAGATTTCTGTTCCATTCTAAGCATAGAAAAACATTTCATTGGTCCCGGTACTCTCCCGTGCCTCCCGTACCCCTTCTATTGGTCCCAGTACTGATAAGATTATCCAATTATGTTCCTTTAGTGGGCTCAGCACCTGCTTACGTTTGATTTAAAAAAAAAAAAAAAATATCTACTATCTCTAACAAAAGCCCGAAGTTAGTTATCATACAAAAAAAATAAATAAATAAATAAATAAACCAGCTACATAAAACTTCAGCCGTTGCAAGGGCCACAGGCAGCCCCTCGTGGTAGCAGGACTGTGAGCCATGCGGCCTGGAAAAGGGCGGGGGAGGAGCCCGAGCGGCGGAGCGAGAAGGGGGCAAGGGGGGGGCTGCGGGGGGGGGGCCATGGTGAGGATTCGTCTCGGTCTGCCCAAAAAGGGGGACAGAGGGGGTAGAGCGAGGGGTGGGCCTGGGGGCGCTGGTCTTCCAGCGACCCGGGGAAGGAGTAGAGGGGGCAGTAGGGGAACACGGGCGGAGGAGAGGGGGCAGGGTGCGGGGGGGCCCGCGCAGGCCCTGCCCGTAGGGGCAGGGGGGGGGCAAGGAAGCACGACGCGGATTACGGACCGCCTGGGCCCTGAAGGGCGGTCAGGGGGGTCAGGGGAATCGGGTGGGGGACCTGTTGGCACTCTAGACAGGCGAGCGCCCACAGCGGGACTGCCTCCGGTAGGGGGGGGGTGCCTGCATTGGGCGACGTTCGGGCTACCGAGAGTGTGGTGCCGGAGGGCCCCGGGAACCGGGCGGGAGTATCGGGGTGTGCATACCCGCCTTCGTGGGAGCACGGACAAAGGGGGGGGGCCACGGTACTTTGGGGGTGGAGTGGTTGGGAGCATGGCAGCCCCCTTGGGCCAGGGGGGGCCCCCTTCGCCTTTTCCTGTGTTTTCCCCGCAGGTACCTTTCGGATGGCAGTACACCGGGAGTCCGAGTTTCAGCGGTCCGAGGCCCTCGGGTGCGATGCCTCTGGCGGGGTTGAGTGAGAGGACGTCAGCAGCAGCGCAAGTGGAGCCGGAGTCGCGGTCGGTCGGCGCAGAGGCTGCAGCGTCGGTGCGAGCGGCAGGTGAGTTGGAGGGAGATTTGGGCATGGACGTCGAGGCTGGGGCGTCAGCGGGGGTCGGGGGGGGTACAAAAGCGAGGAGAAAGAGGAGGCATTCTTGTCGCAGACGGCGCAGGTCGGGGACTTCTTCCGCCTCCTCCACAGCTTCCTCGTCGGATTCTTCGGTCTCGGGCGGGGAGAAGGGGCAGGAATCGGGGGGGCCCGGGGGTAGAGCGAGCGGAGCCTCGGCCACGCCTTCGGTGATGGCATATTCTGAGTTATGGGAGGGCGTGCCGAAGAAGCTTCGGCGGAAGATTCTGCGACGGCGTTATATAGATATTTTTCGTCTGCTCGAGGGCCGCAAGCGGTCAGGGGACAGTAGGAGGAAGCGGAAGGAAGACGAGAAGGCGGGGAGGGTGCGGAGAGCGACGCGGAACGTGGTGAACTGGACGCGAGCTTTTTTATGCTTGGCTAGTGTGTGGGGGCATTCGCACCCGGAGCATTGCGGGATGCTCCTCGCCTATGCGGATTCCATTTTAGAGGCGGCACAAGTGCAGGATGGTTGGGCATGGCTCAACTATGATGAGAAGTTCCGGGATAGGATGGAAGAAAACCGCTTGTTGTCTTGGGGGACGCAAGATATCAATCTGTGGCTGACGCAGATGGCGGTCAGACCCGGTGGTAGTGCAGCGGGCGGTGCGCGTGGCGGAGCGGCTGGCGTTTCAGGGGCCGGGCGGCCCTTTTGGGGGGGTGTACCCGGGGGGGGTACAAAAAGCTTCAGCTTCAGGGGGAGTTGGAGACGTCTGTTGGCGATATAACAAATAGTCCTGCCCATTCCCGGATTGCAAATTCCGGCATGCCTGTTCCGTCTGCAACGGTCTGCATTCAGCACTCAAATGTGTTAGGAGGGGGGGGCGGGAGCGCCCTCTTCCAAGCTGTGAGAGCCTCCTTTGCCTGGCACCCACCCCAGTCCGGATAGAATCAATACGTCCGTGGCTGCGAAGGTATCCGAATCGTGGGCGAGGCTCAGGCGGAGTGCTGCGCGGCTCTGCTAGGGGGCTTTGAGCAGTTGGCTCGGGGGTGGGGGTCCCGCTAGCGGTGGGGAAGACGGAGGGCCCCGCGACCGTCATTACATTCTTGGGGGAGGAGCTCGACTCGGGAGCGATGGTAGCCCGCCTGCCCGCAGCTAAGGTAGTGAAGCTCAGAGTCTTGGTTGCGACCGTGCTCGTTTCCAGCAAGCTCACCTTACGGGAAATGCAGTCGTTGATTGGCTCGTTGAATTTCACGTGCAGGGTAATACCGATGGGGCGGGTCTTTTTGAGGCGGCTTTCGGCGGCTACGGTAGGGGTTCGTTTGCCTCATCATCGGATTCGGGTGTCGCAAAGCCTTCGGGCAGACCTGCGGGTGTGGGACGAGTTTCTCTGTGACTTCAACGGCACTACGGTTTTGCAGGAGGAGGACGTCTCTACTATAGCACTGCAACTGTACACGGATGCGGCGGGGGGAGCGGGCCTCGGGGTCTACTTTGGGGGTTCGTGGTGTGCTGCAGGGGGCCCCTGGCGTGGCAGGAGTCGGGCCTGACCAGAAATATCACCTTTTTGGAATTGTTTCCGATCTTGGTGGTGTTGACCTTATGGCCGGATAGGCTTCGGAACCATCGGGTGGTCCGGTGGTGCGACAATGAGGCGGTGGTGTCTGTGGTAAACAATTATGCCCCACGCTGCAAGCCAGTGGCGGATTTAATGCGTCAAGTAGTGTTAGCGTGTTTGCGTTTGACCGTGGTTGTGCGGGCCCGCCATATTCCGGGTATTACTAACAAAATTGTTGACGCTCTTTCCCGTTTTCAGTGAGAGCAGTTTCGGGACTTGGCTCCGGAAGCCGAGGGAGGAGGAGCATCGGTCCCTGTGCACTTATGGCGGATTGGCCTGGAGGCCTGACGGAGCTGCTGTGGAATTCTGTGTTGGCGGCGACGTGGGAGGCTGATCAGCGGGGTTGCAACAGTGTGGTAACTTTCCTCGCGGAGCACGGCTGGCGTCAGGGTCCGGTCCCTGAGCAGCTCCTCGGTCAATACGTGGTTGCGGCTAAGGCGGCGGGTCTTTCGAGGGCAACGGTGAAGAGGCACCTGGCAGGGTTTTCCTTCTTCACGGGAGCAGTCGGGTGGGGGACGGGGGGAAGGGGTTTGTTGACTCGTCGGCTTTTGCAGGGCTGGGAGCGATCCCGTCCCACCCCGGTTGACGGGCGGCAGCCGGTCACTCATGCTTTGTTGGGCCGCTTGTTGGATGTTTTGCCACAGGTGGCGTCCTCCGGGTACGAGGGTACGTTGTTTCGAGCTGTTTTTTCGGTGGCCTTCTTCGGCGCCTTTCGCGTGGGGGAATTGGTGGCGGAGTTGGGCTCTAATGCGGGTGGGCGTGAATTGAGGGTCCATCAGGTGCGGGTGGGGGAGGGCACGGTCCAGATTCACTTAGTGCGCTCCAAGACCGGCCAGGCGGGGAGGGGTGCCTGGGTGGTGCTGCGTGCCATGCCAGGGGTGCTGGCTTGCCCAGTCCGGTTGTTGAGCGCCTACTTGCGGGTGCGGCCGGCTGGGGAGGGCAGTCTGTTCATTCATGAGGATGCACGAGTGCTCACGCGCTACCAAGTTACGGCGGTGCTGCGGTTGTCGTTGCGACAGGTCGGGGAGGACCCCGGTGGATTCGCTCCACATTCTTTCCGCATTGGCGCAGCGACCAGCGCGGCAGCGGAGGGTCTTTCTGCGCAGGCGATACAGCAGATAGGGCGGTGGAGATCGCAAGCGTTCCAGGGCTATGTGCACTTGTAACGGGCTGTGGGGGGGTGCTAACGCTGTTGTTCTTTATTTTGCAGAAAGGGGCTTTGCATCGTGTCGCTGTTGGGTGATTGGCCACTCATTTGTGTACTGGGCCGGTCGTCGAGCAGCAACACGGCCATTGGGGACACATCTTGGACTGGAAGCGCAAGGGGTGACCGTATCATGGCTGGGCGAGAGGGGACTCCGGTGGATCCAGCTGTTGCCTTTGCTGCGGTATCACGAGCGCGTGAGAGGAACGCCGGATATCCTGCTGATTCATCTCGGTGGCAATGATCTGGTGTCCTGGACTTGCAAGCAGCTCATCCGCGCTGTGCACAAGGACCTGGGGGAGGTTTTCACATTGTTTCCGGGGGTGATTGTGATTTGGTCGGACATCCTTCCACGGCCGGCCTGTTGGGACCAGCGACGATGGTCCAGAGGGCTGACTAAGGTTAATCGCCAAATAGGCAGGTGGGTGGGGGAGCGGGGGGGGGGGGTGCCAGATCTTCACCCATGGGTGGAGGTGGAGTGTGCTGGCCTGTTCCGGCCAGATGGCTTTCACCTCTCGCCGATAGGGATGGACCTCCTACTTAATGACTGGCAGGAGGCCATGGAGGGTGTCCGGCAGGGGAGTTGGGCTGGTCGCAGCTTTAGGTTGGGGGGCGGCTCAGGTCCATAGGGCCTGAGCCGGTGGCGGGATCCCGGAGGTTTCCGGGTTCCGGAGCCGGAGGCAAGCTTGTGGGCGGGGGTGGGGGACCCCTGCCCGGATAACCCCTCAGGTTTTTGCTAGTAGCATGGCGAAGCCGGACGAGGGAAGGCTAGGCTGTTTAGCCGGGGCCCGGACTCAGTAGAAGCGGAAGCGACGTCATCTTGCTACTCACATGGCGGGTGAGGGGTCGTGCTTCGAAAAGGGGGGGGGGGGAAATGTTATGATGTTGAATTGTTATTGCGTTATTGTTAATGGTAATAAAGCTGCGACCAGTTTTAAGCCCAAAATTGTGTGTTGGTCTTTTATCAAAGGGTGTGTGTGGAGGGGGGGGGAGGGGCGACGAGTCCGCCTTACCCGGTTAATAATTCTACGAGGCGTGTTCCACATGCTTTCTATACCCCCAACCTCCACTGCTTCCTGATGTGCTGGCTCTTAGTGATTCAGATGCGTCTTTGATTTTTTTGTTGTAAATTTGACTGTGAAATCTAATGATGGAACTGTATAGCTTTCTTTATGGTTGGTATGCACGGTGACACTAAATTGGTTGCTATGTGTACTGCCTGTTAGTGGTGGAGGAGAAGAGCACAGCCTATTGCCATGGGACAGTGGCAATCTGTGGCAAAACTGTAAAATGCATCCTTTGAAATCTGTTAACATTGATATGTAAGGGTTAGATGTACTCATTATCACACTTGGCTTCATATATGTTATTTTTTGCAATCCATTTATAAATTGCAAGAACAGAATTTTTGAGAACCACGCCATTCAAAATGCTCCACTGGTCTGCCCTCCAGGTCAGAGATAGAGACATAGACATACAGATATACATAGACATAAAACACAGGGGTTGGAAAGAATCCCATCAGCCATGGTCCACATGCTTTCCCCATTTGTTAAATATAATAAAGTCAGGAAAATGAATGGAGCACTCATCACAACCTTATGATAAGGAAACGTTTGACTCTATATGAGAACATGATATAGAAAATGTCAATATAACAAAATTAGAGTGTACTCCTCTATAATCAGCACTAATATAATGCAGTGCTAGCATAAAATGCATTTGTTTTCATGTAATTTGTAGTAAAATTTTAAATGTGCACTAACAGCATTGTAGCGGTAAAAATAATCCTGAAATTTATCTGACTATGTTTAATCTAGTTCACACAAAGAGTACTGACAGGATTTCTCAAAGATGCAGCTAGATTACCTGTCTAGACATAATAGTAACCCCTTTCTCTCTCTTTTGCCATATGTATGCTATACATACACAGAGCGAAAGCACAATGGAGCTTTATCAGATCCTCCTTGATCATGACTAAGGAGAGATGTTTATGAGTAATAATGATAAAGAAAACCACAGACCAGTTTCCCAACACTGTCCCTCCTATTTACTTTGTTACATCACAGCAGTGATGATAAGCCTTGAAAAAGTAATAAGAAAATCCTTTGAAGATAAGCTTGCTTTTTCTGGACACTTCTTGATTCCCAAATGTTCCTTTTCTTGAGTTAAAAAGAGAGATACCTTTAAGTAAAGATATCTAGTTAACTCCTAAATTAACATCTGCATCTCAGGCTGCTTTTATTTTGACTGCACCTGTCAGGGTGATTGTGTCATGTTATGAGAGGCAGTGAATACAGCATGGCTGACATCGCTCAAACCTGACTAAGAAGAGTGAGGGGGCCATCCCCCATTCAGAATTGCTGAAGAAAAGATGATAAAGATACATCTCTCTTTTTTTTCAAAGGCTTTATTAAACACCATGGGCCCAATATTGAATTGTGCAGACTATGCACCGCTACGGCACATAGCCCTGCCCGCTGACCCTTAACCCTGGATATTCAATGCCTTGGCGACGGCATTGAATATTCGGGGTCGCCGCACATGCCCCGGAG
Organism: Ichthyophis bannanicus; assembly: GCA_033557465.1. Classification (NCBI taxonomy): domain Eukaryota; kingdom Metazoa; phylum Chordata; class Amphibia; order Gymnophiona; family Ichthyophiidae; genus Ichthyophis; species Ichthyophis bannanicus. The sequence continues at coordinate 707,145,583 of CM066031.1, forward strand.
CCGCCGAAGCTGAGTAGCGGCGATATTGCACTGCTATCTGGTTAGCTTCTGTGGCTAAAACTAGGCCAGCTTTTGCTCCGCCTAGTTTTACCCACCGATTGCTAACCGGGTAGTGTCGCAAAGTGCCGCTACCCAGTTAGCAACAGTCTCCGCCTCTGCTCCACCCTACCCTTGAACGCCCCCAACATGCCCTGATGCTAAGCGCATAGCATCAGAGCATGTAGTGGAGCAACTGACCATGTAAGTGCCATTGAATATCCTGATTTAAGGCATTTACACAGTTTACTGGGCTGTAAACCCAGGAAAGAAAGACATTACAAATAAAGACTACCCAAATCTCCTAATATTTCCAAGTTGTCTACACAAAGAAAGAATAGCTCTTCCCCTTTCCCCCCCAAGGTCCTTAACCCTCTCATCTAAAAAGCCCACCACCCTAGAAGCTCTCTCACAGCTTAGTACTCCATTGTTTACCAAATTCAGTCGCATTATCACGGAGATGCACTCCTCCAAAAGCATTTCATCTTCCATAGACCTTTACAAAGGGCTCCCAAATCTCATTAAAGCACCCGCACCCAACCTTTCATACTGTGATTGCTCTTTCCATAATATAAAGTCTCCACATACGCACCAACCACTCATTCAACACAGAGAGGCCTACCTGTCTCCAGGAGGCTAAAGTCAACCAAGCTGCATTCACACAGTGCTTCACCAGTTCTAGCTGTGGGACCTTCAACTTCAGGATAAACTTATTACACAAATAAATCCCTGGGTCCTAATGGGTCCAAATAAATCCCTGGGTCCACCAACCTCTGCTCCCTGTACAGTATTTCCTTGCAATAACATTTAAATCAAGGACACCCCCCTCAATCTACTTCTATATCTTGCCATGAAAACCCAATGGATAGTTACAACAAAACAAATTGTGCTATAGTGCTGGAAGATGAGACCCCCTAGGTCGGAAGGCACTCAACTAGCTACTGGGGAAGAGCTGAAGACTTTTCAGAGTAAAGCCAGCATTTATGATGTGGTTGGATCAAAGCCCTCAGGATGTCTGACTGCTGATGTAGCTGCACATGAAATGAGAGTCAGAAGCTGTAAAGATGTCTTACACATTGGAACATGGAACGTACGAAGCATGAACCAAGGGAAGTTGGAGGTGGTCAACAATGAGATGGAATGTGTACAACTTGATCTGTTGGGTGTCAGCGAACTGAAATGGACTGGCATCGGGCACTTTGCATCAGATGATCACATGGCCTACTATGCTGGAAATCAAAGACAAAAAAGAAAAAATTCTCTGAAGGCTGCACAGATCTCTTTAGGCTTATATAACCCTTGTTTCCCCCCTTCCCATGAAGCTCCTTCACCACCCAAGAAGTCACCTGTTTACTCACCTTATTACCTTTCTCATAATATTTTTGCTTTAACTTATTCCTCAAGCTCCAGATCCCTCTGTGCCCACTCCTGTAGCCTAGCCCTAATGACCCACTCTTTCCATGTTTTTGCTGACACCACACCACCCCCTCTTACAAAAAACGCATTTCCCATTCTTGCTGTTATTTTACTTCGTGATGCCTCAACAATGAAAAACCCCCACACCACCGGTTTAAATGCATCTCATACCATGAGTGAGGCTAGCTCACCGCTGCTGTTGATTGCAAAATAATCTCAGTTCTTCTGAGTGCAACATGAAATTATTTAGCCTCCAGTACTTATGTCCCTTCTCCATCTTTATCCCAGAAATCTCCATCCAACATGGTGCATGGTCCGACCAAGTCACTGCCCCAATTTCATTTGCCTGTACCTGGAATCTCAACTAATAATCCAGCAATAGTCTATTTGCATATATACTTGATGGACTGGTGAGTAATTTGAATACTCTCTCTCCCCAGGATAGAGCTCCCTCCACATGTCCCGAAGGCCCAATTCAACAAATAGACTTCATATTGCCTTACTAGCACTTCCATCACGCTCGGCACCCCGCCCCGTGGTATCCAACTGTGGTCGGCTGGTCTTAGAATCCCCACCCAAAATCAGAAGCCCCCTTGAGAATGTTGCCAATGAAGCTTTAACCTCCCTGAAGAAAGTTGCCTGGTTATCATTGGGGGTGTATATATTGGCTAAAGTATATAATTCCCCCCCTGATATTCACATTCAGGAAAATCTATTGTCCCTATTTAACCCGCTCAATATCCACCATATCCACTTGCAGGGCATGATGGAATAGTATTGCCACCCCCTCCTCTTGCAGCCAGAGACATCTGAAGCCCCCAACCCTCCCCAGATGGTCTATGTCATAGCCACTCCAAGTTTTCCACTAAAAGATGGGTCACCTGAAGAAAAAGCATATCCCCTCCTAATAGCGCCACCTCTTTGAACAGTACAGAATGCTTCTTTGGTGCATTTAAGCCCTTAATCTTTATTGTAGTAACCGTAAGTATTATAAATGAACCACACACTCCCCACCTTCCCCAAGCGCATCCCTGCACACATACAACCAAAGAACTCATCCATTTCAACAAGACTGAGAGGCTCTCTTCCTCCAAACAGACCCATCCCTCCCACATTTTCCTCCAAACCCCTATCCAATCATCACCTCTTTCCCCAACTTCCCATAATCCTTCCTAAACCCCTCTATGTCTGCTGTACCAACAGAACCAAGGAAGCAATCTCATCTCCCGCCAATCAGCTCAAGACTCCCACCAGCCCAGCCCGTGCCCCTTCTATCCCTTCCCAACTAAGAAAGGGAACCCAGTACTAAACAAGCTAATACTAGAAAAGCATTCAAGCAGTATAAACAAATTTGAAACAGAATCCGAAATCCAGCTGTTGCTTCAGACCAGGGGGAGAATCTTATAAGGCGCCTCTCCTCTCTCGCTTCACTGTTGCCTCAATGCATGCTGACCTTCAAAGTCCCGACTGGTCTCCAACCACTCTCAGAATCCCCTAAGATTCAAAACAGAGCGTGAACTCAAAAGTTAAAACAAACAGCTCAGCTGAAGTTGCATTCTCTCGATGCCATAAACTTCCATATTTATCTTTCTTTATCTTTATTCGTCACTTAATATACTGCCCACACGTGAGTATCAGAGTGGTTTACAATCCAGAATCAAAAGACTGCGAGAAAAAGAAACAGAACACCAGTGGTCAGACAGGAAAGAGACAGAACAGGAAGAGCAAGAAAGAACAGGACTGTCCTTAAAGGGAGGGGTGTAACAACACAAGGACATCACGGTGGGGGGGGGGGGGGTGGCATGTAGGGGGGAGGGTTAGGTCGAAGGCAGTGTAGAAGAGATGAGTCTTTAATCAGGCTTTGAAACTGGTAAAGGAGGGTTCTAAGAGGAGAGCTGGTGGGAGCGAATTCCAGAGCCTAGGGCTAAGGAAGAAGGCGGCTGAGGACCGGGTAGACTCTAGGTGGGCCTGGGAAGGGGATGGAAGGGACATGCGGACCTAAGAGACCGTTGAGGGGTGTGGAAGTGAACCAGATTGGAGAGGTATTGAGGTACTCCAGTATGAATCGCTCTATGAACAAAAGTGAGGATTTTGAATTGACTTTTGGAAGTCACAGGGAGTCAGTGGAGATGAATGAAGAGAGGGGTGACGTGGTCTGAACGGGTAACATAGGTAAGGATATGGGCTGCCATGTTCTGTACCTGTTGAAGCCTATGCAGTTGGTATTGAGGTAGGCCAGCTAGGGAGACATTACAATAATCTAGACGGGACATAACAAGGGAGAGGAGCAGGGTAGTTAGGGAGGAAAAAGGAAGAAAAGGATGAACAACTCGGATTTGCCTTAGTGAGTGGAAGGAACGCTGAACAACTGAGGAGATATGGTCATGAAAAGACAGAGCAGAGTCAAGGCTAACACCGAGATAATGGAGGGTGGAAACAATAGGGATATGGGAAGAAGAGAGCAGGGGGCAATAGAGGGGGTGGGACTGCCAAAGGTGAAGCACATGGCCATGGCTTTGGAGAGGTTTAGGTGGAGATAATTGGAGGACATCCAGGAGTTAATGCAGGCAAGGCAGGAAATGAGGGGGGGGGGGTAATATCAGGTGTGGAGGAGTCCGTATGATGAAGGAGGATGATGTCATCTACATAATAATATGCAGAAACACCAAATTGTTGCACCAGAAGGGCCAGAGGGGCCAGGAAAATATTGAACAGAAGGGGGGCCAGGATGAACTCTTGAGGGACACCACAGGTGAGAGGGGTTACAGGTGAGGAGGAGGAGCCAGAGAGAACCGAGAAACACCCATTAGTAAGAAAAGAGCGGAACCAGAGGAAAACAGAATCAGTGATCCCAATCTCACACAGGCGTAAAAGGAGACTCTGATGATCGACTAAGTCGAAGGCAACAGACAGGTCAAGGGAAACCTGCAATGGAGATAGAGCCGCAGTCGTGAGCAGTGTATAATTCATTAAAAAAAGAGAGGAGAATGGATTTGGTACTGTGGCCGGGGCAAAAACCAGACTAACGGGGGTAAAGGGACAAAGTAGTGTCTAAGTGAAAGGAGAGCTGAGAGAAGACCAATTTCTCAAGGAGTTTGGAGAGGAAGGGAAGGTTAGAGATGGGGCGCCAGTTGGCAGGGACAGACGGATCCAGAGAAGGGCTTCTTAAGGATAGGACGAACCAGGGCTTCTTTCCAGGGGGATGGGACAATACCAGAGAGGAGGCTGGAGCTGAATATAGAGAGAATGAGTGGAGCAAGCGCTAGAGAGGGCTCAGTCAGCCAGAGAGAGGGAATAGGGTCAGAATGGCAAGTCGTTTTATGAGGGGCGGAAAAGGGCCTTAGATAGTTCAGGGAGGGTAATAGGCCGAAAAGAAGACCAGAGGTGAGGGAAGGATAAACTATCTGTATTGTGTAAAGAGGTGGGAGAGAAGGGATCGGAATGGGAGGGGGAGTGGGAGTGGGAGGAAGGACAGGAGGGAAACAGTGAGCACAAGGCCTGCACCTTGTCGCTGAAGTGTTTGGCTAGTAAGGCCGGGTCAGGGAGGGGAGGGGGAGGAGCAGAGGAGGCAAAGGAATGTGAGGCAGCGAGAGAGCAGAGAATAGAATAAAGTTGTTGAGAGGAGCTACAGTCTGAGGCGATAAGGTTGGAAAAGTAGGCCTGCTTACTAGACTGGAGGAGGAGACGATAATGACGATGACAATGACGATAATGAGCCAAGGTATCCAGGGAAGGGTATTTACACCAAAGATGCTCAGCACGGCGAAGATAGGAACGGTGAAGGAGGAGGCCGGAATGATACCAGAGGTGAGGGTGCGAACGGTGGATACTTGAAACAGGTCAAAGAGGGGCTTGCTGGTCTAGGGCAGTCGACAGACTAGAATTCCATGTCTGGCCCTGTAGGTCCGGAGAAAGCATAGAGAAATCAGTGGAGAAAAGAGTGTCAGCAGAGGGAAATCGTGAGAGGGTTGCAGCTTTTACGCAACGTGCCACTGAAGGAAAAACAATAGTAGTGCCAGTTGTTCAGGGTGCTGCTCTGCGGGTTTGCTTCTTGTGGCACACTGTTCTCTTTCATCAGTCCTGCCAGCTGGAACACTCTGCAGGTCTCCAAAATCTTCTTGACCAAATGCTTCTTTCCCTCCACCTCAAAGTTCATCCAGAATGGAAATGACCATCATAAGAACATAAGAACATAAGACATGCCATACTGGGTCAGACCGAGGTCCATCAAGCCCAGTATCCTGTTTCCAACAGTGGCCAATCTAGGTTATACGTACCTAGCAATATCCCCAAAAGACAGGTTCCACAATGCTTGTACTGGGTCAAGCATTGATATCCTGGGTCCCTTTTTAATAGTGGTTTATGGATCTTTCCTCCAGGAACTTGTCCAAACCTTTTTTAAACCCAGCTATACTAACAGCCCTTACTACATCCTCCGGTAACAGATTCCAGAGTTTGATTACACGTTGAGTGAAAAAATATTTTCTCTTATTTGTCTTAAATAGTTTACCCTGTAGCTTCATTACATGTCCCCTAGTCTTTCTATACTCTGATAGCGTAAACAATTGATCCACGTTTATCCGTTCCACTCCATTCATTAATTTATAGACCTCTATCATATCTCCCCTCAGCCGTCTCTTCTCCAGGCTAAAGAGCCCTAACCTTCTTAGCCTCTCTTCATAGGAGTAGCCTTCCATCCCCTTCACCAATTTGGTGGCTCTTCTCTGTACTTTTTCTAATAACGCTATGTCCTTTTTAAGATACGGTGACCAGAATTGCACACAATATTCAAGGTGCGGTCGTGCCATGGAGTGATACAGAGGCATTATAATATCCTTTGTTTTGTTCTCCATCCCTTTCCTTATGATACTTAGCATTCTATTTGCTTTCTTGGCCGCCGCTGCACACTGGGCGGAGGGTTTTAACATGTTATCCACAATGACTCCTAAATCTTTTTCCTGGGTGGTGGTTTCTAATGTGGAGCCTTGCATCGTGTAACTATAGTGTGGGTTGTTTTTTCCTAGGTGCATAACTTTGCACTTGTCCACATTAAATTTCATCTGCCATTTGGATGCCCAGTCTTCCAATTTATCCAGATCCTCCTGCAGTTTTCCACAATCCTCTTGGGTTTTAACAACTTTAAACAGTTTTGTGTCATCTGCAAATTTGATAACCTCACTAGTTATTCCCTTTTCCAGGTCATTTATGAATATGTCAAAAAGCAGCGGACCCAGTACAGATCCCTGGGGTACTCCACTATTCACCTTTTTCCATTGGGAATATTGGCCATTTAGCCCTACCCTCTGCTTTCTATCTTTTAACCAGTTCCCGATCCACAATAGTACTGCCTCCTATCCCATGACTTTTTAGCTTCGCCAAAAGTCTCTGATGGGGGACTTTGTCAAAAGCTTTCTGAAAGTCCAGATACACTATATCAACCGACTCACCTTTGTCTACCTGTTTATGCACACCTTCAAAAAAACATATCAGATTAGTAAGACAAGATCTTCCTTGTCTAAAGCCATGTTGGCTGTCTCCCATTAGGCCATGACTATCTACATGCTGCATAATTTTGTTCTTTATGATGGTTTCTACCATTTTCCCTGGTACTGACGTCAGGCTCACCGGTCTGTAATTTCCTGGGTCACCCCTGGAACCCTTTTTAAAAATTGGTGTTACGTTGGCGACCCTCCAATCTTCAGGTATTACAGATGATTTTAATGAAAGTTCACAGATTACCAATAGCAGGTCTGCAATCTCATATTTCAGTTCTTTCAACACTCTGGGATGTATACCATCCGGTCCAGGTGATTTGCTACTATTCAGTTTATCAAATAGTTGTAATATATCTTCCCGGTGTAGCGATATTTCTCTCAATTCCTCTGCAGTATCACCTTTAAATACCACTTCAGTCTTGGGTAACATCCCTACATCTTCCTCAGTAAAGACCGAAGCAAAGAATTCATTCAGTCTCTCTGCTATAGCCTTGTTTCCTCTTACTGCCCCTTTTACCCCTCTATCATCTAATGGTCCAATTGACTCTCTCACAGGCCTTTTGCTACGAATGTACTTGAAAAAGTCTTTATTTCGTGTTTTTGCTTCCGTAGCAAGTTTCTTCTCAAATTCCCGTTTTGCCTGCCTTATCAATGCTTTGCATTTAACTTGCCAGTGCTTGTGCTGTTTCCAGTTTTCATCATTTGGCTCTTTTTTCCATTTCCTGAAGGTTGCTTTTTTGGCAGCAACAGCCTCTCTGACCTCACCTTTAAACCATGCTGGCAGTTTTTTGGACTTTCTTCCACTTTTCCTAATGCGTGGAATACAGCTGGTCTGGGCTTCGAGGATAGTATTTTTAAATAACACCCAAGTAAGTAAGTCTTTAACCTTTGGAACCGCTCCTTTTAGTTTTTTCCTAACTATATTCCTCATTCTATCATAGTCTCCCTTTTGAAAGTTAAAAGGTAGTACTGTGGATGCCTTTACTATCTGTCCTCCACTAATTAAATCAAACATGATCATACTATGATCACTATTGCCAAGTGGTCCCAACACCCTTATTTCTTGCACCAGATCTGGCGTTCCACTAAGGACTAGGTCCAGTATGGCTTCCCCTCTGGTCGGTTCATGAACCAGCTGCTCCAAGAAGCAGTCATTTATTCCATCTAGAAACTTTATCTCTTTAGCTTGTCCTGCTGTGACACTGACCCAGTCGATACCGGGGTAATTGAAATCACCCATTATTACTACTCTGTTGTGACTTTTGTTAGCTTCCTTGATTTCTTTGAGCATTTCATCATCCATTTGTTCATTCTGGCCAGGTGGTCGATAGTATACTCCCACTGCCATCACCTTCCCCTTCATAAATGGAATTTCAATCCATAGAGATTCTACAGCAAATTTTGTTCCCTGCAAAACTTTAATCCTTTCTGACTCAATGCCCTCTCTAACATAGAGCGCAACCCCTCCACCAATTTGATCAGCTCTATCATTACGATATAGTTTGTATCCAGGTATCACAGTGTCCCACTGGTTATCCTCCTTCCACCATGTCTCTGAGAGTGCAATCATATCTAACCTCTCATTTAGTGCTATATATTCTAACTCTCCCATCTTATTGTTTAGACTTCTAGCATTGGCATACAAGCATTTTAGAGACTGTATTTTATTCATATTAATCTGGCTATTGGTAGGCAGGGGTAATTTGGAATCTTTATGCTCTGTCTGCTCCTTACTCAAGGGCATTTGGGCTACTATACTCCCTTTTGGAACCTCACTGCTTTTGGTAGTATCCTTCAAGGATACCTTCGTCCGAACCATGCACTCCTGGGTGACTGTCGGCTTTCCCCTATTTTCTAGTTTAAAAGCTTCTCTATCTCTTTTTTAATCAATCAATATCTTATCTTCTCCTTGGCTAGTACCTTGACCACAGGCCTTTGAGTTAGTATGAACATAGATAGGTCCTGATAGAGGGAGACCAGCACATTTCCAAAGGAGACAGTTCTACACTCCTGCCCCTTCCACAGCAGTATGGCAGCATCTTGAAATGTCCAAAACCACGCAATTCTATCCCTAGGTTTGTTGTCTGCCGGCTTTCCCAGAGCACATTGCGCTCATTCAGTTGCCAGGGCTGCTACATTCTGGCCTGAATCGGCACCTTTCAATAGCTCCACACATAAAGCCTGGACTACTGCCACCACGTTTTCATCTCCAGCAGCTTCAGAGACACCCCTGAAGTGCCCATTATTGCACCTGTTTCTATTCTCTATATTATCCAATTTATAGAATAACTCAGCCACTTGCTGCTTTTGACGGTCTGCAGCACATTGCAAACCTGTCAATGTCTCTGCATGCTCCTCCAGCTTTGTTTCTGCCTCTTCCATCTGCCCTCTCAGCTCTGTCAGATCGCCCTGAAGGACATTCATCTTACTCACAACATCCTTGCGCATTGTGTGGAATTCTGTGGCCAGCTCCTTGAACCCTCAGCAAAACTCCCGCTTTATTAAGGCCACATCTGATGGTGCCGGGCCCAGCTCACCTCTATAGTCATTGTTGGAGTTCACCTCCGCTGACACCATACTTGCTGGAGACTCCCTCTTGCAGGCTTGCCTTGCTCACCAGCTGCTGAGAAACCTGTGGCTTGTCTCTGGTGTCCAATTGTTTTCCTTTCACTGCCATGTGATGCTAAGCGCGCGGTTTAGAGGTGCACTAGAACTCTGCTTTATGCAATTGACTCCTTTAATGAGCACTTTGTCAGTGTGGGCTGTCAGAGCTAAAGTCCAAGCTGCCATTAGCATGGCTGACATCACTTTCTCCGTAAAAATACATCTTTTATTGCTCAAATATATTTGTTTTAAGGTCTGTCAGGCTTCTGAAATCAGCATGAGATGACTACTCAGGGCCAATGGAATTATGTAATTGGTGCATGCGGCCCATAAGTACGGCTTCTCGTCGTAGGAGTTTATGAATTGTAAATTTAGGTGTTTATTTTCCAAATAATTAGGGGTTCTTTCAAGGTACAAAAAAATCTGTGTTTATCAGTGTTTTAATGTCATGGGTACTATTGCTTGGTGCTTTTTTCTAGCAGAATCAAATATGTATGCTTGTGTTATTAGGAATCATCACTAAAAAAACTAAATGGAGGCCACGACAAACCAAGGGATGACTGAGACACTACTAGGAGAAGGTGGTCTTTATCTATTAAACACCTATTTTAATTTATTGGGGAGGTGGGTGTTTTATTGGTGCTTATCAGGTAAAACCTAAAATCAGGAGCTCACTCCATAAGGTTAGCATCTAGCCTCTGTTTTGTTTATGATTTTTGGTTGATAAACGAGGTATTTTAACGTGTCCTCTGCCACAGAATTTTGTGCTGCTGATACGCCCAGTTTTAAAATGTTATATTTCTAATTCTTTTTTTTTCCTTTTGGTGGGTTCTTTGGGGCAGGGGTGAGGTTCCCTTGAATCTGTAACAGCCTTGGTGCTGTGGTTTTTTTGACAAGGCCAGATATACGATATTGGTGCGCATAGGAAGATCTGGAAAGCAGGGGGGAGAGGAGGTTTCTCCCCTGAGATCACAGAGCATGGTTTTAAGCAAGTGGAATCAGGCTTCTGTTTAACCCAGGTATTTGGTGCCTTCAAAATCTGGCATCCCCAGGCAAAGCACATTTTGCCAGTGCGTAGATCTGGGCCTGCTCTTAGGTGCCCATTTTACTCTTGTAATCTTAACAGCAATACAATGAGAAAAGCATAGAAATTGTCTAATACATGCACTGAGATATAACTAACAAATTTAGTTTTCATTTTGCAGTATAAAGACATTTCTCATGGCAAGATATAGAGCACCAAGTTAAACCATATAATTAAAATAGATGGAGAGTTAGTAAGTCACTGATGCATGATAAAATTCGAATTTTCTGCCGTGAGAATATATGCACATACGGTAAACCTTCCGAGCACACAAAGTAGAGCCTCACTGATCATCTATTATAGCTGGATAAAGTCACGCAGTAGAATTACATAGCTAGATGAGGCATTCACTATGCTCCCCCCCCCCCCGCCCCTTCCAGTGCACCTCAGATTACATGTCACATGATTATGTAGGCCACCTTTAGAGGTGCAAAGGCAGGGCCACAGTTTTGTTAAAATGCTTACAACGAAATCCTCCAGTTGCAGCCAAGCCAAACCCAAGGTGAAGATGCACCTTTCCTTCCAACCAGCCCACTGGATCGGCTTGGCTGTTCCTCCTGCTTCCCCTCATTGACTCAGCTGCTCCCTCTGCTTTGGTGGGGGGGGGAGGGGATTTTGGATTTATCCAGGGCCGGCACAAAGAGATGAGGCGCCCTAGGTGAACCTTATCCTTTGCACCCCCTGCAGCTCCCGTTGCCACCACTGCTGCTCCTCTCTAGGATGTGCAATGGCCGCAAACAGCTCCACAATGGTTACCTTTAAACTTCGGCACTGTGGGCTGTTTGCTTCTACCCCCTCTGATCAGGGGCGGCCCAAGGTAGGTGCAGGGCCATGTACGGAGACTCGGTGCGGGGCCTCATTTGCATAAGGTGCCTCATTTGCAAAGATATTTGCATAATGTTACCATACACTAACTTTTAGTAAATATGCCTCTTAATGAGTGTATGGATAAAGAAAGACTAAAAGATTTCTACATTACTATAATCCAGTAGCAACCGCCAAGCACATTAGGAACTACTACAAACACTGCCCATTTAGAACCCATAGCAAACCCGTCGTATCCTAACAGCACTACCAGGACTCACAAAGCACCAGGCCCTACCTATCAAAAGGCAACACTGCAAATATTAAACCAATACATTTCAGAGAATGACAATACATGACCTACTGGGGAAAGAGAACAAATGGCAATGTCAAATAGGAATTATATAAACAGAATACCTGAGCTCAGTTACACCATGTTTATGTTTATGTTTATGTTTAATTTAAAATTTGATATACCGCCCAACACCAGGGGCACCTGAGCGGTTCACAATAAAACAATATAAAACAAATTAAAAACAGGCTGCGTGAAAAAGAAAGGAACGCCATATGCAGAACATAGACCATCACCAAACAAGGAATCACAATTTAGAAACAGGAAGACAATAATTAAACTCAGAACCCCAAAAGCCAAACTTGGAATGTACAACACTGTAGAAATAAAACCAGAAATTAATTTCCTCTAGTACGAAACAAAGCGCAGACGTTAATGATGCACATTTCCAAGAGCTGACATATTCCAGTTAAAAAATTCAAAATAAAGAGATATTTTTCTACCTTTTGTGCATTTTTTTTCCAGTGGCAATTGCTCCAGCCACTTTCTTCTGGTTTCTTTGTGTCTTCTGCTAACTCTCCATCGTCTGCTGTCCATTTGTCCTTTCTTCTCTCTTCTAGTTTTTTTCCATTCTCTCTCTACATCTGCTTTAACATACTAATCTTTCTCCTTTTGCTCTTTCCTCATTCCTATTTCATCCACTCAAATTTTACCCCTCCATCCTCAATCCCCACTTACTCTCCCAATATACGGCCAATTGTAGATTTGTCTTCCCTCCCACACAAAATATTTTTCCCTCTCCATTTCACTCTCCCAGCTCCATCCCATTCTAATCCTCCCCCAACATCAGCTCCCTTCGAGTTCCAGCCACACCCAGCACCCGCTCCCTTCTAGTCCCCCCATCAGCTCATTTCCAGTCCTAGCCCCCCATAAGCCCAATTCCAATCCTATCCTAACCCCACCATCAGCCCATTTCTAGTCCTAGCCCCACTATCAGCCCATTTCCAGTCCTAGCTCCCCATCCATTTCCAGTCCTATCCGAGTCCCTCCATCAGCTCATTTCCAATCCCAGCCCCCCCATCAGCTCATTTCTAGTCCTTTCCTAGCCCCACCATCAGCCCATGTCAAATCCTAGCTCCCCTCCACTCAGCCCATTTCCAATCCAAGCCCCCATGAGCCGACTTCCAGTTCTAGCCCCACCAGGAGTCCATTTCAATTCAAGCCCCACCACAGCCCATTTCCAATCTTAGCACCCCGCAACAGCCCATTTCCAGTCCTATCCTAGCCCCTCCATCAGCCCATTTCCTGTCCTAACTCCCTCCCCTCACAGCCCATTTCCATTCCAAGCCCCCCTCCCCATCAGCTATTTGCAGTTCAAGCCCCCCTTCCACTCAGCCCATTTCCATTCCAAGCCCCTGTCCCCATCAGCTATTTGCAGTTCAAGCCCCCCTTCCACTCAGCCCATTTCCAGTCCTAGCAACCCCCCCAGTCCATTCCCAGTCCTAGCCCCCCATAGCCCATTCCCAGTCCTAAGCCCCCCATCAGCCCACTTCCAATCTAACCCCCACATCACCCCATTTTCAGTCTTAGCCCCCCATCACCCCATTACCAGTCCTAACCCCCCCATCACCCCATTACTAGTCCTAACCCCCCCCCCATAACCCATTACCAGTCCTAAGCCCCCCATCAGAACACTTCCAGTCCTAATCCCCCATAACCCCATTTTCAGTCTTAGGCCCCCCCATAGCCCATTACCAGTCCTAACGCACCCATCAGCCCTCTTGTAGTCTTAGCCCCCCCATAGCCCATTACCTGTCCTAACCCCCCCATCAGCCCACTTCCAGTCTTAGCCCCCCCATAGCCCATTACCAGTCCTAACCCTTCCCATCAGCCCTCTTCCAGTCTTAGCCCCCCCTATAGCCCATTACCAGTCCTTACCCCCCATCAGCCCACTTGTAGCCTTAGCCCCCCCATAGCCCATTACCTGTCCTAGCCCCCATCAGCCCACTTCCAGTCTTAGCCCCCCCCATAGCCCATTACCAGTTCTAACCCCCTCCATCAGCCCACTTCCAGTCTTAGCCCCCCCACAACCCATTACCTGTCCTAACCCCCCATCAGCCCACTTCCAGTCTTAGCCCCCCCACAGCCCATTACCAGTCCTAACCCCCACTATCAGCCCACTTCCAGTCTTAGCCCCCCCATAGCCCATTACCAGTCCTAACTCCCCCATCAGCCCACTTGTAGCCTTAGCCCTCCCATAGCCCATTACCTGTCCTAACCCCCTCCATCAGCCCACTTCCAGTCTTAGCCCCCCCATAGCCCATTACCTGTCCTAAACCCATCAGCCCACTTCCAGTCTTAGCTCCCCCCATAGCCCAGCCAGTCCTAACCCCCTCCATCAGCCCACTTCCAGTCTTAGCCCCCCCATAGCCCATTACTAGTCCTAACTCCCCCATCAGCCCACTTGTAGCCTTAGCCCCCCATATCCCATTACCTGTCCTAACCCCCCCCATCAGCCCACTTGTAGTCTTAGCCCCCCATAGCCCATTTCCTGTCCTAACCCCCCCATCAGCCCACTTCCAGTCTTAGCCCCCCCATAGCCCATTACTAGTCCTAACTCCGCCATCAGCCCACTTGTAGCCTTAGCCCTCCCATAGCCCATTACCTGTCCTAACCCCCATCAGCCCACTTCCAGTCTTAGCCCCCCCATAGCCCATTACCAGTCCTAACCCCCTCCATCAGCCCACTTCCAGTCTTAGCCCCCCATAGCCCATTACCAGTCCTAACTCCCCCATCAGCCCACTTGTAGCCTTAGCCCCCCCATATCCCATTACCAGTCCTAACCCCCACTATCAGCACACTTCCAGTCTTAGCCCCCCCATAGCCCATTACCTGTCCTAACTCCCCCATCAGCCCACTTGTAGCCTTAGCCCTCCCATAGCCCATTACCTGTCCTAACCCCCTCCATCAGCCCACTTCCAGTCTTAGCCCCCCCATAGCCCATTAGATGTCCTAACCCATCAGCCCACTTCCAGTCTTAGCTCCCCCCATAGCCCATTACCAGTCCTAACCACCTCCATCAGCCCACTTCCAGTCTTAGCCCCCCCATAGCCCATTACCAGTCCTAACTCCCCCATCAGCCCACTTGTAGCCTTAGCCCCCCCATATCCCATTACCTGTCCTAACCCCCCCATCAGCCCACTTGTAGTCTTAGCCCCCCATAGCCCATTACCTGTCCTAACCCCCCCATGAGCCCACTTCCAGTCTTAGCCCCCCCATAGCCCATTACCAGTCCTAACTCCCCCATCAGCCCACTTGTAGCCTTAGCCCTCCCATAGCCCATTACCTGTCCTAACCCCCTCCATCAGCCCACTTCCAGTCTTAGCCCCCCCATAGCCCATTACCTGTCCTACCCCAGCAGCCCACTTCCCTTCTTAGCTCCACCCATAGCCCTTTACCTGTAATTACCCCCACCATCAGCCCACTTCCAGTCTTAGCCCCCCCATAGCCCATTACCAGTCCTAACTCCCCCATCAGCCCACTTGTAGCCTTAGCCCCCCCATATCCCATTACCTGTCCTAACCCCACCATCAGCCCACTTGTAGCCTTAGCCCTCCCATAGCCCATTACCTGTCTTAACCCCCTCCCCCCCAGCAGCCCATTTCCAGTCTTAGCCCCCCCCCATCAGCCCAGCTAGGTTTAAAAAAAAAATAAACACGACCGCTGCTGCCGCTGCCGCCATGGCAGCAGCAGAATCGAGCATCCCGCGGGGCCCCCCCTGCTCTGCAGTGTCCTCCATGTGGCTTCAGAGCGGGCTTTTCAGAGACGCGTGAAGGGAGAGTTTCCCTTTCTCGCAGCTCTGTTAATCCCACCACGGGGCTGATGGGAAATCCCATCAGCCCCGCGGCGGGATTAACAGAGCTGCGATAGGAGAAGTGCTCTCTCTCTTCGCGCGGCTCTGACAGCCAACACTAAGGCTGCATGGAGGACACTGCAGAGCAGGGGGGGCCCCGCGGGATGCTCGATACGGCGGCAGCAGCAGCAGCCGGTTTGTATTTTTTAAACCTAGCTGGGCTGATGCACGATGTTTTTTGCGCGTGGCCCCCTGAAACGCGAGGTCCTGTGCAAAAAATATTCTTGCTCAATGGACGGGACGGCCCTGCCTCCGATGCCTGATGTCGACTTCCTGCTGCAAACAGGAAGTCGGCATCAGGTGTCAGAAGCACACAGCCCCGCAGCGTCGATGTTTAAAGGTAAGCACCGTGGGGCTGTTTGCAGTCATTGCCGCTGCTGTCTGTCTCGAGAGGAGTGAGAGCCGTGACAGTGGGTGGCCCTGGAGGGTTGCCACTCTAGGCAACTGCCTAATTCACCTAATGGTAATGCTGGTCCTAGATTTATCTCATGGTTTTTTTAGGAGTACCTCCAGACAAATTATATTCAGGTTCAGTAGGTACCTGACTTGCTCACCCCTGCAGATTCCCAGGGGAGTTATTCTGCTGTATTGTTCTTGGACTGCCTAGTCAGCTAGGCATGATCACGCACCACATCGCCGTTCTGCACTAGGCGTGGCAGCAGGGCCTGCCCGTCCATTCAGCAAGAATGTTGTTTGCACACGGCCCTGCCTTTCAGGGGGCCCCCGCGCAAACATCATCCTGAACACCGGCAGCAGGCAGGGTGGCTTTAGAGGGAGCCAGAGAGAGACCCCGGCTCACCTCTACAGCTGCCGAAGTGAAGCGTGTCTATTTCCTTCACTTCAGCAGCTGTACTGACTTTTAAAATGCTGCTGCGCTGAGCGTGGGAAACAGGAAGTTCCCTTTGACCTCAGCGTGGCAGCGTTCTAAACGTCAGTACAGCTGCCAAAATGAAGGAAATAGATGCGCTTCACTTTGGCAGTTGTAGAGGTGAGCCGGGGCCTCTCCAGCTCCGTCTAAAGTATATTAAACAACCGTGGGGCTCTTCAGGAGGGGAGGGAGGGACTTGGACTGGAAATGGGCTAAGTGGAGGGGGGCCTTAAACTGGAAATAGCTGATGGGGAGGGGGATTTGAACTGGAAATGGACTGAGTGGGGGGGCTTGGACTGCAAATTTTGGGGGGAGGGGAGCTAGGACTGGAAATGAGCTGTGGGGGGGGGGGAGCTAGGACTAGAACTAGCAGATGGTGAGGGGGGTTTGGACTGGAAATGGCTGAGTGGGGGGGCTTGGATAGGAAATGGGCAGAGTGGGGGGGAGCTAGGACTGTTAATGGGCTGATGATGGGGCTAGGAAAGGGCTGGAAATGGGTTGATGGGGGGACTAGGATTGGAAATGGTCTGATGGGAGGGGGCTTGTATTGGAAATGCACTGATGGAGGGGCTAGTATAGGACTGGAAATGGGCTGAATGGGGGAGGCTTGGACTGGAAATAACTGATGGGGAGGGAGCCTTGGTCTGGAAATGGGCTGAATGGGGGGAGCTAGGACTGGATATGGGCTGATGATGGGGCTAGGAAAGGACTGGAAATGGGTTGATGGGGGGCTAGGATTGGAAATGGGCTGATGGAGGGCTAGGATAGGACTAGAAATGGATGGGGGAGCTAGGACTGGAAATAGGCTCATGGTGGGGCTTAGATTGGAAATGGGCTGAGTGGGGGAGCTAGGACTGGAAATGGGCTGAGTGGAGAAGCTAGGACTGGAAATGGGCTGATGGAGGGGCTAGGATAGGATTGGAAATGGGCTGATGGGCGGCTAGGATTGGAAATGGGCTGATGGGAGGGGGCTTGTATTGGAAATGCACTGATGGAGGGCTAGTATAGGACTGGAAATGGGCTGATGGGGAGCTAGGACTTGAAATAGACTGATGCGGGGACTAGAAGGGAGCAGATGCTGGGTGGGGCTGGAACTAGAAGGGAGATGATGTTGGAGGAGGACTAGAATGGGATGGGGCTGGGGGAGTGAGGATGGAGAGGGGAAAAATATTTTGTGTGGGAGGGAAGAAAAATCAATGATTGGCCGGGTACTGGCAGAGTAAATGGGGATTGAGGATGGAGGGGTAAAAATGAGTAGATGAAATAGGAATGAGGAAAGAGCAAAAGGGGAAAGATCAGTATGTTAAAGCAGATGTAGAGAGAGAATGGAAAAAAACTAGAAGAAAATACAAATGGACAGCAGACAATGGAGAGTTAGCAGAAGACAGGAAGAAACCAGAAGAAAGTGACTGGAGCAATTGCAACTGAAAAATAAAATGCACGGACAACAAAAGGTAGAAAAATACTTTTATATTTTGAATTTATTAACTGGAATATGTCAGCACTGGGAAACGTGCGTCTTTAACGTCTGCATTTTGTATAGTACAAGAGGAAATTAATTTATAGTTTTATTTCTGCAGTGTTGTTGTACATTCCACGTTTGGCTTTTGGGGTTCTGAGTTTAATTATTGTCTTCCTATTTCTAAATTGTGATCCCTTGTTCTTTGTTTGGTGATGGTCTATGTTCTGCATGTGTTACCGAGCTGAGGTATTCTATTTATGTAGTCTCTGTTTGACAGTGCCACTAGTTCTCTTTCCCCAGTAGGAGATGTATTTGGTATTCTCTGAGATGTATTGGTTTAATATTTGCAATGTTGCCTTTTTGATAGGTAGGGTCTGGTGCTTTGTGAGTCCTGGTAATGCTGTTTCGATACGGCGGGTTTGCTATGGGTTCTAAATGGGCAGTGTTTGTAGTACTTCCTAATGTGCCTGGCGGTTGGCACTGGAGTATAGTAATATAGAAATCTTTTAGTCTTTCTTTATCCAGACACTCATTAAGAGGCATGTTTTCTAAAAGTCAGTGCATGTTAGCATTTTGCAAATATTTATGCAAATGATGCCCCTTATGCAAATGAGGCCCCGCAACAAGTCTCCGCATATGGCCTTGCGCCGCGCCCCCCCCCCCCCCTTGGGCCGCCCCTGCATGGCAGTCCTGTGAGTTAAAGCTCACTGCCTCCCAGCAGTATTAGATCAGCACTCTGCCACATGCAGGAGTCAGTGCCCATACTTGTGCCCGTGATGCAGGTGACACTCTGGCTGAGAATATCAATTATTCCCTCCCACTGTTCCCCACCCCCAGAGGTAAGAGACTTCTTGCAACCTTATTCACCACCCAACCAGAGCATTGGAAAGAAATTATACATAAAGGGTCTCTTCATGTGTCTGTCGATTGGGGGTGGGGGCAAATAACTCTCTGAACATTTAATGAAAACTAAATTTGGTATGGACAAAAACTAGTAAGAAACTGAGTGTGAAAATGGACCAAACTGGACTTGAGATTCCACGGAAATAAAGGAGCCGATATTCAGAACCTTTAGCTGGTCGGCCACTGGGAGGCTGGCTCGTTGAGGGGGCTCTGCCATATTGAGCAGCACTATCCAGAAAGTGCCACTGAATCTCTCCACAGATCGCCCCTGCACTATCTGCTTAACACAGGGACTGTCTGAGGACAGTATGTCAACACTATCCAGGTAAGTGCCCACTGTATCTACTTAGTGGGATTTTCAGTCAGCAGTTCTGGGCAACCTAGACCACCTGAAGGATCCTGATGTTTTTTCTACTTGCATTAAGGATTTGCCATTTGCGGTTAATACATTACCATTTGTGTGGTTGTGCGATATGAATCTGTAAAATGAGTCATGGGGTGGGGGGGGGGGGAGGTGACAGTTTGTGAGTTTGGATACCAGGGAAGAATGAATATTACTTGAGAAAAGGCTGGGGGAATGAGAATGTGAGACAGGCAGGGAAGGTGGAGATTTTGGGTTAGCAGAAGGTGAGTGTATGGATCATTGTATGGGTGTTTATTAGGGAAAGAGTTTGCTTTGGGGGTCTGGGAGGATGTACCAGTGATGATTAGGAAGCAGGATCAGTGCTACTGTCAGGCGAGTTAGGCAGGTGCCTAGAGCGCGTGGTCAGAGGGGTGGCCCATTGCAACCACTGCTGCCCCTCTTAGGGGCGTGCGGGGGCGGCAAAGCTTTTAAAATGGCACCGCAGCACTTACCATCACCTTTGGTGCTGTGATGCTGTTTCTGCTTCCGCTCCCTCCGATGTCACTTCCTGTTTGCCTGCAGAAAGCGGAACTGGAGCGGTGGAAGCAGGAACAGCACCACAACGCTGTAGTGATGCTAAGTGTGGTGGTGCCATTTTAAAATCATTGCCAGCACTGGGGCAGCAGCAGCAGCAATGGGGGGTGGGGGTACTGGGGGCACTAAGAATGAGGTTCGCCTAAGGCTCCCTATATCTTCACACCAGCCCTGTTAGGAGCCTGAATATGGGTGGTGCCAGTATACAGAAATGAAAGATTATTGTGTTGCTGTTGATGGCATTTGTGTTGTGGTAAAGTTGCCAAGTTACCCAGTTCCAGGAGTGAAACTTTTTGGCTATTTCTGGTTTTAAATTTGCATTGCAATGCAGTATGGTATGGTATTTGTAGTCTCTGATTTTATCCATTGAAATTAGTGCTGCAAGACCAGAGCTCAAATCCCACTGGTGCTCCTTGTGGCCTTGGGCAAGTCACTTAACCCTCCACCGCCTCAGGTACAAACTTAGATTATAAACCCTCTGGGGACAGGGAAATGCCTACTGTACTTGAACGTAACTTGCCTTGAAGTACTACTGGAAAGGCAGGAGCTAAATACTACAAAATAAATAAAGTAGATGTTTCTCTCCTCCAAAAGGCGCGCTTAATTCTTACTGAAATGGAGACGTTGCACAGAGGGTGATGTGGGAGAATTTGTTATTCTGCTTATACAGAGTTACCGAGTTGCCCATTTCCAGGAGTAAGATTTTTTTGCCAGTTCTGGTTTTAAATTTGCAGTGCAATACAGAAGGGTCTTTGTAGTTTCTGATTGTAACCATTGAAATCCGTGCTGTAAGTCCTGTAATGCATCAGGATGAGATTATCAGAAATTGAAGACTGGTTTAAAATCTCACTCCTGGAACTGTATAACTTGGCAACTCTGGCTTATAATTCTAAGAAACAGGAGATTACTAACCTGATACATAAAAAGTTACAGTTTGGGGGGTATGAGGAAGGGTGGGATAGTCAAGGTTAGGTAGTCTGGATGGTAGGACAGATAGATTCATCTTTAGTGTCCATTTTGAATAATTATGCCCTCAATTGCTCCAAGGAAGACTTTTTTAGAAGGCGTCTGATGGATTTTGAGGTTAGGGCTAAAGGAACAGTGATTGTAGGGGAGAGATATGAACTGTGCACAAGGGTCTGAAGATTGATCTGTATTGTGGAGTAGAAGTGTTAGCCTGGAAGGGAAAGCTTTGAGACAATCTATGTAGGATTTGGATGAAAGAATGGATGGATGCATGGAGATTGCAGATCTCCTGTTTAGCTATGTTCTTCATTAAGAAGGAACAATTATACCATATTGCAGAGGTCTAGATTGAACTTCTGGTCTCGGACCATGCAATGATCATTCTGGGTATATGGATGAAAGAGGGAGGGCACGATGGCTCACAGGTAAGACACTGAAACTCAATGTGAGTGTATTCAAGAAGAAAGAAATACAGGGTAATATTGTCCTAGCATGGGAAGAGACAAATGATAGGGAGGGAATAAGTGCTGGACTTTTATGAGAAGCAATGAAGAAGGGGAAGGAATTGGAGAGGTTGCACGTGAAGCTGGTATTGTTGCAGGCTGAAAATAAACAAATGAGTAGTTTCTAGTTATATCAGTGGTTGATGGTGATACAAAGTAAAATCATTGTTACAGAGGTGGAGCGGACAGAACTTTTGATGAGAATGGCTGTTGTTGTTGTTGCTGTTAAGTGCCGTCGAGTCGGAGTCGACTCATGGCGACCCTCTGGATAGCTATCCTAAATTGTGTTCGGTCTTCAGTCAGGCGGCTCATTGTTGACAGACTGGTACCCGTAGCTGCTGTTATTGTATCGATCCATCTCATTGCTGGCCTTCCTCTTTTGCGTTGACTTTCTATCTTGCCAAGCATAATGTCTTTCTCTAATGATCTCTCTCTTCGCATGATGTGTCCAAAGTATGAAAGTCGAAGTCTTGTCATCTGAGCTTCAAAAGAAAGCTTAGGTTTGATCTCCTCTAGTACCGACTGGTTTGTTCTTCGGGCAGTCCATGGTATACACAGTATTCGCCACCAGCACCATAATTCAAAGGCATCAATTTTCTTCCTATCTGTCTTTTTCACTGTCCAGCTTTCACATCCATATGATGTTATTGAAAATACCATGGCTTGAACAAGTCGAATCTTTGTATGGAGAGAGACATCTCTGCTCTTGAAAATCTTATCTAGGTCTTTCATAGCCATTCTGTCAAGAGCAATGCGTCGTCTGATTTCTTGACTGCTTGTTGCTTCTTTATTGATAGTTGATCCAAGTAGGTTAAAGTTGTTCACAATTTCAATTTCTTCTCCTTCGACGATGAACCTGTTGATTATGCCAGTTGTCATGATCTTTGTCTTCTTTACATTAAGGTGCAGGCCCATTTTGAGACTATGTTCTTTGATTGTGAGAAGCAAATGTTTCAGATCATCTTCACTTTCAGCCAGTAATGTGGTATCATCAGCATAGCGAAGGTTGTTGATGAGTCTTCCACCAATCTTCACACCTCTGTTGTCTTCATACAATCCTGCTTCTCTGATGATTTGTTCTGCATATAAATTAAACAGGTAGGGGGAAAGTATGCAGCCTTGTCTTACACCTTTGCTTATTTTAAACCATTTTGTTTCTCCTTGTTCCGTTCGAACTGTTGCTTCTTGATCAATGTACAGATTGCGCAAGAGAACGATCAGGTGTTCTGGTATACCCATGCTTCTTAATGTGGCCCAGAGTTTCTCATGGTTTACACAGTCAAAAGCCTCGCTATAGTCGATAAAGCACAAATAGATATCCTTTTGGTATTCTTTAGTCTTTTCAAGGATCCATCTCACATTCGCAATGATGTCTCTCGTTCCTCGCCCTTTCCTGAATCCTGCTTGCACTTCAGGTAGTTCTTGTTCCAGGTATGGTTGTAGTCTCTTTTGAATAATCTTCAGTAGAATCTTGCTGGCATGTGGGATCAGAGCGATTGTGCGATAATTTCCACAGTCAGTTGGATCACCTTTCTTTAGTATTGGTATAAACACAGATCTTTTCCAGTCAGTTGGCCATGATGTTGTCTTCCATATTTCTTGGCAGAGCCTTGTGAGTACGGTAACAGCTGCATCAGATTGCTGCAATACTTCTATGGGAATGCTATCAATGCCTGGTGCTTTGTTCTTTGATAAGGCTTTCAATGCTGCTTCAACTTCTTCTTTCATTACCAATGGTTCCCGATCATAAGGTACAGGTTGAAACGGCTGTTGGTCCACTTGATCTTTATCGTATAAAAACTCTGTATATTCCTTCCAACTTTTCTTGATCTTCTCAGCATCATTCAACATAGAACCTTGAGCATCTTGTAACATTCCAATTCGAGGCTGGAACTTTTTCTTTAACTCTCGTAGCTTTAGGAAAGCCGATCTTGTTCTTCCTCTAATAGTTTCTGCTTCTATTTCCTTGCAAATGTCATTGTAGTACTTTTCCTTGTCCTGTCTTGCTGCATGTTGGAAATCTCTGTTGAGTTCTGCGATTGTCTTTCTTTCTCCTCTGGCTTTAGCTTCTTTGCGTTTCTGGGCAATTTTCAGAGTTTCTTCCGTCATCCATTTTGGCCGTTTTTGCTTTTTCACCTTTTGTAGAAAAGAAAAGAATGGCTAAGCAGGATTATATGGAATCTGTTGGACAAGTAAGAAAGGTCAAAGAGGCTGTTATAGCTAAGAGAGAATCCTTCAGAAAACGGAAAAAAGAGACAAATGAAGAAAACAGGAAACAATATAGGTACTGGCAAGTTAAATGCAAGGCATTGATAAGGCAGGCAAAGAGAGAATTTGAAAAGAAGCTTGCCATTACTGTAACATAGTATATGACAGCAGATAAATACCAGTATGATCCATCTAGTCTGCCCGGCATGGCAGCAAGAGCAGGTACACCTGCCGCTCCATGAAGGTCACCCCTCCGCCTGTCTTTGTTTAGCGGTGTACCAACCACTCTATGTAGGTCACCCCTTATTTGCTGAAATAGTTAGTTATGTTTATTTTGATTTTATCCTGTTATAAAGGAATCCACAGTATCTATCCCATGCCACTTAGAATTCCATCATTGTCTTTGGCCCCACCACTTCCATCGGGAGGGCATTCCAAGCATCCACCTCCCTTTCAGTGGAAAAGTATTTCCTGACATTGCCTCTCAGTTTACCCCCTTGCAGCTTCATGTTATGCCCTCTAGTTTTACAGCTTCCCCGTCTTTGGAAGAAGTTTGTTTGTTCATTAATACTCTAAGTATTTAAAGGTCTAAATCATATCTCCCCTGTCCCTCCTCTCCTCCAGAGTGTACATATTTAGGTCTTCAAGTCTCTTCTC
Organism: Ichthyophis bannanicus; assembly: GCA_033557465.1. Taxonomy (NCBI): domain Eukaryota; kingdom Metazoa; phylum Chordata; class Amphibia; order Gymnophiona; family Ichthyophiidae; genus Ichthyophis; species Ichthyophis bannanicus. The sequence goes on from CM066031.1 coordinate 707,169,731, forward strand.
ATAGTCTCCTGATGCAGGCTCCAAATCATTTGGTCGCCTTTCTCTGAACCCTTTCCAGTCGTTTTATATCCTTTGCGAGATATGCTCCAAAACTGAACACAATATCCCAAGTGAGCCCTCACCAGCGACTTGTACATTGGCATTAGTACCTCTTCCTTTCTGCTGGTAATTCTTCTTTGTATGCAACCCAGCATCCTTCTAGCTTTTGCTACCACCTTGTCACACTGTTTTGCCACCTTGAGATCCTCAGAAACAATCACTCCAAAGTCCTTCTCCTGGTCTTTGCACATCTCCCCCCTATCGCATACAATTCCCTTGGATTTCTGCTTCCCAAGTGCATGACACTGTACTTCTTCACATTAAATCTTAACTGCTAAGCATTAGACCATTCTTCCAGCTTTTGTAGATCTTTCCTCATGTTCTCCACTCCCTCAGGAGAGTCCACTCTGTTGCAAATTTTCATGTCATCTGCAAAAAGACAGACTTTTCCATTCAGTCCTTCCGCAATATCGCTCACAAATACATTGAACAGTACCAGCCCCATTGAAGCAAAAGTACATAATAAAAGCTTCTTCCAAGTCTTTCATAGCAAAACGCCTGTGAGAGAGCCTGTTGGACCATTAGATGAGAGAGGACAAGGCCATAGTGGAGAGACTGAATGAATACTTTGCTTCGGTCTTTACTAAAGAAGATGAAGAAAACTTACTGATACCAGTAATGAGGAATTGAAACAAATCTTGATAAACTGAGAAGCGGTAATATATCTATTTGATAAACTAAAAAGAAGCAAATCACCTGGGCCAGATGGTGTACATCCCAGGGAACTGAAAGAACTGAAATATGAGATTGCAGACCTACTTTTAGTAATCTGTGTACTATCATTAAAATCATCTGTCTACCTGAGGATTAGAGAGTGGCTAATGAAACGCCAATTTTTATAAAGGGTTTCAGGGGTGATCAAGGAAATTACAGACCAGTGAGCTTGACCTCTGTACTGGACAAAATGGTAGAAACATTATAAAGAACAAAATTACTGAACATGTGGATAGTCATGACTTAATGGCAGGAAGCCAACATGGATTTAGCCAAGGAAAGTCTTGTCTCACTCATCTGTTATATTTTTTCAAAGGTGTGAATAAAGGTGAGCCGGTTGATATACAGTAGTGTATCTGGATTTTCAGAAAGTCTTTGACAAAGTCCCTCATGAGAGGCTTGCGGAAACTAAAAAGTCATGGGATAGGAGGAAGTGTACTATTGTGGATTAGGAACTGGCTAAAAGAGAACAACGAGTAGAGCTAAATAGAAAATTTTCTCAATGGAGAAAAGTGAATAGTGGAGTACCCCAGGGACCTCTGCTGGGCCCGCTGCTTTTTAACATATTTATAAATGACCTAGAAATGGGAATAACGAATGAGGTGATTAAATTTGCAATGACACAAAATTATTCAAAATTGTTAAAACACTAGAAGACTGAAAAATTGCAAGAGGACCTTGAAAAACTGGGAGACTGGGCATCCAAATGACAGATGAAATTTACTGAAGACAAGTGCAAAGTTGTGCACTGAGGGAAGAACAACCCAAACTACAGTTACACAATGCAAGGTTCCACATTAGGAATTGCCACTCAGGAAAAGGATCTGGGCATCATCATGGGATAGTACATTGAAACCATCTGCTCAATGTGCAGCCGTGGCTAAGAAAGCAAATAGAATGCTAGGAATCATAAGAAAAGGATAGAAAATAAAACCAAGGATATTATAATGCCTCTGTATCACTCCATGGTGCAACCACACCTTGAATATTTTGTGCAATTCTGGACACAATATCTTAAAATAAATATAGTAGAATTGGAAAAGGTACAGAGAAGAGCAAACAAAATGGTAAAGGGGATGGAAGGATACCCCTATGAGGAAAGGCTTTGAAGTTTAGGGCTCTTCAGCTTGGAGAACAGACAGCTGAGGGGAGATATGATAGAGGTCTATAGAGTAATGAATGGAGTGGAATGGGTAAATATAGATCGGTTGTTTACTCCTACAAAAACGAGAAAGACTAAGGAACAAACAATGAGGCTACAGTGTGGCACATTTAAGACTAATCGTAAAAAATATTTTTTCACTCAGCGTGTAATCAAACTCTGGAATTCATTACCGGAGGATGTAGTAAAAGCTGTTAATGTAGCTGGGTTCAGGACAGATTTGGACTAGTTCCTGGAGGCAAAATCCATAAGCCATTATTAAAAAGGATTGGGGAAATCCACTGATTATCTCTGGGTCAAGCAGCTTGGAATGTGTATACCTTTGGGAGCCCAACAGGTACTTGAGACCTGGAGTGGTCACTGTTGGAAACAGGATACTGGGCTTGATGGATCCTTGGTCTGACCCAGTATGGCATATCTTATGTTCTTATGAAGTGTGATTTGTGTGACTTTGGATATGGAAAAAGCCTTCAACAAGTTGGCGTGAAGGTATCTGTTTGAGTTAATGGAATTTGTAGGACTGGGTGGTATTTTCTGAGGTGGTTTTGAGATTTATATGCACAGTCAAGGGCAAGGGTGATGGCTAACAGCTCTAGTTCTGTTGTAAGTTTTTGTGCTCACCATTGAATCTTTTGCTTGTAGAGTCCAGAATAATATGGAGATTTGCTCAGTGATTGTTATGGGGGTGTCACAAAATATTTCAATATATGCAGATGATACTATGCTTTTCCTGACTGACCTGGCTACCTCTTTCCACCATTGTTAGAGGAAATTGCATAGTTCACTACTGCCTCTTGGTTAAAGGGTAATCTCAATAAAATTGAAGTTCTGGGGCTAAGTCCAGAAGATGATTTATCGGGAGTGGCTTTTCTCTCTTGGATAGGCTGAATGGTCTTTATCTGCCATCATTTCTCTGTGTTGCTATGTTTTCAGTGCAGACATATAAAATCATGTGTCCCTGGTATTTTTATGTGTAGGATAGCTCTAAAATTGGTGCTTACACATGTAGGGTCATTTAAAATTGTAAACCTGCTAGCTACAGGTGGAAATACCACACAAGCCATGCTTGTCTTTCGTATGTGTTCTACTGGCCTTCCTCTTTATTTTACATCATTGCTCATGTACTACCATCCATCACATTCCTTAAGATCTTCTCAGGGAAATCTGTTGCATGTTCCCAGGTTTTCATGAGAGCTCTAGGACAGGCTAGAGGAGACAAGATGGTTTCGGGGTGATTCCGAGGCGCGACTAGTATACTGGAAGGTTAGACAGAGGTGGGAAAGAGGCATTGTAGGACGGACTTAGGGCGGACAGTGGGCAGTCCACGGCCCTGGACGTACAAGGCTGATTCCAATGTCAGCCCTGTACATCTAGGGCCAGCAGACTGAGCAAGGAACGTATTCCACCTCTGAGGTGGAATAAGTTCCCCTAGTCAGTGGGGGACAGCAGGCTTGGGCGGTGGAGGAGATAGGAGGGGGTAGAGGAGATTCCCCATAGCCTGATCCTGTTTATTGTTTTTTTTTATAAACTTTATTTAATCATCACCAGCAAAAAACAACAAGCAAAACACAACCAATCTCCGGGGGGGTGGGCTCTCATCCCCACCCAGAGGGAACCTTTATAGGAGATGAATACAGTTTCCATATTTTATCCCCTCCCCAGGCCTCCCCAACTCCCCTCTCCCCCCCTCCCGCGCCCCCCTCCGCCCCCCCCCTCCCAGTCGCACCTACTTCCATTAACACCCCACCCCTCCCTGCCTCACCTCCACACTCTACCCACCCCACTGCCCCACCGCCGCCCCCCTCCTCCCCTACCCTACCTACCAATATGCAAGATCTCATTCCGACATCGAGCCCCCAGTGTGTCTATATAAGGGTTCCACACCAAAAGAAAAGATGTCCAGCGCTTGACACTGCCTCGCGTTCGCCACCGCTCCATCAACATTAACTGGTGAAAGCTATTGCGCCACTCCCCAAACGTGGGAGAGCTCTTCTCACGCCACAAACGTAAGATAGGGCCTTTACCCACCAGACAGGCCTTACGCATTAACAAGCGGTCTGTACGCCGGGAAGGGCAGCGGGGGTCAATCCTGTCCAAAACCACAAAGGCCCCCGTCCACCGCAATCTCTGCTGCACCAACCCACTGACATATGTACAGATTTTGGCCCAATAAGATTGAACCTGCGGGCAGGCCCACCACATATGTAACAGGTTCGCCAAGGGTGCTTGGCATCGCGGACACCGACCGTCATCAGTCAGATGGCTACGCAGAGCTCGTCTAGGCGAGAAATAGGCCCGAGTAAGGCACTTAAATTGTACCTCCCGCCACCTAGCCCCCTCCACCAGGTCTGCAATCCGCCGCAGAGCAGTACAAGCAGTATTGGGAGGGACCTCTCTCCCCAGCTCCGCACTCCACGCCGCTTCCACTCCCCGATAATCCACTGGGGTTCGGAGTCCGTCCAACCTAGCTCTATAACCCGCAATAGACTGAGGCGCTTCGTCGCCTAAGGCAAAGAAACCCAACAATTGTGCCGAGCGCTTTGGCGCCAGGGCCTCCCTAGGCAAAGAGGAGATATAATGTGAAACCTGCAGAAACATGAAAGTATGTGTTAAAGTCAGATCGTATTCCTGACAGAGAGATTGAAATGATTTACACCGCCCCGTGGAATCCACCAGGTGCCCAACATTCCGTATATCCTTACGCCGCCAATCCCGAAAGCCACATGAGCCCGAGCCCGGAATGAAGTGGACGTTGCCTTGCAACGGCAGCCAACTGGACACCGTCCAGGGCGTCCCCCATCGGCTATTTAAGTACCGCCACGTCCGCTGAGCCGAACCGAACAAAACACTCCGTGTGAGGCGGGCTGGAAGAAACTTCGCTTCCGTATGAAGGGCCCCTAACAAAGAGAGAGGCGCTACAAATTCCTCCTCTAGGATCGTGGGAGTATACACTGCCGTCCCACCCAGCCAGTCCCCCAAGTGACGGGCCTGACAAGCCAAGGCGTATGCCCCCAAGTCCGGGAATCCCATCCCCCCATCTCGCCACTTCCCCATCAGCCGGATCAAGGGGATACGGGCCCACGCTCCCCGCCACAAAAAGGTCCATAAAGCGGCTTCCAGTCGCCGCAAATCACCCCGAAGTAACCACACCGGAAGGGTCTGCAGCCAGTATAACAGCCGGGGCAATATCACCATCTTCACCGCCGCCACTCGCCCCGATAAAGAAAGCGGCAGGGGTCCCCATGCTTGCAACTGGGACCGCACCCGGTCCAACATCTCATCGAAATTACACCGATATAGTGCACGCGGTTGACTGGTCAGCCGAATGCCCAGATAAGTAAATTGTGAGTTGGCCCACTTAAGAGGAAACCCGCCCACCCAACTCCTCCGTAGGGTCCCCGAGACATCTAGAGCCTCCGACTTGTCACCATTGATCCGCAGACCCGAAAGGAGGCCAAAATTCCGAAATTCCTGAAGCAGGTGAGGTAGGGAGACCTCGGGAGACAAAAGATGCACCAAGATATCATCAACAAAGGCCGACACTTTAAAAATCTGTGAACCAAACCGCACCCCCTCAATCGCCTGCGATGTCTCCACCGCCCTAATCAACGGATCCAGAGATAACACAAATAATAGGGGTGACAGGGGGCAACCCTGCCATGTACCCCTCTCCAGTGAGAAGGCCTCTGATAACACCCCATTGCAGAGAATCCCCGCCGTCGGGTCATCATATAAGCAGTCTATCATGGCGCAGAATGGGGCCCCTAAACCATACCAAGGCAACAGATTTTTAAGATAAGCCCAGTCAACCCTGTCGAAAGCTTTTTCTGCATCAAAACTCACTATTAGGGAGGGCAGTTGTTGGTCCTGTACCCATTCCAAAGACGCTACTATTTTATATATTCCGTACTATATGCCGACCTTTCACAAAGCCTACCTGGGAGTCGTGAATCAAATAGTTGAGATGCTCTGCCAATCTATCCGCCAGAATCTTAGCAAAGATTTTAACAATAAGGATATCGGCCAGTAAGAGGTAGGCAGCGCCGGATCTTTGCCCGGTTTGGGAATCAAAGTAATGTGTGCGTGATTCTTGCCCCACTTAAAGCCGCCCTGGTCGACCCGCCATGCAAATACCTCTACCAAAGCGGGGCCAATATAGCCATTGAGCAGTTTATAAAACTCAGCCCCCAGGCCGTCCGGCCCCGGTGATTTAAAGCAGCTAGCCGTAGCAATGACCGACCCCACCTCCTCTAGGGTTATGGGGCGCCCCAACTGACTACTCTGCTCCTCTGTAAGTGCAGGCAAATTTAACTTCTGGAGATAATCCGGTATTGCCAAGGGGGAGCCACCTTCCACCGCATAAAGTTTTTGAAAGAATCCCCGAAAGACCCATACTATGTTTTTGGTGTCCCTCTGCAGCAACCCCTGCTCGTCCCGTAAGGCCGCCACAGTCCGTGAGCCCCGCGATCCCCTCAAACATCTAGCCAACAACCGTCCGGGCTTATCCCTATAGCACTGCAATCGATAACGATAATATAGGATAGACTTCTTGGCTCTTTGATGTAAGAGTTCGTTAAGGTCCAACCTAGCCTCCCACAGCTCCTTCTTAAGCCCCTCCATCGGGGCGCGCGCAAGCCGCCTCCACAACAGAGACACCCGTTTCTCTAGTCTAAGTATCCTATCCCCAAGCATCCGGCGCCTACGGGCCGCAAACCCAATAATATCCCCTCTTAACACAACCTTGGCCGTCTCCCATACCAATTCAGGGTCCCCCTGGTGGCACCGATGGTCCTCCTCAAACTCCCTCCAGCGCCGCTCCAGAAACTTGTGAAACTGGCATCCCTGTAAAGCTCCGGTGGGAATCGCCAAATTCGCGCCCGATCTATTCCCCCACCCCAACAGAGTTCCAGCCACACAGGCGCATGGTCTGAGATTTCAAAGGGCCCGATCTGCACGTCACCCACATTCGCAAATATCCCATTAGAAAGCAATAAGTAGTCAATACGGGAGCTAGTGCCATGAGCTCTGGACTGGTGAGTAAAGTCTTTCTCTAATGGGTGTAACACCCTCCAGGTATCAACCAGCCCCAGCCGATTCTTAAACCTGTGCAGCACTCGCGTTACTGGCTCCCGTTCCCGCGCCTCCCCCCCCCCCCCCCCCGAGAAGTATCCAGGTCTATATCCAGGACACCGTTGACGTCTCCTCCCAGGACAAGCGGGAGATCAGGCATCTGCTCCACTTTCGATGCCAACGAGGCATAAAACATGGGTCAGAGGAATTCGGTCCATACACCGTCCCCAAAATTACCGGCCTCCCCTCCAGAGTACTCTGCAATAGCAAATAGCACCCCGCCTCATCCCGGACTTCAGCCTCGACCAGACAGCGTACTCTCTTATGAATTAGTATGGCCACCCCCCCTTTCTTACCCAGAGCAGGGGCTCCCCAAACCTGCCCCACCCAATCCCGACGTAACTTATTATGCTCCTCAGCCGTCTAGTGGGTCTCTTGCAAAAACGCAATATCACACTTATGCCTAGCTAAGGCTTGTAAGATTTTATATCTCTTGATGGGATTTCCCAAACCACACACGTTCCACGTAATAACATTCAGAACGGCGAGGCAGTGTCAAGGCCCATGTGTCCGGTATCCCGTATTCTTAGGGACGGGGCTCTCCCAGCCTGGAACACCCTCCCCACCCCCAACTGCTCATCTCCTACCACACAGTGAGGCCGAAATAGTGTGCGACCCACCCCCTGCCCCTCCCACCCTTCCCCCCCTTGGCTCCCTCCCCCTCCCCCCCGGTTCCCTCCCCCGCCCCCTCTGCTCCCTTCCCCCTCTGCCCCCCCCCAAATGTAGTAATCGCTCTCCCTCCATATACCACCTCAACCCCCTCCGCTGAACACTGAACCCTCCGGTGATACACTCCACCCCCCCCATCCCATCTATACTCCGCCCACCGACCCCCTTCCACTTCGGGTGCCAAGTATTAGCACCCCCAGCACCCGGGTTATGGGGGGCTCTGGAGGGGCAGACCCCCAACCGAATCAGTAGCATCCATAACCCATAGCCGGTGGCGGAGCCCGCCCCCCAGACCCACCAACAGTGAATCATAATCCAACATCGCCCCCCTCTCCCCCAGACAGGTATAGTCTATATACAGACCAGCAGTACATCAAAATGGATCAAGACATGACCCTCATATTATGGATTTGGCAAGCATAAACTAATAATACAATTGCTTAGAAACTGCAGTAAGAAACATCCAAGACAAGGATAAAACAAACAAAGAATACAGGGACAAACCTTTTGCTGCAGCTATAAATGCTGCTGTCTTAGCTCATGCACAAGGTTACCCTGTACGCAGATAGGCTCGAGGCCCCCAGACCCCCACAGAAACCTGCTAGAGGAAATGGAGTTTCGCAGTCTGCTACACTGGATGAAGGAGTTTACAGAGAAGGCGTCCGGCCTCACCCCAGTACAGAGTGTTTACCAAAATTAACTGCGGAACTCAGTCCCTGTGCCCTAGTAAGCACCAAAAGCCAGGGGATAGGCATGGGCCGCCTAGGCCCGACCGTCCGGCACAGTCTAACGAGCCGAACGGCTTGCTCGGGTGTGGAAGGGAGCCGGCAATTTACCATAGGGCTACACCCGGCCGACCTTTAGCGTCTGAGCCAAGCAACCCCCAGGCAAAATACTGCCCGCCGTCCTGCAAATATGCAGCTAGGGGGAGCCCCAGGCGTCCCCACCTCCCATCCCCATAACTACCAGGCATCTCCCCAGGGGCTCCGACTCAGGCCCCACCCGATTAGAGCCGGGTCTGGTCCGGAAGCCCCCCTGTCGAATGGCACCCCAAACCTTAGATCAAAATGGCTGCCCGTCTCATACAAACCCCCCGATCTGGGCAAAACAACTAGAGCCTAGTAGTCCCATCATGGCTCTGCAGACATGACCATCAAGTAGGCTGTCTATTGCTGAGAGCTAAAAACGCTCAGGTCTCTTAGGAGTACTCAGCCACTTGTGCCGCATGGAATAATGTTCTCCACATAACTCGCCGCTGCTTCAGCCGACTCAAAAGTTTTGCGCTGGCCCTCGTGGAACACAAGCAGCCGCGCCGGGTACTGAACTGTAAACTTAATCCGAGAGTCAATCAATTTTTGGCAGATAGGCGCATAAGCGCGGCGGTGCTGGCTCAGCACCGCTGAGTAATCTTGCGCTATCCTGAGCCACACGTTGTCCACCTGTACGGTGCCTCGTGCCCTGGCAGCGCGTAGTATGGCCTCCTTTTGTGGGAATTGTAAGAATTTGATGAGGACCAGCCGTGTGTGGGAGTCTCGCACATTCTTACTGCCCACCCGATGCGCCCTCTCGATCTGGATGTTCCCGCCATCAGCCGTCTCCCCCAACAGCGATTCAAAAAGCACCTCCAGGTACTTGCGCAGGTCTTTGTCCAGCACGGCTTCGGGGATACCCATCATGCGCAGATTATTTCGCCGAGAGCGATTTTCAAGATCATCGAGTTTAGCCTCCTGAGCCAGCAACCGAGACTTTAGGCCTGCCACCTCATGGTTCAGCTCTGCCAGGGAGTCCTCAGCGTGCCCCACGCGCTCCTCTGCCTCCTGGAGCCTCCTACCGAAGGTCTCCACTGAGCTCTGCACCGCATCGAGTTTGTCCCGTAGAGTGGTGAACTGGGCCGCCAGTGCTTCCGCCACTGCCGCCGATATTTCCTCTACTCTGGCCGGGGAGGTCGGTGAACTAGGCGCCCCCACTCCGTCCGCCATTTTGTTAGTCTTCCCCGCTCGGAGTGCTGCGGCCATCTCCTTTGGACCCACTGCTCGCCTTTTTCACTGCAGCAGAGTGTCCACCACCTGGGTAGGCACAATTAACAGGTTCGGGGCTTCTAAAACGGCTCTAATATGCCAGTTCAGGCAGGGGGTGGTCGTAGTGCGATCAGCACACGTCTGCTCGCTCTCACCGCATCACCGGAAGTCATCTCCTGTTTATTGTTTATTGTTTATAATCACTTGATATACCACCCCCCATTACATCGAGGCGGTTTACAATAAAACTATAAAATATATAAAATGATTAAAAAGAAAAGGAAAATAACAATACTTTAAAAAATACTTTTTCTTAAAAAGGATAGGAGAAAAAGAAGGTCAGGATAGAGAGGATAGATTGCAAATAGGAGCAAATCATAGGAGAAGCAGAAATCACTGGAAAAGATTAAAAGCAGCAGGAAAAAAATGTGTTTTGAGACAGGAGCGGAAATTAGGAATGGACTGTTCTAAACGGAGGTCAGTGGGGAGGGAGTTCCAGAGAGCAGGACCTATGTAAAAAAAAGGCTGATTGCCGGATAGAGTGAAGGTGAGCTTGAGAGGGAGAAGGGAGGTGCAAGCGATTAATATGAACTGAACAAAGACTGCGGGTGGGAGTGTGAAAGGTTAATAGATCAGATAAATACTGAGGTGTGTGCAGAGGCCAGATCGGGGGTCGGGCTGTGGGGAATGCAAAATCTGTTCGGCGGCCGGAGATCACGGCTCCTGAATGGAGCCAGGGTGCCATGGCAACTGGATGCCATAGTGCCACCACTCCAATCAGGAGCCTTGACTGACTTAGCCGGGCTAGGCCTGTATGTGCAGGCTGACTGGGATCAGGGTCCCGGACTGCACGTACAGGCCTGGACGTGATTCTGATCCCGTAGGATCAGAATCCTTTCTAACTCTGTGTGTCCGGTTCTGATAGAATCGGGTGTAGCAGCAGAGCGCAGACAAACCAATGATACCAGGAGTCTGTTCAGAAGGTCCAAATCATTTATTTGTGCACAAGTCTCAAGCAAAGTCAAATTCAAAATGGCTGAGCAATGGCTGTTAGTAAAACAACAACTTTTATAGACTTCTTTCCCATTCTAGACATAGGCAAACTTTTCATTGGTCCCGGTAACCCCTCGTACACCTTCTATTAGTTCCGGTACCGATATGGCTATCCAATGATGTTCCTCGACTGGGCTCCACACCTGCTTACCCCCCTTCTAGTCCCAATTACAATGGTCAGTTCACCAATTTTGATACTTCTCTCCTCCAAGATCACTTAGCTAGCTAGAACATGTGGGAAAGCAGGGCACTGTAACTTTTCTTTCAGCAGTGTTAATTAATTCCATAGAAGCTGTACTCTCTTATCAATACCAATTAAACTTGTTTTTCTATATTTTTAAAGTTTCGATTCTGCTTAGCTATACTAAATTATACTCAGTTAAGTTTCAGTTTTATGGTAGCAGCATTTTGGGGGATGTGTAATTCCTTTGGGCCTCTTCACAGGCTTCATTTACAGGTCAAGCTATTTAGGCCTGTCTGCTTATTTCAGACACCCTGGATCATAGGCCTTCGCCTACCACATTCCCCCCTTTGATTAATCTCACCCTATTACTTAATAAGGTGTGAGAGTTAAATCACTTAATTCAATTATACTGGGGTCGGGTTGTGACCATATATAGTAGGCCGAGGATGCCATAAGGCCAAAATCTTAGTTGCGGTCTTCCGCTCCACGGTGTTCTCAATAACACTGTTAATAGATCGCATACAACATGGGATTATACATGGTAACATAAAGAACAAAGCTACAAAGATTAATATTATCATAGCAAAAGTAGTGAATCCTCCTAATCCAGAAAAGATAGATGCAAACCAATTGGGGATGTTAAGACTATGCCAGGTCTGTACTGGCACATAAGTTTGCTTCCGCATGTGTTCAGCAATTTCTTCAACAACCTGACCCTTATCATCTATCTTTAAGCAACAATTGGTGAGGTTCAGCTTACCACAGACTCCTCCTTCAGCAGCTAACAAGTAATCTAGAGCTAAGCGATTTTGATAAATTGCAGTGCGCATTTGTGTGCTCTGTCTAGCTAAAAGTGTAAGTGCTTGGCTAGTTTCATTAGTGATACGTTCAACTACCGCTTGCAAGCGTATGATTCTATTCAACATATAAATTGGGGTACGATATCTCCACATGCCATCTTGCTCCCAAGTGGCAGGTCCATAATAGGCAATAATTCGCTCTGGTGGCCAATCTTCACCATCCCATTTCTCCCACTTGCCTATCTGTAAAGCTGCTCTTTTCTGTCTTTTTGAATAAACTGGGTAGCCTAATTGTTCCCCATGTTCTGTGGGCAACAGAAAGAAAGAGGGTCGAATAGTTCCTAAGACACACGCTCCTTCCCAGTAAATAGGGAGTCGAGCATATGCTCGGGTTCCGCAAATCCAATATAGGCCAGGTGGGGCTTGCCAGTTATGATGTCGGTCGAGGTTAGTCCATAGAAGGGCAAGCTCTGGGAACCGTGCTAAGGGATTGGTGGGCTCTGATTCATTAACTCCTGACCACCAAGATGTCCGTTTCGTGGTATCATTATAGAACTTTTGGCTAAGACAGACAAGCTGCCCTACCTTAGAGGTGAATTGGGGTCCAGTTCGGGCATAACACAAGCGCCCAACTATTGGGTGTGCTAATACCCATTCGCTGGTAGTTTTGTGTAGCTCTGTCTGATTATAGACTACTGAGTAATTCAATTCTTGGGCCTCCCAAGGCCACTGATCACCCATCTTGGTTCCACCACAGAAATAACAGTCTGAAATGCGGAGGCTGGATACCACAGCTCCGGCCAATTCTAGGAATAAATTCTGAGAGGGATGAGGGATATCAAACTTGTTTACATGCATGGTTTCATAAAAAGTGTTATGTATGTGATACTTTGATGATCGATGGGCTTGGGTATTTAGTCTAATATGCACAATGGTTCCGGGATCTGATCCAGTACCTGCAATGCGCAACCCAAATTTATACCCTGGTTTCCATACACTGGGATTGGCTATGGATAATTCTAGTGGATTACAAGCACCTTTTTTGCAATTCTTAGGATCCTTCGTAGTTGGCTTAGTTAGGGTAGCTATCCGATGGTCATTAAAGGTTACCCCCGTGTCAAGTTTCCATGTAGAATAAAGCGCACATTCCCATCTTGGGCAATAATAGTCTTTAACTGGTGCTATGCTATATACGTCTGTGACACCTTTTTTACTTATACATGCCCCCCACCCAATTGCTCCTTCTGGACACATATACTTTCCATCTTTAGCATAAGTTTTTTCCCATTCAGCACACTTTGAGCGACTCTCTCTATTGATGGCATCACAGGCATCAAAATACAGAATAGCAGGCTGTGTGGGATCAGTGAGCGGGGGTGTGGCATTTAGTAACTCTCCATCTGCATCATTCCATCTTATCTCCAAAGTATAATAGGATGGATTCTGATGCGGGTTAAAACATACCTTGGTATTACCTTGGGTACAAACATTCAGTTCAGTGGTGTTATAAACACACCGGGTTACTTTACCAGTACAGATATAGTAAGAATGATAAAGCAAAGTCTGAGTTACTTTCATTCCAGTTCGAGTGGTAGTAATACAGGCAGTACATGGGGGTAAAGCATGTACCAGTTCAAAGCTCCCCAGGCAAGCTGCCAAAGTAAGATAATAACAAAGATGCATGTTGATTGTAGTTCTTCTGGATCTCCGCTGGAAAATCTTGACCACGTCGTCCTCAATGCGATGCCCGTTTGCTAATGAAGCAATTCAACGGGTGTCAATGTTGATTGAAGATCCTCAAAAGTCAAACGTTTCGTTATGATGCCAACTTATCAAATGTAGTTGGTCTAATACTAGTCTATAAAGGCACAGTTAGTCGATGAAGAAAACAAATGTCTTTGCTGTATTGGAAACAGCAATCCTCTTCGAAAGACTTGGCTGCTGTAGGACACTATAGCACATGAGTGTCTCCAATGAGATCTAGGCTGCTGGCTGCCTCCGTAAGGTGAGACGCAACGGGACGTCAGGATGTGGCTCCGCTGTCCACTGGTCCTGGTCTGGAACTGCTGCCGGCTTGACTCTGCTGTGATGAATCCAGGAATCAATCTCTGCCACCTTTACTGCAGTTGGGGTAGACAGGATGACGGTGTATGGTCCCTTCCAATGAGGTTCCAACGGTGTCTTCTTCCAGTCTTTAATCCACACCGAGGTACCAGGCTTGTAGGGATGTAGGGGCTCCGTCAAGTTGATAGGCAACTGGTCCTGAATCCACGCATGAAGAGTCTGTAGAACAAAACTAAGAGCTAGAAGTTCTTGTCTGGTTATTTCTGAACCAATCTGGGCTAAACTTCCCTTGATTCCCTGCACTATTGGTGGGGGTTTTCCATACACTACCTCAAAAGGGGAAAATCCTGTTGATTTCACAGGGGCTGAGTGTATTCTGAGTAAAGCTATTGGGAGCACTTGGGGCCATTTCAGGCGAGTCTCCTGGCAAAGCTTAGACATCTGGGCTTTCAAGGTACGATTCATTCGCTCAACTTTCCCTGAACTCTGAGGTCTATATGCAGTGTGTAGCTTCCATTGTATCTGTAGGGCATTTGCTAACTGCTGAGTAATCTGAGACACAAATAAGGGCCCATTGTCTGACCCTATTACTGCTGGAATTCCAAATCTGGGGATAATCTCTCTCAGCAAAACCTTGGTAACTTCTCGGGCCTTTTCAGTCCTGGTGGGGTAAGCCTCCACCCACCCAGAGAAGGTACAAACTAACACTAACAAGTAGCGGTATCCATTGGCTTTTGGCATTTCAGTAAAGTCAATTTGCAGGTGGTGCATGGGGGTTACACCTCCTGACTGAACTCGGGGTGGTGGCGTGGGACCCTGTTTAGCATTGTTCTTGGCACAAATTAGACACTGGCGTGCTACTGAGGCTGATACTGAGGCCCAACAAGGCAATGCAAAAATGTGGCTTGAGTGCTTTTTCCATAGCACTTTTTCCATAATGTGTGGCTTGATGGAAAGCTTTGACAAAGGCTGGTCCCAATAGTTCAGGGATCACTATTCGTCCTGGGGGTTGGCTGCCCTCGATTGGTGGCAGCTCAATCCACCCATCTTTCAGCACTCCCTCTTCCTTATTGCAGTAATAATCCAATTCTTTGGTGGTATATCGTGGTGTCCATGAATTAAGAGGTACTGGAAACAAGGCTGCCTGCATTGGCATAGCTTGCGATGAAATTTGGCCTGTCATGGCTGCTTTTCGCGCTGAGGCATCAGCAAATCTGTTTCCTTGGGCAACATCTCCTTTACCCGCTTGGTGTCCTCGGCAGTGCATGACAGCTACATGTGTTGGGGCCCATACCGCATCTAGTAACATCAATATTTCTGGGCCATATTTGATCGATTTTCCTCCTGACGTAATGAGCCCTCGTTCTCTGTAGAGGGCTCCATGTGCATGCAAAGTGGTGAAGGCATATTTTGAGTCTGTATACACGTTCAACAAACGTTTTGCACCCAATACTAATGCTCTGGTGAGTGCTATCAATTCTGCTTTCTGGGCTGATGTGCCTGATGCCAGGGCTGATGATTCAATGACTTCCTCCCGGGTGACTACTGCATACCCGGCACATCGTCGTCCATTGATGATGAGACTGCTTCCATCCACAAAATAGGTTTGATCCGGATTCTCTAGGGGCACATCTGTCAGATCAGGTCGACTTGAGAATACAGTATCCATGACTTCTATACAGTCATGCTCTGGGGGTTCTTCGCTGACAGGTATCAATGTGGCTGGGTTCAAGGCATGGCTCACTTCCAATTGTATCTGTGGGTTTTCACATAGCATACTCTGATATTTCAGCATTCAGGAATTGGTGAGCCAATGATTCGCTTTTTGTTCCATGAGGGCAAGTACTGCATGTGGCACAGTGACTCGTAGATTCTGTCCTAAGGTGAGTTTGTCTGCTTCACTCACTAACAATGCTGTAGCAGCAACTGCTCTCAAGCATGGTGGCCATCCTTTGGCCACAGTGTCCAATTGTTTCGATAGGTATGCTACAGGTCGCTCCCAATGTCCTAATTTCTGAGTCAACATGCCTAAGGCGTTCCCTTGCACCTCATGCACGAATAGATGGAAAGGCTTGTAAACATCTAGTAATCCAAGTGCTGGTGACGACATCAATTCTTCCTTCAACGTCTTAAAGGCTGCATCCTGCTCAGGTCCCCACTCTAGTGGCGACTTTTCTTCTCCTTTGGTGGCATCATATAGTGGTTTAGCAATTTGAGCAAAGTTGGGAATCCAGATTCGGCAATATCCTGCTGCTCCCAGAAAAGCTCTAACTTGCTTTCTGGTAGTTGGGGTTGGGATTCTGCACACAGCTTCTTTTCTCTCTCATCCTAATTGTCGGCTTCCTTTAGTCAAGCGAAAGCCTAAGTATTTCACTTCTTTTTGGCATAGCTGTGCTTTTGCTCTGGAAACTTTATATCCAGCTTCATCCAGTAGCTGCAAGAGGTCTTTGGTGGCTTGTATACATTCACTTTCTGATATCACTATCAGCAGATCATCCACATATTGGAGAAGTACTCTCTTCCCCGGGGCCACTGAATAGCTTGAAAGGTCTTGGTTTAGTGCAGCACTGAAAATAGTAGGTGAATTCTTGAATCCTTGGGGTAATCGTGTCCAAGTGAGTTGGCCCCGTCTTCCGGAGACAGGGTCCTGCCATTCAAAGGCAAACAGCAATTGACTAATTGGGGCTAATCTTATGCAGAAGAACGCATCTTTCAGATCCAAAACAGTAAAATGTGTAGCTTCCGCTGGAATCAATCCTAAGAGTGTATAAGGATTTGGCACAACTGGATGTATAGTCTCTACTGCATCATTCTCAGGTCCTGCACTGGACGGTAGTCACCTGTTCCAGGCTTCTTTACTGGCAGGAGCAGTGTGTTCCATGGTGACTGACAAACTTTGAGTAGGCCATATTCCAGTAGCCTTAGCAAGTGGCGGTGAATGCCTTCAATTGCTGCTCTTGGGAGGGGGTATTGCTTGACATGCACTGGTTCGGCACTAGGCTTGAGATTCACAATTATTGGAGCTATGTGTTTGGCTAGGCCTGGGGGATTGCCTTCTGCCCATACTCCCGGTGGGGCATCAATGCTTTTCAGAGTATGTTCAAAATAGGTGTCCTGGGCGGATTCATTACTATAATATCTCCATTCTTCTTCTCGAGGAACAGTAAGCACCATTAATCCAGCAGGTTTTGTCTGGGAATTCACTGTCATTTGCATTTCTCCTTTCTCAGTAAAGGATATTTGGGCTTGCAATTTGGCTAGCATGTCTCGTCCCAGTAATGGCACTGGGCACTCGGGCATATAGAGAAATTGATGCGTTATTTGCTGTCCTCCCAGAGTGCATATACGGTTCTGAAGAAAAGGCTTTGTGGCTTTGGCACCAGTTGCTCCCACAACGGTGACTGCTCTTGCGGAAAATGGGGCGATTTGTTTATCTACTACAGAATGTTCTGCTCCAGTATCAACTATAAAGTCCATGAATTGGTCTCCTATTTGTATGCTGACCATAGGCTCCTGGAGACCTAAAGCGAATTCGGAGCCCGGTCTGTCCTAATCTGCTTCATCTACATCGTAGGTCGCTGCGGCCACCGCCTGTATGGCCTCTCCTCTTTCTCGTTGAAATTGTTCTCGATTGGCCCCTCCGCGGTTCCGGGGTCGGCCTCTCCCTCTTCCTCTCCAATGGGCATTGTTTTCGTCATCCTGGGAGGCGTCTTCGAGTTGCGGGCATGTTTCTCTCCAATGTCCTTCTTCCTTGCAATAAGCGCATTGGTTCACGCTTAGTAGGGGCCGGCCATCTCCTCGGCCCCACCCCCTTCCTCTGCTCCTTCGACTAGGGAAACCTCCCCTTTTCTGTTCAACTATGGCCGCAGCCAAAAAATCAGCTTTCTTCTTCATCTTTCGATCACATTCTTTCTGTCTCTCATTATCACGATTCACATACACTTTATGAGTGACTTCCAGTAACTGAGTTGCATTCATGCCCGCAAACCCGTCTAGTTTTTGTAACTTGCGTCTAATGTCTGGTTGTGACTGATTTACAAAAGCAGCATTCACCATGCATAAACTTCCTGGTGCATCTGGATCATAGGGAGTATACATTCTGTATGCTTCAACTAATCTCTTGTAGAATACTGCTGGACTTTCATCTATTCCCTGATTGACTTCGGTCACTTTAGAAAGATTCATAGCTTTCTGGCCCCCCCTTTTCAGACCTTGCATGAGGCCTTGGCGAAACCGGGATAGGGCTTTGGATCCTACTTCAGTATTTGGATCCCATTTGGGATCTTCGTTAGGGAATTCTTTCTGAGCTGCTTCGCGATTGTCTATTCCTGCTTCAACTCCCTCTACCAGGGGATTGTCTGCCATCCAGTCGATAGCAGCTCGCCTAATTCGTGTCCGCTCCTCAGTAGTAAATAAAGTAGACAGGAGCTGACGGCAATCTGCCCAAGTGGGTTGGTGGGTTTCCATAATGGTATGCATTAATTCTGTTAGTTCTTGGGGCTTGTTGGTATAGGAAGCATAATGCGTCTTCCAGTTTAACAAATCAGTAGTGGAGAAAGGCACATATACTAAACTCAGGGGTCCCGCCACCACATGATTATCTTCATCTCTTACGGGCACTCCCGGGACTTGCCGTAAAATCATTTTTGCCGTGGAAGTTTTTCTGGATCTGAGGGGGATTTTAGAGACTCTCCTGGCAGGGGCTTTCTTCTTGCTCGTGCACTTAGTCTGGGATGCTTTACTTTTGACTGACGAGCTCGTACTGACAGTTGTCTTTATACTATCAGTATCGCTCTGGGAAGACCCTTCCTCTTCCTCTTCTGCCTCAGACCCAACTTTTTCCTCAGTCTCGGTCGAGTCATCCTCCTCATCTAGAGTGAGCTTATCTGCCTGCTCTTCTGGTGGTGGGTCTGGGGTTTATTTTATTTATTTTATTTATTTAATGGTATTTTTATACCGCCTTATCAAACAATCAAAGCGGTTTAACAAACGATAAATACAAAGGTTGGGGCGGGACGCGGTGGCACTCTTACTGGACGCTGGGCTCGGGGTTGTCTAGCTATCACTTCCGGGGACTCAGGATCTGCAAGGACGGGTTTCTGTCTGGATTTCTCATCTGTCCCTGTCTTTTGAGTCTGATCTGTTTTCTGCGTTTGATCTGTTAATGCTAACATTATTCTGCACGGTTCTTCATAACAGCGCTTCGCCCAACGGGGCGGGCTCTCACAAATACTTAACCAGGAATCTATATAGGGGTACTGATCAGGGTGCGCTATTCGCACTTTCTGGTGAACTGACTGAATAATTCCTATAGTAAAAGTTTCCTCTCGGGGCCACATAGGATCTAGTGCAGGCCACTCCCTAGTACACAAAACTTGCAATCGTGCCGCAGTCATTTTAATCCCATAATCTCCTGAATATCCTTTATTAAAATGCTTGATCATACATTCTAACGGAGTGTGCCTAGTAGACCCCGCCCCTCCCATATCGATGTGTGCGCGCAACAACAGACAGAAGGGAAAAGGAGGGCGGACCGTGGGTAAGGGGTCCTCACGGCCCTAGAAACATATAAGGGAAACAAATAACGAGACAAGACGACGGTCGCTTCCTCCTTTTTACGACCTGGATGCGGTCGCCCGGCCAGGAAATGCGTTACTCAGGAGTCCGCCTTCGCTTGGTCCGTGCTGCCAGACCTCTCATTCACACTTCATTCACACAATCATGCTAGCAATGTATCCCAAAAACACAGCCCAATCCTGTCTTTTCTGACTAGGCTATGTTCAAATTCCAAAATCAAAAAGACGATAGTTTCGCCCTGCGCATACTCATACAGGGTTAATCGGACCGTCTTTGAGAGGTGATCAAGCTCTCTTTTCCAAGTTCCAAGTTCCAAGTTCCAAAATTCAAACAGCAGTACTGCTCTGACTTATCTGTCTAGTCATACCAAATCAAAACTATACTCACCGGATCCGGTCCTCAAAGTTCCCAAGCAAGCGCATGAGTTGGACCTCGGACTCCCCTCACTCGGGTTCGAGGTGTTAGTTCCAACCGGGCCCGGCACCCGCCGAGGTCCGGCCGACTCCCTCTGATACAAGGGACCGGTGGCGCCAGAGAGCGAGCCCACGTCGGAAGGGCGCGATCCCGGCAGGACCAAACCTGTAGAGGCGGAAAGTCGTGGTATATTGCCCTATATACCCTCTATTACCACAAAGTTCCCGGCCAACGCACCAAGAATATGTAGCAGCAGAGCGCAGACAAACCAATGATACCAGGAGTCTGTTCAGAAGGTCCAAATTATTTATTTGTGCACAAGTCTCAAGCAAAGTCAAATTAAAAATGGCTGAGCAATGGCTGTTAGTAAAACAACAACTTTTATAGACTTCTTTCCCATTCTAGACATAGGCAAACTTTTCATTGGTCCCGGTAACCCCTCGTACACCTTCTATTGGTTCCGGTACCGATATGGCTATCCAATGATGTTCCTCGACTGGGCTCCACACCTGCTTACCCCCCTTCTAGTCCCAATTACAATGGTCAGTTCACCAATTTTGATACTTCTCTCCTCCAAGGTCACTTAGCTAGCTAGAACATGTGGGAAAGCAGGGCACTGTAACTTTTCTTTCAGCAGTGTTAATTAATTCCATAGAAGCTGTACTCTCTTATCAATACCAATTAAACTTGTTTTTCTATATTTTCTAAGTTTCGATTCTGCTTAGCTATACTAAATTATACTCAGTTAAGTTTCAGTTCTATGGTAGCAGCATTTTGGGGGATGTGTAATTCCTTTGGGCCTCTCCACAGGCTTCATTTACAGGTCAAGCTATTTAGGCCTGTCTGCTTATTTCAGACACCCTGGATCATAGGCCTTCGCCTACCACAGGGCCCTTTGTGTTTACTATCTAGGTCCTTCATCCACTCTGGAACTGGCTTCCATTTGAGGAATAAAGGTTCCTTCTACAAATTTAAGGTGGGAGTGAAAATCTGGCTCCTTCGCATAACTTCTGAGTTGATTAGGTTACATAGCTCTTATCAAACCTAATTTGCTTAATTTTGACATGTGGCCATTCCCAGGTAGGGTATTTCAGCCAATCAGCATTCACGTCCGGCAATAGTTTGCGTTTGTTGGGCTGGGACTGTGAGTGAGTCTGGATGTGCGTGTAAGGTGAGCATGAGAGGCCTCTAGGGAATGTCTGAAAGGATTAAAGAAGTGTATTTATGAAGAGGGTGACTGGGATGAGAGTCTGAAGAGCGTGAGTGAATTTTTAAAATAAGTTTTGCAGAAGCTGTTTTGAGCTGATGAAGCTTGTGAGGATTTAATCCTTCACTAGAGCTCTGTTGCTCTAAAGGAAATTTATTTCAGCAAGGCTGTAATTCAGCAGCTGAAATTTGGACGTTTTCTGATTGATTTAGTTGAATTAATTGGCTGTTGTCAGAAAAGAAAATATTTTAAGGAAATTGGAGTTTTGTCTGTAGTGAAGACCTCCTAACAGCAGTGACTGTGTTTATCAGCTGTATCCTGTAAAAGGAAAAGAGAATTTGTGCTTTGTTTGTTTTTAAAAAAAAAAACCTGTAAGGCTGAGAATTACAAACAACCACCTGAGAGAGGGTGCGACTGACTTGATTCTGAGAAAAAGTTCATTACTGAAAGTCAGTGATTCAGAAATTTCATGAGAGATTTCAGTGAATGAGATTTAAAATTGTTTGGAGGTTTTTAAACTCAGACTTTCAGTGTTGAGATAGCTGACTGACTGCTGCTGTGCTAAAGATTCTAAACAGCACTTCAGAAATTTGAGAGAGAAACTGATGGGATTTTTACCTTCTGACTCTGAACTTTTAAGAGATTTACAGAGAGGAATTTAATTTTCAAAGGAAAAACGATTTTTAGAGTGAATGTGTGTGTGAGTGTTTATGGGGGCGGGATTTTAGTCAGGGCTACTAGCTTATCATTTATTTTTATGGGATTTAGATAGGTTCCTGATCCATCCTGCTACTGTACAGTGCTCAAGTGGTTACCACGGCTACTGTAAAGAAAATTGCCATCAAAAGAAAATAGGAAGGTAGATGTTCTTTTATTGATTTAAGTAAAGCTAGGTAGTAGGTTCCTTGAAGAGATCATCCGTGTACGTGATTCTGCTGGCCAGACTGAGCATCCTGAAGAAGACAGGCATGGCTGACAGGACATCGCTGATCAGAAAGTGATCTATGGGCCCTTATGGGAAAAGAAAATTGCTAAGTAGTGCTACCATCACACAAACACATATTTGAGCTTAAATACTTTTAAGTGAACATTAGAAAGAGATACTTATTCAAATACATACGAGGAAGAAAGAAAATGTTTAAAGGTTCATAATTTACAGAAAGAAAATAAAAGTTTGCAAATCTTTTAAAAGGATTTCTTGCCTGAAGTAAGTTTAATACTTGCCAGTTGCTGCTTCAATTGTTAATAGTTGCTGAAAGAAAAATATGTTGAAATTATTTCTGATGCCGAAAGAAAAAAATGTGAGTTAGAGTTAAACTGATACCTTTATGGAAGTTTGTTATTACACATCTGTAATACAAAAGTGCAATACTATCCCAATGCAGTTTAAGAATTTAAATTAGTTTTATTGAATTAATTGACTGCAGTCAGAATTTTAAGCAATATTCTATTTATCTTTTTAAATAAATATTTAGAAAATTTCATATTTTGATTCCGATGAAATATTTCATCTAACCATATTAAAGTGTGACATCATGCTAACCTTATAGAGTAGAATCTTGATTCGTTTTCTTTTTTTCTGTTGTGATAAGTGCTTAATTTTAAGCTGCATGCTGAGTCTGAACGACCTGCATTCCCCCTCTCCTTTCTCCCTTGAGACACAGATCAACTCCAGGCTGTGATTTTAGGTTTCCATCATACACAAGCACAGAGCTCAAACTTGTTGGGAGATCTTTATCTGTGTCTCGCTCTGTGAAAATCAACAAGTTGCAAGTAATTTTCCGTGCACAGAGAACAAAAGTCTGAAATTCCTTCAGAGGCGTTTTCTCAGCTTTTCACTCTCTCTCCCCCCTATAAAACACAAAAACACACAGACAAAGAGGGGAGAGAGAAAGTGAGAGGGTCTTGCATAAAGATCTTAAAAGAATTTCAGATTGGAAGCGTAACATCACAGGTCTCAATCCCACTTTTCTGCTAGAAAAACAAGCTTTTTTCTACACTGTGCATGTGCATGGTGTTCTGGTCACATGATGATCATGTTCTGTGATATCATCAAGATGACAGACAATGATGGCCACTGGTGCTACATGTGGGCACTCACGGAGGATACCATCTTGCTTACATCATCAACGTGGACATGGTTAGGGGCATTTCTATGATGTTTTTGGACGTGGCCATTGATCACTTTCTGTGACATCAAAAAGCGGTGGACAGTGGGCAAGAGGGGATGTGAATGCTGATTGAAGTTCCCCAAGTGGGTGTGGCTATCTGCCAAAATTAGGAAAGTTAGGCTTGCTGAGAACTGTGTAACCAACTGTACTCTCCTGCATTTTCTTTATGCTCCTTTTGAGTCTACCTCCTCCTCCAGCTTTGTGCGGACTGTAATTTCTTAT
This sequence comes from Ichthyophis bannanicus, assembly GCA_033557465.1. Taxonomy (NCBI): domain Eukaryota; kingdom Metazoa; phylum Chordata; class Amphibia; order Gymnophiona; family Ichthyophiidae; genus Ichthyophis; species Ichthyophis bannanicus. Next base: position 707,193,215 of record CM066031.1, read on the forward strand.
TCTTTTGCATTGTATCCTTGGATGTCTCTTGCATTGTATTTTGTTCTGCTTCTTCCAATTATATTGTATACCACCTTGATGTTTTCAGGCATTATAACAAGTACAATGATAGAGAATAAGAATAAAGACAAAATCATCTCCAGAGGAATCACTAATAAAAAAAATATTGTACAGTAAGTTGATACATCCAAAATATTGTAATGGTAGCTCCAAGAATTCAGAGACTATCTTGATTATGGCATATTGATAGGTTTTGAGATGGCATAAAGTTTCGTATATACCAGATGCTTCTATGTCTTAAAAAAGAACCTGTGGGAAATTTCTGAATGTGGTTGTGCAGTCACACATTTAATACTGCAGCCTTGGTCTGGCACATATCCTGTCACGACACTCCATTTTGCAGGCACTTACCAATGTTAATTGGTTGCTGGCTTTGTGGCACATCAAGAACTTTAATACAGTAGCTCAATGTTCAGAAGGGTTTTGCGCAAAGGGTGTGAATGTGAGAGGGTTTGTAGGATGAATTTCAAGTTATATTTATGGAGAGGACTCAGCAGAAAGTGAACTTGGTGAAGGCTATTTCTTTTATGGCCGACCCCGCTCCTACAATGATTTGAAGGGATATGCTAACCAACTGTTAGGATGGATACTGGAGCTAATTAATGTTTTGTTGATATCAGGTATTTAGCCCACTAAATTGAAGAAGTGTGAGATACTCTCAATTTTGAAGAATACTAGTGAGGGCCCTTTATCGGAAGGGAGCTTATAAGCCAATTTCTAACAGCTTTTTTGGCAAAATTGATTATATGGTTGTTCAGATTAGTTCCTACCTGGAGGACAATGGAGCTCTTGATGAGAGACAAGTAGGGTTTAGAGAGGACCGTGGACTGAAGTCCTGCCCAATGCAGTTATGGACACTGTATATTCTCATATGGATAGAATTCATTCCAATTTGTCGACTATACTGGAATTATATTCAGCATAGGGTTTGGATGATTTTGACATTTTTGGTGAGATGTGCTGGACTAGGCTTAGCTGGAAAAGTCCTTGGATAGTGAGTCATTCTTAAAAGGGTGGTCATTTCAAGCCAAGATGGGGGATGACTAGACTTCTAGGAAGCTGCTAAAGATGGAGAGTGCCATAAGGATCCTCCTTTTCGCCATTGCTGTTCACCATCTTTTTGCAACCCTTGTAACATCTGATTTGGTGCTGAAATTTTCTGCCATTGATATATTCTGATGATATTCAAATTTTGGTGCCATTAGGTATGAATCCTGATTGAGTTGTATACTACTGTATCTGATTGAATGCTTGAGTCAGATTGCCCTCTGACTGCATGTAAGAGGGTAGTGATTAAATACTGCTAAATCTGAGATGATTTCCTTTGGGGATAGTTTACTGCAGAGACCTCAAATTGGAGGGGGGTGGGGGATGTTTCACAAGAATGTGATCAGGAATCTGGGAGTTCATTTGATGGTGAGAATACATTGCAACCTGAGATTGCAAAAGTAACACAAATTGCTTTTTACAAATTGCACTTGGTTAAACAATTAAAGCCCTATCTGGATGTTGCTGCCCTACAAGTGGTTTTGCAAGCTTTGTTTGGCAGTCTCTTGGACTTTTGCTATAGCCTCTATGTGAGTCTACCAGCTAAGTTGATACGGAAGCTACAGGTTATCCAGAATATGCTGATGAGATTTTTGAGGAATATCCCCAAGAAAGAGAGAGGGGGCCCGGCCTGCACTATACCATATCCATTGATTACCTATTAGCCAATAATTTAAAGTGAATGTGCTCCCTATGACATTTACAGTTTTAAACAATCAATGACCGTCTTTTTTGTTGAAAAAGTTGAAGTAGCATAAATCCAATATTTGTTTATGTTTAGGTAAGAATAGGCTTCTAGAGGTCATGCCCTCTATTAAAAATATGAAAATGTCCATCTTTGGTGGTAGGGACATCTCTACTGTCGCCCCTAAGTTGTGGAATGTACTCTCAGTGGAGATACAGGCAGAGAAAGGATTACTGCCATTTAGGAAAATATTAAAAACATATTATATTGTAAAGCAGTGGCAGTTGCTGGCATGGTAGGTCCCTTTTGTAGAAGGCTGCAGATGTATATCACTAGTTTTTGCTATTATTTTATTGAGTTTTGATGACTGTAATTTAGTTTTTATGTTTTTGTGAGCTACTTTGAATGTGTGTACAGGAAGGTGGCATATAAATGTTTTATAAATCAACCAGTCTTTTCATATTTCTTTAGTAAAAGTATCTCATGGATTGATATCTATCTATTGGACTTTGACTCATAATCGCATGGGCCAGATGAAATTGTGAAAAACTGTGTCTCTGCTTTTGTTCCTCATTCTGAATTCATGTTCCTTCTTCTGAATGCATATCCCTTCAAATATATAACTAGAAATAAAGAATTATGTAACGCAGGCTGTTGTTGATTGATTTGGGAAATTCCTCACATGACAGAAGAGAGAAGTCATGGAAATTTGCTTTAGTGTACTACATTATGCAAAACAGCAAGACTGTAAGTAAATCAGACGGAGAATCTTATGCAGCTTTCTTATTCATGTAATAAATCTATGTGCACATGGTCAGCCTCATTTTGGAACCTTTAGGGTGTAATTTTAAAAGCCATTAATGGGCAGAAAGCAGAGAGTTATGTGCAGAAAATAGTTTCTTTTAAAATTATCTGGTTTATGTGGATAAAGTATTGTGGTAGGCTATGGCCTATATAATAGCCTGTACATGTATGAGAGGCCTGCAAGCTAGGCCTGAGTTTGTGGCTAGTTCTGCTTTCTCTGTTGTCTGTGTGCTTTTGTGAGCTTTCCCGACTGGTTGTAAGCCAGTGGGCTTTTACTCAGAGTGAATTAATGAAGTGTCTGTGTAGTGGTGGTTTTTGCAATTGAATCTTATTGATTTTCTGGTTCTACAGTGCTTCTTGCCAGCACACGTCGCAGTTTTGAAATCCAAAGGACACCATTTTGTGAACCGAAAAGACGCTCTTCTGATATCAGTGTCACTGACATTGCTGTATTTAGCACTGTTAAAGATGACTTTGTTTTCCCTTTCATCTTTCCTGCAGCAATAGCAAGATACTTCCTTTGGACTTCGTGATGGCTGCTGGAAAGAGAATCATCTGTTTATTTGCCCTGACCATCTTTTGTTTCTACTTGCCCTGTTCCTGCAGCATGAGCTTTACCGCCGTGGTTATGCATTTTGTCTTTTTGTTATTGTTTTCTTTGGTACAATCATTGTTTTCTTTGGTACAATCATTTTATCCAGAGGTGAAGTCACCAGATTGGGTCCTGATTAAGACTCTGCATCCGAAGACACTCCCGGCTCCCAAGTTCCTGGTCCATGTCGTATGTTCCTGGTGGGATATTCACTGCTGAACGCTCTCCCTGGAGGGATCGAGCCTCCGGACCGCCTTCCGCTGAAGCGGCTGTCCAATCGGGGCAGTCCCTGGCGCTTTAAAAGAACGCGCCAACAGGCGCCCCTGTGCCGGCGGGTCCGCGCCGGAGGGCCGCGCAAGAGAGCCCTTTGGCACGGCCCTTAGGCTAAGGCACTTAAGCCTACCCATCCACCGCAGAAACAAAGAAGAAACTCTCACCGCGGAATCATCAACCACACCGAGTACAGCTGAGTCCCCAAGGGTGAGCTCGCACACCTCATCCTCCTCATAGATTCTTCAAGCACAGCAAGTATACCCCTACAATCGCTATTTATCTATTTATATATTTAACAGCCTAAAACCTGAATTTTACCATACTACTCTGCTCAATCTATAAAGTTATATCAGGTGTACATGTTAACAAGTACTTGCTGTACTAAGTTACACTAAATACTATTGTTAGTAGCCCCCACAGTTTATTACTATTGTCAATAGTTTATCTCCATCATATAGTACTGTTGTCAGTAGATAGCCAGCCAGTATCTAGCATACAGTTTTACTATTGTCAGTAGTATATTTTCAATCAGCACCGTTGTCAGTTGCCAGTTGTCAGTTGCCAGTAGCCAGCAGCCAGCATTCAAATAGCTATCATTTTACTACTGTTGTCAGTAGTATACCCACAACTAGTACTGTTATAAGTCGTCAGTAACTAGCCTGTAAATAGTTACTACCCATAGCATTATTGTTGTCAGCAGTATTCTTGTAAAGCTACACTTACAAATCATTGCACTGATGTTACAAATTAGCTGAAACATTGTAACAAGCTCATACAATTGTTGCAAATAACCAGCCAAGGATACTTTGCTGTTCTAACCGTTACTTTGTACTTTGCTGTTCCAACCGATACTTTGTACTTTGCTGTTACAACCGATACTTTGCTGTTCTAACCTGATACACATACAACCCAACTCTACCACACACAAGCCCTCTCACATAGACCGCCAGAAACACTTCTCTCTCATAAAACAAAATAAAAAACATAATGGCCTACCTAAAAATAAAAACATTGCCTACCACTCTCCTTCTAATAGCTCTCCTTTTGCAACTAATATACACATATAAACCCAACAACCCCCCTTGTAATAGCATCCCCATCATCCATAACCCCAACCGCAATCTAACACGCTCTCCACTACACTATCACTCATACAACCCGCCACCAAACAACAGTACCCACAGACATCCTCCTAGAGTAATCCAGATAAACTGTAAAAACCACAACAACAAAAACTCCTCCCCTAACACGGACACCAAACTAAAATTGATCTTAATAAACATTCGTTCTGTACGGAACAAAATACCAATAGTAAATGACATAATAAGAGACAAACAACCTGACATCTTCTTCATTACTGAAACATGGCTAACACCTACAGACACAATAATGCTCGAGGCCGCGGGCCGGGTCCCGCGGCCGTCAGTAACCTGGGCCCGGGCCCGGCCTCGGCCTCCAGCTTAAGGATAGGGGGGGGGGGAAGGGGCTGAGGGAGGGGAGGAGTGCGCGGCATTTGAAATCGCTCCGTCGTGCTGTCGGAGCGATTTCATTGGCCTGCGCGAAAGGAGGGGGCGGAGCAGTGCCTGCGAGGAGCCGCGTGGCTGTCCTCTTCTCTCCGCGGCTCCTCGGTAATCGGACGTGTTCCCGCCCGCCCGCCCTCTTTCTAGGAGTTGGTTTGGGGGATGTTGCAGCTGGTTGGGGTGGGGTACAGAGCCAGCGCTCGCAGGAGCGGCGCGGGCTTGAACTGGTTTACGAGCATTGGGGGCGAAGTGCTCCTCGGGGTGGGGCGAGACAGCCCGGTTGGGGGTCTCGGCCCGGTAGCGGGGGGGGGGGGTGGGAGCCGGCCTTTGCTACTAGTATGGCGAGGCAGGCGGTGGGGTTTGGGGGGGAGGAGGATGCTCCGCCTAGCTACTAAGATGGCGGGTGGGGGGGCATCCTCCGGAAAAGGGGGGCGGGGTTGGATTATGTTCAATGGTTTGATATTCAGGCCCGTGTTGGGTCGGTTGTTACAGGTTGTAAATAAAGCTGCGACCAAAATGTTTGTACCAAATACAGTGGTTGGTGAATTTGTTGGGGGAAACGGGGGGGGGAGGGAAGGGGGGGAACCTTATGGGGTACTAAGTCGAAAGAATGGAGGCGAGGAGGGCTTCCGGGTTATCAGAGTTACTATTAAACCAACTTCACATATCACAATATGATATATTCAACTGCCACCGTGACACAAAAAGAGGAGGTGGCGCACTCATCCTCACTAAAAAAAACCTACAATACACCCTAACGAACTCAAACAATGTCGAAGGTATGGACATAATAAACATTGAAAACAGAACACTAGCATTCTCCCTAATCTACAGACCCCCATCAGCTGATCACAAAAACCTCTCCCCTATCCTGGAACTCGCATGCACAGCATCTCAGAGAAAACCCCTCATAATCCTAGGTGACCTTAACCTTCCATCTCTGAACCAATCCCAAAAAGACAACTTCATTGACTCAATGTCCCACATCGGATTTAACCAGATAGTCCATATCCCCACACATAATAAAGGAAACTCACTCGATCTCGTTTTCCTCCCTACACCCTTTAACCTACATCAACTCCATTCTTCCCCGATAGCTACAGAAGTACCATGGTCTGACCACTACTTGATAACATTCCACCTATTAGCACAAACACCATTACAGCCTGCAAACACCACATCACATCCCTCACGTTTTCCCCGCTTTGACAATGACACATTCCTCGATAAGGTATTACCTAAACTCACTACAAGCCTAACCGACATAGAACAAATTATAGAGAACTGGAACCAAACTATCCAAAAAGCAGCAACCCCTACTCAAACGATGCAGAAGATAAAGGAATCACAAAAATGGTTCACTAAAGACATCGCCCTGCTAAAAAAGCAACTACGGAAACAAGAAAAAATCTGGAGAAAAACAAAATCACACGATAACAAAACTAAATATATAAACATACTTAATAGATATAAGGATGCAATCAACAAGTCAAAAAGAGAATACTTCTCCAAACTAATAAATCTTGCTATCAATCGGCCAAGAGAACTCTTCTCAATTGTTAAAACACTAACAAAAACGCAAAACCCCGAACCGAACCAAGACACAATTAGCGTACAAACCTTAGCATCACATTTTGCTGAGAAACTAAAGGTAAAATCTTACTCTCCAACCACCACAATATCTAGACATGACAGTAATTATGAATGGACAACCTTTCACAAGGTTGAATGAAAACACATCCTAAATATCATAACAATGATTAACACCACAACCTCACCACTTGACCCATGCCCTGTATCATGGATCAAGCATACTAAGGACTTTCTTGCAGAAAATATCCAATATATAGTAAACCAATCACTCTCTCAAGGAACTATGCCCAATGCCCTAAAGCTCTCCTCGATCCGTCCAATAATAAAAAACAATAAACTAGACCCAAAAGACCCCAACTCCTACAGACCAATAGCTAGCATACCACTAATCGCCAAAATAATAGAAAAAACCATACAACTCCAATTACAAGACTACATTGATGAACACAAACTCCTTGATGCGCATCAGTTTGGCTTCCGACCCTTCCATGGAGTTGAAACTCTCCTAATAGCACTGACAGACCTACTCATCAGAGGCACCAATGACAATAGCAAAGGTTTCCTTCTCCTCTTCATAGATCTGTCTGCCGCATTCGATAGCATCAATCATAATATCCTCATTAACAGACTAGAAAATCTAAAAATAGGAGGGACAGTCCTTGAATGGTTCAAATCATACATCTCACACAGGTTAATACGGATACAATTAGGTAAAGATACATCAGAAACTTTCCCACAAAGTCAAGGCATCCCCCAAGGATCAGCCCTCTCAGCCCTCCTCTTCAATTTATACCTCCAGCCCATTACAAACATATTCAAAAAGCACAAAATTAACCATTTCATATACGCAGATGATATCATGCTTGCCACCCCCATAAACCTCAACAACCCCAAATATGATAGCCTACTCCAATGCATGAACGAGACTACCAAATGGCTTGAAGACAACCACCTAAGCATTAACCTCAAAAAAACAGAGGCAATGTTCATAACGAGGAAATCAGACACTGACTACAAATACCCCAATACAATCACAATAAGTAATACACCTATACCTGTTAAAAAGGAGGTAAAATACCTTGGAATAATCTTAGACCACTCACTCACCATGATCCCACACATAAAACATACAGTAAAAACCATATTTTATAAACTCAAGACAATACAACATCTGAGACCCCTACTCAACACAGATGACTTTAGATCTGTAGTCAACACCCTTATCACCCCCCACTTCGACTATTGTAATAGTCTCCTAAATGGACTACCATTAAAAAGCATATACCTTCTCCAAAGAGCCCAAAACATATGCGCCAAGATGATCACTAAAGCTAAGCTAACAGACCATGTGACCCCAATTCTACTAGACTTACACTGGCTCCCTATAAACAGCCGAATAAAATATAAAATCCTCCTAATTACTTTCAAAATCATTAATAACATCTCTCCCTCACAACTATCTACCCTAATACACCCCCCATCAGATACTAGATCGCGCAGACAGAATGCAACCTATTCCCTCAACATAAAAACAAATTTTAGAAAAACTAAAGCGACAACAAGTGATAGGGCCTTCTCCTTTGCTGCCCCCACCCTCTGGAATGAAATACGATTAACACTCCGCACGATAAAAGATCTTTATCAATTCAAAAAGGAACTAAAAACCTACCTCTTTACAAAACACTTTGAGATCCCCTACCAACAAAGAACCTCTCCAATACAATCACAGAAACACATCCACAGCACCCAAGACAGAACAAATGACTAACTCAAGAAACTTTACAAACCTCACACAACATGCTAAAGAACCACTCAAACTGTTGACTATTTCACTATTGTAAATAACCACTGTAACTAACTATGCTGCGCTCCATGTATATAACTTGTAAATAGTTTGAAATATAAATAGTTTGAAAAGCTCTGTTCTAGTTAATGTTCAAAATATGTTCCCTGCAAGTACACCTGTATATAGTTAAAGCATAATGTTCCTTGTAAATGTATACAGAAGTATACAATTGTTCTGTTTACTGTTCAATGTAAACCGCCCCTGATCTCTGGAAGGGGCGGTATAGAAAAGACTGTTAAATAAATAAATAAATACATATTCAGCTTGTAAAGTAGACAGACATTCTCGTTGGATGCATCTTATACAGTGGCCCCCTCACAAGATCAGAAGGTGGTTTCCTGTGTCGGTGAATCAAGAGTTTGCAACGCAGAGACTTATTAGACAACAGTGATATTGAAGAAAAGGACTTTTATGATTTAAAGTATTTTCTGAAAGAACAACAGTGACATTACAGAGAGATTATTGTATTAAGTAAATTCTAAATGAACTATTCATGTAAAATGCTTTTATTTAGCATTTATAGTAAGGCTTAGAGGGATGAGGTTAGTTTAGATTAGTATTTTCCTGATATATATGTAATGACCTTTAGGTACTTAACCTCTACTTCATAAAGTAGTTGAGAATTAGAGGGCCGGTGTAGCTATAGTATATATCTTCATCACCTTAATATGAGTATTAAGAAGAGTAGGTATATCTTTAGTAAGTTTTAGAATACTTTTTAAATGTGTTGCTATGAATGTTTCCTAATCTGGTCCTAGATGTGCTGTGGCATATTATTAATGAAGCAGTATTGTATTCAGAATCATGGGGATGTTAGAGGGAATATCCAAATATTTTTGAGACACATTTACACTTGATGACAAAAACATTTTAATTTATCAAAGTGAGCTGTTTGCCTTCCAACTGTGACAGCCACTCAGCATGGATTTCTACCAAGAGTTAGGCCTAAGACCTTTGAAGAGTTTTGTGACATATGGTCTTATACAAATACAGAACCTAGAATAATTAAAGGTATAGGTATAAAGATCCCATGTACAGGTTCCTATATGTCAGTAATTTACAATTAATGCCAGTTAAAGGGAACCAAGTGTGTAGTTTTGTCTACCCTTTGAATGCCTCTAGTTCAGACCTAGGCATACCTAACCGGAGTTAAAGTGAAATGATTTAATGAAATGGTCATGACTCAGTGGGCTTTGAATAATTGTATACAGAATATATCTTGTCCTCAGAATTTGACAATCTGGGAAGAGGGCTTAGTGGCTTTAGAAGGAGTTTATTTTGTGTGTGTGTGATACTTTTGTATATACAGAGCTTCCCAGAGGTTGGTCAGGTACTTGCTATATAGCCCTGGTGGATACCCCATGGTGAATTGAACCTTACTATATTACTTTGTTATCAATCCTGAACAAATCTTTAAGAAGAAAAAGGGATGTTTCCCCTCAGGATGAAGTCATAGTGGCTGCTCTGCTTCTTACTGAGGCAATTAGTGTGTGTCCAGTAAACAAAATGTCAGCTTATGCAGCCCAGAACCGAATGGCTTTAGACTATCTCCTAGCAAAGGAAAATGGTGTGTGCGGAGTAATAGTTGATTTTTGTTGTAGTATGATAATAATGATAATAATGGAGAGTTAGTAAAAGGCATATTAGATAAAGTTAGCAACCATACTTTTGTTTCAAGTTAGAGTTATGTAAGTTCTTTTTCAGCTCTATTTGATTCTGTTTCTTCATTTTGGAATTTATTATCCAGGCCTTTGCAAGGCATGTTAGCATCATTGTTTGGTTTGTTGGGAATTCTCATTCTAGGAGTATTAAGTCTCTGTGTACTATCAGCTTGCTGTAAGAAATCAGTGGAATCACTGACCCCTACATTGATGTTACAGATTGACCCAGAATCTAGTTTTAATGCTACTTTAATGGCAATGTCTGAGTTTCCTTACTTTAGAAATGATTCTTTACAGAATCAGAGGAGGGACTGAAAGTATGTTTGTTTGTACAGGGTGATGTACACAACCGGACTGTCTAAGAAAACCTGAGAGAGTTAATTTTGTTCAGAACTTTGCTCAGAAATAAACTTCATATATTTGCTTACTAAGTAGGTGAAGAGGTACATGTCCTGTAAATAAAGAAAAGGGCAGCTTGTACTCTAGCCTTTCTGTCTCAGGGTTATTAGATATCAAGCAGTCAGCAGTAAACAGTTATGTCTTGGAATACATGTATGTTTCCTCATACTGACCTACACTGATTAGAAGTTGACCTATGATGTGATAAATACGTAATATCTGACGTGTCATAATAAAGTGAAATTATGTTGTATCATCCAAAAGAGCCTTATAAATAAAGTGAACCATGGCTAACAGTTAGAGTAAACAAAGAGAACTTTGGTTCTATTTGTTTCTCTCCACAAAGCTTTGGTGTATTTATATATAAGAGTGTGGTATTTTATTGCTGTCTTTTAGATTACCTTCTCATTGCTCTGAATGTAGTTTTCTGTGGCTCCAAGAGCCCTGCAGGTTGCTGGCGAGGAGGGGGCTAAGAAAGCCCACACCCACCCCCACTTTTACCTGGCTACTCCCAGAGTCTAAAAAGTAACAAAGAAGGGAAGGCAACCTCCACAAACAAGAGAAGGAGCGGAGAAAGATCACAGCCACACTAGTGAAATCTGTTGTCATACTTTATTAAGGACCCAATTTGGCCTAGTTTCAGCAAACATGCTTGCATCAGGGGTCTATAAAAAGACATAACCACGAATACTAAACAAACTGAAACCATTCATATCAAAAACATTAAAACATACAGTGATCTTAAAAAAGAACAACTTGGATATAAACATATAAAAAAACAGTGTATAATCAAGAATCAAGACACATGGCATCAAAACATGGAAATGAAACATAAAAGTGGTCATATTTACTAACATATAATTCAATCAATGCTACACAAAATAATGAAGCATCAAATTATATAGCCTAAAAACAAACAACAAAAAACAGAATTAAGAGCATGCGAAGCATAAAAGAAAATGTTAAAATAATATAAAAATTAATGTTGGGGGGATATTCAAAGACATTTGCATGGTTTGCAGACCTGTAAGTAGTCAGGCAACTGCTAACCAGGCAGCAGCGATATTGAGCGGCTGCCAGGATAGTGACAAATGGCGAAAGTCAGGTGCAAGAAACCTGGCCTAACCTTCACCACAGAAGCTAATTGGGCAGTGGCTGCACATCGCTGCTGCTAGTTAGCTTTGTGGCAATCCAGGCAACCTGGATATTCAGTGTTGGAGCCTAGATATGGCCCTGGCTTTGAACATCTGTGTGTATTTTATTTTTTTTATTAGCTCACACCAGTGGGGTAAGTTACAATGAGGGCCCCCATTGTCGCGGTGGTGGCGCACCCCCCCTGTGCAGACCCCTCCTATGTGCGGTGCCCCCCCCCCCATGTGACAGTGGCAGCAGCAGCAGCAGAGTGGCAAACTTACTTTACCATGTTTGCTACGTTGCTCCGCTCTTGTAAGTTCACCATGGGGAACAGCCGCTGGACCCACGTTCCCCGTGGCGAACTTGTAAGAGTGGAGCAGCGCAGAAAACATGCTAAAGTAAGTTTACTATGCAGCTGCCGCCAATGCTGTGTGGGCTCCCTTTTTGCCTGCCCCCCCCCCCCTGCATTGCGAGGGCTGCTTTGGCAGAACTTCACCAGTGGCTCACATCTTTCAAATAGCAGTTCAAGGCGAGTTACATTCAGGTACAGTAGGTGTTTCCCTGTCCCCAGACAGCTTACAATCTAAGTTTATACCTGAGGCAGTGGAGGCTTAAAAGGCTTGCCCAAAGCCACAAGGAACATCAGTGGAATCTGAACCCTGGTCTTGCTGGTTCCAGGCTGCTGCCCTAACCTCATACACTTTCTTAATAAGTGGAATCATGCTGCATCTTTGAGGCTTAAGCGTATAGTCACCACAAACGTAACAGAATGTATCATGGCTGTTGCGACATAGATGAGACGAATCGCCATTTAGATAAGAAGCCCACATGTAAATGCTATTGTTAAGTACACAAACTGATATCAATGTCATGCATAGCATCTGTGTATGAAAGCTGCATTTATATCCTGTACTGCCAGCATCCATCCTAAGCATGCCCACGTATTCCTGAGCAGTAGCATTTGCACTGCACACTGTGAGCCTACACTGAGTGCAGGCCCAGGCATGCATGGACTAAACAAAACAGCTTACTTTCTAGGCAACATATGAGTAGCCTTAAAATTTGAGGAAGTCACAAAAACAGGTGATTGCATAAACACGGTGCATGATAGGAAAATCTCAAGATGATTTTCGTGATCAGCAACTCAAAATTCATAAGATACACCCAAAAGTGTTCAGAAAGCAAAAGTCTAGTGTAATAAGAGTTAAGCAATTCAATTACCCCTCTTGAGAGATGTGGAGCCCGATTCTGAAAGGGGCACGTCCGGGCCGTCCGAACGGCCCCGAGTAGCATGGGCCCATTAGGACCCGATTCTGTACCACAGGAGCAAAACCTTCCCATAGCATACAGAATCGAGCCCAAGGACAGCCCCGCGTGCCCTTGCATGCCTGTGAGTACATCCTTCCTGCAGGCTCCCCTGGCGCCAACCCTCTTCTTCCCCACTGCCCAACCCACGGCTGGGCAGCCAGGGCCTGGATCAAGCGGTGGGGACTTACCCACACCTGGCCCCGGAAGGGGGGTTCTGGCCCCAATCGCCCAATTTTGTGCTGCTTATTTCACCTTTGAGGAATAAGCAGCATGTTTCCCCTGACCCCGCAGGACTGCAAGGCCATGACCGGAATCGGCCCTGTACGTCCTGCGGCCTCAGCCCGCCGTTGCTCCACCCAAACCCCATCCTCTCACGTCCCCCGCCAGTTCTCCCCGTGCTGCTGCTCTAGCCATGTGGGGAGGGCCTGAGGGGGAATAGGAGCAGGATGGCTTGTGGGGCTGCACATCTGCAAGTCGCGACTCTGAATCGGGCCCATTGTGTGCACAAAATTATGTGCATGGTTCTCGGGGGAGGGGGAGGTGTTAGACATCAAAAATCAATTAGACTGTAAATTAGAATGTTGCTGGCAGAAAACTGACAGAATCAGATAGAGTTCAATGGATGATAATAAAAGAAGAATTATTTTTCTACTACAATAGCAGCAGCCCAGCGTTCCTTGAGGGGGAATAATTTTATATTGTCAGTCATCTATTCTGTGAACCTCATAGATCAGCATCGGATATTCCTTCAGTTTTCTAAGCATTCTTTAGATAAGGCTGGTTCTATATCCACAATATTAGCACTTTGGATATTGAAATACATAGATGTGATATCTGTGACATCCCTGTACAGTACTGTGCCTGAGAATGATGGGACTTTATCACCTATAGTATACCCTTTTGATCCCTGTCCATCATGACTACTAAAATCATCCTAACGGGGATTTTTAGAGCATTCCAAGCTACTAATCAGTTTGTCATTAGCTGAAGAGATTATGTTTAATTTATTGAAGAAAGTCGTGATTCACCCTTTGCTTAAAAATGCTGAACTTGATTCAAAACATTTTAGAAAGCTATAGGCCTGTCTCAAATATTCCATTTTCAGAGAAAGTAATTGAGCATGTGGTAACCATGTAATGTCAGAAATTTTAAACAAGAATGACTGCATAAATCCTCTGCAATCTCATTTTCATTCCGAAAAAGCTTTAGTGATGCTACGGATTGACCTTCACTGAGAACTTGGCTGCAATAATACCACTTTAATATATCTTTAAAATCTTACTGCTTTGTTTAATACTGTCATTAGAGCCCATTAAGAGATCTTTTTACTAAAGGATTACATTTACTGCATAATTAGCGGCAAAGCTAGTGTTCAGTAAGTGCAAAGTGCACGCACACGCAAACACATATGTTAACATATCCACTCACGCACAGACACACAAAGAAGCCACAAAGCATGCACAGACTCATGTATAAACATGCATGTACTAGCACACATGCTCATGCATTCAGACATATAGAGACATACCAGCCCACAAAGATACCAAACACACACAAACAAAACGGATAAACATACAAAACAGAGATGTACATAAACACTCAGAGAAGCACAGTCACAAAGATACATTTGTACACACATATACATAAGCAATGCAGGTTCAGATAGATGGGTGTGCACATGCATACACACACGCAGAGGCTTTGGAAAGAATACCATGAGCTATGCTCGGCATGCTTACCCCACTTGTTTAAGTGTGACACTGCCAAGATATGCCCACTCTCACTTCCTCTCACTGGGAGAAGAGCATCTTTTCTGTTTCTTTCTTATGACTGGAACTCATCACGTCCTGCTGAATTCTCTAAAAGAAAACAAAAACAGGAAGATTAAGGCAAGTGTGGTTTTTCAATTCTATTTTTCACTGCGATGACAGGAATGCGTGGCTCTACACTGGTTAATGTCTCCTACATTTCCTATTTTCATAATTTGAATTATGATTCTAAGTTCATAGCAACCAATGCGGTAAAATGTGCAAGGCGTTACACACAAGTTAATTCAGTTTTAGCGCACAATTTGTGTAGTACCACTGCAAGAACAGGTTTTGCACATGAGCTAACGGTGTGCAAAGCCTCAGGCAGACAGCAGTACGCAGCACATTTAAATTCATTTTAACTGATGACAATGAAGCAATTAGCTATGCAGCACTGATGCAAAGAGTACGCAGAAGACCGGAAGGCTGAGCGCAGTCCTGGGATTATAGCACAGGGTCTGATGAGGAGTAACGAGTAGCTCCTTGTTCTGCAGTCAGGGCCAGCGAGGAGTTTATGTCGATTTGTTCTACATACATAGGTTGAAATGTTGTTCTGTGCATAGCAATTTTTGCAATATTATTATTTATGTACAGAACATGAGTCCAACATATGCGCAGATGTTATGCGAATCTCGCTCCAAAGTCCTAAACTGTATATGGCACTTTGGCATTAGTTGCACATACAGTAACATCCACGCATGTGCTGGACTGCTGTTCTGCTCATCATAATAATATTGCAGAAATTGTTATGTGTAATATAATGTTCCAGCGTATGCGTAGAAAATGCTGAGGCAGCTGCTGCTAGCTCAGATCCGTGGGAGAGGGAGCCAGAACT
This sequence comes from Ichthyophis bannanicus, assembly GCA_033557465.1. Taxonomy (NCBI): domain Eukaryota; kingdom Metazoa; phylum Chordata; class Amphibia; order Gymnophiona; family Ichthyophiidae; genus Ichthyophis; species Ichthyophis bannanicus. The sequence goes on from CM066031.1 coordinate 707,208,780, forward strand.
CCCGCAGAGTCCACATAGCACCCAGCTTCCATCGGGAGGATGGACTGCACAAAGGCCGCAGCCACCAGCTCACCCCAAGGAGCCACCACAGCTGCAGCAACACAACGGAGACAGTCGTCACCGTAGTGCACTAGGGCCTTCACCACGTGCCTCTATAGCCTACCTGTCCATCTGCTGCTCCCACTGAGGCCTACGCAGCCGAAGAACTCACAGTATATATTACAGGTTTAAGGACCGATTAGGGAGATTCGATTTTTTCAAAATTGATTTAGCAAAAAGAACAATTAACAGAAAGAATGTGTACTTACAAATCTACTGTGCCACTATGTTTGCCTGTTGTATCTTCTGTCTAATGTTTGCCATAACTGTTTCTTTGAGGTGCAGAGTCAATAAACATAAAGGCCCTCATTCCAGAACGCAGGGGGGGGGGGGGGGATGCACGTCGCTCTGGGACATGCAGTCCCGCAATCTGCCTAGACTCTATTCCCCCACCGGCTCTCCCCATACGTCCTGTGCTTCACCCTGCAGCACAAATAGGGCCGATTCAGGCCTGGGGGGCATGCTGCTTTTACCACCTCAGAGATGGTATAAGCAGCATCTTTTCCCGGATTGGGGCAGGGGAGCCACTCCCGGGGACAGGTCTGGGTGTGGGGCGGGGTCCCAGCTACCCGATCCAGGCCACGGGAGACCAGTCGTGGGTTGGGCAGTGGGGATTTGGGGGGCCAGAGCTGCAGATGTCTGGGGCACCTGCAGGGAGAACATCCTCACAGGCAGGAGGGGGCACGCTGCAGACCAGAATCAGATCCTAATGGCCTCGTCATCAGCGGGGACGTCCAGACGGCCTGGATGTCCCCCTCCCAGAATGGGGCTCAAAATTACAAAAAAACAAATAAAAATTCAGCATTAGACTTAAAAGAAATAGGAATGGATTTGATTTTTTTTTAAATGTAAACTCCCTTTAACTCAAGGGTTGCAGACAATTACGAACAGTTCAAAGTAAAAACAATACAAAAATTACTTTGCAGAAAGAGAGAGTCTAGAATGGGTCAGTTCATGGCAGTTTGTGGAAAATTTGAGGTCAAACTTGAACAAGTTTGAGCTCAAAATAATTTTCATATTTTCAATGGATTTGCTGGCGAAATTCATTTAAATTTATCTAATCAGATTTACCGAGACTTCACCATTTTGAGGGAATCCATGTCTAATCTGGCTGCAGGAGTCATACAAGTAGAACAAATCTGATTGAAATCCAGTGCAGACTGGTGGAATCAAGAAATCCACACCTGATTTTTATTATTCTTTGTAAATTCACTAAACTGATTTGACAAACTTGCAAATTTCTTGCAGGTTTACCAAACTAGTTTTTTAAATCCAAGTCAAGAAAGTGGATACAAGAGTAAAATGAATCTTTCTAAAATGAGCCCAAGATTTTGCAGACTGGAGTAAATGAATGGTGACAACTGCTTGGCTCAGAATCGTACAAGACCCATGGCCACTACGCAAACCTAGACAGTAACCTATGGTGCCAGAATCTGAGGCACTATTCAATATTTAATATTCATTATTCAATATGTAATATCAACATCAAATCTAAGTTTATTTTCTTGCGGGATAGGTTGTTATTTAGCATGTTTAATACTAGAAGCCCCAAAGTGCGTCAATTGACACAAATGCATCTTCGAAGTTGTATACCAGCGCCACTGCTAGAACCATGTCCGTCATGTTCCATGACTTTGTTAGCAAGGTCATGGAACATGACTGACATGTTCCATGTGCATCAAAAATTAATGACAGATGCACCACCAGCGGGAAAATGAATTTATACCTAGAAGCCCCAAAGTACGTCAATTGACGCACTCAATTGTCTTGGATGCATCAATTGTCGTACTTTGGGGCTTCTAGGTATAAATTCATGTTTCCAGTAGGTGGTGCATCTCAATCACTGTTTAAAGCTTTACGCCGACATTACAAACAATAAACACACGATGATGTCATGTAATGACATCACATACTGCACGTATTTAACAAATAAGTAACTTCACGTTAATTCACATCTGCATTTCATGCTAAACACAGTTGTCATGATAATGCATCAATTGACGCACTTTGGGGTTTCTAGGTAAAATTCCTTTTGGGGCTTCTAGTGTTAAATACTTTGTGGATGGTGTTGCCGTGCCATATTGTTGAAAGAAACAGTGGCAGAAATGTTTCTCGTTTGGAGTAGCAAGGGATAGTGTTGGTTGCTTTGATTGTGGATTTTTTGAATGAACGGCGTTGGGTGTGTCGATGTCATGCCCTGTGCGGCGTTCTTTTGGGAAATTCATGGAGTGCTGCTGAAACTGTTCTGTACTTGATGCTATTATGCTTGGTATGCAAAAGTAAGTAGAATGGTAGTAATTTTGGTTGGTGTTTGTGGCTTCTTACATTCTTGACACAGTGGGAATGTGCCTGTGCGGTATCCTCTTGGGAAACCTATGGAGTGCTGCTGAAATTATTTTGCGCTTGATGCTACTGTGTTTGGTATGAGAAAGTAAATGGAGTGGCAGTAATTTCTGGTGGTGTCTGTGGTCTCTGCTTTCTACATTTTTGACACAATGGGTTTTGGATTTTAGGTAAAAAGGAAAATGTGATAAAAATATTAAAATGGTGCCTTTCATCCCACACAGCATTGTTTGAATATAAGACCCCTGAAGAAGCTGGTTTGAAATGCTAGTGATGGCGTCTAGAATGGCATTGGGTATAGATGAAGTAGCAACAGTGATGGAATGAAGCAGATAAGTTTGCTATTCTGCCTCTAATATTGATACGGTTTTGTTTTTCACCTGCGTTGAGATTTGAGATCCAAGGGAACTCTTCGAAATTGTCAAATCCATGACCAAACCCCCGCAAAATGATGGGAATTAGAGTAACATTAAACCGCAAGCCTTAGCCAACCACTTTGCAACCAAACTAAAATCCAAAAACCTTACACCCTTTTCCTCCCCTACAGAAAATCAAACTAACCTCAATAAATGGCATTCCTTTCACCTCATCAAGGAAAAACAGCTCCTTGAAACAATTGCAAGGATTAGCATCACTACTTCCTACTTAGACCCATACCCTGTTGCTTGGATAAAAACAACAAAAATGGAATTAGCACCATACCTAATAAACATAATCAACCAATCACTCTCACTTGGAATTATACCAAGAGAACTCAAGCGTTCTGCTTTCCTCCCTATACTTAAAAACAGGACCCTAAACAAAGAAGACCCTAATTCATACAGACCAATCGCCAGCATACCATTTGTATCGAAAATTATAAAAAAAAAAAAACAATTACAACTCCAAGATTACATTGACCTAAATGCACCACTTGACGAACATCAATATGGATTCCGCTCCTTTCATGGCATTGAAACATTGCTGCTCGTATTACCTGACACCCTCATCCGAGGTATGGACAATGCGAACAAGGCCTCCATACTTGTATTTATAGACATAACAGCTGCCTTTGACAATGTAGACCATAATATCCTCCTATCAAGGCTAGCTCATTTAGGATTAGCGGGGATTGCCCTCCAATGGTTCAGATCCTACTTATCTGATCGCACCCAATATGTAAAAATTGTACATGAATCATCTACACCCTTCCCTTAGGAACAAGGTATCCCACAGGGATCCACACTCTCTGCCCTCTTTTTTAACCTCTATATTCAACCAATATGCACAATTTTCAAAAAAATACAAAATTGGATATCACCTCTACGAGATGATATCTTGCTATACTCCTAGATTGATGTAAATAATCCTACATATCACAATCTCACTGAATGCATACAGGAAGCAGAAAAATGGTTAAATATAAACAACCTCAAAATTAACCTCAAGAAAACTGAAGTACTTGTCACCACCAGAAACCAAAGTCCCCCCTCCCCCCCCCCCCACCAAACAATCCACATACTCAACACCAACATCCCAGTCAAAAAAAGAGGTTACATATATGGGCATCATTTTAGACAAATCCTTTAATATGGCAGCACATATAAAACAAACAGCCGGAACCATTTTTTTCAAGTTAAGAACTGTACAATACCTCAGATCCCTCCTTGCCCTCTATGACTTCAGAACGGTAGTTCAAGCTCTAATCATGCTCCACCTGGACCACTGTAACAGCCCTCTTTATGGATTACCCAAAAAGAACATAAATAATCTCCAGATAGCTCAAAATGTCACTGCCCAAATAATAACCAATGCTCCACTTTAACTATTACGTTATGATTTTATAACGAATGGTGTGGGATACAATATCCGAGTACTCATAAACCATTTAAAATGAAAGGCATAAACAAAAAATAACTAACTCCGGAAAGGTCTCAGACTCAATAGCGCTATATTGACTTCAGTACATGAAATACTGTTGAGAGTGCTGGAAGCATCAATGACCAATCTGGAGATTATACAAATTGCTGGTAAGTTCACTAAAGTGTTATAACGACTTTCATCTAAAAAACCACACCATTGTGTCAGCAAAACGCTTATCTTAAAGAATATCATGATGTAATTTCCCCTATGCCTCCTCTGGCGCCTCTCTGAACGTTTCACTCTTTCAACAAAGTTTCCTCAGGGGGTCATTGAACACATCCACCACTAATACCGATGCTGCCCACATTTCTCTTGCAGTAATCTGTTTGTTCAAAGCAATCTTTTTTTTGAGAAGATTGCTTTGAACAAACAGATTACTGCAAGAGAAACGTGGGCAGCATCGGTATTAGTGGTGGATGTGTTCAATGACCCCCTGAGGAAACTTTGTTGAAAGAGTGAAACGTTCAGAGAGGCGCCAGAGGAGGCATAGGGGAAATTACATCATGATATTCTTTAAGATAAGCGTTTTGCTGACACAATGGTGTGGTTTTTTAGATGAAAGTCGTTATAACACTTTAGTGAACTTACCAGCAATTTGTATAATCTCCAGATTGGTCATTGATGCTTCCAGCACTCTCAACAGTATTTCATGTACTGAAGTCAATATAGCGCTATTGAGTCTGAGACCTTTCCGGAGTTAGTTATTTTTTGTTTATGCCTTTCATTTTAAATGGTTTATGAGTACTCGGATATTGTATCCCACACCATTGTTGACAAACAATAAATCCTCCAATGATATCTCCCTTATTTTAGCAATGTTGCATTGATTCCAAGTAGAACGTTGTATTCCTTTTAAAATTCCAGGCTATGCATGGTGACGGACCAGTGTATGTGCCTGGGAGGAAGCCCATCTTAGATCGTCACAGCAGTTGTTACTAATAGCTCCAATTCTTTTGCACTATGGATGTTGCAGAGCCTTTGCAATTCAAAGTCCACAATGATGGCACTCGTAGTCATTAGAGATACAGAAAATGACGTCCTATCTTGTATTTAGGAAGAATGCGAAAGCCTAGGCCTGGCTATTTAGCCAAGGAGGGTAATTTTGTTGGGGTTGGATGCAGCTAGATGGTTTTTTTTACATTTTTATATTGTAATAAATAGGTAATGGAAATCTATATCAAAACAGTCAATCAGTGAAAATAAACAATAGAGCAGCTAGAAAATGCTGATCTGTGCAGAGATTCTCTTGTAGCAGTGAAGGTAAGTCCCACAGATGTGCAAGAAAATACTACATAAACTGCTTCCTGCCTGCTCTCACACTGGTATCAGTTGTATGCACTAACCATTCCCCTAAGGAGAGAGTGGCTTGCAACAGAATGAAGACAGCTTTCCTTCTACTTGTACAGCATTTGTAAATTAGTCCACTAATAAGGAAGCAGGTGATCTAGTATTTTCTGGTACACCTGTGGGACTTACATTCACTTCTTCAAGAGAATCTGCACAGATAACAGAGCAGCTATAAAATACCTATTTTCATTGCTTGGCTGGTTTTGATATAGATTTCCATTACCTATTTATTACCTGTTTTGACCTCTCGCAATACTGCTTCATCACTGGGCAGCTATCTAAATACTAAAAAACAAACAAAAGAAGAACTTTGCCTTTCTTTCTTTCTTCTTCCTTCGAGAGAGAACGATATTGCTAATTCCTACTTAAATCTTTGGATATAAGCTTTGGAAATCTAGCTTCTATGTATTCCTTACCTGGCCTTTATTCATCAGAAATTTGGTATATCCTCAATTCAGACAAGGTCTACTGGCCTGAGACTCTTAAAATCCCACCCTCCTTATCTCTCACCCACCCACACCAGTGCTGAATTTGCCTATATAGTCTTCGTATCATACATAGCTGTCCTCAAGAGGAAAGCACACTCGCTTTCCCTTTTCCTAAACTGCTCTATAACACAATCAATATAGTCTACAATTTTTTAAAAGTTGTCAGAATTAAAAAATGACTATTAAAACCGCTGATTGACTACTGTTTCTAAGATATCTAAACTTTTCCATTTTATGCGTATATATAGCATTTTGGTAGTAGGGTTTTAATCACAAATTATTATAAACCTAGGTTTTTTCATGTGTTTATGGTTGATCATATTTCACCTGTCATCTTTGTTTAAAATTAAAAAATCAGCCAAAGGGTTATTTAAATACAATTGATTAAAAAAGTTACTATGAAACAGAAAGCAAGAGACGACTATTTTAGTATTCATTTCAGATTTTATTTAGTGTCTACTTGGCATTTCTTGGCTTGTCTCTTGTGTTCTGTAAATGGAGCATCTCTTGTCATTGTCCAGCAATAGTCTGCAAGCATTGACGGGCTCCAATCTCAGGACGAACAAAGACACACCTTCCTTTATCTTAGCTTCACTTAGTCTTGGAAATTTCCCATTGAGATACTTGAGAGCTGGTTTTGGTTTGTCCATGACCTTGACAACATTTTTCATTAGATCCAGCTTAATGTGTAAGGATGGTAACAAAATCTTCTTTGATTCAACAATTGGTAGATGCTGCACACTTTTCTTTCCAGGCTCCGATGACTGTTGGAATGGCCAATCTCTCTTGATGTAGTGGGAATCTTTCGCATGACTATCCCATTCACAGAGAAAACAGCTGTACTTTTTGTATCCAGTCTGCAGACTGAGCAACAGAACAATGACTTTCAAATCACCACTAAGCTGCCACTGATGTCGGTCATAGTTTATGCATCTCAACTACTGTTTTATATTGTCATAGGTTTTCTTCATATGGACTATGTGACCAAATGGAATCAAAGGTAAAACATCGCCATTATGCAGCAAAACAGCTTTAAGACTCATCTTCAATGAATCGATGAACAGTCTCCACTGATCTTGATGATGAATGATGTTAAGGGCTGCCGTCAGACCATCGATGATGTTGCAGGCTATAAGATCACCTTCCATGAAGAAGAATGTAACAAGATTCTTTTGACATTCACAGAACATGGAAACCCTAACATCACTTGACAGGAGATTGAAGCCCAACAGCTCTGCCTTACTCTTAGATAGTTTCAAATCGCTGACAAGGTCACTCAGCTCACCTTGTGTTATGAGGTGTGGTTCAGAGGAGGAGGATAGGAGAGAATCTCAGTCATGTGACATTGATGGTTCAGGACCAGACTTTTCATCCCCTTCCTCTTCCTAGTCTGACTCAAGTGAGAATGATTCTGGAGCATCAGAAACCAGAGGCTATACTGCATTGATGGACTACATCTTTCTCTGGCATAAGACAGGATTCTAAGTGAAAAATTCAGGTAATATGTGAATAGGCATTTAAACTAGGCAAAGAGGATGATGGATGGAAGACAACACATTCAGGATATCACCTCCAATAAAAGCATTACAATAAATTTGCAAATAGAGTCATTATGGGGGGAGGGATTTAGCCAAGATTTCAGTGGCTAGGTTTGTCTGAAGCAGTTGTATTTCTATGGGTAAAAAGCGGAAAGTGAATGTGATTTTGTTGCCCTCCCAAACCCCTGCTGTTTTGACGCCTGTTTCTTCTACTGTTGGTCCTTTGGATGCATACCTTACTCGGCTGCCAAGGTTTCTGGTTTTGGAGGAGGCAATTCCGCTTGAAGACTCTTTGGGCTCGGTAGCCCGGTCTCTGCTTTAGTCATCATCTCTCTCCTCCGATGCATGGCCGGCGCCAAACGTTGCATGCCGTCAACAGTTTCCTGATGAATGCCTGATGCCGCGACTCTTTCCGGAAGCACTGGGGTCGTTAGAGCAGCGAAAGTCAGACTCAGGAGCGAGCGGGACAGTGAGTGAGCTTGCCTCAGAACAACTTCAGCATGCTCAGGATGCGGCACATCTAGGCGGAAGCCGGTCAGAGGATTGGGCTATGGAGTTGCGAGGAGCTACTATGCCAGCAGGAACAGAGGCACTAGATGGCCAGGCTAGTGAAGTTTTATCCTTTGTGATTGAGAGGCCAGCGAACTTTATCTTGGAACCTATATGGCCAGGTATTGTGTCGCTGGGGGAAGCTATATTGCTGCAAGTATCTTCTCTTGCCTTTAAAGTTAATGAGAACTCTGCTAAGATTGAACAATTATCTAATACTGTTGAATTGGTTAAGTCTGCTGTGTTAGCAGCTTGACCTAAGTTGGCATCTTTGGAGGCCCAATCAGAACTAGTTGTTAAGAACTTTGCTTTGATGGACTCCAAGTTGGAGCATTTCGAGAACATGTCCAGAGCTAATAATTTTTGACTGATTAACTTTCCTCATGTTATTAATGTATCAGCAAGAGATATGTTTGATGACTATTTGATGAATGTCTTGGCAGTTCCACGAGAATCACTCCCTCCTGTCATGAAGATGTTTTATTTGCCTAGGTGAAGGAAAGTAGTCCCTTTGGGGGTACGGAGGCTCAACACTCTGATGTATTGGATATTACAGATAGCTTAGAATCTTCACGGGAGGAACCTGCTGTTCCTGACACATTATTGGTGACATTTGCCCTTTTATCAGACAAGGAGTGGCTTGAGGCTCTTTTTCTATAAAAGGAAATCTCTTATTTTGAGGGTTTAAAGTTAATATTTTTCCTGACCTGGCTAGAGTTACCCAACATCACCGCAGAGAATTCCTTGTGCTGTAACTTGGGGTATTGCAGCTGGGTGGGCTTTTTTTCTTCAAACATCCATGTAAATGTTTGGTGAAATACCAAGCCGTTTCTTATATTTTTAATGAGCCCTCCCAGCTGCTAGCCTTCGTGAATATGCGGTGTTTAGAGGCTTCCATTGACCCCACGCCTGTTGTGCCATGATTTAAAGTTTACTGGAGATTTACTTAACTCCCTTTCATATGACCTTTTGATGATTTGTTTCTGTTAAATTCATCTTTCCCCTCTCCTCGACTTATTGTTTGTGGGCTGGGGTGAGCGGACAGGGATTCTTTTTCTTGTGCTTTAGTTTGTAAACCTGTCTGATAGGTTTTGTTTTACTTTATTGTTCTGATCTATTCTGTACAAGGATGTTTTTGTTAACTTCTTGGTTTAGTAAGTGAAATTTCATAAATATAAAATTACAAAAAAAAAAGAATCAACATATTAACTCACACATCAATAACAAAGGGAAAGAGGACTTGGAAATAAAATACATGCAAAATACAAGCAAGCCGACCAAAAATTGCCAGAAGGCAATGAGCACAAATGCTCCAAGTCCAGGCAGCAAAGTTCCTGATCTGGAAGCTCTGATGGTGGAAATTGACTTGGATATTGTGACCATTACAGAAATGTCATCTAATGAGTCTCATGAATGGAATAGCAATAGATGGCTGTAATCTAATTAGAAACGACTGAGAGGGCAGAAAAGGAGGAGGAGTCGTCCTCTATGTCAAACTAATATAAAAACAGCTGAAATGCAGGGGACATGGAAAAAAGAAGAAGAGCTGTGGATTGTTTTGGAAAGAGGAAATGGCACTACCATCCATACTGGTGTAGTCTACAGACCTCCAACTCAAATGGAAGAAATGGATAAAGACTTGATCAATGATATTGCAAAGACGGCAATTAAGGGAGAAGTGATGATACTAGGTGATTTTAATCTACCACATGTGGATTGGAGTATTCTCTCTGCAAATCTGGCAAGAAGCAAAAAGATCATGGATGCCTTTCAAGAAGCATTGCTCAGACAAATGGTGATGGAACCCACCAGGGAAAGGTTGACACTGGATCTAGTACTCACCAATAGAAATAGTATGTCTAATCTCCAGGTGGGTGCCCACTTGAGTAACAGTGATCACCACATTGTGTGTTTTGAGGTAAAGGCCAAGGCAGAGTCCAGTCATAATAATTTCAAAGGCCTAGATTTCAAAAATGTTGACTTCAGTAAAATGGGAAAGTACCTGAAGGAGGGGCTGGCGGGGTAGGAGGAGATAAGGAAGTAGAAGAGCAGTGGGCTAAACGGAAATAGGCTATAAAAAAGGACAATGTTTATGTTTATGTTTATTTGAATTTGATATACCGCTCAGGCCGAAGCATTAGAGCGGTTTACAATAATATAATATTTGAGGAAACATGAAAGGAACGCCATTTGTAAGATAGGACAGAGTAGAGGAAAGAAACAGACAAAAGGATAGGCAAAGAAAGAGAACAGCATGTTACCATAATATATGTGTATGACAATCCAGGCCACATCTCCAATGCTCCTTTCAAGACAAACGCCACGGACCAACGCCTAATGGATCTATATAAGGAAAGTAAATAAAAATAAGAAGAAAAGGAATCCTATATGGTTCTCCAACGAATTAGCTGCACAAATAAAGGCAAAAAACCCATAGCTTTCACAAAGTTCAGAAGATCACAAAAAGAGGAACACATTAAAGAATACCAGATAAAGCTGAAAGAGGCAAAGAGAGAAACCAGGATAGCAAAAGCAAATGCAGAAGAAAAGATGGATAAAGATGTAAAGCAAGGAGACAAGAAGAGGTGGTCCGGAGGTGGAACAGCAAGACTCAAAAAGTGCCGAGGACAGATTCATGGAAAATGACATGGAAAAATGAACATGCTAAACAAATACTTCTGTTCCATATTCACAAAAGAAAATCCCGGAGAAGAACCATGCATGGTTGACATAGATACAAATGTGAATGGAGTAGATATCATACCATTCATGGAAAAAGATATTTATGAACAACTTGCAAAACTGAAAGTGCAGAAGGCCATGTGTTTGGATTGGATACATCCCGGCATACTGAGCAAGCTCAGAGAGCTTCTGACAGGACCTTTAAAAGATGTGTTTAATAGATCTTTGGAGACGGAGGAGATTCTGCGGAATTGGAGAAGGGCTGATTTGGTACTTCTTCACAAAAGTGGTAATAGGGAAGAGGTGGCAAACTATAGGTTGGTAAGCCTTATCTCAGTGGTAGGAACATAAGATCATAAGATATGCCATACTGGGTCAGACCAAGGTCCATCAAGCCCAGTATTCTGTTTCCAACAGTGGCCAATCTAAGTCATATGTACCTAGCAGTTTCCCCAAGAGACACAAGTTCCACAATGCTTGTACTGGGTCAAGCATTGATATCTTCGGTCACTTCTTAATAATGGTTTATGGACCTTTCCTCCAGGAACTTGTCCAAACCTTTTTTAAACCCAGTTACACTAACAGCCTTTACTACATCCTCCGGTAACAAATTCCAGAGTTTGATTACACGTTGAGTGAAAAAATATTTTCTTTTATTAGTCTTAAATAGTTTACCCTGTAGCTTCATTGCATGTCCCCTAGTCTTTCTATATTCTGATAAGGTAAACAATCGATCTACGTTTACCCGTTCCACTCCGTTCATTAATTTATAGACTTCTATCATATCTCCCCTCAGCCGTCTCTTTTCCAGGTTAAAGAGCCCTAACCTTTTTAGCCTTTCTTCATAGGAGTATCCTTCCATCCTCTTTATCATTTTGGTGGCTCTTCTCTGTACCTTTTCTAAAATCGCTATATCCTTTTTAAGATACGGCGACCAGAATTGCACACAATATTCAAGGTGCGGTCTCACCATGGAACGATATAGAGGCATTATAATATCTTTTGTTTTATTTTCCATTCCTTTCCTTATCATACCTAGCATTCTATTTGCTCTCTTGGCCGCCGCTGCACACTGGGCAGAGGGTTCTAACATGGTATCCACAATGACGCCTAAATCTTTTTCCTGGGTGGTGGTTCCTAATGTGGAACCTTGCATCGTGTAACCATAGTTTGGGTTGTTCTTCCCTAGGTGCATAACCTTGCACTTGTCCACATTAAATTTCATCTGCCATTTTGATGCCCAGTCTTCCAATTTATCAAGATCCTCTTGCAATTTTTCACAATCCTCTTCGGTTTTAACAACTTTAAATAGTTTTGTGTCATCTGCAAATTTGATAACCTCACTCATTATTCCACTTTCCAGGTCATTTATGAATATGTCAAAAAGCAGCGGACCCAGCACAGATCCCTGGGGTACACCACTATTCACCTTTCTCCATTGGGAAAATTGGCCATTTAGCCCTACCCTCTGCTTTCTATCTTTTAACCAGTTCCTGATCCACAATAGTACACTGCCTCCTATCCCATGACTCTTTAGTTTTGCCAAAAGTCTCTGATTAGGGACCTTGTCAAAGGCTTTCTGAAAGTCCAGATACACAATATCAACTGACTCACCTTTGTCCACCTGTTTATTCACTCCTTCAAAAAAACATAATAGATTAGTAAGACAAGATCTTCCTTGTCTAAAGCCATGTTGGCTGTCTCCCATTAGGTTGTGACTATCTACATGCTGAGTAATTTTATTCTTTATGATGGTTTCTATCATTTTTCCCAGTACTGATGTCAGGCTCACCGGTCTGTAGTTTCCCGGATCACCCCTGGAACCCTTTTTAAAAATTGGTGTTACATTGGCGATCCTCCAATCTTCAGGTATTAGAGATGATTTTAATGATAGTTCACAGATTACTGATAGCAGTTCTGCAATCTCATATTTCAGTTCTTTCAACACCCTTGGAAAAGTAGGAAAAGTAAAGGAGCCGCTATTGAAAGAATAGTATACTTTCTAGATCCAATAGCTTATATGATCCGAGGCAACATGGTTCTAGAAAATGAATTAGATTAATTTCTTTTGTTAGATGACCATAGAACTAGATCAAGGGCATGCAATGGATGAGATCTATCTAATGTAGATTTCAGGAAAGCCTTTGATACTGTTCCTTATAGGAGGCTTATGAATAAACTGAGCAGCATAGGGATGGGTCCCAAGGTGGTGAACTGGATCAGAAATTGGTTGAGTGGCACATGACAGAGTGTGGTGGTAAATAGAATTCACTCAGAAGAAAGGAAGGTGAGTAGTGAAGTGCCTCAGGGATCATTCCTGGAACTGGTACTGTTCAGTGTCTTTGTGAGTGATTTTGCCGAAGAACTGAAAAGTTTGCCTTTTTGTAGATGACACTAAGATTTACAACAGAGTGAATTCCTCAGAGGGAGTAGTCCACATGAGGAGAGATCTAGAAAAATTAGAATAGTCTAATGCATGGCAGTTAAGATTTAATGTGAAGAAGTGCAGAGTGATGCACTTGGGATGCAGAAATCCGAAGAAGTTGTATGCAATTTGGAGCAAGAGGTTGGTTTGAACAGAGCAGGAAAGGGACCTCGGCATGATAGTGTCTGAGGATCTCAAGATGGTAAAACAATATGACAAGGCAGTAGCCAAAACCAGAAAGATGCTAATTTGTGTAAAGAGAAGAATAATCAGCAGAAAGGAGGAGATATTCATTTTCCAGTACAAATCATTGGTGAGGCCTCACTTGGATTATTGTGTTCAGTTTTGGAGACCATATCTCACAAAAGATAAAAAAACTTGAAATGGTTCAGAGTAAGGAGACTAAAAAGATCTGGAGTTTGTGCTAGAAGATGTATGAGAAGAGACTTGAAGACCTAAATATGTATATCTTAGAAGAGAGGAGGGACATGAGACAGACGTTTAAATACATAAAGGGTATTAATTAACAAACAAACCTTTCTCGAAGAAGAGGAAGCTGTAGAACTATGACATGAAGCTGCAAGGAGTAAACTTAAAAGCAAAGTCAGGAAATACTTTTTCACAGAAAGGGTGCTGATGGGAGCAAATGGAGGTGGTGAGAGCAAAAACAATGACAGAATTCAAAAAGGCAAGGGGCAGACATAGAGGATCCCTATCCCTAGAACAGTGTTTTTCAACCTTTTTTGTGCAAAGGCACACTTTTTTCATGAAAAAAATCACGAAGCACACCACCATTAGAAAATGTTAAAAAAAATTTACCTCTGTGCCTATATTGACTATATATAAAGTAATTCTCTTGAATAGGAATCAAACACAAAGAAATTATTTTATAATTACTTTATTATGAAATAATAAAGTATTTTATAATTGTTCATATTTCTGTTTACTTACTCAGTGCGAAACCTGGGCCTGTTTGGCTGAACACAAAGCTGATATTCTGGCAGGAATCGAAGAAAGACACACACGTAGCTCTTCGTCAACAGCTCTCAGTCTCTCTCTGTCTTTAGTTTTTATAGCAATCAGGCTTGAAAAGCTCATCTCACACAGATATGTAGTGGAAAATGGGAGCAATGTCAAAATAGCTTTGTTTGCCAGAACGGGGAACTCCTTGGCAGTATCCAACCAAAAACTGTCCAAAGGTAGATCAGCAAATCTTAGCTTGAAACCACGATTTTGTCTCAGTTCAGTTAGTTCCTCCTGCTCCTGTAAAGTCATGTCCTTTCCACCAACTGATGCTGAGCTATAAGGGTCCCTAACCCAGTCAAGGCATTCAGTGGAGACTGAAGAGAAATAACATGACAACTTCTCCTCGAGAGTTTTTAAATGTTTAACTATTATCTCACCCAGTGCAGCAGTGTGAACACCTTGCCATTGCTTGGTGAGTGTGAACATTTCAAGATTGCCACTTTCCACGTGTTGATTCCAGAGTTGCACCTTTGAACGGAATCCATTTATTTTATCTGTACTTGTAAGCAGATTTTCATTTCGGCCTTGCATTCGTGTGTTCAGCTCATTCAGATGATGAAAAATATCTGCCAGGTATGCCAGCCTTGCACACCACTCATCACTTGTAAGCAGCTTTTCGTAATCTGACCTCTCATTTGTCAGAAACACTTTAAGTTCCTCCCGCAGCTCATACACACGAACCAAGACCTTGCCACGCGACAACCACCGGACCTCCGTATGAAACAGCAAGGTTTTATGCTTCGCTCCCATCTCCTCACACAAAGCTGCAAACATGCGACTTTTCACGGGTCGTGACTTTACAAAGTTTACCATGCGCACAACATCATCCAACACAGGAACTAGGTCTGCTGGTAAAGTCTTGGCTACGAGGGCCTCACGGTGTAAAAAACAATGCGTAACAATCACATCTGGATTTCTTTCCTTCACTCTGCTTACAAAGCCTTTGGTGCGCCCGACCATGGCTGCAGCGCCATCGGTGCAGACACTTGTGCAGTTTTCCCACTTAAGTCCTCCTTGTTCAAGGTATTCTGATGTGACCCGAAAAATTTCTTCTCCTGTTGTTTTTTCTGGCAATGCCTTGCAAAAAAAGAAGTTTTCTCTAATTGCATCACCATCCACAAAACGCACATTGGCCAAGAGTTGAGCATGTCCACTGATATCAGTAGACTCGTCAAGTTGCAATGCAAATTTCTCACTGATACGGATCTTTTCCAAAACCACACTTTCTATGTCTGCAGACATGTCATTAATACGTCTGGAAATTGTGTTGTCTGAGAGAGGGACTTTGTCTATTTCCTTAGCTGCTTCAAGTCCGAGCATCTCCTCTACAATAGCTTTGCAGGCGGGAAGTATTAATGTCTTTGCCACAGTGTGCGACTTTTTTGACTTGGCTATAAGTTCAGCAACTTGATAGCTAGCTTTAGGAGCTCTTTCATTTACCTTTGTGGTTTTTCTCATGAAAGTTGCCTGTTTCTCCGTGTTTTCACGCAGGCGAAAAAAAAGTCTGCATTCTTGTTTTGAAGCGAAGGGTGTTTCGTTTGGAGATGGCGTTTAAGTTTACTTGGGACCATAGCACTGTTAGATAGCTTTTCACCACACACCACACACAGTGGAGTTGGTTTCTTTGCATCTCCGGTGAAAGTAAATCCAAATGAAATATAGCTTTCGCTATATTGCCTTGTGCCAGAGAATTTCCTTGAGCTAACCATCTTTGCTTTCTTTTGATCCCCACTCATACTTGGGCTCTTATCTGGCTCCGAATTTTGTTCAGAATCCAGTTCTTTCCTTTTCAAAAATTTGTCCATCACTGCAGTATCTATTCCTGTCTCACTGTCACTCAGTACTTACTGCGCTTGTCTCCTCCAGATAGCCGCTGTCCGTCACACTCAGCACTCCATCCAGATCCATCAGTCAGCGCTCTTCTGCTCCTGTCTCCTCCAGATCCATCACTCAGCGCTCTTCTGTGCTGCGTCCGCGATAATCCTCCAGAGTCCAGATCCTTTGGTGCTCTTCTGCGCATCGGCGATCTACTGCGATGTCTTCTCCTGTCAGTGTAACAGTGACACCGGAGCTATTTATAGTCCGTAACATGCGCTTCGGCTCACAAATAGACCAATCATTAGAATCTAATGATTGGTCTATTTGTGAGCCGAGGCCACATGTTACGGATGAAATTGGAATTTTTCCCACGGCACACCAGACAATATCTCACGGCACACTAGTGTGCCGCGGCACAGTGGTTGAAAAACGCTGCCCTAGAAGATGGAATCAAAACAAACTTAAATAACTTTTATACTCCAATAAATAAGGGGCGGTGACCTGCATGGAGTGGCGGGTACAACCCTAAACAAAGGCATCGCGGGGGTGACCTGCATGGAGTGGTGGGTACAACCCTAAACCAAGGCATCGCAGGGGTGACCTGCATGGAGTGGTGGGTACAACCCTAAACAAAGGCATCGCGGGGGTGACCTGCATGGAATGGTGGGTACAACCCTAAACAAAGGCATCGCGAGGGTGACCTGCATGGCACGGCAGGCATCACGCTAGCCAATTTTCTGGGCAGTCTAGATGGACCATGTCGGTCTTTATTTACCATCATTTATTCAGTAGCAGAATGCCCAGATAGTGGAACACACCATCGGCCCATTGCAGTGGGAAGGTCCCTGCTCATTCAATCTGGACAATTCCCTGTATTCTCTTTGATTCACTGAAATTCAAATTCAAAGCCGAGAAACACCCAAAAAACTGGAATTCTTCCATTAATACTGTTAAAGACCATACAAATTCGCTTACATGGACTAACATGTTGTCCGCAAATGCCACTAAATGAAATTCCAGATGATCCACACGTACTCCTTTAACAGAAGAGTTCTTCCTAACTTGACAAAACAATGACTCTAGGGTCATCACAAAGAGTAGCGATGATAACAGACAACCTTGGTGAGCATCTTGCTATTACTGCATCATGGAGGCCAGAACCTTCCTCATAACCACTATATGCCTATTGTCACCAGTAACCCTCCCCAGAGGCAAAAGCATGGGGATAGGTCAGCCTGGGCGTGTCCCAACCTAGCAAGAAGGATAGTGCAGTTGGCCCTGCACTGCCTTCTGGGTATTGTAGTCCCTCTTACTAAGCAAGGAATGAGTTGTAGTCGAGTGGAGTTAGGCAAAAGACAGGATTTTATTTCCCCTTCCGGGTGGATTCATTGCAAGAAAAACAAGAACAAAAATGACCATACTTCTGGTACAAAAATGAAACGAAACAGGAACAGAAACAGCTTCTATCTTCAGCTCACATAAACAATTAGTTGAACAAAAACGTAACTGCAGCAGTCCCTTTTCTCAAAGGCAAACTCTCTTGCTTTCAGTGCTGTTTCACCAAAACTTTTAAACAGCTATTCTAGCATAGAGACGTGACATGGTCTGCTACAGACAGCGTACAATCCATTTCTTCTTCTGGGGTTTGTTCCATAAGAAATTCTATTGGCATTTCTTCACACTCACCCCCAGCTACGTATTCTTGTGGATTATTATACGTCCCTTCAAAGAGCAGTCTCTCTTCACTGCCTCGAGACTTCCCTTCCCCCGTTGCTACAGAGCAGGGTGGAAGATTACCACATATACTGGAGTTTGCTATAGGAGAGCCCCACAAAGTCTGGCAGTTACAGGGAAAACTTTTACATTCAGTTTCTCTTCTATCAGGTTTATACAGCCTACTTTCCGGCTTTCTCACACAGGAACCTCTCAGCACAGCTGGGTCAATAAGGCTTTCACAACACGGCTGCGTTCTCCTGCCTTTTACCCTTTGCTTTCTCTCTGACATATAAATGTCCTCAGGCCAGGACGTTTCTGCTTCTCTGGACCTGCAGCTTTCAACTTGGACACTTTCCTCTGATCCCTTTCTCCAACTGGTTCCCCAACCAGTCCTACGACCAAGGCTTCCTTCAGTCCTGCAGCTGGGTCTCTCATCAACTCTCCTGCTGAGACTCCTAAGTCCTCTCCTTCTTCCTGCTCCTCCTGTTCCCTTTCCTGTGCTTCTCTCCCTATCTTCAGGTGAGTAATTTTTATGTGCGTGTGTCCTAGGGCTTAACTGCACCTCGCCCTCATCCAGCTGCCTCTCATTACACCCTGAGCTCGGGGCTTGTTTGCAGTTTGGGCGTGTTCTCTCCCTTCGTGACACTCTTTGTTTACGTTGCTCATGGCAACCCTGGGCCATGTGCTTTTCTATGCTGTCAGTTTCAGACACACTTTCTTCAGCTTCACCCAGATCCATAGCTTCTGGAAGATCCACTACATTACACTATATATCATGAATCCAACCTGGGACTCATCTATCAAATACGGCAAGTACTGTGCCATCTATGAATAGTCAGCAAAGAGACAGGCTTTACATGGTTTTGGGATCACTGTAATTAAAGATGAATCAGCTGAGAATACATTTCACATAGAGAGATACTGTTTGTCCTGCAGTAAAGTATAGAAATCTCCACTGAACCCATCCAGGCCTGGAAAACCAATCCGGGAGAAGTGGGCAGCGAGTCCACACAAACCTTTATTAGTTGTCTTTAAAAATAGCAGCCAAAAACCCTACACAGGCCGTGTTTCGTATTATACTTCGTCAGGGGTTATCAAGGCATATATTTGCCTTTATAACCCCTGACGAAGTATAATACGGCCTGCGCGGCGTTTTTTGTTACGGATATGAGTCCTGATGAGTACATTGTAAATTAAACGTGGGCAGCATCCCAGGTAGGAGACCGCCTGGTCAAATGTTTTAATAATAAAAGAGTTAGTTTGTAGTAATGGAGATGATGGTTCTTAATAGTTGTTATATGTATATATTTTTGTAGAGTATTTTATCGGTCCCCTGAAGAAACTAGATTTGAAACGTCTGGCTGGTACCGGGGCTGTACGTCGGGATCATTTAATTCTGGCAAAGAGTGGGACCAGTCCTTTCAGAAGCTGAGTATTGATTATTATTTATGGTTTGACACTGTATTGGAAGGACTGAGCTTCAATTAAATTGTTACTGGAGAGGTCGCTGATGTAATACAACACACATGCGGCTATATGGTGAGAACCCTAAGCCAGCAGTGTTATTTTCTACTGAGACCTCGTGAAAGTTAATGATCCATCATTGGAAGTTTATCGTACGACACTTGTGGTTTTTTTGAGTGTAATCCTTTAATGGCATTCTGAAATGCCTGCACTATTATAGGTGCATTTGAACTTCCGCCTACTCAGGAGTAACCCTGGGTAGCTGACATTCCACCAAATATCTTGCTGCATCTTCCACCTTCCCTTCCTCCTCTATGAGCCAACCCCCTCAAACTCATGGAATGAATTTGATCCCCTTACATTAGATAACGTATCTAATGTTATAAAAGATTTAAATGCCTCAACCTCTGCCCTTGACCCTTGCCCTGTCCCTTGGATCAAATCTACCAGAAGTTCTCTCAGCCCCTACATCCTGTATATTGTACAAACCTCCCTCCAGACTGGATCTGTACCACCTCCACTTAAGTGTGCCACTATCTGTCCAATCCTAAAAGGAACAAAACTTGACCCTACTTCCCCTACCTCCTACAGACCCATCTCTAGCATCCCTTTCCTTGCAAAGATAACCGAGAAGCTAGTCCAAACCCAACTTCAGAACTATATTGATGATCACTCTCCCCTCGATTTATTCCAACATGGTTTCAAAAAGAACCATGGAGTTGAAACCCTCTTTACCTCCCTACTAGATTCCTTGTACCTGCACACCCAGAATCCTACCCAAGGATGCCTACTCATATACCTTGACTTATCCGCTGCTTTTGACTCCCTTCCTCACCATCAACTCCTAAACAGATTCCATGAAATAGGACTGAGAGGCACTAAATTGGTTCCGATCCTACTTAGATGACAGAACCCAACAGGTCTGTATTGGAAATGATACCTCCCTTCCATTTATCCTAAAACAAGGTGTCCCCCAAGGATCTAGTCTATCTGCTCTACTATTCAAGATTTTCCAAAGCTATGGCATTCAGTACCAATTATATGCGGATGACATGATGTGCTTCACCCCATTTAACCTTACTAACCCTAACTTTACTAAACTAAGTGCATGCCTAACCAGCCTAAAATCTTGGCTCTCCCAGCACAACCTCCTAATTAATCAATCCAAAACTGAGGTTCTTCAGGTATTCTCCAATGCCTCATACACCCCACCTCCAACCCTTACTATTGGCGATCTCACACTCACTATAAAAAACCAAGTGAAATATCTTGGTATTATCCTTGATCAGAACCTCTCCTTCACTGATCTAATAAAGAGAACCACCAATACAATATACGCAAAGCTACGTACCCTCCGGAACCTCAAACCTCTCTTAAGCCCTGACTCTTTTTGTACTGTCTGTCAGGCCCTCACAATCCCTTCTCTTGATTACTGTAACCATATCTATCATGGCCTTACCAAGAACACCATACAACTGCTCCAACTAGCCCAGAACACGATAGCGCGGCTTATAACCAACAACCACAGACGATCCCACATCACACCAGTCCTCTATGATCTCCACTGGCTCCCCATTCAATACAGAGTTAAATTCAAAGTGCTTACCCTTACACATAAAATCATCTCCAATGAGTCAGCTCCATGCCTCTCCCCACTCCTTCCCTTCTCCAATAACACAAGAACACGCCGCTCCATTACCAAAAACCTACTGACCATCCCAACAACTAAAAGACATTGCAAACAATCTACCAGTAACAGGACCTTCTCCCTCTATGCTCCATCCTTATGGAATACCCTTCCTCACGAGCTGCGAAACTGTTCAAACCACTCCAAGTTCTGAAAGAAGTTAAAAACTCATCTCTTCCTCGAACATTTTTCCCTACCACCTTAGTACCTAACCCTTTACATCCACCTCCCCTCCCCTGCCCTCTCAAAAATCTATCATGCAACCATGTGGTATCCCTGTATATACCTTTGTAAATAGTTGATCATTGTTCATTGTAATTAGTTCATATTGTTTACCTATGTATCCCTGTTACTTTGTTCCATGTAAACAGTTGAAACATACTGCCAAGAAATGTTCTATGTAAACCGTCTTGATTTGTAGAAAGACGGTATATAAAAATTGTTAAATAAATAAATAAATGACAGTTGCATCCAGTTATCACCCCCTGCCCATCCTTGAGCACCCACATTTGTCTCTTCTCTCTCCCATTCTTAATTAACAAGGAGAACAAGCTGCCTAGCTTGTCCCCATATCAACAGAGCTTATGCAGGTAATAGAACATGGATTTCTTTGCCGGTTCCTGCAGCACGGTATTTAGCTTGGCTTGATGTGCCAAGAGGTTCATCCACCCCCTCTCCTCTGTTGGTCATGGTGCATATCTCTTTGTGCTTTACATTCCTGCTTTTCCAGTGTGATCATCCGATAAGCCATATCCTGCCTATGTTTTTTTTTTAATGTTATCTTTATTTATATTCAAATTTTAAACAGCATGCATCAGATGCCACAGGAAAAAAGGAATAGCAGATATACACTGAAAGGAAATACTAGCAAAAGAAAGTTAAATTCTGCTGTCCCAGTTAGTCAATAAATAATGGGAGTAAATAACAAAAACTGGATATCATAAGGAAAATCTTCAAAGGAAAGAAACAAGAAATATACAGATGCGTAATAAGCCTTCAGTCATAAATTTACCACCATCAACCTACTATATGAGGGTTGAACTTGTAACAATCACCCTAGAAGCCAGAAAGCTAGATAATTGTGAATGGTCAAAGAAAATATACTTAGCCCATTGCAAACATATAACACATTTGTAGGGGTATCTCGACAACACTTTAAATCAGCAGCGATGTATCAACCATGTTCAAGCGAATGTGGTTCTCAGTGCCACCAAATTTTCTTACCTCAGTGTACTTCAAGCTATGGCTTAATGCTCACATGCATTAGCAAGAGCTCTGAAAATGGTTGGCATTCTCAAACAATTTGGATATACTGTGAATTCAGGTTTGCATGTTGATATGAATGGGACAACTGAGAATCAAATTGGCTCTTCAGTCTAATTATCTGGTCATCACCCGGAGTCACAATGGCCAGTTAAAGTCCAGTGGATCTCAGTGTGCTCTGACTGCCATAGGGATAGGAATGCTCATCCTTGGGCTTGCAATGGCAGCATGGAATCTGGTATCAGGATTCGGTAACAACCAATCTCTAGCTCACGGAAATGGTAGCAAGCCAGAATAGAGTGGAGGAACCATAGGAGGAGCTGGAGGGGGGACCGTGAAAAACAAATAATTTCCAGTGGTTTATGTTCTAATAGGGTCAGGAATTGCCTTGCTCTTGCTTGCCATATACCTAAATGCCGGGAGAAAAAAAGGAAGGGAAGACAAAGTGAGGAGAGCTCCAGGAACCCTCAGGATTCCATAGCTAGGTGTCCATATCAGGACGAGAGTCAGGAAGAAGATGACGATGCCCTACTCCTAACTACCACCAGGTCTCAAAAGAAGACATTTTCTACCTACTGTACCTGAATATAACTCTTGAACCTCTGAGAAAAGACGTGAAATAAATCCAATTTCCTTTCCCTTTTCCTTCTTCTCTTCTGTATCTCCCAAGAAAGATCAGGAAAAATTTTTGCTTTAAAGCCAAGGAATGACAAATCTTTAAACTTAAAAAAACATTTTCAACATCTACTTTCTATCAGAGTCCAACACAAATTTACCTAATATAGTTGAAAGAATGATCTGAGCCTCTCCAGACTGCTCAAGGAAATTAGTCAAATTGAGGCTATCATAAGGATGTCCCAGCTCTATAATTTCTGGAGTCACTACCTTCCTTGCCTGAGGTAAATAATAAACCTTAATAACAGAAGGTAAAGCAGCCTCAAATAGCTTCAAAACTTCTAGAAGATACTGCTTGAATATATCATATGGAGACACAGTAATTAGCCATGGGGTCATAATTAATGGGGGCATATACATTCCCTATCACAATAGGTTTTTCCTGCAACTTCCCAATCACAAAGACATATCACCCTTTAGAATCCTTCACCGCTCTCTCAACAGTGAGCTCCACATCTTTATGGACAAATATTACTACTCCTGACAATGATTTGTAAATCTCTCTCACCCACCATTGTTTTAAATTTGCACGTTCTGCATCATTTGTGTGTGTCTCTTAGGGTCTTCAATATCTTAGACAATTTTATAGGTGAGTCAATCCTCCGCACATTCTAGGAAATCAACCTAGGTCTTCCAGGTATTATTCCTCTGGCCCTGAAATTCCTTCCCTCACTGTGTTGTTCTGGTGTAGTTTATCCAAGAGGGCCCCCAGCCTAAATCCTCCCAGTTGCCTTCCAAAATCACTCCCATATCTTAGGCATCCCTATCCTAGCACATTCTGGCTAACCTTCTCCTCTTTTATCCCTCCCCTATGCCTCCTTCCTTGCTATCTGTCTCCACCTCTCTGTCATCTTTCTGATCACTTCTATGTGACAGGACCCTCTCCTGCCTCCCCCTTCATCAAAGAAAAGTCCTCAGCTCAGCTCCTATTCAATTGCCCCATCCTGATATTTCTTAAATTCCTACCCCCAACTCAATCCCACCCTAACACACTCATCACAAGTCCATGCACACACATACTTACTTTATACCTCTCATAGCCCATAAATTCCCAATTTATCATATGTCTCTAGTTAAACTTGTACAAGTCCCTTGGCTGCTTTGCCGTGCGACCTGGCACATCTTTTGCACTACAAATCATGTCCATATTTGCAATTATCAATTTCAGTTTCAGGCAAAATCAAACCTACATCCTCGCTTCCTAATTGCCCTTTCTTACAGGAAAGCAAGCAAGGAGTCCCTTTATTACCTGCCACCTACCCAACCCAACTTTCACCCTTCAATAGCTCTTGCATGCTTGCCCTCCTCTTATCTATTTCTTCCATATAATCACACCTAAATCCAAACATCCACCCACTCTACTCTTCCCAAACACCACCCTTTATTTGTTCTACTCCACTCACTCACACCATATTGTCTTCCATTATGTAAGCACAGGCCCAATGTCTTTGCTTCATATCGTTTCATGGCTCAAACATACAGTCAAATAAGGTCCAATCTTGTTTCATTTCAATTCAGCAATAGTTGGACAGTATGGGTTCTCAGAGCAAAAATCTTCCAGCAATTAATGATTCTCCCATCACAATGCTCCCTGGGCCCAATGTTGCCATGTTTGAGTCCATACTGTCATCCTCACCTACCACTTTTCATTTATGCCTTCTTTAGCCACAGTCCCAAAGTCATTATTCCCATACTCCTCCATGGCAAAAGCACACATGCCAGCCAAGGCTGGCCTGCCCTTAATTTACCCTTTATCTGACAGTATTTTCATTCCATGCAAAAGTTCCATCCTTTTTCCTAAGATCGTACTACTCCTAGCTTCTTTCCAGCATTTCCATCAAGATAAGTTCAATCAGGTTCATTATATAATCCAAAACTTCATGATGTGCGTGGGCCAAGAAAATAACAGTCATAATGTTCAAAACAGTGTAGTCCAAATTTCATGGGGATTAAAACTTTTCCTCAACATCTTGAAGATACACCATATCAGGATGCGTGCCTCAAATGTTCTGAGAATGGCAGCCAGTGTGCAGCCCTTTATGGCCTCTACCACAACACCCACATTTGCACTTGACAATAAACTGTGGCTTCTCCCAGAGTATTGAATGTGCGTGAAGTGCTGTTATGAAAGATCCACAATTGTATGAGATATTGAAGCACACTTTACAGTCAAACAACTTCAAGCATATTGGCGAGAACTCCTTTCTGTGCTGCATCAACAAATTTGAATAGCCTTGAAGTCCAATATACATTTGCTTTTATGTTCCAACTGCTCTCAGCGACATGCTGCTTTGAAGATTGCCTTTTTCATCCCAAAATCTTTGACACGCTCCTGCACTCCAAGAAAGCACAGGTTTTTCCAAGTGAGCCTGGTTCTTCCTATCATCAGTTTTTGCAGCCTAGCTCTCTACTTGGGCCTTGAGGGCCCTGAATTCTTCCACCATGTGCTACTGCTTGTCTTCAAGTATGGAGAATGGTGACGAGGGTGGGATATTAATAATGAAAAAAAAAAGGAGGACTTTGATGGACAGTAAACTGATGAAGGCAGTTTAATGATGTGAAGTGATGTGTCTGCCTAATGAATATGTAAAAGAAAAGAAAATGATGAGCACTTTATTTGATTATGTCGTCTCCAGTATCTTCAGTTCAGCAAGTCATCTAAGCCCTGACACATACTCAACAATTGGAAATCGACACTTGGAGACAGATTAGGTGCACCTTGCACCCTGATGGACTTTGGAAAACCCACACTGGCCATGTGGTACTTCCAGATGCTTTTTTTTTGCCTCATTTTGCCTCTGTATGGTCCTGGCCAGGCATGCAAAGGCAAAGAGGGATGATTTGATGCACAAATTTTCAAAATATTGGTATAATCCTAAACTTGCCAAAATTGCAGAAGATGTGCGTGCAACTTGTCAGATCTGTAAACGGTGCAAAGGGGGCTAAACATGTGATGATCAGTCAAGGGCACAAGCCAAAGACATTGGGACCCCTTCTGAATTTATAAATGTAACAAAGACATTGATGGAGTATTTCCTACCAGCAAATGAATCTCCAGTGATAGAGGAATAAGGGGTTTATCAAACTGTGAGACAGGGTTGACACCATACGAGATAGTTACTGGTAGACCACTGAAAGTTTATAAAGCAATATTTATAGGATATGATCTTAGTAAATATTGTGGCGGGCGCACCTCCACTAGGCGGTCGCCTAGTGAAGACGGGCTCCCATCTTGTATCTTTTAGCTTTAAACATGTTTTGTTGTTAAGTGCCGTCGAGCCGGAGTCGACTCATGGCGACCCTCTGGATAGCTATCCTAAATTGTGTTCGGTCTTCAGTCAGGCGGCTCATTGTTGACAGACTGGTACCCGTAGCTGCTGTTATTGTAGCGATCCATCTCATTGCTGGCCTTCCTCTTTTGCGTTGACCTTCTATCTTTCCAAGCATGATGTCTTTCTCTAATGATCTCTCTCTTCGCATGATGTGTCCGAAGTATGAAAGTCGAAGTCTTGTCATCTGAGCTTCTAAAGAAAGCTTAGGTTTGATCTCCTCTAGTACCGACTGGTTTGTTCTTCGGGCAGTCCATGGTATACACAGTATTCGCCGCCAGCACCATAATTCAAAGGCATCAATTTTCTTCCTGTCTGTCTTTTTCACTGTCCAGCTTTCACATCCATATGATGTTATGGAAAATACCATGGCTTGAACAAGTCGAATCTTTGTATGGAGAGAGACATCTCTGCTCTTGAGAATCTTATCTAGGTCTTTCATAGCCATTCTGCCAAGAGCAATGCGTCGTCTGATTTCTTGACTGCTTGTTGCTTCTTTATTGATAGTTGATCCAAGTAGGTTAAAGTTGTTCACGATTTCAATTTCTTCTCCTTCAACGATGAACCTGTTGATTATGCCAGTTGTCATGATCTTTGTCTTCTTTACATTAAGGTGCAGGCCCATTTTGAGACTATGTTCTTTGATTGTGAGAAGCAAATGTTTCAGATCATCTTCACTTTCTGCCAGTAATGTGGTATCATCAGCATAGCGAAGGTTGTTGATGAGTCTTCCACCAATCTTCACACCTCTGTTGTCTTCATACAATCCTGCTTCTCTGATGATTTGTTCTGCATATAAATTAAACAGGTAGGGGGAAAGTATGCAGCCTTGTCTTACACCTTTGCTTATTTTAAACCATTCTGTTTCTCCCTGTTCCGTTCGAACTATTGCTTCTTGATCAATGTACAGATTGCGCAAGAGAACGATCAGGTGTTCTGGTATACCCATGCTTCTTAATGTGGCCCAGAGTTTCTCATGGTTTACACAGTCAAAAGCCTTGCTATAGTCGATAAAGCACAAATAGATATCCTTTTGGTATTCTTTAGTCTTTTCAAGGATCCATCTCACATCCGCAATGATGTCTCTCGTTCCTCGCCCTTTCCTGAACCCTGCTTGCACTTCAGGTAGTTCTTGTTCTAGGTATGGCTGTAGTCTCTTTTGAATAATCTTCAGTAGAATCTTGCTGGCATGTGGGATCAGAGCGATTGTGCGATAATTTCCACAGTCAGTTGGATCACCTTTCTTTAGTATTGGTATAAACACAGATCTTTTCCAGTCAGTTGGCCATGATGTTGTCGTCCATATTTCTTGGCAGAGCCTTGTAAGTACAGTAACAGCTGCATCAGATTGCTGCAATACTTCTATGGGAATGCTATCAATGCCTGGTGCTTTGTTCTTTGATAAGGCTTTCAATGCTGCTTCAACTTCTTCTTTCATCACCAATGGTTCCTGATCATAAGGTATAGGTTGAAACGGCTGTTGGTCCACTTGATCTTTATCATATAAAAACTCTGTATATTCCTTCCACCTTTTCTTGATCTTCTCAGCATCATTCAACATAGAACCTTGAGCATCTTGTAACATTCCAATTCGAGGCTGGAACTTTTTCTTTAACTCTCGCAGCTTTAGGAAAGCCGATCTTGTTCTTCCTCTAATAGTTTCTGCTTCTATTTCCTTGCAAGTGTCATTGTAGTACTTTTCCTTGTCCTGTCTTGCTGCACGTTGGTAATCTCTGTTGAGTTCTGCGATTGTCTTTCTTTCTCCTTTGGCTTTAGCTTCTCTGCGTTCCTGGGCAATTTTCAGAGTTTCTTCCGTCATCCATTTTGGCCGTTTTTGCTTTTTCACCTTTTGTAGAGACTTCTCGCTTTCTTCCAGCACAACCTTCTTGATGTCATTCCATAACTCTTCCGGAGTTCTGTCATTTGTATCTAAAGCAGCAAATCGATTTTGCAGGCAGTCTTTAAATTCCAGTGGTATATTCTCAAGGTCATATTTTGCTGCATTCATGAGTGGTTTGCTCTTTTTCAACTTTAGCTTGAGTTTGCATACTAGTAGTTGATGATCTGTACCACAGTCAGCTCCAGGTTTTGTCTTTGTTTATGTTACATAGCTTTTCCATCGTTGACTTCCACAGATGTAGTCAATTTGATTTTTATACAATCCATTGGGTGAAGTCCATGTGTACAGTCGCCGCTTGTGTTGCTGGAAGAAGGTGTTTGAGATGAATAGATCATTGGTCTTGCAGAATTCTATCAATCTTTCTCCAGCTTCATTTCTGTTGCCAAGTCCATATTTTCCAACTACTTTGCCTTCTTCTTTGTTGCCAACTTTTGCGTTCCAGTCACCCATGACTATCAGGATATCCTGTTTGCATGTTCTGTCAATTTCAGCTTGTACTTGTTCATAGAACTCTTCAATTTCATTCTCTTCTGCAGCTGTTGTTGGGGCATATACTTGAATTATAGTTGTGTTGATAGGCAATCCTCGTAGACGAATAGAGATTAAGCGTTCGCTGACTGCATTGTATTTCATTACAGTTCTTGCAAGTTTCTTCTTTATTATAAATGCAACACCATTTCTTCTTTGTCTTTCATTTCCAGCATAGTAGACCATGTGATCATCTGATGCAAAGTGCCCGATGCCAGTCCATTTCAGTTCGCTGACACCCAACAGATCAAGTTGTACACGTTCCATTTCATTCTTGACCACCTCCAACTTCCCTTGGTTCATGCTTCGTACGTTCCATGTTCCAATGTGTAAGACATCTTTACAGCTTCTGACTCTCATTTCATGCGCAGCTACATCAGCAGTCAGACTTCCCGAGGGCTTTGATCCAACCACATCATAAATGCTGGCTTTACTCTGAAAAGTCTTCAGCTCTTCCCCAGTAGCTAGTTGAGTGCCTTCCGACCTGGGAGTCTCATCTTCCAGCACCATAGCACAATTTGTTTTGTTGTAACTATCCATTGGGTTTTCATGGCAAGATACAGAAGTAGATTGCCGGGCCTTCCTTCTGCGCAGTTTGAGTTTGGTGTTGTTGCCGTTGTCACAGAAATGTGATCCTCCGCCGTCAACACTATCCCATTCTGCTGCTGCCCAGATGGGTGGTTTGTCTTCGTCTGGCACCTCAGCTGAGACCTGTCCATCTTGGGAGACCCTGCCAGTAGTTAAACTACCGATAGTTTAGCTCTCAGCATCACTGATGCACGCAAGCCCTCACAGCACGACAAGCTGCAAACCAAGTGAGAGTTTTAAACATGTAGTTGTGTATAAAAGCAGTCCAAGTGGTTTTAAAGCAACACAGGAATTTTTATTGATTTTTAACTTGGTGCAGTTTAGTAACAGTCCTTTGTAGAAGATTCCAAACTCAGCAACAGAAAACAAGGATATTTTCTCCTAAATAAAGTTCTTTACAAACAGTGTGTTTCAGTGGTATTATTTACAAGCAAATGTCTTTACTTCTTTCATTAGGAAATTTCTCATCTCAGAAACAACAGCTTTATTTGCAGTTAAAGCACACAACGGAACTCAGTAATTCTGTCGGCTCCCTTTAGCTGCTTCAGTTTAAAACACTTCTCAGCTGGTCAGCACAGAACTCAATTGCATCATCTACTTCTCTTCAACAGACAGAGCTTTGCAAGTTTTAGACTAAGAGATTTCCTTTCTCTCTTTTCAAAGCTTTCAGCTATCATGAACCTGAGAACTGCTTCCTGAGATTCTTCCTAGTATTTTACTTCTTTCAATCAGCAGTAACACATAGAGCACATTCCATTTCAGAGCAAGTGGAATCTGGGTCATCTTCCTTATAATCCACCTCCATTTCTTCCTCTGCACTGCCTGATTGTGGACCTTGAATACGTTCAGGTACTTTAAGGTTTATGTGCTTTAACAGCTTAAACAGTTTCTCCCATTGAACTGCCTTTCTTTCTCTTGGTAAAACATTAACAGGCTTTGTTTGCTTGGCTTTATCTACAAAACCCTTCTTCCTGTTCTGCGTGCTAGCAGGTATAGCTATCTCCTCAGTATCTGAGTCAGAGTTATAAGCATTAACTCTTTCCAACTTTCCTCTCCTACCTTGGAGCTTAACTGTGGGAGTTTCACAGCTGTGACATCTGTTGGAGGTAGCGTCCTCTGAGTCAGAGCTGCTCAGGGAATCACTGCGGGATTTTCTTCCAGCTTTCCTGGGCTTTCTCAGCCTGAAGATTTGTCTTTCTTCAGAAGAAGCTGAGCCTTCCTGTTCTAGCTTTCTTACAGCCAGCCTTTTGCCCTTCTCTCTCCTAGAAGGAAAGTACTCAGCCTGTCCTCTGGCCTTTCCCCAGCTGCTGCTTCTCAAGCTGTTCCCGTGGCTTCCAACACCTCCAAGGCTTCTAACAGTTCTACCGAGTCTATCACTTTCTGCTTGCTTAACCTTAAATGCTGGGCAGTGTGCCTCCCCCTCTGGCTCCACCCACAGGTGTCCCTTATCCTTACTTAGGGTTGCCATGGAGTCTGGGTGTGGCTTCAGCCTAGCTCTGCAAGCGTGGTTTCTTTCACTGCTTTTACTTTTGCACGTGTTTAGGTGAGCCCATCCCCCTTAAAGAAGCAAAAGTTCCTTTTTCCTCTATTTCCCAGGGCTGTGCTACACTCTCCTTACCACAATATGGATGAAATTAAGTTTGTCTCATTGCAAAATCTAATATAGAATATTTAGTCTTTTCATTTAAAATTGGCCACTGCTCCTCTGGATGAGGCCTGGAGCCATGTCATCAACTGCAATCAGAGATTCCAGCAGAGGGAATTGCCTAAAATCCAGATGGAAGAGACCATCCCAAGAACTCCGAACCACACACCGCAACAATGTGTAAAGGAGTCCCTACCTGGATCCATGTGTCACATTGCAAAAGGGCCAAGATATCCACCTATGAGAATGGGAGGTTCAACTTTTAGGAGAAACCAAACTTAAACTTCAGAGAAAGGTGAAGCACACTACGAAGTCCTGAAGAACCGCTGAGAAGCAGGACCAAATTATTTGAAAACAGGAAGAGAACTATTAAGACTGATTGATTTTTGTGAATGATTTTTTGTCTTATGTATTGTTATCCTTTTATTATTGTTTCCTTGGTAAGTAACTGTAATTCCAGTATCTCAGATTTTTTCCTGCTGGACATCATGTGCCCAATTGCTCGTTTTGCCTGTGCTCCAGATCTTAGTTATTGCTGTGGCTTCTCTTTCTCCTGCTCATACTGGTTTTGGATCTATGGGTGGCCAGTGGTGTAAACATTTGGGTAAAATATCCAAGACTAGATTCATAGCAGGTGGAGGGAGAAGTAGTTGCTGAAGGTAAAGATAATACGACTGAGGTTGTTAGTCCCTCATCACTTGTTCCCAATACCCTCTACATGTAACTAATAGATTGAAATCCATGGGGCAGATATACAGTAGAAAAAGTCTTGAATATGCAGGTGAAATGAGTCCCCACTGTATGGAGTACTGATAAGAGTAACAGATCTACAAGCCATTTGATTTCAGAAATGATAATGCCAGCGGGAAAGGTAGATACCTTGTAAAAATATCACACAATTTACACAGTGACTTCTTATCCCCTCAAGCATTTACCTTAATGTTATCCACTCCATGTTAATAATAATAATTATATTGATTGGCTTAACCTTATGGAACTGTATTCTCACTTATTGTATTTCCAAATGAGCTACAAGGGCAATTCGGCCAGTGCTTACGTACAATATCCTTGCTGATCTATGGGTGGAATGAAATAAAAATTAAAGCTTTCTTTGAATCAGCAAGGAATATTGAACTTTTGAACCATCCTGTATGTGAGGAATCATGCTGAGCCAGCTGTACCCGAATTGTTTATAGCCCGGAGACCAAAGGTGTAGAGAATGACTGACCAGAATTGTTTATCAACTCGGAGAACAAACAAAGGCTGGAGAAGGATTGGTCAGAAATTACTGTTTATCAAAGGTGTACGGCGTGGATAATATTTGTAGGGAAAACCTCACGTGAGGAGTCATGCTGTCCAGCTGTGATACATTTGTTACAGCCTATAAAAAGAGCTAAAAAATCCAGAACAGGCAGAGAGATGATGTCCGCCTGGCCAGCATGTGAGGGGTCCCAGCTTTTCCTCCAGCCTTCATTGTGCCTCTTTCAGTTGACGATAAAGGGGCTGTGATGATGTCAGAGAGTTTGGTGATACATTGTTCTATTGCCCTGCAATGATGTCAGAGAGTTTCGTGATATCAACTGTTGTGTTGTCATTGTAATGTCACTAACTTATTGTTATATTACCTAGCTAATTTTCATATTAAATAGCTTATTAAATACCATGCACATGTGGCTGTTTGCTCTTGAATTTAATATCCAAGCGAGCCAATACACCTGGCTCTCTCCTTGGTCTTGAGGGCCCTGAGTTCTTCCATCATGTGCTACTGCTTGTCTTCAAGTATAGAGATCTAGGTCTCAGTTTCAATAGTCTCTTGCTGGAGAGATGACATCATCTTGCTCACTTCATCAAGATTCTCTTATAGCAATTCAAACTCATTGTCATAGCTAGGCCTTCATCTCATGGTTCCGACCCTCTGCCACATTAGAATCTGCACATCTAGTCTTCTTTTCCTTTCTGGCTCCTTCAGATATCATAAGATGAAAAATCTCAACTGCACTGCAACTAGCTGCGGGGGAACTAAGGGGCTTGGGAGCACTGAGGAACATGTCTTCTGCTTGCCACATCATGTGATTCTTACCTCCATAGCATTTTTAAAGCTCCCTTAACTCTTCCTCATTTTATTTAACAAAAAACCCCATCATTTGAAGACCTTACTCGATATTCTTTACAATCAAGTTCTATTCCTATTCTGCTGGGTCCCTGCTAGGTGCACAAAGGGGCTCCTAAGGGGCATGCCTCATTGGGTATATACCCTTGGTCACATGAGTGTGGCTATGTACTGTGGAGACCCAGATGTTGCCACTTCTGTGGCCACCACATTCCTCAGCAGAACTGAGGGTATACAAAGTAGATTCCTTCTTCCTCACACCTCCAAGTTTTCCTCTGGCCATCAGGATCAACTCATCTCCATCCACACTGAATTTCTTCTCCATTTTGATGCTCAGTCTACTAGTGTCAGAAGATTTTTTTGCACTCCTTCACAATCCTCTGTTGTTTTAATGGCTGAATAATTTTATGGGGTCAACATTCAAAAGCTCTTATCCAGATAACCATGGCGGTTATCTGTATAAGGGCACTGAGGGTGATATTCAGCGACATTATCTGGACTGTACCACTGAATATTTCTGGCACTATCCAGTTAGTGCAGGGGTGGTCTGTGGGCAGAACAAGAGTAGCTGTCAGCCTCTATCTGCCTAGGATTCATAAATTTATGACTTAAGAAGTAAGGACCTTTGTGAATGCAGCTCTTAGCATTCAATTTTTTTGCTCAGTGCTGATACCAAAATCTCACCAAGGAATGTTTAATTGCTAACTGAAGCAGTCGCTCCAGCAGCTCAGTCTGGCCTTGTACTGCAGGCTATTTATGCTTTTTAAATTTTATAGAAATCTTACAGAAGCGGCCTGAAAAATTTGTGATCACCTCTTCAGATACTAAAAATACAGTTTATTGGAGACTTCTGGATGAAGTATAAAATAAGATGAACTTGCAGTATAAAGACTGCAAGTCCTTGCTTAGAATTAAGCCTCAGGCCTCTGCTGGGCAGGCCTGGCTCTCCTTATCTTTTCTATTCTTCATTGGGATAGAGTAATTTGCTCTCTTAATTTGAACAGATTCATGCGTTAAAGTATTTAAAACTGTGGGTGTGAGAAGAGAGTGATTGTACATGAAGGCATCTGAACCAAGACTGCTTAAGTGTTACATTCAGTCCTTTAAGTACAAATTAAAGATGTTCGGAGTAATACCATCTGCTATTGAGCAGCGCTGCTGCCTGACTTTCATGAGCTAATACTTCTGCACCATGAAACAGAACCCATATGCACTATTGAGCGGAGCAAGGGCTCACTTGGCAGCTGCCGGATTTGACATTTCCTCAGTATATTTGTGATCCCAAAAGTGATGTTTGTTGTCAAGCAGAATACACAGCCATATGTACGTTATATATTGCACATATGCTGTAACACAATATGACAAGAATCACACAGCCTGCACATCAATCTCTGTTTGTGCATCCATCTGTGTTATTGCAGATGGCAGAGTTTGCCGGCCTTGAGCCCTCCGTACCTCACCCAGCAGATGCTGCAACAGTGCAGGGTTCAATAACCTCAGTAGCTCAAATGGAAAACCAACATTCAAGAAAATCATCACAACTCAAATTTTATTCAACAGCAAATGATGGAAGGGAATGTTATTTTTTCCAGAGCAAATGTTCCAAATGAAAATAAAACAGTTTTTTTTTAGAAAAGTACATACATTAAAGTTTTTCTTTCCTTCATTAAATATATATGTTTGGCAAAATAAAAAGTAAATTATCTTTGTACAAAAAAAGCAAAAAACAAAACAAAAACTCCTCTACATAAAATGTGTAATATTGTAACAGTTATAATAGTGTAAACCCGGACACCTGGCTGTTTTTATGAACCAGTGGTCCTCGTGAACAGGAGAAAAGTAGCAACTGTGGCCTTGGAAATCTACAGCCAGGTTCAGAGGCAGTTGTGATTAGGCTGAATATATTTTATAGGGAAACATATGACAATCATTGGTTTCAAAGGCTGTGTGCTTTCAGTCACCATTCTGGAGGAAATTAAGACTTTAGCAAGACAGAGAGGGCAGTTTAAGAAATAAATTAGCAGTAGAGCAATGTAGCTTAAGTAAAACCAGCCTGTTACTCATTCTCCCACAGCACTAACAAGGAAAACAATGGAATGTTACTTTAAAAAGCAGGAATTGGAAGAGGCCAAAGGTACAATTTGAATCAGCCATGAGACAGCGCTCTGTGGTTTGTTTGTTGTTTAGGTTGTATCATCAGGTCAGCGGCGGCAGCAAAAGCAGTAAGGGTGCAGTAGCTGCTCCTGTGATTAGAGCTCTTTTCCAGTTAAAGCGGCAGTAGCAGCAATGTACGTCACCTTCTCTCACAGGTATCACACTTAGGCAGTTAAACCTTCATTTAATCTCCAGCATTAAAAAGGTGGTTGGCAGAAGGGAGGGGAAAAATTGTCCAAGTGCACATCGCCACATCACTGCAGAGTTCCGTGCTGTATCCGCACCGGTAGCTAAAACAACGTGGCTACTGACTGGAAGACATTTTGACAAAAATATCCTCAGGATAGGGGTGCAGGAAGTGTGCACTTCAAATGATAATAAAAATAGCAACCACAGCAATAACGATACCACCTGGGGTTGGGTATGTGTGTGTGTGTGTGTGTGTGTAGTCACCTCTCCAGTCACACAGTATTTCCAGTTTGCACATAAGTTGCACCCGGCAGCTTCAGTTACAGTCGTAAACAAAATCGTAGTTGCTGGGTTCTTTGGGGATGGGTGGAGGGGCATCAGGGATCTGTATGTTTTCCAGGTCGAGTAGGCGTAGTTTGATCTCCATGCTGAGTAGCGTGTCTAAGTCGTTCCGTGTCAGCTCGCTCATCATATCCTTCCCTAGAAGGGCATTCAGTCCATCTGTCCAGATACAATACTGTGGGAACAGAGAATAATTATAATGGGCGATGCAAAGTTAAGTCAGGATCCCTAAAGTGGTAATCAATCAAATAGCATTTCAATGTTATTCGTAATTATAGCATTGCAAAAAACATAAGTGCAGCCGCCTCCGATGTGAATGGTCTGGGAAACAACTAGATAACTTGAGGAGGCTATGGTAAAAATCTTTAAAAAAAAAATAGCACTGTGCAATAAATTTTATTTTATTTTATTTATTTAACAGTATTTCTAAACCGCCTTATCATAATAATCAAGGTGGTATCACAGCAAACAATCTGGTAGTGTGAGTGTGTTATACATGCAGTGGGGGTGAAAATTTAGTTGGGTGCGTGTTGTGTTGTGTGCTAGATTAGTTTGAGTTATGTACAATGTGGGCTATATACAGTGGTGCTAAAAACATCTTATATACATACAGTGTTAGGCGGTGACGTGTGCTGATATACAAATAAGTAGCTAAGAAATTTTTCAGATGATAAAAAAGGATGAGTATTAATTGCATAAAGTCTTAGCAAAAGAGTTGTCAAAGTGAACATTTATGAGACATGGGAATGGAAACAAGAAATGAATAACCTTGTTGGGATCTGGCTTGGTTTCATATGCCTTAAATCTACAGTAATTCAAACAACATAAGCTTTGGTTCAGAAAATACAATCCCCTTTCACACCCACCCCAAACTCAACTATTTGCTAGTGTGAAGCTGAATACAAACTACAATGATGTACATGAGCAGGAGGAAGGCGGGCTCTAAAATGTCTACGGCATGTTAGCTCAGTACCAAGATCTAATACATGGCAATATAGAGGGATGTTTACTAAGGCTCATTAGCTGTCATCACGGCACTAAAGCGGGAAAGGAAGCACCGCGGTGACAGCTAATGCACTCAAAATGCAGCGATCGCAGACAATTTTCTGTGATAGTTGCATTTCATGAAGTTGAGTGCAGGAAGGTGGGAACGGCAGGGAAAAGGCATAACAATCAGAAGAAGCTATCGCGCAAACAACTGGTGCACAAGGCTGCCCGCATCTCCATGATGGCTACTGCAGATAATGTCCCCTTAAGAGGAGGCATTAGCTGCAGCAGATCAGTCGGGCCACTTCGCAGCCACTGCTGATTGGCAGCAGCGGTAAAACACAGTCCCCCACCCCTGCGGCCCCCTGGATCCACCTCCATTTCAAAAAGATGTGCCAGTGCCTCGGATGCAACCCCTGCCCGGATAGCTACCGACCTCTACAGGTCACTGTCTGGGTGGGTATCGGGACACTGCCCTTTACACATACATACCCAGCTAGCTAGCCGGTCCCACTTCCCATCCACCCCTTTACACAAGCATACCAGGCTAGCCAGTCAAGCAACCATTCATCCCCCTAGCCCCCACTCCCCTAACCCTCCCTAGTCCTTACAATATTCACAGTGGCTCAGTGGGCAGGAGCACTGCTCCCTGTTCCTGTCCCCTTCTCTGGCCCTAACTAAACTGGTGCTGGTCTCAGTGTGCTGCCCCCCTAGCATGAAGATGCTATCAACTTTTTCATGCTATTGGCAGGACAGCGAGATCAGCGATGCAGTGATCACGTCAGCGTGGTAACTGCTGGCCCTGCATGATATCTGCAGGGCTAGTGCTGGTCACTCCTCCTGCAGATACTGCACAGGTTTTGCAGCCATTGAATGGCGTTTTCACCTATGCTGCAGAGTAGCTGCAAAACTGCTTAACGCACCTTAGTAAACATGCCCAATAGTATAACAAAAACCTGCATATATGCAGACCTGCCAGATTGTTCAGTTCCGAAGGAGACGTTTTGGCCAGCTATAATTTAGAAACTATTCTAAAGGCATTCACACGGTTTACTGACCTGTAAACCATGTAAATACCGCTGAACGGGATATTCAATGGCACTAACATGATTAGTGCTGCTGAATATTCCCAACTAACGTCGCTATACACCCCGATACTAACCTTTTAGCATCAGGGCGTTGTCGCGGGCATTACAGAGCATGTCGTGGCTGGCAAAAGGCGCTGACCGGATAGTGGCGATATTGCACCGCTATCCGGTTAGTGACTTATGGTTTAAACCAGGCGAAGCAAAAGCTGGCCCAGTTCTACCCGCTGGAGCTAACCGGGTAGCAGTGCAATATCGCCACTACCTGATTAGCTTCTGCAGTGTCAGAGGCTGTGCGGTGACCCCAGCATTGAATATCCAGGCTTAGAGGTCGGCAGGGGCGCATAGCCATCCCAATTGAATATCAGGCCCTACATTCCAAAACAGTGCAGAATTTGTAGCCCCCTGATTCTACCCATTGAAATCACTGCTGCACGTCCCATAATGCATCAGCATAGGGTTGCCAGAAATCCAGGACAGGTCTAAAACTCCCTCCTGGAACTAAACAACTTGGCAGCTCTGTATGTGTTTTGAAAAAATGTTAAACCTGTCTATGATCTGCTCTATGGTTCTGTTGTAGTTGTCGCAGGGCACCCTCTGTGGAGGGGTAGTAGACCCGGGAGGGGCCCGGACACAAGAAAGGTGAGGGTGGAGGTTGGCCTATGCTGCAAGGGTCAAGGGTGGTTATTCCTTGTGGCTTTCTTGTAACCAACGCTCAAAGAACGAGTGCACAGAGTGGAGGGAAAGTTAAAGGCTTTATTTCCCTTTCTTGCACAAAACGGTTCAAAAGGATTGGTTATGGTAACAACTGAAGTGTCCTTACTTCAGGATAGGAAAAAAAATAAAAGCAAGCAATAAAGTAAAGGCTGTTATCTTCACAGAACATTTGTACAAAAACAATAAACTTCCTTCACTTAGTTATCTGATACATTGGGGATATATTCAACACTCCCCGAGGCACAATATGTATAATCCATTGCATTATCCGATTCTTCCCCCTCTGATCCTACTTGCATGGATTCAACCTCAGAAGCCTCTGAATCTGTAGCATCAGGGTAATCGTAATCGGGTTTCTTATATACTTGTTGCACTATGTCCCAATGCCTAGCATTTAGCTTTGGGCGTCGGTCTCCAGGAGTTTTGCAGTACAACGGTCCCTCTCTGATTAGAGGTTCAAAAGCAGATTCATAAAAAGATTTGCCACTCAAACTTCTCTTCTTAGACAAACTTCTTTCATAGTCTTGCTTACAAGAATGTTTAGGGTAACAGTAATCCTCTTCCCACTGTCTTCCCCATACTTTAGGCTTCTGAAGGTAATTATCAGTAATAAGAGTTTTACCTTTGAGGCTTCTCTTCTCTCTCTCTAGTAAGGCTTGAGGCCTACCTTGGTTTGGCTTCAGCGCAGCAGTGCTCAGGCTCTCCTGTGGTCTTTCCTTAGACTTCAGACCATAGTGATAAGGATGTTTTCTTTCCTCCAAACAAACATTTCCCACCTCTGAAAACGGACGAACCTCTTTATTCCACGGCTGCTGTGAGGACCTTCTGCCAGGTACTCCCTTGCGGTCCCAGTACTTCTCTTGGCTTTTCCTCTGTTCCTTATTCCACTCCAACTCTGGTTGAAGTTCCTGCTTGGCTTTCTGCTCAGGACTCTGCTTCTTTCTGCTCTTGCCAGTGTATTTGCCTTCCTCTTGGCCTCCTCTACACTGTCTCTGGCTGCTGCTTCTGCTTTGGTCCTTCTCCTCCTCCTTCTCCAAGTCAGACCTGCCTCTGTTCAAAAAGAAGCTGTCTGGGCTTGCGTCCCGCCCAGAGGGGCGTGGTTTCTCGGTCTCTCTCTCGACTCTCCTGCTCCCCCTAGATGGATCCTCCCAATATTGCCGGTTGTGCTTGCCTTTTTCTGGTTTTAAAACTTTTTCTCTCTCTTCAAGAGGGTCTGCTGCATCACAAGTAAGGCATTTCACCTGTCCAGCATGATTCAGCTGCAGCCTCCTGTGCTATGTTGCAGAAATTCATGTTTCAGTCTTGTATTAACAGGAGCTCACATGTATCATGGAAATGACACATTCAGACTATAAGGGGTAAGTAACAACTGGGGAGGAAAGGAGACTAATTGCAGAATAAACAGGTAGGATAATTCTCCTCCACGGCTGTACCAGTAAGGACTCCTGGGTTGCCTGGTGAGTCGTCCTATGCAATGGGATTGAAAGTGGGGGAGGAGCAGGGGAAAAATGTAAAAAGCTAAAATATATTCTGTTGCTAGTTTCAGTCATTTTTCTGGCATTAGCTACAGTTGTGGTCAACATTATTGGCACCCTTGCAGTTCAACCCCTTAATGTCCACAATCTCCTAAAAAAAGTGGCCAGTAAAATGGCTTTGGACCATATATGCACACATTTGACCATAAAAGAATCAAATAAAACAAGACCAAGGAAACTGTAGAAAATAGTACAAAAACTGGGACATTACCAGGACACAATTATTGGCATCTTTATAAACAATTCAAATCAGTTTGAACTAAAGAAGCACATTCCTACTGCAGGAAAATTAGAAGCACCTGTGATCAATTGTCAGTACTCTCATGACTTGAATCAAGCAATGAATGATGGCTCTAATGCTTAAAATGGCCACATTCACTCCCTGTTCCATTTTCACAATGATGAAGACAAGAGCCTGAAACCATCAGAAAAGCCATTATCACCAAACATCAAAGGGATACAAGGCCATCTCCAAAGACAGCTCATGGAACTATCAAGAACCTCCCAGGACATGATGGGAAGAGGAAAATTAATCCAAGAAGTCTTAAAAGGTTAGTACGAACTGTTGGAAAAACACCATGTACAACATCCAAAGCACTTAAGGCTGACTTGGAGCAATCTGGAGTGGTGGTTTCAACCCGCACATACGTCATGCACTAAACAAAGAAGGACTTCATAGGCAAAAGTACCCACAACATGTATTTGTATATAGTTTTTTGTACATAGTTTACAAGCCAGTTTTGCTATTTTGCATTAGTTCATGCTGTTAACCATTACGTTTATTGTTACAAAATGTTCGATGTAAAACTAAGCTTTTGCTTTGTGGATTGTTGTTTTATTGTGAACCGCAACTGAACTCTGGAAGTTGCGGGTTATAAATATATGTTAAATAAATAAAATAAATAAATAAATAAAATCCATGGCGAACCCCACTGCTCAAAGACAGACATAAAAAGGAACATCTGATATATGCCCAAATCCACCTTGAGAAACTACAATCATCCTGGGAAATTGTTCTCTGGACAGATAAAACAAAACTTGAGTTCTTTGGCAATGCACACCAGTGATAAATTTACAGGCGAAGAAATTAAGTTTATAACGAAAAAAACACCCCTCCTGCAGTTAAATATGGTGGAGGTTCCATAATGTTGTAGGGCTTTTTTGCTGCCTCAGGAACTGGAGGCGTGGAAGGTATTAAAGGAATCATGAAGTCAGAGGCCCACCAAGGTATTTTGCAGTGAAATGTGCTACCTAATGTCAGAAAGCTAGGTCTAGGTTGAAAGTCATGGGTCCTCCAGCAGGACAAAGACCCAAAACATACATCCTAAAGCACAAAAGAATAGTTGAAAAGGAAAAAATGAACTGTTTTAAATTGGCCAGCAATAAGTCCTGATCTCAATGCAATTGAGAACATAGAAATATGATGACAGAAAAAGACCACATGGCCTCTCTAGTCTGTCCTTCCATATCAACAACTACAACAGTCCCCTTTTTTCCTTTAGAGATCCTCTGTGCTTGTCCCATGATTTTTTGAGTTCAGTTACTATCCTCATCTCTACCACCTCCACTGGGAGACTATTGCACGGATCCACCACTCTTTCCGTAAAGAAATATTTCTGCATATCACTCCTGAATCTATCCCCCTTCACCCTCATCCCATGTCCCCTCATAGCAGAACTCGCTTTCAATTGAAAAAGGCTTGTCCCCTGAACATTTATGCCACGGAGGTATTTAAACATCTCAATCATATCACCTCTGTCCCGCCTTTCCTCTAAGGTGTACATATTAAGATCCTTAAGTCTGTCCTCATATGCTTTATAATGAAGACCACTAACCATTTTAGTAGCCACCCTCTGCACCGACTCCATCCTGTTCACATCCTTTTGAAGGTGCAGTCTCCAGAATTACACACTATACTCCAAATGAGGTCGCACCAAAGACTTATACAGAGGCACTATCACCTCCTTTTTACTGCTAGCCATTCCTCTCCGTATGCACCCAAGCATCCTTCTAGCTTTTGCCGTCGCCTTTTCTACCTGTTTAGCTACTTTGAGATCATCATGCACAACCACGCCTAGGTCCCGCTCTTCTTTAGTGGACAAAAGTACTTCATCCCCTATACTATATTGCTCCCTTGGATTGCTGCAGCCCAAATGCATGACCTTACATTTTTTAACATGAAATCCCAGTTGCCAAATTCTAGACTATTCTTCAAGCTTAGCTAGATCCCTCCTCATGTTACACTGGTCAACATTGAAATCATTACCGACTTTAAAAGGCCCTAATCTGTAGTATCTTGGTGAGATAAACAAGAATATAACATTAAAAAAAATTATTGGCTCTCGTTTTGAAGATATTGCATGTAGTTCATTTTTGACATTTCACCGTGTAAATTTATCCAGTAGGACATCAACAAAATCCCAAATAAGCATTGAATGATGTAATATTGCATCACATTGCATAATACCAGCATGCACACATCATTCAGAGTTGATTGCATCATTTTCTGATGCAATGCAATATTACTGCCAGACGGCTGCTGAAGCCATCTGACGTCAGCAGTGTACTATACTGTACTATAGTCGGAAAGGTTGAGCATTTAAAATATTTCAGACTGTGTGCGAGACAGTTTAAGCTACTGTTACATGTAACTTTTATTAATCATATAATTTTAGCCATTTAGGTACAATACAGAACAGTAATGCCGCAAAAGTGCGTTAATACCATTGACAATTTCTGCTACATTTGTGGGGAAGTGACATTTGCCAACCAGAAGAAAAGTATCACTTCTCAACTGAAGAAGGCATATCATCTTTACTTCGGATGCAAGATTGGTGACCAAGACAAGCCTTGGGCCCCGCATATATGCTGCGCTACATGTACAACACAGCTTTCATAGTGGTTGAATTGCAAAAGACCATCAATGCTGTTTGCAGTCCCCATGGTGTGGAGAGAGCCAAGCAACCACATAAATGACTGTTACTTCTGCTTGGTTCCTCCTCTTTCCAGCAGAATAACGAAGCAAAAGAAGTCGAGCATAGTCTACCCAAACATTCCGTCTGCATTGAGACCAGTTCCACATGGTGAGGGACTTCCTATTCCAGAACCTCCATCAGAATATTCTCTTGATTCATCTGATGAGGACAAGGTGAGCCAATCTGTTCTTCTCCTGGTCCGTCAGCATGCAGTGACACAGATTTTCACTGGGATGCATATCAACTCCACTCAGAATAACACAGGAAGAACTAAATGACCTGGTTCGTGATTTGGACTTATCCAAGAACAAGGCAGAATTGCTAGGATGAAGACTCCAACAATGGAATCTTCTAGAAGAAGATGTCAACATTACTTCATATCGAAAGCGCCACCAGCAGTTGGAGCCTTTCTTCAGAAAGGAAAGTAATCTGGTATTCTGTTCTGATACTGAAAGCCTCATGAATGCCTTAAAAATCACTCATGACCCACAAGACTGGAGACTATTTATAGACTCTTCGAAACTGAGTCTGAAGGCTGTGCTTGAACAATGGAAACCGTCTTCCATCTATTCCAGTAGCGCATGCCATCCACATGAAAGATGGGAAAAACACTCCACATTAACTTGCATCAATATTGCAGAATACCGGTGATAATTCTTAAACTATGCTGTTCCCATATGTAGTCTCAGACTTTTATCGCGCTGGTAACCACCACTAGAGTGGGAAAACAAATAGCGCTTCAATTGCATCAATGACTACTGGGAGAAACTTTTTTTATGTGTAGCAACTTTTCTGTTGAATATATATCACCGATATTCCCCCACCGTGGTATCTTAAACGCTATTGTACAATTTCAATAATTTCAAAACTCTCTTATCTCTATCCTCATGGTTTTAGTGGTTCGCTGAAAATTCTCTTAGAGTTTCTCAAATGTCTCATGGTTGATTTCAAATTCTTTTGGCTTTTCTCAAAGTTCTCATAGTTGATCTCTACGCCTCCTACGGCACCTCTTTGAGCGTTTCACTCCTTAATGGAGTTTCATCAGGAGGATCTAAAATTGAGAAAAAAAATAGGATAGACAATAGCTCTAACCCTCTTACGAAACTTTGATTCTTGGCTGAAAATACTTATACTATTCTATTTAACCCCTATTGTAGAATTCTACTCACTGCTGACTGCTGCCCGCGTCTCTCAATGTCTCCAGGTGATTCAAAAAAACGCCGCGCGTGCGGTCTTACTGTATTTCCGCCTTTTATACTCATTCATCCCTACACTGCTCTATCTGCAAGATTGCCACTCTACCGAGGCATTTAAACCGAAAGGTTTTACCGTGTTTACTGTGAATATCCATCTTTGTTCATAGAAAAGCAATGTTTCATCCAAGGTTTTCCCTTTCTTAGGTATATAAACCCGGTCTATACAAAAACATCGTAAGCGGTTAAAGTCATGATTTAGTTCTTGGCAATGTTGGACTAAGGGTGCTGTCATGATTTTACAATGCAGGCGACTCTTGTGCTCCTGCATTCTGACCCTAAAAGAACGACTAGTTTTACCTATATAAAGTTGGTTGCATGGACATCTAATAGCGTATACTACCGAAGTAGTGCTACAAGACGTTGCATGTTTGAGAATATAGGTCTTGCCTAGATATTGAAATTCTGTTGTATCTTCTGTGATACTGCAGATTGTACACTCGCCACATGATCTATGGCCTTGCCTTTCAGATAGGCTTTCTGCTATGGTGTTTGGACGTAAAACCGTCGGGCTCAGCTGCTCTTTCAGGTTATTATTACGTTGCCACACACACACCGCACTTTTCTCTCTGCCAGACCTGGAGCCATTCGCACTAT
The DNA here is from genome assembly GCA_033557465.1 of Ichthyophis bannanicus. NCBI lineage: Eukaryota > Metazoa > Chordata > Amphibia > Gymnophiona > Ichthyophiidae > Ichthyophis > Ichthyophis bannanicus. Next base: position 707,253,736 of record CM066031.1, read on the forward strand.
ATCCAAATGTTTCAAAACTATTCGTTGAATTTTATAGTTGAGAGGTGAAAACTTTGTTATTAAATTAACACTGTCCTCTGTCTCATCAGGACCTCTGTGATGCATAGAATCTAACAGCCAGGTGCGATCATTGCTCAATGCGCGTTTATAAGCTCTCCTAGTAATGTGTTCAGGGTATCCTCTGTCTGAGAAATCTTTTAACAATTGCCTCGATTTTTTCTTAAATTCTGATGTATCAGAGCAGTTTCGACGAAATCTGAGGAATTGGGAGAACGGGAGACTATTTTTTAACCAAACTGGATGACCGCTGGTATAATGTAAAAAGGTGTTTCGGGCTGTTGGTTTTTTATAAATGGTGGTGATCCACCCTCCTGGTCCTCTCTTCACTTCTAGATCCAGAAAAACTATGGTGTTAGAATCTACAGTATGTGTGAACTGGATTGCTTCATTACAACTATTCAGCCATATTGTGAACTCATATGCTATTTCCTGAGATCCTTTCCATAGCAAAAAAATGTCATCTATAAATCTGGTCCACATCTTTACATGATGGAAAAATTGAGAAACGTCCAGCCAACGAGCTTCAAAATCTCCCATGAAAAGATTAGCTATCGAGGGGGCACACGAGGCCCCCATGGCTATTCCTGAATTCTGTTGATAAATAGTGTTTTCAAACTGGAAGAAATTGTAAGCTATGGTAAGTTGTGATAATTCGAAAAGAAATGATATCAGAGCTTCCGAAAGATCTCCTCTATTCCTTAACTGTTTTTCCACTGTAGAAACTGCTTCTATTTGGGGTATGCTTGAGCTTTTTCTCATGCAGCTCCAACAATCTGGAATTCCCTCCCAGATGATCTAAGATTGCTAACCGAGATCATCGACTTCCGCAAAAAAGTGAAAACCTATCTCTTTTCTAAGCATTACAACAACTCAGATCATCCCTCAATAGACATAGATAATGGCTAACCAGTTTTTATCTAACAAATCCCAAATGACCCACACATACAATTCTTCATAGCTGATACTGTACTTTGAATAACGCTTAAGCCCCACATAATGTGTATTTGTACATAATGTATATAGTTTACACTATTCTATACTGTTCTGTATTAACACTAGTTGTTTATCTTATTGTTATTTGGTCATATGATGTTTTATGTAAAACAAACTCCGATTTGTTAACTGTTGTTTATTGTGAACCGCAACTGAACTATGGAAGATGCGGTATATAAATCATTGTTAAATAAATAAATAAATATATATAATTCTGTGATGTCCAATGTGATCAATAATATCTCAGGGTCCAATGCCCATCGAGCCTGCTGGTCCAATTTTTCAAGAAATGCATCACAGAGGTCCTGATGAGACATAGGACAGTGTTAATTTAATAACAAAGTTTTCACCTCTCAGCTATAAAATTCAACGAATAGTTTTGAAACATTTGGATATAGTGCGAATGGCTCCAGGTCTGGCAGAGAGAAAAGTGCGGTGCGTGTGGCAACGTAATAATAACCTGAAAGAGCAGCTGAGCCCGACGGTTTTACGTCCAAACACCATAGCAGAAAGCCTATCTGAAAGGCAAGGCCATAAATGATATCAGAGCTTCCAAAAGATCTCCTCTATTCCTTAACTGTTTTTCCACTGTAGAAACTGCTTCTATTTGGGGTATGCTTGTATATAACGCTGTGATGTCCAATGCGATCAATAATATCTCAGGGTCCAATGCCCATCGAGCCTGCTGGTCCAATTTTTCAAGAAATGCATCACAGAGGTCCTGATGAGACAGAGGACAGTGTTAATTTAATAACAAAGTTTTCACCTCTCAACTATAAAATTCAACGAATAGTTTTGAAACATTTGGATATAGTGCGAATGGCTCCAGGTCTGGCAGAGAGAAAAGTGCGGTGTGTGTGGCAACGTAATAATAACCTGAAAGAACAGCTGAGCCCGACGGTTTTACGTCCAAACACCATAGCAGAAAGCCTATCTGAAAGGCAAGGCCATAGATCGTGTGGCGAGTGTACAATCTGCAGTATCACAGAAGATACAACAGAATTTCAATATCTAGGCAAGACCTATATTCTCAAACATGCAACGTCTTGTAGCACTACTTCGGTAGTATACGCTATTAGATGCCCATGCAACCAACTTTATATAGGTAAAACTAGTCGTTCTTTTAGGGTCAGAATGCAGGAGCACAAGAGTCGCCTGCATTGTAAAATCATGACAGCACCCTTAGTAAAACATTGCCAAGAACTAAATCATGACTTTAACCACTTACGATGTTTTTGTATAGACCGGGTTTATATACCTAAGAAAGGGAAAACCTTGGATGAAACATTGCTTTTCTATGAACAAAGATGGATATTCACAGTAAACACGGTAAAACCTTTCGGTTTAAATGCCTCAGTAGAGTGGCAAGCTTGCAGATAGAGCAGTGTAGGGATGAATGAGTATAAAAGGCGGAGACACAGTAAGACTGCATGCGCGGCGTTTTTTTGAATCACCTGAAGACATTGAGAGACGCGGGCAGCAGTCAGCAGTGAGTAGAATTCTACAATAGGGGTTAAATAGAATAGTATAATTATTTTCAGCCAAAAATCAAAGTTTCGTAAGAGGGTTAGAGCTATTGCCTATCCTATTTTTTTTCTCAATTTTAGATCCTCCTGATGAAACTCCATTAAGGAGTGAAACGCTCAAAGAGGAGGAGGCGTAGAGATCAACTATGAGAACTTTGAGAAAAGCCAAAAGAATTTGAAATCAACCATGAGACATTTGAGAAACGCTAAGAGAATTTTCAGCGAACCACTAAGACCATGAGGATAGAGATAAAGAGTTTTGAAATTATTAAAATTGTACAATAGCGTTTAAGATACCACGGTGGGGGAATATCGGTGATATATATTCAACAGAAAAGTTGCTACACATAAAAAAAGTTTCTCCCAGTAGTCATTGATGCAATTGAAGCGCTATTTGTTTTCCCACTCTAGTGGTGGTTACCAGCGCGATAAAAGTCTGAGACTACATATGGGAACAGCATAGTTTAAGAATTATCACCGGTATTCTGCAATATTGATGCAAGTTAATGTGGAGTGTTTTTCCCATATTTTAATAATAGTTTTATACTCCGAGTAGACCAATTGAAGTTTTGTAGTAATCCACATGAACGAGACATACGATAACTTAAAGCATCTACTGACTTCCAATAACTATAACAAATACAGCTGGCACCTCTGTGGTGACTTGAAGGTAGTTGCCCTTTTAATGGGACTGCAGCAGGGATATATAAAATACATGTGTTTCTTATGTGAGTGGGATAGCCGAGCAAGGGATTGGCACTACTTGCGGAAGGAATGGAATCGCAGACAAAATGTAACAGTTGGAGAGAAGAATATCCAGCACCCAACTCTGGTTGAGGCTCACAAAATCCTGCTACCACCCCTTCACATCAAACTAGGTTTGATGAAAAACTTTGTGAAAGCCATGGACCGTACTTCGCCAGCTTTCCGATACCTGCATGAAAAACTTCCCTCGACTCAGTGAAGCAAAGATTAAAGAGGGAGTTTTTGTGGGTTCTCAGATTCGAGAGCTCTTCAAAGATGACCGGTTCAACAACTTGCTGCAGGGTGATGCGAAACAAGCATGGAATGCTTTTCGCCTAGTGTCAACAAACTTTCTCAGGAATGTTAGGACAGAAAACTACAAGGAACTAGTAGAAGACATGCTGAAGCAGTATCAGAAACTTGGCTGCAATATGTCTCTAAAGATCCATTTCCTTGATTCCCATCTCGATTTCTTTCCTGACAACTGTGGTATGGTTAGTGATGAATAGGACGAATGTTTTCACCAGGATATCGCAACGATGGAGCAAAGATACCAGGGAAAATGGTCCACTACAATGCTGGCTGACTACTGCTGGACACTCCCCAGAGAAGCTCACGAACAGCTGTACAAGAGACAGGCGAAAAAAACCTAAGAAGTAGTCTATGACTTGGTTTTTTACAGGTATTAACCTAAGGCCTATTATATTTAATATTGACAAGCATTTCGTGATATAAACATTAATTCTTGTAGATTACAAAAAACCTAGAGCCAACTTTGCAATTTCACTGTCATATTCGTGTTCAGCATATAAAAATTGATAAGAAATGACTATTTTTATTTCAGTAACATGACTTTTGTAAAAATTTGTTGACCAGTGTTATCTACACCTTCCTGGGTGTCTACTCTATTGCAGATTTTGGTATCATCCGCAAAAAGGCAAACCTTACCTAACAGCCCTTCCGCTATATCACTAACAAAGATGTTAAAAAGGATCGGACCAAGGACAGATCCCTGGGGCACACCACTGGTAACATCCTCCTCAGAGTGAGCTCCATTTACCTGTACTCTTTGTCGCCTTCCACCCAACCAATTTCCAACCCAAGCAGTAACTTTAGGGTCCATCCCTAGGGTGCTCAGTTTGTTTATAAGTCGCCTGTGAGGAACAGTGTCAAAGGCTTTACTGAAATCTAAATACACCACATCTAGGGCTCTCCCTCGGTCCAACTCCCTGGTCACCCAGTCAAAGAAATCAATCAGAATTGTCTGACAAGACCTGCCTCTGGTGAATCCATGCTGCCTCGGATCCTGTAATCTGCTGGATTCCAGAAACCTCACTATTTTCTCTTTCAGCAGCATTTCCAATAATTTACTCACCAATGAAGTTAAACTAACCGGCCTGTAGTTTTCAACCACATCCTTACTTCCGCTTTTGTGTAAAGGCACCACATGAGCCTCTCTCCAGTCCTTTGGCACCACTCCCGACTCCAACGAGGCATTGAAAAGGTCAGTCAGTGGAGCTGCTAGAACGTCCCCAAGTTCCCTCAGTATTCTAGGGTGTATCCCACCTGGTCGCATCGCTTTGTCTACTTTAAGTTGAGCTAGTTTCTCACGATCACAGTCTTCTGAAAATTGTTCAAGATGTCCCTCACTTCTGTTCCTGTTTGTGGGTGTTTTCTGAGGTCCTGCTCCTGGTTCTTCATCTGTGAACATAGAAATGAAATATTTGCTATGCAATTCCGCTTTATCCTCATCAGCTTCTACATATTCCTCCCCTTCACCCTTGAGTCTGACAATACCACTTTTGCCCTTCCTCTTCTCACTAACATATCTGAAAAATGTCTTATACCCCTATTTTATTGCATTGGCTATTTCCTCCTCTTTTTGAAACTTTTTTTTCCTGACTACTTTGCTAGCTTCTCTAAGTTTTTCCAAATATAGATGCCTGTCTTCCTTTCTCTGTGATCTCTTATATTTCATGACGGCCTCCCTCTTTTTCTTCACTTTTTCAGCTACTTCTTTTGAAAGCCATAGCGGTCTGTTTTTCCTTTTACCTTTTTTTACCATTTTAGCAAAAAGGTGGGTTGCCCTTAAAATATCCTCTTTCAGTTTTGCCCACTGTTTTTCTACATCCCCCAGCTGTTCCCATCCCGCTAACAACTCCCTGAGGTATTGGCCCATCTTGGCAAAGTTAGTCTTCCTAAAGTCTAAGACTCTCACCTTTGAATGGATTCTAACAGCCCTAGTTCTAATACTGAACCACACCATCTGGTGATCACTGGATTCAAAGTGATCTCCCGCTATAACATCAGAAACACTTTCACCATTGGTAAGCACCAAGTCCAGTATGGCCCCTTCACGTGTGGGGTCTGTTACCAATTGCTTGAATAGTTCTCCCTGTAGAGAATCCAGGATCTCTTTACTTTGGAAAGAGCTGAAATCTGTCATTGGTAAAAGGAATTCTGGAAACATTCATGAGCTGGAACAAATTGCAGTTGAAAAGTGGGAGAAACTACCGGTAGACAGATGTACAAAACTTATAGATGGCTACAAGAAATGTTTGGAGACTGTCACCACTGCCAAGGGTTGTGCAACCAAATATTAGTGAAGGGTGCCATTAATCATGTCCTGATCTTATTTTAATTTTTCTCAGAAATTACTATGTCTAGGTTGCACAGACATCTTTTTTTGGTTGTTTACCTTTGAACATTGCTGGGCGTCTTTCTCACTGATCTCCCCTCCCGAACTGCACCGTCTTATCTCCTCCTCCAAAAAGACTTCTTGCCCGCTTGATCCTATCCCCTCTTCTTGGCTCCTCGAATCTTCCCTGGGTCTCCTTCCTTACATCCTCACTATATTCAACTCCAGTCTTTCTTCAGGGTCCTTCCCTCACTCTTGGAAACATGCTTTAATTCGTCCCCTTCTTAAAAACCCCTCACTTGATCCCTTAGTTCCCACCCACTACCGTCCCGTCTCCAACCTTCCTTTCCTTTCAAAGCTTTTAGAGAAATTCGTCTTTGCTCAATTATCGCATCACCTTGATTCCACTAACTTCCTCCACCCTCGTCAATCAGGTTTCCGTCAGGGTCACAGTGTTGAAACTATCCTTCTCGCCTTTACTAACGCACTGCATGTAGCTCATGACCGTGGTGATATTTCGGTGGCGGTTGCACTTGATCTTTCCGCCGCTTTTGACTTAGTTGATCACTCCCTTCTTCTTCTTCGTCTCCGGGAAGCGGGTCTTTGCAGTACTGTTCATCGTTGGTTTCACTCTTTTCTTTCCTCCCGTTCTTGCGCGGTTTTGTCACCCCCCTCTTCCTCTGCCCCCCCCCTCAGATTCCTTCCCTCTTTCCTGTGGGGTTCCTCAGGGTTCTGTGTTGGCTCCCCTCCTCTTCAATCTTTTCTTAGCCCCCTTAGCTCTCTTAATCCAACAGTCTGGTATATGTGCTTTTCTTTACGCTGACGACATTCTATTACTTCACCACACCTCTCCATCCTGTCCCGATCTCTCTCCGCTTAATTCGTGTCTTTCCACTGTGGCTGATTGGTTGACTCGTAATTGCCTTCACCTTAATCTCACCAAGACTGTTGCTATCTGGTTCTCTCACAACAACCCACCCCCCACATTGGCCCCCTCTTTCTCTGGTTCCTTGGTTCCCCTGGTTTCTTCCTTTCGTTATCTAGGGGTTCACTTCGAGTCTGATCTTTCCTTTCATGCTCATGTTTCTCATGTCACCAAGTTGTCCTTCTTCTTTCTCCGACAAATCCGTGCAGTTCGTCCTTTTCTATCCCCTTCTGCTCTTACTACTCTGTTACTTTCCCTGGTCATGTCTCGGGTGGATTTTGCAAATTCACTTTTTGTCGGTCTTTCCAAGAAACAACAGTCCCGGTTACAACGTATTCAGAATACTGCCGCTCGTTTGGTCACCCATTCCTCCCCCGGTGATCACATCACACCCTTACTGTTCCGTCTTCACTGGTTGCCCTTCCCCCACCGCGTTCACTTCAAGTTGCTCATTTTGGTTCATAAAGCTCTCCACACAGGTGCCCCCCAATATCTAACGGACCTCCTTTCCTTCCACTCCCCTAGGTACACCCCTCGCTCCTTTCACCTTAACCGCCTCACTCTTCCCTCCCCTTCCCGTGCCCATTTACAGTCTACCCGTTCCTCTGCCTTCTTTTTTGCTGGCCCCGCCCTCTGGAACTCCCTCCCCTCCTCACTCCGACTGGACCCTCACCACCCCACATTTAAACAAAACCTCAAAACCCACCTTTTTTCCCTTGCGTTTGATATCCCCTCTCCTTTTGTGTGATTCCCATTTGTATTATCCTCTGCTCTCCTTGTGACTTGTCTTTGTTATGGTTTAGCTTTGTCTCTTCTGCTTCTATTGCTTTTCTGTCCATAAAGTGTATTTCTTTTCCTTTTCACTGGCCTCGGCCTTTTTAAAAACAAAGTTTTTATTGGTTTTATTGTACACCGCTTTGCTTGCCCATGAAAGGCGGTTTTTATCAAGTGAAATAAAACATAAACATAAAACATAAACATATTATTAAGATATTATGACGACATACAGTTGGAATATTTCCAATTATTTCTCAAGATACTGTACATAACATACCTAAAATGTAAAGGTGCCAATTATGTTGACCACAACTGAGTGGTGGGATTCGGCTGGTTTGGCCCAGTTCATGCGAATTGGTTCCTGCCACGGGCCACATTCACCGAACCGGGCTGAAAACGCGTCCCAATGCCAGCACTGCACTGGCGGGAAGCCCCCGATGCTGTCAAACCACTGTCAGGTGGGGGGGGGGGGACATCGGGCCACTGGGCCACCAGGGAGTTGCTGCCCTGAGGTGGCCACCAGCGGGCTGAGCATGCACCGCCAGCAACAAAAACGCATGCTCTGCTGCCACCTGCTCCGTTCTGGCAGTGACGGAATCAATCTGGATCGGTTCCTGTTCAGATCGAATCCCGCCACTGCCACAAGTGTATACAGTTCAAACGGTAAAAGGAAAACCATCAACACACCTTGGTGGAGAAAATATAAAACTATCAAATGTTTAGTTTAAAGGTGTAAGCCTTCGGTTCTACATAGAGCCTATAATGGATGTAAACCAGTTGAAGTTGGTCCAAAAGGTGGCTATTAAAATGGTCAGTTGTCTCATTCATAAACCATGTGGTTCAAACATAATCATCTAAACATGGAACAAAGACAGGAAAGGGGAGATACGACAAAGAAATGTATATACCTTAAGGCCTCTATAGAAAGGAGGCTCTGGAGCAAGGGTTCATAGGATGAGGGTAAAAGGGGCTTGACTCAGTATTTATGTAACACTGTGTTTGTAGCAGGGAGAAGAAAGGTAGAGTTTCACAGTACTCATTAAAGAAAAGGTTTAGACATCTGACTGACTCAAACTCTCACTTTAACACATGGCAGAAAAGGAATCTATCCATGCATACTGCATTTTATTTATCCACCAGTCGGAAAAACACAATGGATATAATTTCACAGGGCTGAATGTCAGCAAGCAAACAAGTTGATATTCGATTTCTAAGCACCACATAATAGCAACATATAAAATACAGGCTATATTTTTATTACTATTATTAATCAGTTCTAAGTACAGTAAACCTAGTGGTATTAGCCGGCATGTATCTATTTTTTTTCAACAGAATTTCTCTCTGTAATAAGGGGAGTCAGAGAAAGTCTAACAGAATACTCTGGTCACTCAAGAACCGATTACCATTACAAGAAAGTCATTTCATAAAACTGTTCCCTTTTAACTTGCCAATTGTTCATATCTTAAGAGCTGCCTATTAATCATCGACATAACTAAATCTTTCCTTGGTGCTAATTTAAGACTTAGTGGGGGGAGGGGATGGAGGGTACTTACTTCGTGTTTGTCAGGAGCAATGAAATTCAACTGGCCACTGGAGTCATACAAGATAGAGAAAGCCAGCTCAAGTACCTCCTGGAACAATAAAATAAACAGGGATAAATAAAAATATGTCCATAAATCTAACCCCAAGTGCTGTGGAGTGAAACAGCCTGAATTAATGGGTTTTCAAGCAACACACGATAAATTGTTGCTTAATAAGAATTCTCTATCTCCTCCAGCTGTAATGACCATGACTGCATAGAAATGAGCTAGGGAGGTGTATGCAGACTTATGAATAGCTCTCTTTTCAAAGACACTTGCTTTACACTTGTTATGGCTAGGAGGGTCTCTTTCCCCAAGATGCTCTGGGATAGAAATTTTCATGTGCATGCTAACTGCCTGCTACCTGTGCAGCAAATCTACGAAATGACACTTAATATATTAGTCTTTGAGAGAGCTGATCCCACATCAAAGCAATGCCTTACCTGCTGCCTACAGGCTAGCTTGTGCGCCTCAGCTGGGATAGTTCTTTACTAGTGTCAGTAAATGGGAAACAATCAAAGCATTCTTTCAATATAGTGTACTTGATTTTGGGAAGGAAAGAAGGGAGAGAACAAGATGACAAAGTACTTTTGGCAAGGTCTCTTTGGAAGATCTCTGGTTTTCCTTCCAGGATAAGTAGCTACTTATTGCTACTAAGACTTTCACAAGTATCCGCCACCTTGATGTAATGCCTGAACCAAGGCTATGCAACTCACTCAAACAACTAAACAGCTTGGAGTGCAACAGACTGACGTGGAGCCCTTGGGAACCGGCTGTCTGCTTCATGGAAAATCAACTCAACTTCACTAACTTCTGTCCTTGCTTTAGTCATCAAATGAATCTGAAACCAGTTTAAAACAGGCCCTGAGGCAATGACTTTCCATGGATGAAACATCTTTATCATGTGCTCCTTTACTACCTAAAGGGCAGCTGTATCAGAAATTTGAAGAGGCCCATTTTCAGGAGGGAGTCTTTTGGCCAGTCCCAGTTTCTGAACCTGTACCTTCCAGTGCACTATGATGTCTGTAGCGCTGCTTCTTCTACTGAAAATCAACACTGGGAGGGTTATCTTCTAAAAAGGTGACCATGCACGGAAGGCAAAAAGGCAAATATGTTGCACATAGTATTTAAAGAAAATTATGTGCCTATGTGCCCTTACAAAACAGCTCACCTGAAAGATCCTGCACACAGTTACATCTGTTCTGAGGCAGGAATGACGTTGTGCATGTATATGACTGGCTCATGTATGGGTATCTTATAAAAACATACACTTATGTACCGTTTCCACCTCTGCTTTATCCATTCCCTCCTCCAAAACCAATATTTATATATCTCACTGTTTTCTGAGCATCTACATTTATGCGTGTACATCCCCTGCAAAATTCTACAAATGCCTACTTGAGCATCTACATGCTTGTAACTTTAGTTTTTATTTATTTATATGCCTCATAATGCATCTACAGGAGTATGACAAGCAAGGACTAACCAAAAGGCTCCATCCCAAACAGCCTTATCATATTCCTGTTGTACCTTCTATGCAGTCATCAAAAAGTGGTTAAAATTTGTGAAGAACTGGACTCTATTAATTGTTATGGATATACCACTTCACAGTTGATTTGAAACTTAGCCTGTGGGGCATGTTTACTAAAGAACGCTATTTGCGCCCCGTCCCGTTATCGCGCGGTAAGGTATTGCGCGATAACGGGACGCGGTGCAAATAGCGTTCTTTAGTAAACATGTCCCTGTATCTCTCAAGGAAGTCAAATTTCATTTTGCTTAATTCTAAGCCAAATAGTTGCCTCTTTGCTCCATGTCCATTGTGGCTGGTCAAAGAATTATTTTAGTTTGTTGAAACCTTTGAGTAACGTTATTAATGCTTCCATTATTAATATTAGATTTTCTTTTAGCGTGATGTTTTGTGTTTCTATTTCGTCTGTGTGTTAAATTTACACTTTCTTTTCTACAATACTTTGGGTGATGCTTTTGAGTCAGTAAGGCAGTCTATAAATTGTATAAAAGAATAAATAAATTTTAGACAGCACCTAAGTTCAGAATAACAGATCTGTAACTAATCTTTTTTCTGGAAAACTGGTAGAGCACATTGTAGCTCACTAGCTTTGCCGGCAAAAACGATTATATGGAGAGAGTGACTCCATTATTATTTATTTAACAGGTTTTTTTATACCGTTTTATTATTTCAATCAAAGCGGTTTACATTGTAACTTAAACTTGGTGATGTACATTAAAAAGAGACATTGATAACTTGGATATTTGAGGCAATGGAGGGTTAAGTGACTTGCCTAAGCCACAAGGAGTGCTAGTGGGAATCCAACCTTGGTCTTTGGTTCCCAAGCCAGTGCTCTAACCATTAGGCTATTCCTCCACTCCACTGGTTACCAATAGGTGGTTGGGGGCAATTTAAGGTACTATGGGGGTCTTTTATTAATGGGGGCTAGCTGGTAGCGCATGTTCTGGTATGCGCTAAAGGCGCACTGGGATGTATGTTGCCAGCTAGCACAGGATGATTCTGATGCTAACTATGCAACGCGCATTAGGGTCTTGAATGGGTGGGTTGGGGCGTGAGTGGGCGTGGTGGGCTCAGTGCAGTTAGCGGTGTGCAATAAGTAGTGTTAGGTTCACACGCGCTAATGCAGAATGTGCTAGGAAACAGGACTCTGCGTTAGCTGCTGGGGAAATGATTTCCACATCACCAACGGTTAGCACATTGGTGTTGTACCTAATGTGCCATGGTTTTGTGCTATTGGCACGTTAGGTGCAATACCTTAGCGCCCGTTAGTAAAAGACCCCTTATGTCTTACATTTAAAGACATCCATAATATTGGACCTGTTCATTTGTCAAATAGTTTGAAGAAATATCTGATTTTATATGTTTTAGATAAACTTCTGTTTTTTGTACTCTGTTTTGAAATATTTTGATTGTAAAAGCAGATTATAAATAATGTTATTAAATTAAAGTAAGTTACCTGTTTGACCCCTGCCAATTGGGTTTCTTAGCAGGTTTTAATGCAGAATCTTTCCTTCTAGCACTTCATTGGAGATTAGATGGTTACTATATTATGCAGTGGCCTTTTTTAAAAATCTTTCTGTGGCCTTTGACATTATAATATCATATTAGGCTGCATGGCTTCAATGTCAGGGGCATAGCACATTTTTTAATGGCAGGTCTCAGAGTGCAGTTCAAAGACTTACCTTTTGCATCTGAGAATTTCAGCGAGGTGGGTCAGTCAAGAGTTGATGATCTCTTCCATACTTTTGAATGTCTTGGAGTAGTCGACTAACAGTTAGAGCAGTGAGCTGAGAACCAGGTAAGTCAGGCTCACTGTGATCTTGAGCACATCGCTTAACCCTCCATTGTTCCAGGTACAAACTTACGGGCTATTGCAGAAAGCTGGTGCTAGACCCGTGCTGAAGCGATTTTTTACATTCCCGACAATGCACACATTTTAGCATGCGATGCAGGAAGTATAGGGTAGGCAAATGACTGCTGTGGTAACTGTGCGCATGTAAATGAGCCACTGCAGTGTTAAACTTGGACAGCAAGCCAAACACATGCCACAAGAAACCTGAGCTAATTTGGCTTGCTCTCCGGGCACCGCACGGCTAATTTGCATATCAGCCCCGACAGTATTTTGATGGCATCAAAATACTGCCAGGGACCGGTGCCCAACAAAAGTAAATCCCCTGGTGGCTCAGCAGCCCTGGTTCCTACCCTTCCCCCCCCCCCCCCCCCACTGATAGTATTTTGATGGCATCGGGGACGATTGTGGCATTGGGAAAATCTCCTGATGCCATCACAACACTGTCGAGGGCCAGTACAGAAAAGTAACTGGTGGTCTAGCAGCCCCTGTATCCCCCACCCCTAAGTAAAATAAAATAAAAATCACCTGGTAGTCTAATGGCCCCTATACCCCTCAACCCCACCTCCAAGTAAAACAAAATCATCTGGGCTTTTCCTGATGCCGCAATCATCGCCAATGCCATCAAAATAATGTTGGAGGGGAGGAACGGAGCCGCTGGGCCCCCAGGGATTCTTTTTTGTCGGGCATGGCCCCCAACAAGGGCTTTTCCTGATGCCTGATCATCAGAGAAGGAGGATCTAGGCAGTGGGGAAAGCACTCGGTGCCATCAAAATACTGTCGGGGGCATGTGTTAGAGGTTAAAGTCACTTCAGACCCTGCAGTAAAAGTTTTGGTGCTATGGCTAGTTACGAAATCCTCTATGCCTGTCTCTGCATCGGGCGTAGCCATGAGTTGCATACCAGACCATTATGTGCAGCTGATTAAAATACATTAAAGACATTTAAATAGATTTAAATACATGTGGTATTAATTGGGTGCTAGATTTTCTGTCAGCGTTTATGTCTGTTTTCTGCATTTAAAAGCTTCATAAAGTGTGCTTAAACGTGGCGTTATGGATTCTTAAAGGCCGTGCTAGCTTTCTGCATCAGCTTGTTAGTCCTCTGGGATTTGGAAAATAGCTACTGTACATGAATGTAGCTTGCTTTGAACTACTCCTGAAAAGGCATGAGCTAAATCCCTTCCCTACATGTGTCCATTAAGGAACCTGATTAGGAAGTCCTGAGTAAAATACTTTGCATATGCAGATGACCTCCAGGTTTATGGTACTCTTGGCTGTAAATGCAATAGTCCCTGGCAATTTTACATATATCAAAAATGCAATATACAAATCATAATATTAATAATAATGTCAATGACGGTCATTGACTTCAAATTGGATGGAGTCTAATAGGGTGAAGCTGAATGCAGATAAGGCAGAGGTAGCTGAAACAGCCATATTTAAAAACCTCTACTCCAGGATTAATTGTAATAATTCCTCTGTGGTACGCTGTTCTTTAGTCATCTGAATATTGCTTGTCAACTTTATCCATACTCAGCAGATAAGGATCTGGTTACAGTAAACCATGCTCTTATTTTACCTTGGATGAATTACTGTAGCTAATTTTGAGGCTACTTGAAAAAGAGTCGCAGTGACAGCCAATGATTCAAAATACTGCAGCCTATTTATTTCTCGACGTTCATCCAATCATATCACTCCTGGTATAGAAAATATTCACTGGATTCCTATACAGTATTCTTGCCAGTTCAGAACAGTAACTATAATTTCTAGGACCCTTATGAACAATAAAGCATAATACTTAAGGGACTGTTTAATGTCTCCAATAGGTTAGACGGCTTTCACAGAACTCTCTTTTATCCATTCTGTCATAATTCAGTGTTAAATTGGTAGGCACATGCAAGGCGGCTTTCTTTTGCATTGGCCCAAAACATTTGAATACAATTCTTAAATTTGAAACTGTGCAAAAAAAGAAAGCCGCATTGCAACTTAAATGGGACTATACTGTTAATGGATTTCATTGAAGCTCCATCAATCTGAATTAGTTTGAAGCATTAAGTCACTTCATTTCCTGAAGGTCAGCCACTTTGCAGTTAAAACTGTGAATAAGATTTCTTTATGCCAACAAATCATACTGCACTGAGGCTTATGTTAAAGCCAATCCTTATGGGAACAAAGCCATAAAAATGATTAAGATGCTATTAAATAATGAAAGGACAAACAATGTCATAGAATCTTGTAAAAAGTCAGACCAAACTACATCCCAACAAAACTCATCTATTGCCAGATCACTTTACAAACAATTTTTTGAATGTTGAAACCAACAGATTCTGTTATATCAATAACCCTTCCTTTCCAATGTTGGGTCATCAAACAAGGATTATAGTAGTAAAGACAATCTATAAGATTAAAGGTTTTCACTGTGGACACTAGACAGTTGAAGGGTTGACCTAAATTTACTATCCGGACTTGATTTGTAAGGGTTTGGATACTACCCTATTTTAACTCTGTTTAATTACCTTTAGTTCATATTCCTATGGTGTGAATTGTTCCCTGCCCCGCAGACAGCATAGTTACTCACCTGTAACAGGTGTTCTCCGGGGACAGCAGGAATCAGTCCTCACATATGGGTGATGTCGGCACCAACGGAGCCCACGTAGATTCACTCTCCAGCTTGCAAAGAAAGCCTATGGGAGTTAGACCATGCATGATCGGTCACCTTCCCGCCCAAGGGTGCCATCTTACCTCAGTATGATGACATAGCTAATCAAATATTTAAAAAAAAGAAAATAACTCCATGGGGAGGAGGGAGGGTTGTGAGGACTGATTCCCGATTCCTAGGCTTTCTCCAGGAACAAGCAGGAAGTCAGTCCTCACATATGGAACTCAAAAACTACAGGCTACCAGAAAAACCCATAGGAGCCTCGGATGACGCAAAAAAGTGAACCGAGCAGGGCAGCAAGGAGTGCTGAAAGGCTTGAATTCCAGAGACGCAGCCACAACATTGACTATAGAATCACCTCAACGGTATCCTGGATACAACGGGCTGGAGAGAAGGAGTTGCACTATTCCCCAAAGAGCTGACGACATACTGCCTGGCTGAAGGCACTGTTGCGCTGTGAGCTTTCCTCCAAGCAGTAATGCGCTGCAAATGTATGAATCGAAACCAGGTGGCAGCCTAGCAAATGTCCACAGAGGGATCGAGCGCAAGTGGGCCACCATGGTGCACACATTATGAGTTGTAAAGTGATGCTCCAGGGAGAGTCCAGCCTGCTCGAAGGTGAAGGAGATCCAGTCTGCCACCTAGGTGGACAGGGTACGCTTGGGGACTGTCACCTCGAGCCTATTGATGCCATAGGAGACGAACAGTTGCGACAAGTGGTGATGGAGCTGTGTCCTCTGAAGGTAGAAGGACAGTGCCCTCTGGCTATCCAGGTCTCCGCTTGAGATGTGTGAGGCCTGGGAAAGAAGGTGGTAAGGACCACCTCCTGGTTTATGTGAAAAGTGGACACAATCTTAGGCAGGAATTTTGGGTGGGTCGGGAGATTGACCCTGTTTTTGTGCAATCTGGTGTAGGGGGCGTGGGCTACCACAATGCCTGCAGCTCACTAACTTTCCTGCTGAAGTGAGCGTTACCAGGAATACTACTTTCCATGACAAGAACTTGAGATGGTACGTAGCCTGAGGCTCAAAAGGGGGAACCAACATTCAGGTCCCACGCCACTGGCGGTGGGTGGACAGGGGGCTGTGAGAGGAGGAGCCACCTCATGAAGTGGCCCACCAGGGGGTGCACAGAGACGGGCTGTCCATCGATGAGGTGATGATGTGCCACTAGGGCAGTGAGGTGCACCGTGACCAAAATGGACTTCAGACCAGTCCGGGAGTGGTGCAGGAGATATTGCAGGATGTCCTGCACAGTGCAAGAGTTGAGATTCATGTCTGCACACCAGATGGAGAATCTACATCATTTGAAGGCATATGCGCGCCATGTTGAGTCCTTGCGCGATGCCAGTAGGATGTCCTCCACCTCTCGAGAGAGGCGGTGGTGCGCTATGGGTGAGCTGTTCAGTATCCACGCTGTCCGGGCAAGGGACTAGAGGTTGGGATGAAGAAGGGTCCCATCCTCCTACAAGAGCAAGTTGGGGTCCTGGCCCAATGGTATGGGAGCCGCTTGCGACAGTTGCAGGAGCAGAGGAAACCTCAGCTGCCTGGGCCACCAAGGGGCAATGAGGATTACGGATGCCCAGTCTGAGAGAATCTTGAGCAACATCTTGGGGACCAGTAGGCAGGAGAAAGGCATCCGCTGCCACTCGGTTTGGGGCTGGCTTCTGAGAGCAGAAATGCAGCAGCTGCCCGTTCTCAGGGCTGGTGAAGAGATCCAATGTCAGGGTCCCCCAACATCGGAAGACAGAGTTGGCCACTACAGGGTTGAGGCGTCACTCATGGGGCTGAAGAACTCTGCTGAACCGATCTGCGAGCAAACTGTCCTGACCCAGTAGGTAGATCCCCGGAGGATGAAGCCATTCTCTGTGGCAAAGTTCCACAGGTAAACCACCTCCCAGCAGAAGAGGTAAGAGCCCGTTCCCTCCTGTTTGTTGATGTAAAACTTTACTACTTGGCTGTCCGTTTGGACATGCACAACCTGGCCTGCCAGGTGGGCCTGGACCACCCAAAGGGCGTTCGTCACCGCTCAGAGTTCCAGGAAGTTGATCTGGAGGGCACTTTCCTCCCGAGTTCAGGCACCTGTAACTGTAGACTGTCGCAGTCAGCGCCCCAGCCGAGCTTGGAGGCATCCATGCTTAGGATGTGTTGTGCTGGTGGGACCTGGAAGGACTGGCCGGCCATAAGATTCTGTTGGCTCCGCCACCAGGCAAGAGAGGCCACCAGGGGTCAGGTGATTCAGATGCGATCATCCATTTGGCCTGTGGCTCGAGTCCATTGAGAGCTGAGGGTCCACTGGGCCTGATGCATTCAGAGACGTGAACAGCCAAGGCCACATGCCCCAATAGGCACAGCAGGAGATGGGCGGACGCTGATGAACAGCCCTGTACCTCCCCTGCTAGGACTGCAAGACGCTGTGCCCAGTCCAGGGAGAGGAAGGCCCTGGCCTGGGTTGAGTACAGAAAGCCTCCTATGAACTCCAGGCACTGAGTTGGGAACAGATGCGACTTTGGGAAGTTGATCACTGTCAGCATACATCAGCAGGACATTATGCCTAGCATAGGTGTCATGGCTGTTCCCAGACATTGGATTTCAAGCAGCTTTGTTACTCTGGTGATGTCAGTCTCCAAACTTAATGAGGGTAGTTTACAAGATGAGATTAACTCTGACCCCCTGGTGATGTCAGTCTCCGGGCCTGATGAGATTGGTCTGCAGCCCCTCCTTGCTAAATCAAGAATAGCAGACCTCAAAGGGAGGTGCTGGAAACAACAGCAGACCTCAAAGAGAGATGCTAGAGAAAATTCACTATAAAGGACAGAAATACTTCCTCTTTCTCTCTCTCTTCCTATTTTCATCGGACACACCTTGCCATGAGGTTCTGACACCCACTTCTCTCCCCTCCCCCTTGTTATCTCTTTCTCTCCCTATTCTTCTTATTATGAGGCTCTGACCCACATTTTCTTACCTCTCTCTCTCTCTCACACACACACACACACACACACACACACACACACACACACACACACACACACACACAGATTCATTGAAGTAAACTGAAGCAGCTTTCTAACAACCTCCTACCTCTGTTCTGTAACTTTGTAATAAGCCTATTTCTATATAAAACCCTTTTTCCAAGCCACACCTGTTTGGTTATCTTATTTGTGCTGCTTACCCTACTGTCTCTGTGAAATGAACCCAGGACCAAACGGAGAGTAGACCAGAAGACTACATAATCAGAAGATTACAATCACGAACCCCATATTTTGCAGCACCCTTTTGGTGCAGTGGGCCATGTGGCATATCTCCTCTGGTGAGCTTGCCTTTATAAACCAGTCATCAGATAGGGGAAGACAAAGACTCCCAGTAAGCGGAGGTAAGCAGCAATAACCGCCAGGCACTTGGTGAACACACTGGTGGCCGAGGAGATGCCGAAAGGGAGCATCTTGTACTGGTAGTGGCAACCTCAGATGACAAAGTGGAGATACTGACGGTGCCAGGGATGGATCCAACGAGCACAGCCGATCTCCCTGGAGGAGGTAGGGAAGCAACATTCCAAGGGATAACATATTGAACTTCTCCTTGACCAGAAAGCGGTTGAGGTCTCCCAAATCCAGGATGGGCCAAAAGCGGTCTTCTTTGGGATGAAGACATACCAGGAGTTTCCCTGTTTCCCAGAGGGGTTGAGGTACTGGCTCCATCACTCGATCCTCGAGTAGGGACTCGAGTTCCTTCTGCAGGAGTTCTCTGTGCAGAGAAGTCATGGGAAGTTCCCCTGGAAAGAAGGGGGGAGGCATCTGGTTAAAGTGCAGAAGGTAACCTTTACGCACTACTTGCAATACCCAGGCATCAGTAGTAATGTCTGGCCAGAGGTGGGCAAAGTGGACCAGACGTCTTCCCGTGTGCCTTAGGCCCTGGCCTACTGGGGGAAGATAGGCAATGCCCTGGGAGTCAAAAGCCCCCGCCCCCCCTGGGCTGCAGCTGGGGTGCTATTTGGGGCTTGGGGGCTTTCGGCTTGTGAGGGCCATGCCCCTGGCCCTTGGCCTGCTGACCCGGTTGGAAAGCCTAATAGGTCGGAAATTGCGGGTATTTTCTATAAACCTTCTTCCCCTTTGGGTGGAAGGGCTTTATACCTGAAGCCTTCCGATGGGAAGGGTCAGCCGTCTTCTGGGACAGCCTAGTCCTAGTCATGAACTCTGAGTCTAAATCGGCTGCATTGTCAGTCATGGGTTTGCCGAAGAGGTTCTCCTCTCAGCAGAGGACATCACCCATTTTGTCCTGTACCTATTGCTCCAAGTCAGAGGACTATAGCCAAGCCAGGTGGTGGGTCTTAATGCCCACCGCAGCCACACGAGCCACAGACTCAAAGTTGCCAAAGGTTGCTCGAGTCTGGAATTTGGAGCAATTCTTGGCTGAGGAAACAAGGTTCCATAAGTGTTCAAGGAAGTCACCTGCCAACCCAGCTGAGAACCCAGTGAGTTCCTTCACCAGGTCCCTCAGGTACATGCCCATATAGCATAGTTACTCACCTATGTAGATGAGTCACTGAGGCTGCCATGGCTCTCACATTGTGAGCTGTGACATGGCCTTCCACAGAAAGCATAGTTACTCACCTGTAACAGGTGATCTCCGGGAACAGCAGGAATTTAGTCATCACATATGGGTATCGTCGGTACCGACGGAGCCTGCGCGGGAACGCTCCCCAGCGTCCAATTAGAAAGCTTTTGGGAGCATCCCACAGCGCCTGCATGCTGCCTTCCCGCCTTTCCCAACTGCCTCTCTCCAGTTGAGTTTTAAAGCTGATACAAAGAGAGAGAAAGAGAGGGAAAGAAAATAAAAGAGAGATACAACTCCTAGGGGAGGTGGGTGAGTTGTGAAGACTAAATTCCTGCTGTTCCCGGAGATCACCTGTTACAGGTGAGTAACTATGCTATCTCCAGGAACAAGCAGGAATGTAGTCTTCACATATGGGGACTCCCTAGCTACAGATGCCAGGGAGAGACCCCAGAAGTTGTGTGCGCCTGTGAAAGGGCTCCACTTCCCCCCATAGATCTCTGGCATCCTACCGGGAATGGTGGGTAGGAGTTGATTAGGTATGGAACAGGTGTTGGAGAACAGCCTGACCAAACAAGGCATCCCGGCGGGAGTCCTTGTCCAAGCAGTAATGGGCTGTGAAGGTATGAACTGAGGCCCAGGTGGCTGCTCGACAGATGTCGTTGATAGACACAGAGTTCAGATGAGCCATTGAAGTTGCCATGGCTCTCACCTTGTGAGCTGTGGACATGGCCCTCCAGAGGAAGATTCTTACTCTGATAGGCAAAGGATATACACTGAGTAATCCAGTTAGATAATGTTCTCTTGGAGACTGGAAGTCCCAAATGAGAAGGATCAAAAGCAACAAAGATTTGAGAGGACTTTCTATGTTGCTGTGTTCTTTGTAAGTAAAAGGCTAAAGCTCTTTTACAGTCCAAAGTATGCAGGTTCCTTTCTGCATTTGATGCATGAGGCCATGGAAAGAACACAGGTAGGTAGACCGCTTGGTTTAGATGAAAAGGCGAGACCACCTTTGGCATAAAGCGTGGATGAGTCCTAAGGACTACCTTGTCATGATGAAACCTTGTATAAGGTGGATCAGCTACTAGTGCTTGCAACTCACTGATGCGACGTGCTGATGTGATTGCAATGAGAAAGATAACCTTCCAAGAAAGGAATTTCAAGGAGGTAGTAGCTAAGGGTTCGAAAGGTGGCTTCATGAGCTGACCAAGAACCAAATTTAAGACCTATGCCACAGGTGGTGGCTTTATGGGAGGCTTAGTTAGCAGAAGGCCTCTCATAAATCTTGCTATAAGAGGATGGGAGGAGATAGGTTGTCCATTTAGGGGCTTGAAGGAAGCTGCAATAGCACTCAAATGGACCCTTACTGAGTTAGTCTTAAGTCCTGCATTGGATAAATGAAGGAGATACTCCAGTAATGATTCCAGAGGTATGGCACTGGGGTTAAGACCCTTCTGCGAACACCATACGGTAAACCTTTTCCACTTGAAAGCATAAGAGCGTCTTGTGGAAGGCTTCCTGGAAGCGTAAAGGATATCCTTTATTTGCTGAGGGAGGTTAAGATCATGGAGATCTAGGCCTTCAGCAACCAAGCCCTGAGATGCAGAGACTGGGGATTGGGATGCCATAACATTCCGTCCTCCTGAGATAGGAGATCTGGAGGAGACCCTAACTCCAGGGAGGGAGCTTGAGAGAAATGTAGAAGCAGAGGGTACCATACTTGCCGTGGCCAATGTGGAGCTATGAGAATCATACGGCCTCTGTCTCTCTGAAGCTTGAACAGGGTTTTGGGAATTAGGGGAATGGGTGGAAAGGCATACAGGAAGTCTTGACCCCAGTAAAGGAGGAAAGCATCCCTGGCCTGAGCCCCCTGAGCTGGGGTCCTGGAACAGAACCGGGGAAGTTTGGCATTCCACAGACTTGCAAAGAGGTCTATGTCTGGGGTTCCCCAAATTTGAAAAATCTTGGCTACCTGGTCTGCATGCAGAGACCACTCGTGTGGAAGCAGAACTCGACTGAGTCTGTCTGCCGAAGAGCAAGAAATATTGCTCTGAGCTCCAAGAGATTGATATGTAGATGAGTCTCCTGTGGAAACCAGGTGCCTTGGGTGGAGAGGTCTTGTAGATGAGCTCCCCAACCCATTGGAGAAGCATCTGTAGTGAGAGTTGCCTGGGGTAAGGGTTGATGGAAAGGGGACCCCAGCAACAGGTTTTGAGTGGACTTCCACCACTGGAGGGACAAAACAAGCTGACTTGTGTTTGCTATTTTGTCTGACAGGCACCCTGATGCCTGGGCCCATTGAGTGGATAAAGTCCACTGGGCTGCCCTCATATGGAGGCGAGCATAGGGAACCACATGCACGGTAGATGCCATGTGGCCTAGTAGTTGTAGCATTTCTCGGGCAGTGAGATGAGACTTTAGCACTGCTTGAGAAGCTAACTGCACCATGCAAAGGCAACGGGCCTGGGGGAGATAGGCCCTTGCCTTTCTGGTATCCAGCAAAGCTCCTATGAACTCTAAAGACTGAGTGGGAGTTAGACTGGATTTTTGGGATGTTTATTACCCAAATACTGAAGGATATGCATCGTGCAGGATAGAGAAGTCCTGGCCTCTGACTCTGTTGGGGCTCGAATGAGCCAGTCGTCTAAGTAGGGGAAGACGAATATCCCTAGAGTGCGGAGAAATGCTGCTACCACAGCCATGCATTTCGTGAACACCCTTGGTGCTGAGGCCAGGCCAAAAGGAAGCACCCTGTATTGGTAGTGCTGTCCTTGAAAAAAGAACCGAAGGAACCTTCTGTGAGTTGGATGGATGAGAACATGGGTGTACGATTCCTTGAGATCTAGAGAATATAGCCAATCCTGACTCTGAAGGTATGGCAGCAGAGTTCCTAGAGAAATCATCTTGAATTTCTCTTTGACAAGGAATTAGTTCAATTCTCTGAGGTCCAAGATAGGTCTGTATCCCCCTGTTTTCTCTGGGATAAGGAAATAGGGGGAGTAAAACCCTGTACCCTGTTGATGGATGGGTACTTCTTCTATTGCCCCCTAGGCAAGAAGCATAGTGACCTCCTGACCTACCAGGTTGATGAGAGAGGTCGGAGAATTGAACTGCCTTATCATTGTGGGAGGGGGCATGCTTGAAAAATGAAGCTTGTACCCCTCTTTTATGATGGAGAATGTCCAATGCTCTGCTGTTATTTGCCCCCATCTGGGGGCAAAGTGACACAACCTTCTTGAAATGGTGGAAGGCTCTGGCCCATTGAGAGCCAGGAAGGCTAAGTTCTCTAGCTGAAAGTCAAAGACCTTGTGGAGGCTGAGATTGCTGAGACGGTTGAGGCTTAGCAGTCTTTGCTTTCCTTTGTTTGGGTGGTTGCTGACCTTTCCGAACAGGTTGACCTGCAGAATGTCCCTGCTGAGAATAAGCAGGATAAAATCTTTTCTTTTTAGAAAAGAATGGTTTCTTAAAAGATTTCTTTCTTGCAGGATCAGCTGTGGACTTGGATAATCTATCCAAGGTGGAGTTTTCAGCATCCATCTCATTGGCTTTCTCCTGCCAATCTTTACCAAACAGGTTCTCACTAGTACAAGGAATATTTCCGAGATTGTCTTGTACCCAGAGCTCCAGATCAGATGCCTGGAGCCAAGCAATTCTACGTGCACCTATGGCAATGGCAGAGGTTCTGCTTATGCACTCAAAACAGTCAAAAGCTGCACGGTTGACAAATTTAGAGACATCCTGGGCATGTTTGACCAATGTGAGAAAATCCTGTCTTCTATCCTCAGGAAGAAGAGGGCTCAAAGCCTCTAAATCTCCTGTGACTTCCTTCAGGAACATTCCCATATATAAACTATAAGAAATGATCCTGGCAGAAAGCATGGAAGCTTGGAAGACACGACGTCCAAAAGCATCCAAAGTTCTGCACTCACGTCCTGGGGGATTAGAGGCATGTCTCTTTGCACTCTTGATCCTTCTCAGCTGACTCCACTACAACAGAGTGGTGGGGCAGCTGAGTTTTCTGGAAACCAGGACAAGAAGGGACTCGATACAGAGTATCCAGTCTACGAGAGTGAGGAGAGGTAGTAAGAGGCATCTCCCACATTCTTAGCATGAGATCATGCAAGATCTCATGGATGGGCAAGGTAGCAGCCTCCTTAGGAGTTTTAGGATACTGTAAAATGTCCAACTCCTTTGCTCTGGGTTCTGTTTCAGGGGCCACAGAAATGGACAGACCCCGAGCCATATCTCTGATGAAATCTTGGAAGGAAATGTCCTCTGGAGGAGACATCCTGTGTTTAGGGGAGGAAGGCTCCTCCGGAAGAAGTATTTCCGCATTGACAGAACTATCAGAATCCTCAGATTCCTCTGAGGACTCGAAGTACCTTCTGTCAGGATGCTCATATGTGATGACTACATTCCTGCTTGTTCCTGGAGATAGGTTTTTACTCTGATAGGTAAAAGAAATACACTGTGCAATCCAATTGGACAATGTTCTCTTAGAGACTGGAAGTCCCAAATGAGAAGGATCAAAAGCAACAAAGAGTTGAGAGGATTTTCTATGTTGCTGTGTCCTTTGTAAGTAAAAAGCAAGTGCTCTTTTACAGTCCAAAGCATGAAGATTCCTTTCTGCATTTGAAGCATGAGGCCTTGGAAAAAATACAGGCAGGTAAACTGCTTGGTTTAAATGAAAAGGTGAGACCACCTTTGGCATAAAGTGTGGATGAGTCCTAAGGACTACCTTATCATGATGGAACCTCGTATAAGGAGGATTAGCCACTAATGCTTGCAACTCACTAATGCAACGTGCTGATGTGATTGCAATGAGAAAGATAACCTTCCAGGAAAGGAATTTCAAGGAGGTAGTAGCTAGAGGTTCAAAAGGCGGCTTCCTGAGCTGTCCAAGAACCAGATTTAGGTCCCATGCTACCGGTGGTGGCCTAATGGGAGGCTTAGTTAGGAGGCCTCTCATAAATCTCACTATGAGAGGATGAAAGGAAATAGGTTGTCCATTTAAAGGCTTGAAAGAAGCTGAAGTAGCGCTTAAATGGACTCGTACTGAGTTAGTCTTCACCCCTGCATCAGATAAATGAAGGAGATGCTCCAATAATGATTCCAGAGGTATCGCTAGGGGGTCAAGACCCTTCTGCAAACACCATATGGAAAGCCTTTTCCACTTGAAAGCATAAGAGCATCTTGTGGAAGGCTTTCTAGAAGCACAAATGATATCCTTTACTTCTTGAGATAGGTTAAGACCATGAAGGTCTAGGCCCTCAGCAACCAGGCCCTGAGATGCAGGGAGTGGGGATCGGGATGCCACAACATCCCGTCCTCCTGAGACAGGAGATCTGGAGCAGATCCTAACTCCAGAGATGGAGCTTGAGAGAGATGTAGGAGCAGAGGGTACCACACCTGCCATGGCCAATGTGGAGCTATGAGAATCATATGGCCTCTGTCTCTCTGAAGCTTGAATAGGTTTTTGGGAATTAGGGGAATGGGTGGAAGGGCATATAGGAAGCCCTGACCCCAATGGAGGAGGAAAGCATCCCTGGCCTGAGAACCCTGAGCCGGAATTCTGGAACAGAATCGGGGAAGTTTCGCATTCAATGGACTTGCAAGAAGGTCT
This sequence comes from Ichthyophis bannanicus, assembly GCA_033557465.1. NCBI lineage: Eukaryota > Metazoa > Chordata > Amphibia > Gymnophiona > Ichthyophiidae > Ichthyophis > Ichthyophis bannanicus. The sequence goes on from CM066031.1 coordinate 707,279,189, forward strand.
ATGTCCGGAGTCCTCCAAATCTGAAAACTTTTTGCTACCTGATCTGCACGAAGAGACCACTCGTGTGGAAGCAGAACTTGACTGCCCAAGAGTTTTGAATGCCTGGCAGATACACTGCAAGTAGATGAATTTGATGCTCTCTAGCGAGGACCCATAGTCGCAAAGCTTCGTTGCAAAAGCGACAGAGAGCCTGTTCCTCCCTGCTTGTTCAGATAGAACATAGCTACTTGATTGTCCGTCTGAATTAGGACTGTCTTGTAGCTCAGCTGGGCGTGGAATGCTCGAAGAGCAAGGAAGATTGCTCTGAGTTCCAAGAGATTGATGTATAGATGTGTCTCCTGTGGAGTCCAGGTGCCTTGGGTAGAGAGATCTTGCAGGTGAGCTCCCCAACCCACCTGTGAGGCGTCTGTTGTTAGAGTGACCTGGGGTGGGGGCTGTAGAAAAGGGGACCCCACCAACAAGTTTTGGGTTGACTGCCACCATTGTAGGGACAAAATAAGGCAACTTGAGTTTGCTATTTTGTCTGATAGGCAGCCTGATGCCTGAGTCCACTGAGTGGATAGAGTCTATTGGGCTGCTCTCATATGGAGGCGAGCATAGGGAACCACATGCACGGTAGATGCCATGTGGCCTAGCAATTGTAACATTTCCCGAGCAGTGAGATGAGTTTTTAACACTGCTTGGGAAGCCAACTGCACAATGTGAAAGCAGCGGGGCTGTGGGAGATAGGCCCTTGCTTTCCTGATATCCAGCATGGCTCCTATAAACTCTAGAGATTGAGTGGGAGTTAGGTTGGATTTTGGGATGTTTATAACCAGGCCCAAATACTGAAGGATATGCATTGTGCAAGATAGGGAAATTCTGGCCTCTGACTCTGATGGGGCTCGAATAAGCCAGTCGTCTAAGTAGGGGAAGACGAATATTCCTAGAGTGCGAAGAAATGCTGCCACTACAGCCATGCACTTCGTAAACACCCTTGGTGCTGAGGCCAGGCCAAAAGGAAGAACCCTGTACTGGTAGTGTTTCCCCTGACATAGAAACCGAAGGAATCTTCGGTGAGTTGGATGGATGAGAACATGGGTGTACGCATCCTTGAGATCTAGAGAACAAAGCCAATCCTGACTCTGAAGGTATGGCATAAGAGTTCCTAGAGAAATCATCTGGAACTTCTCCTTGACCAGGAATTTGTTCAATTCTCTGAGGTCTAAAATGGGTCTGTGTCCCCCTGTTTTCTTTGGAATAAGGAAATAGGGGGAGTAAAACCCCGTACCCTGTTGGGAAATGGGTACGTCTTCTATTGCCCCCTGGGCAAGAAGTAAATTGACCTCTTGACCCAACTGATTTTCTAGTGAAGTCTGAGAATTGAACCCTCTTACAACTGTAGGAGGGGGCATGTTGAGGAAATGAAGCTTGTACCCCTCCTTTACAATGGAGAGAGTCCATTCTTCTGCTGTTATCTGCTCCCATCTGGGGGCAAAATGACACAACCTTCCTGGAATGGTGGAGGGCTCTGGCCCATTGAGGGCCAGGAAGGCCACGTTCTCTAGAAGGGAGTCAAAGCCCCTGTGGAAGCTGAGTCTGCTGGGCCGGTTGAGGCTTAGCAGACTTAGTTTTCCTTTGTTTTGGTGGCTGCTGTCCCTTTCGGGCAGACTGACTTGCAGAATGCCCCTGCTGGGTATAGGAGGGGTAAAACCTCTTCTTTTTAGAGAAGAATGGTTTCTTGTAGGATTTTCTCCTTGCAGGATCAGCTGTAGCCTTGGATAGTCTATCCAAAGTGGTGTTATCAGCATCCAGCTCATTAGCTTTCTCTTGCCAATTTTTGCCAAAGAGATTTTCGCCTGTACAAGGGATATTCCCCAGTTTGTCCTGTACCCAGAGTTCTAAGTCAGATGCCTGGAGCCAGGCAATCCTATGAGCACCTATGGCAATGGCAGAGGTTCTGCTTATGCACTCAAAGTAGTCAAAAGCTGCACGATTAACAAACTTGGAAACATCCTGGGCATGTTTGACAGGTGTAAGATAATCTTGCCTCTTATCATCAGGAAGGAGAGGGCTCATAAGCTCTAGATTTCCCGTAATCTTCTTAAGGAACATTCCCATATATAGAATGTAGGAACTAATCCTGGCAGAAAGCATAGAGGCCTGGAAGGTTTGACGCCCAAAGGCATCAAGAGTCCTACATTCACGTCCTGGCGGATTAGATGCATGTCTTTTTGCACTCTTGATCCTTCTCATAGCTGATTCCACTACCATGGAGTGGTGTGGTAGCTGGCTTTTGAAATCCAGGACAAGGAGGTACTCGATACATGGTATCAAGCCTACGAGAATGAGGAGAGGTGGTAAGAGGTGTTTCCCACATTCTTAGCATGAGATCATGTAAGATCTCATGAATAGGCAAAGTGGCTGCCTCTTTGGGAGCTTTAGGATATTGTAAAATCTCCAATTCCTTTGCTCTGGGCTCTGCTTCAGGAGCCACTGTGATGGAAAGACCTCTAGCCACCTCCCGGATGAAATCCTGAAAGGATATATCCTCTGGAGGAGACATCCTACGTTTAGGAGAGGAAGGCTCTTCAGAGAGAAGTACTCCAGTACTGACAGAGCTGTCAGAATCCTCAGACTCATTGGAGGATTCAAAATATCTCCTGTCCGGGTGTTCTTGCAAAGCACGATACCGGTACTGATCGAAGTCGGTACCGGAGGGGTCCGGTACCGGCCTGTCGATACCGAAGGAAACAGCATGACTCGGTGTCGGTAACACAGGCGCCGATGTCGATGCTGTCGGTACCGGTATCGGTGCCAGAGCCGGTGTCGAAACCGGTTGAACCGTCTGAAGCGGTCCCAAAGGCACTGAAGCCGCAAGGAGAGCCGCCAGACTGCGTTCAATAGCCAAGAACCTCTGGTCTATTGATGCTGCTGATGCCTGGGTATCGGTACCGGACGAAGCGGCCGGTACCCCAGAGCATGGCACCAGTAGTTCTGCCGAGGTTGAGGCCTCGAGAACATCCTGGAGCCCCGATAGTGCTTTGGAAGCTGAAGCCTCCCGCCGGGGCAATTTTGCCGGTACAAGTCCCTCAAGGGCAATGCCAGAGGCCTCTCGATGCTTGGAAGATCTACCCATTGAGGACCGGCCAGATTTATGTTTGGTTACCTGAGATCCATGGGAGGAAGACGAAGCCATGGAAGACGTCGATGCCACGGATGCTGCATTGGAGGGAAAAAGGGTGCTAAGCTTAGCAGCTCGGTTTTGCCGACCCCTCTTCGACATCATCCCACAGGCAACACACTCTGATATGGAGTGGTCAGGACCTAAACATTTAAGGCACCACTCGTGGGTGTCGGTGACGGAGATGGTACCGCCACACTTGGAACACCTTTTAAAACCCGAGGCGGGTTTTTCCATTCTAAAGGAAAAGTTGGGCCTAGTGCCCAAAATGGCGCGTGGCACCTGACAGAAAAAAGACTAGAAAGTACAGAAAAAAAGACTACAGAATGTTTTTGTTTTTTTTTAAGAAAGAAAGAACCGGCGGTACCGGTATAGCGTCAGGGAAGGCAGACGCTAACACAAAAAAGAATGAAAAAGATAGGATAATTTCTGCGGTGACAGGAAAACGACCTGCTGGCTCCGCGGAAAACGAAGAACTGGAGAGAGGCAGTTGGGAAAGGCGGGAAGGCAGCACGCAGGTGCTGTGGGATGCTCCCAAAAGCTTTCTAATTGGATGCTGGGGAGCGTTCCCACGCAGGCTCCGTCGGTACCGACGATACCCATATGTGAAGACTACATTCCTGCTTGTTCCTGGAGATATAGCTGGTAAGCCTGGATACAGGCTGTGAGCATCGAGCCCTGGTAGCACTTTCTGCCCAACCCATCCATGGTACGGGCCTCTCTACCAGGGGGCACTGAGGAGTGCATCTTCTGACTCTTTATTAGACACATGTCTGACTCCACCAGAAATGAAGTTGTGAGGCAGCTGTGTCTTCTGAAAGCCAAGGCGTTTGCCAACTCGATACTGGGAATCGAGTTGCCGGCTCACTATTGGCACCATCACCCGGCTCTCCCACATCCTGAATAGCAAGCATTTCAGGAAGGGGGGAATCGGCACCATCAGTGCCTCCTTCAGAGAGGCCTAATATAGGGGCACTAGGGCTCATTCTCTGGCTCTGCTACAAAGGCTAAGGCCTTCGACATCTCATAGACGAAGTCAAGGATCGTGAGGTCCTCGAGCGGGGACCTCTGGCACTCCTGTGGGGGAGATGGCTTGGAGGGTATCCCTATGCAGCACGGTATCGGGCGAATCATCATCAGTCTCCCAAACAGACTCGGAGCCAGAGGAGACTTTGAGTCCCGTCCAGTCGTCGAGTCAATGAGCCATCAGTGCTAGAGGGGAGCATGGTGCCCGACGTGTAGGCTCTGAGGTGCAAGTTGCGCTTTGAGCAGGAGGCTGACTGACGTGGCTTCAAAAAGGCAAAGCATTCCAACAAAGGCTGGACGACCTGGAGGCTCTGGGTGTCAGGCCCCGCTGCGCCTCAAGGAAGGCAGCCAGGCTACATTCCAGGGCTCCCAGTCCAAATGCGTGGTTTAACAAGAAGGATAACTTTATTAAAATTCTGAAAACTTGACAGCATTAAGCTCAAATAGCCCGACACAGGCCGTGTTTCGATTTCACTTCATCAGGGGTTTCGGGCGCGCTAAATTAATAAATACACAAACATAAACGTTATAAAAACCATAAATGGAAAAGAATAATAAAACTCCAAGTTATACAATCATATCAGTTTCGTTTACATATACAGATACTACAATAATAATAAAAAAAACCCAGATACAAATGATAAAAATAATAAAAGCATATAAATTATGCTAAAAAGCCATTAAAGACATGCACATACCTTAAACATAAAATAAAATGAACATTCTCAATAAATAAAAGATGAACTGTAAACATATGAAAGGGTGTGTAAACATCACCTCTTCTATATTTATACTTAGTTGTTAGATAGAGTCAATTTGGTTGGTCTGTACACTAAAAAAGGAAGAAGAGGAGATTACTACATCATCACACTAGTGATCAATAAACAGGAGCAGGAGTGAGTATCTAAAATGATCCAGTTGTCTATGAGTGAAACTTAAAACATTTTTAGTACCTTCATCTTAAACTATTAAACCCCTACACTTTAATAGTTTAAGATGAAGGTACTATGTTTACAGTTCATCTTTTATTTATTGAGAATGGCAGCGACTCCATACTCTTTGCCGGCCCCACACCAGAGGCCTTCAAGCCAAACAGTTTCTTCCGCTGCTATACATGATTCTTCCAGCTTTTGGCTGACATCTACAGGCAGAGCCGATAAGAGGAGTTGCTGTGGTCGACACCGAGGCACTTGATGAAGCAGCTGTGGCAGTCCGTGATGGACATGATGTGGGGACATTTGTCACATTGCTTAAACCCACTGACCGAAGACATAGCGGAGCAAACAATACCCACGAGATCAAACTCGCATGTCTTGATCAGGGAGGGCGCGAGGGAAAAACCCGCACCCCATAAAAAGAAAAAAGAAAAGAGAAAGGAGCTGAGGAAAACACGATGTTGAGCAGAGGGTAGACTTGGGTGGTGAGAAGGTAATTGGGAACCAATCAGCAAAAAGAAGAGCAAAAAAATGCTAAGAAGGTTTTACTACTTTTACTGAGGACAACAGAGAGGACATCTGCAGGGCTCCATGGAAAAACAGAAGAATGAGATAAGATGGCAACTTTGGGTGGGAAGGTGACCACGCATGTGTAATCTAACTCCAAAAGCTGGGAGTGGATTTGTGCGTGCTCCGTTGGTGCCAACATCACCTATATGTGAGGACTGACTTCCTGCTTGTTCCCAGAGAATAAATTTATAGATTCCATGGAATTGTTCTATTTGTGTGATGAATATATTGGAATCTGGTCTTTTCCTTTATCAAAGTTTTATCTTTGATATAAATTGAAATGCCAATAAATAAAAAGTTTTAAAAAATGTTTTTACTGCTCTATGACCCCAAGGAGAAAAGGGGAGGAGAGGGATAGAATGAAATGGGATAATCTAAATTACACATTTTGGACATTTAGTACAAGTTTCCAAGCCTTAACAGAAAACTTAGGCCATAAAGAATTTTATGCTTACCTACAAGTAAGCTTTTATTTGGCTTCTAGTCTGTCTGATAATACAGTAAATGTGCTTTTAGAATTTCCCCTTTGGAGCTGCTAATCGTAAAGACAGGAAAGGGCCGTCTCTGTAATGATCACGTTTTTGTAAAGCCAGCAAACAAATAACAAAGTGTCTGGGTACAGAGATACTGTCAGCAGTAATAAAGACATGCCACTATCAGATTAAAAATCTCTTAGAAAGTATCAGAAGGAGAGGACTGCAATTTAGAATTGTACAATTATGGTCAACATTACTGGCACTCTTGCAGTTCAACCGTATGGAGCCCGATTCTGAGGGAGGGTGGGGTATGTTCGGGCCATCTGGATGTCCCCAAGGAAGACTGGCCCGTTCGGACCAGATTCTGGACTGCGGGAACAAAATGTTCCTGAGGTACACAAAATTGGGCCCTTGGAAGGCCCAGCATGCCCCTGCCGACTACAGGGATGTCCTCCCCATAGGTGCCCCTGACTCCAGTGGCTTCGGCCCATCTCTTCCCCATCACCCGACCCATGGCTAGCCAGCTGGGGCCTGGACCAGGCAGCGGGAACCCCCCCCCCGGCCCTGATCCCCAAGGGAGGATCCCCAGCCTCGATCGCTGGGTCGGTACTGCTTATACCACACCTCCGAGGTGGAATAAGCAGCATGTCCCCTCTGACCCAGCAGGATGTACAGGCCATGACCTGCATTGACCGTGTATGTCATGCCGTGTTGGCCTGCCCCGGTTCTTCCCCGGCCCCGTTCTTCCCCGGCCCCACCGTCCTACTGCTCAAGACGTGCAGGGAGAGCAGGAGGAGGAATAGGGTCCAGACGGCTTGCAGCCCGTGTCTCGGAATCGGTCCCTTAATGTCCAATATCTCCTAAAAAAAAGTGTGGCCAGTGAAATGGCTTTGGACTATATATGCAAACATATTTGTAAGATAAAAGAATCAAATAAAACAAGACCAATTAAAAAAGAAAATAGTAGGAGATAGTATAAAAACTGGAACATTACCAGGACATGATTATTGGCACCCTTATAAACAATTCAAATCAGTTTGAACAGAACCACCATATTCCCATTGCAGTAAAATTAGACACACCTGTGATCAACAGTCAGTACTCACATGACTTGAATCAACTGATGAATGATGGCTCTAATGTTTGAAATGGCCACGTTCACTCCCTGTTCCATTTTCACAATTGTAAAGACAAGAGAGCTACCTGAGACCATCAAAAAAGCCAACATCACCTCACATCAAACTTCAAAGGGATACAAGGACATTTCCAAAGACCTTGGGATTCCTTTGTCTACAGTTTGCAATGTTATTAAGAGGTTTTCAGCTCATGGAACTGTCAAGAACTGCTCTAGATGTGGTAAGAGGAGGAAAATTAATCCAAGAAGACTTCAAAGGTAGTGCGAACTGTTGGAAAAACACCACGTACAACATCCGAAGAGCTTAAAGCTGACCTGGAGCAATCTGGAGTTGTTGTTTCAACCTGCACCATACGCTGCACACTAAAAAATTAAGGACTTCGTAGGCGAAGGCCAAGGAGGACCCCACCACTTAAAGAAAGATATAAAAAGGCACGTCTGATCTTTGCACAAACCCACCTTGAGAAACCACAATCCTTCTGGGAAAATGTTTTGTGGACAGATGAAGCCAAACTTGAGCTCTTTGGCAATGCAGACCAGCAATATACTTTCAGGCGAGGAAATGAAGTTTATAAAGAAAAAATAAACTCTTCCTATAGTTAAATATGGTGGAGGCTCCATAATGTTGTGGGGCTGTTTTGCTGCCTCAGGAACTGGAGGCCTGGAACGTATTAAAGAAATAATGAAGTCAGAAGACTACCAAGGTATTTTAGAATGAAATGTGCTACCTAGTGTCAGAGATCTAGTTCTGGGTCCAAGGCCATGGGTACTCCAGCAGGACAATTACCCAAATCATACATCCAAAAGTACAAAAGAATAGTTGAAAAGGAAAAAATGAACGTTTTAAACTGGCCAGCAATGAGTCCTGATCTCAATCCAATTGAGAACCTTTGGAAAGAGCTGAAATCTGCCATTGGTAAAAGTAATCCTGGAAACATTTATGAGCTGGAACAAATCATAGTTGAAGAGTGGAAGAAACTACCATTAGACAAATGTATGAAACTTAAAGATTGGCTACAAGAAACATTTTGAGGTTGTCATCACTGCCAAGGGTTGAGCAACCAAATATTAATGAAGGGTGCCAATAATCCTGAACAGGTCATATTTTGCTTTTTCTCAGAAATTACTATTTCTAAGGTGCCCAGACATCTTTTTTCGGTTCTATATTTTGAACATACTATTAAAATATTATGACATAAACCATTATTAAAAGGGACCCAGGATATCACTGCTCGACCCAATACAAGCATTGAGGAACCTGTGTCTTTTGGGGAGACTGCTAAGCATCTTATGTTCTTATGACAACATACAGTTGGAACATTTCCAATTGCTTCTCAAGATACTGTACACAACATAACTAAAATACAAGAGTGCCAATTATGTTGGCCACAACGGTACTTAGGATAATCATTGATTCTCTCCAGGCATTTAAAACTAGTGGGTGCAATGTCTGCAATAAATCCATAATACAATTGTGAACATGGTTTATGGTTATGCCCCAAAATATCTACAGCTGTCTTAAATCTATCACCGATGCTATTATCTAGGACTAATAGAAAGTCATGTGAAGAAATGTTGTAAGATCATCTTGAACAAAGGCTTTCCAATGACCAGGGATCATCATGATCAAATAGTTAGTTGCATTACCACTTATTATTGAATTTTCAAATACGTGAAGGCACATTTTACAATGGGACGTCCAAGCGCAATCTGGGACTTCAAAGCCAGAACATCTTGAAAAAAATGCAGGCATGTGCAAGTTCGGGTATGATTTCAAAAATGTGGATGTGCTTGATCTGGACCAGCTATAGAGACATCTAACAGGATAATGATAGAAGTAGTGGTTTGAGAATGGGGTGCCAGGGTTGAAATCCCAGTACGGGTCTTTGTGATCTTAGACTAGTCACTTAACTGTTCATCTTCTCTACACTCTCTAGATGTTTTAAAGGCAAACAAGCACTTTCCTGATGCCTATTCATTCCTGCAGCAGGTGCAGATGTGGATGTACCCGCAAACCTCCCTGTCATTCCTGAAATCCAATGTAAGTTCATAGCATCTCCTCAACCATGCCCCCTACTTGGATGTCCCTAAACTGGAGACATTTGTAAGCATTTTTTGTGGAATGACTGCAGAGACGTCGCCATGATTTTGACATCCACATGCATTGTCTTCAGAAGTCCTACATCATGACTTAAGCCTTTTAAAATGATATCCAAAGCCAAGAAATCCTCTTGAGAGGAAAAATAATTAATGATCAATACATACAGACTCCTCAGAAGAAAAAAATGACATTATTCAAATATAACCCCAAATCAAATCAATATATGCTAACATAGGAAATCCCAAAATGTGGAGGAAAGGAAAAAAATAAAAATTTAAACTATACAAAAAGAAAACATAATTAAAGACCTACAACTAACATCTTAGCACAGAGTCAACTAGGAAATCGGTAGGGCATTAAAACAAAAATCAAAGGTTCCTCAGAGGAAACAAAAATATCATAACTCAAACTACCACCCTGACTGAGCACTCCTCCAGAAATGTTTCTAGTTGGAAGGGTTCAAAAAAATATAGAATGAGAGCCAGGAAAAGTAACAATTTGGATATTATGGGGGTCTTTTACTAAAGGGTGCCAGGGTGTTGCACATAATGTGCCAAAAGCACAGAAATTCTGGTGCGCAAGGTGCAACACAACGGTCTTAACTGTCGGGAGCGTAAAAAGCATTTTCCTGGCAGTTAACATAGAGCCCTGTCCCCTAACGCATGCCACATTAGCACAGGTGCACTTAACTTCACCTATTGAAGTGGAATTAAGTGCACCTTGCTAATCGCACAGCATGCAGTTAGTACATGGTATGAACCCCGGTGTTAACTGCACTGAGCTCACTATCTCTAACTCATTCACTTGTTACCCTAATGTGGACTTCACAGCGCAGAAATTCTTCCGCGTTGTCATGGCCTCATGCTAGCTCTCAATGTGTGTTCCAACATGCATTCAGCGTGTGACAGAACACGTGTTGACAGTTAGTAAAAGACCACCTATATCTTCTAGCCAAATCTTTCAATAATTCTAGTTTACATTGCAAATCAAAATTGTTCTTTGCTAGCGTAGCATCCACTTTCTGCAAAACTGACATTTGGCTCTTCCGCTGCTGTAAGTGAGCTTCTGTTCTCTGTCTAAACTCAGAAGCTATATCCTTAGAAGAAAAAGAGGCAAACTGCTTGAAAGTACCAGCCAAAGAAAGTTCACTCTTGCAACCATCAATCTCCTCTGTTGTGGAACTCTCCCACTTTCAAATTTGTCTCTGTTTTGTGGGACTTTCCATTATAGTGAGCACCATGAAGGAGTTGTGTAGTGGTACATCTCCCTCTAAATGTCCTTGATCCAACTGTAGCTCATATATTTCTCTTGTTTGTGCTCCTCTGTAGAGAGTAGGGGCAGCCTTAATAGACTCTAAATAATTTTTTGGGGGGGAAGGGGTGAGGTGTGGGGTGCAACCAGGTTGGGGAAGAGCCTCTTTAATTATGGCCATTTCTGGGAGACATCTTTTAAGTGTTTTAGCCATTTAACAGTCCTGCTAACTGACTAAACGCTGAGCCCGATATTCAGAGGCACTGACCGATAAGTGCAACTGCACATTGTCATAGACTGCATAAAAAATCTGGTTTAAAGCAGGGCGGTCTGTGGGTGGGCAGTGTGGGTGGTGTTGGTCGCTATCCGATTAGCAGCGATATTCAGCTGCTAACTGGCTAGCTAAACCAGTGCTAGGTTTTCGCTATCTGCTTAGTGGCTCAGTATCGCTGCTAACCGGACAGCAACACTGATGTCCAGAAAACCTGCATATTCAGTGATGGAAAATGGATACATTCCACTACTGACTATCTGTGTTTAATTAAAGCAGTGGCAGCTAGGCAGTTTAAACAGTCTAGCTGCCACTGAATATCGGCCCTTCTATTTTCAGTTGAGAAATCTCTATTTCTCAGTTCAGAGAGATGTACACAGGGTAAGGCAGCAACGCAGATTCTAGAAGGTTCTCTAAGAAATTGTACCCTACAATTAATGCACTTGCAGGACCATCTTGTCTACTAGGCAGACTAAGTGCCAATCTAGTATGGGAGACCTTGGAGGTGGCCTTTCGGTAACTTTACATTCTGCAAAGATAGCAGAAAAGCAAACTTTTGTCAGCTCAGAGGCGGGCCTTTAAGTACCCATATGCACTTGAGGTCTGCTGCTCTTGCTCCTGCCCCTACCAACAGGAAGTTTACATCAGAGGAGTTAGGATCGGCAGGCCATGAGTGTGTGCATGGGTGCTTAAAGGTCCACCACTATGCTGACAACAATTTGCTCTGCCACTAATTTTGCAGGACCCTGGGCCCCCCCCTGGGGGGGAGAGGGAGCCACAAGACCTTGAGCCACCCGGGGTGGAGTGCAGGATCCTGAGCCACCTTGGGGGGGGGGGGCAGGAACATTAGCTTCCTAGGGGGCTGTATAGCTGAAGGTTCACCTAAGGTGGCAGATCCCTTGGGCTGGCCCCGAGTACTCACACCCTTTCCACTTCTATTATTTTGCATCCCGATACATTAGTCTCTTTTCAGATCTTTCATACTAACTATTCCAGGAAATAGTGTATAATAAGAGCCAGTTCTGAGCTTAGGGATGGCCTGCTTAATGAACAAAGTTAGAAAAAGATCCTGCACTTTCATTGAGAAGAATGTTTACAAGAACAAGGAGTTGTCCTAACATTTCCCTCTCATACCATGTCCTCATAGCTATCCTTCTGCTATTAGTCCCCCTCTAGCCACCCACCCCCAATCTAATATTTCCCTACAACCAAATCACTACCATCCAATAATATACCTCTATTACCCACCCTGACAGATCTTAAACAGACGCTATTGCAGGAAACACCTTACTCTCACTAAAACTAATTCTTTGACTCAACCACACATACATCACATACAAACTTCCCCACACCCTCCAATGAGCATTGAGGTAATTAATGCTAGATCTATTAGAAATAAAATCAACATCTTAGCAGACCACCTCCAATCTCAATAAACAGATATCTTCTGTACCACTGAAACCTGGTTGTCCCCCACCGACCAGGTCTTGCTCAATCAACTCACTCCATCCACACACACTGCTTTTAATTGCCCATGAACACACAAACGTGGTGGTGGTGTTCTCATCCTGGCAAGAAGTACGCTAAAATTTAAAATCTTAACAACATCAAGTACAGTACAATGCAACTCACTCATAATACAGAACATGCATATCTCCATCTCATTAACCTACAGAGCACCAAATGCCTCCACTGATGAGCTCTCAGCAACCCTTAAATCAGTATGCACCAACAACACTCCCCACAAACCTCTCCTACTATTTGGAGATTTTAATCTGGGTTCCACATCTGTCAAAGAATCTGAAACTTTCCTAGCAGCAATGGACTCTCTATAATACACCTAGATCATAAATGCTCCTACACACAGACTTGGCTCATCTCCAGACCTCATTTTTGTACACAGACAACTCCTCGAGAACAGCAACATATCAAGGCCAATAATACTCCCAGTACCATGGCCCGATCATCACATGATACAAATATCGCTCCATATCCAACACATGACCTCACATCCTGAACACCACAATCCTGGAAGAAGATTCAAAAACTTCAACAAGGAACAATTTCTCAATGAAACCCTCCCACACCTAAATCATGACCTCAATGAACTTGATTACCTGATCGAGAACTGGAACACAACCATTTCCACAGCAGCAAGACCAATAGATACCAAAAACTCCAAACCCTTATGCAGAAAGATTTGTTCAGCCCCCTGGTATACAGAAGACAAGCTAAAAATTTGTTAAGAAGACTCGAAAGATGCTGGAGAAAATCCAAATCCCATAGCTCCAAACTGCTCTACAATCAAACAACAAGAGTACAACAACCTCATCCTCCAACGCAAACAAGAATACCATACGAACCTTATACTTAAATCTCTCAACAAACACAGTGAATTATTTCAAATAGTCCAGACCCTCACCAAAGAACCCAACCATAAAGAACAAGTATTAACACATCCACAAATGTTCGCAGACTTCCTCCAGTCTAAGAACAAATCTTCTCAAATATGAACATCTAACAATTACTCCGAACCCTCACAATGCAATCAAACATGGGCACAATTCAGCATCCCACCCATCAAACAGATAGCACAAACCATCTCAGCATTGAATGCAAGCACTGCAGCATCTGATCCCTGTCCAGTAACATGGATAAAATCAATAAAAGAAGACTTCTGTCCATTCATCCACAACATAATACGACTATCCCTATCCCAAAGATACATGCCCAATGCACTAAAAACTGCTACAATTTGCCCAATACCCAAAAAGACAACCCTAAGCATAACCAACCCAGCTGCATATCGTCCCATATCATCACTTCCCTTCCTCACTAAAATCATCGAAAAAGTAGTGCAAATTCAACTACAGGAGCACCTCCACGCACATGCTCTTCTGAACCCTCACCAGCATGGCTTTCGACCTAACCATAGTGTTGAAACACTTCTTATACACCTTTTCGACACACTTATAAGAGGAATAGACAATCTAAAGACCGGATTTATCCTAATCTTCATAGACATATCCTCAGCCTTTGACACGGTATCACACAACATCCTACTGAACAGACTAAAAGACATCGGACTTCATGGAAATAAAAATAAATGGTTTCATTCCTACCTCAGTAATAGACAATTACTAGTGAAACGTGGAAATAAGACCTCAGCACCATTCCCAGCAACCCAAGGCATCCACGAAGGATCCTCATTGTCTGCACTCCTATTTAATATTTACCTTCAGCCCATCTGTAATAACATTAAAAAACACAAAATCCACTACAACCTATATGCAGATGATATTATGATCTACTCTCCGATGAACCTCGACAACCCAGACTATTCAGCGATCATCACCTGCCTGGAAGACATGACAACCTGATTAACTGAAAACAATCTAAACATCAACTACAACAAAACTGAAGCCCTCCTTGTCACCCACAACACAAATTTCTCTGCCCCAAAGCCTATCCTGATAAACAACATCACTATACCCATCAAACCTGAAGTAAAGTACCTTGGAGTCACTCTGGACAGTAATTTAAACATGCACTCACTTCAATAAAACAGCCAACTCAGCCTACCACAAAATGTGTGTTCTCAGAAGACTCAAACCATTAATCAACTACGAACACTTCCACATCGTTTTCCAGACGATTATCACATCCACCCTGGACTACTGTAACCCCATCTACCTCGGTCTTCCCAAACTAGCACTCTGCCTGCTGCAAATGGTGCAAAATACCGCAGCCCGCATCGTATCTGGCTCAGCTAAACATGACCACAGGCTTCACAGTGCTTTATCTTTTCTTTTTCAGCTGATGCTGATCATTTTGATTTTTCTGAAAGGCGGTATATAAAACCGTTCAATAAATAAATAAATAAATAAATAAATAAAATAAAGGAGCGAGAATGTCAAATGTATGAAGGGAGCTGCTAGATGAACTATAACGCTGGTTCACTTATAATGCAGACCAAAGCTTTAGACCCCATTGCTCACATTATGTCGGGTCTACAGTGTATCTAGTTTCTTTCTCTATATAGAAATTTACAACTCCTAACCAATGGCAGGGTAACTTTTAAAATGCTTAATGATGTCCCATTGTGATCTAACCTCCCTGAGATTAAATGAACCGGCCTGTTTCTTTTTGGAAAAAAAAATATAGGAAGTGGTGTAGGCTTTCAGGGCACATGAAAGTGTGAACTAGGAGTCGGATGTTTGAGGAAGGGGACAAAGAAAGGTCGGACAGACATGATAAATTTATACAGACCAGTATCACTATGAAACATACGCTATAAATGGGATGTGAACTGGGTGCACTATCAGTTGCAAAGCCCAGTATCTATGGAAATCACAAAACAAAGGAAGGCAAAACGGCCACATACTGGGCAAGACATATGCAAACTGTACTTATAAACAATTCTTTAAAAAATAAATAAATAAATAAAAAATAGATATAGCTATGCAAAAATTATATTTTAATATACAAACAGGGTCTTTCTCCATCATCGTTCTATTTGCCGCAGCTTAAGTTTGGCTTCTTTTATTTCTTGGGAATACCATGGTGCATTAGATTTGTGGGTGGTGGAGGGGCCTGGGCGTAGGATGAGATAGTGGTATTCCAGTTGTTGACAAGTTCTGATAGGTTTAGTGAGCATATATTCAGACTTGGGGTGATGTTTTTTTAGAATACCATGGAGAGCATGCACCAATGGACAGCTTTCCAACCAATAACAACAAAACGCCTAGAGGAAATCTTAAACATGATCAACACAACATCTCCACTGGACCCCTGCCCAGTTGCATGGATTAAAGCAACTCAAACCGAGCTTTCTTGCATCCTTAACATAATAAACTCATCACTAAGCCAAGGACACATGCCTGCCAGCCTAAAAGCCACCTCCATCAGACCCATCCTAAAGGGACCCACAGCTGATCCTAACCTAACCTCCTCCTACAGACCAATTGCTAGCATCCCCCTCCTAATCGAAAAAGCAGTACAATTCCAACTCCAGGACTTTACAGACACCGCAACCCCTTTTGAATACCAACAGCATGGGTTCAGACCCCATCATAGTGTCAAAACACTACTCACCTCACTCCTAAACACCATACTGAAGGGAATCGAAAACACCAACCGCAGATTCCTAATGATATTCTTTGACATATCAACTGCCTTTGACTCAATAAACCATGGCAAATTCCTGGGATGTCTAACAAACCTTGGCATAAGCAACACCCTTCTGACCTGGTTCCGCTCCTATCTCACCGACTGAGCCCAGCAAGTAAAGTCAAGAAATGCAACATCCACACCTTTCAAACTCATTCAAGGAATACCTCAAGGATCATCCCTCTCATCCCTACTCTTCAACCTCTTCATCCAACCAGTATGTGAAATCTTCAAAAACCATAACATACTCTACCATATCTATGCAGATGATATAATGTTCTATACCCAGTTCTGAGCTTAGGGATGGCCTGCTTAATGAGCAAAGTTAGAAAAAGATCCTGCACTTTCTGCAACCAACCCAGACCATAGCTCTATAACAGCTTGCTTCAATGCGGTAGCTGAATGGCTTCAAAATAACAACCTCTCAATAAACTTTAAAAAGTCTAAAGCCTTATTCATCTCCAAGGACCCCTTCTTCACCCCCTCCCCAGCTACAATCCCAATGGATAACATGGCCCTCCCAGTTAAATAGAAAGTTAAATATCTCGGGATCACCCTAGATCAACATTTAAACATAACAAGCCCACATAAGGAACATAACCACTACTGCTTACTACAAGATGAAGACCCTGCACAACCTTGGCTCATGCCTAGACCCCAACCACTTCCACACAGTATGCCAGGCTATAATCACTCTGCAACTAGACTACTGCAACTCCATCCTTCAAGGTCTACCAAAACATGCCCTTCATCCACTACAGTTGGCCCAAAACACTGCAGCAAGGCCGATAACAGGCTCATCAAAGCATGAGCACATTACCCCAGTCCTGAAGAACCTACACTGGATCCTTATATAGCTATGAATAAAATACAAAGTTATTATGCTCACCTACAAAGCCACTCAAGACCAAGCTCCTGATTGCCTCCGCAACCTCATCCAGAAACCTCCCAACATAAGACAAAGAAAACAATACAACCAATAAATAAGATGATAAAATATATTTCTAGTCTACACATAGACATATATGGCATATATAAACATATGTTTGCATACTACAAATAAACATATACAACATGGCCAATATGCATATTGGGAATCTGACTTTGCCTGAGGAACAGGGCAGTATGTTGACTGAGTAAGGCCAGGTTGTATGTATTTATATGTTTATAAACATATATGTTTGTATATTCCACAAATATTCCTTGTGTGCACTAGAAATATCTTTTATATTTTTACTGTTTGTATATTAAAAAAAACATTTTGGTATAGATATCTGTTGATTTTACTGTAAATACATTTTAAGAATTATTTTATAAATATATTTATTTGTGGGGGCTTTTGTGTCTCTTTTGCTGACATATGAAGAGGTGATGGTGCCATTCCCTGTCACCATGGGTATAACACTGCTGAGGGGGGGGGGGGGGTCTTCACATCCAACAGGCCTCTCGGGTTGAGGGGATAGCAAGGGATAAGAAGTTGGGGTTGGGAGGTTGGCATTAGAAGAGTGTTTTCAAATTTAAATGTTGCCAATCGATAATGCTACTGATAGGGCAGCTAAAGGGTATGGATAGGAGGCAGGAGAGTAGGCTAGCGTGGTTGGCATTGCCCATGGTTACTGGGGACGGTTCTTTGCTCTCTCCAATGAAGGCAGGTAGCTGAGAACAGAGCAGGAAGGAATTGTTTTTTTCTGGTGCATTTTGAAGAGAAGTTGGAATTTTAGAGCTAGAAATTGCATTGCAGTGTGAAAGGATAAGTGAGGCAGGTAGCTAGCTTACCATGCTGTCCCAGAGGAGGACGTGCTCTATGGCTGTTGCGGGTGTGTCTTGCTGCAAGTAATTCTTTGGCGCTGCTGGAGGAAGTATTTGTTGGTGAAAGTGCTGCTGCAGGTGTGGCGAGTGCAGTGTGGTCAGAGCATGAGGGCCTGGATTTGGCAGTGGAGCTTGTGCTGCTGATGCATTGGTGGCAGTGGGCTCGAGTGTGTGGCGATTTGGTTGAGTTGGTGGCTGGGAACTTGTTTTTAAAACTAGCAGGGTAGGATCAGCAGGAGCTGCCTCAGAGGAGCAGGGAGATGCAGCCCAGACATTTGGCAATAGCTTGGCTCTTTCTTCAGCGGTCAATTAAGCAAGGGGGACAGAGCATGGATAAGGGACTCTGGCAGACAGAGCTGGTGGGTCTTAGGGGAGGGGTGTGGAGCAGCATGGTGGGGGGGAAGAGTGGCTTTGAGGCACAAAGATGTGCCATGAAGGGGTGGGGAAACAAGAGGGCCAGATCAGGTAGTGGAGAGCAGGCAGCCCTGGCTGACATTCCAGCATTGTGTGGGCAGGTCTCGGGGCACTGGGTAATGTGCTCTCACACATAGGGGGCAAGGGCACTTCATAAAGGGAATGTCCCGAACAGACTGAGGTGGAAAGGAGGGATTTTCTGCTGTGCCTGCATCTTCTTGTTCACAGATATCATTTTTCTCGGGAACGTGAGGAGCCATCCTAATTGAAAGTGAGGTACAAGAAATCACTACTAGTTTGAGGGGGTTGACAGCTTTGCGCTGGAGCAGAGAGCGAGAAGAGAAAGAGGGCAGCAGAAGTGGAAGAGAGGTCTGGGATTGAGCCAAGAGGTAAAACATAGACAGGAGAGATGCAAGATCCTACTGGGGGAACAAGTGTGAGTGAGAGCTCTGGGAAAAGGAGGAGAAAGAAGGGCAAGAAAGGGAGCACGTGGAAGAAAAGTATGGGGTCTTCATCCTCATTTGATTGTTCTGCCTTCCTCTTCATGGAGTTCTGCATTGGAAAAGGTAGTTTCTGAGTGGGGGGGTTAATCAGGAGGAATGGGGGACTCCAGTGCTCCTTACAAAGTTATGGAAAGCTGTTCCAAGGGCTTTGTGCAAAAAGATTAGAAAATGAAGGTACGCTGATATTTGAGAATAGGAGGAAAATGTGTTAAGAAAAAAATGAGGAGTCTGATTCGGATAAAGGGAAGATAGCATTATGCAATATATTTAATTGGATAAGTACATTTTTGAAGTTGGCTAGTGTTTGCGGATGGGAAGAGCAGGGGCAGTATGAGGTCTTGACGACTTATGCAAATTCAGTATTAGAGGCATTCCAGACCCATTGGGGCTGGTGCTGGCTTAATTACGATGAAAAATTCTGCAATAAAAATAAGCACATGTCCTGGAGGACTCAGACATTAATTTATGGTTGATACAAATGGCACCCACATTATGGGGTGTCTGAGGAGAAAATCAAAAGTGCTGCGAGTTCAGGAGTGGGAGATTATTTTGGAATGTTACAGGGACTTTAAGCAAGAAAAGGGTGGAGCAGGGGGGACGGATGCTTGTTGTCAGTACAATAAATCCAGCTGTCCTTTCCCTGACTATAGAGTTATGGTCAACATTATTGGCATCCTTGCAGTTCAACCTCTTAATGTCCAATATCTCCTAAAAACCCCTGGCTTGGGTTTTGGTGTTTTTTTTAGTTATGGGACTTGGTGTGCACAGGTGTGGCGGCAAGATTGGGTGGAGAGTGGTATTGCATGGAACATTGCCTTCTTGAAGCTTAGTAACATAGTAAATGATGGCAGATAAAGATCAGCATGGTCCATCCAGTCTGCCCAGCAAGATGGCAAGAGTAGGCGCACCCGCCGCTCCGCGCAGGCCACCCCTCCCCATGTCTTTGTTTATGGGTGAACCCACCACTCCGTGTAGGACACCCCTATTTGTTGAGATGTTAGATGGTTCAGAAGTTAGATGGTTCAGTTTATTTTGTTTTTATCCTGTTGCTGTAAAGGGATCCACTGTGTTTGTACCATGCTGTTTTGAATTCCGTCGCCGTGTTTGCCCCCACCACTTCCATCGGGAGGGCATTCCAAGCATCCACCACCCTTTCAGTGAAAAAATATTTCCTGACATTGCCTTTCAATTTACCACCTTGCAGCTTCATGTTATGCCCTCTAGTTTTACAGCTTCCCCGTCTTTGGAAGAGGTTTGTTTGCTCGTCATTTCTCTTTAAGTATTTAAAGGTCTGAATCATATCTCCCCTGTCCCTCCTCTCCTCCAAAGTGTACATATTTAGGTCTTCAAGTCTTTTCTCATAAGGCTTCTGACGCAGGCTCCAAATCATTTTGGTCACCTTCCTCTGAACAGTTTCCAGTCTCTACATCTTTTGCAAAATACGGTCTCCAAAACTGAGCACAGTATTCCAAGTGAGGCCTCACCAGTGACTTGTACAGTGGCATAAGTACCTCTTCCTTTCTGCTGGTAATCCCTCTTTGTATGCAGCCCAACATCCTCCTGGCTTTTGCTACCGCCTTGTCGCACTGTTTTGCTACCTTGAGATCATCAGAGGTCACACCAAGGTCTTTCTCCTGAACCGTGCACACCAACCTCTCGCCCCCTATCGGGTACATTTCCCTTGGATTTCTGCTACCCAAGTGCATGACACTGCACTTTTTCGCATTAAATCATAGTTGCCAAGCATTAGACTATTCTTCCACCTTTTGTAGATCTTTCCTCATGTTAACCACTCCCTCGAGGGAGTCCACTCTGTTGCAAATTTTTGTGTCATCTGCAAAAAGACAGACTTTTCCATTCAGTCCTTCAGCAATATCACTCACAAATACATTGAACAGTGCCGGGCCCAGGACCGAACCCTGGAGCACCCCGCTAATCATCTTCCTTTCATCCGAGTGAGCTCCATGTACCATCACCTTCTGTTGTCAGTCAGTCAACCAATTTCTAATCCAGTTTACCATCTTGGGACCCATCCCCAAGCTACTGAGGTTATTGACAAGCCTCCTATGAGGAACAGTATCAAAGGCTTTGCTGAAATGCAGGTAGATGACATCCATCGCATGCCCCTGATCTAGTTCCTTGGTCACCCAGTCAAAGAACTCAATCAGATTTGTTTGGCATGACCGTCCTTCAGTAAAACCATGTTGCCTCGGATCTTGCAACCTGTTGGTTTTGAGAAAGTTCACTATTCGCTTTCAGGTGCGCCTCCATTATTTTTCCTGCCACCGAGGTAAGGCTCACGGGCCTGTAGTTTGACACTTCTTCCCTGTCCCCACTTTTGTATAGAGGTACTACATCAGCCATTCTCCAGTCCTGAGGAACCTCTCCTGTTTCCAAGGATCTGTTGAAGACATCCTTTAATAGTCCAGCAAGACCTGATCACACCCAAAAAGATTGACATCCTATGCATAACCGAAACATGGCTAACAGACACCGACACTGTGCTCATGAACCAACTAACACCAAATGGATACAGTCTTCATCACTGCTCTCAAGCCCACACCAGAGGAGGAGGAGGAGTAGCCATCATTGCAAAAGCCAACCTCCACCTCAGAAACCATGCCTCGGAAACAACCAATGAAGCGGAAATACTCACCCTCACCAACAAGCACCTCTCCATATGCCTAATCTACCGAGCGCCCACCCCAAGCACCGACCTATCAGGCATATTATAACACATATCAGAGAGTGCCATCTCCACAAAAGAGCAAATAATCCTCGGAGACTTCAACCTCCCAACACTCCAAGACAAATATGCTGAAGCCTTCATCAATACCATGGAAGCAATGAACTTGACCCAGATCATACACGAACCAACACACGAAAAAGGGAACACACTTGACCTCATATTCCTGAACTCCCAAAACGCCACCTCATACAAAAACCCAGAGATCACATGTGTACCATGGTCAGACCACTATCTTATCAACATCTCCCACATCTATCAGCACACCAGCGTCAAAGAAAACAAACAAAATACGAGGGTTTTTTTGTTTTTTTTGCAATTTATTTTTATTGAAAAGTTTTAACATTCTGACAATACAAATCAGAAACAGAAAAAAAATAAATAACCAGCAAGAATCCAGCACAAGGTGAAACAATTCCAAAGTACAGCAGACCACATCTCGGGGAGTATTCAAAAAAGGAAACAAAATTCGCAAGAAAACAAAATCAGACACAACTATGTGTCCGACTAACATTTGAAACTAGCCTACATTTTCCCTCTGACAGCAAATTACTCATCTCGAAGAGAAGAAGAAGAAGAGGAAACCCTCATTGCCTGCTATTCCTTATCTAGGAGCCATCTTTCTAGATCAGTTGATAACAAAAAAATAAATTTATTCTGATCCATAGTAATAATACACTTGCAAGGATAGCGGAGAAAAAAGGTAGCCCCAACAGCGACAACACGATCTCTATAAGCAAGAAAAGACTTCCGACGAAGCTTGTTTGGAGTTTAGGTAGTATTTGCAATTTCTTTGGCTGCCCCTTTAATTTGGAACTCTCTCCCTCCTGATTTACGTTCAATTGATAATTTAAAAGACTTTCATAAGCAATTAAAAACTACACTTTTCATTGAACACTATGGATCAACAATTGATTAGTTATCATCTATTATATCTATTATATAAATAATTTTGCTATATTGTTAACCCTTGTTATTTTTCCTATATTACCACTGTCCTGTTATGTTTATACTGTGTATGTTTCCCTTCCTTATAACCTTTGTGTTTCTTGTAACCGCTTTGATTGAAGGAAAAGGCGGTATAAAAACTTGGTAAATAAATAAATAAATAAATTTGCGCCAGGAAATCCTCTTTGATGAATGGTTTAAACCTTCTTGTATTTCCAGCTCCACCAATATCGATGACCTAATCCACAACTGGAATACTACGATCTCCTCTGCATCCTATGCAACAGCAAAATGCACCAAAAACAGACATACCTCAACAAAAGCCCGATGGTTCACCCCCAACCTACGGAGACTAAAGACCCAACTCAGAAAAGCAGAGAGAAAATGGAGAAAGACCAAAAAAGAAGATGATAGAATAAAGTACATAAGTGAACTAGACGCTTACCACACAGAAACCGATAAAGCAAAAAGGACCTACCACTCGAAGATCATAAACACCTCGTGAGCTCTTCGAGATTGTCAAGAAGCTAACAAAAGCACCCAACCACTCCAACCAGCTACCAAACATCCCGCCAGAACTATTAGCACGCCAATACAAGCAGCTTCAACAACCACAAAATCCACAACTGACTGCAGTGACAACAACCCACCCTACTTCCATAGACACAGACTGGAGCACATTCGAAACAATCACCAAAGAAAAAATAGAATCCACCATCTCCTGCCTAAACACTACCATCTCTCCACTAGATCCCTGCCCTGCAGAATGGATAAAGAAATCCAAGGAGGACATAAGCACACCCCTAACCCACCTTGTTAATGAATCCCTCAGGCAAGGACACATGCCAGACGTCCTCAAAACCTCCATCATCTGCCCAACCCTAAAAAAACACAACTTGGACCCACTTGACCTCGCCTCCTTCAGGCCTATAGCAAGTCTTCCATTCACCGCCAAAATCATTGAGAAGATAGTTCAACAACAACTTCAAGACCACCTGGATACCAACAACATACTAGACCCACAACAACATGGTTTCCGTCCATTCCATGGAGATGAGACCCTCATGACTTCACTAATGAACACCCTCATCAAGGGCACACAGACCAAGAACTCTGGATACGCTATGATCTTCCTGGACATATCCGCAGCCTTTGACACCATCTCCCACAACATCCTCCTACACAGGCTCCAAGAAATTGGCATCAAAAACGTCGTACTTCAGTGGTTCCACTTCTACCTGACCAATAGACGACAACTGATCTGCACAAGCATAGCAACCTCCCCCCCCTTTCAGCAACACCAAGGAGTACCCCAAGGATCCACACTATCTGTCATGCTCTTCAACAATTACCTGCAACCACTCTGCCTGATCATACGTGCTCATAACATCAACTACCACATCTACGCAGATGACATAATGCTCTATGGACCAATCACAACCACCAACCCAACAAACAATCACCTATCAGACTGCATCATAGAAGTCTCCAGCTGGCTACAAAGGAACAACCTATCCATCAACATAAAAAAAACAGAAGCCCTCATAGTAACCAAGGACCCAAACTTCACACCACCACCACACCTCAACTTAGGAACCACCCAAATACAAATACAACCACACATAAAATACTTAGGAATCATCATAGACCAAGCACTCACACTCAAGAAACAGATCAAAAAGACTACCGGAATAATATTCCACAAAGCAAAAACAGTAGAACGCCTCAGGACGCTCATTGATCCACAGGACTTCAGGACAGTCATGCAAGCTATGAAGCTCCCCCCACCTGGACTACTGCAATATAATCTATCATGGACTACCCGCCACCCACACCAACCCACTACGAACTGCCTTAAATACCACAGCAAGAATGATCCAGAAAGCAAAAAAACAAGACCACATCACCCGACTCCTGAGAGAACTGCACATACTCCCTCTCGAAGCAAGAATCAAATACAAATCAGCCCTATTTATCCACAAAGCCCTCTATCAAACACAGACTTCCCAGCTCTGCACTCTACAGCCCCAACCCACCCACAACAGAACAACCAGACAAACCACCAGCAACACCCTCACCATCCCCCACGAACGAACCAAATACAATCAATGGACCTGCAACAGAGCCTTCGAACTATACGCACCATCCCTCTCGAACTCCCTACCAAGTCAAATCAGAAACAACAGAGATCCTTCAACATTCAGAAAACAACTAAATGCCATCCTATTCCAGGTCTACCTTGGACCAGAAACAAACATCCATCAATGACTACCCCTCCAGACCCCCTAACATACCCACAGATCTACCTACTAAGAGACTGATGTCCATTGTTTAAGTCCTTAATGTCTGTCCAGATCATTAATGTTGGCTTCCCTGGTGACAGCCCCTCCACCCTAGAATTGATTACTGCCCCCCCCTTTTTTTTGATGTTGGGCCGCTTTGACCCGGTGAAAGGTGGGATATAAATACAGTTAAATAAATAAATAAAAATAAGTAATAAATAAATGTATCCCATCCGGTCCCATGGCTTTGTCAGTTTAGCAAGTTGTTCTAACACCTCATCTTCTGTGAATGGTGTGGTATCTACTTCACTCCCATTTTTATATTTGGGAGTCACAGCTAGTCCATCTCCAGGATTTTCTTTAGTAAAAACAGAGCAGAAGTATTTGTTTAGCAATTTTGCTTTTTCAATATCACTTTCCACGAGTACTTTCCCAGCACTTCTGAGTCCTGCAATTCCAACTCTGATCTTCTTTGTTTCCCGAATATACCTGAAGAAAGTTTTGTCGCCACCCTTAACATTTTTAGCCATCTTTTCCTCTGCCTTTGATTTTGCTTTCCTTATTTCTCTTTTTGACTCTTTTGAGTTTGATCCTGTATTCATGTCTGTGTTCTTCTGTTTGCAAGCTTTTGAACATAAGAACATAAGATATGCCATACTGGGTCAGACCAAGGTCCATCAAGCCCAGTATTCTGTTTCCAACAGTGGCCAATCTAGGTCATATGTACCTAGCAGTTTCCCCAAGAGACACAAGTTCCACAATGCTTGTACTGGGTCAAGCATTGATATCTTCGGTCACTTCTTAATAATGGTTTATGGACCTTTCCTCCAGGAACTTGTCCAAACCTTTTTTAAACCCAGCTACACTAACAGCCTTTACTACATCCTCCGGTAACAAATTCCAGAGTTTGATTACACGTTGAGTGAAAAAATATTTTCTTTTATTAGTCTTAAATAGTTTACCCTGTAGCTTCATTGCATTTCCCCTAGTCTTTCTATATTCTGATAAGGTAAACAATCGATCTACGTTTACCCGTTCCACTCCGTTCATTAATTTATAGACTTCTATCATATCTCCCCTCAGCCGTTTCTTTTCCAGGTTAAAGAGCCCTAACCTTTTTAGCCTTTCCTCATAGGAGTATCCTTCCATCCCCTTTACCATTTTGGTGGCTCTTCTCTGTACCTTTTCTAAAATCGCTATATCCTTTTTAAGATACGGCGACCAGAAATGCACAAAATATTCAAGGTGCGGTCTCACCATGGAACGATATAGAGGCATTATAATATCTTTTGTTTTATTTTCCATTCCTTTCCTTATCATACCTAGCATTCTATTTGCTCTCTTGGCCGCCGCTGCACACTGGACCGAGGGTTTTAACATGGTATCCACAATGACGCCTAAATCTTTTTCCTGGGTGGTGGTTCCTAATGTGGAACCTTGCATCGTGTAACCATAGTTTGGGTTGTTCTTCCCTAGGTGCATAACCTTGCACTTGTCCACATTAAATTTCATCTGCCATTTTGATGCCCAGTCTTCCAATTTATCAAGATCCTCTTGCAATTTTTCACAATCCTCTTGGGTTTTAACAACTTTGCAAATTTGATAACCTCACTCGTTATTCCACTTTCCAGGTCATTTATGAATATGTCAAAAAGCAGCGGACCCAGCACAGATCCCTGGGGTACACCACTATTCACCTTTCTCCATTGGGAAAATTGGCCATTTAGCCCTACCCTCTGCTTTCTATCTTTTAACCAGTTCCTGATCCACAATAGTACATTGCCTCCTATCCCATGACTCTTTAGTTTTGCCAAAAGTCTCTGATGAGGGACCGACTCACCTTTGTCCACCTGTTTATTCACTCCTTCAAAAAAACATAACAGATTAGTAAGACAAGATCTTCCCTGTCAAAAGCCATGTTGGCTGTCCCCCATTAGGTCGTGACTATCTACATGCAGAGTAATTTTATTCTTTATGATGGTTTCTACCATTTTTCCCGGTACTGACGTCAGGCTCAACGGTCTGTAGTTTCCCGGATCACCCCTGGAACCCTTTTTAAAAATTGGTGTTACATTGGCGATCTTCCAATCTTCAGGTATTAGAGATGATTTTAATGATAGTTCACAGATTACTGATAGCAGTTCTGCAATCTCATATTTCAGTTCTTTCAACACCCTTGGATGTATACCATCCGGCCCAGGTGATTTGCTACTCTTCAGTTTATCTAATAGTTGTAAGACATCTTCCCGATGTATCGATATTTCCTTCAATTCTTCCGCACCTTTGAATACCACTTCAGTCATGGGTAACATCCCTACATCTTCCTCAGTAAAGACCGAAGCAAAGAATTCATTCAGTCTCTCCGCTATCGCCTTGTCGCCTCTTAGTGCTCCTTTAACCCCTTTATCATCTAATGGACCAACTGACTCTCTCACAGGTTTTTTGCTACGAATGTACTTGAAAAGGTCTTTATTTCGCGTATTTGCTTCCGCAGCAAGCTTCTTCTCAAATTCTCTCTTTGCCTGCCTTATCAATGCCTTGCATCTGACTTGCCAGTGCTTGTGCTGTTTCCAGGTTTCGTTGTTTGGCTCTTTTTTCCATTTCCTGAAAGATGCTTTTTTGGCAACAACAGCCTCTCTGACCTCACCTTTAAACCATGCTGGCAGTTTTTTGGACTTCCTTCCACTTTTCTTAAAGCGTGGAATACAGCTGGTCTGGGCTTCCAAGATAGTATTTTTCAACAACACCCAAGCTTGATGTACGTCTTTAACCTTCGCAACTGCTCCTTTGAGTTTTTTCTTAACTGTTTTCCTCATTTTATCATAGTCTCCCTTTCAAAAGTTAAAAGGTAGTACTGTGGATTTCCTTACTATTCCACCTCCACTAATTAAATCAAAGGTGATCATGCTATGATCACTATTGCCAAGTGGCCCCAACACCCTTATCTCTTGCACTAGATCTGGTGTTCCACTAAGGACTAGGTCTAATATGGCTTCCCCTCTGGTTGGTTCATGAACCAGCTGCTCCAAGAAGAAGTCATTTATTTCATCTAGGAACTTTATCTCCCTAGCATGTCCTGACGTGACACTGACCCAGTCGATACCGGGGTAATTGAAATCACCCATTATTATTACTGCGCTGTAACGTTTGTTTAGCTTCCTTGATTTCTTTGAGCATTTCATCATCCATTTGGTCATTCTGGCCAGGTGCTCGATAGTACACCCCCACTGCCATCGCCTTCCCCCTTTTATATGGAATTTCAATCCATATAGATTCTACAGCAGATTTTATTTCCTGCAAAACTTTAATCCTTTCTGAGTCAATGCCCTCTCTAACATAGAGCGCAACCCCTCCACCAATTTGATCAGCTCTATCATTACGATATAGTTTGTACCCAGGTATCACAGTGTCCCACTGGTTGTCCTCCTTCCACCATGTCTCTGATATTCCAATCATATCTAACCTTTCATTTAGTGCTATATATTCTAACTCTCCCATCTTATTCTTTAGACTTCTAGCATTTGCATACAAGCATTTTAGAGAATGTATTTTATTCATGTTAATTTGGCTATTGTTAGACATGGGTAAATTGGGATCTTTAAGCTCTGTCTGCTCCATACTTGAGGGCATTTGGGCTACTTTACTCTTTTGTGGAATCTCTTTGCTTTTGGTAGTATCCTTCAAGGATACTTTCTTCCGAATCATCCGCTCTTGGGCGACTGTCGGCTTTCCCCTAATATCTAGTTTAAAAGCTGCTCTATCTCCTTTTTAAAGGTTAATGCCAGCAGCCTGGTTCCATCCCGGTTAAGGTGAAGCCCATCCCTTCGGAAGAGCCCCTCCTTTCCCCAGAATGTTCCCCAGTTCCTAACAAATCCAAAACCCTCATCTCTGCACCATTGTCTCATCCACACATTGAGACTCCGGAGCTCTGCCTGCCTTTTGGGTCCTGCGCGTGGAACAGGAAGCATTTCGGAGAATGCTACCCTGAAAGTTCTGGATTTCAACTTCCTACCTAAAAGCCTAAATTTTGCCTCCAGAACCTCCCTACCACATTTTCATATGTCATTGGTACCGACATGTAACAAGACAGCAGACTCCTCCCCAGCACTATCTAAGACCTTATCTAGGTGGCGCGTGAGGTCCGCTACCTTCGCACCAGGCAGGCATGTTACCAGGCGATCCTCACGTCCACCAGCCACCCAGCTATCTACATGCCTAATGATCGAATCACCAACTATAACGGCTGTCCTAACCCTTCCCTCATGGGCACATGGCCCTGGAGAAACTTCCTCGGTGCGAGAGGGTTTTACATCACCTGGAGGACAGGTCCTAGTTACAGGATCACTTCCTGCCACACCAGGGTAATGCTCTCTTGTGACGTGACCTCTCTCCTCCATTGCAACAGGGGTGCTGCCAGACTGGAGGTGGGACTTCAGGACTATATCCCTGTAGGTCTCGTCTATGTACCTCTCTGTCTGTCTTATGTTTTCCAAGTCTGCTACTTTAGCCTCTAGAGAACGGACTTGTTCCCTGAGAGAAAAGAGCTCCTTGCAACTAGTGCACACGTAAGACCTCTCACCAACTGGGAGAAAATCATACATGTGACACTCAATGCAAAAGACTGGAAAGCCCCCATCCCGCTGCTGGACTGCTGTCTGCATCTTAGTTTAAGTTTGTGTCTAGATCTTTAAGTTCTTACTTACTAGGGGTTGCTATGGGTATTTATACCAATAAAACTGTACCTAATACGTTTAATATACCTTGTTCACCTGAAGCTTAATTAATCTCAGGTCCTTAGTGTATGACTGATTTGGTTAATGAGCTTCACCTGAAAGCACCTCCTATCTTTTAAGATGTGTAAGTACCTATAAAGCTATGATTATCTCAGGGGAGGGAGGGAAATAACACTTATTAAAAGAGGGCTGCTACACAGTACCCTGTCTTGTGCTGCTGAGGTAAGCTAAATTCTGATTTGATTTAAATTATAGCTCTTAGCTGCTGCTAGGCTCTAACCTCTTATGGAATTTAAACTACAAGCTCTCTGCTGGGTACTAAATTTAACCAGAAAGCTCTCTTCTGTGTGTTAAATTTAAACTAAAAGTACTTTGCTGTTACTTGGCCCTGAGTGACTATTAAATTTAAACTACAAGCTCTCTGCTGGGTATGAAATGTAACCAGAAAGCTCTCCTCTGTGTTTTAAATTCAAACTTTAATTGCTGCTACTAGGCCCTAACTGATCCAACAAAAAAACAGTGGGTTCACAGATTAAGTAGCTTTAATACAAAGAATTCTTTTTAGAAAATTACCAGAAGTATATACTCACAGTTGCAGATTTCTCTCCAGAAGTAACAGTCCCCCTTTCTAGTCCTTCAAGAATTTTGCGAAAGCTGTGTTTTTTGCCTTTGAGCAGCCACTTATTTGGAAAACTAAATAGGTTTCCTTCTCCTCTTGTTTTTATTTACTTTTCTTACATATTTATCTGTTGCCACTTTTATTGCCACCTTTAGTTTAGCCTATTGCAATTCCACTTCCCTTATCTCCTTCTACCCCGTCATCTCCTCCTTTAGGTACTCGGCCATTTTATTGAAGTCAGTGTTTTTGAAGTTTAGGACTTTGAGCTTGCTATGATTGGCCTGTATCATGGCTTTTATCTCAAATCACACCGTGTGATGATCGCTGTTGCTCACAGGGGCACTCACGCAGACATTTGACATGCTATCACCGTTGGTGAGCACTAAATCCAGCGTTGAGATTTCCCTGGTAGGTTCCAACACCATTTGTCTAAGTAACGCATCTTGGAGAACATCCACAATTTTTTTGCTTCTTTCCAGATGTGCAGAAGGAGTAATCCAATCCACATCAGGTAGATTAAAGCCACCCAATATGATCGCTTCCCCCTTTGTGGCTATCTTGGCAATATCTCTAATCAATTCGTTATCTCTCTCCAATTTGAGTCGGAGGTCTGTAGACTACAGCAGTATGGATGACAGTGCCATCTCCTCTTTCCAATGCAATCCAGAGCACTTCTTCTTTTCCCCATTTCCCCTGCATTTCAGTAGCTTTAATATTGCTTTTGACATACAAGGCTACTCCTCCTCCTTTTCCATTTTCTCTGTCTCTTCTGAATAGATTATTTATTTGTTTACATTCTCTTATATACCGCGCTATTCTGCATCAGTGCGGTTTATATTGAACAAACTGAAATTACATTGAACAGGGCATTATAACTTGGAGTTAACTATTTTACAGAGAACATGGGCTATGGAGGGTTAAGTGGCTTGCCCAAGACCACAAGGAACACCTCTGTGGGACTAGAAACCCCAGTCCTTCCGGCCCAAGGTTGCTGTCCTCTAGTGGGATTTGAACCCCCGACTTTCTGGCCTGAAGTACCTTGCCCCAACCACTAGGCCACTCCTCCACTCCAATCATGCGATTCATTAAACCATGCTTCTGTAATGGCCACAATGTCCAAATCCATTTCCACCATTAGGGCTTCCAGGTCCGGAACTTTGTTGGCTAAGCTTCGAGCATTTGTGCTCATTGCTTTCCAGCATTTACCTGGCTTGTGTGTATTTTTCATTGATTTTGTTCTGCCCACTTCTTCCCACTTGTTTTTGATGTGTGGTTTAAAAGTGTGTCTGTTTCTGATATTCTGCTGTTGCAGAGGGTCGCGTGCAGATCTTGACCTTCCACATCCGTCACCCCCTTTTCCTAGATTAAATGCATATCCACATACTGCCTGAATTTTTCACTTAGGATTTTTTTTCCCTGTGACAGAGAGATGTAGTCCATCAGCACAGTATAGTCTCTTGTTGGTCCATCTGTTTCCCCAGTCGCCAATAAATCTGAATCCTTCTTGTTTGCACCAGGTCTGGAGCCATGTATTAAAGCTGTTAATGCGACGCAGCCTTTTTGTCCCCTTACCAAGAACAGGTAGAACTTCTGAGAATGCAACAGTGTTAACAATGGGCTTGAGTTTCTCTCCCAGAGATTGGAAGTCCTTTTGGACTGTAGAGGCACTGTTTCTAGCCAGGTCATTTGTGCCCAAGTGGATAACAACATGAAGTTTAGAGTGTTCACTTTTTGCGTTAATTACTTCAACAACTTGGTTTGTATTCCTGCTGGCTGAAGAGCCTGGTAGGCACGTGATTATTTTCTCTCCTTTGAACTGTGATCCCAAGTTGGTGCCTCTGATGATGGAATCTCCAAGAACTAGTAGTTTTCTGTTTGGTGAGGTTTTTTCATATTTGGTGCTTTAGCTGGAGGTTGGGCATTGTCTGACTCATTTAAGGGCCCTTCAGTTTCTTTGGATTGGGCATCCTCATTTGCCAAGGCAGAGAAGGCATTGTGCAGGGATATCTCTTGATGTATAGGATGTCTCTGCATTACAGGTCGCAATCTACCAGAACCCACTGTGATCCATTTGTTCCTGGGGTGTTTGTGGGAGCGGTGGTGGACTTTGTTCAGTTTGTACCCTAGAAGAGGTGCGCTTCATTGCAGCCAGTTCCTCCCTCAGTAGAGTCACTTCTTTATGCATGGCAGCTAGGTCTTTCCTTAGTAGAGTCAGTTCTTCATGCATGGCAGCTGACTTGAGGCACATACGACAAGCTCTTAGGCTCCGAATGATTTGTCTTGGAATGAAAGTACTGCAGTTATTGCACTGAATACACGACATGTTGATTAAGCAGTCCCAGAAGAGGAGGAAGAAGAAGAAAGGATGGAGAAGAAGTGGGCTTTAACTCAAGTTAGGAAGGATAGATGGCACGTATGTGACCACTATATAGGCAATGTAGCCCCTGGGGTGGGCGGGAACCTAAGTGTCTCTGGCCAGTAGGCTGTTCCTGAACTGTGGGCACACACAATGGAGATGATAAGGGAACACACCAATGAGGACAAATAGGAAAATAAATATGTGGAGACAAACAGGCAGAACTCACAGTTCAGTAGCAATTTCAGCAAAAATGACCTTTCGGGAGAGCTCTGGAGAGCCCTGTTCTTCTCAAGGAACAGAACGACAATCTGAACAAACACACGTGCAGGACAGGAAATGGAGGTCTTCAACAATACCTCAGCAGGAGAAGGGGTAGTCACTCAGGTAAACTAAGAGGAAAATAGTTTGAACTCTACAGTAATGGAATAGGTAAGGGAACCCACCAAAAAGGACAATTAGGAAAATAAATATGTGGAGACAAACAGACAGAACTCACAGTTCAGTAGCAATTTCAGCAAAAATCACCTTTCGGGAGAGCTCTGGAGAGCCCTGCTCTTCTCAAGGAACAGAACGGCAATCTTTTGGTGGCTGTGCAGATTTGTCCTGATAAATCGTGGGATTGGAAGTTATTTATTTTGGTGTGACAATAAGGGAGTAGATAAAGTGATCAAAAGATGCATAGCTAAGAGTTTACTGATTAACTCTTTGAGGGAGCTGGCATTATGCTGCTTGGCATTCAAGATAGATACGCCCAGCAGTGTAAATAAAATTGCTGCTGCATTACCCACTTCAAGTGGTTACTGTTCAGAGCGCTTGCCTGGGTGCGACCAGGAGGGAGCTTTAGTTCCAGATCATCTTTGGAAGCTGGGCATGCATAACTGTAGAACTTGCTGAGAAAATCATTGGCACCAATTACTTGGACGGCATATGAGGGCGGTTTCTCGGCGGTATATGAGGGCGGTTTCTTGCAGGTTGCTGCATTTCTTGGTATGGTGGGAAGGTGAAAGATGAATGGATTATCAAGTTTGTGATTGTGGCTAAAATGTTTGGTTATTAAGGGAGCTGTACTGGGAAAGTTTTTTAGTTTTCCACAAAGACTTTTGGATGGGGTAAACTAGTAGCTGATTTCTTGGTCAGGCGTATGTTTTGAGGCTGGATTCAGGCCTCACCAAATGCTGAGGGTACACAGAGACCTATTATTCATGATATATTAGAGAGAATGTGGAACAATTTGCCTGCTGTTGCTTATTTGTTCTGAACAGCATTTTGTGTAGTCTTTTTTGGGCTGCTGCATGTGAGTGAGCCAGTGACTACGTCTAAAACGGCTTGTAATACAGGTGGGTCTCTTATAAGCACATGGAGGCCACAGAGCAGAAAGTGAGGTTTCATGAAATGCGATCTAAGACTGACCAGGAAGGAAAAGGGGTGTGGCGTAATCCTGTGGAGAATGGAGGGGGTTGGTCAAATGCCCGAGGACGTGCAGGTCTATTTGCTGGTCTGTCTACAGGGTGGTGGTCATTTTAAAAAGCATAAGGACAGGTTGCCCTTGACACATTTTCAGATGGTTGCACTGATGAGGCATGTGATTATTTATTTGAGTTTGGATGCCTTTTGTTTTGAGTCCTATTCATTTCAGACTGGGGTTGCAAACAAGTGCTGACATGGCTTAGCTGGGTGGGACAGTCATTCAGCATATGAGAGCTAAACATCTAAAGCCTATTCCATTTATATGAATTATAATTTCCGAAGTCCCAGGCATGTTGCTCTTTTGCAGATGCAAGGGATGGGGTTCAAATCTATGCCGAGGGCTTACCTCTTCGAGGCTGCCTTTGGATCCTGTTCTGTTTAGTCTCCTTACCACCTCCTTACCATTTCTTGGATATATCCTTGTCCTCTACTGTTGTTTGTCTGTCTTGACTAGATTGTAAGCTCTTATGAGCAGGGACCATCTTTTACTGGTGCCTATACAGCTCTGCATACGCTTTGTAGCGCTATATAAACAATAAGTAGTAGTCGTAGTAGGTCTTCCATGAGATACTGGCTAACTTTTTCTACTATAATGAAAAAGAGTGTAATTTAAGTTCTGCTTTGGGTGCCCAGCAGATAAATCAAGTTTGAATGAATAAACAATAAGGTGAAAAGCGTGCTTCCCTGTATTTGTACAGAAGAAAGGAATACATTAGAAAAGGAACTGACAAGCAGGAGGGGATAATTTAGGTTTTCAAAGTTTCTTTGTTTTGCTGGATTGTGAATGGGAGCGCGTCATTGTTCTAAGCAAATGGAGTTAAACGCAGAGCAGCATGTGCTGTAAAATGAGAAGCACCTTGTCAAACGAGCATGATAAAGGGAACCTTGCACGGATGAAGCAGCTTATGCTGACGGCCCATGCTGTGCGCTTATTCACACACTAAACAAACACCTTCTCTTTCATTTCTGTGTTTAACCTCCGTTCTCATATCTGGGTGTTACCTTGAGACATTTTTCTCAACTTATTCTCCCTTTGCGCTTTTTCCCCCAGTGAGCCATTTGAATCTATTTGGTGTATGAAATATAAAAACATGACATCCACGACATAGGCGGCCACATTTCCATTTCTTGTCTGTTACAATCTTCGTCAGAAAAACAATCAGCACTATTTATTTATTTTCCTGCCTTTTTAAAGGAACCTCACCCAATTAGCAGTGCACAACAGAAACATGTCAACATCGCAACATCAAGTAAAATGCAGAATACCCACGCTACATACTATAATGTAAAAAGGGGCCCAATTATTCAGATGCATTAGCTGTTTAATGTGAGAATACAGCGCCTTAGCAGCATACAGTAACTCCCACATCAAACAGCTAAAGCGGAAGAAGGTGTGAAACTGGCATGGAAGGGTGGGAGCTGCATCTTACAGTTCATGCAG
The DNA here is from genome assembly GCA_033557465.1 of Ichthyophis bannanicus. Lineage (NCBI taxonomy): Eukaryota > Metazoa > Chordata > Amphibia > Gymnophiona > Ichthyophiidae > Ichthyophis > Ichthyophis bannanicus. The sequence goes on from CM066031.1 coordinate 707,314,607, forward strand.
AAGTCGGTATTGTGCGCTATTAACGGGGCACATAACATGGAACAGTTAACGCCTCCTGAAGAAGCATACCTACCTGTGAGAACAGCTTTTTTCTGCTTTAACTATGAAGGCCCCTGACAGGTAATGCAGAGGTTTGCAGTTAACACGCATTAATTTTGGCAATTACCAAGCAGGAGCTGCAAAACCTTAGCATAGCTTAGTAAATGAGATCCAATCATAAATAACAACATACAATGCCATATACTACCTCCATAAACCACATACTATATCCAATCAGATCAAATAGTACTTACAATAAAAATATAATAAACTACATACTGCAAGTGGCACAAGTACATACAGTTTAACACCCCAGAAAAGCAGGTTTATAACAGTTATTTTATCCATCATGTACCCCAAATATAATGTCCAACTCATAGACACGCATGGTCAATTACAGTATCATACCTATAAATGTAATTGGAAACAATAAAATGCAATAATCAATCCAGTTAATTGCTCTATTTAGATCTGGTCCAGTAAAGTATTTGTCTCACTGAATGTGAAATAGTTCTCTCTTAAAGTGACAGTGTAATCTAGATTTCCAAAATGCTAGCTAGCCAGCTTCTGAACAGTAGTATGTCACCTTTTGGTCGTATTCTTAGATTTCCTTCCTTTATTTTTCTAATGCTTTTTTCTTATATCTTATAATTTTTGAAAAAAGTGCGCCACACCCCATGGTTTTAAGAATCTTCTGAAGTACCCATTTTTCATTTTATTTATCACATTCATAAATGCCCGAGTACAGCATAACGCGCTGAAAACTGAAATCCAGCAAGAATATTTTTAAAAATGGATGCAATTGTTTTATTATAAAGGCAAAACTATAAGGCTGAACATGGATTTTTGGGCAGTTTAAGAGTATGCATGTCATTTCATAAGATGCAGAAATTTACCCTCACAATAAAGGGGAATTTTGGGAAGTGTTTGGGCTGCATGTTAAAGATGTATACATGTAGTTTGAATTTTCAAAAGGACAGAGTTTAAATCAATTCATGTATAGTTTTAGCTGCATGGCAACTTCAAAGTCAGATTGTCTATAGAGCATATGATTGAAAATCATGTTGCTGTTGTGTGCCTGAATTTACATGCATAACTCACGTTGACCAAATAGTTGCTCTAAAGTTTAACCAGATATCTTTGTCTGGACATATTCATTGGCACTTTAATGGGGTTAAGTCCTTCCAAATATGCAGATAAAGATAACCCAATAAAGTTATCCAATTATTTTACCAGCTTGGTGAGCTTTTGAATATGGACCTCAACATCAGTGACATAGCCAGAACTCAAATTTTTTTTTGGGGGTGGGGAAGCCTAGATTTAACATGAGTGGTCAGTAGGTACATAGCCTCCAGCCGCATCAGTACGGCACTCAGCCATGGCATCCAGACTGTAGCACTTAGGAGCCTGTCACGCTACCCTTCACTGCTCGTCACCTGTGTGCACCTGGCACTGCGTGTGCATTGAAACCTTGTGGATGGCATGTCCTGCTCAACATTTCACAAAATCATAAAACGGGTCATGCAATTTTAATTTGATCCCCCTTTGGGATCCCCACCAGCCATGCTAATTCAAGCTGACCATGGCTGGGCTGGAGGAATTAGAGGGGTCTGCACCCTTTCAGGCCAAACTGTAGCTATGCCCTGCTCAGCACGTGTACAAAACAGCACTAACATCTCATGTGCTCTTTCCCCTAGATTTTTCTTTCCCTTCTAATTCTGCTTCTGTATCATCATGTCTCACTCTCCCCCCCTCAGGCTTGCTTTTATTCCTCTTCCTCTGGTCAGAGCACTGACTTTTCCTCTGTTTTCCCTTCATGTCTCTTCCCTTTCTGTGTCTCTCTTCTCGTCTCTCCCCCATCTCCCTGTCCTTCACTCCTTTCCATGTGCTTACATGCCCTCTTTCCCTCAATCCCCTGCATCCTTGTCCTTTTCCCTTCCATGTCCTAGTGCTTTCCATCATTTCACATCCTGTAGTCATCGGTCCCTCTCTGCCCAGCCTCTCCAAATTTTGTTTTAAAAGCACCACAGTATAAAGACCAGCTTTTCTCCTGCACCCATTGCTGCAGCTGCTCCAGAGCAGATGGATGATGGGGAGGAGTCACGGTTTACGTACACTGCCATCTGTAAAGTGCTGGAGCTTTGGAAAGCTTGAGAAAATTCCCAGAGATCTGACAAGTCAAAACCCAAAGAGTTTGCAGGGATGCCCCCTGACATACGATGATGGTGTCAGATTCTGGCTGCCCTTACAAAATCTCTGTCATTGACAAACTGTGCACCAGGAAACCAGGTGACTGTCTGCCAATTTCAGCACCGACGACAATGCACTGCTTAATTGTTTACTGCTGAAGCCTTATTTACTGATATCACTACTGTGTTAGGACCTATTGAAAGCAGATAAAAATGTGGCATCAAAAACACAATGGTACTAACTCACATTGCACTGTGACGTGTACCAAGTTGAGTGTACGATTATCCAAATGTATGCACTGTGTGACGGATATATTGGGAGCCTGAGCTTTCTCAGCCGTTATCAGATCATTGCACAATAACTCTCGAAAATGTTCATTTCCCTCTGAAAAAGTTTTGTCTGCAGCAAGTGGAGGGCAGGGGAAAAGGAGACAGCTTTAGTATATTAGTGAAGAGAAGGAAGGAAATAAAATTCACAGAGGTGCAGTGGAAGTGACTGGAATGAGAACAGTGAGAGTAACTGAGGAATCAAACCTTATTCTGTTTCAGCGCTCCTTTCTCCTTCATGTGAGGACAATCCTTTCCTGTCACGACTGCTTTTATGTCTGCCACGGGCACTGCAATCAAGCGCATGGGGTGTGTCAGAAAAACATGCCAAAGCGATTTTATAAAAATAATACCAAAATCTGCCATCACTCTACTACCTTCCTAGTATTGCTTTATATTCACATCTTACATAAATATATAAATCTTTTTTGGGTAGGGTAATGGAATTTGCAAACAAAACAGCTTAAGAGAGCAGATCGATCACACTGTAGACCTCTAGGCCACGGAGATTGAGTTTCTTCTGAATTATGAACTTAAATACTGCAAGTAACAGAGTAAAATCAAGTCTGGTGGGATACTGATCTCCCACATACCATGCATACCCATTCCTTCACAAACTTAACGATGAAGGGGATCCCATGAACTGTCAGGAGTGCTTGCTTACATTATTTTATAGAGGAGTGTCTCACCCAGCAGGATTGCAATGACAATAGCAAACCTGAAAAGTCTGACCCCAGTGTATTAGCTATAGGAACAGCATTTCTACACAATGTGAAAATCCCACCCCCTTGAAACATAGGAAAGCAGCTGCCCTTACAGCAACCCTGAATGTCTTCACAGATAAACAATCTTTTTCTTCCTCATTGGCGACATACCATGACAATAAAACGCTATCTTGTCCAGCATCACATAAACCGATAATGCTACATCAACAAGATTATTTTTGGAATATGTGCATTTTTTGGAGATACTGAGAACTCTGTGAAGAAATGTAAGCAGTACTATATTAGAGCAAAACGTGGCTCCTTAGTTTCTTTTCATAGTATTAGTCCTAGGTTTCATTTTATTCTCCTGTTGTTCTTTCTTTGTCATTATTTCTGACTCTGACAAGGGATAATGCAAAAGCGTCATGTTGTATGTAAATTCGCAACATCTGGAGTGTTGAGGAGGTGATTTGAAATGAACTAAACACGTACTTCATCTACGAAATGAAGCAAAACTTGAAAGGGAAAGGGATGATTTTAATAACTGGCAAATTACTCATTTTTATTAAAACTAGTACTAATGCCTTAAAAGTTTCTCTCTCCTCGTTTGTGCCTCCCACCCTTTGATTTCACAAGAAAAGGCAACAGCGATCCCCTAGCAGAGCAGGACCTAACATTTATTTTTCATATCCCTTCCCTAGGTGATAGAGAGAAGGAGTGGGACAGAGGAGGGAAGATGGGGAAGTACGAAAGCAGGCTGCATTTAGTCATAAGTACAGTAAGTACCTCTGGCTCCAGAGCACTGCAGCCATACCTCCACTCAGGCCCGGCTTTTGCTGTCCTGAGCCAGACCCACAGCAGTAGCAATGAGCTCAAAGTGAAAACTCAACGTGGGGCATTGCCTGCTTTTGCACTCTGACAGGCCCTGCAATGTTCTGTCGCCACCTCTCTCACAGGTTTCCAAGGTAATGGGGAAAACGTCAGTCATAGAAATGATATGTGAGGGAGGGAGCCAAGGACAGTATATGGGCAGCAGTGATCCCTCCAACCCCATGCCTATGACCACTAAAATGTAAATCTGGCACTGGTGACGAGACACAAAGGGGTGACATACAGGGAAATATGGAGAACTGAAGGATCATGAAAGGGATAAGAGAAAAAAGAAGTATTGTGAGGAAGAGGGAGAGGAGAGATGGGCAAGAGAGAGGGAGAGAGAAGGGAAGATAGGAAGGTGAGGGGGCATAGAGATGATAAGAGATAGGAAGATGGAGAAATGGAAAAGGCTTCAAGGGGTGCAAGAGAGAGTAAAGAGGTGGACGAGAGCCAGGAAGATGGGGAAATGGTTGAGAACCGACTAGGTTTAGGTTGGCCTGGCCAAATTTGCAATCAAGAGGCTGGTGGCTAGCAGGACAGTAAAACTGGCCAATAAAGGGCCTGTTTTCTGCCAACTACTGATTGCTCCCAGACTCTACCACCATTCTTCACCTTCTCCATCCATCGTTGCTGTCAAACCATGTTGAGGCCTGCTGCTAGAAAGCAAGAGCTGATGCGGAGCCTGCCTTTAGACTATGTGTAGCAGCGAAGTGCATGCAATGAATAAAACCAGGAGTCAGTTCAGGGTCCAAGCCAATTTATTGTGCACAGGCTCAGACAGGAGAGTATCCAAAAAGGACTGAGCAATGGAGTACAGGAGCAAATTCCTTATATACAATTTTTACAGTTTGATACAGGCAAACTTTCTATTGGTCCCAATGCCCCTTGCACCTGTCCAATCGGGGACCCTCTCTGGGACTAGCTCCCTGTTCCCCCTTCTCAGGCTATTCTAACAAAGGCATGGTCTTAGATATTGATACATTTCTACTTCAAGGACATTTGTAGCTCAGAGAATGCAAGACTAGTTCTATCATCAGCATAAAGGAATTATACAAACTTTTCAAAAGCAGTTTCAGACAGTTTCTCAGACTCTGGTTATTCTCAGCACTACTCTCAGGTGGGGGTTAGGATCTAGGCCTAGTTTACAGGCCATAGCCTACCACATTCCCCCCTTTGATTATTCTCAGCCCGAATACAAGAGGGTGAGAATATAATCACATATCGAACGTTGTTCAAAGTGAGGCTTCTTCTCGGGGTATAGCCTGATACTGCCACATGGCCATTACCCGGGTGGCTGTTTTACGTTCAACTGTACTATCAATAATGGAGGTTAACATATGTAAGCAAAGAGGCAGAAAACATGGAAGGAGTAAACATATAGCTACTATGATTAATACTGCAAACATAATTGTCTTTAATCCTCCTAGCCCTGAAATAGGGTTCCAGACCATCCATTGAGGTCCAAACCATTCCAAGTCTGAACTGGGACATGTGCTAACCTACGGATGTCGTCAGCAATGTCTTCAACAACCTGACCTTGATCATCAATCTGCAAACAGCAATTAGTTAGATTAAATTTTCCACACACAACACCCTCAGATGCTAGTAAATAATCCAGTGTTAAGCGGTTCTGGTAAATGGCTGTACGCATTTGGGTACTTTGCTTGGCTAAAAGAGTTAGTGCCTTACTTGTTTCATTAGTTATAATTTCTACAACAGCTTGCAAGCGTATAATACGATTCAGCATATACACAGGAGTGCGGTATCCCCAGGTCCCATCTTGCGCCCAAGTAGCTGGCCCATAATAGGCAATAATTCTTTCAGGTGGCCACTCATCACCTTCCCACTTGTCCCATTGACCTATCTTCAAAGTGCTGTGCTTCTGTCGAATATTGTAGATGGGGAAGCCGAGCTGCTCCCCTTGAGAGATGGGGGATGAGAAAGAAAGAAGGTCGTATTGTTCCCATAACACATGCCCCATCTCCAGTTATTAGGGAGTCGAGCATATGCCCGGGTGCCACAAATCCAATAAAGCCCAGGAGGGGCTTCCCAAGTATTGGAGGAGGCGAGGTCAGTCCATAGCTTAGCAAGATGAGGGAAAGCGATTAAAGGGTTGGGGAGTTCAGAAGCATTAACACCGGACCACCAGGATGTTTTCTTCGTCGTGGCATTATAAATCCGTTGGCTTAGACAGACCAGTTGTCCCACCGGTGTGGTAAACTGTGGTCCCATGCGGACAAAACAGAGACGGCCGACAATGGTGTTCGCCAATACCCATTCACTTGTGGCTTTATTCAGAGCAGTCTGGTTATATGGGATGGAGTAGTTCAATTCTCTTGCTTCCCAGGGCCATTGGTCTCCCATCTTGGTGCCTCCACAGAAAAAACAATTAGAAATGTGGAGACTAGAAGCTCCAGCTCCAGCTAGTTCAATGAATAGATTCTGCGTAGTGTGGGGAAGCTCTATCTCTGACTGCATGGCTTCATAGAAGGTAAGGTGTATTTGATAAGGTGAGGAAATGCGGGTCTTGGTGTTAAGCTGTATGTACACATAGGTTCCAGGGTCTACTCCCTTACCCGCTATTCGTAAGCCAAATCTATATCCTTGCCTCCACTGGCTGGGGTCAAGCACAAGGAGCTTTAAGGGGTTACAAGTACCTTTGGGACACTTAAGGGGCTCCAGCAATGGTAGTCTCTCTAAATTAGCTCTGTGATGATCCCCATCTTGCCCCTGAGGTCCGTCTGACCAGGTGGCATAACATACACACTCCCACTTGGGGCAAAAGTAGGCGTCTTCTGATGCTTTGACATAACTAGTCGAGGTATGTGTCCCGGTGCATTTTCCCCACTTATATGCTCCTTCGGGGCACATGTATTTTTCGTCATAGTAATAACTGCGCTCCTGGTCAACAGACCCACAGCTATAGTAGCCATTTCTGTTGATGGCATCACAAGCATCAAAGTAAAGAGGGGCTGATTTCGTGGGATCTGCGAGTTGACGTGTGGCATTGAGGAGGGCCCCATCCTCGTTGTTCCATCGTAGCTCTAGAACATGATATGAGGGATTTTGTCGGGGGTTAAAACAAGTTCTCACCTTCCCTCTAGTACAGATACTTAATTCCGTACCATTATACACACAGCGGCTAATCACACCAGTACAGGTGTAGTAAGAGTGATAGAGTAAAGTTTGGGTAATCTTTGTCCCGATCCGGGTAGTAGTTATACAGGCCGCACAGGGAGGTACGGCAAAAGTCATTCCAAAGGGCCCCAGGGTTACCGCAAGTACAATATAAACACATAGAGGTAACATGATTACAATATTTCAATGAGTTTGTCTAGAAATTACAAAGTCTTTACTGAAGTTCTCTTTCTCCACAGCTTCCACGTACGTAGACCTGTCAGCTTCCAGTTGGTGACAGGAGTAGGGTTGCAGATTCCTCAAGCTTCGGCCATACGTAGACCTGCCAGCTTCCGGGTGGGTGGCAGGAGTAGGGCTGTAGACTCTCACAGCAGTGGTTGTCGCCGCAACGTAAGTCGCAATGGCGAGTCTGGGTTGTTTGTTGATGTCCAGTGACAAAGTTCAGTAGATGCCGCTGGCTTTATTCGACTGTGGTGAATCCAAGGTTCCAATTCTGCAATCTTAACTGCTGTAGGGGTTGATAGTATGACGACATAAGGTCCCTTCCAATGAGGTGCTAACAGTGTCTTCCTCCACTCTTTGACCCACACCGAGGCTCCAGGCTTGAAGGGATGCAGCGGCTCGGTCAGACTGATGGGCAACTGGTCTTGTACCCATGCATGGAGACTCTGCAAAACAGAACCTAGAGCCAACAGTTCTCGTCTAGTGATTTCAGACCCAATCTGACTCATATCTCCTTTAATCCCTTGGATTATGGGCGGAGGGCGCCCATACAGGATCTCAAAAGGGGAAACTCCTAATGACTTGGTGGGAGCTGAGCGTATCCTGAGGAGAGCTATAGGGAGAACCTGTGGCCACTTTAGGTGAGCTTCCTGACAAAGTTTGGACAGCTGGGATTTCAGGGTGCGATTCATGCGCTCTACCTTCCCCGAGCTCTGGGGTCTGTATGCTGTATGTAATTTCCATTGTACTTGCAGAGCTCGGGCTAACTGCTGGGTTACTTGAGATACAAATGAGGGCCCATTATCTGATCCTATAGCTAATGGTATTCCAAACCGGGGGACGATTTCATGAAGCAAAACTTTGGTAACTTCCCTGGCGTTTTCAGTTCTGGTGGGAAAAGCTTCTACCCACCCAGAGAATGTACAAACCAGGACCAACAGGTAACGATATCTGTTTGCTCGTGGCATTTCTGTGAAGTCCACCTGGATATTTCCCATGGGGGTAACTCCTACTGATTGAGCTCGTGGGGGCAGGTTGGGACCCTGCCGGGCATTGTTCTTTGCACAGATTACGCTCACTCCCATTTACTTCACATCCCTCTCCAAATCATCAAAAAGGCACAAACGGAGACGCAACATCATCAACGCCTACTTAAGTGTGCGCTCATAAATGCCAGATCAGTATGTTCAAAGTGGCCTGCAGTTATTGACCTGATTCCCCTATATAACCTCGATATCTTGATGATCACGGAGACATGGCTGTCTGATTGTGACAATGCTCTCATGAATCAGATGCTGCCATCTGGATTTTCTCTTTATACATGCCACAGGACCAATCAGAAACGAGGCGGAACACTCATCCTTGCCAAAACCGATCTACATTTCAAGCTACACAGTACCTCCAGCTCAACCCACCTTGACTCTCTCACTATATCTAATGAGCTCTGCACAATCAACCTACTATACCGGGCTCCTACACCTTCACCAGAGGACCTATCGACAATACTTGAGCTTGCATGTACCACATCCACCCCCGCTCCCCAAATTGGTTAATTGGTGACTTCAACTAACCATCTCTTCAAGACAGCCAGACAGCAGCATTCCTAGATGCCCTAGAAGAACTAGGTTACGAACAATATGTTGACTCTCCCACCCACATCAAGGGAGGAAAGCTTGACCTCATCTTTGCACCCCAGACCAACACCACTACACCCCAAGTCCTCGCACTATCCATAACACCAGTGCCCTGGTCCGATCACAATTTACTCAGATTTCACATACCCATAAGTACCTCCAACAAGAGTCAAAAGATGACCAATACTACCAGAACCCCAACAGCCCGCTTCAGACCACTCAACCAGAGTATAGTCCTAGAGAATCTCCGACCCCTTATGACTGACACAACCCTCAACTTAGATGATCTCATATCCAAATGGGACGAGAGTCTTAGAGCTGCCTCACGACCATCATACACCGAAAAGAAAATAAGACAACGGGAACATGCACCATGGTTCTCCAATGATCTGCGAACATCACTCCACCACCTACGCAAACTTGAGAGGCGATGGTGCCGAACCCACTCCCCCGAGACACATGCTTCATACAACTCATATTTAATCACGCACCGTGAGAAGATAATGCAGAGAAGGAAACTTTACCACACAGATATATTAAAACGTTCCATCAATAAACCACATGCCCTGTTCAATATTGTAAAGTCTATAACAGGGGAACCGGTGTCAGCTCAACCGTCAATGCCTCAACCACAGGACTACTCAAACTATTTACAAGCAAAAGATGATTAAGACCAACACAAACATAGTGGTCAGCGACCTCTTTGCATCGACTGAAGCATTCCAGGCAACACCATTATGTAACTTCACCAAGGTATCTAATAAAGAGGTTGAGGACATCATAGCCTCGATCAACCCCAGCACTGCACCCAACGACCCCTGCCCGGCAAGATGGATCAGGGAACTTCGACACGACCTAAGCCAAATCCTGAGCAAAATTCTGAACCAGTCCTTTTTAACTGGTTCGTTCCCGCAGAGCCTAAAACACACCTCAATCAAGCCGCTACTAAAAAACAGCAGATTAGATCCATCCAAAGTGGAATCATTTAGACCAATCTCGGGCATCCCCCTGCTTGCCAAGATCATCGAAAAAGCTGCCCAACAACAAATCCAACATCATATTGATACTGAGGCACCGCTAGATCCTTCCCAACACGGCTTCAGGGAAGCACACGGAGTTGACACCGTCCTTACAACCCTCTTTAACGACTTGGTCACAGGAATAAATAACTCCCGACAAGGATTCGTACTCATCTTTCTGGACATCTCTGCCGCCTTTGATTCTGTGAACCATGATATACTCTTACAAAGCCTAAAAGAAAAGGGGATCCAAAGCACGGCACTAGAATGGTGCAAATCCTACCTCTCCAATAGGTTGCAACAAGTCAAGGCAGGCCACACATCCTCAGAACCATTTCTGCAGACCCAGGGGGTGCCTCAAGGTTCGTCCTTATCAGCACTGATGTTTAATATCTACATGCAGCCGATATGTGACTTGATCCGATCCTTCAACGTACAATACCTTGCTTATGCAGATGACATCCTCCTTTACATGCCGTTCAAAATTGACACACCAGTACTCGCCCCAATAATAAGATGCTTTGAAGCTGTAGCTGACTGGCTGTTGACACAAAACCTACGGATCAACCATGACAAAACTGATGTTCTATTCGTCACGAGGAACCAAAAGTTCATACCCCCCCCAGCACTACATGCCAACAATGCAGAGTTGAAATCCAAATCCACCATCCGTTATCTAGGCATCACGCTCGATCAGCACCTTGATATGACAACCCATGTAAAAAACGTCACGAAGGCAATATATCATAAGATCAGAACGCTGCGTCACCTTCGCCCCCTACTGGATTTTACCGACTACTGGACAACCTTCCAGGCATTAGTCCTCCCACATCTGGACTTTGCCAACATCATCCTCCACGGACTCTCACAATCAACCTTAAATCCGCTCCGCCTAGCTATGAACGCAGCTGCAAGAGTCCTTTCTGGATCGTCAAGATCTGACCACATAACGCCAATCATGAAAGAACTGCATTGGCTACCATTACATGCCAGACTCCAATACAAGTCAATTGTCCTTACATTCAAAGCCCTAAATAACTACCCCTCCACGCCAATCAGTAAGCTAATCCACAGTACCCCTGAAAATAGAAACCGGAGGCCTCAAACAACGAACACCTTAGTAGTCCCAAGATGACGACAAAATGCACAACCTCCAACAGGACCAAAAAGAGCTAAGGATCCGCACAAAACAAGAAAACAAGAAAGCGGAGCCTGGACTGACCAATTCGTAAGACTTGTTTATTACGCCCCAACGTGTTTCGGCCACCGGCCTTCTTCAGGGGGTCTTAAAGAGCACACCTCAAAAAACAAATAAACATCAACACATAGATTAAATAGATAAAACATAGTATAAAAACCGCTGACATTTATCAATAAAAAGTAAACAATAATAAATAAAAACTAAATTAAAAATTAAAAACATATGGTATTACTCAAACAAACAAAGGACAATCTATTAATCTATAAGAATAATAAAGACAACTTATAGATAAAAAATAGAGGAGGAAAGAGAGACGAGGAGAAACAAAAAATAAAAAATAATTGATAATTAAATACCTTATTATGGTCAAATTGAATATTATCATGGATTGAACCTGTAAAAAACAAGAAAAGCATGTAAATATAAAAACCATGTAAAAATATTAATAATAAATATTTTTTACATGGTTTTTATATTTACATGCTTTTCTTGTTTTTTTAAGTGTCTTTTTGATGCCCATATATGGAATTTTTTATATAAGAATTTTTTTTATATATATGTCTTATATATTCTTTATATATTTTTACATTTTTTACATTTCATGTATATGTATATTTATTTATATAATTAATTATTTGTTATTGTTGTTGTTGTTAAGTGCCGTCGAGTCGGAGTCGACTCATGGTGACCCTATGGATAGCTATCCTAAATTGTGTTCGGTCTTCAGTCAGGCGGCTCATTGTTGACAGACTGGTACCCGTAGCTGCTGTTATTGTAGCGATCCATCTCATTGCTGGCCTTCCTCTTTTGCGTTGACCTTCTATCTTGCCAAGCATGATGTCTTTCTCTAATGATCTCTCTCTTCGCATGATGTGTCCGAAGTATGAAAGTCGAAGTCTTGTCATCTGAGCTTCTAAAGAAAGCTTAGGTTTGATCTCCTCTAGTACCGACTGGTTTGTTCTTCGGGCAGTCCATGGTATACACAGTATTCGCCGCCAGCACCATAATTCAAAGGCATCAATTTTCTTCCTGTCTGTCTTTTTCACTGTCCAGCTTTCACATCCATATGATGTTATTGAAAATACCATGGCTTGAACAAGTCGAATCTTTGTATGGAGAGAGACATCTCTGCTCTTGAGAATCTTATCTAGGTCTTTCATTTGTTATTAGTTGGTTATATTTATTAATATGTACTTGTTGATTTTAGCATTATATATTTGTCTTATAGATGTGTATTTATCTATTTAATGACTTATTTATTTATCCATTGTCAGCTGTTAGCATTTTACAGGTTCGATCCATGATAATATTCAATTTGACCATAATAAGGTATTTAATTATCAATTATTTTTTATTTTTTATTTTTTGTTTCTCCTCGTCTCTCTTTCCTCCTCTATAGTTGTTCAATATGGTTTTATCATTTATTACTATTTTTAATATATTTTTTATCTATAAGTTGTCTTTATTATTCTTATAGATTAATAGATTGTCCTTTGTTTGTTTGAGTAATACCATATGTTTTTAATTTTTAATTTAGTTTTTATTTATTATTGTTTACTTTTTATTGATAAATGTCAGCGGTTTTTATACTATGTTTTATCTATTTAATCTATGTGTTGATGTTTATTTGTTTTTTGAGGTGTGCTCTTTAAGACCCCCTGAAGAAGGCCGGTGGCCGAAACGCGTTGGGGCGTAATAAACAAGTCTTACGAATTGGTCAGTCCAGGCTCCAACCTCCAACAGGGCCTTCTCCATATTTGCTCCTTTAAACTGGAATGCCCTTCCCCATGAAATCCGAGGCATCAAAAATCTAGCCCCATTCAGAAAAGCCTTGAAACACCACCTATTTACAAAATTCTACCCGGAGACAATCCGAGGTGAACACTCAATTGACAAACTACCTCCCAGCTGCCCTAACACCCTAACACAAACAGATAATGGTTAGCCTACTCATAAGTCCCACCGCTAACCATCACACGTGTACTATCCTTCCACGAACACACATGTATCAGCTAGATGAGTTAGAGAAGTGTACATAGTATAAAGTTAGCTTATATATAGTTTCCCCGGTTTTTCTCCATGTTTAATATCCTGTTTCACTGTAAACTCAATGTTGCCTGTATGCATTGTAGTATGTTTTGTTCGATGTACACCGCACTGATTATAATAGCGCGGTATAGAAGAAATGTTAAATAAATACACATTTACGGGCTACTGTGGCTGATATGGGTCCTAGCAATGAAATACAGAAATGGGGTCGGAGAGCTTTTTCCATTGCAGTTTTTCCATAGTGTGTGGCTTGATGAAAAGCATGGACAAAGGCAGGACCCAAGGCTTCAGGGATTACAGTTGGACCGGGAGGCCAGCCACCGGCTGGCGGTGGTAGCACTACCCATCTGGTCTCTGATAACACTCCCCCTTCCTTTTGACAATAATAGTCTAACTCTTTGGATGTGTACCGGGGGGTCCATTTACTGAGGGGCACTGGGAATATGGCCGCCTGGACTGTACTAGAGGTGGGTACGGGCCCTGTGGTAGCCGCTTTTCGGGCAGAAACATCTGCAAATCTATTTCCTCGTGAAACTTCCTCTTCCCCTGCCTGATGACCTCGGCAGTACATTACTGCAACTTGTTTGGGGGCCCACAAAGCTTCCAATAATGTCAATATCTCAGGACCGTACTTAATGGACTTGCCTCCTGAGGTTATCAACCTTCGTTCCTTGTACAGGGCCCCATGAGCATGTAATGTCGTAAAGGCGTACTTGGAATCTGTGTACACATTTAAGCGGAGTCCTGTTCCTATTATCAGTGCTCTAGTGAGGGCTATCAGTTCAGCCTTCTGTGCTGAGGTTCCCGGGGCCAGAGCTGAAGATTCAGCTACCATGTCCAGGGTCACCACTGCATAGCCAGCACGACGTTGTCCATTGATGACAAGACTGCTTCCATCCACGAAGAAAGTTCGTTCAGGGTCGTTCAATGGAACATCAGTTAGGTCAGGGCGACTTGAGAATACAGTGTCCATTATTTCCAGGCAATCATGATCCGGAGGACCTGGTACGATTGGCAGCAGCGCAGCTGGGTTCAGAGCTTGACTGACGATCAACTGTAATCGGGGATTCTCGCACAACATGCTCTGGTACTTCAGCATGCGGAAATTTGTGAACCAATAATTTCCTTTGTGTTCCATAAGGGTCAGAACAGAGTGTAGTACGGTAATTTGGAGATTCTGACCCAGGGTGAGCTTGTCAGCCTCACCCACCAGGAGGGCTGTAGCTGCGACGGCGCTCAGGCATGGTGGCCATCCTTTTGCAACGGCATCCAGTTGTTTTGATAGATAGGCTACAGGTCGTTGTCAAGATCCGAGAGATTGAGTCAGTACTCCTAAACCATTCCCACTTGACTCATGGACATAGAGACGAAATGGTTTCTGTACATCTGGCAGGCCCAAAGCTGGTGATGACAACAAGGCTGCCTTCAACGATCGAAATGCCGCATCCTGTTCTGGGCCCCACTCCAGGGGAGATCGTTCCATTCCTTTGGTAGCTTGATACAATGGCTTTGCCAACAGCGCAAAGTTGGGTATCCATATTCGACAGTAGCCTGCAGCTCCCAAGAAAGCCCTCATCTGCTTTCTGGTGGTTGGGGTAGGGATGTGACACACTGCTTCTTTGCGCTCCAGCCCCAGTTCCCGAATTCCTTTGGACAGATGGCATCCCAGGTATTTAACCTCAGTTTGGCATAGCTGCGCCTTGGCTCTTGAGACCTTGTATCCGGCTTCATTCAGGAGGTGCAAGAGATCACTGGTGGCATGCACACATTCGTTTTTGGAGTTGGTGGCTACTATCAGGTCATCCACATACTGAAGAAGGACTCTCATCCCTGGAGTCACAGAATAACTTGAAAGATCCTGATTTAGGGCAGCACTGAAGAGGGTAGGCGAGTTCTTGAATCCTTGAGTCCAGGTGAGTTGGTCTCGCCTCCCTGTGATGGGGTCTTCCCATTCAAACGCGAACAAGAGTTGACTGGTTGGTGCTAATCGTATGCAGAAGAAAGCATCCTTTAAATCCAAGATGGTGAAGTGAGTAGCCTCAGCAGGGATCAGTCCCAGGAGTGTATAAGGGTTTGGTACTATTGGATGTATGGTTACAACTGCATTATTTACTCGTCTCAAGTCCTGCACTGGGCGGTAGTCACCTGTCCCAGGCTTCTTGACTGGGAGGAGGGGGGTATTCCAGGGCGATTGGCACTCCCTAAGAAGTCCATACTTTAATAATTTTATTAAATGACAGTGAATTCCTTCTATCGCCGGTCGCGGGAGAGGGTATGGTCTCATGTGCACTGGTTCCACTCCTGGCTTGAGGGTGACAATGATACGGGCTATATTCTTCGCTAGGCCAGGAGGATTATCCTCCGCCCATACCTCGGGCGGAGCTGAGATTCTGGTGGGGATACGGGAACTGGCTGCCTTGATCGGAGATGCACTGTAGAACCGCCATTCTTCTTCCCGGGGGACAGTCAGCACCATCAGGCCAGCAGATTTCGAGTTCACAGTCATTTCCATTCCTCCCCCTTCAACAAAGGATATCTGCGCCTGGAGCTTAGCAAGCATGTCCCGGCCCAAGAGGGGGATTAGGCATTCAGGCATGTACAGGAACTGGTGTGTTATTTTCTGTCCCCCTAATTCACAGGTGCGGTTCTGCAAAAAGGGTTTTGTGGTTCTGGTAGCGCTGACGATAGTGACGGATCATGAAGACAAAGGGGCCACTGGTTTGGCCACTACCGAATGTTCGGCCCCCGTATCCACCATAAAGTCCATATATTGGTCCCCAATCTTCAAGCTGACCATAGGCTCCTGGGGACCCAGAGGAAACTTGGAGCCCGGTCTGGCCTAGTCTTCATTCATATTGTAGCCCTCTTCGGCTGCCATTCCCTCTATAGCTTCTTCTTCTCACTGGAACTGTGTGCGATGCATTCCTCCCTGACTCTGGAATCGTCCCCCTGCTCTCCGTGTGCTCCCTCCTCCCCTCCGGGAGGCGGAGTCAAGGTATGGGCATTCATTCTTCCAATGTCCTTCTTCCTTACAGTGTGCGCACTGATTTGCGCCCAATGGGGTCCGACCATTTCCTCGTCCCCTTCCACGTCCTCGGGTCCTTTGGTTAGAGAAACTTCCTCCACATCGTTCAACTAAAGCTGCAGAAAGGAAATCAGCTTTCTTCTTCATTTTACGTTCACTTTCCTTCTGACGTTCTTGATCATGATTCACAAACACTTTCTGAGCAACTTCCAATAACTGGGCCGCATTCATGCCCGCAAACCCTTCTAGCTTCTGCAGTTTCCGTTTTATATCTCCCTGGGACTGACTCACAAAGGCTGCATTTACCATGTGCAAATTTTCCTGGGCCGCTGGATCATATGGGGTATAAAGTCTGTAAGCTTCAGATAAGCGTTCATAAAAGGCCGCTGGGCTCTCGTCTGGATGCTGGATGACTTCTAATACCTTTCCGATATTCATGGCCTTCTGGCTTCCTTTCTTCAGGCCTTGCAGTAGGGCCTGGTGGAACCGAGTGAGGGCCGCAGCCCCACTCACACTGTTCGGATCGTCATTTGGAAAATCCGCGACAGCTGCTTGCTGGGGATCTAGACCTCCTTCTCCTACAGGGTTTTCTTCTAACCATCGGGTGGATGCTTGCACAATCCGTGCTCGTTCTTCAGTAGTGAAGAGGGTAGATAGGAGCTGGCGGCAATCAGACCAGGTAGGCTGATGGGTCTGCATAATACTTGACATTAATTCAGCTAATTCTTGGGGCTTTTCAGTATAGGATGCATAATGCGTTTTCCAGTTCAATAAATCTGTGGTGGAGAAGGGCACATAAACGAGACTGGCTGGCCCCACCACAACCTGGTCCTGTTCATTAAGGATAGGTAGTCCTGGGACCTGGCCCAATGGCATCACGTGACCATCCCTCTGGCTTGCTGTCGTACTTCTGAGGGTGTAATGCAGTCTGGCCTGCCAGAATTCAGCTCCCCTGCTTTGATCTTTGGCAGTAGGTGACCCCGAACTAGCAAATGAGTCCCTGCTTGCAGTGTCATCAGTGGACTGCAGCCCTTCCAAGGCACTCTGGACGGAGCTCGGGCTCCCGCTCGGAAGGGGGTGTGCCTCCTCCTGTTGCGGAGGAGGCTGGTGGGCTAGGGGTAAATTGGCGGGAGGGGGTTCCCCTGTGCCGGGCTCGACCTGGGGTCGTGGCGGAGCTGAGGGGACTGGCCTATAGAGGAACTGGGGCGGAATATCTGGCGATTCTGGGGCAGAACAGGCAGCTTCTCTTCTCTAGACCTCTGGGCCCCCCTTGTGGTCGCTACCAATATCCTACAGTGTTCCTCGTGGCAGCGCTTTATCCAGGAGGGCTCCTTTTCGCAAATACTTAACCAGGAATCTATATAGGGGAACTGGTCAGGGTGTTTCTTACGCACAATACCCTTTAACCTTTCCCAGCATTCGCGGCTTCACAGAAACAGCCGCCAGCGTGAAGGAAAAGGCTCTTCACGCTGGCGGCTGTACAGAGGGAGCCGGGGCCTCACGCGTGCTTCCCCAGCTCCCTCTAAAGCCTCAGACAGCCGCGGTGCTGGGGGGGGGGAGGCCAAGGACTGCATGGGCTGTGATGGGGGGAGGGGACCTGGACTGGAAAAGGGCTATGGGTGGGGGGGGGACTTGGACTGGCAAGAAATGGGCTGTGATGGGGGGGGGACCTGGACTGGAAAAGGGCTATGGGGGGGGGGGAACCTGCACTAGAAATCGGATATGGACGAGGGAGGGGGAAAAACAAGGACTACAAAAAGGCTGTGATTAGGGGGGCTAGGACTGCAAATGGGCTATGAGGGGGGGGGACCTGGACTGGAAAAGGGCTATGGGGGGGGACTTGGACTGGAAATGGGTTGTGAAGGGGGGGGACCTGGACCGGAAAAGGGCTATGGGGGGGGCATTTGACAGTGAAGAAATGGTGTGTGATGGGGTGGGGGACCTGAACTGTAAAAGGGCTATGGGGGGGGGGGGGACATGGACTGGAAATGGGTTGTGATGGGGAGGGGGACCTGGACTGGAAAAGGGCTATGGGGGGGGGGAATGGACTGGAAATGGGTTGTGATGGGGAGGGGGACCTGGACTGGAAAAGGGCTATGGGGGGGGGGGGGACTTGGACTGGAAATGGGCTATGGTGGAGGGAGGGGGAACGTGGACTGGAAATAGGCTGTGATTAGGGGGGCTAGGACTGCAAATGGACTGTGATGGTGGGGGGGGGGCTAGGACTGCAAATGGGCTGTGATGGTGTGGGGGGACTCGGACTGCAAATGGGATGTGATGGTGGGGGGCCTAGGACTGGAAATAGGCTGTGATGGGGGACTTGGACTGGAAATGGGCTGTGATGGGGTGGTCTAGGACTGGAAATGGTCTGTGATGTGAGGGCTAGTACTGGAAATGGGCTGATGAAGAGCTGGAATAGGACTGGAAATGGGCTGATGTGGGGCATGGGAGAATGGGACTAGAAGGGAGTGGATGCTGGGTGGGTCTAGAACTATAAGGGAACTGATTTTGGGGGAGGACTGGGGATGAGGAATGAGAATGGAGAGGGGAAAAAATATTTTGTGTGGAAGAAAAGTCTATGATGGGCTGGGTATTGGGAGAGTAAGAGGGGCTTGAGAATGAAAGGGTGAAATTTAAATGGATGATAAAGGAATAAGGAAAGAATTGGGGGAAAGAGCAAAAGGGAAACAATCAGTATGTTAAAGCAGAAATAGAGAGAGAATGGAAAAGAGAAGGAAGGACAAATGGATAGCTCGCAGAAGACACAAAGAAACCAGAAGAAAGTGACTGGAGCAATTGCAACTGAAAAATAAAATGCCCAAACAGAAGGTAGAAAAATACTTTTTATTTTGAATTTATTAACTGGAATATGTCTGGTCTGGGAAGTGTGTATTGCTAACATCTTTGCGTTTTTCTTTAGTGCAAGAGGAAATGACTTTATAGTTTTATTTCTCTAGTGTTGTACATTTCATGTTTGGATTTTGGGATTCCCAGTTTAATTATTATCTGACCAAGGAAGTTAGCCTACACGTATCCTCGGTAATTTTTGTGAATGGGGCTGGGGGCGGGGCAGGGGTGGGACTAGGGGCGGAGAATGGGTGGAGCATGGTGAGCCACAGGTGTCGGGTTTTTCTTGGTGAAAAAGTTGGTAACCCTAGCGCCAACACATCCTATCTCCTCCAATGTCAGACGGTTGACAATGGAGGGGATGGACATGGCAGAGCCATCTCAGAGGACACATGATCAAAAGGAAGGTGCTGCACTCTGGCTGTTTCCTGTATTGGGGATAGGAGGATAGGGACACAAAGGGATAGAAAAACACTGAATGGAGGAAGGAGTGGAGATTCTGAACAGGGAGGAAGGGAAATGTTGGACAGGAAGGGGCACATGCTGGACATGGGGGGAGAGAGGGGAAGAATTAGTGAAAGATAGGGAAATAAGAGGCTGGGGAAAGAAAAAGAGATAAGGAACGGTAGGGTTGAGGTGAGGGAAAGAGATGGAAAGCTGTAGCTAGATACAGTAAAAAAAATGAACTAGTTCAAAAAAAGGAAGAGTAAAATATGGATAGAGAAGCAGAAAACTAAATGGAAGAAAATTGAAAGAAGAGATCAGTGTTAAAAACTGATGTAAGAGAGCAAGTGAAGACAGGATGAGAGAGGATAAAGGGCAAATGGAAAGGAGACCAAGAAAAGAGAGCTAGGAGAAGACAGAGGAAAACAGAAACCAGAGGTGGGAACCAATAGCATTAGAAAAATAAAATAACCAAAGTAGAAAAAAGAATACTATTTTCCATTAGTGCTTGCAATATGTCAGTTTTTAAATATACACCTGCTAGGAATTTGGGTTAGATATGGCTGAAGCAAAAATTTGAGAGGAGACACTAGAGCCCATTAGTAAGCTGTGCCTTCTTCAGCTTCAGACAAGCTTGAGGCCCTCTCTGGCCTAGCAGCCCAGAGCAATTGCCCTGGTTGCATTCCTCCTAATATCAGTTCTGACACCTGTCTTGTTTTTGCACAGTACAGGGGGAAATACTTTCCTTTCTGGAGTTGCACTGCATGTAGTGTCTAGTTTTTTGAGGTTTCAGTTTAATTTTTGGCTACATATTTCTATTTTT
Source organism: Ichthyophis bannanicus (assembly GCA_033557465.1). Lineage (NCBI taxonomy): Eukaryota > Metazoa > Chordata > Amphibia > Gymnophiona > Ichthyophiidae > Ichthyophis > Ichthyophis bannanicus. The sequence goes on from CM066031.1 coordinate 707,335,141, forward strand.
ACATTGTGGTCACTTATTTTTTATTTGGTCAAGGTCTATCTGTATTGTATATGTGCAACCAAGGCTGGGTATTCTGTTAACATGGAATTCTCATAGTGAGGAGATGTTGGATGATTTAAAGTTGTGCACTGTTTGGCTATTTTTGAAACTATTAACAGTGAGTTCACTGGACTGATGATGAATCTTAAAGATCTGGCCCGGTAGCCTATATTCTCTGGGCTCGGTATGCTTGATAAAGGTGATTTGAGGTTCATCGAATTTAATTAAATATCTAAGTATATCGGAAGGGTTTTTTTTTTACTATTCTTTGATTGTTTATCACGGCACACGATATGTTTTTGTAGAACCTTTGCAACTGAAATATTTCCTTGATGGTAAATAATGAGTTTGATGTCGGTATTACCCTTTTTTTCCCTACTAGCTTGTTTTCCTTTTTCCTTTTTGTGGGGTGTAGTTTCCTAACTGCGTGAACATATTTTCATAAATACTAATTTAAAAAAAAAGAATGTACAGTAATCTGGCTTATTCAGTTTTCCTAATAAGTTTACTGATGTTCTAGGGCAGCGATGGCGAACCTATGGCACGCGTGCCAGCTGTGGCACGCGAAGGCCTTGCAGCTGGCACGCGGGCCATAGGTCCGCAAAAAAAAGAAAAAGCTGTCTCTGACTGCGGACGCGGCAAGGGCAGAATGCAGCGTCCCGCGGGGCCCCCTCCGCCCGCTAAGCCCCTCTGCAAGAGCTTTCAGATTCGCGAGGGAGAGCGTCTCCCTCGCGTCTCTGTTAAGCCCGCAGGGGCTAATGGGAAATTTCCCATCAGCCCCTTTAGACGCGAGGGACTGATGGGAAATTTCCCATTAGCCCCTGCGGGCTTAACAGAGACGCGAGGGAGACGCTCTCCCTCGCGAATCTGAAAGCCCTTGCAGAGGGGCTTAGCGGGCGGAGGGGGCCCCGCGGGACATTGCAGTCTGCCGCGGCAGCAGCCAGAGCCTGCTTTTTTTTAAAAAAAATTTGCCGGGGGGGGGGGGGGGTTAGGACTGCTAATGGGCAGGGGGGGGGTTAGGACTGCGAATGGGCAGGAGGCGGGGGGGGTTAGGACTGCTAATGGGCAGGAGGGGGGGTTAGGACTGCTAATGGGCAGGGGGGGAGGTTAGGACTGCTAATGGGCAGGAGGGGGGGTTAGGACTGCTAATGGGCAGGAGGAGGGGGGGTTAGGACTGCTAATGGGCAGGAGGGGGGGTGTTAGGACTGCTAATGGGCAGGAGGAGGGGGGGGTTAGGACTGCTAATGGGCAGGAGGGGGGGTTAGGACTGCTCATGGGCAGGAGGAGGGGGGGGTTAGGACTGCTAATGGGCAGGAGGGGGGTTTAGGACTGCTAATGGGCAGGAGGGGGGTTAGGACTGCTAATGGGCAGGGGGGGAGGTTAGGACTGCTAATGGGCAGGAGGGGGGGTTAGGACTGCTAATGGGCAGGAGGAGGGGGGTTAGGACTGCTAATGGGCAGGAGGGGGGTGTTAGGACTGCTAATGGGCAGGGGGGGTTAGGACTGCTAATGGGCAGGAGGGGGGGTGTTAGGACTGCTAATGGGCGGGCGGGCGGGCGGGCGGGGGGGTAGGACTGCTAATGGGCTGGGGGGGGTAGGACTGCTAATGGGCTGTGGGCTGATGGGGGCTGTCTGGAAATGGGGTGATGGGGGTTTAGGGCTGGAAGTGAGTTGATGGGGGGGGGCTAGGACTGGTATTGGGTTGGGGGGTTGCTAGGACTGGAAATGGGCTGATGCAGGGACTAGAAGGAATGGATGCTGGGTGAGGCTGGAACTAGAAGGGAGCTGATGTTGGGGGAGGATTAGAATGGGATGGGGCTGGGAGAGTAAAATGGAGAGGGGAAAAATATTTTGTGTGGGAGGGATAAAAAATCTACAATTGGCCGGGTATTGGGAGAGTAAGTGGGGATTGAGGATGGAGGGGTAAAATTTGAGTGGATGAAATAGGAATGAGGAAAGAGCAAAAGGAGAAAGATTAGTATGTTAAAGCGGATGTAGAGAGAGAGAATGGAAAAAAAAAAACTAGAAGAGAGAAGAAAGGACAAATGGACAGCAGATGATGGAGAGTTAGCAGAAAACATGAAGAAACCAGAAGAAAGTGGCTGGAGCAATTGCAACTGTGTAACTGAGCTGAGGTATTCTGTTTATGTAATTACTTTTTGACATTGCCACTTGTTCTCTTTCCCCAGTAGGTCATGTATTGTTATTGTCTGAAATGTATTGGTTTAATATTTGCAGTGTTGCCTTTTGATAGGTATGGTGTGGTGCTTTGTGAGTCCTGGTAGTGCTGTTAGGATACGGCGGGTTTGCTATTGGTTCTAAATGGGCAGTGTTTGTAGTAGTTCCTAATGTGCCTGGCGGTTGGCACTGGATTATAGTAATGTAGAAATCTTTTAGTCTGTCTTTATCCATACACTCATTAAGAGACATGTTTACTAAAAGTTAGTGTATGTTAGCATTATGCAAATATTTATGCAAATTGACGTGCTGGCACTTTGAGGAAATTCTTTGGTTTTGTGCGGCAGTTTGGGCACTCGGGCTCAAAAAGGTTAGCCATCACTGTTCTAGGGCCTGCTGCAAATTGATATTGCCGCCTTTTCCTAGATAGGGTCCTTATTCTGTGAGTTTTGGAAGTTAACGCTGGCATGGTAGATTTGCTCTTGGACCTGAATAAGTTTTTTGTATTAATTCACAATATGCTCGATACTGAGAAGATTTGCACTGCTGCTACTGAGATGACTTTTGTTGTATGGTAAGTATCCTAGCTCTGCTCTGCATAGACTGCTGGGGAAGGGCCAGGGAGGGTAGTAGGTGCAGAATATATGTTTGGATTTAATACCATACGAGAGAACATGTAAGTACTGGGGGAGCCTGAGGAAGGAATTGTGGATGAATAGGTGCTGGAGAGTGCTACCTCTTCTATTCCCCCCCCCCCCCCCTTTATATGGCCTGCAGATGCTAAAGCCTGCACTGCTGCCCTCTCTGCAGTTATTTGTTGGGGACTGGGCATGGGTAGCCACAGATGGCAGGAGAGGTAATGGGAACATGGAGGCAGGGCTGGCACCACCATCAGGTGAACTAGGCAATTGCCTAGAGCAGCAATGGTGAAAGAGCGGCCTATTGCCAATGCTGCCACCCATCTCCAGAACCACCAGCAGCGACAATGTTTTTTAAACAGTATTACAGCGTTAACCTAAACCTTTGGCGCTACAGTGCTGTTCCTGCTACTGCCTCCTCTGATGCAGCCTTCCTGTTTGCATGAGGCAGAAGTGGCTATTCCAGCCCCGTATAAAAGGAAGCCTGCATTGGAGGGGGCAGAAGTAGGAACAGCACTGCAGCGCCAAAGGTTTAGGTAAAAGCCTTGTGGTGCTGTTTAAAGCCACTGCTGCTGCTGCTGATCCTGGAGAGAGGTGGGAACAGAGCGCTAAGAATGAGGTTCACCTAAGGTGCCTCATAGCCTTGCACCGGCACTGCATGGAGGAGGTCAGAGACATGGAAATATGGTAAGGTGGGACGACCATGGAGTAGAGCAGACAGTGGCAGTAACACAGATGGGGATAAGGGACAGAAAGGGTAAGATGGAGAGACAAGAAAGCAACAGACAAAAAGAAGAGGGGAAGTGAAATGCAAACACAGAGATGCAGAGGAGAGTGAGTGAAAAGTACCCGGAGAGGAGGAGCGAGGAGAGAAGATGCATGACAGCAGGAAGTTCTGCAGATTTCGGACCCCAACATAATGAAGGAAACCTTGAAGAAATATGGCAAACAACAACAACTGGAAATGAACATTTTATTTATCTGGATTTTGTTCACAACTTTTCATTGGTAGCTATAGGCAAGTTACATTTTGATACAGTAGATATTTCCATGTCCCAGAGGGCTTACAATCTAATGGCCTCATTACCAACCTGCGATAATGTATGAACACATAAATGTACATTAAAGCACATTGAAGTGAGTTGTGTGCTTAGGGGCATGTTTACTAAAGATCAGTGCACGTTAAAAAGAAGTGAAAGTGTGTTAAATGCTGCCACGGCCCATAGAACTGAAAGAGCAACGGCAGCACTCAACGAGCGCTAATCTTCATTAGCCTTTAGTAATCATGCCTCTTTAGTAGTAAATAAGCCCCTCAGAGGCCGATGCAAAAAAGCATTGCATGCTATTAGCCATGTGCAGGGTTTCATAGCATGGAAAAACCGCAAAAGTTATATGCAAATATGCCACAAAGGAAACACATGCAAATGAAGTCTGTGGTATAAACTGAGAAGTGAGGGGTAGATGCATGCGCAGATAGGCTAGCAGTGGAGCCACACGCATGTGCATAGATTTCACAAGCTAAAGTGTTGCTTGGTTCTCTGCCATTTTCCCCATTTCTTTCATGTCGAGCTCTAGCTCATGCAAGAAGCAAAAAAGCCACTAATAGGTAAGAAACAGAAGAGGGTGTTCCAATTTTCTCCTACAAGTCGAACTTTTCTCCTATATGTACAAGCTTCATGCTGAAGAAATGACTGTTCGCTGGTATACACACAGGCAAAAATGTTAGAACAATGGCGCTACTGAGCTCTGCATGCCACCCTCTGATCTTCTGCACGTTTCTCTACATCTCATTTCACTATGTGCAGCTTATTTGGATACCTTTTTAATAAGCATTGCGCTGCTGTGTGGGCACCGTTTTCTGCCTAAATAATGTGCGCACCAATTTCTTTTAGGCATCACTCGCCAGAGATAGCTGTGTGCAGATGTCATGTTACCTGCACGCAAAGGGTACGCTAGTGTTTCTGCATCGGTCCCCTGTGAGAATAATGGGGATTGTGTTAAACACAGGTTAGTAAATGGGGCTCTAAACTTGTACCCATGGCAGTGGCAAGGGAGTTGCTCAGAATCACAAGGAACATCAGTAGGATTTGAGCTCGTTTCCCTGGTTCTTAGCCTGCTCTTCTAACCACTAGGCTGCAACTTCTGTGAAGTCCATGGGGTAAGACAGTGAAACGTGGAGGAGTAGCTAATGGTTTTGGCAGTGGGTTGAGAACCAGGGGAGCCATGTTCAAATCCCACTGCTGCTCCTTGTGATCTTGGGCAAGTCACTTAACACTGCATTGCCTCAGGTACAAAGCTTCATTGTAAGCCCTCTAGGGCCGTGCTTCTCAACCTTTTCTATTCTGTGGCACACTTTTGAGTTTGTTCAGTTCTTGGGGCACACAAACCAAATTTTGCATGCAAGGCCGGTGCAAGGGTATTAGGTACCCTAGACCAGGGGTGGGCAATTCCAGTCCTGGAGGGCCGCAGACCAGTCAGGTTTTCATGATGTCCCTAACGAATATTCATGAGATCTATTTGCATTCACTGCCTTTCATTGTATGGAAATAGGTCCATGAATATTCATTAGGGACATCATGAAAACCTGACTGGTCTGCGGCCCTCCAGGACCGGAAATGCCCACCCTTGCCCTAGACAAAACGCTAGTCTTGCGCCCCCTCAGAAATATCTTTCAAACTCCTAGCACCCACCCCCAAGATTTTGACTATCACAGTAAAGCATAGTTACTCATCTGTAACAGGTGGTCTCCGGGAACAGCAGGAATTTAGTCTTCACATAAGGGTATCGTCGGTACAGACGGAGCCTGCGCAGGAACGCTCCGCAGCTTCCAATACGAAAGCTTTTGGGAGCATACCACAGCGCCTGTGTGCTGCCTTCCTGCCTTTCCAACTGTCCCTCTCCAGTTGAGTTTATAGCTGAGACAAAAAAGAGAGGGAGAGAGAGAGAGATACAACTCCTAGGGGAGGTGGGCAGGTTGTGAAGACTAAATTCCTGCTGTTCCTGGAGATCACCTGTTACAGGTGAGTAACTATGCTATCTCCAGGAACAAGCAGGAATGTAGTCTTCACATATGGGGACTCCCTAGCTGCAGATGCCAGGGAGATGGCCCCAGGAAGTTGTTAGGGCTTGTGAAAGGACCATACTTCCCCCCATGGATCTCTGGCATCCTACCAGGGACGGTGGATAGGAGTTGATTAAGTCTGAAAAAGGTGTTGAAGAACAGCCTGGCCAAACAAGGCATCCCGGCGGGAGTCCTTGTCTAAGCAGTAGTGGGCTGTGAAGGTATGTACTGAAGCCCAAGTAGCTGCTCGACAGATGTCGTCGATAGACACAGAGTGAAGATGAGCCATTGAGGCTGCCATGGCTCTCACATTGTGAGCTGTGACACGGCCTTCAAGAGGAAGGTTCTTACTCTCATAGGCAAAGGATATGCACTGAGCAATCCAGTTAGATAGAGTTCTTTTGGAAACCAGAAGTCCCAAATGACTAGGATCAAAAGCAACAAAGAGTTGAGAAGATTTTCTATGTTGCTGTATCCTTTGCAAGTAAAAGGCCAAAGCTCTTTTACAGTCCAAGGTATGACGGTTCCTTTCTGCACTGGAGGCATGAGGTCTCGGAAAGAATACAGGAAGGTAAACCGCTTGGTTTAAATGGAAAGGCAAAACCACCTTTGGCAAAAAGTGTGGATGAGTCCTAAGAACTACCTTATCATGGTGGAACCTTGTATAAGGAGGATCAGCTACTAACGCTTGCAATTCATTGATGCGACGTGCCGATGTGATTGCAATGAGGAAGATGACTTTCCAAGAAAGGAATTTCAAAGATGTAGTGGCTAATGGTTCAAAGGGCGGTTTCATGAGCTGCCCGAGCACTAGATTTAAGTCCCATGACACTGGTGGTGGCTTAATGGGAGGCTTTGTTAAAAGAAGGCCTCTCATAAATCTCGCTATGAGAGAATGAGAGGAAATAGGTTGTCCACTTAGAGGCTTGTAAGAAGCTGCAATAGCACTAAGATGGACTCTTACTGAATTTGTCTTGAGACCTGCATTTGACAAATGAAGGAGATACTCCAGTATCGATTCCAGAGGTATCGCAAGAGGGTTAAGACCCTTCTGCGAACACTATATGGTAAACCTTTTCCACTTAAAGGCATACGAGTATCTTGTGGAGGGTTTCCTAGAAGCATGAAGGATATCCTTTACCTGTTGGGAAAGGTTAAGATCCTGAAGTTCTAGGCTTTCATCAACCAGGCCCTGAGATGCAGAGACTGGGGATTCGGATGCCAGAGCATCCCATCCTCTTGGGAGAGAAGATCTGGAGCGGATCCCAACTCCAGAGGCGGAGCTTGAGAGAGATGTAGGAGCAGAGGGTACCACGTTTGCCGTGGCCAACGTGGAGCTATGAGGATCATATGACCTCTGTCTCTCTGAAGCCTGAATATGGTTTTGGGGATGATGGGAATGGGTCGGAAGGCATATAGGAAATCCTGACCCCAGTGGAGGAGGAAGGCGTCCCTTGCCTGACAATATCGAGCCGGAATTCTGGAACAGAACCGGGGAAGTTTGGCATTCAGCGGACTTGCAAAGAGGTCTATGTCCGGGATTCCTCAAATCTGAAATATTTGGGCAACCTGGTCTGCATGGAGAGACCATTCGTGTGGAAGCCGAACTCGACCGAGTTTGTCTGCCCAAGAGTTTTGGATGCCTGGAAGATACACCGCAAAGAGATGAATCTGATGCTCTCTGGCGAGGGCCCATAGTCACAAAGCTTCGTTGCATAGCAACAGAGAGCCTGTTCCACCCTGCTTGTTCACACAGAACACAGCTACCTGTTTGTCCGTTTGAACTAGGACTGTCTTGTAGCTGAGCTGGGCATGAAATAATCGAAGAGCAAAGAAGATTGCGCTGAGCTCCAGGATGTTGATGTGAAGACAGGCCTCCTGTGGAGTCCAGGTACCCTGGGTAGAGAGATCGTGCAGGTGGGCTCCCCATCCCTCCTGTGATGCATTTGTTAGGGTGGATTGGGATAGGGGTTGCAGGAAAGGAGACCACACCAGAAGGTTTCTGGGTGATTGCCACCATTGGAGGGACGAAATAAGTTGATTTGAGTTTGTTATTTTGTCCAACAGGCAGCCTGAGGCCTGTGTCCACTGAGTGGATAAAGTCCACTAGGTTGCTTGCATATGGAGGCGAGCATAAGGAACCACATGCACGGTGGATGCCATGTGGCCTAGCAATTGTAGCATTTCCCGAGCAGTAAGACAAGGTTTGAGCACTGCTTGGGAAGCTAGTTGTACTATGTGAAGACAGCGGGGCTGCGGAAGGAAAGCCCTTGTCTGTCTGGCATCCAGATGAGCTCCTATGAACTCTAGGGACTGAGTGGGAGCAAGATTGAATTTTGGGAGGTTTATGACCAGTCCCAAATACTGAAGGATTCGCATTGTGCGAAACAGAGCAGAGCTGGCTTCTGGCACTGTAGAGGCTCGAATGAGCCAGTCGTCTAAGTAAGGGAAGACAAATATTCCCAGAGTGCGGGGAAATGCTGCTACCACAGACATACATTTTGTGAACACTTGGCGCAGAAGCCAGGCCAAAGGGAATAACCCTGTATTGGTAGTGCTTTCCTTGAAACTGGAATCGGAAGAATCTCCTGTGATTTGGATGGATGAGAATATGAGTATACGCATCCTTGAGATCTAGAGAACAAAGCCAATCCTGACAGCAGAGTTCCTAGAGAGACTGCAGGCTCCGTCGATACCGACGATACACATATGTGAAGACTACATTCCTGCTTGTTCCTGGAGATATTGTAGACATCTCAACACCATCTCTCTAAGGACAATCCTAGAAAAATGTATATTTGGACATCACACTTTTAAATATTAAACTTTATTTTGTAAATATATGTATAATGAAAGATTTCAAACAGCCACTTACAAGGGATAATGGACTATTCACATATCACCCAGTCTTCCTGCAGGTAAAAGCATCACTGGCTCTCTGCGTTTGTGTGGCTGTTAAGACCCAGTGCTTTGCTTTGACTGTAGCTGCAGCTTCTCCCCTCTATCCCCCAAATTTGCCTAAAGAGACCATTTTGAACTTCTCTCGGAACAAATATTTGTTCAATTCTCTGAGGTCTAAAGTGGGTCTGTGTCCCCCTGTTTTCTTTGGAATAAGGAAATAAGGGGAGTAGAACCCTGCACCCTGATGAGGAATGGGTACTTCCTTTATTGCTCCTTGAGCAAGGAGCATTGTGACTTCTTGACCTAGGAGACTGTCGAGAGAGGTCTGAGAATTGAACTGTCTTACTATTGTAGGAGGGGGCATGCTGTGAAAATGAAGCTTGTACCCCTCTCGTACAATGGACAGAGTCCAATTTTCTGCTGTTATTTGGTATCATCTGTGGGCAAAATGACATTACCTGCCTGGGATGGTCGAGGGTTCTGGACTGTTCAGAGGCAGGAAGGCAAAGTTCTCTAGAGAGGAGTCAAAGCCCCTGAGGAGGCTGAGCCTGCTGAGGTGGCTGAGGTTTTGCAGCTTTTGGCTTCTTTTGTTGTCTAGGTTGTTGCTGTTGTCCCTTTTGGGCAGTCTGACCTGGACGGTGTCCCTGTTGGGTATAGGAAGGATAAAACTTTTTTTCTTACTAAAAATGGTTTCTTAGAGGATTTTTTCCTTGCAGGATCGGCTGTAGTTTTGGACAATCTATCTCATTAGCCTTCTCCTGCCAATTCTTGCCAAAGAGATTTTCTCCTGTGCAAGGAATGTTTCCTAATTTATCCTGTACCCAAATTTCCAAGGCAAGCCAGGCAATCCGACGTGCACCAATGGCAATAGCAGAGGTTCTGCTTATGCACTCAAAACAGTCAAAGGCTGCACGATTTACAAACTTGGAAACATCCTGAGCATGTCTGACAAGAGCAAGATAGTCTTGCCTTTTGTCATCAGGAAGGAGGGCGCTCATAAGCTCCAGGTCTCCTTTGACCTCTTTAAGGAACATTCCCATAGACAAGATATAGGAACTGATCCTAGCTGAGAGCATGGAAGCTTGAAGCATTGACGCTCAAAGGCATCAAGAGTCCTACATTCACGACCTGGAGGATTGGATGCATGTCTCTTTGCATTTTTCATCCTTCTCATGGCTGACCCCACCACCATTGAATGGTGTGGTAATTGAGTTTTTTGAAAACCAGGACAAGGTGGAACTCGATACATGATATTGAGTCTTCGAGAATGAGGAGATGTGATTAAAGGTGTTTCCCACATCCATAGCATAAGATCATGTAAAATCTCATGAATAGGCAGAGTAGCTGCCTCTTTGGGAGCCTAGGTTATTGGAGAATTTCCAATTCCTTTGCCCTAGGCTCTTTTTCAGGAGCTACTGTGATGGAAAGGCCTCGGGCCACATCACGGATAAAGTCCTGAAGGGACATATCCTCTGGCGGAGACATTCTGCACTGAGGAGAAGAGGAATCTTCGGGGAGAAGTACTCTTGTATCGGCAGAGTCTTCGGAGTCTTTAGACTCATCAGAGGATTCAAAATACCTCCGATCCTGGTGATCGTGCAAAGCACGGTACCGGTATCGATCAAAGTCGGTATCGGGCTGTTCTGTCGATGCCGGATACATAGGCATACCACAGACCAAAAGTCAAAACATGAAAAAGAACCTGTGAATTCATTTATCAAACCAATTGTATTTCTGTCGGGATCCGTCGACTTGAGACGGGGAGAAGGAAAAACTCCCCTCTCCGTGTCGACAGAAGCCGTTTCTAATAATTTTTTCAAAACAGTCAAAAACAGTAATTTAATAATAGTGAGAATCACTTATATGACACTCCAGAAAAAGGGCAGCATTTGGCATCAAAGTAACAGTGACATGCATGTTTCGAGCCCAAAAAGAGGGCTCTGTATCAAGCTGAGTCCATCATTTTCCGCGCCCTTACAAAAAACACCAAATTCACCAGGTGATTTAAAACCCCCGAAAAGCCTCTGAATGGCTGCTGAAACAGAAACGTCATCAAAAAAGAAGACGTCAATAAAAAGAAGAGGAGCTACATAGTTGGCATGTTGAGGAATCCCCAATGAAGGGGGTGAATCTGTCCAAAAATTGATCAAAGCAGACTCCACCAGTCACATTCCAAATTCAACCCTGTTGGGACAACTGTGTTTAACTGAAAAATCCATTGTTGTTCACGTCGTTGGAGTAATTGCTCCCGATCCCCTCCCCGGGGATTCAAAGGAATGAAATCGATGACTCTCCAACGTAGCTCCTCAAATGTATGCTGATGTTGCAAACAATGTTCCACAATAGGAGCCGAAAGAGTCTTGGTAGTCAACCGTGAGGCATGCTCCCCCAAACGAATCCGGACAGGGCGAATAGTTCTGCCAATGTATGACAAATTGCAAGGGCAAGTGATCATATACACCACAAAAGGTGTTAAACAGGTAGAATGACCCTTGAAAGAAAAAGACCTGCCGGAAAACGGATGTAACCACTGGACCCCCTCCTCTGTGGTGGCACAAAATCTGCACTTGTGACAAGGCCAATGGCCTAAAGGGCGTACATCACCAACAGGAGACAGTGGTGGAAGGACCGCATGCACCAGACGATCACGGATATTCCTACCCCTTGTGTAAGCCAGACATAAAGGCTTTTGAAAACAGGTATGTACTTGCAAAGTGCCCCAATGTTTCTTTAACAGCGCAGTAACCTGAGAAGTGTATTGTGTGAAAGGGAGAACACCCGTCACTATTTCCATTTCCTCCTGATCGGGGATCACCGAAGGGGATTCAGAAGAAACTTCAGAACCCCCCAAGAGCCATTCCCTATGAGAAAAACGGGCTCTAAGATACGCACGGTGTATCACCGATACAGGATAGCCCGGTCCAAAAGACGTGCATGGAGATCACGAGCTTGATCCTTAAAATCCTGTAAGGAGGAACAAATCCGGCGCAATCGCAAAAACTGGCCCACTGGAAGCCCCCTCCGTAAAGAGGAAGGGTGATGGCTGTGATACCGCAACAAATTGTTACGCTGGCTTGGTTTACGAAACAGGGAAGTAATTAAAACATCCCCCTGTTTTTTAATCAAAACATCAAGGAATTCAATTTTTTGAGTGTCAACATGTAGCGTAAACTGAATGTTAGATTTTAGGCTATTTAGCCAAGCCACAAAAAGAGACAGTTGATCACTAGTAGAAGTCCAAAGCAAGAAAATATCATCCAAAAATTGAAGCCATAAGCGAACATGCTGAAATGCTGGAGCTACATAAATAAAACGTTCTTCCATATCAGCCAAATACAAGGTAGCGATTGAGGGTGCCACCGTAGCTTTCATTCCTTTGAATCCCCCGGGAGGGGATCGGGAGCAATTACTCCAACGACGTGAACAACAATGGATTTTTCAGTTAAACACAGTTGTCCCTACAGGGTTGAATTTGGAATGTGACTGGTGGAGTCTACTTTAATCAATTTTTGGACAGATTCACCCCCTTCATTGGGGATTCCTCAACATGCCAACTATGTAGCTCCTCCTCTTTTTATTGACGTCTTCTTTTTTGGTGACGTTTCTGTTTCAGCAGCCATTCAGAGGCTTTTTGGGGGTTTTAAATCACCTGGTGAATTCAGCGTTTTTTGTAAGGGTGCGGAAAATGATGGACTCAGCTTGATACAGGGCCCTCTTTTTGGGCTCGAAACATGCATGTCACTGTTACTTTGATGCCAAATGCTGCCCTTTTTCTGGAGTGTCAGATAAGTGATTCTCACTATTATTAAATTACTGTTTTTGACTATTTTGAAAAAATTATTAAAAACGGCTTCTGTCGACACAGAGAGGGGAGTTTTTCCTTCTCCCTGTCTCAAGTCGACGGATCCCGACAGAAATACAATTGGTTTGATAAATGAATTCACAGGTTCTTTTTCATGTTTTGACTTTTGGTCTGTGATTTGTTAGTGTGTCATCACATTTTTGGAGGTTTCTTCTTCCATGGATACATAGGCATGACTCGGTATGGGTGGCATACCCGCCAATGCTAATGCAGTTGGTACCGGTACCGGTATCGATTGAGGTGGCTGAAGCGGTTTCAACGGTACTGAAGCCGTGAGAAGAGCCACTAGACTGCGTTCGATAGCACGGAATCTCTGGTCTATCGACGCTGCCGATGCTTGGGTGTCGGTACCGGTAGAAGCGGCCGGGACCCCAGAGCATGGCACCAGTATTTCTGCTGAGGTTGAGGCCTCGAGAACATCCTGGAGCCCCGTTAGTGCTTTGGAAGCCGAAGCCTCCCGCCGAGGCAGTTTTGCTGGTGAAAATTCCTCAAGGGCAACGCCAGGGGCATCTTGATACTTAGAAGATCTACCCTTTGAGATTTATGTTTAGTTACCTGAGATCCATGGGAGGAAGAGAAGGCCCTGGAGGATGTCGATGCAACAGAGGGCAAAAAGGTGCTAAGTTTAGCAGCTCGGTTCTGCCGACCCCTTTTTGACATCATTCCACAGGAGTGGCACTCTGAAATAGAGTGGTCAGGACCTAAACATTTGAGACACCAATCATGGGTGTCAGTGACGGAAATAGTACCACATTTAGAACATTTCTTAAAACCTGAAGTAGGTTTTTCCATTTTTAAGGAAAAAATTGGGCCTATTGCCCAAAATGGCGCCTAGCACCAAGGGAAAAACGTTTCTAAAGTAAAACACCTCAGAAACTATAATTTTTTTTTAAGAGAAAGAAGAAAGAACCGGCGGTACCGGTATGGCATCGAAGGAAGGCAGACGTGACCACAAAAACAAAGATTAAAGACGAAAACTGTTCTGTGGTGACAGGGTATGTGACCTGTCGGCTCCGCAGAAAACGAAGAACTGGAGAGGGACAGTTGGAAAGGCGGGAAGGCAGTACGCTTTCCTATTGGACGCTGGGGAGAGTTCCCGCGCAGGCTCCGTCGGTACCGACGATACCCATATGTGAAGACTACATTCATGCTTGTTCCTGGAGATATTGTAATCATCTCAACACCATCTCTCTAAGGACAATCCTAGAAAAATGTATATTTGGACATCACACTTTTAAATATTAAACTTTATTTTGTAAATATATGTATAATGAAAGATTTCAAACAGCCACTTACAAGAGATAATGGACTATTCACATATCACCCAGTCTTCCTGCAGGTAAAAGCATCACTGGCTCTCTGAGTTTGTGTGGCTGTTAAGACCCAGTGCTTTGCTTTGACTGTAGCTGCAGCTTCTCCCCTCTATCCCCCAAATTTGCCTAATAGTTAGGCTGGCCCTATTTGCATGATTTTCACTGCTCAGTCCCTCCCACCAGCAGAAGGAGAGCAGCCTTTTTTTACCTGTGGGTGCTTCATTTTGCCATATTCAATCCCACCTCTGAACATAGGAGGCCAGCAGGTCATGTGAGATGGCAGGACTCCAAGCATCCAGAGACTAGACTGAAGCCAGCAGAGGAGGCATCCAGGTAAGACTCCTCCACGTACCCTGGCTTATGAGTAAGGCTCATTACTGTCATGGTATGTGCAAAACTAAATCAATATACACTAACACCCTTAATGAACACCATTTATCTACTAATATTCAAAAAAATCTCACCAATCAACTTTTCTAACATTTCACAATTCAATAAGGCATATATGACCTCAGGATGGCCTTATCCCTACATATGGCGAAACTAGTCACTATAGGGTTAAAAGCAGGCGCTCACATCATAGGTCATTGCCTTTCTTATAATTAAAATTATATATTTCACAAATTCCACTAATAAGGCTACCAACATCCAAAAAAGTACTTTTAGGGATTCTCTAAGTTGTTATGAAAACTCAACAGCGTCTGCACTCAGACAAGAGACCGGAACCGATGGATCACACATTCACCTCCTGCAAGAAGAAAGAAAATATTTTTTTTCAACCAATATTGGCTATACACCATTTAGTGAGTATTTATCCACTTATCTGAGCAATCCAAGGATTTCAGCTCATGTAGGCAAACAGACGTCCTTTAACTACCTAGCCGCAAACGCTGAACAGCCGAAGGTGTCCTCCGTTGCGGCAAAGAGTACGAATGCCCAACAGAAACTTCTGTTTCACCTAATAGGCTTCCTCGGGGATTCCTGATAGCACAATTATTAAACATTTTGACAGAATTAAACACAAAAAGTGTCTCCACGACGTCAATGACTTTTAAAGGGACTTCTTCCCAGCTGATTTGCTCACAAAAACCGATGTGATATCTTACAAACAACTTTATTCACAACTCCACAAAAACACATCTAACACACCAAATTTCTAAAAAGTATTTTAAAAAAGGAAGAAAATCAGATTGGAACTTCATCTATCGTACCATCAATTACATGTGTATTGCCATATTCTAGCCTTTCAAGTCGGATAGCCGCTTCTATTTGTAAAAGGTGGAATATCCTTATGTCTCATCCAAAGCTGTCAGGTAATACTTTACGTATGGCATATAGTAGGGGCAGGAACTTGAGAGATCAGCTCTGTTCAGCAGTTTGCTTTGGTATATAAACATAAGAAATGTGGACATTGCTCATGCTGTAATATTATGGAAGATAAAATATGCACTAAATATGCAAAGAGGAGTCACTTGTATAATCAAGATACAACTTGTAACACCTCTTTGCGGCAAAGAGTACAAATGCCCAATAGAAACTTCTGTTTCACCTAATAGGCTTCCTCAGGGATTCCTGATAGCACAATTATTAAAGATACTGCCAGAATCAAACACAAAAAGTATCTCTGCGACGTCAATGACTTTTAAAGGGACTTCTTCCCAGCTGATTCGCTCCCAAAAACTGACGTAATATCTTACAAACAACTTTATTCACAACTCTACAAAAACACATCTAACACACCAACTTTCTAAAAAGTATTTTAAAAAAGGAAGAAAATCAAATTGGAACTTCAAGACATCTGAAACAGGAGGCAGATGGCTATTTTCAGGGATACTGTAGAATTGAGATGGGGCAAGCACCTCATAAGGCATTGCCTAGTCACACCTCTGGCTATCAGCATCAAGGCACACCAAGGACTTTCCCAAGGCAAACCAGTGTGCCCCGGCACAATGGTTGAGCAGCACTGCTCTAGGGACAGGAAGAATACCCACTGTTCCTGAATCTAACTGGCCTTGAACTTCTGAGAAAAAGTTGAGCTAAGTCTAAAAGCAACTATAGGGATTTCAAAATAACATCTTTGATGTCTGCTTTTTCAGGACCATCCTAGTTCCATCCCCACAGAGAAAAGCATATACACTATCTGTGGCGCGTAAATTCTTTTCTCCAGAGGGTTGGGGCAATTTGAAAAGGGTCTTTTTCCATGGATTAGCACTTGTTCACCCGCAGAGAAAATTAGCCACCAAATGTAAAGAGCATTGATTTCTGTTTGAGTGATGGGCGTTAGACATCTCTCAATATTGTTGCCCAGCTTTCATGACTTTGTAAGCTAAATACATTGTTTAAAATCAGTTTTTTGGCCTTTGAGACCACCAGAGAAACCCAATTTGTCACTGTGTTCGTTTAAAAAGTACAAGAGATTTATCATCTAAGGATTTTTTAAAACTGCCTTGCTTCTTATTAGTCATGCCTTTATTCAGCAGAATTCCTTAGCTGTGTAAATGATCAGAGATATGCTTTAACATCATTATTTCCTCATGCTCCTAAAAAGATACTTGGCTTGTTTACGTGGATGATTGGGGAAAAGAGTGAAAAAGAAAAAAAGAACACAGATGAAAAGAAAAGAAAAAATAGGAACAACTGAAACAAAAAATGCTAGTTGTATTGAGCAACAACGTTTGGGGAGGGAAGAGGAACTATTTCCCACCTCCCATTCATCCCATGACAGTAACAACATCACTTCCAAGCAGACACTTCCGCAGAGGGACAACAATGCATTTCACCCGTACTGTGCAAAATATAAACATAACAAATGTAAATTCCAAAAACTGATATACTCCAATCAATAAATTGAAAATTAAATCTTTATCTACCGTCATCTGCTCATTTTATTTTTCTAATCATCTTGCTGCCAGTCTTTGGTTCTGCTTTCTTAACACTGTTCCCATGGTCTCCTGTCTATCTGCCATTTCTTTTTCCTCCTCCTGCCTTTACTTCCTCCCCTACATCTATCTCGAGCATTGATTTTTCAAGTTCAGCTTTCTTCCATTTAGTTTTCTATATCTCTGTCCACTCAGAATTCACTGCTCACTCTTCAGTCCTCAGCTTTCCTCTTTTATACTGTGTCTATCTACAGCTTTTCATCCCCCTCATACCAGACCTCCCATTCCTCATCTATATCTCTTTCTCCATCCCTTTTCCAGCCTCAAACGAACTTACCCTCTTTATCTCCTCCATGCCCTGTATGCAGGGCTGGCCCAATTACTAGGCAAACTAGGCGGTCGCCTAGGGCAGCAACTTCCAGAGGGCAGCAAAAGCAGGCCATTCAAAGATAAATGGATGCTGTTCCAAGGGTTGCAGAGCAGAGATGGCATCCATCTGTCCAAGAAAGGTCAACGCTTCTTCGGTAGTAGACTGGCTAATCTACGGAAGAGGGCTTTAAACTAGATTCGTTGGGGATGGGTGAAGAAAGCCCCCAGGTAAGTGAAAGGCCCCAGGTAGGTGATACATTAAATACCTTTATGGAAATGGGTAACAGGGGTAACATATGGAAAGCAGTGTGTATAAATGCCCGTAGCATGGGAAATAAGATCCCTGATGTTGAAGCTTTGGTGGGAGTGGCTGACTTGGATTTAGTGGCAGTTACAGAAACATGGTTCACAGAAAACCATGATTGGGATGTAACTATACCTGGCTATACTTTATTCAGAAAGGACAGGGTAGGAAGAAGGGGAGGAGGAGTGGCACTATATGTAAAAACTACTATTAAAGCTTTGGAATTACAGAGCTTAAAAGGGAGAGAGGAGGCATTGTGGGTTAAACTAGAAAGAGGGAAAGAGAAATCTATTTGCATTGGTGTGATATACAGACCTCCCTCACAAGAGGAATAGGTGGACAGAGAGTTAATTGAAGACATACGGAGCATTGCTAGGAAAGGGGAAGTGCTACTGATAGGAGATTTCAATATGTCAGATGTTGATTGGCACATTCCTGCTGCAGTATCATCTAGAAGTAAGGAGATCCTGGATTCTCTACAGGGAGAACTATTCAGGCAATTGGTAACAGACCCCACACTTGAAGGGGCCATACTGAACTTGGTGCTTACCAATGGTGAAAGTGTTTCTGATGTTGTAGTGGGAGATCATTTTGCATCCAGTGACCACCAGATGGTGTGGTTCAGTATTAGGACTAGGGCTGTTAGAATCCATTCCAAGGTGAGGATCTTAGACTTTAGGAAGACTAACTTTGCGAAGATGGGCCTCCTCTTCAGCCCAGCACTCCGGTCCTCCAGCTGCTCTCCCGGCGGGGATCGAGCGGACCGGAGCACCAGGCCACCCCCACCAAGCCGCTCTGCCCAATCCGGGCAGCAGGAGCACGTTTTAAAAGAAGCGCCAGCCGGCGGGCCCGCGCCTGAGGGCCGCGCAAGAGGGCCCTTTGGCACGGCCCTTAGGCTAAGGCCTGTAAAGATCCACAAGACAGATAAATAACGCTAAAAAAAACCCAAGCCCACGCCGACACCAACAACTACAACAAAGAGCAGCCGAGCTCCCCCAAGATCCAGCTCACGAACCACATCCTCACTGCAACGTTCCAACTGCAAGTATACCTGCCGACACCAGCAACTGAGCTGACACCATAGATTTCTTTCATTAACTAACTGTACCAGCCCAACCGAGACACTCACGGAGTACTTCAATCAACTGGATAAGCATGCAGCTTGAGCTCCCCTAGGGTTGAGCTTACTCTCACCAGCAACCAGATGATCTGTCCATCACCGCAAGTATACTACCTCTAAATGAACTGATTGTCCATGATATTACCAGCATCTGTAATCACACTGTTCCCAGTAGCCATTACCTCTCTCTCCTATTATACTGTTGTCAGTAGCCACTACCTGTCTCTCCCATTATACTGTTGTCAGTAGCCACTACCTATCTCTCCTATTATACTGTTGTCAGTAGCCACTACCTATCTCTCCCATTATACTGTTGTCAGTAGCCACTACCTATCTCTCCCATTATACTGTTGTCAGTAGCCATACCTCTCTGTTATTATACTGTTGTCAGTAACTGATACCTCACAACCATAGTACTGTCTTCACGCAGTTAATTATTGTCCAACTTGTAATCACTGTACTGGTACACTTAAATTATCCCAGTTACTGTTGTTCAATATCCTCCTGCACAGCTGTCAACTTGATCTTTTTCTTCACAGTTATATATTCTGCTTGTAGTAGCAAAGTTACCCTGAACTGACTTCTCTGTACTACACTTTATTAACGCTGCTGACAAGTAATTTCATCCATAGTCATTGTATGATCCTTTACTATAATCATTTAATACACACACTTCTTACAAACATGGATCTCACAAAGTACCAATCCTACCTTATTATCACCATACTAACCATTCACCTAACCCAAAACATCTACGCTCTCAAACCAAATCCTACAGCATACAACACCATCCCCATCATTCACAACCCATACAAAACCACACCACAACCATACTCACACACACTTAACCAGACACACCGTCCCAACACTCCCAGACACTCAAGACTAATACAAATAAATCTCGTACAAGTCAAACCTATAAGCAGATCTTCTGAAACAAACACCATCAGAAAATTCATCCTCATAAATGCAAGATCCATACGAAATAAAATACCAATAATTAATGACATAATCACTGATGAAAAACCTGATATACTTCTCATCACAGAGACCTGGCTCGCACCCACAGACACAATCCTCCTAAACCAACTCAACACACATCAATATGACCTTTTCAACTGCCACCGAGAAGCAAAAAGGGGAGGCGGGGCCCTTATCATCACCAAAAAAGAGCTCAAATACTCACTAAAAAATGTGAATAACATAGACGGTATGGACATCATAAATATAGAAAACAAAACCCTTGCACTGTCCCTCATCTACAGGCCCCCCTCAGCGGACCACAAAAATCTCACCCCCATCCTAGAACTTGCATGTACAGCTACACAGAGAAAACCACTTGTTATATTAGGTGATCTGAACCTTCCATCACTCAACCCACAACACACAATCAACTTTATGGATTCCATGAAAGAAATGGGTTACAACCAAATCATACAAACATCTACACATACAAAAGGTAACGCTCTAGACCTTGTATTCATCCCCACCCCATTTAATAAACACCAACTACAATCCCCACCTCTTATTACGGAAGTACCATGGTCAGATCACCACCTAATAACCTTCAATTTACTCTCACTATCACACACCAACACTGAAACTACTCCAACACCTTATAAATCTCGCTTTACGCACTTCAACAAAGACACCTTCCTAGACACCGTATTACCTAACCTTATAAATAACACAACGGAAGTCAACACTATAATAGACCAATGGAACTCAACAATAAAAGAAGCAGCAACTCCCACTCAAGGTCCCCAAAAACAATTCACAAAAAGAAAGTCGGAAAAATGGTTCAATAGAGACCTCTCTAATATAAAAAAGCAACTAAGAAAACAAGAAAAACGGTGGAGGAAATCTAAAACAAGCGATAATAAAGCACAATACCTGAGTCTTCTCAACAAATACAAAGACACTATTAACAGATCGAAAAGGGAATACCACACAAAAGTCATAAATATGGCACTCAATCGACCGAGAGAATTATTTGCAATTATAAAAACACTAACAAAAACCCAAACTCCAGAGCCTGAACAATCAACGATAAGCGCACAAACCCTTGCAACTCATTTTGCTAACAAATTAAAAAACAAATCATCTAACACAATCATAACTATACCCACGGACTTAAAACCAACCAATAAATGGATAACCTTTCAAGACATTGACAAAAAACACCTCCTCAATATCATATCAATGATCAACACCACTACCTCCCCCCTAGATCCATGTCCAGTATCATGGATAAAAAACACCAAAAATGAATTAGCTATCCATATACAAAATATAGTAAACCAATCACTATCCCAGGGCATCATGCCAGATGCCCTAAAACTCACATCCTTACGCCCTATAATAAAAAATAATAAACTCAATCCTACAGACCCAAACTCCTACAGGCCCATAGCCAGCATACCGTTTATTGCCAAAGTAATAGAAAAAATCATACAGCTCCAACTACAAGATTTTATCGACACACATGCACCACTTGACTCACATCAATTCGGCTTCCGCCCATCACACGGGGTCGAAACTTTGCTAATAACACTCATGGATGACCTCATAAAAGGCACTGACACATGCAACCAAGGTTACATCCTCATATTCATTGATATAGCTGGTGCCTTTGACAATGTCCACCACAACACACTCATTAACAGACTCCTAAGCCTAGGAATAGGAGGAACAATTCTACAATGGTTTATATCATACATCACAAACCGATCGATACACGTTAAATTAGGCCAAGACACCTCTGAGCCATTCGTACAAGGACAAGGTATTCCACAGGGCTCGGCACTTTCAGCCCTCCTTTTCAACTTGTATCTTCAACCCATCACAAATATATTTAAAAAACATAAAGTCAACCACTACATATACGCAGATGATATCATGCTCACTCAACCAATAAACACGAACAATCCCACCTACCAGAACTTACTAGACTGCATCAGCGAAGCAAATACTTGGCTAGAAAATAATAACCTCAGCATCAACCTAAAAAAGACTGAAGCAATGTTCGTAACAAGAAAACCAGATTCTACTCTCCCTGAAACAATAACAATTAACGACACAATAATCCCAATCAAAAAGGAAGTAAAATACCTAGGCATCATAATAGACCACACACTTAGTATGCTCCCTCACATAAAACAAACCGTGAAAACTATATTCTATAAACTTAAGACCATTCAACACCTACGACCAATACTAGACACACATGACTTCAGATCTGTTATCAGCTCACTCATCACCCCACACTTTGACTATTGTAATAGTCTACTTATCGGCCTCCCTCTCACAAATACCAACTTACTCCAACGAGCTCAAAACATCTGTGCTCGAGTAACAGCAAAAGCCCGCCTCACTGACCACATAACTCCCATCCTCGCCGAACTACACTGGCTTCCCATAAATAGTAGAATATCATACAAAATACTCTTAACCACATTTAAACTTATCAACGGCATATCACCCTCACATCTAACCACTCTACTACATGCTCCAAAAGAACATAGAACCCGCAGACAAAACGCAACCCACTCACTAGACATAAAAAAATCAATTCGAAAAACAAAAAAAACCACAAGCTCAAGAGCATTCTCATATGCAGCCCCCACCCTATGGAATAAACTCCCACTAAGCCTCCGCAAAATAAAGGATCTCAAGACATTCCGGAAAGAACTAAAAACATATCTGTTTAAAGAACACTTTATAAATCCTAATGAACCCCCCTCATCCCCCTCACCACACCTCCATAAAAATCCTCCCTAACCACAGATCAAAAAAGCCTCAAACCTCAACACACTTAGGAAAAAAACAACCCTTAAAACCACAATTAATAATTGACTAATGTAAATATTTGACTGATGTAAATAGTTAAAGCAGTTGTATAATTACATGTTCCATGTTATTGTTCATGAAAAGTTAATTGTACATAGTTTGAAGAAAATACGATGTTCCATGTAAAACCATGTTCATTATGTTAATTGTAAACCGTTCATTATGTTAATTGTAAACCGCCTTTGATCTTGGGAAAAAGCGGTATAGAAGAAAAGCATAAATAAAATAAAATAAAATAACTCAGGGAGTCGTTAGTGGGATGGGAACAGCTGGGGGATGTAGAAAAACAGTGGGCAAAACTGAAAGGGGATATTTTAAGGGCAACCAACCTTTTTGTTAAAATGGTAAATAAAGGCAAAAGGAAAAGGAGACCGCTATGGTTTTCGAAGGAAGTAGCTGAAAAAGTGAAGAAAAAGAGGGAGGCCTTCATGAAATACAAGAGATCACACAGAGAGAAAGACAGGCATCTGTATTTGGAAAAACTTAGAGAAGCTAGCAAAGTAGTCAAGAAAGCAAAGATTCAAAAGGAGGAGGAAATAGCCAATGCAATAAAATGGGGGGGGATAAGACATTTTTCAGATATATTAGTGAGAAGAGGAAGGGCAAAAGTGGCATTGTCAGACTCGAGGGTGCAGGGGGGGAATATGTAGAAGCTGATAAGGATAAAGCGGAATTGCTTAACAAATATTTTTGTTCTGTGTTCACAGATGAAGAACCAGGAGCAGGACCTCAGAAAACACCCACAAATAGGAACAGAAGGGAGGGACATCTTGAACAATTTTCGGAAGACTGTGTTCGTGAGAAACTAGCTCAACTTAAAGTAGACAAAGCGATGGGACCGGATGGGATACACCCTAGAATACCGAGGGAACTTGGGGACGTTCTAGCAACTCCACTGACTGACCTTTTCAATGCCTCGTTGGAGTCGGGAGTGGTGCCAAAGGACTGGAGAGAGGCTCATGTGGTGCCTTTACACAAAAGCGGAAGTAAGGATGTGGTTGAAAACTACAGGCCGGTTAGTTTAACTTCGGTGGTGAGTAAATTATTGGAAACACTGTTGAAAGAGAAAATAGTGAGGTTTCTGGAGTCCAGCGGATTACAGGATCTGAGGCAGCATGGATTCACCAGAGGCAGGTCTTGTCAGACAAATCTGATTGATTTCTTTGACTGGGTGACCAGGGAGTTGGACCGAGGGAGAGCTCTAGATGTGGTGTATTTAGATTTCAGTAAAGCCTTTGACACTGTTCCTCACAGGTGACTTATAAAGAAACTGAGCACCCTAGGGATGGACCCTAAAGTTACTGCTTGGGTTAGAAATTGGTTGGGTGGGAGGCGACAAAGAGTACAAGTAAATGGAGCTCACTCTGAGGAGAAGGATGTTACCAGTGGTCTGCCCCAGGGATCTGTCCTTGGTCCGATTCTTTTTAACATCTTTGTTAGTGATATAGCGGAAGGGCTGTCGGGTAAGGTTTGCCTCTTTGCGGATGATACCAAAATCTGCAATAGAGTAGACACCCAGGAAGGTGTAGATAACATGAGGAGGGATCTAGCTAAGCTTGAAGAATGGTCTAGAATTTGGCAGCTGGGATATAATGTTAAAAACTGTAAGGTCATGCATTTGGGCTGCAGCAATCCAAGGGAGCAATACAGTATAGGAGGTGAAGTACTTTTGTCCACTAAAGAAGAGCGGGACCTAGGCGTGGTTGTGTCTGATGATCTTAAAGTAGCTAAACAGGTAGAAAAGGTGACGGCAAAAGCTAGAAGGATGCTTGGGTGCATATGAAGAGGAATGGCTAGCAGAAAAAAGGAGGTGATAATGCCTCTGTATAAGTCTTTGGTGCGACCTCATTTGGAGTATAGTGTGCAATTCTGGAGACCGCACCTTTAAAAGGATGTGAACAGGATGGAGTCGGTGCAGAGGGTGGCTACTAAAATTATTAGTGGTCTTCATTATAAAGCATATGAGGACAGACTTAAGGATCTTAATATGTACACCTTAGAGGAAAGGCGGGATAGAGGTGATATGATTGAGATGTTTAAATACCTCCATGGCATAAATGTTCAGGGAGAGAGCCTCTTTCAACTGAAAGCAAGTTCTGCTACGAGGGGACATGGGATGAGTGTGAAGGGAGATAGATTCAGGAGTGATATGCGGAAATATTTCTTTACGGAAAGAGTGGTGGATCCATGGAATAGTCTCCCAGTGGAGGTGGTAGAGATAAGGACAGTAACTGAATTCAAAAAAGCATGGGACTAACACAGAGGATCTCTAAAGGTAAAAAGTGGACTGTTGTAGTTGTTGATATGGAAGGACAGACTAGACAGGCCATGTGGTCTTTTTCTGTCATCATGTTTCTATGTTTCTATAAATAATAGATTTTGACAGCAAGAAAAATTTGAGTTTTGACTAGGGCACCAACACTTTGAACCAACGCTAGGGCCGGCCCTAACTGTGTGCAGTATTACCTACTCTCTTCCCATCCTTCTGCTCTGTGTCCAGCATTTCCCTACCTCACCACACAGTCTATGATCTTCCCTTCTTGCCCCTACTCACTGTGTTCTGTGTCTATCCCCGTCACTTCTCTTCTTCCTGCTCCATGCCCAGGATTTCCCCTTCACTTCCATTCATCATTCTCATGTAGACGGCAACTTTTTCACTTCCCTCCATTTCAAGAATTTTCTCTTTGCTTCCCTCCCCCAGGTTATCTCCTTCTCTCCCCCTCCCCCTCAGAAATCCAGTATCTTCCATTCACTTCCCCCTATATGTACAGCATCTCCCCTTTTCTTCCCTGCCCAAATGTCCAACATTTCTGCTTCCCTTCCCTTCCCCACTCCCTATATCCAGCATCTCTCCTTTCTCTTCTCTACTCCCTATATCCAGCACCTATCCCTTCCCTTCTCTTCTCTACTCCCCATATCCAGCATCTCTTCCTTCCCTTCTCTACTCTCCATATCCAGCATCGCTCCCTTCCCTTCTCTTTCCCACAGTCCATAACCAGCATCTCCCCCTTCCCTTCTCTGCCCCACTCCTCATATCCAGCATCTCTCCCTTCCCTTCTCCCCATATCCTGCATCTCTCCCTTCCCTTCTCTTCCCCACTTCCCATATCCAGCATCTCTCCCTTCCCTTCTCTTCCCCACTTCCCATGTACAGCATCTCTCCCTTCCCTTCTCTTCCCCACTCCCCATATCACGCATCTCTCCCTTCCCTTCTGTTCTCTACTCCACATATCCAGCATCTCTCCCTTCCCTTCTCTCTTCTCTACTCCCCATATCCAGCATCGTTCCCTTCCCTTCTCTTCCCCACTCTCCATATCCAGCATCTCCCCCTTCCCTGGCCCACTCCCCATATCTAGCATCTCTCCCATCCCTTCCCTTCCCCACTCCCCCATATCCAGCATCTCTCCCTTCCCTTCTCCGCATATCCAGCATATCCCCTTCCCTTCTCTACTCCCCATATCCAGCATCTCTCCCTTGCCTTCCCTACTCCCCTTGTCCAGCTTCTCTCCCTTCCCTTTTCTTCCTCACTCCCCATATCCAGCATCACTCCCTTCCCTTCTCTACTCCCCATATACAGCATCTCTCCCTTCCCTTCTCTTCTCCCCATGTCCAGCATCTCTCCCTTCCCTTCTCTTCTCCCCATGTCCAGCATCTCTCCCTTCCCTTCTCTACTCACCATATCCAGCTTCTCTTCCCTCCCTTCTCTACTCCCCATATCCAGTATCTATCCCTTCCCTCCATATCCAGCATCTCTCCCTTCTCTTTTCTTCCCCACTCTCCATAGCCAGCATCTCTCCCTTCCCTTTTCTACTCCCCATATCCAGCATCTCTCCCTTCCCTTCCCTTCTCCCCATATCCAGCAACTCTCCCTTCCCTTCCGTTCTCTATTCCCCATCTCGAGCATATCTCCCTTCCCTTCTCTTCTCCCCATATCCAGCATCTTTCCCTTTCCTTCCCTTCTCCCCGTATCCTGCATATCTCCCTTTCCTTCTCTTCTCCCAATATCCAGCATCTCTCCCTCCCCTTCTCTTCCCAACTCCCCATATCCAGCATCTCTCCCTTCCCTTCTGTTCTCTTCTCCCCATATCCAGCATCTCTCCCTTCCCTTCTGTTCTCTTCTCCCCATATCCAGCATCTCTCCCTTCCCTTCTCTTCCCCACTCCCCATTCCCAGCATCTCTCCCTTCCCTTCTGTTCTCTACTCCACATATCCAGCATCTCTCCCTTCCCTTCTCTTCTCTACTCCCCATATCCAGCATCTCTCCCTTCCCTTCTCTTCCCCACTCCCCTTCCCAGCATCTCTCCCTTCCCTTCTGTTCTCTACTCCACATATCCAGCATCTCTCCCTTCCCTTCTCTTCTCTACTCCCCATATCCAGCATCTCTCCCTTCCCTTCTGTTCTCTTCTCCCCATATCCAGCATCTCTCCCTTCCCTTCTGTTCTCTACTCCACATATCCAGCATCTCTCCCTTCCCTTCTCTTCTCTACTCCCCATATCCAGCATCGTTTCCTTCCCTTCTCTTCCCCACTCTCCATATCCAGCATCTCTCCCTTCCCTTCTCTGCCCCATTCCCCATATCCAGCATCTCTCTCATCCCTTCTCTTCCCCACTCCCCTTATCCAGCATCTCTCCCTTTCCTTCTCTTCCCCACTCCCATGTCCAGCATCTCTCCCTTCCCTTCTCTATTCCCCATGTCCAGCTTCTCCCCTTCTCCCCCCCCCTCCTCAGGTATCCATCATCTCCCCTTCCCTCCTCTTCCACCCCTATATCTCCAGCATTTCTGCTTCTTCTCCACATCCAGGTATCTAGCATTTCCCTTTCTCTACCCACTATATCCAACATCTCCCTTCTCGTAAATTCCTCTCCACTTCCCCACCCTGGGCTGTGTCTAGCATCTCTTCCTTCCTTTCTTCCCCTTTTCAAACCTGCTCCCTCCCCTTGTTCGCTGCCTCCACCGTACCTGTGTCCAGGCTGTTCTGGACTGTGAAAAGCAGTGCAGTCCCAGGGCCTTCGCACATGCGTGTGCTCAAAGCCTGCGCATTCCACCCCCTTCCAAAGCAAACTTCCTGCTGGGGGGGGGAAGCAGCAGGCCTTGAGCAGGCACATGTGCTCAAAAGGCCCAAACCGCCTGCCACACTGAGAGCTTTTAAATGCCCTGTTCTACTACAGCAGCACTGTGCTGCTTGTCTCCACCTCTCCAACACGACATCTGTGTCCGCTTTGCAGCTCTGAAATCGGGGCCCAGCACATGTTTACAGTCATGTTTACCAAACAGCAGTAAAATCTTAATCTTTAAATTTTTAATAAATTTAGAACCCACTTCAGCAAGCTAATGTTCAGGGACAGATACAGCTAAACATACTTGATTAAAAATATTTACAAAAAAATCAATTAATCTTTACTTTAAAACAAATACTCTCAACCCACTCTGTCAGAAATTCCCAACAACCACCAACCTACCCAAACACCTCTTTGAAGAAAAAGGTCTTCAACTACTTACAGAATTTGTAATCTCTCTGCATCCGCACACTGTTGCCCTTTCCCATCACCTCCTCCAGATTTAGTACAACAAGCTGATTTATCACAGCCAATTTTAGATCTTTTCCTGGACTATACCACACCACCCTCTCCCACAGATACTTAGACTCCCCCTCATATATCACCTTAAAAACAAGAATGCAAATCTTGGATTTCATCCGCTGCAGGACTCTAGTTCTGGAAAGATATGCACAATCCTTTAAGCTCCAGTAATTAACCATGCTGCAGCATTCTGAGCCACCTGAAGGGGTCGAAGAACCACCTGGGATAATCCTAGCTATAAAAAAATTACAATAATCTAGGCCCCCTAGCACTAAGGTTTTGCAGTTACCTCTACATTAATTGTATGGGGCATTCCCAGCAGCTAATGCAGAGCAAAGTTCATTGCCTACTGTACCCGAATACATATAACTCACCTTGCGTTGCCAAGGAAAAGGTATAAGCTAAATCTACTGTATATAAATAACATGAAAAAGGTTTTCTTGTTATTTTTCAACTCAGCAGTTTCCTCTTGCTCTTTTGTATTTCTAGCTCAATTGGACCCACGCTGGAAGCACTGTTCAGGCATTTTCTTCAATTTTATATTACCAACATACTTAGACACGATGTACTAGTCCCTGATAAATATTGCTATGGACTCTTTGCTCACGAGTATAAATCTTCCAAGACATTTTTTCTTACGTTCCTGCCTATAAGGACTAACACAAAACATTTCAGAGATATAAAGGGATTTCAGGCCTGGAATCTGTTCCCCCCCACCCATCTGTAAAAGGTATACCTGGTGGTCCATTCAGTCAAGTGGCAGGGGGGGAATTCTTCCACTCCTCTGTGAAATAAAAATGCCTTAATGGTATTTTCCCTCCTAGAGACTGTCCCATTGTTGGTTGAGCTCCTGAAAGGGGAGAGACAATCCCAATTACTCCTTCCCCACTGGCATCATTTTGGGGAAAAAGGAAATATTCATGATTTCTGTGGGAAAAGGTGGTGGGGTCAGACTGTGGGGTTCTTTTAAGGCATTTTTCTCCGTAAGGGGAGAAGGGGAGGGTACCACCAGGGATACTTTTCAGGGCTGCTCGGAAATGATTTTGAGTCTGGTAGCCTTAGTGTTCTATCCTATTCCTGAGTCTTAGTAGGCCACTAGACATAAACTGCTGCTTCCCTGGGCAGGCAAAGCCTTCTTGGTGTGTTCATTTCACAACTCTCCAGTGGCATTCTCAGCCCCCTCAGCATCTGAGGCAGATGCACCCCCCTCAACCAGGCCCATGGAGGCAGCGTGGCAAACTTACCATAAAGTTAGCTTGCTGCAGTGCCTTGCGCTCCAGGCCCGGCGAGTCTTCTTTTCCGGCCAAAATCTCCTGAGTCATGAAACTCTGGATGGGAGAGAAGAGCGGCTGGGCCTGGAGCATGAGGCAGCGCGGCAAACCAGCTTTATGGTAAGTTTGTTGCACTGCCTCTATCTGCCCAGCAGAGGTGCAAATCCCTCCCGGCCGGCACCCGGGGTGGGCCACATCCTCCACTCTGCCCTTGGTATGCCACTGCAACTTTCAATGGTGGTGAGCTTCTCTGCATGATTTTGCACCACAGCAGTTCAGTGTTAAATTTAAATAAACTTTCATGCATAGGAACATGTTTACTTAAGATTACCATTTGCGAATGAAAGTTAATGTGTGTTAAGTGCCAGCAGAACTCTTTTATTTCTATGGGCAATGGTATCTAACATGCTTTCACTTTTGTTAACGCACGTTAACCTTTAGTAAACATGCCCCATAGTGAAAATTTAGTACAAAGCAGTCCTTTTTTTGCAAAATTATTTCCACTTTAGTGCATCAGTCTCCTAGTTTGGTCACTGCAGGGATGGCCCTGGGTCAGGGAGCCGGCCTCCTCCTGGAACCCTACAATTATGGGTCCTGAACCCACCTCCTAGGTGTCACCTTAGGAAAGGAGCATAACTCCTTCCCCCGTCTCCATCGCACTCCTAGTCCCAGATGACCTGGGGAGCAGAAGATCAAACTGGGGACCTGCTGCATGTTATTACAGAATAATGTTACTGAGCTAGTAGGCCAACCCAAAATGAACTGGATTTATGATTGTTTTAATTGCTGACTGAATGACCATTATTTATTTATTTACTGGCACCATTAAACTTATTTCAACAAAAATAGATGTCAAAGTCTACGCTTCTATGAAGGAGGGGCATTGATTTTAATTGACTGCGGCATTTTAGTCTGTCCACACAAAAAACAACATAAGCTGAAGAGGGCAGTAGATGAGAAAACTAAAAAAATGGAATCTAACTAGCATACCAAAACAAGTTTGAAGTTGCTGCCTTTCCAGAGGCTTGTGCATCACTTAATACAGTCACACTGACATATCTTCTTCAGGGCCTGAATACTTATCAACACTGTTTTCATGAAGCAATGACCCTTGTGTTTCTTTGCACAGCCGCCACGTGAATAAGGTGAGATAACAGCACATCGCCTGAAAATTAGATTTCTATTATCGTACTCCTCAAAGCAGAGGTGTGCTTTCTCTGTCTTGCTGATAGTTTGACTAGAGCACTTGCTTTGCACTTGGTTTCTTTCTAGTTGCAGAATTCTGATGCATATACTAGAGAAATATATTTCCTTTAATGAGAAACAAAGGCAGACTGTGTCAGTCACTTTCTGTTTATCACGTTTTTCAATGGGTTCTAACAAATATATCATATCATGGGGGATGCAGAAGTGGGGAGCAGAGCAATGAAATTCGCTTCACACCAACCTTCCATACACTTACAAAGAGGAAGATGCGAGTGTGCTGGTTATACTTCTTATATTAATACTCAGTTTTGCTATCCTCTGACCCTGTTACCATTAAGCTCTCTGTGACAGTATTCTTAGCTTTGCAGTCCTCAGGGGCTTAAGGCTTTTGGGTGATTATCAATTATCAGTATTCTAAACAAAAGGACCACAGATTTCCTGCCAAACTCTGCAGATGCCTCTTTTAAGCAACTCTTCCTTTACTGTAGGAGAATAATCAGTGCTTTAATGACTTACATTTATCTTGCAAAGAATCATGAGGTACTTCTCCCTGGGGAGTCTCCTCCAAGTCGCCATAGTGCAAGACCTTATGATTAGGTGATAGCCGACAATACCAAAATTTGTCTAGCAAGATGAGAATAAAACATATTTAGGTTCTGTCCTCGAATCGAGTGGCTATAAATTAAAAGATTTTGTGTTCACTCGGTCACATGCAGAATGGAACAATATATGTCAGTATTTTTAGGATAATACTCACCACAAGGCGGAGAAGCAGAGTGTGTCAAGATAAAAAACCAAGGGAATCTTTTACTAAAGCACGCTAAGGTGTTGCACCTAATGTGCCAATAGCACCAAAATCATAATGGGTTAGGTGAAACACCCCATGTTAACTGTCAGAGGTGGGGGGGGGGGGACGACAGCATTTTCCTGGCAGTTAACGCAGAGTCCTGTCCTCTAACACATGCCACATTAGTGCAGGTACACTTAATTCCACCTATTGAGGTGGCATTAGATTAACTCACACTAAATGCATGGGACGCAGTAAGCATGCGACACATACCCCACACTAACTGCGCTGAGCTCACTTTGCCCTCTCTCTGCCCCCTCACAGGATGCAGAGTTAGTGCGGGAATCGGCTCATGCTAACTGGCAGTGCATACCAGCTGGTGCCCTTTAGTAAAAGCCCTCCCAAGTTACTTTTTTTAGGGACTATAATAACAATCATACATCCTGGTAAAATATTGTACTGTCAACAAAATTCATGACAGATCTTTCATACCTAGTGAAATGCTTTTCTGAAGGAAACTTTTTACTTGCTGAAATCATAGAGGCACATGAACTGAGGTACAATATACAAACAATAATAGGTATACAGTAATATCAAATGGTGAACCTAAAATAACATAGTTGAACAAGCTAATACAATAATTAATTACAATCAAGATTATACCAATAATAAAACATCAGTAGTAAACACACTTCTAAAATAATAATAAAACATACACCCCAAAAATATAAATAGGGCTTCTATTCCTAGGTGTTTATAAATTGTAAATTTAGGTGTTTATTTTCCAGCTAATTAAGGGTTTGTTGAGGGTACAAAAAATCTTTGTTTATCGGTGTTTTCATGCCACAGGTATTATTGCTGGCACCTTTTCTGGTGGAATCAAATACATACAGTAGTTTTGGGCCACTTAGGACAGAAGGACAGAAAAACTGAATGGAGGCTGCAAGAAAAGCCAGGAGAGTGGTGGAAATTAACCTGGGGAAGTGGTGTTTTTCCTGTGTCTATCCAACACCTATTTTAATGATTTTACTGGTCAACATTGAAATCGTTACTGACTTTAAAAGGCCCTAATCTGTAGTATCTTGGTGAGATGAACACGAATATAACATTAAAAAATTTTTATTGGCTCTCGTTTTGAAGATATTGCATGTAGTTCATTTTTGACGTTTCACCGTGTAAATGTATCCAGTAGGACATCAACAACATCCCAAATACGCCTTGAATGATGTAATATTGCATCACATTGCATAATACCAGCATGCACACATCATTCAGAGTTGATTGCATCATTTTCTGATGCAATGCAATACTACTGCCAGATGGCTGCTGAAGACATCTGACGTCAGCAGTGTACTATAAGCAGTCGGAAAGGAAAGTAATCTGGTATTCTGTTCTGATATTGAAAGCCTCATGAATGCCTTAAAAATCACTCATGACCCACAAGACTGGAGACTATTTATGGACTCTTCGAAACTGAGTCTGAAGGCTGTGCTTTTGAACAATGGAAACCGTCTTCCATCTATTCCAGTAGCGCATGCCGTCCACATGAAAGAGACATACGATAACTTTAAGCATCTACTAACTTCCATTAACTATAACAAGCACAGCTGCCACCTCTGTAGTGACTTGAAGGTAGTTGCCCTTTTAATAGGAATGCAGCAGGGATATATAAAATACATGTGTTTCTTATGTGAGTGGGATAGCCGAGCAAGGGATTGGCACTACTTGCGGAAGGAATGGAATCGCAGACAAAATGTAACAGTTGGAGAGAAGAATATCCAGCACCCAGCTCTGGTTGAGGCTCACAAAATCCTGCTACCAACCCTTCACATCAAACTAGGTTTGATGAAAAACTTCGTGAAAGCACTTCGCCAGCTTTCCGATACCTGCATGAAAAATTCCCTCGACTCAGCGAAGCAAAGATTAAAGAGGGAGTTTTTGTGGGTCCTCAGATTCGAGAGCTCTTCAAAGATGACCGGTTCAACAACTTGCTGCAGGGTGATGCGAAACAAGCATGGAATGCTTTTCGCCTAGTGTCAACAAACTTTCTCGGGAATGTTAGGGCAGAAAACTACAAGGAACTAGTAGAAGACACGCTGATGCAGTACCAGAAACTTGGCTGCAATATGTCTCTAAAGATCCATTTCCTTGATTCCCATCTTAATTTCTTTCCTGACAACTGTGGTATGGTTAGTGATGAACAGGGTGAATGTTTTCAGCAGGATATCGCAACGATGGAGCAAAGATGACAGGGAAAATGGTCTACTACAATGCTGGCTGACTACTGCTGGCCACTCCACAGAGAAGCTCACGAACAGCTGTACAAGAGACAGGCGAAAAAATCTAAGAAGTAGTCTATGACTTGGTTTTTTACAGGTATTAACTGAAGGCTTATTATATTTACTATTGACATGCATTTCATGATGTAAACATTAATTCTTGTAGATTACGAAAAAACTAGAGCCAACTTTGCAATTTCACTGTCATATTCGTGTTCAGCATATAAAAATTGATAAGAAATGACTATTTTTATTTCAGTAACATGACTTTTGTAAAAATTTGTTGAGCAGTGTTTTCCATCAGGGGTGTTTTATTAGTGTTTTTCAGTAAAAACCTAAAATTGGAAGCCTTATATATAATTAAACCAATTCACAAATCTCCTAACAATATATAATATACACAAACAGATAAACTCACCTGTTCACTGAGTATTTTGGCACCCACGGCTAGCCATCCCAATATGGTCTACTGAGATGTATATCAATCCTCACGTAACAGACACTGAACATCTATAGAGGATACGGGTCACCATCTCCTGGACTTCCACCCTGTCTGCCATACACTTCCTGTGGTTCTCACTTTTCCTGACACCCCGTTTGTTTTTCGCCACTCTACTTGTTCTCCGCTCCCTAGGCCTACTTACAAGGTCTGTTAACTGATGCTACATCTCCTCTTTTTGAGCTGTTGTTTGCATGGTTTCTCTAAGCTTAGGCTTATGTTATTACTATATGTTCCTATGTTCTTTTGTTCCAGGCCATTTCTAACATTAAGTTTTGTTCAATCTGTTTACCTGCAAACTGCTTTGACACTAAGATAAGGCAGTATATAAAAACAGCTAAATAAATAAAAGGGGTTTTATCCTTAGGTGTTTGTAAATTTTGGGTTTTTCAGAATAAAAAAAAACTGTGTTTATTGGTACCTTGGGCCACAGGTGTTATTGCTTGTTATCTTTTCCAGTGGAATCAAATTTGCACATTTACAGTTTAGTTTATAGTTTATTTAAAATTTGATATATAGCCCTATCACATTGTATCAGAGCTGTTTACAAATAAAGTAAAACGGATTCTTAATATAATGTTAAAAGAGAGCATAAAACGAACAAGAGAATAGCGGGAACAGAAGAGGGAAGGTTACAATAGGGTGAAAACAGGGAAAGGGATTTGATGGCTACTTCATCCCCCGGCCACACCAGCGAGTTAAAAGTCAAGGGACTGGTTATAGGCAAGTTCAAAAAAGTAAGTATTCATCCCTTTCTTAAATTTCTTGAGAGATGATTTATTTCACTTAGGAAAGACAAAAAAACCCTGAGTGGAGGATAGAAGATAAAACAAGGGGGGGGGGGGGGTGAGACAGTACTAGAGGAAATGTTTTTAATTCCATGTGAAAGGATCCCAATTCACTAGCCAATTATGATCCTGTCATCAGGACCATACCACCTTAGAGAAGGTATAAAACATTTTGTTACAGAGTCCCTTTCTGGGATGTCTGCAATGGTTCTGCCTAAACCTATATAAGCCAGAGAGCCTAAGTGGCGGTCTGGTTTTCTTTTTACTTGTGAAAAGGAGTGTCTTTTTGTGTTTGGGCTTAGCCCTTGGGTCTATGTAATTTAGGTTGTGTGAGAAGCCTCTCTTGAGTTTTAAGTTGATATTCTTCAAGAAGTGCATGTGAGATGTTTTACCACCCCTTCTGCCCGATTGCAAAACAAAGTATGAAATTAGGAGCTTGGACTCCAAGCAGAAGAGGAGGAAATGAGAGAAAGAACACCCAATTGGAGTTAACTGAAGAAGAAAAGGCGAGGAAGAGGGGTGACAGCACCAAATTGGAGCTTGACTACAGGAGAAAGTAAGTGGACAATTTCCATGAGGAGAGTCTGTGTGGAAGGGAATACCATAATTCAGTCAAAAGGAAAAAACATTGCTTAACCGTAACACGTGTTTTCCGTTGACGGCAGGATCAATAATACGCACAAGTGAGTGATGTCATCCAATGGCACCAGGCGAGAACAGCACTCTCAGAACTCAGTGGTTCATGTAACGTTCTGAGCATGTGCAGCCCTTCCTGCAGGCATTGGTCTCCACAACCATCCAGTTAGTTCCAAAGCTCAAGACTGTAAACTCTCGAAGAGGAAGGAAATATTGTATGCCTTATTAATCTTGCAATCTATGGAAAACACCTGTTACAGGTAAGTGACATTGATTTTCCATTGAAAAGCAAGACTCAGTCAGGCACACAAATGGGTGAGCCCTAAGCTTAGGGCTGGCTTGCTTCTTTTTTGGCCTTATCCAATTCCTAAAAGTAGCCCGCTAGGACAGAATGCGAGAGTTGTTGGCTTACATGGACAGACTGGCCTGCACAGCTTGACCAAAGGCACCGTACTTTACTGAAGCTTGGTGGAAGCATTACTGTACAGTAAAATCATAGTGAGAATTATGTTGCTGGTTTGGAAATTGAATCTATTGAGGCAGATTTTAGAAGAGTCACTGATGCCACTTTAGAAATGAAAAGGGCACCCATCTGTTCATAACTGAATTGAATGCAGGATGCCAATCAATTTGGTAGAGTCCTTTTTGCAAATATCATGCTAGTAGTGCTGAGATAAAAGGAAATGAAAAGCAGCTTAGATTTTCTATGTGATTCAGTTTAAGGTAGCATGCAAGAGCCCTCTTACAGTGCAGGGTGTGTTGGGCCTTTTCACATGAGGTTTTGGATAAAGACAGGAAGCACATTTTCCTCACTGATGTGGAATAGTGTCACAACGTTTAGTAAAACTTTGAGATGATTCTGAAGAACAACATTATGATGAAACTGTGCGAGGAGCTCATAGGTTACTAGAGCCTGGAGCTAACGTACTCTTTTTATCAGATGCAATTGCATCTGATAAAAAGGAGCTTAAGAGAAGCAGGCTTTAGTGGTTGAAAAAGTGGCTTCATAAGGGAAGACAGAATCAGATTAAGGTCCCAAAGTACAGGAGGCCTTGTGCAGAGGTTGCTTATATGAAGTAGTCCTTTCATTATTTATTTATTTAACAATTTTTCGATACCGCCTTTTCATTTAATCAAAGCGGTTTACATTAACTTCAACTTTTACATAGAACTTGCAAGTGTAAACAATAACATCAAAACTTCAAAACTTAAACAATCACATAAGAGTTTCAAAGGGGAATGAAAGGGAGGGATCAAGTGGAAGTACTGAAATTAAATTTACCGTATTTTCCGGCGTATAAGACGACTGGGCGTATAAGACGACTGGGCGTATAAGACGACCTCCTACTTTTCCTGTTAAAATATAGGGTTTGGCCTATACTCGCCGTATAAGACTACTTCTCTTCCAGCGTACACCAAAAAAAAAAACAAACCATCAGGGATAGATCACTGCAGTTGAAAAGCAGACTTTGCCTTTTGACTTACAACACCAAACTTTTTATGCATCTATTAAAGTACTGAATATCAAATAATAAGTAACATATATCCACTTAGCAAGCATAAAATGTCCATTGCTGACCTCCGTGCTCCACCTGAATCCGGGCCAGATAGGCCAATGTGAAGCGCACCCCATGCATCGCTAAGGTGCCACAGAGACCCCAGTAAACTCCCTGAGACAGGGCCGAGTAGTCCTGAAAAATGAAGGGTC
This sequence comes from Ichthyophis bannanicus, assembly GCA_033557465.1. Lineage (NCBI taxonomy): Eukaryota > Metazoa > Chordata > Amphibia > Gymnophiona > Ichthyophiidae > Ichthyophis > Ichthyophis bannanicus. Next base: position 707,372,406 of record CM066031.1, read on the forward strand.
CACCCGCATTCTGGTCACTCCTGCGCTGCACTCGCGCCGCTCGCAGAACACATTTCTTTTGACAGAAGTTCAGAAAATGGGCAATGACGGCACGAAGCTTCCCTTTCCCGGGCTGCCGGGGGCCTATGCGGTGTGTACGCTCAACGATGCAGCGTCAGTCAACTTCCCCAGTCCAGGTCAGAAAGTTGCTTTATACCGCCGTATAAGACGACCCCCGACTTTTGAGCATATTTTCATGGGTTAGAAAGTCGTCTTATACGCCGGAAAATACGGTATATACATCGTAACAAGAGTGATGGGTGGATGGATGGTGCAGAAAGCACAACTTATGTAAATAAGGCATTTGGAGTAGGGTGAGCAAGGTACCGTGGGATGATTAGTGTGTTTGGGGGTCTTCATTGAATTGTTCGATAAATAGGAAGGTTTTGAGTAACTTCCGGAAATCTTTTATGTCAGTTGTGGACCTTAGCTTTTCAGGGAGTGAATTCCAAATAGCGGGGGCAGCAAGAGAGAGCCCTTATAGAGGTAGATTTACTGGTTTTAGTGATCAGGCTAGGGGTTGGTATGGTGTTTTTGGTGCTGCTCCTGTCAGGTCTTTTACTTGCTTTGGTGCTGATGAGTTCTTGTAGTATTCCTGCTGACATGTTATTTTTTATCTTGAAGATGGTGAGTGCCGATTTATATTTTGCTTGTGAGGAAATTGGTAACCAGTGCAGATCATGTAGGATGGGAGTTATATGGTCTTGTTGTGAAGCTCCATTAAACATGAAATAAGATGCTGAGACGCTGGAGAATTATAAACTGGAGTGTGTTAAGCAGAGCAAGCAGTAAGAAGCACTCTGATGAGAGGCGTCTGGAATCCTAGAGGATATAAATGATATAAATACTGTAGTATGGTAGTAGACAGACATAGAGGAGAGTTTTGGTCAATGATGAAGCACCAGATGGAATTATTTTCCATTTGGAAGTACTCGTAAGGCTAGTAGATGGGTTTTTTTGACAGATACAAGAATGTCCAGGATAAGGCTCTAGTAAAACTAGTCCAGAAACAAGATACTGCTCAATTTCTACACTGTGAGGGCCAGAGAGTTCAATTTTGGAAGTAGAAGAGGGCTGCCATGTTGAGTGATAAGTACTGAAAGTTCCTGGAATCTGCATATAGGCAGAACAGAAAGGACCAGATCCGTGGAGTGCCAGGGCATTCAGAGCTACACGTCATGATGCTAAGCGGTTAGTATTGGGGTGTTCCAGGGGCGATACATGGCAAAAGTGAGGGCAGGAATCTCTGGCCTAACTTTCACCAAGCTAGCTAACTGGATAGCGGCCCAATATTGCAGCTGCCCAATTAGCCTCTCAGCAATGTGGCAAACCTGGATATTCAATGCACGGCCGGATATAACCCCGGCATTGAATATTCGAGTTTACATTTCAGTGCCGTGGCTAGCTGCATTAGCAGTACTAGCCGTCAGAGCTGAATACAGTATCTTCCCAAGGGGAATGGGAAGATGCAGCAGCAAAAAGGATGCTTCATGGTTTTGCTGCTGACAAATGAGTCATCCTGAGGGTCCTCCACTCCCAGCAGAAGGTCTGAAGGAGTGCTGCATCTAGGGACCACATGTGAGGTTGAGGAAATCTGTTGAACTTATCAGCAATATGGTTTGAATTTTAGGAATATAGGAGGCTTGTATATGGATGAGACTGTTTATGACAAGTTTCAAAATCTTTGCTGCTTCTCGATAGAGATCCAATTCTTCCTTATTTGTTGATATAACGTCACTACTTGATTGTCTGAATTAAGAGTGACGAACCCCAAGTTCTGATACAGAAAAATCTCATAGGGCACAGTAAATTGAGCAGAGTTCAATTAATGTAGAGACGTTTTCAAAGTTTGACCACATTTCCTGCAAATGACGAGCTCCCCTCACCACATTTGAAGAATCTGTGGTTAGGACTAATTGGTATTGTCATCTGGTAAAAGGAACACTTGCTGTCAGTTTGAGTTTGGAAGTCCACCACTGTAGTAAAGATTAACGTCAAGTCAGTGGAGGGATTACTGTTGAGAAAAGTTGGGAACATTAATTGAAACTTGAGGTGTCACTGAGGCCATCTCATTTGCAGATGGGCCAGAGGGACTACATGTACAGCTGAAGCCATGTAAACGAGCATCTGCAAGTAGGCCTTAGTTGTGACTCTGTCTTGTTTGTATGGCTTGAATATGCAAAATGTTGTTGTTGTTAAGTGCCGTTGAGTCAGAGTCGACTCATGGCGACCCTCTGGATGGCGACCCTCTGGATAGCTATCCTAAATTGGGTTCGGTCTTCAGTCAGGCGGCTCATTGTTGACAGACTGGTACCCTTAGCTGCTATTATTGTATCGATCCATCTCATTGCTGGCTTTCCTCTTTTGCGTTGACCTTCTATCTTGCCAAGCATGATGTCATTCTCTAATGATCTCTCTCTTCGCATGATGTGTCCAAAGTATGAAAGTCGAAGTCTTGTCATCTGAGCTTCTAAAGAAAGCTTAGGTTTGATCTCCTCTAGTACCGACTGGTTTGTTCTTCGGGCAATCCATGGTATACACAGTATTCGCCGCCAGCACCATAATTCAAAGACATTAATTTTCTTCCTGTCTATCTTTTTCACTGTCCAGCTTTCACATCCATATGATGTTATTGAAAATACCATGGCTTGAACAAGTCAAATCTTTGTATGAAGAGAGACATCTCTGCTCTTGAGAATCTTATCTAGGTCTTTCATAGCCATTCTGCCAAGAGCAATGCGTCGTCTGATTTCTTGACTGCTTGTTGCTTCTTTATTGATAGTTGATCCAAGTAGGTTAAAGTTGTTCACGATTTCAATTTCTTCTCCTTCAACGATGAACCTGTTGATTATGCCAGTTGTCATGATCTTTGTCTTCTTTACATTAAGGTGCAGGCCCATTTTGAGACTATGTTCTTTGATTGTGAGAAGCAGATGTTTCAAATCATCTTCACTTTCAGCCAGTAATGTGGTATCATCAGAATAGCGAAGGTTGTTTATGAGTCTTCCACCAATCTTCACACCTCTGTTGTCTTCATACAATCCTGCTTCTCTGATTTTTTATTTTTATTTATTTTATTTAAAATTTCTTATATACCGCGCTCTTTGTCATCAGTGCGGTTTACATTGAAACAGTATAACACTTGGTCAGTTGAGTTTGGCCATCGTCTACATAGAACAGGGACTTAACATGGAGGTAAACTTGGGGGAAACTATTTACATGATGATTTGTTCTGCATATAAATTAAACATGTAGGGGAAAGTATGCAGCCTTGTCTTACACCTTTGCTTATTTTAAACCATTCTGTTTCTCCTTGTTCCGTTCGAACTGTTGCTTCTTGATCAATGTACAGCTTGTTCAAGAGAACGATCAGGTGTTCTGGTATACCCATGCTTCTTAATGTGGCCCAGAGTTTCTCATGGTTTACACAGTCAAAAGCCTTGCTATAGTCGATAAAGCACAAATAGATATCCTTTTGGTATTCTTTAGTCTTTTCAAGGATCCATCTCACATCCGCAATGATGTCTCTCGTTCCTCGCCCTTTCCTGAACCCTGCTTGCACTTCAGGCAGTTCTTGTTCCAGGTATGGTTGTAGACTCTTTTGAATAATCTTCAGAAGTATCTTGCTGGCATGTGGGATAAGAGCGATTGTGCGATAATTTCCACAGTCAGTTGGATCACCTTTCTTTAGTATTGGTATAAACACAGACCTTTTCCAGTCACTTGGCCATGATGTTGTCTTCCATATTTCTTGGCAGAGCCTTGTAAGTACGGTAACAGCTGCATCAGATTGCTGTAATACTTCTATGGGAATGCTATCAATGCCTGGTGCTTTGTTCTTTGATAAGGCTTTTAATGCTGCTTCAACTTCTTCTTTCATCACCAATGGTTCCCGATCATAAGGTACAGGTTGAAACAGCTGTTGGTCCACTTGATCTTTATCATATAAAAACTCTGTATATTCCTTCCACCTTTTCTTGATCTTCTCAGCATCATTCAACATAGAACCTTGAGCATCTTGTAACATTCCAATTCGAGGCTGGAACTTTTTCTTTAACTCTCGTAGCTTTAGGAAAGCCGATCTTGTTCTTCCTCTAATAGTTTCTCCTTCTATTTCCTTGCATGCATCATTGTAGTCCTTTTCCTTGTCCTGTCTTGCTGCAAGTTGGAAATCTCCGTTGAGTTCTGTGATGGTCTTTCTTTCTCCTCTGGTTTTAGCTTCTCTGCGTTTCTGGGCAATTTTCAGAGTTTCTTCCGTCATCCATTTTGGCCGTTTTTGCTTTTTCACCTTTTGTAGAGACTTCGCTCTTTCTTCCAACACAACCTTCTTGAAGTCATTCCATAACTCTTCTGGAGCTCTGTCATTTGTATCTAAAGCAGCAAATCAATTTTGCAGGCAGTCTTTAAATTCCAGTGGTATATTCTCAAGGTCATATTTTGCTGCATTCATGAGTGGTTTGCTCTTTTTCAACTTTAGCTTCAGTTTGCATACTAGTAGTTGATGATCTGCACCACAGTCAGCTCCAGGGTTTGTCTTTGTTAACGTTACAGAGCTTTTCCATCGTTGACTTCCACAGATGTAGTCAATTTGATTTTTATACAATCCATTGGGTGAAGTCCATGTGTACAGTCGCCGCTTGTGTTGCTGGAAGAAGGTGTTTGAGATGAATAGATCGTTGGTCTTGAAGAATTCTATCAGTCTTTCTCCAGCTTCATTTCTGTTGCCTATCTGGTATTGTAATTTGTGCCTTTTGAAGATTGTGCATAAGGACTGAAGGGAGATATTGAATAGAAGAGCTGAAAGGCTGGAACTTTGAGGTACTCCTTGTTACTGGGTAAATAGTCATGAAGTCTTGTGGCCAATCCTTACTTGTTGGGTCCTGTTGTCCAGGTAGGAATGGAACCAACTTATTGTGGTGTCGCAGAGTCCAATATCATGAGGTCTGTGTATGAGTAGGTGATGAGGAAGGGCATTGAAGGCAGAAGAGATGTCGGGGAATATGGGGAGGAAGCCTTGGGTAGTGTTTTGAGTGCTAGTAAGAACTGTGTTTAGCAGTGATGTGATAAGAGTCTCGACACTATGGTTCTGTCTGAATCCATGTTGCTAAGGGTGTAGGGAGGGCATGGTTGTTCACACAGTTTTGAAGTATTGTTATATAGCTACACAACAAATCTTGATACTTTTTGATCACACCTTGTACACTTCCTTGAGGTCCAGAATGCACAGCCAGTCCCCTATTTTTAGAAAAGGTCGAATGGAGAAAAGAGAATTCATTCAGAATTTTTTTTTTTTGCAAAGAAACTGGTTGAGGTTTCAGAGGTCCAAGATAGGTCTTAAGCACCCTGTCTCTTTTTTCTGGGTTTAGAAAATAGCTGAAATAAGAACCTTTATTCCATGTTGTGGTAGGATCAGTTCCATGGTGTTGGACTGTAGGATAAGAAAAAAACTTTCTTCTCCAAAAGACTGGAATGGGAGATGGGGAGATGAGTCCAGTGTAAAAACCAACCTGAGTCAATAACTTGTTTTGAATCTACTCAGGACCCAAGAGTCGGTGATGATATTCAGCCATGATTAAAGAAAAAATTGAACCAGACCCTGCTACAGAAGGCCATTAGGTGTATTTTATAGGGGCTTCAGAAATGGATAGTAGACAAAAAGAAAGTTGCTACTTTATTTGAACAGTGGTAACCTGCTTAGGATGAGTCCTTTCCTGTTGGCAGAGTTATTATATGCTCTAAGTGGAGGTTTTTGGTCTTGTAATAACAGATTTTCATTGCCCTGGTCAGAAAAAAGTATACTGAAAAAAAAGCCTGCATATTTGTGGTGACGCATGAAACACTACGCTTGGACTTTCAAGGGAAATCCCTTTCTCCTAAAGAAAACCTACCCCTGGAGATGAGAATGCATGTGGGGAGAGAGGAGAGGAGAGGACCAGGGAAAGCACAGTTACTTACCTGTAACAGGTGATCTCTGGGAACAGCAGGAATAAGTCTTCACATATGGGTATCGTCGGTACCGACGGAGCCTGCGTGGGAACGCTCCCCAGCATCCAGTAAGAAAGCTTTTGGGAGCATCCCCCAGCGCCTGCGCACTGCCTTCCCGCCTTTCCCAACCGCCTCTCTCCAGTTCGAGTTTTAAAGCTGAGACAAAGAGAGAGAGAGGAAAGGAAAGATAGATAGAGAGACACAACTCCTAGGGGAGGTGGGTGGGTTGTGAAGACTTATTCCTGCTGTTCCCAGAGATCATCTGTTACAGGTAAGTAACTGTGCTATCTCCAGGAACAAGCAGGAATGAGTCTTCACATATGGGGACTCCCTAGCTGTAGATGCCAGGGAGAAACCCCAGGTTGTGTGTCCTTGAAAAGGACTCTACCTCCCCCCATGGATCTCTGGCATCCGACCAGGGTAGGTGGGTAGGAGTTGATTAGGAATGGAACAGGTGTTTGAGAACAGCCTGATCAAACGAGGCATCCCGGCGGGAGTCCTTGTCCAAACAGTAATGGGCTGTGAAGGTATGAACCGAGGCCCAGGTGGCCGCTCGACAGATTTGGTCGATGGACACAGAGTTGAAATGAGCCATTGAGGCTGCCATGGCTCTCACATTGTGAGCTGTGACATGGCCCTCCAGAGAAATGTTCCTACTCTGGTAGGCAAAAGAAATACACTGAGCAATCCAGTTGGACAGTGTTCTCTTAGAGACTGGAAGTCCTAAATGAGAAGGATCAAAAGCAACAAAGAGTTGAGAAGACTTTCTATGTTGCTGTGTTCTTTGTAAGTAAAAAGCGAGAGCTCTCTTACAATCCAAGGTATGAAGATTCCTCTCTGCATTTGATGCATGAGGTCCTGGAAAAAAGACAGGTAAATATACCTCTTGGTTCAGATGAAAAGGTGAAACCACTTTAGGCATAAAGTGTTGATTGGTCCTGAGGACTACCTTATCATGATGGAACCTTGTATAAGGAGGATTAGCCACCAAAGCTTGCAACTCACTGATGTGGCGTGCTGAGGTGACTGCAATGAGAAAAATAACTTTCCAAGAAAGGAATTTCAAGGAGGTGATGGCTAAAGGTTCAAAGGGTGGCTTCATAAGCTGGCCAAGAACCAGGTTTAAGTCCCATGCCACTGGAGGTGGTCTAATGGGAGGTTTAGTTAAAAGAAGGCCTCTCATAAATCTTGCTATAAGAGGATGAGAGGAAATAGGTTGTCCATTGAGAGGCTTGAGGGACGCTGCAATAGCACTCAAATGGACTCTTACTGAAATCGTTTTCAGACCTGCATGGGATAGATGCAGGAGATACTCTAGTAGAGAATTCAGAGGTATTGCAAGAGGGTTTAGACCTTTCCCTGAACACCAAATGGTGAATCTTTTCCATTTGAAAGCATAGGAACGTCTAGTAGAAGGCTTTCTAGAGGCATGAATAACATCTTTGACTTGCTGAGAGAGATGAAAATCTTGAAGGTCTAGGCCCTCAGCAACCAAGCCCTGAGATGGAGCAACTGGGGGTTTGGGTGCCACAAAGTTCCCTCTTCCTGGGACAGAAGGTCTGGTGCAGAGCCCAAGTCCAGGGAAGGAGCTTGAGAGAGATGCAGAAGTAGAGGGTACCATACTTGGCGTGGCCAATGTGGTGCTATGAGGATCATGGTCCCTTGATCTCTCTGAAGCTTGAATAGTGTCTTGGGAATTAGGGGAACTGGTGGAAAGGCATAAAGGAAGTCTTGACCCCAGTGAAGGAGGAACTCCCTGACACGGAACTCCCTGACACGGAATTCTGGAACAGAACTGGGGAAGTTTGGCATTCCACGGACTTGCAAAGAGGTCTATGTCCAGGGTTCCCCAAATTCGAAAAATCCTGGCTACCTGGTCCATGTGGAGGGACCACTCGTGCGGAAGCAGAACTCGACTGAGTCTGCCCACCCAAGAGTTTTGAACGCCTGGAAGATATACTGCCAGAAGATGGATGTGATGCTCTCTGGCGAAGGCCCACAGTCGCAAAGCTTCGTTGCAAAGCGATAGAGAGCCAGTCCCGCCCTGCTTGTTTACCTAGAACATGGCTACTTGGTTGTCCGTATGGATGAGGACTGTCCTGTAGCTGAGCAGGGAATGGAACACTCTGAGAGCTAAGAATATTGCTCTGAGTTCCAAGAGATTGATATGTAGAGAAGTCTCCTGTGGAGACCAGATGCCATGGGTGGAGAGATCCTGCAGATGAGCTCCCCAACCCATTGGAGAAGCATCTGTTGTCAGAGTTGCTTGGGGTAGCGACTGCTGAAAAGGGGACCCCAGCAACAGATTTGGAGGGGACTTCCACCACTGGAGAGACCAAAATAGGCAACTGGAGTTTGCTATTTTGTCTGACAGGCAATCTGATGCCTGAGTCCATTGGGTGGACAAAGTCCATTGAGCTGCCCTCATGTGAAGGCGAGCATATAGAACCACATGCACGGTGGCCTAATAGTTGTAACATCTCTCGAGCAGTTAAATGGGACTTTAACTGTATCTGGGAGGCTAACTGCACCAAGTGTAGGCAACGGGCCTGAGGAAGATAGGCCCTTGCAGTTGTGGTATCCAGCAAGGTCCCTCTAAACTCCAGAGACTGAGTAGGGGTGAGATGGGATTTTGGGATGTTTATTACCAGTCCCAAATACCGAAGGACACGCATTGTGCAGGTTAGAGAAATTTGGGCCTCTGACTGGGATGGAGCTCGAATGAGCCAGTTGTCCAGATATGGGAAAACGAATATTCCTAGAGTGCGTAGAAATGCAGCTACTACTGCCATGCATTTCGTGCACACCCTTGGTGCAGAGGCCAGACCGAAAGGAAGCACCCTGTATTGGTAGAGCTTTCCTTGAAAAACGAATCGAAGGAACCTTCTGTGTGTTGGATGGATGAGGACATGGGTGTACGCATCCTTGAGATCTAGAGAACAAAGCCAGTCCTGACTCTGAAGGTATGGCAGCAGAGTACTGAGAGAAATCATCTTGAATTTCTCTTTGAATAGAAACTTGTTCAATTCTCTGAGATCTAATATGGGTCTGTAGCCCCCTGTTTTCCTTGGAATAAGAAAATAAGGGGAGTAGAACCCTGAGCCCTGTTGAAGAAGGGGTACTTCTTCTATTGCCCCTTGGGCAAGAAGGGTAGCAATCTCCTGACCCAGAAGGTTGAGGAGAGATGTTGGAGAACTGAACTGTCTCACCATGGTGTGGTGAGGAAGGTTTAAGAAATGAAGCTTGTACCCTTCCCTTACAATGGAGAGGGTCCATTGCTCTGCTGTAATTTGCTCCCATCTGGGAGCAAAGTAAGCCAACCTTTCTTGAATGGTGAGGGTCTCTGGTTCTTCCAGAGCCAGAAAGGCTAAGTTCTCTAGTTGCAAGTCAAAGGCCCTGAGGAGGCTGAGGCTGCTGAGCCGTGGGAGGCCTGGCAGCCTTTGACTTGGCCTGTTTAGGTGGTTGCTGACGCTTTGTAGCAAAACGACCTGCAGAAGATGCCTGCTGACCATAAGCAGGATAGTATCTTCCCTTTTTAGAAAAAGTTGTCTTTTTGAACAACCTTTTCTTAGCAGGAGCAGAGGTAGACTTTGAAAGTCGATCCAAAGCAGAGTTCTCAGCATCCATCTGAGTGGCCTTTGCTTTCCAATCCCTGCCAAAAAGGTTTTCACCTGTACAAGGAAGATTTCCCAGTTCATCTTGGACCCAAAGTTCCAAATCAGAGGCTTGTAACCAAGCAATTCTGCATGCACCTATGGCAATAGCCGAGGCTCTGCTTACACACTCAAAAGAGTCAAAGGCTGCACGGTTGGAAAATTTGGAAACATCTTGGGCATGTTTAAGCCAAGTGAGAAATTCCTGCCTTTTATCTTCTGAAATAAAAGGGGCTAAAGTCTGCAGATGATCTGTGACTTCTTTTAGAAACATCCCCATATAGAGACTATAGGAGTTGATTCCGGCAGCAAGCATATTAGCTTGGAAAACCCTGCGGCCAAAAGCATCAAGGGTCCTGCATTCACGTCCTGGAGGATTAGATGAGTGTCTCTTTGCACTCTTTATTTTCTTCATGGCAGACTCCACCACAATAGAGTGGTGAGGAAGCTGAGACTTATGAAAGCCAGGACAAGGAGGGACACGGTACATGGTGTCTAACCTACGAGAATGAGGAGATGTGGTAAGAGGAGTCTCCCACATGCTCAACATGAGATCATAAAGAATCTCATGAATAGGTAAGGTAGCTGCTTCTTTAGGAGCCTTAGGATATTGCGAAATATCTAATTGCTTGGCTCTAGGCTCTGACTCAGGGGCCACTGTAATGGAGAGGCCCCTAGCCACCTCCCTAATGAAGTCTTGGAAAGACAAGTCTTCTGGAGGAGACATTCTTCGTTTTGGAGAAGCAGACTCCTGAGGAAGAAGTACTGGTGCCTCAACAGAAGCCTCCGACTCATCAGAGTCTTCGGAGGAATCAAAGTATCGCCTGTCTGGATGCTCCTGTAAAGCCCGATACGCGTACCGAGTGGGATCGACATCGGGAGTAAGCGGTACCGATTCGGTACCGATGGGCATCATAGGACAGGGTACCGTTGCAGTCGACACCGAAGCTGATGTCGATGCAATCGGTACCGGCACCGGAAACGATGCCGGTGTCGGTACCGGCAACGGGAATTGTTGTGGTACCGGAGGCGTCGAAGCCTGCATAAACGCCATTAGGGTGCGTTGCATGGACAGAATCTTCTGATCCATCGACGCCACCAGAGTCTGGATGTCGGTACCAGTGGAGGCCACCGGTACCCCAGAACACGGCAACGGGTGATCGGTCGAGGCTGAGCCATCGATGTCAACCTGTGACCCCATAGATAATGCTTTGGAAGCCGGAACTTCCCGCCGGGGTAATTTTGCCGGTGCGGAATCCTCGAGGACAAGCCCGGAGGCATCTTGATGCTTAGAGGGAGATTTGCCCTTCGAGGACCGACTAGATTTATGTTTGGTTACCTGAGATCCATGAGAGGAAGAAGCAGCCCTGGAAGACGTCGATGCCACTGAGGCTGCATCAGAGGGAAACAGGGTACTGAGCTTGGCTGCTCGGTTCTGCCGACCTCTTTTAGACATCATGGTACAGGACACACAATCCGTGATGGAATGGTCAGGACCCAAACATTTTAGACACCAGTCATGGGTGTCGGTGACAGAAATAGTACCACCACACTTCGTGCACTTTTTGAACCCGGAAGCGGGCTTCTCCATGAGGAGGCCTAAGGTCCAAACCAAAAATGCACAGTTGAAGAAAGAAAAGTTTTTTTTTTTTTTTTTAAGAAAGAAAAGAAAAGACCGGCGGTACCGGTCTGACGTTGAAGAAGGCAGACGCGAGACAGAAAAATAAAGAATTCTTCTGCGGTGACAGGAACACGACCTGCTGGCTCCGCGGAAAAGAACTGGAGAGAGGCGGTTGGGAAAGGCGGAAAGGGATGCTCCCAAAAGCTTTCTTACTGGACGCTGGGGAGCGTTCCCGCGCAGGCTCTTTCGGTACCGACGACACCCATATGTGAAGACTCATTCCTGCTTGCTCCTGGAGATAAAATAAATTCTGTGTGTCCCCTGGAGATGAGTGCCACATCCTATGGCCTACCCCATAAATGGGGTTACAGGGGTTTATCTAATAAATTCCTATTTAGATTTTTTTTGCATGGGGGATGGGGTGTTACGTCGATGTTTATCAGTTAAAACTTAAAAACGGAAGCCCTAGATACAAACCTCATCAAATGTCTGAGGAAACAGCCACATCGTTAATAGTTTCTGAAAAAGTAGATAATCTAAAAGCAATCTAATCTCTTTTGAAGTTCATTACAGAATTTTAGTGCACAACATGAAAAAGCTCAACTTTGGGCAGCTATTGATTTCATTAACATTTCAGTGGGTACCTTCAGTAAAGTGGCCTCTTGAGACACTAAAATACGAGCCAGGGTATAAGGGATCAGTCACTTCTAGATTTACTGAGCCAAACCCATGATGTGCTTTAAAAATCAAACAGCCCATGTTAAATTTAGCAGAGTTTACAACTGCAGCCTGTCAACAACTGAGTGACTGCATTCTTAATCATCTGTAAATGCTCTAAGGTCTTATTTGGCAAACCCATATACAGAGCATTAAAGTAATCCAATCAGGATTTCACTGATGCATGAAGACAACTAGCTAATATTTTGTATGCAAAGAAAGACTTAAGCATTCTAAGAAGCTAAAAATAATAAAAAGCACTTCTGGTCATCTGTTTCAGCTTTCTCATTTACACTGCCATTTCTCACTTTCAATATTTTCATTCCTATTGCCAATTTTGTTACCGCTGTAATGACTAGGGTGTTAACGGTATCAGCCAGGTCATTCTGTTCAGTGACTAACACCCTGCTGCTCCTTCATTAATGTAGAGGGGCAATAGGGGCAAGAAATAGGGTTGTTTGTTATTTACCAAATAATGCATCACATGTTGTACAGTCTAAAATGGTAGCGTTAATATATCCTATAAACAGTTGAAGTAAAAACAAAAACCATCCTTTGAACGACTCTATCCCTATGAAAGAAACAAGAGCTGTCTCGTGACAACTTGTTTGAATTACATGCTACAATTAGCATTTTAGAATAAGAAGAATCCAAGGAGTGGCCTTTCTAAGATGGCGGCGGTGACGATGTAGCCAACTGACATGCCTAAGAGAAAGGGTAAAGCCAAGGCTAAAGCTCTTCCCGTGGAGCTATTACCTGCTAGTGAGGGGCCTATGGACCGCTTCGTTCAGTTGTCCAAGGAGAAGGTCGAGGGGATTCGAGCGGGCTTGGTGGTACCGATGGATTCAGACTCGGTGTCCTCCGCCCTAGATATCACGCTCTCCCCGGATGGACGGCTTCCCCCGGTGCCTCCTGGATCTTCGGCTGCTCAGGTGTTGGGTGATGTCGGGCGGTTTTCCGGAGAGGTAGCTGCTGCATCGTCTGTGCGGGACCCGCTTCTGGAGCACAGTAAAGATCGTAATGGAGGTTTGCAGGCTGCTGTTTTGTCATCTTCATCTCAGCCTGAGACCGGGGCTCATGCTCAGGTAATTGACGCTATTGCTTTGCCTCAGGGAGGATCTGAGCGATCTTTGCCCGGTTCCTCTGGTTTTTCCTTTGTTTTGGCCCGTCCCGCTTTGGTAACTTTGGACAATATCTGGGATGCTATTTCTCATCTTAGTCAAATGGTGGGTCATCAATTTTCAGCCCTCTCGGATCGGACTACTACACTTGAAGTGAACTCTTCGTCTTTACAGGCGTCTATTGAAAACATCACTAGTAAACAATCAAGTATGGATCAGCAATTGAATAGAGTTACTGACTTAACTGATTCTTTGGTTAAAGACAATGTTATTCTTCGGGCTAAAACTGAAACATTGGAGAATGCTGCTCGAGCGTCTAATGTTCATCTCTTAAATTTCCCTATTGTACCGGGAAAGGCACCTTTAGATTTGTTTAAGAGTTATCTTCAGGAGGTGCTATCGGTTCCTTTAGAATTGATGCCCCCAGTATCTAAGGTTTATTATCTCCCTTTGGGGAAAAGAGTTGGGAAAGTGTCTGTTGGGCCTTTAGAGATAGATTCTCTCAATGTTTCGGATTTGCTCTCTACCCCCAAAGAAGAGGATATAGCTGTATCTACTATGCTAGTCACTTTAGCTCTCTCTTCAGATCGGGAGTGGCTCTTAAAATTGTTTTACAAGAAGAGAGATAAATTGTTCTATGGGAAAAAGATTCTCCTTTTCCCGGATGTCGCAAGGGAAACTCAGAAGCGTAGAAGGGCCTTTTTACTATTGAAATCGGGAGTAGCACGAATTGGTGCTTCATTTATGTTAAGATTTCCCTGCAAATGTTTAATTACTTATAAAGCACAGAAATATGTTTTTTTTCTCCCCTGAGGATCTTTCTGTTTTCTTAAGTTCACATTTACCTATTAGCTCTTCTCCTGAGTCATGACTCCATCTAGTTTAATTATTCTTCTTGGGGCACTGCCTCCTTGTGTTTTCTTATGTGTAATTTCTAATTTTGGAGTATTCTCCTATTCGTGGTTCACTCCTCCATTTTAGGGGACTATTAATAATTCTTGCTGATTTCGTTCTTGCTCTTTATATGTTGCTTTATATATTTAATAATTGCAAGTATTATTATTCTGTACAAGTTTTTTGCTTGATTAATTGTATTGAAAATTCATAAAAAAAAAAAAAAAAGAAGAAGAAGAATCCATGCACTATTAGAGGTGCCCTCAGGATAGATGAGGACATGATAACATGGTTGAGGTCCCTAGGTAGAAGCATATTTGGGGGGGGGAGGGGGAGAGAAGGAGGGAAAAGAGGATCTGATTGGCTACTGGCAGGGAAGGGGAGGCTGTTGGAGAGGGAGCAGTTATGGCGATGGCGATTTACAGAAATTATTTATTTTTATTTATTTTATTGTTCTTATATACCGCACTCTTAAAAATCAGCGCGGTTTACATACAACCGTATTGTGCCATAAGGGCACTTACAATGAACCGGACAATTAAACTTGGGTTTCTACTGGGAGTAGCTATGTACCGTGTTTCCCCGAAAATAAGACCGGGTCTTATATTTATTTTTGCGCCAAAAGATGCACTAGGGCTTATTTTCAGGGTAGGGCTTATTTTTTTTTTTCATATACAGCACAGAATGAGTGGCGTTGCAGCTCCCGCCTGCACAGATGATGGAAGTGGACTGCAGCACATCACCGGCACTCGATCGGCGTCGGGGAGTGGAGCAGGAGGAAAGCTCCTCCCTGGTCCACCCGCCGAAGTCAATCAGGCCACAAGAGCACCATCTTGAAAAGAGCAGAGCACCCTTAGCGCGAAGGAAGAGGCCGCAGCTCATCACCGGCACCCGATCGGCGTCGGGGAGTGGAGCAGGAGGAAAGCTCCTCCCTGGTCCACCCGCCGAAGCCAATCAGGCCACAACAGCACCATCTTCAAAAGAGCAGAGCACCCTTAGCGCGAAGAAAGAGGCCGCAGCTCAACACCGGCACCCGATCAGCGTCAGGGAGTGGAGTAGGAGGGAAAGCTCCTCCCCGGTCCACCTGCTGAAGCCAATCAGGACACAACAGCACCAACTGTATTTAAAAGAGAGTGCCCTTGGCGTGAAGGAAGTGGCCCGCAGCACAGCACCGGCACCCGATCGGCATCGGGGAGTGGAGCAGGAGGAAAACTCCTCCCCGGTGACCCCCCCCAGGTACCAAATATGTCAGACATGATCTGCACTAGGTCTTATTTTCGGGGTAGGGCTTATATTATGGGACTCTCAGAAAAACGTGCTAGATCTTATTTTCAGGATAGGTCTTATTTTCGGGGAAACACGGTACATAAATTTAAACTTATCTACAGTCTGTATCTACAGTATGTACATCCATTGATAGTGATTCATGTGTTCATGGTTGTTTGTATGCTAGAAGGTGTCATGTTGGAGGGCTGTGAGTAGTGTGAGAGAAAGGGATGGTGTTTAAGTGCTTTTCTGAATTGGGCTAGCTCTGTTATTATTATAATTACTCTGTAAATCAAGGTGATTATGCAATAAGTTAACAGATCAAACAGATATTTTGCTGGACATCGCATAACTTCAAGGAATTTAACTATAAATGATGTGATTAATGTTATATGTATGCACAAAGTTAGCATTGTTCCATGTAATCCGCTTTGATTCTTGATAGGTGGTATATAAGTGCGCATAAATAAATAAATAAATAAAATAAATTCTGAGACAGAGGACCGCACAAGGAGGTGAGGTCTTTGCTTTTTCGATCTCTTGGCCTTTTTTCTAGTCTAGTCCTGGAAGGTTTTGTTTCTGGTTTTAGGGTTTGTATTGTCTGTGTTTGTATTTAGGGTGGGCTGCCTTAAATGTAACAGGAAAATAGATAAAAGGGAGGGGAGTAAATCATTGTCAGGAGCTGGCTTCCACAGTCTTGGGGGGGGGGGGTTGGGGGTTACCTGCCCTGCTGAGGTCCTTTGGCCACAGTGGGTGGTGGTTCAGGATCTCCTGGCATGCTAGCAGGCTTACTTTTCTTCTTTCCTATTTGAGCATAGAGGCACAGTTTTTTCTTGTACTGAGCACAGATCGTGACCCCGTTTGGCTATGACATGGCCTGCCAGCTTCAACTATCTCTGAAGGGAAGCTGCGCAGGAGAAGCCTGTTTTCCACCAGCATGAACTTCTGGGGAAACACCACCTTCTCTTGGATGTGGAGGGGTCCTTCATGGCAACCGAGTGCCTTCATCAGATCTTGCATCAGGAGCCCATTTCTGAATTTTTCAAAAAAGAAATGGAAGACACATCAAAGTGCTGACCCTTGGGACTTCCTGGGACAGCAGATTAGGGCATGCAGCAGACATTTTCAGAGAGTTTGTGGCAGATCTTAGGGAGAGGGCTCAGTGCTCCAGGGTCCTCAGACTGCCCCACTGGTAGTGGGCCTGACAGGGATTGCTTGGAACTAATAGGGTATAGGCAAGGGTTCCCAGGAATGTGAGGGAGGGGGCTACGGCTCTTAGTGAGCAAGGAGGCAGGAGCAGGAGTACTGAGGGAGGAGGGCAGTGAGACAGAAAATCATATGTTGTGCAAACCAGCATGCTTAATTGAGGAAGAAGGGGACACCATCGTACTTGGGGGCAGAGGAGAGCACGGAAGAGATTGCAAGAGGAGCTGGGGCCACAGAATAGTAGCAAGTCCAGCCCATGGCCATGGCATCAGAGTGGAGGGGTCAGTTGTGCCGGACAGCAATGCAAGGAGAACTCCAACAGGCCTGAGTGACCCTCCACATCCAAGCAGAGGAAGTGGTGTCAGGAGGTTGTCAGCCCTTCTGTGGATTATCAGTCCAGCAGAAGATAGTAGTAGTGATAAGTCAAGGGGGGAGAGATTCACTTGTTGCTCTTTTCTTGGCAGAAGAGAAAAGGGGTGCTGGAGATTGTGAAGTCTTTCTGAAGGAGAGGGCCCCAAAAGGGGGTAAAGTATAGAAAAGGCAAGGGTGTCACGAGCTTGCAGCGGTGCCTGCAGAATAGAAAGTTCCTGTGTAACATAAGGCATGCAATAAATTGTCTTGAGTGCAAGAAGTGCTTGCAACAGTGCAGGGCATAGCCCGTGTTTTGATTCATGGGATTTGCCTCCTGTTGGAGGCAGACTTGATTTGGGCACTGAAGGGTGCAGAGGCTCGTGGGAGCACACATGAAGCAAGGGGTGAGGCCTGTTTGTTGTCCTGGAGAGGGCATACCCTGTGTGCTATTACCTTATTAAGATGGTCAGTTACTGAAGAAGCTGAAGCAGAAGATTCTTCAAATATGTACAGATCTTTTGATTGCTGGAGCAAGGTGATTACGAGAAGGGAAAAGGGGGGGTGGTAAGGACGAGGGAAAGCAGAAATGGCTGAAGGTTGCCAAAACCATCTTTAAATAGCTTCTGGTGTTTAATATGTTTGTAGTTTGTGACAGTATTCTTGGGAAGGCTAGACCAGCCCTTTACAGAACTCCAGTTTGATTCTGCAGGCCTTTTGTACCTACGGCTGAATTATGAAGAACAGTTCTGGAAGGGTTTGGAGTATGATAAGTATGAGGCTTTGAGCTTCCGAGTTGTAAACCTGGGGCTGACAGAGATGACCCCTGCTTGACAAATGCTCTTTCAATTGATGGCCCCCATAGGTAGAGGTGGGTTTGCCCCCATTAGGAGTCCAGAAGCCCTGGAATGGAGGGTACACCTGTCTTCCTTTAACAAATGCCTGTCATCTCACCACACTCAGCTCAAGGAAGTATAGCTGGGTTGTTATTTCCAAGGACTGGTGGCACTGGCAATTTCTGATTCCACTTTCATGCCAATAAATGTGGGTGCCCAGTCTGTTGATTCTGTCACAAATGGAGCATTTGGGTGTGGGCCCCACCAAGCCCAGCTCATAGGTGGAACAGGTCTTGGAGTCATCTTTGACACTTCCCTCTCCTTCTCTGCACACATCCAACAGATAGCTAAAATCTGATGGTTCTTTCTCTATAACATCAATAAAATTCATCCCCTTATTTCTGAACACACTATTAACATCTAGTCACCTCCCGTCTAGACTATTGCAGCCTGCTTCTCGCTGGTCTCCCTCTGAATCATCTCTCCCCCTTCAATCTGTTCAAAACTCAACTGCATGGCTAATATTCCTTCCGTCTTGCTACGTTCACATAATCTCTCTTCTCTGCATCCAGTTCAAACTTCTCCTACTAACCTATAAGTGCATTCATTCTGAAGCCTTTCACTATCTTTCCTCTCTTATCTCTCCCTATAATCTTCCTCAGGAACTCCACTCATCTGGAAGATCTCTTATCTATTCCCTTCTCTGTCACTACCAACTCTAGATTTCAATCATTCCACCTTGCTGCTCCATATCCCTGGAATAAACTGCTTGAATCAATATGTCAGGTTCCATTTCTGGCCCTACTCAAATTAGGCTAAAAATCCACCTCTTCAAGGTTATTATCATAAGCAAGTTATATCATTCTTGGATGTACAGATAAGAACATAAGAAATGCCATACTGGGTCAGACCAAGGTCCATCAAGCCCAGTATCCTGTTTCTAATATTGGCCAATCGAGGTCACAAGTACGTCTCAGGTTCCCAAAAAGGTACACAGGTTCCACAATGCTTATCCTGGGGTCAGCAGTGGATTTCCGTGGTCCTGTTTAATAATGGTTTATGGACCTTTCCTCCAGGAACTTGTCCAAACTTTTTTAAAACCCAGCTACACTAACAGCTTTTATTACATCCTCCGGTAACGAATTCCAGAGTTTGATTACGCGTTGAGCAAAAAAATATTTTCTCCAATTACTCTTAAGTGTACTACATTGTAGCTTCATTGCATGTCCCTTAGTCTTTCTACTTTTTGATGGAGTGAACAACCGATCTACGTTTACCCAATTGTCTCCATTTGTTAATTTATAGACCTCTATCATATCTCCCCTCAGCCGTCTCTTTTCCAGAAGAGTCCTAACCTTTTAAATCTTTCTTCATAGGGGTATTCTTCCATCCCTTTACCATTTTGGTGGCTCTCTTCTGTACTTTTTCTTTCTGCTATATCCTTTTTAAGATATGGAAACCAGAATTGCCACACAATTCAATGTGCAGTCGCACCATGGAACAATACAGAGGCATTATAATATCCTTGGTTTTATTCTCCATTCCTTTCCTTGTCATTCCTAGCATTCTATTTGCTTTCTTGGCTGCTGCTGCACACTGGGCAGAGGGTTTCAACGTATTATCCACGATGATGCCTAAATGCTTTTCCTGGGTGGTGGTTCCTAATGTGGAACCTTGCATCATGTAACCAAGTTCGGGATGTTCTTTCCTAGGTGCATAATTTTGCATTTGTCCACATTAAATTTCATCTGCCATTTGGATGTCCAGTCTTCCAATTTATCAAGATCCTCTTGCAATTTTTCAGAATCCTCTTGTGTTTTGACAACAAATAAAAGAAGACTGTACAGAGACAAATTTGTACCAAGAAACCTATTGAATGGAATAGCTTCTTGAAATATCGGAGCCATAATCCATGGCATTTGAAATGGGATCTTCAGGTGAACCACTTTTGAAATTATGGAGGGTTTGTACAACAGTGAGGGATTTTAAACTGCAGACTACTGAAATGGGTATGATGTTTCAGCACAGACGCTACCCGAAAAGACAGACTAAGGAAGCACACCATAGAGCATTTTATGCATATTGAGGCCTAATGTTGAAATTTTGTAAGAACAATAGGAATTACAACTTAATTATGTATTATCCAATACAAATCAGACATCAAAGGTGGTAGTTGCTTTACAAAAATATTGGAGTATTTTATCCAGCAATGAGCATTTTATAGAACGCCCCACAATGGTGTTTTCTAGAGGGAGAAATATAGCAGATTATGTGATGAAAACACTAATATGGAAAGATGGAAAGTGTGAAGATTTAGGTGAAAAGGGTCATTATGCTTGCCATAAGTGTGATATGTGTGAAAATACAAAGGTGAAGTTTGGACCGATCCACTTACACAACAGACAATAAAAGCAAAGGCATATACCACCTGTAATATGGAGTATGCAATATATATATATATATATATATTGTCATGGCGTAGGGCAAATAGTGCCTATGGAAACAGAAGAAAATGTGCAGAGCAGTTTTAAAATGGGCAGCTCAAAGCACATGGCTGAGGGTTACTATAGGCAACCAACAAAAACAATAGCACAGGGGGTAGGAAAACGCCCCAGCAAAGGATTACCTAATAGCTCATTAGGTGATCAGGAACAGCTGCAGGGACTTGAGCTTCTGAGAAACTCCAAGAATGACGCACTTAAAATTGAGTCAGTCTGGAGCAGAAGTGGAGCTAACAGCAGAGCTATTCGGAGATCTACTCAGGACAGAGCTAACAGGAGATCTAACCAGGACAGAGCTATTCAGAGAGATAACAGGAAAACTTCAGACAGAGATTCCAGCAGCATCTCAGAGGAGTTTGCCCAAGAGGGAATACCTGAGGTTAGTGCCAGAGAGTTGGGCTGCACTAAACCAGAGTCTGGTCATTGGGGACACAGAGAGATTCCTACAAGCAAACGGAGAGAAGCTGTGAGGGGGAATTTCCATGAGAGCAGGTACCTGGGGAATAGAAGCTGTTGTCAAAGGGAGATTTCCAGGCCCAAAGAAGCACGTCCTGTAAGAGGAAGTGAAAAGCTTTCGGGGGAGAAAGGCTATTTTCAGCTTCCCAGCTCCAAACGTTCCGGCAGAGGCCAGCCTGAAGAAAGGCCAATTCCTTGGAGTAGATGGGCATTTGAAAAGCAGGATTTTACATACGCTTGTCCTGAAGTGTATGGCCCTCTAGGGGAAAAGTCTACACTGCATGGTAGCTTTCCACTTCACCTTGCTAGTGAGGAAGAGAGAAGCCCTTGCCAGAGAGAAGAGGGATTCTTTAATACTGGGGTAAGTCACAATCCCACAGAAGAGAATTGCAGGGAAGCTCATGAGGCCATGGACTGTGATTACTGTGTGGAAAACTCGGAAGATTTCCAAATGGATTGTACCCTTGTATTTGCTGATAGTGTGACCTCTCTCTGCTGAACTGTGTAGAAAGGAAATCTGTTCAGAGGAACAGATTTCAATTTCACAGCTGCTGTAGGATACAAGCACTGTTTTTCACTTTTGTTTTCCTTAGCTGAAAAGAAGCATTCCTTTGTATTTTTGTAGTTCAATTTGTGTTATACCAGAAGCATGGTTTATTTCCTTTTTGATTCCTGATTGCAGAAGTTCTCCCGGGAAGGGAAATAAAATACCTCTTTAAAAACAGCCTAGCTACTCGTCCACGACTACACTCTTTTTTGAATAGCTAGTGGGACTTCAACTCCCAGGGGGCATTACTTGTCTCAGCTAATTAAGAAGAGGCCCCACTGAAGCCCCCAGGTCTTTTGCCTACGGGGGTATGTAGGTGGGTGACATATCTATCTATATCTATCTATCTATCTATCTATCTATCTACGGTATCTATCTATATATATATATATATATATATAGGGTGGTCCACTGCCATAGGGAAAAAAATAGAAGTAGGAATTTCTTTGCTCCCTGGCCTGATTCTGGTTCCATTTATGTAGAAAACAATGTGTGCAAAGTTTGAAGCCAATCAAATAATATTTAGGGGTGGCTCAAGGTCCCTATCTATCAGGCCCCTGGATCCCCCCCAGGGTTCGTCAGACCACTGGGTATTATCCGCTCATAGACGGGGGTATCATGCTTGCCAAGCACTCAATGTGGTCCAGATGCTAGTAAGGACTTTGACGATGTGGGGAACATCTTACGGTGTTGCAAGACAACACCCAGAAGGAACTGGAGTTGCTCTTCTTTTGTGGTGTGTCGGCCGTTGAACTCCTCAATGAGTTTGACCCCTCGCTCAGCCACATCGTTGATCACTGGAAGATTTTTTACTTTCTTCAGACCCTCTTTGAATGATGCATTCTCTTCCCAGTCTTCTGGGTCTGCATTAAGAACATCACTGTTGATGTCGAGGTGTTTCAGGAAACGGATTGACTTGCGAGTTGCAAAAGATTCAAGTGGTGGAATCATGGAACTTTTCAATTCGACCCGCTTTGGGGGATCTTCGTCTTCGTCATCATCCTCATCGCTTTCATCTGATTCTGCCGGGATCATGGCCGACACTATGGCCCGCTTTGTCGGTGCTGAAACAGCTTCATCGAACAGTGACAGTGCCACAAGCTCCTCTGAAACATACCACAGATGCTGTTGCAGTTTGTCTCTGGCCACTCTTCCAACACAGTCATTGTGGTAAGAGTGTAGTTTCTTCAGCATCTCCAAATCTGTTCGAGGAGCAACTGCGGCATCAGGGGCAGAAAACCAGGCTTCCACATGAATCAGGATGGAGAAAATGCTCACATCACGAACACAGGACTCCTCCCGTTGGGTAAGATCTTTGAGTTGTCCTCGGAACATCCAAATCTTGAGACAGTACAAGACTTTTGCCATCCATCTGGCATGATGGAAAGCTCCGGGTTTCTTGAAATTGAAACTAGGAAGATTCCCTCCAAGGCAGACAATTGTTAACTCCAAGAATTCCAGGTAATCATCTCGGTGATTGCCCTGTGCCAACTTGGATTCCGCAAACTTCATGATGCGATCCCTGTCAGGTTGCAGCACCTCTAAGTCTTTTCTAGTTTGATAGTTGGACTTGTCAAGGGAGCCCCAATTCTTTTGGAACCGGCGAAAGAGTTGGACATCGGGACCCGATGAAGCTCCAGAGCATGTAGAGAATACTGCACCAAGAATTATTTCGTAAATGTGATGGCGGCATGCCAAATGAAGGACTGTGCAACGGAGTCTCTGTTCTAGAAGAATGCACGCTCCTGATCGACGTCCCGTGTTCGATGCAGTTGTATCAAAGCAGAAGCCTGCAACCTTTTCATCCAAACACCATTCCTGTAACAGTTCATAAACTGCTGCAGCTTGATTCTCGCCCGTTCCTGATGTCAGTTTTGGTACACCAAGAGGTTGTGTTTCTCCAGTGGAGACAGCCGTTATCAAAACTGGAAGGCGGTCAACGGATGTGGTTGAACAGAGGAGAGATGGCAATAACTTGCTATCCCAATGCACAATGCATGTTTTGCCTTCGGCTTTGAATGCGTTGTGCAGGTCCGTCCATTGTTGCTGACGGTGCTTTTCTCTATGGCGCTTGACGCTGGAGCGGCTGATATTGAGTTCCCCAGGATAATGTCCCAGACTTCTGGCGGTTTCAGTTACCACAAACAGAGCATTGCGATCCGTTGTCCCTGTCCGATCCAGGGCTGCTGTAAGCTCTGGGGTCCAGACATTGTTAGGTCGATACTGCTTCGTTTGTGGAGTTGCTTTCTTCTGTCCGTTATCTGAATCCGCAGATGTCGACGAGTCTTCACCTGACTCTGCTGAGGAAGAAGATCCTTCCAGCTGAACTTGGCTTGTACTTGCCTCGGCTTCAGCAACATGTTTTTGTCTGCGCCTTTTCAGTTCTTCTTCTCGCTGTTGCGATCTTGCTTCCGTGTTGGCCAGTTTCTTGTCCATCGTGCACATTGAGCCGCGGCGCCCTGGTTCTCGTTGCGCTATTAAGAATTCTTTGTCTTCTTGAATATGAATTAAAGACATTGCATTGGCATGCGCCACATCAAATAGGTTTTTCATTGCAACCTGGAATTTTTTCATTTGCCTCTTGTTTCCCTCCTCTCCCTTTGTTTTTCTTCAAACGTTTCCACTGATTGAACAATTTCTTTACTTTTTCTTGAATTTTGTCATTTCTTTGAACAGGAAGCCTGGCCTTTTCCCAGTAAGTTTCTACTTCACTTGTTACAATAGATGCACTTTCACTAACGCCTTTGTTTAATGTCATATGGTGATGTAAAAATACACTTAACACTTGCTCCTTGCTGGGGAGCTTGGCCCCCAGAATTGTGGTGGACATTTCTTCAATGAGATAAAAACCACGTTTTTTCGCCATCTGAAAAGAATAAAGATACAAAGATAATAGTACAATGTCTTTGCCACCTCTCAGAGACGAGATTAGTTCAAATATGACGCAATCAAATGTAATCAGCGTGGAACTGAGTGGATGATACAAAATGATGCAACATTTCGTCATCTGCTCCCAGGGGGAAATCTCAAGACTTGTTGAGCCACCCCTAAATATTATTTGATTGGCTTCAAACTTTGTACACAGTGTTTTCTACCTAAATGGAACCAGAATCAGGCCAGGGAGCAAAGGAATTCAGGAATTCATTTTTATGGACCACCCTAATATATATGTATATATACACACACGTATATATATATTTTATTTTTTTTTTTACAATGATCATATTCAAAATTATACATAGGCAGAACAAAAAGAACTCAAAGTATAACCAAGAAAACTGCTCCTGTATTAATGCAAAAAATAAAGTATCCCCAATAGAAGAACATTGTTTAAAATTCAAGCATCATTTTGATCAGCTTCAATGGCGATAATAGATCATGTCCCGGAGGATAAAAAAGGAGGTGACTGAGAAGCTGTTTTGAATCATACGGAACAATATTGGATATTTTGACTGTAGGCATCATCTCCAAATGGGCTGAATGAGGAGATAGATTGGTGCACACTTATCTGAAAATAAAGAATATCTCTTTAAATAAATCTGGCCTCCCACAGGAGGATGATTTAAATATTGGCAAATATGCCGTGGCCATTTTGAAATAGATTAGCCACATAATAAGTCTTGGAAAATAGTGAAATGTTACGATGGCTGTAATTTTACCTAAATCCTTATAGAGAACAAGTAAAGCAGAAATTGTTCAAAATGCAACAGTGTCAATTACAATTTCATTGACTAATTGGTATAAAGAATAAAATGGATTTAAGAGGTTCTGGTTAAAACTAAGCTGGATGGTAACAAATAAGTTCTGACAAAAAAAATTCTTTCAGATAGGACTTTTATGGTTATGGTTATAGTGTATTTAATATAACGCACCAGTGCATAGCAATCTATGTGGTGTACAATCAATTAAAATCAGAAAAAAAATGAAAAAAACGCCATAGCTTAGATAGGACCGAATAGCACAGTAAGCAAGAGTTAGGTACAGCTTAAACAGAATAAAAAAAACATATATACATGCTGGCCAAAATTCAAAGGCTACATAGACAAAAAACTCCTTAGAGTAGACAGTAGTGCTGCTCTCTCCAGGCCAGAGAAACTAATAGCTAATTTGGCATTAAAAACAGTTCTAAAAAGAAAGGTTTTCAGAGTTTTTTTGAAACATTTAAAATTTAACTCCATACGAAGATGGTCCGGCAAACTATTCCAAAGTGCCGAAGCAGCGGCAGAAAAAGCAGATTTTCTTGTGGACTCATACTTAATTAGCCTTGAAGAGGGAAGATGTAACCGAAGTGAGCGAAAAGATCTTGCTGGCACAAATAAGGAAATGATAGAAACTAAATAATCTGGAGCTGTATCATGGATAATCTTGTGGATAAGAGTAAGAAGTTTGAACATGATCCGAGAATTTATCGGTAGCCAATGATATTTAATAAATAGTGGCTTAATATGATCAAAGTTTTGTGCATGAGCTAGTAGGCGAAGAGCCATATTTTGGATGGTTTGGAGGCGATGGAGATGGACCTGCAGAAGGCCTACATAAACAATATTGCAGTAATTAAAACTTTGGATCGCAGTGTGTAGAAGCACAGTTATCTGGGCAGGGTTGTCAAGAAATGAGCATAGCTGCGAAAACGCCATACGGCCAGAAATACTGATTTAGTTACCTGAGCTAGCTGAGGAGAGAAAGTAAGAGCGGAATCTAAGGTAACTCCTAGGTAACAGAATGAGGTATGTAATGTTATTAAGATTCATATGATATATGGCAGGCTGTTAATCAGTAATTGGTGCATTGCTCATTGTTGTCAGAGCTGCTTAAGTTGATAGTCTTGTATTGCCAGCGAGTAAATATTATGTTAACTGCAAGCCATATTCTGGGCACTTCTAATGACATTGCTGATGCTCTCTCGATTTCAATGATTTTGAGCGTGGGCTCCTACAGTGGATGATTATCCCATTGAAATTCCGAGAAGTTGTGAACAGTATGTTGGGATCTTCTGGAGCCTGCTGAGGTGTTTCCTGGCTTCCAATAAAAGGAAAGTCTAGGGATCAGGTTGAAAGAAGTTAGTGGATTTTTTAAAGCAGAGGGATTGGCTGAGGTGGCCTCCTTTCAAGACTCAGTGTGTGGTAGACTTTATCATCCATAAGAACATAAGATATGCCATACTGGGTCAGACCAAGGTCCATCAAGCCCAGTATTCTGTTTCCAACAGTGGCCAATCTAGGTCATATGTACCTAGCAGTTTCCCCAAGGGACACAGGTTCCACAATGCTTGTATTGGTTCAAGCATTGATATCCTGGGTCCCTTCTTAATAATGGTTTATGGACCTTTCCTCCAGGAACTTGTCAAAACCTTTTTTAAACCCAGCTACACTAACAGCCTTTACTACATCCTCCGGTAACAAATTCTGCACAGGTAACACAAAATTATTCAAAGTTGTTGTTAAAAACCATGAGGACTGAAAAACTGCAAGAGGACCTGGATAAATTGGAAGACGACATCCAAATGGCAGATGAATTTTAATGTGGACAAGTGCAAAGTTATGCACCTAGGAAAGAAAAACCCAAACTATGGTTACACGATGCAAGGTTCCACATTATGAACCACCATCTAAGAAGATGAACATGTTAAAACCCTCTGCCCAGTGTGCTGCGACAGCCAAAAAACAAAATAGAATGCTAGGAATCATAAGGAAAAGAATGCAGAATAAAACAAAGGATATTATAATGCCTCTATCATTCCATGGTGCAACTGCACCTTGAATAGTGTGCACAATTCTGGTCACTGGACACATCCGTGTCCAATCAGAAGGCTGGTCAATGGGAATAGTGAGCACTGTGTTGGCAAGTGTTGCATTTGTTAGTAAGGCATCTGGATTTCAAGATCTAACATCAGTTTTTCTGGCAAGGAGGTTAATGTGGAGGAGTGGCCTAGTGGTTGGGGCAAGGTACTTCAGGCCGGAAGGTCGGAGGTTCAAATCCCACTAGAGGACAGCAACCTTGAGCCGGAAGGACTGGGGTTTCTGGTCCCACATGTGCTCCTTGTGGTCTTGGACAAACCACTTAACCCTCCATAGCCCATGTTCCCTGTAAAATAGTTATCTCCAAGTTATAATGCCCTGTTCAATGTAATTTCAGTTTGTTCAATGTAAACTGCACTGATGCAGAATAGCGCGGTATATAAGAGAATGTAAATAAATAAAATAAATAAATGTGGGGTTATGCATGATGAGGCCCTTTGAAAGGAGGTATGGTCCATATGCCGACTGGGTCTGAGGCACTGCTCTGGCTATTTGGGGCATTGCACAAGGTATGTGCCTTGTGATTTAAAATTCTCTTGTTCCAAGTAGCATTCTGTTTTGCATTCTAACCTGCTCTGTGGGTCAGTGGGCTGGTTGTGCCTGCTAAGGATGCCACTGGGGTGACGGGGCGAGGTTTGGGTATGTGACTAGCGTAGAGACCAACTGAGAGGGATAATAGGTAATTCTTTATTGGGCTCCTGGACTTTTGACATACACAATGCACTCCTCTAGGCATTTCTCAAAGGAGAAATCTTGGGATAGTCTATACTGACTGGCTCATGGGGACAGATCCCTGTTGACCAGGTTTCAGATTGCTGCCATGTTAAAAAAGAAGAGCTTTGCTTACACTGGGTTTGATCCTAAATCATATGGTACTCATTCTTTTTGAATCGGGGTTGCTACCTTTGCAGAGAAGAGTGGTGGTTGTGTTCCAATAGTTATTTATTTTATGTAAGATAATTTAGACAGTTGCTATGTTATATTGCCAGGTTTTTTTGCAGTAAGTTTGCTGTCTGAAGTCTGTGTTTGGTTATACAGGCATTCCTACATCTTTTGAGCCTGGAAAAGAGCTGTGGAATCCCATTGGGGACCGCATCTAGGCCTGGTGCTACTGGGCTTTCGAATTTGCTGGCTCAGTATCCAGATGTGCCCTGGAGTCATCTAATTCCTTCTCTTCTGCAAACCAAGTGCTTTTCTTCTCCTTATATATTGTTAATTCATTTACGAGGGAATGACCTCTGTGTGGTAAAAGGGGTAGAATTGATTAGGTGGATGAAGAAAAAATTGTTGATGGTATTCTGCTGTTGTCCTTATGTGTACCTGATCTAGTCGCAGATTATCTCCAGGCTAGTTTGGAGGGATGCTCAGGAACCCAAGGTGGTGGATAGGCTTCGCCATAGGGTTAATATAGAGGTTTCTAAATTTGTGGCTTTTCTATGTGGCTTAGTTTTGACTTATGAGTTGTGTCATGAAGAAGTCCCTTCTGAGCCTATGGAGGTAGGGCAAGATGAGGATTTGCTTTCAGAAACTGACAGACAGTCTGAGCACATGGCTCAGTGTTTGCAAAGAAGAAGTAAACAAAGAGAGTCACGAGCTGGAGAGACACGCCCCTGCAGTGACGTATTCCCTAGCTCAGGAGGTAATGAGGTTCACCTGTTTCAGGGCAGGGCACAGCTAAGCCCTGAGAGTTACAATGATACAAACTGGTCATTAGCTTGGACCAGGCAGAAGCAGAATGAGAAGCAGATGCAGAACCGGAGGGAGGACGAAAAAGGAAGCCAGCAAAGGAGCACGCTGACTAGAAGGAGTCAAGGAGGAGTGAGAACAAAGGGAGCCATATTCCTGAGGCCAGAAGGAAGCAACCCAGGACAGGGGTTGTCTGGTTAAGGCAGGAAAGAGAAGAATCTTCCTGAGAGGCAGGCTTGGCAAAGCTCACACGCTCCGAGGAGAGAGACAGGCTGGTTGGAGAATATTGGTACGTCTGAGGGGAAAGTTAATAGGCTGAGAGGCAAGCAAACACCAGCTGTGTTTGAGAACCAGTCTAACCCTGCAGAGTGGAGAGTTCCTTCCCTTTCAAAGTCAAAAGGTAGGCTTAATAATTCATATAAGTTTGAACCAGCTATAAAGCAGTTCCCTATAGTTACCAGAAAGTAGCAAACTCCCTGGACAAAAACTACAGCATATATGGTAGTTTACAACCCTGCTCAGGAGAGTGTTACAGAGAGAAACCACGTGAGCTCAGAGAAACTGTTTGTTTCAAGGATCAGGATAGCAGTTTACTGCCACACCCTGCTATTCCTGATACTGAGGAAATGCAGATAGACTCTGACCATAATGAAATAGTGGATGATCGGATGGACTGTACATTATCTTTGGCTGACCATGTGAATTCCCTATGCTGAACAGTGTCTGTGAGAGACGGTAAAAGCAGAAGAAAAGGGAACATTTTCTTTGCTAATTGAAGCTGTTGTGATTTGTTTTGTATCAAGCACTGCACGTTTAAAAGCCTGAAGCTGACAAGGCTAACTTACCTGAGTTTATGTATAATTTCCTCAAGCCAATTGTATGGCATGTTTTGTCCTGAGTTATCCACTTGCATTTAATCCGCCGGGAAGGGGAAAATAAACTCTTGTCATTGCCTGAAACCACTCGACTGCAACTCATCTGTGCTCAAAGGGTAAAGGGACTTACATTCCCAGAAGGCCTTGCGGAGTTAAAGCAAGCCCACGCTCTCTGAGGCAGGAACACCACAGGCAGACCAAGTCTCAGCACCCTAGGCGTTGGGCTGGCCACCGTGAGGGTGACAGTTGATGACCACCGAAAGCCCATGGCTGAACCAGTTCAATGGGGTTCCATCTGACAGAAATTGGCTCAGACATATTCTTGAGCACAATTTAGGACCTGATGGAGGCTGCAGTCAGGGTGGGGGAATAGTGACAAATGGGAGGCTATCAGTTCTAATGGTAGGAGTTTGGTGAGGCTGGTTTCCACCCAGTTTTGCCAATATGGGGATATGAAATGGAGGGGACTTGAGTGGGGGAAAGAAGTGCGCGACACCACTGCAAACCATCACCGCAAGCTATGTGGGGGGTTGGCGGCACTTGTCTAGACTGGCACCGACTAACCATTGTGAGGTTAAGGAAGAAAAGTGGGGAAGCTGACCTGGTGAGGGGTTGTTTGTTCTATTAAATTGTTAATACAGGCTCCACCTGGATATACCCAATGTCTCTACTGCTGCTTCACAGCAAGATCGCAAAGAATATAAAGACTCAAAACAGTTCAGGGGAAGGCAACCAAAATGATTTGGAGCCTGCGTCAGAAGACTTACGAGAAGAGACTCGAGGATCTAAATATGTACACTCTGGAGGAGAGGAGGGACAGGGGAGATATGATTCAGACCTTTAAATACTTAAAGAGTATTAATGGACAAACATACCTCTTCCAAAGACGGGGAAGCTATAAAACTAGAGGGCATAACATGAAGCTGCAAGGGGTAAACTGAAAGGCAACATCAGGAAATAATTTTTCACTGAAAAGGTAGTGGATGCTTGGATTGCCCTGCTGATGGAAGTGGTGGGGGGCAAATACAGTGACAGAATTCAAAATGGCATGGGACAGACACAGAGGATCCCTTTATAGCAACAAGATAAAATAAAAATCAACATAACTATCTCTTATATCTCAACAAATAGGAGTGACCTACAGGGAGCAGTGGGTACATTCTTAAACAAAGGCATGGGGAGGGGTGACCTGCATGGAGCGGCAGGTGCACCTACTCTTGCCACCTTGCTGAGCAGACTAGATGGACTATACTGGTCTTTATCTGCCGTCATATACTATGTTACTTTGTTAATGCAAGTGTTCTCTAGGCTGGAGTCTGTTGTGATTGCTAAGACTGAATTACAGCATAACATGGCTCTTAAATTTGAAGAAAGAATTCAACATCGTGAGGAGGCAGTTATGAAAGTTGAGAATAAAATTTCTTCTTTGGAGTCCTATTACTTCTGCTCAAGAAGCTTGTACTTTGATTCTTAAATTACTTTAGCACACAAGATTGAAAAAAGTGAAAATGTATCGATCCACAAGATCTATTTGAAAGAGGTCTAAGAAATTCCTAAATCTGTGATTCCACCCTTTGTTACAGCACATTATTTACCTGTTAATAAGATGATCTTTTTTTTTCACAAACAGGAGGACTGGATAAATGAACTTACAAAAAATTTGGAAATGAGAATGGCAATTCTACTTTGGACATTTCTGCTAGTCTATAGCCTCAGAATATGGAACTGGTCACTTTTCTACTGGGCTCTGAAAGGGATTGGTGTTTTAAAATGTTCTTTCCCAAAGGGGATCAAAAGTTTCTTGGTCAAGGTATGAGAATTTTCCGTATTACATGGGAAACACAAAAATCATAGGAAACAATTTTCATCCTTTCAGCCCTAGATTTTATCCATGAATGCTTTATTCTTGCATGATCCATGTAACAACATATCTCTTAATTTACCCCTTGTCCCATTCTTCTGCCCCGCACCCCTTCCTATTCCTCCCAGGTCACCTTAAAAGAGCCTGCAATCTAAGGGAATCATCTATTCCAAGATGGCTGAGTGAGATTCTTCACTTTCTGACAGATGCCTAAGCGGAAGAGCAGGGTGAGGGTGTTCCCTACAGTGCCCTTATCTGCCGTTTCTGGTCCTATGGATCAGTATGTCGAAGTATCTGAGGCAGCTCGCCGAGAGATTAAGGCCGACATGGAGACAGAGCGTCTAGAGGAGTTGCTCCTTTCCTTAGGCCTGGACAGCACACTATCTCCAGATTCATGGCATTTGACCCCCCCCCCCCCCCCGTGATGATACATCTTGGCTGGCTGGCTGTGTCACAACCGCGCCCGGAGCTGGCATTGGAAACGAACATGAGCAGGGAGTCCTGTCAGTGGTAATTGATGTGCCTGCCTTTGATGAGTCTGGGGGATGCATGGGTGATGTTGGAGCGGCGCAGCAACACCTACCTGGTGCCCCTGCACTTGAGGAAGAGGCGATGAATCCTACGGCTGTATCTACACCATCTACTCCTGTGGTTTATATTTTAGTTCGTTCTCCAAAAATTACTCTGGATAGTATTTGGGAAGCCATATCTGGTCTATTTGAAGTTATTTCCTCTCAGACTTTTGCTATTAATGTTTGTTTAACCAAAGTGACTGGTGATTTGGACAAATGTGTTTCTGAGACTAACTCGTTAATGGAGAAGGCTGAAAGCACAGCACAAAGTTTACATATGGTTTCTGAAGCCATGGAGGCTCCTGTGAAGGATAACATTGCTTTAAGAGCTAAGATTGAGGACCTTGAGAATGCAGCTACGGCGTCAAACCTTCACGTGTTAAACTTTCCTGTGATAATGGATGTTAAACCACTTGACTTATTTAAAAAATATCTTTCTGAAAAGTTAAAAGTTCTGCAGGAGTTGATACCCCCGATTTCTAGGGTGTTTTATCTTCCCACGGAAAAAAAGGAGCCTCGGCTTCCTGAATCAGAAGACATGGATGTTTTGAATGTGGCTGACTTATTGCAATCTCCTCTTGATAATGTTCCTACTAAGGTTTCCAACTTTACTAGTCGCCTGTGCTTTGGCTTCTGACTGTGACTGGATATTGAGAATGTATTTTCAGAAGCGTTCTAACCCTTTTTATGGGTTAAAGGTTCTTATGTCTTCTGACTTAACTAGAGACACTTAGGGGTATGTTTACTAAGCAGCGGTGGCGGCTTCCGTGTGATATCGGAGCCGTGGTCCCATATCGTACAGAAGCCGCTACCACTGCTTAATAAACATACCCCTTAGAAGCAGAGAAAACAATTTTTTACGATGAAGTCAGTGTATTGTGATTGGGGGCGAATTTTTATCTTCGCTTTCAGTGTAAATGCTTAATTGTGTTTCAAAAACAGCAATATTTTTTTTTCAACCCACTGATCTTTCTGCCTTCTTGTTACATCTTTACCATCGGTTTACATGGGGTAAGGGATCTGTATAGGAATTTAGGCCTTGGTGCTCTCAGCTAGGTTTGGATCTGGTTTCCTCAGACCAGTTCTATCAATGCTTTCCCCTATTATTAATATTGTGGACTATAGGTTTTTTGTTCCATAACTGTATTGCCTAAATTTGCCTTTGGAATGTTTCTGGAAAAGACACCTTTCTGTACAGGTTTTGTCTTGAAACACTGTATATAATTGTTAAAAATCTAAATTAAAAAAAAAAAAGACCCTGCAATCAAGACAGGCACAAGGGTTTCTGCTGCCCCAGCAGAAGTCCCCGCTGCACCGCTGCTGCTGTCCGAATTAATCTTCTCATCTTGCAGGGGATGGGGGAGGGGGGCAGCGGCGGCAATAGCATAACTTTGTTTAGAAAGCTTTGGTGCCCACAGCAGACCATGTGCTTCGATGCTCACACATGCATACATGGTCTGCTGTTCCTGTCCCTCTCTAACAGCAAGTTGTGTTTGAGGGGGCAGGAACAGCAGGCCATGGCTTTCATGCTGAAGTGCATGGCCTGCCGCTGACATCAAAGAGGTGGCACAAAACCACCGCTTTACAAATCATGGTGTGCTGCCCACCAGGGTCTGCCGCACTAGGTGTCTGCCTAGTGCACTGGTTGGCCTTGCCTGCAGTCACCACAAAGCAGTATTTCATTAGTCAGCTTTAGGATATTTTTGCTAAGTAGAAGTAAAAGAAACTTCAGGCTCTGCTCAAAGTGACATACATTTTATTTAAACATTTTTATATGCCACAGATTCATCTAATAGGGAGCAGAGGCCAAGACCTGAGCTGACAGTAGCACAAGCCTGAGGAGCAAGATGGAAGCAAAGGGTTAATGAAGCCTGAGATTAAAATGCATTGGATTGGAACAGATCCCCTCCTTTCACTTTTTTTCAATGCTTGTTTAAATCAGCTGAGACATAATGAAGATAGGATCTCTGTCCTTCCACTAGAAAGACATTTTTCTAGTGGAATGATAACAATCTAATCCATTCCCTGCGGAGGGCGGCTCAGCAGCCATTTATGCTTAGGTCTTAAAATATTAATTATCCTTATAAAGGTACCATCTTTCCCCGATTTTGTTCATTTTCTTTTCTAACTAATTTTATTTTTGGTGGCCCAACACAAGGCACCTTACATTCTATAACACACGCCACAAAATAAACAATTACACAGGTACACTACCAAAAAACTGCCTCCAGTTTTGCAACTGATTCCTATAGATTTTGGGGTGCTGAATCCAGGAAAAATAGCCAAAATGTTCCATCACGTCACGTTTTCTTGCAAAATTAGATTTCTTACCCATATAAGGAATGTTCACATAATTTCTTTTTAGCCGACTGCAGTTTATTTTCTTGGCCCAAAATAGAGGTTGTAATGGTTAACTAACTAGAAACACTCCCTCATGATATTTTAGAGTGTTTTGTATTCATTTTATACATTAACAGGACAATTGGGAGGCGGGGGGCTAAATCCAGTACTCGCGCTGGCGCATGTTCTTTCCTGTTCGCTCGCTCAAACACGGTGGTTGCGACATGAACGTTCCTGTCAAATTTCAGTTTCTTGCAAGTTCATTATTACCTTTTGTTTGCTCAGTCGTAATCCAGCTTTATTCCGAAGTGGTTCACTACAGTTGTAGTTTGCAGTGCTGTGTATTTGTGATGGCTCACAGAGCCAGAGGTTGCGTCAACTCTCCGGACAGTTTTTGTTTTATTTGTGGGGAATATACCGTGAAAAAGCGGCAGAGGAACATTTCTGCATTTATTAAAAAAGTATATTTCGCCTATTTCGGTTTGAAGTTAGGCGATCAAGACAAACCATGGGCTCCTCACAAAGTGTGCAAGACATGTGAGGAAGATCTACGCTTATGGATGAAAGGTAAAAAACAAGCATTTCGTTTCGGAATACCTATGATGTGGCGTGAACAAAGAGACCACAGCAGTGACTGCTATTTTTGCTCTTGCATTGTGAAGGGATACAACTTAAAAAATAAGAACGTAATAAGTTACCCCAACCTTCCCTCAGCAATTAGGCCTATGCCTCATAGCAACGAAGTACCTGTGCCTGAACCACCAAAATCTTTGGATCATATTTGTGTGGACGGTTCTGATCATGATGAGACTCATCAGATGGCTTTTCCCGATGAGTCCAGTACTTCCGAGTTTGAAACTGAACCAGATCCGAAACCTGAACTTTTCTCTCAAGCTGAATTGAATGATTTAGTCCGGGATTTAGGACTCCCAAAAGATGCTGCCCAACTGCTAGGTTCTCGGCTTAAACAGAAAAATCTATTGTCACCAGGAACAACTTTTTATTGGTACCGCAACCGCGAGACACAATTTTTGAAGTATTTCAGCAAAGAGGAAGATTTGGTATTTTGCAACGATATATACGGAGTGATGGAAAAGTTTAAACTCAAGTATGATCCTGCTGAATGGCGGCTGTTCACTGATTCATCAAAAGACAGCATAAAAGGTGTTCTTCTTCATAATGGCAACACATTCGCTTCAGTTCCTATTGCTCACTCTGTTATTCTCCAAGAAAAATACGAGAATTTGGCCCTGATTCTTCAGAAGATTCGTTATGATGAGCATAAGTGGATGATTTGTGGAGACTTTAAAATTCTATCCATGCTATTAGGGCAGCAATCCGGTTTCACCAAATATCCCTGCTTCCTTTGCTTGTGGGATAGCCGGGCCCGCGACCTACACTGGGGGAAAAAAGACTGGCCAATTCGGGAGTATTTGAGACCCGGTGAGAAAAATGTTCTTCATGAGAGCTTGGTACCTCGTGATAAAATTCTATTACCACCTCTCCACATTAAGTTGGGTCTCATTAAGCAATTCATCAAGTCCCTTCCAAAAGATGGTGAGTGCTTTCGGTACCTTTGCTCAAAGTTCCCCCGACTTTCTGAAGCAAAGCTAAAGGAAGGAGTGTTTGTTGGCCCTGATATAAGGAAACTCATTTCAGATGGAGCATTCGCTGAAACGATGTCTGAGAAGGAAAAAGAAGCCTGGGATTCCTTCAAGGATGTTGTTCTCAAATTCTTGGGGAACAGGCGGGATGAGAACTATAAGGATATTGTTGCCAGGATGCTCAATGCCTTCAAAGAACAAGGCTGTAACATGAGCCTGAAAGTCCATTTCTTGCACTCCCATGTGAACTACTTTCCCGAAAACTTGGGGGCGTACAGTGAAGAACAAGATGAAAGGTTTCACCAGGACATCAAGGACGCAAAGAGAAGGTACCAAGGAAGATGGAACACCACTATGATGGCTGATTTCTGCTGGTTGCTGCTGCGGGAAACCCCAGATGAAAAATACGCCAAGCAGCGCACCAAGAGAAGCATTCGGGGGAAGAAGAAACGGGCCCACCAGGAGATTGATTGACCCAAGAATGACTTTAAAATCTAAACTGTGTTGACAAATATCGTGTTTTTACTAAACTTTGAAATAAAAATTTGCTAGTTATTACCACAGTGTCGGATCTCATTTATTAGAATTTTATTTTCACACCATCGGGTGTTTGTCTTCATGTATTGCAATGGTGCGGTTTGCGTTTTCTATTCTTACATACATACCTGTACAACATTTTTTGCACATTTCTTTGCTTTGCTTTGTGTCTAACCTCGCTCTTATATGCTCAATGTTTGTGCACATGTATGTGGCTGTTTTAAGTGCAGACAATTTTGCTACCATCACAGTGTGTTTTGTTGACATTACTCTATTCTTATGTGCTGCCTTGTTACAATTTTCTTTATTCTTATTTGAATAACTACTAAACAATTAGTATAAAGAATTCATCCAAGAAACTTTTATCTCGATCGCACTCAATCTGAAACCTTCACCTCAAACTGCTAACCCAATGTAGCAAAAACTCTGTACGTGATGGAGCAAATTGGTTACCAGATTTGGATTCAGCGCACCAAAAAAACGTAAAAATCAATCGAAACATTAGAGGCAGTTTAAAAAAAATTTTTTTAGTGTACCTGTGTTACCAGTAGCTTATGAAACAGCAAGTACAGAAAAGGATGTGGTACAATTCATTTTCCAAAAATATAAAGTTGATTATGTGACATGGTGGATTCCTCCAGCCCTGTAGAAAGAGCCAAAGAGGAGGAATCTGAGGCAGTGCTGGAGTATAAACAAAAGCACATGGCTGGTAGTTACCAGGGAAACCAAGCACAGGAGAAAGAAACACGCCCTTGCTACCAGTTAGCTAAGGACTCAAGAGCTAATTCAGAGCACCTGCTAGGGGGAGGAGTCAGGCACTACCCTAAAGGGCAGATACAAAAAGAGGCCTCAGGGAGAAAAAGAACAGATCCGTTAGAAGCTGAAAGGAAAGGTTCAGTAGAAGCCGGAAGAGATCCGTTAGAAGCTGGAAGGAGAAGTTCCTTAGAAGCTGGAAGGGAGTGTCCATTGGAAGTTCCAGAGTAAGTTCCAGCACAGGCTCAGCTAGGAGGTTACTTATAAGGCCAGCTGAGGGTTCCGGTGAGAAGCCAGCTAACAACCCAGGAGGAGAACCAGGGAAAAGTCCAGGTTCCAAGCCCAGGGCCAGAGCTGAGTTCAAAGGTAAAAGGAGAACCTTTTACAAAGCTTTATTCAAGAAAAGGATACGGCAGAAGCAAGCCAGGCTGTCTGCAATATCCTGGGGATTACCAAGAGGAGAGAAAGCCAGGAAGGCAGTTTCAGCATTCATTGCACAAAGTAGGTGGAGATTCCACTACCGGGTCCAAAGCCCAGAGAAAACCCTTTGCAGCCAAGCACAGAGGTAAGCCCAAAGGCTGGGATTTTTATAATCAAGGTGATTCTACTTACCCAGAAGGTTGGGGCATTGATTATAATGACTGTAATGAAAAGGACTGTTTTAAGCAGTACATGATTCAAGGATATAGTACAAAGCTTAAAGCAGGGAGGAAGGGCGGAGCCCAAGAAACCACGATACAAACATTTCCTACCTCTCAGGAGGACTTAATGGAAATAGAGCCAAGTTTTGAAAGTGTCCCTGAAGATATGATGGACTGTACGTTTACAATATCTGATAAAGTATTATCCCTGCGCTGAATATATGCCTTGCAGAGAAGTACAGAGGTATTGAGATAAAAAGTACAGAGCTGGTAAAACAGAGCTGTTTCATACTGATTGCTGAGAAGCAAGTGTTTTATGCTGAAGGAAGCTGTTTATGTTGGAAACTTTACTTTGTCCTTTTGCCAGAGGTATCTGGTTTGTTACCTTTATTTCCTTGTTGAAAATCTGCCCCGGGAGGGGAAATAAATCCTTGTTGCTTTAACCACTTTTTGGAGTCACACTACTCTTCCTTGGACAGTGACCGAAACTACATATCCCAAGAG
Organism: Ichthyophis bannanicus; assembly: GCA_033557465.1. Lineage (NCBI taxonomy): Eukaryota > Metazoa > Chordata > Amphibia > Gymnophiona > Ichthyophiidae > Ichthyophis > Ichthyophis bannanicus. The sequence continues at coordinate 707,410,767 of CM066031.1, forward strand.
GCTTTGCTTTAGGAACTTGTAGAGTAGCTGTTCAGGAAGAAAACAACCCGCTTAAACCCTACCTGCTCTTGCTAGAGGGCACTAAAGAAGCAGGGTCACAATTAAAGTGCTAGATCAAAAGATTTCTCAAAGGTGCCATAAAACACCAAAACAATCCATTCATCAGCAAAATGAATGCAGATATTGAAAAACAAACAGGAGAGGAAGTGACTTCAGTCCAGCAAATGGCAGCGTAATCACAAAGCTCTAAGTGACGGCAGCAAAAAAAACCCTTCCTGATTCGCGCACACCCCAATCCTTTTGGTCTGCTGGTTCGTGAATTGTGGCATCTAGAGTGTGCAGATGAAGGATGGCTACAAAGTCCCATTCTGCGGATATAAAAACTCTCTTGAGAGCGAGCAGCAGGTTTGCAGCCATAGGGCCACGTGGTGAGGCGGAGAGTAACTCTGAGTGGTGGTTGATGAGGCCTCCAATGTGGGAAGCAATACTGAGCAGCCTGGACCGGAAGAGCTGCTGACAGTCCAGATGATGGGAAAGTTACTGGAGAAGCTGCAGGGGGAATTAAAAGCAGATTTCGGCATGCTGGCACTGGAATTGTGAGAGCTGGTAGTGGAGGTGAGCAAAGATGTGGCGGATCTGGGAGAGTGCGTGGTACGATTTTGAGTAGTGGGCTGACAGCCATGAGGAGGAAGTGGCAGCTGTATCTGGATGGCTGGATAAGATGGCAGCACATTGGAATGCCTTGCAAGCTAAAGTGGAAGATACTGAAAACTGGACGAGGAGGTGCAACTTGAAGATCTGTCACGTGCCTGAGGTGGAGGCCTATGCAGATGCAGAGAAGACAATGCGGCATGTCCTTTCTGCAGTATTGCAAGAGGAGGGCGAGTCCCTGATGCAGACAGAAATTCTGATTTAAAGAACACATCGTGCACTTGGCTTACCTCGAGCCAATGTTCCTAGGGACATTGTAGTGCATATTCTTCGGTACACTTTCAAGGAAAGAATTTTAGCACTGGCATGGTGCCAGACTGATCTGCAGCTGGATGGACATAAGATTAAAATCTTTGGGGACTTGTCTGCTATCATGCTACAACGTCACCAGGAATTTAAGGAAGTCACGCTGTTCTGCAGAAGGCTGTGGTCCGTTATAGATGGCATTACCTCTTTGGCTAATGTCTGTGAAAGATATAGTATACTGAATGCACACTTTGGATGAGGCTTGGAAAGCTGGGCTGTCAAAGGATGGATTGTTGAAGACAGCAATGCCAGCAAGTAGTGTCATGGCAAAATGACAGCAGGTGTCTAAGGCTAACAAAAGCCTTAGACGACAGTCTTCAGAGCAGAAGGCCAGTCACCTCTCTGAAGTCAGATGAATGAACATGGTGCGACTTACAGCTTGGGACGTTCAGAGGGATTTTGGACTGGTGAAGTGGACTTGTCTCTGCAGGGAGAGATAGTTACTGGTGGTTTGTTTGGGATGACAAAGGGGCTTGTTTACAAAGCCGCGGTAGCGATTCGCGATCATTATCGGAGCCGCGGCCCCATTGAAATCAATGGGGACGCGGCTCCGATAACGATAGCGAACCGCTACCGCGGCTTTGTAAACAAGCCCCAAAGACTAAGCAAAGTTTTATTTTTTTTTCTTCCTTCTTTTTCTCTCCTCTGGAGAGTATGGTAGGGTGATGTTGAACTTTAACGGACTGAGGGGGTTGTTGTAGTAGTAGTAGTAGTAGTACTTATTATTGTAGTTGGCACTGGTTGGATGGGGGGTTGGGTCAGGAAACGTATTGTGATGTTTGAGCTGGGGGGGTTATCTGTTAAAGTTTATTGGTCTGTTGCTGGGCTGAACTTTCCTCTTGTACTCTAAAGGGTCATGTGGCTCTGGTTGATTTTTGTGAGGTTTGTGGAGGAGGGAGGTGGATGGGAGGGAGAGTTGGGCAGTTGGGGGGGGGGGGAGAGTTCAGGGTGGGATGGTATTTCAATGAGTATCTTACACCAACCACTCTAGAGGTATAACATCAATCACTACAAAAGACACTCTAGATAATACAATATAAACCTTCAGGTATTGTTAAACACCATATTACTCAAAGACAAGTTTATGAGGAGAAAGATCTCAGAAATAAGAGTATTTTATTTATTTATTTATTTAACTGGTTTTATATACTGTTTTTCTGCAAGGCAAAATGGTTTACATTGAACAAGTAGTAACATTTACATGGAACAGTTAGAACTATGGACAAATAACTGGCAGAAATATTACATTGAACAAGTAGTAACTTTTGTATGTAACAGTTGAAGAGTATCCCTCTAACTGGTGGTTACCCATCATAAGGGGAAGGTCTATAATCCCATCAGTGATCTAAAAACTCCATCTTTTTCAACCAGTATCAAAATAAAAGTACATTAAATTGTGTTAACTAGAGTATTTTTTGTGGTGATTGATTTCAATGAGTATGCCATTTGGGGGAATGTGATAACTGCATTTACTGTGATGTGTGCGAAGTATAAGTTGTGCCATGGACGATGTGGATGGGGGAGGCAATGTGATTGGCAGCATGGCTGAGAACGTTTTGGTGACATGGCGTGTGTATGTGTGTGTGGGAAAGGGGGGGTTCACGAAAGAAGATTCTAATAGTGCTGCAACATCAGAGGGCGACATTGGCCTTACAAGAAACCCACCTGAGTGAAGGTGAGCATGCAAAACTTAAGAGAGACTGGGTTGACCACTGCTACTCTGCCTCTGCTCCTGTGACCCACAAGGCAGGGGTAGCAGCGTTGATTCATTGTGAGGTCTCCTTTGAGGAAAGAAGGGTGGTACGAGATCCGAAGGTCCGGTATGTAGAAGTGTAGGGACTTTTTGGGGGAAGTTACTTTGGGTGATATCTGTATATTTTTCCACAGGGAAGAGCAGATCTTATTTTTCTAGGTTTTGGAATGTGATTGGGGGGCCAGAGGCTTATAGTGGATGTTAATTGTGTGGCAGACTCCTATATGGATAGGTGGCCAGTGGAAAGAAATCGGGGGTTATTCAGAAGGAATTCAATTTGGGGGGGGGGGTTGTGGATGCTTGGTGGGTTCTCCATCCTGGGGAACGGGAATGTACACATGTCCTAGGTCCACACGATGCAGAGCCGATTGGACTATGTGTTGATGTCAGAGTCATTATTTCTGCAGGTCCTTAATGTGGTTATTGGACAGATGGTTCTATCAGATCATGTGCCAGTAGTGATGTGGTTTGTATTTCAGCAGGCAAGTGGTTGGAAGGTGTGGTGAATGCCACTGGGGTTAGATTCAGATTCGGAATTTTAACTTATTTAGAGGCACAATGGCGGGAATATGAAGTCTTTAATGTGGTACATAGGGAGAATCCCTTTCTATTCTGGGAAGTGAGTAAGGCGGTAATGAGAGGAGCAATTTTGGCATATGTAAGCGTGTGCCGCAAAAAAATTAATGCTCAATTAGTCAAGCTGGGGGCTGAGCTGAGTCATGTGCAATGGGATCATGCAGCGGCAACCATCGGCAGAAATATGAGAGCAATTCTTTCAAACTAACGCTGTTTTGCAGAGTCTATGGAACAAATGTTGTTGATGTATAAAAATAAACATTTCACTATGATAATAGAGTGGGCCGCTGTTTGGCTCATTTAATGGAGACTGTTGATGGACCTCGTTTTGTTCCAATTTTGCGGGATTCCACAGGTCAATTGTGTACAGATAGAAGGAGATTGGCTCTATTTTTTCTAAATTTTGTAGTGAGTTATATTCTGGTGGGGACTTGGTGGTGGACAAACTTGAGGATTTTTTGAAGGATCTGCCTTGGCTGGTGAAGGAAAAGAATGAGTGCTTATGTGTCCCCACTGGGGCTGAGGAGATACTTTGGGTTATATGAGGTTTAAAGTCTTGCAAGGCTCTAGGGCCAGATGAATTGAGGAGTGAATTTTATCAGGTTTTGGGGGAATTGATAGTACCATCATTGAGGGCTCTGGTATGTGAAGGCATTGGAAGTGGGAGAATTTTCTCCATCTGTTAACTGGGCCTTCATAACAGTTCTCTCGAAAGAAGGGTGAGATTTGATGGACCCTGCAGCCTTTAGGCTGATCTTGCTATTAAATGCTGATATTAAAACCTATGCTAAGCTACTGGCTGACTGCTTAGGTTCTTTACTGCCAGCCTTAATTGGAAGGGAGCAAGTTGGGTTTGTACCTGGAAGATATGGTGTTACTAATATTTGTCGGGTCTTAGCGGGTATGGAGGCAGCACAGTGACAACAGGTGGATGCTTTGGTGGTAAGTCTTGATATCAAGAAGGCATTTGGTAGGGTCTGTTGTCACTATCATTGGGATCTTTTAAGGAAGTTTGCATTTGATAGTGAGTTGCTTAGTTTTTTCCAGGTTTTGTATGCCAACCCACGGGCACAGGTTTTTGGTGAATGGGGAGATGTCATCAGAAATCCTGCTGCAATGGGGTACCTGGCAGGGGTGCTTGTTGCCTCCTGCTTTGTTTGCTCTTTGTATAGAACCACTGGTATGCAGAATTATGCAGAATTGGCAGGTTCATGGTTTGTGGATGGGTGAAAGGGAAGTTAAAGTGGCATTATCTGCAGATGATATGATGTTGATATTGATGCTGAGGAAGCCTAAATGGTCTGTCAATGTGGTTTTGGGTATTCTTGGTAGGTCTGAACAGGTGTCTGGGCTTTGTATAAGCATGGATAAGACTCTGCCCCTGGAGATAGCGGGACAAGTGCAGGCAGGTTGGATGGGAGCTTCTCATGGAGGCTCTGGTGGAGGGCTCTTTGAAATATCTGGGAGTGTGCAGGTACAGTGTGTTAAAATGATAGTTTTGTCACGTTGGTCATACCTGTTGCAGAGCATGCCCATAGTATTGTTCTCTATCCTATGCATGACATGTTGTGAGACTGACACTTCCAGGTGGAGGTCACTTAAATATATTGCTTCGACCACTGCGGTGGGCCTGGTGCTGGGTCTGTAAACACTTGGAACTGTCCATTGGGCTTTGGGGACACCTGTCAATTTGCAGAAAGGGGACTTTCCTCTGGGACTGGAGAACTTGTTATTTGGGGAATGACCGGGGAAAGACTCGAGTACCCTGGGAGGGTTGATGCTGGGTGGGGGGGGGGGGGGGGTCGGAGAAAGGCGTTGCCGAGTTGCAATATTGAAAATAAAATATGGGTTATGATAAAAAATTTTATGGGTATTTTCAGTTAAGGCATTATGTGCAACAGTGTCTTCAGGAACACCGGGGGGAAGTTGTGTAGTATAATGTTTGACACGGTACAACAGAATTTGAAAATAGAGGTTATTTCATGGTTATATAGGCAGCTTGCCCAGGATGTTCAAGGAAGGGGTTTGGAGCCTGTGGTTGGGGTTTTGGTCAGGGAGTTGCGGGTTGAGATGGATGTGGATGATTATGGCGCGTGAGGTGGTGGAATGTGTCATTGGTGGGAGGTGCACTTTAAATTTATGTATAGGCTATACATGCATCCCCAGTGGGCTTGTAGGGCCAGGGTGTTAAATGATGCTGTGTTTATTTTTTTTATTTTTATTTACATTCTCTTATATACCGCGCTATTCTGCATCAGTGCGGTTTACATTGAACAAACTGAAATTACATTGAACAGGACATTATAACTTGGAGATAACTATTTTACAGGGAACCTTGGCTATGGAAGGTTAAATGGCTTGCCCAAGACCACAAGGAGCACCTGTGGGACTAGAAACCCCAGTCCTTCCGGCCCAAGGTTGCTGTCCTCTAGTGGGATTTGAACCCCTGACTTTCCGGCCTGAGGTACCTTGTGTCCCAAATGTAAGGTGCCAGAAGGCACTTATCTGCATTGTATGTGGCAATTTCTTCTGGTGGCACGTCTCTGGGAGGAGGTACATAATTTTTTGTCTACTGTGCTGGAGGTGCATATTGCGGTGGATAGTGGGGTGTGTCTGTTGAATTTTCATGACCGTCTGACTTTGGGGAGTAAGGTCGAGTTCTTGTTTGCTCATAAAGCGTTTTTGGTAGCCAAGAATGTATTTTGTTGAATTGAGTGTAGGCAGATCTTCCCACGTTTATTTTGTGGAGGATGCAGATGCACGTGTTGGTGTAGATGGAAGTACTGTCTGTGGAGGCTGCTAGTGTTAAAAGGCGTAAACAATTTCTAGCCATATGGAGTTCCTTTCTGAAAACTGACTCCATGATTACGGGAGGCATTACTCATAAATGTTCGACTGAGTAAGGGTTGGAGGTTATGCTCTTGGACCTTGTTTGACTGTTTCTCCTTTATTGTGCTTTTATCTGGATGTTTGTATCTTCCTATTATGATTCGTGTGTAAATTTTGAGAGCTGGAAAATCTAATAAAAATGATTTAAACTAAAAACAAACAGCAACAATGCACACCCCTATGCAAGCTGTGCTTTGCTTGTACAGAACTCACCAGGGAGGAATATTGGATTATGGTTTTCCTAGCCTTCATGCTTTGGATATTTTCATTTATAAAATGATGAAAAAAATAAAAGTAATAATTTTATAAGAGATGGCATGATGCATTGTCTAGTGGGACACTGACATCTATGTGAAAACAATCTTCTTTCATTCCTTGCCTCAAAGTGTACCCCAAGCAGCCTGATCTCCTATAATGGCACATGACCATACTATGCAACCTCTGTAGATCTTGACGTTACTACATTATACAATGATAGGGGATGACCAAATAAAAAACACTCATGTTATTCAAAGAGGGTATGAAGGAATGGGTAACTCCAGGAGGGAGAGGGACAGGAGAAAGACATGAGGAATCAGTGAAGAAAATGACGTGAGGGAAGCAGGGAGAGAATAACGTGAGAAGAAGAGTAAGAGAAAGAGAGAAGAAGAAAAAGCAAGAGAGATAAACTGCAAGAAAAAGAGAGACTTGTTATAGCCTGTCACTGTAAAGATCCCTGTATCATTACAGCCTGATTTTATAGTGCCACCGTTCTTTGAGCTTGGCCAGCAGATATCTTTAAATCAAAGCAGTAAAATTTTCAGTTCCTCCGTGGAGCTAGCAGGCACATGGGCCACAAAATGCTCTTTGCCAAAGGAAAAATCACAGTGGAGTATGTAGGTTAAAACTCTCTGCTTGGAAGTGCACACAAGGACTTAAAGTAAATTCCTCATGTGCTGGCTGGGATGGTCCCACCTTCTGCTGCTACCTCTTTTCCCTTTAGTGAAAAGTATATGCACCGTGGACAGCCCATGTTTTCTTTCCTACACTGGGGAAGGAGGGGGGATTTTGAAAGGGATTTTTTCCACTGGTAAACACTTATATACCTACAGAAAATCCCTTAATTTCTACTGGGTCAATATTCAGTCATGGCAGTCAGAAATGTTTTTTAAAATACTGGCTGCGGTGAATAATTAAAAACTGTGTGGGGGGTGGGGGGAGGTGTCAATCCAGACTTGATTTAAGAGAACCTGAAGCCACTGTGGAATTTCAAAAGTAAATGGGTGAGCAATATGGTCTGAGATGAGGTAATCATCTAAGTGATGATTTTGTCTGTCAGCCCTCGCTCCTTGAGTCCTCAGTTGTTACTCCTAGCATGGTGGACACAGTCATATGGGATGGCATGATGGCAGACATATCACAGGAGACTGAAGGAACTTTTTGAAACAGGGCAAGCTTGAAAGCTTGCCAAAGCTTTTCTGTTAAAATTATCCTCCACTTTAGGCTATTTCAGGCACTGTTTTCTTTCTCTTTGGATCTTACGAGTCTCTTATTTTATTTAACACCCAGGTGGCTAGTGGCTGTCCAAAATATCCAGCCACCCAACATGTGTTCATTTTAGAGTCATAATCATGGCTGCTCGGGACAGGCTATCCATACCAATTAACTTTAAAATCCAATGCAGTTGTACAGTTATAGTCAACATTATTGGCATCCTTGCATTTTAGGTATGTTGTGTACAATGTCTTGAGAAATAATTGAAAATATTCCAACTGTATGTAATCAAAATATTTTAGTTCACATCATTTTTATTGAAAATTTTTCCAAAAGAGCAAACAATACAGCATTAGAGAACAACAACCGATATATCCAATGAACATTGATACTAATAACATTGATACTAATAACCCCCCAACACACCCACCCCTTAACCCCCCCCCCCCCCCCCCGTTTGCCCTACCCTCCCCTCCCCTCACAGCATGTAGGATTCATCGCACATATCAGAGCTAGAAAAGGCCCAACAGACAGCCACTGGCTAGTCCCCCTCTCCCCAGCGCCCTACACAAGACAGAAAAGGGGCCAAAGTCTCAGTGAAAGGGAAACTACATATATCTGGTGCAGAGCACATCCGGGCAACACCGGGACAACACTGGGTCAGCCCCGAGACAGCATCGGGACAGCCCTGCAGGAATGGCTACGTCACTGCGGCAGGAAGCCTCCCACGTCAAGTCGGGCATCCCACTCCTAGGGCCTCATCCACCAACGTTAAGCACCACCCCTCGCTCCTTTGCGGACAGTTGAGAAATCACAGGGGACCACACTTCCCAAAACTCCTCCCAAACCCTACCTCCCTTCTGTTGAGCAGTCATCCTTTCCATGATCATCAAATCAAACATAGACTGTTCCCACATCCCCAAAAAGGGGGGTGAGGAAGAGATCCAGCGACGGAGTAACGCCCGCTTGACCAACAGAAAGCCCCGCTCAAATAACACTCTACGCCTGTACGGCAGGTAAGTAAAGCCTAAAGTCCAATTATGGAAGAGACACACTTCCCTCTGTATGTTGCACTCTGACCCCGTCCACCGTTGTAGCTGAGCGCAAACTCGCACCCATAAATCATGCACCTTCGGGCAACCCCAAAACTTATGGAGCAGGGTTCCAACTTCCCGATCACACCATCCGCATAAGGCATTAGGCCGAACTCCAGCCTGTGCAGCCCATTGGTCGCTAGTATATGCTCTCCACAAAAACTTATACTGCATTTCCTGGAGATAGACCCACTTCGATCCTTTCAGAATCCCCTCAAATGCTACGCGCAATATATCCGCCGTCATCTCTTCTACGCCATCCCCTCGCCACCTACCTGCAAGGTCCACCAAAAGCATATCCCCTCCGGAGGGTCGGAGCAACTGCCGACTAATCTCCTCCCCCGGCAAGCGGTCCACCAACTTTCCCAGCACAAAACGGGGAGAACTAGAGAGCAACAACCACCCCAAAGCTCTCACAATCGTTGAGGTTAAATAATGCCGCACCTGCAGATAACCAAAGAAATCTTGGGCGCGAATGTCATATCGCTGTCGTATCTGCTGAAAACTATCGAGTACACCCGCCGCTCCCGTATACAAATCTCCAAGACACACCAATCCCTTGTCTGCCCATGTGCAAAAGATAGTACGCTGAGAAAAACCTGGTCGAAAGTCCGGGTTACCCAACAGGGGCATCAGTGGAGACAGTCGGCGATCCCAGTCAAATCTCTGACAGAGTACCCTCCAGCCAGCGCGCAGGGCCTCCAAATATTTCCTCCCCACTCCCACCCGAGACACCGGGGGTAAGTGCTCAACATGTAGGAGATAAAGGAGATGATACGGGGTGAAGGCCGTTGTCACCTGTCGGGCCAGAGCCCCCCCCTCGAGTCCTTCCAGGATCGCCCATATGTGGCGGGCCAAATACCGAAGATTATAATTGCGCAGCGATGGCATCTCTAAACCGCCTTCCTCCCGTCTAGTCTGCAAGGCCCGTAAAGATATACGCGCCCGTCGACCTCCCCATAAAAACGCTCGAAGATATTGTTCCAGGCGCCTCCAATCCCCATCAAGAATCCAAACCGGTAGCATACGAAGAACATAAATCCACCTAGGAAATTCTACCATTGTAAACAGCGCGATCCGCCCTCTCAGTGACAGTGGAAGACCCTGCCAGCTCAGTAAGGTCTTTTGACTTCTAGCAAGTAATCTGGGCACATTAACACGATATAAATCATCTGGTCGCTCCGGCAACTGCACACCCAAATACGTAATCTGCCCGTCCGCCCACACCAATGGAAACTCCCCTACCCAACGAGGTCGCACTCTCCCCCCCACATCTAAAACCACCGACTTCGTAGTGTTAATTTTTAGACCCGAAAATCGTCCGTATGCCCGTATCAGAGTTAGTGCATGAGGCAATGACATGAGCGGAGTAGTAAGGCAGAGCAACATGTCATCAGCAAAGGCACAAACTTTCAGCACGTCTCCACCCATTTGAATCCCCATAATTCCGGGGTCGATCTGCAGAGCCTGTAGCAGCGGCTCCAAGGCCAACACAAATAATAATGGGGAGAGAGGGCATCCCTGTCGAGTTCCTCTCGCCAATTCAAAGGGGTCCGAGAAAACTCCATTAGAACCCACTCGTGCCATAGGTTGCGCATACAGTGCCCGAACCCAGCGCATGAAATCCCCATGAAAACCAAAGGCCTCTAAAGCGACCCAGAGATAGCGCCAGGCCACTCTATCAAAGGCCTTCTCTGCATCCAGACTAACTAGCAGGAGCTCCTCATTATGCTGCAAACAATGATCCATACCTAAAAGAAGTCTAGTAATATTCCACGATGCCTCCCGACCCCGCACAAATCCGACTTGTCGCTCATTAATAAGAGACGGTAAGACGGGGGTGAGCCGATTTGCCAGTACGGAGGCCAGAAGCTTTAAGTCACAATTTATAAGAGAGATCGGTCGATATGAGGCAGGATCCATCGGATCTTTCCCCGGTTTGGGGATCACCGTAATGTCCGCACACCTCATATCTCGCGGAAATATCCCAGCATCCCGCGCCGCTTCAAACATCACCACCATAGAAGGAGCCAAATGCGGAGCCAAAATTTTATAATACTCCATGCTAAAACCATCTGGGCCTGGAGCCTTATGAGACTTACCCCGCTTAATACCCTCCAAGACCTCTGCTACCGACAGTGGGGCATTCAATTGTGCTAATATTCCCGCCGAAAGACGCGGCAGCTCTAAGTTCTGCAGGAAAGCCACCGCTTGGGCATAGTCCCTCTCCTCTTCACTATAGAGGCGCTCATAAAAGGTACGGAAAATCTTAGCTATGTCCTCCGATCTATGTTGTATCTTACCAGTCTCATCTCGCAGGACTGGGATAAAGCGAGTACCCCCGGACGTCCGAATAAGCTTTGCTAATAAGCTCCCAGAACGGTTACCAAATACATGTAGACGATGTTTATAGTGTTGTATCGAAAGCGTCGCTCTACTCTGGAGCAATGCATTCAGAACTGCCTGCGTTCGAGTGTATTCCCGCTGGACGGCACTATCCCTATGCCCACCCAACTTCCCCTGCAATATTCGTAAGTCACGTTCCAATTGCAGCACACTACGGTCTATGTGCCTACGTCGACGGGCAGTATACGAAATAATCGCTCCACGCAGCACGGCCTTACTAGCCTCCCAAAACAATATCGGTGAACACTGCGGGGTATCATTGAATGAGACATACTCTTCCCACTGTTTTTGCAAATATTCCCGAAAGTCCTCGTCTTCCCATAGGTAGACAGGAAAGCGCCATCCTGCTCTAGGCGGCCCTACACAATCCCAAGTTATCCAAACCATCCCATGGTCCGAGATCATAATCGGTTCTATCTCAGCCTGCAGGACACACGAAACTCCCTTCGCATTAACCAGAATAGAGTCTATGCGGGACCAGGTTAGATGCGCTCTGGACTGGTGAGTGTATGTGCGGTCACCCGGGTGTAGCATGCGCCACACATCCACTAACTCACCCTGCCTACAAAGATAGCTAACTCCCCTTCGTGACCAGGCACCCTCCTCCCGATGATGGGACTTATCAAATCGCGGATCATGTGGACAATTAAAGTCCCCTGCCACAATGACGTTTGCCCGCCCCGCACCTTTCAGCAAGCCCAATAAATGTGTAAAGAAAGCGTGTTCATAAACATTTGGAGCATACACATTCAATATCCACAGTGGTTCAGCAAAGAGCTTGCCCTGCAACAAGAGATATCTGCCATGTGGATCTGCCTGCGCTGTGTGAACTTCAAAGGGCACCCCCCTCCGTACTAACACCGCTACTCCCGCTTTCTTTGTGCCGGAATCAGCACCATAAGAAACCTCTACCCAATCGCGCCTCAATTTCTGATGTTCCCTGGCACTTAAATGGGTCTCTTGCAACAGGGCAATATGCGTTCCCTTTCGCTTCAACCCCTGCAGGATCTTAGTTCGTTTTATCTGGGAGCCTATGCCTCCAACATTCCAAGACACTATCTTTATCTCAGGCATAGTCCCCACTCCATTCAAACCAGCAAATCAAACATCCATAAAGCCACCCAGAGATGCCCAGCCTCATCTCCAGGTGCGTTATCTCAAGGCCCCCAATGCTCCGCCTACCATGCTGCGTTCCCAATACCCACACTTTAGCCCCCCTCCCATTTAAAACCCTCCCCTGTTCTCCCTCCCAAGTCTTCACCGCGTGCCATCCTCCGCCCTCCCCTACCCACACCCCTCTAATCCTCTCTACAAGCCTCTCTTCAACCTCCACCTCGTTCCCTTCCGCCCACCACTCCAACTCCTCTCGGTCCCGTCCCCCCTCCCTCCCCCGAACCAGTACTACTCCCCCCCTCCCCCTCCCTCCCTCTACCTTTACCTTAAAAACTCCACCATAACCCTCAAAAGGAGAGAATCACAGCCCGCACTTCCGGACCGTCCCCCTGCAGTTCCCTACAGAGAGTCTGGGTGAATCACAGCTCAACCAAGCACCCCAGCAAAGAAAAAGCCAACATGCTTAGTGCTAATAACACAACATGGTTAAACCAGCAGGGTACAGAGATCATCAACCTGTAGCTACACATCCACCACCAGTGTAGCAGCCATGTCACCCCCACAATAATGTCCTATTGGCAGCCCCCATCACACTAGACACTCTCATCCAGTCTAGGAGACGCGAGGCCTGCCCATCCAGGTTACAGTCAAGCAGGTCCATATTCCCGATCAAGGCGCAGTGTCCACGCCAGTCTCCGACCCAGTGCGCAGCATCGCAGCCAGGAAGGTCTTTGCCGCCGAAGTTCGATCAAAATTATGGGTCTTCCCCTCATGGTATACACGCAATATAGCAGGATACACAAGGGCAAAGCGAATGCCCGCTTTCACCAGTTGGCCACAAAGTGGGGAGAACTCCTTTCGCTTAGCCGCTAAGGCGGCAGAGTAGTCCTGGAACATTAGAACCACTTTATTGTCCAGTTGTAGGGAGCGCCTCTTGCGATATGCCTGAAGTAGGGCCATTTTGTGCTGGAAGTTCATTAACCGGGCTAACACCGGTCGCGGTCTCTCATCAGGGCCCCTCTTCGGTCCCAGGCGGTGCGCTCGCTCCACTATGACCCGGCCAATCAAATCCTCGAGCCCCAACTCTTTGGGTAGCCAAGATTCAAAAAGCCCAGCAAGTTGTTGATCAGACCAGGCCTCTGGTACTCCCACCAGCCGCAAATTATTGCGGCGTGATCTATTTTCAAGATCGTCCGTTTTTTCAAGGAGCGTTGCAATTTCCTTCTGGTGCCGAGCTAAGAGGGTATCATGTTTCCCCTCACCCTCTTCTAGTGCTGTGATGCGATGCTCAGCTTCCTCTACTCTCCGGGTAAGCTCGCCATATGTCTCTGCCATTGCATCTAATTTGTGCAGAATGGAATCTAGCTGGGGTGCTAACAACTTAGCGACTTCTTGTGCAAGGTCTTCCGCTCCCGATTCGCCGGCTCCTGAGCCCGGAGACGACCCGGGGGAACTCAGGCTCGTTCCAGACCGCGTGGTCGCCGCCATCTTATGGTCTCGGGGCCCAGGTACTTTGTCCTTCTCCCGTTTTGCTGCAGACCGCATGGATGCGCCGCACCTCGCGCTCACCTTCAAGGCTCTTTACTCACGAAGAGTCTCCGGGTTAGTACTCCCACGATTACCGCTCGCACCCGCTCTCAAAATTGCCGCTTTCTTGCCGTTTTTAGGGAAACGGTCCGGGAGCGCACTGAGGACACGTCCTCACTCGCTCATGTGCTCACGTGATCTCCTAATCAAAATATTTTAATAGTATGTTCAAAGGTATACAACAAAAAAAAAAGGATGCCTGTGCAACTTAGACATAGTAATCTCTACGAAAAAAAATAAAAATATGATCCAGACAGGATTAATGGCACCCTTCACTAATGTTTGGTTGCACAACACTTGGAGTGATGACAGCCTTCAAATGTTTCTTGTAGCCATCTAGAAGTTTCATATATCTGTCTGCTGGTAGTTTCTCCCATTCTTCAAATGCGATTTGTTCTAGGCTCAAGAATGTTTCCAGAATTCTTTTAACCAATGATAAATTTTAGCTCTTTCCCAAGGTTCTCGATTGGATTGAGATCAGGACTCATTGCTGGCCAGTTTAAAACTGTCCAGTTGTGAGATTAGTATCTTGTGGATCTCTTTGCAATGTTGTTGTTGTTTGGTTATTTGCACTATTGAATAATACTAATAAAAATGATTTGAAATAAAACTGTCCAGTTGTTCCTTTTTAATCATTCTTTTGTGCTTCTGGATGTATGTTTTGAGTCATTGTCTTGCTGGAGGACCCATGACCTTCAATCCAGACCTAGCTTGATGACACACACCTTTCACTCCAAAATACCTTGGTAATCCCTCTGACTTCGTGATTCCTTTAATACGTTCCAGGCCTCCAGTTCCTGAGGCAGCAAACAGCCCTCAACATTATGGAACCGCCACCATATTTAACTGTAGGAAGGGTGTTTTTTCCTTATGAGCTTCATTTCTTCGCCTGTAAATGTATCGATGGTCTGCATTGCCAAATAGCTCAAGTTTGGTTTTATCTGTCCACAGAACATTTTCCCAGAAGGACTGCGGTTTCTCAAGGACTGCAACCAGACCATCAGGAGGGCTGCTACTGCATGGAGGTACAGGGGTTGTAAGGCCCGCACCTATTACGCTAGAAGCGCTATGGGATTTAACAGCAGCACTTCACTCATTCTTTACTAACCTTACTGAGACTATGACTAAAGACTTATTGCAAGTTAAGCAGGATTTTCAAGTGGTTTCCAAGATGCAAGTGGATCAGGAAAATAGGATTTCTCAGATGGAACAAGAACTTGGACAGTTCCGGGAACTACATGTAACCCAGGTTAAAGATAGAGCAGTGCAAAGGAAGAAAATAGAATATCTGGAGAACCAGATTCATAAGAACAATTTGAGACTAACTAATTTTCTTAGATCCCCTGTTATTTCCCCATTGGAGATGGTCCACCGATATTTCAGGGCGATGTTAAAAATTCCCTAAGAGTGCCTGCCACCTATCTCCTGGGTATAATATCTGATGCTGGACAAAGTCGCAGGAGAGCCCTTCATTCTCTCATACCGGTGTACTTGCTAAGGCACCGTCGGGGAGCGCTTCTCCTGTGTTCACAATATTTCTAGGTCATAGCAGGGGACCCGCTGTTCTGGGGAGAGCCACACCCCAGATATGCTCAAGTCCAATGCTTGCCCACATACCGGTCCCGCTAAAGACACTGCTCCCAGGCCAACAGAGAGAAAGCCTCAAGATTCCAGAGATCACTAAACCTCCAAAGTATTAGCCGTCAAGCCCGAAGGTAGGCTTGCTTGTTTCCTTTTCCTCCGTCCCATGACAAAATAATCGGAGGGAAGAGGTCGAAGACACAAAACTGCTATGCAGCTGCCTCACCGCGGATCCTTCCCGTCGCCATCTTGATTTCCTCTTCCATCCTACTCAGTATTTCATAGAACTCTATCATATCTTCCGCTCAGCTGTCTCTTCTCCGAGCTGAAGAGCCCCAAATTCTTTAGCTTTTCCTCAGAGGACAGACACTCTATCCCCTTTATCATTTTGGTCATCCTTCTCTATATATTTTCTAATTCTGCTATATCTTTTTTGAGATGTGGAGACCAGAATTACACACAATATCAAGGTGAGGTCATACTATGGAGTGAGACAGATATGATATTATTTTTTTATTCTTTATTCCTTTTGTATTAATTCCTAATTAGATGGAATGGCTATCTTGAGGTCATCTGAGATGAATACTCATAGATGGCTTCCTTGTTTGATAGCATTCAATTCTTTTCCTTCTGATAGGTGGATATTGGTTTTTGTATCCCAGTTAAAAATGATTTTACACTTTTTAAAATTAAACCTTCTTGTTTTATCAAGCCACATATTTTTTTTCGTTTCAGCCTAGTACTTTTTCCTTTCTTTTCCGGTTCAGTCAGAACAAGTAATGGAATCCTGGTATCACAAGCCTTCATTTGCAACTACCTGGGAATTTTTCACCTTTTTAATTAGACAGACTCACCCTTCTAGTATGGTTATTGGAGCAATGGTCCCGAGGTTGAAATTTAAGAAGATTCCTCCTAGAACCTTATATATAATTTTTCCATCAGGTGTCGCCCTTAATGATGGCTATCATTCCCTTCCACTACAGAGAGTGTGAACACTGCTTCTCTAGCATCCCAGCTCCAGCCAACCTGTGCTGCAAAAGGACCAATTTGGGAATCAAACTAGAGACCCTGCTACTTGGTGGAGTGCAGCATTGCCAAAGAACTTCTAGATCTGGCCTCCATTCACTTTTTTTCACCTTTGACATGTCCACTCTGTTGAATAACTTTTTTTATTATCTGTAAACAAGTATAGTTTTCCCCTAGATTTACAACAAGATCACTAATAAAGATACTGAAAAGAACCAGAGTCCTTCTGAAACCAAGATATTAGTTTTGCCTTTAAGGTGCTGTGCCCCTTTCCTTCCCTTCTACTAGAGGCATCTTTAGCTTCAGTTAGCAAAAGCAGAAGTATGGCTCTCTCATATCCATCTCTTCTTTCCAGGCCCAGTGGGAGGCTAGCTCTCTCCACCCAGGTCTTAGCAGGATATCACCAACAACTTGTCCTCTGGGCCATGCCGATCAGCAACTCTATCTTCCTACGCTAAGTCCACACTGGGCTACTCAACATTCACTTTCTTCATGCTGAGCCACTCCATTGTGGCTTTTATTATGTGCTTAGTACCACTGTCCTGCTGATAGGCGAGTAATCTCCTCAGTCTCCGGTCTATGGCAAACTGGAACAGGTTTTCCTCCAGGATCTTCCTGCTCTTAGCATCACCCATCTTTTCCTCAATCATCACAAGCCTCCCTGTCCACAGTGTGGCAGAACATCCTCAAAACATAGGATCCGATATGCAAAGGATTTATGCTCCTAACTTTGAGAGTTATGCTCCTAAATTGGTCTCTTTGACTAGGGCTGACTGCCTAAATATTTTCTTAAAATTTCACTAAACTCCTAAATTTAGGAGTATAAAAAGTGGATGGCAATGGGGGAAGATTTAGGGCAGGGGAAAAAAATGTAGGAGCTTAGCACTGATTTTCATCACTAGGCATCTTTGGGGTGGCGCTGATAATTCTCTGGCCTTGTAACAAAACAGAAAGCTATGGGCACACTTCTGTTCCGGAGCTCCATGTGATTTCTCTGCAGTTTTGTTTTATTTGGTACAGACTGAAGTGTGCCCGTAGCTTTCTATTTCATTACAAGGCCAGAGACTTATCAGTCCCCCCTTGTATTAGGTTCATAAATCTAGGTAAATGAATGGCAGGCTTACATTTAGGAGCATAAATTTTAAGCTCCAAAATTAAGATGAATTTTCAGCTTAAAACTTAGGCTCCTAAGTGTGTTTGAAAATAGGGCACAATTTAGAAGCCTACTTAGGAGGTGAGTAATCTCAAAGTGAACTTCCTCAGCAGTTTCTTCAACCTATGGTTACTGGTTTTGGAGGGGCAACCTGACTGCAACAGTGTTTTGGCCTTGGTGGTGCTGAACTGTTTACACTTTACAATGACAGACCTGACAGTGTCCCAAAGGATATTCATACATACGGAAATGTTTTTATAGCCTTTCCTCAATCTGATATAACTTTTAATAACTTTATTCTGGAATCCTTTTGGCAGCTCTGCATTTTGCATGTTTAGACCTTTGCTTGAAGTCCACTTCAAAGAACAGAAACAGCATGATTTGTCATCTATATTTGTCATTTATAGCGTTCTCTGTAATAGAATTTGTACTTGTTCCTCATTTGTAAACTGCGTTTGATCGCATGGAATACATGGTATAAAAATGTCAAATAAATAAATAAATTAAATTAAATCTAGCAGTTTTCCAAAAAGCTCACATACTGTGAGTAGACACAGATGAGCTCCATTTAACTTATTATGAGCCTTGTTAAGGCAATTTTTGGAAACAAAGCTAATTAGGGTGTGAGACAACTTGTTGTGTTATTCTTTACTACTTTTTTGAATATATCTATAATTGCTTTTCATGTTGTAAGTGTAGTGTGTGTTGGGCTGAGGGGAGATATGATAGAAGTCTATAAATTAATGAACGGAGTGGAACGGGTAAACGTAGATCGATTGTTTACGTTATCAGAATATAGAAAGACTAGGGGACATGCAATGAAGCTACAGGGTAAACTATTTAAGACTAATAAAAAAAAATATTTTTTCACTCAACGTGTAATCAAACTCTGGAATTTGTTACCGGAGGATGTAGTAAAGGCTGTTAGTGTAGCTGGGTTTAAAAAAGGTTTGGACAAGTTCCTGGAGGAAAGGTCCATAAACCATTATTAAAAAGTGACCGAAGATATCAATGCTTGACCCAGTACAAGCATTGTGGAACTTGTGTCTCTTGGGGAAACTGCTAGGTACATATGACCTAGATTGGCCACTGTTGGAAACAGAATACTGGGCTTGATGGACCTTGGTCTGACCCAGTATGGCATATCTTATGTTCTTATGGGTAAATCGGTGTTTCCCAACCATCTTTTGGAGGCACACCTAGCCAGTCAGTTTTTCAAGACTATGAGGGACATCCTGTCCTGGTTGTCTCCCCGCTGTACGGCCGATCAGAATCGGGCTATACAGAGGTAGACCAGATTCTGATTGCGCAAGGGCTAGACGTGCTCACGGGATCAGAATTGGCTCTATGGCCTGGACATATAGGTCGTGCCCCAATTCTGATCGGCCGCCCGTCCAGCACACATACTTGGCTAACTAAGCCAGGCTCCTGAATGGAGCTGTAGTGCCACGGCGTCCTGTCACCATGGCAATGGAGTCGCGATCCCTGACTGCAGACAAGATCCTTCCTTTCCCGCTGCCCGACTCCCGATCTGGCCTCCCATGGCTAGCATCGGGCTGTGGGAAATCCCCTGTACCCCCTCGCCCTCATTACAGGGCCTGGCCATATCGTTTGGCTCCGTCTGGGGGGACGTTTTACACCTCCGAGGTGGAATAATTCCCCCTCTCCATGGCCGACCCCAGACATACAGGGCTGACCTCGGAATTGGCCCTGTACATCCGGGGTCGCTCTCCACCCACCCCGGCCCTCCTCTGTCCAACTCCCTCCCTTCCTCCCATGAACAGAGCTCACTGTACGAATCACCTGTTTTTATGGGGAGCTCTGTCCCTAGCAGGCTGCCTGGCCGTTTAGCAGGTCTGGACATCCAGAAGGATGTTCAGACCTGCTAAACGGTGTTCAGGATGACCCCATATGCATGAGTGGTTTTCTATATGTGTTCTTTGTGGTTAATCCTGAAAACCTGACAGGCTAGGGGTGCTTCCATGAGAAAGTTGAGAAAAACTGGTGTAAACCAGAGAAGCAAATTCTTACTTGAATGCATTTTGTCTTCTGTTATATTCAGATTGCAGAATGTAAAAAATGTACAAGGGTATAAAGATGTTTTGCATGGTAATTTATATACAGGAAGCATTTGTAATTTTGTAGTACCTTGCCGTCGCCGGCTATTGAGTTTTCTAAAGCAGGTTCCTTCAACAAGACGGTTAAGACGCTGTTGTTTAATTAATTCGAGGATTTCAGGCTGGATTTTTTCTTTTAGTTCCCTGAAAAAAGCAAAATAACATCTGCTTTTACTAACATGAAATAATTTCTGTTACTTTGAGAATATTTCATTGTATCATGCTCCCAATTGCATACACAAAAAATACCTCAACTCAATCTACTTATCTAACAGTGTAATAAAGATTTATCATTCATATAGTTCTGTCAATGTACTGAACATATGACAATATAATATAAATCACAAAAGGTATAAAGTCACCGATTACATCCTAAATCTGGGCACGTTAAAAGAAAAGACTGAGAAAAAAGTTTTGCACCTTTTTGGATTATGTGAGAGACAAGAATATTACTTTTCACACATCTAGAAGCATAGCTTAATAGACTGAAGCATTTTAAAAGACAGCAACAGAAGTAGACTGGAACAAACACAGTACCAGTTTCTCCATATTGTTATTCCCCATTGATATTTCTTTCTTCTGTGGAACCAGGTTTTTAAAAAAATATATTTACATATCAAAAGTACATCAAGAATAACTCAAAAGGAAAAACCACTGGCTATCACAAAAAAACCCATTACAAATATCACACAAAAAGAAAAATACCTAGATTACAGCAAGTATAGTTAGACCACATACGGAAGATCCAAGAATACAGCTCATGAGAAAATAGGCTAAAAGAAAAAAGGAAGAGAAAATATTGAATGACATTATCTCCATATATTTCTTCAGCCCGATCTGATTTACTCCCCACCCAGTTAGCCAAGAAGCCATGTATTTGGGAGAGTTCAATTAAATTATATACATTATGCTCCATCCTAGTAATACCTTTACAAGGAATTCTATGTACAAATTTATCCCCAAGTGAGAGGACTTCCTGGCATATAATTAAAGATTGCTTCTTCCTCTTGGGACTTCTTACAAACATCAGGAAATATAGAAATCTTATCCCCCTGAAACACAAAGGATACTAATAGCATTGTTCTCTTAATAACTTCATCTCCAGGCCTATCTAGCAGACCAGACACATCTCTTGTCTTTTGCTCCTCCATAAGGTCAATTCCTCTTCTCCTCATGGGGACAATCAATATTGTTAAGAGAAGGTAATGCAGACTGTTGGAATTGTAAAACTTCCGTCAGACACCTCTAGAAAAGTTTTCTAGGAGACGATGTCAATGCTGAGGGAAGTTAAGGAAACACAGATTTAAATGTCTAGAAGCCCCCTTCAAATTTGTCTTCTTCCTATGTTTTACTGTTGTGGTCAACATTATTGGCACCCTTGCATTTTAGGTATGTCTTTGGAGATGGCCTTGTACCCCTTTGAATTTGATGTTTGGTGACAATGGCATTTCTGATGGTCTCAGGCAGTTCTCTTGTCTTCGTCATTTTGAAAATAGAACAGGCACTGAATGTGGCTAATTTAAACATTACAGCCATCATTCATTGGTTGATTCAAGTCATGTGAGTACTGACAATTGATCACAGGTGCTTCTAATTTTACTGCAATGGGAATGTGGTTCTTCTGTTCAAACTGATTTGAAATTTTTATAAGGGTGTCAATAATCATGGCGACAACCAGCCTCCTACAACATAAATCTCTGCCTCACCTAGGCGCGCCCACGACGGGCGGGCCCGCACCTAAGGGCCTCGCCAAAAGACCCTTTGGTGTGGCCCTTCGGTAGCAGCCCGTGGTGAAATTCCTTAAAAGCCAACAGTACACAAGAACCGTGACGACTTTGAATAATTTCAACTCAATGTCCAGAAGCAACCACAACAATCTAAGTAAGCTACAGTCATACCTCACCTGAGAGACTCATTTGAGAGACTAGTTTGTACACAGTTGACAATCCTACTATGTATTTATCTACATAAAAGCTACCATATGACATCATATAATATCCATAGGATACCATATACTGTATACATTATTGTAATTGCCTGCCTTTAATTACAGATCAACTAATCTACGAAAAACAACTCTCTGTCTCAACTAAGCTACTCTCATACATTCACAGTGCACCGTGTACAGTATATCTACTATAATCCTCAAGCTTACGTCAGTCCCTCCCATAGATGATCCACACATAAGTGTATTAAAAGTTTTCTTATCGCTCAACATTCATACACACGCCCCACACTAAAACTTTATTGACATCCCCCCTGAAACTACTTTGGCACTCTCAACCCAAATTATAAGCATCCTCATCACCAGCTATTTAACACCCCACACAAGACTTTACAACTAATATAAATATGGCAACGTCCAACCCAACAACTACAAGGGCCCTAATTCTCTGCTACACCCTAAATGCTGCTTCAGTTATGATTCAGGGCTTAAACCTTTCATATGCCTACACTATACCCTCTATCTATAACCCAAACAGATACCTTTACACCTCTTCCTATCACAATATTGTATACAGCCACAAAGCAAACTACAACAGACTGATTAACATAAGAATAAACCCAACCCTTTTAACAGACTCAAAAGTGATACCACCTGAGCCTAAACACCTTACCTGCTATCTTGTCAATGCTAGATCAATGAGAAATAAACTACCAATCTTTCAGGACCTGCTGTCGGAACACACCCCAGACATTATCTGTATCACTGAGACCTGGTTAACGGATACTCACAAAGTTACAATCAACCAGTTGAAGAGTCCAGGATATGAAATCTTTCACACCCACAAATCATCAAAAAGAGGAGGCGGCATGCTTATTATCACAAAAGAATCCCTGAAAGCATCCTTAATAACCACTGATAACATAGAAAATATAGATATTCTCACCATAAATATAAAGCAATGTCACATATGCTTAATTTACAGACCACCGGACCCAAGGCCCGATAATTCGGACATGCTAACTGAACTCCTTGGCACCGCAACTGATACAAAACCCCTGATCTTACTTGGGGACTTTAATTTACCCTCTCTGTTGCACACCCACATGGAGGCATTCCTAAATTCCACTGACGAGATGGACTACACCCAAATTATAAATAAGAATACACATCTTAAAGGGAATATACTAGACCTTGTTTTTCTACCCAGTCACCTCAATCGCACATATGATCCCACACCACTAGACATTCAACCTATTCCCTGGTCAGATCACCTCATAAAATTCCAAATTCCCTTTCATGGCACTACCCCTACCAGACCCACACACTCCTAACATTTTAATAGTTTTCAAAAAATGTAATAAAGCGTAGTTACTCACCTGTAACAGGTGATCTCCGGAAACAGCAGGAATTTAGTCTTCACATATGGGTATCGTCGGCACCGATGGAGACCGTGCGGGAACGCTCCCCATCGTCCAATAGGAAAGCCTTTGGGAGCATCCCACAGCATCTGCGTGCTGCCTTTCCAACTGTCCCTCTCCAGTTTATAGCTGAGACAAGAGAGAGAGGGAGAGAGAGAGGGAGAGAGACAACTCCTAGGGGAGGTGGGCGGGTTGTGAAGACTAAATTCCTGCTGTTCCCAGAGATCACCTGTTACAGGTGAGTAACTACGCTATCTCCAGGAACAAGCAGGAATGTAGTCTTCACATATGGGGACTCCCTAGATGAGAATGCCAGGGAGATGGCCCCAGGAAGTTGTGAGCCCTTGTGAAAGGGCCATACTTCCCCCCATGGATCTCTCTGGCATCCTACCAGGGATGGTGGGTAGGAGTTGATTAAGTCTGAAGAAGGTGTTGAAGAACAGCCTGGCCAAACAAGGCATACCAGCGGGAGTCCTTGTCTAAGTAGTAGTGGGCTGTGAAGGTATGTAGCTGCTCGACAGATGTCGTCGATAGACACAGAGTGAAGATGAGCCATTGAGGCTGCCATGGCTCTCACATTGTGAGCTGTGACATGACCTTCAAGAGGAAGGTTCTTACTCTCATAGGCAAAGGATATGCACTGAGCAATCCAGTTTGATAGAGTTCTTTTGGAAACTGGAAGTCCCAAATGACTAGGATCTAAAGCAACAAAGAGTTGAGAAGATTTTCGATGTTGCTGTGTCCTTTGCAAGTAAAAGGCTAAAGCTCTTTTACAGTCCAAGGTATGAAGGTTCCTTTCTGCACTGGAGGCATGAGGCCTCGGAAAGAATACAGGAAGGTAAACTGCTTGGTTTAAATGGAAAGGCGAAGCCACCTTTGGCATAAAGTGTGGATGAGTCCTAAGAACTACCTTATCATGGTGGAACTAACGCTTGCAACTCACTGATGCGACATACTGATGTGATTGCAATGAGGAAGATGACTTCCCAGGAAAGGAATTTCAAAGATGTAGTGGCTAATGGTTCAAAGGGCAGATTCATGAGCTGCCCGAGCACCAGATTCAAGTTCCATGCCACCGGTGGTGGCTTAATGGGAGGCCTTGTTAAAAGAAGGCCTCTCATAAATCTCGCTATGAGAGGATGAGAGGAAATAGGCTGTCCACTTAAAGGCTTGTAAGAAGCTGCAATAGCACTAAAATGGACTCTTGCTGAATTTGTCTTAAGACCCGCATTTGACAAGTGAAGGAGTTACTCTAGTATCGATTCCAGAGGTATCGCAAGAGGGTTAAGACCCTTCTGTGAGCACCATATGGTAAACCTTTTCCACTTAAAGGCGTATGAGCGTCTTGTGGAGGGTTTCCAGGAAGCATGAAGGATATCCTTTACTTGTTGGGAAAGGTTGAGATCCTGAAGTTCTAGGCTTTCAGCAACCAGGACCTGAGATGCAGAGACTGGGGATTAGGATGCCACAGCATCCCGTCCTCGTGGGAGAGAAGATCTGGAGCAAATCCCAACTCCAGAGGCAGAGCTTGAGAGAGATGTAGAAGCAGAGGGTACCACGTCTGCCGTGGCCAACGTGGAGCTATGAGAATCATATGACCTCTGTCTCTCTGAAGCTTGAATAGTGTTTTGGGGATGAGGGGAATGGGTGGGAAGGCATATAGGAAGTCCTGACCCCAGTGAAGGAGGAAGGTGTCCCTTGCCTGACAATATCGAGCCGGAATTCTGGAACAGAACCGGGGAAGTTTGGCATTCAGAGGACTTGCAAAGAGATCTATGTCCGGGACTCCCCAAATCTGAAATATTTGGGCAACCTGGTCTGCATGGAGAGATCATTCGTGTGGTAGCAGTACTCGACTCAGTTTGTCTGCCCAAGAGTTTTGAATGCTTGGAAGATACACCGCAAGGAGATGAATCTGATGCTCTCTGGCCAGGGCCCATAGTCGCAAAGCTTTGTTGCATAGCAACAGAGAGCCTGTTCCGCCCTGCTTGTTCACATAGAACATGGCTACCTGATTGTCCGTTTGAACTAGGACTGTCTTGTAGCTGAGCTGGGCGTAAAACACTCGAAGAGCAAGGAAGATTGCTCTGAGTTCCAGGAGGTTGATGTGAAGACAGGCCTCCTGTGGAGTCCAGGTGGGTTCCCCATCCCACCTGTGATTCATGTGTTGTTAGGGTGGCTTGGAATAGGGGTTGCTGGAAAGGAGACCCCACTAGAAGATTTCTGGGTGATTGCCACTATTGGAGGGACGAAATAAGACGGTCTGAGTTCGTTATTTTGTCCGACAGGCAGCCTGAGGCCTGTGTCCACTGAGTGGATAAAGTCCACTGGGTAGCCAGCATGTGGAGGCAAGCATAAGGAACCACATGCACGGTGGATGCCATTTGGCCCAGCAGTTGCAGCATTTCTCGAGCAGTGAGATAAGGCTTGAGCACTGCTTGGGAAGCTAGTTGTACTATGCGAAGACAGCTGGGCTGCAGAAGGAAAACCCTTGTCTGTCTGGTATCCAGATGAGCTCCTATGAACTCTAGGGACTGAGTGGGAGCAAGATTGGATTTTGAGAGGTTTATAACCAGTCCCAAATACTGAAGGATTCACATTGTGCGAAACAGAGCAGAGCTGGCTTCTGGCACTGAAGGGGCTCGAATGAGCCAGTCGTCTAATTAAGGGAAGACAAATATTCCCAGAGTGCGGAGAAATGCAGTTATCACAGCCATGCATTTTGTGAACACTCTTGGTGCAGAAGCCAGGCCAAAGGGAAGAACCCTTAACTAGAAGTGCTTTCCTTGAAACAGGAATCGGAGGAATCTCCTGTGATTTGGATGGATGAGAATATGAGTATATGCATCCTTGAGATCTAGAGTACAAAGACCATCCTGACTTTGAAGGTATGGCAGCAGAGTTCCTAGAGAGATCATTTTGAACTTCTCTCGGAACAGATATTTGTTCAATTCTCTGAGGTCTAAAATGGGTCTGTGTCCTCCTGTTTTCTTTGGAATAAGGAAATAGGAGGAGTAGAACCCTGTACTTTGTTGGGGAATGGGTACTTCCTCTATTGCTCCCTAAACAAGGAGTGTTGTGACATCTTGACTTAAGAGACTGTCAAGAGAGGCCTGAGAATTGAACTGTCTTACAACTGTAAGAGAGGGCATGCTGTGAAAATGAAGCTTGTATCCCTCTCGTACAATGGACAGAGTCCAATTTTCTGTAGTTATTTGGTACCATCTGTGGGCAAAATGACATAACCTGCCTGGGATGGTCGAGGGTTCTGGACCGTTCAGGGGCAGGAAAGCAAGGTTCTCTAGAAAGGAGTCAAAGCCTTTGAGGAGGCTGAGCCTGCTGAGGTTTTGCAGCTTTTGGCTTCTTTTGTTGTCTAGGCTGTTGCTGTTGTCCCTTTTGGGAAGTCTGACCTGGATGGTGTCCCTGTTGGGTATAGGAAGGATAAAACTTCTTTTTCTTATTGAAAAATGGTTTCTTAGAGGATCTTTTCCTTGCAGGATTGGCTGTAGATTTGGACAATCTATCCAAAGTGATATTGTCAACATCTATCTCATTAGCCTTCTCCTGCCAATTCTTGCCATAGAGATTTTCTCCTGTGCAAGGAATGTTTCCTAATTTATCCTGTACCCAAATTTCCAAGTCAGATGCCTGAAGCCAGGCAATCCGACGTGCACCAATGGCAATAGCAGAAGTTCTGCATATGCACTCAAAACAGTCAAAGGCTGCACAATTTACAAACTTGGAAACATCCTGAGCATGTTTGACAAGAGTAAGATAGTCTTGCCTTTTGTCATCAGGAAGGAGGGCGCTCATAAGCTCCAAGTCTCTTGTGACCTCTTTAAGGAACATTCCCATATACAAGATATAGGAACTGATCCTAGCCGAGAGCATGGAAGCTTGGAAGCATCGACGCCCAAAGGCATTGAGAGTCCTACATTCACAACCTGGAGGATTGGATGCATGTCTCTTTGCATTTTTCATCCTTCTCATGGCTGATTTCACCACCATTGAATGGTGTGGTAATTGAGATTTTTGAAAGCCAGGACAAGGTGGAACTCGATACATGGTATCGAGTCTTCGAGAATGAGGAGATGTGGTTAAAGGTGTTTCCCATATCCTTAGCATAAGATCATGTAAGATCTCATGAATAGGCAGAGTAGCTGCCTCTTTGGGAGCCTTAGGGTATTGGAGAATTTCCAATTCCTTTGCCCTAGGCTCTTTTTCAGGCGCTACTGTGATGGAAAGGCCTCGGGTCACATCATGGATAAAGTCCTGAAAGGACATATCCTCTGGTGGAGACATTCTGCGCTGAGGAGAAGAGGAATCCTCGGGGAGAAGTACTCTTGTATCGTCAGAGTCTTCTGAGTCTTCAGACTCATCAGAGGATTCAAAATACCTCCGATCCTGGTGGTCGTGCAAAGCACGGTACCGGTATCGATCAAAGTCAGTATCGGGTTGTTCCGGTACGGATCTGTTGATGCCAGAGACAGACGCATGACTCGGTATGGGTGGCATACCCGCCGATGTCGATGCAGTCGGTACCGGTACCGGTTGAGGTGTCTGAAGCGGTTTCAATGGTACCAAAGCCGTGAGAAGAGCCGCTAGACTGCGTTCAATAGCAAGGAATCTCTGGTCTATCGATGCTGCTGATGCTTGGGTGTCAGTACCGGTAGAAGCAGCAGAAGCCCCAGAGCATGGTGCCAGTAGTTCTGCCAAGGTGGAGGCCTCGAACATCCTGGCACCCTGTTAGTGCTTTGAAAGCGGAAGCCTCCTGCCAGGGTAGTTTTGTCGGTGAAAATTCCTCAAGCGCAATGCCAGGGGCATCTCGATACTTAGAAGGAGATGTACCCTTTGAGGACCGGCTAGATTTATGTTTAGTTACCTGAGATCCATGGGAGGAAGATGAGGCCCTGGAGGACGTCGATGCAACAGACGCCACGTCTGAGGGAAAAAGGGTGCTAAGTTTAGCATCTCGGTTCTGCCGCCCCCTTTTTGACATCATTCCACAGGAGAGGCACTCTGAAATAGAGTGGTCAGGACCTAAACATTTGAGACACCAATCATGGGTGTCGGTGATGGAAATGGTACCAACACATTTAGAACATGTCTTAAAACCTGAAGTAGGTTTTTCCATTTTTAAGGAAAAAAATTGAGCTTAGTGTCCAAAATGGCTCCTAGCACTAAGGAAAAAGGTTTCTAAAGTAAAACACCTCAGAAACTATAATTTTAATTTTTTTAAAGAAAGAAGAAAGAAACAGCGGTACCGGTAAGGCGTCGAGAGCTGTTTATTTAATTATTTATTGTTTGTCTAACTGTTTATCTAATTATTTATTGTTTGTCTTAGTGGTATGCTAGTTCAGCCTTCTCAGCTGTACTTACCTTGCCTCTCTCAACTAACTGGGCTTTGTGTGGTACCCCCCTCCCCCCTGCTGAGGGTTCAGGACAGGGTACCTTGTAACTGCCCTCTTTAATAGGACTTATCTCCCTCCCTCCCTCCCCGGCACCCACCCACCCCTGGGGTAATTGTAGTTTTATAGGTACTTGCACATCTTAGAGGAAAGGGGCTGCTCTCAGGTGCAGCTCTTTATCCAAATCAGTCATACACGGAGGACCTGAGATTAATTAATTAAGCTTCAGGTACACAGGGTGTATTAGATACACTTTTATTAGTGTAAGCATCTACACCAATCCTTATTATATACAGAGTTTAAAAGACCTAAACACAAGCTTTAAACTAAGATGCAGACAGAAGTCCAGCAACGAGATGGGGGTTCTCCGGTCTTTTGCATTGAGTGTCACATGTATAATTTTCTCCCAGTTGGTGAGAGGTCTTACGTATGCACTAAGTGCAAGGAGCTCTTTGCTCTCAGGGAAAAGAGTCCGTTCTCTAGAGGCTAGAGTAGCAGATCTGGAAGACATAAGAAAGACAGAGAAGTACATGGACGAGACCTACAGGGATATAGTCCTGAAGTCCCACCTCCAGTCTGGCAGCATCCCTGTTGCCATGGAGGAGAGAGGTCACGTGACAGGAGAGCATCACCCTGGTGTGGCAGGAAGTGATCCTGTAACTAGGACCTGTCCTCCAGGTGATGTAAAACCCTCTCGCACCGAGGACGTTTCTCCAGGGCCATGTCCCCATGAGGGGAGGGTCAGGACAGCTGTTATAGTTGGTGATTCAATCATTAGGAATGTAGATATCTGGGTGGCTGGTGGACGTGAGGATCGCCTGGTAACATGCCTGCCTGGTGCGAAGGTAGCGGACCTCACGCACCGCCTAGATAGGATCATAGATAGTGCTGGGGAGGAGTCTGCTGTCTTGGTACATGTTGGTACCAATGACATAGGAAAATGTGGTAGGTAAGTTCTGGAGGCTAAATTTAAGCTTTTAGGTAGGAAGTTGAAATCCAGAACTTCCAGGATAGCGTTCTCCGAAATGCTTCCTGTTCCACGTGCAGGACCCAAAAGACAGGCAGAGCTCCGGAGTCTCAATGCGTGGATGAGACAATGGTGCAAGGATGAGGGTTTTGGATTTGTTAGGAACTGGGGAACATTCTGGGGAAAGGGGGGGCTCTTCCGAAGGGATGGGCTTCACCTTAATCAGGATGGGACCAGACTGCTGGCATTAACCTTTAAAAAAGAGATAGAGAAGCTTTTAAACTAGAAAATAGGGGAAAGCCGACAGTCACCCAGGAGCGCATGGTTCGTATGAAGGTATCCTTGAAGGATACTACCAAAAGCAGTGAGGTTCTAAAAGGGAGTATAGTAGCCCAAATGCCCTTGAGTAAGGAGCAGACAGAGCATAAAGATTCCAAATTACCTATGCCTACCAATAGCCAGATTAATATTAATAAAATACAGTCTCTAAAATGCTTGTATGCCAATGCTAGAAGTCTAAACAATAAGATGGGAGAGTTAGAATATATAGCACTAAATGAGAGGTTAGATATGATTGCACTCTCAGAGACATGGTGGAAGGAGGATAACCAGTGGGACACTGTGATACCTGGATACAAACTATATCGTAATGATAGAGCTGATCAAATTGGTGGAGGGGTTGCGCTCTGTTAGAGAGGGCATTGAGTCAGAAAGGATTAAAGTTTTGCAGGGAACAAAATTTGCTGTAGAATCTCTATGGATTGAAATTCCATTTATGAAGGGGAAGGTGATGGCAGTGGGAGTATACTATCGACCGCCTGGCCAGAATGAACAAATGGATGATGAAATGTTCAAAGAAATCAAGGAAGCTAACAAAAGTCACAACAGAGTAGTAATAATGGGTGATTTCAATTACCCCGGTATCGACTGGGTCAGTGTCACAGCAGGACAAGCTAAAGAGATAAAGTTTCTAGATGACATAAATGACTGCTTCTTGGAGCAGCTGGTTCATGAACCGACCAGAGGGGAAGCCATACTGGACCTAGTCCTTAGTGGAACGCCAGATCTGGTGCAAGAAATAAGGGTGTTGGGACCACTTGGCAATAGTGATCATAGTATGATCATGTTTGATTTAATTAGTGGAGGACAGATAGTAAAGGAATCCACAGTACTACCTTTTAACTTTCAAAAGGGAGACTATGATAGAATGAGGAATATAGTTAGGAAAAAACTAAAAGGAGCGGTTCCAAAGGTTAAAGACTTACAGCAAGCTTGGGTGTTATTTAAAAATACTATCCTCGAAGCCCAGACCAGCTGTATTCCACGCATTAAGAAAAGTGGAAGAAAGTCCAAAAAACTGCCAGCAT
The DNA here is from genome assembly GCA_033557465.1 of Ichthyophis bannanicus. NCBI lineage: Eukaryota > Metazoa > Chordata > Amphibia > Gymnophiona > Ichthyophiidae > Ichthyophis > Ichthyophis bannanicus. The sequence goes on from CM066031.1 coordinate 707,441,660, forward strand.
GGTTTAAAGGTGAGGTCAGAGAGGCTGTTGCTGCCAAAAAAGCAACCTTCAGGAAATGGAAAAAAGAGCCAAATGATGAAAACTGGAAACAGCACAAGCACTGGCAAGTTAAATGCAAAGCATTGATAAGGCAGGCAAAGCGGGAATTTGAGAAGAAACTTGCTACGGAAGCAAAAACACAAAATAAAGACTTTTTCAAGTACATTCGTAGCAAAAGGCCTGTGAGAGAGTCAATTGGACCATTAGATGATAGAGGGGTAAAAGGGGCAGTAAGAGGAGACAAGGCTATAGCAGAGAGACTGAATGAATTCTTTGCTTCGGTCTTTACTGAGGAAGATGTAGGGATGTTACCCAAGACTGAAGTGGTATTTAAAGGTGATACTGCAGAGGAATTGAGAGAAATATCGCTACACCGGGAAGATATATTACAACTATTTGATAAACTGAATAGTAGCAAATCACCTGGACCGGATGGTATACATTCCAGAGTGTTGAAAGAACTGAAATATGAGATTGCAGACCTGCTATTGGTAATCTGCGAACTTTCATTAAAATCATCTGTAATACCTGAAGATTGGAGGGTCGCCAACGTAACACCAATTTTTAAAAAGGGTTCCAGGGGTGACCCGGGAAATTACAGACCGGTGAGCCTGACGTCAGTACCGGGGAAAATGGTAGAAACCATCATAAAGAACAAAATTACACAGCATGTAGATAGTCATGGCCTAATGGGAGACAGCCAACATGGCTTTAGACAAGGAAGATCTTGTCTTACTAATCTGATATGTTTTTTTGAAGGTGTGCATAAACAGGTAGACAAAGGTGAGTCGGTTGATATAGTGTATCTGGACTTTCAGAAAGCTTTTGACAAGGTCCCCCATCAGAGACTTTTGGCGAAGCTAAAAAGTCATGGGATAGGAGGCAGTGTACTATTGTGGATCGGGAACTGGTTAAAAGATAGAAAGCAGAGGGTAGGGCTAAATGGTCAATATTCCCAATGGAAAAAGGTGATTAGTGGAGTACCCCAGGGATCTGTACTGGGTCCGCTACTTTTTGACATATTCATAAATGACCTGGAAAAGGGAATAACTAGTGAGGTTATCAAATTTGCAGATGACACAAAACTGTTTAAAGTTGTTAAAACCCAAGAGGATTGTGGAAAACTGCAGGAGGATCTGGATAAATTGGAAGACTGGGCATCCAAATGGCAGATGAAATTTAATGTGGACAAGTGCAAAGTTATGCACCTAGGAAAGAACAACCCACACTATAGTTACACGATGCAAGGCTCCACATTAGAAACCACCACCCAGGAAAAAGATTTAGGAGTCATCGTGGATAACATGTTAAAACCCTCCACCCAGTGTGCAGCGGCGGCCAAGAAAGCAAATAGAATGCTAGGTATCATAAGGAAAGGGATGGAGATTAAAACAAAGGATATTATAATGCCTCTGTATCGCTCCATGGTACGACCGCACCTTGAATATTGTGTGCAATTCTGGTCACCGTATCTTAAAAAGGACATAGCGTTATTAGAAAAAGTACAGAGAAGAACCACCAAATTGGTGAAGGGGATGGAAGGCTACTCCTATGAAGAGAGGCTAAAAAGGTTAGGGCTCTTTAACCTGGAAAAGAGACGGCTGAGGGGAGATATGATAGAGGTCTATAAATTAATGAATGGAGTGGAACGGATAAATGTGGATCAATTGTTTACGCTATCAGAATATAGAAAGACTAGGGGACATGTAATGAAGCTACAGGGTAAACTATTTAAGACAAATAAGAGAAAATATTTTTTCACTCAACGTGTAATCAAACTCTGGAATTTGTTACCGGAGGATGTAGTAAGGGCTGTTAGTATAGCTGGGTTTAATAAAGGTTTGGACAAGTTCCTGGAGGAAAGGTCCATAAACCACTATTAAAAGGGACCCAGGATATCAATGCTTGACCCAGTACAAGCATTGTGGAACCTGTGTCTTTTGGGGATATTGCTAGGTACGTATGACCTAGATTGGCCACTGTTGGAAACAGGATACTGGGCTTGATGGACCTCGGTCTGACCCAGTATGGCATGTCTTATGTTCTTATGAGGGAAGGCAGACGCGACCACAAAAACAAAGATAAAGATGAAATTTTTCTGCAGTGACAGGGTATGTGACCTGTTGGCTCTACAGAAAACAAAGAACTAGAGAGGGACAGTTGGAAAGGCAGCACGCAGGCCCTGTGGGATGCTCCCAAAGGCTTTCCTATTGGACGCTGGGGAGCATTCCCGCGCGGTCTCCGTCGGTGCCAACGATACCCATATGTGAAGACTACATTCCTGCTTGTTCCGGAGAAAGAAGAATTTTTGAACCAAACAATCCAATGCCTCTCCAAAGACCCCACAAACCTTGACGACGCCTTAACCAACTCGAATTCCGCTATCTCTAATGCAGTCATCTCAAACCCGATTCATACACAATCACCAAAAAGGCAAAAAAGGCAAAATGCTCCATGGTTCCAATCAGAAATAAAACAACTAAGAGCAGAGCTACACAAAGCTGAACGCAAATGGCGTCAATCAAAAAACAAAACCCTGCAATCCATCTACCTAAATACTCTTAAACTATACAAAGAATGTATCAACGCCTCCAGGAAAAACTACTATTCTAATTTACTAACAAAATCTCTAAACTACCCAAGAAAACTTTTTGGAATTGTCCAATCCCGAACTAACAACACTGCCAACAAAAGCTCGACCGATCAAGCAATATCACCGCAGATCCTAGCCAAGTACTACATGAATGAACTAAAACAACAATCATCTCCCATTTTATGCCAAAGCATAGCCCACCCTACACATTTTACACACTGGTCTACCTTCAAGACCCTCAGTCTTGAAGGACTACAAAAGGGGACTGATACTTCTGGAGAGAGATCTGCAATTGTAAGTATTTACTTCTGGGAATTTTTCTAAATCTTGGTGGAAAAAGTAATTCTTTAGATTAAAGCTGATTAATCTGTGAACCCAGTGTATTTGTTAAATCAGTCAGGGCCTAGTAGCAGCAAAGAGTTTTCAGTTTAAATTTAAAACACAGAAGAGAGCTTTCTGGTTAAATTTAGAACCCAAGACTCCCTCTATCCAAGCAAGAGCTGTGGGACTCCCCATGGAGATTGGTCACAGATCACCTTAGAAGCACAGAACAGGGTACTGTATAGCAGCCAGCTTTTAATAAGTCTTCTTTCCCTCCCTTCCTCCATGACACCCACCCACCCCTGGGATAATCATAGTTTTATAGGTGCTTAAACTTCTTAAAGGAAAGGAGGTGCCATATTCACTCTCAGGTGCAGCTGTTTATTCTCATCAGCATACATTAAGGACCTGAGATTAATTAAACTTCAGGTGAACAAAGTAAATTAAACGTATTAGATATAGTTTTATTAGTATAAGTATCCCCAGCAAACCTTAGTAAGTAAAGAACTTAAATATCTAAACACAACCTTAAAACAAAGATGCAGACAGCAGTCCAGCAGCGAGATGGGGGTTTTCCAGTCTTTTGCCCCCATCTCCCTGCTGGACCGTAAGACCCCTCACCAATTGGGAGTGTCACATGTATGATTTTCTCCCAGTTGGTGAGGGGTCTTATGGTGCACAAGGTGCAAGGAGCTCTTTCCTCTCAGGGAACGAGTCCGATCTCTGGAGGCAAGAGTAGCAGACTAGGAAGACATAAGGAAGACAGAGAGTACAGAGATGAGACCTACAGGGATATAGTCCTGAAGTCCCACCTCCAATCTCACAGCATCCCTGTTGCCATGGAGGAGAGAGGTCACGTGACGGGAGAGCATCACCCTGGTGTGGCAGGAAGTGATCCTATAGCTAGGACCTGTCCTCCAGGTGATGTAAAACCCTCTCGCACCGAGAAGGTTTCTCCAGGGCCATGTGCCCATGAGGGAAGGGTTAGGACAGCCGTTATAGTTGGTGATTCGATCATTAGGCATGTAGATAGCTGAGTGGCTGGTGAATGTGAGGATTGCCTGGTAACATGCCTGCCTGGTGCAAAGGTAGCAGATCTCATGCACCACCCAGACAAGGTCTTAGATAGTGCTAGGGAGGAGTCTGCTATCTTGGTACATGTCAGTACCAATGACATAGGAAAATGTGGTAGGGAGGTTCTGGAGGCTAAATTTAGGCTTTTAGGTAGGACCTTGAAATCCAGAACTTCCAGGGTAGCGTTCTCTGAAATGCTTCCCATTCCACGTGCAGGACCCAAAAGGCAGGCAGAGCTACGGAGTCTCAATGCGTGGATGAGGCGATGGTACAAGGATGAGGGTTTTGGATTTGTTAGGAACTGGGGAACGTTCTGGGGAAAGGAGGGGCTCTTCCAAAGGGATGGGCTTCAGCTTAACAGGGATGGAACCAGGCTGCTGGCATTAACCTTTAAAAAGGAGATAGAGCAACTTTTAAACTACATAATAGGGGAGAGCCGACAGTCGCCCAAGAGCGCATGATTCGGAACAATGTATCCTTGAAGGATATTACCAAAAGAATGAAGTTAGGGAATATCAGCAGAGAGGTTTCAATAAAGACAAAGGTAGCCCAAATGCCTATGAGTACAGAGCAGACAGAGCTTAAAGATTCCAAATTACCCTTGCTTACCGATAACCAGATTAATATGAATAAAATACAATCTCTAAAATGCTTGCATGCAAATGCTAGAAGTTTAAAAAATAAGATGGGGGAGTTAGAATATATAGCACTAAATGAGAAGTTAGATATGATTGGTATCTCAGAGACATGGTGGAAGGAGGACAACCAGTGGGGCACTGTGATACCTGGGTACAAACTATATCGTAATGATAGAGCTGATCAAATTGGTGGAGGTGTTCTGCTCTCTGTTAGAGAGGGCATTGAGTCACAATGGATTAAAATTTTGCAGGAAACAAAAATTTGCTGTAGAATCTCTATGGATTGAAATTCCATGTAAAAAGGGGAAGGCAATGGCAGTGGGGTTGTACTATCGACTGCCTGGCCAGAATGAACAAATGGATGATGAAATGCTCAAAGAAATCAGGGAAGCTAACAAAAGTTACAGAACAGTAATAATAATGGGTGATTTCAATTATCTCGGTATTGACTGGGTCAGTGTCACAGCAGGACATGCTAGGGAGATTAAGTTTCTAGATGAAATAAATGACTGCTTCTTGGAGCAGCTGGTTCATGAACTGACCAGAGGGGAAGCCATTTTGGACTATGTCCTTTGTGGAACACCAGATCTGGTGCAGGAGATAAGGGTGTTGGGGCCACTTGGCAATAGTGATCATAGCATGATTGCATTTGATTTAATTAATGGAGGAGGGATGGTAAGGAAATCCACAGTACTACCTCTTAACTTTCAAAAGGGAGACTATGATAAACTGAGGAAAATAGTTAAGAAAAAACTAAAAGGAGCAGTTGCAAAGGTTAAAGACTTACATCAAGCTTGGGTGTTGTTTAAAAATACTATCTTGGAAGCTCAGACCAGCTGTATTCCACGCTTTAAGAAAAGTGGAAGTCCAAAAAACTGCCAGCATGGTTTAAAGGTGAGGTCAGAGAGGCTGCTGTTGCCAAAAAAGCATCTTTCAGGAAATGGAAAAAAGAGCCAAATGACAAAAACTGGAAACAGCACAAGCACTGGCAAGTTAAATGCAAGGCATTGATAATGCAGGCAAAGAGAGAATTTGAGAAGAAACTTGCTGTGGAAGAAAAAACACGTAATAAAGACTTTTTCAAGTACATTCGTAGCAAAAAACCTGTGAGAGAGTTAGTTGGACCATTAGATGATAGAGGGGTAAAGGGGGCAGTAAGAGGGGACAAGGCTATAGCGGAGAGACTGAATGAATTCTTTGCTTCGGTCTTTACTGAGGAAGATGTAGGGATGTTACCCATGTCTGAAGTGATATTTAAAGGTGATACTGTGGAAGAATTGAAAGAAATATCGATACACTTGGAAGATGTATTACAACTATTTGATAAACTGAAGAGTAGCAAATCACCTGGACTGGATGGTATAAATCTAAGGGCATTGAAAGAACTGAAATATGAGATTGCAGACCTGCTACTAGTAATCTGTGAACTATCATTAAAATCATCTGTAATACCTGAAGATTGGAGGATCGTCAAAGTTGTTAAAACCCAAGAGGATTGTGGAAAATATGCAAGAGGATCTTGATAAATTGGAAGACTGGGCATCCAAATGGCAGATGAAATTTAATGTGGACAAGTGCAAAGTTATGCACCTAGGAAAGAACCCCCCAAACTAATGTTACACAATGCAAGGTTCCACATTGGGAACCACCACCCAGGAAAAAGATTTAGGCATCATCATGGATAACATGTTAAAACCCTCCGCCCAGAGTGCAGCGGTGGCCAAGAGAGCAAATAGAATGCTAGGTATCATAAGGAAAGGAATGGAAAATAAAACAAAAGATATTATAATGCCTCTGTATCATTCCATGGTGCGACCGCACCTTGAATATTTTGTGCAATTCTGGTCATAGTATCTTAAAAAGGATTTAGCGTTATTAGAAAAGGTACAGAGAAGAGCCACCAGAATGATAAAGGGGGTGGAAGGATACTCTTATGAAGAGAGGCTAAAAAGATTAGGGCTCTTCAACCTGGAAAAGAGACAGCTGAGGGAAGATATATGATAGAGGTCTATAAATTAATGAATGGAGTAGAACAGCTAAACGTAGATCGATTGTTTACATCATCAGAATATAAAAAGACTATGGGACATGCAATGAAGCTACAGGTTAACCTATTTAAGACTAATAAGAGAAAATATTTTTTCACTCAATGTGTAATCAAACTCTGGAATTTGTTACCGGAGGATGTAGTAAGGCTGTTAGTGTAGCTGGGTTTAAAAAAAGGTTTGGACAAGTTCCTGGAAGAAAGGTCCATAAACCATTATTTAAAGGGACCCAGGGTATAACTGCTTGACCCAATACAAGCATTGAGGAACCTGTGTCTTTTGGGGAGCCTGCTACGTACTTATGACCTAGATTGGCCACTGTTGGAAACAGGATACTGGGCTTGATGGACCTTGGTCTGACCCAGTATGGCATATCTTATGTTCTTATGTACCCATTATCAAAAGACAAATTTAAAAACACTTTCTCCAAAGTAAACACCACCACCTCTTATCTTGATCCATGTCCAGTAAACTGGATAAAATCATCCATATCTGAACTAGCCTGATTTATCCTCCCTGTCATCAACCTCTCCCTCAAGAACGGGTTTCTACCAGCCTCTCTGAAACATGCACAAATCCGCCCCATCCTAAAAAACAAATCCATTGACAAAAGCTCCCCTACTTCATACATACCCATCTCAACCCTCCCACTCATAGCAAAACTAACGGAAAAAACTGTCCAAATCCAACTACAGGACCACATCGACTCCTCTGCCCCATTAGACAAACAATATGGTTTTCGACCTTACCACTGAGTGGAAACACTTCTCACAGTTCTAATTGACACTCTTGTAAGTGGTATCGACATCACAAAGCAAGCATTTCTACTCATATTTCTTGATATTACTACAGCATTTAACAGCATCAACCATCAAATAATGCAAACCAGGCTACAACAGATAGGGATCACAGATACCATACTGAAATGGTTTTCCTCATATTTATCTGACAGGACTCAGGAAGTTAGAATCGAAAAACAAATTTCAGACTCAAACAAACAAGAACAAGGTCTCCAACAAGGTTCCGCTCTTCTGCCCTACTCTTTAATATTTACCTGTAACCCATCTGTTCCATTTTTAAAAGATTCCATGTAAATTATCATAGTGGAGTGGAGGAGTGGCCTAGTGGTTGGGGCAAGGTATGTCAGGCCGGAAGGTCGGGGGTTCAAATCCCACTAGAGGACAGCAACCTTGGGCCAGAAGGACTGGGGTTTCTAGTCCCACAGGTGCTCCTTGTGGTCTTGGGCAAGCCACTTAACCCTCCATAGCCCATGTTCCCTGTAAAATAGTTATCTCCAAGTTATAATGCCCTGTTCAATGTAATTTCAGTTTGTTCAATGAAAACCGCACTGATGCAGAATAGCGCGGTATATAAGAGAATGTAAATAAATAAATATTTACGCAGGCGACATAATGATATATCTCCCATGGGACATTTTGAACTCGCCAACTCAATTACTTGCTGATTGCTTCTCAGAAATTATGAAATGACTTGAGAACCACAACCTCTATATTAACTTAACAAAAACAGATGCCATGTACGTCACTAGAAACCAGAGCTTCACCCCCCTACTTCAATCAAAATCAATGACATTAACATTTCAGTTAAAAATGAAGTTAAATACTTAGGGGTAATTATTGATTGCTCCCTTCGTTTTACATCCCACATAAAGCAAACAACTAAAAAGATATTTTACAAGCTCAAACTCCTAAAACAACTCCGTCCGCTCCTCCACCATCACAATCTTAGATCAGTAATGCAAGCAATGATTACTCCACACCTCAACTTCGCCAATATCATCCTACAAGGCATCACAAAACAGGATTTAAGACGACTTCAACTAGCTCAAAATGTGGCTAGAAGAATAACTATGAACATCAACTCCATGGAACACGTCACTCCAACATTGCATGCTCTCCACTGGTTACCCATACATAGCCGTATAAAATACAAAATTCTTGTAACAATGTTTAAATTAATTAGTAGCATTGCCCCTTCACACCTATTTCCAAGGAAAACAACAATTGTACTCAACGCACCCGGAACAAAAACAAACTTACTTTACCAATAGATTTCAGGAAATCCAGAAAGATAACAAATAAGGCCTTCTCCCACACTGCCCCTAACCTCTGGAATGCTCTCCCAGTCCACCTTAGAGAATTAAGTGACCCCCAAACATTTAGAAAGAACCTCAAAAACTCATGTATTTACTATCCATTTTGGCATTCACGACCAACACAATACACCAGTATCAACATCACCTACTTCCCAATCAACACTACCTACTTCCCAAACATAATCTAGAGCACTCCACTTTACCACACATAGAGATGTATATAGTTCCTGTTAGTTCACCTCAAGTGTCTGCTATCATGTTCATACATATAGTTTAATGGATCTTATTTCAATGTACATAGTTTTACACTGTTCTAGATAACCGAGTATGTACTACTCAAATTGTTATTTGTAAACCGCACTTGATCTTTGGAAATCGCGGTATAGAAATTTTAATAAATAAATAAAATAAAATAAATTTCCCTTAGTGACCAAAAGGCCCCAGGGATTCACTACTATGAATATTCTACTACAAAAGTGAAAAACATATCTTATATTATTAATCATAACACCTGAGCCTAAAATGGTAAATTACCATACCAATATTTTTTGTCGGATCGCTTGCCTGGAGAGAATACCCTCTCTTGTAGCAAGCCCTCATTCATTCTTTTAATTAAAGGCTAAATAACCTAAAAAGTAGTCTAAGGGAAAAAACACAAAACAGCGTAAACCCTCAGAAATACTTAACTCAGCTGACGGTCTTGTTCTTTCTCCAACCGTGCCGAGACATTTCTCCTCACGTGGCTCTCAATTCAGAAAGATCTTGACAAAACAGAGTTCTAGAAATCTGGTGCTAAAATAAGCCCCTATTGTTCATATCAATTAATTTCTCAGTTATTTTTGGGTTTCTAGCAAAGAGCGGTATAGCCTTCTGGGAAATTAATTGATATGAACAACACAGGCTTATTATAGCACCGGATTTCTGGAACTCTGTTTTGTCCTGGCAATGTCCCAGTTTTTATACTATTTCATCTTTTAATTGGTCTTGTTTTATTTGATTCTTTTATGTGTCAAATGTGTGAGCCTATATAGTCCAAAACCATTTCACTGGCCACATTTTTTTAGGAGATATTGGACATTAACGGGTTGAACTTCAAGGGTGTCATTAATGTTGACCACAACTGTATTAACTTGTCCTGGATAACTGCAGCCTGCATGGCTTTCATCTGGCTAGAACTGCTAGTAAGCACTTCAATATTTTGAGCCCGGAGATCAAGCCATGACTAGTGAGCCTGAATTTTCCCCATATTTTGAGAAGAAAATGTAGCAAGGGTTGAGAAAATATGGTGGAGAGAAGCCCAGATTGTTCAGGTAAATGGCATCTCTGGACAAAGGTATTTTGGGAGGCCATAGAAGGGTAAACCAAAATGACTTTTCTGCATATCACATCACAGCCCTCCTCTCCCCATATTTAAATTATCTAAAAGATATTACAGAAAGGCTCTAACAGTATTTTTTGCCTGAAGAAACCCCTAGTCGTTTTCAGTTATCCAGTAAAATTAACATTCAATGAATTCCAGCTCAGAGTGAAGTCTGGAGTCTATGCAAAGGGCTGCTGTTAAACATATTGGGGCTCAGGCGGAACACATAAGAACATAAGAAATGCCATACTGGGTCAGACCAAGGTCCATCAAGCCCAGAATCCTCTTTCCAACAGTGGCTAATCCAGGTCACAAGTACCTAGAAGGTTCCCAAAAAGACACCCAGGAAATTTGGAAAGGGGCTCAAAAGCCTGTCAGCAGATTACAATACAGCAAAAAAGACATTCAGAATCTATTCAGCAAATACCATACCAGAATAACATTAACTCTTAGGACACAAAGTGCCCATGAAAAGGCAAACCTGCAAATATTAACACTGGGTCCTAGAGCACCCTACTCCTCCTATTAGAGAAACAGAACAAATGACACTGTTACAGATCTCAATGCAGGAACTAGACTCTTGCAGAATCCTTAACCTTGGCCACATATACAGAACATGGACAGAGCCTTACCTAAATTAGAATAAGGTATCACAAACTAGAAAGAGAAACATACAAACTAAAACTGAAGTAGAAATCCCTAAAACTAAGACTGTGAGTAATGCAATGATGGGAAGAGAGAAACAGATATACATTTTCTCCTGGGTTTTGGAAAATACAAAGAGTACAGATGCATATTTCCCAAAGCTGATACATTCTTATCCTTAAAAACTGAAAATGGGCAATTTTCTTTTCTATTATTATTGTCTGATCATTTTGTTTTTGTAATTGGGTTGATCCCTGTCTCTCTTTTCTATTTGTCTTGTGTAGGTTTTTTCCTAAGTGTTTTTTAGGGTTGTTTTTTTCCGTTTTCTCTCTCCTGCCTTCTTCCCTTCCTTCTCTACAGTTGTCTAAAACCGATCTTTCCTATTTTTCTTTTTTTTTTTGTTCATTTTTCTCATTTCTGCCTCTGTATATACTCATATCTGATTTACTCCTCATCTTCCCTTTCATCGTTCATCTTTAGCCTCCTTTTCACTGGAAAATTTAAAAAATAATGACAGCCTATCCTGTCTGCCCTTCCATACCATCTACCAAGTTTTACAGTCCCTTTTTCCCTTAGAGATCTGCTGTGTCTGTCCTATGCTTTCTTGAATTCACATACAGTTCTCGTCTTTACCACCTCCACTGGGAGACTATTCCATGCAGCTACCACTCTTTGTGTAAAGAAATATTATCTTAAATTACTCCTGAGTCTATTCCCTTTCACCTTCATTCTATGCTTTCTTGTTGCAGAGGGTTTTTTTTTTCAATTGAATGAGGATCTCCTCCTTTGCATCTATATCAGGGCGGTATTTAAACATCTTTGTCATAGTTCTCCCTTCTCATTTTTCTTCCAAAGTATATATATTCAGATCTTTAAGTCTGTCCCCATATATCTTATGAGGTAGACCACTGTCCATTTTGGTAGCTACGCTCTGTATCAACTCTATCCTGTTCATATTCTTTTGAAGGTGTAATCTCCAGAACTGCACACAGTACTCCAAATGAGGCCTCACCAGAGTCTAATATAGAGGCACTATCACCTCCTTCTTCCTGTTGGTCATTCCTCTCCATATGCACTCAAGAATCCTTCTATCTTATGCTGTTGCCTTTTCCACCTCTTTAGCCACCTTAGGATCATCAGAAATGATCACACCCAGGTCTCGCTCTTTCATGGACAGAAGCACTTCATCCCCTATACTTTACTGCTCCCTTGGCTTTTTGTAACCTAAATGCATAGCCCTACATTTTTTAGCATTAAATCTCAGCTGTCAAATTCTCAACAATGCTCATCTTAATATATAAGCTTTTCCTATCTTCCTCTCACTCCCTCTCTAGTACCCTCTCTTTGTCCCCTCTGTGTCTTTCCTTCTCCATTCTCCTATACCCCCATTCTCGTTCACCCACTCCCTAGTCCCCATTTCCATCTTCTATATTTACACTCTCAGCCCTTATCTACCCTCCACTTCCTCTCATGTTGATGGAGAGCTAGAAGTAATTAATATCTTGTTTAAATAGCTCCATCTGTCCTTCAGATATTTGCTCTCCTTGGGATATTAAATGGCACCTATGTTATGTCAGATTATCAATGCATCATTAACAACTAGAATTATGCTTATTTCTCTGAAGAGAACTAATGCCTGATTTCTCATCTCCCAATTTTAGAGAAAGTTATAGAATGGGCAGTATTTCAGCAAATGTAAGCTTTTGTGGTTGAAAAGCTATTTTAAATCTTCTCTTAGGCTTCTGCGGCTAGTACCATGATCTCTGCAGTTTCTGGGTCATGCCGCATCTTAGTAAGTGGAACTGACATTTCAGCCATCATGATATAGCTTTCTTTATGGTTTCTTTCTTTATGTCTATTCTTACATATAGTGGTTCTCAAACTGAACCAATGGGTTTGAAGCAGGAAATTTAAATTTGGTGGGAAAGTTCGCTGGAGAAAAGGCAGGAAAAGTGCAATAGGAATCCTGAAGGCAGTTAATTCTGAATTTTAGCAGGAAGATTGTTGTGACAATCTCAGATTCTGGAAGGTGGAAAAAATCATTGGTCTTCAGCACCAGACCTTGAAGCACTAAACCTTCCGTGAAAGAGGGTTTGCCATGCTTTGTTGATATTGAGTCCTTTATCCCCACTGAGGTTTTGTGAGCATTTTTCTACCTCTACCATCTCTTTGACCCTCCTTGGTCACTAGCGTTCTTCTTTTCCCAGAATTCTTGTGTCATCAAATGCGACTGTATGGCCAGTTCCAATCGCATTGAGAGCTACAGCAGATTTCTCTGTGTTACTGAGTTTATAATGTCTTTTGTGCCCTTGTAGCTTTTCTTCTATGGTGTGGCCTGTTTCGCCTATATATGATTGGCCGCAGCTGCATGGAATTTCAGAGACTCCAGAGGTTTGGAATGGGGAAATGCAATCCTTCACTCATGTGAGTGAGAATGGCAGTTTCTGTGGTGCACTATACACTGTTCTGATATTATTCTTTTTAAGCAGTTTTCCTATGCTGTCTGTTACCCCTTGGACATAGGAGAGCATCACAAACCTTGTTCTGTCATGGGGTTGTCATTCCGTGGTTGTTGTTCTTGTGGATTGGTTTGTCTACAGGTTTTAAGGTTGAGAGACAGCCATTTTGTTGTAACCATTGACTAAGAATGTATGCTGGAAGGTGTTCCTTTCTTCCAGGAGACTGTCTAGAGTTTGAGTTTTAGCATGGAATTGTCCAGTAAGGTGGATTCAAGGTGGATCGCTGTGCCTCTCTTTGGGTATGGTACTGTTCCCGGTACTGGAAGAATGTTGCTTTTAGACAAAATGCTTTTAGGTTGGCCTATTCCATTGGAAGCCCACATGATGTTTCTAGCTTCTGGTGTATGACCTGGACTGCTTTCTCCACTGGGACTTTGACGAACGGGAACACATCAAAACTGACCATGATGTTCATGTTGCTTAGTCTCAGGCTGCTGATGATTTCAACAGAGTGGGTGGAGTCTCTGACATTTGAGGCAAGATCACCTGTTAAAGTTCTTAGTTTCTGGGCCAGGTAATGTGCCAGGGGTTGAGTTGGGGCATTAATTGCACTAACAATGGGGAGTAGTAGGATGTATGGATTGTGTATCTTGAGTAGGCCATAGAATCTTGGGGTCCATTGGTTGCCTCATTTCAGAATGGGTTTTATTTCTGTCTCGATGGAAATACCATGGTTTATCCAGTTTGTTACTTCTCTGCACATTATTCAGAGAGGACTGTTAGGTAGCAACATATAGGTATATTCTGCTAGGAGGTTGGATATTTTTGGTGATAATATTTCATGTCTATTACTGTAGTTGTATTACCTTTGTCCGTGGACAGAATTACAAGGTGATGTCATTCTAATCATGGTTGGATTGCTAGTTTTTCTTTACGTAGTAGGTTGTAGCGAGGTGCTTTAGCCCAAAGCAATATCCTGGTTGTTTCTTTACGGTTGTGATCTGCTTGATCTTCCGATAATCCTATGAGAGCGCTTTCTATTTCAGTAATGATGTTAGTGTTGTGAACCTCATTGGGGGTTATTGCAAATTTTGGGCCTTTTGGCAGGATGGTTAGGTTGACGGACAGTGTTGGGTAGGGTTGTGGTTCTTGGTTGTGATTGCTGCTGTGAAGATAGTTTTGTAAACTTCTTGCACTGTCTGCACAACAGTATAGATTCATGGGGCTTTTGTCATCCAATAACAGATAAATCCATTAAACTTCAGGGTACAACTGACAGCAAGTCTCTGAATCCACACAATCTTCCATATGGCTCTGTTAAAATCCTATAAGGAGAATCCATTCCTGGGTTGATGGATACTTCCCTCTACAGCTGACAATGGTAAAGGAGCAAAAGGAATTCACTGTCAACAAGATTCTCAAGATGAATCAGAGGATAATCACCTTATCTAGTTCAATGTAAGGGGTATAACCCAGAGGACTGCAGTTGGGAGCCAGTTCGTAACATTCCTGCAATGTCTTCACTTAGACAATTACACCAGAGCCATCCATACAAACTAGGCTCTGATGCCCCAGGAAGGGCCAATATTAGAGGAAAAGTATACTCTCGGGATCAGAAGGGTTTGAACTAGCAACCCTAGAAATTGGAGGCTGGGAACCTGACTCAGAGTCACTAGAGAGCTTGAGCCAAGGAAATACCATGATATATTTACCTTCTTGTTGCAAGGACATAGATATACCCAAGGAAGGCCCTATTGGTCATAGACAGGGTGTACCCTAATTGGAGGCAGTATTCAAAGGCAGCCAATGAGATACACATTTGCTGATATATTCACGAGAATGTTATTTTTCTGGTGTTCCTGCCCTATGCCCTGCTCTCAAGTTCAGCCCCTTTATTTTGTTCCACATCAGTCATGGTTCTCCTGACTATCCAAGCGTCTGCATGTACACTTTCCCTGTCAATACTATACAGTATTAATGGAAAATTTCCTGACAGAAAATCCCCTAGTACTACTACTACTACTTGGGTCACGCCCAGCTCCAAAAGTATTTGGAGGGTGCTAACCTGACAACAAGGGATGATGACCACTTTGAAGGAGTTAATTCATTTGGAGGAAGCAAATAAAACGTGACTAACCTTTTTAGGGTGGGGCTGCAGTTGCAGAAGAGCTCAACAATGGAGATTATAGATGGACTTTACCTCCTACACCCTCTAAATATTTTTTGTGCCCTTCAAAATAATTTGATGGTTTCAAAACAGTAAGAACTGCAGCTGGATATTCTCTTTTACAACAATAGACATTCAGAAATTCATTCTTTGCCAAGTGGAAGCACAAACCTGCATGGATGTATCAACCTCTCAGTGATTATACTGACAGAAAAGACATTTTTCGTGTAATATGCTAATGTACTTAGACAAGGACTTGCAAAAGAGCTGAAATTAGTTTGTAGTGAAAAAAGCATGGCAGGTCCTAAAAGGATTAACAGATAACTCATTCAAATGCTTATGAATTTCAACAGGGAGAAATGCTTATATATTAACCAATGGAATATAGCTCTTTGTAATTTTCTCTTAAAAGCTTGCATCATATGGTGTCTATAATTGATACATACTCACACAAGAAGGGACTTGATCAAATTACTTACAGAATTGGACGAGACTGGAAGTCTTCCTGGTTCATCCTCTCAGACTGACGGATTTTTAGAATTTCTGTATAGCTTAGATTTTGAAGTTTACTTTTGAATTGGTCCAGTGAGCTAGGCTTGGTAGTCAATGCTCTCATTATTTGCTCCTTCACCACTTGCATTACCTGCAAATAGAAATAAGATTCATATTTTTAATATCTTTTCTTTTTTGGGGGGCAGTAGCTTTCTCAAGCCCCTCCGGCCTTCCAGCTCATTTAGGTTGGGCTCCTAATGGGGCTCTGGTAACATATGCTGACAATAAATTGTCCCTTACCTACAATGAAATCCACACAATAAAAAAGAGAATTAGTCCAGAGTCCTGCAATTATTAAATACTGGTCGCGATTGGTTTATTATTTCCATTTCATCAGTCTTACTTTCTACATGCTTCCCAATGTGATTAGTGTCATCTTTTTTCATTTTTTTAATATTATATTCATAGAGATGTTAAATTCTAGTTAAATAAAATGCTATTGCCCAGGAAGGATAATTTTCAGAAGCATTTCCATGGTAAACTGTGTTCTACCCATGAAAGTAGGGTTTTATAAAACTGACCAATGATATGTGAGTAACCACATATCACCCTAACACCCTAAATTCTCAGCACTCAATCTCATTGTACATATGTAATTAGTTCAGTTTGCATCCCCCGTGTTATCCAAGTTGTTACTCCTGTTCTCTGTAAAGCAAAACTTGTTATCCAAGCTGTTACTCCTGTTCTATGTGAAGCTAAGCAGTTTGTTATGGTCATTTTGTTGTATGTAAACCGCGCTGACAATAGTGCGGTATATAAGAAATTGTAATAAATAAATAAATAAAATAAATAATAATAAACACAGGGGCGGTTCTATCATTAGGCCAACTGAGGCGGTCGCCTCAGGCATCACTTTCAAGGGGGCCGCACTCCGGCAGTTGCGGCTGGGTTTATTTCTGATTTTACCGCTTCTGGCCTGTCACTGCCTTCCCATCGCTTTTTTTCCTGCTCAAGCTCGTTGGAATGAGAAAAAAAGCAGCAGGAAGGCAGTGGCAGGTCAGAGGCGGCAAAATAAAAAATAAACACAGCCGCAAATGATGGAGTGCCGCCCCTCCCCCCGGCGTTTTTTCCCCGCTCAAGCTTTAGGAAGCAGAGAATCGGAACAAGGAGCTAAGTCAAATTGTCACGTCTGCCAGAAGACCATTGCTACGACAGACAGAAAATTTACAAGCAACTCTGGGAGCACAGATGACATCTTTGGAAAAGTTGGAGAAGAATCTTTCGGATAGACTTGATGAATCCTAGACTTTGTTGACAGCAGCATTAGAGAAGGAACGAGCTGCAACAGAAGAGGTTCTTTCATATAAAACTCAAATGTCTTCTGTTGAATCACAGAACAGTTTACTGAGACAAGAAACAATATTCTTCAAACAATATTCTTCAAACTTAAGACAATACAACACCTAAGACCCCTCCTTGACACTCATGATTTTAGATCAGTAGTCAATATTCTCATCACCCCCCATTTCGACTACTGTAATAGTCTCCTAATTGGTCTACCACTGAAAAGCATCTACCTACTACAAAGAGCTCAGAACATATGTGCCAAGATGATCACTAAAGCTAGACTAACCGACCACGTGACTCCAATATTGTTAGATCTACATTGGCTCCCCATAAATAGCCACATAAAATATAAAATCCTACTAACAACCTTCAAACTCCTTAACGACATTTCCCCCTCCACCCTACTACACCCCTCATCAAGAACAAGAACGCGCAGACGAAATGCAACCCACTCTCTCACCATAAATACAACTATCAGAAAAACAAAGACAACCACAAGCACTAGGGCCTTCTCCTTTGCCGCCCCCACCCTCTGGAACGAACTTCCACTAACTCTACGACTGATAAAAGACATACATCAATTCAAAAAAGAACTCAAAACCTACCTCTTCACAATCCACTTTGAAATTCCCCACCAACAGAAAACTTCCCCCCAACATCCACCGAAACACCCCCACAGGACTCAAGACAGAACAAATGATTAACGTAAATAATTCTCTCATTAATATCCATTTACTCACTGCAAATGTCTTATGCAAACTGTTTTACTGCGCCTTGTAAAATAGTTCCTGTAATTTAGTTCAGTTAATGTTCCATGTAATCTTACCTGTACATAGTTTAAACACTGTTCTATGTAAAGTATACTGATGTATACAAAATTGTTAACTGTTCCATGTAAACCGCCCTTGATCTCTGGAAGGGGTGGTATAGAAGAAATTTATAAATAAATAAAGAAACCGACTGCAGGCTCAGTTGGAAGTCGAAAAATCAAGGTTCATTAAAATAGAAGAGGGGTCTCTAACAGGCCTGACTCCACCTCCGCCCCCTCTCCCCTGCACCGGAAAGAGCCATGGCATCCGCGGCCTTCTGCAATGCTCTACTGCTCTCCCTGTTGTTATCAGGGTCAGCCGCGATGTTCCCAATCACAGCCCCATACCTCTCAATGACTTCCGCAAAAAGTCTGAGAGCATGGCACTACAACATGACTCTCTACAGGCCTGAGGCCTCACATCAATTTTTCTCTCTTTTTTTTTCCTTTATCAGAGCCCCGAAGTAAAAAAACTACATGGCTGCAAATCGCATCCACAGGAGCACTAGCAAACCTCTGATGCTATTTTATTATTTAAAAAACACGCTGGCATTTTCTACCTTCCCCGTAGGTACAGAAAAGGAAAGAAAAACCTTCTTAACTGCTCCCTGCAGCCCTGGAGTGTGCTGGAGCCCCAGAGCACCAACACACACAAAAAAAAACAAACAAACAACTGCTTCAGCAGCCATCTTCGGCCATCCAACAGGTACCTTATATTTTTTTTTCTTTCTTTACTTTTGCTAACAGGTTACATTCTGTTCATGCCATACAGCAGTGTTATGGGTCTTAAGCTATTGCCTGTAAAATATTCCTAGGTCAATAATTTAATAAAACCTAGCCTCATAACATACAAGCATTGTTCTGAGGATCTAAGATGATGGAGGACTGAAATTATCAACAGTTTTGGCCTTTATCATGTCCTTAATATTTCAGCATGGATAAATGGAGTGATGTCCATTGACTTCTCAGGTTCTGACCATCCTACTTCAAGCTTAGTTGACAGAAAGTGCCTCTGCTTAACCTCCACGTACTGAGTAGCTTTTTGGTTTGGTTCAGTCCCTGACTAGGGTTTTCAGAAAGCTCACCCCCCCCCCGCTCCACTGTGGAAAGGGGGCGCCATCTCATCCCTCGCCTCAGGCAGCAGATTGCCTTGAGCCACCCCTCACAAGCATGCAGGCTGGATGTATGCACTGTAACTTGGCCCAAACTGAGCAGAGGTGTTCCTGAGGAAAGGACTGAGGAGGAATTTGCATTTATGCACATATTTTTGAAAAATTCAGCTGCATGCCTCTAAATTAATCGAGAGAATTTCTGCATGCTAAAAAGCAGGTCTAAATGTAAGCATATCATTTCATTGGGGTAACAGGCAGAAGTATATGCATACTTTTGCTAATAAAATTCTGCAAGGCTCTCACAGAGAAAAATATCATGCACTTTTTATGCAAGTCTACAGTTATAAAATTATTTGTAAGGGATCAATTCATGTTCCATTGAAATTCATCTCTTCCCCAATCCCCTCTATCTCCCAAAAGCATCCGATCCTTCCTCACAAACAACCACCCACCTGGCATAAAGACCCCCCACCAGACTCCCACCCCTGATCATTATCCTTGGTCTTTCTAGGGGTCCCATGGGTCTAGTGGGAGCCGGATTGATCCCCAATCGCTCCTGCTCTTATGACATCGGAGTGGAGGAGTAGCCTAATGGTTAGAGCAGTGGGCTAAGAATCAGGGAAGCCAGATTCAAATTCCACTGCTGCTCCTTGTGATCTTGGGCAAGTCACTTAATCCTGCATTACCTTAGGTACAATCTTAGATTAGTAGCCTTCGGGGACAGGAAAATACTTACAGTACCTGAATATAGCTCGCTTGAACTTCTGAGAAAGGTGTAAGCTAAATGAAATTCCCTTTCCCTCAACAGCCCCTAGCAGTAATATGGTAACTACTACGATCTCTGGAGGTCATCAGCACCATTATGAAACCAGACGCCATAGGAGCAGGAGCGATTGGAGTTTGTACCTACTCCCACTCGACACCAGGGACCCCAGGTAAGGCCAGAGATAGGGATTTATTTCTTAGATTTATTTATTTAGTTCACACCTTACCAGAAGTGGATCAGTGGGTGAGGGGGGCCTTGGGAGGGTTGTTGTTGTTGTTGCTTGGTGGGATTTGCTGGTGTGGAAGGATCAGATGCTTAAGGTAGGTAGGAAAATGAATTTCAATTGGGCTAGGGATGGGGGGCACTGGGGTATCAGCAGGGGGGGTTGTTGTTGCTGGGGGCTGGGATCTTTGTGCTGGGCGGTTTGCTTACGGAGGGAGGGATTAGATGCTTTGGGAGAGGTCGCATGTTTGGGGCAGTGAATGGAATGGCTTGGAGGTCATTCCGAGAAGGATCGGGGTTTGAGGGGGTGATTGGTGGGGATCGAGGTCAAGGGTGGTGAATGAGATGGGGGGGGGGGGCAGACCTCCACAATGACAACTTGTGATAAGGAAGCTTATCATAGCTCAGGTAGGAGCTATAGAAAAGATGATGTGACTCTGAACAAGCAACCTGTCAGTTCTGGTAGAAGCAAGAAAACAGAGTTTTCACATAAAAGACTACCAGTCCCAGAATGCACCAGGTTTCCAGCAGCAATTAGAGGGGCTGAAGTGAGAAAATGTGTGTGCAATCAAGAGAGCTATGAGGTAATCCCTAAGCACTCATCTCAAAGGGCACGGCCTGATTCAACACAGGTGCGCTGTGTTAGGGAGGAGCACACATTAGGAAAGAATAAGAATAGAGTTTCTTCTTCAGATAACAGTTTCAAGAACAGCTACAGAAAGAGCTTCAGGAAGAGATATAGAGACAGAGACAGCAACGGCTACAAGCTCAAGCACCAGTATCACCTGGAGGAAGAGAAGCCAAGCCAAGCGGATAGAGAAAGAAGGAAACTCTCTGGAAGGAAGAGAAGAAAGCCCATTGGATGGTCTGGGAGAGTCCAAGGCAGTACCCATACTGGGAGGTATTCCAAGTGCCAGCAGAGTCCATTGGACTGGATTCAGCCAGAGGAATGGAATGGCAGAGATAGGAATCACCAGTGGCTACCTGGAAGAGAGAAGACTGCATGTGGAAGGGACTTTCAGACCAAGGCCAGAAGGTATGTGAGAGGAGATCCAGTGTCCAGGGATCAAGATTGGAAGGCTGGACATCAGAATTGGATTACATACTGGCCAGGCTTTACAGAGAGGAATTATGATGGCAGGAGAGGCTCAGGTATGAACACTGATCCAGACCCTATCTATAATAGAGAATGGCAGCAAGGGAATACACATTCTCATGATAGTGCCTTAATGAAAGACTCGTCTGTGCCAATGTATGATAGTGACCCTATGCTGATTGATGAAGGGGGAGATACAGCAGATGAAAGTATAGTTTACATGGACTGT
Organism: Ichthyophis bannanicus; assembly: GCA_033557465.1. Classification (NCBI taxonomy): domain Eukaryota; kingdom Metazoa; phylum Chordata; class Amphibia; order Gymnophiona; family Ichthyophiidae; genus Ichthyophis; species Ichthyophis bannanicus. The sequence goes on from CM066031.1 coordinate 707,463,189, forward strand.
TCTCTATCTAAATGCTATTGCTAGCTTTCTGTGAGCAAACACATCAGCCATCACACAGAAACCTAACTTTGTTCTTTATTTCCACTGCAAACAGCTCTTAAAGCAGGATTTGGGTTCACACAGTAGCAGCCAGCCAGCTAAAGGCTTACAGCTGGTCAATTGATAGTAATTAAAGCTGCACCTGATTGTGTGTGTGAGCAAGGGAGAATCACTGCTGAGATCTGTGTGGAAAATAAGCAGAAGTTAACCTAACCAGCAAAGTTTATTCTTTTCTTTGTGCCTTTGTATTTGGTAATTATTTGCTAAGAAAACATTAGCTAATTGCCTGACAAGCTGAAGGTTGTTTTCTGGTTTACTTTGTGACTTTTTGTTATCCATTTAAACACTGCAAGCAAGTAACCTCATTTATATTGCTAACAAGCATACTTGTGCTGGGTGAATTAAACCCCATCAATAAAAGAAGTATTTTATTGGCCTTACCACTTGGTATCACAACTCAATTATTGTCATCAGCTGTGTTTGGGAGTGAATGAACTACAATACCCACAATACCTTGCAAGAATCATATGAATATATGCATCGTCAAGATTGTGTAAGTTCTCACCCTAGGCAGCCGTCTGACAAATGGCGTAGTTTTTCGGATTGCTCTTGCACCAAGAGGATTTACTTGTTGTGGATTACAAATAAAAGTCAAGTTTAAAGCTGTAAGAAGATTTCTTTCCCTCATCTGCACTTTGGAAGAAAAGTGGTTGTTCCAGGAAGCTGTCCCAGATGAAAAGACCCTGTGCAAAGCTGGATTCATCACTGAGACAAGGTAATATGTACCTGGGCATGTCTAGTGGTGGATGTGTGTAAGCACAAGGGGGTAATTGAAAAAAAAAAAAAAAAAAAAAGTTGAAAAAAACACACCTGGTTGGAAGGTGCTGCTCTTTGGTTTTTTTTTTTTTTCTTGCAGGGGTCAAGATGGATCTGAAGGAGATGGCTGAGTGGATGGCAGCCCAATTTTGCAAGCAGCAGGAGCTATCACAGCAGGCCCAGGACACTGCTATGAAGGCCTTAATGGGACAGCAGAAACCAGTGCTTGATCTGGTGCAAGCTCTAGTTCAGCTGCAGAGCCAAAGTGGAACAGATGCAAGACCAGCAGTTATTACTGGTACACCACATGTGAACAATGTGGGACTCAATCAAGGGATTGGGGCATTTAATTTTGGGAAATTAACTCCAGAAGATAATGTTGATGATTTTCTAGAGTCTTTTGAAAGAGTGGCACAGGCTTTAGCATGGCCAGAGACCCAGTGGGCAGTAAGGCTGGCAGCCTCATTAACTGGTGAGGCACTAGCAGCTTACAGAGCAATGCCAGCAGCCCAGGCTTTGATTTATAAGGATGTAAAGGCAGCTATTAGAGATCGCCTAGGGTTGTCTATTTCAGAGTATAGGCGAATGTTTAGAGCTGTTACATTGAAAGTGGGTGAGACACTCAGGGCTCTGAGTCAGAGAATCAGAAGTTTAGCTGTAAAATGGTTGGAGCCTGAGCAAAAGACAGTAGAAATGTTATTAGATATTATAATGCTGGAACAATTTATGCTTGGGGTACCAAAAGATTTGAATGTTTTTCTTATACAGCAAAATTGCCAAAATCTTGGAGAGGCAACCATGCTAGCAGAGAGATTCTTGGAAGCCACGCAAGCTTGCCATAGAATGGGTGGCCCTCTAAAGATGGATGCTGAGGCTAGATGTGCTGTATCAGAAAAGGGAATAATTAAGAATGTTTTTGAAAATGAATGTACTGTATCAAACCAGATGACACAGTGGAATAGAAAGAAATGTTTCAAGTGTGGAAAATTGGGACATTTAAAGAAGAGATGCCAGACACACTAGTTTAATGGGTCTGGATTTAAAACAGCCCAAGGAAGGATTTCTTTTGATGGTTGATGTGCAGGGAATTACCACAAATGCATTATTAGACTCTGGGGCAGACCAGAGTATGATGTCAAAAAGGCTTTGGAAGAGGATAGAGGCCCAAGAAAGATTTGTGCCTAGAACCCCTGAAAGCCAAGTTCACATCAGATGCATTCATGGTGCTGCAACATCATATCCCACCTATAGGCTAAAGGTTAAGTGCCTAGGGAAACAAGAGGAAGTCCTGTTAGCAGTGGTGCCTAGGCTACCCTTTGATTTGGTTCTAGGAAGAGACTGGCCAAGATTTAAGCAGGGTCTAGTGGAAGGACTAGGAAAGAAGGAGGGAGAAGGTTTAATGGTAGTAGCTCCCGGGCCTTTATTTGGAAGTCCTCAGACCCCAGCTAAAAAGATGGTTAAGCGTCCAGAAGACCAAGCTACCCCAAAGCAGATATTCGTCCTAAAGTACCATAAGGTCTCTGAGAAGGCCCAAGCTCCTAAGCGGGCAACCCCTCAGTCTGCTGGGTTTGACCTATGCAGCATAGAGAATGTGACTGTACCTAGCCAAGGGAGAGCCCTGGTTGACACCGGGCTCCAAGTGGAAATACCAATTGGATGTTATGGGAGAGTAGCCCCAAGGTCCGGATTAGCCCTTAAATATTTCATCGATGTGGGTGCGGGAGTAATTGATCCCGATTACAGGGGCAATATTAAAGTTCTGTTGTTTAACTTTGGACAGAATGAGTATCACGTGAAGACAGGAGACAAAATTGCCCAATTGATTTGTGAGAGGCTGGGATTTCCACCTGTGGAGGAGGTCACATCCCTAGAGAATTCTGAACGTGGAGCCAAAGGCTTTGGTTCTACTGATGTCAAAGGGGTTAAAAGCTTAGCTGCCACCTGTGCCCGAGAGAGGGAGGTGAGTGAAGAGGAAGATTTGGGACCCCAGGTATCTGATTGTAAAGAAAAATCAGAGCCCCAAATAGGTGAGGACCTGACAATGGTACAACAGGAAGAAATTAGGAAGTTGCTTAAGGAATTCCCAGATGTGTTGACACCCATACCTGGGGAGACCCATTTGGTGGCCCATGAAATAATAACTCCACCTGGGAAATTGGTTCGTCAAAGGCCATACCGCTTGCCTGAAGCCAAAAGACAGGAGGTAGTGGCACAAGTCCAGGAGATGTTGGATATGGGGGTAATAGAGGAGTCAAAGAGTCCCTGGAATAGCCCCATAGTTCTGGTGCCGAAGCCTGATGGATCCTTAAGATTTTGTATTGACTTCCGGCAGGTAAACGCCATATCAGTTTTTGATGCATATCCAATGCCAAGAATTGAGGAGCTGTTGGACCAGCTGGGACAGGCTCAATACTTAACCACCCTTGATATGACAAAAGGATATTGGCAAATCCCTCTCACCAGGGAGTCGAAGCCGAAGACTGCGTTCAGCACCCCCGTTGGCCTTTTCCAGTTCAAGAGGATGCCTTTCGGACTGCATGGAGCAGCGGCTACCTGCCAAAGGTTAGTGGATCAGGTACTTCGACCCCACCAAAGTTATGCTTTTGCATACATGGATGATGTCATAATCCATAGTAACACCTGGGCGGAGCATTTGAAGAGGATCAGGGCAGTCTTGTGCTCTATGAAGCAAGCGGGAATCACTTTAAACCCGAAGAAGTGTGCCTTTGCAAATAGGGAGGTAAAATACCTAGGCCACCTAGTGGGAAGAGGAAAAATTAAACCTCTATTAAGCAAAATAGATAGCATCAGGAATTTTCCTCCTCCAACAACCAAGAAACAACTAAGAAGTTTCTTAGGACTTATTGGATACTACCGCCGGTTTATACCGCAATTCGCAGAGAAAAGTGCCATTTTCACGGATATGCTGCGAAAGAATTGTCCAAACCAGATAAAGTGGACACCAGAAGCTGAAAAAGCGTTTTCAGTATTAAAAGAAAAATTGTGTACAGGACCGGTACTGAAAGGAGTAGACTTCAAGAAACCCTTTCTGGTTCAAACCGATGCATCGGATGTAGGGCTAGGAGCGGTCCTATCCCAGTGCCATAATGGGGAGGAGCATCCTGTGATGTACCTGAGCAGGAAGTTGTCACTGGCTGAACAAAAGTATTCCACGAAAGAAAAAGAGTGTTTGGCTATCAAGTGGTCAGTGGAGGCGTTAAGGTTTTACCTTACAGGGAGAAAGTTCCAGTTGGTCACGGACCATGCCCCACTTAAGTGGTTGCAGCAAATGAAGAACCACAATGCCAGGTTGACACGCTGGTACATGGCCTTACAGGCATTTGATTTTCAGGTTGAACATCGTGCCGGGAAGTTACACAAGAATGCGGATGCACTTTCCCGTATTACGGACTGTAGAGAAGAAGTTTCACCAGTAAAACCAGTCCGTAATAACTTAAGCAGGGGGGTATGTGATAAGGAAGCTTATCATAGCTCAGGTAGGAGCTATAGAAAAGATGATGTGACTCTGAACAAGCAACCTGTCAGTTCTGGTAGAAGCAAGAAAACAGAGTTTTCACATAAAAGACTACCAGTCCCAGAATGCACCAGGTTTCCAGCAGCCATGAGAGGGGCTGAAGTGAGAAAATGTGTGTGCAATCAAGAGAGCTATGAGGTAATCCCTAAGCACTCATCTCAAAGGGCAGGGCCTGATTCAACACAGGTGCGCTGTGTTAGGGAGGAGCACACATTAGGAAAGAATAAGAATAGAGTTTCTTCTTCAGATAACAGTTTCAAGAACAGCTACAGAAAGAGCTTCAGGAAGAGATATAGAGACAGAGACAGCAACGGCTACAAGCTCAAGCACCAGTATCACCTGGAGGAAGAGAAGCCAAGCCAAGCGGATAGAGAAAGAAGGAAACTCTCTGGAAGGAAGAGAAGAAAGCCCATTGGATGGTCTGGGAGAGTCCAAGGCAGTACCCATACTGGGAGGTATTCCAAGTGCCAGCAGAGTCCATTGGACTGGATTCAGCCAGAGGAATGGAATGGCAGAGATAGGAATCACCAGTGGCTACCTGGAAGAGAGAAGACTGCATGTGGAAGGGACTTTCAGACCAAGGCCAGAAGGTATGTGAGAGGAGATCCAGTGTCCAGGGATCAAGATTGGAAGGCTGGACATCAGAATTGGATTACATATTGGCCAGGCTTTACAGAGAGGAATTATGATGGCAGGAGAGGCTCAGGTATGAACACTGATCCAGACCCTATCTATAATAGAGAATGGCAGCAAGGGAATACACATTCTCATGATAGTGCCTTAATGAAAGACTCGTCTGTGCCAATGTATGATAGTGACCCTATGCTGATTGATGAAGGGGGAGATACAGCAGATGAAAGTATAGTTTACATGGACTGTTCTCTATCTAAATGCTATTGCTAGCTTTCTGTGAGCAAACACATCAGCCATCACACAGAAACCTAACTTTGTTCTTTATTTCCACTGCAAACAGCTCTTAAAGCAGGATTTGGGTTCACACAGTAGCAGCCAGCCAGCTAAAGGCTTACAGCTGGTCAATTGATAGTAATTAAAGCTGCACCTGATTGTGTGTGTGAGCAAGGGAGAATCACTGCTGAGATCTGTGTGGAAAATAAGCAGAAGTTAACCTAACCAGCAAAGTTTATTCTTTACTTTGTGCCTTTGTATTTGGTAATTATTTGCTAAGAAAACATTAGCTAATTGCCTGACAAGCTGAAGGTTGTTTTCTGGTTTACTTTGTGACTTTTTGTTATCCATTTAAACACTGCAAGCAAGTAACCTCATTTATATTGCTAACAAGCATACTTGTGCTGGGTGAATTAAACCCCATCAATAAAAGAAGTATTTTATTGGCCTTACCACTTGGTATCACAACTCAATTATTGTCATCAGCTGTGTTTGGGAGTGAATGAACTACAATACCCACAATACCTTGCAAGAATCATATGAATATATGCATCGTCAAGATTGTGTAAGTTCTCACCCTAGGCAGCCGTCTGACAAACTGCCCCTTCCAGCAGGTCCTCCTGCTTGCCTTGACACAGCTGTAAATGCTGACACCTATCATTTTCTTTACAGATGTGGATTCCCTCTGTGAAATGACCAAATAACTCCCTCTCCCCACACCTCCAGGATATTTAAACATGTAAGCAGCCCCATATTTAACCCTGGAATTACTGAGATTTTTTGCACACACTGAATACCGTTGGGGTCATAAATGACCCCACGACGAATTTTAATTGTTAACTATGAAAAATTTAAACTAAACAGACAAAATATTATTCTGAATTAATTATTTATTATATGAAGGTTAAATGTTTTGAAATTTAATGCTTTATCATAAAATTACATGAAGAAGAGTTGCCATGAAAGCTGTTTTTGCATGCACTTGATGAACACAGTAAAGTACTACAGTCATTTGCATGAGACACAGACAATTTCTGAATGTTCTTTGCAAACATTGCGCTTGCAGGAGGTGAAAACTATGTTGCTTTTCTTGTCTTTTTCTCTGGAACAGCAGTGACACCTTGCCCTTTTCTTTGGGATCCCGACATTGCAAACAGCATCAGTGGCTTCTTCAATGCTGGAAGAAGTCTTGCTGCAATTACTCTGAAGCAGCTGCTTTCCTACTTCCAAGAGGAATAGACGACGTCTGTGCTTTGACTTGGACTGCCATTCTGGATTTAGTGACATCCAAACAATGAAGGCGTTCAAAACACTGATGTCCAACATGTTGTAGAAGATTGTCACTGGCCAGCGTCTTGTCATTCGTTTTGTGGTATACGTGCGCAACATTTGATCTGCCATATCTACTCCACCTTTACTAGAATTATAGTCCAAGATCATGCATGTTTTTTTTGTCTGGACGTGTGTTATCTACTTCTTCTTGATCATGCAAACTGCTCAGAAGAACAACTACTTTTCCTTTCTTCGGGCAATAGGAAACCAGAGTGGCGACATCGCGAAAGGCAAACAGTGAAGTGAATACCTCTCAGCCCTTTGCTGTTACAAATTCTGGAGGTAATTCTTTTCTGTTCTTTCGAATTGTCCCCAAAAGTGTCATTTGTTTTTCTAGCAATTTCCATGACAGGGATAAACTGCAGAAGGAATTGTCAACAGTAACATTTCTGCCAGATCGCGTCAATCCTTCAGTGAGTTGCAGCACAACCCTTTCACCCTGATTCTGTTCCCTGTTTTGTCCGAGTTCCCTTCCTATATATACTTGAAGACGCAGAACATATGACGTTGCACTGTCACACAACATCCATAGCTTTATGCCATATTTCCCAGGTTTTCTGGGAATATATTGTCTGAACGGAACACGGCCACGAAATGTAAGCAGTTGCTCATCCACGGTAACATTTTCACCAGGAACAAGGGCGTCACTTAGAGTTGCTTCCCAGGTATCAAAAACGTGTCTGATTGGAGCAAGCTTATCCACGCCTCATTGTTCACATCTGTTGGTTGCATCATCAAATCTGAGAGCACAAGAAATTTGCTGAAAACGGTTACGGGCCATATTTTTGCCGAAAACAGAACGACCATCTTCAAGGTTCCACAACTAAACTATGGATTCATTTCGTGACTTGTACACGCCTGAGAGGATCAGAAGTCCAAGAAAACGTTGAAATTCTCCGTCTGTCAAATCTTTCCAGGTGTCGTCATAAATGTGTCTTCCTTGTTTGCTCGTCTACATCATGATTTCATTCAATAAGTTCTTCCTCATGAACAAGTGGAATGCTGCGAGAGGGCCATCAACATTTCGTACAGCATACCTTGTAGGACCTTGTTGTACGGGCATGACATTAGCTCTGGCATATCTTCCAGCAGCTTGCTTTTATAGGTTTCCTATTCCATGATGTGGCATCCTTAGATACATAGGCTTCAATGGCAACATTTGTGCTTATAGTTGATGACCTCTTAGCTCCTCTATGATCACAACTAAGATTCCTCACAGATGATACTGGCACCGAGGACTCCTGCCTTCTTCCCCGTCCAGCACAGCCTCGACCTTTGCCTCGACCTGTAACTTGACTCTTTGCTGTAGGCAATGTTACCGGCTCAACATCAGTCTCACATTCACTGGGCGACCAACTGCTGTCGCCATCTGAATCATGACTGTCATCGTCAGATTTATCGCCCGAACTTGGCTGATATGCTTCTTCGCTTGCAGAATAAGCTGCATCATCAGACGACTCAGAGCTGTCACTGTCAGCATCTCGTTGCAATATTTCTCTTACTTGGGCAGCTGAATACTTTCGTTTTGACATCATAAACAATAACCTAAAATAAATAAACAAAGATAAAGTTGAATAAAACGCAAAGCAGTTTTACTATAGGTGTACAATAATCGTGATGAATGAGCTGAAAGCCTTTAGATTTCATCGGAAATAATGAGAGAACGTATGATATCAATTACTGAAAATGTGTAATTTTCATAAAATAAGAGTACAAAAAATAAATGATACATAACACAGGTACACTAAAAAATTTTTTTTTAAACTGCCTCTAATGTTTCGATTGATTTTTACGTTTTTTGGTGCGCTGAATCCAAATCTGGTAACCAATTTGCTCCATCACGTACAGATTTTTTGCTACATTGGGTTAGCAGTTTGAGGTGAACGTTTCAGATTGAGTGCGATCGAGATAAAAGTTTCTTGGATGAATTCTTTATACTAATTGTTTAGTAGTTATTCAAATAAGAATAAAGAAAATTGTAACAAGGCAGCACATAAGAATAGAGTAATGTCAACAAAACACACTGTGATGGTAGCAAAATTGTCTGCACTTAAAACAGCCACATACATGTGCACAAACATTGAGCATATAAGAGCGAGGTTAGACACAAAGCAAAGCAAAGAAATGTGCAAAAAATGTTGTACAGGTATGTATGTAAGAATAGAAAACGCAAACCGCACCATTGCAATACATGAAGACAAACACCCGATGGTGTGAAAATAAAATTCTAATAAATGAGATCCGACACTGTGGTAATAACTAGCAAATTTTTATTTCAAAGTTTAGTAAAAACACGATATTTGTCAACACAGTTTAGATTTTAAAGTCATTCTTGGGTCAATCAATCTCCTGGTGGGCCCGTTTCTTCTTCCCCCGAATGCTTCTCTTGGTGCGCTGCTTGGCGTATTTTTCCTCTGGGGTTTCCCGCAGCAGCAACCAGCAGAAATCAGCCATCATAGTGGTGTTCCATCTTCCTTGGTACCTTCTCTCTGCGTCCTTGATGTCCTGGTGAAACCTTTCACCTTGTTCTCCACTGTACGCCCCCAAGTTTTCGGGAAAGTAGTTCACATGGGAGTGCAAGAAATGGACTTTCAGGCTCATGTTACAGCCTTGTTCTTTGAAGGCATTGAGCATCCTGGCAACAATATCCTTATAGTTCTCATCCCGCCTGTTCCCCAAGAATTTGAGAACAACATCCTTGAAGGAATCCCAGGCTTCTTTTTCCTTCTCAGACATCGTTTCAGCGAATGCTCCATCTGAAATGAGTTTCCTTATATCAGGGCCAACAAACACTCCTTCCTTTAGCTTTGCTTCAGAAAGTCGGGGGAACTTTGAGCAAAGGTACCGAAAGCACTCACCATCTTTTGGAAGGGACTTGATGAATTGCTTAATGAGACCCAACTTAATGTGGAGAGGTGGTAATAGAATTTTATCACGAGGTACCAAGCTCTCATGAAGAACATTTTTCTCACCGGGTCTCAAATACTCCCGAATTGGCCAGTCTTTTTTCCCCCAGTGTAGGTCGCGGGCCCGGCTATCCCACAAGCAAAGGAAGCAGGGATATTTGGTGAAACCGGATTGCTGCCCTAATAGCATGGATAGAATTTTAAAGTCTCCACAAATCATCCACTTATGCTCATCATAACGAATCTTCTGAAGAATCAGGGCCAAATTCTCGTATTTTTCTTGGAGAATAACAGAGTGAGCAATAGGAACTGAAGCGAATGTGTTGCCATTATGAAGAAGAACACCTTTCATGCTGTCTTTTGACGAATCAATGAACAGCCGCCATTCAGCAGGATCATACTTGAGTTTAAACTTTTCCATCACTCCGTATATATCGTTGCAAAATACCAAATCTTCCTCTTTGCTGAAATACTTCAAAAATTGTGTCTCGCGGTTGCGGTACCAATAAAAAGTTGTTCCTGGTGACAATAGATTTTTCTGTTTAAGCCGAGAACCTAGCAGTTGGGCAACATCTTTTGGGAGTCCTAAATCCCGGACTAAATCATTCAATTCAGCTTGAGAGAAAAGTTCAGGTTTCGGATCTGGTTCAGTTTCAAACTCGGAAGTACTGGACTCATCGGGAAAAGCCATCTGATGAGTCTCATCATGATCAGAACCGTCCACACAAATATGATCCAAAGATTTTGGTGGTTCAGGCACAGGTACTTCGTTGCTATGAGGCATAGGCCTAATTGCTGAGGGAAGGTTGGGGTAACTTATTACGTTCTTATTTTTTAAGTTGTATCCCTTCACAATGCAAGAGCAAAAATAGCAGTCACTGCTGTGGTCTGTTTGTTCACGCCACATCATAGGTATTCCGAAACGAAATGCTTGTTTTTTACCTTTCATCCATAAGCGTAGATCTTCCTCACATGTCTTGCACACTTTGTGAGGAGCCCACGGTTTGTCTTGATCGCCTAACTTCAAACCGAAATAGGCGAAATATACTTTTTTAATAAATGCAGAAATGTTCCTCTGCCGCTTTTTCACGGTATATTCCCCACAAATAAAACAAAAACTGTCCGGAGAGTTGACGCAACCTCTGGCTCTGTGAGCCATCACAAATACACAGCACTGCAAACTACAACTGTAGTGAACCACTTCGGAATAAAGCTGGATTACGACTGAGCAAACAAAAGGTAATAATGAACTTGCAAGAAACTGAAATTTGACAGGAACGTTCATGTCGCAACCACCGTGTTTGAGCGAGCGAACGAGGCGAGGCGAACAGGAAAGAACATGCGCCAGCGCGAGTACTGGATTTAGCCCCCCGCCTCCCAATTGTCCTGTTAATGTATAAAATGAATACAAAACACTCTAAAATATCATGAGGGAGTGTTTCTAGTTAATTAACCATTACAACCTCTATTTTGGGCCAAGAAAATAAACTGCAGTCGGCTAAAAAGAAATTATGTGAACATTCCTTAAATGGGTAAGAAATCTAATTTTGCAAGAAAACGTGACGTGATGGAACTTTTTGGCTATTTTTCCTGGATTCAGCACCCCAAAATCTATAGGAATCAGTTGCAAAACTGGAGGCAGTTTTTTGGTAGTGTACCTGTGTAATTAATGATAAATACCTTTGTCAGATCAAAAAATTCACAAAACTGAAAATTGTATCACAATCTAAACTGGACGTAAGCAACTGGGGTCAAAAATGACCCCACTGGTACTCTGTGCTGCAATTCATCACTAGCGTCACCTAGCGGATGAAAATTATTCCTCTCATGGCGCAATATAAAGAGAATATTGACATGTGAAAAGTCATAAAAAGATTGCATTTTTGAACAACTAGTTTTCGAGATACGCATTGTGAAACTTGCAATGGGGTCACTTTTGACCCCATCAGTACTCCCAGGGTTAAAACCCCCTGCTCTAAAATGACATTTACATGTGTATGTCAATCTACATGCATAAATGCTGCTATTTAGACATGGGGATGCTTCTAAAATAACCCCCGTGACATATGAAACATTGACTGATTTTTCTCCCTAATACAAGAGTTGCCCATTTGGAAATCATCTCCTCAAAAGTTAATTCCACTGTCTTTTAGCAATTTGGTACCCCTTCCTGTAGTGCCCCAGCTCCCTCATCTCCTTTCGAAAGCATGATACATATACCATCTAGTTTTCAACTCTGCTCTTCAATTTCTTCCAATCAAAGCGTGCATATTACTGGGTTTTATCATCATCTATTTACATTTCAGTCATCACAGTGCCTTATTTAACTAGGCTCAAAAGCACGTGTATTATCCTGTCTCTCCAGAATCTAATGGAAAAGCCAGAGATGCTAAAGAAGGACCATCCCAAAGAGTGAGCTTTTTCAGATGGTGTGGGACAGCATTGCAAATGAGAAAAGCAGAGTAAAATACTATTTGCTTTTCTTTGGCATCTCTGAATGGACACAGACAGAGAGGAGGCAATATGAAATAATTTTCAAAAGGAATTTGCCCAGGTAACCAGTTACCTGTATACATTTTCCAGACTGAAAAGTGCCCTCCACTTAGTGGCCAGAAGAATTTGCATAGCTTTCAGAGCCCATGTATTTGTCGGTACAATAAAGTTACCAGATGTCCCTGATTTTCAGGGATTGTCCCTGATTTTAGAGCTGTGACCCTAACTCCCACCTGTTTGCCAGTCTCCTGTCTCTTATCCCAGCAACGGGGACAGAGGGTTAGAAAAAAATATATTCTCAATGTAGTGATTTTCATGTCATCTTTTAGAATTTACAGCCATTATCTTTATATTATGCACAGTATGGGGCAATTTAATCACTGTTTCTATTTCTCTGTCAATTTACCTGCTTGGACATGATATTGTTGCTGTCATGGGATGGAGGGGGGGGGGGGGGGGACAAAGTAATGACTCTTCTTCCCTCCTCTACGTCTTGTTGTTCAAACCCAAACCTGTAAGTGAGATGTCCCTTCCTCTTCACCCCACACACTTCAGATAAATGTCCCAGATTTGCCTGAAAAAAAAAATCTGGTAATCTTAAGGTACAGGGGAAAAGGGATATGGCAAAGGGAGGTTAAATACACAGGAAGGTGTGCTCAGATTTCTTCCTACTGGTTAGGCTACTTGGCTTTCCTTCTGTTAGGTTTGCCTCTCATTCAAATAATGATCAGGATCACTGCGCTAGGACTGGAGCCCTAATGAGTGAGAAAAGGGGCTCAAAGAGAATGAGAGTGAGATAGTTTTCAAATGAATGTGGCGCATTCCTAATGAATGAGATTTGGCATATCTGGAAAGATGAGGAAAAAAGAAAAATACTTATCATTTACGGTTGAAAAAATAATTAACTTTCTTATATACTTCCTTCAAATGCTATTTTTAAAGGAGTTAGGTAAAGCTCATATGTATGCATAAAAGAAATTTAATAAATGTCTTACCCCAGTTGTACATTTTAGGCAATTTTATAAGTGATTTGAGTGTGTAGAACAGTTCTCTTGCCATATTCAAATCTAGCCTGAAAATGCACCTCTTTGAGGCCATTTTAAAATTTAAAACATGGCTTCCTTTCCTTGCACAGAGGCTGCTCCCCTGGAGGGACTCTCACTAGGCTTCACTCCTTGCAACTAGTCCCACTGTCCTAACTTATAGGCCCTTATGTCTTGTCTGTGTTTCTGGATCATCTGTCTTATTATATTGCAAGCTTCAAGAAGGGACTCTCTATTATATGGATTTATCAAGCACCATCTTCTCCTGGTAGTTCAATACAAATAAAAATAAACATGATTCTAGCTTAGGAGCATCACTACACATTTATCTGCATTAGCTTCATTTTCCGCTAATTTCAGGGGCAATTTCTCCAAATGGTTTAGTTTTGTGCATACTGTGACAGTAATGAACCTCGTTCCTATGTCAGGGTATGTGCTGAATGATCTCAGTCTCTCACATTTACTGCTGATGCTCGCTATAGAACTTGCATCGTGCTAGTGACAGCTTCCTTCTGGAGTTCATAGGATGTAATAGGGGGATATTCAAAGCGATTAACACGGTTAGCAGACCTGCTAGCTGCGTAAATTGCCTTGGCTGGAATATTCAGCAGCACTAACATGGTTAGTGCTGCTGTATATTCGTAGGTATTGCCGCTGCCCCCCCCCCAATGTTAACCAGCTAGTATTGGGGCGTTCCGGGGGCGGCACCCATCGATAACTGGGCAGGAGTGATATTGAGCCACTGCACAATAACTGACATGTGGTGAAATAAAGTGCAGTAAAGGCTGGTCTAATGTTCGCAGTGGAAGCTAACTAGGCAGTATCTGAATATCGCTGCTACCAGGTTAGCTTCTTGCAATCTGGATATTTAATGCCAGGGCCAGATATGGCCCTGGCACTGAATATCTGGGTTTAAAGTTCAGCAGTGATGGCTAGCTGCTGCCACTGAATATCCCCCTCCCCCCTCCAGTATGAAGAGGCATCCTGCCAAGGTGTGATTCGAAATTCCTCTTTCCTCTGGGAGGAGTGGCCTAGTGGTTAGGACAAGGTACTTCAGGCCAGAGGGCCGGGGGTTCAAGTCCCACCTAGGGACAGCAATCTCAGGCCGGAGGGACTGGGATTTCTAGTCCTATAGGTACTCCTTGTGGTCTTGGGCAAGCCACTTAACCCTCCATTGCCCATGTTCCCTGTAAGTATTAGCGTATGTGTGTCATATCCCCTCGTGTTAAATGTATCTCCCAATTGACCGCTTTGACCCGGTGAAAAGCGGGATATAAATACAGCTAAATAAATAAATAAATAAAATCAAGCCTGTGGCTCCCAATATGATGGGAAATATTTCTATATCTCTCTGCCACATTTTCTTGGTCTCTGACTTTATTTCTTGGTGCTTGATGCACAGAATAATTGTTTGGAATTGACACCTCTATTATCCGTGCCATTCTGGTATTTTTCTCCTGTACCACTATGTCTGGTTTTCTCACATTACCATTCCAACAGATAAGAACTTGAATGTCCTAGGTGATCGTAAATCTCTCCATTCTAATTCTCTAAGACTCATGCTTTTTCAGTACAATGAAGTGCTTACAAAGTTTCTAATGAATGAGACACTTCATGAGTGTTGCCTACTGGCACCCGATGTGCCTGACAAGTCTTATCTAGTCCTGGGTTTACCCCACTGCACTGAAGGATGTGTTTATGTTTATTAAAAACTTGCTATACTGCCCATAACTAGGGCATCTGGGCGGTTTACAAACAAAATTTTAAAAAAGGCTGCAATGAAAAGAAAAGGAACGCCATTAAAATTTCAAAAGGACAGACAAGATAAGACCAAGAAACAAGTAAGAAGTTGGAAATCAACGAGGGGGGGGGGGAGAAAGGAACAGACATGGGGGGGAGGTTGAAGGCAGAGCAAAATAGATGAGTTTTTAGTTAAACCTTAAAGGTTTTGAATGAGGATTCTAAACGGAGGGAGGGGGGGAGCGAGTTCCCGAGATGTGGGCCGAGGAAATAGAAGGCAGAGGAGTGGGTGGATTCCAGGTGGGCTTGGGATGGGGAAGGAAGGGACATGCGATTGGCGTGAATGGACCGAAGGGAACGGTGAGGGGTGTGAAGGTGAACTTGATCGGCAAGGTAAAGGGGGGTGCCAGTGTGAATGGACCTGTGAACAAATATGAAGAACTTGTACTGCATCCGGAAGGAAATAGGGAGCCAATGCAGACGGAGAAGGAAGGGAGTTATATGGTCAAAGCGAGAGGCGTGAGTGAGAGGACGAGCAGCAGTATTTTGAATATGTTGGAGACAGGTGAGCTGGGACTGAGGGAGACCGGCCAGGGAGACGTTACAATAGTCGAGGCGTGAAACGACAAGAGAAAGAAGCAGAGTGGTTAAAGCAGAGGGGGAAAGAAAAGGACAGACTGCACGAAGTTGTTTCAGGGAGAAGAAGGAACACTGTACAACAGAAGAGATATGATCTTTGAAAGAAAGAGAAGAGTCAAGTGTGATGCCCATATACTGAAGGGAGGAAACGATAGGAATAGGTGAGGAAGAAAATGAGGGAACAAGAGGAGGGGTGCTTCCAAAGGTTAACCAGATTGCAGAGGTCTCAGAGAGATTAATGTGTAAGAAGTTAGAAGAAAGCCAAGAAGCCACCGCGAAAAGGCAGGTGATGAGAACTGAAATATCAGGAGTGGAAGAATATGTGTGGTGCAAGAGAAAGATATCATCCGCGTAGTAGTAAGCAGAAACACCATGTTGTTGAATCAAGAGACAAAGGGGTGCAAGGAAAACATTGAACAGAAGGGGGGGGCGAGAACGGAACCCTGGGGGAAACCGCAGGGGTGGGGGTGGAGGGAGAAGAAGAGGACCTGGAGACAACTGAGAAAGACCGACAGGAGAGAAAGGAATGAAACCAATGAAGAACTGTGCCAGTGAGACCAGCTTCCCGACGACGTGTCAGAAGAGTGCGGTGATCGACCAGGTCAAAAGCAGCAGATAGATCAAGAGAGACAGCAAGGGAAAAAAGACCGTGATCGTGAGCAGCATGCAGATCGTTAAGGAGAGAAAGAAGGACAGATTCCGTGCTGTGGCCGGGGCGGAAATCAGATTGTCGTGGGTGAAGGGTAAGGGAGGCTTCAAGATGAGAGGAGAGTTGAGAGAAACCAGCTTTTCTAGGAGTTTCGAGAGAAATGGAAGATTGGAAATGGGGCACCAACTGGAAGGGGAAGAGGGGTCGAGGGAACCTTTTTTCAGAAGGGGACGGACGGTAGCGTGCTTCCAGGAAGAAGGAAAGGTACCAGAAGATAAGCTTGAGTTGAAAAGAGAGAGAATGTGAGGGGAAAGAGCAAGGGAGGGTTCAAAGAGCCAATGGGAGGGAATGGGATCTTCAAGGCAAGTGGTTTTCCGGGCAGAAGAGAAAGCATTTGACAGAACGGAAGCAGAGAGTGGCATGAAGGTGGACCAGAGATGGGAGAGCAGAGGGGTAGGGGAGGAAAGGGGAGAGGGAGGAGGGGACCTGGAAAGAGGGGATGAAGTGGGGGTGGGGGGTGGGGAGGAGGGCAGGAGGGAAAGGAAAGACGTAGAGAATGGACCTTAGAGGTAAAATGAGAAGCCAGGGAAGCAGGGTCAGGGGAAGTAGAGGAGGGGGGAGAAGGATAAGGAGAAGAGTGAGGGGTGGAAAGGGAACGGAGGACAGAGTAGAGCTGACGGGAGGAATTAGTGGAAGAAGAGATAAGGTTGGAAAAATAGTCTCGTTGTTGTTCTGATTTCTCAATTGCACTCCATGGGCCCCGTCATGATCAGGGCCCGTCCGGCCCATCCTAAATCTGGACAGGCCGGATCTGCATCCAATTCTGATCCTGCGGGGGCTATACGTTCCTGCTGGATCAGAATCAGGTGCAACCGGCCTGGACGGACAGGATGTGCCCCGATTCTGAGCTGCTGCATATCCTGCTCCCTCCTTGCATAACCTGCCCAAGGTTCCTGCATGGTAGTCAGTGCTGTGGTGTCACGTTGCCATTGCACCAGGACGCCATGCAGAGGCCCCGATCAGCCACACAGAAGCAAACTGCTTCTTCCCCGCTGCCCAACCCCCAATTGGGCCTTCCAAGGCCAGGATTGGGCTGCAGGGAACCTGCTGCTCAGCTCACCTCTTCGGGGGGGGGGGGGGATGGGGTGGGTACTGTGGGTTTGGACACTGACATCGGGGATGGACGACCTTATTCCACTTCTATGGTGGAATAAGTCCCCCATCTAAATCCCCAAGCCTGGACGTACAGGCCTATCATCAGAATAGGCCCTGTACGTTCGGGGTCAGGGTCCTGCCTTCGCTCTGCCCTGTCTTCTCCCCCGGCGTGCCCCCTCCTTTCCCCCGCACATCACTGCTGTATGTGCGGGGAGCTTTTGGATGGGGCATTTAGTGGGAATGTACACCCATACTGGACAGATATTCCCGCTAAACACTGTTCACAATGACCCCCCTATAAGAAAAGCAAGACTACAAGTCACTGCATGCAATGGGGTAAACCCAGGACTGGAGTCAGTTGGCAACCCTACATGCCACCTTGTTCTGCCTTTCTCTACAAAATCTTTCTGCCATCAGAACTTTGCAGCAAGCTTCGAGATGAGTAACTCTTCCCAGCTCTCTCTCACAGAATCTATATATATATGTTTTACCATTTTTTACTATGCATGTTGGGAGCCATCTTGCCCATAACCCACTGTCCTGGGCTGCAATCTCTCAGTCCTGCGGTTCAGGTCTTTTTAACCATTCATGTGTCCTCCTGTTTGATCCATGTATGGTTCCTGGAGTAACACTTTGTATTTCCCACTGTATATTATGCATTTTCCAGTTGTCTTTCCTTGTCTTCTAATCTAATTCTTGAAAGACGACTTTTCTCTTATTTTGCAAAATCTGTTGCTTTCTCTCATATATATATATATATATATTGGTGGATTCTCACTCATTCCTTCTGCTTGTTGGAATGCCTGTCCAAGTTTAATGATAGAAATAAATTTTGGTTGTTTACTTTCATATTTCAACACTTTTTGGTTTGCTGATGCTGTTGAGTATGGCTGGAGACCTACAATGGTTGCTCTATATGTACAGTAGAATCAGTTTCTATAAGGCCCATTCCTCCTCCGGCTCTAGGGATGTAAAGTCTTAGCTTCCTTTATTCTTATAAACCACCTTATGGGCATGGAGGAGTTTTCTTGTTCATGTATCTAGTTTTTCAAGATATTTCAGAGGTCAGTCTACAATTTCAAAGCTATACAAAAGTATGGGGATTCTTGTGATTATCAATTTTGTCTAGTCTGTGTGATAAGCAGAGATCAAAAGAACATTCCAAGTGGTCACTTTCATATCATTAACATATTTATTTAAAGTTAATGAACCAGTCTTAGAAAATTATAACACTAATCAGTTACAGCCATTGATCAGTATCCCAATAATCTATCATGTAACTATTTTTCCTCTAGCTGCACATTTTGATTCTCCTTTTCATTTTTAGACGCAGTTCCTTTGTATAACACTGCACTTGCTGCCTCTGTGAAGTCTCAATAATTGCATAAATGTTTTGTTGTTTGTTCCTTCCTTTCTTTACAGGAACTGTGTTCCTCTGACAAGATTTGCTTTCCCTTGCTTAGCTACATGATCAAATACTGTAAGCTATTCCTGTGAAACACTGGGGGCTCTTCTGAGACACGTTAAACACATTGCTCTATGTTTATTTATCGGGTTCAGACTTTATAAGCAGGTGCTACACTGGCACTGGGAAAACAATTTGATACAACTCCTAATCTAATCAATTCTGTAAATACCTAAAGTAATGATTTAACAATAATAGCCTTGGGCACCTACAGCAAGAAAAGTTAAATTCCATCTGAAGTTGGCATTTTCTTTGTATTGATTTTGTGCATGCTTCTATGCCTCTTTTAAGTCTGACAAATCTCCTCTAAAATGCCATTGAACAGCAGCTCCCTTTTCTATTATTGAAAGTGATCTTTTCTATGAATGCTAATTTTAAAAAAATAATTTAGAGTCCTTGTTTTTGCCACAGCTCGTTATATCATTTTTCATCCCTATCCTAAAAGGGACCAGTAGTTTGCCTAGATACTCTTGATATAGCTGTGTTTATAGAGCCTTTAATTTACTTTTCTACCTTTTACAGTATAATTCTTTCATCTAATAACTTTGCTGATTTCAAATGCCACTTATAGTGTGATGCCAAGAGAGGCTCGACCTCGGAGCCTCTCCTTGGGAACAATGTGGACTGGACCAGAATGGATACCGGATTCTCATATTCCAAGATTATTCAGCAGCAGTTACGAAACATCGAAAGGACTATGCTGAAGTGCGTGGGAGCTGGTTCAGTGGGGCCTGCACTGGACCAACTCTACCCTGCCCAACTACGTGTGTTATGCAATGGCAAACAGCACTACTTTGATTCCCTAGGTGTGGCACAACCCTTCTTCGCTACACTGCCGCTGCCTGCAGAACCGGTCAGAAGAGACTGACATCTCAGGGTAAGCAACTGCTTCAACCCCTTTGGACCTTGCTCCCATGTACAGCGAATATTGTGATCCTGGATCTTTGTGGAGTTATGTTCTCACCCTGACTTGCTGTTAATTAACCTGGCTTGTTCTTAGCGCTGGGTACCGCAGAGGGCCCCCCTGTGAATTTTGGAGCTCAGAGCTGGGGTATGCCTTAGGGGAGCTCACAGTCTGAAGAGGCGAGTGGCCTCCACAGCGAGGCCATTCAGAGCAACGCCTGAGCCATCCTTTGGAAGGATTTCCTGATAAAATCCCATCTCTTCACTATTGCTTTCCGTTCCTGTCTTACCTTATCTTGATCTCTCTCTATCAACATTTGCTTACTTTGTCCTGTACATTTTTGTTATTTGTATTATGTAACCTATTTTGTTTTCTGTCTTATTAGATTGTGAGCTCTGATGAGCAGGGACTGTCTCTCTTCTATGTCTGTACAGCGCTTCGTATGTTGCGGCGCTTTATAAGTCTTTAATAATAATAATAATAATAACAACAACAGGGGAGCTTGTCTGTTTGGGCGCATGGGAAACTGAGTAACATGTCCATTTCTGTGAACCTCTGGCAGGCTCGGGCTTGGGCTCACACTCCCAAGCCTGTGCCTGAGCCTGAGGATGGGCTCCCTGTGGATCTGCAGCCATCTTTACATGAAGGGAAGGCTGTGTTATGACTGTATAGCCCACAGAGGGGAAGGACTGCACAGAGGGTGCTCCCAGTTCAGGAAGTTTTTGCTATCACTTATAAGCTGGTTCATTAGTTTGTGTTATTTGTTGAGTGGGGGAAAGTTGAAGGGGACAGGGCAGTATGCAGGTGGAGGGGTGGGGTGGATGAAAAGGATTGGTTTGATTGATGGAGATTGGTGGAGTGACTGGAGATTTGTGTGCTGTGGTCTGGATTGGGATGGTTGTTAGCATGGAGAGACTGTTGGTATGAATATTTTGGGCTATGTTATTAATAACCCTGGGGGAGGTTGTGGATTTCACTGGAAAGTAATCGAGATAGAGGGGGACAAGGGAGGAAGGGGGCTGAGGAGGGTTGTATTATAGGCCTCCCATGCTCCACCAGGAGAGAAATATTGGTTTGAGGGGGGGAGCAAGGGAGAAGGAAGGTGGCAGGATGGGGGGGGGGAGGAGGGAGGGGAAGAAGGAGGGAGGGAAGAAGGAAGGGAAAGAGGGAGGTAGTCAGCAACATTTGTTATGGAGATTTCAGCTCTGCTGATGACCTTATACTGTTCCGGGGGGGGGGGGGGAGGGGGTTCTCCCATTACCCCAAGATTGGTGTTTTTTGTTAGGCGTTCTGATGGTTGGGAATGGGGCTGAGAATTATCTCCTGGAATGTTTGTGGCCTCGGTATCCCAATAAAATGTCAAAAGATCTTGGAGGCACTGGCTTGACACAAATGTGATATTACCCTCCTACAGGAGACACATCAAAGTGCCGCTGAACACGACAAACTATGTAGAGATTAGGTTGGCCAAATGTTTGGGGCACCAGCGCAGGGCTGGAAGGGTGGAGTAGTGATTTTGATACACAATCGCCTTGTTTGTACAACAGTTAACTCTGACCCCCTTGGTTGACATGTGATATTAGAAGGCAAACTGTTTGGTAGACCTGTGGACACCCCATTCTACGCACAGTTGGCTTATGTTCTGGAACAATGTTCCAGGGATAGGTTTGTGGTAGGGGAGACTTTAATGGTCTGCTAGACTCAGCTGTGATACATCATGTGGAGAGGTGGGACCCAGGGGACCTTTACCTACATTTTTCAAAGATTTACCCTAGGTCTAGTTGAGCCTTGGAGGCTTTTACTTCCCCTTGAGCAGGATTATACTCACCAATCGCGGGCCCATGGTACTAGTGCTTGCATAAAAACATAGAAATATGACAGAAAAAGACCACATGGCCTATCTAGTCTGTCCTTCCATATCAACAACTACAACAGTCCCCTTTGTACCTTTAGAGATCCTCTGTGTTTGTCCCATGCTTTTTTGAATTCAGTTACTGTCCTCATCTCTACCACCTCCACTGGGAGGCTATTCCACGGATCCACTACTCTTTCCATAAAGAAATATTTCCGCATATCACTCCTGAATCTATCTCCCTTCACCCTCATCCCATGTCCCCTCGTAGCAGAACTTGCTTTCAATTGAAAGAGGCTCTCTCCCTGAACATTTATGCCACGGAGGTATTTAAACATCTCAATCATATCACCTCTATCCCGCCTTTCCTCTAAGGTATACATATTAAGATCCTTCAGTCTGTCCTCATATGCTTTATAACGAAGACCACTAATCATTTTAGTAGCCACCCTCTGCACCGACTCCATCCTGTTCACATCCTTTTGAAGGTGCGGTCTCCAGAATTGCATACTATACTCCAAATGAGGTCGCACCAAAGACTTATACAGAGGCATTATCACCATAGATATCTGTTTACTGCCAAATCCCTCTTTGCTCAGGTGGAAGACGCTCAGATCGGCCTAAGTGAGATCTCGGACCATGCTTCCATATGGGTGGATTCTGCATGGAATACACCAACTGTAAATACTCGTCTGTGGCGTTTCCCCTTGGAATTGTGCAGAGATGAGCATTTTCGGGTTTATATCAGAGAAGAGTGGGGGTCTTATGAGCACTTTACAACACAAGGAGACACCCAAGTTGTTCTGGGAAACTGCGAAGATGGTGCTTCGGGGGGGACATCACAACATACATTGTGAGACAACGGCATCTGTTAAATGTCTGCATAGTGAGGTTTGAGTGGCACATCACGAGTGTGAGGCAATGACATGCTCGACATCCCTCTACCTATTCTCAGGCGTGTCTTCTGGAAGTGCAGGCTGTCCTTAATGATGTTCTGCATCAACGGGCGAAGAAGTCAGTGCTATATTATAAAGTCCAGCTTTTTCAATATGAAGCTAAAGTCGACTCAAGTTTTGCCCATCAAATCTCAGGGCTGCATCAGGACTGGTCAAACAGCAGAATTTGAAACCCTGCGAGTTTTGCCCGATCTAGTGGCAGGGTTTCAAATTTTGCTGTTTGACCAGTCCTGATGCAGCCCTGAGAGTTGATGGGCGAAACGCAAGTCGACTTAGGCGCTTACAGCGCCATTACTTTCTGAGGTTTTGGGATTTATTAACACTAAAGCTAAGTTGTTTTTAAATCTTTAAATTCATTTAAAAATTGTAAAATTTACTTTTGAGGCCTATGAATGAAAATTAGGGTGAGATCTGTCGGCGTTGCAGAAGTTATGAATTTGCCACAAGCATAGCCTTAATATCCCGCTCCTCGGTTGTGGATGTTTGGTCATGTGAGGCTATATAGTAATTGTCTATTCGGGGTAACTCACAATTTTGACCGGGTATGGAGAATCCGGTTTGAGTCAGCTAGGACATGTGGTAGACTTGGAGGGATGCGTAAAGCCGTTTCCAGCATTGTGTGATGTGTTTGAGCTAAAGAGAACCCAGATTTTTGCATACATCGAATTACACCACTATATCCACTCCCTGGCCTTGGACCCTTTAACCTCAGAGGTCGGGGCATATTTTACAGTTCTTTGAGATAGGGGAAAGGGAGCATGTATCTATCTCGCAGCTCTTTCATAAGCTGGAACAATGGTCCCACACCCTAGTTTTTTCTGCTTTGGAGGGTTGATGGGTGGAGGAGCTTGGTTTTCCTGTTACATCTGGGGAGGCGTTGGGAACCATAAAATGTATCCCAGGATTGGTGAGATCTGCTTGCCTACAGGAGATCCAGTTTTTGACATTGTGTAGGTCACAGTTCCCCACAGTCAGCGCCCAAAGTAGGTGGGTGGTCTTGTGCGGGATCTCTTTGGCTGACTTGGGACACATGTGGTGGAGGTGTGTGAAGGTTCAGCGCAGGATACAGAAATATCTGGTTCTTTGGTGAAGCAGCCACTGGAGTGGTTGGGATCTTTGGTGATATTTGACCACCTACCTTCGGCTCACCCTAAGGGATGTTGGGTGCGCCTGCCGATAAGGCTTGTGTGGTGGGGAAACAGATGAACCTATGGCATTGGAGAAACAATGCACCTCCTTCCTTTTGGGAGTGGTGGCACTGTTTCTATCAGTTAATGTTAATGGAGTGGCTAGCTGCCAGGAGATTCCCTAAGCAGCAGGCGAGTTTCCTTGAGATATGCGGGGGGGGGGGGGGGGTGAGTAACTCGCAATGAGTTACTCATCTTTTAGAGGTGTTTGGGGGGAGTGGTCCCCAATCAAGGGGACAGCTTGAGGCACTGGGATATTGGCCCCATGCAAGTTTGAATATTTGTGTTTGTGACCGAGGGTGGGCGGTAGAACTGATAAAGCAGATCTGGAATGGGAGGGGAGAGAGTGGGATGGGTTGGTTGTTGAAATTAAAAGAAAAATGTTCTTGTAACTATTGTATATGATTTGTGATGTCTTAGAGCACTGTGTAAGTGTACCCATAGTGCTCTGAGCATTGACTTATTTGTTTAATAAAAAATTTGTTTAAAAATAGCAGCCTGGATGCAGTGGCGGTTTAGCGTTTATCAAATAAATCAAAATTAAATCCACAAAAGTTTATCTAGTTTGACATTATGGATGAAGTACAAGAGTAGCAAACACAAAATGAAAAGGTCATATAGATGTTGCAAGCTGTTTTGAAAGTTTATATCAGGATAAAGCAGCAGAGTGCAAATTCTGCCCCGAGAGGTTGGGTAGATTGTCTTTGAATTAGAAGACACCTGAAAAGATGTCAGTGAAATATTTACAACCCCCCCCCCCCCAAAGATGCAAAAGGAAAAAAAGGAAATAGCCTCAGCTGAACTTGATTTGTGCTTGCCACAGCAAAGCTGACTACTGCAGATTAGCTTTTATACAATTGTTAATCAAGCAAGAAAAACACTTGAAAACATCTCAAAGGAAACTTACAATAATATATTAATATCATTAATGTCTACAATAACTTGGCTACAAATGATCCTGTCTAATACAAGGAACAACTTCCACCACAAGTGCGCAATTCTTTCTAATTCAAATGGAACAACAAAGGCCATAACTGTAAGTTGTAATCCCATTTCAGAACAACAGGATCTGTCAGCAAACTATAAGTTACAGGTAAAGAAAACTGTTTCCTAAGGAAATGACACACTGTGCTGGAGTTGCAACTCCAGCAATACACTTCAGCCTTGTTGAGGCAGCATCTTCCTATAACACTATGCTTCCCTCTGCTCTAGATGCACTTGCTTCTCCCATTCCATGCCCTGTAAGGCGTACCATACCTCAACTCTGGCTGCCCTCGACAACCCGCTATCTACGTTTCTGTGCACGGTCAACGGAGTGCCTTTGGCTTAAATTACGTACCCTTGCTGGCTACCTACATTTCAAATTCATGCTAACCTCTTTTCAGTCAGCCATAGCATTCACCAAGCAAAAATACTATGTCCAACTAACTCTTTTGCCTCTGACCCTCTCCATCTCTTTAGTATGTTTAACTCTCTCCTCCCCCAATCTCTTCTTCACTTTTTCACCAGACCTTGGCTGAGTATTTCCATGACAAAGTCCAAAAGATTACCCTTCAATTCTCTACAGGTTCACATCCACCTCCCCTCCCCCTCCCCCTTTTCAATTTCAAATCCTTCCCTCACTTTCTGTCACCCTTTCTTTCTTTCTTTTCTGAAATGACTGAGGAGGAAACGGCAAATCTTCTCTCCTTCTCTAAATTGACTGTCTGCTCATCTGATCCCAATCCCAACTGTCTACTAAGCTCTATCTCTTCCATCATCATCCCTTCCATCTGTCATATCACTTTAAAGTGCATTTATTTTTGTGGCCTTCAAGCAGACTTTGGTCACACCTATCCTCAAAAGCTCTCATTAGACCCTGCCTGTCCTTCCAGCGATTTGGCCTCTCTCTCTCTCCTCCCTTTTACTTCAAAACTACTTGAACGAGCAGTTCACCACTGCTGTCTTGACTTTCTTTCCTCTCAAGCCCTACTGGATCCACCGCAGTCTGGCTTTCATCCTCTACATTCCACAGAAATGGCTCTGTCAAAGTCTCTAGTGACTTCTTTTTCACGAAATCTAAAGGCCCTTACTCGATCCTTATTCTTCTTCACCTTTCTGTTGCCTTTGACACTGTTGATCACCACCTTTTCTTCGATACCCTGTCCTCGTTTGGATTTAGGGGCTCTGTTTTGTCCTGGTTTTCTTCTTATCTCTCCCATTGCACTTTTAGTGTATGTTCCTCTACAGCCATCATGCTTTCAGTTGGTGTACCTCAGGGCTCTGTCTTGGGACCTCTACTTTTCTCTCTCTACACTCAGTCCCTTGGTGCACTTATTTCCTCCCATGGTTTTCGGTACCATCTCTAGGCTGATGATTCTCAGATCTACTTCTCTGCACCTAAAATCTCTTCAGGAATCCAGTCCCAGATCTCTGCCTGTTTATCCGACATTGTTGCATGGATGTTTCATGCTGTCTGAAATTGAGCATGGCCTAAACTGAGCCTCTTATCTTTCCCCCAGCCCACCTCCCTCCTTCCTCTATTTCTGTGGTTGACACTACACTCCTCCCCGTTTCCTCAGCTTGCAACCTTGGGGTCATCTTTGATTCTTTCTTTCTCTGGGCACATCCAACAGATGGCTAAAACCTGTGCTTCTTTCTCTAAAACATAGCATAGTAACATAGTATATGACGGTAGATAAAAACCACTATGGTCCATCTATCAACTCACTATGTTATGTTATGTTTATTTGAATTTGATATACCGCTCAGGCCGAGTCACCTCCCCCACCTTGACTATTGTAACCTGCTTTCCACTGGTCTCCCTCTGAATCATCTCTCTCCCCTTCAATCTGTTCAAAACTCAGCTGCACGGCTTATCTTCCGCCAGTGTTGCTATACTTACGTAACTCCTCTTAAGTCACTTCACTGGCTCCCTATCAGTTTCTGCATCCAGTTCAAACTTCTCCTATTGACCTACAAGTGCATTCATTCTGCAGCTCCTCACTACCTTTCCTCTCTTATCTTACTCTACACCCTTGATCCCTTTTATCTGTGTCCTTCTCTGTCACTGCCAAATGCAGACTTTGTTCATTCCATCTTGTTGCTCCTTATGCCTGGAAGGAACTATCTGATGTGTGCGTCAGGCTCCTTCTCTAGCCCTATTCAAATCCAGGCTAAAAACTCATCTTTTTGACGTCGCTTTTGGATCCTGATGCTCCTCACTCTCTTGTCCACTACTTGTATATCTTACCATACTCTAGTCCCCAGTTTCACTATGTGTTTTGTCTTGAGTAGATTGTAAACTCTGATGAGCAGGGACTGTGTCTTACATCAATATGTACAGCGCTGCGTATGCCTTGTAATGTTATACAAATGAGTAATAGTAGTCTGACTTTGCACATTATCCTCAGATGCATACAGTTGTACACTGACCATTCCAAAGGTATATACACTAATCCACCTACAGTTTTGCTCCAGATGATATGTCTGGATAGATGCACATATGATAAAACTTTTCCAGCTGCATGAAGAATCCCAAACTCATCACTCACTATTTTCACAAATAAGAAAACAGATCTGCTGGGGATTCTTGGTTATGTGTCGGCATGCCAGTCAAACACTGTTTTTATAGATTAGGCTTTCAGGTACTGTACATATGAGTAAGCAAATGGATAGGAATTCATGTAAACAGCTTCAAAATAAAAGGCTTAGTTTTAAATTCATCTTTTTTAGCAGTCAGGTTTGGGGTTGTAATTGCTAGCTTCCATCATGCCGCTTTCTTTTTACTGAGAGTAATTTTATAAACGCCCATGGAGCTAATACGCAGTACTCTGTGCGTATTTGAGACATATTTCATGAAGTGAAGTATGTCTGTACTTTACTATAGGGGTGTAATTGATGTAAAACTGTGAGTCAGACTAGTCACGAGCACGTATGGCAGCTGTAAATGCCTGTGCCTAGTTTTTTCCAGGAACATGTGTAAGTCACAATATTTTATAACTTATGCACATAAATCTGTTCTGCAACCACACTCTGCCCAAACACCACCATTGTACATGCTCACACTGAAAATATGTGCGATCAATCTTACGCATGAACTTACAGAATAATTGCCGGCTAAAGTACTTGCGGTAACTGCCCATTCACGTGTCCTCGAAAAGAGAGACTTGCACATGTAAAGGACACATATCTATACATGGTTGTGTTATAAACCTTTCTCCTTACTGTGTTGTGCGGCACATGTGTCTTCTCTACACGTCCAGCCAGGTTTCTGATTTAAAGGGGAGCAACACACTGACTATATGAAAGAGTAGAAGAGCAGTTACAATCCAACCTTGACCCAACAGGCCCCATCTCATACAGACCCATCGCCAGCCTCCCTCTTTTAGGCAAGATCATGGAAAAAGTAGTATACCAACAACTCCAGGATCACATTGAAACCAATGCCTCACTTGACCCCCAGCAACATGGCTTCCGCCCTCACCACGGAGTTGAAACCCTCCTCTTCTCCCTTTTAAACAAACTCATCCAAGGCATCCAGTCAACACATCAAGGATTTATCCTAGTTTTCCTTGATCTCTCTGCAGTATTTGACTCAGTAAACCACACTATTCTCCTCCAATCAATCAGAATCCAGAACACTGAAATGGTTCCAGTCCTTCCCATCCAAACGCCAGCAAAAAATCAAAATATGTGACATCTCCTCCACCCCATTCACTCAAACCCAAGATGTCCCACAAGGCTCCACCCTCTCTGCCCTGCTTTTCAACATATACCTACAGCCACTCTGCTCAATTACTAAGTCCCACAACATACTCTACCACCTCTATGCTGACAACATCCTTATTTATACCCCCTTTGACACCAAACAACCCACCCTCACAAAGTTACAGCTCTGCTTCACTGAACTCTCACAATGGTTCATAAATAACCACCTCTCCAACAACTACAAAAAAACCTGAGGCCCTCTTCATCACCAAAGACAATACATTCATCACCTCTACTACTATAATCCTAAACAACACTCACATCGACATAAAATACCACGGCATCAATCTGGACCACATCATCTCCTTCAAACAACAAGTGATGAATATGGTGAACTCAATTTTCTATAAGATCTGCACCCTCAGGCACTTCCGCCCAATCCTAGACCCTCCAGACTTCAGATCAGCACTACAAGCATTCATCCTTCCAATTCTCAACTACTGCAACTCCATCTACCAAGGCCTCCCACAATCAACCATTCTCCCACTACATACAGCCCTCCATACGCTGCACGCACCCTTCTGGCAGCCCCTAAACATGAACACATAATCCCCATCCTCAGGCACCTCCACTGGCTTCCCTTCAACAGTCGCATCACATACAAAACATTGATGATGACCTACAAAACAGTTCTGGCCCTCTCCTCACACCTTCTCAGTCTTCTACACCCTTTCCAACCAAACAGAGCCAGCTGCCAATCTACCAGCAACACCCTGATCACCCCCACTCAAAAACCAAGAGCACCCAGCAAGCCTGCACAAGAGCATTTGAACTTTATGCACTCATTCTATGGATTTCGCTCCCTGCCACCATCAGATGCACTAAAGATCTCTCATCTTTCAGGAAGCTTCTGAAAACTCATCTATTCA
Organism: Ichthyophis bannanicus; assembly: GCA_033557465.1. Classification (NCBI taxonomy): domain Eukaryota; kingdom Metazoa; phylum Chordata; class Amphibia; order Gymnophiona; family Ichthyophiidae; genus Ichthyophis; species Ichthyophis bannanicus. Next base: position 707,492,424 of record CM066031.1, read on the forward strand.
TTGAACACTATGGACCTGGAACTTAACCCTACCCCCCACACACCCCAACAAAAGCATACCAATGTATATAGTTAAGTAATTATATTAACCAGTTCATAACTAAGTTATCTGTACATAGTTAATATACGTTTACTTCACATTTTATTGTATCCTTCAGTTGATTTAAACTGCTTTGACCCGGCAAAAGTGGTATAAAAGCACAGCTAAATCAATCAATCAAGTTAAGCCAGTGGCACTCAGAGGTAAGTGTATGGATATGGACAGTAAGCAAAAGGTTCACTTGGCTACTCGAATACCAACTCTTTTGGGGTCAAAGGAGATGAACAGCTGCATAGACCTTTTGATGGAGTCAATTCTACTGAGATAGTGAGCAAGAGGCCCCTTTTCAGTCCATAGTGTGAGGAGACTTCTCACATGGATTTTTATGAGGTTTCGGCAAAACAAAGGAAGCACTATGCTCTGACACAAAACAGTGTTACTATCCTTAGTACGAACTTAGGATGAGTATATGGCCGATAGGTGACCAGATCTTGAAGCTCACTTATTCTAGCTGAAGCAACTGCTGTTAGAAAAAGTATTTTCAGATGACATGCTGGAGTGAAGCCGATTCCATTAGTTTAAAAGGCAACTTTGAGGATGACGCTAATGTCCCAAGGTACAGGAAGTTACTGTAGTGGTGGTGTGACATGCAGAAGGTCCTTCATTAATCGAGAAATTATAGGATATTGTGAAGCTGAGAGTTAATCAATAGACTCAAGATAGGTTGAGAAAGTGCTGAGATGTACTCTGATGGAGGACGTTTGCAATCTCAGCCAAAAAAGATGATATAGATAGCCCTGGATTTTTATAAAACACCAGATGGAGAACCTTTTTTATTCGAAGGCATATGTATCCTTAATGGATGGTTTCCTTGTGCAAGCAAAATATCTGAAATGGGTGGCAACAGGCATGGAGTGGAAATTTAATACTGCCCAATTTCTATGTTATCAGGGCTAGGAAGTCCTTGCTCTGTGTGATCAGTGCTGGAAAACATGAACATCATAAGAACTGCAATGCTGGGTCAGACCAAAGATCCATCAGGTCCAGTGTCCTGCTTCTAACAGTGGCCAATCCAGGCCATAAGTATTATTATTAGTAGTATTTGTCTCACGCCTTTCCAGTGGTAGTTCAAGTACCTGACATATCCCAAAAATAGCCAGTTCCATGCTACTTATACCCAGGGATAAGCAGCGGTTTGCTCTTGTACTACCTGAATAACTGTTTATGGACTTTTCTTTCAGGAATTTGTCCAAACCTTTTTTAAACCTAGTTACACTACCAGCTTTTTATGACATCTGCCAGCAAGGAGTTCCAAAGACTATGGGATATATTTACTAAGCAGTCTTAACGTGCGCTCTTCCACCTTATCGCGCAATAATGGCGCTTTATCGGGTGCAGAGGTACCTTAGCACGCGATAACGCGCGCAGTGGCGCAAATGAGCGCTGAGGGCGGAGAAAGGCTCCCAGAGGGCGGAGGAAGGCTCCCCAGGGGCGGAGAGAGAGGGTCAATGGGCGGAGAGTGGGAGGGGAGAGGCTCCCTGCACACTAACGCTGTGAAATTCGAGGCTGAAAACTAACGCCAGTGAAACCCTGGCGTGAGAGCTGATTTAAAGGGAAAAGAAACCATTTCCGTCAGCAATGTACAGCAAAACCAGGGAAACCTAGAAAAAGTGATAAGTGTGATACATGTGCACGGAACAAAAGGGCAAATAAACATTGAAAATGACCTGAACAAAATGGAAAAAAAACATAACCAAGCTGGGCAATAGTGATATTAATGGGAAACATCATAAACCCCCCCCAAGAAAGCTCCAAAAAAGAGATATGAATTTTGGAAGGGTCTATGCTCCGTCCCCATACAAGGTGAATGAGCCCACAGTGAAAGTGCGCTGAGCAGGGTTTTCCCTCTCCATTGGGCAGGTGTCCTATGGCGTGTGCATGTTCCGCAACAGCAGGGCAGGCATTTCGGAACGGGCAACTGGACAGATGCTTGAAAAGGGGACACAGAGGGCTGCAGGCGGCACATGCTGTGGTGCAGCTGGGCCACAGTGCGGACTAGGGTGATGCCTAGGTGGCCCATAGGAATGCTGAAACAGTAGTGCAGCCAGACAGCAACTGATGAGGGCCCAACATGGGCACGAGTGTGCTCCCCACAGTGTCACAGGCGATAGTACCCAGCAGGTACCCCCAAGGGCACAGAACATTGCCAGGCGGTGCTGGGGGGAAGCGTGGACAGCTATGCAGGCACCCCTACCCCAGAACCCGCACCATAGGAAGCCGCCTACCCACACAGTGGATGGCCTGAGACTGCGCTCCACCAGCACCACCAGCAGAAGGGCATGTCAGCAGGGTGGCAGAGGGGTACTGGTGGTGGAGAGGGCAGTGGCAGCTGCCTAGAGCAGACCATGGCCTAGCCCTGTGTAGGTGGGTGCCATGCACTGCAACAGACAGGCCCTGTCTGACGAACAGTCATGGTATCCCCAGGGAATGCACTGCCTCTGTGGCAACACGGTGGTGCAGTGCACACAGCCAGTGTGTTCAGGAGCAGAAGGCCAAAGGTTCAAGTCCTAGCTGTGGTTCCTGCCAACCCAGCCCCCATATTTTACCCACTACTAAAACGTGCTAATACAGACAGAACCTTTATTGCAGATGATGTAGACATGCCCAAAACACCTACATTTTACCCTACAGAGCACAGACACCATAAACATGCGCATTACCTAGAGCAGAGTCTCCCAAATGCAGTCCTGGAGGGCCAAACACCATTCAGGTTCCATGCTGCCTCTAATAAATATGGCTGTGCTGCATTTCTATGCACTGCCCCCATGGTATGCAGATGTATCTCATGCATATTCATTAGGGACAGCATGAAAACCAGAACAGTGTTTGGCCCTCCAGGACTGGAGTTGGGAACCTCTGCCCTAGAGCAGCGGCCAACAGGGGCAGACATACCCGCACCCATAGGCTCCATTATCGAAGCCTCCTGGAGAGGCAGGATGTTGGGCCCTGCGTGCATCTCCAAATACTAGCACTTGCATATCTTAGCAATGCCACACTAAACATGGGAAAACTGTACACAGCTATCAAAAGGCTGCTATGATAACTGGCAGATAGCAATTCCTACGTTAAGCACAATTGGCTGATTGAGCTGCATAAATAGCAACCTTTCTGATGTCTGTGGAGTGTGCCTCAGGTCTGGTGTCTGACAGAGTGACCCCAACAGTATTGTGTACCATAGCCATGCCTGCACTGTGCCCAGGACTGGTGTGGTGGCCAGGGCTGCCAAACACCTCTATAGTTGCACAATGCTGGCATAGGTGTGTGGAGTGTGTGTCTGTCTATCCAGTGTGTGGTGGCTGCCAACACCCTCCACAGCCCACACTGCTAGCACTGTTGCCAGTATTGGCCTGCCAATGTGCATAATGAGGAGCAAGGTACTGTGGGAATAGCCTGGATAGGGTGGCCTGGCCTGGCTGCATCTGCACAGGGCATAGGGCAATGGCTCGGACATTGCAGTGCCCGGCCACCACCTGCACGGACAGGGTGGCCACAGCATGTCCTGCTGGGAGGTCACTCTCACCCTGACTGAGCAGTGACCACAGCATGGCTAGGTTCCCCCATAGTAATATATAGTATTTCTCTCATGTGATATTTATGGGTTCTCTTTTGGGGCCCAATCACTGACTTATCTGCTTGTTGTGTATACTGACATCCCAGTGCTGGGTACACGCATCTCCTCCAGGAACATGCACTATGGACTAGCTAGCAGACTGTCTGCAGTTAGTATATGTCTGGCTGGAACACCTTGCAGGGTGCAGCGGCTGGAGGCTTGCTGCTGGAGAATGTCAGATAGTGGTGGGGGGCAGCTGAGCGTTTCCAGGCCTACTGTCTGTCTGCCTTGCCTTATGGATGTGTACAGATCGGCATTGACTGCCCTGTAGGGTGTCTGTTCCCCAGCAGGACTGGGGTTGATGGTCCCCTCTACTGCCACCATTGCAGGGAGGTAGAATGTGGATCTTTTGTTGGGAGATCCTATTTCCCACCCTGAGCCACAGAGGGTGGGTTGGGTGGTGGTACATAATCCGCCTATGGGTCCAAACACCCCCCCTTCACCTACATCATGTGACCATGGCGCCAACACAGGATATGCACTATTCTGGGAGCATCATAGCCCATAAGGGCTAGACATGACTGAGACATACAGATGTATCCTAGGTGTGTCTGCAGGAACTACCTATCACACATACACTAGCACTGATGGGGACCTGCAGCATGGCGTATATCAGCCATGAAAGGTGCTGTGGACCTGGTGCTGGGCGCCCCACCTCACCCTCAGGGTGAGCACAGTACCCGCACAATGTGACGGTCTGTAGCTACTCTGTGCCAGTAACACACACGGTCTGTACCCCCTACCAGGCTGAGGTGCTGTGGGGGTGCACACGGTCAGTTCTCCCTACCAGGCCGAGGTGCTGTGGGGGTGCATACCCCATCTTGTGATCATCTGTAGACTGCTGATGTGCAGTGCATCATGGGTACGGGTGGGTTAACCCTATCCTGGTAACCACAGCAGACAGTTTGTGTGGTGACCTGCAGTCCTTCTGTAGCCTGCCAGGGGTTTGTTAGCAGCTATAGAGCCGTAGCCCACTGGATACTTCACTGCCTGTGGAGCCAGAGGTCATGGGTTCATACCCACGATAGGGTTATTTGATAGTGCTGTCCGAGGCATTGTCTATTTTTAATGTACATTAGTGCTGCCAACAATACCACCCTTGGAGTACTGTAGCCATAAGGCAACTTATAGGGCGCCCTATATGGCGCCTTCTACAGTGCCTTATAAGGTGTCCTATACAGAGCCTTATAGGGTGCCCCATAGGGGACATTATAAGGTGCCTTGGCGGAAAGTGCACTTTATAATGTGCCCTATGGAGTGCCTCAGAGTGCCTTATGCGGCACCTTCGGTTACGGCACGTGAGGGTGTGTTTGCTGGCAGCACTAATTAAAATATACATACCATGCCTCAAAAAGCAATACTTACACGTAACAGTTAATGCCTCAGCCAGCCATATGCATTAGGCACACTGGGGGATCAAACTCATGACCCCTGTACCATCAGTCAGTGTATTAAGCATTGTGCTACACCTCTGTTTCTGTGTGTGCATGTCTGTGCGCCTACTTAAGATTACCGCGCGTTAACATGCTTAGCGGCGTCTCGCCTGATAATGTGCGCAGCGTGCGTTATCACGCGATAATACCGTTTTGCTACATTAAGACCGACATGCCCACTCCTTTTATGGCAGCCTGCACACTATCGCCAGGCGCACGTTAAGACTGCTTAGTAAACATACCCCTATATGTTGAGAAAAAAAATACTTTTCCCTATCTATTTTTGAATATACTACTTTGCTTCTTCTTGGTGTGTCCCTTGGTCCTATTTTTTTTTGAAAGAGTAAACATGGAGGCATGGGAAGTAAAACTGTGATTTTTTTAAAGAGGGAAGCAGTTCTGATGAAGTCAGTAGGGCAATATGAAAATCATTTGTTGGAATTTCATAATAGATTGAAGTTGTATCTATTTATTTAGGCTTTTAATGTATAATTTTATTTTACATTATATCTGATATTTTAGTCATGATGAATGTTTATTGAGCTGCATATATTTAGTGTAACCCATTTAGAATGTTGCGATTGGCGAGAAAGAAATATTTTAAATACATAAATATCATGCCAGGCCTCTGTTGGAATTTGCTTATAAGACTTATGGGGGGGGGGGGGGGGCAGAAGAGAGCATAGTGGAGAGGCCAAGTCTATGTTATAGCCAATTTTTAAAAAGGATTCCAGAGGTGATTCTGGAAACTACATACTGGTGAGCCCGATGTCTGTGCTGAGAAAACTAGTAGAAACTATTATAAAGAACAAAATTACTTAACACATACATAGACATGTTTTAATCAGTCAAAGTCAACACAGATTTAACCAAGGAAAGTCTTAATGTCCCCATCTTAGACATCCGGGTATACGCATATTGAGCAATAGAGAGAATGTTTTGCATTTGTGCCACTAGCAAAGAAGTGCATTTGGGGAAAGGTGGATTGCTATGGGGGAAGGCTGGAAGAGAAACCTTGAATCTTTTGAAAGATGATATGCATATAGTAGGTAATTCTATAAGCAGCCTGTGGAACGTTATGCACTATTTATGTGCAAAAGTTCCTATTTTAAAGGACTTAAGGTGCGTGAATAGGCACTTACATGTATGCTTTACGCGATCGCTATTTTTAAAAATGTACATAATTTCTATTGTGTGTACTTTAGTTTATAAAACAGGCTCCACATAAGTACGTGGTAATGCATATTAACTGCATGAAAGATTACAGAATTGTCCTCATAGAGGGTATATGCCTGTAAAATTCCTCTTACAAAATTACCTTGCATGTGACTTTGGTGCAGTCATGTTCTAAGGTGGAATTTGGGTAAAGTGTAGATGGACTTGTAATTTGCCGAAATGACAAACTAAAGAGCAGCAAATCATCTAGACTGCATGGTATACACCCCAGAGTGCTGAAAGAACTAAAAAATGATATTGCAGATATAGAATTAGTAATCTGTAACCTATTATTAAAATCATGCATGGTACACCATCAAAAAGTAGAAAGACTAGGGGACATGCAATGAAGCGACAGTGTAACCTGTTTAAAACTAATAAAATATTTTTTCATTCAATGCATAATCAAACTCTGGAATTCATTACCGGAGGATGTAGTAAAAGCTGTTACTGTAGCTGGGTTTAGAAAGGTTTGGACAAGTTCCTGGAGGAAAGGTCCATAAAGAATTAAGAGGATCCAGGTAATCCACTGCTTGCCCCAATACAAGCATTATGCAACCTGCGTGTCTTTTGGGGAAACTGCTAGGTACTTGTGTCTTGGATTGGCCACTGTTGGAAACAGGATACTGGGCTTGATGGACCTTGGTCGACCCAGTAGGGCATTTCTTATTTTTTTATGTACTTTCAGGGCTGGCTCAAGGGGTTGTGATGCCCTGAGCCAACTTTAGTGCCCTCCCTCCCTTTGGAGCCAATCTTGTAGTAAGAACTGCGCAAATAGCGGTAAACATTCAACCTGCAGGGTCAATGGTTAAAGTTAAATGCTGGGGCTGCCATTTAATTTAATTCAGATATTCTGCGCCACCATCCATATAGGTAGCAGCAGCAACATACGGATATTGCAGTGACCATACCAGCATTATCTATTTGGATTGGGCCTGCTATTCGGCCTCAAATGTATAACTTATTTGAATTGTGGCTGAATATTGCCACTATCTGGATAATTTTCTGGCCTGTCCTCATTCTGTCCTAACATGCCTCTTAAATATATGGATAATATCTGGCCATTTAGTAATTTAAATGTCCCTATATTATTTGTATATTTTTTGAAAATACACAGATAGGCTAATTATCTGTTTGCTGGTGTGGTAGTGTGGCGTGTGGTGGGAAGGGGCTTCTTTAAAACACAGGCTAGACAACAGGGTAAACAAAAGCAGGTTTTTATTCTGTCCCAGTTTTCTGAAGCTCCACAAAGCAAAACCCAGAACAGACAACAGTTCAGGGGAAACAAAATCAGTTCTATTTCTGTCCCAGCTTGTTAAACGTCCACAAGCTGGCTCTCCTGACCCTTCCTCCAGCCCCAGTTAAAGTTCCTACCTCAGAATGCTTTGCATGTCTTGCCTTGGAAGGACTTCTGGCTTCAGGGGCCTCTCTTCTTCCTGCAGCCTGCAGTGTTCTTAACCTCTCCCTGTGAGCCAGGCCCTCCAGCCCTCTACTCTGGGCTGCAGACTCTCTTAAAGGGGACTGTTGATTCTCCCTTTGGAGAGGGATGGGTAAGCATTCTATAGACCCCATAACATATGCTCCCTCTCAGCTCAACCATAACCCTTTGAGCACCTTCTTCACCCAGGACTTCCACCAGGGAAAGGAAGTCTGCATTCAGGTGAGTCCAACCAGCCCTATGGCGGACCCGAAAATGGTAGGGTTTGAGATTCAAAAACCACCACATAATATGGCCATTAGTTAGTGGTCCATTACTAGAATAAACGTACAGCCGAGAAGGAAGCATTTGAAGGTCTCAAGCACCCACTTGACAGCCAGGGCTTCCTTCTCAATCACCACATAATACTGTTCCTGAAGAAGCAGTTTCCTGCTGAAGAATGCTAAAGGATGTTCTTCATCCTTGACTTCCTGGGCCGGAACGGTTCCTAGGCCTACCTCTGAGGCATCAGTTTGCACAACAAAATGGTAGAGATACATCAGGGCTAATCAGGATGGGTTTAGAGCACATGGTGTTCTTAAGACGCTGGAAGTCTAGGTCCTGGTCCAGGTCCGGTGACAACTGAATCCGTTCAGGAGCTCTCTTCTAGAGAAGAATGGTTAATAGCTTTTCCACTTCTGCAAAATTAAGGATAGAACAAATAGAAACACAGAAACATCTCAACAGAAAAAGACCACATGGCCTATCTAGTCTGTCCTTCCATATCAAATACTATAGTCCCTTTTTTTCCTTTAGAGATCGTCTGTGTTTGTCCCATGATTTCTTGAATTCAGATACTCTCGTCATCTCTGCTACCTCCTATTGGGAGACTATTCCATAGATCTACTACTCTTTCCATAATGAAATTCTTCCGCATATTACTCCTGAGTCTATCCCCTTTCACCCTCATCCTATATAAGATGAGACGGTGGTAATAACCAATTAATCCAAGGAAGACATGAACCTCTTTCTTCGAGTTCAAGGTGGGGACCTGGGCAATGGCATCTACCTTCCATAGCTGAGGTTGTATCCGCCTATTCTCAATTAAATATCCCAGGTATTGAATGTCCCGGCCTTCCAGAAATCATTTCTTGGGGTTGGTCGTCACCCTGACCTTTCACAGACTGGTCAGCATGGCTTGTACTTGGGTTAGATGGGTGGTTCAGTCTCTGCTGTAGATGACGATGTTGTCAAGGTATGCAGCCACATACTCCTTGTGCAGTTTCAGTAGGCATTGAAACATGGCAGGAGCCCTGTGTAATGCAAAAGGCAGTACTGTAAACTGGAAAAGACCTTGTGGTGTAGAAAAAGAAAAATCTTCTCCATGGCAGCTGGAGTCAAGGGCACCTGCCAGTATCCCTTGGTCAGATCCAAGGCTGATATAAAGTGTGCTCCCTCAAGTCACAGGATTAGCTCATCTGTTCTAGAGCATGGAATATGCTTCCAGTTTAGAAGCTGCATTGACCCTCCGGAAGTTAATGCAGAATCTGATGCTTCCGTCAGGTTTAGGAACCAAGATGATGGGTGACGACCAGTTACTCGGGCTCTTCTATAACTCCCAGGTTAAGCATCTCTTCCAGTTCCTTGGCGATGGCCTGTTGTTGGGCCTCCAGAATCTGATAGGTTTGTTTCTGGATAACTCCACCCTCCCAGGTTGACCCTGGGTAGAACACCTTTAGGTTCCAGTGGATCAAACCTTCTATATTTCTTCTGAGGACAGCAGAGTACTGGTCTCCAATCAGAACTTGAGTTGGATCTGAAGGGGCTGAAATTTCCGGTCCAAAATCATCTCCCTGTACCATTACAGCCATCACTGGAGTCCATTTTTTCAATAAAAAGTTTGGCTTTCTTCTGTTTATGTGGCCGGGCAATCTTGTAGTTAACAGGCCCCACCTTCTCTTCCATCTTATAGGGTCCCTGCGATTTACAGAGTAACTTGTTCTTGGATGAGGGCAGCAAGACTAAAACTCTGTCTCCCAGTTGGAAGGTGCAGTGCATGGCTGCCTGATAGTAACCTCTGGACTGCTCAGCTTGGACTTTTTCCAGACTGTTTGGCCATCTGTCTGGCTTTCCTCAACTGGTTTTGCATTTGTATAATGTACTCCACCAAATTACATCCGTCACGGGGTTCTTTTTCCCAGGTTTCCCTTATCACGTCTAATATGCCTCTTGGCCATCTTCCGAAGAGCAACTCAAAAGGCAAAAACCCCTTGGATCTCTAACATACCTTGCAGATGGCAAACATCAAATAGGGTAGGAGAATGACCCAATTCTTCCTGTCCTTCTGCACAAACTTTTTTTAAACATCTGTGTCAGAATTTTATTGATTCGCCCAACAAGGCCATCTGTTTGTGAGTAATATTGTGATGTTCGCAGGATCTTGACCTTCATCAAGGCAAACACTTGCTTCATCACATTGGATACAAAGTGTGTTCCTTGATCTGTGAGGATCTCATTGGGTATGCCCACCTGCAAGAATATTTCCCAGAGAGCATTTGTGATCATAGTAGTCTTCATAATCCTTAGAGCAATGGCCTCCCTGTTTTAGGTAGCATAGTCCAGTATGACTAAAATATACTTGTTGCCTCAGGTGGTCCGCTCCAAGGGTCCTACCAGATCCATGGGCACTCTTTCAAATGGGGTTTCAATGATGAGTATAGGCACTAGAGGGGCAGGTCAGACACTGGCAGGGTTATGAAGTTGGCAGGTGGGGCGTGACTAGCAATATAACTGCACCTGTTTATGGACCCCAGGCCATAAAAATTGGACTAAAATATGTTTTTGTGTTTTCTCCAACCCCAGGTGTCCCCCCAATAAATGGCTATGGGCCAACGGATAACACCTGCAGGCGAAAGGGTGAGGAACAATCAGTTGTTCTACCTCTTACCCCTCTAGGGCAGCCTTGGCCACTCTGCATATTAAATCTCCCTTTAGCATAAAAGAGGGAAAGGTTTTTACACGGAATGCTCCGTTACCTACCGGAATCCCTTCCACCTCCAAAACCCATTCTCGGGCATGTTTAAGGGACTCATCCTCTTACTGGGCCCTCTTGAAGCTCCCTTTGTCTTTCCCCAAGCCCCCTCTATGGGAAGAGGACAATTGAATTTGGGTCACTACTGCTGAGCCTTGAGCTATCCTCAAGGGTTGCTTCCCTAGGCTCTCTCTCCCCGGATCCCTCCCCCATAGCTGCCCCCAGATTCTGTTGGTAACATAGCTTTTCCTGGTGACGCCAACTCCATGACTTAGCAGGCTTGGGATTCTCGACATATAGATCCGAGTCTTCCAGTGGGAAAAACTCTGGGAAATCTTCCTGGTCTGACTTAGTGGAGCTGTCAGTTAGTAGGGCCCATATCGCTCTAAGTTTGGGTAGTCTTGGCCAATTACCACAGGATTCGGGAACTAGGGCAGCACCATGACTTGAACGTGGCTTGCCCTTCCGGAGTCTTGAGTGCAACTTGTGCTGTTGGATACTGCCTCTGGTCTCCATGCACACAGGCCACTGTTACCATCTTTGCACAGTCAATTTGAAATCGGGTTACTGTTTCCCAGCGAATGAGGGTCCACACATTTTTGGAGTCTATCAAGGCCTGGAGATGGGTCCCCTCGAGCTCCACTGGAATCACAAAGTTCTGTGCCCCTGAGTGGAGAGTGTCCACAAAAGCGCATATGTGGTTAGGTTGACATCCATGGGTTCCTCTGTACCCAGGGGACATTCCTGAGCAAAGTGTCCCCGGGTCCCACATCTAAAACAGGTGAAGGGGTCATGGCTGGGGCCATGCCTTTGCCTATGGGGGTCGCAACATGGGAGCCAATATCCATTCTGGCTTCCCCTTTCGTCCTCCTGGGTTAATGGGCAACTTCTTCCCCTTCTTACTATCGGCTTCAGTCACTGGCTGGGCTTCATGATACCCCTCGGCTATTTCCAGTGTACTCTCCAGTGTAAGCTTGGAGTGCGAACATATGCACTCTTTCATCAGGGCAATCAAGCCCGCCAAAAACTGCTCCAATAGCATAATCTTGGCTCTCGGGTCCGGTCTTTCCCTCCAATTGCAGCCACTTCCATGCAAGATCCTTCAACCAACAGGGGAACATCTGAGGGTTTTCCTTTATCTGGAGCCCCCCCCCCCCATTCCTGAATCTCTGGCAGTAGGCCTCTGGGGAACAGCTGTCCCATTCCTGTATAGTGGCCTTGACAGCTGCATATGTAGCTCACCCATCTGGGTTGGTGTCCTGGAATGCAGCCTGACTGCTGCCCATCAGCAGATTCTCCAAATAAGTAGTTCATGTCTCCCCCGGCCACCCAGGCAGTTTGTTTAAAGTTCAGCAAAAAGTGGTCTGGTTCATCTTCTGCCATCATTTTAAGAAGCGCTTGCGCCAGTGGGTAAAGTTGCGGTCTCTGTAGGGCTTGAGCCAACTGAGCCAGGAAACTCCTCTGTAATTTCCTTTGCACCTGAATAAGATTTTGTAGCTGCTGCTGACATTGTCATTGTTGCTGTTGCCCTTCTAGTAGAGCATGTTGAAACTGCTGCTGACATTGTTGCTGTTGCTGCTGATCTTCTACCAGAATCTGGAGGTGCTGCTCCATCCTGGCTTGTTACTGTTCTCTTGTATAATCAGTACAAGTTGTGAAATGTTTGTAGATGATACATTAGCATTGTACTTTATTCTCTGAAGTACCAGTAACCAATGCAATTGTTTAAGGATGGGAGTGATAAGGATGGAAGTGTTGGTGAGAATGTGAGCCGCTGTGTTTAGGGCCATTTGTAGAGGGTGAATGGCAGTAATTGGGAGACCTTGAAGAATAATGCTTCTATAGTCGATGTGAGAGAAAAGAAGGGCTTGAAGAGTGGTGTGGAAGTCGTATTTCAGTAATGATCTGAACTGCTGTATTCATTTTAGTTTGTGGTATAATTTTCTTGTAACATTGCTAATGTGAGATGAGAGGGAGAGTCATTGGTCAATGTCGACATCTAGGTAACGGACTTCATGTTTAACCTGAAGAAGTTTAGAGTCAATTGTGATAGACTCTGGAGGAGTGAAGTTATTGCTTTTACTAATGTATAATACATCTGTTTTACTGTGGTTAATTTTAAGAATATGAATTGACAACCACTTAGTGATAGCAATGAAACAAATCTTAATGTTACTGATCAAAGGCTTAGTGATGTCTATTGGGGTGTACAACATGATATCAGCGTAAATATGGAACATGATATTGTGAGCCTCATAAATAGCGCATAGCTGCTGCAAAAAGATATTAAATAAGAAGGAGGATAAAGCTGATCCTTGGGTGATGCCTTGTAACTGAGGATAAGGGTCTGATCTATCACTGCCTATTTTTACATGAAGTTGATGATTCAGAAAATATGTCAAGTGTTTTACCTCTTAGTCCTACATCATGGAGTCTATCAATGATCAGATTATGTGGAATGGAATCAAACGCAGCTTTTATATCAATGAAAATGAGTATGAAGCCCCCCGTTAGTGATGATGCTGGGAGGGACAGTGACTGGAAGAGAGCTGCTGGGAGGGACTGGGACTAGAAAGGAGCTCATGCTGGTTGGTACTGGGACTGGAAGGGAGCTGATGCTGGGAGGGGCTGGAACTAGAGGAGTAGCCTCATAGTTAGAGCACTGGCTTGGTGACCAAGAAACCAGGGTTCAATTCCCACTAGCACTCCTTGTAGCCTTGGGCAAGTCACTTAACTCTTCATTGCCTTAGAAGAAAGGCCTGGCAATCTACTTCCATCATATTGCCAAGAAAACCCAGAAGCTGCTGGGTCACCAGGAGTCAGTATTGACTCAAAGGCACACATTGCACTGCCTAAAGCCCACTAGCAAGCAGACAGATCTGAGGGTCTCACTGGCTTGTGGGTCCAGGGCAATTGCCAGGTTGCATCCCTCCTAATGCCAATTCCAACATCTGCTGCCTTTTATTTTGTACAATACAAGGGGAAATGCATTTCTATTTTCTTGTGTTGCACTACATGCAGCGTCTGGCTTTCTGAGGTTTTAGTTTAATTTTTTGTCTATATATTTCTCTTTTTGTTTTGTGCTCATTTATTAATGAAAGCCTATCTGTATTGTGTGTGTGTGTACAACCAATGCTGGGTATTCTGTTAGTATGGAATTTCTGTTTAAGAATGTGTAGCAATCTTGCTTGTTCAGCTTGCACGTTGCGCTTTCTGCAATTATTTTTTTGAGAGCAGGGGGTGGGACGGGGCAGGGCATGGGCGGAGCATGGCTAATGACAGATGGCTGGTTTTTCTCTTTCAAAAAGTTGGCAACCCTTTTGTACCTTTGTTGTCCGATCATTTTTCCAACTGAGTCGTTCCTAGTCTCTCTTTACCACTACGTCTTGTTAGTTTTCTCCTAAGTCCTTACCAGGATCTCATTTACATTTTTTGTTTCTTCACTCTCACTGTCTTCCCCTACATCTGTCTCTGATGTTGATCCTTCTGGTTCATAATTTTTCCTCATTCACATTTTGTCTTTTTACCTAATGATAGTTAGGTTTCATTCCTCCTTGTCTCCACCCCTACCAGTCTCCAATCTCCTTATTTTCACCTTCCATCTACTTATCGGCTTTCCATTTCCCACTCATACTTGACTAGTCCTCCCATTCCCCACCTCTGTCTTATTCCTCCTCCTTACCACAGTATCCATGCCCCTCCCTCTCAATCTTTCCCTATATATGAACTTGTTTCTTCTCTCCAACATACACAATATCTGTCTCCCTCTATCTTCCCACTCCCCCAGGTTCTGCCTTTTTCCCACCCTAAACCCAGCATCTGCCTACTTTCAGCCCCCTTCCAATCTCAACCCCTTTCCAGTTTCAGGCCCTCCCAGTCTCCCACAGCCAAGCATTAGTCCCCTTCCAATCTCTGCCCCCAGCCTAGCATTATCTCCTTTCCAGCCCCCCCCCCCGACACAGCATCAACCCATTTCCAGTCCCAGACCCCCTGCATCAACCACTTCTAGTTCTTGCCCTCCAGCATTTGCCCCTTCCAGTGCCAGCCCCCTCAACATCAGTCCACTTCCAGTCCCAGTCCTCCACCATCAGCCCAGTTTCAGACCCATTCACCTCAACATCAGCCTCCTTCCAGTCCCAGAGCACCAGCATCAGTTCTTTTCCAGTACCAGCCCTCCTCCACCACCACCACCATCAACCCTCTTCCAGTCTCTGCCCCTCCACCATCAGCCCAGTTCCAGTCCTAGCCCCCACTACCAGCCCTCTTCCAGTCCCTATCCTCCCAGCATCAGTCCTTTTCCAGTTATAGTCCCCCCACCACCATCACCCCTCTTCCAGTGCCGGCCCCCATCCCCAGCATCAGTGCGAGCCAGTCGCCTCCTCTCCCCTTCCTCCCTCAGCTGCATTCTGACAACCACACAACTTTATTCAAGAAAATCAGGGAAAATACCTAGGATCAGAGCTGTAATGGGATCATAAGAAAAAGAAAGAAAAGTATTTTTCCATGCTCAAATAATTTAAACATATATCCGAGAGGGATTACCAGCTTCCCTAAACATAGGACATATGCTGACAACTATTATATCTGCTAAAGAAAATGTATTAAGGCAGCTAAAGAGAAAAGAGACATTCTACCAAGCTGGGGCTTGTGTAAGGTTCCTGACCCCCAATGACTCTTCAATTTCTCACTGAAATATTCAGAAACTGGGTTTGTAATTTAAAACCTTCTTCACACCTTCGTAGATCTTCCACCTGTTGGCACTCATCTCCTGTGAATAAAATTCAGATCAAATTATGTTTTCTAGTTTTAAAATGGCAGGAACTACTGTGCTTCTGTGTGTCTTCCATTTTTACAATTGCCAGTGCCTAGAATTGTATAGAGCCCGAGAACAAACTCAGTACCATGAAATGAAAGGACTCAGCAAATTCCCAGCAGCAAAACGTGAAAGGGCTTCCAGCGACAGTAAGGGACCATTGCTCCCAGTTCATTTCAGCCTTTCCCGGACTTTTTCCGCTCTGCAGCCCCCCATCGCAGTGCGACTCTATTCACAGGCTAAGAGAAGGTTAGGCTCTCTCTTTTACTCCAGTCCTGCGAAGCCCCATCCAAAGCTGGACTTACAACGAAGGACTGTGAAGGCTATAACGCCTGTAGGAGGAAGAGGTTCTTGGAAGGGGCTCAGACAGAGAGTCCCATGATTCACATGATCCCCCCTCCTTCTGGAGGTGGATTCCACCCCTAGCTTCCAGGCAGAGTAAAGCAGTAGCTGCAGCAGCGCTCGGATAACCAGGTTCACTTTATTATATTTAACTGTCTTTATAACACGCCTTATCTCAAAGTCAAGATGGTTTACAGGGAATATGTTAAAGAGATCTTAACGCTGAAACACGACGCTAAGGTTTACAATGAACAAGGCTCCTCTCCCTGCATTACAGCACTCCTTCCCCTTCCTCCTCCTTGAAGCTCTCTGACCTGGTGGAAGGCTCTGTCCTGCCCCTGATCCAACTCCTCCTCTCCTCTCAGCACTCTGGCCCCCTGTCCTGGGTGAGATCACTCCCTGCTGTGGCTCACTGCCCCAGGTGAGTATTCTCCTCCACTCTGGCCCCCTGTCCAATTCTCTCTTCTACTGTTGTGGCAGGTGCAGGCCTGTGACCCACAGTGTCTGAACATAAGCAGGCCAGCATGGCCAGCTTGACCTGTAAATGAGGCCTGTGGAGAGGCATATAGGATTGCACATCCCCCAATATGCTGCTATTGTAAGATAGAACTCAGTAGAAATATTGAATTAGCTTAGGTAAGCAGAACCGCAGTATTGAAAGATGGAAAAATACAGAAAAGACATGTTTAAAAGTTACTGATAAGAAAAAGAACATCTGCAAAGAAATAATTAGGAGTGCTGACAGATGAGTTGCAGAGCCCAGCTCCTCTGCACGTACAAATTGGTTCCATAACCTTGAGAGTGTGAAAGTAACAAGTTGATGAACTGACCATTGTAATTGGGACTAGAAGGGGGTATGCAGGTGTCATGCCCACTGGAGGGACATAATTGGATAAACTTATCAGTACCGGGACCAATAGAAGAGGTACGGGAGGTACGGGAGGTTACCGGGACCAATGAAATGTTTTTCTATACCTAGAATGGAACAGAAGTCTATAAAAGTTGTTGTAATGCTTGAAAACTTTGCTCAGCCATTTTGAAATTGATTGGTTCGAGACTTGTGCACAAATAAATGATTTGGACCTTTTGAACAGACTCCTGGTATCATTGGTTTGTCTGCGCTTTGCTGCTACATATTCCTTGGTGCGTTGGCCGGGAAGTTGTGGAATCAAAGTGTATATAGGGCAATATACCACGACTTTCCGCCTCTATAGGCTTGGTCCTGCCGGGATCGCACCCTTCCGACGAGGGCTGCTCCCTGGCGCCACCGGTCCCTTGTATCGGAGGGAGCTGGTCGGACCTCGGCGGGTGACGAGCCCGGCTGGAGTCAACGCCTCGAACCCGAGTGAGGGGAGTCCGAGGTCCAACTCATGCGCCTGCTTGGGAAGTTTGAGGACCGGATCCGGTGAGTATAGTTTTGATTTTGGGTCTAGACAGAAATAGAAAGAGCAGTACTGCCATTGGAACTTGGAACTTTGGAATTTGTAATCTCGAGATATTGGGAATTGGTAAGAGAGCATGATCACCTCTCAAGGAAGGGCCGAGTAACCCCGCATGGGAATTCGCCGGGTGAAACCCCCATCCTTTTTGTAATTGGGAAATTGGAAAAGACTAGTCAGAACAGATAGAAACGAATGCATTCTGGGATACGTTGCTAGCATGATTGTGTGAGCGAAGTGTGAATGAGAGGTCTGGCAGCACGGACCAAGTGAAGGCGGACCCCTGAGTAGCGCATTTCCTGACCGGGCGACCGCGTTCAGGTCGCGAAAAGGGGGAAGCGATTGTCGTCTTGTCTTGTTATTTGTATTCCCTATACGTTTCCAGGACCGTGTGGACCCCTTACCCACGGTCCGCCCTCCTTTTCCCTTCTGTCTGTTGTTGCGCGCACACATCGAAATGGGAGGGGCGGGGTCTACTAGAAACACTCCATTAGAATGTATGATCGCACATTTTAAAGAGGGATATTCAGGAGATTATGGTATTAAAATGACAGCAGCCCGTTTGCAGATTTTGTGTACTAGGGAGTGGCCCGATCTAGACCCCATCTGGCCCCGAGAGGGAACGTTCAAAGTAGAGATTATTCAGTCAATACACCGTAGAGTGCGGATAGCGCACCCTGATCAGTACCCCTATATAGATTCCTGGTTAAGTATTTGTGAAGATCCGCCCCCCTGGGCGCAGCGCTGTTATGAGGAACAGTGCAGAATAATGTTAGCTAAAACAGATTCTAGACAGAAAACGGAACAGCCTAGAATGAGAGAGCAGGATACGAAAGCCAGAAAGAAGCCCATCCTGGCAGATCCTGATTCCCCAGAAATAACTCTCAGGCAGCCCCGAACCCCAGGTCCAGTAAGAGTAGCCCGGCGTCCTGCCCCAGAACCCCAGAGACGGCTAGAGCCGAGGCGGGACCCAACCCCTGATCCCCCACCCGGAGGAGAGAAAGAGGAAGAATTAGTGGAAAAAGAAGAGGAGGACCTAAAAAGCGAGTCAGAAGTGGAGATAGAAGAAGGAGAAAGCGAGAATCCCCCAGCTGAGGAGGACAGTGTACAAATAATTGAGAAAGCCAGCGTTAGCACTAGCACGCCAGTGAGAGAGAAACCCAAAGCAAAACCTGTTGAGAAAAAGAAAGTGACTCCTGCAAAGGCAACAACGATAACCCTTAGATCCCAAAAGACACCCATGGCAGCCAAACTGTTTCCCTTACGGCAAGTCCCGGGAGTGCCCGTAAAGAATGATAATGATGAAGTGGTAGCGGGACCCCTAACTTATGTGTATATCCCTTTCTCTACAACTGATTTATTAAATTGGAGGTCGCATTACGCCTCCTATACTAGTAAGCCCCAGGAGCTGACAGAATTAGTAACTAGTATTATGGAAACTCACCAACCCACTTGGCCAGATTGCCGTCAGCTCCTGACCACCCTATTCACGACAGAAGAGCGAGCAAGAATTAGAAAAGCAGCTATTGAATGGATGGCAGAGAACCCTGTAGCTCCGGCACAGGGGCAGAATATAATAGACCGTCGAGAAGCAGCTCAGAGAGAATTCCCGAATGAAGACCCCCAATGGGATCCAAATACAGATGAAGGATCCACAGCCCTAGCCCGTTTTCGCCAAGGCTTTTTACAAGGCCTGAAAAGGGGGGGCCAGAAAGCTATGAACCTTTCCAAAGTTGCAGGAGTTATCCAAGGGATAGATGAGAGCCCAGCAGATTTTTATGAGAGATTAACTGAAGCTTACAGAATGTATACTCCCTATGATCCCGAGGCCCCAGGAAGTTTATGTATGGTGAATTCTGCTTTTGTAAACCAGTCTCAACCAGACATTAGACGCAAATTACAGAAGTTAGAAGGGTTTGCGGGCATGAATGCAACACAGTTATTGGAAGTCGCTCATAAAGTGTATGTGAATCGTGATACTGAAAGACAGAGAGAATGTGATAGAAAGATGAAGAAGAAAGCTGATTTTTTGGCTGCGGCCATAGTGGAACAGAAACGGGGAGGTGTCCCTAGTCGAAGGAGCAGAGGAAGAGGGCGGGGTCAAGGCGGAGGCCGGACCCAGAGACTAGGCATGAACCAATGCGCCTATTGCAGAGAGGAAGGACATTGGAGAGATACGTGCCCGCAACTCGAAGACAGCCAGCATGATGACGACAGCAGCCATCAGTGGCGAGAAGAAAGACGAAGCTATCCCCGAAGCCGAGGAGGAGCCAATCGAGAACAATTCCAGCGAGAGAGAGGAGGAGCCATTCAAGCATTGGCCACACCAGCCCATGATGAGAATGACGTGGATTAGGACAGACCGGGCTCCAAGTTTGCTTTAGGTCTCCAGGAGCCTATGGTCGGAATACAAATAGGAGACCAAATTATGGACTTTATGGTTGATACTGGAGCACAACATTCAGTAATAGACAAAAAGATAGCCCCATTCACTACAAAAGCAGTCACCATTATAGGAGCAACTGGTGCCAAAGCCACAAAGTCTTTCCTTCAAAACCGAATATGCAGTCTGGGAGGACAGCAAGTAACTCATCAATTCCTTTACATGCCCGAGTGTCCAGTGCCACTACTGGGACGAGATATGTTAGCCAAGCTTCAAGCACAGATATCTTTCTCTGAACAAGGAGAAATGCAAATGACAGTAAATCCCCAAACCAAACCAGCAGGAGTGATGCTGCTGACAGTTCCCCGAGAAGAAGAATGGAGATACTACATTGACGATTCGATACAAGATACTTATTTTGAACAAACTTTGAAAAGTATTGATGCACCACCTGGAGTATGGGCAGAAGGCAGCCCCCCAGGCCTAGCCAAACATATAGCTCCAGTGATTGTAACCCTCAAGCCTAGTGCTACACCAGTGCACGTCAAACAGTACCCTCTCCCAAGAGCCGCAATTGAAGGCATTCATCGCCACCTACAAAGATTGCTTGAGTATGGCCTACTAAAAGTATGCCAATCCCCATGGAACACTCCACTTTTGCCAGTAAAGAAGCCTGGGACGGATGATTATCGCCCAGTGCAAGATTTGAGAAGAGTAAATGATGCAGCTGAGACCATACATCCAGTCGTACCCAATCCTTACACCCTCCTAGGACTGATACCTGCTGAAGCTACCCATTTCACTGTACTGGATTTAAAAGACGCATTCTTTTGCATAAGATTAGCCCCTGTAAGCCAAATATTGTTTGCATTCGAATGGCAGGACCCCATCTCTGGAAGAGGGGGCCAACTTACCTGGACAAGATTACCCCAAGGATTCAAGAATTCGCCTACCATCTTTAGTGCCGCACTAAATCAAGACCTTTCAAGCTATCCAGTAGCCCCGGGAAGAGAGTGCTTCTCCAATACGTGGATGATCTGTTGATAGCTGCCGTATCAGAAAGTGAATGTATACTAGCCACCAAAGATCTCTTGCAGTTACTAGAGGAAGCTGGATACAAAGTTTCCAGAGCCAAAGCACAGCTATGCCAAAAAGAAGTGAAATACCTGGGTTTTCGTATCACCCAAGGAAGCAGAAGATTAGGCAGAGAAAGAAAAGAAGCAGTATGCAGAATTCCAACTCCAACAACCAGAAAGCAAGTCAGAGCCTTTCTGGGAGCGGCAGGATATTGCCGAATTTGGATACCCAACTTTGCCCAAATTGCCAAACCACTGTATGAAGCCACAAAAGGAGAAGAAAAGTCGCCACTGGAGTGGGGACTTGAGCAGGATACAGCTTTTAAGACGTTAAAAGAAGAATTAATGTCATCACCAGCACTTGGACTACCAGATGTCCACAAGCCTTTCCACTTGTTTGTACATGAGGCACAGGGAAATGCCTTGGGCATGTTGACTCAGAAATTGGGAAATTGGGAGCGACCTGTAGCCTACCTATCGAAACAATTGGACCCTGTGGCCAAAGGATGGCCACCTTGCTTGAGAGCAGTTGCAGCTACAGCGCTACTAGTGAGTGAAGCAGACAAACTCACACTAGGACAGAACATACGAGTCACTGTGCCACATGCAGTCCTTGCCCTTATGGAACAGAAAGCAAATTATTGGCTCACCAATTCCCGAATGTTGAAGTACCAGAGCATGTTATGTGAAAACCCACAGATACAACTTGAAGTGAGCCATGCCCTGAATCCAGCCACCTTGATACCCATCAGTGAATAACTCCCAGAACATGACTGTATCGAAGTCATGGAGACTGTGTTCTCCAGCCGACCCGACTTGACAGATGTGCCCATAGACAATCCTGACCAAACCTATTATGTTGATGGGAGCAGTCTCATCCTTGATGGACGACGCTGTGCCGGATATGCAGTCGTCACTCAACATGAAGTAGTTGAATCATCAGCCCTAGCCTCAGGCACATCAGCCCAGAAAGCCGAATTGATAGCACTCACCAGAGCATTGTTGTTAGGAGAAAAACTTATACTGAATGTATATACAGATTCCAAATATGCCTTCACTACCCTGCATGCCCATGGAGCTCTCTATAAAGAAAGAGGACTCATCACATCCGGAGGAAAATCAGTCAAATATGGTCCCGAAATATTGATGTTACTTGATGCAGTTTGGGCCCCAACACGTGTAGCTGTCATGCATTGTCGAGGACATCAAGCAGGAAAAGGAGAAGTTGCCCGAGGAAATAGATTTGCAGATGCCTCAGCACGACAAGCAGCTATGACAGGACAAATTGCCCCACAAGCTACGCCAATGCAAGCAGCATTGTTTCCAGTACCTTTGAATCTATGGACCCCACGATATACCACCAAAGAATTGGATTACTATTGTGACAGAGAAAATGGAGTACTGAAAGATGGATGGATTGAGCTGCCACCAGAAGAGGGCAGTCAACCTCCAGGACGAATAGTAATTCCTGAACTATTAGGACCAGCCTTTGTCAAAGCTTTCCACGAAGCTACCCACTATGGGAAGAGTGCCATGGAAAAAGCACTTAGACCACATTTCTACATCCCTCTGATGACAACCATATCAGCTTCAGTAGCACGACAATGTCAAACTTGTGCCAAGAATAATGCCAAGCAAGGCCTTATTACAGCACCCCGAGTTCAGTCAAGAGGTGTGACCCCCATGCACAACCTCCAAGTTGATTTCACCGAAATGCCAAAAGCCAATGGGTACCATTACCTATTAGTATTAGTATGTACTTTCTCTGGGTGGGTAGAAGCATTCCCAACCAGAACTGAGAAAGCCCGAGAAGTTACCAAGGTCTTAATGAGAGAGATTGTCCCCAGATTTGGAATTCCAGCAGTAATAGGGTCAGATAATGGACCCTCATTTGTCTCCCAAGTTACTCAGCAGTTAGCAAAAGCTTTGCAGATACAATGGAAACGCCACACTGCATACAGACCCCAGAGTTCAGGGAAAGTTGAGCGAATGAATCGTACCTTGAAAGCCCAAATGTCTAAGCTTTGTCAAGAGACACAATTGAAGTGGCCCCAAGTGCTCCCCATAGCTTTATTCAGAATACGCTCAGCTCCTGTAAAGTCAACAGGATTTTCCCCTTTTGAAGTTTTGTATGGTAAACCCCCACCAATAGTGCAGGGAATTAAAGGAAGTCTAGCCCAAATTGGTTCAGAAATAACCAGACAAGAACTTCTAGCTCTTAGTTTTGTTCTGCAGACTCTCCATACGTGGATCCAAGACCAGTTGCCTATCAACTTGACGGAACCCTTGCATCCCTATCAGCCTGGTACTTCGGTGTGGATCAAAGATTGGAAGAAGACACCGTTGGAACCCCATTGGAAGGGACCGTACACCGTCATCCTGTCTACCCCAACTGCAGTAAAGGTAGCCGAGATCGACGCCTGGATCCACCACAGCAGAGTCAAGCCCACCGCCAATCCTGAACCTGAGCAGTGGACAGCAGAACAGCATCTTGATGCACCCTTGCGAGTTACTTTGAGACGGCAACCAGCAGCTTAGACACTTCATCACAAGTGCTTTGCAGCAGCCAAGTCTTTCGAAGAGGATTGCTGTTTTCTATGCAGCAACAGCTTTGTTTCAACGAACCCAATTTGTGTGTGATTTGACACACTACTTTGAGACTACATTGACTAAGCCAGACTTCACAAGCCAACTGAAATTGCTAATAAGTTGGTCAATGTGTACTGGACAACTTGAGGGTCTTCAATCAACACTCAGCACCCGTTAAATTGCTTCATTAGCAAACGGGACGAAGAATAAAAGACCGTCGTGATCAAGATCAGCAAGCTGAGGATTCAGAAGAACTCCAATCAACATCGACATGCATCTTTACTTTTGCTTTGCTTTGGTTGCCTTCTTTGGAGGTTTTGAACAGACTCATGCTTTACCTCCATGCACTGCCTGCATTACTTCTACTAGAATTGGACTGAAAGTAACTCAGACTTTGCTTTATCATTCTTACTATACCTGCAAGGGGACAGTAACTCGGTGTATCTATAACACCACTGAACTAAATGTTTGCACTCATGGAAAAATTAAAACATGCTATAATCCGCATCAGAATCCATCCTATTACACGATGGAAATAAGATGGAAGGATGCAGATGGACCTATATTAGCTGCAACGCCACCACTCAAGGACATTACTAAACCTGCTGTTTTGAATTTTGATGCATGCAATGCTATTAATAGAGATAGTTATTCCACCTGTGGTACATGGGAGAAAGCGTATCGAAATGACCATAAGTATATGTGTCCAGAAGGTGCCACAGGATGGAGAAAGTGTACAGGTAAAAAGGAACCAGGCTATAGTACTGCCCCAGCAGCAGACTACTATTGCCCGTATTGGGGATGTGTTTTTTATGCTACCTGGAACACTGGTATAACTGATGAGAAAATAGATAAACGAATGGCTACTTTAACCAAGCCAACCACAAATGATAAATGTCAGAAAGATGCTTGTAACCCCTTACACTTACGTATACACAATCCCCATGCATGGAAACAAGGATATAAGTTTGGTTTACGGATTGCTGGAGGAGCAATAGATCCGGGGACCATTGTGTATATATCAGATTGAATACCCAAGCCCACAAGTCATCTAAATATCATATTCATAATACTTTTTATGAAGCCATGCATGTAAATAAGTTTGAGATCCCTCACCCCTCACAGAATTTATTTCTAGAATTAGCCGGAGCAGTAGTATCTAGTCTTAAGATCACAGATTGTTATTTCTGTGGCGGAACCCAAATGGGAGATCAGTGGCCATGGGAAGCCCAAGAATTGAATTATTCCATGATTTACAATCAGACTGAATTACACAAGACTACCAGTGAATGGGTGTTAGCGCACTCAATCGTTGGACGTCTTTGCTATGCCAGGACTGGACCCCAGTTCACCCAAAGAGTAGGACAGCTGGTCTGTCTTAGCCAGAAGTACTATAATGCTACGACCAAGAAGATAG
This sequence comes from Ichthyophis bannanicus, assembly GCA_033557465.1. Lineage (NCBI taxonomy): Eukaryota > Metazoa > Chordata > Amphibia > Gymnophiona > Ichthyophiidae > Ichthyophis > Ichthyophis bannanicus. The sequence continues at coordinate 707,517,288 of CM066031.1, forward strand.
CATGGTGGTCAGGAATTGGACATCCTGAACCTCCTAACCCATTAACCAGATTTCCTGAACTTGCAGGTCTATGGACTAACCTTGCTAAAGTCCAAGCCTGGCAAGCCCCACCTGGCCTATATTGGATCTGTGGAAACCGAGCATATGCACAACTCCCACCACACTGGGGAGGAGCATGTGTCTTAGGAACCATCAGACCTTCTTTCTTTCTTTTAAACACTGAACATGGAGAACAATTAGGATACCCAGTATACACTACCCACCGACACAAAAGAGCACTAAGACAGAAGAGAGAGGCCTTACAGATAGGCAAGTGGGAGAAATGGCAAGGAGATGATTGGCCACCAGAAAGAATCATTGAATATTATGGACCCGCCACTTGGAATGATGATGGTATGTATGGTTATCGTACCCCAATTTATATGATTAATCGTATTATTCGCTTACAAGCAGTAGTTGAAATAATAACTAACGAAACTAGTCATGCTCTTACGCTTTTAGCTAGACAAAGTACACAGATGCGCACTGCGATATATCAGAACCGCTTAGCACTTGATTATTTGTTAGCAGCTGAAGGAGGAGTATGTGGTAAACTGAACTTAACCAATTGCTGTTTGAAAATAGATGATAAAGGTCAAGTAGTTGAAGAAATTGCTAAAGATATGCAAAGACATGCTTATGTGCCAGTACAGACGTGGCACTCATTGAAATTTCCTAATTGGTTTGCTAACCTCTTTTCATGGGTGGGAGGATTTAAGACTTTTATCGTATTGGTACTAATCCTTGTTGCTGTTATCTTCTTATTACCATGTTTAATCCCATGTTGTATGCGTTCCATTCATAACACTATTGATAGTACAGTAGAGCGGAAGACCGCAACAAAAATCATGGCTTTATATACAGCCAGTCCTGGTAGAAATCCTTTAGCCAGGATGTGATTCTTCAGAAAGTGATTTAATTCTCACACCTTATTAAGTAATAGGGTGAGATTAATCAAAGGGGGGAATGTGGCAGGTGCAGGCCTGTGACCCACAGTGTCTGAACATAAGCAGGCCAGCATGGCCAGCTTGACCTGTAAATGAGGCCTGTGGAGAGGCATATAGGATTGCACATCCCCCAATATGCTGCTATTGTAAGATAGAACTCAGTAGAAATATTGAATTAGCTTAGGTAAGCAGAACCGCAGTATTGAAAGATGGAAAAATACAGAAAAGACATGTTTAAAAGTTACTGATAAGAAAAAGAACATCTGCAAAGAAATAATTAGGAGTGCTGACAGATGAGTTGCAGAGCCCAGCTCCTCTGCACGTACAAATTGGTTCCATAACCTTGAGAGTGTGAAAGTAACAAGTTGATGAACTGACCATTGTAATTGGGACTAGAAGGGGGGTATGCAGGTGTCATGCCCACTGGAGGGACATAATTGGATAAACTTATCAGTACCGGGACCAATAGAAGAGGTACGGGAGGTTACCGGGACCAATGAAATGTTTTTCTATACCTAGAATGGAACAGAAGTCTATAAAAGTTGTTGTAATGCTTGAAAACTTTGCTCAGCCATTTTGAAATTGATTGGTTCGAGACTTGTGCACAAATAAATGATTTGGACCTTTTGAACAGACTCCTGGTATCATTGGATTGTCTGCGCTTTGCTGCTACACTGTGACTTTTCTAAAAGTGAAACAGGCACTTCCTGTCTCTTTCTGTTTCACTTTTAGAAGGGAAGCAGAGCTGGCAGTTGCAGCAAAGAAAAACGCTTTCCCAGCTGTGAAGATGTAAGCTGGTGAGGCAGGCTTCCAGCGCTCTTAAGTTTGTATGCCCTGAGCCAGGGCCTGATTGGCTTGGCTCTTAAGCCAGTCCTGGTTACCTGAAGATTGGAGCAAGACTGATGTAATATCAATTTCTAAAAAGGGTTCCACAGATGATCCAGGAAACTACAGACCCATGAGCCTGACTTGAGTACCAAGAAAAATAGCAGAAATTATCAAAAAGAACAAAATTACTAAACACATGCATAGTCATGGTTTAATGGGACAAAGTCAACATGGATTGAGCAAGGGCTCTAATTGATCACATTTTTTTGAAGGCATGAATAAAGATGTGGATAAAGGTGAATCAGCTGATACGAAATGGCATTTTAGAAAGAATGTGGAGAGGGGAATTTCCATGTAAATCTAAGGATGTGGAGAATTAAAACAGTATTTTACAAGAGGTCCTGCAAAATGTAGAGTTTTTTTTATAAAATAGCTGCAAAAATGCAAACAGTATGCCTCTCTATGTCTGCCAGATGTGGCAATTTTAGGAAGGGGGAAAAAAAGGCTGTGGAAACTTCCCCACATAGATATGGGAACAACCTCATAAAATCATTGCACTGTTACAGATGGTACCACAGGTCCACACCCCCCCCCCAGCACCCCAATCCCCCAAGCCTGATAAGAACACCCCTTATGCACTCTATCTATTCCCCCCTTCCACTCTCACAATGTTGCACTCTGCCAATTCCCCCCTGCCCTCCCAAGGCAGTAGTCCGATCACCCCTCCCATCCCCCCAAAAGCCCCCCAACCAAACAACAAAGTGATGACCCCTTTCGAGTGACGACCTCCCCAGTTCCTAATTGACATCCCCGGGCTTACCATGGTCATTTTTGTCTAGTGGAAGGAGGAGCAATGCCCATTTGCTCTTGCTCTGCGTACAGTCAAGTTATGCTGGCCAGGCTCCAATCTTCAGGCAATCCAGGCCCGAATCTCTGCCTGCTTATCTGACATTGCTGCCTGGATGTCCAGCCATTGTCCAAAACTGAACAAGGCCAACATCGAGCTTCTTATCTTTTCCCCTACACCAATTTTCCCCCTTACTCCTTTCTCTGTTTCTGTTTCCTCAGTTCGCAACCTTGGAATCATTTTTGACTCTTTCTTCACCTTCTCCAAAACGTACCCAACAGAGATAAAACCTGTCATTTCTTTCTCTATAACATCAGCAAAATTCATCCCTTCTTTTCTGAACATACTACTAAGACCCTTAGCCATTCTCTAGTCACCTCCCATCAAGATCTTCCACCAGTGTCGCTATGCTCATGTCACCTCTCTTCTCAAGTGACTTCATTTGCTCCCTTATCCATTTCCGTATCCAGTTCAAACTTCTCCTACTGACCTACAAGTGCCTTCATTCAGTTGCTCCTCATTACTTTTCTTCTCTTATTTCTCCCTACACCCTTCCTTGGGAACTGTGCTCTTCTGGCAAATCGCTTCTATATGTGCCCTTTCCTTCCACTGTCAATGCCAACCTTTGATCTTTCCACCTTCTGTTCCTTATACCTGGAGCAAACTACCCGAGTTGGTACATCAGGCTCCATCTCTGGCCCTATTCAAATCCAGACTAAAACTCACCTCTTTCAGATCTTGATCCTCTCAGCCTCCTGTTCACTTCCTATATGTTTCCTTACCATTCTCCTCTACATATCCCACCGCTAACCATCACACGTGTACTATCCTTCCACGAACACACATGTATCAGCTAGATGAGTTAGAGAAGTGTACATAGTATAAAGTTAGCTTATATATAGTTTCCCCGGTTTTTCTCCATGTTTAATATCCTGTTTCACTGTAAACTCAATGTTGCCTGTATGCATTGTAGTATGTTTTGTTCGATGTACACCGCACTGATTATAATAGCGCGGTATAGAAGAAATGTTAAATAAATAAATAATAAATAAATAAATAAATATCCTAGTCCCCAATTGTTGTGTTGTCTGTCTTGACTAGACGGTAAGCTCTGATGAGTAGGGATTGTCTCTTACATGTATCTGTACAGCACTGCATATGCCGTGTAGCACTACACTAATGGTAAGTAGTAGTAATAGTAGTAGCAGTCGCTGTCCAAATGGTGCCGGCCACTCCTAGCGGTAATCTCATGCTATTTCCACTGATTGCCTTTATTTGGCAATTTGACCCCTAGAGTTGCCTTTCTGACTCAGTGCAGAAATTGAGCAAGAGCATCCGTGGATCACTCCTGTCCCACCACTTACCCATGTGGTAAACGTCTGCTGTGTGTGTGGTAACTGCAAGGCAAATGCTGGCCACAACCCCAACAGTTACCTTATCATAACTTTTGAAATTAATGCCTAGCAACTGCAAAACGTTACTGCACTTTAGTAAAAGGGCCCCTAATTGTAACTGCAAAAGTGCTCACCAAGAATTTTCAGAACCTTGTCCTGAGGACCTTCTAATCTCACCAGGCTATGCTTTTACTTTTCTTACTGGAAATTTTTAACACCAAGTGGACATATTGCTGTTTTCATAACATCAGTAAAAACATCTTTAAAGTTAAGTATTTCAACATGCAACAATTACACTAGCGCACCAGCAGTTACTGCTTCTCATGGGAGATGCATTAGCATGATCTGGAGGGGGCAGAATTTTAAGCAGTTGAAAAGATGTAAAATTTTCCAAATCAGAGATTATTCTATTGTCTTACAGCCAATTTCACGATAGAAACCCACATAAAGGAACTTTTAATGAGACATTAATGGACTGTACAAACAGAACATAAGCTTACTTCCAAGAAGAAAAGATGGCTTTGCACAAAAAGCGTACTGTGGTGAAAGAACTGCACTGCCTTTACTTTTGTGTACGGCTGAATGGCTCACCGCGGGGATTTTTTAAAGTTACGCTTTAGACACACTGCCTGGCAAAAGCAGTATATTTTTAATTTAACATTTCCTGTTTTAGAACTGCTTTAGGGAAGAAGTAGAGGGTTTTTTAAATCATTCCACAATTTAACTTTGAATTTGAACAGAAGAAAACTAATGAAATATTTTTGGTGTAGGTTGCTCTGAATGGAGAAAGAACCTTTTTTAAGGAGAGGTTTATGGCTATCAAACATGTTCCTGGCCAATAGGTTTTCATGAGAATAGCCTTATCAAGTACCACAGTGCATTACTTGCTCATATAATCATTTCTTTAAAAGGGTAAAGACCAACACACCAAAACATAGCAGCAATCGTCTCCGATCCTCATTTCAGTCTGCAGCACAACCTTTTTTGAGAGAACCATGAGAACTACCTTCTATCTGAACTCAGCTGTTGGTCTGAGAATGTTTTAAGCACTGTAGATTAATTAATGGTGCCTTTATTTTAAACTACCTCTGATAAATTACGCACATTTTCCTGGATTATACAAGTTTTTTGGGATAGTCTCTCCACCAACACTACTGCACTAAGGGATACTATAACAAATAATAAAAAAACACCCCTAGTTAATTAATAAAAAATCTCTTCCCACACCTTCACTTAACCCTAAGTGGATACAGAGTACATCAAAACACTCACATAAACCAATGGACACTCCAAATATCAAATATATTCACTAAAGGGGAGTAAAAGGTACGACCAGAGTTCTCTCTATGTGGCAAAATGAATTATCATAGGGGAAATCTCATCTCTTACATCACTGGTCTTAAAAAAACTCCCCTAATTCATTAAATACACATTATATCCCTCAATCTTTTTAATCAGGCTGGCGATGACCAATAAAACCGGGACAACTTCTGCACCCACCCAGCACATTTTCTGGGTCTCTGATTGCACTGGTTGGAAGGTAATAGTTACTTGATACTGACACTTGTATTTGCAATGCTGGGTTTTTCTCCTTTGCCAGTGTCCAGCTTTTTTTTTCATCAAAGTTTTTATCAGTGAGAATGGGAATGTCCCAGGTAACTGCAACTTCTTCATGCTCTACCATTCTGTCAGATTGATCCCAGTGTTTTTCTGGTACAGCAAAGTTATAGTGTTTATGCAATTTTCAGTGCATAACATGTGCTACATTATTGTGTTTTTCTGTATAAAGTCCTTCTGATATCAGCATGTCACACTTAGTGACAAGATTCATAACAATTTTCAGTTCTTTCCTTTAAAAGGATTTAGCATACTGGAAAAAATTGTCCTGTAATACTAGTTTGTTCTATACACTCAGGTAAATAACTTCATGCCACTAAAGGCAGGTACAGGTGTGTCTTGTTATCAAGAGCTACTTGCTTTAACATCTAAACAAGTATTACTATCCTGACACCATAGAATGCCATTATTATCAAAAAACTAAAATGACAGAGGCAGATGGCATGTTATAGACTAAGTTGAGGTTTATGCGATTCTGTGCCCCTGTGGGTTGTGCTAGTTGAGCTAGATTACTCGTCTTTTCGAAACTCGGTTGATAGAGCACAAAAGCAGCCTGAAGATGATATAAGGTGACACTCCATTTGTACTTCATTGTAAAGATCAGGGTCATGATTTTTACATGTTAAACATACTCTGTTATCAATTATGTTCTTCCAAATGTGGTGGGAGTGATCAGCGTCTTTACCTCTGAGAAAAGAACTGCATTGGATTTACAAGCTAAACACAGCATCACTAATGGTTTGACTGCAATGATAGATGAAAGTAAATGCTCCCCATTCAGTTTCGTTTGTTGGTGCCTTTGTATTTAAGATTTACGATGAGAAATTTTTCTGGGAAAACCTTCTGGCTTTATGATTGAATCTGTTGGCCTGCACTGGCATCTTTATGGGCTTGGCAGCAGTCATCACTGCATGGAATCAAATTTTAGTTGTTTGTAAGTGTGGGTATTGAGAGTCTTTGTAAATGTTTAATTTTTTTTTTTGGAGTGTTAACATCATCTTTTTTATAAAATGTTAAATCCCCGAGGCGAAACACAGACTATGTCAGACCAACATTTTTGCTTATTGCCTGGATATGACACACTCACTTAAGTTGAGTAATATAATTTAAATGTGTTTTTCAACATTGGGCTGAAATTTATTTGAGGGGAGATTTTTTTTTTTTAAACAGTGACTGACAAAGGAATCCATGGTATAAATACATTTTTGCTGTAGTGCATTTGTTTGAAGTTTTTCTCCTCTTACAGTATATTTTGTATTATACAAAAAATTGCTTGTAAAATAGGACTATGGAACATTACTTTGCGGACTCTCACCAGTTTTTTGTTATTAATATTGTTGTGGAGTGCTGTGCATTTTTTTAAACTATTATAGACTAACCAATTTATTGAGGAATGAGCTTTTGAAGACCAGAGTCTACTTCATCAGACTCAAATGCATGAAGTGCGGTTTAGGAGGCAGGTAAATACTGTATATATGAATGCTGTACACAGTAGGCACCCATTTGTCTATACCCTAATATTTTTCTTGAAAAATGATCATCACTGACAGGCAATGCCATGCTGGCTCACGAGGCCTGCCCATAGCTGTTGGGCTATATATCTCTGCTTGGTCTTAGCTCTGTTTATTAACTATCAGCTCTTTAAGTATGCAACTGGTATGGATGGAACTTCTGAGAGATAATGGAGGATCTCTATCCATTTAGCTGTTACTTTCTGTAAACATCAAAAAGAATTATCTACCTATAGGGAGTAGGGGGCTGCCCCAATGTTTGTTTATCCTATGAGGCAAGCGGAAGTCCAGGCCTGTGAACCCAGAAGGGAGACCAGATGCTGCTGGAAGAAGAAACAGGCAGTGAGAGCCTCGTCAGTGACACTAGTGAGAACCGGCATTGCATCTAAGGAAGCCGCTGTGGGGATAGGAGCAAAGAGGTGTAGGGACAGCGAGTAAGCCAAGTAGGATCTGCACCAGCAGGAAGAGTGGCGAGCGGTGGAGAAGTATCAGAGCACTGAGCCAAGGAAGAAAGGGGCAGACAGCTTTAAAGAAGCCTGATAGAAACCAGGGAAGAAACAAACAAAAAGAAGGAAATAAAAGTAAAAGACAGAAAGGAAGCATAAAGAGCTCTCATATCTGCATGTGGAGCCAAGCGCAGGGGCCTGAAAGCTAGTGAGGGGCAGAGCTGAACAGAGAAGGCATGCAGTCAGTCATGGAGGAGCTGGGAGGCTGCTTCAGGCTCAGCTGCAAGGTTGCTGGAAGAGGGCAGAAGCTAAGCTATGCCAGAGGTGAGGAACCGAGCCCAAGGAAGGGCTGAAGCAAAGTTCAGTTGCCAGTGCCACAGGGGAACCTGGACTGCTGACCCCACCTGTGTCAGCGTGAAGGCTGCAGTACTTTCTTTCTCTTATTCTCTCTTTATTCTACAGGAATAAAGCCAAAACTCTACAAGCTGGCTGGCTTTCATACTCTTCAAGGTAAGCAGCCCGCATCAGAAGCTGGGTTATCAAGTATGCTCATGCCATTAGATCTGTGAGATGCACTGGAAACGGAGAAAGTGAGAGAGTGAAAATTTAAGACTTATGAAAAGGGCAGGTGAAAAGAAACATGCTGCTAAAGATATGACATAAAACTTGACAGATATCATATGCATGGAGTGCATTAAACAGTGTTTCTGCACTTTCTGCAGTTTTTCGTACCTCATTTCTAAATTCGAACAAAAAACTAGGGCAAAGGGAGCCTCTAGCAGAGTTAGACGCTAGCTGAGCGAGCCACAGAGAATCAGGTTACTGTTAGGAAAGATACAGCTACATTAAATTTTCCCTTTTCTATTATAATTATTTGATCATTTTTATATTTTTGAATGGAAAAGGGGATGATCTCCTTTCCTGAATTTTAAAACTAGGATTAATAAAAAGGTTATGCACTGCTAGCTTGACTTAAAAGTAAGGTTTCCTTTGACTTGCCTGGGCCTTTCTCATTTTGCTAGAGGTGAGGCTGAAACATCTATGATATAGCTTAACTTAGTATTACCTGGGGTTTCTTAAACGGACAATATGAGGTCAGTTTTAGAAAGGAGAGGGGAATTCACATGTCCAGGTCAGGATGTGGAGAATTCCTGCAGTATTTCATATGAGGCTCTGCCAACCTGGTTGATTTTTCAGAAATATCGGTGATTGCTGCTTAGTGATCAGTATGGATTTTGATGAATGTTGAGCAGAGAATGAATATATATGAGTTTGGGGGCCCCAAGTGGGTAGTTGCTTCATGCCTGAACATGTTTAGCTGTCAAGTATCATGGAAGATTAAAACACCTACAGGAAACTGGTGAGAGGCATGCCATTAAGAGTGCATATGCCTGTTAATGAATTAAAATCTATACAATTCTTTTTTAACCCCTGAAGCAGTGATTTGTGAAATGGGGGGCTTCGTTTGGCAACCTTGAGAGACATAAAAGAATTTTATTAAAGATGAATCGCAGTTCACAAATGGGAATGCTGTAACAGCAGAAAAACGCCATGAGTTTGTTAAAAAAAAAGTTGAAGTTTTGTTGAGATAAATATACACAGTTAAGGATGTTTTTGTTGATTGATTTTGACACATTATAAGGTCTTTTGACCGATGCTGATTTTGTAACCTTGTTAAGCTACCAAGCAAGAAACAGGTGACGAGTCTGAATTCTTTTCTCCTCCTTTGCTCAAATCGGTTATTGTGATTGCTGAAGTAAAAGTAGCCATTGTGGGGGCTACTTTTCTAACAGGACACCTAGGTGGGAAGTCCAAAAGATCCCTATGTTAAGACCATTTTGTAAATGCAACACAGGCTCTTATGTGCCTTTATAAAATAGGTTCCCAGAACAAAATAGCATGGGAAAGCCCACAAAGGACTTTACGTCTGATCTGAAAAACTGATAAATGTGTGCATGTACTCTATGGGGTATGTTTACTAAACCGGGCTAAAACGGTTAGCCCGGGCTATCTGCCACTAGGTCCCATTGAATAATAAGGGACCTAGTGGCAGATAGCCCGGGTTAACCGTTAGCCGGGTTAACATCTTTGTTAGTGATATAGCGGAAGGGCTGTCGGGTAAGGTTTGCCTCTTTGCAGATGATACCAAAATCTGCAATAGAGTAGACACCCAGGAAGGTGTAGATAACATGAGGAGGGATCTAGCTAAGCTTGAAGAATGGTCTAGAATTTGGCAGCTGGGATTTAATGTTAAAAAATGTAAGGTCATGCATTTGGGCTGCAGCAATCCAAGGGAGCAATATAGTATAGGGGGTGAAGTACTTTTGTCCACTAAAGAAGAGCGGGACCTAGGCGTGGTTGTGTCTGATGATCTTAAAGTAGCTAAACAGGTAGAAAAGGCGACGGCAAAAGCTAGAAGGATGCTTGGGTGCATATGAAGAGGAATGGCTAGCAGAAAAAAGGAGGTGATAATGCCTCTCTATAAGTCTTTGGTGCGACCTCATTTGGAGTATAGTGTGCAATTCTGGAGACCGCACCTTCAAAAGGATGTGAACAGGATGGAGTCGGTGCAGAGGGTGGCTACTAAAATGATTAGTGGTCTTCATTATAAAGCATATGAGGACAGACTTAAGGATCTTAATATGTACACCTTAGAGGAAAGGCGGGATAGAGGTGATATGATTGAGATGCTTAAATACCTCTGTGGCATAAATGTTCAGGGAGAGAGCCTCTTTCAATTGAAAGCAAGTTCTGCTACGAGGGGACATGGGATGAGGGTGAAGGGAGATAGATTCAGGAGTGATATGCGCAAATATTTCTTTATGGAAAGAGTAGTGGATCCATGGAATAGTCTCCCAGTGGAGGTGGTAGAGATGAGGACAGTAACTGAATTCAAAAAAGCATGGGACCAACACAGAGGATCTCTAAAGGTAAAAAGGGGACTGTTGTAGTTGTTGAAATGGAAGGACAGACTAGATAGGCCATGTGGTCTTTTTCTGTCATCATATTTCTAAGCCTGGTTTAGTAAACATACCCTTATGTGTGTACCCATGTATTTTGTAAAATGCACATGCGCATCCTAACTCCATCTTGCCTTCAGGAACGCCTACATTTGGATTTCATAAAAGGAAGTGCACTAATTCTGTGTACCAACATTTTTTACATGTTTATGAAGCCGCACATTTTTATACAAGCCCTTTTCTACAGGTAAAATGGACTTTATGCAGGGAAAAAGCTTTAGAACTGGCTTGCATGATTCAGTCCCACATGGAGAATTTGCTAGAACTGTTCACAGTTAAGGAGTTAGAAGGGTTACGCAAACAAAACTGATCTTTTCTATATCTGTCCCTAGTTTATGCAACAATCTCCCTAAACATATTTAAAGTGGTGATGCCTGTTAGTGCTTACATGATGCCTCAAAAGGTGGTTATTTGGTTGACAGAAAGCATATTAATTAACATTGATTACGATAGTATAACAAGAAGGATCTAGGTGTCATCCAGAGCAGTTCAATAACTAGTTCGAAACTGCTCTGGATCACACTTTAGCCCTATTATGTAGCACTGTGGGGCAGGGGGATTAATTTGAGATTTTACATAAGCCGTATTGTTTACATTTCTTATTATGGGTCACTTTGATATTATATTCCTTGTCAGGGCAACAAATCTTTATGGTAAGAAAGTAAAAATGAGTTAAGAAGAAAAGACAAGTACACTTTTCAAACTTGGCTAAAAAGATAGAGACAATACGGTTAGTACTCAGAAATACAAAGGATCTCAGAAAGAGGAGGGCAGGGAAAATATCTGGAAAAGCTGAGGGAAAGAGGGAAGATAAGAAAGCAAAGATGCAAAAGGAGTCAAATCTAGCTACTTCAGTAAAACAGAGTGAAGCGTCTCTAGGGATGGACCTTAAAGTTACTGCTTGGGTTAGAAATTGGTTGAGTATGAGGTGAGAAAGAGTACAGGTAAATGGAGCTCACTCTGAGGAGAAGGAAGTTACCAGTGATGTGCCCCAGGGATCTGTCCTTGGTCCGATTCTTTTTAACATCTTTGTTAGTGATATAGCAGAAGGGCTGTCAGGTAAAGTTTGCCTCTTTGCGGATGATACCAAAATCTGCAATAGAGTAGACACCCAGGAAGGTGTAGATAACATGAGGAGGGATCTAGCTAAGCTTGAAGAATGGTTTAGAATTTGGCAGCTGAGATTTAATGTTAAAAAATGCAAGATCATACATTTGGGCTGCAGCAATCCAAGGGAGCAATATAGTATAGGGGGTGAAGTACTTCTGTCCACAAAAGAAGAGCGGGACCTAGGCGTGATTGTGTCTGATATTCTTAAAGTAGCTAAACAGGTAGAAAAGGCAACGGTGAAAGCTAGAAGGATGCTTGGGTGCATAGGGAGAGGAATGGTCTGCAGAAGAAAAGACGTGATAGTGCCTCTGTATAAGTCTTTGGTGCAACCTCATTTGGAGTATTGTGTGCATTTCTGGAGACCGCACCTTCAAAAGAAATAAACAGCCGCCAGCGTGAGGGAAAAGGGGCCTCGCGCTGACTTCCCCGGCTCCCTCTGCAGCCGTCCATTGAGAGAGAATGTGGTTCGCATGGGGCCCCACGCGAACAACATTCTCGCTCAATGGACGGGCCGACCTTGCCGGTTCCTGCCCCAATCTAACTCCTTACTCAAGCAGTCAACAAAATTGATCAGATTTGTTTTATATTATCTTCCTCAGGGAAAACCATGCTGTCTTAGATACTGTATCTGACTGGATTCAGGAGACTCCACTATTTTTTTCTTAAGTAGCGTCTGTATTAAATTTACACATTACTGAGGACAGACTGTATGTCTATGATAAATACAGCTGACAGTGGAACCGCCTAAACGTTTTTGTAAAGGCTTCTGGTTATCTTGAGGTGTTCTTCCATCCGGCCCCATTGCCTGTCTATTTTCACTCTTGCTAGTTTCATGTGAGCCTTGCCCTCCTCATTGAAACAGCCACCAGCGTGAAGGTAAAGGTTCGTCACTCTGGCGGCTGTTTAGAGGGAGCCGGGGTCTCGCAGGGCTTCCCCGGCTCCCTCTGCAGCCCCTTAGACGGCGTGGGGCTCTTCGGAGGGGGGAGGGGGCGGCTAGGACTGGATGGGCTGTGATGGGGGGGGAAATGGACTGCAATTGGGCTGTGATGGGGGGAAACAGACTGCAATTGGGCTGTGATGAGGGGGGAGAACTGCAAGTGGGCTGTGATGGTGTTGGGGGGGGGAACAGACTGGAAATGGGCTGTGATGGGGGGAGGACTGCAAGTGGGCTGTGATGGGGGGAAAACGGACTGGAAATAGGCTGTGATGGGGGAAAACAGACTGCAATTGGGCTGTGATGAGGGGGGGGAATGGACTGCAATTGGGCTGTGATGGGGAGACGGATGGACTGCAAATGGGCTGTGATGTTGGGGGGACGGACTGCAAATGGGCTGTGATGGTGGGGGGGGGAGGGACCAAATGGGCTGTGATGGTGGGGGGGGGGGAATCTTGGACTGGAAATGGGCTGATTAAGAGCTGGATTAGGACCGGAAATGGGTTGATGGGGGCTGGAATAGGACGAAGTGGGCTTGACAAGGGGGCTAGGATTGGAAATGGGCTGATGAGGAGCTGGAATAGGACTAGAAATGGGCTGATGGGGGGGAACGTGGACTGCAAAAGGGTGATGGGCTGGAATAGGACTGGAAATGGGCTGATGGGGGCTGGAATAGGACTGGAAATGGGCTGATGGGGCTGGAATAGGACTAGAAATGGGCTGATGGGGCTGGAATAGGACTAGAAATGGGCTGATGGGAGTTGGAATAGGGCTGGAAATGGGCTGATGGGGGAGTTTGGAGTGGAAATGGGCTGATGGGGGCTGGAATGGAACTGGAAGAAAGCATATGGGGGGCTAGGACTGGAAATGGGCTGATGTGGAAGCTTGGGAGACTGGGACTAGAAGGGAGCAGATGCTGGGTGGGTCTAGAACTATAAGGGAGCTGATTTTGGGGGAGGACTAGAAAGGGATGGGGAATAAGAATGGAGAGGGGAAAATATATTTTGTGTGGGAGGGAAGAAAAGTCTACGATGGGCTGGGTATTGGAAGAGTAAATGGAGATTGAGAATGGAAGGGTGAAATCTGAGTGGATGATAAAGGAATAAGGAAAGAAATGGAGGAAAGAGCAAAAGGGGAAATATCAGTATGTTAAAACAGATATAGAGAAAACATTTGGAAAAAAATCTAAAAGAGAAGAAAGGACACATGGATAGTTCACAGAAGACACGAAGAAACCAGAAGAAAGTGACTGGAGCAATTGCAACTGAAAAAGAAAATGCACAAGCAACAAAAGGTAGAAAAATATTTTTTTATTTTGAATTTATTAACTGGAATATATCAGCTCTGTGAAATGTGCATCGTTAACGTCTTTTGTGTTTTGTTTACAAGAGGAAATTAATTTATAGTTTTATTTCTCCAGTGTTGTTGTACATCCCAAGTTTGGCTTTTGGGGTTCCCAGTTTAATTATCGTCTTTCTAGTTCTAAATTGTGATCCCTTGTTCTTTGGTGATGGTCTATATTCTGCATTTTAACCAAGCTGAGGTATTGTGTTCATGTAGTTTCTATTTGACCGTGTCACTTGTTCTCTTTCCCCAGTAGGAGATGCATTGGTATTCTCTGAGATGTATTGGTTTAATATTTGCAGTGTTGCCTTTTGATAGGTAGGGTTTGGTGCTTTGTGAGTCCTGGCAGAGCTGATATGATATGGTGGATTTGTTATGAGTTCTAAATGGTCAGTGTTATAGTACTTCCTAATGGGCTTGGCGGTTGGCACTGGAATATAGTAATGTAGAAATCTGTTAGTCTTTCTTTATCCAGACACTCATTAAGAAGCATGTTTACTAAAAATGCATGTTAATATTATGCAAATATTTATGCAAATGAGGCTTCCTATACAAACGAGGCCTCGCAATTAATCTCCGCATATGGCCCCGCACCCCCCTTGGGCCGCCCCTGGGCACCGGACACAATAAGTGGCATTTCAGAAAGCACATCCAAGTGCAGTCTGGGATGTCTAAACCAGAACATCTGGAAAAAAAAAAAAGCAGGCACATCCAGATGTAGACATAATTTCACAAATGAGGATGTGCCCATTATGGACGTCTGTGGGAGCGTCTACATAGACATCCTCAGAATAGTATTTCTGGATGTCTAGGAATAGTCTAATGGTTAGAGAGTAGTGGGCTAGGGAAGCCAGGGTTCAAATCCTTGCTGCAATCACTGTGATTATGCCGAGTACTGGAGATGATGAAGTGCTTTATTTTCTACACCCTCTATATGTCTTTTAGTTTACAAGCACTTCCCTGATGCTTATTCATGCCTGGAGCAGGTCTAAACTTAGACATGACGCCAGATGTGCAGGACGTTTCTGAGATCAGGCAGTGATCTCCAGGTTCAGGGGAATGCCCCTGTCATGCCTCCACCATGCCCCCATTCAGACTTGGATGTCCTCACACTGGGGACCATCCATAGATCTGGCTTCTAAAATGGCTCTGGAGACATCTCTGTGCTTTGGATGTATCTATGCCCATTTTCAGACATCCAAAGCATGGCTAAGGCTTCTAAAATAACTCCCAATACAAGCCGGGGTTAGGGACCACAACTGCCCACGAATAGAAATACTTGAGACCCCCTCTAAAAATGCTTATAACTGTCTATTTTAATAGTTCAAACACCAAATATACCTGAAACTATCATCCTAAAGCACTTTAATATCATTTCGAAGTCATCTTATAACATTCGGGAGGCTTTGGAGGGTCCTTCTTCATGGGCTCAAGAAACATGGTGATAGGCAGCTGCTGTTGCTGCTTGTTCATGCTGACGAGGAGGTTATTATAGGGCCCCATGCGCGCATCAAGGACATTTGAAAACTTTATGGAGCGTTCCATATAAGGATCCCATGCCCCAAGTCATCTCCTGCAGCTCCCTGGCTGCCCTCATAATTCGGGACAGACGTTCCAAAGACAGGCCCTCATCTTCCTCCTCGTCCCCTGAACCTGCCGTGTCTTCTTCCTCGCTGGCAGACTTCGTCAGCTCTTCCAAATTCTGGTCCATCAGGGAGTCAGAGTGGGCATCAATGAGGGTGTCGACTTCATCCTCGGTGATGTCATTGAAGCCTTCTCTACCAAGCATCCTCGCCAATTGGAATGCCTTATCAATGGCCGAATGTTGAATTTCTTCAGGAGAGAAGCCCTTATAATTGTGAACATACTCCGGCCACAACTTCTTCCAGCATGCATTAAGGGTCTCCTTCTTCATATCCTTCAACGATCGGCCGATGACGGTCAGACATGTGGCAATCGTGAATTTACGCCAATACCCCTTCAGCGTAAATTCATTGTCAGTGTCCATTTCCTTCACAAGGTGCTCGAGGGAGTTCCGGGTGTAAAGTGCCTTGAAGGCGCGGATCACGCCCTGGTCCATAGGCTGGAGGAGAGAGGTGGTGTTGGTAGGGAGGAACTCGAGTCGGACTCCCTCGTAATAAAGATCCACAGGGTGGCCACCAGCATTATCCATAATCAACAACACCTTGAACTCCATGCACAAGTCATTGAGGTAATCCTTAACTTGAGGGATGAAACTCTGAATGAACCAGTTAGACGTAAGGACTTTGATGATCCAGGCCTTGGCGTTGTGCATCCAAAACACAGGCAGCAAGTTCTTGTTCTTATTCTTGAGGGCCTTGGGGTTTGCAGACTTGTAAATGAGGCCTGGTTTCAGCATGAAGCCAGCAGCATTGCCACATATGATGAGGGTAACCCTATCCTTCTGGGCCTTGAACCCGGGGGCTCTGGCTTCGTCCTTCATGAGGTATGTCCGTGAAGGCATTTTCTTCCAGAACAAGCCTGTCTCATCCATATTGAACACCTGTTGTGGACGGTAGCCCTTGTCCCTGATGATCTCCTTGAAGGTCTCAGGATATTTCGTGGCCGCTTCCGTGTCTGCCGATGCCATTTCCTCATGCAGAGAAACACACTTTAGGTGGAACCACTTCTGGAAACGGTGGAACCACCCCTTGCTGGCCTGCAAACCTTCAGGAGCTGACAATGGTCCTGCTTCTTCCTCTTCTTCTTCGGCGGGGTCATCGAAGCCTAAGAAGTCTGCTTCCTGTACATCACCGCATTCCGTAACAGTCCAAAACTGCTGGTAGAGTTTTCATGCCTTCTCGCAGATGATGTTGCCGTCGAGGGGGATGTTCTTCTTATGGCAGTCCATTATCCACAATGCCAAGGTTGACTCCATCCTCACGATGCTCTTATCACGCACAATGGAACCCGTCTTGGCACTACCGCAGAAGCTAACATCCACGATCTTCCTTATCTCTGCCTCTTTCTTCTTGATGTACTGGACAGTACTCTCATCCACGCCATAATGGCGGGCTACTGCGGCGTAACATTTCCCTTCTTTCAACAATTCCAGAAGTGCTACCTTCTCCTGGAGCGTCATGACCTTCTTCTGGCGCTTAGGCTCTTTGCCAGAAGCCTTAGAAGAAGCACAGCATTTAGGAGGCATCTTAGGCCAATCAGCGCAAAGGAAAATGAATGTAGACTTCTCTTTCAACCTCCTTGATGCAACGGTACTGTACTTCTCCGCGAATCATGGGACCTGGTTAAAGCATCCACCATCGTGAACTGCTTTCATCAGGCATTCTCCACGCTCAACGAGGAAGCTGTGTTTACATTAATATTAATATCTGAAAATTAGTAAATCATTTTTATCATAAAAAATGTATTTAGTCATGAAATAAAATGAAAATAATTAGTGAATATTTTAGATATGCTCTACGAAAAAATCTGCGAAAAGGCAAATTTTCCGCAAATAATTTGGAGTTACGTTCCACAGAAAAATCCGCGAATAGGCAAATCTGCGAACACTGAACCGCGAATAGGCGGGGGTCGACTGTATATTCAGATTTCAGTCTAGCTTTTGATGTTGTCCCATATAAGAGACTGAAACAAACTGAGAAGTTTAGAGGAGGATTCAAACATGGTTTACTGAATTACAAATTGGTTGACGAGACGACAAAGAAAGAAAGATTATCAGTAGAATGCCTCAGAGGCACAGAGCCAGTTCTTTTAAATGTTTTCATAAATAATATTGCAGCAGTGGGATTGCTAGGAAAGGTTTGCTTTTTTTTCTTTTGCAGAAGAAACTTAGAATGTGCAACAAGGAAGATACTGTTGAGGAAAAGGAGAAAATAGGAATTGATTTAAAAAGCCTGAGGTTGGCTGGCAGGAATGGCTGCTAAAATTCAAGGAAAATAAATGTTGTCTAGCATTTGTGGTACTGAAAGCTAGAAGAGCAGTGCCTAAGGTGTATGTCACACACAAAACTAGAGAAAGATTTTATGGTTATAATCATAGCACATGATCTCAAGGTCCAGAAATGCAAATGGGAGGTAAGCCACAGTCAGAGGAATGCTGAGGTGCAATGGAGAGGTAATAATTCCTGTACAAGTTATTCATTTGATCTCATCTGGAGTATTGTGTCCCATCTAAAGGCTGTACCTCCAAAAGTGTACAGACAGTGTACAGGTAGCCTGCATAAAGGCCAGCAAAGTCTGTATCATGAGGGTAATTTTATAAGAATCGCCTAGTTTTGCACGCATTCCAACATAATCAAAATGCACCTATTTTATAAAGAAAAGTGGGTGCCTACCTTTCTTTATAGAATAGGGGCATAAGGTGCAGGATACACGCACCAAACCTAGGCGCGAGCACTTACGCCAGCCCTAGACTTGCTGTAAATGTGTGCACTCAAATTTGTAAAGAGCGCGTATGTGTTATAGTATTTTATAACTTAGGCACGTAGATTTATGCTCTGCCGATGCTCTGCCCCTGCGCACATAAGTCACAAGTCTCCTTCGGAGCTGGTGCACATGCAATCAAGATATAGGCTGTGTGCTAAAAAAGTTAAACACTGGGTCTGTGACATTTCAACAGGAACGAAACTGGGCAGTCAGGATCAGCCTTAAACTCCTTATCTGTGTTTCTAGGCAATATCTGGTTCAGCTGTCCCTTCAGCTCCAATGACCCATAATTAATAGCTGGTACTCACCTCCAACAAGAAAGCAAGCAAGAATTGCATCCTTGTTTCAGACTTGAGTGTTTTTCCTTGCTTTATATTACTAACAGTTCACTAAATTACTGCTTTAATTAAAATAAAAAGAAAAACAGAGCCATTTGCTGCCGTGTACAGCTCTGCTGTAAAGTTACTGGTATAGAAAGGCTTAATTCATCCTTTTCTGCAAAACTGACTGTTGAGACATGGTTACTGCCCAGGTATAGCATGACTCTAGCATGTCAAGAAGCAGCAAGATAATTTTTTTTTAAACAAAGAAAAGAATCTCCATACCCAGGTAGATATAATTCCAGTTTTCAATTCCCATATATCCTAATACTTATTTGTGTAATGCTACAAGGCGTACGCAGCATTGTACAGAGACATGTAAGAGACAGTCTCTGCTCATAAGAGTTTACAATCTAGTCAAGACAGACAACAAATACGGCTAAATAAATAAATAACAGGGCAAGTGGGGACTAGGCTATATCTAGTGGAATGGTAAGGAAACACATAGGAGATCAGGATCCAAAAACAGTCTCAAAGAGGTGAGTTTTTAGCCTGAATTTATACAGGGCCGGAGTCTGACATAGATCCATTATTTAGCTGCACTATGGGGGTTATTTAGAAGCCCTATTCATGCTCTGGATGTCTGAAAACGGGCATAGAGATGTCCAAAGCACAGAGGCATCCCTGAAGCCATTTTAGAAGCTGGTTCTAAGGACGCTCCCAGCATGAGAGGTCCAAATCTGTACAGGGGTGTGGTTTAGGTGTGTCTTGGTTGTTACCAAGAATCTGAATGTCCTCAATCAATTGCAGAAACACCCTGTATGTCCCGTTCCACGTCCAGGTTTATACCTATCCAGACAAAAACAGGCAGCAGAGAAGTGATCCTGTTGCCTGCCAAACATCCAGAGGGTGTGAAGAAAATGTAGTTACTCACCTGTAGCAGGTGCTCTCCATGGACAGTAGAAAACGTCCTCACCTATGGGTGACATCATCTGATACAGCCCCATGCAGGAGTATTCCTAGCTCCTTCTGGAAGCTTTCAGAACCTCCTCTGTGCATTGTGATACTGCAGGCCCTCTGACACAAAGAAAAAAAGTTTTAAATCTTGAAAAAAACAAGATTTACCCGCAATTACATGAAGGTACACATAGAGGGAGCAGGAGAGCAAGCCTGGAAGCAGAGGAACCACGCCTCTATGGGCAGGTCCCAGAAGCAGCTGGTCTCGATTTAAGCAGGGACAGAGCATTACAAGAGGGGAGGCAAGGAGCTTGGCAGAGAGCTTCACAGAGAGCATTACAGGAAGCAGTGCCAAGAGCAGCTCCAGAAGCCGGAGTCAGAGACCGGGGTGAAGTCACTGACAGACCCAGAATAACTCAAGGAGTGAAAGCTACTGGGAGAGCAGGCCGAGGTGAAGGCCCAAGAGCAGGCCTAGAGGAAGGCCATACACAACTGCAAGGGGCAGTATTACAGAGTGCAGCCAAGGAAGGAGGTGCTTACCCTTCCAGCTGGAGAGGAAGCCTTGTCCAAGGAGAAGGACGGGGATACAAGCAGAGGAAGATATATCCACTGGAAAGGAACCTTCAAGGAGGAAAAGGTACTTTTAAAAGTTTTCATAAAAGTGACCTGAAAGATGAAAGATTCAGAGGCATGGGGAAGAGGACATAGCTGAGAGGGCGCGGCCAGTAGCCAACTGCCACAGGGGTGGAGGTGGAAGACAGGCGCCTCAGCAGCAGCCCTGCCTCAAAAGAGTTATACCCTATTCTAAAGCAGGAAAGATATCCTGGGATCACTGGAAACTGCCTGAAGTGGAGGACATTCAGACTAGGCCTCAAGCCTTACACAAAAGGGATTGCAGGAAGTTTAAAGGGGAAACAGTTGGTGCCTGTAATTGTCTACCAAGGCCTAGACCAAGAGAGAAACCAAGGACTAACTTTTATCTGGATGATAAGGACAGTTTTAAACCAGAAATACCAGATAATCTTTATAGGAGAAAGGTTAGTGCTGCCAAAGACTGGAACAAGCAAGCTTTTAATCCTGTAACAGAAAAAAATCCAGGGTGTTACAACATACCTAAAAGCCGACGCCCCAAACTGTCAAGCCAACACTGGGATACAGTAGGGCATGCTTTTACAAAGTCAGATTTTAACATCCCTGAGACATCAGATTCGGACCCCTCAGAAATGGAATGGCTGCCAGGGGAATCTGAGGTTATGGAAGCCATCGAACCGATGGACTGTAATTATTGCACAATGAGACGTGTTTAAGTTAAGGGAAGCAAACCCAATGTATGAAAAGAATACAGGAGACCTTATGCTTTAAGTTTGTGAAGGTTAACAATGTTACTTTGAATGTTTTGCTGATTTACATTTTGATACAAGGAAAGTTATCGCTCTGTTACTCATAACCGCCTATTTTGAACTTCTTTTTGCGCAAAGGTGAAATAAATGCCTTTTCTTTACCCTACACTTGGCTAAGAGTTGCTTTTTGGGAAGTTGACCATGAGGCTGACACAGAGGGCTGCTACCTCATTGACCCTCACAACAGGTCAACCCTAAAACCCCTATTTCTTATGCGCTCCCCAGCCCCGTGGAACCACTACGCCGCCACCAGAGGGGGCTGCGGGAGACAGCATGCATGCACCTTCTCGCCTGCAACGGTGGTGCCATTTTGCTTCAGTCCGATACTAAAGCTGAGGATAATACAATTCTTAGGGGAGGTAGAAAGGTTGTGAGGACTTTTCCTGCTGCCCACGGAGAACACCTGCTACAAGTGAGTAACTACATTTTCTCTGTGGACAAGCAGGAAAAAAGTCCTCATGTATGGGACTCCCTAGCTACAGGCTACCTTGGACAAAAAAGGAGAATAATGTATAGCCCAACAGGGGCAACAGGCCTTGTATATTTTATGCTTTTTTTTTAAGGGAGCCTGAACTGAAAGAAATGAATCTAGGGGAGATGGAGTTGGATTCTACTCCCCAAACCGATCCCTGAGTACTGATTAGTTGTTAATTGCTGTCACATCAGGCATCCCCATCCAGGCAGTAGTGAGATGTGAATGTGTGAACTGATGTTCATGCTGCAGCTTTGCAAATCTCTTCCATGGAGGCTGAGCACAAGTGGGCCACTGACGCAGCCATGGTTCTGACATTATGAACCATGACATAACTCTCAAGGCTTAGGCCTGCCTGGGCATGTGAAAGAGATGAAATCTGCTAGCCAAATTGATAATGTGCATTTGGAGATGACAATCCCTAGCTTGTTGGGGTCAAAAGAAACAAAAAGCTGCATGGACTTTCTATGGGCTTTTGTTCGATCCAATAGAAAGCTAAGGTTGGTTTGCAGTTCAACATGTGCAGCACAGCTTTCCCTCTGTGAGTATGAGGTTTTAGGAAAAATATTGGAAGGATGATTAAAATGGAAATCTGTTACTACTTTTGGAAGAAATCTGGGATGAGTATGGAGGACCACGCTATTATGATGAAATTTAGTGTAAGGTAGATGAACTACTAAGGCCTGAAGCTCACTTACCCTGCGTGTTGATGTGACCACCACCAGAAACAATACTTTCAGAGGACAAGCATTGAACAGCTCAAAAGGAACTTTCATCAGCTGTGCAAGAACCAAATTGAGAACCCAAGCCACTGTGGGTGACTTATAGGGAGGTTTTAGCATTAGTAAGCTCTGCATGAAGCAAACAACTAAAGGCTGTACAGAGATGGATTTACCCTCTACACCTCAATGATATGCTTTGACTACACTGAGGTGAACACTTACCGAGTTGGACTTGAGTCCAGACTCTGAGAGGTGTAGGAGGATTTAGGAAACGTCCCTCATACTTGACAGCAAACCTCTTCTATTTGCATGAATAGGACTTTCTCATTAAGGCCCTCCTGGAGGCCAAAAAGACATTGGTTACACTGGCTGGCAGATTGAATACGGACAATGTCAGCTTCTCAGCATCCAAGCTGTGAGGGCTAAGGGACCTGATGTTGGGGTGCAACATTGTCCCATTCTTTTGCAATATCAGATCCAGAAGCCCAGTCAAAATGGTTCCTGATTGAAGAGTTCCAGAAGGAGAGGGAACCATAGTTGTCTGGGCTAACAAGGGGCAATGAGAATCATCATGCTTCTGTCTGTTCTGAGCTTCAGGAGGGTCTTCATAATGAGAGGCATTAGAGAATATGTGTACAGAAAACCATCCACCCAACTGAGGAAGAAAGCATCTGAGGCTATTTTGCTGAGCGACTCCACCCTGGAACAGAACTGATCGACCTGGGCATTCTGAGGAATCACAAAAAGATCTATCAAGAGGTGCTCCACTCCCGAAAGATGTGACTTGTGACCTCCCTGTCCTGGGTCCATTTGTGGGACTGAAGAACTCGACTCAGCCTGTCCAGCAAAGTATTTTGTTTGCCACGTGGGTAAGTAGTCCTAAGTCCATCCTGTGGGAGATGGCAAATTTCCACAACCTTACTGTTTCTCAACACAGTGGTTAGAAATCCATTCTGTCCTGCTTGTTGAGATAGAAAATGGCTACTTGATTGTCTGTTTGAGTTAGGACAATTTGATTGGACAACCGATCTTTGAAAGCCTTTAGAGCATTCACAATGGCTCTTAGTTCCAAGAAGTTGATCTGATGGAGACTTTCCAAGTACCCTGAGTGTTGAACTCATCAAGATGAGCTCCCCAACCAGCTTGGATGTATCTGTCATTAACAATTTTTGGGGTAATTTGGAAGGGAAGACCTTTGGCCAGATTGAATGGAAGAGTCCACCAGTTCAGAGACAATATGATGGGAATCGGTGATGAACAGATGGTCTCTGAGATGACCTGAAGCTTGTGACCACTGGCTTCTCAGCATCCAAAGAATGTGTCTTATATGGAGACGTGTCAAGGGTGTTACATGACCCATTGGAGCCATGAGGCCTAGTAATGTTAACATCTTGCGAGCTGTCAGTTGAGTCTCCTGCACTATCACTGTTAGGCTGAAGAGTCTGTTTTGTGGAAGGAAAGCTCTTGCTCGAGTCATGAATTCTAATTTTTGGGTGGGCTGAATGTGGGACTTTAGGTAATTTATTATGAACCCTAGTAGTTCAAGCACCTGATTGGTCAGCTGTGTTGATTCACAAACTCCTTCCTGAGTGGCACTCTTGATCAACCAATCATCCAGGTAGGGGAAGACAAATTCTCTCAGTCTGTGTAGGTACGCTGCTACCATGGCAAGACATATGGTGAATACTCGAGGTGCTGATGCAAGACCAAAAGGCAGAACACGATACTGGAAATGTTGCTGACTCTACTACGAATCTGAGATACTTCCTGTGAGTTGGATGTATCTGTATGTGGGTATATGCATCCTTGAGATCCAATCTCCTTTTTGAAGATAAGGGAGTAGAGTGCCTAGAGAAAACATTCTGAATTTTTCTCTGATCAGATATTTGTTCAGATTTCTTAGGTCTAGGATGTGACAGAATTCCTCTGTTTTTTTGTTAATCAGGAAGCACCTGGGATAAAATCCTCGCCGTCTTTGCTGTGGTGGAACAAGTTTGACTGCCAGATCTTTTTGGACGGCAGTGACTTCTTGCTGAAGTAGTTCCTGATGCTGAGGGTCTAAGGACTGAACCTTCAGTGGGCAATTTGGAGGCAGTTGAATAGATGCAACTTGTAGTCGCTTTGGATAATTTGTAAGACCCAAGTGTCTGAGATTATAAGGGGCCACATTTGAGCAAAAATAGTGAGCCTCCCTCCAACAGGAGAGTACTCTGCTACAATTAGAGGTAGAGTTGCCCCTGGATTTGGCTGAGGAGCCAACTGGGCCTTCAGAGGCTTCTCTCGCTTTACTTGAGCTCAAGGAGCCTGCTTTGACTAGGAATAGTGAGAACCAGGAAAATACTTATGCCTACAAGAGTAAAGTCTTTTTCTGGTTGCCACTTTGAAACTTTGTGCAGTTGGAGGCTGGCTCGGATGTGCACCGTTAGAAATTTCAAAGGATGACATACTGCTTTTCAATGAAGCTAGCTTTCTCTTTTACCTTTTCTTTGAAGAGATTCTTTCTGTGGCACGGTACATCAATAAGCTTGTCCTGCACAGACTGTTCAAGGTCTGAGGCTC
Source organism: Ichthyophis bannanicus (assembly GCA_033557465.1). Taxonomy (NCBI): domain Eukaryota; kingdom Metazoa; phylum Chordata; class Amphibia; order Gymnophiona; family Ichthyophiidae; genus Ichthyophis; species Ichthyophis bannanicus. The sequence continues at coordinate 707,542,161 of CM066031.1, forward strand.
AGAACCAGGTGAATCTCCAGGTGCCAAAACCCACTGCAGAAATTCTTGATACTGTTTTGAAAATGTCATATGTCATTCGGACCATGAACGTAGAGCAGTTCTTACCATATGAGGGATACTGTCCATTCTCTCTGGAGGGAGATATGGGAATAAATCATCTAGGCCGCTCACGATGTCCTTCAAAAACAGATCCATGTAGAGTTGGTAGGTCAGGAGGGCAGCAAGCATGGTATGCTGAAAACCCCTTCTCTGAAAAGAGTCTAATGTCCGAGCTTCCCTCCCTGGGGGCACCAAGAAGTGCATCTTGGAATTTTTAGATCTCTTAAGGGCAAATTCAACCGCCAAGGAATGGTGAGGAAGCTGTGGCTTCTTGAACCTGGGAGCCTTCTGAACTCTGTATATAGAGTCAAGCTTTGAGCTACAGAGAGGGGATTCACCCACATTCTTATCTGTATTCTCTGTCACCACTTCCGTGGGAGTGGAGGAATACTGGAGGATCTCCAGTTTCTTTTGCCCTGGGCTCATCCTCAGATTCCAAAGAAAATGGCATGGCCTTAGCCATATCCCACACAAAATCTTAGAATGTCTTATCCCCTGATTTATGTCTCTCATGAGGTGGAGAAGGGTCAAATGGAAGTTATGGGGACCTGCCCTCCGACATGTCCTCAGACTCCTCATCAGTGACTCAGCCCTCTGATTCTGATTCAGAGAGGAAATCAAAATATCTCAGCCTGGATGACTCTCCTGCCCTTTGGGGATTGGGAGCTCTTTTGGGAGTGTTGATGCACTGATGACATCATAGGCTTTGGGAAGCTTCAGGCCCCGATGCACTAGATAGCAAAATTGGCCAGGCAGGCTCCAGCATTGGAGCCCTTTGATGCCCTGATGTCAATGCCTCTCCTGCAGGCACGTGATGCTTCTTGAGGATTGGCTGAAAAGCTGTCTATGCCGATACAGCAGACATCAAGGCACTGACCTGCTGCATGATGATCAGCATTGTGATGTGTTCCTCGATAGCTTTCAGAAGGTGTCTCTCCATGGCTGTCAATTCCAAAGGTTTGCGGCACCACAGCAACATTGACCGATGTTCCTGGAATCTGAGAAGGTATATTGGCTGCTTGGTCTCGGCTCTTTTTAGGCTGTTGCTGCCACTCTGATGTTATGGAGGATGAGCTGTCCTCTCTTTGGGGGTTGCTTAGAGGGGCATTCTTGTGAACCCTCTTTGCTCTTGATGTCCTGCCTCGGAGGGCTTTGATGTTGATGCACCAAAGCCTTCACCTGATGCTCAACACGTCCACCCTTCGGCATCAATGAAAATGGAAGATGAATCCCTCTTCATCTCTGGACAAACATCAATTGATAGCTGATGCTCCAAGCTATGGGTGCTCAGCTCTGAGACTCCATATCAATGCACCACCAGCGACCGATGCAGCCTTTGATGCTATAGAAACTGCTGCTGCCAATGCCGTGGTTGATGGTAGTGCCAATAATAGATCCATGCTGTTTTTCATGACCTTTGAACCCTCTTTTTGTCATCTGCAGACACAAATTACAAGAAGAGGGCCGATGATCGGTCCCAGCACTGAAAGCATCAATTATGAGTACTGTTATGGATATGGTCCTTGAGCATCTGGAGCTTTTTAAACCCGCTGGCTAGTTTCTGTGACATATCGCCTGGAAAAACAGCTGCAGCGAAATCAAATGGTTTGATTTTTCTGAAAAATATTTAATAATACGCAGCTGGAGCACAAACGCTTAAGGGGACAATGGTGCCGTGGAAAATAAAGGAAACTTTAAAAATGTCCAAAAATGCTAAACTAGGGAAAAATTAACGGGAAAGGAAAAACACGATGATGGCAGGCAAGCAGCCAAAAATACCTGAGGAAAACGATGAGAAACCCATACCACTGAAAAACCATCCGTGGGGTTCTGCGGCATGAAGGTGTATGCATGTGCAGAGGACATTCCAAAGATTTTCAGAAGGAGCTGGGAATACGTTTGCATGGGGCTCCGTCAGATGATATCATCCATATGTGAGGACTTTTCTCCTGCATGTCCACAGAGATGGAGATAAACTCCTAATCCATATGTATCCCTTGTTGGCAACAATTCTGCCAGGGAATGGGAGCTCATATTTCCAGTTTGCCACACTGTTGGACATCCCCATATGCAACCTTGGAACAGGGCTGCGGATGTCCACATCGGGGACGTCTATGTTCCTAAAATCAGACTGAAATATAGACATCCCCAATGTTTTTCTGCACCCTGGACATCTTTTCTAAAATTCCACTTTGTGTGTAACTAATTATAAAAAAAAATCATAGGGGCATGTTTACTAAACCTTCTTAATGTGTGCCCAGCGTTAGTGTGCAGGATGCCATATAAGGAGTGGGCGTTTCAGTCTAAAGTAGCAAAACGGGATTAGCGCGCGATAACGCACGCTGCTGCGCAAATTATCGGGCGAAGCGCCGCTAAGCACGTTACCGCGCGGTAATCTTAAGTAGGCGCACAGACATCCAAACATAGAAACAGAAGTGTAGCACAATGGTTAATACACTGACTGATGATACAGGGGTCATGAGTTCGATCCCCCAGTGTGCCTAATGCATAAGGCTGGCTGAGGCATCAGCTTTGACATGTAAGTATTGTTCCCTGAGGCATTTTATTTGTATTTTAATTATTGCTGCCAGCAAACACACCCTCACGTGCCGTAACCGAAGGTGCCGCATTAGGCACCCTATAAGGCACTCCATAGGGCACATTATAAAGTGCACTGTCTGCCACGGCACCCTATAATGTCCCCTATAGGGCACCCTATAAGGCGCTCCTTAGGACACCTTATAAGGCACCTTATACAGACTGTAACAATAAGGTGCCTCAGAAGGCGCTTTATAGAGCGCCTTATAAGGCGCCTTCTGAGGCACCTTATGGTTACAGTACTCTGAGGGTGTTTTTGCTGGCAGCACTAATGTACAGTAAAAATAGACAATGCTTTGGACAGCCCTATCAAATAACCCCACTGTGGGTTTGAACCCATGACCTCTGGCTCCACAGGCAGTGAAGTAACCAGTGGGCTACAGCTCCTAACAAACCCCTGGCTGGCTGCAAAAGGACTGCACATCACCACACAAACTGTCTGCTGTGATCACCAGGATAGGGTTAACCCACCCATACCCATGATGCACTGCACATGCAAATCAGCAGTCTACAGATGATCACAAGATGGAGTATGGACCCCCACAGCACCTCGGCCTGGTAGGGGGAACTGACCGTGTGTGTTACTGGCACAGAGTAGCTACACACCGTCACATTGTGCGGGTACTGTACTCACCCTGAGGGTAAGGTGGGGCGCCCAGCACCAGGTCCACTGCACCTTCCATGGCAGAAACAGGCCATGCTGCAGGTCCCCAGCAGTGCTAGTGTGTGAGATAGGTAGTTTCTGTAGACACACCTTGGATACATCTGTATTTCTCAGTCAGGTTTAGCCCTTATGGACCCATAGGAGAATTATGTACCACCACCCCACCCTCTGGGGCTGAGGGTGGTAAACAGGGTCTCCCACCAACAGATCCACATTCTACCTCCCTGCAATGGTGGCAGTAGAGGGGACCATCAACCCCAGTCCTGCTGGGGAACAGACACCCTACAGGGCAGTCAATGCAGCTCTGTACACATCCATAAAGCAATAGCAGACAGACATTAGGCTTGGAAATGCTAATCTGCACCCCACCACTATCTGATATTCTCCTGCAGCAAGCCTTCAGCCGCTGCACCCTGCAAGGTGTTCCAGCAAGACACATACCAGCTGCAGACAGTCTGCTAGCTAGTCCATAGTGCATGTTCCTGGTGGAGATGCGTGCACCCAGAACTGGGATGTCAGCATAAACACCAAGCAGATAAGTCAGTGACTGGGCCCCAAAAGGGAACCCATAAACATTACATGAGAGAAATACTATATAGCACTATGGGGGAACCTAGCCATGCCGTGGTCACTGCTCACTCAGGGTGAGAATGATCTCCCAGCAGGACATGCTGTGGCCACCCTGTCTGTGCAGGTGGTGGCCGGGCACTACAATGTCCCAGCCATTGCCCTATGCCCTGTGCATATGCATCCTGGCCAGGCCACCCTGTCCGGGCTATACCCATGGTACCTTGCTCCTCATTATGCACATTGGCAGGCCAATACTGGCAACAGTGCTGGCAGTGTGGGCTGTGGAGGGTGTTTGCAGCCACCACACACTGGATAGACAGACACACACCCCCTCACCTATGCCAGCATTGTGCTACTATAGAGGTGTTTGGCAGCCCTGGCCACCACACCAGTCCTGGGCACAGTGCAGGCATGGATATGGTACACAATACTGTTGGGGTCACTCCCCAGGGTGGTAAACACTGTCAGACACCAGACCTGAAGCACACTCCACAGACATCAGAAAGGTTGCTATGATGCAGCTCAATCAGCAAATTGTGCTTAACTTAGGAATTGCTATCTGCCAGTAATCATAGCAACCTTTTGATAGCTGTGTACCGTATTCCCAGGTTTAGGGTGGCACTGCTTAGGTATGCAAGTGCTAGTATTGGGAGATGCACGCAGGGCCCAATGTCCTGCCTCTCCAGGAGGCATTGGCTAATGGAGCCTGTGGGTGCGGGTGTGCCTGCCCCTGTTGGCTGCTGCTTTACGGCAGAGGTTCACAACTCCAGTCCTGGTGTGCCAAACACTGTTCGGGTTTTCATGCTGTCCCTCATGAATATGCATGAGATACATCTGCATACCATGGGGGCGGCACATAGAAATGCAGCACAGGCATCTTTATTAGAGGCAGCATGGAACCTGAATGGTGTTTGGCTCTCCAGGACTGCATTTGGGACACACTGCTCTAGGTAATGAGCCTGTTTATGGTGTCTGTGCTCTGTAGGGTAAAATGTAGGTGTTTTGGGCATGTTTACATCATCTGCAATAAAGATTCTGTCTGTATTAGCACGTTTTAGTAGTGGGTAAAATATGGGGGCTGGGTTGGCGGGAACCACAGCTGGGACTTGAATCTGTGACCTTCTGCTCCTGAACACACTGGCTGTGTGCTCTGCACCACTGTGTTGCCACAGAGACAGTACATTCCCTGGGGATACCATGACTGTTCATCAGACAGGGCCTGTCTGTTGCAGTGCATGGCACCTACCTACACAGGGGTAGGCCACGGTCTGCTCTGGGCAGCTGCCACTGCCCCCTCCATCACCAGTGCCTCTCTGCCACCCTGCTGACATGCCCTTCTGCTGGTGGTGCTGGTGCTGTGCAGTCTCAGGCCATCCAGTGTGCGGGTAGGCGGCTGCCTATGGTGCGGGTTCTGGGGTAGGGGTGCCTGCATAGATGTCCACGCTTCCCCCCAGCACCACCTGCCACTTATCTGTGCCCTTGGGGGTCCCTACTGGGTACTATCCCCTTTGACACTATGGGAAGCACACTCATGCCCATGCTGGGCCCTCATCAGTTGCTGTCTGGCTGCTCTACTGTTTCAGCATTCCTATGGGCCACCTAGGCATCACCCTAGTCTGCACTGTGGCCCAGCTGCAGTACAGCATGTGCCGTCAGCAGCCCTCTGTGTCCCCTTTCCCAGCATCTGTCCAGTTGCCCATTCCGACATGCCCGCCCTGCTGTTGTGGAACATGTGCACGCCATAGGAAACCTATCCAATGGAGAGGGAAACCCTGATGAGCGCAATTGCACTGTGGGATCATTCACCTTGTATGGGGAAGGAGCGTAGACCCTTCCAAAATTCATATCTTTTCTTTGGAGCTTTCTCGGGAGTGCTTTTTGATGTTTCCCATTACTATCACTATTGCCTAGCTTGGTTATGTTTTTTTTATATTTTGTTGGGGTCATTTTCAATTTTTATTTGCCCTTTTGTTCCGTGCACATGTATCACACTTATCACTTTTTTGTAGGTTTCCCTGGTTTTGCTGTACATTGCTGACAGAAATGGTTTCTCTTCCCTTTAAATCAGCTCTAACGCCAGGGTTTCACTGGCGTTAGTTTTGAGCCTCGGATTTCACAGCGTTAGGGTGCAGGGAGCCTCTCCCCTCCCACTCTCCACCCATTGACCCCTTCTCTCCGTCCCTAGGGAGCCTTCCTCCACCCTCCGGGAGCCTTTCCCCGCCTTCAGCGCTCGTTTGCGCCGCTGCGCGCATTAACGCGCGCTAAGGTACCTGAGCGCCTGCTAAAGCGCCATTATCGCGTGCTAAGGTACCTTAGCGCGCGATAACGTCACAGAGCGCACATTAAGAAGGTTTAGTAAACATGCCCCATAATGTCTTTCAAAGGCTTTTGTAAAAACCAGTCAAAATATATTAATTTTTGTATTCATTCATTTAGTCCAATTTATATTCCTCATGATCTAAAAAATCTTAATCTCTGTGAGCACTCCATAAAAAATACATAGATCATTCATAAAACTAATAAAAACAGTAGAACCAATTAAAATTGACCAGTATGATTATAAGCTTGCATAAATAAATAAAAAAAATCTGCAAAATTAGGCACGTTGGAAACAAAGATTTAAACCTTTCATGCCTCTGATATTCCTACTGCATGATGATCATTAACAATATTTATTTCATGTACCGGTGAGTAAGAGAGCAGGCATCAAGATGGCATTGGGGAGATATTTTTAGCTAGGAATGAATTAAAGCTTATTTGTTTAAGGTATCCTTCTTTAGGATTTCAGCAGGCGAGGTACCCACAATAGGGAAAAACTCCTACAGACCTGAACTGTTTTGGAATTGCAGATTTGAGGATTGCTTAATCATCTCTGGGAACTTCAGCAACAGACCTTAAAAATGTATCTCCTTAGAGAAGATTAAAGTTGTAGAAGTGATGTAATGTTCAGAGTTTGCAAAAAGCTCTAAGCGTGTATATTTAATTGCCCAGCAAAAGATAACAGATAGCATTAGGTACTGGCACACATTCAATAAATCAAAGTATTTCACTTCAGATAACCTCATAGGAAAGTCATGCCAGTCAGCTGAAAGGTAAGCGGCTCACAAAGTCTGCACACACTCCTTCCATCTCTTTATGGTATGCCATCAGTTTATTCCATGAAGAACAAATGTATGACAGGCAAGGAATACTGTAAGAGGGTAATTTTATAACAGGTTGCCTAAGTAAGAATTTGGGGGTTATTTCATAAACACAACATAGGTGCCTATGGGTCTTTATAGAATATCCTTATAAAGCCTACAGAAATCGTGGCTAAACACAGCTGTGTGCAATTACATCACCCGGGGAGTAGGTATAAATGGACTGTATGTACGTAATTTATAGACTATGCATGTAAATCAAGACTCCACCCAACCCCTCCCCGTACACGCCTAAATGCAGATCATGTGAAAGTATAAGCCTTCTTGCGACCATGTGTACTTCTACGCGCATAACCTCTGGGATAATTTTATAAGGGGCCTTTTATGCGCATAAAATTGGGTTTGCATGTGAAAAATCCTGTATATAAAATTACTCCCAAACTGTGGATCTGTCAGGAATATAATCAACTGCCACAAACAATGGAGACTAGAAATATTGAGTTTTACAAGCATCGTGCACTTTCTAAATGAATTGGTATAAAGGTGGCAACTGGCAGTAAAGAGAAACAAGACACCCCCCTCTGCCGAAAGTTAGACTCCCACAAGGTGCCGAAAGTTAGTCAGCTCCCACAAGGTGAGCAATATTGCTAACACACAGGCACCACCTGCCTTTGAGACCACTAAATCCAAAGTGCAGAGTACTTATAAATGCAAGAACAGGAAATTCAAAACAATAGCACTGAACTAGAACCAGTCCTCTGTGCTCTCCGTCAGTTCCAGAGAGTTCCAAACAAAAGACTTAATATTTTCAGCTTATTCAAAGCATGACAGCTCCAGCATGTTACTGTGACAAGTACCTGCAGAGTGGGTGTAATCGTCATCAGTGAAAGAAAGGGACAGTTACACATACAGAGCTAAGCCGCGGCTGCAAGCTGACGTTTCTGACCCTGTCCTTGGTGATATAGGATGTTGTAATCCAAACTGTAAAGCTAAGGATAGCATGCTGCAAACCATCTTTCATTTCTGACAACGAAAGACCCTCATAAAATGCTACTGTCACACTTGAAAACACGTGGCTAGTAGTGCAACAAACTCCCATTCATGCAAAGTAACGTCATGATCACCCTCCACTCCCTCCATGCAAAATGCTATATAATATTTATTGGAGTAGGCCAGGCATAACTATCCTTGAGTACGGCGCACACATAGGGCACGTGCTGTCTATGAGGGGAGGGGGAGCAGTTACTACATTACCCTCATTGTGTCTAGTAGTTCTGCTGTCTTACTGTTTGACCTTTTGCATGTCTTGCACCTATGTAGGAAGATGTGTTAACTGTAGTTTAGTCTGGAATTGGCAGTAGAAGAGAAAGGCATTGATAGAAGTGATTTGCTTGATGTGTAGAGTTGCCAAGGAGGGGTGTCGGGAGAGATAAGAGGAGAGAGATAAGAGAGGAGAGGTAGTGAGAAGCCGCAGAATGAATGTATTTGTAGGTCAAGAGGAGAAGTTTGAACTGTATGCGGAAATGGATAGGAAGCCAATGAAGCAACTTGAGAAAAGGACTTACGTGAACATGACGACACTGGCAGAAGTTAGTCATGCAGCTGAATTTTGAAAAGAATTGAAGGGGAGCGAGATGATTCAGTGGGAGACAAGTGAGGAGCAAGTTGCAATACTCTTGAGGAGAGGTGACTAGAGAATGTTCTGAGAGGAAGGGATGAATTCAGCTAACGTTACAGAGAAAGAAATGATAAGTGTTAGCTAGCTGTTGATATGTGCAGATAAGAGAGAAGAGTCAAAGATGACCCCAAGGTTGCGTGCCAAGGAGACAGGGAGGATAACAGTGTTATCCAGAGAAATAGAGAAGGGAGGACGGGGAGAGGTGGGTTTAGGGTACAAGACAAGATGCTCCGTCTTGGCTAGGTTCCGTTTCAGATAGTGGCGGGACATCTAATATATCAAAAGACAGTCTAATAGCCAGAAGCATAAACACTACACCCTAGAATTAAGAAATTTTGGATTTAATTACAGCTGTACACTATATTCTCTGCTCTGTTAGTTGTTTTATACAAACAGTCAATCATTATTGTATTGTAGATAGTTACCCTTGTTGACCAAGTTTTCTGCCCTGTTATCTGTAACTCCTACGTATTTCAAATGTACTGAGATTGTTCTGTTCTATGTAAACCGCGCTGATGATAAATAGCGCGGTATATAAGAGACTTTAAATAAATAAATAAAAAAAATCAGACATGCAGGCTGAGATCCAGGGCTGGATTGCTGGGGTAAAGAGGTAAATCTGATAGTCATCAGAATAAAGATGGTCCTTAAAACCAAGGGGGGGGGGGGAGATCATGGCACCAAGGGAATGAATGTAGAGAGAGAAGAGGTCCCAAGACAGAGCCCCGAGGTACAGCAGCTGAAAGTGGGATGGCAGCATTGAGGATGCTGTTCAGGCAATTTTATTTTGCTTACATCTATCTTGTGCATTCTCTGACACCATTAAGATATGGTCACAACCATTGTGTTATGGGGACAGTCAATATCATGAAAGAACTCACTGAAAAATTAGGAAGAACAACAAATGATGTCATTCCCATGATGGTGAGAGGGATGCTCTGATTGGCAGAATAAGACAGTATTTTAACAAAAGAAAATTAGAAAGATTTTTTTTTCACACTGCTATCCAGTACTTGAATGCATGGGTTAAGCACACAGATAACATTCAAGATCTGAAGTGTTGGTTGCTTGAATCGGTCCCTAGCAGGACAGAAATTGAGAAAGCTATAAGCTTCTATTCTGAAAAATATTCTAATGTTTCCATCAGAGAAGACATGCTTTGGGATTAAGTGACATTTGTGAACAAATTTGTTTCCAGCAAACTGGAAACATGGAATAAGCTGGAAAGTCCTACTACTGTGGTTTCCAGATGGGCTGATATTTTCTTACATTTCAGACAATTTGTGTCACATGAAAACATGAGGTTGCTGGCTAAGCTGATGTTGTGCCTCCCTTGCTGTAATGTCCAGTAGAATGAACTTGGTCTGGCCTCCTGAGAAAACAAACATGAATGTGAATACTGTTTGTGGTACAGTTCTGCATTGGTTCTATTCTTTTCTCTCAGAGCGCCCTATTCCATCTCCCTTGGCTCGTCCTCTTCATGTTCCTATCCCCATTTGTGGGGTTCCTCAGGATTCTGCCCTTGCTCCTTTACTTTTCAACATTTTTATTGCTCCGCTTGCTACCATCATATGGGATACCAGTATCTCTGTATATTACTATGCCGATAACATTCTCTTTCTTGTTCATATTTCCCCCGCCAACCCGGACCTATCCCTCATTAACAATTCTCTCTCTCAAATCGCTTGCTGGTTGAAGGTTAATCTCCTGAAGCTTGATATTCAAAAAACATTCACCATCTGGTTTACTAATTCCTCCACTGTTCCTAGTCTTGTGCCCATTCTTGCTGATCTCTCTCTACCATTGATTGGGGTTTTTTTAGACACAGGTCTCTCTTTCCATTACTATACTGGCTCTGTGGTAAAGAAGTCATTCTAGGTCCTTCACCAAATCCAGTCCATTTGCTCATTCCTTGACCCTTTGGTACTCACCAGTCTGGTCTTATCTTTAGTTATTTCATGATTATACTACTGCAATACTGTTTTCGTCAGCCTCAAAGACTATGAATTAAAATGATTACAATCTATACAAAATACAGCTGTCAGGTTACTTGCCCACACCTCCAGGTTTGATCATATTACTCCGCTCCTGATTCATCACTGTATCCCCATTCATTACTGCATTCAGTACAAGATTCTGACACTCGTTCATAAAATTTTACATATTGGCATTCCTTCTTATCTTTTATCTCTGATTATTCCACATGCCCCCCCCCCCCCACCGTGCATTCTTCAGTCCATTCATGCTAACTGCCTCCATCTCCCCTCTCTTAACCAAGCTTGTTATACATCCAGCAGATGTTTAGCATTCTCTTTTTGTGCCCCTAGTCTTTGGAACGCTTTGCCATTTGACTTTCTATATAATATTCAAAGCGGACCTCAAGATTTACCTGTTCCAGATAGCATTTAACTTATCTTCCTAGCCTCTCAGTATGAACGCCCTGCATAACAGTACACCTCACCCAACATTTTCCTCTTTTCCTCTCTCTCTCTCCCCCTACCTGTGTAACTCTGCACTTTGCTATTATTACATTGGAGGTCCTTTCCGGGCTATTTTACTACTTGTTTTTTATGTAGACCACTCTATGTAATGAAGGGCGGTACATCAGAATTTAATAAACTATAAAACTTTCCCGACTATCACATTTTATTTCCATTATGTCTTGCTGGGAGACAAAGGGGGACATTTTAAAAACCTTAGTCATGATTTGGACATCCGAAAATGTGCATGAGGCATCCAAATCATGGAGATGTCCCAAGAATCATTTTACAGACAGATTTTAAAGATGTCTCCAGTGCGGAGATGTCCAAGTAGGCAGGAGGCGTGGTGGAGGTATGTCTGGGATGGTGGAATGGACGTTGACATCCTCGCTTGTTTTCAGAAATGTTGGGGACTTATACAACCCTGTCCAAATTTAGACCTACTCCAGGCACAAATAGGCATCAGAAAGTGCTCATATTTTGTTTCTTTCTTTATATGAATAGCTATCATTATAGAGGAGTGTAATAGTAATGATACCAGTTTAGGGTTCTGTGTCTATAGGGAGGCCCTGCATACAAACTATCCACTGGGCCTTTGCTCTGCCAAAACGATTCTTTAATTCTTCAAACAAAAGTAGTGCCTGGCTTACCAAGAGCAGGCTTCAGAGGCAACAGTTCAGCTAGGCTACATGCACTCTGTACACCAATGTTCCCTCTAATTTTCTATAGGTTGTGTGCGCATAAAATATCAGATGTGTGCAGCTTTTGAAGGAAGGTTAAATTTTTGTGCGCCACATAACGACACTCAGAGTTATATACTTTAAAATTTGACTGCACGGCAGAATACAGTATGTACACCACATTGATTTTAATCAAATTAAATGAAAATAGACGATTACTAAATGAAGTGGGAAATTTCTAGTAATTACAATCATAACATTTAAATTTTAAGACGTCTTGTTGTTTTCTATCAGAATCAGAGCCGTAATTTTTGTGCGCTCTGTTGTAAAGTGTATGTGCTCGCTCAGCGAGGTGTGTGTGCGCGCACACGCGCACAGCTTAGAGGGAACAGTGCTGTACACCGCTAGTCCCTCCTCCCTATCAGCACCATTCCTCCTCTTTCTGTGCTTGGGATTTTCAATTTTCCCCCTGAGCCCTGCTAATCATGCCTGGTTCCCTTGCTCTTTCTCCCTTAATGTAGACTGAGCCTGTACTTCTTAGGGAGAGCTGGAGACATTTAGAGGGGGATTTTAGAAGGCACACTGAAGTGCAATCTGGGACATCTGAGCCAGAACGCCTGAAAAAAAAAAAAGCAGGCACTTCCAGATGCAGGCATGATTTCACAAACATGGATAGACCCATTATGGACATCTATGGTGGCATCTACACAGATATCCCTCGAACCATATTTAAGAACCTGGATATCTAGGATAGCCTAATAGAGTAATGGGCTAGGACCAGGGCAACTAAGGATCAAAGCCCACTGCTGCTAGTGTTGACATTGTGCTGAGTACTGGGATGGAGTCCTTTCTTTTCTACACCCTCTGGATGCTTTTCAGCCCAAAATTAGCACTTTTCCGATGCCTGTTTGTGCCTTGAACAGGTCTAAACTTAGACGTGATGCCGGATGTTCATGGTGCCCAGCCACACCTCCACCATGCTCCCATTCAGACTTGGACGTCCTCTTGCTGGGAACATCCCCAGAACCGGCTTCTAAAATGGCTCTGGAGCTGTCTCTGTGCTGTGGACATCTCTATGCCCATTTTTGGACCTCCAAAGCAGGAACAGGGCTTCCAAAATTAATCCCGTAGAGGATAATTTTGTAAGGGTTGTCTACATTTATGCATGTTTTCACATATCCATTGCAAGTCCATTTTATAAAACAAGGTACACACATACTTTATAAAATAGGAGCTAAGTGGTATGCCTACTACTACTTATCATTTGTATAGCACTACAAGGCACATTCAGCATTGTACAGATACATGAAGAGAAAGTCTCTGCTCATCAGAGCTTACAATCTAGTTAAGACAGACAATACAAATGGAAACTAGGATATATCTAGGGGAATGATAGGGAAACACAAAGGAGTTGAACAGGAGACTTACAATCTAGTCAAGACAGACTACAACTGGGCAAATCTAGGTGACCCTTATAAAATTACCCTCATAGGGCCAGGCCGGATCCGGACGCACAGAGGCAGTCGTGATTCTGATCCTGCAGGGCATAGCATAAAAAATAAGAAAGGCATATTCAGCAGCAGTGTCAACGCTGTTAAAGTGTCTGGCCGTTGCTGCTTTAATTTATGCCCCGTTATTCAGTGCTGGGGCCATATGCGGTCAGTGGCACTGATCTGGTTTGGCTGGATAGCATTTTAGCTATCTGGTCAGTGGCGACACTCAGCTGCTTGCCAGATAGCTAAACCATTTAAAGTTAGGGCAGCCTTATGTTCTTATTTAAAGTGGATTGGGGAAAACCACTCTTATGCCTGGGATAAGCAGCATAGAATCCGCCTACCTTTTGGGAACCTGACAGGCACTTGTGACATGGATTAGCCACTGTTGGAAATAGGATACTAGGCTTGATAGACCTTTGGTTTAACCCAGTATGGCATATTTTATATTCTTATCTTAATTTTCCCTCACTTGGTCTGCAGCTTGTCATACTCTGAGGGCTTGTGAATACCAAATGAATATCAAAAGGATATCCATATGTGTTTTATTGACTACAGCGACGCTTTTGACTGTGCAAAACCATGAGAAACTCTGGGCCACATTAAGAAGCATGGGTATACCAGAACACCTGATAGTTCTCTTGCCAACTTGTACATTAATCAAGAAACAACAGTTCGAACGGAAGTAGGAGAAACAGAATGATTTAAAATCAGCAAAGGTGTACGGCAAGGCTCCATACTTTCCCCTACCTCTTTAATTTATATGCGGAAGAAATCATCAGAGAAGCAGGACTGTATGAAGACAACAGAGGTGTGAAGATTGGTGAAAGACTCATCAACAACCTTTGCTATGCTGATACCACATTACTGGCTGAAAGTGAAGATGATCTGAAACATTTGCTTCTCAAGATCAAGGAACATAGTCTTAAAATGGGCCTGCACCTTAACGGTAAGAAGACAAAGATCCTGACAACTGCCAAAATCAATAAGTTCATCGATGGAGAAGAAATTGAAATAGTTGACAACGTTAACCTACTTGGATCAACAATCAATAAAGAAAGGACAAGCAATCAAGAAATCTGACGATGCACTGCTCTTGGCAGAATGGCTATGAAGGACCTAGGCGAGATCCTCAAGAGCAGAGATGTCTCTCTCCATACAAAGATTCGACTTGTCCAGACCAAGGTAGTTTCAATATCATCATATGGATGCCAAAATTGGACAGTGAAAAAGATAGACAGGAAGAAAATTGATGCCTTTGAATTATGGTGCTGGTGATGAATACTGTGTGGACTGCCTGAAGAACAAACCAGTCACTACTAGAGGAGATCTAACCTAAGATTTCCTTAGAAGCTCAGATGACAAGACTTTGATTTTCATATTTTGGACACATCATGCGAAGAGGGAGATTGTTAGAGAAAGACTTGGCAAGGTAGAAGGCCAATGCAAACGAGGAAGGCCAGCAATGGGATGGATCAATACAATAACAGCAGCTATGGATGCTACTCTATCAACAATGAGCCAGCCGCCTGTCTGAAGGCTAAACACAGTTTAGGTCAGCTATCCAGAGGGTCGCCATGAGTCAACACGACTCAATGTCACTTAGCATCAGAATTCTTAATTTTGCTGCTCCTGCTCCACCTCCCAGAATACCATGGTTAGTATCGGGGCATTTATAGGGGTTAGAAGGTGACAGTCAGTGGCACAAAACAGGTATGTGCTGCTGAATATCCTGGTTGGCAGGATTAAAGTGGCCTAACCAATATCAGCAAGGACTAATTCTATGTCAGGATCACTGACTATATAATCTTTTAAATCCTTATTACATTTCAGTTTCCCAGTTATCAAAGAGAAAATTATGGGCTGAGTTCTAGGGTATAAATTTAATACCTAGCTTCCAGCCAAGCCTTTTTCTTTCAGGTTTTACCTGGGTAATTTCCAGTTTTTTTAAGCCATCTTGGTAGTGTCAGGCCTTATTTAAAACTTAAGAGTAGGTGAAAAGTCAACAGCAGATTTTGAATTCTACCAATAGATAATCTGTTTTTTTTAGATATTCTTAGTCAGAGGGGGGTAATTTTATAAGAATCTTCCTAAATTTATGTGGCAAGTACACATGTAAATGGGGCTATTTTAGCCACTTACATACATAAATGGATGTGCTTTTGTTGTGCCCTATTCTGTAAATAAAGTCCCTTCACTGGTTCCCTATCTGTTGCCGTATTCAGTTCAAACTACTTATCCTCACACATAATTGCATTCACTCTGCTTCTCCTCTTTACCACTCCACTCTCCCTATACCCTCTCCCGTAATCTTTGTTCATCTTCTGCTTTTTTTCTCTCCATGCAGCATTCTACTTCTGCTAACTCTCGGCTTCGCTCCTTTGACCTTGCTGCCCCCCTTTTGCTTGGTATAGCCTACCTCTTTCCCTGCGTCAAATCCCTTCCCTCACACTCTTTAGATCTAGCTTAAGACACACCTCTTCGAGACTACCTTTGGCTCATAATACCCATCCTTATGCTTCAGGTCCTTATTGCCCCTTTTGTCCCTCTTCTTTCGTACTGCTCGATGAGCAGGGACTATCTTTTCTGTGTCTGTACAGCGCTGCGTACGCCTGGTAGCACTTTATAAATGCTCATTAATAATAATAATAATAATCATGATGGTGCATACTTACACTGTGGGCATGCACAGGGGTGGGCGGAACATAGGCAGGGTGCAAAGTCACATATATAAATTATAAAATACTATAATTTACACATATTCTCTAGAACATGAGGTGCAGATATCTCTAGAGCTGGAGTAAGTGATCAGAATTTAAATTAATGAGTGCTGGTGAAGCGTAGTTACTCACCTGTAACAGGTGATCTCCTGGAACAGCAGGAATTTAGTCTTCTCATATGGGTATCGTCGGTACCGATGGAGCCTGCGCAGGAACACTCCCCAGCGTCCAACAGGAATGCTTTAGGAGCATCCCTCAGCACATGCGCGCTGCCTTCCCGCCTTTCCAACTGTCCCTCTTCAGTTAAGTTTGTAGTTGAGTGAAAGGATAGAGAGAGAGAGGAAAGAGACAGAGAAATAGAGAGACAACTCCAGGGGAGGTGGGTGGGTTGTGAAGACTAAATTCCTGCTGTTCCTGGAGATCACCTGTTACAGGTGAGTAACTATGCTATCTCCAGGAACAAGCAGGAATGTAGTCTTCACATATGGGGACTTCCTAGCTGAAGATGCCGGGGAGATGGCCCCAGGAAGCTGCCACCTATAGTGAGGTGGGGGCCATGCTTCCTCCCATGGATCTCTGGCATCCTACCAGGGTTGGTGGGTAGCAGTTGAATTAAGTCTGAAAGAGATGTTGAAGAACAGCCTGGCCAAAGAAGGCATCCCAACAGGAGGCTTTATCTAGGCAATAGTGGGCTGTGAAGGTGTGCACCAAAGCCAAGTGGCTGCTCGACAGATGTCATCGATAGACACAGAGTGAAGGTTAGCCATAGAGGCTGCCATGGCTCTCACATTAAGTGCTGTGACATGGCTTTGAAGAGGAAGACTCTTATTCTCATAAGTAAAGGATATGCATTGTGCAATCCATTTAGATAGAGTTCTTTTGGAGACTGGAAGTCCCAAATGACTAGAATCAAAAGCAACAAAAAGTTAAGAAGACTTTCTATGATGCTGTGTTCTTTGTAGGTAAAAAGCCAAGGCTCTTCTACAGTCCAAAGTATGAAGGTTCCTTTCTGCATTAGAGGCATGAGGCCTCGGAAAGAATACAGGAAGGTAAATCGATTGATTTAAATGAAAAGGCGAAACCACCTTTGGCATAAAATGTGGATAAGTTCTGAGAACAACCTTATCATGGTGAAACCTTGTATAAGGAGGATCAGCCACTAAAGCTTGCACTTCACTAATGTGACGTGCGGAGGTGATTGCAATTAAGAAGATGACCTTCCAGGATAAAAACTTTAGGGTTGTAGTGGCTAAAGGTTCAAAGGGCGGTTTCATGAGCTGTCCGAGAACTAGATTTAAATCCCATGCCACCGGTGGTGGCCTGATGGGAGGCTTTATTAATAGAAGACCTCTCATAAATCTTGCTATGAGTGGATGAGAGGAAATTGGCTGTCCATTTAGAGGCTTATAGGAAGCTGCAATTGCACTAAGATGGACTCTTACTGAATTTGTCTTTAGACCAGAATTTGATAAATGAAGTAGATACTCTAGTACCGATTCCCAAGGTATCACAAGGGGGTTTAAGCCCTTTTGAGAACACCATATAGTAAAACGTTTCCACTTGAAGGCGTAAGAACATCTTGTGGAAGGTTTTATGGAAGCCTGAAGGACATCCTTTACCTGTTGGGAAAGGTTAAGATCCTGCAGGTGTAGGCTTTCAGCAACCAGGCCCTGAGATACAGGGACTGGGGATTCGGGTGCCATAGCATCCTGTTCTCTAGGGAGAGAAGGTCTGGAGCACACCCTAACTCCAGAGGTGCAGCTTGAGAGAGATGTAGAAGCAGGGAATACCACATTTGTCGTGGCCACCGTGGCGCTATGAGGATCATACAGCCTCTGTCTCTCTGAAGCTTGAAGAGTGTTTTGGGAATGAGGGGAATGGGTGGGAAGGCATAGAGGAAGTCCTGACCCCAGTGAAGGAGGAAGGCATCCCTTGCCTGGCAATTGTGAGCCGGAATTCTGGAACAGAACCGAGGAAGTTTGGCATTCAGTGGACTTGCAAAAAGGTCTATATCTGGGGTTCCCCAGATCTGAAATATCCTTGTCACCTGGTCTGGAGCACACCCTAACTCCAAAGGTGCAGCTTGAGAGAGATGTAGAAGCAGGGGATACCACGTTTGTCGTGGCCACTGTGGCTCTATGAGGATCATACGACCTGTGTCTCTCTGAAGCTTGAAGAGTGTTTTGGGGATGTGGGGAATAGGTGGAAAGTCACCTGGTCTAGTTGGAGAGACCATTCGTGAGGCAGCAGTACTCGACCGAGTTTGTCTGCCCAAAGGTTTTCAATGCCTGGAAGATATACCACGAGAAGGTGAATTTGATGCTCTCTGGCAAGGGCCCATAGTCGTAAAGCTTCATTGCATAATGACAGAGAGCCTGTTCTGCCCTGCTTGTTCACGTAGAACATGGCTAATTGATTGTCCGTTTGGACTAGGACTGTCTTGTAGCTGAGCTTGGCATGGATACTCGAAGAGCTAGGTAGATTGCTCTGAGTTCTAGGAGCTTTATGTGAGGACAAGCCTCCTGTGGAGTCCAGGTACCCTGGGTAGAGAGATGGTGCAGGTGTGCTCCCCATCCCACCTGTGATGCATCTATTGTTAAGGTGGCCTGGAATAGGGGTTGTTGGAAAGGAGACCCCACTAAAAGATTCTCCAGTGATCACCACCATTGTAGGGACAAGATCAGGCGTCGTGAGATTGATATCTTGTCTGACAGACATCCTGTGGCCTGTGTCCACTGTGTGGATATGGTCCACTGTGCTGCTCGCATGTGGAGGCAAGCATAGGGAACTACATGAACTGTGGACGCCATATGTCCCAATAATTGTAGCAGTTCTCAAGCAGTTAGGGAGGAGTTTCCCGCTGCTTGAGAAGCTAGTTGCACTATGCGAAGACAGCAGGGCTGTGGGAGGAAAGCCCTTGACTGTCTGGTATCTAAACAAGCTCCTATGAACTCCAGGGTCTGAGAAGGAACAAGTTGAGATTTTGGGACGTTTATGACCAATCCCAAGTATTGGAGGATTCACATTGTGCGAGACAGTGCAGAGCTGGCTTCTGGAATCATGGGGGCTCGAATGAGCCAGTTGTCCAAATAAGGGAAGACGAATATCCCTAGGATTCACAGGAATGCAGCTAGAGAGCAAAGACAATCCTGACTTTGAAGGTATGGCAGAAGAGTTCCCACTCCGATGGAGAATGGTCAGGGCCAAAACATTTGAGACACCAGTCATGGGTGTCGGTGACGGAAATGGTACCACCGCACAGTACATTTTTTAAAACCACTAGCTGTTTTTTTCCATTTTTTCAGGAAAATGGGGCCTAATGCCCAAAATGGTGCCTAGCACCAAAAAGAAAAAGTTTCTGAAGTGAAACACTTCAGAAGTATATATATATTTTTTTTTTTTTGAAAAGAAGAAGAAAAGAGATCTGGCGGTACCGGTAGGCGTCGAGTGAAGGCAGGCGCGACCACAAGAAAAACAAGTTTAAAGAAGAAATTTTCTGCGGTGACAAAGTATGTGACCTGTCTGCTCCGTGGAAAACGAAGAACTGAAGAGAGACAGTTGGAAAGGCGGGAAGGCAGCACGCATGTGCTGAGGGATGCTCCCAAAAGCGTTCCTATTGGATGCTGGGGAGCGTGCCTGCGCAGGCTCTGTCGGTAGTGACGATACCCATATGTGAAGACTACATTCCTGCTTGTTCCTGGAGATTCACTTATGCCAGCATTTTATAAAGAAAAGTAGCACCTAAGTGCGTGCCTCTGATACGTTTTACTCATACATTTGCACTATTTTGTCCAATAATATTATTTCAAATTTCTTCTTCGCCGATCAAATTCAAGCTTACCTAGGAACAATAAAGTTTCTGTTTTTTGCTTTGTTACTGTAAAACCCGCATACAGTAGTCCATTCAATCCCAAAACCACTCCTTTATCTTTATTTCATTGCTTGATATACCACCCATGCAAAAGCATCAGGGTGGTTTACAAAAACAAAGGCAAACTACAGAAAGAAAGGTTGAAAGGACCGCCAATTGGTAGATAGGACAGTAAAAAAAAAATTAGGTGAGAAATAGGTCACAGAGATAGGAGGCAGAAACCCAGGTAGGCAAGGGAGTAATGCTTTCAGGGAGGGAGGGAGGGGGAGGTCATAGGCAAGGTGGAATAGATGGGTCTTGAGTGCAGCCTTGAAATGAGGGAAAGATAATTCAGAATGGAGTGTGTGGGGTAGGGAATTCCAGAGAGCACGGCACAGGAAGAAAAACGCAGAGTGGTAGGTGAGCTATGAAGATGAATGAGGTTTGCGAGATACTGAGGAGTGTTGGTGTGAATGACCTTGTGAGTGATAAGTATTTTGTAAGTGGATTGGAATTTAAGGGGAAGTCAATGAGCAGGAATTTAAGGGTAAGTGTATGAGCAGGAGGGTAGCATGATCAAAACGGGAAGAGGGGGTAAGAAGACGAGCTGCAGTGTTTTGAATAAACTGTAGTCAGTGGAGTTGATATGAGGGGAGACCAGCAAGAATGATATTGCAATAATTGAGTCTAGACATAATAAGTGATAACATGAGAGTAGTAAGGGATGGGAGGGGGAAGGAGCGTATGGCATGGATCTGATGGAGGGTCACGAAGGAACGATGGATGAGTGAGGAGATATGCTTGTGGAAAATGAGGAAAGAATCTAGAGTGATCCCGAGGTATAAGGGATGTCACGAGGGGTATTGGGGAGGTGGAAAGCTGAGGAGTGAGAGAGGGACATGGGGCACCAAAGGTGAACCAGATAGTGGCGAACTTTGGTTGATATGTACAGTAGGTAGTTGTCGCGCAACCAGGAGGAGACATGAGAGAGATAGGAGTCCAACTGGGAGAGGTCAGGGGAGGAAGGGTTAGTGTGGAAAGAAGAATGTCGTCAGCATAGTAATAGCCTGAAATACCAAATTGTTGGACAATGAGGGCAAGTGAGGCAAGGAAAATATTAAAAAGGAGGAGGGGGCCAATACAGAACCCTGAGGGACACCACAGGGAAGGGGGGTTACCGGTGAGGAAGTGGAGCCAATCTGAACAGAAAAAGAGCAGGCACAGAAGAAGGAGCGAAACTAGCGATGTACAGTTCCATAGATACCAAGATCATGCAGGCGAGTAGGATGGAGTGGTCAACTATGTCAAAAGCAGAGGATAGATCCAGAGATACTGCAAGAGAAAGATTACCCTTTTCGCGTGATTGGTGTAGCTCATTAAGAAATGAAAGGAATGCTATGTTCGGTTCTAAATCTGGATTGATGGAGGTGAAGGGCAGAGGTGGTGTTGAGATGGGCAGACAGTTGGGTGAAGAACAATTTTTCCAGGATTTTAGATAGGAAAGGGAGATTAGAAACTGGATGCCAGTGTGCAGGGATGGAAGGGTCAAGTGACCTTTTTTTTCAGAATGTGTCTGATGAGTGCATGTTTCCAAGAGGAGGGGAAGACACCTGAGGACAAGCTGGAGTTGATAATTTGAAGGGCGCATGTGGAAAGAGCAAGAGCAGGTTCCAGTAGCCAGGAGGAGGGAAGTGGATCCAATGGGCAAGTTGTTTTACGAGATGATGTGAGAGCCTTAGTGAATTTAGCAGTTATAACCAGCTTGAAGGAGTGCCAGATGTGTGGAAAAGTTGGGGAGGGGGCAAGAAATAGGGGAAAAAAGGGCGAGGAAGGGGAACATGGAGAAAGGGGAGGAGGACAAGGGGAAAAAGTGAGACGGAGAGACTGAATTTTTTCAGAGAAGAAGGTAGCCAGAAGAACCGGGTCTGGGACCAGGGGGGAGTGAAGCTGGGGCCGAAGTAGGCAGTCGGGTTGATGATAGGTAACGGAGTGCTTGGTAAAGCTGTCTAGAGGAGTTAGATGAGCTAATGATTAAGTCAGAGTAGTAAAATTGCTTAGCGGTGCAGATCACAGAACGGTATTGTTAATGGCAGGACTTGAAATGGGCAAGTGAATCTGGAGAGGGATGCTTACACCATGTAATATGCGGAGGTGAGTGCATTGCAGATAGAGTCCTGGGTGATACCAGGGATGATGGGTATTTTGGTGGGATGAGGACACAGGGCACAAGGGGGCAAGATTATCCAGAGCAGAAGATAGTGTAGAAGTCCAGGTAGCAACCCAACATCTTCAAAAAATTCAACCTATAAGGTATAATTCCCAACGCTACTTTTTATTATTATATATTTATTTGATTGTTCATTTACATTCAAGAATACACATAAATGACAGAAACATGGCAGAAATAAAACAACAATAAAGATAATCACAAAAGAAAATGTAATAACCACCCTTCAGACCACTAACAATAAGGAAATTTGGAGGCAACAGGAAATTACAATAATAGAGAAAAAATCTCCTTATATTGAAAAAACAAACAATAAGGCAGTATGAGACTTATACACCAGCCGTGTGGGAAGCTGATGGAACCATAGATTCTTCCCTAACTACCAAAAATTCCAGCAACTGGAGGGGCTCAAAAAACAGAAACATCTTCTCTTTATAAGAAACATGACAACAGGCAGGAAATTTCAACAAAAAAGGCTTAAATCCCAGGAATTCTTTCCTCCTTACCAGAGTATCCCTAGCAAGATCTGGGAAAATACCGACATGAGAGCCCATAAACCTCACTGAAATATGAACTCAAAATCAATGATTTATCAGACTCCAGGGCCAATGTAAAAGGAAAGTTGAACGAGCACTGAACACCTCTAGGGAGCTTTCCAGAAACCCCGTAAGGTCTCCAGCTTCTAAGGAATTCTCAGGATCAACTCCCTGGGAACCAGGCCTCACGGACAGGTACTGGACCCTAGTCAAGGGGGGGGGGGGGGGTAGGTCTTTCTGGGAGATTTTCAAAACCTTCTGGAATTATCTACACACCACCTCCATAGGTGACGCAAAGGATATTTAGGAAAATTAAGATGTCTAAGGCTGCTCTTCCGGACTTGATTCTCAAGATATTCCGTTTTCCTGAAAGTCCCAGTTCTATCCTTCAGTTGGGCACACTGTAAACCCCAAAGTTGTCCAAGCTCTTCCTCCAAATGGACCATTTTCCCCTCCTACTCCTTTTGCACTCTGGAGATCTCTTGGAAATTGTTTCTAAGAAAATTAGTCTCAGTACTTACAGTTGCAACAGCAGATACAAGGGAAGCATTCATAGTCACAATTGCACCCCACAGCACCTCCAATGTTACCTTAGTGGGTTTCAGCAAACCTTCAACTGGAGTGGGCACACCTCCAGAGCCCACAGGCAATGGTGCAGCGCCCAACATCGATGCTCCTGCTGAACCTCCTACATTGCCAGCAGCCCCTGGAAGTTGTGCAAGCAAAGCCAGTAAGCCCTCTTCAGTTCCCTGTGATGACGTGCTCATCAGCAAGCCGGAGGGAAGCACTCTACCGGCCAAAGCAACACATCTGGGGCAAGGAGGGGGAATCCGCAACTCAGGGGAAAGCCAAACCCCTGACGTGCTCAGATCCGCCGAATGAAGACTCTGCCGACCTGCCGAAGATGCCTCTCCGGCTCCCCGGGGTTGCAAAGCCACAAGTGTCCAACGTCCTCTGTCCAGCGAGAATGTAACTAGCCTCACCCAAGGGTAGGTAGGCTTGCTTGCACTTCCTTCGCCCCATACTTCATCAAGGAACCGCAAGTGGAAGACCCTGAAGTGGAGCTCAGTCACAGAAGCCTGTTAAGCCGTTGCAGCTCACTGCCGCCAAATTGCCTCTGCTTTGTTCTTTACTCAATTCCCAACACTATTGAAGGGTTTTCTATACCGCCTTCTCGAGTAAACAAAGCGGTTTACAGTGTAACATCAACATTACATTATAACATAAGAAACAATTACATTGAAACAAAGTACATTGAAACTAATTGTAGGAAGGAGGGAAGAAATAAAAAACCAACAGTTGGGAGAAGATTAAGATACTGTATATAAATGAATGGTTTAACTTTTATGTTTAGTGCAACTTATATACAAAGCAACTTATATACAATACTGCAAATGCAATGTGTGCCTTCGAGTCAGTCCTGACTCCTGGCGACCCAGAAGCTCCTGGGTTTTCTTGGCAGTGTCACCGGAAGTAGATTGCCAAGCCTTTCTTCCGAGGCAATGGAGGGTTAAGTGACTTGCCCAAGGCCATAAGGAGTGCTAGTGGGAATTGAACCCTGGTTGCTTGGTTACCAAGCCAGTGTTCTAACCACTAGGCTGCTCCTCCACTCCATATACAATATTAAGTGTATATATATAGATGAGAGGTTTAATGTATATACATGAGCGGATTAACTGCAGTGTTTGGTATAACTTATATACAAAGCGACTTATATACAGAGTAAAAGTGTATGAATTACTTCATATGATGAGTGATAGTGAATATATGAGAATGGTTATCAGGGTCCGGTTATTGATTTGGAAGGAGATGCTGTGTTATACAGTATAAGCACATACATCTGCTCTCTCAAAAACAGATTGACTAACATAATAGTTTTTCCTCATAAGATTCAGCACTTCCCCTCCTATCCTATGCCAATGCTATGGAAACCACTAAAAAATTTGAAAACATTCCACGCACTCACATACAGACTCATAATTTTGCTTGAATCAATCATATTCTAATAATGCTCTAGCACGGCAGGTTTACATTTCTCCTGCTCCTCTACAGTTAAGCTTAATGTTCAGTATTACCCCAATCCTGCCACTGTCTTGTCATAGTTTTCTCAAAATCCTAAATCTATAAGCTTATAATTATTTCAGCGATGCATATAAGCCCTAGCCCCACACCCTCAGGTTTTGCAACCACATTGAAAATCTCAAACCAATCCCCTCTTTTTTACCCTTCTCACCCATATTTCAAATCCAGTAACTTTCCACATAAAAGTTTTGCCTCACTACATACAGCACCACCAATCTGGTTCACGTTTTGTGGGTTGTGGGCTCAGTACACCTTCAGCCCCACACCACTTGCTTATTTCCTCCGCTGTGGTCCTGTTCCATCTTCTGCCTCCCAATATTATTGTGACCTTCACCACTGTAAATGATTTAATTCTATAAAATTTTATACACGTTTGCCATGCTGCTAGGGATAAGCCCAGCTGCCAGCTAGAAACTACGACCACCTGCAAAATTTTTCTTTAGCAAGAGGTCTGTCTGTCTTTCTTGATTGTAGATAGATCCTCATACAAGATCCCCACTCAGTTCCCTCCAGCACCCACCATTCCCATGCATAACTAGAAGGCTCTATAATAATCTAAATAAATATATTCATATTCTTTTCTCAATAAAAAATAATTTCAATCTCCTACATAGCTTGAGCAATTTCATGAATACCAATGAATTTAATAATGTACAATTTACCCAAATGACAGTCCTCAAAATGGTTAGCAATTGCTGATCATTTATCTTTCCTCCTAATCAACTGCCTATGTACCGTGCTTGAATTCTAAATTTCAAAGCTCTAATTGAACATCTGAAATATAATTTACCACTTGAAAAACCACACAGCAAATCACATGGTGTGTTTTACCATCAAAATACATGTTTACTTAGTAACTGGTTTCGTTATATTTCTCTTTTGTCTCATTATTTTATAGACTGGTCAGCTACTGTATTGAAAAGACCCTTTAGATGTATCTGCTCTGCTGCACGTATTTTTCTTCACAAAATCACTATGAGAATAGTAGTTACTGATATGCGTTAAGAGAACAATGCGGGTTTTTGTTTTTACCATTTGACACACGTTTAATGGCAAAATCATGCGTTATTTGCCCTTATTGCAATTAGTTTCCCACAACATGAGCTCCATAATAATGAGATACAAAGCATTCAAATGCATGAAAAGTACTTTATTATTATAAAAATTTAATAACCCAGCTTACATTTAACTTCATAAACTGTGTTATTTTTTTCTCCCTGGGAACTTCGGGCTGCAAACCCATGAGCAAATGTTCCCAGGGGCCATCTTGACCCTTTTTGGACCAGCGTATGTTTTACATACATAAGGTTAAATTCCAGCACCTACACCAGTATCTGCCCTATACAGCACACACAACCACTGTAAATATACATTTGTAAAAAGTTTGATGTTTGTTTTGCTTTAATTACCTACAAAGTTAAATTTATTGTTCAATGTAAATAGTTGACTTCTATTGTTCAATGTAAAATGTATACAAATGTGTACAAGACTGTTAAAATGTTATATGTAAACCGCCCTTGATCTCTGGAAGGGGCGGTATAAAAGAAAATAGTTAAATAAAATAAATAAATAAATAAAAATAAGGTTTCCATACTTACTACTCAACTGTTTACTAATTAATGGTTATAAATTCAATGGAACTATGTTTAGCTATTATCATTATGTCAAAAAACGTTATATACAGATTTTTTATCTGAGATCTAGTTAGTTTAATAGGTATTCGAAGTTTGCTGATTTTGACAGTACTGGCGGCTCAACATAAAAAGATCACAAAAATTAGTAAGTAGCTTATAATGCTGTAATAGCTACTATTTTGCAAATAAAAGTATTTGTAGACTTTAGAAAATAGGTTTAGATAACTGTAAGTTACTTAGGGGCTTGTTTACAAAGCCGCGGTAGCGGTTTGCGATCGTAATCGGAGCCGCGGCCCCATTGATTTCAATGGGGCCGCGGCTGCGATCGCGATCGCGAACCACTACCGCGGCTTTGTAAACAAGCCCCTTAGTGTCAGAGTTATTGGTGCGTATATCGGCCTTGTATGTTTTTCATACGCTGGGCTATGTTGTTGAAACTAATTGCTGTCAAGCATTCTGTTCTAGGTGTTTCAATGGCGCAATATTGACGCACTGCATCAGAAGTGTTTTCACGTGTATCATATTCTGCCGTCAGAATGGACTGTGGACAAACTATATTATATCATAATAAAGTGTTTTAAATGAAAAGGGTAAATTAGACTTACCTGCTAATTGTTGTTCCTTGCGGAACTCTAGTCCAGTCCCGGAACCATAGAGTTGTCAACCTCCTCCAGCAGCCTTGGAGACTGAAATACATCATCACTTTGCTGGCACCAGTATAAGTAGGCAAGGACCGCCCCCTCTCACCAGTACCTATTGACAAAGCACACTAAGCAGAACAACAAATAAGGAGAATTAACCAGAATACATTCAACATAGCAATATATATATATACGGAACAGAAGAATTCATGTTCCACTTCAAGTAATTATTATTATTTTTTATTTTTCATTATTATTATTATTTTTTTAAAATTTATTTGTTTCTTTAACAAATTAATTGCATTCATCGACTGTGTCTGAATAAGAATATCGTCTGACAACACAGAAGCACCGTACCACACCACCTCCTAAGAGGATGGACAGGCAAGAGCGCTACGCAAGAGGGTCCGCCAATGGCGTCATCCCGCGCCACCCAGGAGCAAAGACAACGCAGAGCACCCGCGGGAGCCGAAACAATCAGACTGGCAACTCTTCAAACCAAGGGAGGGATCCGGGACTGGACTAGAGTTCCGCAAGGAACAACAATTAGCAGGTAAGTCTAATTTACCCTTCCTTAGCGTCCCTCTAGTCCAGTCCCGGAACCATAGAGGATGTAACAGAGCAGTGAACATCAACGGGAGGGACAAGCAAGCCCAGCCTGAAGCACCGCTGAGCCGAAACGCCCATCTTCCGCGGACAAAACATCCAAGCGGTATTGCTTGGCAAAGGAATGCAAGGATGACCAAGTCGCCGCCCTACAGATGTCGCCCACTGGGACCAGAATGAACTCTGCCCAAGACGCCGCCTGCGCCCGAGTGGAATGAGCCCGAAGACTCTGCGGAACCACCTTGCCTTTCAAGATGTAGGCCGATGCAATACCAGCGGGAAATAGACGACTTCGCCGCCGCTTCTCCCTTACGCGGTCCCCCGAACGCCACAAAAAGTCGATCCGACCGCCTAAAGGACGCCGTCCGGGAGAGATACTTCTTGAGAACCCTGCGGGCGTCCAACAGCCGCAACTGACCCCCAGATCCGGCCCCATCGCGGTCGGAGAACACCGGAAGAGAGACCACTTGGTTAACATGAAAAGCGGACACCACCTTGGGTAAGAACGCTGGAACGGTACGGGGAACCACCTTGTGGTCGGTAAAAGAGAGATAGGGCTCCCTACAAGACAAGGCCTGTAGCTCCGAGATCCTCCTAGCCAAACAAATCGCCACCAAGAAAACTGTCTTCAATGTGAGATCTTTTAGCGAAGCAGTGGACAACGGCTCAAACGGAGGAGCCAGCAAGGCTTCCAACACCAAATTCAAATCTCACGGAGGAACAGCACAGCGCCGAGGCGGCCGCATGAGCAACACCGCCCTCCAAAACCGGCGGACATCCGCGTGGGCCCCGAGAGGCTGACCCTGCACTTCCGCCAGCACTCGAATCACACCTTTGCCACATAAGGCAAATCAGACTCTAGTCACGTCAACTCCCTGAACCTTTCCTGTTCCAGGCGAGTAGACTGCTGTAAATACTGCGACCACCGGAAGCATGCTCTCGTTCCCCCAGACACCCCCAATGGGAGCCTGCAAGGACAGAGCAGTGCCCCCAACGATCGATTCAGTGAACCACCTACGCTCCTATCGCGCGCTAAAGAAGATCGCTAGGGCTCTCCTCCAGACAGTGAGTCCACACCTCCTGGAAGTGCAAGGTGTGCACCCACAAACGTAGTACCGAGGCCTGCGCCTGCCTAGTCTCAAAATGTCAATCAAGAACAGGCCAATTCGGGACAGCTGAATACGTTGTGTTTTGTTTTTTTTTGTTACAAAGACATCTCTTACCAAAATTTCCTTCAGCCGATGTGGAGAAGCTATTTCCGTGCCAACACAATGCAGCAGAAAGAACTCCCTATGACAGGCATAGAAATCCACAGCCTTCCCGCTAGAGGAACGCCCCATTCCGTCTGCCTGCACCAAGCTGGACATTCCCTTTTTTTTTTTGTCTTTTTAAGGTCAACTAGCCCCTGGTGTTAGAAAATATAGCTTTCCCATTCCACAGTGGCAATTGAGTCAGCAAAGAAGAAGCAGAGAACCCGCAGCGAAGTTCCCATTATACCACCTGGTAAAGACTACACTTCTAGACCCATGAAGCAAAAAGCATGCAAGAGTGCATTGTGTCCTGCCACTAGCTGATCGAATTTATCATGTGTGTCACTACGGTTTCTTTCGGGATTGAAGGAATGCTCCGGGAGAATTCTTTGGGCAGACACCGATTCACCCTCTGAAAATTCAGAATCGGGCGAAACGAGCCTTCCTTCTTTGGAACCACAAAGTAGAGGGAGTATCAACCGTATTGGGCTGCCGGCACCGGCACCGGCACCACCGCTTTAAGTTCGTTCCTGCGACCGCCTGAAACGTTTGCAGAGCACTGCAGAAGGATTGGACAAAGGAAGCTAATACGAGCCGATGGAGCTCCCAGGCTGACGCCAAGCAGCGTGCAAGCCATCCCGCAAACACAGCATGTGATGTATGCCTTCCAGAATCTGAGCTGCTGCTAGTGCTGTGAGAGAACGAGCCGGGCTGCGCGCATCTGGCCCCCAGTAAGACAGGCGCTGAACACTAGCAGATACTCTCCGTACTGGAGCCAAAATAGCCTCAAAGGCCAGAGTCCTATTCAGCGACCTCTCGCTGAGCCGCCTTTTACAGAAGGAAAAGGAACCCCATATAGCCAAAATGAAGACATTACAAATCTACCACCAAACCTTATAAATCGGACAAAGCCAAACTAAACGGGAATAATGTCCATCAAGAAACCACAGAACTATAAAATCCCTCTCAGAACATAATGCGTATGGCAGAGCATTCCACACCTGGGGCCTGGCCAAGGCACTCAGCCAAGCACCTTTTAGAACTGTCCAAGAGAGCTACCACCATAATTCCTTTTGACTTGAATATGTGTACAGCGGAACATAGCGCTATATCACAACAGCTAACCTCAAATATTACCCTGCCATAGCAACCAACTAACGCCTTATAGGACCTGCTATGGACAGCGGAAGGAAATTCTTGTAAACCAACATAGCTAGGCCCCCTTTTTTTTTTTAACAACCTTTGAAGGCCTACTGAAAAAGTGTAATCCATACTCTGCAGCTGGGTTAATTTATTTATGTATTGTATTTTATTTTATTTTTGCACATTTCAGGAAATTGCACCCATCCTATGCACTCTGTTCTAATAGTGATTTTCCATCTGCCATGTTCACTTACTAACTACCATTGGAGAGGAATATGTAGTCAGAAGTTGGGATCCCGAGAGTTTTGGGCACAGCCGGGAAAGGGTGTATAGGACTCCAAAAATCAAGCTCCGGCCACCTCCAATGAAATCAAAGCAGATCAGCTAAAATTACCCGAACTGCTGTTATAGCCTTGCAAAAGCTACCAGGTCCCACTGCACCTTGTTTTCCTTCCCCCCTTATCCTGAGGGATTCACCGTTGCCAGAGGCGTTGCTCCCCCCCTGCCAGCCTGCTACGTCTGCCAGGGAGCTGAAGAGCGAAATAGAGAGCAGAACTCCTGGAAGTAAACAAATAGCGTCCAGCTCGTGGGGTTCAGGGCACCAAAAGCCCCCGAATAAATCAACCGTGGTCACTCAAAATGAACAAGGCTCTCTCTCACTAGAGAGTTTCTTGTTCCTTTTGAAATCCTGCTCTAGAAATAGATGAGAACTGCCGGGGAAGGGCACGATAAGTGATCCCCCCTTAAGCTAGGAAACACCCAGGCATCTGGCAAAGAGGTGGCTGCCTGTGTGAACCTAAGGAGTAACACAATTTCTTATTTTACCACCCCCCTCCCCCAGGGATGGGGGCCCTGAATACCACATGTGAGTCATGAGCAGCTGTGGCTGTTAGGACAACAGAGACCAACAAACCATACAGAATTTAAGAGCTGCAATCTTGGTTATACAAACAGGAGCTGCAGCATTACAGAGAATAAGCAATCAACTGCTGCATACACAGACAGAGAAAGGCCCCACTGAGTGCATCCGCTGCCCTCTGGTGGCCATAGACCTTAGCCCAGGCACTCCTTGATTGACAGGTAACTGTTATATACTTCTGTATATCCTAAGGATTCCTAAACCTGTCCCTGTGAAAGACAGGCCTTTGGGCAACTGTCAGTATAGAATACACAAAGGCCCATTTCCAGCCGGACCCTTACAAATACCTGCTCTGGAACCTAAAACTGGCAATTTGCCTAACATCCTGGGACTTAACAGATGCTCCTCAGAGACATGATTAGAAGGGAAAGAACATGTGGAATCAATGCCACAACTGCTGTCCTATAAACTAAGAACAAACTCAAAAATAAAGAGGTCTAAAACACTAGGTCCAAAAAACTAGCTATTCAGCTTGTCTTCCTCACATAGGCCTCTCACTGCAACTCCCACCATGTGGTCCAAACACCCAGAAAGAAAAGGGCCCCAAACAAAGGAGGCCTCAGCAGACCGACAGAGCCCGAAGGCCTTACCTGCAGGGCAGAAAGCCACCCTGCCAGCTCCTACCACCTTAAAGTGCTCCGAGAGGATCGCTCAGCCGGTTCCACCGTGCAAATTAAATCCCGCAGCAATGGAGAGGCTCCGTCTCACACAGCTGCAGTGTGGATGTACGGGTCCCGGAGCTTTCTCCCGTAGTCAAGGGAGAGAGATCCGCACCAGCAACGGCCTGCATCAAGCAAAAAATAATTGAGGAGGGAAGGTGAGAGCTGCTACAAACTTAAAGAGGCTGGCTCAAATTTAAAACCACTGTAAATAAGGATATTTGCTCCTAACCAAAGGAACTAATCCCCGGTTGCCAATTAATCAAAGGCAACTGAATCAAAAATAAAGTTAAAGTAAATTAAAGGTAAAAATCAAAATCAGACTAGAATTTGCACACTAAATGCTCCTTATCCGCTCCCCCCAAGGGAGCTCAGGAGCAAGGCTGTCTACCAAAACAAATAAATCCTGCCGGTGAAAACGCGGCCCTCAAAATGGCCACTGCTAGCATTCCCGCTCAAAAAAGCACACTCTCTCACCCCCCCGCGGCAAGGCCCCGAGCACCCTGCAACCCCGGGAGCCGCCGCGAAGCCTCCCCTCCCATTTTAAACCAGCTCCCCAAAGCAGATCTGCGTGGGTACTTACCACCGCCGCCGATCCCGGGGGGGAAGGGGAGGGGGAGGGGAGTGAGGGAAAGGAGCCAACAGGACACCGGAGCACAGCCTTTTAACGGCTTCAGCTCCGATTGATCTGGGCACAACCTTCCCAGGCTTTTCAGCCCCTGTATCGCTGCTGCTGCAACTGCCCGCCTTCCACCTGCTCCTCACCCCTTCAACGCGGGTTCGGGAGCAGGGAGGCCACGGATCAGCACTGTCTCCCCTGTGCTCGTTTAGACGCTGGGGCAATGCAGAGAGGGAGGGGGAAGAACTCCCTGATCCTTTAGAAACAAAAAATAAAGGTCCACAGACACAGGAACCCTTACAGCAGCAGCAGATCTGACATAAAAGAAAACGAAGTAACCAAATCAAACAGGGAAAATAAACCAAAAGGAGTAAATTTCAAAAACCCAAGCTCTGCTTATTTGTTCTCACTGAGCCCAGCCCTGGGATCAGAACCTCCAAGCTGCTTGGAGACTGAAAGTACTGGTGAGAGGGGGCGGTCCTTGCCTACTTATACTGGGGCCAGCAAAGCGATGATGTATTTCAGTCTCCAAGGCTGCTGGAGGAGGTTGACAACTCTGTGGTTCCGGGACTGGACTAGAGGGACGCTAAGGAACTGCAGTTTCAATAGTATCATACAGTATGTTTATGTCAATGAATACTGGAACTGAATCCTATCTTTTCTGAAGACGGACAATATACTCTATATTGTCTGTCTTCAGAAATGATAGGATTCAGTTCCAATATTCATTGACATAAACATACTGTATGATACACATACACTATCAATGTTTTGTGTATGTGTATCATACAGTATGTTTATGTCATATGATACACAAAACATACACTATGTGAAACTTCTATTTTCTGCAGTTTTAATATTTTTTATTATTGCCGGTATTTCATAGTTGTTTGAGTGTAACAAATCTAATAAATCATCCAGAACATGCGAGCTGTCCAAAATGGGTTAAAGAAGCTGGTGGCATTCTCAATCTCATGCCCACCTCCAATCTCTCCCAGTAAAGACCACCCCACTTCCCCGATTAGAGCCCTCCCAGCAGTCAGCCCACCAACCTGAAGAAAGCCCTCAAGCCCCCTTAACAGACCCTCCACCTCCCTAAAGAAATCCCTGGGACCTACTGTAGCTATTCCAGGTGTCTAGCAGTGGGGGACAAGAGTGACCTTAGCCACTTCTCCCGTGTAGGCTGCTGGCATCAAATGGCACTTCTAACCCCTAGTGGTAATCTTGTAGTACTACTACTAGGGGGCCAGCTGACAAACAAGGAAAAAGGGAATTATAGTAACTGGTATGGAAGGGCAGAGTGGATGGGCCGTATTGTCTTTTTCTGCTGTCATGCTTCTATATTTCTAAAAATAATGAACATGCCTCTAGAGTTAAACTCTGTGGGATATGTTTATTAAAGAGCATTAAGGGCACAGCAGTTAGCAAGTGGTAATGGCAGTAGTAAGGGTGTCATTGTGTGGTAAAGGCTGGGGTGGGCAGTAGGCATTCCAGTGGAAGGGCGCTTGGTTCAACTTATCGGGCACTAACAGGACATCGGGTGTTAAGGTGTTAAGTGTGCACCTTAACATCCGAAAATGGCAGTCACCTTAATGCAGGATAAGGGAGCCCCACTGAAAGCCCCATTTTAGGTGATGGATGGAAGGAAAGATAAGAGCTGATGGACCTGTCAGATCCATATGTACCCTGCATGTCAGTCAGTAAGTGGGATGAGTATATGGGAGGCAGCTGTACTGTATCAGTGAGGGGTGCCCACGTAATATGCGGTAATGTCAGTGTGTGGCATAGAATTGGGAAGAAGTGTCCCCCGGCGGAGCTAGCATCTCTACGATGTGGGTATCAAAAGGATGACCGAGCAGGAGTGGTGATGTGCAGATCATTCAAAAGAGAGGTGTGAATGATACATCCAAATGATTAAGCGGTTCCTGGTGTAGCAGCTGGCAGGAGAATAAATTACTATACATAATGGGCATATGCTAATGAAAAGGCTGAGGGATGGATGGCGGTAGATGAGAGTGCGGCAAGGCCTTGCTGTCCCAATGTACCTGATGTGACCGCACAAATGCAGTTGTAGTGTATGTAAAAAAAAGTGTAGCTGTGCCATAGGAAAGTCCCAATACCAGCTATGTGGGTATGATAGCTGTGTCAGCTATTCTAACCACCATACAATCCTTCTGACACATGTGCATATAACAACTGGACAAGTGTCTTTCATATTGGCCATATGGAGAAAGTAGGGATGTGTGATGATCCCTGCAGGTGGCCATCCCAATAGCGATGGAGCCAAAGATGTCCAGTCACAGTTATGATGAAATATTCCAAATATGTACAACTCATGTGTCATACATCTGCAGGGTGAACACGTTTGACCCTTTGCAATAGGCTACCGCAAAGCCAATAAAGTCATGCTGTCAGATGGGCATGTGCTATCATAACCCACAAAAAAGTATAGGAATATGTGTCCTTCAGTCAGTGCAGACCCTGGACTGCTTCTGGCAGTATACTGAAGCGAGTATCCCACAGCCATAAAGAAAGAAAGTGGAAGTCAAACCCTGGGCTGTTGCTTACCGAACCAGTGCATTAGCCATTAGGCTACACCTCCACATTCATCCCCATAGCACTGTCTAGAATCAGAGACTGCAGGTCCTTGCCTACAATGGGTGAAACCCAGGACATGAAACAACTGGGCTGGCACAGTCTGAGACAGTGGTAGACCACACCTAGGACCTGACAACAGCAGGGCATATGCATTATGCACTGCACTGCACGCTCACTACACTAGCTGCATAACAGACACACAGCTGCAGTATACATCCTTTGTCCAAAGGCCAAGCCACATGTGAGGACAAGATGCCTGTCCCTCCACTGTACCTCCAATGCCAAACAAAAGTCACACACAGTGGTCCATTGCGTTGCAGTGTGGCACTAATCCCTGGGGCAGCACATGTGCAGGGCATGCAGTCCTTTGTCACCTGCTACACACTGCAAGATAGATACACCTGCACATACACCTAACTCAAACCACATTCATGACCCCTGTGGCCCAACACTGACCATCCTTCCCTCCTTGGGGGTCTTTGCGCATGTCTCTCACCATCACAGAAGACAAGCAGGTACTGGGCAATGCTCCAATGATCACAGTTGCTGCTATGGCTGCAAATGGGTTGCCGGTATTGGTTAGCCCTTCCATTATCCATGATGCACCGCACAATCTGAGCATATATGCAACTGATGGCCAGATGGAGAATGCAGTGATCCATCATATCAGAACTGTAATATGCAGGGACAATATATGCTTCCTGCACACGACAGCTGCAATATTATCAAATGACTTGTTACTGTAGTCGCCCTGATTGTGAAGGAGGACATACATCACCTGGTCCCCAGAGCAAGCCCTACAAAAGCTAGAGAGCAAGGCCAATCCTGACTTTGAAGGTATGGCAGAAGAGTTCCCAGAGAAATCATTCTGAATGTTTCTCAGAACAGATATTTGTTCAATTCTCTGAGGTCTAGAATGGGTTTGTGTCCTCCTGTTTTCTTTGGAAAAAGGAAATAGGGGGAGTAAAACCCTGTACCCCATTGGGGAATGGGTACCTCTTCTTTTGCCCCTTGAGCAAGGAGCATAGTGACTTCTTGACCTAACCGGTCGTTGAGAGAGGTCTGAGAATTGAACTGTCTTACCAATGTAGGAGGGGGCATGCTGAGGAAATGAAGCTTGTACCCCCCTCTCTTACAATAGACAGAGTCCAATTTTTTGCTGTTATCTGACCCCATCTGGGGGCAAAATGACATAACCTTCCTGGGATGGTGGAGGGTTCTGGGCCGTTCAGGGCCAGGAAGGCAAAGTTCTCTAGACAGGAGTCAAAGCCCCTGTGGAGGCTGAGTCTGCTGAGCCTCTCCTTGCAGGGTCGAGTCATGGCCCACCGTGTTAGGGCGAAGGCTGCATCAGTAGCCCACCTCCGCTCTGTTTCGTTGGCAGACATCTGCCAGGCCGCTACTTGGTCTTCAAGCCAGACTTTTGTGGCTCACTACTGCCTCGAGAGGGAGTCCCGTAGGGACAGTGCTTTTGGGCAGGCGGTACTCCGTAATCTCTTTGAGGTTTAGGTAACTCCTACCCTCCGGTCCTTGTGTTGGGCTACCATATGGGGGCGTTCTCAGAAAGAATTCTTTCACAGATGCTGACGCTCTAGAGGGAGCTTATTTTTCAGCTTGGGTTCTCGGTAGCCTGTAGCTGGGGAGTCCCATATCTGAGGACTGACTTCCTGCTTGGTCCTGGAGAAAGAGTAGTTACTCACCTGTAACAGGTGTTCTCCAGGAGCAGCAGGAATCAGTCCTCACGACCCTCCCTCCTCTCCTTGGAGTTGCAGTCATATGATTCATTTTGTTGTTTTGCTGTCTTTTAGCTATGTCATCAGACTGAGCAAGATGGCACCCTTGGGGGGGGAAGGGAACCGCACATGTGTGCTGCATTCCCAAAGGCTTTCTTTGAAAGCTGGGGAAATGCTCCGCACGAGGGCTCCGTCGGCGCTGACGTCACCCATATGTGAGGACTGACTTCCTGCTTGGTCCTGGAGAATGCATGTTATGTGTTTTCTTTGCACTGCTTGTCTATATTTCAATGTTTTTACACTGTACCTTGGTTTTGGACACCAGCGTGATAAGGCAAGTAATAAGCAGCCAAAATTAATAAATACATAGATAAATTTTGATATATCAATCAATTGACTATAGCACACTCTAAATGAGTGTACACTAGATGTCGCCAACCTTCCTTAAGAGGTAAAAGCTTGGTCCACCTTAATGGAGGCAGAGCAGGGGAACCAGAAGTAAGGAGGTGGCCAAGCTGGAAAATTTAAAACCCCAAATCCAAAGTGAAAAGGAGAGATCCGTACAAGGAGAGGGAAGCACCAAGGAATACCTCCACACCATGTATGAATGTAAGCTCTGATGAGCAGGGACTGTCTTTTACACATATAAGTGCAGTGCTGCATAAGCTTTGTAGCACTATACGGATGGTAAGTAGTAGCATAAGTACAAACCGGATTACTGTTACCATGTCTGCAGCTGACAAGCGGCACTACTTTCTTTGTATGGATTAAAGATTATATTTGTTCGACTCGAGGCTCAGCTGGTTGTTTGCTATGTGGAAAGTCTTCCTACAGGCCAGAACCTGATCACTCAGCAACACTATTACATTCACGATAACCTATTCTTAAAAACAATCTTACAATAAAAAAGTTCAGATTCATTCCATTTGTGTAATACATTATCCAGGGCCCTTCTCTTGCTGCTTGCCTATGAAGTTCTGAGGTAAAGAATTTCTTGACTTTAAGTCTGATGTTTATGTGGGCTTGCTTGTGAAGGAAAAATTGGAGAGCTGGTTTCCATTCTTGCCATGTTAAGTGCCTGATTTTACAGAAACCATACTAATGAGTCAACTCTTAAAAATCAGTTCCTTCTCTATTTTAGGTTTCCCACATAAGCAAGCTATTGCAGGTCCACAGCTTCATCAGATTCGGCATATACAAAGTATTCTAGTAATGGAAGAAAATGTCCAGACTCTATGGAGCAGAAGAACTGCAAATAATGTACCAAGACACAGGGCTGTTCCAAGATTTTCAGCCATCCTAGGCAGGCCTGTCTACCTGCTGTCTCCTCTGCCATGGGGCGGCCCAGGTCCTACCTTCTCCTCTCTTGGCACCTATTATCATCTCACATGCATATGCATGCACTCATGGCTTGCCACTCCTGTCCCCTCCAATGCAAACTTCCTGTCGGAGGAGGCAGGAAGAACACACCATGAGCACACGCATGCATTTGGGTGCTTCAAGACCCACTATGACGCGGATATATGAGAGAAAGGACTCTTAAAGTGCTTTCTGGTTTTTTTTCAAGATTTTTGAACTGTGACTACTCTGATCAATTTACATCGGAGCCATAATCGACCAACAACTTTCCTTCTAAACACAAACAACAACAACAAGAACAATCTATTATAAAACCAAAACCTTACAAAGACAGACCTCTTCTAGAACCAAAAGACTTCAGATCTGCATTACAAACTCTCACACTCCATCTTGCAGACTTCTGTAACCATATACAGTCAAACCTCGGTTTTCATTTGCCCCGGTTTTCATACGCTTCGGTTTTCAACGTCTTTTCTGACTGAGATTTTGTCCCGGTTTTCATGCATTGCTTCGGTTTTCAACGTCTTTTGACTGAGATTTTGTCCCGGTAGCAGGGAAGAAAAGCTGTCAACGTAAGCAGGAGATGTTGCATGAATGTGGGAGGCAGTTCTTTCTCTTGCAGGGTACGTCTGAAGCTATATCATTAAGATTTTCTGCCATTCTGAAGCATTGAGCAGATAATGTAAAGGTATTTTAATGGACTGAATTCAATGTGATTCCGAAGAGAGCTGGGCACAGCAGCTTGTCAGGGGTGGCTAAGGCCAGATGTTAACATACTGTACTGTACAGTACTGTACTTAGCTTGCTTTCAGTGATGTTAAATGTTCATTTATCCATTTCATTAGTCATTTATATTTATTTCTCATTGTTTTCTGTATGTAAAAATATAGTTATTCTCTATAAAATGTATTTTTTGTGAATATTTTTGGGTGTCTGGAACGGATTAATTGGATTTACATTATTTCTTATGGGAAATATTGCTTCAGTTTTCATACGTTTCGGTTTTAGTCAGACTTTTTCGAACGGATTAATCATGAAAACCGAGGTTTGACTGTATATCAAGGATTACCCTCAATCAACTCTCCTCCCACTGCAAACTGCTCTACATATGGCTGCACACATCACACAAATATGATCATATCACCCCCATCCTAAAATAACTACAATGGTTATCACTCACCAGCAGAATAAACTACAAATGCATTCTCCTCATACACAAAACAATTCACTCACAACAAAAAATATGTCTCAAATCCTTACTGCAAACACCTCAAGCATTTAGAGCACGAAGACAAACAATCAACAATCTCAGTATACCACAAAACAATATAATCGACAAACATGTCACAAGACATTCGAGCTATACGCCCCATCCCTAAGGAACTCTCTCCCACACACCTTAAACATCATCAATCTTCTAGCATTCCACAAACTCCTAAAGACCCACCTATTCACAGAACACTTTGGTACCACATCCTAACCACCTCAATATCATAAAGCATCCCATGAAACCCCACGTATGTAAATAGTTTATATTCCATGGAAAACACTTTGACCTGGCGAAAAGCGGTATATAAATACAGCTAAATAAAAATAAATAAATAAATATCTGGATTAACCTACTCCAAATTCCTGTAACCAGGGGATTGTGAGAAA
Organism: Ichthyophis bannanicus; assembly: GCA_033557465.1. NCBI lineage: Eukaryota > Metazoa > Chordata > Amphibia > Gymnophiona > Ichthyophiidae > Ichthyophis > Ichthyophis bannanicus. The sequence continues at coordinate 707,581,792 of CM066031.1, forward strand.
TAAAGCTCTACTAATAAAATTAACTAATTATTCTGTCTGGCCATTGGCTCTAATTTATTCTCATTACCTCTACCTCTGTCTTTGTCTTCCCCACATTCTATACTTTAACTCACTTCCTTCTGTTTTCCTCTTTCTGTCCCAACTATGTAGTTCTTTTCTCGCTATGGGGTTTGTGCCCATCCCAGCTTGTTGTAACGAAGGGCAGTACATCAAATTAAATAAACATAAACATAAATAAACATTAATGATTTTGATTCTACTATAAACAAACTAAAATGCTAAATAGATATATGTGTATGAATATATATGACTAGGAGATTTTTAAAACACACACACAGGGAAAGAGGTTGAATTTGTACAGATTTGATATATGTGGGCAATAATGTCAGTCATCAAGGTTTCACAGCTCATACATTTCAAGCTTGTGCTAATTCAATACCTTTTGTGAGCATGTTATCATTTATGCAATATATGTGTGCCATGTTTTCTTAAGGGCCACACTAGGGAGATACATTTGTTAGCATGCATTTGGCTCGCCAGTGTGCATTAAGTTGATTTAATGCATATTAACCTATGAATTAATGTGCATGAAGATTAATACATATTAAATGTTTTATTTATTAAAATGAACATGTGCAACAAACCAAAGAAAGTCCAAAAATCAGGAAAAATGTCAGGAAATTACCTGGAAACTAAACAAAACATTTTTTTACGTGCAATCAATAAGGAAGAAAATTTCATGGTCTCACAGACAACAGTAGTTCAAGTGCAAGCAATGTCTGGTATTCATTTTGTATGTTATTTTTTTTTCACACATCCCAGTAGCAGGCTACTATCAAAATCCCATGCCATAGTTTCTAGGCAGTACAGGCCATCCTCGGTTCCTAAAGGTCTGAAATGCATTAGCCAATAAGCAATATAACTGGCATTATGAAGGACTGGCAGTCAGTAGTCCTGCCTTTAGCACTGATGAAGTAATCAGTATGCTTTGCAATCATCTATCAACAAATGCCTCAACAGCTTGCCAGGTGACCACAAACGTGCTTAATCAAAGTGTCTGAAAATTAAATACTTGCAGAGATGTGAAATAGATGCTTGCTTCCACCCTACCCTTACCTTGCTGCTTTTTCTATTCCCCTTATATTGAATGGGTTATTTGTAGAACATTGAAGAAGGAAAATGAAGAGGGGCGAAGAGTCCTGGCTAGATAAATTAACCCTGATCCACTTGTTATGGTTTGCGGCTTTTTCCTTATGACCTTTTCTTTCCAAAGAAAACAAATATTACTTTGCTCTTGTTGGAATTATATTTTTCTCCCAGTAGGCGGTGAAGCAATTCACTTAGAGGATCAATACCAAGTCCCACCGCTGCCCAGTGCACTCAGCAGAGCACATCATCAATTTTCCTATTCACTCCTATTGACCAAATCATACTCCTGTCCACCCACACTCACTCACTCTCTCTCAAAATATTTCTTTTAGTGAAAGGACTATCACAAATCTTTTCTTTCCCATTTTGTTAATAAAAACTGTCAGCTGGGACATAGAAATATGCTTTACTAGGAAGAGGAAGTCAGCTCTCATCAGGTATAAACACTGCTAAATAATAAAGCATGCATGAAGAAAGATTCAAAATCAGGGCCATATTCCTAGTAATGTATTAAAACAGTGATGAGCCAGGTTAAAAGAATGGATCAACAGTGAAGGAACAAAAACCTGCCAATGTCTTTCAAAAATGCTGTCAGCATGGCTGATAAACACCTAATGTCAGGAGCTAAATCTACTACCTTACAGTTATTTTCATGAAAAAAGGTCTTGTTATTACCCTCATTTTGCAAATTCACATATCTAATTTTTACATTTTATTTTGCACAAACACATTACTTCTTGCTATGCTTTTAAAATTTAATTGCCGCTTCTTCCTGCTTCTTAAAGACAGTGGGCGGCATTTTCGAAGGGATTTACATGGGTAGTGCCTTTAAAAAATCACAGATAAGCCCCTAATGCCCAGATGCTATAAGGTTAGCATTGGGGCATGTTGGGGCATTATGGGCCACAGCGGGAGCGGAGGAAAGGTCTAAGTGGGTAGCAGTGATTTTCAGTGCGACCCGCTTAGCCCTCTGTGCCTTAAGGATAAGCGAGGGTTTTCCTTGCCTATCTTTAAGGTGCATGGGGCTAAGCGGGTCGCATCAAAAATTGCTGCTACCCACTTAGCCTCTGTGGCTGCTGGCAGATCCGGCATAACCCAGATTTTCACTTCCGTCGCTGCGGAAGTGAAAATCCGGGTTAAGGGGGTTGGCGGGCAGGCTATGCGCCGACGTGGCACACAGCCTGCCTAAATCAAAATCTGGCCCAGTGCTTCTTACCCCCTTCTCTTGGAGCTGCATTTTCAGGATACCAGAATGAACATAAAAACTGCCATTTTGGGTCAAATGAAAGGTCCATCAAACCCAATATCCTTTTTCCAACAGTGGCTAATCCAAGTAACTTGGGCATATCCCAAAAGTAGCCAGATTCTATGCTCCATATTCTCAGGGATAAGCCATGGGTTCCCAGTTCTATCTTAATAATGATTTATGGACTTTTGATCTAAGTAGGAATCTGCCCAATCCTTTCTTAAACTCAGCTACACTAATTACTTTTATCACATCCTCCAGCAACGAGTTCCAAAACTTAGATATGCACTGAGAGAAAAACGATTTTCTCCTATTTGTTTTAAATGTACTACTTTGTAACTTTATGGCGTGTCCCCCAGTTGCTGCACTTTAAAAGAGTGAACAACAGATTTGCATTTACTTGTTCCAATCCATTCAGGATTTTCTAGATGTCTCTTCTCCCTAACCTCTTTAGCCGTTCTTCATAGGTGAGTCATTCCATCCCCTTTATCTTTTGGCCATCCTCCCTTTACTTTTTCTAATTCCGCTATATCTGTTTTTGAAATGTGGTGACCAGAATTGCACACAATACTCCAAAAGCAGTTGCACCATGGAGCGATATGGGGACATTACGATAGTCATTTTTTAATTCTCTGTTCCCTTCCTAATAACTGTTAACCTTGTGTTTGCTTTTCTGGCCACTGCTGCACACTGGACAGAAGATTTCAGCATATTGTCCACGATGATGGAATGTAGCATCGTGCAGCCGTAATTTGGACTGTTCTTCCCTATATGCATCGCTTTGTACTTGAACATACTGAATTTCAGCTGCCATTTTGATGCCCATTCTCCCAGTCTTACAAAGACTTGCAATTTTTCACAGTCCATATGCGATTTAACAATGTTGAATAAGTTGGAGTCATCTGCAAATTTACTGACCTCGCTCATTATTTCTATTTCCATATCATTTATAAAAATGTCAAAAAGCACCAGTCCCAGTACAGATCCTTGGAGTGCTCCACTATTTACCTTCCTTCAGTGAAAAAGCTGGACATTTAATCCTACTTTCCTTTTTTCTTTTTTAACCATTTACTTATCCACAATATCTACCTCATGCTATCTGGTTTTTTAATTTCTTCACGAGTATTTCATGAGGTATTCTGTCAAAAGCTTTCTCAAAATCCATATTCAACTGGCTCATCTTTATCCATGCCTGGAAAAGCAACACTTCCTTAGGCTAAATTAATTAAACCATGTCTATCTATGTGTTCAGTATTTTTGTTTCTTTACAATAATTTCTACCATTTTGCCTGACACTGATATCAGGCACTGCTCTATATTTTCCTGGACCACCCTTGTATTCCTTTTTAAAACTGGGATTAAGTTGGCCATCCTCCAGTCTTCAGGTACCAAAGACAATTTTAAAGAAAGGTCACAGATTACTAATAGTATATCTGCATTTTCATTTTTGAGTTCTGACAGCACTCTGGGGTGTAGACAGAACCATCTGATTCCGATGATTTGCTACTCTTTAATTTGTTGATTTGGCCTATTATACCTTCTTGGTTCACTGAAATTTATTTCTCTTCTTTCGAATCATCACCATTAAATACCATTTCTGGAATGGGTAATTCCCTTATAGCTTCCTCAGGAGAAACTGAAACAAAGAATTCACATGAAGGCACAGTTTAGATAGTATGTGGAGATCGGAATTGAGACTTCCAGGTCAGGATGTACTCAATTCGAATAGTATTTTAGAAATGGCTCTGTTAGGGGATAGTTTCTCTGTGTTTATGATTTTATTTTATTATAATGTTTGGCTTGAAGTGCTTTTTGGCTTGTTGTACACGTTCTTTTTGATTTAATGGCAGGACTGTAATCCCAGTTTTTCATAAATAAAGAATGTTAAAAACAAAAATAAATGGCTGTGTTAAACTTGGAGCGGTTTCTAAAACACACAGAAGGAAGGGCAGAAACACATGTGGATTGACATCCACGTGCAGTGGGAGGTGCCACTTTACACATTTACATATGGGAAAAACCATTGGAAGAAACATGGCAACTTGTCCATGTAAGTACAAACATTTCATAATTTACATGTGCAAATGTCAGCACTTACACGTGCATGCGAGTCATATTGCAAACTTAAATGTGTAAATGCTGCTGCTAGCTAATTACAGAGGGCACTGTCTTGCATTCATTTCAATTTGGAGGGGGGAATAAACTAGGGGAGATTAAGGAAGATAACCCCTTAGTAACTCCTGTCAAGGCCTGGCTGAAACCAGTGAGCAGGTATAAATATGGATATGAAGAATTTTGGGCTTAAACATACATTCCTTATATGAAACGGGGAATACAAATGTAATTTTTAACCTTCCCAGGCCATACCTCCATTACGCCCCTTTGAAACTTCCACGTGCTAAGAATATCCATGTGCAAATTGAACCCTTTCTAAAACGCCCATTTACACAAGGATGCAATTTAAACACGCATATGTCTGATTATACCTGTGTAAATCAGGCTTCTAAAATAACTCCCTTTGTCTCTCTGCTATGGCCTTGTTCTTCCTGAAAGCCTCTTTTAACCCATGTTTATCTAATGGTCTAACTGACTCCCTCACAGGCCTCTTGCTTTCAATGTACCTGATAAAGCTTTGCTATGAGTTTTTGCCTCTATGACAAGTTTACGCTTATGATCTTTCCTGTTTTCTTTATTTGGATTCCCTTTCCATTTTTGAAAGATGTTCCTTTGGCTATGATAACCTCTTTCACCTCATCTTTTAACCATGCTGTCTTCCATTTCTCCTTCCTTCTGCCTTTTTAATACATGGAATACATCTGGTTTGGGCTTCCAGGATGGTATTTTAGAATAATGCCCACACCTGATGTAAACTTTTAATCTCTGCACTGCTCTTTTTAGTTTTTTTAACCATTTCCCTTTTTGTCATAGTTTCCCTTTTGAAAGTTAAATGCTAGTGCAATAGATCTCCTTAGTGTCCTTACTCCAGTTATTACATCTAATCTGATTCTGTTATAAATCATTATTGACAAGTGTGCTCAACACTGTTAGCTCTTGCACCGAATCCTGTGTTCCATTAAAGAGAAAGTCTAAAATAGTTTCTCCTCATGTCAGTTCCTCAACCAGTTGCTCCATGAAGCTGTCATTTATTTTATCTAGGAACTTAATGTGCCCTGATCTGACATTTATCCAGTCAAAACTGAGGTAACTGAAATCACCTATTATCACTGTGTTATAAACTTTGTTAGCTTCCGTAATTTCTGTTAGCATGTTGTCATTTGTCTGTTCATTCTACCCAGGCGGATGGAAGTACACCCCCACTGTCATTCCCTTCCCCTTTTTACATGGATTTCCTGTCCATAGAGATTCTACAGTGTTTTTTGCTTCCTATAAAACTTTTATCCTGTTTGAGTCAATGCCCTCTTTAACATATCACACCACTTCTCCACAATTTGATTTACCCTATCATTGCGTAATAATTTGTTCCCTGGTATCACAGAAGCATATTTACTAAAGGTTAGCATGTGTTAAGCAACGTTAACACACGTTAACTGCTGCAATGGCCCACAGAAATGAATGCGCGGTGGCAGCACTTAATGCGCATTAACTTTTAGTAAACATTCCCCACAGTGTCCCATTAGTTATCCTCTTTCCACCAGATCTCTAAGATGCTTATTATATATAACCTTTATCAGTGCTATATATTTTAACTCTCTCATCTTATTTTTTAGACTTCTAGCATTTTCATATAAGCATTTCAAAGTTTGTTTTTTTTGTTCATATTAACAGTCTGGCGGGGTAATTAGGAATCTTTCAGCTCTGTCTGTTTTTTTGCTTAAAGGCATATGGTTTACTTTTACCTATAGTGAAAACTCTCTGTTGGGATGCCCTAATTTTCCTGTTTTGCCATTATCCTTCAAAGATACATCATTCTGAACCATGCACTCTTGGGCGACTGTTGGGCTTTCCCACATTATCTAGTTTAAAATCTTGGAAGGACATGTCTACAAGGACATGTCTACAAGGACATGTCTTTTGATCTGGAAGGGATGAAGGGTTAGACATACCCGAAGGTCCGACACTGTTGATTCTGCCTGGGTTTCCTATTCCGATTTGGACTCCAAGAGGAAGTAGAAGTAATGTTGAGTCTCCTCTGAATGCCGACTGTGCAGCTCAGGAGAGGGTGGACATCGATGGTCCCCCTTGCGCCTAGCATGCCGATAGCGATGACCTGGAGCCTTGGACTCTGAAACATTGGAGAGGGAGTTGGCTCTGGCCACTGGAGTGGATACCGATCTCCTACCCGATGTCCCAGCTATGATGGGCAGGGCATGGGTCTTCAAGATAAGCTGGAAAGAGTGCGGTGACGACACGCTCCATGCTGAGAAGCCTGCATTCTGCACGGCTTCCACCACTGTCAAGTGAGCTTCTAAGGCTTGTAGGCATTCCTCCAGAACCACCAACTGATGAGGACACCGATGCTGCAGCTGCGAACATCGCCAGTGACCTCTTGGGTGGGGACTCCATGATGACTGGAGCATCGGGAGACATCTGGTTGCACTCCTGGGCACTGGGAATGGACTCTGCTGTCCAAGTTGTGTCCTCCTGCTGGGGAAGCTTGGCCGGCCATTCCCGGCCCTCGCTGTCCATCTCGCGCCAAGAGGGGGTGTAGTGGCACTGCACATGGATCTTTTCCTTCTGTTCCCCTTTTGACATCAATGGGGTCTCTGCAGAGGATTTCAACTCTCCGCTCAAACCCTTTTGCTCTGACTGAGCTCTCTGCTCCTTTCCCTTGGCCACCTCAGGCGTGGAAGAGAGAGTCGAGGCTGAGGATGTTGAATCAGATGAACTGAAGAGGACTCTTTCTGTTTTTCCTGACCCTTCAGCCCTCGACACACCATCTGTAAGCAGAGTTTGCAGGACTCTGGCTGCTGGTCAGGTCCAAGGCATTGCAAACACCAATTATGGTGGTCTGTGGCAGAAATGGTCTTACCACATTTGGTGCATTTCTTAAAGCCGCTAACCGGCTTAGACATCCCAAAAAATACCACCTCGGCAAAATCAAACTGAAACATGGCCATGGGCGGGAAAAAGCCCACAAAGGTGCAAAACACTCAAAAGATGCAAACAACTACAGAAAAAAAAAAAAACAAAGGATAAGAAAAAAGCTAACTGATGACAGGCAGGTGAAAAAACAAGCAAAAGCTCAGCCTCAAGGGCAAGAAATTCAAACTTCTTTCCGGACTGCAGGAATACATCCTAGGGGTTCCATGGAAAAAAGAAGACTGGAGAATATAGCACTGTGGTGGGCAGGGAAGGCAGGCGTGCATGCGCGGTGTACCTCCCAAAAGCTTCCTTTCGAAGCTCAGAAGCGTTCCATGCGGGGCTCTGTCAGCAACATCAACCATACGTGTGGACTTTTTTCCTGCTTGTTCACGGAGAATATTCTAAATTAGGTCTGATCAAAGACTTATACAGAGGCACTATCACTTCCTCCTTCCTGCTGGCCATTCCTCTCCACATGCAACCAAGCATCCTTCTGGCTTTTGCTGTTGCCTTTTCTACCTGTTTAGTCACCTTAAGATAATCAGAAACAATCACGCCCAGGTCCAGCTCTTCTTTCTTAGATAGACGTACTTCACCCCCTTTACTGTACCGCTTCCTTAGATTTTTGATACCCAAATGCATGACCCTGAATTTTTTAGTGTTAGATCTCGTGAAGCATATGCTTCCCTAATAGTACTCTCTTATTCAGTGGTTATCAAACCTGCTTTGGCGGCAAATCTAATTAGTATAGTTTTCAGTTTTCTGCATACATCGGAGACTCTGTGTATGCAAACATATCTTGTGCAACATCATCATGGACATCCTGACAACCAGACTGGCTAAGTTTGCCTCCAGGACAAAGCTGAGAACTACTGCTGCTACCTCTAGACTATCTTGTATTTGTCAATGCCACAAAATACACGTTCATTATTCCAGTGAGGCATTCTGGTCCTGGTGAAAATAGGATTCAGTTTTAGATCGTGATACTTTTTTACTGGATCAACAAATCATTTAAAGCTGACACTGTGCCTGAGTCCTGGAAACCATACAAGTTCCTTTCTTAGAAGTGAATTAAAACGCATGGTAAAAAAACAAGATAATAAAAGTAAAATGCAAAATAAGTCTGAAAAGTTTAAAAAAGGAATGCTGTAGGCCAAGCACCCACATGAAGCAGATTAGGGAGCAGATAGGTAAAGATAATTATATAGACTGAATTGACTTGAAGCAATGTACTATCTTCTCTGCTAAAACAATTGAAATGGTAGTAAGAACAGTGCATTAAAATGTCCTATATTTACTACCTATCTTTATTGCCATGATGAGAAGGAGACGAAAACCATGCCCTGAAACTATAAGATAGCATCAACATCCATTTTATGTAAAAAAAAACAACAACAACCTGTCACTGTCTGTCTAATAGTAGCTGTCAGTAAGTATTTTGCCTGAATAAATTTGTAATCTTTTTTTTCTGCAAACTAAATATTAGCAGAGGTTAAACATTCAGATTCCCCACTGTCTGGGGGATCCTCAAAAACCAGACAATAAATACTGAGATGCTAGGCAACCAGAAAGCTATCCGTGACTAGCTGTGTGTACAGCGTGAGTCTCTGCATACGAGCAGGCCACATCTGCAAATGGAATATATATGGAGGGCACTTTTATAACAGAGCAACTAAGCCGTGAAGGACACAGGTGCATACACTGTGCCTATTTTTTAAAGGTAGTGTATGCCCGTGCGTGCCATCACAGAATGGCACCCCTCTTTCCAGAAAGTAGGCAAAGTCATTTACATGTTTAAGTAGAAACTTTTTAAAAACTGCTTACATTTGCCTGACCCTTCATATGTGTAAAGCAGCTTTTTACATGTGTAAATGGCATCCAACCTTTCCAAAATGACCTCCCAAATTTACTTTACACAGTACGGATGATAAAAAACTATCCTGCCCAGAACACTCCTGTAAAAACACATATTTGGACATTAAACTTTTTAATAGTGATCTTTGTTTTCTAAATATATACATGAGGGAGATTTTGAAAAGTCATTTAGGGGTCTTTTACTAAAGCTAGTGTGGGTTAAAGCACACGCTATTCATGCGCTGCAACTCACACTACCTGTTAGCATGGGGCCAGCACAGTTTGTGTGGACCGATTTTCACACTAAGTGTTTGACATGCATTCGGGTTTCAAGCAGGCAGATTAAGGGTGGAGAGTGGGCAGGATGAGTACCTTGCAATCAGCGTACTCCATGCTAACTGCAAGGTGAGCAATTAGTGTGGGTGCACCTACCGCCATATTCATAGATGGACGTAAGTGTACCTATGCTAATTGTTGCCTGCATTAGGACAGGGTGAACTGCATCAACTATCAGGAAAGCGTAGTTACTCACCTGTAACAGGTGATCTCCAGGAACAGCAGGAATTTAGTCTTCACATATGGGTACTGTCGGCACCGACGGAGCCTGCGCGGGAACGCTCCCCAGCGTCCAATAGGAATGCTTTTGGAAGCATCCCTCAGCACATGCACGCTGCCTTCTCACCTTTCCAACTGTCCCTCTTCAGTTAAGTTTGTAGCTGAGTGAAAGGATAGAGGGAGAGAGGAAAGAGACAGAGAGATAGAGAGACAACTCCTAGGAGAGGTGGGTGGGTTGTGAAGACTAAATTCCTGCTGTTCCCGGAGATCACCTGTTACAGGTGAGTAACTACGCTATCTCCAGGAACAAGCAGGAATGTAGTCTTCAAATATGGGGACGCCCTAGCTGAAGATGCCAGGGAGATGGCCTCAGGAAGCTGCCACCTATAGTGAGGTGGGCCATGCTTCCTCCCATAGATCTCTGGCATCCTACCAGGGTTGGTGGATAGGAGTGGAATTAAGTCTGAAAGAGATGTTGAAGAACATCCTGGCCAAAGAAGGCATCCCGATGGGAGGCTTTATCTAGGCAGTAGTGGGCTGTGAAGGTGTGCACCGAAGCCCAGGTGGCTGCTCGACAGATGTCATCGATAGACACAGAGTGAAGGTTAGCCACAGAGGCTGCTATGGCTCTCACATTATGCGCTGTGACATGGCCTTGAAGAGGAAGACCCTTACTATCATAAGTAAAGGATATGCATTGTGCAATCTATTTAGATAGAATTCTTTTGGAGACTGGAAGTCCCAAATGACTAGAATCAAAAGCAACAAAAAGTTGAGAAGACTTTCTATGTTGTTGTGTTCGTTGTAGGTAAAAGGCCAAGGCTCTTTTACAGTCCAAAGTATGAAGGTTCCTTTCTGCATTAGAGGCATGAGGCCATGGAAAGAATACAGGAAGGTAATTCGATTGATTTAGATGAAAAGACAAAACCACCTTTGGCATAAAATGTGGATGAGTTCTGAGAACAACCTTATCATGGTGAAACCTTGTATAAGGGGGATCAGCCACTAAAGCTTTCAATTCACTAATGCGACGTGCGGAGGTGATTACAATTAGGAAGATGACCTTCCAGGATAAAAACTTTAGGGTTGTTGTGGCTAAAAGTTCAAAGGGCGGTTTCATGAGCTGTCCAAGAACTAGATTTAAATCCCATGCCACCAGTGGTGGCCTAATGAGACGCTTTGTTAAGAGACGACCTCTCATAAATCTTGCTATGGGTGGATGAGAGGAAATTGGCTGTCCATTTAGAGGCTTATAGGAAGCTGCAATTGCACTAAGATGGACTCTTACTGAATTGGTCTTTAAAGCAGAATTTGATAAATGAAGTAGGTACTATAGTACCGATTCCAAAGGTATCGCAAGGGGGTTTAAGCCCTATTTAGAACACCATATAGTAAAACGTTTCCACTTAAAGGCATAAGAACGTCTTGTGGAAGGTCTTCTTGAACCTGAAGGATGTCCTTTACCTTTTGGGAAAGGTTAAGATCCTGCAGGTCTAGGCTTTCAGCAACCAGGCCCTGAGATGCAGGGATTGGGGATTTGGGTGCCATAGCATCCCATTCTCTTGGGAGAGAAGGTCTGGAGCACACCCTAACTCTAGAGGTGTAGCTTGAGAGAGATGTAAAAGTAGGGGATACCACGTTTGTCGTGGCCACCGTGGCGCTATGAGGATCATACAGCCTCTGTCTCTCTGAAGCTTGAAGAGTGTTTTGGTAATGAAGGGAATGGGTGGGAAGGCATAGAGGAAGTCCTGACTCCAGTGAAGGAGGAAGGCATCCCTTGCCTGGCAATTGTGAGCCGGAATTCTGGAACAGAACCGAGGAAGTTTGGCATTCAGTGGACTTGCAAAAAGGTCTATATCTGGGGTTCCCCAGATCTGAAATATCCTTGTCACCTGGTCTAGGTGTAGAGACCATTTGTGAGGCAACAGTACTCGGGTGAGTTTGTCTGCCCAAAGGTTTTGAATGCCTGGAAGATATATCACGAGAAGGTGAATCTGATGCTCTCTGGCGAGGGCCCATAGTCGTAAAGCTTTGTTGCATAACGACAGAGAGCCTGTTCCACCCTGCTTGTTCATGTGGAACATGGCTACTTGATTGTCCGTCTGAACTAGGACTGTCTTGTAGCTGAACTGAGCATGGAATATTCGAAGAGCTAGATAGATTGCTCTGAGTTCTAGGAGGTTTATGTGAAGACAAGCCTCCTGTGGAGTCCAGGTACCCTGGGTAGAGAGATGGTGCAGGTGTGCTCCCCATCCTACCTGTGATGCATCTGTTGTTAGTGTGGCCTGGAATAGGGGTTGTTGGAAAGGAGACCCCACTAAAAGATTCTCCAATGATTGCCACCATTGTAGGGACAAGATCAGTCGTAGTGAGTTTGATATCTTGTCCGACAGACGTCCTGTGGCCTGTGTCCACTGTGTGGATAGGATCCACTGGGCTGCTTGCATGTGAGGCGAGCATAGGGAACTACATGAACTCTGGATGCCATATGTCCCAGTAATTGCAGCAGCTCTCGAGCAGTTAGGGAGGACTTTCCCGCTGCTTGAGAAGCTAGTTGCACTATTCGAAGACGGGGCTGTGGGAGGAAAGCCCTTGACTATCTGGTATCTAAACAAGCTCCTATGAACTCTAGGGTCTGAGAAGAAACAAGTTGGGATTTTGGGACGTTTATGACCAATCCCAAGTATTGGAGGATTCGCATTGTGCGAGACAGTGCAGAGCTGGCTTCTGGAACCGTGGGAGCTCGAATGAGCCAGTTGTCCAAGTAAGGGAAGACGAATATCCCTAGGGTTCACAGGAATGCAGCTACTACTGCCATGCATTTCGTGAATACTCTTGGTGCCGAAGCCAGACCAAAAGGAAGAACCCTGTATTGGAAGTGTTTTCCCTTGAAAAGGAATCGTAAGAATTTCCTGTGATCTGGATGGATCAGAATATGAGTATATGCATCCTTTAGATCTAGAGAGCAAAGCCAATCCTGACTTTGAAAGTATGGCAGAAGAGTTCCCAGAGAAATCATTTTGACCTTTTCTTGGAACAGATATTTGTTCAATTCTCTGAGGTCTAGAATGGGTCTGTGTCCTCCTGCTTTCTTTGGAATAAGAAAATAGGGGGAGTAGAACCCTGAACCCTGTTGGGGAATGGGTACTTTCTCTATTGCTTCTTGAGCAAGGAGTGTTGAGACCTCTTGATCCAGTAGACTGTCTGGAGAGGTTTGGGAATTGAACTGTCTTACGACTGTAGGAGGGGGCATGCTGTGAAAATGAAGCTTGTACCCCTCCCCTACAATGGACAGAGTCCAATTTTTTGCTGTTATTTGGTGCCATCTGTTGACAAAATGACACAACCTGCCTGGAATGTTTAGGGGTTCTGGACCCTTCAGTGGCAGGAAAGCTAAGCTCTCTAGGAAGGAGTCAAAGCCCTTGAGGGGGCTGAGCTTGTGGAGCTGGTTGGGCTCTCAGGCCTTTTGGCTTCTTTTGTTGTCTGGATTGTTGCTGTTGTCCCTTTTGGGCAACTTGACCCTGAGCTTGCCCTTGCTGGGTATAGGATGGATAAAACGTCCTCCTTTTGCTGAAAAAGGGTTTCTTTTTGGCTGGAGTGGCTGTAGATTTTGACAATCTGTCTAAAGTGATATTGTCAGCATCTATCTAATTAGCCTTTTCCTGCCAATTCTTGCCAAAGAGGTTTTCTCCTGTGCAAGGGGTGTTTCCTAATTTGTCCTGTACCCAAGTCTCCAAGTCTGATGCATGAAGCCAGGCAATCCGACGTGCACCAATGGCAATAGCAGAAGTTCTGCTGATGCATTCAAAGCAGTCAAAGGCTGCACGATTTACAAACTTGGAAACGTCTTGAGCATGCTTGACCAGAGTAAGGACGTCTTGCCTTTTGTCATCAGGAAGGAGGGGGCTCAAAAGCTCCAAATCTCCTGTGACTTCCTTGAGGAACATTCCCATATATAAAATATATGAGCTGATCCTAGCTGAAAGCATGGAAGCCTGAAATGTTCGACGCCCAAAGGTGTCAAGAGTCCTGCATTCATGACCTGGAGGATTGGATGCATGTCTTTTTGCACTTTTCATTCTACGCATGGCTGATTCCACTACCATTGAATGGTGTGGCAGCTGAGTATTTTGAAAACCAGGACATGGTGGAACTCGATACATGGCATCGAGTCACCTAGAATGAGGAGATGTGGTCAAAGGTGTTTCCGCACATTCTGAGCATCAAATCATGAAGAATTTCATGAATGGGCAGAGTAGCTGCCTCTTTGGGAGCCTTAGGGTATTGGAATTTTTCCAATTCCTTTGCTCGAGGTTTTTTTCAGGAGCTACCGTGATTGATAGGCCTCGGGCCACATCATGATAAAATCCTGAAAAGACATATCCTCTGGAGGAGACATTCTGCATTGAGGAGAAGAGGAGTCTTCCGGAAGAAATACTCTGGTACCGGCAGAGTTATCCGAGTCATCGGAATCGGAAGATTTGAAGTATCTCTGATCGCGATGTTCATGCAAAGCATGGTATCGGTATCGATCGAAGTCGGCACCGAGTTGGTTCGGTACCGATCTGTCGATACCCGAAAAATACCCACCGGGGCCGGGGCCGTCGGTGCTGGTACCGGCATCGGTATCTGTGCCCGTTGAACCGTCAGTAGCGGTGTCAACGGTACTGCAGCTGTAAGGAGAGCTGCAAGACTGCGTTCGATAGTGAGGAATCTCTGGTCTATCGACGCTGGTAACTTTGCTATACCTTCCTTCGCAACAACAGAGCAGTGTACATTAAAAACAATTAAGAAAGAGGGAAACGAACACCAATGAAACTATAGTAAACAGGAAGAAGAGATCTACAAAAGGAGTACAGAGGGAGGAGGGGGAGGGGAAGGGGAAGGAATTATGAGCACAAGACAGAAGAAGCAGAATTCTGAGCCTCATGGAAAGGTAAAAGGACAATTTACAAATTGCCGATTCTTCGAGTGAGTAAAATTACATACTCATGAGTCTTTGAGTTTGGGTCACAGTTGGGACTCACTGTTTTGCTTTGTCTGTAGCCGCTCTTTGCTGCCCCCCAGAAGCTGATTCCCTAGGCAGCCACCTAGTCTGCCTAGTGGTTGCGCCAGCCTTTCTGCCAAGATTCACAGGAAAGTACATTATACCTGTTTTCCAATCTGATGAGATAACATCCCAACCTTTCCTTGATTCGTTTGTCTCACCCTCAGAAAAACAATTGCTTTCATTGCTTTCCTGTATTAAGCCATGCAGTTCTCAGATAGATTTTGTGCCAGCAGTGGGCTGAAAAGCAAGAAGTCGGGGCTCCTTGTGATCTTGGAGAAAGCACCTTACCTTCCTTTGCCTCAAATATAAACTTAGACTCTAAACCCTATGGGGACAGGGAAATACCTACCACACACCTGAATGTAAGTAACTTGGCCTTACGCTACAAATAAAAAAGGTGCGAGCTAAATACAAACACAGCAATGATGCTTTTATATTTTAATCTTCTTTATAGTGCATTTGGCAGGGATCAGCATACTTCCTTGTCTTTCTCTGTTAACATCACAAGAAAGATGACATCTAACACTACAAACTGCTGATTACATGAAAAAAGATGATCACTCGTCAAACATCAAATGACATATATTATCTGCTTATGGTAACTCTATAACTGAAAAAATGATTTGAATGCACAGAAACCCTAAGCAAGAGGACATCATATCCATTCATTTTCTTTAGGCATATGATTTCCATAGTATAACTCCTGTAAACACAAACTAGCACGCCTTTAGGGCCATGCTCAAGAGCACACTACTAGTAGCTGTATTGGTCCTGGAGAAAACTGATGTCTTGGTAGATGTTGCTATAATTTAAAAGACCCAGAATAAGATGTTTTAGTACATAAGCTTTTGAGATCACCTAAACCCCTTCTTCAAGCAGGAAGCCCTGTGGCCTTGAAAGTACACACACCTAATAACAATACTCTCTGTATGATGTTTCAAGAATAGCTGGGGATGAATAAAACACCATGGAAAAGGGAGGGGGGGGGGCAGGAACAGTAGATGGGCTGGTTTTCTGCAAATTTTCCAGGGCAGTATATTAGGTCCCTGGTACATAATCAGACGCTCTGAAAGGTGCTACTGTTCTTTACACAGTAAGCTGATGTTCCTATAAAAAAAAAAGCCAGACATCCGAGTTAGAAAATGATCTCTGAAAGAGAGGAAATGCAAATGCAATATGTGCCATCAAGTCAATGCTGACTCCTGGCAACCCTGCCCTTGGGTTTTCTTGGCAAGATGCAACCACAAGTAGAATGCCAGGCCCTTCTTCCATGCAGCGAGTTTACAGCCCCTGGTATTCCAAAGTAGCCACCTAGCAAAGGGCTAGTCAGATCCAGCCCTGCTTAGCTTCAGAGATCAGCCGAGAGCTGGTTCATTCAGGACAGCTGAAGATGCAAAAGAAAGGAAAACAAAAAAACTAAAGATGTTCATTGTAAATCACCGGGAAAGTGCTGAAGGGCATATGTGTTCACTGTTGCTCTCTCGCTGCATGCAATGCATACAGGGGGTAATTATGAACTGGCTGCAAGCATCGGTGAAAACTATGCATGTACTTTTCACGCCATGGACTTTGCCAGATTTTCAAAGTAAAAGGCTGGCACATACTTTCACTTTGAAAATTTTCCCTGGAAAAGTATTCACATGCATTTACACTGGTAAATTTGTGTGGATATTTTTTCTGAGTAAAAGTACGTATGTAATTCCTAACTCTGTCCCATCACCATGCATAAAAGCATGCATGAAATGGCATTATATGTGTAACCCCCTTTCTGTGTGCTCCAGGCAGACCTTGTGAAGCCGCTAGGCAGACAAGGGAGCACACAATCCAGGAAGTTGTTATCCAGAGTTTCTCTGAGCTCCTGGAGTGTTAAATATCAGGGTTCAGACTTGTGAGGAATTTAGATAGCGTGTAGCAGTAATTACTTAAGGTTTTGGAACTTGACATACTCTCATTCATCCTTCTTAATAAATAGAACCCAGGCCAGAAATCTGTGTTTTCAGCCAAGGGTGCACTTAAAATCAGGATCACTGATAAACCACTTTAACATTTAAAATTTTAATACACAGATTAACTATATCATCATTGGGCCCAATATTCGAATGGCATTTACATGGTTTACAGCCTAGTAAACCATGTAAATGCCTTAGATGGGGATATTCAATGGCACATACAGTTAGTGCTGCTGAATATCCCCATCTAAGTCCCCTACACGCCCTGATGATATCTGGTGAGCATCAGGGGCATGTTGGGGGTGTTCCGGGGCGCAGCGGAGGTGGTGACTGCTGCTAACCAGGTAGCGGAGATATTGGACCGTAGAAAGTAGATTTTCAAGCAGTGCATTAAACCGTGGAATCTGTTGCCAGAGATGTGGTCAAGGTGACCAATATACTGGAATTCAAAGGAGGATTGGACAAGTTTCTGGAGGAAAAATCCATAAAAAAAATATTAGACTCGCTTATACCTTGAAATGAACCATGAGAGATTGGATCTACCTTTTTGGGATCTGCTGGGTGAGCCAGACTAACCATAGTCAGAAACAGGATATGGGGCTTGATGGATTTTGGTCTGACCCAACATAGATTTTCTTAGTTCCTATATAAGAAAGTCAAGGTATTAAAGTGCATGAATGCTTTCACAAGTGTTAAAAGAACTGTTAGCATGCACAGTCTAGTTGAAACATTAAGGGGTCTGTTTACTAAACAGCGACAGTGGCGACTGTGCGAAATTGGAGCCGCGGCCCTGTTTTATTCAATGGGGCTGTGGCACCAATTTCACATGATTAACGCTATCGCTGTTTAGTAAACAGACCCATAAGTGTGCTTCTGAGATGCAAAACCAAGCAGAAATGAATAAGCATTAAAACAAACAAAAATGAACACAGATATATTAAATGAAAAAACTTTACTACTTCTGGCATAGGAGTAGGTAGTGCATTAATTTGGACTTTATTGCAAAGACTTAACTTTAGTCCTAGCAAATTAACACGGAGTTAATTTCTCACTTTAAAGGCTCATGTTAATAGCATGCAAATGAACAGGTGTTAACGGCTGATGTTACTTCGCTTTAGAACATTGGATTCTAGGATTACTGGAAATTATGCTTTTGCTGTACCCAACAACTATGAAATAGTTAAGACCACTAAAGCTCAGCCACTACTTGGGATTGCATTCAATTAGTTTTCTCAGTATGGAGTAACCAGTGTGCCAGTAAAAAAAAATCTTGGGAATTTCTAGGGAAAACAATGGATTCTGGTCTATAAATCAATGCATCATAGGTAATAACTATTCAGAAACTTTTTAAATAAATGTGAACAAAACATATTGGATAGGTTTAATTTCATGTTGTTTTTACGTTCTACTGTTAATTTATCTGATGATGTTGTACCATGCTCTAAGCAATATGTTGGTAAGGTGTATATAAAAATTTATTTATTTATTTATTTTATTTAACAGGTTTTATATACCGCTTTATCATTTCAATCAAAGCGGTTTACATACTAGTAGTATTATCTTCCATTAGTCAATTATATTACCTCCTAAACTTCCAGCTGGAGAACAATTATTCCCTTCCATCTGAAAGGAGCTTTACTGTGAACAAATCAATACAGACTTGACATCAAAGGTGAATGTACTGACCTGGACAAATATAATTTGATTTAATGAATGCTGTATGGCCCCACAGTGATATAAATTACTTTGTAAAACTCATACTCTAGGATATGCACAGTTGCTGTATGGCTTCTATCTAATGTTGCTCCCGTTTCCTACTGTCCCATACAGTTGAGCGGACAGCTTTACAGAAAATATTCTAATTTATTTGAAGACTTAGGTATACTGTAGTACTGTATATGGAATTTCAAGTGCTGACTGGACAGAAGAAATTGATCAATTCAAACATATTCAGTGAAAGCGCCATAAAATCTAGTGTGATGTTGCTGGAAGCTAGGATACATCCTTTATGTGAAATTATTAAAGATTGAAAATGGAAAATACATCAAATACTAGGGCTATTATGCAAAATTATTTGTGATGCTCGGGGCCGGTGTGTCCTAGGCTGTAAGGCTGCCAGCCAAAGAATATGTGAATACAACTCCTTGTAGGTTCAATACAGAGTTTATTCGCACACAACTGGATTGACAAGAAATAACTAGGTTTCTCTTCACATTGTCAACTATACACAGCACACAGACTGTCTAAGTTATTGGGGTTATCTACAATCATTTCAGATTTTGACTAACATAAATCAGAGTTGCCACAAAAAGGATTTTGTTCAACCTTGCATTTGAATGGTTTCATCCCTAGCCTAGTAAACCATCTGCTCAACCACACTTTACAGAATCCTAAGACTGTCAGGAACTGATCCTCAGGGCAAACAGTTACATGAAGATGCCCAAATGGCTATAGTTTCAAAAAAACTGGACTTAAGAGTCTAGCCGTGAACAGGCTAGTAATCAATTTGGAATCATTAGGATTCACAAACTACACTGCAACCACAGATGTTTTCAAGAAGTCAAGGTTAATAGCTGGCAATATCAACCTTAGATCAACTTTGGAATAAGGAGCTATAAGATGAAGGTACAAGGGTAAACTGAGGGAGTAATCTAAAGAAATATTTCTTTATAGACAAGGTGATAGATTGGTGGAACAGCCTGATCGTAGAGGTGGTCAAGGACAGTATCTGAATTCAAAAAGTATGGGACGAACACAGAGGATCTCTGAGGAAGAGATTTTTTTACGTTTCTGTGTTTATTTCTTCAATATAACAATCTGTGCCATGAGATGATCTACAAATTATTCCAACATCAGTACTTGGTTTTAACCTCTCTGCAAGGTACAGGCACCAACACAGCTTGAGGAGGAAAGAAGCAGAGGAAAGAGGTGGGGGGGGGGGGGAGACATCAGGATGCCAAGAGACTGAAAGGGGCGAAGGAGAGAAGTAACTGGAAGAAGATGGGGGAACCAAGGACTGTAGAGGAAAAGAAGGGGAAGAAGCAGAGGGATGAGCCTCTGCCTCCGACCCCTCTTTCCCTTTTTGCCCAGACTTTGGCTGACTATTTCCATGCCAAGTCCACAAGTTTATTCTTGAGTTCCCCCCAGAGTCATCCCCATCCCCCCTCCATTCCTTAATACTTCTCCTAACCTCTGTCACCCCTTTCTCCTTTTCTAAGATCACTGAGAAAGAAACCACACATCTTCTCTCATCATCTAAACTTACTACCTGCCCTTTTGATTCCATTCCCTCACTTTCTACCGCAATTGTTACTGCAGCCTTCAAGCATGCTGTGGTTACACCTCTCCTCAAGAAACCATTTCTTGATCCTACCTGTCTTTCTAATTATCAACAATCAATCACAATCAATTTAAATTTCACCAGAAGTAAACAGTCTCCACCAAAATAACTCCTGGAAACACACTATCACACACTTATTAACCAAAACTATCTAAACATCGGACATCAGAGGTCAACCATAAGAGGAGAAAAATAATTATCCCTCCAACAGGCAGCTTCCCACCACTATGGGGCTGGTCTTAAAAACATCAGCGATCCATAAAAACTCAACTATACTTTTATTGTTATTTTTATTTTTAATTTCTTTTTTGATTAAACATAAAAAGGAGTGACTAAGCTTAGTACCTCCAACAGTACAGAAAAGGTTACTAATTAAGATACAAAATCATATTTCATTAATTCATACTAATTCTCCATTGAAGACCAATAGGGCCATATCATTCAAAGAATAACATAAGGCTCCATGCCCCCAGGACCTATAACATTTCAAAGGTACCTGGAACAAGAGAAAATAATAACGCTATAATATTGATCAGATAATTAACATAACTTAGTAACAAAGTACTTAGTTTTAACTGTGCTGATATCCCATCAAAGTTTCAAAACTCCATTGCCCAACTTCGTTTCTCCATAATGCTTCGTCAGGGGTTAACGATTATCTCCTCCTCACTGTTATAACATCCTCACAGGAAAAGCTTTGATGTCTGATAACAACACTCCCACGCTTTAAAAGAATCTACAGCCAATCAAAAAAACGCAACAGCCAGACCCTATAGCACCCACTCAATAGGAGCTTCCTCTTAAAGGAACAACATCTTAAAGGGACAATCTCTTAAAGGAACACCCCCTATTCAATTTTACTGTTCAAATCACCTGGGTCCACTGAACATAGTCTATAAATCCACTGCTAAAACATGCTTATACTCAGAAAAATGACTAAATCGATGGTGCTTCCACCAGTCCCTTCGCTAAACAGCATTTATGTTCTGAAAGATGCACTCGCTTTGTCGAGTGGTCTTACCAAAATAAATTTTAGAACAGGGACATTGTAGCATATGCACCACATATGAAGACAGTCATGTAGTTCAGGGGTGGGCAATTCCGGCCCTCATGCAACACAATCCAATCTGGTTTTCATGATGTACCTAATAGAATATTCATGAGATCTATTTGCATCCACTGCCTTCCATTGTATGGAAATAGGTCCATGAATATTCATTAGGGACATCATGAAAACCAGGCTGGATTGTGGTGCACAAGGGCTGGAATTGCCCACCCCTGATGTAGTTGATACCTGTAGCTGGTAAGTCCTTCCATTCACAGTAAATGCATTTCCTGCATCCATCAGACTACAGCAAATACAAGTCCCACAATATGTATGTCCATAATGATTTTTGCATATTCATTTATTTATTTATTTATTTATTTATTACAAATTCTTATATACCGCGCTATTTGGCATCAGCGCGGTTTACATTATAACACAACAACCATAACAACATGCTGTTTGGTTTTACATCGAACCGGGGTCCAAACTTGGATAACAGGGGTAACTATATACATGAGATTTTACATAGTAAAGAGTAGCTTGGATAACAGGGTTGATTATATGCATGAGATATTTACATGGCAATGAGTGGGTGAAATAACATAATGAACGTGAGGGTTGTTTCTTAGAGTGGGTCATCTCTTCAGAGGGTTGTCATTGGAGTTTGGGTAGCATTGGAGGAATAAATGGTATTTGAGTGCCTTTCTGAACTGTGATAGGTCGGCAATCGCCCTAATGTCAGGGGGTAGGGCATTCCAGCATTTAGGTACATAGTAGCGGAACGCCCTGTTTGTGGTTGATATGTTGCACTTTGATGATTCCTTTGGTTTACTAGTAGGTTTATGGCTATTGCTCTTCTGGATCTGTTGGGGGGCACCATGTGAATAAGATCTGTGAGTGAAGGGGATGAAATACCTTTGATTGTTTTGAACGCTAGGAGAAGGGTTTTAAAGATGATTCTTCCATGGATAGGTAACCAGTGAAGTTGTTTGAGAATGGGGGTCACGTGGTCACTTTTGGCGGCTCCGTGTAGGACCCTTGCTGCAGCATTCATGGCCAGCTGTAAAGGGGCCAGCGTGGAGTGGGGGAGCCCTTGAAAGATGGCGTTTGCAAAGTCGAAGTGTGGCAGTATTAGCGCTTGGTATATGGTCCGGAAGTCATCAGGGTCCAGTAGGGAGCGCAGATGCCTGATAGTGCGGATTTTGAAGTATACAGCTTTGACAATGTTGTTTATGTGGTGTTTCATATCCAGGCGTTGGTCCAACGTAACTCCGAGGTATCTTATTGTTTCTTTGGTTAGTAAGTCCGCTTCATTAACACTGACGTGGGGTGGAGGAGTAAAGTTGGGGTCTCTGGAGATGAAAAGAACCTCTGTCTTTTTATGTTGAATGCGTAGATTCTGTGATTGAAGCCACGCTGAGACAGCATTGAAACAGTCTATTGCTGGTGTTAGGTCCATTTGGGCTGTGGAGAACGGCATGTATAAAAGAATGTCATCTGCATATATCAAACAGCTCACATTATATGATCTTATGATGTTGCAGATGGGCTGCATGTAAATATTGAATAGTAGGGAGGACAAGGAGGAGCCTTGAGGTACACCTTGTTTTTGATGGAAGTGTTTTGATTCCTCAGATCCAGACTTTACGTATTGCCATCTTGCTTCCAAATAGGATTTACACCACTCTAGTGCATTGTTGCAGATGCCCTTCTCTTTCAACCTTCCCAGGAGAATTTCGTGACTCACCGAGTCGAACGCAGCGGCGATGTCCAAGAAGATGAGGTACTGCTGGACACAGATCTCTCAATTTGCAACCCCTACTATACACAACTCTCGGCTTCACTTTGGACAAAATAGGATGTGCATTGAATACCGACCAATGTTTACATATCGCTGATGCAAACTTAGAAGACAGTACAGAATATTGTGAAACACATGTTAATTCTTCAACTGTATCTTCACCACAAGTTGTATTCTGTGGGATAAAGCCAAGCTATTCCTGATGGTTAAACCTAGCCTGGTGATATGCCTTCAAAACCACATCATCAGGGTAACCTCTTACTGTGAACTTCTTCCACATTCTCTGAGCCTGGAAACAAAAATCTTGATCAGTTGAACATATCCTCCGACACCGCAAAATTTGTGAAAAGGGCAAGCTGTTATGAAGATGTGCAGGGTGGTAGCTTTTATAATGTAAAACCAAATGCCGATCTGTCAGCTTTGTAAATAAAGTAGTATGAAAACCCATGGAATCTTTATCCAAGTAATGGATAAGACTCATTAAAAGTCATCTCAAATTTAATAGCTTTACTGCAGGTATTCAAATAGTCCACAAAAGCTTGCAAGCATTCCAGTGAACCACCCCACAATAAAAACACATCATCAATAAATCTCCACCATTGAATAATATATTGCTGATGAATACGCAAATATATCCATTGTTCTTAAAAGGCCTCTGTATAGAGATTAGCCAAAGATGGGGCAAAAGTAGACCCCATAGCTGTCCCTGAAATCTGTTGATAATAGACTCCTTGGAAAAGAAAATAATTTTTCTTTACAGCAAACTCTGCCAACTGCAACAAAAAATAAGCGGGGACCTCGTGGGGACATTCTCTACGTTCCCAAACATCATGCAGTACTTGTAAAGCTTCATCTTGGGAGATTGATGTATACAGTGCGCAGACATCCAATGTCACAAGATATTGAATCCCTGGCAACATCTTCCTCTGTTTGTAGATTTGACAAAAAAATGAGCCATATCTCGAACATAAGACAGTATCTTGGGTATTTCATAATGAAGGAAACGATCAAGATATCTTCTCGTATAGTTCAAAAAAGATTCATTACTAGACAATATTGGATGCCCGGGTGGATTCTGCATGGTTTTATGTATCTTTAGCAGTACATATAGCACAGGAACCTTCAGGTATTCCGGGTTTAGAGAAGCAAACTTACATTTTGTTAGGAAACTGCATTCAAGAGCTAACATAGTCATTGTCTGTATTTCCCGCTGTAAATCAGTTGTAAGATTAACATCTAACTTCCTGTAATGCGCTGTATTGGACTGCTGACGTATCACTTCTTGATCGTATACATTCCTGTCCATAACGACTATTGCTCCTGCTTTATTGGCACGTTGAATCACAATAAATTGTGTTGATTGTAGAGTAGAAAGTGTCTAATTATCGACCCATCTCTCTCCTCCCCTTTATTTCTAAAGTTTGTTGTTTTGTTGTAAATAATTGACCCGGTTATCCAAGTTAATGTTCCTGTTATATGTAATAACCAGATAAATGTAACTTGTCTGAAGTTTTCTTGTTCCATGTAAACCGCGCTGATAATGAATAGTGCGGTATATAAAAAATGTTAATAAATAAAATAAATAAATAAATAAACAACTTGAACTGGTGATTCAGAGCTATTGTTTTGAATTTCTCTCTTCTCAGTCCCTTCTGGATCCACTGCAATCTGGCTTTTACTCTCTTCATACTACTGAAACAGCTTTTGCTAAAGTCTTCAATGACTTGTTCCTCGCCAAATCAAGGGCTTTTACTCGATCCTAATCTTTCTTGATCTTTCTGCTGTTTTTGATACTATTGATCACCACCCTTCTCTTCAATACTCTGTTCTTGCTTGGATTTAGGGGTTCTGTCTTGTCCTGGTTTTCTTCCTATCTCTCCCACTGCACTTCAGTGTATGTTCCTCTACTGCTACCCCCCTTTCAGTTGGTGTACACTAGCGCTCTGATCTTGAGGCCTCTCTTTTTCTCTCTCTACACTCAATCCCTTGGTGCACTCATCTTTTTATCTCTCTTCTATCCTTTTCTTTCTTTGCTCTTTGTCCTCTCTTTCCTATAAATTAATGGCGTTCTTTTCTTTCTTCTGGCAGCCTTTGTTTAATTTTACACCGCCCTGATGCTCAGGCACGGGTGGTATATCAAGCCTTGAAAATAAAGCACAGTTACTTACCTGTAACAGGTGATCTCTGGGAACAGCAGGAATAAGTCTTCACATATGGGTATCGTCGGTACCGACGGAGCCTGCGCGGGAACGCTCCCCAGTGTCCAAAAGGAAAGCTTTTGGGAGCATCCCACAGCGCCTGCGCGCTGCCTTCCCGCCTTTCCCAACCGCCTCTCTCCAGTTCGAGTTTTAAAGCTGAGACAAAGAAAGAGAGAGGAAAGGAAAGATAGATAGAGAGATACAACTCCTAGGGGAGGTGGGTGGGTTGTGAAGACTTATTCCTGCTGTTCCCAGAGATCACCTGTTACAGGTAAGTAACTGTGCTATCTCCAGGAACGAGTCTTCACATATGGGGACTCCCCAGCTAGAGATGCCTGGGAGATCACCCAGATTGTGAGTCCCTGGGAAGGGCTCCACCTCCACCCATGAATCTCAGGCATCCAGTCAGGGATGGAGGGTAGGAGTTGATTAGGTATGGAACAGGTGTTTGAGAACAGCCTGACCAAACAAGGCATCCCGGCGGGAGTCCTTGTCCAAGCAGTAATGGGCTGTGAAGGTATGAACCGATGCCCAGGTGGCCGCTCGACAGATTTGGTCGATGGACACAGAGTTGAGATGAGCCATAGAGGTTGCCATGGCCCTCACATTGTGAGCTGTGACATGGCCCTCCAGAGAAAGGTTCTTACTCTGGTAGGCGAAGGAAATACACTGAGCAATCCAATTGGACAGAGTTCTCTTAGAGACTGGAAGTACTAAATGAGAAGGATCAAAAGCAACTAAAAGTTGAGAGGACTTTCTATGTTGCTGTGTCCTTTGTAAGTAGAAAGCAAGTGCTCTTTTACAATCCAGGGTATGAAGATTCCTCTCTGCACTTGATACATGAGGTCCTGGAAAAAAGACAGGTAAATACACCTCCTGGTTCAGATGAAAAGGTGAGACCACTTTAGGCATAAAGTGTGGATTAGTTCTGAGGACTACCTTGTCATGATGGAACCTTGTATAAGGAAGATTAGCCACTAAAGCTTGCAACTCACTGATACGGCGAGCTGAGGTGACTGCAATGAGAAAAATAACCTTCCAGGAAAGGAATTTCAAGGAGGTAGTGGCTAAGGGTTCAAAGGGTGGCTTCATAAGCTGGCCAAGAACCAGATTCAAGTCCCATGCCACTGGAGGTGGTCTAATGGGAGGTTTAGTCAAAAGAAGGCCTTTCATGAATCTTGCTATAAGAGGATGAGAGGAAATAAGTTGTCCATTGAGAGGCTTAAGGGATGCTGCAATAGCACTCAAATGGACTCTGATTGAATTTGTTTTAAGGCCTGCATGGGATAAATGCAGCAAATAGTCTAGTAAAGAATTCAAAGGTATTGCAAGAGGGTAGAGAGACCCTTCTCTGCACAGCAAATGGAAAACCTTTTCCATTTAAAAGCATAGGAACGTCTGGTGGAAGGCTTTCTGGAAGCATGAAGGATATCCTTCACTTGCTGAGAAAGGTGTAAATCCTGAAGGTCTAGGCCTTCAGCAACCAGGCCCTGAGATGAAGAGACTGAGGATTTGGGTGCCACAAGTTTCCCTCCTCCTGGGAGAGGAGATCTGGAGGAGACTCCAGGTCCAGGGAGGGAGCTTGAGAGAGATGCAGAAGTAGAGGGTACCACACTTGGGGTGGCCAATGTGGTGCTATGAGGATCATAGACCCCTTGTCTCTCTGAAGCTTGAACAGAGTCTTGGGGATGAGGGGAATAGGTGGAAAGGCATAGAGGAAGCCTTGCCCCCAATGAAGGAGGAAGGCATCTCTGGCCTGAACTCCCTGACATGGAATCCTGGAACAAAACCGGGGAAGTTTGGCATTCCACGGACTTCCAAACAGGTCTATGTCTGGGGTACCCCAAATCCGAAAAATCCTGGCTATCTGGTCCCCATGGAGGGACCATTCGTGTGGAAGCAGAACTCGACTGAGTCTGTCTGCCCAAGAGTTTTGAACCCCTGGAAGATACACTGCCATGAGATAGATTTGATGCTCTCTGGCGAAGGCCCACAATCTCAGAGCTTCGTTGCAAAGCGACAGTGAGCCAGTCCCTCCCTGCTTGTTCACGTAGAAAATGGCTACCTGGTTGTCCGTGTGGATGAGGACTGTCTTGTAGCTGAGCAGGGTGTGGAAGACTCTGAGAGCCAGAAAGATTGCTCTGAGCTCTAAGAGGTTGATATGGAGAGATCTCTCCTGTGGAGACCAGATGCCTTGGGTCGAGAGATCTTGTAGATGAGCTCCCCAACCCTTTGGAGAGGCATCTGTTGTAAGGGATGCTTGGGGTAACACCTGTTGAAAGGGGGACCCCAGCAACAGATTTTGAGTGGACTTCCACCAGTGGAGGGACCAAAAGAGGCGACTGGAGGTTGCTATTTTGTCTGACAGGCAACCTGATGCCTGGGTCCATTGGGTGGATAGGGTCCACTGAGCTGCCCTCATGTGAAGGCGAGCGTAGGGAACCACATGCACCGTGGATGCCATGTGGCCTAAGAGTTGTAACATCTCTCGAGCAGTTAAATGGGATTTTAACTGAATCTGGGAGGCTAACTGCACCAAGCGTAGGCAACGGGCCTGGGGAAGATAGGCCCTTGCAGTTGTGGTACCAAGTAAGGCCCCTATGAACTCTAGAGACTGAGTAGGGGTGAGATGGGATTTTGGAATGTTGATTACCAGTCCCAGATACTGAAGAACACGCCTTGTGCAGGCCAGGGACGTCTGGGCCTCTGACTGGGATGGAGCTCGGATGAGCCAGTCGTCCAGATATGGGAAACGAATATTCCTAGAGTGCGCAGAAATGCAGCTACTACTGCCATGCATTTTGTGAACACTCTTGGAGCAGAGGCCAGACCGAAAGGAAGCACTTTGTATTGGTAGTGCTTTCCTTGGTAAAGGAACCGAAGGAACCTTCTGTGTGTTGGATGGATGAGAACATGGGTGTACGCATCCTTGAGATCTAGAGAACAAAGCCAGTCCTGACTCTGGAGGTATGGAAGGAGAGTTCCGAGAGAAGTCATCTTGAATTTCTCCTTGCATAGAAACTTGTTCAATTCTCTGAGATCTAGTATGGGTCTGTAGCCCCCCGTTTTCTTTGGAATGAGAAAATAGGGGGAGTAGAAACCCTGAGCCCTGTTGAAGAAGGGGTACTTCTTCTATTGCCCCTTGGGCAAGAAGGGTAGCAATCTCTTGACCTAGAAGGTTGAGGAGAGATGTTGGAGAATTGAACTGTTTCACCATGGTGTGGGGAGGAAGGTTTAAGAAATGAAGCTTGTACCCATCTCGTATGATGGAGAGGGTCCATTGCTCTGCTGTGATTTGTTCCCATCTGGGAGCAAAATGAGCTAACCTTCCTGGGATGGTGAGAGGCTCTGGATGTTCTAGAGCCAGAAAGGCTAAGTTCTCTAGTGGAAAGTCAAAGGCCCTGAGGAGGCTGAGGATGTTGGGCCGTAGCAGTCCTTGCAGCCTGAGGCTTGGCCTGTTTTGGTTGTTGCTGTCTCTTTGTAGCAAAACGACCTTGAGAAGAGGCCTGACCATAACCTGAAGAAAATTTCCCTTTTTTTGGGAAAGATCCTTTTTTGAACAACCTCTTTTTAAAAGGAGCAGTAGTAGACTTTGAAAGTCTATCTAAAGCAGAATTTTCAGCATCCATCTGGTTGGCCTTTGCTTGCCAATCTTTGCCAAAGAGGTTTTCCCCTGTACAGGGAAGGTTACCTAGACCATCCTATACCCAGGATTCCAAATCAGAGGCTTGCAACCAAGCAACTCTGCGTGCACCAATGGCAATAGCCAAGGCTCTACTGGCACCCTCAAAAGAGTCAAAGGCTGCACGGTTGGAAAACTTGGATACATCCTGTGCCTGTTTAAGCCAGGTGATATATTCTTCTCTCTTATCTTCTGACATAAAAGGAGATAAGGTTTGCAGATGATCTGTAACTTCTTTTAGAAACATCCCCATATAGAGACTATAGGAGTTGATTCTGGCTACAAGCATACTGGCCTGGTAGATTTTCCTGCCAAAGGCAGCTAGGGTTCTGCATTCTCTTCCTGGAGGAGCAGAGGAGTGCCTTTTTGTACTCTTGATCTTTTTCATAGCAGACTCTACCACAATGGAGTGGTGAGGAAGCTGAGTCTTATGAAACCCAGGACAAGGAGGAACACGATACCTGGTGTCCAACCTTCGGGAATGAGGGGAGGTGGAAAGAGGAGTCTCCCATATACCCAACATGTGATCATAAAGAATCTCATGTATTGGTAAGGTGGCTGCCTCTTTAGGAGCCTTAGGATATTGTAGGATATCTAATTTTTTGGCTCTAGGTTCGGTTTCAGAGGCCACTGAGATGGACAGGCCTTTGGCCACCTCCCGAATGAAGTCCTGAAAAGACAAGTCTTCAGGAGGAGACATTCTCCTTTTTGGAGAAGAGGGTTCCTGAGGAAGGATCCCCGATGCTTCAATTGAGGCCTCTGATGTATCAGAGTCTTCAGAGGAATCGAAGTATCGACTGTCTGGATGCTCTCGCAGAGCCCGATACGTGTACCGGGAGGTATCGACATTGGGAGTAATCGGTACCGAGTCGGTACTGATGGGCATCACTGGACAGCGTACCGCTGCCGTCGATGCTGATGTCGATGCAAGCGGTACCGGTATCGGAACCAATTTCGGATCCGGTACCAGAATCGGTACCGGTACCAACAACGGGGTTTGTTGCGGTACCGTAGGCGTCACAGCTTGTATGAATGCCGTGATGGCACGCTGCATGGTCAGAATATTCTGATCCATCGACGCCACCAATGTCTGGATGTCGGTACCGGTGGTAACCGCCGGTACCCCAGAACATTGTAACAGGTGATCGGTCGAGGCCGAGCCATCGATGTCAACCTGTGACCCCATAGGTAGAGCTTTGGAAGCCGGAGCCTCCCCCCGGGTAATTTTGCCGGTGTGTTTTCCACAAGACTAAGCCCGGGGGCATCTCGATACTTAGAGGGAGATGAACTCTTTGAGGACCGGCCAGATTTAAGTTTGGTTACCTGAGATCCATGGGATGAAGAAGAAGCCCTGGAAGACGTCGATGCCACAGAAGCTGCATCGGAGGGAAACAGGGTACTGAGCTTGGCTGCCCGACTTTGTAACCCTCTCTTAGACATCATGGAACAGGATTCACAATCTGCAATGGAGTGGTCAGGACCTAAACATTTTAGACACCAGTCATGGGTGTCCGTGACAGAAATAGTGCTGCTGCACTTCGTGCACTTTTTAAACCCGGAGGCGGGGTTTTCCATGAGGAAAAATATAACTGTAGGCCTAAGGCCCCAGAAGAAAAAATGCACTGAAGTAAGAAAAGAGTAGTTTTTTGTTTGTTTGTTTTTAAAAGAAAGAAAAAAGACCGGTGGTACCGGTCCGGAGTCAAGAAGGCAGACACGCGACTAAAGAAAAATAAAATAAGAAATTCTTCAGCGGTGACAGGAAAAGAAGAACTGGAGAGAGGCGGCAGGGGAAAATCATGCCAAACAAATTTGATTGAGTTCTTTGACTGGGTGACCAGAGAACTAGATCAAGAACATAAGATATGTCAAACTGGGTCAGACCAAGGTCCATCAAGCCCAGTATCCTGTTTCCAACAGTGGTCAATCTAGGTGACAAGTACCTAGCAGTTTCCCCAGAAGACACAAATTCCACAATGCTTGTATTGGGACAAGCCGTGGATTTCCCAGGTCCCCCTTAATAATGTTTTATGGACCTTTCCTCCAGGAACTTGTCCAAACCTTTTTTAAAGCCAGCTACACTAACAACTTTTACTACATTCTCTGGTAATGAATTTCAGAGTTTGATTACGTGTTGAGTAAAAAAATATTTTCTCTTATTAGTTTTATATGGATTACACTGTAGCTTCATTGCATGTCCCCTAGTCTTTCTACATTTTGATGGTGTAAACAATCGATCTACATTTACCCGTTCAACTCCATTCATTAATATGTAGAACTCCTCAGCTGTCCCTTTTCCAGGTTGAAGGGCCCTAACCTTTTTAGCCTTCTCATAGGGGTATTCTTTCAACCCTTTTACCATTTTGGTAGTTCTTCTCTGTACCTTTTCTAATTCTGCTATATTTTTTTTAAGATACAGCGACCAGAATTGCACACAATATTCAAGGTGCAGTCATACCATGGAACGATACACAGGCATTATAATATCCTTTGTTTTATTTTCCATTCCTTTCCTTATGATTCCTTGCATTCTATTTGCTTTCTTGGCCACCACTGCACACTGGGCAGAGGGTTTCAATGAGTTATCCATGGTGACGTCTAAATCTTTTTCCTAATGTGGAACCTTACATCATGTAACCATAATTTGGGTTGTTCTTTCCAAGGTGCATAACTTTGCACTTGTTCACATTAAATTTCATCTGACATTTGAATGTCCAGTCTTCCAATTTATTAAGGTCCTCTTACAATTTTTTCACAATCCTCTTGGGTTTTAACAACTTTGAATTATTTTGTGTCATCTGCAAATTTGATCGCCTCATTCGTTATTCCCATTTCCAGGTAATTTACGAATATGTAAAAAAGCAGCGGACACAGCACAGATCCCTGGGGTACTCCACTATTTACCTTTCTTCACTGGGAAAATTGGCCATTTAGCACTACCCCCTGCTTTCTATCTTTTAACCAGTTCCTGATCCACAGTAGTACATTGCCTCCTATCCCATGTCTTTTTAATTTCGCCAACAGTCTCTCACGAGGGATCTTGTCAAAGGCTTTCTGAAAATCCAGATACACTGCATCGACCGACCCACCTTTGTCTACCTGTTTATTTACACCTTCAAAATAATATAACAGATTAGTAAGATAAGACCTTCCCCTGGCTAAAGCCATGGTGACTGTCTCCCATTAAACCATGACTATCTACATGTTCAGAAAAGGTTTTCTTAATAATTGTGTCTACCATTTTTCCCGGCACTGATGTCAGACTCACCGGTCTGTAGTTTCCCGGATCACCCCTGGGACCCTTTTTAAAAATTGGCCTTACATTGGCCATCCTCCAGTCTTCAGGTATTATTGATGATTTTAATGATAGTTCACAGATTACTAATAGTAGGTCTGCAATCTCATATTTCAGTTCTTTCAACACCCTTTGATGTTACAGTTCAGGTGATTTGCTACTCTTCAGTTTATCAATATTTATTTTAATTTTTCTATTGCATCAGCTTTAAATACCATTTCAGGCATGGGTAACTTCCCTACATCTTCTTTAGTAAAGAACGAAGCAAAGAATTCATTGATTCTCTCCTCTATGGCCTTGTCCCCTCTTAGTGCCCCTTTTACCCCTCTATCATCCATCCAACAGTCCAACTGACTCTCTCACAAGTTTTTTGCTATGAATGTACTTGAAAAAGTTTTTATTATGCATTTTTGATTCAAAAAGAAAGCTTTTTCCCCCCAAATTCTCTCTTTGCCTGCCTTATCAATTCTGTCTTGTATCTAACTTGCCAGTGCTTGTATTGTTTCCTGTTTTCGTCATTTGGCCTTTTTGCATTTCATGAAAAATGCTTTTTTGGCTACAACAGCCTCTCTGACTTCACCTTTAAATCATGCTGGCAGTTTTTTTGGACTTCCTTCCACGTTTCTTAAACATGGAATACAGTTGGTCTGGGCTTCCAAGATAGAATTTTTAAACACCACACATGCTTGATGTAAATCTTTAACCTTTGCACCTGCTCTGTTTAGTTTTTTTCTTAAGTGCTTTCCACATTTTAACATAATCTCCCTTTTGAAAGTTAAAAGGTAGTACTGTGGATTTCCTTGCCATCCTTCCTCCATTTATTAAATCAAATGCAATCAAGCTATCACTATTGTCAAGTGGCCCCCACACCCTTATCTCTTGCACCAGATCTTGTGTTCCACTAAAGACTAGGTCCAAGATGGCTTCCCCTCTTGTTGGTTCATGAAACAGCTGCTCCAAGAAGCAGCCATTTATTTAATCTAGAAACTTTATTTCCTTAGCATGTCCTGCTGTGACACTGACTACCGGGGTAATTGAAATCACCCATTATTATTACTGTGCTGTAAATATTGTTAGCTTCCCTGATTTCTTTTAGCATTTCATTATCCATTTGTTCATTCTGACCAGGCGGTCGATAGTACACCCCCACTGCCATTGTCTTCCCCTTTTTGAATGAAATTTCAATCCA
This sequence comes from Ichthyophis bannanicus, assembly GCA_033557465.1. Lineage (NCBI taxonomy): Eukaryota > Metazoa > Chordata > Amphibia > Gymnophiona > Ichthyophiidae > Ichthyophis > Ichthyophis bannanicus. The sequence continues at coordinate 707,615,188 of CM066031.1, forward strand.
TAGAGATTCTACAGTATATTTTGTTTCCTGCAAAACTTTAATCCTGTGTGACTCAATGCCCTCTCTAAAACAGAGCACAATCCCTCCACCAATTTGATCTACTCTATCACTGTGATATAATTTGTACCCACATATCACAGTGTCCCACTGGTTGTCCTCCTTCCACTGTGTCTCTGAGATATCAATCATATCTAACTTCTCATATATATTCTAACTCTCCCATCTTATTTTTTAGACTTCTAGCATTTGCATACAAGTATTTTAGAGGCTGTATTTTATTCATATTAATCTGGTTATCGGTAGGCAGAGGCAATTTGGAATCTAAGTTCTCGGCAGGCGATGAATGTGATATACCTAAATTTCAGCAAAGCCTCTGATACTGTTCCTCACATCCTGGGGATCAGTCCCAAGGTGGTGAAATGGATCAGAAATTACTATTACCGGACATTTTTATAGTGCTACAAGACATACGCAGCACTGCACAGACACATGTAAAAAACAGTCCCTGCTCATCAGAGCTTACAATCTAGTCAAGACAGACAACACGGTAGCTGTAGACATGGGATACATCTAGGGGGAATGGTAAGAAAACCCAAAGGAGATTAAGCAGATCAGGATCCAAAAGCGGCAGCAAACAGGTGAGTTTTCAGCCTGGATTTGAAAAGGGCCAGAGAAGGTACCTGACATACAGACTCAGGTAGTTTGTTCCAGGCATAAGGAGCAGCAAGGTGAAAAGAGTGAAGTTTGGAGTTAGCAATAGATGAGAAGGGCACAAATAAAAGCGATTTGCCGAAGAGCAGAGTTCCCGAGGAGGGGTGTAGGGAGAGATAAGAGAGGAAAGGTAGTGAGGAGCTGCAGAGTGAATGCACTTATAAGTCAGCAGGAGAAGTTTGAGCTGGATGCGGAAATGGATAGGGAATTAATGATGTGGCTTGAGAAGAGGGGTAATATGAGCATGACGAGGTTGGCGGAAGATTAGCCGTGCAACAGAGTGTTGAACAAATTGAAGGGGAGAGAGATGATTCAGAGGGAGACCAGCAAGGGAGTAGGTACAATAGTCTAGACGTGATGTGACTAAAGAGTGGATAAGTATCTTAGTAGTATATTTAGGAAGGAATGGGTGAATTTTGTTGATGTTACAGAGAAAGAAACTACAGGTTTTAGCTATCAATTGAATGTGTATGGAGGAGAGAGAGGAGTCAAACACCACCCCAAGGTTGCAAGCTGAGGAAACAGGGAGTAGAGAATTATCCATAGAGACTGGTTGACTGACAGACAGAAGGTGGTGGCAAACGGAACAAACTCAGAAGAAAGGAAGGTGAGTAGTGGCGTGCCTCAGGGATTGGTCCTGGAACCGATATTGTTCAATGTATTTGTGAGGGATATTGTGGAAAGATTGAGTGGAAAAGTCTGTCTTTTTGTAGATGACACGAAAATTTGCAACAGAGTGTACTCCTCTGAGGGCGTGGACAACATGAAGAAAGATCTACAAACACTGGAAGAATGGTCTAATACTTGGCAGTTAAGATTTAATGCAAAGAATCAGAGTCATGTAACTGAGATGCAGAAATCCAAAGGAATTGTATGTGATGGGGCAAGAGGTGTGCATGGACCAGAAGGAGGACCTTGGAGTGCTAGTATCTGAGGATCTCAAGGTGGCGAAACAATGCAACAAGGTGGTAACCAAAGCCGAAAGGATGCCGGGCTGCATACAGAGAGGAATAACCAGCAGAAAGGAGGAGGCATTTATGCCCCTGAACAAGTTGTTGGTGAGGCCTTACTTGGAGCATTGTGTTCAATTTTGGAGACAATATCTCACAAAGGATATAAAAATACTTGAAATAGTTCGGAGGAAGGTGACCAGAATGATTTGGAGCCTGTGTCAGAAGATGTATGAGAAGAGACTTGAAGACCTAAATAAATATACCCTGAAGGAGAGGAGGGACAGGGGAGATATGATACAGGCATTTAAATACTTAAAGGGTATCAATGAACACTTTTTCAAAGAAGAGGAAGCTGCAAAACTAGAGGGCATATGGTGAAGCTGCAAGGCGGTAAACTTAAAAGCAACATCAAGAGAAACTTTTTCACTGAAAGGGTATTGGATGCTTGGAATGTCCTCCCGATGGAGGTGATGGGGCAAATGTAGTGACATAATTCAAAATGGCATGGGACAGACACAGTGGATCCCTTTATAGCAAGAAGATAAAATCAAAGTAAACTTAAATATCTTTATACTTCAATAAATAGAGGGGGGTGATCTGCACCGGAGGCTGAGCAGCAGGTGCAATCCTAAACACAGGCATGGAGCGGCAGTTATGATGACTCTAGCCATCTTACTGGACAGACTAGATGGATCATACTGGTCCTTCTGCTGTTATATACCATGTTACTATGTTAGGTGATGTGGCAAGGGAGGTGTCTAGTCTGAAGTTGCAACCTGAACAGTTAGCACAACGCCCGCAGCGGTGAATATTTCGTTAATGCACTCAGCACAGACACACAACAGACAACGAGCAGTAGCAACGGACGCAGTGGGGATGATGTGGGGCCAATGAGAAAGCGGGAATGCAACAAAAACAAAGGCAAAGGGGGGCACACAAGGGAATGGGGGTGGGAATGAAACTGGCTGTGAGTCAGATATAAGGATACAACACAGAGGACAATAATAGCTTCCACGGTAATGTTGTACAGATGCTTGGGCTAATCATGCAAATACTGGCGGCTAGCATGTGTAAGGGAGGAAGGAAGCAGGGCTGATAGCAAAGTGACTGAGGCAATGCAGTCAGAGGACAAAGAAACAGAGGAGAGTGGGGGTAAAGAGGAGGGGGACAAGCTGCTGAGGTAACTCTGGGCAGTTTCCCAAAATGGGTTAATTTTGCGCATACCATGACAGTCATGAACCTCACTTCTAAGCCAGGGTATGTGGAGTATGATCTCAGTCTCTCAAATTCACTGCTAATGCTCGGTGTAGTACTTGCATAGTGCCAAAGAGAGACTCTTTATGGAGTTCATAAGATGTAACAGGTATGGGTAGTTTGTTAAGCTGTGCTTGGAAATACTTCTTTATCAAGCCTGTGGCTCTCAATACATGGGAAATATTTCTTAATCTTTCTGCCATATTTTCTTGGTCTCTGACTGCATTTCTTGGTACTTCAGGATCTTCTGCCTCTCCACACGATTCACAGAATAATCCCTTGGAACTGACACCTCTGTTATCAATGCCGTTCTTGTTTTTTTCTCCTTTCCCACTATGTCAGATTTCCTTGCATCCAGTTTCTTATCCATTGGAATGGGAATGCCCCAGGTGATCATAACCTCTTCATTCTCTTAGGGTCATGATCCAAGTGCTTTTCAAGGAGAGTGATGTTGTAGCGTTTACAGAGTTTCCAATGGACGAGATGTTCTACTTTGTTGTACCTTGCTGTATAGAAATTTTCCGCCATTAGAACGCAAAAGCCAGCTATGAGATGAGTCACTGTTTCCAACTTTGTCTTAGATAATGGACATATATCTACTTTGCCTGTTTTTTTCAATACTCGCTGTAAACCATCTTGTCCATAGTCCTCTGTCCTGGGCAGTAACCCCTGAGGAGCATGTGATGACCAAGTCTGATGCTTCTTCAGAGGGTGCAGTGGGCGGTAAACATCCGGAGCAGGGCAGGAAGCCATCTGAGAACATTTGTACCACAAGTTCCATTGATAGTTTGACGCTTTTGGACTTGCAAGTGATAGTATTTTAGTGACCTGTTTAGAGTCCTCTGTTTTATTCCCTACCAGAATGATCCTGAGCTCCACTGCTTTAGCATAAGTTTACCAAGAAAGATGAAAAGGGTAATTATTCTTTGAGCATACAGAGAAATTGTGAAGGTTTTCTCTAGAAAACAAACAGGCCTTTGAGGTAGGAGAGACATGAAATTGTTTAAATAGGTATTGTAGCCAAGTGACAGATCCAAAAGGTCAATTTGAAAAGCTCCCTCTATAAAACCAAAGGTAGTGTAAATCACCAAGGAATTTGAAAAGAGATTATCTTGGAAGCACAGATATAAATAGGTCAACCAGAGCTCAATGATTTTCATTCTGAAGGACCACTGAGAGGAGATTGGCGGGAAGGGTTCTGCACTTGTAAGTATTTATCTGCTGGGATTTTCCCAGACTCTTGGGTTAAAGGGCATTCTTTGGGTTTAAACTGATAAAATCTCTGTCTATTTTAAAGTTCTGTGTTTTATAAAGTCAGTCAGGGTACTGTGTAGCAATCAAGTTTTTACTTAAAACAAGCTCTAAAAACCAGTCAGAGCAATGTATAGCAAGTCAATTTATACTTTGTGTTTCTTTCCCTCCCAGCTACCCGAAGACATAATCTTATGATTTATAGGCTCTTAAACCTATTAAGGGATAAGAGAAGGTCAAATTCACTTTCATGTTTGCCTGGTTATCCTTATCAGGACTAGATTAATTAAGGCCCTGAAATTAATCTGAAGGTGAACAAAGTCCCTTAAATCTATTAGGTATAGTTGTATTGGTACAAAGGTCCTTAGCAACTTTAAGTAGGTAAACAATTTAAATATCTAAGCAAATCATGAAAACTAAGATGCAGACAGCAGTCCAGCAGCCAGATGGGGGCTATCCAGTCTTTTGCACCGAGTGTCACATGTACGATTTTAACATAAGAAAATAAGAAATGCCATACTGGGTCAGACTAAGGTCCATCAAGCTCAGCATCCTTTTTCCAACAGTGGCCAATCCAGGTCACAAGTATCTATCAGGTTCCAAAAAGGGTACACAGATTCCACAATGCCTATTCTAGTGTAAGCAGTGGATTTCCCTGATCTTCTTTAATAATGGTTTATGGACTTTTCTTCCAGGAATTTGTCCAAACCTTTTTTAAACCCAGCTATGCTACCAACGTTTCCCACATCTTCTGGTAATGAATTCCAGAGTTTGATTACTTGTTTAGTGAAAAAATATTCTCTCTTATTAATCCTAAATGGGCTACATTGTAACTTCATTGAGTGTCTCCTAGATACGGCAACCAGAATTGCACACAATATTCAAGGTGCGATCATACCACGGAATGATACAGAGACATTATAATATCCTTGGTTTTGTTCTCCATTCCTTTCCTTATGATTCCTAGCATTCTATTTGCTTTCTTGGGTGTTGCTGCATACTGGGCAGAGGGTTTCAACTTTTTATATACAATAATGACTAATCCTTTTCTTGGGTGGTGGTTCCTAATGTGGAACCTTGCATCGTGTAACTGTAGTTTGGGTTGTTCTTCCCTAAGTATATAACTTTGCACTTGTCCACATTAAATTTCATCTGCCATTTGGATGTCCAGTCTTCCAAGTTATCAAGGTCATCTTGCAATTTTTCATAATTGTCTTCTATTTTAATAACATTTAATAATCTTTCATCATATGCAAATTTCATCACCTCACTTGTTATTCCCATTTCCAGGTCATTTATGAAGATGTTAAAAAGCAATGGGCCCAGCACAGATCCCTGGGGTACTCCACTATTCACTTTCTCCATTGAGAAATTTTGCCATTTAGCCCTACTTCCAGTTGGTGAGAAGTCTTACGTGTGTACTACATGCAAGGAGCTCTTTGTTCTCTAGGAACGAGTCCAATCCCTGGAGACTAGAGTAGCAGACTTGGAGGAGCTAAGGAAGACAGAGAGGTATATAGATAAGACCTACAGGTATGAAGTACTGAAACCCCACCTCCAGTCTGGCAGTCTCTCTGTTACCATGGAGGAGAGTGGTCAAATGAAAGGAGAGCATCATCTTGATGTGGCAGAAACTGATCCTGAAGCTAGGCCCTGTCCTCCAGGATTATAAAAAACCCTCTCACACTGAGGATGTTTCTCTAGGGCCATGTTCCCATGAGGGAAGGGTTAGGATGTCTGTCATAGTTGGCAATTTGATCATGAGGCATGTAGACAGCTGGGTGGCTGGTGGACATGAGGATTGCCTGGTAACATGCCTGCCTGGTAGGGGACTTCACGCGCCACCTAGACAAGGTTTTAGATAGTGCTGGGGAGGAGCCTGCTGTCTTCATACATGTTGGCACCAATGACATGGGAAAGAGTGGGAGGGAGGTTCTGGAGGCCAAATTTAGGCTTTTAGGTAGGAAGTTGAAATCCAGAACTTCCAGGGTAGCATTCTCAGAAATGCTCCACATGCAGCTCCAGAGTCTCAATGCGTGGATGAGACGATGGTACAAGGAAGAAGGTTTTGGATTTGTTAGGAACTACACAACATTCTGGGGAACGGGGGGCTTTTCTGAAAGGATGGGCTCCACCTTAATTGGGGTGGAACTAGGCTGCAGGCACTGACCTTTAAAAAGGAGACTGAGCAGCATTTAAACTAGATAGTAGGGGAAAGCTGACAGTCGCCCAACACTGCATGGTTCGGAAGGATGTATCCTTGAAGGATACAAGCAAACGAGGGAAGTTAGGGCATCTCAATAGAGAGGTTCCAATAAAATTAAAGTAACCCAGATGCCTTTAAGTATAGAGCAGACAGAGCTGAAAGATTCCAAATTACCACTGTCAACTGATAACCATATTGTCAATGTGAACAAAATATAATCTCTAAAATGCCTGTATAGAAATGCTAGAAGTCTAAAAAATAAGATGGGAGAGTTAGAATTTATAGCACTAAATGAAAGGTTAGATATAATTGGCATCTCAGAGACCTTGTAGGAGGAGGATAACCAATGGGACACTGTGATATCTGGGTACAAAGTATAACACAATGATAGAGTAGATCAAATTGGTGTGGGGCGGTGGGGGGTTGCACTCTATGTAAGAGAGGACATTGAGTCACACAGGATAAAAGTTTTGCAGGAAACAAAATACATTGAGAGGAGCTGAAAAAAAATTAAGCTTAAAAGTGGTGGTAAATGGAACTCCCTCAGAAGAAAGGAAGGTGAATAGTGGTGTGGCCCAGATATCAGTCCCGGGACCAGTACTGTTTAATTTATTTCTGAGTGACATTGCTGAAGGATTGAAAGGAAAAAGTCTGTCTTTTTACAGATGGCACAAAAATTTGCAACAAAGTGGACTCCTCTGAGGGAGTGGACAACATGAAGAAAGATCTACCAAAGCTGGAACAATGGTCTAATGCCTGGCAGTTAAGATTTAATGTGAAGAAGTGCAGTGTCATGCATTTGGGAAACAGAAATCCAAGGGAATTGTATGTGATAGGGGGTGAGAGGTTGGTGTGCACAGAACAGGACGACGACCTCAGAGTGACTGTTTCTGAGGATCTCAAGGTGGAGAAACAATGTGACAAGGCGGTGGCCAAAGCCAGAAGGATCTTGGGTTGCATATAGAGAGGAATAACCAATAGAAAGGAGGAGCTATTAATGCCTCTATACCAGTCACCAGTGAGGTCTCACTTGGAGTATTGTGTTCAATTTTAGAAATAATATCTCACAAAGGATATAAAAAGACGAAACAGGTCAGAAGAAAGTGACCAAAATGATTTGGAGTCTGCGCCAGATGTATGAGAAGAAACTTGAAGACCTAAATGTGTATAACCTAGAAGAGAGGAGGAACAGGGGAGATATGATACAGACATTTAAATACTTAAAGGGTATTAATGAACAAACAAACCTTTTTCAAAGAAGGGGGAAGTTGTAAAACTATAGGGTATAAAATGAAGCTGCAAGGAGGTAAACTTAAAAGCAATGTCAGGAAATACTTTTTCACTGAAAGGGTGGTGGATACTTGGAATGCCTTGCCGATGGAAGTGATGTGGGCAAATACAGTGACAGAATTCAAAATGGCATGAGACAGACACAGTGGATCCCTTTATAGCAAGAGAATAAAATCAAAATAAACTTTACTGTTTCTTATACCTCAACAAATAGAGAGGGGTGATCTGCACAGAGGGGTACACCCTAAACAAAGGCATAGAAGGGGGTGATCTGCTTGGAGCGGCGTACCACCTTACTGGGCAGACTAGATGGACCATACTGGTCCTTATCTGCTGTCGTATACTATGTTACTATGTAAGTTAGCAACTTTGTTAAGGGACTGGGGGTACAGTTATTGCACAGAAAGGTATAAGCTTGGAGGGAAGTTCTTTATATAAGGAGGACGGGGTGCATTTAAATGTTGGGCTAGATGTTTTTAATGCAGACCTGTGCAGCCATCGGTTCTGTGTGCTGAGGTATGGGATTAGTCAGAGTGCGCAGTGGCCCCTCCTTTTGGGATCTCACCAAGGGAGAGGGATGCAGAATCAAAGAAAAACGGGGCCCAGGTGTGGACAGGTGTGGCACTTGGGTGGGAAGGCAACATGGGAGGGTCTAGTGATATGGGGGAGATCAGTTAAAAAGAGTGGGGTGCCTGGGTCAATTTGTGGGTGCCGGTCCCTGCAAGAACAAAGACTAGAATAAGCTGATAGCACAGAGCGCCTATCAGCAGTCTGGCCATGAAGCGGGTCAATGGGTTGGTTCTTAGAAGATTGCATTTCTTTGGGTGGTAAGGTACCTGTCTTAGGTAGGAGCATAGTTGAAAATTGTTAAGTTCATGTTAAGCTGTGACATGTTTTTGTCACTTCTGCTATGATGCTGTTATAATTAACAATAAAGGTTATTTATTGAACACTGCAGCATCAGCTGAGCCCGCATGTACTGTGTGGGTTAATGGGGTGCAATGGGAGGGGAGGAAGGTGAGGGAAAGGGCTTTGTACTGGTTTCCTCCAGGAGACATGATGTGGTGTGTGATAGGCTATGTTTTTTTCTGTCTTATAATCAAAAAAACAATTGCAAAAAAATTGTCATTTGCATTTCTTTCATGTATGCTGGATCTATATTACTTTTAGTAGTTGATGCTAAGGACAACTTTTTCGAGCAAGTAAAAATAAATAAGGTTATGTTCTGGTTTAAGAAATAATGGTTTCTCCCTCTCTTTCCTGAGAGGCTGGCACATAATTACTAAGACAGATAATTATCAATGGGAAAGTGAAACCATACTATCTTAAACTGAACTCTGAGTACATGTTGTAAAACCACTTCCAGAACACAATCAATGACTATTGCCGAAATTAAGAGTACAAACCGAATGCCAATCCCACAGTGACTCCCTGTAGGAATGCTGGTAAGACACTAGACATGTTTGATGATATGCCCTCTCCCCTTTCATTTCATATAGACAGACAGAGAAGCACAAGTTGGCAGTTTCTAATTATATCTCTCCACGGAGGAGGTGCGGGAGTAGCATTAAAGCACAATTCTAAAGGCAGTATAAGAACAAGCTTTTCTTATTTTCTTTCCCTTCTTGCTGGGCCAAGCAAGAGAAATGTTTTCTCACTGTTAATGACGTTAACTTACAGCCTAAGGCCATTCCATCAATTGCAAGGACAAGTGCATGCACTATTTTTTTTTATTTAATATAATCTTTTAAAAATGTTTCTTCGCTTTGCCTGCTTGCTGAATTTTGTTAGACAATAAACAATGAGTAATAAGCAAATGGCACATCACTGGCAAATACTACATTTTCTTTTAAGAAATTTTTAGTGTTCTAGAAAACAGTTAAGAGTAAAACCACTGGAAACTGAAGTGCTCCCTTCATGCAGTGAATCTGGTAACGCACTAGTTAGCACACTGCTCTATGAATATGCCTAAACTCGCTCAAAAGGAATCACTTCAAAAAGGAAGAATACAAATCTGTGAGCAGATAGCTTTCAATCATGTATCCCTCTTTAAAAAAAAAAAAAACCTACCGGCAAAGACTGTTAGCTGTCAGGGTTATTTCCCAACTGTGTTGAAACTTGTCCACTGTGAGTGGACTGATGCCACCAAATTACTTCCCACAGGCCACTGAACTTTCAGATGGGACTGACACTTGGTAACTATTGCTCAGTATTCAACTAGAGATGATATGCTCTCTTGCTCCTAAGCCACTGAACTACATAATCCCTTTTTTGAATTTTGACATGTCCTTTTATGCTTTATGCAGGTCAATACAGCGCTAGTAAAACCAAACTATAAGTTAACTCATACTTGAAAACTTAGGGGTATGTTTACTAAATGGCGTTAAGGTAGCTTGTGTTAATGGCAGTGATAAGGGGTATTACATGCAAAAAGGGCTCTGGGTGTGTAGGAGGTGTGGGCCATTTAATATGCATTAACAGGACATCGGGTGTTAAGGTGTCAAGTATACACCTTAATGTCCAAAAACAGCTATAACCCTAATGCTGGATAAAGTCAATCTGAAGGTGATGGATGGAAGGACAGGTGGGAGCGAATGGAGCTGTCATATCCGTGGGCACCCTACATGGCAGCCAGTAAAGTGGACGAGTATGTGGGAGGCAGCTATACCAATGCACAGGGGGTGCCAATGTAAAATGACGCAATGTCAGTGTGTGGCATAGGATGGGAAAGACTTGTCCCCTAGTAGAACTAGATGTGGCAGGATGTGTGCAGCGACAGGAGGTCAGAGTAGGAGTAGTGACGTGCAGATCAGGCACAGGAGAGGCATGTGTGACGAGCCGAAATGTGGAAAAGAGTACCAGTGTAGGCCATGGTGCAGCAGCTTGCACAAGAAGACATGACTGCACACATCTGACAGAGGTGGATGGATGGGCTGAAGGAAGGATGGCGGCTGAGGAGAGGGTGGTTTGGGCTGGCAGCACCGATGTGCCATATATGCCATCCCAACGTATTTGTACTGGCGTGAAAATGTGTGCCAGTGCCACTTGGAAGGCCTGATACCAAACATGTAGGACTCACACCCTGTCACTGCCACACAGCCACCATACAACACCTCAGACAAATGTGCAGATAACAACTGCACAGGTGTCATCCAAACTGGGCAAATGAGGCACGTATGGACATGAGATGATACTTGCAGGTGGCTATCCGAGAGGTAGGATGTGTCTGCATGTACTGCAGAGATGTAATGGAGCCAAAGCTGTACAGTCACAGTCATGATGTCATACATGACTCATGTTGCCCAAGTAGGTTACAGCTGTAAGCATGTAACTGCCTGTTAGTATACCGCTGTAGCAGTGCAGTCACATCGGGGTACATCTTACTGTCAATTGGTAATGTCTGATGATAAACAGGGACTGTATGGACCTGCAGTTAGCTGAGCCATTGGTGGGTTAACTGATCAGCTCAAGGTCACAAGGACGTGTTGTCAATCCATGAAGGTTGTGGCAGACATAAAATGCGACAGAAACACATTCTGAAATGTTACATAAGGAGTGGTAGTGGGCCTCAAACCATGGTATCTTGGCCCACAAGCCATTGCCATGACCATCACGCTATGCCTCGAAGAAGGGGCCTGACATCTACAGGGTGAACATGTCTGACCGCCTACAATGTGTTGCAGCAGAGTCAAAGTCATGCTCTCAGAAGGCCATGATGGGGAACAGCATGTTTGCTGACCCAAAGTGTGTCCAGAACACATGAAGTAGAAAGATGAGTATCTGCAAGTCACAGCAGAACCTTGACTGTTACAGGCAGGAAAATGACCTGAGTAGCACACAGGCACAAAAACAGTGGGAATCTAACCCTTGACTGCTGCTAATGGAGACATTGCACTAACTAGTAGGCTACGCCTCCACACACAACAATATCTGGATTCAAAGAGCATGCAGGTCTATGCCTAATCTGTCTGCTGTGTGTGCCGGTATAGGTTAGCCCCTCCAGTACCCATGATGCACTGCACATGCAGAATAGCAGTCTGTAGCTGATCACCAATGGACCAATCACATCAGCTCAGAATGACGCATTGATGTGTGCCTCAATCACATAACAGCTACAAACTGTGCTACTGCACAGTTTCAGCGGTCACCCTGAGGTTGAGGATGGGCGCCCAGCACCTGGTCCTCAGAACTTGCAGTGCTAGAGATGGTCTGCTGGCTGTGCTGCAGATCCCCATCACTGCTAGTGTGTGGCAGGTATTGTCTGCAGTGTGTTATTCTAGTCACCTTGTTTCCTGCACCATTACACCATGCTGTATGCGCCAGTCACATCTAGGCTCTGTGTCCTGCCCCAGGGACAGGGACCCTCTTAGAACAGTCCATGTCAATACCCAGTGTTAAACTGCTGATGCCATGGACGCCAACTGCCGGGAGACTTCTAGGCTTGCATGTGTTTGTTACTACAGTCCTGTTGGTCCTACCATTACCACAGGGAATAGGCTAGGAACACCTGCTGTCCCAACTACCTAGGACTAACAGTTACCCATAGCAAGCACAGTCAGCTGCACCTGCTGCCAACCACTGGGTTTTCCAGCCATGCACATACCAAATGCAGACAGTCCGCTGGTCAGCACACATTGCATGTGCACAGAGCGACCATGTGCACCCAGGCTTGGGATAAACGGCATGGACACCCAGCATTTGGTTCAGTGATCAGGCTCCCAGGACAGGAAGTGCACCCACATCACTGGAGCTAGACATTATATAGCACTATGTGGATACATAGCCATGCCATGGTCACTTCTGGGTCAGAGTGAGAGTGTCCGCCCAGATTGACATGCTGTGGCCACCCAGTCCATTCATGTGGCAGATAGGCACTACATTTCAGCCATTGACCCTACCTCCGATACAGTCACATCCTGGCCAATCCACCTGTTTCAGGCCATACCCACAATACTATGCTCCTCATCATGCACATTTGCAGACTAACACTGGGAACAGCTTAGGCAATGCGAAGCTAAGCGAGGTGTAAAAAGCTACAAAACAATGGAGAGACATACACACACACATGCTCATATTGCCATACTGTGCAAAAGTGGGGATGGTTGGCATTCCTGCCTGCCACTTTGGTCTCAATATCAGCTCAAACACTGTTAACATGTGCTCATTGTGACCATTGTTAGCGCCCACTCAGTGTGCTGGTGCTATCAACCTGACTCTCCATCCAGCTTTGGATAGTGGAGCCTGTCTGTATGGCTGATGGGTGTTTGTACTTTTGCTGGCCGATTCAATGGGGGTTGCACATGTTGGTGTTATACTTGCACTGTAGGCTAAAGTTTATCCACAGGGACATGCAATGTGACGGCCAGGATCATCATGAGAACAAGCATTGCTGAGCACATTACACCTGTTTTGATCGAGCTACATTGGCTTCCCATTGCAGCCAGGATACAATACAAAACATTGGTAACCACGTTCAAACTTATAAATAACATAGCCCCTTCATTCCTCTCCACACTTATCAGCACGCAACCAACAAACAGGGACAGGAGAACCACCAACTCAGGCACACTACAAGTCCCTACCAGCATCAGATCTGTGAAAGCAAGTACTAGTCGCAGGGTGTTCTCATTCTCTGCGCCAACTATCTGGAATCAACTACCATTCGAGCTGCGATCAATCAAGGACATTACTGCTTTCCGGAAGGAACTAAAAACTCATCTATTCAAAAGTCACTACAATCAGCTGTGACTCTCAGTACGATATAGATGAAGCAAAGCAATCAATTAATCATGCTCTGATGAACGGCTATATGTATAAATATGTATAAATGTAAAAATGTAAATATGTGTAGTCCAATCTCCAAGACACTAATCCTGTGTGCTGTGCCTTACCCCCAAATCTATGTATATATTTGCCCCACTTTTCTGTCTTGATTTGACAACTCCCAAAGATGTAATCAAACCGCTGCTGATCGCTGGAAGTGGCGGTATATAAGTGTGTACTAAATAAATGATCCACAGCTGGGACTTGAACCTGTGACCTTCCACTCATATACACACCAACTGTGTGTGTTCAGCCACAGTACTGCCATATGGTTAGAAACGTCCCTAGGGCTGACATGCTCCCCATCAGACAGACCTTGGCACATGTTGCAATGCGCACGGTGCACAGGAGCAGGACATGGCTTTGGTCTGCTGCAGGCAGATGCCGTTGCCCCCTCTGCCAACACCTCCACTCCATGCTGACATACCTGTGTGCTGTCAGTGTTGGTGATGCGCAGTCCCAGCCCATCCAACACGTGGGTTGGCAGGTGCCTAGGGCACAAGGTCTGGATTGGGGGGGGGGGGGCAGAGGCATACATGGATGGCCACACAGCTCCCCCACATATCTGCCTCTGCAGGGACCGCATCACCACCTGCCAACGATACATCTCGGGGGGAGGATGACAGCCACTGCTGTGATAGTTCCCTAGGCGCCTGCATGTTGCAGCTACCTAGAGGGCTACACAGCTGCTAGCACTATCGACCTCTTTCCCCACAACTGGATTCAATGGCAGCAGGAGGGGCCAGCCGGTATCTCTGCCTGGGATAACAGGACCCTTGGACCGCCCCATGAGGCACATCTCCTTTCTACAGCAGTAGCATTTGTGTGCCGTCACTGTCACTGTGGGATGATGATGGACATCACAGATGGTAATGCGGATGGCAGAATATCCCTATGAGGCGAGGCTAAAAAGGTTGGGGCTCTTCAAACTGGGGAAGAGATGGCTGAGGGAGATATGATGGAGGTCTATAAATTAATGACTGGAGTGGAACTGGTAAATGTAGATCGATTGTTTACGCCATCAACATGTAAAAAGACAGGGCTACAGTGTAGAAATGAGGCTACAGTGTGATCCATTTAAGACTAATAAGAGAAAATATTTTTTCAGTCAACGTGTAATCAAACTCTGGAATTCATTATTGGAGGATGTAGTAAAAGCTGTTAGTGTAGCTGGGTTTAAAAAAGGTTTGGACAAGTTCCTGGAGAAAAGGCCCATAAACCATTATTAAAGAGAATCCAGGATATCAACTGTTTGCCCCAATACAAGCATTGTGGAAATGGCTCAAGGACATTTGGTAAGGTGTGACGAGGATCAAAGCTATGCTTCAAGTATCTTTGACCTTAACTTTCAAGTTTACTAAGCAGATAGTGGTTAAATTAGGAGAACATGAAGAAAAATTAATTTTATCTTAAAACTGTGGGAAGTAGGACCAACAAACATTTACAGTGTAGACATCCAGTACAGCTTTTATTAAGAATAGCTTGGTCCTACATCAAAAATTGGAAGCGCTGGAGAGTATGAGTAGAATTAAGAATCTGACACGCTTGAATTTTCCTAACACCAGGTTTCTGGCACTTGCTGAAGTAGGGAATGTGTATGTAAGAGATACACTGGAAATTACAAAACACCCGCATTATACCCCTTGCCAATACGCTACAAGTCCCATGGTCTGACCACTACCTAGTATCCTTTAACCTCCCTATACATCCCCCCCACCGCGCACTCACCCATAGCTGTACCCCAACCCAGACAATTCAATCACTTCAACTAGGACACCTTCTTAGAAAATGTCTTGCCTCAACTTGTAACGCATCCTTCAGACCTCAATGTCTCATTCAGTATCTGGAACACCTCGATACAAAAAGCTGCAGCTCCCACAAAGGTACATCCAATACCCAAACTGAAACAGTCTGAAAAATGGTACTCGTATGAACTGGAAAAACTAAAAAAAAAGAGCTAAGAAAACTGGAACATAAATGGAGAGCCACAAAAACGTCAGAAAATAGGCAATTCTATCTTACTTCACTTAATACTTATAAAGATGCAATTAACAAGGCAAAGAAAGACTATCATACTAAGATCCTCAATCAAGCCATCAACTGTCCGAGAGAACTTTTTGAAATTATAAAACTATAAAATCATTAATCAAAATCACCCTAAATGAATCTGACAAAATCTCCATCAATCCCCAAAAGTTCGCAAACTTCTATGCAGACAAACTAAAAGAACAAATTCCACCCTCCTCCCCTCCTATAAACCCCAGTTCATGGCATACATTCCACCTTACAGACCAAAAACATTTACTAAACTTTATAACCGAGATTAACACTACAACCTCCCCTTTAAACCCCTGTCCCCGTCATCTGGATTAAGGCAACAAAAACAGAACTAGTGCCCCACATCCTCCATATAGTAAATCAATCCCTCCTCCAAGGAATCATGCCAAACGATCTTAAATTGTCAACTATTAGGCCCTTTCTAAAGAACAAAACCCTCAACAGGGATGATCCAAGCTTATTAGACCCATAGCTAGCATTCCTTTTGTATCAAAAGTTATTGAGAAGGTTATCTAACTGCAACTCCAAGATTTCATTGATATAAATGCTCCCCTTGACATCCAACAGTATGGATTCCACCCATTCCATGATGTCGAAATACTTCTAATAGCTCTATTCGACACCCTCATCCGTGAAATGGATGATGTAAAACAGGTGTTCATTCTGGTCTTCATAGACATAGCCTCTGCCTTTGACAATGTTAGCCATAATATCCTACTCTCGAGAATGGTCCAAATTGGAATAGGAGGAACAATTCTTCAATGGTTCAACTCAATGGTTCAGAAACTTGTAGTATCTGATCAGATACTACAAGTAGGTCAAGAGACATCTGCTGCCTTCCCACAGGAATAAGGAATACCCCAAGGCCGTGCCCTATTATTCAACCTTTACCTTCAACCAATCACAAACATATTCAGAAAATTCAACATTTGATATTTCATATACGCAAATGACATCATATTATACTTTTCCATTGATATATTGAATCCCACTTGGCAGACTGCATCAAAGAAGCAGAATCCTGGCTAAACTCCAACAACCTCAGCATTAATTTCAAAAATCTGAAGTATTATATACACTTCAAGAAATCAAAACTTTATCTCCCCCAAATCACTCTCCATTCACAACACCGTGCTCCCAGTGAAACAGGAGGTTAAATATCTGGGAATAATACTTGACACATCAGCAACATGCAACAGGGCATTTTCCCTATTCGTGCCATCACTATAGAACTCCCTCCCAGAAGACCTACAATCCATACTTAAACAAGGCAGTGGCGACACAAACATGGGTAAGCAGTTTTGGCTTCTTGCCCTTAGTTCATTCAGCATGTTCCTTATACATCTACTGTACATTTCCAGATATTGCCACGACTTCAGAAAGAGACTAAAAACATTCCTGTTCATTGAACACTCTGGAACTGATACATAACTCTAATCTGCCAGGATCCACATATTACCAAATCTTACCATAAACTGTTAACTGTAATCTGATAAGATAATTGCATGCTCCAAGTTGTCCCTGTTCCTGTTTTAATGTCCTTACTCTAGTTTAAGTTCCACTATAAAGCGCTTTGACTAAAAGATAAAGCGATATAGAAAACAGTTTAATAAATAAATAAATAAGTTAAAAAAAAAAAAGGTAGCACATTCTAAATTGATTTAAGAGGTCCGATGAATGCATGAATGAATGCATGAATACTGACTACCTGCCAGATTACATGCAACATGCCTGCGCAGAGCAGATTAAGTAGGTTAGGCTGGCTTCCAATTCCCTTTCTCAAACTGAGAGATAGATGGGATTTACAACTATATAGGTCCCTGTCAAAAATGGCATCCATGGGCATGTTCCTGCGGTGTCCATTACCCATTATTCCTACTCTCACCATCCTACGGGGAAGAGTTTTCAGATTTCTGAGACCATGAGAGTATGGCAGAGGTGGACTACTGCATGGGTTGTGTAGAGGAAGGATTTCTTTTAATACAGTACTGCCGATTTTGTATCTTAATAAGCTCCGAAGTGCAGCTGTCATTCTAGGATGGAGAAAATGTACCACACCACAGGAAATAGTGTTTTCTAATGTTTTTGCAAACTCTAACCTTCTCCACCAGCAGCAGTTCATGCCTGGTTGCTTTGCCACTTTTTGAATTGCAAAAATCATTTTCATGTGTGTGCCTTGATGCAGTTTCAGCCAGGCTGATTAGGTGTTCAACAGAATACTTAAACAAGGCAGTGGCGACACAAACATGGGTAAGCAGTTTTGGCTTCTTGCCCTTAGTTCATTCAGCATGTTCCTTATACATCTACTGTCCATTTCCAGATATTGTTGATATCATCAAACTTACCTTGCACCTACAAAATGAGCTAATTAGGCTTTCTGTGGCTTTGACCCAGATCAGGCTCCAAATGCCTTATTAACAGTTTGTTCATCACTAATCACACTCCTGAGAACAGATTTGCAAACACAAGATAGCATTTACAATATTTGCCCAACCTTTCTAAATGTCCATTAACCACTGCCTCTTTTGTGGTCTCAAACTGGGTGAATTGACTCCTATCTGACTGTTGTGCCCCAGACTCAAACATTATATCCTGTTTTAAGGGGAATTTCATGAAGCACTGAAAACGTGGAGAGTTCTGTTAATATATTTCCCTCTTTTCTGGAGAGCCATAAGCTTCCACCGTCACTGCAGTTTGCACTTGAATAGACATTTATTGCTGTGTGTATGGAGTGGGAGGTTATCATTGATTAATAACTCCCGATATTAACTTAGCAATACAAACCCATGCTTAGTCCCCGTGGCAGAGTAATTTATGACAATTAAGTTTACTGAACCGTAGACCTGAACATATAGGGGTTTCGCAAACAGGCATAAAATGGAATAAAGTGCTTGATGAAATCGGCCTGCATGTTTTTTGTCTGTGTCATGAGAGCCTTCTTCAACATAATCCATCAGTTCAGTTAATGCTGTATCTCTGAACACCTGCCCAGAAAATATGCTATGCCTTAATTTTAGCTCATTTTTCTACCTCTCTATACTATTTGCAGCTAAAAATTTGTTTTAATAATTTTGGAGGAAGTGTTTATCTCGGCCATTATCTCCTCTCCCTTCGAGTCCCTTATTCCTATGCTCAATTCTTATGTCCAGAAGGGGTCATTTGATAGGCAGGAGCAGACAAATAGCTGTAAAACTGAAACGATTGATTTTGATTGAAAAGCCGATTTTATCTTCACAACGTTTAAGCACAGTTACTTACCTGTAACAGGTGATCTCTGAGAACAGCAGGAATAAGTCTTCACATATGGGTATGTCGGTACCGACGGAGTCTGCGCGGGAACGCTTCCCAGCGTCCAATCAGAAAGCCTTTGGAAGCATACCACCATGCCTGCGTGCTGCCTTCCCGCCTTCCCAACTGCCTCTTCTCAGTTAAGTTTTAAAGCTGAGACAAAGAGAGAGAGAGAGCAGAGAAGGGAAAGATAGAGATAGAGAAAAAAACAACTCCTACGGGAGGTGGGTGGGTTGTGAAGACTTATTCCTGCTGTTCCCAGAGATCACCTGTTACAGGTAAGTAACTGTGCTATCTCCAGGAACAAGCAGGAATGAGTCTTCACATATGGGGACTCCCAAGCTCAGATGCCCAGAGGGAGTCCTAGCATGTTGCAAGTCTAGAACGAGCCATGCCATTCCTCAGGACCTCAGGCATCCTGGGGATGGAGGGTAGGAGTTGAATACAGCAAAGGAGCTGTGGAACAGCTGGTTAGAACAGGGCTTCAAATGGGGAAGAGCCTGTATAGAGGGCATTTAGTTATATAATACTGTGATCTGGGCCTCCCTTGTTGGCATTGCACAAGTCCACTGAGGTAGATATGGATCTGTTAGAAGAGCCAGTGAATGCGCTCAAGAGGTACCTCACTGAGAAATAGAGGTAACAAATAGAAAAAACAAGTGGAGGTCAGAACCCTTCAGAGTGAGAACAGCCCCAGGAAAAAAATCTGGGGTAGTATAAGAGGTAGAGATTCAGCAGAGACGCAGAAGGTACTATTGAAGTAAGCTTAAGCTGGTTTGGTCCAAAAATAGTACAATCCTTGGACCAAGAGAATAAATGAGTCTGGCCCAACTGGACTGGGGTTGGTAGCAGTCCATGTAGGGGAGAAAGGGTGTGGAGACCCTTGTATCTGATAAGAAGGAAGGACAGACTCAGGAGCGTTAAGCTTTAGAGTAACTGAAGCTCCGCAATGTCTTTCCTAAATGGGGTTAATTAGGAAAGAAAAAAGGGACATGGAGAGCTTCAGGAGTACCTAAACCTAAAAAGGTTATGGTAAGGAAAAACGTTTGTTAATTACCACAGGAAGTGGTTATAGTGTAGACCCCTAAATATGTTGGCACAGCATTGATAGGGGTAGTGCCCATCTGTCAGGATCAGGTAGAGATGTAAGGATATCTGAACCTAACAGAGAGATAGATAAGTAGATGATGGATACAGATCTATCAAAAAACATATCTCATTATATCTGTAAATATATATTGTGATGAAGTAGCTCCATTCTCTACCTTAAAAGCACCAGATTCACGGCATTTCAGTCCTGAAGCTGACAGGCAAACAGACCATGTGAGCAGCTGTTGTCAGGGACAACAGAAACAAATGCAGCCACGAGGTCTGAAAAAACACTCAGCTGAGAGAAACTCCCTAGTTCCTGACAACGTGCACCTGAGAAGGGGAAGAGCTTACAGCCCTTATAAGGACAGTGCAGGGAACACAGGGTTAGAACAGGAACGAGGACAGCATGAACGAGGAGAACTGTTAGAACTGGCAGAACAGCGTGAGCAGCGTAAGCAGAGAGAACAGGCTGTCTTACCTGAAGCAGCTGGCCAAGAGGAAGCAGGAGGAGTTTCTTACTTTGACCTAGGAAGTGAGTCAGAGACAGGAAGGATTCACTCAAGTAACTACCCAGAGTCCTACAGGAGGAAGCAGCTAGCAAGAGCAGAGAACAGGTGTGACTGGTCTGCTGATTGCAAACACTTTGGAGCACGGAGGCTACGTTCCAGCCGGAGTGAGTGGAAACCAAAGACAAAACTGTATGTATCAGGAAGCTGTGACCTGAGGAATGATTATAATGGGGAGTTAAGAGTTGTGAATGATAGAAATTCCTACAGTGTGAATGCAGAGCAGCCTCATGCAGGAAGTCTAAGGTGGGGGAAGGGCTGTAACTCCCAACCAAGAGATTTAAGCGGAGAGCTGAGCAAGGAGCCAGTGAAACCTCCAGAGAAGGAGAGATATTATCCTGAGGACGTATGTATGTCAGAAGATGACCTTGTAGAAATCTCTAAACCTCAGAGAAAACCCCGCAGGCTAAAACCTGAGAGCAAGAGGGGAAAAGGATTTTATCTATCCCAACCTGAGGATAGAAATAAGGAGGGTTCTGAATATGTGCAAGAACCAATGATAATTGATACACTCAGTGAGTGTTCGTCCATCTGTGACCCAATGGACTGTACACTGATTTTATCCGACCGAATAATGTCTTTGTGCTAGTCAGAGCTGAGCATAGTGTTAAGGGAAAACACTACATCTGATAAAGGCTGGTTTCCACACAGTGGGACTGTGTGCTGCAGTTGAATGCATAACGTTATTACTTACTTTGAAGCAAGAAGAAATTGTTCTAATATTCTTTATGTTTGTGCCAGAGGACATGGCTTATTTCTTTTGAGTACTTGTGTTTTGTTTGTTATTTGAATAATCCGACCCCGGGAGGGGAATAAATCCTAATTTGCCTTTACCACTCGAGGCGTGCAACTACATTCATTGCCATCAGGCGCAGCCCTGCTAGCCAGGAGGCAGCCTGCCCACCTGGTGGTGACATAACCTGGCATAGTCTATCGGATTTTTTTCAAGCAAAGAAAAAAACAGCACAGTACCAAGGATACATAAAGGATTACCTGCTGAAAAGAAGAAAAAATTTGCTGTCCGGACGGAGGAAAAGAGAAAAACCGGAACGGATTTTCCAAGTTCCTGACCTGGAGCGCAGCAAAGGACACAGCTTTCTCAACGCACGATCCTTCACCGTGCTAAGGTAAAGGTAGGAAGGCATGGGGTGACTAGGATCAGAGAAAGGGGGAGCTGTGGTGCTTAGGGAAGCAAGTAAAAGGAGAAGAAAAAAAAAAAATAGAAACCACATAGTCTGTGCCGCACTTGGTGGGCCTGTCTTTCTTTTTCCTTTGCAGGTGCGTGACGCAGTGAGGAAATGGATCCACAGCAGATGAAAGACTGGATGGAGGCCCAATGGAAAGCCCAAGGGGAGCTGGCCAGACTTAGCCAAGAGAGAATGTTTGCCGCGATGACCGAGCAGCAGCAGCCGCTGTTAGAGTTGCTTGGGACTCTCATCAAGAGAACTGGTACCGCAGTAGAGGTTAATCCTGCAGTGTCCAAGGCGGTAGGACTTAATGACTGTAGTGCATTGTCATTGGGACAGTTGAAGTCATACGATAACTTTGATGACTTCACAGATGCATTTGAACGGATCGCAGAAGCGGCTAAATGGCCGAATGATCAGTGGGCTGTAAGGTTCGCTATGACCTTGTCTGGTGAGGCGCTAGCGGCCTACAAAACCATGCCTGTCGGTCTTTCGTCCAATTACCCAGATGTAAAGTCAGCCATCAGGGATAGGCTGGGATTAACACCCATGCACTATAAGAGGCTCTTTAGAGAAGCCAAGCTGATGAATAAAGAAACACCAAAAGCATTGTTACAAAGATTAAGAGGGCTAGCTACCAAATGGCTTGCTACAGAGAGGGCGACGGTAGAGTCTTTGCTAGACACCGTCATCCTCGAGCAATATTTGGAGGCTATACCACCAGAGATAAAAGCTTTTATAATGTTGCAAAAGTGTAATTCTACTCAAGACGCAGCCAACCTCACGGAGAATTATTTTGAGGCTGAATTAGCCAGTACCTCCGGAGGCAGTGTTTTAAAAGTGGCTGGTCTGGAGAGAATGAATGGTATGAGAAAATCCTTTAAGGGAAATGCATATGGTGAGAGTGTATATAAGGACAAAGTGTTTGGTAAAAATGTGGAAAAGAATGTTCAGATGAAATGTTTTAATTGTGGCCAGCCTGGACATGTATATAGGAAATGTGAAGTGTGCAATGCTCTAGTGTCGGGAGGAGAGAACCCCCTAGAGAAGGGCATTCTGTTAAAGGTCCAGGTAGACGGGGTAGAAGCTTTGGCGCTCCTAGATTCCGGAGCCGACCAAAGTATGGTCTCCCAAGAGGTATGGCAGACCATCACAGCCCATAACCCCTCTGCAGTAGGACAAATTGACGGAAGAGTGAGTGTAAGATGCATGCATGGCACCTCGTCCCATTACCCCTTGTATAGAGTGTGTGTGGAAGGAGCAGGTACTCAGGAAAAAGTACAGGTAGCTGTAGTCCCACATCTCCCTTATGAGGTAGTGTTAGGACGCGATTGGCCCCCATTTTCCAGACAAATGAAGAAAGGCCTTAGTGAAGAACCTGAGATACCAAAGACAGAGGCCATAGCCCAAAAGGTCCCCAAACCTTTATTTGAAAGGATACAAAAGCCCAAGGGCCCCACAAAACCACAGGTAGTGGAGGGAACCTCTTTGAAGAAAAAGTTTGTTTTGCGTTTCACCAAGCTATCTCCCCTGGCTCAGAGTCCAAAGAGGGCTTCTGAAGACGCGGCAGGTTATGACCTGTGTAGCATAAATGATGTGGTGGTCCCAAGGGAAGGGAAAGCCCTTATTAATACAGGATTGCAGAAACAGATACCCGAAGGCTGCTACGGCCGAATAGCCCCACGGTCTGGATTGGCTGTAAAAAATTTTCTAGACGTAGGAGCGGGAGTAGTGGACCCTGATTATCGGGGCGAAGTAAAGGTCCTGCTGTTCAATTTCAGTAAAGAAAATTATACCGTAAGGAAAGGGGACAGAATCGCCCAATTAATATGCGAGCGGGTAGGTTTTCCCCTAGTAGAAGAAGTCCCTGCGTTAACGGCTACAACCCGAGGTACGGGTGGGTTTGGTTCCACGGGTGTGGGGGAGGTGAAAAGTCTAACGGCCATGGCAGATGGTAAAAGAGAGGAGGACTTAGGCCCCCAACCTGCCGATTGGAGGGAGCGCCCAGAGCCGCGCATAGGCACGGACTTATCAGTACCACAGCAAAAGGAACTGATTCATATGCTGGGTAGATTCAATGATGTTCTCACGACGATGCCGGGGGAAACCCGCATCGTCGCGCATGAGATTATTACCACCCCAGGGAAAATAGTGCGACAGCGTCCCTACAGGCTACCCGAAGCGAAAAAAATGGAAGTGATAGCCCAGGTAAAAGAGATGGCTAAAATGGGCATCATTGAGGAGTCCAGAAGCCCCTGGTCGAGCCCAATCGTGCTGGTCCCAAAACCAGACAGGACACTTCGATTTTGTATCGATTTTAGACAAGTGAACAACATATCGCAGTTTGACGCCTATCCGATGCCACGGATAGACGACTTACTGGACAAGTTAGGCCAAGCCCGGTTCTTGACCACACTCGATTTAACAAAGGGATATTGGCAGATCCCGCTAACCAGAGACTCCAAGCCAAAAAACGCCTTTAGCACGCCGGTGGGGCTCTATCAATTTAGGCGTATGCCATTTGGCCTTCATGGCGCAGCGGCCACGTGCCAAAGACTCATTGATCAAGTCTTACGGCCTCACCATCACTACGCACTAGCGTATATGGATGACGTAGTCATCCACAGCAACACCTGGGCGGAGCATTTAGTCAGGGTGGAGGCAGTGTTACAGGCCATCAGAAAGGCTGGCCTAACCTTAAATCCTGCGAAATGCCTATTTGCCACTAGGGAGGCAAAGTATCTGGGACATATAGTGGGGAATGGGTTGGTAAAGCCACTCACGGGCAAAATTGACAGTGTCCGGAATTTTCCCAGGCCCCTAGATAAAAAACATATCCGCAGCTTTTTAGGCCTTGTGGGATATTACAGGCGGTTTATCCCTAGGTTCGCGGAGATAAGTATGGTATTCACGGAGATGCTCAAAAAGAATGCGCCGAACATTGTACGGTGGACTCCGGAGGCGGAGGAGGCTTTTGTTTCTCTGAAAGAAAAACTGTGTAAAGCCCCAGTCCTAAGGGGGGTCAATTTTCGGTTGCCGTTCATCGTGCAGACCGACGCCTCCGAGACAGGTTTAGGTGCTGTTATGTCGCAGACATTCGAAGGGATAGAGCATCCCGTTATGTATCTCAGCCGGAAACTCTCCGAGGCTGAGAGAAAAAATTCAACTGTGGAACGCGAATGCCTCGCGATTAAGTGGGCTGTGGAGGCATTGCGCTTCTACCTGTCAGGGCGCAAGTTTGTCCTAGTCACGGATCATGCGCCGCTGAAATGGCTCAGCCATATGAAAAATGATAACGCTCGTTTGACCAGGTGGCACTTAGCCTTACAGGCCTTTGATTTTGAGATACAGCACAGGGCGGGCAAGTTGCACGGCAACGCGGATGCGTTATCAAGGCTTACGTGCTGTCAGACGAGGGCGTCAGCAGCCCGTAAGGTTTTAAGGGGGGGGATATGTGATGAAGAAGCCCCATTCTCTACCTTAAAAGCACCAGATTCTCGGCATTTCAGTCCTGAAGCTGACAGGCAAACAGACCATGTGAGCAGCTGTTGTCAGGGACAACAGAAACAAATGCAGCCACGAGGTCTGAAAAAACACTCAGCTGAGAGAAACTCCCTAGTTCCTGATAGCATGCACCTGAGAAGGGGAAGAGCTTACAGCCCTTATAAGGACAATGCAGGGAACACAGGGTTAGAACAGGAACGAGGACAGCATGAACGAGGAGAACTGTTAGAACTGGCAGAACAGCGTGAGCAGCGTAAGCAGAGAGAACAGGCTGTCTTACCTGAAGCAGCTGGCCAAGAGGAAGCAGGAGGAGTTTCTTACTTTGACCTAGGAAGTGAGTCAGAGACAGGAAGGATTCACCCAAGTAACTACCCAGAGTCCTACAGAAGGAAGCAGCTAGCAAGAGCAGAGAACAGGTGTGACTGGTCAGCTGATTGCAAACACTTTGGAGCACGGAGGCTACGTTCCAGCCGGAGTGAGTGGAAACCAAAGACAAAACTGTATGTATCAGGAAGCTGTGACCTGAGGAATGATTATAATGGGGAGTTAAGAGTTGTGAATGATAGAAATTCCTACAGTGTGAATGCAGAGCAGCCTCATGCAGGAAGTCTAAGGTGGGGGAAGGGCTGTAACTCCCAACCAAGAGATTTAAGCGGAGAGCTGAGCAAGGAGCCAGTGAAACCTCCAGAGAAGTAGAGATATTATCCTGAGGACGTACGTATGTCAGAAGATGACCTTGTAGAAATCTCTAAACCTCAGAGAAAACCCCGCAGGCTAAAACCTGAGAGCAAGAGGGGAAAAGGATTTTATCTATCCCAACCTGAGGATAGAAATAAGGAGGGTTCTGAATACGTGCAAGAGCCAATGATAATTGATACACTCAGTGAGTGTTCGTCCATCTGTGACCCAATGGACTGTACACTGATTTTATCCGACCGAATAATGTCTTTGTGCTAGTCAGAACTGAGCATAGTGTTAAGGGAAAACACTACATCTGATAAAGGCTGGTTTCCACACAGTGGGACTGTGTGCTGCAGTTGAATGCATAACGTTATTACTTACTTTGAAGCAAGAAGAAATTGTTCTAATATTCTTTATGTTTGTGCCAGAGGACATGGCTTATTTCTTTTGAGTACTTGTGTTTTGTTTGTTATTTGAATAATCCGACCCCGGGAGGGGAATAAATCCTAATTTGCCTTTACCACTCGAGACGTGCAACTACATTCATTGCCATCAGGCGCAGCCCTGCTAGCCAGGAGGCAGCCTGCCCACCTGGTGGTGACAATATATATATATATTGTCACCCCTTCGTGCTGTGTACCTGTTGGTTGGGCAGGGCACTGCGCTGGGGCTTCAGTGTAACTGGCTCAATTAGCTGCGTAGGTCTTGCTTGGCCCTCTGGTAGTTGTAGTTGTGAGTTGCCAGTTAAAAATCAGTTGTGGAACGATGGTAAGGTTAACAAAAGATTTATTTCCCCTTCCAAAAGGACTTTTTATTGTGGTATAAACAAAAGGAAAACACAACCCTTCCTGGGCATATAATAAAGGAAAAATGGAACAATAATAGCTTCTCTTCAGCTTCTTAACCAATAAAGCAAATGTACATCAAAACAGTCTTTCATAAGCACATACAAGCCCTTCTTTACAATACTAGGCTTCAACAGCTCT
This sequence comes from Ichthyophis bannanicus, assembly GCA_033557465.1. Taxonomy (NCBI): domain Eukaryota; kingdom Metazoa; phylum Chordata; class Amphibia; order Gymnophiona; family Ichthyophiidae; genus Ichthyophis; species Ichthyophis bannanicus. The sequence continues at coordinate 707,642,038 of CM066031.1, forward strand.
TACTTCCCTTTATCTCAATGAGGAAATGCTGTCTGCTATTGAAATCATGCAATCCATATATTCAGCACTTGTCTCAGCTTCTGATGGCTCACATTGCATTGCTTCATCACAAGCATTTAATATCTCTTTCCTTTCAGCATTTGGGACCTCTTCAAACCGTCTCTCTCTATTCTGACGTGACTCTCTTTCTCTCTCTGTGAGAGTGTGCTGAATGCTATTACCACATTCACTGAACTGCCTTCGGTAAGAGCCTCTCCCCTGCTGGTGGTTGTTAGGTGAATTGCAATATTCCCTTGCACCTCTATTAAGGTAAATGGGCTTACCTCTCGGCTCTGACTGGCTCAGGATCCTGTGTATGGCTGGAGTTTGAAACGGCAGTTTTGCAGAGACTCTGCTCCTTAAATCATTTCCAGAGATACTAGCCTCTTCAGGTAAAAAGCATTTAACCTTCTCATGCCTGGTATAAGGGTAATAAAACTTATCTGTTTCTCTTAAGCTGGCTTCATAAGGTTTTAGCGTTTCTGGGAACTGCTTCTTATAGCCAAGCCCTGTGCTTCCCCTTTCAGGATGAAAATAAAACTCTTCAGCTTTTACCTTTCTCCTCCCAGCTCCGTTCCAACCTGAGCTGTTTCCAACACTCTCTGGGCTCCTCTGATATCTGAGGCTTCCTCTCTTGGCTTTGCTACCTCCTCTGTAGCTCTTTCCACATTTGCTGTTATCCTCCCTTTCACACTCTGAGTCCAGCTGTCTTGGCTCCTCTCTGAAGCACTCATGGTAATCATTCAAACTTCCATTCAGGCTCCCGTAGTGATTATCATGCAGGCTTTCTCCACAGCTCTCTCTCTGGCCCCTTCTCCAGCTCTCTCCACGACTCTGTCTAACTGTTTGTGAGCTGTGCTTATCTACGTACCTCCGAGCAGCACCTCCCCCCAGCTGACTTGCATCAGGTGATAACTTCCTAGCTTTCCTGCTGGCTGGGTGTGTCTTTCTGGCTCGTGACCACATTTGTTTTTGTTGCTCATAGCAACTTCCTGACATGTGCTTTCTAAAAACGTCAGTGTCAGCCTGATCCACTACTTCTCTGTCTATTTTCTTAGGCTCTGGTGAATCTGCTCTGTGACAATATATATATATATATATATATATATACATACACGCCCATAGGGTATATATGCATATATGTATAAAGAGATATGTATGGGCAGAAAAACAGACAGATAGATATAGATAAGTATATATATGTATCTATATATAGCTATATATACCTATATGAATATGCCGGTATATAGACACTTGTCTCCAGGTGTATGGATGGAGAGATGTCCATAGAACCTCATCCCCTCTAGGGAGAGAGGAAGATGTATTTGACAGTAAGAAGGTTGATACCTGCTTGAAGAGATATATAGAGAATCCTCTTTTCCTGGTTATGATTGGTAGAGTCAGAGGAAATGTTTCCCTGACAAGAAGAGTCTGAAGTCTTTACAGAATTTGAGCTCTTGGATAACCAGGATGGCCTACGTGAAAATTGCAGAAGATAACTTCAGTCTGCAGACAGGAGTCCAGATCTCTCCAGAACTGCAGTATGGAGAATGGATAGAGGACGCCCCTGGAGGAAGATACCCTAGTGACCCACCTATGAGGTCAAGATGGGTATTAAGCATCTTCTAGCTGTCTGTAAAGAAGCTTATCTCTGACTAGAAGATTCAAGGAGATATGGGCCAACTCAGGGAATTGGCCCTCCTTGAGGTTTTCACGGAATGAAAGGCCTGAGGCTTATGCCTCAAAAGAGATTTAAGATGAGATGGTAAGGGTAGGGAATACCAGCCAGACATGGAATATGACTGGGGGACCCTTCCTAACCATCTGAGGCTATCTGCTAGGCCAGATACTGATGCTCTCTAGCAAGGGCCCATAGTGCAAAGCTACTCTGTAGAGATGCAGAGAGCATGCTGCAGGTTGGTTAGAAGAAAAAACTGGCTGTGGAAAGCCAGTAGGCGACCAGCTATTCTGCCAAGACAAGGGGACAAAGAATAGAAGGTAACCAACCAGACTGTGATAATAGGGTTTCCCAAACGAGGCTACTAACCAGTTTGGGACCTAGCACTAAGGCTAGGAGGATTGCTAGTGGAGGGGAAGCCCTGGTTGTGTAGTGAACAAAACCAGTCGCTTAACCACTAGGAATTGCTGTATGTGCAGCAACTACCAGGGCAGCGTGGAAAAACTTGTTTTTCCTCTTTCTTTTTTGGATTGGGAAAAAGAAAGAACAGACATGGTAGGACCTCCTATAGTCTGAAGAGCTGCCCTAAGGTAACAAGGGGGGGAACAATTCCAGAAAGGAGAAATCCCCCAGTAGAACAGGTAGAGGACCATAGAGGCTTACCGGTTTAAAGAGTCCCTCTTACAAACCAATGTTATAGGAAGAGGGAGGTAAGACAGAGTTGCAAGAGACCGACTATGGAGGAAGTCTCTGACCGATGAGATGATACAGGCCAGTACAGGGAAACAACTGTCTATTGATAGCTGTTACCTCTGTTTCCTCCAAGAGGAAAAGGAAAATCTGTTAAGTATGGGCATGAGCATCATAAAGACTCTTAGAGTTAGAGAAAAGATGTCTCATAAAGAGATATCTAGGAAGGTTAGGATGAAAATTGGTGCAGATACTTCAAGTGAAAAGAAGCAGACTGCCACCCTAACCACCAACCAAGAGGGACAATGATCTATTTGAAACCCTGCGACTGCTGGGTTTGTTGACCCTGTTGAGGTTGTGGATTCTTCAGACCAGGACAATGTTTCCCCTGTTTGGGAACATCTGTGTGATGGGCAGATGATGGGTAAAACCTTCTCCCCCTAGGGGAAGAAAGTTTGGTAGGACATTTCCTACCTACTGGGAAAGCAGAAGGCGTAGGACAGCCTCTAGAAACAGGACAGTCAGTTGTTAACTGAGCAACCTGGAGTAAAGACTCCTTGTTAAAGAGATTTTCTCCAGTGCATGGAGTATTTCCCAGTATAACTTGTGCCCATTTATCTAAGTCTGAAGCTTGGAGCCAGGCTTTACGTCGTGCCCCTATAGCTATAGCAGAAGTCCTGCTAACAGACTCAAAGGAGTCTAGGGAAGCACGAGTAAGAAACCTAGAGATATTCTGAGCATGACTAACCAGAGAGGAATAGTCTGCACTCTTGGGCTCTGGAAGAAAAGGAGTCAAAAGATGTAATCTCTTTGTGAACTCCTCAAGAGATAGACCCATATAAAAAATATATGAGAGAATTCTTGCTGAAAGCATGGATGCCTGGAAGGTTCGATGTCCAAAGGCATCTAGTGTCTTAGACTCACGACCTGGTGGATAAGAAGAGTGCTTTTTTGTACTCTTCACCCACCTCATTGCTGATTCTACTACAATGGAATGATGAGAAAGTTGAGTCCTTTGAAACCCTGGAGAGGGGGGCACCTGATACAGAAGATCAGTTGCTCTGGAAGGTGGGGGTACCTTTAAAGGAGCTTCCCACATTCCTAGAAGGAGATCCTGTAAGGAATGATGCAAAGGAAGCATGATGTTCTCCTTTGCTTTGCCAGGAATATAGAAGAATCTTGTATTCCCCTGTGTAGGATCCTGTCCAGGAATAGAAATGGCAAGTGATTTTGCCATATCCTGGAGGAAAGCCTGAAAAGAAGGATCTCCAGAGGGAACTTCCTTTGAATAGGCTAGATCTTATGAAGAATTAGCATTGGCACCGAGGGATCTATCCAAGTTCATAGGGATAGAAGATCCTGAATTGTGCAGTCTGGGATCCTTAGAGGATGGTCGCTGGTACTGCTGGAAGTCGGGACCAGCGACCGTCGGTAGCACATCGTCCATGCTAGGGATCGATTCCAAACTCGGTATCAAGGGAAGCGAGCCTGATGAGAGAAGCATGGAAGGCACCGACGGCAATGGTACTGTGGATAACGGTACCGGCCTCGGTACCGTATCTGATACCGGTGGATGAAGGCCAGCCGGTGGCAACTCTAACAGCATCCAAGACACCAAGAGTGCCGGATCCGAATCCTCGGAACTGAGCCTTCGGTACCGTCTGGCATCGGTACCAAGGCGAGTCGGTACCCAATCCTCCAGACTGGAGATCGATTCCAGACTCGGCATCGAAGGAAGCGAGTCTATCGATGCACATCTGGAGGGTACCGACATCGGTACTAGTATCGGTACCGGGGACGATACTGATACTGGAAGGTCAGTCTGCAGCGTATCCAACGGCCCCTTAGGTACCGAGGACGCTAGACGACGATCCTTGTTGAGGAATGTTTCATCCAACACCATTGCCGATGCCGGGGTATCGGTACCGCTCGAAGCGGAGGCCACCACCAGGCATGGCTCAGGTATGTTCTGTGAGGGTGAACCTCAGGAACAACCTGAAACCCCACACGGGTTTTGGAGGCCGAAGACTCCCACTGGGGTTTTGAAACCAGTGGATTCTTGAGGGCAAGGCCGGAGGCATCTCTATGCTGTGCATGAGATTTGCCACTCGAGGACTGGCTAGTCCCAACAGACTGTTTTTGGGTTACCTGATCCTGTGTAGAAGAAGATATGTTCGGTACCCTGAAGTCTGATGGCGACCGCGTGTCGAGGGAAACTCGATGTTGAAAACTTCTTCTCACAATACTATTGCAGGAGGGACACTCCGGAGGAAAATGGTCAGGACCCAAACAGGTTAGACACCAATGGTGAGTGTCCAAAATTAAGGTTGTACCGCCACAGTTTGTACATTTCTTGGGGATAGTGGCTGGCGGTTCCATGAAGGAAAGTGGAGAGGCCTAGCAGGCCTGAAAACCATGAGACACTAGGAAGGAAAAAAATATTCCTTAAAAAGGAAAATCTTTACAAGAAAAGAAAAAAGAAACACCGGCGGTACCGGTGGCGTCGGGAAAGGCAGCCGCGACCAGAAGAAAACGAAAAAATAAAAGATGAATTTTCTGCGGTGACAGGAGGACGTCCTGCCGGCTCCGCTGAAAAACGAAAACTGAGGAGAGGCAGTTGGGAAGGCGGGAAGGCAGCACGCAGGCATGGTGGGATGCTTCCAAAGGCTTTCTGATTGGACGCTGGGAAGCGTTCCCGCGCAGACTCCGTCGGTACTGACGTACCCATATGTGAAGACTCATTCCTGCTTGTTCCTGGAGATCAAACATTACACAGTAACACAAGATGGGCCAGACTTCCCCCGAGAAGAATTGGCCTCCACATTAACATATTGGGGCTCATGTTTTAAGTCCTGGCAGCTTCTGAGTACTGAATGGAAATGAGGTTGTTACAAGTGAACACACACATAATCTAGACCAGGCATGTCCAACTTCGAACGGATCGTGATCTACTTTTTCCGGCCAAAAGTGCCGGTGATCTACCACCATGAAAATTAAGTTTCAAATTAGTTTCAAATTAAATTTTAACCCAATAAAGTTGGAGAATTCCCCCTCCCATTTTTAATGAACCTTCTGTCATTTACTTGGATGTGATCAGCTGTTAAGCAAATTAAGCAAAAACAAAACAGAGAGATGAAGATCCAGTAAGAACTGTTGGTAGCCTGTTATCTCATTGTATTTTTTGAGTTACATTTAACTGTTGAATGTTCATTGTTCTAAATATGTTCTATGTAAAATAATAGTACTCTATTATTAAAGTTTATGTTACCTGTAAACCGCTACTGATCGCTGGAAGTGGCGGTATAGAAAAGATGTATAAATAAATATAAATAAATAAATATAACTGCGAGGGGAAATGGAAAGTACATTTTTTCTTAAAGTTTTATTGAGTAATAACTTTCTTTAACTGTCTTAATAACCTTCTTTAACTTTTATTGAGTAATTTGTGTTAAATTTAGGTCGTATTGATCCAGGCTGATCTTGCACAATCTTTAATATTTCACTCTTGCTCATTAGTGAGACGTCTCAGCCTGCATTTCATCCACCAGCTTTTTGAAGCTGGGTGAATATTGCGTGAGGGCCAGTCTCAGGGAATCCTGGAGATGTTCATCTGTCATGTTGGAACGTTGTGTACTCTGTCATTTTCAGATGGGAAAACGCAGATTCACACAAATAAGTTGAACCGAAACAGTAGTGTACAGCTTCACTGCATCTTCTCAAGTTAGGAAATTTGTCTCTAGGCACTAGCTTCCAAAATGATTCTTGCTCAGCACGGGTCTTGAGAAAAATGTCATTTTTAAGGGTTAATATTTTGTTTTCAGGAGATGGCTTGTTCAATGAATAATTTTTACTGATAGCAGCTGCAGTTTCTTTAATGTCCACATCTACTTTGAATGGGTATGACAAGTACTCTACAACTGTTCCAATTTTTTGGAAGTCACAGAATCTATTTTTGAATTCCTGGATAATAGAACAGATTTCTGTCACATACTTCTCGTTCTGAAAAACAAAATTTGGATATTGTCCCAGATGTCCAGCGTATTAGGAAAATGATCAAAAATGTTGTTTGCAAGGTCAGTCGTCATTATTTATTTAGACAGTTTTGTATACCACATTATCCTTCAATCAAAGTGGTCACAACACAATTGGGGGATACATTTAACATGAGGGGATATGAGACACATACACTAATACTTACAGGGAACATGGGCAATGGGGGATTAAGTGGCTTGCCCAAGACCACAAGGAGCACCTGTGGGACTAGAAACCCCAGTCCTTCTGGCCCAAGGTTGCTATCCTCTAGTGGGATTTGAACCCCTGACCTTCTGGCCTGAGGTAACTTGCCCCAACCACTAGGACACTCCTCCCTCCCATTAGCTCAAATTTGCTCTTGTAGGATGAAACTGTACTCATCATCTCGCCAATGCATTTGTTTTTACCTTGTAGTTCAAGGTTCGTATCACTTAGTTTGCCTGTAAAGTCAGCGAGAAATGCCAGATCACATAACCAGTCCTCATCTTTCAGCTCTGCTTGGTCATCTCCCCTCTCCTTCAAAAACCTCTTATTTCATTCAGCAAATCACAAAATCTTTGCAGAAATTTGTGCCTACTTAGCCACCTTACATCTGTGTGCAAAATGATTTCCACTGCCCCTTCATCAAGAGTAAGATTGAAAAGCCGTCTTTGCACGGTTCCCTCTAAGCTGTGCGCGTGTGCGCGCGCACACACCTCGCTGAGCGAGCGCACATACTTTACAACAGAGCGCACAAAAATTACGGTTCTGATTCTGATACAAAACAACATAGACGTCTTAAAATTTAAAAGTTGTGATTGTAATTACTAGAAATTCTCCACTTCATTTAGTAATCGTCTATTTTCATTTAATTTGATTAAAATCAATGTGATGTACATACTGTATTCTGACGTGTAGTCAAATTTTAAAGTATATAACTCCAAGTGTCGTCATGTGGCGCACAAAAATTGAACCTTCCTTCAAAAGCTGCACAGCTGATATTTTATGCGCACACAGCCTACAGAAAATTAGAGGGAACATTGCGTCTTTGAAGAGATCTTCCATGAACTGAATTTACAATTTTGAAAGTGATGTCCATGACAGTCTTTGTATTGAGTCTCTTGCTTGCCAAAACTTGCTGGTGAATGATGCAGTGGTAAGAAAGGAAATCTGGGAAGTGGTCATGCTGTCTACAGAGGGCTATGAAACCATTAACCTCACCTGTCATTGCTCTTGCTCCATCAGTAGTGATGGAAACAAGTCTATGCAATGGAAGATTACACTTTGTCACAAAAGAATGGAAAGAACTGAATATTTCCTAACCGGTAGTTCTCCCTTTTAAAGAAATCATTCCAAGTAGTTCTTCTTTAACACTGAAGTCTTCAAAAACCATCTGGATAAAGACTAGTAACTGAGCTATGTCTCTTATGTCTGTAGAGTCATCCAGTTGGAGTGAGAAAGCAACACAATTTGAAACATCCTCCAACAATTGTTCAGTTGTGTCTCCACACATCTTTTCTATTTGCCGCACGACGGTGTTTCTTGACAATTGTACATCTTGAATAGCAGCTATGATCTCTTTCTTATTTTTAAATCCTTCAAAAAGATTGTCAGCTGCTTCATGAAAACAATCTTTTACAAATTCCCCTTCAGTGAAAGGTTTGCATTTCTTTGCGATCAGGTTGCTGACCTTGAAGGATGCTATGGTTGCATTGACCGAATGTGACCTTGGCTTCACCTTCAACTGTTGCTGAGTAGCCAATTTCGATTTAAGTTCTTTGAGCTTCAGTTTACGAATTTCACTTTTGGTTGGAAAATCAGCATTAATCTTATTGCTATGCAGAGCCTTATAATGACGTTCCAGATTACCATTTTTGGGCAAGGATACTGGGGTATTACAAATTAGACAACAACACTTGTCTTTCACCATGATGAAGAAGTAGTCCATTTCCCATTCATCATGAAAATGGTATGTTTTGCTCTTCTTTTGAACACTCATCTTCGTTATACTGGGGTGGCTGGATGTAAGAAGGACAAATCTGCTAAGTTAGTATAAACACTGACTGAATCTGGTCCAGAACTGTCACTGTCCCAGAGTATTAAAGATCAACAGGAACTGAAGACCTCTGGATGATGTGCAATACAAGGACTGGAGATGCCAAAACCACACATGCAGTTCTAAAAGTAAAAATAAGAATTCATCATACTGGCACCAATAATCAAATACCACCAAACAATCATCAAAAAAACTCAAACACCTGTCCATCAAACCAAATAAAATCAAATACCGCCAAACAAGTTCAAATACCACCACACACAATTTAATAAATTCTGCACACAGTGTAGAATCAACGCAAAGGCAAGGCGAAATAAAATGGCAGTGTAGAATCAACACAAAGGCTAGGAAAAATAAAATTGCAGAGGCAAATAAAAGTCACAGTGGTTTGAACCAATTCAAAGGCAAGGCATAGGCAAGTTAGAACAAAATTGGAAAAGCCCGCCAAAATCACCAAATTCTTGACACTTTGTTGTGTCTGCCCGAAAACGTTTAATGAAAGCGAACTATAAAGCGACCAATGACCAGCACACGACACAACTAATACGGTAAGTGTATTCAGGTAAAGCCCGGGCGAATGGATATCGCCCGGTATATAACACACTTCTAAGGGTTGTTGGGGTGGGGGCAGGAATGGGTGATTCTGAGAGGCAGGAGACCAGGTATGACGTCGGGCCTGTGGTGTCTCGTCGCAGGGCGCAGGCGGCGGCCCCATGGGGTACCCACAAACTATTGGCACAAAAACAACAAGCGCCCCCAATATACCCGCAGGCAAGATTCCCGCAGGCAGGGAAAAAAGACAAGCAAAGGATCAGCAGCGGCGGCAAGCCCTCGGCAGACGACCTGCTGGCACGAGCTCTCTCCTAGCGACGGGGCGAGCTGCTGGAGAGATTAAGCCAAGTGGGGCTGGTGATCTACCTCTGACCCCTCCGTGATCTACAGGTAGATCATGATCTACCTGTTGGACATGCCTGATCTAGACTAAGGCCCCCTAGTGTTATACACTGAGTTGTCCGGCTGTAACAGGGAGTTGGTGAGTCCCAGCAGTTTTGCCAAAACATTATAGTTATCACATAAGCAAACATAAGCATTCTGATGACTAGAAGGAATGAATGAGAATCCACAAGCATACACAGGAAAGGAATCAACAGAACTTAGAAAAAAAAGAGAAAGAAATTCTTCAAAGATCAGCAAATGATGAAAAACAAGTGCAAATGCACAAATACAGTGGGAAATACAAAGTGTTACTGTAGGAACCCTTTGCCGATCAAGAACGGACACATGAATGGTTAAGGAGAGGTGAACTGAAACCAAAGGATGACAGATTGATAGTTGCAGCCCAGGACAGTGGATTATGGATGAGATGGTTTACAGCGAGCATTGAAAAAACTGGCAAAACAGACATATGTCAATTCTGTAAGAGAGACCTGGAAACAGTGACTCAGCTCATAACTGGTTGTGAAGTTCTGAAGGCGGAAAATTTCTATACAGAAAGCATAACAAAATAGCACGCTTCATACATTGGAAACTGTAAACACTACAACATCGCTTTACCTGAAAAGCACTGGGAGCATGACCCTAAGAGAATTACAGAGAATGAAGAGGTTATGATCACCTGGGACATTCCCATTCCGATGGATAAGAAACTGGATGTGAGGAAACCCGACATAGTGTTAAAGGAGAAAAGCACCAGAACGGCATTGATAATGGAGGTGTCGGTTCCAAGTGATTATTCTGTGAGTTGGGTGGAGAGGCAGAAGATTTCAAAGTACCAAGAAATGCAGTCAGAGACCAACAAACTGTGGCAGAAAGATGCAGAAATATTTCCCATCGTATTGGGAGCTTGATAAAGAAGAATTTCCAAGCACATCTTGTCAAACAACCCATACATATTACATCTAACAAACTCTAGAAAATATGACTACCTCCCCCCCACCCCCAGGTCCGGGTTACGCAGTTATAAAAGAAATGGAAAGCAGGTTTAAAAGAACCCCAAATGAAAAACCCTGGCCTGAATGGCATGACCAGTTTTAGGCTCAAACAGATAGCATCCCTCAACTAAGACCTGGCAAACCGCAAAAATCAATTGATTCAACACCATGATGGCTAATAACAGGAAGAACACTTCTCCTTCCAAAAGAAGATTCAGTTCATGTTCCCAAAAATTATAGACCAAAAGAGTTTGTCTACCTACAATCTATAAAAAGTGATCACTGTAATAAATGTGGACAGAATTAACGATCATATTGACTCCAATAATATCATGGCAAAACAGATGAGCAATAAGAGGGAAGCATATGACCTAATACCAGCTAAAGCTAAATAAAGCCATAATAGCCATGATAAGAAATTCAGAAATCTCAGTATAGCATGAATTGATTATAAGAAAGCCCCTGAAAGCATCCCACATTTCTGGATAATAAATTGACTTGAAATATATAGCATTTTAGCAATTGCTCCAATAGTTTTGATTTACATGAAAGATTTCCAATATTTAGGGCGTTACACTAATGAGGCTATAAGTACAACCATGGAAAATGAATAAAATAAGTATTTGATAGTGCTACAAGTACGAACCCACCTTTTAAAGCTCTATGTATATTGTAACTCTATTAATTTACTATTTAAAGAGATTCTTTGTTAATGCATATTTTCTGAAATTGAAATTAGCATGTGGATTCATAGAGTCATTTTTGTAATATGTTCTCAACTATAAACAATCACATTAGGACATTCATAACCATGTTTGCTTGCCATGTTTCTCCCATATGCTTTGGGACGAATACTGGAGAGACCTCTGGTGACTGAGGTGAAGAGGCACAGGAGTGATGTCATTGAAACCTGGGCTTTCATTGGTTCTTTGTCTACACCAATTTTCTGATAGGGGAACACAATCCACTTGTCTGGACTGGTCTAGCAGGATTCAAGGAAAGAACATTAACTGGTAAGTAAAATGTCACCTTTTACAAAGGACATACAAGTGCAATCTGAGATGTCAATTCTAGAACGTCTGGAAAAAAAAAAGCAAGCATGATTTTGCAAACGTGGACGTATCCAATATGGACATCTATGGCGACATCTACATAGATGTCCTCAAAACAGCATTTCAGAACAGGGATGTCTAATAACATAATGTTTAGAGTAGTGGGTTAGGAGCAGTGTAGCCAGGATTCAAATACCAGGGTTGGCCTTTGTGATCTTAGGCTAGTCATTTAACTCTCCATCTTCACTACATTCTGGATCTTTTAAGGCTGAAACAAGCAGTTTCCTGATGCCTATTCGTGCCTGGAGCAGGTCTAAATGTGAAATCAAATGGGGACATGTAAGTCCACTGCACCTCCCCGGATACACCTTTATCACACCCCCTGCGTACTTGGACATCCCCATGTTGGTGACATCTTTAAAAGCCATTTCTGAAATGGCTGCAGAAACATCTCCGTGATTTGGACATGCATGTCATCAGACATCCAAATCACAACTAAGATTTTTAAAATGATCCCCTGTGTGGAAGAATGAGAAAAGATGAAGGACTATTTGTGTGTTAGGAAAGGCAGGGGGAGGGGGTTGGAGGTTGGGCTGAAGGAACTGGGAGAGCAGTAGTGAACCGCTGTTTGTGTTTTTCATTACCTACTGTTAGATTGTCAATAACTCATAAGGGAGCCTTTGTGTGTGCTGTCAAGGGCGGTTCTGCTATGAGGCCACCTGAGGCGATGGCCTCAAGCAGCACTTGGATGGGGGGGTGGGGGCGACACTCAGATGCCAGCAGCACTCCGGCTTTTTTTTCCTCAAGAATGCTTGCAGTGAGAAAAAAAAAGCGGCGGGAAGGTAGAGGCAGACCAGAGGCTGCAAAATCTAATATTAAAACAGTTGCCGGACAAATCAGCCTGATCGCTTGCAGGAATCCTACAAACGATCAGGCTGATTTGACCAGCGGCAGCAGCATTCTGGCTGTTTTTATTTTAGATTTTGCCACCTCTGCAAGGCAGAGACAGGCCAGAGGCAGCAAAATCTAAAATAAACAACCAGAGTGCCGCTGGATGATCGTTTTCAGGAAGAGAGGTACAGGTGGAGAGAGGGGGGACAGGAGGACAAGTGCTAGACAAAGGGGAGAGACAGGGGGCAAATGTTGGCAAAGGGGGGAGACGGGGACAAATGCGGGACAACAGGGAAATGGGGCAGGAAGACAAATGCTGGAGAATGGGAAGCAGGGAAACAAAGGCTGGATTTAAGTACATTTATGGTGTTTTACTCTGGGGCGGTCTCTTTGTGTAGATATTGTTTGTTCAGCTGGTTGCCCCCATTTGGGTTTTTCATTTTGGATTTTCTTTAAAATTGTTTTTGACATAGAGGACTACTTCTCCTCATTTTCGGCTCTCTCTCTATCCTCTCTAGATAGATTATAGCCAGCTATGGCCATATCCCATTCATGAGATTCACTAAAACACGTTTCTGTAATGGTTACAATGTTCAAGTCCATTTCAAACATAGAGGCTTCCAGATCAGGAACTTGGTTGCCTAGACTATGAGGATTGTGCTCACTGCCTTCCAACAATTTTTGGTAGGCTTGCTTGTATTCTGTATGGATTTTATTCCTGACTCCTCTTCCTCTTAGTTATTGATGCATAAGTTAAGATGCTGACTCTTCCTATTTGCAAGTTTACTGTAATGCATTTGTTTCTGCTGGGGTTGATGTCCTGAACTTGTTTTCTTCCATCCATCATCTCCTTTCCCTAGTTTAAATGCCCCTCCACATATTGCCTGAATTTTTCACTTAGGATCCTTTTTCCTGCCAAATAAAGATATAGTCCATCAATACAATATAGCCTCTTGTTCCATCTATTGCTAAAGCCATCTATATATCTAAATCCTTCTTGTTTATACCAGAAGGATTTAGATTAGTTGGCTGTATGATGCAGCCTCTCTTCTCCCATACTGAAAACAGACAGAACTTCTGAGAAATGCTATAGTGTTGACAATGGGTTTAAGTTACTCTCTCAAAATGTGGAAGTATTTTTGTATTGCAGAGGTTCTGTTTGTAGCCAAGTCAATGTGTTCACAGGCAGATAAAATCAGTTTTGGAATGCTTACCTTCCTCTGTGACTGCATTAACAATATGGTTTGTATTCCTGCTGGCCGAAGATCCTGGGAGGCGTCTGACCACCTTCTGTCCCTTGCATTGTGTTCCTAATGCCTCTGATGATGGAGGGCCTGATATTCAGAAGGCATTTACATGGTTTACAGTCCAGTAAACCGTGTAAATGCCTTAAGCACAGTTACTTACCTGTAACAGGTGATCTCTGGGAACAGCAGGAATAAGTCTTCACATATGGGTATCGTCGGTACCGACGGAGCCTGCGCGGGAACGCTCCCCAGCGTCCAGTAAGAAAGCTTTTGGGAGCATCCCACAGCGCCTGCGCGCTGCCTTCCCGCCTTTCCCAACTGCCTCTCTCCAGTTCGAGTTTTAGAGCTGAGACAAAGAGAGAGAGAGGAAAGGAAAGATAGATATAGAGATACAACTCCTAGGGGAGGTGGGTGGGTTGTGAAGACTTATTCCTGCTGTTCCCAAAGATCACCTGTTACAGGTAAGTAACTGTGCTATCTCCAGGAACAAGCAGGAATGAGTCTTCACATATGGGGACTCCCTAGCTGCAGATGCCAGGGAGAAACCCCAGGTTGTGTGTCCTTGAAAAGGACTCTACCTCCCCCCATGGATCTCTGGCATCCAACCAGGGTAGGTGGGTAGGAGTTGATTAGGAATGGAACAGGTGTTTGAGAACAGCCTGACCAAACAAGGCATCCCGGCGGGAGTCCTTGTCCAAAACAGTAATGGGCTGTGAAAGGTATGAACCGAGGCCCAGGTGGCCGCTCAACAGATTTGGTCGATGGACACAGAGTTTAGATGAGCCATTGAGGCTGCCATGGCTCTCACATTGTGAGCTGTGACATGGCCCTCCAGAGAAATGTTCCTACTCTGGTAGGCGAAAGAAATACACTGAGCAATCCAGTTGGACAGTGTTCTCTTAGAGACTGGAAGTCCTAAATGAGAAGGATCAAAAGCAACAAAGAGTTGAGAAGACTGTCTATGTTGCTGTGTTCTTTGTAAGTAAAAAGCGAGAGCTCTCTTACAATCCAAGGTATGAAGATTCCTCTCCGCACTTGATGCATGAGGTCCTGGAAAAAAGACAGGTAAATATACCTCTTGGTTCAGATGAAAAGGCGAGACCACTTTGGGCATAAAGTGTGGATTGGTCCTGAGGACTACCTTATCATGATGGAACCTTGTATAAGGTGGATTAGCCACCAAAGCTTGCAACTCACTGATGCGGCGTGCTGAGGTGACTGCAATGAGAAAAATAACTTTCCAAGAAAGAAATTTCAAGGAGGTGGTGGCTAAAGGTTCAAAGGGTGGCTTCATAAGCTGGCCAAGAACCAGGTTTAAGTCCCATGCCACTGGAGGTGGTCTAATGGGAGGTTTAGTTAGAAGAAGGCCTCTCATGAATCTTGCTATAAGAGGATGAGAGGAAATAGGCTGTCCATTGAGAGGCTTGAGGGACGCTGCAATAGCACTCAAATGGACTCTTACTGAATTCGTTTTCAGACATGCATGGGATAGATGCAGGAGATACTCTAGTAAAGAATTCAAAGGTATTGCAAGAGGGTTAAGACCCTTCCCTGAATACCAAATGGTAAATCTTTTCCATTTGAAAGCATAGGAACGTCTAGTAGAAGGCTTTCTAGAGGCATGAATAACATCTCTGACTTGCTGAGAGGGATGAAAATCTTGAAGGTCTAGGCCCTCAGCAACCAAGCCCTGAGATGGAGAGACTGGGGGTTTGGGTGCCACAACGTTCCTTCTTCCTGGGATAGAAGGTCTGGTGCAGAGCCCAAGTCCAGGGAAGGAGCTTGAGAGAGATGCAGAAGTAGAGGGTACCACACTTGGCGTGGCCAATGTGGTGCTATGAGGATCATGGTCCCTCAATCTCTCTGAAGCTTGAAAAGAGTTTTGGGAATTAGAGGAATGGGTGGAAAGGCATAAAGGAAGTCTTGACCCCAGTGAAGGAGGAAGGCATCCTTGGCCTGAACTCCCTGACACGGAATTCTGGAACAGAACCAGGGAAGTTTGGCATTCCACGGACTTGCAAAGAGGTCTATGTCCGGGGGTCCCCAAATTCGAAAAATCCTGGCTACCTGGTCCATGTGGAGGGACCACTCGTGTGGAAGCAGAACTCGACTGAGTCTGTCCGCCCAAGAGTTTTGAATGCCTGGAAGATATACTGCCAGAAGATGGATGTGATGCTCTCTGGTGAAGGCCCACAGTCGCAAAGCTTCGTTGCAAAGCGACAGAGAGCCAGTCCCGCCCTGCTTGTTTACATAGAACATGGCTACTTGGTTGTCCGTATGGATGAGGACTGTCCTGTGGCTGATCAGGGAATGGAACACTCTGAGAGCTAAGAATATTGCTCTGAGTTCCAAGAGATTGATATGCAGAGAAGTCTCCTGTGGAGACCAGATGCCCTGGGTGGAGAGATCCTGCAGATGAGCTCCCCAACCCATTGGAGAAGCATCTGTTGTCAGAGTTGCTTGGGGTAGCGACTGCTGAAAAGGGGACCCCAGCAACAGATTTGGAGAGGACTTCCACCACTGGAGAGACCAAAATAGGCGACTGGAGTTTGCTATTTTGTCTGACAGGCAACCTGATGCCTGAGTCCATTAGGTGGACAAAGTCCATTGAGCTGCCCTCATGTGAAGGCGAGCATATGGAACCACATGCACAGTGGATGCCATGTGGCCTAATAGTTGTAACATCTCTCGAGCAGTTAAATGGGAATTTAACTGTATCTGGGAGGCTAACTGCACCAAGCGTAGGCAATGGGCCTGAGGAAGATAGGCCCTTGCAGTTGTGGTATCCAGCAAGGCCCCTATAAACTCCAGAGACTGAGTAGGGGTGAGATGGGATTTTGGGATGTTTATTACCAGTCCCAAATACTGAAGGACACGCATTGTGCAGGTTAGACAAGTCTGGGCCTCTGACTGGGATGGAGCTCGAATGAGCCAGTCGTCCAGATATGGGAAAACGAATATTCCTAGAGTGCGCAGAAATGCAGCTACTACTGCCATGCATTTCGTGACCGCCCTTGGTGCAGAGGCCAGACCAAAAGGAAGCATCCTGTATTGGTAGTGCTTTCCTTGAAAAAGGAACTGAAGGAACCTTCTGTGTGTTGGATGGATGAGGACATGGATGTACGCATCCTTGAGATCTAGAGAACAAAGCCAGTCCTGACTCTGAAGGTATGGAGGCAGAGCACCGAGAGAAATCATCTTGAATTTCTCTTTGAATAGAAACTTGTTCAATTCTCTGAGATCTAATATGGGTCTGTAGCCCCCTGTTTTCTTTGGAATAAGAAAATAAGGGGAGTAGAACCCTGAGCCCTGTTGAAGAAGAGGTACTTCTTCTATTGCCCCTTGGGCAAGAAGGGTAGCAATCTCCTGACCCAGAAGGTTGAGGAGAGATGTTGGAGAATTGAACTGTTTCACCATGGTATGGGGAGGAAGGTTTAAGAAATGAAGCTTGTACCCTTCCCTTATAATGGAGAGGGTCCATTGCTCTGCTGTGATTTGCTCCCATCTGGGAGCAAAGTAAGCCAACCTTCCTGGAATGGTGAGGGGCTCTGGTTCTTCCAGAGCTAGAAAGGCTAAGTTCTCTAGTTGCAAGTCAAAGGCCCTGAGGAGTCTGAGGCTGCTGGGCCGTGGGAGGCCTGGCAGCCTTTGACTTGGCCTGTTTAGGTGGTTGCTGACGCTTTGCAGCAAAACATACTGCAGAAGATGCCTGCTGACCATAAGCAGGATAATATCTTCCCTTTTTAGAGAAAGGTGTCTTTTTGAACAATCTTTTCTTAACAGGAGCAGAGGTAGACTTTGAAAGTCGATCCAAAGTAGAGTTCTCAGCATCCATCTGAGTGGCCTTTGCTTGCCAATCCTTGCCAAAAAGGTTTTATGTTGTACAAGGAAGATTTCCCAATTCATCTTGGACCCAGAGTTCCAAATCAGAGGCTTGTAACCAAGCAATTCTGCGTGCACCTATGGCGATAGCCGAGGCTCTGCTTACACACTCAAAAGAGTCAAAGGCTGCACGGTTGGAAAATTTGGAAACATCTTGGGCATGTTTGAGCCAAGTGAGATATTCCTGCCTTTTATCTTCTGAAATAAAAGGGGCTCAAGTCTGCAGATGATCTGTGACTTCTTTTAGAAACATCCCCATATAGAGACTATAGGAGTTGATTCTGGCAGCAAGCATATTAGCTTGGAAAACCCTTCGGCCAAAAGCATCTAGGGTCCTGCATTCACGTCCTGGAGGATTAGATGAGTGTCTCTTTGCACTCTTTATTTTCCTCATGGCAGACTCTACCACAATATAGTGGTGAGGAAGCTGAGACTTATGAAAGCCAGGACAAGGAGGGACACGGTACATGGTGTCTAACCTACGAGAATGAGGAGAGGTGGTAAGAGGAGTCTCCCACATGCTCAACATGAGATCATAGAGAATCTCATGAATAGGTAAGGTAGCTGCCTCTTTAGGAGCCTTAGGATATTGCAAAATATCTAATTGCTTGGCTCTAGGCTCTGACTCAGGGGCCACTGTAATGGAGAGGCCCCTAGCCACTTCCCTAATGAAGTCTTGAAAAGACAAATCTTCTGGAGGAGACATTCTTCGTTTTGGAGAAGCAGACTCCTGAGGAAGAAGTACCGATGCCTCGACAGAAGCCTCCGACTCATCAGAGTCTTCGGAGGAATCGAAGTATCGCCTGTCTGGATGCTCCTGTAAAGCCCGATATGCGTACCGAGTGGGATCGACATCGGGAGTAAGCGGTACCGGTTCGGTACCGATGGGCATCGTAGGATAGGGTACCGTTGCAGTCGACACCGAAGTCGATGTCGATGCAATCGGTACCGGCACCGGGAACGATGCCGTGCCGGAGCCGGTACTGGCAACGGAGATTGTTGCGGTACCGGAGGCGTCGCAGCCTGCATAAACGCCGTTAGGGTGCACTGCATGGACAGAATCTTCTGATCCATCGACGCCACCAGAGTCTGGATGTCGGTACCAGTGGAGGCCACCGGTACCCCAGAACACGGCAACAGGTGATCGGTCGAGGCCGAGCCATCGATGTCAACCTGTGACCCCATAGACAATGCTTTGGAAGCCGAAACTTCCCACCGGGGTAATTTTGCCGGTGCGGAATCCTCGAGGACAAGCCCGGAGGCATCTCGATGCTTAGAGGGAGATTTGCCCTTCGAGGACCGGCTAGATTTATGTTTGGTTACCTGAGATCCATGGGAGGAAAAAGAAGCCCTGGAAGACGTCGATGCCACCGAGGCTGCATCAGAGGGGAACAGGGTACTGAGCTTGGCTGCTCAGTTCTGCCGACCTCTTTTAGACATCATGGTACAGGACACACAATCCGTGATGGAATGGTCAGGACCCAAACATTTTAGACACCAATCATGGGTGTCGGTGACAGAAATAGTACCGCCACATTTTGTGCACTTTTTGAACCCGGAAGCGGGCTTCTCCATGAGGAGAAAAATATTCAGGCCTAAAGCCCAAACTGAAAATGCACAGTTGAAGTAAAGAATAGTTTTTTGTTTTTTTTTTAAAGAAAGAAAAGAAAAGACCGGCGGTACCGGTCTGACGTCGAAGAAGGCAGACGCGACACAGAAAAATAAAGAAAAAAATAAAGAACTTCTTCTGCGGTGACAGGAACACGACCTGCTGGCTCCGCAGAAAAGAAGAACTGAAGAGAGGCGGTTGGGAAAGGCGGGAAGGCAGCGCGCAGGCGCTGTGGGATGCTCCGAAAAGCTTTCTTACTGGATGCTGGGGAGCGTTCCCGCGCAGGCTCCGTCGGTACCGACGATACCCATATGTGAAGACTCATTCCTGCTTGTTCCTGGAGATAATTGGGATATTCAACGGCACTTACATGGCCAGTGTCATTGAATATCTCCTTCTATATGCCACGATGCTATGTGGTTAGCATCGGGGTGTTAAGGGGCGGAACAGAGGCAGAGACTGTTGCTAACCGGGTAGCAGTGAGATTGCACCGCTACCAGGTTAGCAATCGGTGGGTAAAACTAGACATAGCAAAAGCTGGCCTAGTTTTACCCACAGAAGCTAACTGGGTAGCTGAACAATATTGCTGCTACCTGGTTAGCTTCGGCGGCTCCAGGACATGTGCAGCGATCCCGGATATTCAATGCTGAATATCCGGGGTTAAGGGTTGGCAGGCAGGCTATGCGCCGTAGTGGCGCATAGCCTGCCCAATTCAATATGGACCCGGAGTCTCGAAGTAGTAACAGTTTTCCATTTTGAGACTGTTTGTTATTATCTCGGGTATTGCTGATACATTGGGTATTGCTGATACATTGGGTGTTACCCTTTTTGTGTCTAAGGCCACTTCAGTTTCCATTAATGGAGCATTCTCATTTATCAAGGCAGAGAAGGCAATATGTAAGGGTATCTCTTGGTGCAGTGGGTGTCTTTGTGTTACAGGACACAATCTACCATATCTGGGGGAGAGTCAGAAAACACCATACTTACAGTCGACTTCCCACCGAGGGAGGAATCCAACGGAGTATTCACAGGCAATGACTTGCCAACGGAGACATGCGCATCCATGGGCCCAACTATTTTTACCGCCTTCGGTTGAGCCACCGGAAGCTGGCGTTTCTTTCTTTTCCCCATTCACGGGAGCTTCCAGCACCGAAACTGCGCCGAAGGGGCGCCAAAGGGGCGGGACCTGCCCCTTTGGTCACGCCCCTTTGGGCACGCACCACGTGCATGTGCCCGCTACATGTCCCGCGTCGGGGGCAAGATGTTATAGCCCCGTAGAATCCAACGGCCCCAATCAGAGGAGTGGAAGCGGGAGATCAGGCCAATCAGAGAGGCAACAGCAAACCAAGCAGGAAACAGGGAACTCCTCGGCGTCCCGCGTCGGGGGCAAGATGTTATAGCCCCGTATAATCCAACAGCCCCAATCAGAGGAGTGGAAGCGGGAGACAAGGCCAATCAGAGAGGCAACAGCAAACCAAGCAGGAAACAGGGAACTCCTCCTGGTGAATCGAGAGAAGGAGTCTCCTGTAACTGTTTCCTTGGAGTGTGGTCTTAATAAGATTGAGGGTCCTATCCTTTCCTCTTCTTTTCTCCGGATGGATTCTGCATCTGATTCATTGCCTCCTCCGCTGTCTTCTGTGGTTCTATTTGCTGGGACTGGTGAGCCTCGTGTTATTCCAGATGAGGTTTCTTTGAAAGATGTTTGGACTATGTTATCTAGAATGGAATTAGCCCTGGACTCTTCTCTTCAAAGGATTTCTATTTTTACAAAAGAAACTGTCGCAAAGTTTTCAAACCAAGATTCTCGACTGGCTGCTGTGGAGAAAAGCGTTGACTCCCTTGAGACTCGTTTTTCTCCTCAGCAGACAGTTATCACTTCTTTGGTTCAAGATGTTGTTTCCTTGCGTTCTCAGCACGAAGTTCTTGAGAACTCTTTACGTTCCAGGAATCTTCGTCTTTTGAACTTTCCTAAAACACATTATCTCGCACCTCTTATGTTGTTTCATAAATATTTGAAAGAGGTATTGTTGATTTCTGATGTGGAAGCTATTTCTGTGTTGAATATTTACTATCTTCCCTCCAGGGATACGGTCTTTCAGGCTGAGCCTCAGGAGGGACGGGATTTGGGAGAGCCCAAGGGCTCAGCTTCGTTGAATATTTCAGAATTCTTGGAATCCTCACATGATGAGATTTCCACGAGGGCCACTCTGTTAATTACGGTGGCTTCTGATTTGGATAGGCAGAAATTTTTCGTGCATACTTCAAGAAGAAACTTGAGAAGTTTTGTGGCCATACTATCCAAATTTTTCCCGACGTCTCGAGGGCTACGCAGCGGAGGCGGAGGGCCTTTTTGGAAATCCGCCCACGCGTTTTGGCCTTGGGCGCATTGTTTTACTTGAAGTTTCCATGTCGGTGCCACATCATTTTTCAAGGTACTCGTTACATTTTTCTTGAAGTAGAGCAGCTTTTGGAATTTTTGAAGGGTAAAGGTTAAGTTCCGCTTTGTATGCTTAATTACTGATTTTCCTTTTTTCTTTTGCTGGGGTTTACCAGGTTTCGGTCAGGGATTGGCTTTTGTTCCCTTAGTATTGAACTTCTCCCGGATGTGGGCAAATTATATGTGTTCTCTTTTGTTGTTTGTTGCTTGATTATGGAGGTAGGGATGTTTTCCCAACTTCTTGATAAGTGTTACTTATATTTTGTATGTTTCTTTTGTATTTAATAAAATTTAAAAAAAAAAAAAAAAAGGACACAATCTACCAGAGTCCACTGTGATCCATTTGTTTGATTCTTTGTGGGAATGGTAGTGGATTGTTTTCAACTTGTACCCTGGGAAGGCTTGTTCCATTGCAGCTAATTCTTCCCTTACTAAAGTCAATTCTTTATTCATAGCAGACAGCTTGTGACAGGACAAGCTTTAAGACTCTAAATGATTCTTCTTAGGATTAAGGTTCCACAGAAATTGCATTGCACAAACATCATGTTGATGACTGGATGTGTTACAGAGAAGTTTTAGTAAAAAAGGAAAAACAGGTATACTTTCCACTTAATAGAAGACAGCCGACTATGTGTGATAGGAAGACTATATAGGAAAATTTAGCCCTGGCGTGGGTGGGTGAGGGGTGGGAAGGTGGGAAGTTAAGCGTCTCAGGCCAGTAGACCTTGTTTGAATTGACGGTACACTGAAATTTCTGATTAATAAAGGCCAAGCAAAGAATACAGAGAAGCTAGATTTCCCAAAGCTTATAAACCAGAAATTTAAGTTGCTTGCTGCTAGACTGTAGAACAATAAGGCTATAGACAGGCAGGAATTAGCAATACTGTTCTTTTTTGAAGGAAGAAAAAAGAAAGGGAAAGATTTTTTAAGCAGTTATGTAGCTACCCAGACACACTGAAGTGACTAAACAATATTATGAAGATCAAAATAATAAATAGGTAATAGAAATCTATATCAAAACTAGCCAATCTGTGAAAATAAATAGAGCAGCCAGATATATGTTCACAACGTCAAGAGAATCTGCCCAAATACGCAAGTCCCACAAGTGTGCCAGAAAATACTACATAAACTGCCTAGTGCCCACTCTCTCACTGGTATCAGTTGCTGTATGCACTTACCACTCCCCTAAGGAGAGGTTGGCTTACAGCAGAACAAACAAAAATAATTATACTTGTATTTGTAAATTAGTCTACTATTTATCTTTTAGGGAGATAACAGGGTGAAAGCATGGATTCTCCAATGGTAAAAGCTTTGGTAGAAGCAGATGAAAAAAAGATGGTGTTTAGAATGGCAAGCTGAAGTTTAAAGGTGGTGGGAATGGATTATGTATACATGTATGGGTTTAGATTAGATGTACCATGTGACTAGGGAAAGAGTAGCTACTCACCTGTAACAGGTGTTCTCCAGGAGCAGCAGGAATCAGTCCTCACATATGGGTGTCATCGACGCCGATGAAGCCCCAGCGAAGCATTTCCCCAGCTTTCCATGAAAGCCTTTGGGAATGCAGGCACGCATGCGCGGTTCCCTTCCCACCTAAAGGTGCCATCTTACCTCAGTCAAATGACATAGCTAAGAACAGCACACAAAAAAATGCAAAAAATAAACTATGTAAAACTGCAACTCCAAGGGGAGGAGGGAGGGTTGTGAGGACTGATTCCTGCTGCTCCTGGAGAACACCTGTTACAGGTGAGTAACTACTCTTTCTCCAGGACCAAGCAGGAAGTCAGTCCTCACATATGGGTGACTCCCTAGCTCTGGGCTACCGAGGAACCCAGGCTGAACAAGAGAACTCCCTCTAGTCTCAGCAGCAAAGAAAAGGCTTTTCACTGATACAACCTCCACCGGTAGCCCAACAGAGGGCAATGTTGCCTAAACCTCAAAGAGATTCCGGAGTACTGCCTGGCCAAAAGCACTGTCCCTACGGGACTCCCTCTCCAGACAGTAATGGGCCGCAAAAGTCTGGCTTGAAGACCAAGTTGCAGCCCTGCAGATGTCCACCAACGGTACAGAGCGGAGATGAGCCACTGAGGCAGCCATTGCCCTGACACGGTGGGCCGTGACCCGACCCTGCAAAGGAATGTCAGCCGCCTTGTAAGCCAAGGTGATACAGTCAGCCACCCAGATGGACAAGGTACGCTTGAACACATCTAACCCTAACTTATTAGGGTCAAAAGATATGAAGAGCTGAGTAGCCCTTCTGTGCCCCTGCGTACGGTCAAGGTAGAAGGATAAGGCCCTCCTACAGTCCAGGGTATGCAGAACTGCTTCAGCCTGGCTTGCATGAGGCCTAGGGAAGAATGTTGGAAGAACCACCTCCTGGTTGAGGTGGAAGGAGACGACAACCTTTGGGAGGAACTTAGGATGAGTCCTGAGGACTACCCTGTTCCTATAAATTCTGGTGTAAGGCCTGTCACAGACCAGAGCCTGAAGCTCACTCACTCGCTCGCCTAGCCGAGGTAAGGGCTATCAGGAAGAGTGTCTTCCAGGACAGGAATCGTAGTGGACAAGTAGTCATCGGCTCAAAAGGTGGGCGAGTCAGTTGTTGCAAGACCACATTCAACTCCCACTCAGGGGCAGGAGGACGGATTGGAGGCTTGAGCAAGAGCAAGCCCCTGAGAAACCGGGACACCAAAGGGTGAACCGATAGAGAGTGTCCTTCCACCAGAGAGTGGTGAGCTGCTAAAGCTGAGAGGTGGACCCGAACAAAATTGGACTTAAGACCTTGATTGGATAAGTGTAGCAAGTATTGAAGCACTACTGGTACTGTACAGGAGAAAGGATCCTCTGTACGTAACTGACATCACACGGAAAACCTATGCTCTTAAATGGAAAAGGTTTTCATAGTGGACTGTTTCCTAGAGGCTAGGAGAACCTCTTCAACCTCCTGAGGTAGGCCCCAGGGAGCCAAAACTACCCTTGCAGCCTCCAGGCCATCAAATTTAGAGCCTTGAGGTTGGGGTGCAGAAGGGTACCCTGATCTTGAGAGAGAAGGTCGGGTTGAAATCCCAGGGGCAGAGGGGGAGCCACTGCCAATTGAAGTAGAAGTGAAAACCAGGGCTGTCTGGGCCACCTGGGAGCCACCAGCAGGACTGAGGCGTTGTCCTGAGCAATCTTGAACAGAGTTCGGGCCACCAAGGGCGTGGGAGGAAACGCATACAGGAGGCCCTGAGACCAGGGAATCAGAAAAGCATCTGCTGCTACCCGCAGAGGATGTGGTTGCCTGGAGCAGAGGTTTGGCAGCTGTGTGTTCAGAGGACTAGCAAAGAGGTCTATGGATGGAAGTCCCCATTTCAGGAAAATATTTTGAACTACCAAAGGATGGAGCTGCCACTCGTGGGGTTGCAGAATCCTGCTCAACCTGTCCGCCAGGTAGTTCTCCTGGCCAGGCAGATATACTGCTTTGAGGAGCATGTTGTGTCTGAGAGCAAACAAGCAAAGGTCCTGTGCTTCCTGACAGAGGAGTCTGGACCCAGTTCCGCCCTGCTTGTTCACAAAGAACATGGCTACATGATTGTCTGTTTGAACTAGGACAGACTGATGAGCCAGGGTTTGAGAAAAAGCCTTGAGGGCCAAGCGAATAGCTCTGAGTTCCAGGAGATTGATTTGCTGAGAAGATTACCATGGAGACCACAGGCCCTGGGTGCACTTGTCTAGACAATGAGCTCCCCAGCCTTGGAGGGAGGCATCCGTGGTCAAGACCACTGTGAATGCAGGACTCTGAAAAGGTACTCCTTTCAACAGATTGGGTGGGTGTAGCCACCATCTGAGGGAGTGCAGCAAGTGTCTGGACACCCTTATCCTGTCTGTGAGGTGGCCTGAGGCCTGTGACCACTGAGTCCGCAGGCACCACTGTGCAGGCCTCATATGGAGCCTGGCATTGGGGGTCACATGTACTGTCGAAGCCATGTGGCCAAGAAGCCTCAGGCAGAGTCTGGCGGAGACCAGCGACCTGATGAGAAACTGGTTTGCTAAGTCTATCAGTCTCTGGGCTCGGTCTTTTGGCAAGAAGGCCTTTGCCAGCAGCGAGTCCAACCTTGCTCCTATGAACTCCAAGTTCTGGGAGGGGAGCAAAGTGGACTTTGCGAAGTTTATTACAAACCCCAGACTTTGAAGAAGAGCAATAGTTCTGAGGGTGGCTTGTCTGGCCTCCTGACATATCTGACCCCTGATGAGCCAGTCGTTCAGATAGGGGAAGACAAAGATTCCCTGATTCCCCAGGTAGGCCGCCACCACTGCCAGGCATTTGGCAAAGACTCTTGGGGCGGAGGTGAGGCCAAAAGATAGTACTCGATACTGATAATGGTTTCCTCCCACAATGAACCTGAGGTACTTTCTGTGGTCTGGATGAATGAGGATGTGAGTATACGCATCCTTTAGATCTAAGGAGCATAGCCAATCTCCCTGCTGGAGGTAGGGCAGAAGTGTTCCAAGAGTAAGCATCTTGAACTTTTCCTTCTCCAGGAACTTGTTGAGGTTTCTGAGATCCAGAATAGGTCGAAGACCACTGGTTCTTTTGGGCACCAGGAAATACCTGGAGTAGAACCTTTGACCCTGCAAGTGGGGAGGCACAGGCTCCACCGCTCTGTCTTGTAACAGACCCTGTAGCTCCTGAAGGAGAAGGTCTGTGTGCAGGGGAGGCCTTGGAGGCTCCCCTGGAAAATATGGAGGAGGTAGTTGCTGGAAGTGTAGTGCATAACCCTTCTGGACTATGCTTAATACCCAACTGTCTCCAGTAATGAGTGGCCACTGGTGGGCAAACAGAGCGAGGCGACCTCCTGTGCAGGGTTGGGAGAGCAGGGACGGAGAGGCTATGCTGAAGGAGTCAAAACCCCCCACCCTGCTGAGTGGGAGCAGGGGCTGGAGGCTTGGGGGTCCTCTGCCTACGGGGCCCAATACCCTGCCCCTTGGCTTGCTGACCCTGAGGGGCAGCTTGGGCAGCCTGATATTGAGGGTACTGTTTGTAGGCAGTGCCCTTCCTCGGGTAAAAGGGCTTTTTACCCGAGCCCTTCTTTTTGTGAGAAGGGGCAAAGGTCTTTCTGGACAGCCTTGTCCTTGTAAGGTGCTCGGTCTCGAGCTGTGCAGCCTTCTCGGCCATGGGTTTGCCAAAAAGGTTCTCACCTTGGCAAGGGACATCGACCAACTTGTCCTGAACCCATGGCTCGAGGTCCGATGACTGCAGCCATGCCTGGCGTCGAGCCGCGATGCCGGCTGCTGCAACTCGGGCCGAAGCCTCGAAGCCATCGTAGGCGGCACGGGACATGAACTTGGAGCAGTCCCGAATCCCCGAGGACAAGGACTTGAATCTCTGCAAGGGTTCCCCGGAGAGACCAGCAGAGAACCCGGCCAACTCCTTGGCCAGGTCTCGCAAGTACATGCCCATGTACAGCTGGTAAGACTGGACACGGCAAGCAAGCATCGAGCCCTGGAAGCACTTCTTACCAAAACCATCGAGTTTCCGGGCCTCCCTCCCTCCTAATTCTTCAGGCGATGCATGGCCGATTCCACAACCATGGAATGGTGTGGCAGCTGTGCCTTCTGAAAGCCAGGGCTCTTCCGGAGTCGATAGATCGAATCGACCCGCTTGCTTAAAACTGGCGCCGAGGCCGGTGCCTCCCACATCCGGAAGAGGAGCCATTCCAGCATTGGAGGAACCGGGACAGTAAAGGCCTCCTTCGGAGGAGAGTCGTACTGCAGAGCCTCGAGCTCCTCGGCTCGAGGCTCTTCCTCGGGGTCCGCCGGGATAGCCAACGCGGTGGCCATATCCCGGACAAACTCCGAGAACCGAGTATCCTCCGGAGGAGATCTACTCCGGGGCTCAGACTGCGGTGAGTCCGACGGGATGCACCGAGTCTTGAAAGTGCCGGGGGACTCCTCATCCTCCGTCTCCCAGGCGGACTCGTCCGACGAGGAGTCAGGATCCGACCCCGCGGGGCCCTGGAGCACCCGCCCCGACGCCGGAGGCACCGGCGTCGACGCCCTCGGTCCTGAATGGGAGGTCGAGGGAGACCGCGACTGAGGTCGACCTTGAGCCATCATGGACTCGAGTATCGGCTCTGTCTCCGGGGTCGACTTCGGTGTCGATGTCCCGGTGGTCGGGGCAGATGCGCCAGACAGGCTGGCCGTCAGTGCCCGCTGCTGCTCCATGAAGGCAGACAGTCTGCACTCCAAGGCTGTCATCCTGAGACTCAGCTCAGGAGACGCAGCAGCCACCGACTCGGGCCCCAGCGGCGCCGGGCCCGATGTCGGCTCCCTGGGAGGAGAGTCCTCGAGGACTACAGGGCTTACGTGTCCAGCAGACTCCGGCTCCACGCGAGGAACTTTAGCAGGCTTCTCTTGTTCCACGGGCCTGGGGCGACGGTCGGGGGTCTTAGACCTGGCCCTCGAGGAGACAGGGACCTCTTCTGACGACGCCCTCACGAGCCTCTTCTTCCTCTTGCGTTCCCGGTCAGGGGACCCCCTGTCCGAGGAGCCACGACGGCACTCGGGATTCGAATCCCAAGATGTCGAGGCCTCAAACGAGGTCCGGGCCCGGCCGGAGGTTGAGTCAGAGAAAAGCCTTTCTTTCTGCTGCTGGCAACTTCGCAGTGCCTTGGAAGACATCTTCCCACATGGTCCACATGTCTTAGTGTCGTGATCAGGACCGAGGCACCGAAGGCATCAGTCATGTGTGTCGGTGAGAGACATCAACTTCTTACACCGATCACACTTTTTAAAATCGCTGGAAGCCATCGGGGGAAAAAAGAGTCCCCGCGAGGTCAAAGGACCGGCCTTCCAGGGAAAAGCGAAAAAAGGGCATGAACGCCAGCCACGAAGGGCAAAAACTGAAAAAGAAGAAACGGGCTCGATACCGGTGTACCGAACCCGGCGGGAGGGGAACCGGCGTCGAACCGGAGAGAAAAATTAGCGAGAATCGCCGAAAAAAAATCAAACTTTTATCAGGGATGACAGGACACACGTCCGGTGGGCTTCTCGGAAAAAGAGAGGCTGAGGTAAGATGGCACCTTTAGGCGGGAAGGGAACCGCGCATGCGTGCCTACATTCCCAAAGGCTTTCATGGAAAGCTGAGGAAATGCTCCGCTGGGGCTTCATCGGTGTCGATGACACCCATATGTGAGGACTGACTTCCTGCTTGGTCCTGGAGAATGGGGGTTGACTATTTTTAGGTCTGTAGTATTTCTAAGCATCTAATTAATTTTTGAACAACAAACAGAAAATAATTGACTTGCCCAAGGTCACAAGGAGTGCCAGTGGAACTTGAACCCTGATCTCTTGGGTACTAGGTTGTTGTTTTAACCACTAGGTTACTCTTCCAAGTCAATTATTTTCTGATTGTTGTTTTATTATTTACTTGATGTTTGCAATTAATATGTGTACCACACTGGATACCTTTCCTTGAGGCCAGGAAGGAGGTTATAAAACACTGAAATAAATTGTGCTCTCTGATTCTTACTCAGGCTGATGACACCTTAAGGTGCTTCTAAAGGTATATACTCTCTTCTGGAAGAGACCCATTTCTTGCCCACATGAAAATCTGACACACATATACCCCCCCCTCCCCCAAGGGCTTATTTCTATTGGCAGCCAATTGTGAATAAACCACTTCTTTTGAAAACAAAAGTTGCCATATGCTTAAGGGACCTTTTACTAAAGTGCAACAAGGTTCTGCACTTACTGCAGGTTTCGTGTAAAAATGAATGCTTGGTAACTGCAAAATCTCTGTGGTAACTGTCAGGGGCATGATCAGCATGTTCCCAAGAGTTATCGCAGGGACATGTCCCATAATATGAATTGGGCCCATGCGCAATTACCATGCCACCCAATGAGGCCTGCGGAAAGAGGACCTGCAATAATTGTGACACTGACAGTGCGTGGCAATTGCCCCCACACTAACTGCAATGTACTCTTCACACCTTTCTCCTCCTCTGACCCACCCGGTCCCTGTCCCATCATTCGATGTGCTGTTATCATGGAAATTAGTGCTGTAACAATTAACATGCACTAAAATGTGAACTAATCACACAGCGCACTTTAGTAAAAGGCTCCTTAATCCTTAATATCATTATAGCATGTGATAGAATCCACACGAACACAGGTCAATATGAGTGTGCCTTTCCCTGTGCCAGCATATCATTTTACTCAGTTCAATATAAAACAGTTATGCAGCATGGCAAAATTATTACATTCTAATTCATAAATACTGCTGCGATTGAGTGTTTTAAATGAGAGCGACACTGCTAGCATTTTATATCAAACCCATCAACTCATGTTTTATAGATACTGAATAAATCAAATGTTTTCCTGTGGCTTCCAAAAACTGAACATTAGAAATGCCATACTGGGTCAGACTAAGTCCATCAAGCCCAGTATCCTGTTTCCAACAGTGGCCAATCCAGGTCACAAGTACCTAGCAAGTTCCCAAAAAGACACAAAGGTTCCACAATGTTTGTACTGGGGCAAGCAGCGGATTTCCTAGGTCCTCTTTAATAATAGTTTATGGACCTTTCCTCCAGGAACTTGTCCAAACCTTTTTTTAAACTCAGCTCTACTAACAGCTTTTTACTACATCTTCCGGTAACAAATTCCAGAGTTTGATTACGCGTTGAGTGAAAAAATATTTTCTCTTATTAGTCTTAAATGTGCTACACTGTAGCTTCATTGTATGCCCCCTAGACTTTCTACTTTTTGATGACATAAAGTGCAGTTACTCACCTGTAAAAGGTGTTCTCCAGAGACAGCAGGAATCAGATCTCACATATGGTTGAAGTTGATGCCAACGGAGCTCTAGTGGAAACATCTCCCCAGCTTTCAAAGAAAGCCTTTGGAGATGCCATCACACATGCATGGTCCCCTTCCCGCCCAAAGGTGTCATCTTACTGAGTCAGATGACATAGCTAAAGCAGACAAAAGAAGATGGCAAAAATTATACAGCAACTCCAAAGGGAGGGTGGAGAATGATTCCTGCTGTCCCTGGAGAACACCTGTTACAGGCGAGTAACTACGTTTTCTCCAGGAACAAGCAGGATGTCAGTCCTCACATATGGGACTCCCTAGCTACATGCTACCGGGAACCTGTAGAAGAAAAACACGGCTCAGCCATGAGTAGCCGCAAGTGAATCTGAGGACAGACTCTGAGGATCCCAGTGTCCAGGGACAACCATTTATTTATTTATTTACCATGGCTCTGGTAGCCTGAACAAGAAAGGTTGGAGGGCAGGAGCTATCTAAACCCTGAACAGATTACAGAGTATGGCCTGGCCGAAGGCACTATCCCATCGGGACTCCCTCTCCAGGCAGTAGTGAGCTGCAAAGGTGTGGAATGAGGACCAGATGGCAGCCCGGCAGATGTCTGCCATAGGGACAGAGCGTAGGCTCGCAACTGAGGTTGCCATAGGCCTGACGTGTACTGTGACCCGGCGCTCCAACAAGAGCCCAGTCTGATCGTGGGCGAAGGCAATGTAATCCACCACCCAGGTGGACAGGGTCCGCTTGGTGACAGCCTCCCCCAGTCGACTGGGGTCATATGAAACGAAAAGCTGTGAGGCTTTGTGGTGGCCCTGAGTATGCTGCAGGTAGAAGGACAGGGCTCGTTTGCAGCTCAGAGTATGGAGAACCGCTGCGTCTTGTCAGTGTGGGGCCATGGAAAGAAGTAGAGAGCATCACCTCTTCGTTGATGTGGAAGGCGGAGAGCACCTTCAGAAGGAACTTTGGGTGGGTGCGAAGCATTACCCTGTTCTTGTAGAACCTAGTGAAGAGTGGCTCAGCCACCAAGGCCTGAAGCTCGCTGACTCTGCAGGCAGAGGTGAGCACTACCAGGAAGACAACCTTCCAAAATAGGTAATGCAGATGGCAGGTAGCCGAAGGGTGGCTTGGTAAGCTGCCTCAGAACCACGTTGAGATCCCATTCCACTGGAGGAGGCCGGATGGGGGGCTTAGAGAGCAGCAAGTCCCGCAGAATCGGGTAATGAGGGGCTGCACAGAAGAGGCTTGCTCTGTATGGAGTGATGGTGCATGGAGAGCGCGTTCAGGTGTACCCTGACAGAGATGGACTTGAGTCCGGTCTGCAAGAGGTAGAGCAAGTATTGCAGCATTGTGTGCACCTTGCAGGAGAATGGGTCAACCCGTTGCTCTTTACACCATACTGAGAATCTGCACCACCTGAAGGCGTAGGCTCGTCTCGTGGAGTTCTTACGAGAGGCCAGGAGGACTTCTTCCATCTCCCTGGGAAGGCTGAAGGGCACTAGGGAGACCTGTTCAGCAGCCATGCTGGTAGTGACAGGGGCCCCTGTACTGGTAGCGGTTGCCCCGACCATGAACCTTAGGTACTGCCTGTGGTTGGGGTGGATCAGGATGTGGGTATAAGCATCCTTTAGGTCCAAGGAGAATAGCCAATCTCCCTGCTGGAGGAAGGGCAGCAATATTCCAAGGGAGAGCATTTTGAACTTCTCCTGTACCAGGAATTTGTTCAGGTTTCTTAAGTCTAGAATGGGCCATAGGCCTCCTGTTCTTTTTGGGACCAAAAAGTACATGGAGTAGAACCCCTTTCCTTTTAGGTGTTGTGGTACAGGCTCCACAGTCCTGTCCCTGAGAAGGTCTACAAGTTCCTGCAGTAGCAAGGTGTGGTGCAGGGAAGTCCGAGGGAGCTTTCCTGGAAAGAAAGGGGGAGGTATCTGGTCCAGGCAAAGGAGGTAACCTTCCCTGACCCCCTGAAGTGCCCAGATGTCGGTGGTGATGGCAGCCCATCGATGGGCAAAATGAATCAGGTGCCCCCCCCCACTGGTAGCTTGTCCCCCATGGGTGGAGAGGCTATGCTCTGGGAGTCAAAACCCCGACCCAGTCTGGGCTGGAGCTGTTGTCTGGTGCTTGGG
This sequence comes from Ichthyophis bannanicus, assembly GCA_033557465.1. Classification (NCBI taxonomy): domain Eukaryota; kingdom Metazoa; phylum Chordata; class Amphibia; order Gymnophiona; family Ichthyophiidae; genus Ichthyophis; species Ichthyophis bannanicus. The sequence continues at coordinate 707,674,483 of CM066031.1, forward strand.
GCCTTTAGGCTTATGTGAACCCTGGCCTGCTCCCTTGCCCTGATGACCCTGCTGAGAGGTCTCGGAGGTCTGGTATGGGAGGGTAGCCTCGATAACGCTGGCCTTTCCAGTGGAAGGGAGGCCTTTTCCCCAATGGTTTCTTCTTGGGAAGAGTGGAGGTCTTCCTCAAGAGTCGAGTCCTGGTGACATACTCTGTCTCGATCTCTGCTGCCTTGTCCTCCATCAGCTTGCCTTAGAGATTTTCACCAAGGCAAGGGATGTCGAGGAGTCTTTCTTGGACCCACTGTTTGAAGTCCAATGCTGGAAGCCAGGCCTGGCATCAAACACCAATGTCTGCGGCGGCCACCCTCGCATTAAACTCGAAGCCGTCTTAGGCCTCTCGAGACAAATACTTTGAGCACTCCCTGACAGACTTCATGAGGGTCTGGAAGCATTGGAGGTGGTCCCCGCTGAGACCCGTTGAGAAACCCCCAAGTTCCTTGGTTAGGTATCGAAGGTACATGCCGATATACAGCTAATAAGCTTGTATGCGGTAGGCTAACATCGAGCCCTGGTAATATTTGCCCTCGAGGGCATCAAGGGCTCAGGCCTCCCTGCCCAGGGGGCACTGAGGAGTGCGACTTCGGGCTTTTTTGTCAGCGCATGACCGACTCGACCACCGTGGAGGTGTGAGGGAGTTGTGCCTTCCTGAAGCTGGGCCCTCGCTGCACCCAGTACATGGCATCCAGGCATTGGCTAACAACTGGCACCAATGCCTGTGTTTCCCACATTCGGAGAAGAGGTGCCTGAGGATGGAGGAAATGGCGACCAGGAGGACCTCCTTGGGTGGGGCCTCGTATTGGAGGATTTCAAGTTCCTCCATGCAAGGTCCTCCTCCAATGTTGTGGTGAGGGACAGTGTCTTTCCCATGACCTGGACAAATTCAAAGAAAGAACTGTCATCAGGCGGAGATCGGTGCTTCGACACTAGTGGGGACGGATCTGAGGGGAGGTCACGGTGTGTTCATGTCTCTGGGGAGGTCTCCCAACAGCTCTAATGGTGTAGTTGGATCCAGCCTTCATTGAACCACAGCTGAAGCTTGGCCGAAGCCAGAGGCGCTAGCTGGGGAGGATCTCGCTGCCGAGGACTGGGAGTGGGATCAAGAGCCTCGCCAAGGATTGGCTCGAGGCATGGAGCTCTCGAGGATCTCTTCGGCAGCCTAGGGAGTCCTCGACATCAAGATCCCTGTGGTCTCAGCACGTGCACCGGTGGGGCTGGGCATCGACACTTGCTGCGAAGCAAGGAAAGCAGAAACGCTGTATTCCAATGCCAACATCCTGGCTTCCCACTCAGGGGTTGCAGCCTTCAACACCAACGCAGGGTGACCGGGTCGGGTGAGTGGGGAGGAGAGGGAGTCCTCGACGGGATGAGCATCGGGAGTCCAAGATCCGTTGCCGGAGGCCTTGGCATCTGTCCTAGGTACCTTCGCAGTCCACTCCCGCTCTGACTCCTTGGATAACCTCCAGGGGCTGTGGGACCATGCACGGGGCTTCCCATGCATGTCCGCTTCCCAGGAAGAGGTACTCGAGGACGACTTCTTTTTCTTATGCTCTCACTCTGGGGAACCCTGGTCGGAGTTTCTGCGTACCCGCCAGGTACTGCAGGGGCTTTACACGATTCAGAGGATCCGTGAGGGGCCTTAGAGCGTGCGGCTACCGGAGATACTGGGGCTGAGTTTGACCTGTGGAAGATGTCGTCCTGCTTCTGCCGGTGACTCTGGATGGCCTTAGAGGATATCTTTTTACACAGGAAGCACCCTTCTGAATTATGCTCGGCATCCAAACACCTGAAGCAACAGTCGTGTGTGTCGGTAAGGGACATGTTTTTAGAACACCAATCACACTTCTTAAACCCGGTGGCCACTGGGGCAAAAAGGGCCCCAGTGAGGTTGAAGACCTTCAACGCGGCCAGAGGTTGAAAAGGGCATGAAACCAAGCTGGATGGAAAAACACCTAATAGGTTCTGAATCCCAAGGCCAGGGCGGAGGGGCTCAGAGGCGGGAAAAGGACTGTCGCTGGCTGGATGATGCACAGAGATGCACGAGGAAATCAACTTTTTTTCCAGGGAAGAGAGACGAATGTCTGTAGGGCTCTGCGGAAAAAGGGAGACTTAGTAAGGTGGCACCCTGGGGCGGGAAAGGGTCCACACATGCATGGTGGCATCTCCCAAAGGCTTTTTTTGAAAGCTGGGAAGATGCTTCCGTGAGGGCTCCGTCAGTGTCGATGTCATCCATATATAAGGACTGACTTCCTGCTTTTTCTTGGAGAAACAATTGATCTACATTTACACGTTCCACTCCATTCATTAATTGATAGATCTCTATCATATCTCCCCTCAGTTGTCTATTTTCAAGGTTGAAGAGCCCTAACCTTTTAAGCCTCTCCTCATAGGGGTATCCTTCCATCCCCTTTACCATTTTGGTGGCTCTTCTCTGAACCTTTTCTAATTCCTCTATATCCTTTTTAAGATATGGCGACCAGAACTACACACAATATTCAAGGTGCGGTTGCACCATGGAACGATACAGAGGCATTATAATATCCTTTGTTTTATTCTCTATTCCTTTCCTTATGATTCCTAGCATCTATTTGCTTTCTTGGCTGCTGCTGCACACTGGGCAGAGGGTTTCAAGTTGTTATCTACGATGATGCCTAAATCTTTTTCCTGGATGGCGGTTCCTAATGTGGAACCTTGCGTCGTGTAAACATAGTTTGACTTGTTCTTTCCTAGGTGCATAACTTCACACTTGCTTCTGTTGGGACTGCTATCTATAATTGTGTGAGTGTACATACACAAAAATATTTGTCATCCTTTTATAAGAATGTAATGTAGAAAAATCATTAGAATATTCACAGTACATCATGATCTATATTTTATTTCTGACAAGACAGTTTTTTAAAAATACTTTCTATTTTCAGCATGCCACCATTAGGAATCTATGAAATCAGGACACTGATGAGCTGATGCTTATTAGATTGTCATATAGTAACATAGTAAATGACGGCAGATAAAGACCAGTATGGTCCATCTGGTCTGCACAGTAAGAAGGCCGGAGTAAGGTGGCAGGAGTAGGTTCCACTCTGTGCAGGCCGCCCCTCAGGCCACCTCTCCCCATGTCTTTGTTTAGGGGTGAACCCACCGCTCCATGCAGGACACCCCTATTTGTTGAGAAGTTAGATGGTTCAGTTTATTTTGATTTTATTCTGTTGCTATAAATGGATCCATTGTGTCTGTCCCATGCCATTTTGAATTCTTTCACCGCATTTGCCCCCACCACCTCCATCGGGAGGGCATTCCAAGCATCCACCACCCTCTCAGTGAAAAAGTATTTCCTGATATTGCCTTTCAATTTTCCACCTTGCAGCTTCATGTTGTGCCCTCTCGTTTTACAGCTTCCCCGTCTTTGGAAGAGGTTTGTTTGTTCATTATTTCTCCTTAAGTATTTAAAGGTCTGAATCATATCTCCCCTATCCTTCCTCTCCTCCAAAGTGTACATATTTAGGTCTTCAAGTCTCTTCTCATAAGGCTTCTGACGCAGGCTCCAAATCATTTTGGTCGCCTTCCTCTGAACAGATTCCATTCTTTTTACATCCTTTGCAAGATGCGGTCTCCAAAACTGAACACAGTATTCCATGTGAGGCCTCACCAGTGACCTATACAATGGTATTAGAACCTCTTTATTTCTGCTGGTAATTCATCTTCATATGCAGCCCAACATCCTCCTGGCTTTTGCCACCGCCTTGTCGCACTGTTTTGCCACCTTGAGATCTACAGAAATAATCACACCAAGGTCCTTCTCCTGATCCGTGCACACCAACCTCTTGCCCCCTATCGTGTACATTTCTCTTGGATTTCTGCCACCCAAGTGCATGACTCTGCACTTCTTTGCATTAAATCTTAATTGCCAAGTATTTGATCATTCTTCCAGCTTTTGTAGATCTTTTCTCATGTTAAGGACTCCCTCGGGGGAGTCCACTCTGTTGCAAATTTTCGTGTCATCTGCAAAAAGACAGACCTTTCCATTCAGTCTTTCAGCAATATCACTCACAAATACATTGAACAGTGCCGGGCCCAGGACCGAACCCTGGAGCACCCCGCTAATCACCTTCCTTTCCTCCAAGTGAGCTCCATTTACCATCACCTTCTGTCGTGTATCAGTCAACCAATTTCTGATTCACTTTACCACCTTGGGACCCATCCCCAAACTACTAAGTTTATTGATAAGCCTCCTATGAGGAACAGTATCAAAGGCTTTGCTGAAATCCAGGTAGATGACATCCATCGCATGCCCCTGATCTAGTTCTCTGGTCACCCAGTCAAAGAACTCAATCAGATTTGTTTGGCAAGATCGTCCTTCGGTAATACCATGTTGCCTCGGATCTTGCAACCTATTGGTTTTGAGAAAGTTCACTATTCGCTTCTTCAGAAGCGCCTCCATTACTTTTCCCGCCACCGAGGTAAGGCTCACAGGCCTGTAGTTTGACAGTTCTTCCCTGTCATAGAGGTATCACATGGATACAGTACAGAACTTGGGGAAAGAGATTTTGCAAGACAATAGTTGTGACCAAAATTAAGTGTGCATACCTTATATTCCAAAAAACTATTAAAACTTAAGGAACAAATGCTTATTGTAAGGACAAGAAAAGAGGTGGGGCATCTGTGTGTTTAGAATGGGAATGGGGTGTCTGTGTGTGTGATGTTTGTGTGGCGCAAGGATGACCTGTCTTTTTGTATGGTGCGGAGGTGGCGTGCCTCTCTTTCTGTGTGGCGCGGGGGTGAGGGGTGTGTGTGTGTGTATGCTGCGTCTCTGTGGTGTCTGTGTGTGGTACGGGAGTGAGTGTGTGTTTGTGGTGCAGGGATGGGGTGTCGCGGTGTCTGTGTCGTGCAGGTGTGGGGCATATGTGTGTGCAAGTGTGATGTTAGGGGGTGTCTGTGTGTGTGATGCAGGACTGGGGTGTATGTGTGGTATGGAGATGGATGGATATGTAGTGCGGAGGTGAAGTGTGTGTGTGGTGTGAGGTGGGGTGTTTCTGTGTTGTGCGAGGTGGGGTGTTTCTGTGTTGTGTGAAGGTGCAGTGTTTGTGTACGTCTAGTGCAGAGATGAGATAACTGTGTATGTAGATGATGTGGGAGTGGGGTTTCTGTGTATATGTGTGTGTAGTGCAGGGTAGGCTGTCCCTGCATGTGGGATGCATGTGTGTATGTTGCAAAGTTGACGTCAATATGTCTGTGTAGTGCGGGATGGGGTGTCTGTCTGTATGTGTGCACATGTGCGCGTGGTGTAGTGAAGGAGCATTTATGTGTGTGTTCGTGTGTACAGTGTGGGGGGGAGTGTCTATGTGTGTTTGTGCGTGTGTGGTTCTAGAATTGTGTGTGTGTGTATTTATGTGTGTGTATATATACATGTGTGTGTGTAGTGCGGGATGGGGTGTCTGTCTGTATGTGTGCACATGTGCGCGTGGTGTGGTGAAGGAGCATTTATGTGTGTGTTTGTGTGTACAGTGTGGGGGGGAGTGTCTATGTGTGTTTGTGCGTGTGTGGTTCTAGAATTGTGTGTGTGTGTATTTATGTGTGTGTATATATACATGTGTGTGTGTGGTGCAGGGAAGGGGTGTCTGGGTTTGGTGTGAGGGTGGGGTATCTGTATGTGCCATGGAGGAAGGATATCTGTGTTTATGTATGTGTGTGGTGCAGGGGTGGGGTGTCTATGCATTTTTGTGTGCATTTATGTGTGTGGTACAGGGGTGGGGTGTCTGTGCATGTATATGGGAGTGTGGGTATATGGTGTGAAGGTGGGGCATCTGTGTGTAGTTGTGTGGTTCGTGGTGGGGTATCTGTGTATGTGTAAGTTTGTGTGGTGCAGTACATGGTGGTGTGTGTGTGTGTGTAATCTGGGGTGGAGTTTCTGTGTGCATGCATTGATGGAGTGTGTGGCTGTTGCATTCTGTCTTTTTAGGCACAGCTTTGCACATATGCAAACAAAGATATGTGTACGGACAGATAGAAAGATGGACTGACCCTCGACAAAAGGCAATTTCATCTAATATGAAAGACACCTAAATAAGTATCTTAGTGGATTACCACCCTTTTTTTAAAGGCAAAAATAGGATATTTTTCAGGAGAACAATACTTTCAAATTATTCACATCAGTGGCATAAATGCCAACAATGCTTGCCAGAGAAAAAGAGCAATCCTTGGACACTAGATAGACCTGTAGAGAGTGTGTTTGGCTTATGCAAAATGCCACACTGGTGGAAGAGGAGTGGTAGCGATGGGAACAGTGAAGTATGCCTTCTCACTCTACCTAACTGCTACCAACCCCAGCATATGATTTGACGTCTGGGATACCCAATTTTCATATTATATTATATTATATATACAGTAACATAGTATATGACGGCAGATAAAAAGAACTAAGATATCGTTAGGAGGGCAAGAAATTCAAGTCTCTCAGAATAACCAAGGGATCTGGACTGTCTGAGCAGGGCTCATGCAAGGCTATTGGATGCCCTAGGTGAACCTTCAGCCCTATGGTGCCCACCACACCCCTCCCAGATTTTGATAATTAAACTCAATAATTAGATCATCGAAATGCCATCCCTTCCACAACAAACCTATAAAAATGCATAATTGGACATCATACTTTTAAATATTAAACATTTCTTTGTATATATGCACATGTGCTCACTCTCCCCTGCAGGTGAAATTATATCTGGCTGTCAGGATTTATTATTTCGACCGCTGCTGCTCTTTGCTGCCCTTCTGAAGCTGCTTGGTGACTGCTTGGGCTTGACCAGTAGTTGTGCCAGCCCTGTGTTTGGGAAAATTAAGGCTAAGTAGAAGATTTGCTGCAGGTGAAAGCCAGGAAGAAATAGCAGGGCCACGGAGAGGATTTACACAATAAAGAAATTTTTCCAGAGGTATCTGAATAAGGCCCAGTGTCCTATACAAGCATATGCCCCAAGCTAAATAATCTGACTGATCAACAATCTGTAGATGAAGTTTAGATAATTCCTTTGAGTGACAGACCATTTTGAAGAAGACAGAATTCGCTATAAGATGCAAGACCTTATATCGGTGCAATAAAATTATTTATTTATTCTATATGCTCGATACACCACCAAGGGACCACAGGCTATCATGGTACTTTACAGAAGGCAAGAAGTACCTCCTGTACCTAAATGTAACTTGCCTTGGACTACTACTGGAACGGCATGAGCTAAATACTACTAGATAAATAATAAAAAAAGAAACTGAGGATGAGAGGAAGAAAGAAACAGAAGAATTTGGAGTGAGGAAAAAAGAGCAGGAGTTACATTACTGGAGAAGCTGGGGAGGGGAAGAAAAAGGGAGAGCAGGCATGGCCTGGGAAAGGTGGTATGGGACAGAACAGAGCAGAGGGAAAGGAACAGGGTACAGAGGGGGAGGGAGCACACAAGAGGGGGAGGGAGCACACAAGAGGGGGAAAAAGGGGAGGTGGACCAAGTCAGTTTTAGGGGGACCTGGGGGAAAGCAGTCTGGAAGAATCACGTTCTAAGATGTTTCCTAAAATTTGGAAAAGAGTGTTCCTCACAGGGGAAGGGAGTTACAAAGGTGGTTTTCCCAAGTAAGATGCTGTACATTAAATCTGGAGGTTACACGGATCCCTTTTTCAATCGATTTGCTGATCCAGTAAAATGTATCTGGCAGAAGAAATATGCAGGGCCACAGCCTTTTTGTGGAAGGTTGAAGATCTCATGGAAGTAATTTAAAATAAAAGCTAAGGGAAGGAGTGGGAAGGGAGGAAGAATGGTGGGCCAGAATGGAAGAAGATGGGTGGAAGGGGACAGGGAGGCAGGAGGAGGGAGTGAGATAATGTAGAGATGGTGGGGAGAGGGAGAGAGTGCAAGAGGGTGGGAGTTTGAGAACTAGAGTCAGGGGAGAAAGGGGACCAGAATGATCGATGTCAAGAGGACCATACTATACATCCCTCCATTCTTGCGCATACAAGTGCTCCCCTTCCAACAACTACACATATATACACTCACACCCACCTCCTCTATGAATGTGTACATGCAGCTGCACCCCCTAAAATGTTTATGCTTATTAAAAACGTATTATATCATCATAGACCTAGGCAGGTACACATGCACGTGTGCACCAACACCCATCCCCACAAGCATGCACCCCATGCACATGCACGTACACCTCCCCTGGCACGTGCACACACACCTCTCCCCAGGCATATGTACACAGCCTTCCCTCCAGGTACATGCACAGACACATCCACCCCTATATATACACACACATGCACACAGTCAGCCCCTACTGCAGTCTTCAGCTTCTCATTAACATGCACACACATCGCCCTTCACCACGCCCCTGAAACACACATAGCTGTTCACCACAACCCCTCCTCAGAAAGACACAAACAGTACACAGGGGGTGGGACAAAAGTGTGTCTAGGGAGGTGCAGTGGACTTACATATCCCTGTTTGATTTCACGTTTAGACCTGTTTCAGGTACGAATAGGCATCAGGAAAGTGCTTGTTTCAGCCTTAAAAGATCCAGAGTTTAGTGAAGATGGAGAGTTAAGTGAGTAGCCTAAGATCACAAAGGCAACACTGCTCCTAACCCACTATTCTAACCATTACGTTATTAGACATCCCAGTTCTTAAATGCTATTCTGAGGACATCTATGTAGATGTTGCCATAGATATCCATATCAGACATATCCACATTTGCAAAATCGTGCCTTCTTTTTTTTTCCCCCCAGACGTTCTGGCATTGACATCTCTGATTGCACTTGTATGTCCGTTGTAAAAGGTGACATTATACTTACCCGCTAATGTTCTTTCCTTGAGTCCTGCTAGACCAGTCCAGACAAGTGGGTTGTGTGTTCCCCTACCAGCAAATTGATGTAGACAAAGAACCAATGAAAAGCCCAGGTTTCAATGACAGCACTCCTATGCCTCTATTCGCCTCAGCCACCAGAGGTCCCTTCAGCATTCGTCCCAAAACATAAAGGAGAAACATGGCAAGCCTTATACAACCTCAATTGTGGGCAATAAGGAATAATCAACAGTTAATAACTATGTAGAGGAAAGCATAAACAGAAGACTGTCAGTAGAAGATGAACCTGCAGAACCAAGTATAAACATCATAGCAGACCCAAAGACACTGCAGCAGAAGAAAAGAGTAAATACAGTTTCAGAGGCAGACCCTGGACTGGTCTAGCAGGACTCCTGGAAAGGACATTAACTGGTAAGTAAAATGTCACCTTCCATATCGTCCTGCTAGGCCAGTTCAGACAAGTGGGACGTACCAAAGCTACAACTGCACTGGGTGGTAAGAAGACACAGCAAATCGCAAAACCCTTGAGCCAAAGGCTGTGTCTGCTCGCACATGGACATCCAAGCGGTAATGCTTGACAAAAGTGGAAAATGATGCCCATGCTGCTGCCCAACAAAAGTCTGCAGGGGCTACTGTGCTCTGCTCTGCCCACGAGGATGCTTGTGCTCAGGAAGAATGAGTGTGCAAACCCTCTGGAACTGGATGGTTCTGCAACAGATATGCAAGGCAATGGCCTCTTTAATCCAGCATCCCAAAATCGACTTAACCACCACGTCACCCTTGCGTGGGAAATGAATTTGTAACCTCCAAGTACTGGAGAAGCACCATCCGGACATCCACAAGGTGAAGATCCTTATCCTTCCCCTGACACTGCTTCTTAGAAAAGGAGGGCAGGCAAACCACCTGGTTCATGTGAAAGGAAGAAATCACCTTAGGCAAGAAGGAAGGCACAGACTAAATGGAAACTACCTCCTTTTAAAAGGACAAATAAAGATCCCGGTAAAGTAGACCCTGCAGCTCAGAAATCCCCCTTGCGGAACAAATCACGACCAAGACCGTCTTGAGCATCAAAACCTTCAAAGCAGCGCACTTCAATGTCTCAAAGGCCCTGAGCACCAGACCCAGATCCCAGGAAGGGATCACAGAATGGAGGGGAGGACACAGATGCAAAGCCTCTAGAGAAAGTGCAAGATATCTGGGTGCAAGGCTAGAGATTTACCAGCCACCATACCTTAGAAATAGGCCAAAGCTGCCACCTGAACTTTCAGGGAGCTAAGGCAAAGGCCCTTCTCCAGGCCATCCTGTAGAAAAGCCAACAGAGATGGCACTTTGGCCACTTCAGGAGCCAAATGTTAAGTGCCACACCATTGCTCAATGAGGCATCAGAAGCACCAGATCCGCACGTATGCTAGTTTAGTAGACCCCCTCCTGGCTCCGGGCAGAGTGGAGACCACTTCAATAGAGTAGCCCTTACACGCGAGCTGTCTCCTTTCAAGAGCCAAGCCATAAACGAGAAGGTCCCTGCTGTGGTAGGTCCCGAGATGAGATAACAGAAGAGGAGGTGCCTGTAGGAGCCACATCAGGTCTCCAAACTATGCTCTCCTTGGCTAATCCAGTGCCACCAGGACAATCCTACCCGAGTGCTATTCTATAAGCCGAATCACATACCCCACCAGGGGCCATGGAGGAAACATGTACACCAGGTGCTAACATGGTCAAGGCTGGGTCAGGATGTTGATGCCCTTGGATTTTGTCTCTGTGTAGTGACTGCAGAAGTGGCAAACTTTGGCATTGAAGCGGATCGCCATCAGATCCATTTCGGAGTGGCCCCAGTGGTGCAGAATCAACTTAAATGCCTCCTGACTCAATTCTTACTTTCCACAATCCAGAGAGTGATGGCTGAGGAAGTCTGCTTCCATGCTTTCCAACCCAGCAATGTGCTGAGCTGATAAGGCTAGGAGGCTCTTCTCCATCCAGGCAAACAGGAGAGCCATCACCAGAGCTACCCGGCACTCCTTGTGCCTCATTGCCGATTGACAAGCCACCACTGTGGCATTGTCCAAAAACACTCAAATTGCCTGGTCCTCCACCAGAGGCCGGAAATGCAGAACTAAACTGATGGCCCTCGCCTCAAGGTGATTGATGGACCATACTGCTTCCCTGCAGTTTCAACAATCCTGGACCATGCAGTCTTAGTAATGGGCTCCCCAGCCCCAGAGACTGGCATCTGTCATCAGCAGGATACAGGAGAAATCGTCCAGCGGCATGCCCTTCATCAGATGACAAGGCTGATACCACCACCATAGGCTGGTCTTCACAATTATCAGGAAGGGGAGCCTGCGCTCAAACTCCTGACAGCTCGGGGACCATCGAGTCAGCAAGGACTGCTGGAGAGGCCGCATGTGAACATGCGTCCATAGCACCATCTCTATGATCACTGCTATCAGTCCAAGGAGTTGAAGATAATCTCAGACTCAGAGACTGCGGCACACAGAACAGCACCAGGCAATCCAACAGTCTTTTGACCTTCTCCTTTGGCAGGAAAACTCTGCCCTCTCGAGTATCAAAACATGCTCCCAGGAAATCCAGGGACAGGAAGGGCAATAGCTGGCTCTTTCCCTGATTGATAACTCAGTCCGGGCTTTCCAAAAAGGATACCACTCTGCAAGCCACTCGAAATGAGTCTGAAAGGGAATGGGCCCAGATGAGCCAGTTGTCCAAATAAGGATGGACACAGATCCCTTGGCACCATAGTGCTTCAGCTGCCACTCCTATAACCTTGGAGGACATCCTTAGGGTGGTAGATAGCCCAAAAGGGAGGGCGACAAACTGAGAGTGACAGTCAAGCATGGCAAATTGCAGATACTTTTGCTGATTCATCGGGACATGAAAATACGCCTTGACCAGATCTAAAGAAGCCAAGAACTCCCCTCAGCGCACTGCTTGAATCACGGAATGCAAGATTGCTATCCTGAAGTGCAGGATGCGCAAGTGCTCGTTGATCCCCTTGAGGTCCAGAATGGGCTGGAAGGAACAATCCTTTTTGGGCACCACAAAATAGATGGCGTATCTGCCCTGCTCGTCCTGGGGAACAGGAACCATCGCATTTAAGTGCAGCAACTTGTCCAAGGTGATCAACATGTGGCACTTTTGATCATAGATCCACAAGGGGAGGATGAAGGCATTCGAAATCAGCTCTTTGCATTCCAGGACATAGACGAACTGAATGATGTCTAGCACTCAGCGATCCTTGGTAACCTAGGCCCATTCCTGAAAGAAAAGGCGAAGCCTGCCTCCAACCAGAACCACCAGGGAATGAGCCCCAAAACCTTCAATGCGCAGCTCGGGAAAGTCCTTCTCTGGAGGAGACCAAGTCCCTGAGCCCATGCACTTTCTGAAAGCAGAGGGGAAGAAAGGTTTTCCAGGTCGGTAATGACGAGAGTCCCGAGACCCCTGGGAATCCGGCCAGTGTGCCCTCAGTGGACAGGCGGAGGCTGATGAGAAGGGGGCACCAACCCACTTCATGGGCCCCCTGAACTTGTCTTCCAGAAGGCAGTAAAATTTCATCTCATCCAGGTCCTTCACCAGTTTCTTCAAATCGGCTTCAAAGAGAAGCTTCCTCTTAACCCTTTTCAGGCCGAGCCCAAAACTCTCGGGATCCAAAATTCTGACTAAATATTCCTATCAAATGGTATATAATACATGACCACAGCAGAAGGAAAATCACTATTAGAACATATTGAATAAGACGGGTACAATTTTCCTGAAATATGCAAAAATTAACCCGGCTGCAGAATGTGGATTAAAAATTTAAAGTAGGCCTTCAAAGGGTTAAAAGCCAGTTGGGCCAACTGGGCTTTGGAGGATGTATCCACTGCCCAGTACTGGAGCCAAATCCAATGCCATACCATCATCAAGGCACTATCTCTGGCCGCCAAATGTACCAGAGATGCTAGAGAACAAAGTGAAAAAGGACACAAATCTTTATACATGGAACCAGTCTTCATTAATCACCCCCTGCATTGACAATGTTTCAGCACAGGAAGCCTTCAGTAAAGCCTTTGACACTGTTCCTCACAGGCGACTTATAAACAAACTGAGCACCCTAGGGATGGACCCTAAAGTTACTGCTTGGGTTAGAAATTGGTTGGGTGGGAGGCGACAAAGAGTACAAGTAAATGGAGCTCACTCTGAGGAGAAGGATGTTACCAGTGGTGTGCCCCAGGGATCTGTCCTTGGTCCGATTCTTTTTAACATCTTTGTTAGTGATATAGCGGAAGGGCTGTCGGGTAAGGTTTGCCTCTTTGCGGATGATACCAAAATCTGCAATAGAGTAGACACCCAGGAAGGTGTAGATAACATGAGGAGGGATCTAGCTAAGCTTGAAGAATGGTCTAGAATTTGGCAGCTGGGATTTAATGTTAAAAAATGTAAGGTCATGCATTTGGGCTGCAGCAATCCAAGGGAGCAATACAGTATAGGAGGTGAAGTACTTTTGTCCACTAAAGAAGAGCGGGACCTAGGCGTGGTTGTGTCTGATGATCTTAAAGTAGCTAAACAGGTAGAAAAGGCGATGGCAAAAGCTAGAAGGATGCTTGGGTGCATACGGAGAGGAATGGCTAGCAGAAAAAAGGAGGTGATAATGCCTCTGTATAAGTCTTTGGTGCGACCTCATTTGGAGTATGGTGTGCAATTCTGGAGACCGTACCTTCAAAAGGATGTGAACAGGATGGAGTCGGTGCAGAGGGTGGCTACTAAAATGATTAATGGGCTTCATTATAAAGCATATGAGGACAGACTTAAGGATCTTAATATGTACACCTTAGAGGAAAGGCGGGATAGAGGTGATATGATTGAGATGTTTAAATACCTCCGTGGCATAAATGTTCAGGGAGAGAGCCTCTTTCAATTGAAAGCAAGTTCTGCTACGAGGGGACATGGGATGAGGGTGAAGGGAGATAGATTCAGGAGTGATATGCGGAAATATTTCTTTACGGAAAGAGTAGTGGATCCGTGGAATAGTCTCCCAGTGGAGGTGGTACAGATGAGGACAGTAACTGAATTCAAAAAAGCATGGGACCAACACAGAGGATCTCTAAAGGTAAAAAGTGGACTGTTGTAGTTGTTATGGAAGGACAGACTAGATGGGCCTTGTGGTCTTTTTCTGTCATCATGTTTCTAAGTTTCTATCAGGGGATATATACTATATGTTCTGACTGTGATCCATAGTACAAGTTTACTGGGTATACAAAGACACTGTTGTGCAAAAATGCATTGGAAATGAAAGCCAACCAAGTCAAGCCAATTCTTCTGACTGGGTTGCGTCCTTTTTTGCCTTGCTCTCTAGCATCTCTGGTTCTTCTTTTGCAAAAGTGAGTGCCTCCTTTGGACTCCTGATTGCCAAACATATCAGGTCACACATGGCATCAGAAAGGAAGACTGTAGTCAATTCCAAAAGAGGAATAGTATCATCCAGTGGAAGTGACTGAATCTACTGGAGCAGGGCTCGAAATGTTAGGCTGGTACATACCACCAGTTGCAGAATAGTAGTCACTATGGCGAACTGGTTCCTTGAATCCACTTAACAGTCCAGAAAATCCTTTAAGGTTGATCCACGTTCCATAGGAATGATGGTCCATCTGGTAACCACTGTGACCTGCGCATCCACCTTGGGAATGCCAAACCACTCAACGGACTCCTTCTCCGGAAGAGTGTAGATCTTCTTAAACACCCTTAACCCTTTAGGCGAGAGTCGAGAAAGTCCTACTCTGCCAGATCATATCCTTGATCACTTCCAGGAATGGGAATACAGTAGTGCATTTCCTTACCCCTTGAAAGAGCATGTACACCTTCGCTCTGTGCCGGAAGTATCTGTCAAGTTTAAGGCAAATGAAATGCTGGCAATCAATGCTGCCAGCTCCTCTTTCCAGCATAGGCAGATCATCCTGGCCTCTTCACAATCTTCTAAAGGTGAGAGTACCTCTTCATCCACATCAGAGCCTAGTCCAAGCCATCTGAATCCGAATCATAGTCATAATATCGGACAGCTCCCAGCTGTTCCCCCATCTCTAGGGGGCGCTTAGCCAAAGGTAATCAAAGAGGGCTTCCACTCTCAGCCTGCCCTTCATGAGACTGTACCCGAGGGCACCCAGAGGCCGCAGGGTCCAAATTCCCACACCAGAAGGACCAGGTCTGCTGCAAAAAAGAATTCCAAAGAGGACAATCCAGAGTCCATAAGCTCTCCTCTTGGAAATGACCCCCCCAACACCAGGGGGCACAGCCACCACAGACCCCCTAGAGGATGAGGAGCAGCTCACAACACAGTTGTCGGAGCCTCCAGCCAGCTGGATAGCCTTACCATAGCGCCATCCGTCATCTCCTGCTCTGAGGCAGGCAAGGCCGGACTAACTGCATCCCCCAGCTGAGAAAGGGGGAGCAGGACCCCAGGGACTCAGAAGCTGCCATGCAAGAAGAGCAGAATCCAGAAATGAGGCACCTTGCTTGCCAAATGACGTTTCCTGGAAGAAGACACAGGGAGTTAAGGCAAGTATCACAACAGTGCACACTAAGGCTGTTGTGACCCAAGAGGCACGCATTACAGGCGCTAGGGAAGAAAGGCACATTGGAGCTGCTTGGGCGGAATGTATACTAGGACCATGTGACCGCCATGCGTACAGTAGATAAAAACGCTACTAACATGTGCAGAAAAAGGTGGGAAACCACCACACCATGCCAACGGTCACCAGTGGTCCACCCCAAATTGCGTCCCAAGAAGACAGAATCGGGAGCCCCCAACATGGACAATGACGAGGTCAAGACTTGATACTCACCCCCTGAAAGCCCCAGACCAAGAATCTGTGCCGGGCTCAGATCTGCTCCCCTGACCTGTTTTACTGGCTTTGTAGCACTGCATTTAAGGTGGCTGGTAGGCAGATCTCTCTGAGAGCCTTCTTCAAGTGTAAGGAAAGAGCAGAGGGGACAGAAGAGGAGGGAGGGGTGCTGAGGTTGTATGAGGCTGCAGCAGTCTTCAGATCCTTTCAAATCCTTCCAATTTCTGGCTGCTCAACAGGATGTTATCATGATAACAGCATGGAGCCAAACCAATTTTCCCTCCTCTTATGGCTACTGAAAAGACACGCTTGTAAGCGAGTCATCCTCAAGGTGGTCGTTCATGAGCATTTAATCCAGCACTTTTCAAACTTACATCCTGTATGACCCTATTTTAACAGCTGAAAATTCATGTGACCTCAGATGATAATGAAATCAAGATAGCAGGTCTCCAGCCTCCTTTCTCCCCCTCTACTGATCTAAAGCAGGAAGACAGCAGCAACAGTTGTGGCAACAGTAGCAGCAGCAGTCAGCACAGGGCCCCTTGTGTCCACGTGTAGTGTGTGCTTAAAGACCACAGTACTCAGCATAGGTTTCCAGTCTAACAGGAAGCTTGCCCAGGAGGGTTCAAGGGCCTATGAATATTCACTGGCTCACAGGTCACATGCTGACTGATGATTACCATCACTTGGCATAGGTCAAAGTGGAAGTCCAGAAGAAGGGGAAATGGCCATGTTTCTGTAACCCCGTCCACCAATGTTGGGACCCCAAGTTTGGGAACCACTGGTTTAATCAGTCTTTTCCTCTCAATCCTCAGATGTTCTTCAGAGAGGAGAAAATCCATCCACCATCTGCTGCAGACAAAGAAATACTGAAGGGACCTCTGGTGCTAAGGCATAGGAATTGTCATTGAAACCTGGGCTTTTCATTGGTTCTTTGTCTCCACCAATCTGCTGGTAGAGGAACACAACCCACTTGTCTGGACTGGTCTAGCAGGACAACGTGGAATGTGCTTTATAGGCTATCCTTGAACTCCTTACTCTGTCACCCTTCACCCTCCCTGCATACAGACACAATCCTTCACCCTCCACGCATAAACACAGTCCTTCACTCCCTCCCACACTGAAAATAGAGATAAACATACACAAAAAACTATTCGTAGAGGAGCTCCACAGCCCCTACTACCCTAACGAGAGAAATTTTCTCTCTCTTCACAGTTTCCCCACAGACATGAATGAGTTTGCAAATAGAGGAAGGGAAACACACCATTGTGTCACACTGCATGTGTACACGTTTCAACTTGTTTTGTACAAATGGATAAAGTAGCATGAATGACACCGAAACGCATTGAGGAGCTATTGTGATCCTCTAAGGAACAAACATCTAAGAGTTAAACTGACGTCATTCTCCAGTGACGATCAAGTTACCTACTTTTTCATTATGTAGTGTCTATGCCAGTTGCATCAAAACCTTCTTTAAAGCATTTCCAGGCAGAACTGGAATTCATACTTAAATCATCTGGTTTCTTAACTAGTACAAACTGAGGAATCAAAAGTCAGAAGCCCTTATCCGATAACAACAGAGGTCAACCATACAAGGGTACTGAGTACTATCCGGATAGCATTGAGGCAGTCTGTAGACAGAACGAGGGTAGCGCCAGTGACTATCTGGATACTAGCGATATTCAAACCCCTACCCGATAATTTCTGCCCTTATGTGGATAGTCTATCTGCATAATGTAGGACAGCAAAAAATTGCCAGATCAGTGAAGTAAAAACATTTGTTTTATAAAAGTATGTGAATTTCAAGGCTTCACTGACCTGAAGGAGCAGAGCTCTTGAAAGCTAGTCAAATATGTACTGAGTGGGGACAAGCAAAACGTTATCACCTACAACTTGTTTGTTGACCCTTATTCCTGTATCTTCAAGTGGACAAACACACCAAGCACAGTACTCTACTCAAGTGGTATAAAATGAAATAAAATCTACTTCTGATATGTTTTTCTCCATGGAAATAAAAAATATTTATTTTGATGCAGCAGGATCACAGTTTGATCTTTATTCTTGTTCTTTAAACTACTGCCTGAGTTTTATTCCCATGATGTACTGTAAAATATGGGCAAAGTTCTAGAGAACATATGGGTAAGTTAAGCCAGATATATAAGAATGGCATTTTCAATGTCTTATCTACAGACAGATCTTCTAATGTTTAGAAAATTGTCTCTCCAATTTCCGAATGCTGCATTTGAAGTTGCAGTGATCTCTTTTGTTTTAAATTATCCAATAATCTTCTAATCTTCTGCCTAAATCAGGGGTTTTCAACCCAGTCCTCGGGGAACCCTAGGCCAGTCAGGTTTTCAGGATTCCCAGAATGAATATGCATGATAAAGATTTGCATGTTCTGCCTTCATTGTATGCAAATCTATCTTTTGCATATTCATTGTGGAAATCCTGAAAACCTGACTGGCCTAGGGTTCCCCAAGGACTGGGTTGAAAACCTATGGCCTAAGTAAACCAGCCAATGTTTCAAATCCATGTTTCTTAGAATTAATTTAAAAAATAGCTCTCAAAATAATTTCTATGGGTCCACTTCAAATACAGCCGCCATTAAATCCCAGTTTCTTTTCCATCAAGAAGGTAATTTTGTAATAGGTTGCTTAGGTTAGAGAGCTAAGGAGGAACCTATTTTGAGACTATTTTATAAAGATACATTGTCACCTCTTTGTCTTCATAAAAAAGAATTTCAAAAGTAGCCGAAAATGCAGCTAAAATGCAGTCGCACACATTTACCTGTGCTCAGGAACTTGTAAATGTACATTGTTGAAGTATGCACCTAAGGGACTGCTCTCCTCTGAACATACCTATCCTTGGGACATGTAAAAGTATGCGTAGAAGAGGCCTTTTACACATATACAACAGGGTTTATTCAGTACAAATCCTTTGTAAACCTATCCTCTTAATGCCACACTTTCTATATTATAGAATGTTAATTCCTTTTGGCTAAACAATAAGGATGAAGAGAAATAATCTGGTATATCACAGACGTATGGGAGACAGGAAGGTGGGGAGAGGAGAGAGAGTATAAAAGATGGCAACTTCAGATTTCCATGAGGCTGGCAAAAGAAATGTGTGTATATTATTATGTATGCGTGTGTATGAAAGAAATATAGGGCCCAATTTTCAAAACTGCCGATATTCAAATACCACAGTGCTCAGCTGTAGCACTTAAATCTCGGTGGGGTATTTAGGGACAGGCCTCTGGACAGAGGCTGTTGCTGAAGATCCAGGATAAGGGGCGCAAATTGTGACTTTCAGCTGGCACTGCCTGGATTGCAACTTAGACCTGCTTTTCACATGGCCTACGCTGTACAGACAAGGGCTGCGGGAAATCACACTAACTGGGTAAGTGTCAACAGTTACCCGATTAGCACTGGTACTGGTACTGCTCCGCCCACGGACCAACTCTGCACTAACCGAATAGTGCTAGGGCGCTCTGTGTGGAGATATTCAGCGGCACTATCCGGACAGTGTTGCTGAACATCACGGTCTGATTCCTTAGCCAGCCGGTTAAGAGCTTTGAATATTGGCCCAATAGTTATTATCCAGGCGCCAAAAAAACCATTTCAACAACTTTGTTGGAAAATGTGCTCTTCTCTAGGAGGCACTGCTTAAACCCAGATAATCTGCTTGCATTTCTTGGTTATGCTTACAGCCAAGCTGTAAATAAGACTCCTATTTGCTAACGCTTAGCACATGTTATATGCCACAGAGCCTACTTTATGCAATGGGCTTTCTGGCCGATAACATTTCTTATTGACATTAATCTGTGTTAAGCATTAGTGCATGGGGATCTCAGTGGATTAAAAGCTGTTATGCAAAATACATTTGCCTACATTTTGATACTCAACTTATCTTCTACCTAACAAGAAGAGAACATGATCAAATACAAAACTGAACCTACATATGCATCAAGAGTATTCTGAAGACCAGAAACAAAAAGTCACAAAAAGACAGGATAATTAAGCTCTATAGTGACAGGCTCACCCAGAGAACAAAAGAAAAGAAAAAAGCAAGTCTGTAAGTATGCATAGTACTTGTCTATTCATTTCTATGATATGCATATTGGCAAATCTATCACATTTTTTTGTAAAAGAAAACCATGCAGATTCTGCAGTATACCTGCTAATGTTTTCTTTGCTTGCCCTGTTAACTACTGCGTGACAGAGCATTGCAGGAACACACTTGTAAACAGCACTAACAATGCATGCACACACTGAGGCAGCACCCACTCTTATCACTACATGTAACCTCTAGCATTTTTTCTAAAATAAGAAAAATAAATCCTTTATGTTTTAAGCCACGAATAGTTTGCGGTGTATAGCAAAGTAAAACCTATAGCACCCTCTTAAAAAAAAGTATGTCTATACCACTGTGTGATACGCTGTTGATATTGTAAACAAATGAGTCAGATCACAGTAGAAATAAACATTTTAATTGCACCTAAAATATATTATGGGCACCATTCTGACTCATACCTGGACTTAAATTCTAATATTCACATATAGCATCACTAGGCACTACTTTTAACTCTGACTGAGATAACAGACATTAAACAAGATTGTGAGATCTACTTACAGAGATTCTGCAGGTCCATTCTTCTCAACTACAAATTCTGCCTCTGTGCTGGAAGAGGGTAATGACTCAATGGCTTCTGTGAGATGAACAAAACACTCTGATATAGCAGATGGTCCCTGAAGCAGCTGTTCGGTGAAATCCGTCTTTAGTTTAGACATGTGAAACTAGACCTCCTCTGCACACCTTTGAGCTGGTGCGCAATTCAATTCCAAAGCATCGTAGCCCCTCTTATGTTTATATGGCTGGAACCCAGTTGCATTCTGATTGGCAAAAGCCTTGGGCATAACAGCCAACCACAGCGAGTCCTCACTTGAAGGGAGCTCCTGCCCATTTCTTTAGCATCCTCAGTGACCAGTTTCCCTAAGACGGACTCTTCTTTTCCAAGATCATAATGAGAAACAATAGCTCCCTATCTCTCTATTTCATTTCACTTTAAAAAAAAAAATTCTATTTAGTTATTTTTTGTAAGCCATATAGAATTGATGTGAGAAACTGAGGTGAAGAGGAGGAGAGCACGAATCTAGCTCCAGCTTTTACCTTTTTGGTAGAAGAGGAAAGGAGGGGAGTCTGGGCTTAATAATTACCCGTCCCATCACCATGGAAACAGACTGGAAGTAGTGGGGTAGGTTTGTGCGGAGCATCTGCTGCCACATTCACGATCAACTGCAATCTCATCTATTCTCCTCCCTTCACCGCTTCTATCTCACGGCGAGTTTGCCTTACTTCATCCTCACCCGTATCTTCTAAAGAGTGGGTGAGGGAGAAAATGTGACAAAACTCTAGGCAAGTCTTTTAAGATAAAACATTTTTTTTGTGGCCAATTTAGTTCTTCTACGAAGACCCAAATAAATATACCAGAATGTAAACATGCCAAAAAAAGGCGTTCTAGAAGTTATTTCCAAATTATTATTTTACATAAGTGACTTCTCAGCTGTGCACAGAAGGGGAATATATGCATATTACACATTTAATGCCTTTGTTTTAAAAAACATAGAATGAGAAAACAAATTCCCCAATTAAATGATTACAGTTAAAAGGACAAAAGAAAGCTAAAGTTTTGTAAGTATGCACCTAAGTGTTAGGATTTCATAACTTAGACACCTAAATCTAGGTGCTGCCTGGGCTCCACCCTTGTGCATGCCCACATTGAAAGGAGGCGTGATTGCTTCCTACTTCCTAAGTATTCATTTAGGCACCTAAGTCCTTTAAAATAGGGATGCAGGGGCATTTTCAGCGGTGGAGGCTAGCACATGTAACGTGGCTGGCCATCGCCACTTTAATTTATATTTTAATTTACATTCACAGATATTCAATGCTGGGGCGACCGGCATTTAATATCCAGGTTGCCTGGTCAGCTGCTGACTGGATAGCTAAACTGGTTAAAGTTAGGACAGCCATTTAGATGTCCTAACTTTAGCTGGTTAGGGTTAAATCAGCCAATGGCTCAATATTGCTGCTGGCTAGCTAACCCTGGTGCCACCCATACTCCGCGCCCGGAACGGCCCAATGCTAGCCATCTAGCATCGGGGTGTACAAACCAGGAAACTGGAGATATTCAGCAATGCTAAACAGTTTAGTGTCATTGAATATCCCGCTGCCTGCGGTTTAACTAGTTAGCAAGTCTGCTAATCGGCTAAATGGCTTTTAATATGCCCCCTTAGGTGTCTAAATGGTGCAGAACTTTAGGTGGTTCCTTATATAATCAGACCCATAGAGGGTAGTTTTATAAACTCCCGCATAGTTAATGCATGTTACCACGCATATATTTGCAACCTATTTTATAAAGTGACGAATGTGTGTACTTTATCGAATAGGGGCGTAAAAATGTGTTCAGTATAGTTGCAGCTATCACTGCCCATCTCTAGAATGTTCAGAAGCATGCATACGCTATAATATTTTATAAGTTACATGCATAAAACTAGGCTCTGCCCAAACTCTGCTGCTGTGCACACCCAAACTGAAAGCACGTGCAATAGGACTTAAGCATGCACTTACAGAACAGAGACCACCTAAAGCGCACAGGTAAGTGCCCATTCAGGCACATAAGTCTTTTAAAATAGAGGCTTGCGTGCATAATGTTCTGCACATCATCCCCCCAAAATTCCCCTAAAGCTAAGTGCCAGAAGTAGCACATGACTTTAAATGGCGACCACCCCCGATGAAAATCAGGCCCATTAACAAAAACATGTAAGGATGTGTCCCTCTTTAGGAATAATGGGGCCAATTTTGAAAAGCCTTTCTCTGGATAACTATGGAGGTTTATCCAGATAACGGCACTCCAAGATATCTTCACAGACTGCCTCGGCACTATCCAGTTGGTGTGGTGGCGGTCTATAGGCTGGATGAGGGCAATGTAGCTGCTCTCCAGATAATCGGGCCACTGCATGTGGGCTGTGGTGATTTTCAGCTGCTGGCCAGATAGGTTAGGCAGATAGCTTGGGCTAATGAAAAGCCGGCCTAAGTTTCTACTCTAAATTATCTGGATAGCGGCTGAATACCATCACTATCTGGATAAGCGATGCGATTATCCAGATAGTGGTACAGGAATGACCTGTGCATAAGGGAAGAAAAGGAAAAACATAAGAAACAGAAACCTAAGGAAGAACAAAATGAATTAAAATGATAAGATTTAATCACCTGCGGGGAATAAAAAATGTCTTAACCGCTTCCCTAAAGGTCAATACGTTTTTCTCATCCCAAAGAAAGATGGGCAAATTATTCCATCATTCTGGGCCAACTATATTAAAAGCCTTTTTCCTCTAAACCGTCTTCCAAATAAATGTCAGTCCAGCAAACTCCAGAAAATTGCCCTGTGATGATTACATTGCTGTTTTAGGTATAGAATTATGTAACCTACTTTTCCAATATAATAGGGTCCAGAATTTCTCTTCACATTAAATAACAATTTGAAAATACATCTCTCTTGAATAGGTAACCAATGCAACGTCCTCAATAAAGGATGGGCACTCTCGGATCTCTTACCTAATTAAAATCATATGCAGAATGAAGAAACACAGTGGGTTACTGGGAAAGAGCATCAATGCATGAAGAAACGCAGTAAGTACATTTCTGCGTACTTTCAGAAAATGGTAATTTTTCATTGTAACAAACAGTGGTACATAATTTCAGCCTCTATTTGTATAGTTAAGTGGTTTAATTTAGAACTGTTTTTTAGCAAGCTTAAATTAAGCCACTTAGCTACATGTATAGCGACATGGAGAAGTGGCCTAGTGGTACCCCAGGCCAGAGGGCCAGGGGTTTCTAGTCCTACAGGCACTCCTTGTGGCCTTGGGCAAGCCACTTAACCCTCTGTTGCCTCAAGTATACATGTAGATTGTGAGCCCGTTGGGGATGAGTGAATGTATCCAGTAGTGTGTAAACCGCTCTGATGCCCTTCAGCCTGAGCGGTATATCAAGAAATTGCATAAACATCACTGTAATCCGATATCTATTTATTCCGCCCTTACTTTGCCCTGGCACTATCCAGGTAGTGCTGCTGATGTTAGAGGAATTTTCACCACTCTACCTGGACAGTGCTACTGAAAATTCACAGATAGAAGACTTATACATGTAAAGACCAATTTTAAATAGGATGTGGAGAAGGAAATTAAGACATCCAGGTCAGGACATGGAGAATTCCCACTGTACTGTACAAAGGCTCTGCCAAACTCATAGCCTCTTGTAAACTGCATGTAAGGATGTGCAGGAGTTCACATCGATGTCTTCACACATCTAGGAGGAGCACCAATTTTAAAAAGGTTCATATGGGGGAAAAAGGGGTGCTGCTTCCCCCAAACATGTGTGGTAGTAGCTTTTTAAAATTCCTGTTCCTGAGATCCATTCACCGACAATCCCCTCCTACCAGCATACGTCCCCCTTGACATCTGATTCCCCACCTGACACTCCCACACTTCCTTCCACCCCCCACTCTCCCCAACATTCATACCTCTCCACCCAACGGTCCTTCCCCAACATTCACATCCCCTCCCAAAATCCAGATTCTCTCATCCCTCATCCTCTAAATCACCTGTCCCCTAACTCTTATTGGGGTCTCTGCTAGTCTAGTGGAAGCAGGAGCAATCCTCAGCTGTACCTGCTCATGGTGAGTCCTGGGTTCAAAATAGCACTAATGACCCCAATGGTAATATTGTGCAGCAGCACAGATCAGTCTCAGCTACTGCTAAATTCAGTAGACCTTACTACTGAGCCTACAAAACTTGATAGCAGGAACACCTTTCATCTTTCATTAAGGAGATCTACCTAACACATCCAAAAACTATGGATCAATAACCTTCCTACTTGTATGTTGTAAATGACATAGACAGACTTTAAGTCTGATTTTATATAGGTTGTCTAGGTCAGAAAAGAGATGTCCATGTCAGGATGTTCACTGAATATGAAGCAATGTGTAAAATACATATAAGACCATGGGGAAATACATAGTGGCATCTACTGTGAGAAAAGTCATTTTATAAATAAAACAGAGTGGTATCACTCGGGATTTTGTATGTACAGGAGATAGTACATACAGTATAGGATTTTGAAAATCTTCAGTCCAAGGGGAGCCAATTAAGAAGTAAAGCTCCAGAACACATTTTCTCCTGCTGGTTGAAGTGGTTTTGAACACCAAAGAGATCAGTACAATTCTCCCACCCTCTATCACTCTTCTAAACCACAGGTCCAAATGAGCACTTAGCTGACAGCTCGATGTGTTTTGGAGGAAGTGTAAATGCAGGCAGGGAAATATTTTGAACAATACATGTATTTCCATTGTAAAACGGAATATACTTATACTCCAATGGTCCACCAAACCAAACCTCTTTCAAATCTCTGTATGTGTAAGCAGTGGCTTTTCTAAAATCGCTATTTACACATGCACAGGGCCAGCTAATCCAATAGGTGGACGCCTAGGGTGGCACTGCAACCCCTTCCCCATTCTTCAAAGGGGTGACTTTTTGCCTCCAATTTGGCGCTGTGCTGGGCTTTGAAACACTTATGGCTTATCGCTCCTGTCCCCCTCCAATGCAACATTCTATTGGAGGGGGCAGATGGGGCAGGTCATGAATGCATGTATGACTGTGCGTGCTTCAAGGCCTGCAAAAGTGGCATCAGAAAGGTGCTAGGGTAGGAAGGTAGGACCTGGGCGGTGTTGGGCCTGCCTAGGGCGGCAGAAACCTTTGGGCTAACCCTGCACATACATGACCATTTTACATATGTAAATGGCTCTTACAATCATCTAAAAGTGGAGTGGAGGAGTGGCCTAGTGGTTGGGGCAAGGTACTTCGGGCCGGAAGGTCGGGGGTTCAAATCCCACTGGAGGACAGCAACCTTGGGCCGGAAGGACTGGGGTTTCTAGTCCCACAGGTGCTCCTTGTGGTCTTGGGCAAGCCACTTAACCCTCCATAGCCCATGTTCCCTGTAAAATAGTTCTCTGTGTGCTGTGCTTTCCTGTCTAATCAATGTGTTTATACCTCAAAAATTTCCTGTCATGATTTGACAATTTCCAATCTGTAATCAAACCGCTGCTGATCGCTGGAAGTAGCGGTATACAAATGTATACTAAATAAAATAAATAAAATAAAATCACCTCCTATATAACTTTTGACCATTACATAACTATTTACCATTTATGTAACATTACAGATAGTATGAAGTGGAGGAGTAATCTAGTGGTTAGAGTAACTGCCTAGTACTCAAAAGATCCAAGAGTTCAATTCCCACTAGAACTCCTTGTGACCTTGGGCAAGTCACTGTACCCTCCATTGCCTCGAAGAAAAGGCCTGGCTATCTACTTCTGGTCATACATTGCCAAGGAATCCCAGAGGCTGCTGGGTCACCAGGAGTGAACACTGATTTGATGGCACTTAAGAAAAACAAGAAAAAAAAAGAGACAGTATCTAGCCCTATACAGACATAAATAAGAGAGACAAGAAAGACAATAAGAGAAAATCCCATGGCACCAGAGACTAGTTCATATCAAATAAAGCCAATATGGACAACTACAAGAAAACCAAAATCTTAGTACTGCATGGACTGAAAAATCTAGTAGCCTTCCACACTCTTGGATCATGAACTCTCCTGAAATGTACAGTACAAAATGAGCCCAGACTAGATAGAGTGGATCAAGTTTAATATGAAAATGTGGCAAAGTGCAGTCAATGTCACTGGCATATTGACTGCATGAGGCTTCCAACAGGGGTAGGGTAACCAGCATAGTGTAGCCAGACATTTTGGATAACAGCCTCACTAGTTTTGGTGATGAAGTTACTATAAGGTTTGTTGGTAAGACACAGAAGGGTTTTGGGTGTTGCATAAAGCATGGTATTTGCAAAACCAAAGAGGAAGATGACAAGGCCTGGAATAGCTATTGGCAGACAGGGGTGATTTTCTTGAGGGATGGGGGAGAGGAGGCAGGGGAGCCCAGCTAAGGAGAAGGCGGAAATGGGTATGCCAAACTTCATTCCATCACCATTTCAGTTGTGTGGACTTGTCTCCCCCAGTCCGTCTTCACCAATCTGTTTCTCGCTTTCCCAGCCCAATCCAGCCACTCTGTCCCATGCAAGCTGTCCCCCCAGTCTTTTGCTACCTACCCCACCCCTCTTCCATTCCCTCTTTGTAAACCAGCAGATGTTTTTTTTTAACATTCTTTTGTTGGGGGTGGTAACCCTTTAAGAGCCAGAAGCAGTGTGGTTCAGGATTTATTCAGCCCAATAATTCTTTTTAGCACAGGCAATTCTAACAGTTTTTAAAAGTAAAAACAATCCTTCAGTAGCAGGTCAGCTCATGCTCAGCTGTTCTCTGCCTGTAAGGACTCAGAACAGGAGACTTGTACAGCTGCAGGAGCACAGAAGAGCAGAGCATCATTGGGTGGAGAGGTGGCTGTAAACAGTGAATCCCTCCTCTCCAATCTGCAGCTCAGTCAGATGAACCAGACAAAATGTGCAGAGGTGAGAGATAGCATTAGGTCCTGCAAACCCAGAAGAAATAGTAACCAGGAGTTTTCCTGCCAATGGGAGTATCTATTTGAACGTTTTCTTTTGGGCAGGCAGCAAAATTTGAACATACTTGGGAAAGATATAAAAGACAGTGATAGGAACAAGAGTTGAGAGCCTCGGTAAAAAACATGGTTGGGGGGTGCTGGTGCTGATTTAAATATGGAAATGTTCATACTCACTAACCCAAAGTGGTAGAGGACCAGAGAGAAAGGTGACTGGGCGGATTAGATAGGGACCAATTGGCCTATCCAATGTAATCTACTGTGTTACTATGTCATTTTTAACACTGAGATCCAGCAAAGACTATTTCAGGGAGATTCCTTCTTGCCATATTTATTGTGTCTGAACTAAATTCATGGAATACTCTTCAGAACAAATCTTATCTTTGGGCTACAGATTTAACCTTAATCAAAGAGACAAATAATCCTCAGGAAGCACTGCATCAGCTATCTCTACATGATTTGAATTCATAGGAGATGATGTGCATAAATATCTAGGTGAAGATGAAAGTGCAACAATCTGATATAAACAAGAGAAAAGATAAGCCAAGAGTATGATAAAAGACCAAAATTAATACAGGAAAGTTCCTTAGCTGTGTGAAATTAGATATAGGCCATCAATCAATCTGTACTCCCTGTTCTTTGATGCAGCTTTGGAACGATGGCGTAAGCCCAGAAAGAGCTTAGCTAATTAGATCTATGATAAAGAAAATGCCATGGTGCTCATCAATTAAGAACCAATGTATGCTGCCAAGACTGTACATCCTAAAACCAGAAAAAAGTATGGAGGGTCATTTTAAAAGGCTTGATTGTGGTTTGGACGTCTGCACATGGATTTCAAAATCATGGATATGTCTCCTT
Organism: Ichthyophis bannanicus; assembly: GCA_033557465.1. Lineage (NCBI taxonomy): Eukaryota > Metazoa > Chordata > Amphibia > Gymnophiona > Ichthyophiidae > Ichthyophis > Ichthyophis bannanicus. Next base: position 707,702,671 of record CM066031.1, read on the forward strand.
AGCCATTCCACAAATGACGTTCGCAGACATCTTTTATGCAGGGACATCCAAGTAGGCATGGGGCCATGGCAGCGGCATATCCAGGGAGGAGCAATGCACTTACACGCTCTTGTTCAATCTAAGAGCCAGCAGAGACGTCTGCAGGCATGACCATGTTTATATCTGCTCCATGGACGAAAAAGGATCAGGAAAGTGCTTGAAGATGGAGAGTTAAGTGACTAGCCTTAGATCACAAAGGCCCACACTAGGATTTGAACCCTGGTCACCCTGCTCTTAAGCCACTGCTCTAATCTGTTATATGTATAAAGTTCTTAAACACTGTTCCATGTAACCGTTTTAGATTAACCTGTTATGATGTAAACCGTCCCTGATCTCTGGAAAAGGTGGTATAAAAATATGCGCAAATAAATAAATAGTCATTATGCTAGTAAACATCTTGGCTCTGAAATGCTATCCTGGGGACATCTATATAAAAGTTTGATACATTTGTATAAAAGGCACATCCACATTTTCGAAATCGTGCCTGAGCTTGCACGTGCCTGCTTTTTTATTTATTTATTTATTTATTTTTAGATGTTCTGGTTTTGACATCCCAGATTGCACTTGGACATCCCATTGTCAGGACCGGCCCTTTCACTAGACAAACTAGGCAGTCAACTAGGGCGGCAGGCCGTGGTGTGAGGCATTGCTAACCCAACCCAACCCCCCCGGGAAGTGGTTTCTGAATTGCTCCTTCAGCACTGTGGTGAGCTCTAAAACGCCTGCACATGTGTGCACAATTTCAACCTGCTGCTTCTGCCCGCCCTCAAAGAAAGTTGCATTGGAGGATGGGGGGCAGGAGTGACAGGCCATGAGCGTGCATACGCATGAGCACTTTAAGGCTCGAAAGAGCACTGAAGTGGCAGTTCAACCACCGCCATTTCAGCGCAAGGTGGGAGGCGGCATGGCAGGCTGGACGGAGTTGCAGTTTTTGGCACGGAGGCTCTGCCTAGGGCAGCAGAAACCCTTGTGCTGCCCCTGCCCACTGTGAAATGTGCCCCATGGCCATTACAGTAATAAATTACATAGACAGAGCTACTACACTTCGGTCCATAAGTATGCTGTATGGCATCAACATTTAGATCAAAATCTGACACAGAAATGGCTATTAAGAAAGGCCTACTTAAAGAAGAGAAAATTACAATTCTAGCACAGGGGGAATAATCCACCAGATCTGCCTATTGGAGCAGACTGGTTTCAGAATAGTGTGCTATCTACCTGAGGCTGAGAGGAAAACCACCTCCTTCCACATGCAAATGTTATCGGGGCTGGCAGCTCTGCATATAAGCTGGGAGGTGCCACAAAATATCGCCATGATTGTGTGGCCACGAGTATGTGCCCTAAGGGGTATGTCCCTTTGGAGCCCTTTAAGAGCCCAAGAGGAGCCAGAAAGATTCTTCTGTTTTAATATGTTCTCTTTTTTGCTTGTGACTATATTTATAAAAAAAGGAAGGGCTAAGTGGTAGTTTACAAGGGCTTATGGAAGCCTTTGTAAACTACCACTTAGCCCTTCCTCTCATCACCTCTAAAGATCAGCAGGCTTTTGTTTCCTCCCTGATCACTCTACCACTATGGTGCTCTTATCTTGAACTCTTGTAGTGCTTTCACAATTTGTTATCTGAGCTTCTAAGAGCTATCAATTGCACAGCCAATTAGCTACTGCCACATCAGTAATTTTGCAATCCTAATGACCAACCCAATCACAATAATAAAGTCCATTCAACTTCCATATTGAACCCATCTGGATTTAGTGTAGTTCATTGGAAAATCTACCATTGCTCTTGGAAATTTAATTGATAATCATGGTCACTCCCCCTCTCCAAAAAACATCCACTTCCTTAATTCACCTTTGCCAGCAAAGTTGTTCAAAATTATGCTGCTTCAATAAACAATGTTCAACCAATGAAGCTGATACCATCTTAGTATTCAAGCAGGAACAATATAAATCAATTGTCAAGGACAATGAACCCTACAAACCACAAGAGTGGAATCATATGCTGTATGGCTGGCTTGGAGTATACTTGAGTTGACTACACCATGACAAATAGGTCCCCCAGAGACTTACAGGACATTACCTATAACGCTCTCCAAAGGAATCTTTATTAAGCAGTATGTCCCTGAAAGAGACACATCCTGTGAGGCGCACCTCACCTCAGCCCTGGTTGTCTTCAACTACCCGCTACCTACATTCCTGTGCCCACTCAGCTGAGCGCACTTGGTTCAAATCCCACTCTCTCTCTGACTTTCTTCACTTCAAATTCATGCTTTCTTCTTTTCAGTCTGCCATTGCACTCAGCAAACTATTTTCTCCATTTGACTGTCTTGCCTCTAACCCTCGCCATCACTTTTCTATTTTCAATTCTCTTCTTAGGGCTCCTCCACCTCCAATCCCTTCTTCTCTCTCTGCCCAAACCCTAGCAGACAATTTCCATGACAAAGTGCATAAGATTACTCTTCAATTCCCCACTAAATCTTCCCCCTCTCTTCCCCCTCTCCATTACCACCTTTTCCCTTCAACCTCTATCATTCTTTTCATCTCTGTTGAGGAAACCTCTCTTCTTCTTTTCTCCTCTAAACTCAGTACCTGTTCTTCTGATCCTATCCCCACCCATCTCCTCAACTCCATCTCCTCCTCCGTCATCCCTTTCATCTCACATATTCTCAACCTTTCGCTTTATACTGCAACCTTCCCTGCAGCCTTCAAGCATGCTATAATCACTCCTCTGCTCAAATAACCCTCACTTGACCCTACTTGTCCTTCTAATTATTGACCCATCTCCCTTCTCCCATTCATTTCCAAAATTCTTGAATGTGTAGTTTTCTGCCACTGACTTGAATTTTCCTCCTCTCAAGCCCTCCTTGATCCACTTCAGTCTGTTTTTTGTCCGTTTCATTCTACTGAAATTGCTCTTGCCAAAGTCTCCAGTGATCAGTTCCTTGCTAAGTCCAAAGACTCATTCTCATTATTCTCGATCTTTCTGCTGCTTTTGATACTGTTGACCTCCTCCTCCTCCTCGACAATTTATCCTCTCTTGGTTTTAGAGGCCCTGTACTGTCTTGGTTCTCTTCTTATCTCTCCAATTACTCTTTCAGTATTTGTTCTGGAGGTTCCTTCTCTCCTTCCATCCCTCTCTCACTTGGTGTACCTCAAAGGTCTGTTCTGGGCCCTCTCCTTTTCTCTCCCTATATCCAGTCCTTTGGTGCTCTCATCTCTTCCCATTGCTTTCAGTATCATTTTTTGCTGATGACTCTCAAATCTATCTATACCTGACATCTCTCCTTCACTCCAAACTTGTATCTCTACTTGCTTATCTGACATCGCTGCCTGGATGTCTCATCGCTGCCTAAAATTGAATATGGCTAAAACTGAACTTTTTATTTTCCCCCTAAACCCTCCTCCCCTTCCTCCTTTCTCTATCACCGCTGACAACACTCTTCTTCTTCCTGTTTCCTCAGTCCGTAACCTCGGGGTCATCTTTGACTCCTCCCTTTCCTTCACACATATTCAACATATAGTTAAAACTTGTCATTTCTTTCTCTACAACATTAACAAAATTCGTCCCTTCCTCTTTGAATACACTACTAAGGCTCTTGTCCACTCTTTGGTCACCTCCCGTCTTGACTATTGCAACCTCCTCCTTGCTGGTCTCACTCAGTGTCATCTCTCTCCTCTTCAATATATCCAGAACTCTGCTGTGTGGCTAATCTCCATTGCCTCAGAACAAAGGCCTGGCAATCTACTTCTAGTCACAATGCCAAGAAAACCCAGTAGCTGCTGGGCACCAGGCGTCATTATTGACTCAAAGGCACACATTGCACTGCAATGTTTTTATAAAGTTTAGTCAAAAGAGCACTATGAGAGTTGATAAAAATTTAAGATGTTAATACTGGTTCAGCCATAAGATCCATCGAGCCCAGGATCTGCCTCTGACAATGGCCAATCCAGGTCACAAGTAACCAACAGGATCCCAAGGAGTAGATCTATTTCTTGTTGCTCAGACTCAGAGATAAGCAGTGGCTTTCCCAAAGCCACATGGCTAATAATGGCTCATGGACTATTTCTTCAGGAACTGTGTCCCACTGCTCCATCTTGTGATCTTGGGCAAGTTACTAAACCCTTCATTGCCTCAGGTATCAAATTAAATTGTAAGTCCTCTGGGACAGGAAAATACATAGTGTACCTGAATGTAACTCGCCTAGAATGTTTGAGAAAGGCGTGAGCTAAATCCAGTTCCCTTTCCCTTTCTTTTCATTAACATGTTTTATTGGCTTATTGATATCATAATATAGAACAGTATAATACTGAACTGCTTCCCATATCACGTGCCCTCCCTCTTCCCCCTCCCCCTTCCCTTAGAACCAAACTAAAAGAAGACCACATGTGTAGTTGAGGTTCCCATTCTGGAGCGATGTGCCGCCTTCTCCATATGCATGCATCTTGATCCCATCCTTTAGACTAGACCAGGAATTCAAATTCATCTGCCCACTGTGGCCATCAGATGTACATGACAGTCTTTTTAAGACATTCTCCCATACTGGAGGGCAGTGGCAGAAGTTCAAACTATGAGTCCTCTAACAATTTTGAAAAGGCTCTCAGAATGGGCTAAGTCTACTTCAGAAGATACAGGAATAGATGCAAGTGGGGCCCTTTCTTCCTTGGCACCTGGAAGGTAAGGTTGTTTCCACACTGAAGCTATTGCCAGTCCTGCAGCTTTTATTTCATTGGTAAGCATCGCGTTCTGGACTTTATTTATCCTTGATCTAAACCCCCTTTTTAACCCAGCTATGTAAATTGCCTTAACCATGGTTCCCGGAAGTAAATTTCATAGCTTAATTATGAGCTGAATGAAAAGAACTGCTTTCTCTGATTAGTTTAAATGAATTTTATGGTTGTCCCCTAGTCTTGGTACTATTTGAAATCAGTCATCCCCTATTTACTTGTTCTACCTCATTCATGATCTACTCTCAGCTTTATCTTCTTCCAGCTGAAGAGCCTTAACCTGTTCAGCCTTTATTCATAAGGGAGCAGTTCCATCCCTTTTTCATTTTAGTTGTTCTTCTTTGCATCTTTTCTAGTTCCTCTGCATCTTTTCTGAGATGAGGTGACCAGAATTGCACACAATACTCATGTATTGATACAGAAGCAAAGCCGATGCAAGAGGATGGGGTGCCTTAGGCAAACCTCTTCCCTTGTGCCGCTCCTCTCCCCCAGCGTCCACTGCCGCCGCCGCTGCTACCTCTCTCTAGGACGTGAGCAGCGGCAATGGCCGCAAACAGCCCCACGGTGCTTACCTTTAAACCTCAGTGCCGCAGGGCAGTTTGTTTCTGCACTTCCGATGCCCAATGCTGACTTCCTGCTGCAAACAGAAATTCAGCATCATGTGTCAGAGGGTGGAGAAGCAAACAGCCCCGCAGTGCCGAAGTTTAAAGGTAAGCGCCGCAGGGCTGTTTGTGCCCATTGCTGCTGCTGCACATCCTGGAAAGGGGCAATGGTAGTGGCAATGGATTCCCCCTGATGGCCGGTACTCTAGGCGACCGCATAGTTCGCCTAATGGTTGTGCCAGCCCCATACAAAGGCATTATAACATTCTCCATTATATTCTCTGTTCTTTTTCAAATAATTCCTAACATTCTGTTTGCTTTTTTGACTATCACTCCCACTGCATACTGAGCTGAAGATTTCAAAGTATTGCCCACAATGACTTCAAGATCCTTTACCCAGGTAGTGACACCTAATATGGAACGCAGCATTGTATACCTACAATTAGGATTATTTTTCCCGAAAAGTATACGTTTGTACTTGTTCACAGAGGCTTTAAATCGGACCTTCTTCGTGGGATCGTCAGGGGAACAGAGGGGCTCTCCACACCAGAAGCAGGCCATCGGGACTGCATATCTCACTCCACTGGGACAGGTAGGGGGAAACTCCATGCGGCCTTCAGCACTTCCTTCTGAACCCTGCACCAGCAGCGTCATTGCTTGATACACTCCCCAATATAACTGGTCAGTGCTTCAGGCATGCCTGTGCCTGGCGGGTCCGTGCCTAAGGGCCTCGCCAAAGGACCCTTTGGAGTGGCCCTTAGAGTCAATGATAGTGTGGCCAAAAGCAGAAAACAGTCTCCTACCAATCCCTGTTACTCCAGTCTGACCTCTGTCTTTTACATTATAATTTATGCAGCCATGGAAAAATGCTTGATTGTAAGTATGATCTGTAGCATTGTCTTTCTTATTTGCCTCATAGCACAAGAGTCCTCCCTAGCTTACTCGCAGAACCACGCTTAAACAATTCCCAAAATTCATCATTTTAGACGGCCCAACCCTTGTTTAATACATCACAAGGACACTAATAGAAACCAACAACATAATAGCAGGCTCATATACATTACGCCCACTAGACCACAAAACCTTGAAGATCGTATAGACAGCGCAAGCGAATTCACCCTGAAATGCTCCTTAGTAAATGCAATGTCAATAAGAAACAAAATACCACTTATACTAGACGAAATCCAAGATACCAATCCAGACATCTTTTTGCTCACTGAAACAGATAAGAGTCCTATTTAACCAATTAGAACTCCCAAACTATGACACATATCATTCCCCTAGAACAAGCAAGCAGTGGGGGAGGAGTACTAACTATTATTAAGAAAGAACATAATGTGTCCCTCTCATCAGTCCATAAAATAGAGGACATGGATATATTAGTAATAGAAAACGAATATCTCTCATTTTGTCCACTATATAGACCCCCCACAGCTGACCACAACAGCTTAACTACTATACTGGAAACAGTATGCTCATCGGCAATTAGTAAACAAATGATATTACTAAGGGATTTTAACCTGGCCTCACTACACAATTCTCATGCAACTACTTTCCTTGATACCATGTCAGACATGTCATATCAACAAATAATAACTGTTCCGACTCATATTAAAGGGAATAATCTAGATTTAATTTTCATACCTAAAAAAAAATCTATAATCACCCTAAAACTATCACTCCTTAATCAGTATCAGTACTGTAGTCTGATCACCACCTAATTAATTTCTCACTGACTTACCTTTCGACTGAAAGAAAACCTGAAAACACACCTAATCATCAGATAAGATTCAAGAGATTTAATAAGGATGCATCATAAACAAACTATCCTGAACATCAACACCAACATTGGTGAGCTAAGAGAACTAATAACTACCTGGAACTCCTCTATATCAAAAGCAGCCACTAGTTCTAGCACACAGCCCAACAAAAGAAAAACAAGATCAAAGCAATGGTACTCTTGGGAATTAAGAAGTCTAAAAAGACAACTGAGGAAACCTGAACGCATATGGAGATGCTCCAAATCTCCTGAAGACAGACAAACATACATGAACATTCTCACAATATACCGTAATTTCATTAATAAACAAAAGAAAGAACACTACACAAGCATCCTATTAAAGTCACTGAATCATCCAAGAGAATTATTCAAAATTGTCAAGTCCCTTACAAACACATATACACACCAAATGATACCACAAATAACCAAGACATAAATCCTCAGGTCCTGGCAAATTATTATATAAAAAACTAAACCCACCAAATGACCAAATAGAACTAGACCTACTCCCCAACACACCATATCACATGAAATGGTCCACTTTCTATCATATAAACCTGGATTACTTAAATAACATTATATCAAATATCAACACAATTACATCCAGCCTTGATCCTTTCCCAGTCAGCTGGCTAAAACAAACCTGTGCAGAATTTGCTCTAATCATACTTAATATTGTAAACATGTCCCTAACTCAAGGGCAGATACCTAAATGCTTAAAACAAGCTATAATCTGCCCCATCCTAAAAAAACAACTCACTGTTCAAAACAAACCCTGTATCTTATAAGCCAATATCCAGTCTTCCATTTCTCGCTAAAGTAATTGTAAAAGTTGTTCACAACAAACTCCAGGATCACGTTCAGATGAATGCACCTCTTGATGTCCACCAATATAGCTTTCATTCATATCATGGAGGCGAGACCCTCCTACTAGTCCTCTTTAACAACTTGATAAAGGGCATAAACAACTCAAAACAAGAATTCATTCCAATCTTTTTAGACATTACTGCTGCCTTTGATTCCAATAATCATAAAATTCTGCTGGATAGACTAAAACACATAGGGATACATGGAACTACATTTTGCTGGTTCCAATCATACTTATCTGACCGAACACAACAAGTTAGAATTGGCCAAAATTAATCTACATTTTATGACCAACGGCAAGGACTCCCCCAAGGCTCAGCACGCTCTGTTTTATTTATTTATTTTATTTATTTAATTTTCTTATATACCGCGCTATTTGTCATCAGTGCGGTTTACATTGAAACAATACAACAATTGGTCAGATATAACAGACCTATTACAGTACAAGTAACAGGAAAATTAACATGGAAGTAAACAGGGAAATCATTTATATTTCTAGAGAATACATGTTTGAGATATATAAAATCTATACAGTTAGTTAGGGTAGGTATGAGGTTAAAAGGATGGGGAGGGGAAGGGGTGTTTAGGTGTTTGAAGTGTGCGATGAAAAGGTGGTGTTTAAGGGTTTTTTTGAATTGTTTGATGTCTTTAATTGCTCTGATATTGGGAGGGAGTTTGTTCCAACATCTAGGAGCATAATTTTACTATTTAACATTTACCTACAGCCTCTATGCCAAATAATTAAAAAATATAATGCTAATTATTTCCTATATGCAGACGATATAATGTTATACCTACCCTTTGATATAACAAATCCTAACTTCGAATGTTTGATCACCTGCTTTAACAATATTTCACAATAGTTACAATCCCATAACTTAATGATAAATTATATTTAAAAAAACAGAGGTCCTCTTCATTTCCAGAAACCAAAAATTCACCCTGCCACCATACATACAAGTCAAAGAGGTTATCTTAGAAGTAAAATCTGAAGTAAAATATTTAGGAGTTATCATTGATCAAACTTTAAGCTTAACATCACATATAAAGTCAACTACTCAGATAATCTATAACAAACTGAGGATGATACAACAGTTGTGGCCTCTACTCACTAATTATGACTTCAGAACAGTTCTCCAAGCTATGATATTCCCGCACATAGATTATTGTAACAGCATACACCAAGGACTCCCTAAGCAAGCATTACACAGTCTCCAGATGGCACAACACATGTCTTCACATATAACACAAAGCATATATCTCAGAATACATAACCCTGATATTATATAGCTTCCACTGTTTACCAATCCAAAGCAGAATCAGATACAAGTTGCTTACCACAATCTTTAAACTTATAAGGAACATATCGTCATCGTATCTCACCAAACTCCTAAAACTATCCCCTAACAATCGTTTAAGAAGAGCTGGTACTCAAAACACTGTAAATGTTCCCTCAGTACCGTAAGACAAACCGTGTTACAAGTAACAGAGCTTTCTCCCTCAGTGTCCCAATATTTTGGAACAATCTCCCAGAGAACGTAAGATCCACCACTGATTTGCTCAAATTTTGAAGAGATATCAAGACACACTTATTCACTGAGCATTTTGGCAAGCCCATGGAACCTGAAAATATCCACCCACCCTAGCACTTTTAACCATTCCTCCCAATCCATACCAGTACACTTCTATCCTCCCTGTAAAAAGTTAATTTCATGATAACAGATTCGTAAGAACCCACACAAACTGAAACCAAATTGTAAAAAGATTTAATCCAAACTGTGAAAGTTGAAAAAGGTGTAGTCCTATGATAATCAATCCTTCTAATAACATATTTCTCTGTATATAAGTTATAGTATTGAGAATGTTACCCATTCACTAAAATGTTTTATGTAATGGGCTCTATCCTACTGAGAATGTTAACCATTCATTTTCTAAAATGTTCTATGCAATGAGTTCGAATGTAAATATTATAATGTTTAATGTTATAATGTAATGCTTTTCGTTCCAATGTAAACCATTTTGATTATATGAAATTGTGGTATAGAAGACTCTCAAATAAATATATATTAAATATCATCTAATCTTTGGATGCCCAGTTTCCCAGCTTCATAAGATTCTCCTGCAATTCCTCACAATCCACTTGTGAATTGGTAACTTCATATAACCTCGTCTCATCTGCAGTGATCATCTCACTCGCTAGTCCCTTTTTCAAATCATGTATAAATATGTTAAAAAAATATTGACCTCCTGATAAACCCATTCTAATCAATCCATATGATGCCGGCTGACACCTACCCAATCTAAACTGACATTAAATTATGTTGGAACAATATCCAATCTAGGTGGACAATTATGCACATCAGGATAGCAATTGTGCACCTAGGTTGGCTATAAGTCTGATGTACTTTAATGTTAATTTAGATTAAGTAGTTACCAGCTGGCATCATATGGATTGATTAGAATAGGTTTTATCAGGATATTAACATTCTTTTACAGTGTGTGATGGTTGACTCATGATTAGGTACTGTAAAGTTTTTAAATATCTTAAAAAGCAATGGTCTCAATATAGATCCCTGGGGCACTCCACTATTACCTTTCCACTATTAACTTTCTAGCTACTCTGTTTTCTGTCTTTTAACCAGTTCCAGATCCATAATAGGATATTGCCTCCTATCTCGTACTTTTTAACTTCCTCAGGAACCTTTCATGAAGGACTTTGTGACATGCCTTTTGAAAATCCAGATACAGGTGAAAGCACATTTTACAATAGGACGTCCAAGTACAATCTGGGACGTCAAAGCCAGAATGTCTGAAAAAAAAAAAAGCAGACATGTGCAAGTTCAGGCACTCACTTCTCTCCCTTCCCTTCCTCGCCCCAAGCTACTTCACTCTTTCCCTTTTCTTCCCCCTTCTTCGTTTCCTCTTCTGGGCTCCTCTGCACACTTACTGCTAAAGCTCTTCTTATCAGCCAAGTTCTTCAAGGCACCGCTCTTTGCTTCTCTCAACTTGAATACCACAGCACAGTCCTACTGTCTTTTTAACGTCCTGGGTCCTGCATGTGTGCTCAGAGTGGAGATGGGTAGTGTGTGACAGACACCTTGCATTTTCATCTACCAATAGATTTATTATATTTTTTTCTTTGCATTGATAATCTGCTTAGCAGTTGATAGTGTAATTTGGAATCATATACATCTATCTGCACTTCATTTAAATGCTTCAAACTTCATCACAGCCCTTCTATTAGGATATTGTAACTTTACCATTTTGCCAGTAGCCTTTGAAGTATCTCAAAGTGCACCATGCACTCCTGAGCGACTGACATTTTTCCACCATAATTTACTTTAGAAGCTGCTTTTTCTCCTTTTTAAATGTTAGTGCCAGCAGATAGGTTCCTCCTTAGTTAAGATGGAGCCAATCTTTTTGAAATAAGTTTCACCTTTTCCAAAATGTTGCCCGGTTTCTAACAAATCTAAGATCCTCTTCCCTGCATTATGGTCTTGTCTATTTGTTGAGACTTGGATTTCAGTCTGCCTCTGAAGGCCTGAGTGCAAAAGGAGGAGCATTTCTGAGAATGCGATCTTCAAGATTCTGGATTTTAATTTCCTATCCAAAATTCTACATTTGGCTTCCAGATCTTCCCTCTTACACCTTCCAATTTCATCGGTATCCACATGAAGCATTACAGCTGGCTCCTCAGCACTCTCTAAAATCCAGTCTTGGTCCACTTCCTTCACACCAGGAAGCAAGTTACCAAGTGATGCTCATATTTACTATTCGCCCAGCTGTCTTCATTCCTTTGCCCTCCCCCCCCAAACACACATTTCTTTTCCTTCCCTTCCTTTCCTCCTCAAGCACTCACTTCTCTCCCTTCCCTTCCTCGCCCCAAGCTACTTCTCTCTTTCCCTTTTCTTCCCCCTTCTTCCTTTCCTCTTCTGGGCTCCTCTGCACACTTACTGCTAAAGCTCTTCTTATCAGCCAAGTTCTTCAAGGCACCGCTCTTTGCTTCTCTCAACTTGAATGCCACAGCACAGCCCTACTGTCTTTTTAACGTCCTGGGTCCTGCATATGTGCTCAGAGTGGAGATGGGTAGTATGTGACAGACACCTTGCATTTTCATCTACCATTAGGTATATAGATGTAAATCCAGATATACACATGCACTAAAACTCAGGCATTTACAAAATAAGAAGCTTATAGAACATTCCCAATAGTCACCTGCTCTCATATTTACATGTGCAGAACTATTGGGTGGTAATGAGATCATGGGAACCTGGTAGTTTAGAAATAAGGGAAATGAATGAGGATTTTAGAGGGGTAACTCCATTTTGGAATAAGCTATCCATGTGGTATAGGTTGGGGAGGGCTATGTTGGGTGACAAATATCTGGTTGGCCTACAAACCTTGTGGGAGGCGTTGTTAGGGGAAGTGGTAACCCAGAACTAGTTAAAGGAATTGTTTGAACATATTAAAGACCTAACAGTCAATGCTGGGCTTCAAGAGATGCAATATAAACTTATGCATAGGGTGTTTTTAATGAAGGAAAGGGTGGCCCAGTTAAAGTTATAGTAGAATGAGAGCTGCCAGAAGTGCACAGTGGGGAGGGATAATTATCGTCATATGTTCCTGGAGCACCCAGGGTTGCGGCAGCTGTGGCAACAAGTGCAGGGGTCAGTGCACAACTGCCTTTGGAAAGTGACAGAAGTCTGATTATACTGGGGGGTGGCCGCTGCCTTGTGAGAAAGTTAACAAAAAACAGAAATTAAATTCACCCAGGTGGCAAATTTGGTAGCAAAGAAGGTGATCCTAAAATATTGGGTAGGAGTAGAATGCCCCTCCAAAAAATATTGTGAGACCATGATGCTTGAGATGGCAAGTGCAGAGCAACACGTGTACAGCCACAAGTAATGGCCATGGCGGCTAAAGTATCTACTCCTCTGGAGCTGTTTCAAATCTGAGATTTAGAGGGAGGGGGGATAGGGAGAAATAAAAAAGTCTTTCCAGGGGTTAGGAAGGGCTATAATGCCTTGACTGTCAAGAAATGTAGCTGGCGTGCAGGCAAGACATGGGGGAGGGGGGGGGGACTCTGTGCCTGGCTAGTGGAGACAAACTAAAACTCTGTATATAACTGACAGTTCGAGCAATGTTGATCTCATGATACTCTTGCATTTGGACAATGATTTGTTTGTTTCATGTACCCTTTGGCTGGGACATCACTTAAATAAATAAATAAAAAAGGAAGCTTAAATAAGAAAGCATATGCTCAAAATACAAAGGGCCCAATATTCCAAATAAGCTGAGTTCCTAAATTTAGACTACTAAAGGGCGCCCTATTTTTAGTCACATTTAGGATCCTAAGTTTTCAGCTGAAATTTATCTTAATTTAGGAGCTTAAAATGTATGTTCCTAAATATAGGCCTGCCATTCATTTGCCTAATTGAAGTGTCTAGTGATGAAAATCAGTGCTATACTCCTTACTTTTTTTTCCCTAAATCCACCCCTGTTACCACCTACCTTTTGTGCTTTTAAATTTAGTGAAGTGACATTTTAAGTTAAGATTTAGGCACTCAACCCTAGTATATTTTCAGAGGTGCCAATTTAGGAGCATAACTTTCAAAGTTAGAAGCATAAATCCTTTGAATGAGCCTTCGGTGACTAATTTTCCAATCATGTTAAAATGTAGTCTCACAGGCCTGTTGGCAGATCATCCAGTGTCTTGGGCAGTCTGGGATGGGGTGGGTGGGGTTGGATGAAGGTCTCCCTGGGATCTGGCTAGCCATTTGGCCATGGGGTGTATGGCGAAAATCCCAGGTGGTTTTTGCTGATGAAGTAAGGGCTTCCATGGAGGGCTGGTATCCTACCTTGATTAGGTGTCTCGGGTGGTCATCTGTGTCATCCACCTTTCTGATGTTTTGGCCCAGACAAGTCATGGACTAATGGGTGCTCAGCTGTCACAGCACAAACAGTGGTGTCAGTATGGACAATCACTGTGTCTCTTGGGCTCCAGGCCCAGGCCATTGTCAACTCTATCATTACACAGGCATTATCCACAGCCTTTATATGGATAGTAGAATGCTGAAAATCTATCTAACCCCTCTGCTACTAACCATATAGGACTGGGTGAAGTTAGTGTAGAGAAATGGTGGAAATCATAAATTATCCATATAGCAGTTAATACAGATAGCCTAAAGTAAAATGCAAAGGCATTTGTATAGTGACTGAATATCGCTGCTATACAGATTATGCCCAGTGGTCAGTGTGAATACATATATTTAGCACCACTGATTATGGGTGTCACTTTAGAAGCCTTATTTGAGATTTGGACATCCGAAAGCATACATGGGGATGTCCAGATCACAAAGACATCTCCGAAGCCATTTTAAAAGACAGGTTTAGAGACGTCCCCAGCGCACACATGTCTAAATACGGCAGTGGGCATGGCGGAGGTCTGCCATACTTAGACATGCACACTTGATTTCAGAAACGGCCAGCATGTCTAGGCCCATATCCAAATCTGTACGTATTCAACAGCATGATTAAACATCGAAAACATGATAATTTTGCCAGTATATCCTCCGGAGGGTGTAAAGAAGAGAGTACTCTGGTCATCCCAGTACTGTCCACAGCCACAATGATCTTTTACAGGAATTGGGGTCACCTGTGTTGGAGTTCTCCCTCCATTGCTTGCAGACTGGCTGTATGGGACGTGTTCCCTATCTGGAATACTACCTCAGGGATATCTATGTAGACGTTTCCGAAGATGTCCATAATGTGTGCATCCACATTTCAGAAATCATGGAGGTGACCGGCCTTTTCAGGCATGTTTTCCCATGGACGCCCCCAACTGTAACTTGGATGTCATTTCTATCGTTGCACTGAATATTCATATTTTTTTAAACGCTACAGCTGGCATTATAAAAAACACGCTGACTGCCCCTTTCAAAAAGGGACACCAAAGATTACATGTACACACACCCGAATGTGTACACAAAGCCATATGCAAACAAACACACACATACACAGATACATAGGGCCCAATATTCAAAAGGACCTGCTAACCAGATAAACCCCACTGAGAGATATTCAGCGGCATTAACTAGACTGTGCCGCTGAATATCCTCTCTAAACTCCCTGTCACTGTTCAGAGAGTGCTAGGGACGGTCTGTGGGAGAGGCAAGGGTAGTCCCAGTACATATCCGGTTAGTGATGATTTTTAGTCTGCTAATTGGACAAGTGGCTGCATAAGATTAGGTCAACAAAAAAGGTGTCCTAACTTTATGATTTTGGCTATCCGGAGAGTGGCCAACTATCACCACTGTGTCAATTGGTGCTGAAACAGGATATTCCGCGCTGGAAGGTATCCAAATTCTGACACTGAATATCTGGTTTCAGTTTTGCCTGTGTGGCCAGGCTCATTAAAAATGCTGACTGCCGCGGGCTGAATATCGAGCCCACAAAGCAAACACTTATGCTCAAGGTATATCTTCACCTCAGTTTAAAAATATTTTTAATCAGCCGGATACTAGTTTGGCATTTTTATTTATACAAACACTCTCATGCAGAAAACAAGTAACACTCAGGCCCTTAAATAGCTTATTTTTAAAAAGATACACCCTCCCCAAATATACATATATATAAATATATATAAACTGCATCATTTCAATATTAGGGGATCAGATCTGTTCAATATCTTCTTAATGTTCTCAACATATAAAATGAAAGGTTATAGCAATCTATTGTCTCATCACACTCCTTTCTACTTATTACCGCAGACACAGAGAAGAAAGGAAGGCAGCTGCAAGACCTTTTATTCCCCCCTGTATCACAGTGCTGATTAGATTACAATTACCCAGAATGAGCAAACATCAGGAGGCATTATAATGCCTCTCTTTAAAAGGAAAGCCATAAAAACTCTATAGTGAGACACATCATTCATCATAACAACCACACTGAAAATGAGATGAAATCTGTGCAACTCCCTTTCCCCCCACCTCCTTGTACTAAGTTTCACTGTGTATGGAGCTCTTAGACCAAATCCCCTGCACTGATAACAGGGTGATTTGCCAAATGAGAATCCGGCATCATGCTCACTGACATTTACATCAGCAGTAACTCAAGCAGCAAATAGCCTTATGCCATTCACCTCAGACTTAACTGTGCTACCAAAGTGCAGATTAGAAGGGGGAAGGGAGAAATAAAAGTAATAATAATTGAAAAAAGGGCACGAGATTTTCCATGAACTACATTACTACATTATAATTGACTGGATAAGCATAGAATTACAGAGGAGGCATAGCTGGAACATTTATGACCGTTTCAAGCGAGTTATATAATGTGGTTCTAATAATTACACAAAGTAATGAAATCTAGCACCAACTATTGTACCAAATACATGCATTCCATATTTTCACCCTGTTGCTATGTTTATATCTACACACATAAATAAATACACATTGAGTGCTAAGAAAATGTTTATAAACCTCCTAGGATGGTCTGTATTTTAGCACAATTTATACATAAAACTCCCCGAGAAAGAGAAAGATAACCCACTGAATAAAAACAGGCAAAAGGATATATTTTGATTATTTATTCAACAATAAATATTCCTGTGTGAAAAAGTACGTGAACTCTTCATTCAGTAATTGGTGGTACCTCCTTTATTAACAGTAACTTCAACTAAACATTTCTCACAGTGCCCTTCAGGAATTCTGGCCCATTCTCCAATATGGAATTGTTTCAACTCTATGACATTTGAGGGTTTCCCTGTATAAACATCTCACATCAGGTCTTGCCACAACATTTCAATAGGGTTTAGTTCGGGGACTTTGGTTTGGCCAATCCAAAAATCCAAATCTCTTATCAGTCTGTCTGAGGTAGATTTACTTGAATGTTTAGGGACGGGTCATTATCCTGTTGCATGATCTACTTCAGCTCAGCTTTAGCTCACAGAGATAGCTTGGTAATCTCATCTAGAATTTTAAGATACAATGCAGAATTCATGGTTCCATCAATAATGGCGAGCCATCCAGGTCCTGAAACTTAAAAACAACTGTACACCATGATACCTCCATCACCATGCTTGACAGTCGGACTGAGGTTCTTTCGTTTAAAGGAAGTGTTTGGCTTTTGCAAAACAAAACATTTGTTAAGAGTCACCAAAATCTTTAATGTTTGACCCATCTATCCTGAGATCATTATTCAGAAAATTTTATAGGTAACACAGATGCTGTCTGGTGATCCTGAGGCAGGCAGCAGTAGTTTCTTTTTAGCTATCCTCCTATGAACATCACACTTGTAACATCATGTCAGCTAAAGCAAGAGAAGCCTGTAGATTTTTAGCTATTAGTCTGGAGTTCTTTATGACTTGGTCAATGATTTTCCAGATTTCTCTTGTGTTGATCTCGGCAGGACGACTGCTTTTTTTATCTGTAGACTATGGGGGTAATTTTATAAAGCAATTTCCAAGGATGCAGAAAATGGCTATTGCAGAATTGCACAAGTGAATACATATGAATATTATGGCAGTAACAGCATGCATACGCGGTCCACATGTATATACTCCTAGAGGTAGTATTTTGGCAGAGCTAGAGTGGATCTGCATACTTTATTAAAGAAAACAAAAACGTGTACACGTATAGAATATAGGCACATAGTTGGCACCTACCTCAGAGTAAGTGTAACTTTGTGCAAGAGAATTGACACGCAACTGGGGATTATTTTAGCAATCTATGCCTATGTTGCCTTTATAAAGGGGAATTGGATTTCTCTCCTAAATTGGAATACACTTCCCCATGAAATCCGTGGCATCAAAAGTCTATTACAATTCCGAAAAGCCGTGAAGCATCACCTATTCACAAAATTCTACCCAGAAGTGATCATCCCACTCAACCAACAGGCCTCCCACATACACCAGACACCTTAGCACCCTAATACAACCAGAAAATGGTTAGACTACACGATAGCCCACATGACTACCATTTACCCGTACCACCCACATGAATACACGCAACATATCCATTCAAGCTTGAATACTGTATATAGTTAAAGTATATATATAATATAATGTTGGTTGTACATAGTTATCCCTGTTATTCCATGTTATATATTCCCCTGTTCTCTGTAAACTCAATGTTGCCTGTATGCATTGCAGTATTTTGTTCAATGTACACCGCGCTGATTGTAATAGCGCGGTATAGAAGAGATGTTAAATAAAATAAATAATAAATAAATAATCTCATGCCTTTCTCAGGAGTTCAAGGCAAGTTATATGCAGGTACTGTAGATATTTTCCTGTCCCTGGAAATAAGGAGGAGGTTGGGAACTACGGACTAGTTAGTCTGACCTCTGTGGTGAGTAAATTAATGGAAACACGCTAAAACAAAGGATAGTGAGGTTTCTGGAATCCAATGGAGGACCTGAGGTAGCATAGTTTTTTTACTAGAGGCATGTCTTCTTGTCAAACAAAGAGAGTTGGACCTGAGGGAGAGTGCTAGATGTGGTGTACTTAGATTTCAACAAAATCTTTGACATGGTTCTGAACAAACAACCTATAAATAGATTGAATGCCCTAGGAATGGACTCTAAAGTGACCAATTGGATTAGAAACTAGGCGAGTAGCAAGCAACCAAGGATATTGGTAAATGGCGTTCACTCTGAGGAGGACGACATTACCAGGGGTGTGCCCCTAGGGATTGATTCTTGGGCTGATTATTTTTAACATTTTTGTAAGTGATATTGCAAAAGGGCTATCAGGTAAGTTTGCCTCTTTGCGGATGATACCAAAATCCATAATATGGTAGACATTCAGGAAGGTGTTGATAACATGAAGAGGGATTAAGCAGTGCTTGAAGAATGGTCTAGAATCTGGCAGCTGAGAATTAATGCTTAAAAAAGAAGGAATATGCATTTGGAATGCAAAATTCCAAGGGAGCGGTACACTATAGGGGGTGAAGTACTTCTGTTTAAGAAAGAAGAGCGGGCCCAGGGTTGATTGCTTATTATGACCTTAAGGTGGCCAATCAAGTAGAAAAGGTGACGGCAAAAGCCAGAAGGATGCTTGGATACAAATGGCCAGAAGGAAGGAGGAGGTGTGCCTCTGTATATGTCTCTCGTGAGACCTTATTTGAAGTACTATGTGCAATTCTGGAGACTACACCTTCAAAAGAATACAAACCGGATGAGGTCAGTACTGAGACTGGCTTCTAAAATGGTCAGTGGTCTACATCGGAAAGTATTTGGGGACAAATTTAGAAATCTCAATATGTATACTCTGGAAGAAAGGCAGCAAAGGGGAAATATGATATAGATGATCATATACCTCTGTGGCATAAATGCACAGAAAGAAAGTCTCTTTGAATTGAAAGAAAGCTCTGGAACGAGGGGGCATAGAATAAAGGTGAAATAGAATAGATTTAGGAGTAATCTAAGGAAATATTTCTTTATGGAAAGTGCAATGGTTGCATGGAATAGCCTCCCAGTGGAGGTAATAAAGACTGATAAGGCAGGCGAAGAGAGAATTTGAAAAAAGGCTTGCTGTGGAAGCAAAAACGCATAATAAAAACTTTTCAAGTACATTCGTAGTAAAAAATCCTGTGAGAGAGTCAGTTAGGCCATTAGATGATAGAGGGGTAAAAGGGGCACTAAGAGGGGATAAGACCATAGCGGAGAGACTGAATAAATTCTTTGTTTTTTTTTTTTTGTTTTTTTTAATGGTAGTTTTTATTCAGTTTAAACATATAAAATAACAGTACAAACGATCATGATATAGAAGGATACAAGCAGATGCTATTGATCAAAATAGCAAAAGAATATAATAACTTGAACAAGACAGTACAATAACTTTAACAAGAACTAGTATCAGTCCATGCCAGCACGCCACCCTCCCTCTCTCCGTTCAATGTGGTTACAGCAGAGACCATTCCACAAGGCAGCCTCCATCAATCACTTTCATCAAACATAATTTTGTAAAGCTGACCATTTCTTACTTAGTTTACCAGACCATGGGTTCTTGGCTATATAGATCTCTTCGTAGGTCTTATGTAGGATTAAGAGACTCCACCAATGCTCGAAACAAGCTTTGTCGAGATTCTTCCAGTGTATTAGAACTATTTTAAGCGCTATCCCGAGCATTAAGTCTAGCAGTTTACTATCCCATTTCATCAGAGTAGGTTCCAGAGCTATGGATTTATATATTACTATCCGATAAGTGATAGGAGTTTGTAAGTTGAGGATTAGTGATATGCGTTCCCATACTCTGTTCCAATATATTTCCAGGGATTTACAATGGAACAACATATGTGCCAGTGTCCCAATTTCCATGTTACAGGACCAACATCGATTTCCCTCCTGTAGTGTCCATTTCATTTTCTTAGCCGGTGTAATATGCGCTCGATGTGCTATAAAGTACATAGATTGTGTGAGAGACGCTGCTCTCGTGGCACGTATTTGAGTTCCCCAAAAAGTGTCCCAATTTTCCGGAGGTATATCTTGACCGGTTTCAGTAGCCCACACCGACTGTATCTTAAAACATGTCTTGTCACTTTTGGATCGGAGAATCGCAACACATCTCGAAACAGCTTTGGCATCTGTTTGTAATTCTTGAAGTTTCTGTCGCAGTGGCCATCCAGTACGTATCAAGACAGGTGACACACCCGCTTTGCTCATGCAGTATCGGAGTTGACACCATTGGAAATAGCATGTATTAGGCAATCGGAATTCCGTTCTTAATCTGTCAAAGGTTTTAAATGCACTTCCATTGATCAGTTGTCCAATGGTTATAAGATCATGTTCCACCCATTTTTTCCATAAGACAGGCTTCCCTCCGATGATAAGGCGCGGGTTCAGCCATAAGGGCATATCTGCGGCGAAGTCATCCCCTCCATCGATACATGATGCCAATAATCGACAGGCATGTTGTGTTTCTCGGATAATAGCATTATGTGGTACAGTCTGGTCTACTACTGTGCCAATCATTAGCCATGTAGGTAGGGGGGAATGTATGGCCCGCTCCACACTCAACCATCTAGGTCCTTTATCCGTGTCGTCAGAGTCAACCCATTGAGCACCCTGCTTTAAAAGAGAGGCAGTGTGCAGCCAGCCGAGATCTGGGAAATGGACACCTCCTTGTGCATTAGGTAACTTCAGTTTCCAGGCAGCTATTCTAGGTACTCGGTTGTTCCATAAAAAGGCTATCAGTTGACTATTCATTTTCTTATAGAAGGCTGACGGGAAGCGTAAGGGGATCATACTTAATATATAGCTGAGTTTTGGTACCAACATCATTTTTATCGTTTCTAGCCTGCCCCACCAACTCAAATGAAGGGGGGTCCACCTGCAGACGTTATCATGTACAATTTCTTGACACATCTTAATGTTGATTGCGACAGTCTCTTCCAAGGTGGTGCCATAGGTCACGCCCAGGTATCTAAAGGATGACTTCTCATATTGAAAGGGGTATCCACGCATCATTTCTTCGCTGACCTGTTCATTCAGAGGAATAATTGTTGTTTTATTCAGATTTACTTTATATCCGGATATCGCTGAATATGCATCTATGAGTTGCAGTGTTTCAGGAAGGTCTGATGGTTGTAGAAAAATGAGCAGGTCATCTGCATATGCTGACAATTTACAGGGACCATCAGCTAACTCAATTCCTTTTATGTTTTCCTTCTGTCGGATCGCTATTAATAAGGGTTCCAGGGCTAAATTAAAAAGCATCGGTGACAGGGGGCAACCCTGTCTGGTCCCTCTTTGCAACTGAAAAGGGGCTGAGAGGTGTGAGTTGACCGCTATTCGAGCTGTGGGTTTGGTATATAACAATTCAACGCGTTTTAGGAACTTTTCTCCTATCCCAAACCACCGTAGGGATCGAAATAGAAAGGACCATTCTAGTCGATCGAAGGCTTTTTCGGCATCCAATGCTAGCCCTATCAGGGGCTCGGCCTTAGTCTTGGCAGATGCCAGTACATGTGCCAATAATCTTCCATTATCTGTAGTGGATCTGTTTTGTATAAATCCACATTGATCTTCATGTATCAAATCTTTTAAGATCCGTCCTAATCGGTTAGCAAGCACTTTAGCATAGATTTTATAATCAGAGTTTAGGAGAGAGATGGGTCTGTAATTCTCTATCTTTTGTGTATCCCTGCCCGGTTTCGGGTGAATTACCACCACAGCCTCTGCCAGGGCTCCAATCTCTGGAGATTCATCTTGCAGGCCACTGTAGTAGATCTGTAGCATGGGAGCCAATTGAATGCAATATTTATTATAGAATTCCAGTGGGATACCATCTGGACCGGCGGCTTTGCCACGAGCCATCTGTTTGATCGCATCTTGTATTTCAGTTACAGAGATCTCTTGTTCCAGCGTTCGACTTTGATGACTGGTTAATGTGGGTCCTACTATCTTGGAGACAAAATCTTCAAAGGCTCTGTCACTACATTGGGTATCGGAGCGATATAGTTCCTCAAAGAATTCTTTGCAGCGGTCTAGTATTTTGTCAGATCTCAGGAGAAGGCCCCCGGAATTGTCTTGCAACGCCGCTATAGCGGTCTTGCTGGTCTTTGGTTTGAGCTGCCGAGCTAAGAGGGATCCAGAGCGGTTGCTTTCATAGTAGTATGTACTACGTTGTAGCTGGATACTACTCAGTGCTTCTTTGTTGAGGAGAGCATTATATTGGTATCGCAATTTTTGGAGTCTAATCAATATCATTGAGTCAGCTCTTTTGGCTAGTAACCTTTCCCCAGCTTTTATTTGGAGTTCCAGTTCATCTTTTTCTTTTTTCCTGGCTTTACGCCGTCTAATGGTGTAGGTGGTAATATGAGCTCGTATTGTCGCTTTAAAACCTTCCCACCAGCTCCAGATGGAGGTATCAGTGGGTGTATTATATTTAAAATAGGTCTCAATTTCCCCTGACAGTAGCTGTACAAAAGAGTCATCTGCTAGTAGGGATTTATCAAATGTCCATCTTGGTGGAACATGTTGTGTAACGTTGGTATCCAGCACTAGGGAGACAGCGGCGTGATCCGATACCGTTGTAGCATATATCTCTGCGGACAACACTTGAGGCATCAGCTCTGTGGACAGTAGTAAGAAATCGATCCTTGTTTGGGTATTATGTGGGATGGAATAAAATGTGTAGTCTCTTTCTTGGGGATGAAGTAGGCGCCATGGGTCTACCAAGTGTAGCTCTGTTATGATTCCTTTAAGAATCGCCTGCGATTTGACTTTGTCTACAGCCCGATAGGGCGTGCGATCTAACAGTGGATCCAAGATGACATTGAAATCGCCCCCTAAGATGATATTGGTGTGAGCTGCGGCTGTAACTTCTTTAGCTATCAGTTTGAAAAAGTTAGGGTCATCGAGGTTGGGTGCGTAAATATTGAAGAATGTGTAAAGCTGTTGATTTATTTTCATCGTCACTCTGGCCCATCGACCTAGCGGATCAATCTGTGTGCCGGTAATGGCGGATTGCAGGAATTTGCGCACTAATATTATTACCCCCCCTTTGCGTTGAGTGGCAGAGGCCGAGGCCGCCACCAGGAAATATTTAGAGGTTACTTTCTGCGATTCAGTATCTGTTAAATGTGTCTCTTGTAAGAGGGCAATATCTGCTTTTTTTTGTTGGCAGTACGCTAAAATCTTCTTTCGCTTGACAGGGCCAGTAATACCTTTTACATTTAACGAAAGCATTAGGAGATCACTAGACATCAATGTTGGAATAAGCTGTCTTATAGGTGAAAGCTATCCTATGGATAGGTCTGCCGCGTACTTGCATTTTGCGTGTATGTGGAGGGTTTTGCACTGGACTGGACTGACACAAATAACTGCATAACTGGCAAACATGGTATCGCTAAGGTGAACACAATCCACTGAAACAGTAACCAACCCCGACCTCCCGTTGCCACCCCTACATTTCAAGCAGAAATATCTGGTTAATTAAAACTATTTAGAACAACAGAAATACAGTCAATGAGGTGTTTAACAAGGCTTAAGGCGTTCTAAAATTTGTGAGAACGCACGGCCGCACCCCCTGAGTATATGCTGAGTTCTCTACACTGCGTGAGAGATCAGAATATTGACCTCAGGTTTCCATACCGCATTTTTCTTGTAGGAAAGTTTTCAGTTTTTCAGCTTCAACAAAATTCCTCGTTTCATTATGCAGCGTGACCCGCATGGTTCCTGGGTAGTATAGCCCGTATCTTGCCTGTGCACTTTGTAGCATGGGTCTACAGGCCAGCAACGCTTTTCTCCGATCTACCGTTTGCTTGCTCAAATCTGGATAGAGTGCCACTTTGTGTCCCTGGATTTGCAGTGAACCGGCTTTCCGTGCCGCTTGAAAGATCTGTAGGACCTGTGGGTATCTCAGTACCTTCATTATGAGTGGGTGCGGGTATCGTGTGTTTTCAGCTTTGTGTGTTGGTATTCGATGGGCCCGTTCTAGTTCAAAAGGCCTTGCAAAGACAAGCTGCAGCATCTCCGGTATGGTTTTTTCCAGAAATCCAATCGGATCGGTGCCTTCAGCGCCTTCAGGGACTCCAACAAGGCGGATATTATTTCTACGGGCATGGTTGTTTTGATCTTCAATCTGACTTTCTATGTGCCGGACTCGTTTGACCAAAGGGCCCAGCTGTTCTAATGCAACGCCATGCTTCTGGGTTTGTAATTCAACTGCACTAAGTCGAGTGGTGATGGTGAGGAGTTTCTCTTTTACCTCCAGTAAGTCTTCTTGAATCATGTTCAGTGAACTAGAATTGGCTGCGATCATTTCTTTAACGCATTTCAATTCCTGTAGCACTTCACGTAGGCCACCGGCAGTCACTCCCTCCTTCTCTCCCGCGGCCATTTTCTGCGGGGAACCCACTTCGGGTTTGGATCGTTTCGCTGCTGAGCCGGATTCCTGCGGAAATTCCAGCCGGGCAGGCTTCAGGGATGCCATCCAGCTATATTTCGGTGTTATTGATGTAGGTAGGGGGTACAAACTTCAATTTAATACCGGGATATGTTCAGGATTCTTGGGCAGCAACGGGAGCAAAAATTCAGGCGTCCATTCTGTTCAGTGGCTAGCTCCGCCCCCCTTTGTTTTTGTTTTTACTGAAGATGATGTAGGGAAGTTACCCATGACTGAAATGGTACTTAAAGCTGATGCATAGGAAAGATTGAAAGAAAAATCGTTAAACTGAGAAGATGTATTATAGCTATTTGATAAACTGAAGAGTAGCAAATCACCTGGATTGGATGGTATGCATCCAAGGGTATTGAAAGAACTGAAATATGAGATTGCAGATCTACTATTAGTAATCTTTGAACTATTATTAAAATCATCTGTAATACCTGAAGATTGGCGAATGGCCAATGTAACACTAATTTTTAAAAAGAGTTTGAGGGGTGATCTGGGAAACTACAGACCGGTGAGCCTGATGTCAGTACCAGACAAAATGGTAGAAACCATTATAAAGAACAAAATTAATGAACATGTAGATAGTCATGGTTTAATGGGAGAAAGTCAATATGGACAAGTGCAAAGTTATGCATCTAGGAAAGAACAATCCAAACTATGGTTACACGATACAAAGTTCCACATTAGGAACCACCAGCCAGGAGAAAGATTTAGGCCTCATCATGGATAACGCATTGAAACCCTTCGCCCAGTGTGCAGCAGTGGCTAAGAAGGCAAATAGAATGCTAGGAATCATAAGGAAAGGAATGGAAAAGACGATAAAGGATATTATAATGCCTCTGTATTGTTCCATGGTGTGACTGCACCTTGAATACTGCGTGCAATTTTGGTCACCGTATCTTAAGAAGGATATAGCGGAACTAGAAAAGGTACAGAGACGAGCTACCAAAATGGTAAAGGGGATGGAAGGATACCCCTATGAGGAGAGGCTCTTCAACTTGGAAAAGTGGCAGCTGAGGGGAGATATGACAGAGGTCTAAAAATTAATGAATGGAGTGGAATGGGTAAACGTAGATTGATTGTTTACGCCATCAAAAAGTAGGAAGACTAGGGGACATGCAATGAAGCTAAAGTACAACCCATTTAAGATTAATAAGAGAAAATATTTTTTCACTCAATGTGTAATCAAACTCTGGAATTCGTTGCCAGAGGATTTAGTAAAAGCTGTTAGTGTAGCTGGATTTAAAAAAGGTTTGGACAAGTTCCTGAAGGAAAGGTCCATAAACCATTATTAAAGAGGACCCAGGAAAGCCACTGCTTGCCCCAATACAAGCATTGTGGAACCTGTGTGTCTTTTTGGGAAATTGCTAGGTACTTGTGACCTGGATTGGCCACAGTTGGAAACAGGATACTGGGCTTGATGGACATTGGTCTGACCCAATATGGCATATCTTATGTTCTTATGAAGATTGTCTCTGAATTCAAGAAAGCCTGGGACAAACACAGAGGATCTCTAAGGAAAAAGAAGGGATTATAGAGCTCAGTAGTTGGTATGGATGGGAAGACTGGATAGGCCATATGAACTTTACCTGCTGTCATGTTTCCATCTAAGTTTGTACACGAGGCAATGGAGGGTTAAGTGACTTGCCCAAGATCACAGGCTGCAGCAGTGGGATTGCAATTTGGCTTTCCTCAGTGTGAGCCCACTGCATTAACCATTAGGCTATTCCTCCACTAATAATATCTCACCATGAAGTGTAACACAGGTCTGCGACTAAAAAGCTGTTTGATTATATTCATCTAATTTCCATGTATTTTGGTGTGCTGAAAACAAATAAAATATTGAAAAAACTCCTAGACGTCGTGATTTGCCACAACATGCAAAATTGTCTTCAAATTTATCAAATTTTTCAAATTACTATTAATTAATTCAAATTACTATTAATTAATTCACATAAGTGCATTTAAGATATAAAATGCCAAAAAAACCTTAAAGGGCTTGTCCGAGTTATGTAAAAAAAAAATATAGCACTGTAAATCTGATGGTCAGCAATATATACATAAGCTAAGCAAGTTTTAAGTCCGTGCTTCTAATGGTAGAAGGGGTTAATCTTTCCTGAAGAATCCAGTGGGAGGGAGACACAGGGCAGATAGCAGCAGCTCCGGTCAGTGCAGGGGGGCGTGGCCAGCACTGTGACGTCTCGTGTACAGACACAGAGCTGCTCTCTCCTGCATGCCACACTTGTGCACGAATCATCAGGTTCTTGGTTCTAGGCTGTTCACACTTTTTCATCGCAATTCGTGTTAGCTCGTCATTCTTCAACCATTATGTTATGGCTCCGCGAAAGTGTATTAATTCGCCAGACAGTTTCTGTTTCATCTGTGGTGAATATACAGTGTTGAAGCAACAGCAGAATATTACAGACTTTGTGAAAAAAAGTATACTTTGCATACTTTGGACTAAAAATTGGAGATCAAGATAAAGTCTGGGCGCCTCATAAAGTGTGCAAACGGTGTGTTGAGGACCTCCGAAACTGGTTCAAGGGTAAGAAAAAAAATCTTTCCGTTATGGGATTCGTATGGTATGTCCTCACAGCTTTGCTTTCTGAACTTCACCACTCCCACGACCGTGGTGATATCTCACTCGTGGTTTCTCTGAATCTGTCTTCCGCTTTTGATGTAGTCGATCACCGCACTCTCTTGTCTCGTTTGTCTGACTTTGGTATCCGTGGTACTGTTCTCCAGTGGTTTCACTCTTTTCTCTCCTGCCGCACCTTTTCTGTTCACTCGGGTAATTGTGTGTCCCCCCCTACACCAGCTACCTGTGGTGTTCCCCAGGGTTCTATTCTTGCCCCTTTGCTTTTCAATGCTTTCCTTGCTCCTCTCGCTCTGTTGATTCAACAGTCTGCTCTTTCTTTTTATATTTACGCCGATGATATTCTTCTGGTTCACCACACCTCTCCCTCCTTTCCAGATCTTGCTCCTCTTAACCTCTGCCTGTCCTCTATTTCTTCCTGGTTTGATTCTAATTTCATGCATGCCAATCCTGCCAAATCCTCCGCCCTCTGGATTACTTTCGGTCTTCCTCCCCCTCAGTTGCTACCTGTCATGGGCTCTCATTCTATACCCTCTGCCCCAACCCTCCGCTATCTGGGTGTTACCCTGGATCCGTCCCTCTCTTTTCACGACCACATCTCTTCTGTTGTCCGTTCTTCTTTCTTTCACCTACGTCGCATTAAGGCTGTCTGTTCCTTTCTCCCCTCATCCTCTGTTGTCACCCTTGTCCGGTCTTTAGTCATTTCTCGTCTTGATTATTGTAATGTTGTCTATGCCGGTCTCCCTTCCTATCAACTTTGTCGTCTCCAGCTTGTTCAGAATGTTGCCCCCGATTGGTTACCTCATCTCCTTCTCGTTCACATGTGTCTCCGTGTCTCTTTTCCTTGCACTGGCTTCCTATCAAGTTTCGGTTTATATTCAAGTTGCTCATTCTTGTTCATAGGGCCCTTCACTCTGACACTCCTCAGTACCTCGCTAACATTATTTACCTTCAGCCCTCCCCCCGTCTCCTCCGCTCTTCCTACGGTAATCATCTTTTCCTTCCCTCACCTACTCAGGCCCACCTTGAATCCACTCGTCACTCTGCTTTCTATTTCTTAGGCCCTGCCCTCTGGAACTCCCTTTCCCTCTCACTTCGCACTGAACTGTCCTATACCCGTTTCAGAGCTCTCCTTAAGACACACCTTTTTTGTCAGGCTTTCGATCTCCCTTCTTCCTCCGATGGTGTTCTCTCTCCCTAGTCGTGCCCTCCATTCTTCTTCTTTTTTAAAATTTCTCACCCTTCCCTTCTTACCTCCCCCTGTCTTTCTTACACCCTGCTGCTTCTGTTTGCCTGCTCTCCTCTTCTCTATTCTTTTACTCTTTTATGGCATTCCTTTCCTTTTTCTTTTATAGCAGTTGTCATTTTATGATTGTACACCGCCCTGATGCTTCGGCCTGGGCGGTCTATCAAATGATTTTAATAAAGATAAAGATATGGCGAGAGCAAAAGAACCATAGTGATGACTGTTACTTTTGTTCATGCAATGTGAAAGGGTTTAATTCCAAATGGAAGCATTCCATTTCATACCCCAGTCTTCACTCGGCAATTCGTCCCATCCCCCATGGCACAGATATACCGGTACCCAAGCCCCCTGCTACCTTAGAAGAGATACCTAGCTCCGATGAAGGTGAAGTCATACCTGAACCAGATGACGAATCAAGTTCTGACTTTGAAGATGATACAAGACCAAAATTGTTTTCTCAGGAGGAGATGAATGATTTGGTAAGAGACTTGAATCTTCCCAAAGATGCCGCTGAGTTACTCGGATCAAGGCTGAAAAGCAGGAATTTATTGTTGCCAGGAGTGTCATCTTCATGGTTCAGACATTGTGAAAAGGAGTTCGGTCCTTACTTCTCCCAGGAAGACAAGTTGGTTTATTGCATCGATGTCGAGGTCTGATGGGTCAATTTAAAATCCAATATGATTCAGAGCAATGGCGTCTTTTTATAGATTCTTAAAAAACAAGTCTCAAAGCAGTTTTACTCCATAACAGTTTTTACGCTTCCATACGTGTAGGTCATTCCGTACACTTGAAGGAAACCTACGAGAACTTGGAATTGGTTCTTCGTAAACTTAAATATGAAGACCATGGTTGGCAAGTGTGTGGGGACTTGAAGGTCTTGTGCATGCTGCTCGGGCAACAAGCTGGGTATACCAAATATTCTTGTTTTCTGTGTCTATGGGACAGTCGAGACCGACAAAATCACTGGACCAAGAAGAGTTGGCAGCCGAGGGTGCTAACAGTCGGTGAAAAAAATGTCCTCCGAGAAACTTTGGTACCTTCCCATAAAGTTCTTCTACCACCTCTCCACATAAAATTGGGATTGATGAAGCAATTCGTAAAATCACTTCCAAGAGATGGAGAATGCTTCAAATACTTGGTCACCAAGTTTCCAGGCCTGTCGGAGGCAAAATTGAAGGAAGGTGTGTTCGTCGGACCAGACATTAGAAGGCTTATAATTGATAAAGAGTTTGTCAATACCATGATGTATCCTCAAAAAGAAGAGTGGATTGCATTTAAAGAAGTCGTACAGAAATTTTTAGGCAATAACAAAGATCCTCACTACAAAAAGATCGTCGGACGAATGCTGAAAGCATTTCAAGCTTTAGGTTGCCTGATGAGTTTGAAAGTGCATTTCCTCCAGTCCCACCTTGACTACTTTCCTGAAAATTTGGGAGCTGTGAGTGAGGAACAAGGTGAACGATTCCACCAAGACATTAAAGAGATGGAAAGGAGATACCAGGGAAAATGGAGCATTACATTGATGGCAGACTACTGTTGGATGCTTCAGAGAGACATTCCAGATGCTACTCACAAGCGTAAATGCACCGAGAGGAGCCTCACAAGGAAGAAGAATCGAGTTTAGTGTGTGTAGGTAAGCTCATTTCAGTTCAAAAAAGGATTTTCATGAAAATTTTGTAATAAAACTTTAATTTTATAAGTCTATTTCCATTTATTTTGAGGTATTGCCTTATTTAACATAGTTACCTAAGTTGTCAGGAAACATGATGTCCTATGACAAAATGGAGGTCATTTTCGGATTCAGCGCACCAAAAAACATAAAGATTATGTGGAATAACCAAAACAGCTCTCGAAAAAAAATTTTTTGCAGACCTGTGTAATTGATGAAAACCACTAATGTAAAAGGCCTGGTAATCTGCTTCCAGTTGCACCTGGACAAGAAAACCCAAGGAATGGTCACATGAATAACTATTCACAGGCTTGCCAGGAGTCTATGATAACTCGAGGGCACTTAATAACAACAACAAAGTGTCCACTCATTGGCTGGAAAAGAAATCTCCAATGAATACTAACTGGAAAAGAAATGTTATATTTTTCATGTCATAAATTAAAAAAGAGGGATCTCAGTAGAAGAGAAAAAGCAATACAAATTGCTCTGCAAACCCTCATTGGTCCCAATTATCAAATGTCTTTGTATATACTCATAATTACTTTTCTTTGTATTTTCATATGCACATAAAAGTCCAGTATATTACATATCGATAGTTGTTCGATGCTCCAATAGCCAACTTGAATCACTTATGTTAGTAGCGTTTATAAAACCAGCATAAAATATTCATGTTTTCAAAATTTTTATATGCACGCAATTAGAAAATTACTTCTGATCTATATGAGGTTGAATGGATAGAACCCCAAATGATTAAAATTGGTTTACAACACTGTTCAAAAAGAGGTGCACCAACTACTCTTTTTCAAAGGTCCTCTGAAATTTCTTTTGATCATGATATGACTCCATGACTGAATGAAGACGTCACATACTTTTTCACACAAGAGTACTTATTGTTGAATATTTTCGTTGAACTACCAATCTAAATATATATCCTTTTTGACCGAGTCTACCATTAACCTTTATGTATGTTTGTGTGTGTATTTATATATTTATATTTATATATAGATATACATATATATTTCTACACACACACACACAGCGTTATCTGCTGGTAGTTTGATTTGAAGACATCTAGATGTTTTCAAATAAATTTACCATTATCATAAAGGGATAATAAGTAAGCAAAATGTTCAGAGTAAAAGCAATAAGAAATTAATTTAATTACATGTTCCTGTAATCAGAACAGCCTTGCTCTACAAGTACTGCGGGAGTCCTCGTGCGAAACAAAGCTAGGGCTAACAGATGTTCTGCCAGTGCCCCCTAATATTGTTTCCAGAGGTGTCTTGAAAGCCTAAAGGCATGTAGTAAGTGGCATTATGGAAGGGCTAGAAGGGAAGTAGACCGGCTTGAGGATGACATGAAAATGTACAACAAAGCAGACACCTTCTAAAGAAAAATGGATAAAGTAAAAGATGACTGAAAAAACTGAAGGAAATATAAAGGATTTAGCAACTGTATTTGAACTTATATTGATATATTTGGGGAGTAATTTTATAAGGAGTTGCCTAGATTTAGGTAGCAAGAAGGTGCATAAATCACAGTATTTTACTTATGGAAGTGGTCACTTAACATGCACAAATGACCTCTTATGAAATCCCAACTAGCGATAATTGTTGCACTGCAGGTACTTTCACTATGGGCGTGCTCATGGGAAGAGTTTGGGTGGAGGGTAGGCTGAGAATGTAAGTACTGATTACACTGGTCAACATTGAAATCGTTACTGACTTTAAAAGGCCCTAATCTATAGTATCTTGGTGAGCTGAACACGAATATAACATTAAAAAGAATTTATTGGCTCTCGTTTTGAAGATATTGTATGTAGTTCATTTTTGACGTTTCACCGCGTAAATTTATCTAGTAGGACATCGACAACATCCCAAATAAGCCTTGAATGATGTAATATTGCATCACATTGCATAATACTAGCATGCCCACAACATCCAGAGTTGATTGCATCATTTTCTGATGCAATGCAATACTACTGCCAGACGGCTGCTGAAGCCATCTGACATCAGCAGTGTACTATACGCAGTGTACTATACGCAGTCGGAAAGGTTGAGCATTTAAAATATTTCAGACTGTGTGCTAGACAGTTTAAGCTACTGTTACATGTAACTTTTATTAATCATATAATTTTAACCATTTAGGTACAATACAGAACAGTAATACCACGAAAGTGCGTTAATACCATTGACAATTTCTGCTACATTTGTGGGGAAGTGACATTTGCCAACCAGAAGAAAAGTATCACTTCTCAACTGAAGAAAGCTTATCATCTTTTCTTCAGATGCAAGATTGGTGACCAAGACAAGCCTTGGGCCCCGCATATATGCAGCATTACATGTACAACACAGCTTTCAGAGTGGTTGAATTGCAAAAGACCATCAATGCCGTTTGCAGTCCCCATGGTGTGGAGAGAGTCAAGCAACCACATAAATGACTGTTACTTCTGCTTGGTTCATCCTCTTTCTAGTGGAATAACGAAGCAAAAGAAGTTGAGCATAGTCTACCCAAACATTCCGTCTGCATTGAGACCAGTTCCACATGGTGAGGGACTTCCTATTTCCAGAACCTCCATCAGAATATTCTCTTGATTCATCTGATGAGAACAAGGGTGAGCCGACCTGTTCTTCTCCTGGTCCATCAGCATGCAGTGACCCAGATTTTCACTGGGATGCATATCAACTCCACACAGAATAACACAGGAAGAACTAAATGACCCGATTCGTGATTTGGACTTATCCAAGAACAAGGCAGAATTGCTAGGATCAAGACTCCAACAATGGAATCTTCTAGAAGAAGATGTCAACATTACTTCATATCGAAAGCACCACAAGCAGTTGGAGCCTTTCTTCAGAAAGGAAAGTAATCTGGTATTCTGTTCCGATATTGAAAGCTTCATGAATGCCTTAAAAATCGCTCATGACCCACAAGACTAGAGACTATTTATAGACTCTTCGAAACTGAGTCTGAAGGCTGTGCTTTTGAACAATGGAAACCGTCTTCCATCTATTCCAGTAGCACATGCCGTCCACATGAAAGAGACATACGATAACTTAAAGCATCTACTGACTTCCATTAACTATAACAAGTACAGCTGGCACCTCTGTGGTGACTTGAAGGTAGTTGTCCTTTTAATGGGACTGCAGTACATGTGTTTCTTATGTGAGTGGGATAGCCAAGCAAGGGATTGGCACTACTTGCGGAAGGAATGGAATCACAGACAAAATGTAACAGTTGGAGAGAAAAATATCCAGCACCAAGCTCTGGTTGAGGCTCACAAAATCCTGCTACCACCCCTTCACACCAAACTAGGTTTGATGAAAAACTTCGTGAAAGCCATGGACCGCACTTCGCCAGCTTTCCAATACCTGCATGAAAAATTCCCTCGACTCAGCGAAGCAAAGATTAAAGAGGGAGTTTTTGTGGGTCCTCAGATTCGAGAGCTCTTCAAAGATGACCGGTTCAACAACTTGCTGCAGGGTGATGCGAAACAAGCATGGAATGCTTTTCGCTTAGTGTCAACAAACTTTCTCGGGAATGTTAGGGCAGAAAACTACAAGGAACTAGTAGAAGACATGCTGATGCAGTATCAGAAACTTGGCTGCAATATGTCTCTAAAGATCCATTACCTTGATTCCCATCTCGATTTCTTTCCTGACAACTGTGGTATGGTTAGTGATGAACAGGGCGAACATTTTCACCAGGATATCGCAAAGATGGAGCAAAGATACCAGGGAAAATGGTCCACTACAATGCTGGCTGACTACTGCTGGACACTCCCCAGAGAGCTCCCGAAGAGCTGTACAAGAGATGGGCGAAAAAATCTAAGTAGTCGTCTATGACTTGGTTTTTTACAGGTATTAACCGAAGGCCTATTATATTTACTATTGACATGCATTTCGTGATGTAAACATTAATTCTTGTAGATTACAAAAAAACTAGAGCCAACTTTGCAATTTCACTGTCATATTCGTGTTCAGCGTATAAAAATTGATAAGAAATGACTATTTTTATTTCAGTAACATGACTTTTGTAAAAATTTGTTGACCAGTGTTATAGAATACTATCATTTCCATACATGCTTGGAAAAAGTAGATGTGGCAATTTACCCCAGTTCTAGGGCTGGTGTTAAGTCATTGCGCCTTAAAGTGAGACATGTTCTCTGTCACTTACTCTAAAGTTTTATAAAGTCAAGAACATGTATGCTTGACTTTATAAAATAACTGCAAAATACTCACATGTAAACACACACTAACCAGGCGCAATTTTATAAGATTACCCTCCGTGGGTGTAGAAATCCAAGTACTTGATCTAATACTTATTTATGGGGTATCCCACCTTCTCTTAGCTAGATGGGGCATGACATCTGCTCTTTGTCACTGATATTAAATGTTCTCCAACTGTACATCTGAAGAAATGCTATTGGTATCCATACTGTAATATTTTCTTCTACTAGCATAGATGACTGAAAAAATTAGTGCCCTCTATTAGTTTTAATGTATTAAGATACAGCTTTCAATTCCCAAGAAAGCGTAGTTACTCACCTGTAACAGGTGATCTCTGGGAACAGCAGGAATTTAGTCTTCACAAATGGGTATCGTCGGTACCGACGGAGCCTGCGCGGGAATGCTCCCCAGCGTCCAATAGGAAAGCTTTTGGGAGCATCCCACAGTGCCTGCGTGCTGCCTTCCCGCCTTTCTCACTGTCCCCTCTTCAGTTGAGTTTATGGCTGAGACAAAGGAGAGAGAGAAAGAGAGAGAGATAGAGAGAACTCCTAGGGGAGGTGGGTGGGTTGTGAAGACTAAATTCCTGCTGTTTCCGGAGATCACCTGTTACAGGTGAGTAACTACGCTATCTCCAGGAACAAGCAGGAATGTAGTCGTCACATATGGGGACTCCCTAGCTGAAGATGCAAGGAAGATGGCCCCAGGAAGCTGCAGCCCATTGTGAGATGGGCCATGCTTCCTCCCATGGATCTCTGGCATCCCACCAGGGATGGTGGGTAGGAGTTGAATTAAGTCTGAAAGAGATGTTGAAGAACAGCCTGGCCAAACGAGGCATACCGGTGTGAGTCCTTGTCTAAGCAGTAATGGGCTGTAAAGGTATGTACCGAAGCCCAAGTGGTTGCTCGACAGATGTCGTCGATAGATACAGAATCAAGGTTAGCCACAGAGGCTGCCATGGCTCTCACATTGTGAGCTGTGACATGGCCTTCGAGAGGAAGACCTTTACTCTCATAGGCAAAGGATATGCATTGTGCAATCCAGTTAGACAGAGTTCTTTTGGAAACTGGAAGTCCCAAATGACTAGAATCAAAAGCAACAAAGAGTTGAGAAGACTTTCGATGTTGCTGTGTTCTTTGTAGGTAAAAAGCTAAAGCTCTTTTACAGTCCAAGGTGTGAAGGTTCCTTTCTGCATTGGAGGCATGAGGCCTCGGAAAGAATACAGGAAGGTAAACCACTTGGTTTAAATGGAAAGGGGAAACCACCTTTGGCATAAATTGTGGATGAGTCCTAAGAACGACCTTATCATGGTGAAACCTTGTATAGGGAGGATCAGCCACTAGAGCTTGCAATTCATTAATTGGACATGTGGAGGTGATTGCAATTAGGAAGATGACTTTCCAGGAAAGGAATTTCAGAGATGTAGTGGCTAAAGGCTCAAAGGGCAGTTTCATGAGCTGCCCGAGAACAAGATTCAAATCCCATGCCACCAGTGGTGGTCTAATGGGAGGTTTTGTTAATAGAAGGCCTCTCATAAATCTTGTTATAAGTGGATGAGAGGAAATAGGTTGTCCATTTAGGGGCTTGTAGGAAGCTGCAATAGCACTCAGATGGACTCTTACTGAATTGGTCTTAAGACCAGCATTCGATAAGTGAAGGAGGTATTCTAGTACCGATTCCAGAGGTATCACAAGGGGGTTAGGTCCCTTTTGAGAACACCATTTGGTAAACCGTTTCCACTTAAAGGCGTATGATTGTCTTGTGGAAGGTTTTCTAGAAGCCTGTAGGATGTCCTTTACCTGTTGAGAAAGGTTGAGATCCTGAAGGTCTAGGCTTTCAGCAACCAGGCCCTGAGATGCAGGCACTGGGGATTCGGGTGCCACAGTGTCCCATTCTCTTGGGAGAGAAGATCTGGAGCACAGCCCAACTCCCGAGATGCAGCTTGAGAGAGATGTAGAAACAGAGGATGCCACATTTGCCGTGGCCAACGTGGAGCTATGAGAATCATACAACCTCTGTCTCTCTGAAGCTTGAACAGTGTTTTGGGGATGAGGGGAATGGGTGGGAAGGCATAGAGGAAGTCTTGACCCCAGTGAAGGAAGAAGGCATTCTGGAACAGAACCAGGGAAGTCTGGCATTCAGTGGACTTGCAAAGAGATCTATGTCTGGGGTTACCCAGATTTGAAATATCTGGGCAACCTGGTCAGAATGGAGAGACCATTCGTGTAGCAGCAGTACTTGGCTGAGTTTGCCTGCCCAAAGGTTTTGAATGCCTGGAAGATATACCACGAGAAGGTGAATTTGATACTCTCTGGCAAGGGCCCATAGTTGTAAAGCTTCATTACATAACGATAGAGAGCCGGTTGCGCCCTGCTTGTTCACGTAGAACATGGTTACTTGATTGTCTGTCTGTACTAGGACTGTCTTGTAGCTGAGCTGGGCTTGGAATACTCGAAGAGCAAGGAAGATTGCTCTCAGTTCCAGCAGGTTTATGTGAAGACAAGCCTCCTGGGGAGTCCAGGTACCCTGGGTAGAGAGATTGTGTAGGTGGGCCCCCCATCCCACCTGTGATGCATCTGTTGTTGGGGTGGTCTTGAATAGGGGTTGCTGGAAAGGAGACCCCACCAGAAGGTTCTCCAGTGATTGCCACCATTGGAGGGACGAAACAAGACGTTGTGAGTTTCTTATTTTGTCCGACAGACTGAGTGGATACGGTCCACTGGGCTGCTTGCATGTAGAGGCAAGCACAGGGGATGCCATATGTCCCAGTAGTTGGAGCATTTCTCGAGCAGTCAGGTAAGTCTTTACTGCTGCTTGGGAAGCTAGTTGCACTATGCGCAGACAGCGGGGCTGTGGAAGGAAAACCCTCGACTGTCTGGTATCTAGACGAGCTCCGATGAATTCTAGGGACTGAGTGGGAGCGAGATGGGATTTTGGTAGGTTTATGACAAATCCCAAATATTGAAGGATTTGCATTGTGCGAGACAGAGCAGAGCTAGTTTCTGGAGCCATGGGGGGCTCGAGTGAGCCAGTCATCTAAGTAAGGGAAGACGAATATCCCTAGAGTTCGCAGGAATGCAGCTACTACTGCCATGCATTTCGTGAATACTCTTGGAGCCGAAGCCAGACCAAAGGGAAGAACCTTGTATTGGAAATGTTTTCCCTGGAAAAGAAACCGTAGGAATTTCCTGTGATCTGGATGGATGAGAATATGAGCATATGCATCCTTTAGATCTAGAGAACAAAGTCAATCCTGACTTTGAAGGTATGGCAGAAGAGTTCCTAGAGAGATCATTTTGAATTTCTCTTGGAACAGATACTTGTTCAATTCTCTGAGGTCTAAAATGGGTCTGTGTCCTCCTGTTTTCCTTGGGATAAGAAAATAGGGGGGAGTACAACCCTGTACCCTGTTGTAGAATGGGTACTTCTTCTATTGCTCCTTGAGCAAGGAGTGTTGTGACCTCCTGACCTAAGAGATTGTTGACAGGGGTCTGAGAATTGAAATGTCTTACGAATGTAGGAGGGGCCATGCTGTGAAAATGAAGCTTGTAGCCCTCATACAATGGACAGAGTCCAATTTTCTGTTGTTATTTGGTGCCATCTGTTGGCAAAATGACACAACCTGCCAGGGATGGCTAGAGGTTCTGGACCGTTCAGGGGCAGGAAGGCTATGTTCTCTAGGTAGGAGTCAAAGCACCTGAGGAGGCTGAGTCCGTGGAGCTGGCTGAGCTCTCGGCCCCTTTGGCTTATTTTGTTATCTAGTCTGTTGCTTTTGTCCCTTTTGGGCAGCCTTAACTGGGCCATGCCCCTGCTGGGCATAAGAAGTATAAAACTTCCTTTTTTTTGCTGAAAAAGGGTTTTTTATAAGATTTCTTTTTGGCTGGGTTGGCTGTAGATTTTGACAATCTATCCAGGGTGATATTGTCAGTATCTATTTCATTAGCCTTTTCCTGCCAATTCCTGCCAAAGAGATTTTCTGCTGTGCAAGGGATATTTCCTAATTTATCTTGTACCCAAAGTTCCAAGTCGGATGCCTGAAGCCAGGCAATCCGACGTGCACCAATGGCAATAGCAGAGGTTCTGCTGATGCATTCAAAGCAGTCAAAGATTGCATGGTTTACAAACTTGGAAACATCCTGAGCATATCTGACAAGCTTAAGAAAGTCTTGTCATTTATCATCAGGAAGAAGGGGGCTCATAAGCTCCAAGTCTCCTGTGACCTCTTTGAGGAACATTCCCATATATACGATATAGGATCTGATCCTGGCTGAGAGCATGGAGTCCTGCACTCACGGCCTGGAGGATTGGAAGCATGCCTTTTTGCACTTTTCATCGTACGCATAGCCGATTCCACTACCATTGAATGGTGTGGTAACTGAGTTTTTTGAAAACCAGGACAAGGTGGAACTCGATACATTGTATCGAGCCTCTGAGAGTGAGAAGATGTGGTTAAGGGTGTTTCCCACATCCTTAGCATAAGATCATGTAGAATCTGATGAATAGGCAGAGTAGCCGCTTCCTTGGGAGCCTTAGGTTATTGAAGGATTTCTAATTCCTGTGCCCTAGGTTCCTTTTCAGGAGTTACTGTGATTGCAAGGCCTCAAGCCACATAACGAATAAAATCCTGAAAAGACATGTCCCCTGGAGGAGACATTCTGCGTCGGGGAGAAGATGGTTCCTCCGGAAGAAGTACTCTGGTATTGGCAGAGTCATTTGAATCATCGGAATCGGAAGATTCGAAATATCTCTGATCCCGGTGTTCGTGCAGAGCATGGTACCAGTATTGATCGAAGTCGGTATCGAGGTGTCTCGGTACCGATCTGTCGATGCTGGAGATAGACTCAAGACTCGGTATGGGGAGTATGCCCATCGAGGCTGGTGCCGTCGGTACCAATACTGGTGTCGGTACCGGTGCCTGTTGAACCGTCTGTAGCGGTGTCAACGGTACCGAAGCCGTGAGAAGAGCTGCCAGACTGCGTCGATAGCGAGAAACCTCTGATCTATCGACGCTGCCGATGCTTGGGTGTTGGTACCGGTAGAAGCAGCCGGAACCCCAGAGCATGGCACCAGTAGTTCTGCCGAGGTGGAGGCCTCGAGAACATCCTGGAGCCCCGTTAATGCTTTGGAGCCGAAGCCTCCCGCCAGGGCTGTTTTGCCTGTGAAGTTTCCTCAAGGGCAAAGCCAATGGCTTCTCGATGCCTAGAAGGAGATCTACACTTTGAGGATCGGATAGATTTATGCTTAGTTACCTGAGATCCATGGGAGGAAGATGAGGCTCTGGAAGACGTTGATGCAATGGACATCGCATCTGAAGCAAACAGGGTACCGTGTTTTGCAGCTCTATTCTGCAGGCCCCTTTTAGTCATCTTCCTACAGGAGAGGCACTCCGATAGAGAATGATCAGGACCTAAACATTTAAGACACCAATCATGGGTGTCGGTGACAGATATGGTACCGCCACACTTAGAACATTTTTTTAAACCAGTAGCTGGTTTTTCCATTTTTAAGGAAAATGGGCCTAGTGCCTAAAATGGCGCCTAGCACCGAGGAAAAAAAAAGGTTTCTGAAGAAAAATACCTCAGAACTATATATATATATATACTTTTTTTTTTTTAAGAAAAAAGAAAGTAGAACCTGCGGTACCAGTAGGCGTCGAACGAAGGCAGATGCGACCACAAAAAAGAAAGAATAAAGAAGAAATTTTCTGTGGTGACAGGGTATGGGATCTGTCAGCTCCGCGGAAAACGAAGAACTGAAGAGGGATGACAGTGAGAAAGGCAGGAAGGCAGCACGCAGGAGCTGTGGGATGCTCCCAAAATCTTTCCTATTGGACGCTGGGGAGCGTTCCCCCGCAGGCTCCGTCAGTACCGACGATACCCATATATGAAGACTACATTCCTGCTTGTTCCTAGAGATCGCTTTAAAACTAACTGCTAAAAGTCATGTTTTGTACTGATGACTTTTACGCTGATGTATCTCATCTATTACAACCCCCAAGCAACTACGTGGGTCACCTCATCAAAGAATTGCATTGCATTTGATTAGCAGAATCTTCCCTTTATGAAAGCATGCTGCCAAAGATCCTGCAATCCACTGACTTCCAAGGTTGGTTTGTATGAATTTCTCTGTACTTAGTTCACACTTTTCCAGTGGTAGTTCAAGGTGTGCTATATTCAGATACATAGGTATTTTCCTGTTCCCAGAAGGCCTGCAATTTAAGTTTGTATCTGAAGAAATAAAGGGATAAGTGACTTGCACAAAGACACACAATAAGGCGGATGTTTATTAAAGGGCAATAGCTGTCACTGTGGTGCTAATGTGGGAAAATCATGCTACGATGACAACTAACGCGAGCCAAATGCAGCTATCACAAGAATTTTTTTGCGACAGCTGCATGCTACACGCCACTAGCAAGAGTGAGTGGAGTATGGGTGGAGAGTGGCTGGGGTGTGGGAGTGCATGTACCGTACAGTTGCCACAGGCATTGACAACGCATGGTAGCGGCACGTTTTGCAGACATCACAGATGCAGCTAATGCCTCCTCAATGGGTGGCGTTAGTTGCATCTGTGATGCTGTCACGCTGCAATCATTGCATTTTCACCATGTTATTTGCTGGGGAAATTCTGGGCACATCCCCAACAGATAACACACAACGTTTTCTGCTACTGCACGCTTTTTGCACTAATGCCCGGCGTTAGCCACAAAAGCCGAACGCCTTTCAGTAAACATACCCCTAAGGGTAAGTTGGATTCAAACCTTGGTCTCTCTGGATCCCAGTCTGCTGCTCTAACCAGTAGACTGCTACATTCCAACAAGCTAATCATGTTTATAGTTTTCTGTTTCCTTTGTTCACTTCCTTGTGCAGTAGTACTGCTAGAGAAAGTCACTCTAACAAAATAGCAATGCAGAACCACGCTGAAATCTATGCCATTTAGTGGGAAGCATTAACATTAATATTGAATCTATAAGACTTACACCAGGCCACAGTTTTGAATTAAATGGCAGCATGTTGGATCTTTAAATGCTCATGTATCTGCATCTGTATCTCATGCTTTCTTCCTTCATAAAGCTTAACCTTGAGTTAAATTCAATGTTGCATCTAATACGCATTGAGGCTAAAGATATACACTGAGCAGATAATGTGTGCACAGTATGAGATCCACCTGAGCATCAAAAGATTCATA
Source organism: Ichthyophis bannanicus (assembly GCA_033557465.1). NCBI lineage: Eukaryota > Metazoa > Chordata > Amphibia > Gymnophiona > Ichthyophiidae > Ichthyophis > Ichthyophis bannanicus. The sequence goes on from CM066031.1 coordinate 707,744,495, forward strand.
TCACTTGAGCTTCACATTTAGATGCTTTGCTGTATTCTTGTTTTCAGATGCCCATTACAAAGTGTGATAGAGTTTTTCTTTCAACTTACATTAGGTATCTGCCAATAAAATAAAAGATATAAACACATCTGAATGCATATCTCAGCTATTTTTTTTTAATTCTGATGGTCAAAGGAGTTTCCTGCTGTCATGGCCTGGCTCACTCAAGGAGAACATCAGGGACTGGAGATGTGCCCCTTTACCTATAAAGCTCCCTTTCCCTTGGGTTTATCTCTCCTTTACTTCAAAGATGCCAGGACTTGAAGCACACAAAAGCTGAACACCTTTCAGTAAACATACCCCTAAATGTCAGTTGGATTTGAACCTTGGTCTTTCTGGATCCCAGGCTGCTGCTCTAACCAATAGACTGCTACATTCCAACAAGTTAATCACGTTTATAGCTTTCTGTTTCCGTTGTTCACTTCCTTGTGCAGTAGTACTGCTAGAGAAGGTCACTCTAAGAAAATAGCAATGCACAACCATGCTTAGAGGGAGTGGACACTGGGCATTAGGTAGAGGAAGAGGCAAGAAAAATATTGGGAGATGAACTAAACCAAATGAAAGGCAGAAGTCATGGCAGACAGAGTAGATTTGTTACCAATAGACAAGGTGAGGTTTAACACTGAGCATCAACAGAGAACAAGGCACTTGGAGCTCCCACAAGAGATTTTTCTGAAGACAGTGAAAACTGGGGGGGTTTCAAGGCATATATGTGTGAAAGGAACAAATCAGTGGAAACCTTCTACAAGGCCCAATCAGTTCAAAGAATCTCATGAAGGGAACAATCAGGTGGTGTAGCATCATAAAGCCGAGACAGGCAGCAGACTAAAAGCAAGATGAGGGCTGGGCTTACTTCCAATTTAGAGCCCAGCTCCTGTGAGGTAAGCGCATGACACATGCTCTTTGGCATTGATATCAAATGTTCGCCAGCTGTACATCTGTCTAGGTGGGAGGCATGCGACTGGTATTCATACTGTACTATTTTCCTCCATTAGCATAGATGACTGAAAAAAATTAGTGAGGGACTGTCTTCTATATGTGTTTGTACAGCGCTGAGTATGCCTTGTAGCACTATATAAATGATCAATAGTAGTAGTAGTAGCAGTAGTTTTAATTTATTAAGATAAAGTACTGGACTGACTTCTAGTCAGCAACAGGGGGGTTGGCTCTTGCATCAAACTGCAGTCCTCTGTGATTGACTGAAACCTCCTGATCAGTGGTGGGATCCAGTCAGTTTGGCCCAGTTTGCACAAACCAGTTCCTGCCACAGGCCACGTTTGGCAAACCGGCCCGAAAATGGCATCCAGATACCAGCACTGCACTGGTGGGACTCCTCCCGCTGCCTGTGGTTTGATGGCATAGGGGACCGTGGCATCGTGGGAAGTCCCCGATGCCGATGCCATCAAACCCCTTGCAGGTGGGACGATCGGGCTGCTGGACTACCAGGGAGCCGCTGCCCTGCAGTGACTGCCAGTAGCCAGAGTGTGCGGCGCCGGCAAGACAAATGCATGCTGTGCTGTCGCCCACTCAGTCCGGTCAGTAGCAGGATCAATCTGAACCAGTTCCTGCTCGGACTGGATCTTGCCATTGCTCCTGATGCTTTTTAAATTGGGGCAGTCGTTTGCTAGTCAGTTTCTGATTAAGAAGCTTCAAAAGCCTGCTCCTAGCTTTGGGGAAAAAAAAAACTGGAGCTGGGCTTCAACTCTCCTCTAAAGTTCCAAGTCTTGGATTCAGACTTAAAAAACAGCAAAGATTTATTCTGCCCCATCTCTTGGTCAGAGTTCAGAAGGAAAAGACTATGCATTTTCTAACAACCCTGCTACTTCAAGGTTCCTTTGGAAAAAGGTTGAGCCTTGCAACTGCCAGAGACCAAACTGAACTGCCCTCCAAATGGTGAGATCTAACCATAAATACACTAAAGAAAGTCAGATTGTTTTCCTAGAAGGAAAAGGCACCAAGGTTTTGGATGAGACTGGGCTTGTATCTGGATTTGGTCAGGATTTATAGTACTTGTGCAACATTCTCAAAAATCATTGGGTTTCAATTACCAAATAGACTACTTTAACTGGGTTACTACAGCTGCCTTGGTTTCTGTTGTATTCCAGGAGTGCAAACTTTTAATTTAGATATTTTACCAGTTTACCTTAATGGCTGATTTCTTTTGGAAGATATTGCTATTTAATGATCCTATTTCTGTCTTTGGTTTGCTTTGGTAAACATTTGTATTGTTTTTTCCTTTATGCACCATTTCTTGTTCAGATAGGTAAAAGAAAAGGTTTTGGTCACGTATTTTACCTTCTGCTTTTACTCTGAACACCATATATTACACCAAAGGGCTCAGTACCCACTATTTTATTTCGAGTTAACCAATCTTACTACATCTTATACAAGTTCTTTTAACCCTGTAAAACTTTCCATATCTAAGCACCAAAAATCCCCAGCCTCCTGAAGGTGTTATGGGGCTTGTCTCCTGTAGGTGTTAAGTGATTGCAGAGCAGAAAAGGCTCCCTGGGTTACCCTTGAAATGGAACATGTGAATTTATAAGCAAGGGGCATGCTTGAAAGGTATGACTGAAGTTAATAACAATTCTGAACTGTTTCCTATCAGGGCTGGCCTGTACATTGTGTAAGAATATTGTTTGCACAGGGCCCCGCGCTTCAGGGGGCCCCGCGCTAACAACATCTTGCGTTCGGCACTGGCAGGATTGGCTTCAGAGGGATCCGGAGAGGCCCCGCCTCACCTCTGACAGCTGCCAAAGTGAAGAGCACCTTTTTTCTTCACTTTGGCAGCTATGTTGTAGTATAGGCCACTGGCGCGCTGAGTGCTTTGAAGCAGGAAATTCCCTTTAACCCTCCGGCGCGCCCGCAGCCTACACTACAACACAGCTGCCGAAGTGAAGAAAAAAGTTGCTCTTCACTTCGGTGGCTATCAGAGGTGAGCCGGAGCCTCTCTGGCTCCCTCCAAAAGCCAGTCGGAAGGCTGCGGGACTCTTCAGGGAGGGGGGGGGGGGGCTAGGACTGGAAATAGCTGATGGGGGGGGGCTAGGGCTGTAAATGGGCTGAGTGGGAGGGGGCTTGTACTGGAAATGGGCTGAGTGGGGGGCTAGGATAGGACTGGAAACAGGCTGATGGAGGGGCTAGGATTGTAAATGGGCTGATGGGGGCTAGGATAGGACTGGAAAAGGCTGATGGGGCCTAGGACTGGCAATGGGTTGATGGGGGGCTAGGATAGGACTGGAAATGGGCTGATGGGGGGCTAGGACTGGAAATGGGCTGATGGGGGGCTAGGATAGGACTGGAAATGGGCTGATGGGGGGCTGCTATGATAGGACTGGAAATGGGCTAATGGAGGCTAGGATAGGACTGGAAAAGGCTGATGGGAGGGCTAGGATTGGAAATGGGCTGATGGGGGTGGGGGGTAGGATAGGACTAGAAATGCCTGATGGTGGGCTAGGATTGGAAATGGTCTGATGGGGGGCCAGAACTGAAAATGGACTGATGGGGGGGCTAGGACTGGAAATGGACTGATGGGGACTAGGATAGGACTGGAAAGGGCTGATGAGGGGGGCTAGGACTGGAAATGGGTTGATGGGGGGCTAGGATTGGAAATGGGCTGATGGGGGGCTAGCACTGGAAATGGGCTGATGGGGGGGCTAGCACTGCAAATGGGCTGATGAGGGGGGCTAGGATTGGAAATGGGCTGATGGGGGGCTAGGACTGAAAATGGGCTGATGAAAGGGGATGTGAGAATAGGACTAGAAGGGAGTGGATGCTGGGTGGGGCAGGAACTAAAAAGGAGCTGATGTTGGGGGAGGACTAGAATGGGATGGGGCTGGAGGGGGAGGGGATGGGGCTGGGGGAGAGGATGGAGAGGGGAAAAGAATTTTGTGTGGGAGGGAAGAAAAATATACGAATGGCCGGGTATTGGGAGAGTAAGTGGGGATTGAGAATGGAGGGGTGAAATTAGAGTGGATGAAAAAGAAATAAAGAAAGAAATGGAGGAAAGAGCAAAAGGAAAAAGATCAGTATGTTAAAGCAGATGCAGAGAGAGAATGGAAAAAAACTAGAAGAGAGAAGACAATGGAGAGTTAGCAGAAGACATGAAGAAACCAGAAGAAAGTGACTGGAGCAATTGCAACTGAAAAATAAAATGCACAGACAACAAAAGGTAGAGAAATTGTTTTTTTATTTTGAATTTATTAACTGGAATATATCAGCTCTGGGAAATGTGCATAGTTAATGTCTTCACGTTTTATTTAGTACAAGAGGAAATTAATTTATATTTTTATTTCTCCATTGTTATTGTACATAACAAGTTTGGCTTTTGGGGTTCCCAATTTAATTATTCTCTTCCTATTTCTAAATTGTGATCCCTTGTTCTTTGGTGACGGTCTATGTTCTGCATGTGTAACCGAGCTGAGATATTCTGTTTATGTAGTTTTTATTTGACATTGCCACTTGTTCTCTTTCCCCAGTAGGAGATGTAGTGTTATTCTCTGAGATGTACTGGTTTAATATTTGCAGTGTTGCCTTTTGATAGGTAGGATATGGTGCTTTGTAAAATGGCTCTGGAGATGTCTCTGTGCTTTGGACATCTCTATGTCCATTTTCGGATGTCCCGGCAGGACATTCAGCCCAGGAAGCTGTCTGGGCCTGATTCCCACTCCGGCTCTCCCCATACATCCTGCGCAGCAGAACGGGGAGAGCCAGTGGGGGGCAGCAGAAGCGGGATCTGGGCGGAGCGGGGGCAGGCCAGCCCGGCAGGATGTACAGGGCCAATTCAGGGGACATGTTACTTACTCCACCTCAAAGATGGAATAAGCAGCACCAACCTGACGATCTACCCCCAGGACCAGGACCGGGGCCGGGGCCGGGGCCAGGTATGGGGGGTCCCTGTCACCTGATCCAGGCCCCAGCAGGCCAGCCGTGAGTTAGATGGTGGGGATGAGTGGGTCCTAAGCCGTGGTAGTCGGGGGCACCTGCGGGGATGTCCCCGCAGGCAGCAGGGGCATGCCAGGCCGTCCACGGGCCCGATTCTGTGCACTGCAGTAAGGTTTGGTTCTTGGGTCCAAACAGGCCCGTCTTCAATGTCAATGTCCAGACGGCCTGGACATACCCCCTGAGAATTGGGCTCCGCATCCAATAAACCAATAAAATAATTGGTTTATCATTATCTGCAATAGGAGGAGATATTTACACACTTCCTCTCATGTGAAGTGTCTTTATGGTCCTGTAGAATTTCAAATGTAAATGTTCTTAAGATTTTGTATGTTTTCTTACAGAAGGAAGAATAATATGATGTAAGACCAGGATTCTGAAATTTGATTATTCAGAATCCGTTAGGAGGCTAGATACTAAAGTGCATAAAGTAAATGTGTTAATTCACTGTTAACGTAGTAACGAGGTTCCACTGAATAACATGGGACCTGAACTAAAATAAAATGAAATTAGACTTACCTGCTAATTGTTGTTCCTTTAGGAACTCCAGTCTAGTCCTGAACCTTATAGCCTCTATCAACCCCAGCACAGCACCCAACGACCCCTGCCCAGCAAGCTGGATCAGGGAATTTCAATACGACCTAAGCCAAATCCTGAGCAAAATACTGAACCAGTCCTTTTTAACGGGTTTGTTCCCGCAGAGCCTAAAATACACTTCAATCAGGCCGCTACTGAAAAACAGCAGACTAGACCCATCCAAAGTGGAATCGTTTAGACCAATCTCGAGCATCCCCCAGCTTGCCAAGATCATCGAAAAAGTTGCACAACAACAAATCCAGCATCATATCGATACTGAAGCACCGCTAGATCCATCCCAACACGGCTTCAGGGAAGCACACGGAGTCGACACCGTCCTTACAACCCTCTTCAATGACTTAGTCACAGGAATAAATAACATCCAACAAGGATTCGTCCTCATCTTTCTGGACATCTCTGCCGCCTTCGACTCTGTGAACCATGATATACTTTTACAACGCCTAAAAGAAAAGGGGATTCAAAGCACGGCACTGGAATGGTGCAAATCCTACCTATCCAATAGGTGGCAACAAGTCATGGCAGGCCACACATCCTCAGAACCATTTCTGCAGACACAGGGGGTGCCTCAAGGTTCATCCCTATCGGCACTGATGTTTAATATCTACATGCAACCGATATGTGATTTGATCCGATCCTTCAACGTACAATGCCTTGCTTATGCAGACGACATCCTCCTCTACATGCCGTTCACAGTTAACCAACCAATGCTCTCCCCAATAATAAGATATTATAGATATTCTCCCACCTGCTTTAGATAAAGGCTAAACAGGCTTTTGACTGCTTCAATTAAAATCCTTTCAACTCACACAGATAGCTCATATAGTTAAACCCCCTTGATGATTCCACATCTTATGCCCTTTTACTCCCATATATATATATATATATATATATATACATATATATATATCTGTATATAGTTTATTCTGTTCTGTTTTGTCTCACATTGTTAGACTTATATTATGACGTTCCTTATAAATTATATTCTGTTAATCATACTTATAATATGACGTTCCTTGTAAAACAAACTTGCTTTGTTAATTGTTGTTCTCTGTAAACCGCAACTGAACTGTGGAAGATGCGGTATATAAATGTGTATAAAATAAATAAATAAATAAAAATAAAGATGCTTCAAAGCTGTAGCCGACTGGCTGTTGACACAAAATCTACGGATCGACCATGACAAAACTGATGTCCTATTCGTCACGAGGAACCAGAAGTTCATACCTCCCCCATCACTACATGCCAACAATGTAGAGTTGAAATCCAAATCCACAATCCGTTACCTAGGCATCACGCTTGATCAGCACCTGGATATGACAACACATGTGAAAAACGTCACAAAGGCAATATATCATAAGATCAGAACGCTGCGTCACCTTCGCCCCCTACTGGATTTCACCGACTACCGAACAACCTTCCAGACATTAGTCCTCCCACATCTGGATTTCGCTAACATCATCCTCCACGGTCTCTCACAATCAACCTTAAATCCGCTCCGCCTAGCTATGAACGCAGCTGCAAGAGTCCTTTCTGGATCGTCAAGATCTGACCACATAACGCCAATCATGAAAGAACTGCATTGGCTACCATTACATGCCAAACTCCAATACAAGTCAATAGTCCTTACATTCAAAGCCCTAAATAACCACCCCCCTACGCCAATCAGCAAGCTAATCCACAGTACCCCGGAAAATAGAAACAGGAGACCTACAACAATGAACACCTTAGTAGTCCCCAAGATGACGACAAAATGCACAAAGACTAGCTCCAACAGGGCTTTCTCCATATTTGCTCCTTTAAACTGGAATGCCCTTCCCCATGAAATCCGAGGCATCAAAAGTCTAGCCCCATTCAGAAAAGCCTTGAAACACCACCTGTTCACAAAATTCTACCCAGAAACCATCCGAGGTAAACACTCATCTGGCAACCTACCCGCATGCCCCAGCCGCCCTAACACCCTAACACAAACAGAAAATGGTTAGTCTACACTAAAGCCCCACCGCTAACCATCACACGTGCACTATCCACCCACAAATGTACATGTAACAACTAGATGAGTTAGAGAAGTGTACATAGTATAAAGTTAGCTTGTACATAGTTTTCCCGGTTTATTCCATGTTTAATATCCTGTTTCACTGTAAACTCAATGTTGCCTGTTGTCACACCCTGCTCCGCCAGCAGCGTAGTATACTGGTTGGGCTACAGGGGGACCTTTTACTGAAAGGAATTGTAGTTGGGCTCCTTTTCAATAAGGTAATTGAGGCTCGAGTGGTAAAGGTTAAATCAGGGTTTTATTTCCCCTCCCGGGGTTTTGGATTATAACACAGGTAACAAAAGAACATAAGCCACACTCTGGCAAAAAGGATAAGGACAAAATAAAGTCTTGTGCTTTTACACAGGCAGTTAACTCACTTCCAGAATTATATATCTTCAGCACAATGAAATTGTATCATTTAACACAGCCAATGTACAGTCCATTTGATAGTCAGATGCTTCAGGCTCTGGAGGATCAATTATCATTGCTTCAACCTATCATCTGTATAAGGTTTCTGGTCATATAACGTTGGCAGATTATTCTCCTCTGCCAGCTCCCTGGACCTCCCTACTATTTCATCCAGCAGGTAAGGGTCAGTGTCCCCATATCTTGGTATATAATTCCAATGAGAGTTATGTCCATTATAACTTCTACGTGTGAAAGACTTGGGAGCAGCTTTACCTTGGTTAAATAGCCTACCTTCTAGGCTTGAGGCAGGAGAAAAGCTATGCACTGCTTCTTCCAGAAAGGGTTTAAACCTCAGAGGCTTTTCTCTAGGCTTAGGCTGTTTGTCACCCTCTTCCCACATACATATGTCTGGCACCGTGTATTCTTTCTTTCTTGAAGCTTGCAATTGATTTCCAGCTGTCCTGACTGGTACTTTCTCCTTATAAATGCCTTCAGTATAAGGTATATGTTTGGAGGCTTGGTTAAAAGCTTTCCGTGCCTTTCTCCTCCAATTAACACTATCAGCTGTTATCTGCCTCTCTCTTTCACAATCAGAATCAAAGTCAGTCACATCAGTTTTCCTACCAGCCCAAAGCAGACGTTGCTTCCCCGATTCAGACCTCAGCTTGCACTCAGTATCCAGCTGGTTTTGATCCAGCACGTCTCTCCTGCTTCCAGTTGCTGGTTTCACTGAATCCTCAAAACTGCTTTCTCTGGAGTTACCAAAGCTACCAAAGCCAGTGTTAGAACTCCTTCTCCAGCTACAGCGGTTGCTCCTCCTACTGTTGCTGCTACAACTGCTACCACCACCCTCTCCATTCTCTAATGAACGTCCCTTATACGTTTGCTGAGGCTCTACTCCAGCCCTTCCCCCTCCCAGGTGAAAGCTATCAGAGCTAAGAGCTGGGGAATGCCTATCAGCTGTGCAGGGTTCTCTCCCTCGTGGCTGGGGATGTTTGTGTTGCTCTTGGCAACTGGGTGTCCTGATATCTTCCTTCCTGCTAGAAACAGGCCTATTACTCATAGGTTCCTCTGCTTTCCTATCACAGGATATCTTTTCCCCATCACACTGTATGCATTGTAGTATGTTTTATGTTCGATGTACACCGCGCTGATTATAATAGCGCGGTATAGAAGAAATGTTAAATAAATAAATAAACAAATAACCTCTGGGTTTAGCACCTCCTCCCGCAGCTTTGGAGACTGAGCACGTCACTCTTTTGGTGACCTCTGGTATAAATAGGCTAGGATCCGCCTTCCTACTCCAGTGACCTATTGACAAAGCAGACTCACAAGAACAATCATTAAGTAGCTAAGTAGATAAACTACTAACAAATAATTGTGCTGAAGACACTTTTCCGAAGCTCCATAACCGAGCTTCTTGAGAAAAAACACACATTCTGCCCTTGACATCTATTACCTTGAAGCTGCTGGGGTCTTACCTTACCCTATCCCGGGGACCCCTAGCTAGTCACAAGTGTTCCCCCCAAAGTACTTGTCACCCTCCCCTTCGTAACAAACCGGCCCGCCACCAGGCCACACCATCACTGAACTTACTCGACCCTTTCTTTTGCAGGCAATGGTCTGACTCAAATCCAGGGAGGGATACAGGACTAGACTGGAGTTCCTAAAGGAACAACAATTAGCAGGTAAGTCTAATTTCATCTTCCTTATCGTCCCTCCAGTCTAGTCCTGAACCTCTAGGGATGTAACAGAGCAGTGAATAAATTACCGGGAGGGACCTGTCCGACCAGCCTGCAACACTGCTGATCCAAAACAAGAATCCCTCTCCATCTGAACATCCAACCGGTAATGCTTGACAAAGGAATGAAGCGACGACCACATCGCCGCTTTGCAAATCTCCACCGCCGGCACTAAGCTAAACTCTGCCCACGACGCCACTTGTGCTCTCGTGGAATGGGCCCCGAGTCCTAACGGAACTGCCTTGCCCCGCAGCAGATAAGCCGACACAATCGTCTCTTTCAACCACCTGGCAATAGAAGACTTAGACGCCGCCTCTCCTCGCTGGGGACCTCCAAACAAGATAAACAACCTCTCCGACTTGCGGAACGGTGCCGTTCTGAGCAAATATTTCTGCAACACTCGCCCTACGTCCAGCCGATGCAGCCATTCATCGGACCCCTTCCTGTCGTCCAACCTGAAAACTGGCAACACCACTCCCTGATTCAAGTAAAACGGCGATACCACCTTAGGCAAGAAGGAGGGTACCGTCCTCAACACTACCTTCGTGCTCTGAAAAGACAAGAAAGGCTCCCGACACAATAAAGCTTGCAACTCGGAAATCCTTCGAGCCGAGCAGATAGCCACCAAAAAGATTGCCTTAAGCGTGAGATCCTCTAATGTTGACCTTCCCAGGGGCTCAAAAGGTTCCTTAACTAGAGCTTCTAGCACTAAGTTGAGATCCCACGCAGGTACGGCTGCTCTGCATTGGGGCCGCAAGAGAGATACCGCTCGCAGGAAATGCTTGACATCCGGATGTGTGCCCAGACCGATACCCTGCACCTTTCCACGATAACATGACAGCGCTGCTAGGTGCACTCGTAGGGAAGCGGATGCTAAGCCCTTATCGAAGCCATCTTGTAGGAAGGAAAGAACCTGTGGATCCGACACCTTTAAGGCCTGCACCCTCCTTTCACCACACCACGACTCGAACAGCCGCCACACTCTAACATACGCCACCGAGGTAGAACGTCGCCTGGACCTCAATAAGGTCGAAATGACCTGTGGCGCATAACCCCTTGCTGTTAACCTTGCCCTTTCAAGAGCCAAACTGTAAGCAAGAATCGATCCACCTGAGGCATATTCAATGGCCCCTGCACTAACAGATCCTCTCTTACTGGCAGCCGCCACGGCCGTCCCACCAGGAGCCTTATGAGGTCCGCATACCACGGTCTCCGAGGCCAATCCAGAGCAATCAGGATGACTTGACCCCTGTGATGCTCTATCTGCTGCAGCACCCGCCCTATCAACACCCAGGGCGGGAACACGTAGAGAAGCTGCTCCTCCGGCCAGGTCTGCATCAGAGCGCCAAGGCCTTCTGACATTCTCTCTCGCCTTCTGCTGTAGAACCTTGCGGCCTTTGCCAACTCGAAAGTCGCCATGAGATCCATCACCGGAGTCCCCCAGTGTTGCGTAATCAAGTCGAACACCTCCTGCTGGAGAACCCACTCTCCCGGATCCATCTTGACCCGACTCAAGAAATCAGCCGTCACATTGTCCACTCCCACTACATGTGCCGCCGATAACACCTCTAGATGTCTCTCGGCCCAGTCCAGGAGCTCTTCCACCTCCTCTTCTAGAGCTATGCTGTTGGTGCCGCCTTGACGACTTACATACGCCACTACTATGGCATTGTCTGACAGCACTCGGATCGCTTTCCCCTGCAGACTGTGCTGAAAGGCTCCCAGTGCTAACTTTACCGCTCTGAGTTCGAACCTGTTGATGGACCACTGCTTCTCTCTTGCTGTCCACTATCCTTGAGCAAACCTTCCTTCGAAATGTGCCCCCCCCCCCACCCGGACAGACTGGCATCCGTCGTGAGTGGCAGCCAACTCGGTGCCTCCAAGGGCATCTCCTTTTCCAGACTTCTGAGTTCTAACCACCACAGAAGAGCTTCTTTTGTCTCCCGCGGACAGGGTAACCTTTGGGACAACGGATCGGACTGATTTGACCAACGCCTGAGTAAGGCTCTCTGCAATGGTCTCAGCTGGGCTCTGGCCCAGGGTACCACCTCGAGCGTTGCCGCCATCTTTCCTAACAGCTGCATATAATGCCATGCTGTGGGAGCCCTCCTCTCCAGAAAGGTATGAACGAGCTCTCTTAGACCTAGCACTTTGCTGTTCGGTAGAAAGACTCTTCCTGCCCTTGTGTTGAAACGGGCCCCCAAATATTCCAAGACCTGCGAGGGCTCTAGCTTGCTCTTTTCCGCATTGACTACCCAGCCCAGACTCTGCAGGAACTGCACCACCCGGTGGGTGGCTTTCGCGCTCTCTTCCCTCAACTTCGCTCGGATCAACCAATCGTCCAGATAAGGATGAATCAACACTCCTTCTTTTCTCAACGCCGCCACTACCACTACCACTACCACTACCACCACCTTGGTGAAAGTATGCGGAGCCATTGCCAAACCGAACGGTAACGCCTGAAACTGAAAGTGTCCCATCAGAACCGCGAAACAGAGGAACCGCTGATGTTCTTTGTGGATTTGTATGTGCAGATAGGCCTCCGTCAGATCCAAGGACGTGAAAAACTCTCTTTGTCGCACCACTACTATAACCGACCACAGGGTCTCCATCCAAAAATGCGATACCCGGAGGCACCGAGTCATCCTTTTTAGGTCCAGAATCAGTCGAAAGGCGCCTTCCTTCTTTGAGACTACAAAGTATATGGAGTATCGACCGCCGCCGCACTCGTCCTTCGGCACCCGCACTACCGCTTTGAGAGCCAGAAGCCTTTCCAACGTCTCCTGCACCGCTATCCTCCTTGAGCGAACCCTGCAAGGGGAGAGAACGAAAGCGTCGACCACCGGACACTGGAACTCTAGCGCATACCCCTTCCGAATGACCTCCAGCACCCTCTGGTCTGATGTAACCTGGACCCAGGCGGAATAGAACTCCCTTAATCGTCCCCCTATGGGAATCAATTCTGCCTGGATCCCCCTCACTTCATTGAGACTTCTTGAAGATCGAGGACGAGGAAGCTCCAAAACCTCTCCCCGCTCCTCTGAACCCCCGAAAACTTTGGGAGCGGAAAACCACATGCTCCTTTGAAACTGACCAAACCTTTGCGGGTGAAAATGCCGAAAATCCCTCTGCTGATTCTTCGCTGACCCTAGGGTACGCCCCAGCTTCTGCTTATCCTCCGGCAACCTTCTGCCCTTAGAGTCTCCCAGATCCTTAACTAACTTAACCAAATCTTCTCTGAATAGAAGTCTGCCTCGAAAGGGAAGCTTACTCAACCTAGCCTTGGAGGAACCATCCGCCGCCCAATTACGAAGCCACAAACACCTCCGAGCCGCTACCACCGTCGCCATACTCCTGGCCAGACTTTGAATAAAGTCATACTGGCCGTCCGCTAAATAAGCCGCCCCCGTCTCCAACCGGGCCGCTTCCTCAGCCGAATCGTCCACTTGAGTTCCCCCAATTCTTTGGGACCATCGCATACAGGCCCTGGCTACCCATGCTCCACAAACAGAAGCCTGCATGGCCAGGGCATTGACATCAAAGACCTGTTTCAACAAGGTGTCGACACGCCTATCCTGTGTATCCTTAAGGAATGCACTACCCTCTACAGGTATGGTCGTCTTCTTGGTTACCGCCGCATACACCTTAAGGGACTTAAAAAAGATCTGTGTCCTGGTCCGCCAAAGGATAAAGCCGAGCCATCACTCTCGACCCCTTCATCCCTGACTCCTGCATGTCCCATTCTTCCTGAATCATCTCCCTAAACACCCTATGTAGGGGGAAACGTTCTGGGACTTGCGCACCGCCTATAATAATGGATCTTCCAGGGTAGCATCTTCCCCTGGGCCTGCAGCAGGCATGTTAAGCGCCTTTAGCATTTCCGTGATTAGGGCCGGCAACTCCTCCCTCAGGAACACCCTTACCACTCTCGCCTGGTCCTCTTGCTCCGTGAGCTCTCCTTCTTCTAAATCCTCTTCTATTTCTAAATCCTCCAGAGCCTCTGACTGCTCCTCTGGCTCCAGTAATTGCTCCTTTTTAATCAAGAGCCTCGGCCTCTTCACTGGGACGCCATCCGCCCCGGCATCCAAATGAGACCCTGGGCGCTTCTCCCACTCCTTCGACCCCATCCCTGCTGCCCTATTTTCCCCTAGGGTGTGCTGCAGAAGGGCCATGAACTCCTGGGAAAATATTGCCGCCAAGCCCCCCTGGACTAAGGCTGGAGCAGTGGGACTATCCGCGGCCGTAGACGGCCCTGCCACCGGCTCCATCGGCGGAACAGAAGGGGAGAGTGGCTCCTGCAAGCTCGGAGAAAGCCCCCGAGAGCCCTCCCTTCTCTCCACCTTGTCGACCTCCGTGGAGGATGCCTCCTGAAGGCATCCCTTGCACAAGCCGGCCTCAGAAAGTGATCCCTTCTTAGCCCCACAGAGCAAACATACGGGCTTAGAGGGCATGCTTGAGCCACCTATGCACACTGCCAGAAAACTCAGTCTCTATTTAATTTTATTATTTTTTTTAATTTTATTGCTCAAAGCACCAGGAGATTCCCCCCCCCCCCGAGAATTTCTTCCCCCTTATAGAGATCCCCCTCCCCCGGATCTGAAAACCCGGCGACAGAGACCGACGCGAGGCAGCCGATGCTCTTCCCGCGCTTTCGATACATGCGGCTCCGGCCTAACTGGCCTTAAAACCATAGCGCGCGCCTCTGCCCGAGCCTGCTCCGAGCCACCCGCGCGGCGTAGAAATCTACAGCCTGCCCCAGTTCTACTCACGGGAATCCGGCGTCTTCCAACTGCTCCGGCAGCCTTTACCACGCTCAGCCTGCAAGCGGCTTCAGCGTCGGGAGGGAAGGAGAGCGCTGAGGAGGCAAGCCCTTCACCGGAGTGAGTGACGGCTGAATCGCCGATGCGATCCCCAGCTGTCCTTTCCCTTCTCTCACCCTCGGCGCGCTCAGCTACCCAACTCCTCACCCACGTGGGGGATTCGGGAGTCGGAGGCTCCGTGTGACAAGCCTGCCCTACTCTTCTACCTCCAGGCTACCAGTGAAGGGAGGGCGAGCAAGGCAACAGCCCCTGCAGCCCAAGACTCTCCGGTAAAGGCTGTTTTCTCTTTTTTTTTTCAAGCCAACAAATACCTTCAATCAAAATAATTAAAGCCTAAGCTCCTTAGCCATTACTCTAGTGAGTCCTGAACCTCCTAGGTTTAACTCTCCTCAAGCTGCTTTGGAGACTGAGCTAACTGGAGTAGGAAGGCGGATCCTAGCCTATTTATACCAGAGGTCACCAAAAGAGTGACGTGCTCAGTCTCCAAAGCTGAGGGAGGAGGTGCTAAACCCAGAGGTTCAGGACTAGACTGGAGGGATGATAAGGAACATACATTAATGGTGAACTAACATGCATCACAGCTTAGTAACTAGCCCTCTTAATTCCAGATCTACTGTCCAATTAGGACCAAAGGTTAAAAATATTTTAGTTTTAATGAGGTCAAATGAGGAAATATCAGATCATCATGAAATGTTTTACAAAAGTCTCTTCTACCAAGAGACTTTAACCTTGGATGAAAACATCATATTAGGAATAGCATGCAAAAAATAATCACTTTAGATTTAGTTAAACATATTCAGTTTTAATAAGTAGGATCAAAGTTCTTTCTTGTCCTTATTAAACATAACATTTCCACTCAGGATTTTAGGGATAAAGGTTGTCAAATTCAATAGATCATGTTCTTTAGCTGCTGTAGCACATTTTCTAAAGCTATTCACCCAATAAGCTTCCAGCATGTTTAATGTGAATATGAACAGAAACTCTTGTATCCTAATTTACATAAAACATAGTTAGCTGGTATTTTAGATTCCATCAAAGAATGTGGAGGGTAATTTTATAAGAAAGCTCTTAAAAGTAGGTGGCTACTTTTCTTTATAAAATAGTAGCCTGAGTGGTTGAAAACGTATTAATTTAAGATGTGATCACTTATGTCAAGTTCTATATTGTCTTATGGATGCAAAAGTTGGACAGTGAAAAAGATAGGAAGAAAACTGATGCCTTTAAATTATGGTGCTGGCGAAGAATATTGTGTATACAATGGATTGCCCGAACAAATTAGTCAGTACTATAGGAGAGCAAACCTAAGCTTTCTTTAGAAGCTCAGATGACAAGACTAGGACTTTTATACTTTGGACACATCATGCGAAAAGAGAGATCATTAGAGAAAGACATCATGCTTGGCAAGATTGAAGGTCAACGCAAAAGATGAAGGTCAGCAATGAGATGGATCAATACAATAACAGCAGCTATGGATGCCACTCTATCAACAATGAACCGCCTGACTGAATAACGAACACAGTTAGGGACAACTATCCAGAGGGCTGCCATGAGTCAACACAGACTCGACGGCACTTAACACCACCACCACCACTTACATCACCCCTAGAACAGGTGTAAATGCACATGGCTAAATTTCTAATAAAACCATACGTACATTAAAGTATTTTATAATTTATGTGGTTAACTTTGCACCCTTCACATACTCACACAAACTTTGCAAGTCCACAGTGGAAAGAATGTGCTATTGCATTTCTGCACATTCTTACGGCATAGGCTCTGTGCTAGCACGCTCATTTACATGTATAAGCGGCCACCTACACATGTAAATAGCTAAAATACTTCCAGTACAAAGTGTGCTCATTTATATACATAAACTACTAAAATAATCCTTATAAAACTACTCCCCTAATGTCCAAAGAACCTAAATGGAGAAAACCAGTCATTTTGCTTTGTCTTACTTGAAAAGAAAATATCAGTTATTTTGAGTAATATTTCTCTTGTGGTATTTTTCTCCAACTAAGTTATCACAGACACCAGAGGCTCCAACTTGGGTTTCATAGAAACATCAGCCTAGCTATCTAAACCAGCAAGTTCATAGCACAATTATTTAAAAGGTTGATAGAAGAGGTAGACTTTCACATGTTTCCAGAAGTAAAGATAATCCTGGACTAGGCATAGCTCTACTAGAGAGGGTTCACCAGTGTTTTTGCTGAATACTTACCAAACTTGGGATAGTATTTAATTGACACGTCTGGTACATTCAAAGTAAACATATAAAATTTGGGCAGATTCCTGTATCTCCAGTATCCCACAGGATTATGATAGCCCCTACATCTTATAGGGATCTTGTCTTTTTTCTGCTATGGTATGTTAGCATTTGGGGTGGTATGTAACATGGGTTTTATGTGCTTTTTCACTTGTTTTTTTTTCTATCTTATTTTATATATGGTCTGAGCTGCTGGCATGGAACCTTTGTGTAGAGATTTCTGCCATCTTGTTATTTATCACATTTAGCAGGTTATTTTAAAAGAGCTATTCGTGCTTTGGATGTCTGCAAACAGGCATGCAGATGTCCAAACAACAGAGGCATCTCCCAAGGCATTTTAGAAGCCTGCTCCGGAGATATCCCCAGCACAAAGATATCCAAGCTGTGAAGGGGGCATGGTGGAGGCGTGTCCTGGGTAATCCCAAGAACATGGAGCTCCATGCCAGATTTCAGAAATGCCCTGCATATCCCGAGCCACATCAAAGATTATACCTGTTCCAGGCACAAATAGGCATTGGAAAAGTGCTAATTTTGCCAGTCAAACATTCGGATGGTGTGGAGGAGGTGGTACACTCATATCCCCTATATTGTCAACAAACACTGACGGGGAATGAGGGCTCTTGTTTTCATTTTGCCACTCCGAAGGACATCCCTCTATGCGAAATAGCATGTGATAGCCCCAAATGTTTGTAGCGGGGACGTCTATATGGATGCCAGCACATGCGTCCATGTCAGGCACATGCGTCCATGCCAGCACATGCGTTTCTATCACCAGGCTGAAAAAAAGATATCCCTGGCATTTTTATGCACATTTGCCCTGGAGATCCTAGACTGCACTTGGATGCCCTTTCTAAAATGAGATTCCACATACGCAAGGCCGCTGTGTACCACAGGTCATTATATCTCTAAATCCATGTTTACTTATTGCCTTGGCGGGTAATAAACTGAAATAAATAAGGAATCATAAAATGATAATATCTGCGCCACCTTTAATATTTTCCCTGTTCTTCAGGGTTTTTTTTTCATTGTTCGTATCCATTTATCACACATAATTGCACTGGCAGACTATCAATGCTCTATATTCAGTGTAGGCTCCCAAAGGAAGAGGTTTAGAGATGGTGGCAAGCAGATCAGGTGTTGTTGAACAGAATAAAGTCAAAAATCACACATCACAGATTCTGACTATGCCAGTTTACAAAAGAAAACAACTGGTTGGCTATTAGAATGCCATAAAACAATACTTTTCACCATGCCAATAAATCAACAAAGAACAGGTATGGAGTAATGTTTGCTGAGATTGTAATATTTGAATACTGTCCTACATAGATGTGACAAGCTCTAGTGCACAGTTTCATATAATTATGTGTTCTACATATCCTGCAGACAGAAGAAGAATACTGACATGTTTATGTAAGACATCAGACATGACAAGTATGAAGAATACCACCTACTAATGTTTATACAGTAAGGTTCTGAGGATTCAAATGTTAAACTAAGGGGCATGTTTATTAAGCTGTGGTAGCTGTTAACGCATGCTTGAGTGTACACTAATCAGCATGTGTGAGGCTGCGCTAACAGTGCATATAGCTAAATAGACAACGTGGCTAATTCTGTGCTATCTGCTTTGCGCATGATAGGGAGGAAAATGGGCAGGATGGGGCAGCGAGTGGGCATGACTGCACATCATGTTTAGCGCGAGGGAGGGCAAAATGCATTCATTCACAGGTACACTACCAAAAAACTGCCTCCAGTTTTGCAACTGATTCCTATAGATTTTGGGGTGCTGAATCCAGGAAAAATAGCCAAAATGTTCCATCACGTCACGTTTTCTTGCAAAATTAGATTTCTTACCCATATAAGGAATGTTCACATAATTTCTTTTTAGCCGACTGCAGTTTATTTTCTTGGCCCAAAATAGAGGTTGTAATGGTTAACTAACTAGAAACACTCCCTCATGATATTTTAGAGTGTTTTGTATTCATTTTAAACATTAACAGGACAATTGGGAGGCAGGGGGCTAAATCCAGTACTCGCGCTGGCGCATGTTCTTTCCTGTTCGCCTCGCCTCGTTCGCTCGCTCAAACACGGTGGTTGTGACATGAACGTTCCTGTCAAATTTCAGTTTCTTGCAAGTTCATTATTACCTTTTGTTTGCTCAGTCGTAATCCAGCTTTATTCCGAAGTGGTTCACTACAGTTGTAGTTTGCAGTGCTGTGTATTTGTGATGGCTCACAGAGCCAGAGGTTGCGTCAACTCTCCGGACAGTTTTTGTTTTATTTGTGGGGAATATACCGTGAAAAAGCGGCAGAGGAACATTTCTGCATTTATTAAAAAAGTATATTTCGCCTATTTCGGTTTGAAGTTAGGCGATGAAGACAAACCGTGGGCTCCTCACAAAGTGTGCAAGACATGTGAGGAAGATCTACGCTTATGGATGAAAGGTAAAAAAACAAGCATTTCGTTTCGGAATACCTATGATGTGGCGTGAACAAAGAGACCACAGCAGTGACTGCTATTTTTGCTCTTGCATTGTGAAGGGATACAACTTAAAAAATAAGAACGTAATAAGTTACCCCAACCTTCCCTCAGCAATTAGGCCTATGCCTCATAGCAACGAAGTACCTGTGCCTGAACCACCAAAATCTTTGGATCATATTTGTGTGGACGGTTCTGATCATGATGAGACTCATCAGATGGCTTTTCCCGATGAGTCCAGTACTTCCGAGTTTGAAACTGAACCAGATCCGAAACCTGAACTTTTCTCTCAAGCTGAATTGAATGATTTAGTCCGGAATTTAGGACTCCCAAAAGATGCTGCCCAACTGCTAGGTTCTCGGCTTAAACAGAAAAATCTATTGTCACCAGGAACAACTTTTTATTGGTACCGCAACCGCGAGACACAATTTTTGAAGTATTTCAGCAAAGAGGAAGATTTGGTATTTTGCAATGATATATACGGAGTGATGGAAAAGTTTAAACTCAAGTATGATCCTGCTGAATGGCGGCTGTTCATTGATTCGTCAAAAGACAGCATAAAAGGTGTTCTTCTTCATAATGGCAACACATTCGCTTCAGTTCCTATTGCTCACTCTGTCATTCTCCAAGAAAAATACGAGAATTTGGCCCTGATTCTTCAGAAGATTCGTTATGATGAGCATAAGTGGATGATTTGTGGAGACTTTAAAATTCTATCCATGCTATTAGGGCAGCAATCCGGTTTCACCAAATATCCCTGCTTCCTTTGCTTGTGGGATAGCCGGGCCCGCGACCTACACTGGGAGAAAAAAGACTTGCCAATTCGGGAGTATTTGAGACCCGGTGAGAAAAATGTTCTTCATGAGAGCTTGGTACCTCGTGATAAAATTCTATTACCACCTCTCCACATTAAGTTGGGTCTCATTAAGCAATTCATCAAGTCCCTTCCAAAAGATGGTGAGTGCTTTCGGTACCTTTGCTCAAAGTTCCCCCGACTTTCTGAAGCAAAGCTAAAGGAAGGAGTGTTTGTTGGCCCTGATATAAGGAAACTCATTTCAGATGGAGCATTCGCTGAAACGATGTCTGAGAAGGAAAAAGAAGCCTGGGATTCCTTCAAGGATGTTGTTCTCAAATTCTTGGGGAACAGGCGGGATGAGAACTATAAGGATATTGTTGCCAGGATGCTCAATGCCTTCAAAGAACAAGGCTGTA
The DNA here is from genome assembly GCA_033557465.1 of Ichthyophis bannanicus. Lineage (NCBI taxonomy): Eukaryota > Metazoa > Chordata > Amphibia > Gymnophiona > Ichthyophiidae > Ichthyophis > Ichthyophis bannanicus. The sequence goes on from CM066031.1 coordinate 707,765,027, forward strand.
ACATGAGCCTGAAAGTCCATTTCTTGCACTCCCATGTGAACTACTTTCCCGAAAACCTGGGGGCGTACAGTGAAGAACAAGGTGAAAGGTTTCACCAGGACATCAAGGACGCAGAGAGAAGGTACCAAGGAAGATGGAACACCACTATGATGGCTGATTTCTGCTGGTTGCTGCTGCGGGAAACCCCAGATGAAAAATACGCCAAGCAGCGCACCAAGAGAAGCATTCGGGGGAAGAAGAAACGGGCCCACCAGGAGATTGATTGACCCAAGAATGACTTTAAAATCTAAACTGTGTTGACAAATATCGTGTTTTTACTAAACTTTGAAATAAAAATTTGCTAGTTATTACCACAGTGTCGGATCTCATTTATTAGAATTTTATTTTCACACCATCGGGTGTTTGTCTTCATGTATTGCAATGGTGCGGTTTGCGTTTTCTATTCTTACATACATACCTGTACAACATTTTTTGCACATTTCTTTGCTTTGCTTTGTGTCTAACCTCGCTCTTATATGCTCAATGTTTGTGCACATGTATGTGGCTGTTTTAAGTGCAGACAATTTTGCTACCATCACAGTGTGTTTTGTTGACATTACTCTATTCTTATGTGCTGCCTTGTTACAATTTTCTTTATTCTTATTTGAATAACTACTAAACAATTAGTATAAAGAATTCATCCAAGAAACTTTTATCTCGATCGCACTCAATCTGAAACGTTCACCTCAAACTGCTAACCCAATGTAGCAAAAAATCTGTACGTGATGGAGCAAATTGGTTACCAGATTTGGATTCAGCGCACCAAAAAACGTAAAAATCAATCGAAACATTAGAGGCAGTTTAAAAAAAATTTTTTTTAGTGTACCTGTGTTATCAATGGGTGGCATTAAGTGTATCCGTTTTAAGCGCAATTGCTGCCGGCGCATGTTAGGGTTTGAAAAAGTGTATCTGATGGGGCTGTGCTGTTCTGTACACACACCCAAAAGGTAGCGCATGACTGCTACCTGTACCACGCATAGCTTAGAAAACATGCCCCTAAGTATGTAATGCTATATGCATGTACAGAATATGAATCTTGCAGAAGGTAAAGCACTAGTTTGTAAGGTTTTGAAATAGTATTACCCTTTGGGGAACTTTTGATTTGGATATGAATTTCAGATCTGATCACTCACCTTTCCAAACCTGCGCTCAAGGCAAGTTACATTTCAAATATAGTAGGAATTTCCCTGCTTCTAAGTGCTTACAATCTAAGTCTTATAGCTGAGGCAATTTAAAGCCAGATTAAAAACAGGGCCATACTGGGCGGAGCTAGCCGCGGAGGAGAGATGGCCGCTTAGTTCGTGGCTCCCTCCCGATTTCACAGAATCCGGAGATTTCCCCGTACTGAGCTGTTAGTTTTTTTTGTATTTTCCTGTGGGGTGGAATCCTTAATATGGCTACTCTAAAGCCAGCAAGACTGGACTTTCAACCGACGCCAAGTCAAACGAATAAACGAGCGAAACAAGAGCCTCCTTCTCCCCAAAAAATGGCGGCGGAAAAAGCTACAGCCGAAGGGGTTCGTGAAATCCTACAGGAGCTGCGCATGGTAAAAGAGATGATCTCTACCAATTCTGCAACGCTGGTTCAAGTGCAGGAAGATCTCCATGAGGTAAAGGAACGGCTGGGGGACATCGCGAAACGTATGGATGACGTTGAGGCAGAGCTAGATAAACAATCTATTATCATTGCTCAAGTGGGCCCATTGGTGAAACGGGTGACAGCCATAGAGGCTCAGATGGAAGATCAATCCAATAGATCCCGGAGGAACAATCTGCGAATACTGGGAATCCCGGAAGGCCGTGAGGGGATGGACCCGGTGGGCTACCTAGAGAAATTGATCCCGGAGCTACTTGGAATCACCTTTGAGCGCCCGCTAGAGCTAGAAAGGGCCCATCGGACTCCGTCACATGCTAAGCTCACTACGCAGCGACCTCGAGTATTCGTGGTTAAAATACTCCGTTATCAGCATGTCCTGCAGATAATGCAGACAGCCAAACGGCGAACGGGGTTGCAGCTGGATGGCCAGAAGATTGCATTCTTCCCCGACCTATGTAAACCGACGGTCACGCGTCGACAGGAGCTTCTGGCGTGCAGGCCACTGTTGCAGAAAGTGCAGGCCCGATATGGGCTCTTTTACCCTGCGCGTATGCGCGTGACGCTGGATAATCAAACCAGAACATTTACCGATGGACTGGCCCTCAGAACCTACCTACAGGAGCGCTCACAAATGGAGTTGGGAACTTGAGTTGGACATGGCATGCACAAATTGTTATGCTTAACTGCGGCTCACTCTTTGCAAGCCATAAGGAGAAATTATTTGGTAAGACTGTGTATTACTGAACTGCTTAAACTTCTCAAATGTGTGTGCATATATTGTATACATAACAGCCCCAGGGTCATGTGATGGTTATAATAATGGTTGACAGGGTTAGATAATCCCGATGATGCTATTGTTTTTGTTTGAGTTAAGCTAAACTTAGGTACGGCGGGAATGCTCATAGCACCCAAGATTTGAATTTAGGAATTTAAGGGGGGACAGGTTGGGCGGGATAAGATGGGCGGTGGAGGCTTCACCATGTATGTTTTTAAAGTTAATGGCATGGGACAGGCAAGGGGGTATACCATTGATGTAGAAAATTCTTGTTATCTGTATTTGGGGCGGGGGATCGCGAGTGCTACTATCCAGGGGCTGCACAAAGCCAAATATGGCTGATTTCAAATTACGGGTGTTATCCCTAAATGTTCAAGGTATCTCCAGCCCAATAAAGAGAAAGAAAATACTGACTTACAGTAAGCACCAAAAAGCAGATGTTGTTTACTTACAAGAAACCCACCTATCACAGTCTGAGTCAAGCAAAGTGACTGACACTATATACCGGAATGTACTGTCTGCTCCCGCAGTCGGGAGGAAAGGAGGAGTCATCATCTTGGTCAGAAGGACCATTCCGATAACAATTCAAGAGACCAAAATAGATCCAAACGGGCGATGGGCCAGAGCACTAATACAATTCCAGGAGGGTGAATTAACCCTCATGACGTTATATGGCCCTAACGCGGATGATTCGCAATTCTATACACAGATCACCCAAGAATTAATGGAAGCGGGCTCGGCTCCAGTAGTGCTGGGAGGAGACTTCAATCTTATTCAAGACCCACTAGTGGACAGGACCCCATACAGGTCACAACATAAACCTATGTCCTGCAAGACCTTGCGGGATATGACGGAAACGTTGGGACTGGTAGATCCCTGGAGGCTCCTCAATCCTACGGGTAGAGAATACTCCTTCTATTCCATGCCACATAATACGCAAACGCGTATTGATTATTTTCTGGTCTCTAAGACGTTGATACCCAAAATACTAACAGTTGACATGAGGGCCAGAACGGTTTCGGATCACTCAGCAGTGTTCATGGAACTTGTAATGGGAGCGTCCAAGAGCACACAACAGAGTTGGTACTTTGACAGGCGCTGGCTAGGGGATGAAGAATTTTGTAAAGCCGTTGAGAAGGCCATCGGAGAATATTTTACTCATAATAAATTCAAGGATACCCCCACCTGGGCTTGGTGGGAGGCCTTTAAAGCCAATATTCGGGGTCAAATAACGACATTGCGGATCCGCAAGAATAAAGCTGATGCCCAGCGCAGGGTGGAACTTGAACGGGAGATTCACGCTGGTGAGCGTCTATTAGCGCGGCGAGCTGACTCGATGATCCTGGTTCGATTACAGAAGCTCCGATTTCAGTACAATACCCTTCTATACGAAGAAGCCAGCAAGGCTGTTAAAGCGCAGCAGGGACGGTACTATCATGAAAGTAATCGGGCGAGTGCCCTGATGGCTAATATGGTGAAAACCAAAAGAGCGGTGACCCGGATAGTAGGGTTAAAGGACCCTGCCGAACAGTTGAAGGTAGCAGATGACGATATACTGGCGTTGTGCGAAGCATTCTACTCCAAGCTCTATCAATCGGAGGTGGATTGTGACGAGGAGTCCTTTAGTACTTTCGTAACCAGTGTCGCCGGACCTAAACTAATGGAACACCAACGACGTGCGCTGGAGGCTCCCCTCACCTGTAAAGAGATTAGAACTGCCTTGCACCAATTGGCAAAAGGGAAGGCCAGTGGCCCCGATGGCTTGCCTGTCGAATTCTACGGGACCTTTTCAGCACTGTTGCTGCCTGAACTATTGCTATATTACTCGGGACTTCGTGAGGAAAGCCCGATGGTAGGGGCGCTTGCGGCGGCTACGATTGTGATCCACCCAAAACCGGGTAGGGACCCGCAAAGGGTTGAAAACTACAGACCGATTTCACTGTTGAACGCGGATTATAAAATATATGCCAAGATTTTGGCCAATCGGTTGACGCGAGTCATGGGGACCCTAATCCACCCAGATCAATGTGGATTCATGCCTGGCAGGTCGACGGTTGACAACGGTCGTTTGCTGGCCCACGTCCTACGAAGAGCACAGCATCTAGACCAGCCTATAATCGGCCTAGCGTTGGATGCAGAGAAGGCATTCGACCGAGTGGAGCTGTCCTATCTCTTTCACGCGATGCGTTGGTTTGGTATACCAGACAACTTCTTGCAGAGTGTTCAGCTGCTCTACACTAAGCCGACAGCGAGGGTGTTGGCAAATGGCACACTATCACAGGAATTTCGGCTCACGCGGGGTACCAGACAGGGTTGCCCCCTGTCTCCTCTGTTGTTTAATTTGGCTTTGGAACCCCTCATCTTAAAAATTCGACAGCAGCAGGATATTCGCGGAATTCAATTGGAAGGATATCATTGCAAGTTGTCAGCTTACGCCGATGATCTTCTGTTGTTTTTAGAATTCAGCTCAGTGGGTCCGACACTTCAAGTAATCAAGGATTATTCAAGTGTTTCAGGATATAAATTGAACATGTCAAAAACCATCAGTATTCCTCTTACGGCCTCTGTTGCAGATAGGGATCTGTCACAGTATCCATTTTCTTGTAGAAAAAACATCCTTTAAATACTTGGGTGTCACTTATGGGGTCACGCTACAGGACACCATAGCCCTTAATACAGCCTACTGCAACAAATTGCTTCAAGAATACACAAATAAATGGTCCCCATTGAATTTGACCTGGTGGGGCAGGCTGGAAACGATAAAAATGGTCATTGTCCCTAAGATAACCTATATCTTAAATATGATCCCATTGTTGTTTGACCGACGATTCTATACATCCCTGGAGAAAACCTTGTTAGCGTTCTTATGGGGGAAGAAAACTCCAAGAATAGCGTCCTGGAAGTTGAAGCTCCCTAGAGCGCGGGGAGGGGTGCACTTTCCAGATTTCTACTGGTATCATCTTGCCTCCCTTATGAAGCAAGGATCCTGGTGGTCTGAAGAGACATGGACATTGGAGGCCCCGATCTGGCTACTAATAGAAGGCACCCTTAGTGAACCGATCCCACTCAGACTGCGGATTGGTGCTGATGCTACGCATGATGCGACCGATAAGATCCTCAAGGCTACTCAACAAGCTTATATACATGTCCTACCTCTAATGAAACTCGCTCAGAGCTTCACAAAGAACACCCAGCTCTGGCTTAATCCATGTTTCAAAATTGGTGGAAAGAGTGTTGTCTGGGCTACTTGGCTGCAGCATGGTATCTACTACTTGGGACAACTGATTCAGGGGCAGGACTATAAATCGTTCCCGGAGCTGCAACAAGAATACCAGCTCCCTTATCGCTGTTTCTTTCAATGGTGTCAGCTGCGGAGCTGTTTATCTAAGGCGGGAGTATCGCCCTTATCTCTCGGTATAGGACAACCACTACATTCTCAAATCCAGGAATTCAGATCCGGGACGCGATTAGTCTCGAAATGTGTGGATGCTATCCGGCGGGCAGGGGACCATCGGCCCAGCGGTGCTCAAATGGCCTGGGAATCTGAAGTAGGCACTCTAATCACTACAGAATTGTGGGACACTTTCTGGGATTCACAGATACGGGTAATGAGAGCGGCTTCTCTCACACAGATGTCTTATTTCCTCGCCCACAGAGCATATCTGACGCCTGTAAAGATAGCCAAATGGCAGGTGCAAGAGAGGGATAGCTGTTGGTCGTGTGGAACCGGTGCTGGAACCTTGGCGCATATGCTCTACTACTGTCCCCTACTGCAGACGTATTGGAAGCAGGTATGGGAGCGGTTAACCCAGCTACTCCAGATAAACTCGTCTCTAACTTATCGCATAGTCATATACGTCACGGGCTGGGATCCCGGATCTGGACAGGAGATTTTATGCAATATTTGACCTCCTAATTAGTATTGCGCTGAAGGCAATATTGAGCCACTGGAAAACCTTTGGCTCCCTAAACGTGGAATACTGGTGGAATTTGGTGTGCTACCATCACTCCTGTGAATTAGAATATGTGAAACAAAACCCCAACCTACGTAAGCTCCTGATTAAGTGGGATGGCCTCGTATTATCTTGAATTGCCCCGGCTGATAGTAACCGGTGCGCTAGGGTGGTGGCACTCGCGGTCTTCCCCCTCCCCCACCCCCTATTCGATTGACAATTTTACCTTGCTCGATGTGATTTTGATAACCTGTCCTTGCTATATTGTTGTATACTGTTGTTGTTGATTTTATTGAATGTGTGGTTTATTGGTTGTTAATTGAAAATTGATAAATAAAGATTAAAAAAAAAAAAAAAAAAAAAAAAAAAAAAAAATGGCCAGCTTAACCTTTAAGCAGACTATGCAGTTGCGTAGGGTGGCTGCTTCGGCGGGGGGGGGGGAGCAAAGAACATCTGTAGTCAAACAAAACAGCAAGTTCTGATAGCGTCACTAACTCCAAGAACCATTAGGACAAACAGCGGAGGTGGGGGGGGGGGGGGTGGTAGCGGAAAATTTCAAATAGCCCATTTACTCAAGGCTTTATAGAAACTGCTCTCCTTTTGCGTATGGGACAGGATGACAGGGCACCATTTTATGATTTAAAAGTGTGATGTTCAATTATGCATTTTTAAAGGACTATCCTGGGAGACATGGTGCTGGGGTGATCATGATGTTTGAATCTAATTATCAAGATCTCAGGGGGGAGGATATAGGGGCATACACGTTAATGCGGGATGAGCATAAGGCTGACGGTTTGCCTAAGGCTCCCAACAGGCTTGCATTGACCCTGATAAATTATGTGTAGATCTCTCTCTTGTTGTGTACCTAGCCTATTATTCTGCTTTTATTTGTGTCAGCAGCTTCCTCCTATTCTGTGATTACTTATTGTTTATGATGTCTTGTCTCTGTTTTCTTCTACCACATGTTTTTCTCAGGGCAGTTTCTCCAAATGGGTTAGTTTTGTGCATACCATGACAGTCATGAACCTCACTTCTAAGCCAGGGCATATGGAGTGTGATCTCAGTCTCTCAAATTTACTGAAAATGCTCAATGTAGTACTTGCATCGTGCCAAAGAGAGCTTCCTTCTGGAGTTAAGATGTAACAGGTACGGGTAGTTTGTCAAGATGTGCTTGGAAATTATTTTTCATCAAGCCTGTCACTTCCAGTATGATGGGAAAGATTTCTGTATCTTTCTGCAACATTTTCTTAGTCTCTAACTGCATTTCTTGGTAGTTTAGGATCTTTTTCCTCTCCACGCGATTCACAGAATTCACTTGGAACCGACACCTCTATTATCAATGATATTCCGTTTTATTTCTCCTTTACCACTATGTTGGGTTTCCTCGCATCCAGTTTCTTATCCATCAGAATGGGAATGTCCCAGGTGATGATAACCTCTTCATTCTCTGTAATTCTCTTAGGATCATGATCCCAGTGCTTTTTAGGCATAGTGATGTTGTAGTGTTTACAGAGTTTCCAATGGACGAGGCATGGTACTTTGTTGTGCCTTGCTGTACAGAACTTTCCACCATCAGAACTTCACAGTCAGCTGTGAGGTGAGTCACTATTTCCAGGTCTTTCTTACGGAATCAACATATGTGTCTATTGCCAGATTTTTCAATGTTCACTGTAAACCATGTCATCTGTAAACTGCTATCTTGGGCTGTAACTATCAATCTCTCATCCTTCATTTTCAGTTCACCTTTCTTTAACTATTCATGCATCTATTCTTGATTGACAAAGGGTTCCTGGAGCAACACTTTGTATTTCCCATTGTATTTGTGCATTTGCCACTTGTTTTTCCTTGTTTGCTGATCTAATTCTTTGAAGAGTTTTTTCTCTTGTCTTGCAAATTCTGTTGCTTCCTTTTCTTGGTGTGTTCTTGTCTGTGTGTACTGTTTTATATTTTATAATAATTCTATATATTTTAATCTTATATTTTATTCTTTTAAAATTTTTGTTCACCACCTTGCTGTTGCTTTGAAAGGTGATTAATCATTAACTGAAAATTCATGGAGGGTGAAATGATTTGCTCAAGGTCAAAAAGAAGGATCAGAGGGAGACACAGGATTTGAATCCTGGCTTTACTGATCCTCAGTTTGCTGTTCTAGCATTTTTTAGGTTGTAAAAGTCATCTGAAATTAATTCATTTGCATTACATATTTACTGTCATAAAACAGGAACTAAAAGAAGAATAAATCATATCGCACAGCATCTACTCCTACCTCTTGTTCCAGTCCGAACCTTGCGGTAGTACTGTGAAACTACAGCAAGGTTCAGGCTGACACCATCATTTTAACTCCAGGAATGCCGGGGAATTGATCCTGCCCCACCCCATCATCCTCTAGGAAGACTCCCAGTAATTACTGTGGGAGAGGGCATGCAGGGTGGCTCAATGAGGGGCTTTTATTTGAAAAAGGATCAAGGGGTGGGTTCCAGGGGAAACTCTTATTTATTTATTTATTTATTTAAAGTTTCTTTTATACCGCACTATTCGGCATCAGCGCGGTTTACATGGAACAAAAACATCTCAGTACATTTAACAAGTATGAGTTTACAGATAACAGTTTAAGAACTTGGATAACTGGGAAAATCTATTTGTAGAACCATTCCATAAACTATTTACATAAGATCAACAAAAACATATGTATTTAAATTTACCTGAGATCAACAACATAGTGGAAAAAAGATCAACATGGGGGCAGGTTTTGGGAGAGTCTGTTATTGGAAAAGCAATCTGGTGGTGGGGGGGAGCTCTTATTAGAAGAAGTATCAAGGGTTTTGTTTTTCAGATTCATAGTCTGACCCTTTAAAGGACAGCAGGCCTGACTTGGGATCTGCTATCTTTGCATTGCTACAGTCGGTAATGCGTGATATTCCCAGCTGCAGCAGCACAAAAATACATTTAACAGGACATCATGTGCAAGTCTCGACAATTTCGGGGTGCCAGGTTGCCATAGCGACTGAAAATTGCACCTTGGTGTCCAGAATTTGAAAGCCCTGAGTTCAGCTTGGCAATTCCTCCCTGCACTGCGATCGTCTCTTTACAAAGAGCTCGAGACGCGCAGGGGAGGAACTCCCTGCTGATCTCGCCATTTCAATTCTCACGAGACTTGAATGGCAAGATCAGCAGGAAATTCCTCTACCATGCAGCTCAAGCTTGTTGTAGGGAGCCAATCGTGGTAGAGAAGGAGATGCCGTGTTTTCTTTCTTTTTTTTAATTTAAAAGTTTTTATTGATTTTTCCAAAAATATACAGCAATTGCATATATTGCATCCTAGTAGTCTATGCTTCTTCCCCCCCCCCGTTCCCGTGACCTCACAGCTTATCATAAACTTACAACAAAGGAAAAAGAGAAGAGGGAAATGTCTGCACCTTTTACATTCAACTTTAGGTGTCAGTTCTATAGTATCTTTAACCAGTACTTATATCTTCCGGGCCTTACTGTTTGATCCCAGTTCCGCCTAGGCCATAAAAAGTTGCCACACAGTCTCAAATTCTTTCAGCCTGTCCCTTCTCAAGGCTGCCAACCTCTCCAAGCAATATATCCCTTGAATACAAGTTTTCCAGGCTTCAATGGCCAAGGGGCCAGCAGTTCTCCATTGTTTAGCAATTACACACTGAGCTGCAATCGCACATAACCTAACCAATATTCCCCTGTTCCCCTTCCATCCCCTCTCTTACCCCCAACAGCACATTTTCTTTGACGCATGCTACTTCCCTGCCTATTAGATGAGCCACAATTTTTCTCACTGCTTCCCAATAGGGGCGCAGCTGACGTCACTCCCACCATATATGGCTGAAATCACCCTTGTCTGGGCAGCCTCTCCAACATTGCTTCTTTTCGCTACTTCTTGGCAATGAAGTCGGTCAGGGATGAGATACCACCGATACAAAAGTTTATAATTATTTTCTACATGTTGAGATGCCACTTGTCCTTCTGTCATCCCCTTATAGACTTCCTGTCAATTTTTATTGTCAAAGTCTCTTTCCCAGTGGCGCTGAGGGTACCTAAGAACATTTTGGAGAGGATTCAACATAAGATCTTTCATTATATTTGGAACCACCGACCTCCGAGGGTGGCACGGCATATATTGTACCATTCGCGGGAAAAAGGGGGACTAGCAGTCCCCAATTTATATTGGTACTGTGCAGCAACCCAGCATTCCAACATATTGTGGTGGCATGAGGAGGAACTGAGGAAGTGGGTCCAGCTAGCTCAGGCAGAGGCGTCGGAATGCCCATGGCTGGGTAAGGGACAGGAGAGTAGGGACGCATCCATACTCACACATATCGACAAATTATGGAGACAAACCCAGCTAGGGGGAAGACTGCATAGGGTAAAGTCATTATTGCAACCATTACAATATAATGTCGAGTTTCCACCTGGGACAGATGACCACCTTTTTAAGAGATGGGAGCTCAGGGGCTTACACACAGTATATCAGCTGTGCCCTAAGGGGATCATACTGTAAGTTTGCTTCAGGAACTTCAGGAGAAATTTGGACTGCCTAGTCAGGATTTCTATGGGTACTTGCAAGTGTGCCATTGGTTGTTGAGGGGAGGTTGGGGGCAGGCAATAACTGAAGGCTTAATAGGGTTTGAGAAAATATGTTTGCTCCCTTATGCGAGGACAAAAAGATTATCTAAGATAAACTGAATGCTGAGTGAGGCTAGAGGTGAAGGGCTAAATTTCGGAAATAATATAGCACCCTAGGTATCACTATTTTGACACTTGTGATGCGATATAGCCAGGACAGTGGGAAGTGCCGCCACCTGTCTAAATCCTCTACTATTTTTCTCCATAGGGGCACATAGCTTATGCTGTATAGCTGGTATATCTCCCCCATCAGCTGAATCCCCAGATAGCACACAGACCCCCTTGGTCCATCGAAATAGAAAGTGCTGCACTAAGAACTGCTGCTCCCTTTCTGCTAGGGTTAAGTTTAATACTTCCGTTTTGTCCATATTGGTCTTGAAGCCAGTTACTCTATAATATATCTCCAACTCCTCCATAACTGCTTCCAACGATTTCTCTGGTTCCATCAGGTTAGGACCCAGGGGTCGGCAACCCGCGGCTCCGGAGCCGCATGCGGCTCTTTCTCACCTTTGCCGCGGCTCCGGAGCACACTGCCCGCCCGGTATTTAAACGTGGCGTTATGGGCTCCCTCCATGTCAGCTCCCTCCCTTCTTCTGCAGCCGCGGCTCCCTGCCTCTTAGGGAACCACGGCTGTGCTTTTAAAATCATCTCGGAGCCCTTCCTGTCTTGACGGGCTCCGTGCGGCATTGTCCCGCCTCTAAAGGAAGTTTTGGAGGCGGGACAATGCTGCACGGAGCCCGACAAGACCGGACGGGCCCCGAGATGACTTTACACGCACCGCCGCGGTTCCCTACGAGGCAGGGAGCCGCGGCGGCCGATGCCGGGAGGGTGCTGACATGGAGGGAGGGGGGCTGACATGGAGGGAGGGAGCTGATATGGATGGATGGATGGATGGAGGGAGGGGGGCTGACATGGAGGGAGGGAGCTGACATGGATGGAGGGAGGGGGGCTGACATGGAGGGATGGAGGGGGCTGACATGGAGGGAGGGAGCTGATATGGATGGATGGAGGGAGGGGGGCTGACATGGAGGGAGGGAGCTGATATGGATGGAGGGAGGGGGGCTGACATGGAGGGATGGAGGAGGCTGACATGGAGGGAGGGAGCAGATATGAATGGATGGAGGGAGGGGGGCTGACATGGAGGGATTGGGGAGGCGGGCTGACATGGAGGGAGGGAGCTGATATGGATGGATTGAGGGAGGGCGGGGGGCTGATATGGAGGGAGGGAGCTGATATGGATGGATGGATGGATGGAGGGAGGGGGGCTGACATGGAGGGAGGGAGCTGATATGGATGGAGGGAGGGGGGCTGACATGGAGGGATGGAGGGGGCTGACATGGAGGGAGGGAGCTGATATGGATGGATGGATGGATGGAGGGAGGGGGGCTGACATGGAGGGAGGGGGGCTGACATGGAGGGAGGGAGCTGATATGGATGGAGGGAGGGGGGCTGACATGTAGGGAGGGAGCTGATATGGATGGAAGGAGGGGGGCTGACATGGAGGGATTGGGGAGGCGGGCTGACATGGAGGGAGGGAGCTGATATGGATGGAGGGAGGGAGGGGGCTGACATGGAGGGATGGAGCACTGGTAATGGGGTTGAGGGGACGAGCACTGGAAATGAGCTGATTAGGGGAGGCTAGGACTGGTAATGAGCTGATGGGGGGTAGGACTGGTATTGGGCTGATTAGGGGAGGCTAGCACTGGTAATGGGGTTGAGGGGGGATTAGCACTGGAAGCGAGCTGATTGGGGGGCTTTGACTGGGCATGGGCTGATTGTGGGGAGGGGAGGATAGAGCTGCTGGCCCTGGAAGATAACTGGGGGCTAAGGCTACAAATGGGCTGATATGAGGGGATGGGAGAATGGAACTGGATCTGAGAGGGGCTGCCATGGTATTTGTACTAGAAGGGACTGGTCAGTGGGGAAGGAGGGGGACTGGAAGGAAATGGACACCAGTGGCAATCATGGGAATGCAAGTTGACATTGGAAGGTACTGGGAGTGAGGACTGGAAAGGGGCTGATATTGGGGAGGGTTACTGGGACTGGAAATAGGCTGATGGAAAGAAGTGAAGAAAACGAAAGAAGAGATAAGAAATGGCAGATGGACCATAGACCACAGAAAGAGAGCTAAGAGAAGACAGGAAAGCAGAAGCCTCAGATCGGGACCAGCATGATCAAAGAATAAATTGGTCAGACAACAAAGGTAGAAAAAATAATTTTATTTCATATTAGTGATTTGACTACAAAATCATCATAATTTTGAAATCAAATATTGTTACTTGTTGTTGTGATATTTTCTGGCGTATTTTTTTTGGTGTGCGAAGGAAGAGGGGTAGTCTTATACGGCGAGTATAGGCCAAACACCTATATTTTAACAGGAAAAGTAGGGGGTCGTATATAGCATTAAGGTAAGAAACAATATATGCAGTGTTAGATTTGTTTTAAATGTCGCAATGGTTTTGCGGCTCCCAGTTTTTTTTTTCCCTTCGGAAACGGGTCCAAGTGGCTCTTTATGTCTTAAAGGTTGCAGACCCCTGGGTTAGGAGGATATCGTCCGCAAACAGCAAGACTTTATATTCCTGACATTGTATCTCTATTCCACAGATTCTCTCTCTATTTTGAATTCTCACCGCGAATGGTTCAAGGAGCAGGGCAAATAGGGGGCATCCCTGGCGCATTCCTCAATGTAATGAAAAAAAGGAAGACTACCCTCTGTTTACTTTTACAGCCGCTACTGGCTTAGTATACAATGCTTTGACTCATGCCAAAAAATGCTCCCCAATGCCCACTTTACGCATAGTAGCCCACAAGAACTCCTAGTCCACCCTAAAATGCCTTTTCAGCATCAATAGCACCACAATTGCTGGTATCTCCTCCCTCTTCAAGTGTCTACAAAGGGTGACCACCCTCTTCACATTGTCCGCAGTTAGTCTTCCTTGGACAAATCTGATTTGGTCGGACTCTATCAATTTTGGTAGATATCTATCCAGCCGGGCTGCTAAGATCTGTGCCAGTATCTTAGCATCAAGACTGATAAGTGAAATGGGCCAATATGATGCATACTTTGACGCTTCCTTCCCTGGCTTTAATAGGACACGAATTCCTGCCTGCCCCAAAGAGTCCGGCAGGCTTCCACCTTCCCTCACCCCAATAAAAATCTGAAGGAGCTTGGGGATAATTAGTGCCTTGAAAGTTTTATACACCTGTGTGGTGAAACCATTTAGCCCTGGTGACTTACCATTTGCCAAGGCCGTGATTGCCCATTTTACTTCTTCCTCCCCAATTGGATAGTCCAACCAGCACTGTTCTTCATTGGCTAGCCTAGGCAGCTCCATCGATTCCAAATAATTCCCTACTGCAATTGTATCTTGACTTCTTTCCACCAAGTACAGGTTTTGATAAAAGTTCCAAAACTCTGTCCTTATATCTGCATCACTGTAGGCCCATCCCCCAGCCTCCTTTCTTATCTTCCCCACTGCCACCTGTGCTTGCTGTCTTTTAAGACTGCGAGCCGATAACTTCCCCGGCTTGTCACCATGTTCATAAAAGTGCTGTTGGGAACACTGTCACTGGAATGCAATTGATTCTGCATATAACATGTTCACTCAAGACCTTGCCGCTACCAGCTCTCCAGATGATTTCCCTCCCCTGTCTTTGCTCCAGCTCTTTTAAGGTCTGCAGTGCCATTTCCAGTTCTTTCCGGTGTGCTCTTTTTTCCCTGGCGCCCCACCTGATGAAACGCCCTCATAAGTAATTTTTAAAAGTGTCCCAAACCATTTCTTTCCAGACCTCTCCCCCTTCATTAGTCTGAAAAAAATTCTTCTACATATCGGACACCTCTGTCACTACTTCCTGATCTTTCAATAAACTATCATTCATTTCACTCCCTCTTGCAGATCCCAGCCCATGACAACCCATGGTCAGACCATGAGATAGGTTCATAGTCTATCCTATCAATCCCTGTCATTGGGACCAGTTGAAGCAAAACCAAATCAGTGCGCGAATACATATTGTGAGGTGAGGAATAGAAGGAAAAAACCCTGCTCTTGGGATATATCTCTTTTCACCCGTCTACCAGATGCTAGAGATGCATAAGCTCCCACAAGCGCTTCCTGGAAGCCTGTTCCCCCTCCCGCTGCCCTCCAGTGCTATACAAATTAGGGGACAGGACTATATTAAAATCTCCCATATCCACTACTGCCCCCTTTAAAAAAACAGAGAGCTCCAGACCTAGGTGGTCAAAAAACTCCCCTTGTTGCAAGCATCCCTTCTGCGCCACGTATCTTCCCTCTGTGTCCCGGAGGACTCTCAGTTCCTCAAAAGGGACTGAATTCCACAGTATAATGGCTGTTCCCCCCCCTTCCCTCCTCCTCTCTTAGAAGCACAGTAGCATCAATGGTAACACTTATCTTGTAGAAACCTATGGTCTCGAAGTCTTAAATGTGTTTCCTGTATACAAGCTATTTCTATTTGCATTCTATGTAGTTCCTTAAACAACAGTTTGCATTTCCATGTTACATTCAGCCCTTTAGCACTTATAGTACCCACCCTTAGCCTCTTCATGTGTTGTCCTGTCCCTTCCCTTTCTCCTTACCTCTGAGGTCATTAAGCATTTCCAATCCTCCCTCCCTTTCCTCCTCCCCTTCTATTCATGCTGCACTCAGCAACCTGGCAGCACCACTCCAGTGAGCAAGCGCTGTTCATCCACTTACCTCTCCTCTCCAAACTTCCCCTACTTCTCCCTACCTGCAGCACATCCCTACTGTTCTCTTAAAGTCCCTCTTTCAATCCATCCACACTTTGATCTATTCACCCTTACAGATTCCATACCCTCCCCCCCTCTCACTCATAACACCTTCCAACATTCATACCTCTCAAACCCATAGGCACAATTACATTATCCGGTTCATCTCCCACTCTAGTTACATATTTCTACCCCTCAATCATGCCTTCAGTCATTAATGTCCATAGTCTGGCATGTTTCTTGGGGGGTTCTCTGCCGCTGCAACCGCTTCCCTCAGTCTACTCTCCGCCATGCCACTGCCTTGCATTGCTCCATTGGTCGCTCTGCCGGGAACTCTGTAGCACTCATTATTTCCAGTTCCTTCAGTCACGCTAATACTGCCACCCTGTTGCTGCTTCGGATGGTGTGTCTGCCTTTTGTTATGGCCAAAGCAAATGAGAACCACCATCGATACTGGATCAATGTTTCGCGCAACTTCCCTGTGATGTCTCTGAGCTCCCTCCTGCGCTGCAATATAACCGGTGATAAATCCTCACATATTTCCAGCGAATGATTGTTCCAGCTCAGTCTGCCAGCTTTGCGCACCTTTAGCAAAACTTGCTCTTTAATTATATAATTATGAAAACAAACTACAATCTCTCTCCTTTGGTTCTCCCATTGTGGCCCCAGCATCCGATGCACTCGATAACGTTGTTACTCACTGTAACAGGTGTTCTCCAGGGACACCAGGAATCAGGTCTCACATATGGGTGACGTCGGCACCGATGGAGCCCACAGGGAGCATTTTCCCAGCTTTCAAAAAAAGCCTTTGGGAATGCTACCACGCATGCATGGTCCCCTTCCCACCCTAGGGTGCCATCTTGCTCAGTCACATGACATAGCTTAGGCAAAAGACAAAAAGGTAAAGGAGGTAACTCCAAGAAGAGGAGGGAGGGCTGTGAGGACCACCTTCCAGGAGAGGTGTCTCAGGTGGCTAAAGACTCGAATGGTGGCCTAGTGAGCTGGGAGAGCACCACATTGAGGTCCCATTCTGCTGCCAGAGGGTGGAGAGGGGGCTTGGATAGCAGGAGGCCCCTGAGGAATTTGGAGACCAAAGGCTGGCTTGAGGGGGGCTTCCCCTCTATAGGGTGATGGTTAGCCGCTATGGTGCTGAGATGCACCCCCAACAAGTTAGATTTCAAGCTCAACTGTGAGAGGTGCAGCAAGTACTGCAGCACGAGCTTTACCTGACAGGAGAACAGGTTCTCATTCCTTTCTGCACACCAGACAGAGAATCTCCTCCACTTGAAGGCTTAAGCCCTTCTGGTGAATGGCTTCTGGGAGGCCAGGAGGATTTCCTCGACCTCACCTGGGAGGTTGAAAGGGATCATTGCTACCCTTTCAGCAGCCACGCTGTCAGCGTTAAGGACCCCAGGTTGGGATGTAGCAGGGAGCTCCCCTCCTGGGATAGGAGGTCCGGGTCCTGGCCCAGTGGTACTGGGGTTGCCACTGACTGGGAGAGCAGCAGGGGGAACCAGGGCTGCCTGGGCCACCTGGGCACAATCAGGATTACTGAGGCGTGCTCACTCTGGTTCTTGAAAAGGCACTTGGCTATCAGAGGTGTCGGTGGGAACGCTGTGATAAGGAAGCTTATCATAGCTCAGGAAGGAGCTATAGAAAAGGTGATGTGACTCTGAATAAGCAACCTGTCAGTTCTGGTAGAAATAAGAAAACAGAATTTTCCCATAAAAGACTACCAGTCCCAGAATGCACCAGGTTTCCAACAGCCATTAGAGGAGCTGAAGTGGGGAGACGTGTGTTCAATCAGGAGGGCTATGAGGTAATCCCTAAGCACTCATCTCAAAGGGCAGGACCTGATTCAGCATAGCTGCGCTGTGTTAGGGAGGAGCACTCATCTAAGCAGAATAAAGGTAGCGTTTATTCTACAGAGAATTATCCCCAGGATCATCATCATCTTCATGATCAGCTTGAGCTTGATCATCTTCATCATCAGAAGGATCATCAGAAGCAGAAGCCAAACCGGATGGACAGAGAGGGAAAGAAACCCTTTGGAAGAAAGAGGAGAAAAGCCTTTGAGAGGTATAGAAGAGTCCAGAGCAGTACGTATACTGGGAGGCATTCCAAGGGCCAGCATACACCATTGGACTGGGGAAAGCCAGAGGAATGGTGCTGCAGAGCTAGGAATCTCCAGACGGTACCTGTGAGGGAGACGGCTGCGCGTGGAAGGGACCCTAAGACCCGTGCCAGAAGGTATGTGAAGAGAGATCCAGTGTCCAGGGATCTGGATTGGAAGGCTGGACATAAGAACTGGACTACATACTGGCCAGGCTATATAGAGAGGAACTCTAACCGCAATGGAAGCTCAGGTATGAACACTGATCTATGCCCTAGCTATAACCTTGAAAGACAGCAGGTAAACAAGTATTCTCCTGAAAGTGCTCCATTGGGAGATTCATCTGTGCCAATCCATGATATTGAACCCATGCTTGTTGAAGAAGAGGGGGTGATAGCAGATGAAGAATCTGTTTACATGGACTGCTCTCTGTCTAAACTCCTTTGGTGATTTTCTGTTATAAAGTACAGCAACCATCACAAAGAAATACAAACTTGTTCTTTAATCTACTCAGAAAAGCTCCTGTGTAGGATTTCTAGCCACGCAGTAGAAAGCAAGCCAGCTAAGGGGTTTCAGCTGGATAACTGCTAGCAATTGAGCCTTACCTAATTGCTTGTGGGCTCTGAGAGAATCACTTCTGAATCTATGTGGGAAGATACAAGAAGTTAACCTGAGAAGAACAGTTTTCCTTTCTTTGTGGCTTTTGGTTTGCTGTTTGATATATGCTAAGAAAACATTAGCTAATGCCTACAGAAAAGACCAGTTTGTACCAACCAGGTCTTATTTCTTTTGCTTTGATTGCCTGACAAGTTCAAATGTTGTTTTCCTTATTTTGTTTTTTTCAAGTTTAACACTGAAAGCAAGTAACCTGATTTATGTGCTACCAAGCATATCTGTGTTGGGAGAAATAAAACCTAAATAAATATCTTATTGGCTTTACACTTGAGCACAACTAAATTGTCAGCAGCTGTGTCTGGTGTGAATGAACTGCACTGCCCACAATCCCTTGCAAATCATATAGATATATGCACTTGCCAAGACTGTGAAGATTCTCACCCAGGCAGCCGTCTGACAATGCATAGAGCAGGCCCTGTGACAAGGAGATCAGGAAGGCATCTACCACCACCCTCCTGCAGTGTGGCTGAGGAGAACAGAATTTGGGCAGCTGTGAGTTATCCGGGGAGGCGAATAGGTCCAGCCAGGGTCTTCCCAAGAGGCGGAAAAACCTCTGGGTCACTTTTGGGTTCAGGCACCACTCGTAATGCCGAAGGACCCGGCTGAAGTTGTCCGCCAGGCAGTTTTCCTGACCCAGTAAGGTACACCGCCCTCAGAAAGATATGGTTGCGCACTGCAAAGGAGTGGAGGGCCACTGCCTCCTGATAGAGGGAGTAGGAGCCCATACCCCCCTGCTTGTTCAGATAGAACATGGCAACCTGATTGTCTGTCTGTATGAGGATTGGGAGGTCGCTCAGGGGGTGGTGGAAGGCCTGAAGGGCCAGGAAGATGGCCCTGAGCTCGACAAGATTGATTTGCAGGAAGGATTCCTCTGGGGACCAGGTGCCCTGGCCCGCATAATGCGCGTCCCAGCCTACAAGGGAGGCGTCTGTCGTCAGGACCCTGAGGGGTCGGTGCCTGGAAGGGCATCTCTGCTCTGAGGTGATGCAGGGACTGTCACCAGGTGAGGGAAGCCACCAACTGGTGGGTGACCTTCACTCTGTCCCTCAACCTGCCCGTTGCCTGCGTCCACTGGGAACAGAGGCACCACTTGGCTGCCCGCATATGCAGGTGGGCCAGAGGCGTAATGTGAACTGTCGAGGCCATATGGTCTAGCAGGCGGAAGAGTAGATGAGCTGGCACTGAACTGAAGCTCTGCATGTCCCTTGCCAGCTGCATCAGGCGGTGGGCTCTCTCCATGGGGAGGAAGGCCTGACCCACAGTGTGTACAACTGCGCCCCTATGAATTCCAACTGCTGCAGGGTGTGGATAGAAAGGGGGGCTGTTACTTCTGGAGAGAAATCTGAAATTGTGAGTATATACTTCTGGGAATTTTTCTGAAAGCAATTTTTTTCTTTTAAAGCTAATTAATCTGTGAACCCACTATTTTTTGTTAAATCAGTCAGGGCCTAGTAGCAACAGTTTAAGATTCAATTTAAAATACAGAAGAGAACTTTCTGGTTACCTTTCATACCCAGTAGAGAGCTGTAGTTTAATTTCATAGTCACTCAGGGCCTAGCATCAGCAAAGTACTTTTAGTTTCAATTTAAAACACAGAAGAGAGCATTCTGGTTAAATTTAGAATCCAGCAGAGAGCTTTATAGTTTAAATTTCATAGTCACTCAGGGCCTAGCATCAGCAAAGTACTTTTACTTCCAATTTAAAACACAGAAGAGAGCTTTCTGGTTAACTTTAGAATCCAGCAGATAGCTTGTAGTTTAAATTTCATAGTCACTCAGGGCCTAGCATCAGCAAAGTACTTTTAGTTTCAATTTAAAACACAGAAGAGAGCTTTCTGGTTAACTTTAGAATCCAGCAGAGAGCTTGTAGTTTAAATTTCATAGTCACTCAGGGCCTAGCATCAGCTAAGTACTTTTAGTTTCAAATTAAAACACAGAAGAGAGCTTTCTGGTTAAATTTAGAATCCAGCAGAGAGCTTGTAGTTTAAATTTCATAATAGGTTAGAGCCTAGCAGCAGCAAAGAGCTATAATTTAAATCAAATCAGAATATAGCTTACCTCAGCAGCACAGGACAGGGTACTGTGTAGCAGCCCTCTTTTAATAAGTGTTATATCCCTCCCTCCCTCCCCACACCCACCCTCCCCTGGGATACTCACAGCTTTATAGGTACTTGCACAACTTAAAAGACAGGAGGTGCTCTCAGGTGAAGCTCATTACCCAAATCAGTCATACACTAAGGACCTGAGATTAATTAAGCTTCAGGTGAACAAGGTATATTAAACTTATTAGGTACAGTTTTAGTGGTATAAATATCCATAGCACCCTTTAGTACGTAAAGAACTTAAAGATCTAAACACAAACTTAAAACTAAGATGCAGACAGCAGTCCAGCAGCGGGATGTGGGCTTTCCAGTCTTTTGCATTGAGTGTCACATGTATGATTTTCTCCCAGCTGGTGAGAGGTCTTACATGTGCACTAGGTGCAAGGAGCTCTTTGCTCTCAGGGAACAAGTCCGTTCTCTAGAGGCTAAAGTAGCAGACTTGGAAAGCATAAGACAGACAGAGAGGTACATAGACGAGACCTACAGGGATATAGTCCTGAAGTCCCACCTCCAGTCTGGCAGCATCCCTGTTGCCATGGAGGAGAGAGGTCACGTGACAGGAGAGCATCACCCTGGTGTGACAGGAAGTGATCCTGTAACTAGGACCTGTCCTCCAGGTGATGTAAACCCCTCTCGCACTGAGGAGGTTTCTCCAGGGCCAAGTGCCCATGAGGGAAGGGTTAGGACAGCAGTTATAGTTGGTGATTCGATCATTAGGCATGTAGATAGCTGGGTGGTTGGTGGACGTGAGGATCGCCTGGTAACATGCCTGCCTGGTGCGAAGGTAGCGGACCTCACGCGCCACCTAGATAAGGTCTTAGATAGTGCTGGGGAGGAGTCTGCTGTCTTGGTACATGTTGGTACCAGTGACATAGGAAAAGGTGGGAGGGAGGTTCTGGAAGCTAAATTTAGGCTTTTAGGTAGGAAGTTGAAATCCAGAACTTCCAGGGTAGCATTCTCCGAAATGCTTCCGTTCCAAGCGCAGGACCCAAAAGGCAGGCAGAGCTCCGGAGTCTCAATGCGTGGATGAGACAATGGTGCAGAGATGAGGGGTTTGGATTTGTTAGGGACTGGGGAACATTCTGTGGAAAGGAGGGGCTCTTCCGAAGGGATGGGCTTCACCTTAACCGGGATGGAACCAGGCTGCTGGCATTAACCTTTAAAAAGGAGATAGAGCTGCTTTTAAACTAGATAATAGGGGAAAGCCGACAGTCGCCCAAGAGCGCATGGTTCGGAAGAATGTATCCTTGAAGGATACTACAAAAAGCAGAGAGGTTCCAAAAAAGAGTAAAGTAGCCCAAATGCCCTCGAGTATGGAGCAGACAGAGCTTAAAGATCCCAAATTACCCATGTCTACCAATAGCCAAATTAATATGAATAAAATACAGTCTCTAAAATGCTTGTATGCAAATGCTAGAAGTCTAAAAAACAAGATGGGAGAGTTAGAATATATAGCACTAAACGAGAGGTTAGATATGATTGGAATATCAGAGACATGGTGGAAGGAGGACAACCAGTGGGACACTGTGATACCTGGGTACAAACTATATTGTAATGAAAGAGCTGATCAAATTGGTGGAGGGGTTGCGCTCTATGTTAGAGAGGGCATTGAGTCAGAAAGGATTAAAGTTTTGCAAGAAACAAAATTTGCTGTAGAATCTCTATGGATTGAAATTCCATGTAAAAAGGGGAAGGCGATGGCATTGGGGGTGTACTATCGTCCGCCTGGCCAGAATGAACAAATGGATGATGAAATGCTCAAAGAAATCAAGAAGCTAGCAAAAGTTACAGTGCAGTAATAATAATGGGTGATTTCAATTACCCCGGCATCGACTGGGTCAGTGTCACAGCAGGACATGCTAGGGAGATAAAGTTCCTAGATGAAATAAATGACTGCTTCTTGGAGCAGCTGGTTCATGAACCGACCAGAGGGGAAGCCATATTAGACCTAGTCCTTAGTGGAACACCAGATCTAGTGCAAGAGATAAGGGTGTTGGGGCCACTTGGCAATAGTGATCATAGCATGATCGCCTTTGAATTAATTAGTGGAGGAGGGATAGTAAGGAAATCCACAGTACTACCCTTTAACTTTCGAAAGGGAGACTATGATAAAATGAGGAAAACAGTTAAGAAAAAACTAAAAGGAGCAGTTGCAAAGGTTAAAGACGTACATCAAGCTTGGATGTTGTTGAAAAATACTATCTTGGAAGCCCAGACCAGCTGTATTCCACGCTTTAAGAAAAGTGGAAGGAAGTCCAAAAAACTGCCAGCATGGTTTAAAGGTGAGGTCAGAGAGGCTGTTGTTGCCAAAAAAGCATCTTTCAGGAAATGGAAAAAAGAGCCAAATGACGAAACCTGGAAACAGCACAAGCACTGGCAAGTCAAATGCAAGGCATTGATAAGGCAGGCAAAGAGAGAATTTGAGAAGAAGCTGTTGTGGAAGCAAAAACACGAAATAAAGACCTTTTCAAGTACATTCGTAGCAAAAAACCTGTGAGAGAGTCAGTTGGTCCATTAGATGATAAAGGGGTTAAAGGAGCACTAAGAGGCGACAAGGCGATAGCGGAGAGACTGAATGAATTCTTTGCTTCAGTCTTTACTGAGGAAGATGTAGGGATGTTACCCATGACTGAAGTGGTATTTAAAGGTGCGGAAGAATTGAAGGAAATATCGATACATCGGGAAGATGTCTTACAACTATTAGATAAACTGAAGAGTAGCAAATCACCTGGGCCGGATGGTATACATCCAAGGGTGTTGAAAGAACTGAAATATGAGATTGCAGACCTGCTATTAGTAATCTGTGAATTATCATTAAAATCATCTCTAATACCTGAAGATTGGAGGATCGCCAATGTAACACCAATATTTAAAAAGGGTTCCAGGGGTGATCCGGGAAACTACAGACCGGTGAGCCTGACGTCAGTACCGGGAAAAATGGTAGAAACCATCATAAAGAATAAAATTACTCAGCATGTAGATAGTCACGACCTAATGGGAGATAGCCAACATGGCTTTAGACAAGGAAGATCTTGTCTTACT
The DNA here is from genome assembly GCA_033557465.1 of Ichthyophis bannanicus. Lineage (NCBI taxonomy): Eukaryota > Metazoa > Chordata > Amphibia > Gymnophiona > Ichthyophiidae > Ichthyophis > Ichthyophis bannanicus. The sequence continues at coordinate 707,788,706 of CM066031.1, forward strand.
AATCTGTTATGTTTTTTTGAAGGATTGAATAAACAGGTGGACAAAGGTGAGTCGGTTGATATTGTGTATCTGGACTTTCAGAAAGCCTTTGACAAGGTCCCTCATCAGAGACTTTTGGCAAAACTAAAGAGTCATGGGATAGGAGGCAGTGTACTATTGTGGATCAGGAACTGGTTAAAAGATAGAAAGCAGAGGGTAGGGCTAAATGGCCAATTTTCCCAATGGAGAAAGGTGAATAGTGGTGTACCCCAGGGATCTGTGCTGGGTCCGCTGCTTTTTGACATATTCATAAATGACCTGGAAAGTGGAATAACGAGTGAGGTTATCAAATTTGCAGATGACACAAAACTATTTAAAGTTGTTAAAACCCAAGAGGATTGTGAAAAATTGCAAGAGGATCTTGATAAATTGGAAGACTGGGCATCAAAATGGCAGATGAAATTTAATGTGGACAAGTGCAAGGTTATGCACCTAGGGAAGAACAACCCAAACTATGGTTACACGATGCAAGGTTCCACATTAGGAACCACCACCCAGGAAAAAAGATTTAGGCGTCATTGTGGATACCATGCTAAAACCCTCGGCCCAGTGTGCAGCGGCAGCCAAGAGAGCAAATAGAATGCTAGGTATGATAAGGAAAGGAATGGAAAATAAAACAAAAGATATTATAATGCCTCTATATCGTTCCATGGTGAGACCGCACCTTGAATTTTGTGTGCAATTCTGGTCGCCGTATCTTAAAAAGGATATAGCGATTTTAGAAAAGGTTCAGAGAAGAGCCACCAAAATGGTAAAGGGGATGGAAGGATACTCCTATGAGGAAAGGCTAAAAAGGTTAGGGCTCTTTAACCTGGAAAAGAGACGGCTGAGGGGAGATATGATAGAAGTCTATAAATTAATGAACGGAGTGGAACGGGTAAACGTAGATCGATTGTTTACGTTATCAGAATATAGAAAGACTAGGGGACATGCAATGAAGCTACAGGGTAAACTATTTAAGACTAATAAAAGAAAATATTTTTTCACTCAACGTGTAATCCAACTCTGGAATTTGTTACCGGAGGATGTAGTAAAGGCTGTTAGTGTAGCTGGGTTTAAAAAAGGTTTGGGACAAGTTCCTGGAGGAAAGGTCCATAAACCATTATTAAGAAGTGACCGAAGATATCAATGCTTGACCCAGTACAAGCATTGTGGAACTTGTGTCTCTTGGGGAAACTGCTAGGTACATATGACCTAGATTGGCCACTGTTGGAAACAGAATACTGGGCTTGATGGACCTTGGTCTGACCCAGTATGGCATATCTTATGTTCTTATAGTGAGCCTTGTGGCCTGCATGGCCTTGAGAGGTGTGCTGCCTCTGATGAGTCAGTCGTCCAGGTAGGGGAAGACGTGGGACCCTTGGAGGTGCACATGAGCAGCTAGGACTGCCAGGCATTTTGTAAAGACCCTCAGCGAGGAGATGAGGCCGAATGGCAGCACCCTGTTTTTGGTAGTGCTGCCCCCCCACCACAAATCTCAGGTAATGCCTGTGGGAGGGGTGGATCAAGATGTGGGTGTAAGCACCCTTGAGATCCAAGGAGCAGAGCCTATCTCCCTGGCGGAGGTAGGGCAGCAGAGTCCCAAGGGAGAGCATCTTGAACTTTTCCCTCACCAGGAACCTGTTCAAGTTGCGCAGGTCCAGGATGGGCTAAAGGCCCCCTGTTCTTTTGGGACAAGGGAATACCTTGAATAGAACCTCTTTCCCCAAAGGTGATGGGGTACTGGTTCCACCGCCCTGTCCCTGAGCAAGCCTGTGAGTTCTGTGGCGAGCAAGGCCTGATGGAGGAGAGGCTGTGGTGGCTCTCCTAAGAAGAAGTCTGGAGGATTCTGCTACAGATAGAGTAAATACCCTTCCTGCTCCACCTTCAGAACCCATTGGTCTGTGGTGATGTTGACCTATCTATGGGTGAAAGAGGCTAGTCGAGCCCCTGTGGGCTTAGGTGGGCCTCCTGGGGGAGGGAAGGCCCAGCCCAGGGAGTCAAAAGCTTCCCCCCAGGTTGGGTGGGAGCTGGTGTCTAGGGCTTGGGAGCCTTAGGCTTCCTAGTTCTGTGTCTCTGGCCTTTTGGTTGCGAGGACTGGTGAGGCTGCTCTGAGTAAGATTGGTAGTGGCCAGCCCGGGAGTAGCTCTTCTTCCTAGGGAAAAAGTTTTTTTCCCCAAGGATTTTTTCCTGGAGAAAGCCGAGATCTTTTTGGACAGCCTCTGCCGGGTCACTACCTCGGCCTCAATCTCTGCAGCCTTATCAGACATCAGTTTCCCGAATAGGTTTTCACCATTGCAGAGGACATCCAGGAGCTTTTCCTGTACCCACTGCTCCAGGTCCAAGGTCTGTAGCCATGCCTGGCGCCGATGCCGGTGGATGCAACCCTGGCTGCAGACTCGAACCAGTCATAGGCGGCCCGGGAGAGGAATTTGGAACAGTCTTGGACGCCTGTTGCTAGAGACTGGAACCTTTGCAGAGGTTCCCTGGCGAACCCCGAGAACCCCAAGAGTTCCTGTATCATGCACTTAAGGTACATTCCAATGTACAATTTGTATGCCTGTATTCGGCACCTTGATATCAAGGGCCTGGGCTTCCCTGCCAGGAGGAACTGAAGAGTAGGTCTTCTGACTCTTCAGTTTTTGCATAGAGGACTCAACCACCATTGAGCTGCGGGTGAGTTGGGGCTTATGGAACCCGGGGCCCCTCCGGATGCAATAGATGGCGTCCAGGTGCCGACTGACCACCGGCACCAAGGCTGGGGACTCCCACATCTGGAAGAGCAATCTCTCGAGGATGTGGGGAACCAGCACTGTGAGAGTCTCCTTGGAAAGGGAGTCATATTGTAGGATCTTGAGCTCCTCGGTGCGCGGGTCCTCCTCTGACTCTGTCTGGATCAAAAGAGCCCTGACCATGTCACGAACGAAGTCATGAAAGGCCACGTCCTCAGGCAGGGAGTGGTGCTGAAGCTCCAGGGGAGACGGCCTTGTCCTCGGTCTCCCAGTCGGAGCTCGAGGGCATTGAGGAGTGAGTCTCAGGGGCGGATCCGAGGAACCGCCGCACCCCCCCCCCCCCGGAGAACCTGGAGTCGGACTCCTGGAAACTCACTGGAGAAGACTGGAACCCCAAGGAGTGTGATCTAGACCTCGATCGACGCCGAGGACTTACCCGAGGTCGGTGGTGCTCGGTGCCCAGTTCAACGAATGGAGGTTCCCCTGAGGTCAGGGGGCTCAGTGTTGGGGCCGATGAGGCCAGTGGGCCCGGTGTCGGGGCCGATGAGGCCAGTGGGCCCGGTGTCAGGGCCGATGAGACCAGTGGGCCCGGTGTCGGGGCCGATGAGGCCAGTGGGCCCAGTGTCGGGCCGATGATCCCGGGGGGCCTAACATCAATGCTCGTTGCAAGACCAAGATGGCCACCATGTGGGACTTGATGGCTGTGCAACACTCAGCATGGACACCGAAGGCCTCAGGTCCAAAGCCGGCACTCCGGAGTGCGCTTCCTTGAAGAGGACTATAGGTTCAAGGGCCCTGGTGCGGTCTCTGCTGGCTGAGGACTCTTGTCTTGAGACTTTCTGAGGGCGCTGCTTGGAATTGCCCGAGTCCCATCGAGGGACCTTGCCAGGTTTGATCGGAGGCACCTTCTTCGGGACCTTCTTCTTTTTGGGAGGGTCCAGGACCACACTGGAGGAGCTGCTAGTGCAGGACACCGAGGATGCCCAGACCTCTCACGAAGAGCTGGCTTCGGAGCTCGGAGATGGGGACGCCAAGACCGGGACCAATGGTGCCGCCTCAAGGCGGGAAGGGAACTGGTATGCAAACCGGACCAAAGGAAGGAATTAAAGAACTTTTTCCGGGAAGCAGAGGATCACGTCCATTGGGCTCTGCAGAAAAAAGGAGACTGAGCAAGATGGCACCCTTGGGCGAGAAGGGACCATGCATTCGTGGTAGCATTCCCAAAGGCTTTCTTTGAAAGCTGGGGAAATGCTCCCCGCGGGCTGTTGGTGCTGACGTCAACCATATGTGAGGGCTGACTTCCTGCTTGTTCCTGGAGAACTAGTGTTGCTTTAGGGCATTCTCCCTCCATCCAAAGCTGCTGGATTATTTGTTGCACTACTGCTCCACCATCCTGAGAGGCAGCCTCTTCAAGGACCCCGCGGATCCTAAGATTGCAAAGCCGGTTCCTGTTTTCACTGTCCTTAATTTTGTCCGCTAGGGCCTGTTGAGCAATTACCAACTCCTCAAATTTAGCAGTATGCTCCTCTACAGTTGTTTCTTGCCCAGCTACCTGCTCCTCCACGAACTCTATATGTCTCCCAACCTCGTGCATTTCCGCTTGGAAGTCAGCGGCCATAGTGCCAAAGTCCCCTCTCAGACTCTGAATCTCCGATTTGATCTCCAAGGAGAGACTTTTGAGCTCCCCGGCTCTTAGCACTTCTTTCTCCTCCATCTCTGAACCACTATCTCGCCCGCTGGTCTCACTCAGTATGCGGCCACATGTGGGTTCTCCTTGAGTCATCTTGGACTCTCTGCGTGGTGTTGCCGTTTTCATATAGGCAAAGTCTTTTATATCGATTTTCTTTTTGCTTGCCATATAGTTTATGCCTTCTCTCAACTCTGCTGTTAATTGTATGCGGCAGGCTGCAAATTAGCTCTTTTGCATGGGGGTTTGAGAAGCTCTCGACTCACTCCACCATTCCTCTTGATGTCACTTCCTCCAGTACCGTGTTTTCTTGCACCTTGGAAGAAACAGTTTGAAACTCAGGATGATAATGGCGGCAGGCGGCTGAGAGAGAGAAATCCGGTATAATGGCTGATGGCGGGGGGCAATGAGAGAGAGACACACACACTGGCTGATGGCTATGGGGGGAGGTTATGAGAGTTGTTTTTCTTTATGTATTACCATGCCATGGTGATATGTGAATCAAAGAAAAAAATTCTGATTTGTTAAGGTAGATTTCTCTTTTTCTATTATCTTTTTGTTGGTGCTGCCCCGACAAAGTGGGCGGAATGGAATCCGTCCCCCCGCTGTGGCCTCTCCTTTTTATTAAGATTATAAATAAGTGAACAACTTTTTAAACACTTAGCTTTTGTCGAGCTTTCAAACTGTCAAGGAATTCAGAATAACTACGTGTCATGTTTCGTGTCTCAACTTGTCGACCCTGCATCAGGTTGATGAAATCCCGTAGTCGTTGAAGTTTCAATAAATTTGAAGAGAAAAGCAGTCTTAGATATACAAAATCGGCATCTGACGTTGATAGTGACGAAACCAATGCTGAAAACCAATCAAGGCGTTCACAGTTAGAAAACAGCCTATCAGAAAGGGGAATACCCTACTATCAAGGGAACCTCCAAATCTGAATGGCTGATTGCCTTTGCCTGAAGTTGTAATAGGATACAAAGAACGACAATCATAGAATTGTATACCATTTGATTTGGGCATTTAAGCCTGTCGGGTGAACAGTGCCCAATAAGAAAATCCATATCTGTTCCAGTTTTTGTAGCTTTTGCATGCGATTGCCTCCTCTTGGATCAGCTGGAACATGGTCAATTATGCACCAATGCAATTGTTCAAAATTGTGTCCATGCTGAAGACAATGTTCAATCATTGGTGCTGTAAGGTTTTTTGTGTGAAGACGGGATGCATGTTCGCCCAAGCGCACTCTTATGGATCTAGTAGTGCATCCTATGTAATATAGGGAACATGGGCATACTATTAAATAAACCACGTGAGTAGATTGGCATGTTGTATGCCACCTAGATCTATACATATAAGAGGTATGTCTATCAAGCCACTCAGTGCCTGTTATTGAGGCCGTACAAAATCGGCAGGTGCCACATTGAAAATGACCACAGTTTTCCTGGGATGATTCAGGAAGATCCATTGGGGAGGTAGATTTTATTAAAAAATCACGGAGGTTTGCTCCTCGCAAATAAGCTATCAATGGTTGCCTTGGAAACAGGTATGTAGACCAAGAATTGGCCAAAATCGATGTAGTATTTTTACCACTTGGGAAATACCATTAATGTAGGGAAAAATGCCTGTAATTTTATCATCTTGTGATTGAGATGTCCGTGTATTCATGGTTGGTGATAGCAGCCAGTCACGATGAGTAAACCGGGCACGCTTATAAGCTGTCTTTATTGACTCATAAGGATACCCCCTCAGAAGTAATCGTTGCTTTAGATCATCAGCATGAAGGCGAAATTCCTGCAACGTTGAACAGTTCTGTTGTAATCGTAAGAACTGTCCATAAGGTAATCCGCGTTTTAATGGTTTTGGATGGTAGCTATCATATCACAAAAGAGTATTCCGTTGTACCGGTTTCCGATATAATGAGGTAGTGAAACCCTCAGAAGTTAATGTGATGGTGATATCCAGAAATTGGATCTGAGTACATTCCACCTGAGCTGTAAATTGGATGTTGGACTTAGACTCATTTCTATCATCGCTTAATGTTCATAACTCAAATTTTGTTCCAGTCCAAAGAAAAAAAAGATGTCATCCAGAAACCTCCGCCAGAAGGGAATATGGCAAAAAGAAGGAGCAGAGTAAATATAAAATTCCTCAAACTGAGCCATATAAATTGTTGCTATAGAAGGGGCTACTGTGGCACCCATACAAAACAATACAATGTGTGCCTTCAAGTCAGTCCTGACTCCTGGTGAACCAGAAGCTCCTGGGTTTTCTTGGCAGTGTCACCGGAAGTAGATTGCCAGGCCTTTCTTCTGAGGCAATGGAGGGTTAAGTGACTTGCCCAAGGCCACAAGGAGTGCTAGTGGGAATTGAACCCTGGTTGTTTGGTTACCAAGCCAGTGTTCTAACCACTAGGCTACTCCTCCACTCCGTGGCACCCATAGCTATACCAAATATCTGTAAATAATATTGTTGATGATGAAGAAAAAAATTGTTGTTGAGAACTAGAGCAAGATCCAGTAAAAAAGCTCTCGGAATGCAGGAGGGAAGGTCCAGCGGAAAGGTTGAGACAAGATAGCACCTCGGTTTGGTTGATGTTGGTGTACAGAGATTGTACATCAAGGGTAACCATATATTTGTATGACCTGTAATCTCTGCAGGTAGATAATTGCATTAGAAAATCACCAGTGTCTCTGATGTAAGAAGGTACTCTAGCAGCTGCAGGTTGCAAAAAAATATCACAATATTTGGAAAGTGGTTCCAATAGAGAATCCCTACAAGAGACTATGGGTCATCCCAGTGGGTTCTGTAATGATTTGTGAATTTTGGGCACAAGATAAAACACCGGGGTCTTAGAATGTTTATTCACTAAAAAGTCAAATTCACGTTTCGTGATCCAGTTATTATGGAATGCCTCAGACATCAAAGATTGAATACGATCTAATAGCCGTGGTGTAGGATCAATGTCCAAAAGAATGTAATGAGCACGATTATTCAGGTGAACATTTAGCTCTTGTTGATATTGATCACAGGATAAAACTACCACCGCTCCACCTTTGTCGGCTCGTTGAATGACAATGTCAGCTTTTGTAGATAATTGTTTAATAGCTTCATACTGTCCTCGAGATAAGTTGGAATAGGAACGAAGAGGCGTTTTTTCCATTTCCGTTACTTCATGCAACACAAGCTCCTGGAAAGTGGATAACATCGCACTTGTTTCACCTGGGGGTGTCCACTTAGAAGGATTAGGAGCATCTTGATGTGAGAAATAATGAATGATCCGTAGTTTTTTAAAAAACTGGTGAAGAGCCACATGAGACTCAAATCGATCATATTTAGGAACAGGCATAAAAGAAAGCCCCAGTTCCAAAACCTGAATTTGGGACTGGTGATACAGTATGTGAGGCAAAAAAAGGAAGTTACCTCAGGTGCTGACAATGCATTCACATTGGGGTTGGTGGGAGGGCGGAGAAGTGTTGCTGCCTTCTTTTGGCACTCTAAAATGAGATGTTAAGGGTCTGATTTATTAAGCTTTCTTTTCTCATAGAAAATGTGAAAACAGTAAATCAGGCCCTTAAAAAGGAGCCACAATACACCTTTTGTGAGGGTAGGGGGCACTGTGACAGAGGGCTCTTAGATTGCAAAGATATTTGTCAAGGCCTGAGTTAGTGAATCTTGCAGTAAATTTTAGTGTGGTGAAACAGTGTCACAATTCGTCATTTTACTGCAATATTTTTGGGAACCTGACAGGTACTGTGGTAGGCGAAGGCCTGTGATCCATGGTGTCTGAAGTGAGCAGACAGGCCTGAGCAACTTGACCTGTAACTGAAGCCTGTAGTTAGGCCCAGAGGAATGAAAATCCCCCTGAATGATGACACCATAGAATTGAAACTTAACTCAGCTTAACTGAACATAGCTAAGCAGAAACGAAACTTAGAAAAGACAGAAAACAGCTCTAATTGGTACTGATAAGAGAGCACAGCTTCTATGGAATTAATTAATTCTGCAAAAAGCAAGGTTACAGTGCCCTGCTTCCCATATGTTTTAACTAGCTGAGCGACCTTGGAGGAGAGATGTAACAAGTTAGAGACACTGACCATTGTAATTGGGACTAGAGGGGGGGTGAGCAGGTGCTGAGCCCAGACCAGAGTCCCGATTGGGTAGCCATATCAGTACCGGGACCAATAGATGGGTGAGAGGGGTTACTGGGACCAATGAAAAGTTTGCCTATGTCTAGAATGGAGAAGAACGGTATAAAAGTTGTTGTTTTGCTAGAAACCATTGCTCAGCCATTTTGAAATTGCTTATTGCTTGAGCCTGTGCACATTAAACTGGCTTGGATCCTTGAAAAGACTCCTGGTTTTATTTATTGCATGCTTATCTGCTGCTACATTCTTGGTGCGTTGGCCTGGAAGTGCGAGTGGTAGATGGTGTTCAAGTGAATAAATCCACGTAATTCGCCTTGAGGTTTGGTCCAGTTGGAACCATGCCAATCCGACGCAGGGGAATTTCCCTGGGCCCACCGATCCTCTTGTATCGGAGGGGGTTCTGCCTGGCCTCGGCAGGCACTGGGTCCAGCTGGACAACACCTCCGACCCGGGGGAGTCCAGGATCCAACTCAGAAGCTTGGGAAGTTTTGAGGACCGGATCCAGTAAGTATAGTTTTGAAAACTTGTCTAGACAGATGAGTTAGAACTGCAGTTTGAAACTTGTGAAACTTTGGTAAGAATTTGGAACTTGGAATTTGTAATCTCGAGAAAATTGGAAATTGGTAAGAGAGCTTGATCACCTCTCAAGGACAGTCCTATTACCCTTGCATGAGTATGCGCAAGGCGAAGCCATCGTCCTTCTTGTTTGGTAAGACTTAAGTCAACCTCGTATGCGTATTCGCGAGGTCCCTACATGAGTATGCGTGGGGAAAAATTTGTTTGAAAATCCTTGCATGAGTATTCGCGAGGTACAGCTGTTAAAAAAAAATCATGATTCAGCCTAGTCAGAACAGACAGGACTGGGTTTTTTGGGATATGTTGCTAGCATGATTGTGAAGCGTTTGATGTGTATTGTCTACCCTACTGTGTATCTGGGTTTTTTTTGTTCTCTGTTGAAACCACGAGTTTCCCTTCTGGTATAAATGTGAGATTATTCTGTTGAGTAATTTGTGACAGTTCACTGATTAAGAAATTGTATTAATAAAGCAGAACGAAGACCAAAACACCTAGAGTCATTTTAGAAATCAAGAAGCTGGTCTCACCCAGTTCGCTTTCCTATAGCACAGTGTGAAACTGACAGGGGGCATGTCTGAAGAAAAGAATGTACAGTGTCTTTCTAACCCTGTGCAGGCTTAAATCTCAATGCTGTTAGTTTGTGCTTATTTCAGAACAGTGTACCTGTTTTATTCAATATGTTTTTAATAGTAATGTTCCTTCTGCTATGGTTATGTATTATATATATCATTTATATATCATTTAATAAGAATGTTTAGTCAGGATTGTGGGTCCCGATAGTTTTGGGACTTAGCCTGGAAAGGGTTAAGTTCTTATTCGAATGCCGGCATGTCTCTGTCTGTGTGTGTGAACAGTAAGTTTCTTGCTTGTTTAAAATAAAGGATTGGAGTGTTTGCATTTTGAATGCATGCTTCCCCATACTGTAAGATTTAAGGTAATTACATTGGATTGTTAAACTCTGTACTAGTGACTAATGAAGACCTTTACAATTTAGGATGGATTTGAATTTTGTATGTCCGTGTCCAGTGAAAGAGGGTACTTTGTTTTTTAAATTTCAAGACGTTATTTCCTGATATACTGTGGCAAGCACCTGATAGAAGACATTTAGTGTTAAAAACAAAACAAAAAGAGGGTGTATATGCATTCTAGATATCCATCCACTTTATGGCAAAAGTATTCGGAATGTCTTTTGAATGTCTGCTTCCTAAAAACTGTAAGATTTAAAGAAATTTCTTTGCAGAGACATTATTCAGCTTAAGTGCTGAGTACGGCTAGCAGTTAGTTTTATGCCAAATAATTATTCCAGTCATACTTAACAGATATGTGGCCTCTGTTGGGATTGTTGTTATAACATGTTGCAAAATAATAGTTTTATATTTTAAAGACTTTATCTAAATTATACTTATTTAGAATGAGCACACATCTATTATGCTTAGTCACAGGAAAATGCAGCCTGACTGGTGTGGGGGGAGGGTCAGAGTCCATGCAGATTTTGTTGAAATGTATGCCTAGGGATTTAGCAAGGACTCTAAAAAAAATCTCCCTCCCTATTAGAAATGCTCTGTGAAAGGGGGGGGGGGGGTGGCCAGTGTTAATTACTTCATGGCCCCGTAGTTTCCCGTGTTTATCAGATTATACAGAGAATATTTCCTGTTCAGTTCTACATAGGATTCCTGGTTAAATGTTTAAAAAAAAGAAAAAGAAAAAACTGCCCGTTTATTTTCATAGGCCAGTTCCCTCAGCTCTGCCATCATCCCGGGCAGAGCCTGAAGAAGGGGGGGAAGGGGGATACCTCCCTGCAAATGTCACTAGCCACCTCCGCAGCCCCGGCACAGTTTAAAGTACCAATGACACTACAAGTAGGGATTTATTTGCTAATTCAGCCTGATTGCCGTATGCCTTCAGATGCACAAATACCAGTAAAAGAGAGGGTCACGTAATTCTAATCCCATTGCACTAGGTCCAGGGCCAGCTTTGCACTAGCCATGAACAGTATTATGCAGACCCAATCCAAATAGCGCAGGCAGCCCTCACTATATACCCCATGTGACCCAGCAGCCCAGGAGAATTTACGTTTTTGTCAGTCAGTCCCAGAGAGATATAAAAACAGAAATTGCAGAAAACTGGATGGATTTGCGGGCATGATAGTTAATGAAAGTAGCGCAGAAAAGTTTGTGAATTGTGAAAATAAATGTAACAGAGAAAGTGAATGATATTTTAGTTGAATGATGTGGAGGAGGTTATCCTGATCGAAGGAGCGAAGGAAGTAACAACTGGGTGCAAGTCAGTGCGCCCATTGCAGAAGAAGGACACTAGAGAAGTGAATACCCGTATCTTGACTCCACCCCAGGAGGGGAGGAGGGAGTACTTGATTGCAGAGTCAAAGACAGAATAAAACCAAGCACAGTGTTTCAGCACGAGAGGGCTACAGCATGAATGAAGACTAGGCCAGACTGGACTCCAAGTTTCCCTGGGTCCCCAGGAGTCAGTCTGAAAATAGGGGACCAATATATGGACTTTATGGGGGATACAGGAGCAGAATACTAAAGCCAGTAGCCCCTGTGTTTTCCTTGATGCATCACCATTATCAGAGCTACTGGGGCTAAGGCCACAAAGCCTATCCCGCAGAACCGCGCCTGTGAACCAGGGGGGCAGCAGATAACACACCAGTTCCTGTACATGCCTGAATGCCCAGTTCCCCTTTTGGGCCGAGACCTGCTTGCAAAGCTTCAAGCACAGATATCCTTTGTTGAAGGGGGAAAAATGAAACTCAAAATCTGCTGGCCTGATGGTGTTAACTGTCCCCCAAGAAGAAGAATGGCGGTTCTATTCACCTGCATCCAAAGCAACAAGCTGTACACTTACCAACCTCATAGCCCCAACTAAAGTATGGGCAGAAGATAACCCACTTGACCTAGCGAAGAACATAGCCCCTGTCATTGTCACCCTCAAGCCAGTCAAGAAGCCTGGGACAGGTGATTACCGCCCAGTGCAGGATCTAAGAAGAATGAATGATGCAGCTGAAACTATACAACCAGTTGTACCAAAATCCTTATATTCTCTTGGAACTGATCTCTGCTGAAGCTATACATTTCATCATTCTGGACATAAAAAGATGCCTTTTTCTGCATACGCTTAGCCCAAGACCCCACTACAAGGAGGGGGGGGGCAACTCATCTGGACAAGATTACCTCAAGGATTCAAGAACTCGCCTCACTCAGCAAGGATTTGACAAGTTGTCCAGAAACTGCAGGAGAAAAAATTCTACTTCAATATGTGGACAACTTGCTCATAACCACCAACTCAGAAAGTGAATGTCTACAAGCCATCAGTGAACTTTTGCACCCTCTTAATGAGGCTGGATACAAAGTCTCAAGAGTCAAGGTGCAATTATGTCCAACAAGTTAAATACCTAGGATTCCAGTTGTCCAGCGGAATTCGACGCCTGGGACCCTTACCAGAACGCAAAGCAGCTGTATGCAGTATTCCTACTCCAACCACCAGGAGGCAAGTGAGAGCCTTCTTGGGTGCCACAGAGTATGTTGTATATGGATCCCCAATTTTGCGCTGCTAGCAAAACCGTTGTATCAAGCTATCAAAGGAATGGAAAAGTCTGCATTGGAATGGGGACTTGAACAGGATGCAGCCTTTTGATCTTTGAAAAAAAACCCCACTCTGATGTTGTCACCAATTCTGGGTCTACCAGATGTCCAGAAAACCTTTCAGTCTCTATGTTCATGAGTCACAAGGAAATGTTCTAGGAGTGTTGACTCAATCTCTTGGACCTTATTTGAGAAGCTGTTACAGCTACAGCCTTCCTAGTAAGCAAAAACTAAAAGAAAAATCCCTTTGAGACAGAATCTTCAAGTTACTGTACCACACTCTGTTCTAACCAATATGAAATACTAAGGAAACTACTAGCTAACAAATCTATGAATGTTGAAGTATTAGAGTATGTTGTGTGAAAACCCAAGATATAACTGAAGGGTCAGTCAAGCTTTCAATCCTGCTATGTTGTTATCAGTTGGTCTTGATCCCCTGATCATGACTGTTTAGAAATTATGGACACTGTATTCTCAAGCCGCCTGGATTTGACTGATGTCCCTCTGGAGAACCCTGAACAGACTTTCTTTGTGGCTGAAGGCAGTTTCATCATCAATAGACATTGTTGTGCTAGATATGCAGTGGTGACCCCTGATTTGGTAGTTGAGTCCTCAGCCCTGGCCCCAGAAACTTCACCACAGAAAGCTGAACTGATAGCCCTCACTAGAGCACTAACAATAGGAAAAGAGCCCTGTCTAAATGTGTACCCAGATTCCAAGTATGCCCTTACAACCTTGCATGCATATGGGGCCCTGTACACAGAATGAGGGTGGATAACCTTAGGAAGCAAGTCCATTAAGTATAGCCCCAAGATATTGATATTAACAGATACATACTGCCTATAGATCTCAGAATTTAGGAAAAGTAGAATGTATGAATAGAACCCTGAAATCTCAGTTGTCCAAACTTTGCCAAGAGGTTTACCTGAAGTGGCCCCAAGTTCTTCCCATAGCCCTTCTTAGGATATACTTAGCCCCTGCTAAGTCTTTAGGAGTTTCCCCTTTTTGAGATTCTGTATGGGCAACCCCTGCCTATTGTATAGGAAATAAAAGGAGATATGAGACAGATAGGGTCTGAAATTATTAGACATGAACTATTGGTTTTAAGTTCTGTTTTGCAGAGTCTCCATACCTGGGTACAAAATCGATTACTCATCAATTTGCCTGAACCCCTGCATCCTTTCAAGCCTGGAGTCTCGGTGTGGATCAAAGAGTGGAGAAAGATACCGTTAGCCCTGCATTGGAAGGGACCCTATGTCGTCATCTTGTCAACTCCAACTGCAGTAAAAGTCGCAGAATTTGAACCTTGGATCCATCATAATCAAGGGAAGCCAGCAGCTGCTCTTGAACCTGATCACTGGACTACCTTACAGCATCCTGAGACTCCATTGCACCTCACCCTACGACAACAGCCACGGACCTAAGACTTATTGGTCCCTCAGACACTGCACTATTTCAAGACTGTTTGTTTATCTGAAGGTAAGCCTCGCATCTGGAGAAAACTGCAATCATCAGAAAGAGACTGTGTTGTGTTAAGAAATTGAATCTTCTAAGAGACTGTGTTTAAATACTCTGAAAAGACTATTTTGATTTTCTGAAGAAGTGAACTGCTCTAAGGAGGCAATAATAGCCTGAGAGACTGTACTATGATATTTTAAGAACCTGAGACATCCCAGAAGACAGTGATACTTTGGAATCTACAGCCCTACTCCTGCCAAAAAGCTGGTAGGTCTACGTACGGCAGAAGCTTGAGGATCTACAATCAACTCTACCTTTGTGAAATCCGACAGTTCCTCCAATTTTCCAGAAACTATGCCCATTATGAATTATTATTATTGCTTTATTCTGGCAACAGTTTTGGAGTGCTTTGAAATGACTTTTGCCTTGCCTCCCTGGGCAGCCTGTATAAGTACAACATGAACTGGACCGAAGGTCACTCAGACCTTGTTTTATCATTCTTCCTATACTTGCATTGGTATACTCTCCAATCCAAAAGTTGTTCTAGATCTTGACTTTCTACAAGGCTATACAAGCCACCATTGCAACTCCTCATGCCTCCCAGAACTTGTTTCTTGAACTTGCTGGAGCAATAGCATCTAGTCTCCACACTTCTGACTGTTTCTTTTGTGGAGGAACTAAGATGGGAGATCAGTGGCCCTGGGAGACGCAAGAACTGAACTATTCTATCCTATACAATCAGACTAATTTACATAATACTAGTGAGTGGGTATTGGCCCACCCCATTGTTGACAGTTTGTGTTTTGTTCGGACCGGACCACAATTTGCTATGAAGATCGGACAGCTGGTCTGTCTAAATCAGAAGCTTTACGACAGCACAACAAAGATGCAACTGAACCTTCTAATCCTTTAGTTCTTTTTCCCACTCTTGCCAAACTATGGACTTTGACTATCTGCTTGTTGCTCCCTTGTTTCTTGCCACTTTGCTTGCGAATGATAACTTCAGTTATTAATAACACTGTAGAGCATAAGGCAGCTACAAAGATACTAGCTATGTGAACTTACTACCCTATACCACAGAGTGATACCTTTACCTAGTATTATGTGATTTGATTCTCACACCTTATTAACATGCGGGTGAGATTAATCAAAGGGGGGAATGTGGTAGGCGAAGGCCTGTGATCCATGGTGTCTGAAGTGAGCAGACAGGCCTGAGCAGCTTGACCTGTAACTGAAGCCTGTAGTTAGGCCCAGAGGAATGAAAACCCCCCTGAATGATGACACCATAGAATTGAAACTTAACTCAGCTTAACTGAACATAGCTAAGCAGAAACGAAACTTAGAAAAGACAGAAAACAGCTCTAATTGGTACTGATAAGAGAGCACAGCTTCTATGGAATTAATTAATTCTGCAAAAAGCAAGGTTACAGTGCCCTGCTTCCCATATGTTTTAACTAGCTGAGCGACCTTGGAGGAGAGATGTAACAAGTTAGAGACACTGACCATTGTAATTGGGACTAGAGGGGGGGGTGAGCAGGTGCTGAGCCCAGACCAGAGTCCCGATTGGGTAGCCATATCAGTACCGGGACCAATAGATGGGTGAGAGGGGTTACTGGGACCAATGAAAAGTTTGCCTATGTCTAGAATGGAGAAGAACGGTATAAAAGTTGTTGTTTTGCTAGAAACCATTGCTCAGCCATTTTGAAATTGCTTATTGCTTGAGCCTGTGCACATTAAACTGGCTTGGATCCTTGAAAAGACTCCTGGTTTTATTTATTGCATGCTTATCTGCTGCTACAGTACTAGTGACTTGGATTGGCCGCTGTTGGAAACAGGATAAAGGTCTTGATGGACCAGTATGCCATTTCTTATGTTCTTATTTAGAAAATAGGGGCCTTAGTTTTCTGCTATTACCTTATCCTCTCCGAGTACTTCATTTACCTCCTCGTTGTCTAACGGTCCCGGCCAACTCCCTCACGGGCTTTTTTGTTTTGAATGTACTTGAAACATTTTTTTTCAATTTGTTTTTGCCTCTATGGCACACTTCTGTGTAAAATCTCTCTTGGCCTGCCTTGTTTTATATTTAACTTGCCAATGCTTATGTTCATCACTATCCCCCTCATTAGGGTCTGCTTTTCATTTTCTGAAATATTCTTTTTTAGTTTTCACTGCCTCTTATCTCACCATTAAACAATCCTGAGTATCATATGATCCTCTTTTTAACCTTTATTAATGTGTGAACTGTATTTTATCTGGGCATTCAAAATGGTCTTTTTAAATAATGACCATACCTCTTGCAAGCACTGACCCTGGCAACTGTTCCTTGTAGTTTTTTTTCTTACTAACTTCTGCAGTTTAGAATAGTCTCCCTTTTTAAAATTGAATGCTATGACTTTTTAGTGATCTTCTTCAGTGATGAGAAATTTGATCATATTTGTGACCACTATTTCACCATTGCCTATCAAGCCCAGTAAGGTTATCCTTTGCATTAGGTCCTGTGCGCCAATAAGCACTAAATCAAAAAGTAGTTTTCCTCCTCATTGGTTTCAGGATCAGTTCCACAAATTCCCTTGATGTTCTCAGAGTCACATATCATGAGATCGATGCAGGGGTTCCTGTATCATATGACTTAAACTCACTGAGAGTCATGCAGTGCTAAAAAAAGGAAGTCACTTCTAACCGACCACAAAATGGGAGGGTCAAGTCAGTATGGCTGGCTAAATGGGATATATGGGGGAGGGGGGGTAGGTGGCTGGCTAGCTAACTAGCTGAGGGGCCGTGGCTATGAGGAGGGACAAACTACTGGGGGGGGGGGGGGCAGTGACTTCCTGGGCAGTGACTGGGGCAATTGCGACTGCACCTTCAATAGTGTGTGCCATTCTGTTCACCATATCTTTTATTTATGTGTTCTTATATACCTGCATGACATGCCTCTGTTTTAGTTCCTGGCACTCAGCACGCCAGAGGGCTGCAAGTTAACAGCCACGGAAATGAAGGAAAATGCCGCTCTTCACTCCCACGGCTGTGTAGAGGTGAGCTGGGTGGGGCCTCCCTGGCTCCGTCTGAAGCTGGTCAGGAAGGCGTGGGGTCATATGGCAGGGGGGGGGGGAGAGAGCTGCTGGCCCTGGAAGAAGACTGGAAAGGGGGGGAGGGAGGCGCAGAGCTGCTGGCCCTGGAAGAAGATTGGGGTTAAGGACTGGAAATGGGCTGATGCAGGGGGATGGGAGAATGGGACTGGAAGGGAGCTGATGCTGGGAGGGTTTGGAACTAGAAGGGAACTGATTCTGGGAGAGGACTAGAAGGGGAATAGGGCTGGAGAGAGAAAAAAAGAAGCTAGGGGAATGAGGATGGAGAGGGGAACAGATATTTTGTGTGGGAGGGAAGAAAAATCTATGATTGGCCGGGTATTGTGAGAGTTAGTGTGGACTGAGGATAGAGTAAAATTTGAGTGGATGAAAAGGAATAAAAAAGAAATCGAGGAAAGAGCAAAAGGGGAAAGATCAGTATGTTAGAGCAGATGTAGAGAGAGAATGGAAAAAACTAGAAGAGAGAAAGAAAGATAAATGGACAGCAAACAATGGAAAGTTAGCAGAAGAAACGAAGAAAGCAGAAGAAAGTGACTGGGGCAATTGTACTGAAAAATAAAATGCCCAAGGAACAGAGGTAGAAAAATACTATTTTATTTTGAATTTATTAACTGTAATATGTCAGCTATGGGAAATACGCATCGCTAATATCTGTTTTTTTATTTAGTACAAAAGGAAATTAATTTTATAGTTTTATTTCTCCAGTGTTGTACATTCCAAGTTTGGCTTTTGGGATTCCCAGTTTAATTATTGTCTTCATATTTCTAAATTGTGATCCCTTGTTCTATGTTTGGTGATGATCTATGTTTTGCATGTGCAATTGAGCTGCGTAATTCTGTTTGTGTAGTTTCTATGTGACAGTCACGCTTGTTCTCTTTCCCCAGTAGGAGATGTATTGGTTTAATATTTGCAATGTTGCCTTTTGCTAGGTAGGGTTTGGTGCTTTGAGAGTCCTGGAAGTGCTGTTATGATAAGGCAGGTTTGTTATGGGTTCTAAATGATCAAGGTTTACAGTACTTCCTAATGTGCCTGGCAGTTAGCACTGGAGTATAGTAATGTAGAAATCTGGTGGTCTCTTTATCTTCACTGCTCATACAAATGGTATTCAGGCACTCATTAAGAGTCATGTTTACTAAAAGTTAATGTGCATTCACAAATGTTAATATGCGCTAAGTGCACGAACACCTATGTATTGCTATTGGCACAGTGGCACTTAATGTACATTAATATTTAGTAATGCCCCCAAGTCATTGCCAGGATGAAAAAAAAAAAGCGTGTGAAGGGCTCCTTTGAAAGCCACCTAAAATTTTAGATGGGTAACATACATTTTAAAATAAACTAAATTTATGCACATGAATCCCAGTGACTATGCAAATGAGGCACCACAATGCGTCTCCACACATAGCCCCACATCAACCTTGGGCCGCCCCTGATGAAAGGACAGCGTAGATCTTTTCCTCTTGGCATGCAAAGCTTACTTTCTGTATTCCTTCAGTATTAATACTCATGTTTGCCTGCCGCTGTTCCCAGCTCTTTTCCTCCGCCTTATTTTGTTGTAATCCCTTTGTTCCTGCCCCCTTGGGGTTCATTAATGGGTAACTGCTGTGAATTTTTTAAGTGAACGTTTCCTTTCTCTTTGGGTTTGTGTTCTTGAGGGTTTGGAGCCAAGGTCTGTGTGTGCAGTACCGCTTAAGTGCTAGTGTGTGTTGGTGTTAAAGTAGGTATGTTTGTTTGCAGTAGTATGCCTGCATAGTGTGCTAGCTACCTTCAGATTTGCCTGGCAGGTTTGATCCAGTGCTTGGCTTACTTCATTGCATTCAGGGACTTGTAGACGTGGGATATACAAATTACAAGTCCCTGCATGAAGCAGGATAAATCAGGACTGGATCAACTCTCTTGAGCAAATCTGGAACTAATTGGCTACCCTTGCGCCCTCATCTAGACAGCTATGCTGACTTTACCTTCTGTGAGTCTCCTTTACAGAAAAGAGGTTACAATGGGTATCTACTTTGTGGGTGTTTAATCAATTCTCCTCAGCACTTCATAAAAGCAAGTATCATGTTGTGGTGCTCCTTTCATTAGCAAAACACTACAACATAAAAGATCCTTCCAAATTTATACATCAAATGCACCGCAAGAAAAAACCTCACTCATTGGCCTTTAATCTCTCATTGGAGCGGTACATCTCACTCTTTGGGATGAGCTATCCATGGCCATCTCTGCAGTGCACACAAACCAATGTCACAGCCCAGTTTCACAGCCTTTGTTTCCACACACAACAGCTTTACTCTTTACAGCTGTTGGAGTCACTAAAACATTTTTCTCTCAGAACTTTTAATAGCAAATCAATTTAAAACTGGCTAAGCTTCTTAAGAACCTTCATTCCTGGGAAGCTTTAAATCAAAATTATCAGTTTAAACAGCTTTAACAACTATCTGGCTTCTTGACCAACCAAATCTTCCTTAAGTTAGTTTTCAGCTTTCAGCTATTAGGTATTAGATAGCTAAGTAAATTTCAGAACAATATTTAACCCATTTATCTAAAGGAGACCCAAGGAAATCTCACCAAGCAATCCTTTTCCAAAAATATCACCTTTACCTCTTTCTTCTCCACAATATTACAGAGACATCCAATTTCTTTTAATTACCCCAGGATTCTCTTTTATTTCCCCAAAATCTCTAAAAGTAAACCTTTCCTTCTACCACAACTAGCACACCAACCTCTCTCTTCACAGTCAAAACCCAACTGACACTTAACTCAAACACATACCAGCATTCCAATCCATCCACAAGTATTCTTCCACTTACTTCCCAAAACATACTCTCTCCTACAAATTACAGAATCACATTTTCAAGGAAATTTCAGAACTGTCTCTTTAAATCCTGAAATATTAGAACCAACAGTTGCCAAACTGTGTCAATAAAACTCTATCTTCCTGCCTGCTGCAAGTAATCAGAGCTGTCTAGGGAAATCCCTACTCAGCTTTTTTGCCTGTAGTCACATGCCCTTACATCCGGATACCCAGAAAATTAAAACATTAAATGTTATCATTTATTTAGGCTCTGCTGAGCTTCCCTACCTCAGTGCAACTGTTTTTATTTAAAACTGAGGCTCCGGTGCCCACCCAGAGCATCGGGAATTCACCCCCTGCCCCCCGATTCTGCTCTTAGCCTTGATTTTGCAAAAAAAAAAAAAAAAGTCCTTAAAATACATTTAAAATTAATTTTTTGGCTCCCCCAAGTCCCATCTCCTCTAGTCCAGCACATCCCCCCATCACCTCCGGTGCTGACCCCCGTCCTGGACAGACTGCTGTATATAATTAGTAAAAGGCTCTCTGGCCCCTTTAAGGACTGCTTCTCCCACGACAATAGCCAGGCCAAAGCCAGCTAGCAGTGCTTCTGTCATTCCAGTAAGAGCCCCAATGCTGCTCCACAGCCATGCCAATGCTCTCAGCCAGCTCTAGGCAGAAAGAAAAGCCCCCGATGCTGACAGACACAGCATCAGAAACCTCTCTTCCACCCAGCACACTCTAATCAGTTTCAGTCACAAACAACGGATCCCTGATTGCGGTTCCCGCAGCTTCCTGCTGCCCCAGCAAGCTGTAACTTCCAACTCCGCAGTTCCAGTTCTAAAATTAACTTAAATTAAATGCATCCTACCATTGCTCTCTCCAGCAGCCTCGGGGAACCCATTTTCAAAAAATGTATTTATTTAAAAGAGGTTTGGACATGTTCCTGGAGGAAAAGTCCATAAACCATTATTAAAGTAGACTGGGGAAATCCCCTGGGATAAACAGCATGGAATCTGTATACCTTTTGGCAACCTGACAGGTACTTGTGGCTTGGATTGGCCACTGTTGGAAACAGGATACTGGGCTTCATGGACCTTTTGTGACCCAGTATGGCATATCTTAGGTTCTTATGATGGCCTTGTAGGAGAGGGGGACTTGGGTAGAATCTTTAATATTGAGATTTAGAATCCTATCACCTTCTATGAAAATGGAGAACAGCAGTCAGCACTGCAGAGCACCTCTCTATAGGAAATGATCATTCTCAGGGATATGAATCCTTCACATTATTCAACCCTTCTTGTTGGATGTGGAATTAGGCCTCAAGACCGGTTGTGCAGCATCTGTTTCTTAGCATGCCAAACAGTAAACCTTTCCCTGATGCAGCAGTCCATATGCATGTCTGCATTAGGGTTACAGAAGAGAAGAAAGGATGCTTCAAAGATGCTGCAATAATTAACGCTTCAGGCCTCTCATTGATCCACAGGACTTCAGGACAGTCATGCAAGCTATGGCGCTCCCCCACCTGGACTACTGCAATATAATCTATCATGGACTACCCGCCACCCACACCAACCCACTACGAACTGCCTTAAATACCACAGCAAGAATTATCCAGAAAGCAAAAAAACAAGACCACATCACCCCAGTCCTGAAAGAACTGCACATATTCCCTCTCGAAGCAAGAATCAAATACAAACCAGCCCTACTTATCCACAAAGCCCTCTATCAAACACAGACTTCCCAGCTCTGCACTCTACTACCCCAACCCACCCACAACAGAACCACCAGACAAACCACCAGCAACACCCTCACCATACCCCACGAACGAACCAAATACAATCAACGGACCTGCAACAGAGCCTTCGAACTATACGCACCATCCCTCTGGAACTCCCTACCAAGTCAAATCAGAAACAACAGAGATCCTTCAACATTCAGAAAACAACTAAAAAACATCCTATTCCAGGAATACCTCGGACCAGAAACAAACATCCATCAATGACTACCCTTCCAGACCCCCTAACATACCCACAGATCTACCTACTAAGAGACTGATGTCCATTGTTTAAGTCCTTAATGTCTGTCCAGATCATTAATGTTGGCCTCCCGGGTGACAGCCCCTCCACCCTAGAATTGATTACTGCCCCCCCCCCTTTTTTTTATGTTGGGCCGTTTTGACCCGGTGACAAGCAGGATATATATACAGTTAAATAAATAAATAAATAAATAAAATAAATTAAAGCATCAATGCCTCTGCACTTCGGGGCAAAGCTTTATTTTGCTGGGATTAAGAGGTTAAGAGGACATAGGATATGGATACATGGCATGGCGCACACATATTAAACATTGACTGGTAAAATTAAAAACAGAGCTCCTTTTAATTTTTAACTGGGTTCCTTAAAGTAAGTTGCAGAGTTTTCAACTATTTTCAATGTCATCTTTAACTCTTCAGGTTGCCCACTGGGTGGTGTTTTAATAAAAAACATCATTATTCTCTTTTCTTCTTGGATTTGCTATAATGCATTTGAGGGCAGAAGATACATTAAAGCAGTTTTCATAAAAAGAAATTTAGACCTTACAAGAAGAGAGAACAGAAGAAAGAAAAAAAGATAAAGAACCATGTGTGAATCTCTCATATTATACCTATTTCATCATATACTTTCTTTTAAATACAATTCATTGTATGTAAAAGAATTATACAGAATTCTTTTAAATATAGAATTTCTACAGAATTCCTTCTATAGAAATGTGAAAATGCCAGAGAAAAAAGCAAGGAACACTCAAATAGCTGGGCCTACACTATATGAGAAGCTAAGCATGCTTGTACTGACTAGATTAGTGTGGTGGGTTAGTGATGGTGGGAGTGCTGCCTGGAAACCCTACGGACACCTGGAAAGTGTTGCATGCCCAGACCCTTCTGACCACAATGGGTGAGCAATATGAGTCTGGATATCCCGTGATGCAGTGCTGAGTTTTGGGACTGACTTGTTGGATGTTCACACTTTAATATTTTATTGCTTCACCACCTGGGTCATTCAAATACTAATAAAGGAATATGCAGAATCATCACAGATCATCCTTGAGTAGGTGACACTACTGGAGTAACATCTGGAATAATACTATTCACAACTAAATGTCAAGTTCGCAGCTAGGACCATACTTGTCCAACATCCTTTGAATGATCCCATGGTTTCTAAACACCAGATTAGAGTTACTCAGACTTTACTTCCTTACCTTGTTAAAATCTTCAGACGTTGCCCTCATTTCCTTCCAAGTTTTGTTCAAAAGCTGGATACAGATGCAGAAGAACTCTTCAAAAGATCTATCGTGAGTGAAGAACATGGGGTGGAAATCGTTGCAGGTTTCACTGGCTGCAAGTAAGAAGTAGGGGGAGAGAGAGAGAGTAAATACCAGGTACAGACAAACAACATGACAAAACTCTAATTAAACTTGCAGAATAATTATTCAAAATTACTTAAAAACATAGGGCCCGATATTCAAAAGTCTGCTGGCTGCCAATTTTCAAAGCCACCATAGGAATATTGCCAGTGAAAATCACTCAAATTGCTTTGGAACTGGGCCAAGTGTGAGCGGTAATACCGAGCTGTATGTACAGTGGCAATATTCAGCTGAATATACATATTTTTTGAACACCATGGCCAGTATTAAAAAATGCTGCCACAGACAGGTCTGAATGTTGACCCATTGTATATTAGTTAAAATCATAAAAGACAAAAGACATTAGAGCAACAGGGGTGCTGGCACTGAAAAATATTCCTAAGTCAAATATCAATCTATTTATTATTCTCTTATGGAAGCAAGAATACTAAAATACTGCTTCTGCTAACATACCAATACTTTTATTTAGAGTGAGCTCAATATTTAGCAGCACAGCTACAGTTTAATTTTAAGATGGTAAGTTTTTTCTTTGTGCAAAGCCTATATTACAAGCAGAAAAGCTCTGTTCCTCATGTGCAACAGGTGTTCCCATTAGACAACACAACTTATCTGGCACACAGGTAATTGTTTTTGGTGGGGTTGTTTTACTTTGTTTTTACTGTTCTGAATCGTTCTGCATGATGTATCATAATAGCTGACATTAAGGAAATTATAATTTCCAGCGGTGTTGAAATATCTAAACCTCGTACCCAAAGTTTCTCAATGGAAGCTCAGTACAGGCCTCCTGGAAGACATGCCTACTCCTGCTACTTCCAGAAGAACTTAATACAAGATAACCTCCGTTTACATATGGTGAGATGCTTTCAAAACTACAGTTTGGGAGAGATCTGGCATATTCCCACAGATGGAACAAGAAAAGGGACAAGTCCTTAGTTCAGATTAAAGTTTTGGAA
The DNA here is from genome assembly GCA_033557465.1 of Ichthyophis bannanicus. Lineage (NCBI taxonomy): Eukaryota > Metazoa > Chordata > Amphibia > Gymnophiona > Ichthyophiidae > Ichthyophis > Ichthyophis bannanicus. Next base: position 707,813,150 of record CM066031.1, read on the forward strand.
GGAGCAGCACATTTGCTCCAAAGAGGGCTCAGTACTACTAACACTGCATCAGCTGAAATATGAACTAAATTCTATTATGAGTCAGAAGGCAGGCCTGTTGGTTACAATTCAGAAAACAAGATAGTACAATGAATCGAACAAATCTGGTCATTTGCTCTCATGGTATCTCTAAACTAAATTACAGGAACAGAATCATGCATAAAGAACGACATAGGTGATATGGTACATATTTGTTTATTTATCTGCGGTGGTTTTTTTTTTAATACCACCTTATCTGGGAATCAAAGCACTTTACGTGGAACAAAAAATTAACTGTTTTACACTGAACCTTTGACTCTATGTTAGAGAGGGCATTGAATCACAAAAGATTAAAGTTTTGCAGGAAACAAAATACACTGTAGAATCTCTATGGATTGAAATTCCATGTAAAAAGGGGAAAATGATAGCAGTGGGGAAGTATTATCGACCGCCTGGCCAGAATGAACAAATGGATGATGAAATGCTCAAAGAAATCAGGGAAGCTAACAAAATTACAGCAAGTAATAATAATGGGTGATTTCAATTTTCCTGGTGTCGAATGGGTCAGTGTCACAGTAGAACATGCTAGGGAGATAACGTTTCTAGATGAAATAAATGACTGCTTCTTAGAGCAGCTGGTTCATGAGCCAACAAAAGGGGAAGCCATTCTGGACCTAGTCCTTAGCGGAACACAAGATCTGGTGAAAGAGATAACGGTGTTGGGGCTACTTGGCAATAGTGATCATAACATGATCGCGATTGATTTAATAAATGAAGGAAGGACAGCAGGGAAATCCACAGTACTACCTTTTAACTTTCAAAAGGGAGACTATGATAAAATGAGGAAAGTAGTTAAGAAAAAAACTAAAAGGAGCAGCTGCAAAGGTTAAAGATTTACAATACATCAAGCATGGGTGTTGTTTAAAAATACTCTCTTGGAAGCCCAGACCAGTTGTATTCCATGCTTTAAGAAAAGTGGAAGGAAGTCCAAAAAACTGCCAGCATGGTTTAAAGGTTAGATCAGAGAGGTTGCTATTGCCAAAAAAAGCATCTTTCAGGAAATGGAAAAAGGAGTGAAATGAGGAAAACAAGAAACAACTTAAGCACTGGCAAGTTAGATGCAATGCATTTATAAGGCAGGAAAAGACAGAATTTGAAAAAAAGCTTGCTGCAGAAGCAAAAACGCATAATAAAAACTTTTTCAAGTACATTCGTAGCAAAAAACCTGTGATTCAGTTGGACCATTAGATGATAGAGGGGTAAAAGGGGCACTAAGAAGGGACAAGGCCATAGCGGAGAGACTAAATGAATTCTTTGCTTCGGTCTTTACTGAGGAAGATGTAGGGATGCTACCCATGACTGCAATGGTATTTAAAGGTGCAACTTACTAAGAAAGTTGAACATTCACTTTCATCTCTATGCAGATAACATCATGTTCTACATGCCGTTCAACACCACCAACCCAAACTTCATAACTATAGCTGATATCTTCAATACCATGACAAACTTCCTTGCTGGAATAAACCTCACAGTAAATAAAAGCAAAACACAAGCTCTACTTATATTCATAGATCTGGACTTCAAGCCACCAAAAAAGATAACACCACAAGATGCTGAAATAACAATAAAAAAAGAGATCAAGTATCTAGGCATAAATCTTGACAGCAACCTCAACTTGTCTGCATACATCAAAAATGCAGCTAAAACGGCATACTGGAAGCTAAAATCCTCAAACCTCTGCGACACTTACTTCAGGAGACTGATTTCAGATCTTATACTGCAGGCCATCATTACACCACACCTCAACTATGGAAACATCATCTACCAAGAATGCTCTATTCCCGCTACAACTAGTTCAAAATACTGCTGCCAGAATGCTTACTTCCAGTTCAAACGGGCAGCACATAACACCGAGCCTAAGGTGTCTACACTGGCTCCCAATAGCACAGCGGATGAAATATAAATCCATCACCATCACCTTCAAAATCCTGCACAATCTCTCAGCGCCCTGCCTCACCGAGCTAATCACCACAGCACACACAAGACCAAGAAGAGCTACCAATCAGAACCTACCAAATATTCACCCACTCAAGACCAAATTATACAACAAACTAGTAACAGAGCATTCTCCCTATATGCTCCATTAATATGGAATGCACTACCAGAAAATATAAGAGCAGCAAAATCCATTACAGATCTAAAAAATTACTCAAAACACATCACTTCAGCCTGAGGGGGTGTTTCCAAGATGGCTGCAGCAGCAGTCAGCTTCGTGTGAGCGTGTAATGGGGAAGAAGCGAAAGGGGAAGTCAGGGCCGTTGCCCTCACAGCCTTCTGATACCTCAATGCCGATTGCTAATCAGACGGTGGGTCCTTTGGATCAGTACCTAGTTCGCGTCGCACGAGCTTTGGAAGGAGCGGGTGGTGTCAGCCGGCTAGCCGTTTTGCCGGAGTTGGAGTGCCCGGTGTCTGCTTCGGCATCATCTTTGTCCCCCGCATTGAGCCCGCTGCCAAAATTGACTCACAGCCAACCCTTGCCGGAAGGCTTCCTGGAGTTAGCCTCTCCTCTGTTTGTTGGGGGAAGAAATCTCTCGAGAGGGCCAGGACGGGTTGAGCTGGTGGGGTCAGAGAGTGTGGTCTCCGGTGAGCCGTGCTCAATAAAAACATCGGCAGCGTTTGGAGAGGTGCATGCAGGGAAGGAGTTCCTCTCCACGAGAGGAGACCAACTGTCGGCTTCTATGGAGCCAACGATTTCTGTTGCTGAATCAGAAGTGGTATTTTCCTTATAGCGACCTCAGAACTTTACTTTGGAAGCTATCTGGAATGCAATTGTATCATTGGGAGAAGTTCTTTTGCCTCAAGTATCTTCTTTGGCCACTAAGGTGAATGCGTCTATAGGTGCTGTGTCTGAGCTAGAGAGAAAAGTCTCCGTGATCCAAACGGAGAGTGAGGATCTACGCAACAAGCTTGTGAATCTTGAGGAATATTCTGACACGTATAGAAAGAACTTTTTGTCATTTCAACTAAAATTGGAACATTTGGATAATTTATCCAGAGCTAACAACCTGAGAATTATTCATTTTCCAAAGGTGTCGTCAATTTCTCCTAGAGATATGTTTAATCGATATTTGGTGGAGACATTGGGAGTATCTTCTGCGTTGATTCCTCCCCTGGTAAAAATTTACTATCTGCCTAAGGCAAAACTTTCTACGGCCCAAGGTGAGAAAGGGGGTAATCAAACTCAGGAGGTTATTTTGAATGTTTCAGATTTATTAGAAAACTCTGGTTATGAATCTCAGGTACCATCTACATTGTTAATAACTTTTGCTCTGTTATCTGATAAGGAAAGGTTGTTAAAATTATTTTTTCAGAAGCGTAAACTTTTATTTCTAGGTCTATTAGTACGTATATATCCTGATTTGTCAAGAGAAACTCAGAAGCGGCGCAGAGAGTTTCTGCTGCTCCGGTCTGGGGTCACACAATTGGGCAGGCTCTTTTTTCTTAAGCATCCATGCAAGTGTTTGGTGAAATACCAGTTGATTTCTTATATATTTTATGAGCCCTCCCAATTGTTGACTTTCATAAGTGCCAGGCGGCTGGAGTCCTCCCTTGATCCTCCTTAGGCTCATATGATAGTAGATCTGAAGTATGACTATCTGTTGATTTCTTCTTATGTTGTGTTTATGGGGAAAAAAAGGTAACTCCCCTTGTATAGTGGGCTAGGGTGAGTAGGCATTTTGTACCTTTGGTAATTCTTTTTGATAATTTTCTTGATAACGTATTCTGGGTTTACTTGAATACTTTTCAGTTTGTCTTCTCTATTTCTCCAAGAATGCTTTATGTAAACTTTCTTGATTTATGTGAAAATTTCATAAATAAATTAAAAAAAAAACCCAAACACATCACTTCAGAGAATACTATGGTCCTAATGACATTACATAATCAGAACTAAAACATCTAACCCCATTTGACTGCTCAGATCATTCCTGCATTCTACCCTCCCCGGATACAAAATTTACTTCATGGAAATAGTTCATTCCTTTCCTAAGGTTAACTCCATATCTATCTCCAAGTTGTCTTCCCTTGTTTAATGTAAAACAGTTCTTATGCAATTGTTATGCTGTTCATTGTAAATAGCTTTGGACAAAGGAGGTATAGAAAAACAGTTAAATAAATAAATAAATGTGATGTTGCAGAAGAATTGAAAGAAATATCGATAAACCAGAAGATGTATTACAACTATTTGATAAACTAAAGAGTAACAAATCACCTGGACCAGATGGTCTACATCCAAGGGTGTTCAAACAATTGAAATATGTGAACTATCATTAAAATCATCTATAATACCTGAAGATTGGAGGATGGCCAATGTAATGCCAATTTCTATAATGGGTTTCAGGTGTGATCAGGGAAACTACAGACCAGTAAGCCTGACGTTAGTACCGGGAAAAATGGTAGAAACCATTATAAAGAACAAAATTACTGAACATGTAGATAGTCATGGCTTAATGGGAGACAGCCAACATGACTTTAGACAAGGAAGGTCTTGTCTTACTAGTCTGCTATGTTTTTTGAATGTGTGAATAAACAGGTAGTGTCAGACGGCTGCCTAGGGTGAGAACTTACACAATCTTGACGATGCATATATTCATATGATTCTTGCAAGGTATTGTGGGTATTGTAGTTCATTCACTCCCAAAGACAGCTGATGACAATAATTTGAGTTGTGAAACCAAGTGGTAAGATCAATAAAATACTTCTTTTATTGATGGGGTTTAATTCACCCAGCACATGTATGCTTGATAGCACTATAAATGAGGTTACTTGCTTGCAGTGTTTAAATTGGATAACAAAAAGTCACAAAGTAAACCAGAAAACAACCTTCAGCTTGTCAGGCAATTAGCTAATGTTTTCTTAGCAAATAATTACCAAATACAAAGGCACAAAGTAAAGAATAAACTTTGCTGGTTAGGTTAACTTCTGCTTATTTTCCACGCCGATCTCAGCAGTGATTCTCCCTTGCTCACACACACAATCAGGTGCAGCCCTAATTACTATCAATGGACCAGCTGAAAGCCTTTAGCTGGCTGGCTGCTACTGTGTGAGCCCAAATCCTGCTTTAAGAGCTGTTTGCAGTGGAAATAAAGAACAAAGTTAGGTTTCTTTGTGATGGCTGATGTGTTTGCTCAGAGAAAACTAGCAATAGCATTTAGATAGAGAACAGTCCATATAAATAGTTTCATCTGCTGTATCTCCCCCTTCATCAACAATCATAGGGTCAATATCATACATTGGCACAGACGAGTCTTTCATTAAGGCACTATCATGAGAATGCTTATTCCCTTGCTGCCATTCTCTATTATAGATAGGGTCTGGATCAGTGTTCATACCTGAGCCTCTCCTGCTATCATTATTCCTCTCTGTATAGCCTGGCCAATATGTAATCCAATTCTGATGTCCAGCCTTCCAATCTTGATCCCTGGACACTGGATCTCCTCTCACATACCTTCTGGCCTTGGTCTGAAAGTCCCTTCCACATGCAGTCTTCTCTCTTCCAGGTAGCCACTGGTGATTCCTATCTCTGCCAATCCATTCCTCTGGCTGAATCCAGTCCAATGGACTCTGCTGGCATTTGGAATACCTCCCAGTAGGGGTACTGCCTTGGAATCTCCCAGACCTTCCAATGGGCTTTCTTCTCTTCCTTCCAGAGAGTTTCCTTCTTTCTCTATCCGCTTGGCTTGGCTTGGCTTCTGTTTCTCCAGGTGATACTGGTGCTTGAGCTTGTAGCCGTTGCTGTCTCTGTATCTCTTTCTGAAGCTGTTCTTGTAGCTCTCCCTGAAGCTGTTATCTGAAGAATAATCTCTATTCTTATTCTTTCCTAATGTGTGCTGCTCCCTAACACAGCGCAGCTGTCTTGAATCAGGCCCTGCCCTTTGAGATGAGTGCTTAGGGATTACCTCATAGCTCTCTTGATTGCACACACATTTTCTCACTTCAGCCCCTCTCATGGCTGCTGGAAACCTGGTGCATTCTGGGACTGGTAGTCTTTTATGTGAAAACTCTGTTTTCTTGCTTCTACCAGAACTGACAGGTTGCTTGTTCAGAGTCACATCATCTTTTCTATAGCTCCTACCTGAGCTATGATAAGCTTCCCTATCACATACCCCCCTGCTTAAGTTATTACGGACTGGTTTTACTGGTGAAACTTCTTCTCTACAGTCCGTAATACCTACGAGAGTGTTATCTTCTTGAAGCTCACTTACTTCCTGACTGGGTTCAAGGTCATTATTTACAGGCCTCTCCCTCCAAGACTTAAGTACATTAATATGGTAGGTCTGCCTACGCCCTCTGGCATTTTCTACCATATAAGACACTGGGCTTACTTGTTTAACAACCTCCCATGGCCCTTTCCACTGTACCTCAAATTTTGGAGCAGTTCCTGCTACTTGAACCAAAACCTTTTCACCAATGCTTAATTGGCGGCTTTTGGCCTTTCTATCATACCACCCTTTCTGGCGAACTTGACTGTCCTGCAGGTTCCTCTCAGCAACCTGCGACGTCCTTTTCAAACGTGCTCTCAAGTCACGTAGAAACAGTGGCACCTCCTGACTTCCTGGTTCAGGATCAATCCATTGTTCCCTCAAAATATCCAACAAACCCCGGGGAGCCCTACCATACATCAACTCATACGGAGTTACTCCTAGGGACACTTGAATTCTTTCCCTGCAGGCATATAAGGCAAAGGGTAATAACATATCCCATTCTTTTACCTCTCCTGCTAACCCCCTTCTCAACATTTGTTTGAGAGTTTGGTTGAATTTCTCCACCAAACCATTTGATTGTGGATGGTAGGCTGAGGTTTTCACGTGACGAATGCCAAAGGCATCCCAGACCTGGGCCAAATATTTGGATACAAAATTGGACCCTCGGTCAGTCAACACCTCTCTTGGGAATCCCACTTCACAAAACAATTTTACTAGCTCTAAAGCTATTGTTTTTGCAGAAACATTCCTCAATGGTATGGCCCAGGGAAACCTTGTTGCCTGATCTACCATAACTAGGATGTATTGGAAACCTCGGGGCGTTTTAACTAATGGGCCTACAATATCCATGGCGATGCGACCAATTGGGTCTGTGATGATTGGCATGGGGATCAATGGCACCACCGGTGGGTGAGCCGCTGTAACTCGCTGACACGCTGGACATGCAGCACAAAACTGGGCAGTTTCTTTGAAGATCCCTGGCCAGTAAAAACGCACAAGAATTTGATCCAGCGTTCCTTGCATACCTTTATGACCTCCCACTGGATGATCATGTGCTAGTCTAAGTACTAGCCCTTTGAAAGTTGTGGGTACCACCAATTGTTTACGAATGGCACCATTTCTGGGGTCCTGACTCTCTCTATATAATATGTCATTATCTAGTCTGAATCTGGGCAACTCCTCCCTGACCTCCTGAGCATACTTAAAAGCTCGGGTGAGAGCTTGATCAGCTCGCTGCTCTTGTGGAAAGTTAGGAAACTTTGCCACCAACTCAGCTGGCACCCAGGGTAAACTTTGACCAGCTAACATCTCAGCCCTACCCTGTGCTCTGCAAAGTCTCTCACGCCTCTTTTGTGCTTTCAACTTTCTTACTTTACCAGATGATGGGGTTATTAAATCATCATGAGAGGGTACATCTCCTAATAACTCTGCCTGCTCCCCCTCCTCCTTCTGCTGGCTCTCTAACTTAGCCTGCGAGCGGGTGGATACAAGGCCCCTCTTATTACCCATAGTTTGGCCTTCTGGAAGCTTAACCATCTTTTTAGCTAGGGACTGAGGACTTCCAAAGAAAGGCCCGGGAGCTATTTCCATTATTAAACCTTCTCCCTCCTTCTTTCCTAGCCCTTTCACTAGTTCCTGCTTAAATCTTGGCCAGTCCTTTCCTAGGACCAAATCAAAGGGTAGCCTAGGCACCACTGCTAATAGGACTTCCTCTTGTTCCCCCAGGCACTTAACCTTAAACCTATAGGTGGGATATGATGTTGCAGCACCATGAATGCATCTGATGTGAACTTGGCTTTCAGGGGTTCTAGGCACAAATCTTTCTTGGGCCTCTATCCTCTTCCAAAGCCTTTTTGACATCATACTCTGGTCTGCCCAAGAGTCTAATAATGCATTTGTGGTAATTCCCTGCACATCAGCCATCAAAAGAAATCCTTCCTTGGGCTGTTTTAAATCCAGACCCATTAAACTAGTGTGTGTCTGGCATCTCTTCTCTAAATGTCCCAATTTTCCACACTTGAAACATTTCTTTCTATTCCACTGTGTCATCTGGTTTGATACAGTACATTCATTGTCAGAAACATTCTTAATTATTCTCTTTTCTGATACAGCACATCTAGCCTCAGCATCCATCTTTAGAGGGCCACCCATTCTATGGCAAGCCTGCGTGGCTTCCAAGAATCTCTCTGCTAGCATGGTTGCCTCTCCAAGATTTTGGCAATTTTGCTGTATAAGAAAAACATTCAAATCTTTAGGTACCCCAAGCATAAACTGTTCCAGCATTATAATATCTAATAACATTTCTACTGTCTTTTGCTCAGGCTCCAACCATTTTACAGCTAAACTTCTGATTCTCTGACTCAGAGCCCTGGGTGTCTCACCCACTTTCAATGTAACAGCTCTAAACATTCGCCTATACTCTGAAATTGACAACCCTAGGCGATCTCTAATAGCTGCCTTTACATCCTTATAAATCAAAGCCTGGGCTGCTGGCATTGCTCTGTAAGCTGCTAGTGCCTCACCAGTTAATGAGGCTGCCAGCCTTACTGCCCACTGGGTCTCTGGCCATGCTAAAGCCTGTGCCACTCTTTCAAAAGACTCTAGAAAATCATCAACATTATCTTCTGGATTTAATTTCCCAAAATTAAATGCCCCAATCCCTTGATTGAGTCCCACAGTGTCCACATGTGGTGCACCAGTACTAACTGCTGGTCTTGCATCTGTTCCACTTTGGCTCTGCAGCTGAACTAGAGCTTGCACCAGATCAAGCACTGGTTTCTGCTGTTCCATTAAGGCCTTCATAGCAGTGTCCTGGGCCTGCTGTGATAGCTCCTGCTGCTTGCTGAATTGGGCTGCCATCCACTGAGCCATCTCCGTCGGATCCATCTTGACCCCTGCAAGAAAAGAAAAAAGAAAAACCCAAGAGCAGCACCTTCCAACCAGGTGTGGTTTTTTTTTTTTTTCAACTTTTTTTTTTTTTCAATTACCCCCTGTGCTTACACACATCCACCACTAGACATGCCCAGGTACATATTACCTTGTCTCAGTGATGAATCCAGCTTTGCACAGGGTCTTTTCCTCTGGGACAGCTTCCTGGAACAACCACTTTTCCTCCAAAGTGCAGACGAGGGAAAAAATCTTCTTACAGCTTTAAACTTGACTTTTATTTGTAATCCACAACAAGTAAATCCTCTTGGTGAAAGAGCAATCCTGCCGACTACGCCATTTGTCAGACGGCTGCCTAGGGTGAGAACTTACACAATCTTGACGATGCATATATTCATATGATTCTTGCAAGGTATTGTGGGTATTGTAGTTCATTCACTCCCAAAGACAGCTGATGACAATAATTTGAGTTGTGAAACCAAGTGGTAAGATCAATAAAATACTTCTTTTATTGATGGGGTTTAATTCACCCAGCACATGTATGCTTGATAGCACTATAAATGAGGTTACTTGCTTGCAGTGTTTAAATTGGATAACAAAAAGTCACAAAGTAAACCAGAAAACAACCTTCAGCTTGTCAGGCAATTAGCTAATGTTTTCTTAGCAAATAATTACCAAATACAAAGGCACAAAGTAAAGAATAAACTTTGCTGGTTAGGTTAACTTCTGCTTATTTTCCACGCCGATCTCAGCAGTGATTCTCCCTTGCTCACACACACAATCAGGTGCAGCCCTAATTACTATCAATGGACCAGCTGAAAGCCTTTAGCTGGCTGGCTGCTACTGTGTGAGCCCAAATCCTGCTTTAAGAGCTGTTTGCAGTGGAAATAAAGAACAAAGTTAGGTTTCTTTGTGATGGCTGATGTGTTTGCTCAGAGAAAACTAGCAATAGCATTTAGATAGAGAACAGTCCATATAAATAGTTTCATCTGCTGTATCTCCCCCTTCATCAACAATCATAGGGTCAATATCATACATTGGCACAGATGAGTCTTTCATTAAGGCACTATCATGAGAATGCTTATTCCCTTGCTGCCATTCTCTATTATAGATAGGGTCTGGATCAGTGTTCATACCTGAGCCTCTCCTGCTATCATTATTCCTCTCTGTATAGCCTGGCCAATATGTAATCCAATTCTGATGTCCAGCCTTCCAATCTTGATCCCTGGACACTGGATCTCCTCTCACATACCTTCTGGCCTTGGTCTGAAAGTCCCTTCCACATGCAGTCTTCTCTCTTCCAGGTAGCCACTGGTGATTCCTATCTCTGCCAATCCATTCCTCTGGCTGAATCCAGTCCAATGGACTCTGCTGGCATTTGGAATACCTCCCAGTAGGGGTACTGCCTTGGAATCTCCCAGACCTTCCAATGGGCTTTCTTCTCTTCCTTCCAGAGAGTTTCCTTCTTTCTCTATCCGCTTGGCTTGGCTTCTGTTTCTCCAGGTGATACTGGTGCTTGAGCTTGTAGCCGTTGCTGTCTCTGTATCTCTTTCTGAATCTCTATTCTTATTCTTTCCTAATGTGTGCTGCTCCCTAACACAGCGCAGCTGTCTTGAATCAGGCCCTGCCCTTTGAGATGAGTGCTTAGGGATTACCTCATAGCTCTCTTGATTGCACACACATTTTCTCACTTCAGCCCCTCTCATGGCTGCTGGAAACCTGGTGCATTCTGGGACTGGTAGTCTTTTATGTGAAAACTCTGTTTTCTTGCTTCTACCAGAACTGACAGGTTGCTTGTTCAGAGTCACATCATCTTTTCTATAGCTCCTACCTGAGCTATGATAAGCTTCCCTATCACAGTAGACAAAGGTGAGTCATTTGATATAGTGTATCTGGATTTTCAGAAAGCCTTTGACAAGGTCCCTCATGAGAGACTCTTGGCGAAATTAAAAAATCATGGGATAGAAGGCAGCGTACTATTGTGGATCAGGAACTAGTTAAAAGATAGAAAGCAGAGGGTAGGGCTAAATGGCTAGTTTTCCCAATGAAAAAAGGTGAACAGGTTCATTATTTATTTATTTACATTCTCTTATATACTGTGCTATTCTGCATCAGTGCGGTTTACATTGAACAAACTGAAATTACATTGAACAGGGCATTATAACTTGGAGATAACTATTTTACAGAGAACATGGGCTATGGAGGGTTAAGTGGCTTGCCCAAGACCACAAGGAGCACCTGTGGGACTAGAAACCCCAGTCCTTCCGGCCCAAGGTTGCTGTCCTCTAGTGGGATTTGAACCCTGACCTTCTGGCCTGAAGTACCTTGCCCCAACCACTAGGCCACTCCTCCACTCCACTTATTGATTTATATTTAATTTGACTGTATACAGGTAGGCAGGGTAGATCTTTTAAAATTGAGGTAATGTGGTTGCTCTTTCTTGTTTTTACTATGGTGCGTGCTGCGGTGGGTTGAGCCATTTGTAGCTGATGAAGGAGAAATTAGGCCTTACCTGCTAATTGTCTTTCCTTGAGTTATCTTCGGGCCAGTCCAGGAAAATAGGGTTGTCAACCTCCTCTAGCAGCTGAGGACTGATAAACTGAAAAACTTTGCTGACAGACCCTGTAGCTCCCCCTGGTGTCAGAGAGAGTCAGTCTTATGGTAACAAAGCAGTAGAACTAAACTTGCCAAAAACTGCAAAAGAAACAACAGGAACTATCAGCACAGCAACCAACTCCTTTTGACCATGGTTTGGTTTTTTTTTTTTTTTCGAACTCTAGCCGACAGTCGCCCAGGAGCGCATGGTTCGGACGAAGGTATCCTTGAAGGATACTACCAAAAGCAGTGAGGTTCCAAAAAAGAGTATAGTAGCCCAAATGCCCTTGAGTAAGGTGCAGACAGAGCGTAAAGATTCCAAATTACCCATGCCTACCAATAGCCAGATTAATATTAATAAAATACAGTCTCTAAAATGCTTGTATGCAAATGCTAGAAGTCTAAACAATAAGATGGGAGAGTTAGAATATATAGCACTAAATGAGAGGTTAGATATGATTGCAATCTCAGAGACATGGTGGAAGGAGGATAACCAGTGGGACACTGTGATACCTGGATACAAACTATACCGCAATGATAGAACTGATCAAATTGGTGGAGGAGTTGCACTCTATGTTAGAGAGGGCATTGAGTCAGAAAGGATTAAAGTTTTGCAGGAAACAAAATGTGCTGTAGAATCTCTATGGATTGAAATTCCATGTAAAAAAGGGAAGGCGATGGCAGTGGGAGTGTACTATCGACCGCCTGGCCAGAATGAACAAATGGATGATGAAATGCTCAAAGAAATCAAGGAAACTAACAAAAGTCACAGCAGAGTAGTAATAATGGGTGATTTCAATTACCCTGGTATCGACTGGGTCAGTGTTACGGCAGGACAAGCTAGGGAGATAAAGTTTCTAGATGAAATAAATGACTGCTTCTTGGAGCAGCTGGTTCATGAACCGACCAGAGGGGAAGCCATAGTGGACCTAGTCCTTAGTGGAACGCCAGATCTGGTGCAAGAAATAAGGGTGTTGGTACCACTTGGCAATAGTGATCATAGCATGATCGTGTTTGATTTAATTAGTGGAGGAGGGATAGTAAAGAAATCCACAGTACTCCCTTTTAACTTTCAAAAGGGAGACTATGATAAAATAAGGAATAGAGTTAAGAAAAAACTAAAAGGAGCGGTTGCAAAGGTTAAAGAATTACAGCAAGCTTGGGTGTTATTTAAAAATACTATCCTCGAAGCCCAGACCAGCTGTATTCCACGCATTAAGAAAAGTGGAAGAAAGTCCAAAAAACTGCCAGCATGGTTTAAAGGTGAGGTCAGAGAGGCTGTTGCTGCCAAAAAAGCATCCTTCAGGAAATGGAAAAAAGAGTCAAATGAAGAAAACTGGAAACAGCACAAGCACTGGCAAGTTAAATGCAAAGCATTGATAAGGCACGCAAAGCGAGAATTTGAGAAGGAACTTGCTACAGAAGCAAAAACACAAAATAAAGACTTTTTCAAGTACATTCGTAGCAAAAGGCCTGTGAGAGAGTCCGTTGGGCCATTAGATGATAGAGGGGTAAAAGGGGCAGTAAGAGGAGACAAGGCTATAGCAGAGAGACTGAATGAATTCTTTGCTTCGGTCTTTACTGAGGAAGATGTAGGGATATTACCCAAGACTGAAGTGGTATTTAAAGGTGATACTGCAGAGGAATTGAGAGAAATATCGCTACACTGGGAAGATATATTACAACTATTTGATAAACTGAATAGTAGCAAATCACCTGGACCGGATGGTATACATCCAAGAGTGTTGAAAGAACTGAAATATGAGACTGCAGACCTGCTATTGGTAATCTGTGAACTTTCATTAAAATCATCTGTAATACCTGAAGATTGGAGGGTCGCCAACGTAACACCAATCTTTAAAAAGGGTTCCAGGGGTGACCCGGGAAATTACAGACCAGTGAGTCTGACGTCAGTACCGGGGAAAATGGGAGAAACCATCATAAAGAACAAAATTACACAGCATGTAGATAGTCATGGCCTAATGGGAGACAGCCAACATGGCTTTAGACAAGGAAGATCTTGTCTTACTAATCTGATATGTTTTTTTGAAGGTGTGCATAAACAGGTAGACAAAGGTGAGTCGGTTGATATAGTGTATCTGGACTTTCAGAAAGCTTTTGATAAGGTCCCTCATCAGAGACTTTTGGCGAAACTAAAAAGTCATGGGATAGGAGGCAGTGTACTATTGTGGATTGGGAACTGGTTAAACGATAGAAAGCAGAGAGTAGGGCTAAATGGCCAATATTCCCAATGGAAAAAGGTGAATAGTGGAGTACCCCAGGGATCTGTACTGGGTCCGCTACTTTTTGACATATTCATAAATGACCTGGAAAAGGGAATAACGAGTGAGGTTATCAAATTTGCAGATGATACAAAACTGTTTAAAGCTGTTAAAACCCAAGAGGATTGTGGAAAACTGCAGGAGGATCTGGATAAATTGGAAGACTGGGCATCCAAATGGCAGATGAAATTCAATGTGGACAAGTGCAAAGTTATGCACCTAGGAAAGAACAACCCACACTATAGTTACACAATGCAAGGTTCCACATTGGGAACCACGACCCAGGAAAAAGATTTAGGAGTCATCGTGGATAACATGTTAAAACCCTCTGCCCAGTGTGCAGCGGCAGCCAAGAAAGCAAATAGAATACTAGGTATCATAAAGAAAGGGATGGAAAATAAAACAAAGGATATTATAATGCCTCTGTATCGTTCCATGGTACGACCGCACCTTGAATATTGTGTGCAGTTCTGGTCACCGTATCTTAAAAAGGACATAGCATTATTAGAAAAAGTACAGAGAAGAGCCACCAAAATGGTAAAGGGGATGGAAGGCTACTCCTATGAAGAGAGGCTACAAAGGTTGGGGCTCTTCAACCTGGAAAAGAGACGGCTGAGGGGAGATATGATAGAGGTCTATAAATTAATGAATGGAGTGGAGCGGGTAAACGTGGATCAATTGTTTACGCTATCAGAATATAGAAAGACTAGGGGACATGCAATGAAGCTACAGGGTAAACTATTTAAGACAAATAAGAGAAAATATTTTTTCACTCAATGTGTAATAAAACTCTGGAATTTGTTACCGGAGGATGTAGTAAGGGCTGTTAGTGTAGCTGGATTTAAAAAAGGTTTGGACAAGTTCCTGGAGGAAAGGTCCATAAACCACTATTAAAAAGGGACCCAGGATAATCAATGCTTGACCCAGTACAAGCATTGTGGAACCTGTGTCTTTTGGGGATATTCCTAGGTACGTATGACCTGGATTGGCCACTGTTGGAAACAGGATACTGGGTTGATGGACCTCGGTCTGACCCAGTATGGCATATCTTATGTTCTTATGTCATCTGCAGAAAACCCCCAGGCTCTAGTCACCAGCTTGGCAACCGGAAAAAGAGTTGTGTCTGTAGGCCGAGGATTTCCAACACTACAACTCTGAGAGAACTCAAGGAAAGACAATTAGTAGGTAAGGCCTAATTTCTCCTTCCTAATCGTCTCTCCGGGCCAGTCCAGGAAAATAGGGTAGTACCAAAGCAGTACTCAAACCCGGGAGGGCCCTGCGAGCCCCGCCATAATAACCGAGGCCCCCACTCTAGCATCGTCCCGCGCATGGATATCCAAACGATAGTGCCTAGTGAAGGTATGCAAGGAAGACCACGTCGCCGCCCGAGAGATCTCAAGCGGAGGAACCAAGGCATATTCCGCCCACGAAGTAGCCTGACCACGAGTCGAATGAGCCCTGATTCCCACAGGCACCGTCACGCCCCTCGTCTCATAAGCTGCTCTAATGGCATGCTTGATCCATCGAGCGATGGAAGCTTTGGAAGACGGCTTACCCTTAGCGGGCCCCCCAAAAAGCACGAACAGCCTGTCGGACTTACGAAACACCTCCGTAGCCTTGAGATACTTCCGCAACACCCGACCTAAGTCCAACCGTCGGAGCAAATGATCCCGCTGTCCCCCCTCGCGGGGACGAAACGTTGGAAGAAAAACGGCCTGATTCACGTGAAAAGAAGTAACCACCTTAGGAAGAAAAGACGGAACTGGTCGCAATACTACCTTCTCTGCTGAAAACTGAAGGTACGGCTCTCTGCACGACAGTGCTTGTAAATCCGAAATTCTGCGAGCCAAACATAAAGCCACCAAGAAGGCTGTCTTCCAAGACAGTTCTCTGAGATTACTCTCGGACTTAGACACAAATGGAGGTTCTGTCAACGCATCGAGGACCAAATTCAAATTCCAAGGCGGCACCACCTGTCTCACTGGAGGCCGAATGATCCTGGTCGCTCTCAGAAAACGGCGCATATCCGGGTGCGAGGAGATGGCACGACCTTGTACCTTACCTCTAAAACAGGAGAGAGCCGCCAGCTGAACCTTAAAAGTACTGAGGGTGAGACCCTTTTCTAGTCCTCCCTGAAGAAAAGCTAAGATGTCTGGCAGTCGCACTCCCGCAGGTCGAAGCTGACGATCAGCACACCACGCCTCAAATATCTGCCACACTCGAACGTAAGCTAACGAAGTGGACGTCTTCCGAGAACGCAGCAAGGTGGCTATCACTGACAGAGAGTATCCCTTACGCCGCAACCGAGCCCTCTCAAGAGCCAGGCCGTAAGTAAGAACCGATCCACCTGCGGCATCAAGACGGGACCTTGGGACAACAGATTTATCCGAGATGGCAATCTCCAGGGAGGAGCCACTAGCAGACGTACCAGATCGGCGTACCAAGGGCGCCTGGGCCAATCCGGAGCTATGAGAATCACCGTTCCCTCGAAACTCGCTATCCGCTGAATGACTCTGCCAATTAGCGGCCACGGAGGGAATACATAAACTAGTTGACCCGACGGCCACGGCTGCACCAGCCCATCGAGCCCCTCCGACATGTGCTCCCTGCGCCTGCTGAAAAATCGAGTCGCTTCGCTTGAGTGGCCATGATATCCAGAACCGGAAGGCCCCACCTGACTGTGATCTCGTGAAAGACCGCTCGGTTGAGCTCCCACTCGCCGGGATCTATAGAGTGACGACTGAGAAAATCCGCTTGGATATTGTCTTTTCCGGCGACATGCGCCACGGAAATCGCCAAGAGATGCGCTTCCGCCCACTGAAACAACTGCTGACTCTCCTCGAGCAGTCCCGCACTACCCGTGCCCCCTTGCTTGTTGATGTACGATACCGTCACCAAATTGTCGGAAAACACATGCACTGCGCGCCCCCTGAGTAGCTCGACAAACGCTTCCAGCGCTAACCGAACCGCTCGGAGCTCTAAGCGATTTATGGACCACAGCCGCTCCTGCGTCTCCCAGAAGCCCTGTGCAATTTGTGCTAAGCAGTGCACCCCCCAGCCTGAGAGACTGGCATCTGTTGTGAGCAACACCCAGTCTGGGATTGCTAAAGGCACCCCTGCCCGAAGATGGACAGGATCCAGCCACCATTGAAGACTGTCCCTGACCCTCTTCGGGCAGGGCAACCGCCGAGAGAGAGAATGATCCTGCGGAGACCAACTCTCCAGCAACGCTTGTTGAAGCGGACGCATATGCGCCCTGGCCCACGGAACCAGATCCAAGGCAGCCGCCATGGACCCCAGCACCTGCAAATATCTCCATGCCATCGGCACCGGAACACGCAGGAACGCAGTAACCTGCGACATGAGCTTTTGAACTCTTTCCATCGGCAGGAAGACCGAGCCGACCTCCGTATCGAAGAAAGCTCCTAGATAAGTTAGCTGTTTTGCCGGTTCCAAATGACTCTTTGCCCGATTGATGACCCAACCAAGCTGTTCGAGAAACTCTACCACTCGTGCCGTTGCCGACACGGACTCCACCCGAGACGGAGCTCGGATGAACCAGTCGTCGAGATAAGGATGTACCTGAATCCTCTCCTTTCGTAGCGCCGCTGCCGCTACCACCATTACCTTGGTGAAGGTCCGAGGCGCCGTAGCTAGCCCGAACGGCAGTGCCTGGAACTGAAAATGACCCATAGGAACCGCAAACCGAAGGAATTTCTGGTGCTCCGTCCTGATGGGAATATGCAAGTACGCTTCCGTCAAATCTATGGAAGACAGAACTTCCCCGGGCTTGACCGCTGTGATTACGGATCGTAAAGTCTCCATTCGGAAATGCGGCACTTGTAAGCAGCAATTCACATGCTTGAGATCCAGAATAGGCCGAAAAGAACCTTCCTTCTTGGGTACAACGAAATAAATCGAGTATCGACCTAAGCCGCACTGGTCTGTGGGAACCGGCACTACTGCTCGAAGGCGCAACAAGCGCAAGAGGGTGTCGTGGACTGCCGTCCGCTTTTCCCGAGGACCGCAGGGAGAGGCCACAAAGGCCTCCCCTAGTGGATGAGCAAACTCCAACGCATAACCTTCTCTGATGATCTCGAGAACCCACTGGTCGGTAGTAATGTTGGCCCAGGCGGAGAGGAAGTCCTGCAAACGACCTCCTATAGGGGACTCCGCCTGGACCAGCGTCCCTTCATTGCGGCTTTTTGGCAACGTTTTGTTGGGCGCCAAAATAACCTCGACCGAATCCTCTAGCACCCCGAAAGGACTGGCTCCTATTTCCAAAACGCCCTCGTTGATAAGGAGTAAAACGGGATCCGCGGAATCTGCGAAAATCACATCCCTGCCCTCTCTGAGCTGAAGGTGGCTTTGCTACTCTCGGACGATCCTCTGGAAGACGACCCCCTTAGAATCGCCTAAGTCTTCACAATCTTCTCCAAAGCCTCACCAAACAGTAGTTTGCCTTTGTAGGGAAGTTTACTGAAACAAGCCTTAGAGGAAGCATCTGCTGCCCAGTTCCGCAGCCAGAGAAACCTTCTAGCCGCTATCAGAGAGGCCATGGATTTCGCTGAAATTCTCACCAAATCATAAAAAGCATCCGCCAGATAAGCCGCCGCCGACTCCAGCTTAGCCCCTTCCGCAGCAGAGTCAGCTTCCTTATCCGCAGCTTGATCGCCTTGTGGCCAACGGATTGATGCTCTGGAAACATAAGCGCCGCACACGGAAGCCTGCAACGCTAAGGCAGAGGAGTCAAAGGCTTGCTTTAAAAGCACTTCCAACCGACGATCCTGAAAATCCTTCAGAGCCGCACCACCTTCTACAGGGATGGTGGTCTTCTTGGTGACCGCAACCACTAATGCATCTACCTTAGGCATGCGTAACAAATCTTTTTCCTCCTGAGGAATGGGATACAGACGAGCAATAGCGCGACTGCCCCTCAAGGAAGCTTCTGGACACTCCCACTCGGATTCAATCATTTGCTTGATAACTCTGTGAATGGGAAAACAGCGCTGCTCGGTCCGAAACCCCTGCAACAAGGGGTCCTCCAACGGTTCTTGCGGATCCGAAGGGATCACCATATGTAAAGCAGCCAGAGACTGCGAAATCAGCGCACTGAGCTCCTCTTTTCTAAAGACACGAAAGACATTAGGGTCCTCGCCCGGCCCTAACTCCCCTTCCTCCAACTCTGTGGGCCAAAAATCCAGACTTGTCTCTGAAAGCGCTTCTCCCTCTTGTGGAAGCATAAACTCTGAATGGAGAGGGGAAGAGCTGTCTATTACCGCTGCAGTCCCCTGAACAAAGGAGGAGCAGCCCTCCCCTGGGTCTCCTGCGGAGAAGTCTACTTTTTTGCTTTCTGACAGACAAGCAAGGGAAGGAGAACAAGAAGCCTGAGTTGCCTGAGATTGCCTTAATAAAAAGGCCTTATGGAGCGCCAAAATGAACTCAGGGGAAAAAAAGGAGTCCAAAGACCCTTGCTCCAGCGATATCGTTTGTTGCACTGCTTCTTCAGCCGAAGGAGCCTTGTGCGACTTAGATTTCTTTTTTCCTGCTCTCCCCTGCAGCGCGGGAGAGGAGCGTGGCTGAGATAAAATGGCCGCTGCTCCCGCTTTTTCTGACATGGCCTGAAGGCAATCTAAGCCCTCTCCCTCCGAAGACTGCACAGCCTCCATGATACTAGTGAACTAGCAGAGAAAACTAACCAAAAACAAAGTACAGAACAACCAACTGATAAAAAGAACAGAAAAACCCCACCGCGATCACACACCAGCGGCTAAAAAAAAAAGACTGCGAATGACCAACGTGTCAAAAAGCTTTCACCCACATGTCGGACCGTTACCAAAAACAAAAACCCCGCGCTGAGCAGTGAAGCGCCGACAAGAAAACCCAACCGAAACAGCCCTAGAAAGACACTTCCTACCTGAAAAAACTGAAGAACTGAAGAGAGGAGAAGCCGCCGCGATTCTGAACCCCGCTGCCAGTGGGTAACTAGAACCACGGAGATCAGAGACAGAGAAGCGAGGTCTGGGGCTCCCAGACTGTTCTCAAATGTCTCGCCACGGGGAACTCCCACCAAGACAGGCTCTGCCTTGTAAAAGCACCGGATCGGCTGCTAAGGAGAACCCGAAGCTCCGTAATCGTGGCACTAATAATTTCTCTTTTGTATGGTTTTTTTTTTTTTTTTTTTACCAACAGGAAGAAAAAAACGGAGGGCTGCTGAGCTGAACTGCCCTGCTAGAGCCAATTAGTCAGCACCACTAAATCACTGCTGACTCCTCTCTGGATATTAGTATTTCCAACCATACAGCAAAGTACAGTCGAGATCCTATTACTCTCTCCGGGGAGCTTGTTAGCTAAACACCTTCCTCTGCTGCTGAGGACTGAAAGACTGACTCTCTCTGACATCAGGGGGAGCTACAGGGGCTGTCAGCAAAGTTTTTCAGTTTATCAGTCCTCAGCTGCTAGAGGAGGTTGACAACCCTATTTTCCTGGACTGGCCCGGAGAGACGATTAGGAAGTATGTGTTTGGGGAGTCCCTGGTATATGCTGTTACTGAAATCCAGGAGGGGGAAGATAAGGACCTGAAGTACTGAGCAGAAGTTGGACATTGTTAGTAGAGGATGACGACTGAGGAATATTTTTATCTTGTAGTATAAAGCTCTTATGGTTCTGGTGATGTGGAAGGAGAAGTCAAGCTGTTGGTCAATTGTTATGCCCAGGTATTTCACTGCCTGCTTGGTTTCTAGCTCCATGTCGTGGATTTTGAGTGTTTTGGGAGGGGTGTGAATGTCTTGTTTCTGGAGATATGGAGCACTTCTGTTTTTATTGTAGTTGATCTGAAGCTTGTGTTCATGTAAGGAGGTCCAATGGAGAACAAACACCACTCACAAGGGAGTAGGAACACAAGAGCAGGTGCAGAAGAGTAATGGTCAAATAACTTTATTAAAACCTCAGGGGTTCGAACCTCGGAAAGCAAACAAAATGCAAATATACATTAAGGGTCCGATTCCAAAGGGGGAACGTCCTGCCTGCCCCAGTGTCCAGGATCTGGATAGGCCGGTCTAATCCCCGATTCTGAGCCCTTGAGAGCTAGATGTTCCAGCGGGATCAGAATCTGGTCTAGACGGCTGGCCTGTGCCTGGACGAGCAGGCAGTCCCCAATTCTGTGCTGCTGGATGTCCCACTGTTTCCCCGCACAGGCCTGCCCCAGCTCTTGCATGAAGCCGTGGTGTCCTGTTGCCATGGCACCATGGCTCCATTAAGGAGCCACGATCCCTGGCCGCTGCCACAAAGTTCATTCTCCACAGACCAATCCCCAATGCAGCCCTTCAAAGGCAGGGTCGGGCTGCGGGGAAGCTCCTGAATCCCCTCAGCCCACTGACCTGGCCCTGCGTTACCATCCCCCAACAGCCAGGGGGACTTATTCCACCTCTGAGGTGGAATAAGTCCCTCGTCCATGTTGGCGATCCCAGACGTAGAGGGCCTACCTCAGGATCAGCTCTGTATTTCTGGGGTCGCATCCCTACCCATCGCCCGCCCTCGCTCCTTCCTCGGCCCGCCTCTGTCCAGAGCTCCCTGTACATCACCTATGTACATGCGGGGGAGCTTTGTGCAGGGGATAGGGTCCCGGCATTTAGCGGTGATGGACTTTCGACCCGGACGTTCATCCCTGTTAAATGCAGCTCGGAATGACCCCTTAAATGAATAAAACAGTAAGAAGATTAAAAAAAACACAGATAAAAAACAATACCAGAAAAAAAATTAAATCATAATAAAAGGTAAACCATGATATCAACTGAATACAAAGGCTTAAAGGTAAAAAGTAAAACTTTAACTACAGAATCCAGGCTGAGATAAGATAAACATAGATAAAAAGTAGTAAAACTCAACGCACCCATGCAGAGTGAACAAAAACTTGTATAAACTTAATGTGCATAAGACAAATTGTCCTAAAACAGTATAAAGTGCATATAGTACAAATATATAAGCACAGGATCACAAAGAAAGGGATGAGAATGACAATTTCTAAAAGAACTTCACTTGTGTAACCGCACTTGAAAAAAAACGCTAACAAATTAAGCACAGCGTCTGTGATCCCTGCAGGAGGAAACCGGAGACACTAAATAAATTATATTCTAATATAACCATCTAAATAAAAAATAGTCATTGAATAACAAAATGACTTGCCTTTCTTGCAAACTAGTGTATTCTAGAGTTTAATATAACAGAAAAATCCTGGGGTGGGACAAGATGTCCTTTTAATGGCAGAGAGATTCGCGCCAAAGCCAAGGTCACAATTCATATGCAAACAAAAGGGAAAGAAGGGCACACAGGCAACAAAAGCCACAATGTGAATGTTAAATGGACTAATGGTCCAGTCGGATAAATAATGGATACTAAATAATAATAATGCAAAACTTCATGGTTCGTATGCCGAAAGGAAAAATGCACACGGTACCTTAAAAACAATGTATGATTGCTAGGTTAGTTGAAACTCATATCCTTGCTTACTACTACTGCTACTACTACTGAGCATTTGTATAGCGCTACAAGATGTACCCAGCATTACACAGTCATGTAAGAGACAGTCCCTGCTCATCAGAGCGTATAATCTAGGCAAGACAGACAACATAAGGGAAACATAAGGAGATCAGGTGAGTCAAGATTTGAAAGCAGTAGCAAAAAGGTGAGTTTTCAGTCTGGATTTGAAAAGGGTCAGAGAAGGCGCCGGACATACAGACTCAGATAGTTTATTCCAGGCATAAGGTGCAGCAAGGTGAAAAGAGCGAAGTCTGGAGTTAGCAATAGAAGAGAAGAGCACAGATAGAAGCGATTTGCCAGAAGAGCGGAGTTCCTGAGGGGGGGGGGGGGGAGTGTAGGGAGAGATAAGAGAGAAAAGGTAGTGAGAAGCTGCAGATTGAATGCACTTATAGGTTAGCAGGAGAAGTTTGAACTAGATGCGGAAACGGATAGGGAGCCAATGAAGTGACTTGAGAAGAGGGGTAATATGAGCATGATAAGGCTATGCGTAGATTTATTTATTTTATTTTATTTATTACAATCTCTTATATACCGCACTATTTAGCATCAGCGCGATTTACATAAAACAAAGGACCATAACACAAGCTGTTTGGTTTTTACATAGAACAGGAAAATCAACTTGGATAACATAGGGAAATATGAACTTGAACTATTAACATATGTACAGTAAGCTTTGTACTACGGATTAGGATACTATCTTAAAAGGTAGGCTAATATCGAAGAGGTGTAGTTAAGTTGGTGTCTGGCTAATTAAGCTTTGTACTACGGATTAGGATACTATCTTAAATGGTAGGCTAATATCGAAGAGGTGTACTTAAGATGGTGTCTGGGTAATCTGGTAGTAATGGAGGAATAAGTAGAATTTGAGTGTTTTTCTGAATTGTGCTAGATCGGTGACAACGCGGATACCTGGTGGTAATGTGTTCCATTTGGAGCATAGAGACTGAAAGCCCTGTTTGAAGTTGTTAATGTGCATTTTGTTGATGCCTTTGGAATTACTAGAGCGTTTGTGGATGTGGATCTTCTTGTTCGGTTAGGCGGGATGGACTGAATGAGGTCAATTAGTGAAGAGGAAGTGATGCCATTGATGGCTTTGAATGTGAGAAGCAAGGTCTTGAACAAAAGTCTTCCATGTATGGGGAGCCAGTGGAGCTGCATCAGGATAGGCGTTACGTGGTCACTTCTCGATGCTCCAAAAAGGACTCTAGCAGCGGCATTCATGGCAAGTTGCAGTGGATTCAATGTAGATTGTGGGAGACCTTGCAGAATGGCATTGGCAAAGTCGAAGTGAGGTAAGGTTAGGGCTTGGTATACTGTCCTGAAGTCATATGGGTCTAATAAGGAGCGAAGATGTCTGAGTGACCGGATTTTGAAGTATATTGCTCTAACTGTATTGGATATATGTAGCTTCATGTCCAGACGTTGATCCAAGGTGACCCCTAAGTATCGAATTGTGGATTTAGTTTGGAGCTCGGCTTCTTTCACTTTTATTTGGGGTGGCGGGGTGAAGCTCTGGTCTCTTGTGATAAAGAGCACCTCCGTTTTCTTGTGTTGAATACGGAGGTTTTGAGACAGAAGCCACTCAGACACTGCATCAAAACATTCAATTATGGGGGAGAGGTCCATTTGCGCTGTGGAGAATGGCATGAAGAGAAGAATGTCATCAGCGTAAATTAGACAGTCCACCTTGAATGACCTGATGATATTGCAGATGGGCTGTATGTATATTGAACATGAGTGATGATAAGGACGACCCTTGAGGTACGCCCTGTCTTTGGTGGAAAGGTTCAGATGATGCTGTTCCGGATTTTACATGTTGCCATCTTCCATCGAGGTATGATCTGCACCAATCAAGAGCGATGCCGTTGATGCCCTTTTCTTTTAGTCGCCCTAAGAGCAGACCGTGGTGTACCGAGTCGAAAGCTGCGGTGATGTCTATGAAGATAAGCACGAAACCTTGGTGGATGTTGTCAATACCTGTGATACCTCAATGATATTATGGATGTTGTCAATACCTGTGATACCTCAATGATATTATCCATTCGAGTCCATTATGTGTCTGCTTTATTGGACGCCATGGATATGATCTTACAAATATCCCTACAGTAGATAGATTTTAGATGGTGTTTTTAGCATGAGCCAATGCTAACAGTTACCGCACAGTAAAACCTATGCTAAATGCCTCCATACATTAGTAAACATACCCTTCATACCTTCTTAACCTTTATGACTAGTTAAAAAAGTTATCCCCTACCGGGGTCATTCTGAACCACAAATAAGTCGGTTAGATATGTGGGTTAGACGTTTTTCTCATGAAGACATCTAGAACCATATTCTGAGAACACATGTATCTGCACGTACATGGCGCTAGCACTGGGATCTCTGAATGTTGGCGGGAGAAGGCAGAATGGGGCATGGCCAGCCGCTGAGATGTATAAGGCCCAGAGAGGCCCATGTACATCTTCAGCATTACCCGCGGACGTCCAGGTTTTACCTGCGGAAACATGGAATAAGGCCAGGACTCAGAAATATTCTGCTCTGATCCCCAACTCATCCCAAAGAGATGAATGGCCGTGATACGTCTGTACTGAATTGGTGTGTCTACTGTCTGGGAGTGCACAAGATGCAATTGTACAGAATGGAATGCACAGGTGAGGGATGTTTGTAAGGTTAGGGAACAATAATAAACACCTCTACAGATAATGCACTGCAATAGACCTTACTCTGGCTATGTTGCCACTTGCTGCTTGTGCCAAAGGGGCCATTCTCGGCTTCCCTAACAATTCCAGTGTCCAGAATCTTGTGAATATAGATGTAGGGTTGGTATGTGAGGTAGTAGGGAGCAGAATTTTGTTTGCCTGAGAAATGCATAACAGCTGTGGTATCCTGAGGTGCCACGCCATCATGGCTTCACAGCATTTGTGTATGGGTGCAGGGCATGGCTTTTGCAGAAGATGGTATTTGTGACTGCAAGTGAGAGTATGTGTTGTGTTTGTGTGTGGTCTGAGTGTTGCACAGGAGGATCAGCTGTACTCATCCGCTAATCTGGGGGGTTACGAATGCCTGGCCGGTACCCAGTCTGTGGGGATGACTGCAGCGTCACCAAGTGCCAGTGTGATTGGGAAGGTTAAATCAGAAGAGGTTCTCTATGGCAAAACGTCACAACACATCCCTATCACTAATAAGGGCCCCTCAGAATGAGAGCAGTCAAGAGTGCAACCAGCACTAAGAAATGCCCAGGGGCACCATCATAGGTCTCTAGAAATGTGCACAATTGTAGAGGGTGCTAAGAGTGCTTTTGGATATTTGTTAGTGCTGTTTGCACTATTGAAAAGTCCAATTCTGCAGGTCCAGTATCAGTGACAGGGATATACTGTGATGTTTCACTATAGAGATCTTCTTCTGATTTCATCTGGGCCATACTGAGCATTGCACAGATTGTTTTCCGAGATGACCAATGCAAATATAACTACGTTTGTCTTCCACTGCCCTGTATATTGTGATGCGAGGAATGTCATATCAAACACATCATTTTCTACCTACTTTTATACTATCGTAGAGTGCACTGAGCTATCTTTGCAGTGTTCTGGCCAAGCAACAGACTGGTATAGCTAGTCTGGTTTACATCACCATTTCTGTATCATCAGTATGCATGTGTGGTGTGCATTAGCACAATACTGCCAGTGAGTGGGGCAACTTAGGAGATGCACGCTGTATACAGAGATATGGCTGTTCGCAGGTCTATGGTGGAGACAGGAGGGTTTGCGTAATCTAACCTTTCAGAATACAGTGGGAGCGGGGACGTACAAAGCCATTTGCTGCATACAGCCATGTCCCGTACTCTATAGTGCTTTGTTCGTGCAGTGCTGGAAACGTGTATGTCCCTATTCAGCATCCGCACGTGCAATCCTGTTTATATTGGGCACATTTAGCATCTAATCTGGAATCCTGTTTATATTGGGCACATTTACGATTTGGATGTGCCCACAGCCAAGACGTGCATGTAATGGGATTGGCCTCTATGTATCTATCTTTTTGAGTCTGTAAAATGACCTGATCTCAAATTTCCCTTGAGCATAGCAATCAGGCACAGGACCTGTTTATTCTTCCCCATTCCATATGAGCATATGAGCAGCTCTCTCAGGAGTCAAGTAGCATTTCAGACATCTACAGTATCATCTTGATGATTATTATTTTTTTTTATTAAATTTTTCATAACATTCAAAGAATTCCATGAACATAAAGAGAGATGCATTAATCAACTACATCACAAGAAATTATACAGAATAATGATGCATCTACAGTTAGACCACAATATGTAGAAAAGGAGGCACCAGGAAAACATCACCCAAAGAAATACTACAATATAACATAACAGGCAGAGACTTATGCGTCAGCTGAATGAGAAACTAAAGAAACTTCAATAGCTATACCCTCCCTAGCAGTAAGAAATTCCAAGAGCCATTTGGGTTCAAAGAACAGAAAATTATTACCTAAATAGCAAACATAACAACGAGAAGGAAATTTTAATTGAAAAGTAGCACCCAGGGAGTGAGTCCTAGCCCAATAAGACAAGAACTCCTTCCTCCTGGCCTGTGTAACCCTAGACAAATCTGGAAAAATGCTAACCCGAGAGCCCAAAAACTGCTCCTTGATATTCCTAAAGTATGAACACAAAATCAATGACTTATCTGATTCTAACGCCAAGGTTACAAGCAAAGTGGTCCTCTCAGTGATTACATCCAAGGAGCTTTCTAAGAACCCTGTTAACTCTCCCACACCAAACGGTGTATCGGGTTTAACAGACTTCTTATCCAGAAGACCCCTCCCCAGGGTCAGGTATTGAGCCCTGGTTAATGGAGGCATATGTTCCTGTGAGATTCGTAACACCTCAGAGAAGAATTTCCTAACCATTTCCATTGGAGAAAGAACCGGTGATTTAGGAAAATTCAATAACCGGAGATTATTCCTCTGGGTCTGATTCTTCAGATATTCTATTTTCCTAGACATCAACACTTTGTCCCTGATTAGAGTCCCCTGCAGATCTTGCAAATGATTCATCCTTGCTGCAAGTTGAGAGATTTCACCAGCCTGTTGTTCTTGAGACGTAGAAAGAGAAGAAACAGTTTCTTTAACAGAGTCTATATCAACTTTTACAGTTCCCACAACTATATGTAGAGAGGAAGTTAATGAAGTTATAGCTTCCCACAGCGATTCCAAAGTTATAACAGCTGGTTTTACCAGCCCTTGAGTAGCCAACACCTGGGCTCCTCCTGCGCCAATATGCTGTTGCCCCGCCGCTGACGTCGACTCCACTCTGTCAGGAGTCCTCACCGACAGCCGCAGGGGTCCAGAGACAGCCGATGAACCCACCGGGACTGAGCCCTCTTCACTTCCTGCGCTGAATCACCATCAGGAAGACCAGAGGGAAGCACTCTATCCGGCGTAGAAAAGCTTCCGGGTTGAAACAGAGGGGCTCGCTGATCAGGAGAAAGAAACACTCCTGATACGCTCGACAGCACTGAGGACTCCTCCTGCACTGCAGCCGAAGACGCTGCTCCAAGCCCTGAAGAAGCAAAGCCGCATGAGAGAAGCGTGCGTTGACCACTTTCAGACGACACTGGCAAACCCAAAGGGAGGTTAGCTTGTTTTCTTTTCCTCCGCTCCATCATTAGATGAGCACGGGGAACCGGCAGTCAAACACCACACTAAACTTCCCACAAGGCTGTTCCTCCGACGCCGAGTCCTGCCGCCATCTTGCCTCCATTCCATCTTGATGATTATAAGAGTCAGTTTATAACAGAAAATTGTACTTGAAGTCCCCTTCCCTTCAAATATATCTGATCTAATTTCTGCTAGTGCTTGTGTTATTTTAAAAGCTTGTTTTTATCTTGCCTGGACTTTTCCCACACTTTTCTTTTGGCCTGACAGTTTCTTTTAGCATGATCAGAACTAGCCTCCACAGGGCTGCAGTGCTTTGATCCTTCATTGGCAACTGCGCGTTTCCCTTTCCTGAAAGATAAATTGAGGTGATAAAATTCTGGGTATTGCTAAGAATGGTCCATTGTGCCTTGGTTTTGGATCCTGTTTCATAAGAGGAAGAAAGTGAGATATATGGGGAATTTCACCTAATTTAATTAAAATTTAATTTAAATCCATATTTATAAACCATACTATTACCAATAAACCAATTTACAGTATGCAAATACAAAATCAAAACAAACTCTACAAGAAAAGTTAAAAATTAATCTCAAACAAAAAAATAAACTCATAACTTTACGATGAAAAATGCCTAGTTGATATCTTACTACTGTTATCAACCTGTATATAATCCCATATTGTATATAGTTCCACGATGTATATTGTTAGCCTGTGTTCCATGTTCAATACCTGTTCAATGTAAAATGTGTTCAATTCCCTGTTCAATGTAAAACGCAGTATGGCTCTTCCTGCTGTGCGAGTTTGTTGCCTGTGAACCGCGCTGATGGTAAATAGCGCGGTATAGAAAAACTATAAATAAATAAATAAATAACTCAAGCTAAATTTAGTAACATGAAATGACATATAATTATACTAATTGTTCTAAAAAGCTTAAGCACCCCCACCTCTGAACATCTCAAGTCAAAGCCTTTCCAGAAAACTTTCATACAACCATGTATTTGATTTTCTCCTAAGTAAAAAATAATGTAGGGTTAATACATTACCAGCCCTTGCTAATCCACTAAGTGCCACTGAGAGTGATATTAAGTGCCAATGAATATTCCTCTCTGAAGCCTCAGCACTATCCGGAAAGTGACAAGGTGGTCCAGGGTAGAGTGAGGGAGGAGTTGCAAGTTTATTTATTTATTTGTACATTTTTTCTATACCGCCTCTTCCAGAGATCAGTGGCGGTTTACATATAACAAAAACTATTTATTATTATTTATAAAATGAACATTTTAGAAAATTTAACTAGGTGCAAATTACAAAGAAAAACAGGTGGCAGAAACGTGTCGCAATATTAACAGCAATTGTCAGTATAACTAGCATCAAACTATTTACAGGAGTATATCATAAGTTACTTGTATAGTGGCAATTTTCAGTGCCGCTATATAGACAACTAGTCAAATAGCTGACGAAAGCATAAAGCTCTGATAAATGGCTATCTGACCAGCTATCTGTATAGCAGCACTGAAAAGCGCTACTATACAAATAGCACTGGTGTTGGTCGCAGTAACCAGATATTCAACACTGGCCATTATCCAGATATGGGCTCTGAATATCTGGTTTGTATTTAGCATGGTGGCCAGACTGACCGCCAAGGCTAAATATTGACACGGATGTTTCTAGCTTAAATTTATTGGCAAGTTGTTCCATAATCAAGGTGAAGATCAGAAATTATATGGCATCTAGTAAAGACTAACTTCAAGTCTTTCACTGAGGGGATGGCTACTTGGAGATTAGTCTGGTGAAATTAAAGTCATGGGATAGGAGGCATTGTACTATTGTGGATCAGGAACTGGTTAAAAGATAGAAAGCAGAGAGTAGGGCTAAATGGCCAATTTTCTCAATGGAGAAATGTGAATAGTGGAATACCCCAGGCATCTGTGCTGGGCCCGCCGCTTTTTTAACATACTCATAAATGACCTGGAAATGGGAATAATGAGTGAGGCGATCAAATTTGCAAATGACACAAAATTATTCAAGGTTATTAAAACACAAGAGGATTCTGAAAAATAGCAAAAGGACCTTGATAAACTGGAAGACTGGACATCCATATCGCAGATGAAATTTAATGTGGACAAATGCAAAGTTATGTACTTTGCATTTGTCCACATTTCCTAAGAAAATCCAGCCATCACTATGCCTCTGTAATTAATGTGCACTGGTATGTATATAGATATTGTTCCAAGTTCCTTGTTTAAATTGTATTGGTTAAATATGTTCCATGTACACCGTCCCTGATCGCTGGAAGGAGCGGTATAAAAAAAAAGTTCAAATAAATAAATAAAATACTTAGGGAGGAATAACCTCAGCTATGGTTACACAATGCAAGGTTCCACGTTTGGAACCATCACCTAGGAAAAGGATTTAGGCGCAATCCATTGATTTTAGGGAAAATACATTGAACCCTCTGCCCAGCGTACAGTGGCAGCCAAGAAAGCAAACAGAATGCTAGGACTCATAAGGAAAGGAATGGGGAACAAAACCAAGGATATTATAATGCCTCTGCATCATTCCATGGTGAGACCACACCTTGAATGTTGTGTGAAATTCTGGTCATCACATCTTAAAAAGAATATAGCAAAATTAGAAAAGGTATAGAGAAGAGCCAACAAAATAGTAAAGGGGATGAAGGTATTTATTTATTTATTTACATTCTCTTATATACTGCGCTATTCTGCATCAGTGAGGTTTACATTGAACAAACTGAAATTACATTGAACAGGGCATTATAACTTGGAGATAACTATTTTACAGGGAACATGGGCTAGGGAGGGTTAAGTGGCTTGCCCAAATCCACAAGGAGCACCTGTGGGACTAGAAACCCCATAAGGTACCCCTATGAGGAGAGGTTTAAACGGTTAGGGCTCTTCAACTTGGAAAAGAGACAACTGAGGGGAGATATGATAGTGGCCTATAAATTAATGAATAGGGTGGAATGGGGTAGATCAGTTGATTACTCCTTCAAAATGTACAAAGACTAGAATACACTCAATGAAGCTACAATGTAGCCCATTTAGAACTAATAAAAGAGAAAATATTTTTTTCACTCAATGAGTAATCAAACTCTGGAATTTGTTACCGGAAGATGTAGTAAAAGCTGTTAGTGTAGCTGGGTTTAAAAAAGGTTTGGAAAAGTTCCTGTAGGAAAAATCCATAAACTATTATTAAAGAGGACCAGGGAAATCCACTGCTTATCCCGGGGCTTGATGGACCTTGGTCTGATCCAGTATGGCATTTCTTACGTTCTTATATAGCACTCGGGTGGGCAGTATCTCTTCACAAATGAAGACACTTCTTAGCACCAATGTCATGTAAAATTTAGAATACAAAGATTAAGGGGGTCATTTTAAAAGCCTTAGTTGTGATTCAGACATCCGAAGATGTGCATGTGGAGATCCAAATCACAAAGATGTCCCTGAATCCATTTTACAAATAGCTTTTAAGTGTGTCTCTGGTGCGAGAATGACCAAGTAGGCAGTAGGCATGGAGAAGGTGTGCCTAGGGGGTGTACAATGGTGTTTGATGTCCTTGTTCGATTTCAGAAACATCAGGGACACTTGTGATCCTGTCTAAGTTTAGACCTTCTCTGGACACGAATAGGCTTGGGAAAGTGCTTGTTTTGACCATAAAACATCCAGAGGGTATAGAGAAGATGGAAGGATAAATGATCTGCCCAAGATCACAAAGACCAGCAGTGGCATTTGAACCCTGGCGCCTCTGGTCCTAGTCCACTACTCTCTTAGGCTATTGTTGTTGTTAAGTGCCCTTCAGTTGGTGTTGACTCATGGCGACTCTCTGGATAGATGTCCTAAACTGTATTTGGTCTTCAGTCAAGTGGCTAATTGCTGATAGAGTGGCATCCATCGTGCTGTTATTGTATCATTCCATCTCATTTCTGGTCTCTCTCATTTATGTTGACCCTCAACCTTGCCAAGCATGATGTCTTTCTCTAATGATTACTGTCCTCACATGATGTATCCAAAGTATTAAAGTCAAAGTCTTGTCATCTGAGCTTCCAAAGGAGGGAGGAGTGGCCTAGTGGTTGGGGCAAGGTACTACAGGCCGGAAGGTTGGTGGTTCAAATCCCACTAGAGGACAGCAACCTTGGGCCGGAAGGACTGGGGTTTCTAGTCCCACAGGTGCTCCTTGTGGTCTTGGGCAAGCCACTTAACCCTCCATTGCCCATGTTCCCTGTAAGTATTAGTCTATGTGTCTCATATCCCCTCGTGTTAAATGTATCCCCCAACCGCTTTGACCTGGTGAAAAGTGGGATATAAATGCAGCTAAATAAATAAATAAAATAAATAAATAAATAAATAAAGGACACTTAGGTTTGATCTCGTCTAGTGCCGACTGGTTTGTTTATTTATTTAACAAACTTTTATATACCGCGACCTTCCAGTGATCAGGTGCGGTTTACATATAACAGATTAGGGGAACAGAAAGACAGTTCTGTTTTTACAATGAACATAGCGTGAACTATATACATTAACAATTAAAACTTAAAACTTTTAACTTTGGAGAACTATGTACATATAACTATATACAGATAGTAGAGGTGAGGTCAACAGTGTAGGTAGTTATATCAAGGACAATGTAAAAGGTCATAATAACATAAGGCAGTTACGAAGTTGGTTTCTATGTGTATATAGGTTATCCCTTTTCATTTTGGTATTGAGAGTTTGCCAGTGGGCCGTAGTGAGAGATAAAGAGGTGGGTTTTTAAAGTTTTGCGTAGGGTTTTAAGGTCAGTTGAGGCTCTGATTTCTTCTGGTAGCGAATTCCAGAGTATGTGAGCAGCGTGGGAGAATGCTTTTTTATTAGTCGTTTTTTTGGTCTTAGTGAATTCTTTTGGAATTTTTAATTTATTAGCGTTGCCTCTTCTATGTGCAGAGTGGACGGTGTCTTTAGTGAGTAGCTTATTAAGGGAGGCTGGAGCAGTGTTATTTAATGCCTTGAATGTGGTAATTATTAATTTATAGTCTATTCTACATTGAATCGGGAGCCAGTGTAGTTTGGCTAGGTAAGGTGATATGTGTTCAAAAGGGTGTACCTTCATTATAGTTCTGGCTGCAGCGTTTTGAGCTAATTGGAGCCTTTTGATGTTTTGGTTAGTGGTGCCTAGTAGAGAGAGGTTGGCGAAGTCAAAATGTGGTGTGACAATGGCTTGAATGATGCTTAGGAAGTCTTGCAGGTGTACTAGAGGGCGTAATTGTTTTAATACTTTGAGTTTAAAGTATATTTTCTTGGTTGTATTTCTTATGTGGGTGTTCATACTAAGGTGTGTATCAAGTATCACCTCTAGGTATTTTATTTCATTTTTTATGTGGATGTCATGTTTCTGGAGTGTAATGTGGGTAGGTGGGGTGTAAGATTTGTTTTTTGTTACAATCAATATGTCAGTTTTGGAATGGTTGATAAACAGGTTGTGGTCTTCTAGCCAAGTTGTTAGTTCCTTGAAACAGTCAGTTAATAGCTGAAGTGGAAGTGTTGGGATTGTGAAAGGAATGTATAACATGATGTCGTCGGCGTATATGTGATAGTGGATTTTGAATTTTTTAAAGATGTTACAAATTGGTTGTATATATATATTAAATAGGAGTGCAGAGAGGGCAGAACCTTGGGGGAGGCCAATTTGCTGTTTGTATGTGTTGGAGGTTTGAGTGTTGATCCTGACAGTTTGGGTTCTGTTGGATAGATATGAAGTGAACCATTTGAGAACCAATGAGGTGGCACCTATTTGACTGAGCCTATTGAGCATTAGTGTATGGTGGACACTGTCAAATGCTGCAGAAATGTCTAGAAAAAGTAGTAGGAATGCATTTTTGGGGCTGTCTATTCCTCTTACTAGAGTGTCTAGGAGTACAGTTAAAAGAGTGTCTACCCCATGGCCAGGGCGAAAGCCATATTGTTGGTCATCCAGGGGAGCTGATGTGTTGATGTATTCCTGTGTTTGTGTTTGGACTACTTTTTCTATGAGTTTGGCCATAAATGGTATACTAGAAATGGGTCTATATGAGTTCGGTGAAGTTTGGTCCAGGGTATTATTTTTTAATATGGGTCTGATTTGTGCATGTTTTAGTATGGGCGGGAGGTAGCCTTGATTTAGTGAGAGATTAATTAATGGGAGAATGAAAGGGGATAATGTTGGAAGGGTGTTCTTTATCCAATTTATGGGGCAGGGATCGAGGTGAGAAGTTGTAGTATTTAGATTCGACATTATATTCTTAAGGGTCTCCTTAGTTATGGGGTAGAAATGATTCCAAAAATCTAGTGGGGGTTGGCAGGATATGGTTTGTGTAATTGGTATAACTGGTGAGAGATTCTTTATTTTTGATTTATTTATGTAGTGATTTGCTAAGGTTTGGGGGGATATATCATTGGCTTCATGACTGGAGTTGTATGTGTTTTTGGTTAGGTTTTGGACAATGGAGAATAGTTCCCTTGGTCTGTTTATAGATTTATTTAGGACAGTTGAGTGGAAGGTTTTTTTGGCACTGTCTGTGGCGTCTTTGTAGTTTTTGAGATAGGTGTGATATAGTTCATTATACATTGTGGATTTAGTTTTGCGCCACTTTAGTTCAATTTTCCTGAGAGTTCTTTTCATAACTTTCAAAGTATTATTAAACCAAGGGGCCTCACCAGTTCTGGGACGTGTGTTCTTGTTTGGTTGATTATATGTAGCTGCTTTTGAGATTATCTTATGCCAGGATGTAATAGCTTCATCAAGGTTGGAAGGTGATGATGAAAGGTAAGGGATTGTTTGTTCCAGGAAATCTTCAGCATTAAAGTTTTTAAATCTGGGAAGTGGGGGCTTTTGCTGACTGTTTTTGTTATTTGAGTTGGTGTGTTTAAGATTAAACTTAATCAGGTAGTGGTCTGACCATGGGATCGGTGTACACTGTAAGGATTCAGGATTGAAAAGTTTATGGATTACTTCTGGGAGGAAGATAAGGTCTAAGGTTCCTCCTTTGTTGTGAGTTTTTGTAGTAATGATTTGGTGGAAGCCTATGTCATGTATAGATTCAAGGAAGAGGGTAGAATAAGTGATGGGTAGAGACGGAAGGTTAAAATCTCCTAACATTATTAATGGACTTTGGTCAGTAGAAGAGCTGAGAAGCTCTATTAGGGCATCCATATTTTCTGTATTATAGTCAGGTGGTCTGTATATCAGGCATATTCTAAAGTGGTTGATCTTTATGATGAGGGTGTCAGCGTTGTTGATGGTATCTGAGGATTGTTGTTTAGCATTTAGGGCCTTTTTAGTCATTATAAGTACTCCTCCGCCTTTTTTGTTGTTTCTATGTGTGTGGAAGATGTCGTAGTCGTTTTTGTTTAGTTGGTTTAGATATACCATATCTGTGTCAGATAGCCATGTTTCTGTAACACAAAGGATGTCAGGTTTATTGTTGTTTAGGAGATCGGTAAAGATAGGGAGTTTATTTTTCATAGATCTAGCATTTGTTAGGATATATGAGAGTATGGTAGGTTCATTATTATTTGGTAGGGTATTTGCTTGGTGAGGTGTAGTAGGTTTTATATGTATAAGGCGGCTATGGTTTACTTTTGTATTAGGCTAGATAAGTGTATGTGCTACTGGTATATAGTGTCTGTTAATGCTTTGTATGATTGGAATAGGTTTATAATGTTTGGAGTTTAGACTATGTGTGAGTACAATTACTGATAGTATTATGGCGCAGCTGCAAAATATTCTTAGGTGAAAGGAGTGTGAATATTGTCACACCGCCGCCCTAGTGGTCAAAGGTGGTTAAGGCAGGTCGGGTGGACATGAGTTATTTTTCTAGTTTGAGTTTGGTCCTTGTATGCGGGGTCTGGGTATCTGTTCCCAGTGGCCTTCCGTGTACCAAAGCCTCAAGTAAACACAAAGTCCGTGAGTAGGGAAAGAAAGGCTTTTTATTTCCCTTAATGCACAATGGTTCAGGTAGTGGAATCTACGTCAACATAAAGAAACCTTACTTCAGGTAGAAAAGAAACATAACCAGTTGTTGTTTTATCCACTGTTATCTTCACAGGAATTTATACAATAAAACACACAGTCTTTGCTTGCTGAGCCCTGCTTTATACACCAGGCAGGGATTCTAGGCTTCCTGCCTGACAGTAGCTACAATCCATGGCCACTTCAGAAGGGTCCTCAGTAAATTCCACCTGCATGGGCTGTGGGTCTGAGAGCTGTGACTCTGTATCAGTGTAGTCTGGTGGAATACGCTGAGGCTTTTCATATACAGCTTGTATCAGCCTCCAATGTTCTGGGCCTAGGTTTAAGCCTTGGTCATGTGAATGCTTGCTATGAGAATACCTTCCCTTGTCTTGGTGCCTTGTATTAAACAGTCTTTCATCTGGTAAAAGCTTGTGTCTTGTCTTACAAACAGCTTGATAAGGCGAGCACACCCTTGCTCCTTGTGCTCCCTGTGACACCAGGTTATAACGGTTAGAAGTATAAAAATGTGGATTACCTTGTTCTCCAGGCCTATCCCAGTGAGCTGAGGCTTGAGGCCTAGTCCTGCTGCAATTCAGCCTTACTCGAGTAGCAGGCCACCCACTGTCCAGCTGGCCTTTGGGTGGAGTTATCTCTCTCTCACACCCATACCTCTTTCTCCTTGAATGAAGAGTGTTACCACCTATGGCAATGACTTCACCACCCTTTTGGTAACTTCCACAGGGTCCTGAGTCTGCTGGTACCGGTTCATCAGATAAAACTCTGACTTCTGCTTCTCTCCTGGTACCTTTCCTCCCAGTGTCTCTATGCCAAGAACTCCTGGTGTCTTGCTGCACCGGACTCCCTGTGTCTCCTTGCCAGGAACTCCTTCCTCTCGGGTCTCTTTGCCAAGACTCCTTCTCCTCTCCTCCTTCCAACTTCCCAGCCTTTCTTAAAAGGAACTCCCCCTTTCCTGGATTGGCTGTTGGCCGGCATCACATCACAAGCTCTGGGGTGCGGTTCTCTAGGCCTTGGAAGGTCTCTCTTGCTCCCCCTATCTGGCTCCTCGTAATGTCGCATCTGGTGTTGGAATCTTTTTTCTGAATTTAAAACCTTTTTTTCTGTTTGCATAGGCTCTGCAGTACCACAATATGTCATTTTGGAGGCTAGCAGTTATAAGTTTGCTGGTTACTGACGATAGTAATGAATTTAACACAGTTGAGTGAGAAAGGGTTACTGGCAACAGTAATAAATGTAACACAGTTAAATGGGAGTGAGTTTCTAGCAACCATAGTGATTTTATCACAGTTGAGTGGGGATGATTTGCTGGCAACAGTAATAAGTTAACACAGTTGGATGAAAAATGAATTACTAGCAACAGTGATGGGATTTAACACAGTTGAATGAGAATAAAATACTGGCAACAGTAATAAGTTAACACATTTGGGTGAGGATGAATTACTGGCAACAGTAATAATATATGACACAGTTGAATGAGAATAAATTGCTGGCAACAGTAAAAACTTTAACACAAATGAGTGAGGATGAGCTACTTACAGCAGTAAGGCGATCTAGTGCATTTGAGAGGAAAAACGTTACTAGGAGCAGTAGCAAATTTAAATTATGTGTTGTAATGTGGAGTACTGGTGAGGGAACGATAAGAGGCAGGTAGGGTTAAGTGGGTATACGTGTATAACAGTTGTGATCAATTCAAGTATGGTATTTAGTAATGGCTGTCAGCCTTAGTACTGGTGACATGGAGTAGACGAGGAGATAAGTAATAAGACAGAAGCTAACACAGGTCTAATGGTATTTGGTAATACTTGCAGTTCAGGATATGAGTCCGATTAAGGTGGGTTTCTTGTAGTTTCCGTGGTTCTGAGATCTATCGAAGTGCCACCGCCTAAGGGCCACGCCAAAGGGCCCTCTGGCAAGGCCCTCCGGCGCTGGCACGCCGGCGCAGATGCGCCTGCAGTTGCGTTCTTTTAAAGGAGCCTGTGACTGCCCCGATTGGACAGTCAACTCACAGCTGGGCGGTGCGGTCCTCGTTGAGAGCTCAATCCCTCCTGGGAGAGCTTGGGGCTGCAGAGGAAGGTAGCGATTCAGCTGCGCTCTTTTAAAGGAGCCTGGGACTGCCCTGATTGGACAGCCAACTCACAGCTGGGCGGTGCGGTCCTCGTTGAGAGCTCAATCCCTCCTGGGAGAGCTTGGGGCTGCAGAGGAAGGTAGCGATTCAGCTGAGCTCTTTTAAAGGAGCCTGGGACTGCCCCAATTGGACAGCCAACTCACAGCTGGGCGGTGCGGTCCTCGTTCAGAGCTCAATCCCTCCTGGGAGAGCTTGGGGCTGCAGTTTGGGGCTGCAGTTTGTTCTTTGGGAGGTCCATGGTATACACAGTGGGCCTGATATTCGAAAGGCATTTACACAGTTTACAGCCCTGTAAACCATATAAATGATGTTCAGTGGGATATTCAACGGCACTAACCATGAATATCCCTGATCCTCTCCCCTACATGCCCCAATGCTAACTGCTTAGCATCAGAGCATGTTGTGGCACGTGACAGTCGCTGACCGGGCAGTGGTGATATTTCATGCTGCCTGGTTAGTAACCTGTGGCTAAAAGATAGGTGTAGCAAAAACTTGCCTATTTTTTCACCATATGGGCTAACCGGGCAGCATGCAATATCGCCGTTGCCTGGTTAGCTACTGTGGCTGGGACGCTGTGCAGCAAACCTGCATATTCAATGTCGGGGCCTCATGTGACACTGACATTGAATATCCGGGGTTAAGGTCTGTGCAGATGGCTATGCGCCGTAGTGGCGCATAGCCATCATAATTCAATATGAGACCCAGTATTCTTTGCCTATCTTTTTAACTGTCCAACTTTCACATTCATATGAAGTTATTGAAAATCTCATGGCTTGGACAAATAAAATCTTTTTATAGAGAGATACATTTCTACTGTTGA
The DNA here is from genome assembly GCA_033557465.1 of Ichthyophis bannanicus. Classification (NCBI taxonomy): domain Eukaryota; kingdom Metazoa; phylum Chordata; class Amphibia; order Gymnophiona; family Ichthyophiidae; genus Ichthyophis; species Ichthyophis bannanicus. Next base: position 707,852,339 of record CM066031.1, read on the forward strand.
GAATCTTGTCTAGGTCCTTCATAGCCATTCTGCCAATGCATTATCCAATTTCTTGACTGAAATTGTCATTTATTGATTATTGATCCAACAGGTTACAGTTGTCCACTATTTCTTCTCCATCAGCGATGAACTTACTGATTTTGCCATTTTTCAGAACCTTTGTCTTCTTCATGTTAAGGTGCAGATCCATTTTAAGACTATGCTCCTTGATCTTGAGAAGCAAATGTTTCAGATTGTTTTCTCTTTCAACCAGTAATGTGGTATCATCAGCATAGCAAAGGTTGTTAAGTCTTCCACCAATCTTCACACCTTGGTTGTCTTCATACAGTCCTGCTTCTCTGATGATTTGTTCTGCATATAAATTAAACAAGCAGGGGAAAAGTATGCAGCCTTGTACATTTTTGATGATTTTAAACCATTCTGTTCCTCCTTGTTCTTTTCAAACTATTGTTTCTTGATCGATGTTAAGGTTGTGCAGAGAACTATCAGGTGTTCTGATATACCCATGGTTTCTAGATGTCCCCATTCTTGAATATTATTCTGGGGACGTCTATGTAGACAGCCCCACAGACATCCATATCAGGCACATCCATGTTTGTGAAATTGTGCCTGAACTTGGATATTCTTGCCTTTTATTTCCAGATGTTCTGGCTTGGACATCCCAGACTGCACTAGGACATCATTTGTAAAATGTGCCTTTAAAAGTTTAAAATTAATTCTCAAGTTGAAAAGCAAGCAGTGTAATGCTAGAATCAAAGCTGAACTCAGAATTGCCTAAAAAGAATTGGGGCTTATCTGTTAGTAGCACCTAATAGTTGGATAAGCCCCACTAATTTTTATATTCAGTTAGTACCACTAACTATCACCACAGACCTCCTTGACACTATCTGATGTGCCAGAGCAGAACAAGGGCGGAGTTGGGGTGGAGTGGAGTTTAAATATTAGGTAGACAAACTCTGGCTTCCTCACCCCCCACCCAAGGAACTAGAAGAAAAGCAATTTTTCATGAAATATATTAAAAATAATATATATTCATGAAATATATTAAAAATCTCTGAGGCTGGCTGCAGGAGCTGTGATATTTCACAAAGCTAAGACTCTAATTTTCTTTCTTATCTCTGCTTTCTAGTTACCAATATAGAGTCTGTCTTTTTTGTGGGAATTGTTAATATAAAGTTTAACTGTGATTATAAATTAAGCTTGAGGATATTCAGCCTACTGGAACCTGAGTATCCAGATAACAAAGGTTTAAATCTATTGGAGAAGATTTGCTTTTTCTGGGAGGGGGAGGAGAACGGTTTTGCTCTCAGTTTCTGCTCACAGGCAGTGGCTAATTTGAGCCCATCTTACACCTGGCCAGTGGCCACACCTACCGGTCTCTGAGGCTGGCTACAGGAGCTGTGGATATTTCACAAAGCTAAGACTCTAATTTTCTTTCTTATCTCTACTTTCTAGTTACCAATATAGAGTCTGTCTGTTTTGTGGGAATTGTTAATATAAAGTTTAACTGTGGTTATAAATTAAGCTTGGGGATAATCTGACTGACTGTCTCCTTTTCTGGGTAGCCTTGGAGCAGATATCTGTGGGTGCCCCCAGTTTAGGAATAGGCTACTGGCCAGAGACACTTAGGTTCCCGCCCACCCTACCCCTCGCCCCACCCACCCCAGGGGCTGCATTACTATATAGTACTCACATACGTTGTATCTATCCTTTTAACGGGTTAGAGCCCACATCTTCTTCCTCCTTCCTTCTTCTTCCTCTTCTCCTCTAGGACTGCTTATTCAGCATGTCGTGTATTCGGTGCAATAACTGCAGTACTTTCATTCCAAGACGAATCATATGGAACCTCAGAGTTTGTCTTATGTGCCTCAGGACAGCTACTATGCATAAAGAGCTGACTCTACTAAGGGAAGACCTAGCTGACATGCATAAAGAGGTGACCCTATTCAGGGAGGAACTGGCTGCAATGAAGCGCACCTCTTCTAGAATACAAACTGAACAATGTCCACCACCACTCCCACAAAGCATAAAACATCCCAGGGACAAGGAGATCACAGTGGGTTCTGGTAGATTGCGACCTGTAACGCACAAACATCCTATGCATCAAAAGATATCCCTGCATAATGCCTTCTCTGCCTTGGCGAATGAGGATGCCCAATCCAAAGAAACTGAAGAGCCCTTAAATGAGACAGCGAATGAGGATGCCCAATCCAAAGAAACTGAAGGGCCCTTAAATGAGACAGACAATGCCCAATCTCCTGCTAAAGGACCAAATATGAAGAAAACCTCACCAAACAGCAAATTACTACTACTTGGTGATTCCATTATCAGTGGCACCAACTTGGGAACACAGTTCAAAGGAGAGAAGATAGTCAAGTGCCTCTCAGGCTCTTCAGCCAGCAGGAATACAAACCACGTTGTTGAAATACTTAGCGCAGAAAGTGAACATTCCAAACTTGATGTGGTTATCCACTTGGGCACAAATGACCTGGCTAGAAAGCGTAGTTACTCACCTGTAACAGGTGTTCTCCAGGAGCAGCAGGAATCAGTCCTCACATATGGGTGACGTCGGCGCCGACGGAGCCCTCGCGGAGCAATTTTCCCCAGCTTTCAAAGAAAGCCTTTGGGAATTGCAGCACGCATGCGCGGTCGCCTTCCCGCCCAAGGGTGCCATCTTAGCCAGTCAGATGACATAGCTAACAAAGACAGCATAAAAATTTGCAAAAAAACTAAAGCAGATGATTGCAACTCCAAGGGGAGGAGGGAGGGTTGTGAGGACTGATTCCTGCTGCTCCTGGAGAACCCCTGTTACAGGTGAGTAACTACGCTTTCTCCAGGACCAAGCAGGAAGTCAGTCCTCACATATGGGACTCCCAAGCTTAAGGCTACCGGAGACCCTAAGCACAAAAATGAGCTCCCTCTAGCTCAGCAGCACAGAAGGAAGGAATCTTCGCTGAATTATTACCCACTGGTAGCCCACATCCGGGATGGAGGGTAGGAGTTGCTCAAACCTCAAAGAGATTACGGAGGACTGCCTGTCCGAAAGCACTGTCCCTGCGGGACTCCCTCTCGAGACAGTAATGGACCGCAAAAGTCTGGCTCGAAGACCAAGTAGCGGCCCGGCAGATGTCTGCCAGCGGAACAGAGCGGAGGTAAGCCACTGACGTAGCCTTTGCCCGAACGCAATGAGCCGTGACTCGACCTTCCAAGGAGAGTCCGGCTGCCCCATAAGCCCAAGTGATACAGTCCGCAACCCAGATGGACAGAGTACGCTTGGAGACCGGGAGCCCCAATTTATTGGGGTCAAAAGACACAAAAAGCTGAGCAGCTTTACGGTGCTCCCGCGTACGGTCAAGGTAGAAGTTCAATGCCCTTCTACAGTCCAGGGTATGGAGGACCGTTTCAGCTCGGCTGGAGTGTGGTCTGGGAAAGAAGGTCGGAAGTACCACCTCCTGATTGATGTGAAAAGGGGAGACCACTTTTGGAAGAAATTTAGGGTGAGTCCGTAGGACTACCCTATTTTTGTAGAACCGAGTGTAAGGGGGATCAGACACGAGGGCCTGCAATTCACTTACGCGTCTAGCGGAAGTGAGGGCTATCAAGAACAATGTTTTCCAAGAAAGAAAACGGAGAGAACAGGTAGCCATAGGTTCAAAAGGCGGACAGGTGATCCGCTGTAAAACCACATTCAGATCCCAGTCAGGCGCTGGCGGGCGCAGAGGTGGTTTAAGCAGAAGGAGACCTCGGAGAAACCTCGCTACAAGAGGGTCGCTGGAAAGAGGTCTGCCGTCCACCGGCACATGATGTGCTGAAAGAGCACTGAGGTGAACTTTGACGGAGTTGGACTTAAGTCCCAGATTAGAGAGGTATAGCAAGTACTGCAGGATCACCGACACCGGGCAGGAGAAGGGATCCTGAGACTGTTGGGTACACCAAATGGAAAAGCGACGCCATTTAAGGGCGTAGCATTTGCGGGTAGAAGGTCGCCGAGAAGCTAGGACGACCTCTTCCACCTCTGCCGGCAGGAGAAGGGGAGCAAGGACTACCCTCTCAGCAGCCAGGCCATTAGATTGAGAGATCTGAGGTTGGGGTGTAGCAGAGACCCCTGATCCTGAGTGAGGAGATCCGGTTGTAACCCCAGAGGGAATGGATCCTCTACCGCTAATTGCAGCAGGAGTGGAAACCACGGCTGTCTGGGCCAGCGAGGGGCCACCAGGATCATGAAAGCTTTGTCTCGGAGAACCTTGAAAAGAGTTTGAGAGATTAGCGGGATGGGAGGAAAAGCATACAGAAGGCTCTCCGACCATGAGAGTAGAAAAGCGTCTGCCGCAACTCGAAGGGGATGTGGCTGACGAGAGCAGAAGCGAGGAAGTTGCCGGTTGAGAGGGCTGGCAAAGAGATCCATCGTGGGGAGGCCCCACTTTAGAAAGAGCTTCTGAACTACCAAGGGATCCAGGCGCCACCCGTGCGGCTGGAGGATCCTGCTGAGTTTGTCCGCCAGGCAATTTTCTTGGCCTGGGAGATAAACTGCCTTGAGAAGAACGCCGTGACTGACGGCCCAAGAGCAGAGCTTCTGTGCTTCCCGACAGAGAAGGAAGGAGCCCGTGCCCCCCTGCTTGTTCACGTAGAACATGGCAACTTGATTGTCCATCTGGACAAGGACGGACTGGTGAGAGGTCAGGTGGGAGAAGGCCTTGAGAGCCAGGCGGATCGCTCTGAGCTCCAGGAAGTTGATCTGCTGAGCAGACTCCCACGTGGTCCAGAGGCCCTGAGTACGTGCCCCTTGGCAATGTGCTCCCCAGCCCAGGAGGGATGCATCTGTCGTCAGCACCTGGGCCGGCTGAGGTGACTGAAAAGGCATGCCGAGTACCAGGTTCGGCCGATGAAGCCACCACTGGAGAGACGAGGCCAGCGGCTCGGAGACGCGCACTAGGTCTGCTAGGCCGCCTGTGACTTGTTGCCACTGCTTGCGAAGACACCATTGAGCAGGCCGCATATTCAGGCGGGCATTGGGGGTCACATGGACGGTGGAAGCCATATGGCCGAGTAGTCTCAGGAAGCGCCTGGCGGAGACCAGGGGCTGGCTGCGAAAACGGTCGGCTAGTTCCATGAGCCGTTGAGCCCTGTCGAGCGGTAGGAACGCTCGTGCCTGAGGAGTGTGCAGCCTTGCGCCGATGAACTCGAGATCCTGTGAGGGGAGCAAAGTGGACTTTGCGAAGTTTATAACAAAGCCCAAGTACTGCAGAAGAGTCACCGTGCGGCGTGTGGCGTTGGTGACCTCCGGAGCGGACGCTGCTCTGATGAGCCAGTCGTCGAGGTACGGAAAGACATAGAGGCCGTGAAGCCGGAGATGGGCCGCCACCACCGCGAGACATTTTGTGAAAACTCGCGGTGCGGAGGACAGGCCAAAGGGCAGTACTCTGTACTGGTAATGATTTCCTGCCACCACAAACCTTAGGTATTGGCGGTGGCTTGGGTGGATGAGGATGTGCGTGTAGGCATCCTTTAGATCCAAGGAGCATAGCCAATCTCCCTGCTGGAGGTAGGGCAGAAGGATTCCAAGGGTAAGCATTTTGAACTTTTCCCGCACGAGGAACCTGTTGAGGTTGCGCAAGTCCAGGATGGGTCTGAGGCCTCCTGTCCTTTTTGGTACTAGAAAGTACCTGGAATAAAAGCCTTGACCTCTCAGGTGGTGGGGCACCGGTTCCACCGCCTGTTCCTGTAGAAGACCTGCTAACTCCTGAAGGAGTAAGTCCCTGTGCAGAGGGAGTCGTGGAGGTTCTCCCGGGAAATAGGAGGGAGGGACCTGGTGGAAGTGGAGAAGATAGCCTTCTCTTACCACTTGAAGCACCCAGGCATCTGAAGTGATGCTGGACCACCTGTGGGCGAAGTGAACCAGCCGGCCTCCGGTGCTGGGAGGAGCCAGCGGAGGGGGAGAGGCTATGCTGAAGGAGTCAAAAGCCCCCACCCTGCTGAGCAGGGGCTGGTGGTGCAGGCTTGGGGGCTTGCTGCCTACGGGACCCGTTACCCCGTCCCTTGGCCTGCTGGCCCTGTTGGGGAGCTGCGGGGGCCTGATATAGGGGGTAGTGTTTATAGGCAGCTGCCTTTCTCGGGTAAAAGGACTTCTTTCCCGAGCCCTTCTTTTTCTGGGAAGGGGCGGAGGTCTTCCTAGAAAGCCTAGTCCTGGTGAGAGTCTCAGTCTCAAGTTGTGCAGCCTTCTCGTCCATGGGTTTGCCAAAGAGGTTTTCACCTCGGCAGGGGACATCGACCAACTTGTCCTGCACCCAGGGCTCAAGGTCAGACGACTGAAGCCAAGCCTGTCGGCGGGCACCGATGCCGGCTGCGGCCACTCGAGCCGATGCTTCAAAGCCATCATAGGCTGCTCGGGATATGAATTTTGAGCATTCCCGAATGCCAGTGGACAAGGCTAGGAACCTCCGCAAAGGTTCCTCGGACAACCCAGCGGAGAATCCGGCTAGCTCTTTAGCCAGGTCTCGGAGATACATGCCCATGTATAGCTGGTAGGTCTGGACACGACACGCAAGCATAGAGCCCTGGAAACACTTCTTACCAAGGCCATCCAGGTTACGGGCCTCCCTGCCAGGAGGCACCGAGGAGTGCATCTTCTGGCTCTTAAGACGATGCATGGCCGATTCCACTACCATGGAATGGTGTGGTAGCTGTGCTTTTTGGAAGCCAGGGCTCTTGCGGACTCGATAGATAGGATCGACCCGCTTGCTCAGGACCGGCGAGGAGGCCGGACTCTCCCACATGCGGAAGAGTAGTAGTTCCAGTATGGGAGGAACCGGTACAGTAAAGTGTTCCCTGGCGGGAGAGTCATACTGGAGGGCGTCGAGCTCTTCGGCTCGAGGCTCCTCCTCGGGATCCGCAGGGAAGGCCAAAGCCTTGGCCATATCCCTGACGAAGTCCGAGAACCGGGCATCCTCCGGGGGGGACTGCTTCCGAGGTTCGGACTCAGGTGACTCTTCCTCTTCAGACTCCCAGACCGACTCCGACGAGGAATCGGTGGGGTCGGCCCGGGCAGGCCGCGGCGTCGGCCGCCCCAACGCCGAGGGAGTCGGCATCGGCGACCTCGGTCCCGAACGGGAGGCCGAGGGTGACCTCGACCGAGGATCGACTCGAGTTCGCATGGACTCGAGGATCGGCTCGGTCTCCGGGGTCGACTTAGACGTCGACGTCCCGGCGGTCGGGGCAGCGGCGCCAGCGAGGCTAGCGAGCAGTGCCCGCTGCTGGTCCATGAAGGCAGACAGTCTGCTTTCCAAGGCCGTCAACCTGAGTCCGACCTCAGGTGACCCAGCAGCCCCCGACTCGGGCCCCGTCGGCGGCGGTCTCGGAGGCGAGTCCAGAAGGACCACAGGACTTACCCGAGCAGGCAGCTCCGACTCCATGCGAGGTCGCTTCGAGAGGTGCTCCTTCTCCAAGGACCCGGGACGGCTATCGGGGCTATGCGACCTGGCCCTCGCGGAGCCAGGAGCGTCCACCGACGCCGCCCTCGCGGTTTTCACCTTCCGTCGATGGTCCCCGGAGGGAGAACCCCTGTCGGAGGAACTCCGGCGACGGTCCGAGCTGGAACCTCTGGACGCCGAGGCCTCCGATGAGGTCCGGGTACGGCTGGGGTCAGCGAAGATCCTATCCCGCTGATGCCGCCGACTTCTCAACGCATTGGAGGACATTTTGCCACAGGCCCCACAGATCATTTCTTCATGATCCGGGCCCAGGCAGCGGAGGCAATTATCGTGTGTGTCAGTTAGTGACATATTTCGGTCACACTGACCACACCGCTTGAAACCACTGGCAGCCATCGGGGGAAAAAGGGCCCCTGCGAGGTCAAAGGACCGGGCTGCCAGTGAAAAAACCGAAAACGAAACTGACTAAATCAGAAAAACCGAAAAGAAGAAGAGGACTCGCGACCGGCGTCGCGAGTCCGGGCGGGAAAAAGACCAAAGGAAAAAAAGAGAAAATTATGAGTAAAATCAACTTTTTCGCGGGGACACGACGGGTACGTCTGTAGGGCTCCGCGGAAAAAAGAAGACTGGCTAAGATGGCACCCTTGGGCGGGAAGGCGACCGCGCATGCGCGCTGCAATTCCCAAAGGCTTTCTTTGAAAGCTGGGGAAAATTGCTCCGCGAGGGCTCCGTCGGCGCCGACGTCACCCATATGTGAGGACTGACTTCCTGCTTGGTCCTGGAGAAACAGTACCTCCACAGTCCAAAAGAACTTCCAATCTCTGGGAGAGAAACTCAAGCCCATTGTTAACATTGTTGCATTCTCAGAGGTTCTACCTGTGCTTGGTAAAGGGGCAAAAAGGCTGCATCGCATCAACACTTTAATACATGGCTCCAGACCTGGTGCAAACAAGAAGGACTCAGATTTATTGGCGACTGGGGTAACAGATGGAACAACAAGAGACTATACTGTGCTGATAGACTACATCTCTCTGTCGCAGGGAAAAGAATCCTAAGTGAAAAATACAAGCAATATGTGGATATGCATTTAAACTAGAAGGGGGTGACAAATGTGGAAGGTGAAGCTCTGGACGTCACCCCCTGCAAAAGCAGATTAAAATCAGAAACAGCCACACATTTAAACCACACATCAAAAACAAGTGGGAAGAAGTAGGCAGAACAAAATCAATGCTAAACACACGCAAGCCAGGTAAATGCTGGAAAGCAATGAGCACAAATGCTCGAAGCTTAGCCAACAAAGTTCCAGACTTAGAAGCCCTAATTGTGGAAAAGGATTTGGACATTGTGGCCATTACAGAAACATGGCTAAACAAATCGCATGATTGGGATATAGCCAGAAAGCCTTTGACAAGGTCCCTCATCAGAGACTTTTGGCAAAACTAAAGAGTCGTGGGATAGGAGGCAGTGTATTATTGTGGATCAGGAACTGGTTAAAAGACAGAAAGCAGAGGGTAGGGCTAAATGGCCAATTTTCCCAATGGAGAAAGGTGAATAGTGGTGTACCCCAGGGATCTGTGCTGGGTCCGCTGCTTTTTGACATATTCATAAATGACCTGGAAAGTGGAATAACGAGTGAGGTTATCAAATTTGCAGATGACACAAAACTATTTAAAGTTGTTAAAACTCAAGAGGATTGTGGAAAACTGCAAGAGGATCTTGATAAATTGGAAGACTGGGCATCAAAATGGCAGATGAAATTTAATGTGGACAAGTGCAAGGTTATGCACCTAGGGAAGAACACAAACTATGGTTACATGATGCAAGGTTCCACATTAGGAACCACCACCCAGGAAAACGTTTTAGGCGTCATTGTGGATACCATGCTAAAACCCTCAGCCCAGTGTGCAGCGGCGGCCAAGAGAGCAAATAGAATGCTAGGTATGATAAGGAAAGGAATGGAAAATAAAACAAAAGATATTATAATGCCTCTGTATCGTTCCATGGTGAGACCGCACCTTGAATACTGTGTGCAATTCTGGTCGCCGTATCTTAAAAAGGATATAGCGATTTTAGAAAAGTTTCAGAGAAGAGCCACCAAAATGGTAAAGGGGATGGAAGGATACTCCTATGAAGAAAGGCTTAAAAGGTTAGGGCTCTTTAACCTGGAAAAGAGACGGCTGAGGGGAGATATGATAGAAGTCTATAAATTAATGAACGGAGTGGAACGGGTAAACGTAGATCGATTGTTTACCTTATCAGAATATAGAAAGACTAGGGGACATGCAATGAAGCTACAGGGTAAACTATTTAAGACTAATAAAAGAAAATATTTTTTCACTCAACGTGTAATCAAACTCTGGAATTTGTTACCGGAGGATGTAGTAAAGGCTGTTAGTGTAGCTGGGTTTAAAAAAGGTTTGGACAAGTTCCTGGAGGAAAGGTCCATAAACCATTATTAAGAAGGGACCCAGGATATCAATGCTTGAACCAATACAAGCATTGTGGAACCTGTGTCCCTTGGGGAAACTGCTAGGTACATATGACCTAGATTGGCCACTGTTGGAAACAGAATACTGGGCTTGATGGACCTTGGTCTGACCCAGTATGGCATATCTTATGTTCTTATGGCTATAATCTATTCAGAAGAGACAGAGAAAACGGAAGAGGAGGAGGAGTAGCCTTGTATGTCAAAAGCAATATTAAAGTTACTGAAATGCAGGGGGCATGGGGAAAAGAAGCAGCGCTCTGGATTGTGTTGGAAAGAGGAGATGGCACTGTCATCCATACTGCTGTAATCTACAGACCTCCGACACAAATTGAAGAGATAGATAACAAATTGATTATAGATATTGCCAAGATAGCCACAAAGGGGGAAGCAATCATATTGGGTGATTTTCATCTACCTGATGTGGATTGGATTACTCTTTCTGCAAATCTGGAAAGAAGCAAAAAAAGCGTGGATGCTCTCCAAGATGCGTTACTTAGACAAATGGTGATGGAACCAACCAATGTTCCCTCTAATTTTCTGTAGGCTGTGTGTGCATAAAGTATCAGCTGTGCAGCTTTTGAAGGAAGGTTACATTTTTTTGCGCCACATAACGACACTCGGAGTTATATACTTTAAAATTTGACTACACGTCAGAATACAGTATGTACACCACAATGATTTTAATCAAATTAAATGAAAATAGATGATTACTAAATGAAGCGGAAAATTTCTAGTAATTACAATTACAACTTTTAAATTTTAAGACGTCTGTGTTGTTTTCTATCAGAATCAGAACCGTAATTTTTGTGCGCTCTGTTGTAAAGTATGTGCGTTCACTTGGCGAGGTGTGTGCGCGCGCGCACACGCGCACAGCTTAGAGGGAACAGTTGAACCAACCAGGGAAAGCTCAGCACTGGATTTAGTGCTCACCAACAGCGATAGCATGTCGAATGTCTGCGTGAGTGCTCCTGTGAGCAGCAGCGATCATTACACGGTGTGGTTTGAGATAAAAGCCATGGTACAGGCCAAACATAGCAAGCTCAAAGTCCTAAACTTCAAAAACACCGACTTCAATAAAATGGCCGAGTACCTAAAGGAGGAGCTGCCAGGGTGGAAGGAGATAAGGGAAGTGGAATTGCAATGGGCTAAACTAAAGGTGGCAATAAAAGGGGCAACAGATAGATATGTAACAAAAGTAAACAAAAACAAGAGGAGAAGAAAACCTATTTGGTTTTCCAAAGAAGTGGCTGCTCAAATAAAGGCAAAAAACACAGCTTTCGCAAAATTCAAAAGCTCACAAACAGAGGAACACAGAAATGAATACAGGATCAAACTCAAAGAGATAAAGAGAAAAATAAGGATAGCAAAATCAAAGGCAGAGGAAAAGATGGCTAAAGACGTGAAGTGTGGTGACAAAACCTTCTTCAGGTATATTCGGGAAAGGAAGAAGATCAGAGGTGGAATTGCAGGACTCAGAAGTGCTGGCAACGGACTCGTGGAAAGTGACATTGAAAAAGCGAAATTGCTAAACGAATACTTCTGCTCTGTTTTTACTAAAGAAAGTCCTGGAGAAGGACCACCTGTGACTCCCAAATATAAAAATGGGAAAGAAGTGGTTACCACACCATTCACAGAAGATGAGGTGTTAGAACAAATTGCAAAACGGAAAGTGGACAAGGCCATGGGACCGGATGGGATACATCCCAGGATACTGAAAGAGCTCAGAGAGGTTCTTGCAGGGCCATTAAAGGATATTTTCAACAGATCCTTGGAAACAGGAGAGGTTCCTCAGGACTGGAGAATGGCTGATGTCGTACCTCTACACAAAAGTGGTGACAGGGAAGAAGTGTCAAACTACAGGCCTGTCAGCCTTACCTCGGTGGTGGGAAAAGTCATGGAGACGCTCCTGAAAGAGCGAATAGTGAACTTACTCAAAACCAACAGGTTGCAAGACCCGAGGCAACATGGTTTTACTGAAGGAAGATCTTGCCAAACAAATTTGATTGAGTTCTTTGACTGGGTGACCAGGGAGCTAGATCAGGGGCATGCGATGGATGTCATCTACCTGGATTTCAGCAAAGCCTTCGATACTGTTCCTCATAGGAGGCTTATTAATAAAGTCGGTAGCTTGGGGATGGATCTTAAGATGGTAAATTGGATCAGAAATTGGTTGACTGACAGACGACAGAGGGTGATGGTAAAAGGAGCTCACTCGGATGAAGGGAAGGTGATTAGCGGGGTGCCCCAGGGGTCGGTCCTGGGCCTGGCACTGTTCAATGTATTTGTGAGTGATATTGCTGAAGGACTGAATGGAAAAGTCTGTCTTTTTGCAGATGACACGAAAATTTGCAACAGAGTGGACTCCCTCGAGGGAGTGGTTAACATGAGGAAAGATCTACAAAAGCTGGAAGAATGGTCTAATGCTTGGCAATTAAGATTTAATGCAAAAAAGTGCAGAGTCAGGCACTTGGGTAGCAGAAATCCAAGGGAATTGTACGCGATAGGGGGCGAGAGGTTGGTGTGCACGGATCAGGAGAAAGACCTTGGTGTGATTATTTCTGAAGATCTCAAGGTGGCAAAACAGTGCGACAAGGCGGTGGCAAAAGCCAGGAGGATGTTGGGCTGCATACAAAGAGGAATCACCAGCAGAAAGGAAGAGGTACTTATGCCACTGTACAAATCACTGGTGAGGCCTCACTTGGAATACTGTGTTCAGTTTTGGAGACCGTATCTTGCAAAGGATGTAAAAAGACTGGAAACTGTTCAGAGGAAGGCGACCAAAATGATTTGGAGCCTGCATCACAAGCCTTATGAGAAGAGACTTGAAGACCTAAACATGTACACTTTGGAGGAGAGGAGGGACAGGGGAGATATGATTCAGACCTTTAAATACTTAAAGGGAAATAATGAACAAACAACGCTCTTCCAAAGACAGGGAAGCTGTAAAACTAGAGGGCATAACAGGAAGCTGCAAGATGGTAAACTGAAAGGCAATGTCAGGAAATACTTTTTCACAGAAAGGGTGGTGGATGCTTGGAACGCCCTCCCGATGGAAGTGGTGGGGGCAAATACGGTGACGGAATTCAAAATGGCATGGGACAGACACAGTGGATCCCTTTACAGCAAGAGGATAAAATAAAAATAAACTGAACCATCTAATTTCTCAACAAATAGGGGTGTCCTGCATGGAGTAGTGGGTTCACCCCTAAACAGGGACGTGGGGAGGAGTGGCCTGCACGGAGCGGCAGGTGCACCTACTCTTGCCATCATGCTGGGCAGACTAGATGGACCATGCTGGTCTTTATCTGCCGTCATTTACTATGTTACTATATTTTCAGGGAAAAACTATCCCCCCCCCCAAAGATAAAGTACAGCGATTTTCATATTTCCTCTGAAAGAAAAAGCTCTTATGAAAATAAAGGATGACACAACCTTCCTTAAGCTCTTTCAGATATAAGACTCAAGCAGAATAATGCATACTACATAATTAAGCAGATTTTAGATAGTACATGAAGAGGGGAATTAAGATGTCCAGGTCACGACGTGGAGAATGCTAATAGAATTTTACCAGAAGCTCATCGAAATATAGAGCCTCCTGTAAAATAGATGTAGAACCACACTTTGCTTGCTCCTCACAGCAGCGATTTTATAAAGTTGCACATGAAGAAAAAATCTTTTAACACCTCCACACATGCATGTGAGCAGCTTTTTAAAATCACTATTCCTGCTATCCATATCTACCCTGATCTTGCAGCACCATTTCCCACTTGATCTCCTCCGGACATCCCTGCTAACTTTCTGATCCTCCCACTCCTTCAAGGCATCCAATTCACTCTCTAATTTCCCTGACTCCCCTGTGCACATACCCTCCCCAGCATGAAGACATGGCCACCCAACATACCCCTAGCAGTAATGAACCCCCCCCCCCTAAAGCCCTCCCAACCCCAACCTCTAAAAATGAATATACTTCCAAAGCAAATAGCTTTGTGACAAGATATACACATTTAGAAACACAATTAAACACAATTGTGAGAAAATATCCACCTGTTTTAAGGTCATATCAATATTTTGTGCATAAATCTTTCACCCTATTTATTAACAGTATTTATATACCACCTTTTCCTTAAATCAAGGTGGTTTACATTGAATTCAGTTGTTTACATTGCAACAATATGATTTAACCTCAACTCTGTAACTTGGATACAATGAAATCTTGGGGGAGGGATGTAGATAGGGGGGAGGTCATAAAAAAATCATTAACAGTTAAATACTAAATTTATTTACAAGTGTAACTTATTTATAATTGCGGTGACCTTTTGTGCTCTTGGTGTTGTCATTATTCATTGTTTGGTGCCAGGGTGGAGGGAGTGTTTCTATTATTCTATGTGATGTTACCAAAGTATTCAATAAACAGGAATGTTTTTAACTTTTTCCTGAAGTCCTTGATGTCCTTCGTAGTTCTGACATCCTCAGGGAGGGTGTTCCATAAACTTGATGCATGTAGTGATAAAGCTCTGTCGGATTTGGTCTTCCTTGTCTTGGGGAATTCAGTTGGAGTAGCTAGTGTGTTTTTGTGCTTGTTCTCATTGTATGGCTTTCAGAATATCTCGTTATTAGTCCCTGAAGTGACTCAGCTGATTCATTCTGTAGTATTTTGATTATGTTCATTGTTGCCTTGAATCTTTATCGGGAGCCAGTGTAGCTGAGCCCATATTGGAGTTATGCTTTCTTGTTTGTTTGTTCCTGTGAGAACGTGGGCTGCAGTGTTTTGTACCATCTGCAGTGAGTGGATGGTAGTAGTTGGTAGGCCTTGGTACAATGAGTTGCAAAAGTCAAGCAGTGGTATGACTGTTCTGAAGTCGTTATGACCTAGGAGAGGCTTTAGTTTACATATAGTTTTTAGTTTATGCATTCTGTGTTGTTTATAATATGCATTCTGTGTTGTTTTGTTGATATGTGCTTGTAGGTTCAGGCTTTGATCAAGGATGACTACTGGGTATTTCACTTTATCTTTGACAGCTAAGTACTTGTCATTTAGGGCTATAGTGTGAGGAGGAGTGAATATCTTGTTCCTTGTTATTGTGAGTGCTTTTGTTTTGTTGTAGTTTATGTTGAGATTGTGGGTGTTGAGCCATCCTGAGACTTCGGTGAGGCATTCGGTTATTGCTGTGTAGTCTGGGGTTTCAGTATCAAAGGATGTGTACAGCATGATGTTGTCGGCATAGATTTTATAGTAGACGTTACGTTTTTGTATGACCTCACAAACTGGCTGAATGTATAGGTTAAATAGAAGGGCTGATATTGCTGATCCTTGTGGGACTCCTTGCTTTAGTGTGAGGGGAGAGGATATGTCTTTTCTGCATTTAACATACTGCTGTCTGTCTTGTAAGCATGATTCAAACCATTTTAACGTGTTGTTGTAGAGACCAATCTCCTTAAAGCGTTTTAGTAAGATGGTGTGTGACACACAATCAAAAGTAGCTGTTATGTCGAGAAAGCGTATTTACTTACCTGTAACAGGTGTTCTCCAGGGACAGCAGGAATCAGTCCTCACATATGGGTGACTTTGACACCGACGGAGCCCGCATGGAGCATTTCCCCAGCATTCAAAGAAAGCCTTTGGGAATGCCACCATGCATGTGTGGTCCCCTTCCCACACAAGGGTGCCATCTTGATCAGTCAGATGACAAAGCTCAGGCAAAGACAAAGACAAAAAAAGACCAAAGACAGTGGGCAACTCCATGTGGAGGTGGGTGGGTTGTGAGGACTGATTCCTACTGTCCCTGAAGAACACCTGTTACAGGTAACTACGTTTTCTCCAGGAACAAGCAGGAAGTCAGTCCTTACATATGGGAATCTCCAGCTACAGGCTACCGAGGACCTGTAGCAAAGCGCCATGGCGAGCCGTGAGCAGTCACTGATAACCGAAGACAGCCCGAGGACCCCGGGTCCCCAGAAGACCATGCTCCCGGGAGTCACAGAAGAAGGGTCGGAAGGCAGGAGTTGCTTAAATCCCGAACAAATTACGGAGTACGGCCTGGCCGAAGGCACTGTCCTCACAGGACTTCCTCTCCAGGAGGTAATGTGTCACGAAGATATTAGCCGAGGACCGGGTTGCAGTTCGGTAGATGTCTGACAGCAGCACGGAGAGGAGGTGGGACACCGATGCCGCCCTCGCATGAACATTGTGCACCGTGACCCAGCGGTCCAGGGGCAGCCTGGCCTGAGCCTGGGCAAAGGCGATGCAGTCTGCCACCCAGATGGAAAGGGTCCACTTAGTGACAGCAAGTCCCATGTGGGCATGGTCATAGGAGACAAAAAGCCACTCAGACCTGCGGTGAGCCTGCGTATGCTGCAGGTAGAAAGAGAGAGCCCTTCTGCAGTCCAGGGTATGGAGGACTGCCGATGCCCGGTCAGTGTGAGGCTTCGGGAAGAAGGTCAGCAGCACTATCTCTTGCTTGAGATGGCAATCAGAGACCACTTTTGTGAGAAACTTGGGGTACGTTTGGAGGATCACCCGGTTCCTGTAGAATCTCGTGTAGGGCGTGTTGGCCATCAGGGTCTTAAGTTTGCTGACCCTCCAGGCCAAGGTGAGGGCCACCAGAAAAAACAACTTCCAGGAAAGGTGCTGAGGCAAGCAGGATGTCATCAGCTCGAAGGGCAGCTGAGTTAGCTGTGTGAGGACAACGTTGATGTCCCACTCCACCAGAGGTGGCTGGATAGCAGGCTTGGAAAGAAGCAGCCCGTGCATGACCAGTGATTGGTTCGAGAGAGGTCAACAACCGACAGGGAGGTGGTTAGCAGAGATAGCGCTCAGGAGGACCCTGACTGAGTTGGACTTCAAGCCCGCCTGGGAGAATGGAGCAGGTACTGCAGGACCAAGCGGGTGGGGCAAGAGAATGGATCGACCTGTGCCTCCAAGCACCACACCGAGAACCAACGCCATTTAAAGGCATAAGCCCTCCTAGTCAAATCCTTGCGCAAGGCCAGCAGTATGTCCTCAACCTCCACCGGGGGATGTAGGGAAGCTAGAATGACCCACTCAGCAGCCGCCAGACTGTGAGGGATAAGGACCTCAGGTTCGGGTGAAGTAGCAGGCCCTCCTCCTGTGTCAACAAGTCCGAGTTGCCGAGGGGAACTGGAGGCTCCAATGAGAGGCGATGCAGCAGAGGGAACCAAGGCTGTCGAGGACACCGTGGGATCACGAGAATCACCAAGGCTCTTTGTCCTGCTGTATTTTGAGGAGAGTCCGCGCTATGAGCAGAGTGGGGGGAAATGCATACAGGAGGCCATGCTTCCACGACAGGAGGAAGGCATAGGGGGCTTCCCTGTTCGGGTGGGGAACTGGGCCGCAGAACTGTAGGAGCTAAATGTTTGCTGGGCTGGCGAAGAGGTCTAGGACTGGAGTCCCCCAATGCCGGAACAACCACTGCATTGGTCTTCAGGCAGAGGCGCCTCTCTTGCAGCTGGAGGAGCCGGCTTAACCTGTCTGCCAGGATACTGTCTTGGCCCTGGAGAAAGGTGGCTTGCAGGTCTATGCCCTGGCACATCGCAAAGGGCCGCCACCGCCTCCAGGCAGAGGCTGTAAGAGCCAGTGCCTCCCTGCTTGTTCATAGATAACATTGCCATTCAGTTCTCCATCTGGATGAGCACCACTCGGAGGTGAACGCGGTACCTGAATGCCCAGAGGGCGAGGAGGATCACCTAGAGGTTGAAAAGCTTGATTGGCTGTCGGGACTCCAAAAGGGTCCAAATCCCTTGCATACGGAGCTCGCAGCAATGGGCTCCCCAGCCCATGAGTGAGGCATCCGTGGTCAAGATCACGTTGTGTTGTGGGGCCTGGAATGGCTTGCCTTGAAGCATGTTCCGGGCGTCGTGCCACCAGTTGAGGGATTCAGTGAGTAGAGAAGTGACTGAGACGGCGTTTCAGAGACGACCTGTTGCTTGAGATCACTGAGTTCGAAGGCACCACTGCGCCACCCGCATGTGCAGTTGGGCATTGGGAACAACATGAACCGTCGAGGCCATATGGCCAAGAAGACGGAGCATCACTCAGGCCAGTACTGAGTCATGGCGTGGACTGTAGATGCCAGAGTGATGAGGTGGTCTTCCCTGCCCTGGGAAAGGAAGGCTGTCACCCGCTGAGTGTCGAGGCACGCCCCAATGAACTCCACAAAGCCAAGGTGCTCGAGGAGGTGGACGGTGCGCACTGCTGTGCCTTATCAGCCATCCCCCTGAAATGAGCCAGTCATCTAGATAGGGGTAAATGAAGGTGCTCTGCAGCTGAAGGTGGGTTGTGGCTACCGCGAGACATTTGGTGAACACCCGTGGGGCAGATACAAGGCTGAAGGGAAGCACCCTGTATTGATAGTGGTTCCCTTGTATCCTGAAATGCAGGTATTTCTGGTGCTTGGGATGGATGAGGATGTGAGTGTACGCATCCCGAAGGTCCAAGGAGCATAGCTAGTCGCTCTGCCGGAGGAAGGGCAGCAAGGCGCCAAGGGAGAGCATTTTGAACCTCTGCCGTGCCAGGTATTTGTGCCAAAGTGGATGGGTGGTTTCCGATGCATCCTTGATTTAAGAAATCTCAACAAACAAGTAACGGGAATAGAACCTGTGACCTCTGAGGTGCAGCGGAATCACTTCCACTGTTTGTTCCTCAAGGAAGTTTGCAAGCTCCTGTGCCAAGAGGCCTGGTGCGTGGGTCGCCGAGGGGGCTCTGCGGGGCAGAAGGGTAGAGGAAGGCAGTCCAGGTGAAGGAGGTAGCCCTCCCGGATGACATGGAGAACCCAGGTGTCTGAGGTGACAGACTCCCATCTGGGAGCGAAATAGACCAGGCGCCCTCCCACCGGTAGCTAGGTTGCCAGGGGGCGGAGCAGCTATGCATCTGGTGTCAAAACCCAGGGCCAACTGGGCCGGTGCCAGGGTCCGGCTCTTGGGTCCCTTGGGCTTATGTGAGCCTTGGGGCCCGCTCTTTCTCTGCCCACCCTTTTTGCCCTGTTGCTTCTTTGCGGGAGGAAGGAAGTCTTTTGGGAGATACGGGTGCAGGTGACGTACTCCGTCTCAATCTCTGCTGCCTTGTCCTCCATCGGATTTGCCAAACAATTGCTCACCCATGCATGGGACATCGAGCAGCTTCTCCTGGACCCACTGTTCGAGGTCCGAGGACTAGAGTCAGGCCTGCCGCCTGGCCCCGATACCAGCAGCCGCTACCCGAGCGGAGGACTCGAAACTATCATATGCAGTTTATGTTTATGTTATGTTTATTGAATTTGATATAACCGTCTTTCGCTATAAAATCAAGGCAGTGTACAAGCATAAAAAAAAATACAAAGAGATGGCTGAGGGCCTAGAAAGGAAAGGAAGTTACAATGTTAATAGGAAACAGGAGAGAAAATCAAACATGCCAGACAGAGGAAAACACACACGGGGGGGGGGGGGATGGAAGGGTCACACAGAGGAGGTAGAAAGGTCATAAGCAGAGGAGAATAGGTAAGTCTTAAATTGGGATTTGAAAGTGCGAAAGTCCTGTTCAAGTCTGAAGGAAGTTGGTTAGGAGTTCCAGAGTGCAGGCCCTATGAAAAAGCAAGCAGAGGAGCATGTAGAGTGAAGGTGTGCCTGGGAGGGAGAGGGGAGGTGAAGGCGGTTTAGATGAAGTGATCGTAGGGAACGCGTGGGAGTGTGAAAATGAATAAGGTCGGCCAGATAGAGGGGGGTATGGGTATAGAGGACCTGATGGACAAGGATGAGAAGCTTAAAGCAAATGCGGTGATCTAAGGGGAGCCAGTGGAGTTGGATGAGTAGTGGAGAGATGAGCAGTGCGAGAAAGATACTTGGAACAATCTCCCACTGACTTTAGGAGGGACTGGAAACTGCGGAGATAATTGCTGACAAGGCCTGCCTGAAAAAGCTCCTTTGTGAAATCGCGAAGGAACATAGCGATGTATAACTGGTAAGCCTGGATGCGGCCTACCAGCATGGAGCCTTGGTAGGCCTTACACCGGAGGGCATCAAGGGCACAAGATTCCCTACCCGGTGGGACCGAAGAGTGGGTTTTTGGGCTCTTTTGCTTTTGCATGGCAGACTCCACCACCATCGAGGTATGAGGAAGCCGAGTCTTCCGGAAGCCAGGCCCTCGCTGGACCCTGTACATGGTGTCCAGGCGCTTGCTGACAGTGGGTATAGACGCAGGTGTCTCCCACATGCGGAGAAGCAGCCAGGATAAAATGGGCAGAACCAAGACCGTAAAATATTGAGTTCCTCTGCATGGGGCTCCTCCTCAGACTGCATGGAGAGAGCTAGGGCCCGAGCCATATCCCGCACAAACTCCAGAAAGGTGGTGTCTTAGGGAGGAGACCGCCATTTCTGAACAGCGGGGAAGGGTCCAAGGGGAGATCCCAATGAGCCCGGGATTCAGGAGAAGTGTCCCCCTCGGACTACCAGCCCAAGTTTCCCGAGGAAGACTCGGCTCAAGGCTGCTCGAGCAGAGCCTGTGCTTTGAGCTGGGCTCCCAAGGCCGAAGTCCACCGGAGCCGGAGGTTGTAGCTTAAGAATATCTCGCACCCGAAGAGTGGGTTGGAGATCGAGACCTCTGCTGGGATACCTCCCGAGGCCCCTGGCTCTCAGGGATTGTAACGGCAGTCTAGGGAGCCATCACTGGAGTCGCCCCCAAGGTCTCAGGACGTGTGCCAACGAAGTCTGGCACCAGCGCCTGCTGGGCAGCAAGGAAGACAGAAACGCTGCTCTCCAGTGCCAGCATATGGACCTCCCACTCAGGAGTGGGGCCCTGCGATGCCGACGCTGGGGTGACCGGGTCAGGCATTGAAGAGGAGAGCGGGTCCTCGCCAGGACAACACTTGGGAGACTGGGTGCCATCGCCGGAGGCCTCCGTATCTGTACGAGGTACCTTTCGAGGCCACTCCTTCTCAGACTCTTCGGACTGCCGAGGGGGGCTGAGGAACCGAGCGCGAGAATGTTCACGTTTGTCTGGAGCCTCCGACAGGGTCCTCGAGACCTTCTTCTTCTTCTGCTCCCTTTTGGGGGACCCTTGCTCAGAGTGATGCTGGGGCCATGGAGTGGCTGCAGGGACCCCAGAGGCAGAAGTTCAGTGGAGCGGGAAGCTACCGTGGACACCAGGCTGTCTTGCGGAAAATATCATCTAGCTTCTGCTTACAGCTCTGGAAGGCCTTGGAGGACATCTTTTTACAAAGGGAGCAGAGCTCCGTGTTGTGGTCAGGTCCTAGGCACTTAAGACAACAGTTGTGGGTGTCTGTGAGTGACATATTCTTGGAGCATCTGTCACACTTTTTGAAACCGGAGGCCATGGGGGCAAAAAGAATCCCCGCAAGGTCGAAGACCTTCGGTTTGGCCAGCGGTTGAAAAGGGCACAAAAACACGCTGGAGACAAACTCAAGAAAAAAATTAAAAAAAAAAATTAAAAACAACAGTCTCGGGGCCCGCTGCCGAAGCAAGGGCACAGGGGACAGCGGGAAGAGGACCGGAAAACCAGAATTAGAGAGAAAATTTTGAGACTTTTTCCGAGGTATAGGACGTGCGTCTGAAGGGCTCCGCGGAAAAAGGGAGACTGATCAAGATGGTACCTTGGGCGGTAAGGGGAGCATTCATGTGTGGTGGCATTCTCATTGGCTTTCTTTGAAAGCTGGGGAAATGCTCCACATAGGCTCCCATCAGTGCCGACGTCACCCACATGCAAGGACTGACTTCCTGTTTTCTCCTGGAGAAATATTAGAATCAATATTAGAAACAAACTGAGCACCCTAGGGATGGTCCCTAAAGTTAATGTTTGGGTTAGAAATTGGTTGAGTGGGAGGCGACAAAGAGTACAAGTAAATGGAGCTCACTCCGAGGAGAAGGACATTACCAGTGGTGTGCCCCAGGGATCTGTCCCTGGTCCGATTCTTTTTAACATCTTTGTTAGCGATATAGCGAAAGGGCTGTTGGGTAAGGTTTGCTTCTTGGTGGATGATACCAAAATCTGCAATAGAGTAGACACACAGGAAGGTGTAGATTTTTATTTTTATTTATTTAACCAGTTTTCTATACCACCTTATCCTTCAATCAAAGCAGTTTACATTATGTAATCACTACAAACAGGTACTGGATACAATCACTTGTCCCCAAAGGGCTCACAATCTATGTGTACGTGAGGCAACGGAGGGTTAAGTGGCTTGTCCAAGGCCACAACGAATGCCTATAGGACTAGAAACCCCAGTCCCTCTGGCCTGAGATTGCTTTTCCCAGATGGGACTTGAAGCCCTGGCCCTCTGGCCTGATGTACTGTGTCCTAACCACTAGGCCACTCCACCTCCAGTGGGAGACCATAATAAAGACCACTAACCATTTTAGTAGATAACATGAGGAAGGATCTAGCTAAGCTTGAAGAATGGTCTAGAATTTGGCAGCTGGGATTTAATGTTAAACAATGCAAGGTCATGCATTTGGGCTGCAGCAATCCAAGGGAGCAATATAGTATAGGGGGTGAAGAAATTTTGTCTACTAAAGAAGAGCGGGACCTAGGCGTGGTTATATCTGATGATCTTAAAGTGGCTAAACAGGTAGAAAAGGCGACAGCAAAAGCTAGAAGGATGCTTGGGTGTATACGGAGATGAATGGCTAGCAGAAAAAAAGGAGGTGATAGTGCCTCTGTCTAAGTCTTTGGTGTGGCCTAATTTTGAGTATTGTGTGCAGTTTTGGAGACCGCACCTTCAAAAGGATTTAAACAGGATGGAGTCAGTGCAGAGGGTGGCTACTAAAATGGTTAGTGGTCTTCATTATAAAGCATATGTGGACAGACTTAAGGATCTTAATATGTACACATTAGAGGAAAGGCGGGATAGAGGTGATATGATTGAGACGCTTAAATACCTCTGTGGCATAAATGCACAGGGGGAGAGCCTCTTTCGATTGAAAGCAAGTACTGCTACAAGGGGACATGGGACGAGGGTGAAAGGGGATAGATTCAGGAGTGATATGCGGAAATATTTCTTTACGGAAAGAGTGGTGGATCTGTGGGATAGTCTCCCAGTGGAGGTGGTAGAGATGAGGACAGTATCCGAATTCAAAAAGGCATGGGACAAACAGAGGATTTCTAAGGGAAAAAAGGGGACTGTTGTAGTTGTTGATATGGAAGGACATTTCTGCATTACAACAGTGCCCATCCAGTACAACTAAGAGATAGTTTACCCCTCTCGCAGTTTGTGCGATATCGCAGAAACTGCACAGAGCTACAAGAATTTAAACAGCAGTCTTCAATATTGAAACAAAATTTTCACAATCAGGGATATCCACATAGTTATCGAAAAGACCTATAAATGGGCATTATATAGTAATAGGGACCTCTTACTTCATCCACAACTGAAACCACCAGTGTCTCTTGATCTCAACCCATGTATTAATTTTGTTACAAAATACTCCCCGTTCAGTACGAGTTTAAAATGGATCATAAAACGACATGAGAACATTCTCACTAGTATTCCTGGTTTGGAGAATGCAACAGTCCGGTGTGTATGGCAACGCCATAAGAATTTAAAGGAAATATTAAGTCCAGCGGTAGTACGGCCAGTCCGCGTACAAGAAGCCCCTGACCAACGGGGCCATACAAGATGTGGAGAATGCAATATCTGCCATATTACAAAAGAATTAACTGAATTTCGGTATCACGATAGGCTATATCGCCTACGCAATCAGACATCGTTCTCATCTGCATACGTTATCTACTGTATTTTGTACCCTTGTGGCCTAATATACGTAGGTAAAACCATCAGAGCATTAAGGGTATGGATAAATGAACATAAGAGTAGATTTAAATGTCAAAAACGCGAAGCTCCTATAGTGGATCATTGTTTACAATTGCAACATACTTATGATGAACTACGGTGTTTCTGTATTGATCAGGTTATAACAGCGAAACAAGGAAGATCAAAAGAACAAACGCTATTATGACAGGAACAGCGTTGGATCTACAAATTAAATACGATATTCCCTGAAGGATTAAATTCCAGAGTCAAATGGGAAGCCTGTGTGTAAATTATCACCAGGCTTTCCCATTTTGACGTCACTGCAACTGACGTGCAGTTTTGGTTGCCCTGAGTCTGAGACCCTGCTAGTTGCCATAAGCAGGAGTTTGAAATATAAATAAAAAACTACCTAGAGTCATATTGCACGATACATTGTACTTTCAGACATTAAATCAGAGTCACTTAGAAAACTATTGACAAATTATCGCTCTGATAAAACTGACCGATTTCTTATTTGTGTGGTACAACATGGATGGTCAACAATCAGGAACAGAAACATTTAGTTTCACGGCTGAGTTCATATCCGATGCATGCAAGGAAACTACGCCATTTTCAATGGACAATGATACCCATGAGGGCTCTGCGGCACTGGATTGGGAAGATCTAGTGAAAATGCAAGAGTGCGCATGGAGCTCCATAGATTGTCTTTAATTGAATATGTCCAACATCGCCACATACCAAGGGGCTTCCGAATGTATAAGGAGCCTAGATTATACACAACCGATACTGCATTCATTGATAAGTGGAATCAAATTCTTAACAAATGTTCTCTAGATCTTATGGTCTTGATCATAGACATTACTAAAAAGAGCTTGGATACTTTAAATGGGGAAATTGATGGAGTGATTTCTACCTTTAAAGAAAAAGAATCCTCAGACATTTTTTCTAGCCATATGGAAGACGCACAAAAACAAATCACCACATTGAGAGAGGAAATGAAAAAAGTGAAAGCTAAAAAACTACGGCGAGATTTTGACGATTACACAACAGGTTACGTGTATCCATGGATGAACACCAAGAGAAAAGAGAAGTCGAAGAAGAAACAAGTTAGTTTTGAAAATACTTCAGAAGATACGGATTCCACGGATTCGGAAAAACGAAAGAAGAAAGGGTTGTTTTTTTTTAGAGGATCACTGTACAGAGAGTTAATAATAAAGGATATGCAACATGTAGAATGCACTAAACGGAACGTTCAGAGTAGAATTACAAAATTGGAATGTATGGGCCTGTGAGCTCTGAAGGATAATCCCGATATAATTATTAGATGAGCAGACAAGGGAGGGTCGTTGATGTAATAGGGGCTTAATCCAATGATATATTGAAGTTTTGGTTGCCCTGAGTCTGAGACCCTGCTAGTTGCCATAAGCAGGAGTTTGAAATATAAATAAAAACCTACCTCGAGTCATATTGCACGATACATTGTATTTTCAGACATTAATTCAGAGTCACTTAGAAAACTATTGACAAATTATCGCTCTGATAAACCTGACCGATTTCTTATTTGTGTGGTACGATATGGAAGGACAGACTAGATAGGCCATGTGGTCTTTTTCTGTCATCATTTTTCTATGTTTCTATGCCCTTTTTTATATTGTCTATTTCTCTGATAATGTGGTCAATGAGTGCTGTTAGTAACGTTCCAGCCCATGGTTTGGTGTGCATCCAGTGAAGCATGTGCATGCTTATGGTCTTGTAGCTATATCTGTACAGTCTTTCCCAGGATTTTTGTTGGTATAAGGAGGGGTCTGTCTTGTCACTTTCTTCTTTTTAAGATGGGCTCGATTGATGCAAGTTTGAGGGTTGCAGGTATTTGTGCCTGTGTGAGGGATGTATGTATTATTTTGTGTATGAAAGGGGTAAGCTCTTCCTTAGCTGACTTTATCCATGTGAGTGCACAGGGATTGTTTGGTGAGACTGTTGTGTTCAGGGTTGCTATTATATGTGCTACTTGTTTTAAAGATGGGGTAGTGAATGCTCCCCATGTCCTGTTGTGGCTAGGTTGGTTTTCAGGCTCAGATGAAGACGATGTACATTTTGGCTGGGTTCTGTTCTGCTTCATCCTAGGGAGAGGAACTTTAAAGAGACGTTATGTCCATCTGATATCTTAGGTATTCAACTTGCTTTCAAAACACGTTACAAAATGAAGAAAGGGTACAGTCACTTTAAGTGTAGCACTCTGGTGAGTGCAATAATGTTTCACATGACAATGTTCAACAATCCAACCGGTGGAATGAGCTATATTTTAAGACATTTTATTACTGATACATATGTTCATCCACTTTTAAATGTCCATGTGATAAACTACTATGATAAACAACTTGAACAGGGGTATATCAAATCTCATAAATAAAAAAATGAAATAAATGTTGAGAACAAGATTAATAGAACACTGTAGTATTCTGAAGTTACAGAGCAGCGAAGCACCACAATGTCCATCCCAATGCTGGATTTTTAACTTAGTGAAGCTTAACATAGTTTACCCCTATGGGCTGAATATGAAAACTTAGTGGCATTTTTTCTAAATAATTCCAATTTCAATTTTTAACAGTGATTTAAAACCACGATTCTATGGCTATATTATACATTTATTGTCTGTTTTAATGAAGAGAAAATAAGTCTCAAAAGCTTGTCAAAAGTACACTAATTTAATTCAATAAAAAGAATCACTTACAACTTGGTTGTTGACCCTTCTTTCCAGATAAAATAAGTGGAATTGTAACCTATATATATTACATATTCGGATGTTGTTCACAATAAGCATCTCTTTAAAGTGATCCTTTTAAACTGGAGAATAAATTAGATCGGCTACAAAAGATCAAATAGTTGATTTGGGCATACTTAAATTGAGAGATTTATTTATTTATTTGACTACTTTTCTATACCTTTTTTGTCCAGGTCAAAGCGCTTTACAAGAAACTGTAACAGTTTTACATGAAGCAAGGAACTGAAAACATGTTAACATAGGGTGTACAAGTTATTCATGTTCTTCAACTGGAAAAGAAGGAGAGGAAAACACTGCTAGATTACTAACTTCAACAATAAAGGATTGAGCATAGCTAACTGTTGGAGGGGTGTGAGATTTACGTATGCTACTATGGGGTATGTTTACTAAACTGCGGTAACGTTACATAACGCGCGTTACATAACGTTAACGATTGTAGAGGTTCTGCGGCGCGGTAAACACCGCAGAAAGTGGAGAGAGGGCGGAGAGAAGGGATCAATGGGCGGAGTGTTGGCAGGGAGAGGCTCCATTCACACTAATGCGCTGATCTGAAGAGCTGAATCCTAAAGCGATTGAAAACCTGCCGTTAGATGCACATATGCAGAAGAGAAACCACTTACGTGTCAGCAATGTACAGCCCAGGCAGGGAGCCCAAAAACTGTGATAGTAGTGCTCCATGTACAGGAATACCATAGTGCCAAAGTATGAATGGCCACTATGGCGATGGTGCAAATGGGGCATAGGGGGCCGCAGGCGGGACTGTAGCATGGGCAGCTGGGGCACAGGGTGGACCAGGCAGGCGCCTAGGAACATAGACACCGGAGATCAGCAAGACAGCAGTTAATCAAGGCCAAACACAATCCACCAATATCTACCTGGTCCACTCTAGCCAACAGTCGCTAGGGCACAGACCTGACATCCCCCAGCCATCCCGCACCCATGTGGAAGGGACATAATAGTGGTAGGCAGTGATGGGGGATGTGAGGATGTCCATGTAGGCCCCCACACCCTGGAACCCGCTCCCTAGGCGGGTGCCTACCTACACAGTGGATGGCCTGGGACTGCGCACTACCAGCACCGACAGCAAATGGCCACATCAGCTTGGCAGGGGGGCATGTGCCCGTACTGGAGGGGGCAGTGCCACCTCCCTGCAGTGGACATAGGCCATGCTCTGCATCAGTACTTGGTGTGCAGTGCAACATAAAAGGTCTGGCTGAGGAAAAGTGCAGGTAGCCCCAGGGACTACCATGCATCTGTGGCAACAGTGTGGTACAGTACACCCAGCCAGTGTGTCCAGGAGCAGAGGGTCACAGGTGCAAGTCCCAGCTGTGGTTCCTGCAGAGCATGTCCCTATATTTTACCCTACAATGCAGATACAACAGCAACATGTGCAAAGCCCAAAGCAGCGGCGAACAGGGGTGCAAACACCCACTCACACAGGCTCCACAATCCAATGATGCATGGAGCGGCAGGCTGTTGGCCCCAGCATTGGGAAGATGTTATCACCAGAGCACTACTACTACCCCCTGCACAGTTTAGCAATGTCGGCACTGTGATCAGGACTAGTGTGGCGGGCAGGGCTGCCAACCACCCCTATCTTTGTATAATGCTGCAAAAGGAGTGAGCGTGTTTGTATGTCTATCCATTGTTCTGTGGCTGCCCACACTTCACTGGGCCCAAAATGTCCCACTGTTACCAGCGTTAGCCTGATTAGATGCATAATGAGGAGCAAGGTATTCTGGGTATGGCCCGGACAGGGCAGATTGGCCAGGATGCATCTTCACAGGGTGTGAGGCAATGGCTAGGACACTGTAGTGCCTGACCACCACCTGCATGGACAGGGTGGCCACAGCATGGCATGCTGGGAGGGCACTCACTCTGAACGAGCAGTGACCATGGCAGGTCTAAGTTCCCACATAGCGCTCTACACTATTTGTCTCTAGTGATATATTTGTGTTCCCCAGTGCTGGGGGTCCCAATCACTGAGATGCCTGCTTGCTGCACATAGTTCCTGGTGGACTGTCTGCAGTTAGACTGTGCATGGTCGGAACACCTTTAAGGTACAGTCTGACTGTGCTGTCTGCTGGTGACTGGCAGACAGTGGTGGGAGGCACTTGGGGTTTCCAGACCTAACCCCAGCATTGCTGCTGGTCTGCCACTGTCCCAGTCATAGGTATGGCTCTGGCCCACCAACCCTGGAGGGCTGTCTCGTACAAACAGGATGGAGTGCTTCCCTGGGGCAGGGGCACTGTTCTTTACCTACAAAAGGGTGATGTGGGCCCTTTGGGGTATGTAGTGTATACCACTGTGACCTATACAGCCAATGCTACACACACCTCATGCAATTCTAGGAACCTCTCTGCCCTGATAACAGCTGCCCATGTCAGCCAGACCCTCACATGGGATACGCACTAATCTGGCTGGTGTCTGGTCCCACAGGGCCACATGTGACTGCAGGATACAGATGGACACCAAATTACCTTCGGCTGCACTGCACGGAACACCTGTCACACACTGGTAGTGATGGGGATGTACAGCAGGACCTATCTCTAGAACCACATGTACTGCGGACCTAGTGCTGGGCACCAATCCTATCCCTCAGGGTGACCAAAGAACCTGCACAATGGCATGATCTGTAGCTACTCTGTGCCAGTATCACACACTGTCAGTTCGCCTTTCCCAGCTGAGGTACCGGAGAGGTGCAGACCCCATTTGGTGATCAGCTGTAGACAGCTATGTGCATTGCATCATGGGTACTGCTGTGACATACACCATGGAGGTATAGCCTACTGGTTAATACATTGCCATTCTTGGCAGTGTTCATTGGTTCAGTTTCTCATTGTTCCCTCCTCTCATGCCTGTCCTACTCAAATAGTGTGCATGCCTGTAGAGGTCATATTTTTGCATATCTGCGCTTCCAGCCCATAATACCCTCGCCACAATTGCCAACATTCCCTCGGTTCGTCTATCTGCGTCTGTCAGCTGTGTAGAGTCCTGTCTGCCTGTGCAGGCTGCCAGCCCATGTCCTGCACTGCTACCCTTTCCTGCATTGTGCCTCATTGTGCTTGCCTCGTCTGTGCCTGATCTGCATGGCACCACCACTCCTCTGTCCACCCATCATTGTAACTATCCTGCCACCTCCGCCTCCACTGGGGGACACCTATTCCCATCGTCTGCCACCAACTGTTTTTCCGGTACTTTACATTGCCAACACCCTGTGCTGCGGTAGAGCTGCCCCACCATGTTTGTCATCAGTACTGGCAGGCACATGGGATGCCCGCAGATATGGCAGGTCCAGCGGCTCCCATTTCTCCCTCCTTCACTCACCTGTTCATTGCCTTTCCTGAATGCTCTATCTAGTGTTAGGGCTACATCTATCTCTGTTCCGCACAGGTCATGCATGTCATCCTGAGGCACCTTGCAGTCCCTAGGGCACACTAACCTAGGACACCATAACCTTGTTAGGCCACCTTAACCTATGGTTCCATAGCCCAAGGTGCCTTCTGCGGTGACTTGTCCAAGGGTGCCTAATATGGCACTTAGCTTAGGAGGCCCTATAGGGAACCTTATAAGGCACCTTACATGGCACCTTACATGGCGCCTTATAAGGTGCCTTGCAAGGCATTTTACAAGGCGCCTTGTAACGCTCGTTATTCTAAGGTGCCTTGTAACGCGTGTTCTCTGTCAGCTTGCTGTAACGATGCACCGCCCATGCCTTTATATGGGCATCTCTACCTTTACCGCGGAACCTACTGCGAATGACATTACCGCAGTTTAGTAAACATACCCCTATGTCTTCGAAGTGCTCCATGCATAGATGGGTTTTTAGTGTCTTGCGGAATGCTGTAAGTTCGGATATGTTTCTGGTCTTTTTAGGCAGTGCATTCCATAGTCCTTTTTATTGGTATCATTAGTATAATTAGTGTGCTTTGTATTCTGGCCCTCTTATTCTGTACCACGTGTAAGAGCGTATTTAGGTATGTGGAAGATACTTTATGCTTGATTTTGAGAGATTCTTTGCATAATGTTCAAGCATGGATAATGGGATGTCTCCTGACTAATAGTAAGTAATGTCTGTTTGTTTTGTAGACGCTCGATATTTGTATGCACTAATAGACATTTATTTCTCATTAATTTTACTTAATTGGAAATGCTGTGAGTTACAGAAATTGGAAGACAGCCCTGAAGCAGCCATATGGACAGAAACATTCACAGGAGCAAAGGAATGGCCATTGTTGGCTATATCTCTGTAGCCTAACTCTTCAATAATTGAGTTAAATGTTCTCAATTGCCACAGCTTGTTCTCATTTAAAGTTTTGTTGAAAGTCACCACAGAGAAGTCAATTTTGAATTTTTACATTGCTTTGAATCATGTTAAGTAATAAGAGAACTAAAAAGAAAAACAGAATTTTAAAGTATTCTACAGAGATTTTCTAAAACATGATGGATTTTTTGGTTAAATAACATACTTTTCCACCTAGATAATGCCACACTGAGGTATTTTTGTGGTTTTTAAATCTATATAACAACAGAGGTGAAGATGGAAGGCTACAGAAGGAAGAAGGTTGAACACAAGTCACCAGAGCCTGCAGTATCAACACGCCAACTCCTCCAGCCCTTGAACTGAAGAACTAGTATGCAGCCCTGGAAGTGGAAGCATCTGAGGAAAAGGAAGAACCATAGCTTGAGCACCCCAAAGTTGCAGAATCAGTCACCACAAGGAAGCGATGGGTAGTGGTAGTTGGTGACTCTCTTTTGAGGGGTACTGAGGTGTCCAATTGCCAACCAGATTTGATGTCCATAAAGGTATGCTGTCTGCCAGGTGCCAAAATCTGAGATGTTACAGAGATTTTGCCGAGACTCATCAACACTACTGATATTATCAGATGTTGTTTGTCCATATCGGCACAAATGATACTGCTAGGTATTCCTCCAAGCATATCAAACAAGACTTCATGGAAAAAGGAGCCAAATGACGAAAACTGGAAACATAAGCAGTAGCAAGTTAGCTGCAAGGCATTGATAAGGCAGGCAAAGAAAGAATTTGAGAAGAAGCTTGCTGTGGAAGCAAAAACATATAATAATGACTTTTTCAAGTACATTCGCAGTAAAAAACCTGTGACAGAGTCAGTTGGACCATTAGATGATAGATGGATAAGGGGGCACTAAGAGGGGACAAGGCCTTAGTGGAAAGACTGAATGAATTCTTTGCTTTGGTCTTTATTGAAAAAGGTGTAAGGAAGTTACTCATTACTGAAATGGTATTTAAAGGTGATGCATCAAAAATTGAAAGAAATATCGTTAATACAATATATAATAATACAACTAGTTGATCAACTAATCAGTAGCAAATTACCTGGACTAGATGGTATACACCCAAGGGAGTTAAAAGAACTGAAATATACTATTATTACTAATCTGTGAACTATCATTAAAATGATCTGTAGTACCTGAAGATTGGAGGATGGCCAATGTAATGCCAATTTTCAGAAAGGGTTCAGGGGTGATTCAGGAAACTACAGACCAATGAACCTGACATCAGTACTGGGCAAAATGGTAGAAATCATTATAAAGAATACAATTACTGAACATAAAGATAGTCATGGTTTAATGGGAGAAAGCCAACATGGCGTTAGCCAAGAAAGGTCTTGTCTTTCTAATCTGTTATATTTTTTTGAAGGTGTGAATAAACAGGTAGACAAAAGTGAGACAGTCAATATAGTGTATCTGGATTTTTAGAAAGCCTTTGACAAGGTCCCTCATGAGAAACTCTTGGTGAAGTTAAAAACTCATGAGCTAGGAAGCAGTGTACTATTGTGGATCAGGAACTGGTTAAAAGACAGAAAACAGAGGGTAGAGGTAAATGAGCAATTTTCCTAACAGAGAAAGGTGAATAGTGGAGTACTCCAGGGATTTGTGTTGGGTCCACTGCTTTTTAACATATTTGTAAATAACCTGGAAATGGGAATAACGAGTGAGGCAATCAAATTTGCAGATGACAAAATTATTCAATGTTTTTAAAACCCAAGAGGATTGTGAAAAATTGCAAGAGGACCTTGACAAATTGGAAGACTGGACATTCAAATAGCAGATTTAATGTAATGTGGACAAGTGCAAAGTTATGCAACTAGGAAAGAACAACCCAAAAGCCCAGGGACAGCAGGAATAAGTCCTCACATATGGGTGATGTTGATGTCGACGGAGTCCCTGTGGAAGCATCTCCCCAGCTTTCAAAGAAAGTCTTTGGGAGATGCCACCACACATGCGTGGTCCCCTCCCCCCCCCCAGGGTGCCATCTTGCTCAGTTGGGTGCCATAGCTAAAACCCAACCAAGAAGATGGTCAAAATAACCAGCAACTTCACGGGGAGGAGGGAGGGTTGTGAGGACTGATTCCTGCTGTCCCTGGAGAACAATTGTTACAGGGGAGCAACTATGCTTTCTCCAGGAACAAGCAGGAAGTCAGTCCTCACATATGGGACTCTCTAGCTCCAGGCTACTGAGGACCGGTAGAAAAAAAACACAGCCCAGCCGTGAGCAGCTGCAAGCGAATCTGAGAACAGACTTTGAGGACCCCAGTGTCCAGGGAGAACCATGGCTCCGGTAGCCTGAACAAGAAGGGTTGGAGGGCAGGATTTGCCTAAACCCCGAAGAGGTTCTGGAGTATGGCCTGGCCAAAGTCACTGTCCCATCAGGACTCCCTCTCCAGGCAGTAGTGGGCTGAAAAAGTGTGGACAGAAGACCAAGTGGCAGCCTGGCAGATGTCAGCCAGAGACACCGACCGGAGGTTCGCGACAGAGGTTGCCATTGCCCTGACATTGAGTGCCGTGACTTAGCACTCCAGGGATACTCTGACCCGGCTATGAGTGAAGGCGATGCAATTCGCCACCCAGATGGATATGGTTCACTTAGTGACAGTCTGCCCCAGGTGGCTGGGGTCAAAGGAGACGAAAAGCTGCACAACTTTGCGGTGGCCCTGGGTCCGCTGTAGGTAGAAGAACAGGGCTCGTTTGCAGTCCAAGATTTTGAGAACAGTCGATGCCATGTCAGCATGAGACCGCAGGAAGAAGGTAGGGAGAACCACCTCCTGATTGAGGTGGAAATCAGAAACTTCCTTTGGTAGGAATTTGGGGTGTGTGTGAAGCACTGCCCTGCTTCTGTAGAACCTAGTGTAGGGAGGCTTTGCCACCAGCGCCTGGAGTTCACTGACTCTGCAAGCCGATGTGAGCGTCATGAGGAATGCAACCTTCCAGGACAGGTGGTGCAGGCAGCAGGTAGCCAAGGGCTCAAATGGCGGCTTGGTGAGCTATGTCAGAACTACACTGAGATTTCATTCCTCCGGTGGCGGCCGAAGGGGAGGTCTGGAGAGTAATAGGCCCTGCATAAACCAGGTGATGAGGGGCTGCAAGGAGAGGGGCTTGCCCTTGATGGAGTGATGATTAGTTGAGAGCACTGAGACACACCCTGACAGAGTTGGACTTAAGCCCAGACTGCAATAAGTGGAGGAGGTACTGAAGGACTGAGTGCACCAAGCAAGAGAGCGGGTTGAGGCGGTACCCCGTGCACCACATGGTGAACATCCACCATTTAAAGGGATAAGCCCGTCTCGTGGAATCCTTGCAAAATGCCAGGATGATTTCTTCCACCTCCCTGGGAAGGTTTAATGGGGCTAGGGCGACCCACTCAGCCCCTATGCTGTGAGAGGGATAGGGCTCCCAGAATGGGATGGAGGATTGAGCCCTCCTGTGTTAGGAGTCCCAGAGAGTTCCCAAGGGAGACCGCAGGCTCCAGCGAGAGACAGAGCAGCAGGGGAAACCAAGGTTGCCTGGGCCACCATGGTGCTACGAGAATGATCGATGCCCTGTCGCGCTGGATCATGAATAGGGTCCAAGCAATTAGTGGCGTGGGAGGGAAGGCATACAGGAGACCCCCTGACCATGAGAAAAGGAAGGTGTTGGCCACCACCTGGGAGGGATGGACCCGAGGGCTGAAAAACTGGGGCAGCTGAGCATTGGTTGGGCTGGCGAAGAGGTCCATGTTGGGGGTCCCCGATCGCCAGAAGAGCATGAGCGCCACCTCAGGGTCCAGATGCCTCTTGTGCGGTTGAAGGACCCTGCTCAGCCTGTCCACCAGATTGTTGTCCTGGCCTGGGAGACAGACAGCTCTGAGGAGCATCCCCTGGCTGGTCGTGAAGGAGCAGAGGGCCACGGCTTCCTGGCAGAGGGGATAGGAGCCCGTACCGCCCTGCTTGTTCACGTAGAACATCTTGACCTGATTGTCCATCCAGACGAGCACTGATGTGGTGCTGCAGGCGACGTCAGAAGACCTTTAGGGCGAGGAAGACGGCTCTGAGCTCCATCAGATTGATCTGCTGCTGGCTCTCCTCAAAGGACCAGGCCCCTTGGGTGTGCAGTCCCCTCGCAATGGGTACCCCAGCCCGTCATGGAAGCATCCATCATGAGAATCTTCTGGGAGTTCGGGGGTTGGACGGGCATGCCCGTCTGTAGGTACTGGGCGTCCTGCCACCAGGTGAGGGACTCCGCAAGCTGGCGAGAGACTGTGATTTTGTCCCGAAGCCCGCCCATGGCCTGGGCCCACTGGGGACAGAGGCACCACTGAGCCGCTCGCATGTGGAAGTGTGCATAGGGGACTACATGGACCATGGAGGCCATGTGGCTCAAGAGCCGGTGGAGCGCTTGAGCTGACACGGTGCGGCGCCTCTGTACCTTGGCCGTGAGGGCTATGAGATGGTCCGCTCTATCGAGGGGAAGAAAAGCCCTGGCCTGCATGGAGTCCAGGTGGGGCCCAATGAACTCCAGAGCCTGCACTGGAGTGAGATTGGACTTTGGATGATTTATCACAAAGCCCAGGTGCTATAAGACCTGAATCGTGTGGCCGGTGGCCTCTCTGGCCTCCAAGGTGGTCTTCCCCTTGACAAGCCAGTCGTCAAGGTAAGGGATGACGAAGGTTCCGTGGAAGTGGAGGTAGGCTGGGGGCGGAGGCAAGGCCGAAGGGGAGTAACTTGTACTGGTAGTGGTTGCCTCCTACCACAAACCTGAGGTACTGCCTGTGACTTGGGTGGATCAGGATGTGGCATAAGCATCCTTTAGGTCCAAGGTGATACCGGGGTGGAATCTGCCTTGTGGAAGATGTCCTGCTTAAGCCAACGGCTCTGGATGGTCTTTGTGGACATTTTCTTGCACAAGGGGCATTCGTCCAGGTCATGGTCAGCACCCAGACACCGTAGGCAACAATCATGAGTGTCGCTGAGGGACATGTTTTTTTGAACACCTATTACATTTTTTAAAACCGGTCGCCATTAGGGTGTAAAGGACCCCCACAAGGTCGAACACCTTCACTGCAGCCAGCAGTTGAAAAGGGCGCGAAAGTGCTGAAGGGAAAAAATATGACAGAAAGAAACAATTTTGAGGCCCAATGCTGCAGCAGAGGGGCTCAAGGTGGGAAAGAGTTGGCGCAAGATGGGAAAGTACAAAAATGTATGAGTTAAATCAACTTTTTTTCTGGGGGACAAGACAAACATCTGTAGAGCTCCACGGAACATGGTAGACTGAGCAAGATGGCACCCTTGAGCAAGCAGGGAACTATGCATACGTGGTGGCATCTCCCAAAGGCTTTCTTTGAAAGCTGGGGAGATGCTTCCACGGTGGCTCCGTCGGTGTCGACATCACCCATATGTGAAGACTGACTTCCTGCTTGTTCCTGAAGAACTATGGTTACACAATGCAAGGTTCCACATTAGGAACCACCACCCAGGAAAACGATTTAGGCATCATCGTGGATAACATGTTGAAACCCTCCGTCCATGTGCAGTGGTGGTCAAGAAGGCAAATAAAATGCTAGGAATCATAAGAAAAGGAATGGAAAATAAAACAAAGGATATTATAATGCTTCTGTATCATTCCATGGTGCGACCACACCTTGAATATTGTGTGCAATTCTGGTCGCCGTATCTTAAAAAGGATATAATAGAATTAGAAAAGGTACAGAGAAGAGCACCCCAAAATGGTAAAGGGGATGGAAGGATACCCCTATGAGGAGAGGCTTAAAAGGTTAGAGCTTTTCAACCAGGGAGATATGACAGAGGTATATAAATTAATGAATGGCGTGGAACGGGTAAATGTAGACTGAATGTTTATGCTATCAAAAAGTAGAAAGACTAGGGGACATGCAATGAAGCTACAGTGTAACCCATTTAAAACTAATAAGAGAAATATTTTTTCACTCAACCTGTAATCAAACTCTGGAATTCGTTACTAGAGGATGTAGTAAAAGCTGTTAGTGTAGCTGGGTTTAAAAAAGGTTTGGACAAGTTCCTGGAGGAAAGGTCCATAAACCATTGTTTAAGATGACCCAGGTAATCCACCGCCTGCTCCAGTACAAGCATTATGGAACCTGTGTGTGCTTTTGGGGAAACTGCTAGGTACTTGTGACCTGGATTGGCCACTGTTAGAAACAGGATACTGGGCTTGATGGACCTTGGTCTGACTCAATATGGCATTTCTTATGTTCTTATATTCTTATGGCTCTGGGACAGAGGGTGAAGCAGATAGGTGCGCAGGTGGTATTCTTTTCAATTCTCCCTGTTGAGGGTAATGGCAGAGGCAGAGAAGCTCGCATCCTGGAGATGAATGCATGGCTGAGTGGATGGTGTCATCAAGAGCGTTTTGGTGTCCTGGACCATGGGATGATGTTCTAAGGGCTGCAGAGCAGAGATTGTGTCCATCTGTCCAAGAAGGGTCGAAGTGTCTTCAGCAGCAGACTGGCTAACCTACTGAACAGGGCTTTAAACTGGATTTATTGGGGAAGGATGAAGAGAGTCCCCAGGTAACTGAAACATTAAATTCTTCTGTAGAAATGGGTAATGGGGCAACATGTGGAAAGCGATGTGTATAAATGCCCGTAGCATGGGATATAAGATCCCAGATGTTGAGGCTTTAATGGAAGAGGCTGACTTGGATTTAGTGATGGTTATGGAGATATGGTTCATAGAAAACCATGACTGGGATGTAATTATACCAGGCTATAGTTTATGCAAGAAGGACAGGGTAGGAAGAAGGGGAGGTGGCATGGCACTATATGTCAAAAATAATATTAACACAAATGTCAGGAAGGAAAATAATAAACAAAAGCCCTGGTTGATGAATCAAAACCTCATATCCATGGTCCCCATATAATGGAAATGTGTATCATGGACTAAAGAGGAATAACCTCAGATGGGGGTTCCTGGCAATGTGGAGCAAGCGCCCTGCTAACAGCTGATAGGAAACCCCCTGATGTCATTCATTAGGCCTATAGTACAAAGTCAGTTTTTTCAATTTTTCAAATGCATTTAAAACTACTGAAAAACCATAAACAATGCACTTATCTGGAGAATACAAGCCTGCTCTCTTTGCGGGTGTCAGTAATGCCAACCGCACTGAAAACAAACGCCGACGTGAGTTTTACCCATCTCATTCATTAGGGCTGCATCAGGACTTGTTAACGGTAACAGTGGTGGAATTATCCAGGAAATGCCCACTCTAACTAGAAAGCTGTTTAAATGGAGGCAGGAATGCTTACAAGCAAATCAAAGAAGCAACTGAAAAATGATGTCACAGAGCTGTGTACCAATCCAATATCTCATTCAGGCCCACTGGTTGCATAGTACTGAGGATAAAAATCCTCCTCTGTTCCAATATGGTTAAACATTGTTCTAGGCGGCCTTGGAGGAGGTCAGAGATCCCATCCAAAACCAACCAACGCAAATGTTGCCACTGATGACCACAATCAATACAATGTTGCACCATAGGTGCCGTCAACACTTGGTTACTGAGACAAGATTTATGTTCAGTGAGTCTAGTCTGCAGTCTCTGTGACATGCGACCTACATACACTTTAGGGCAAGGACACGCTATCGCATAGATGACCCACATAGATTGACAAGTAGTAGATAATCTTAAGGGATAAATTGCCCTGGACAGTGGACCCGTCCATGCTTGTGTTGAGATAGTGTAGGGATACATGGCACAACATCCATATGCCTTATGACTACCCGACAACTGAATATTGTATCTTGGGTTAGAATGTTCATATGTACTAACAAATCCCCCAAATTCTTCGCTTGGGTAAAAGCTATACATGGGCCCCCTTGGAAAATCTTATGGAGTTCCAAAGCATGCCAATGATGATAAATACTTTCAGACAAATGATGGGTATGGTCAGTGTACTGAAGTACACAAATCAGTTTCCCCATAACATCTGGATTACAATTTTGTAGCAAAAGTAATCTATTTGCATACTTTGCTCTTAGGTATGCTTGCTGAATCACTTTGCATGGGTAACCCCTGAAAAGTAGGCGTGCCATAAGCGCTTTTGCTTGTGTCTGAAAGTCCTGCTGCTCCGAACAAATGTGGCACAACTGCAAAAATTGTCCATTTCAATTTAAATGGATGATGAGAATCAAAATGTAGCAATTTGTTGCTATCAAAACTTTTCCTATAAAGGGATGTGTGAAGATGGCCAGCAATCACTGTAACTGAAAGATCCAAAAAAGAAATTTGTGTGGTGGAATACTCCATGGTAAACTGAAGATTACTGTCCTCCTGATTGAGCCAGTGAGCAAATTCTTGCAATAAAGAAACAGTCCCCGTCCAGACGCAAATAATGTCATCAATGAACTGCATCCAATACTTAATATGTGTATGGCAATCTGATGGATATAAGATCTTATCTTCAAAGTTAGATGTATATAAATTTGCTATGCTGGGGGCTACCATGGCTCCCATCAAAACTCCTTGAATTTATAAATAAAACTCTTTTGAAAGTGAAAATAATTCTTAGTAATTACAAATTACACCAACTGCATCAAAAATTGTGACATAACGCGTTCTGAAGATGGACGTTGCGCAAATAGGCGGTGCAACATCATTAAAGCTGCAGATTGAGGGATATTAGTATACAATGTGGCCATATCAAAAGTTACCAAAATATCCTGATCTGCCTCAAATGGAAATTGTAATAGTTTCCATAGAAAATCAGAGGTGTCATGAAGAAAAGAACTAGCACACTTGACCCAAGGCTGCAAAAAATGATCAAGAAAAACTGGTAATGGCTCCAATAATGATGCCTGACCTGAAACTATAGGACGTCCAGGGGAGACTGCAAGGTTTTGTGTACTTTGGGAATCATTTAGAAAAAGGAAACATGTGGATGTTGGACCCGTAGATATTTATATTCTTGTGTGGTAAGTATCCCTGATTGTAATGCTTCCTGAAAGACATGAAAAACCAAGGTTTGGAAATCACATGTAGGATCAGTTTCCAATCGTTGGTAATATCTAGTATCTGAAAGCTGATGTACCACACCAATATATTGATATCTGTGCTGTATGACTATTGAGATGCCCTTGTCCGCTGGCTTGATCACTAAATCTGTGCGAGCCTTAAGCTGTTGTAAGGCTTGATGACAAGAATAACTTAAATTATAGGACTTACAAGATGTTGACATCCATGCCTCTAAATGAGCAACTTTAATAATATTAAAGCTATAGAACTGTA
This sequence comes from Ichthyophis bannanicus, assembly GCA_033557465.1. Taxonomy (NCBI): domain Eukaryota; kingdom Metazoa; phylum Chordata; class Amphibia; order Gymnophiona; family Ichthyophiidae; genus Ichthyophis; species Ichthyophis bannanicus. The sequence continues at coordinate 707,892,347 of CM066031.1, forward strand.
AGTCTTAAAAGGAAGAGAGGAGGCACTGTGGGTTAAACTAGAAATAGGGAAAGGGAAATCCATTGGAGCTATATATAGAACCTCCTCACAGGGAGTAGAAATGGATGAAGATATAATAAGATATACACAGTATTGCCATGAAAGGAGAAGTGTTACTGATGGGTGATTTCAATATGCCGGATGTGGATTGGCACATCCGTAATGTGGTGTCATCTAGAAGTAAGGAGATCCTGAATTCTCTACATGGGAGAACTATTCAGGCAACTGGCAACAGAGCCCACACATGATGGGGGCCATACTGTACTTAGTGCTTACCAATGGGGAAAGTGTTTCTGATGTCACAGTGGAAGATCATCTCGCATCCAGTGACCACCAGATGGTATGTTTCAGTATTAGTATTAGGGCTGATAAAATCCATTCAAAAGCGAGGATCTTAGACTTTAGGAAAAAAGCTGGGGGATATAGAAAAACAGCGGATACAACTGAAAGGGCATATTTTAAAGGCAACAAATCTTTTTGTTAGAAAGGTAAATAAATGTAAAAGGAAAAGGAGGCTGCTTTGGTTCTCAAAAGAAGTATCTGAAAAGGTGAAGAAAAAAACAGGGAGGCCTTCATGAAATACAACAGATCACAGAGAGAGGAAGACAGGCATCTATATCTGGAAAAACTTAGAGAAGCTAGCAAAGTAGTCAGGAAAGCAAACGCACAAAAAGAAGAAAAAATAGCCAATACAATAAAATGCGGGGATACGACATTTTTCAGATATGTTAGTGAGAAGAGGAGCAAAAGTGGTATTGTAAGACTCAAGGGTGCAGGGGAGGAATATGCAGAAACTGATGAGGATAAAGCAGAATTGCTTAACAAATATTTCTGTTCAGTGTTCACAGATGAAGGGCCAGGAGAAGGACCTCAGAAAACACCCAGACAGGGGTCTCAAACAATTTTCAGAAGACTGTGTTTGTGAGGAATTAGCTAAAATAAAAGTAGACAAAGGTATGGGTCTGGATGGGATATATCCAAGAATGCTGAGGGAACTTGGGGACATTTTAGCGGCTCCACTGTCTGACCTTTTCAATGCCTCTTTGGAGTCAGGAGTGACGCCAGAGGACTGGAGAGAGGCACATGTGGTCCCTTTATACAAAAGCAGATGTAAGGATGACATTGAGAACTACAGGCTGGTTAGTCTAACCTCTGTGGTTAGTAAATTATTGGAAAGGCTACTAAAGAAGAGAATAATGAGTTTTCTAGAGTCCAATGGATTGCAGGATCAGAAGCAGCATGGATTAACCAGAGGTAGGTCTTGTCAGACAAATCTGATAGATTTCTTTGACAGGATGACCAGGGAGTTGGACCGAGGGAGAGCCCTAGATGTGGTGTATTTAGATTTCAGTAAAGCCTTTGAAACTGTTCCTCACAGGCGACTTATAAACAAACTGAGACCCTAGGGATGGACTCTAAAGTTACTGATTGGATTAGAAATTGGTTGAGTGGGAGGCGACAAAGGGTACAGGTAAATGGAGCTCACTCTGAGGAGGAGGAGATTATCAGTGGTGTGCCATAGGGATCTGACCTTAGTCCGATTCAATTTAACATCTTTGTTAGTGATATTGCAGGAGGACTGTTGGATAAGGTTTGCTTGTTTGTTGATGATACCAAAATCTGCAATAGAGTGGGTACACAGGAAGGAGTCGATAAATTGAAAAGGGGATCCAGCTAAGCTTGAAGAATGGTCTAGAATTTGGCAACTGAAATTTAATGCTAAAAAATGCAGGGTCATGCATTTAGGCTGCAAAAATCCAAAGGAGCTGTACAGTGTAGGAGATGAGGTACTTCTGTCCATAAACAAAGAGCAGGACCTGGGTGTAATTGTTTCTGACGATCTTAAAGTAGCTAAACAGGTAGAAAAGTTGACTGCGAAAGCTAGAAGGATTCTTGGGTGTTTAGGGAGAGGAATGGCCAGCAGAAGGAGGCTACAGTGCCTCTGTATAAGTCTCTGGTGTGACCTCATTTGGAGTATTGTGTGCAATTCTGGAGACCACACCTTCAGAAGGATTTAGGCAGGTTGGAGTCAGTGCAGAGGGTGGCTATGAAAATGGTTAGTGGTCTTCGTTATGAAACATAGGAGGACAGACTTAAAGATCTTAATATGTATACTTTAGAGGAAAGGTAGGATGGGGTGATATTATAGAGAGCTTTAAATACCTCTGTGGCAAAAATGCACAGGAAGGTCTCTTTCAATTGAAAGCAAGCTCTGCTATGAGAGGTCATAGGATGAGAGTGAAAGGGGGTAGACTCAAGAGTAATATACAGAAATATTTTTTTATAGAAAGAGTGGTAGATGCATGAAATAGCCTAGTAGAGATGGTAGACACAAAGACAGAATCTGAATTCAAAAAAGATTGGGACAAACACAGAGGATCTGTAAAGGTAAAAAGGGAATTACTGTAGTTGATAAGGAAAGGAAGACTAGATAGGCCATGTGGTCTTTTTCTGCCGTTATGTTTATATATATATATATATATATATATATATCACTTTAGTTATAAGTGGGGTGTTTTTTTCCCATTGATTTGGCTGAAGCAATATCATGTCCTTGGCAATAGGGGGTTCTAAACGCAGTGGACAAGATACATGCACTGGAGCAGGGGGATGAATTCCTTTATCTTCAGCCTTTCCCTCTCATATCCAGTGCAGAGCCTGGCAGCAGGAAAGAATGATGCAAAGGACAAAGGGGTAAGAGATAGGAATGGGCAGGTAATAGATGACAGGGAAGTGTAAAAGCAATGGACATCGAAAGGGAAGGGAGTGGGAGAGATCCTGAATAAAAAAAAATAAAACAGGATAGAGAACAAAAAAGGGAGAGAAGACCTGGGAGAGTGCACAGAAAGGTGGAAAAGTGTTTTTTTAATCACCTTCTGACTGTTTGAATGTTTATTCAAGTGAAGGCACATTTTTGATAGGATGTGGAGAGCAGAACTGAGACATGGAGGTCAGGACATACTCAATTCTGATGTCGTCTTAGGAACTGCTCTGCTCAATGTGGAGCTGTTTCTAAAATACGCATCCATGTGCAGCGGGAGGAGACATTTTAGAAATATGCACGAGGGAAATATCGACGAAGGATATTACACATAAAAGTGCCGGCATTCCAATGTCTAAGCCCTTTTCCAACGTAGGTGTGCAGATGCTGCTACTCACCTACAGAGGACCCTATCTTTCGGTAATTTCAATTTGGAAGGGGAAGTGAACATTGGAGAATTACAGTGACTATTCCCTTTGATCCCTCTTGTAAAAGGAGGTGCAAACAGAGTACTTTTTCTACACCTATTTATGTCACGGAGCAGGTGTAAATCAGGATGTGGGCAATTTTGGGCTTATATGTAGATTCCCTATATGAAATGGCGAATACATGCATGGATTTTTGTCGTGCCGAGGCCCCGCTCCTGACACACCCCATCAACTTTCGAAGTGTTATAGTCCTCCACATGTACAATGAGCCTTTTCAAGAAATGCTTATTTACATGTGGATGTGATTTACATATGTGAGTCAAGATAAGGCTTCTAAAACAACACCCATAATGAATCACCTGTCCCCTGCTCCAGGCGATGTACAAACACAAACAGCAGAATCCATCAACAAAACAAGAATATAATTGCCACAATCATAACAACAAAATGCATCAATAAACAAAAAAACAAGTTGAAAAGTGCACTTACAACATGACACAATGGTGTTTTTCCTCTTCCTCCATTTCCAAATCCATGCATGTCTTTTTTGGGGACTCAGTAGGGAGAGACATCACAAAGTGCATCTCATTGCGGAGGTAGAGTCTGTGGGGGAAGGGATGTATAAGATGTTGCTGCGAGTGGTATTGTGTTTATATTTGTGTCTATTGAGTGTAGGTCTCTGTGTGGGGAGGGGTGGGTGAACTATATGTGTGGGGGTGGAGCATGTGTACACCTCTTGCCATACAGGCATTCTGCTCCCCTTCCCTGCCCTCATTTCTTCAACTTCCTGCCTCCTTGAACTCTCCCCTTCCCTCTATCCTATTTCCTCCTATAGTTTATCTCCTCCTCCCCCTTTACTACCTCTTCCCCACCCATCCCTCTCCTCCATCACCCTCCCTCATGCTCTTTCTCCCTTCCCCCTTGAACTCTAACTCCCCTTCTTCATCCCCATTCTCCCTTTTACCCTCACTCACATCATAGAAATCTACAAAATCACGATGCATGTTTTAACTAGAGAACAGTTATTTCCCTTTCAGATAGTACAAGAAGTAGGAGATACTCTGCGAAGATAATAGGTAGCACTGTTAATACAAATTTGAGAAAAAAAATTTTCACACAGTGCACACAAACTGTGGAATTTGCTGCCAGAGGATGTGTAGTGAGAGCAGCTAGCTTAACTGCGTTTAAAAGGGATTTAGACAAATGCCTGGCCTTGTCATCCACGTTGGTGGAGTACAAGCAAGAAAGATGAAAATGACTACTTGGAGTAAGGAGAAATCTTGCCAAGGCATCACAATATGTGACTGGCAGCTGTGATGTATCCTTAGCAGAGTGGAGAGAATAACTAGGCAAACCGGATGAGCCAGATGGTCTTTTTCTGTCGTTATTTGCTATAATACTTTATAATTGACTTGATGGATAAAGAGACACAATATAAGCTACTGATGAATGAAATAACATAGCTGGTAAACCAAATGTCTGCATTTCCATGCCAGCTGATATAATCTTCAAAATCTGTTTGCTGCTATTTTGGTCTTGCCACACATCTATAAACAATCTGGGTGAAAAGGGAGCCCCTATTAATGGTAAAGCACGTGCATTAAAAAAAACCTGCAAACCTTGATCTAGCCTGGTGACCTAGAGGCGGTACAAGTGCAGCAAACCCAGGTTTCATTCCTGACTCAGTGTTTGCTCCTGAGCCAGTTGAAGAAGATGTGGAGAAAAAAGAGCTTCTGGGAGGGGAGGAGCATTGCATCTCTCTCAGCAGTGAAACAAGCCAGCTGGCACAGAGCACATTTGTACCAGACTCCAAAAGCAACCACAGATGGGCTTGTCTAGGAAAAGGTGAGGGACATAATGGGAAAAATATCTGTAGTTACAAAAGGAGTGTTATAGCTCAAACCCTATTAATGAGCAGTAGTGAAGCTGCTGAAGGGTAAAACAATTAAAAACACATTAAAGAAAGGGAAATGTCCATGAAAATCTTCGCCCTCCAAATGTTCTCTTTTTGAGGGCTCAGTTTGTCAGAAAACCATTAAGACCAAGCCTTTAACATTCTTTTTTTTATTCTACGCATTCTTCCGATTGTGATAATAAATTTAAACTAAGCTGACAGACCAAATAAAACCCACCCAAACAAGCATATGAGTCTGTGTCTGATCTGACAAGTACTCCTCACCAGACATGAGAAAAATGGGAGAAATCGAGGTCTGAAGATACCCTAAAGACAGATAACGGTCTGTTCACCGACTCTTGTACAGTATATTTCTTTAGGAACAGCAGAATTTGGTAATGTCACTGAACCTCTTTAGAAGTCAAATCTTATAAAGCAAAGTTGAAAACCAAGTCAACCAGACACAGACCTTGTCTGAAAAGAATGCTTTAAGTGCACAAAGCACTTTGCAGAAACAACAGCTGTCGTCTTTCAGATTCCAAGGCACGGCATTCTCTTTACAGATAAAAAGGAAACAGGTCAACTGTTAAAAACGGGCTCTCGCTTCACTGTCAGAGTCTCCTAAAGTGTATTTTTAACTAAATGGAACAACATAAAAGCCTACGCAGAATTAGCCAAATTTAGAAATGTATAGAGAGAGAGGATGGGAGTGGGGCAATGTATGATTCTTCCTATATTTTTGTGCATCTAGCATCACTCTCCAAGACAGGTAAATTACTACTAAAAAGTGCTTTTCCCCAAACCCCCATCCTCTTCTAAGATGATGCACACCTCTCCTTACCTACTGATAGTTTAATTTTCTAATGCAGCTCTTAAAAATCCAGAGCCAGCATTTCACAGACACTCTGACTAACCCAAGCATGGATAGTTAAAAAAAATGTTGTTTTTTAACTATTTTTATTTCTAGTCTTTAAGCTAAATGATTTATGAATGCTTATGAAAGACAGGAGTGGAGGAGTAGCCTAGTGTTTAGAGCAACAGCCTAGCACCCAGAAGATCTGGGTTTGATTCCCACTGGCACTCCTTGTGACCTTGGGCAAGTCACTTTACCCTCCACTGCCTTGGAAGAAAAGGCCTGGCAATCTACTTCTAGTCATACCTTGCCAGGAAACCCAGGGACTGCTGGGTTGACTTGACGGCACTTAAAAAAAAAATTAAAGATATGTAAATGTTCAGCTGAAGCTCTGACAACTGATGCTACTGCTCACAAACTTCAAGCCCGAGCTCGTTCCCCATGTGTATTTCCATGTACCCAATATGTTTGCAGGTATTTTTCAGACAGCATTAAAAGCCATTAGTTTGATCAGGGCCGGCCGCAGAGTTGGCTCAAGAGCTGTCTCAAAATTGCCCACCCCTTAGCTTGCATTCCTTGCATAGGGATCAACAATGGACATACATTTAGCCACAACAGAGGTTCCGTGGGAATGAAATCATGCACAAAAATTTCAAAAGGGGAAATGTTCACCCAGAAGAAGCAGGTGCAAATGTCTGTAAAATGTAAAATTACCTGCAGACTTCAAATCTGCAGGTAATTACAGACATTTAGTTTGTCATCTGGCACCTTCCCTTCACATTGGAAACACGCCCTGATACGTCCTCTTTTGAAGAAACTCTTTCTGGATCCTTCAGCACCATCTAACTGGCGCCCTATCTCTAATCTCCCCTTTCTCTCTAAGCTTCTCGAAAGGTTGGTTTTCTCTCAGCTGTCTTCGCATTTAGAGGATTCCTTGGTTCTTTACCCCCGTCAATCTGGTTTCCGTCCTGGGCACAGTACTGAAGCTATCCTTATTTATTTTCTTAATGAGTTGCATCTCTGTAGCTGTCTCACTTGATCTTTCTGCCGCTTTCGATGTTGTTGATCACCGCACTCTTCTTCTAAGACTTCGTTCTATTGGTCTTTCTGGTCCGGTCCTTCACTGGTTTCACTCGTTTCTTTTCGACCGGTCTTTTTCAGTACTTTCTGGCTCTGACTCGTCTACTCCGACACATCTTCCCTGTGGTGTCCCTCAGGGTTCTGTGTTGGCCCCCCTGCTGTTTAACATTTTCCTGGCCCCTCTTCCTTTACTCATTCAGCAGCATGGTATCTCTGCGTACTATTACGCAGATGATATCATTCTTCTTTTCCACACCTGTTTTCTCACGCCTGATATTGGTCCCCTCAATGTTTGTCTCTCTGCTGTCTCTTCCTGGTTTTCAGAGAACTTTCTACACGTTAACTTGTCCAAGACCTCGGCTATCTGGTTCACTGCTGGTGCTCCTATTCCTACTCTCGTTCCATCTCTTTCTGCCGGTCCTATCCCTCTTGTTATGTCCCTGCGCTATCTTGGTGTCACTCTGGATTCAGCTTTAACTTTCAAAGATCACGTTTCTTCTATTGTCCAACGTTCTTTCTGTATGTTGTGGCAACTTTGTGCAGTCCGGTCTTTTCTCTCCCCCTCTTCCATGACCACACTTCTTTTTTCCCTCGTTGTTTCTCGTTTAGACTATTGTAACGCCTCCCTGGCCGGTCTCCCACTCACTCAGCTTCGCCGACTCCAATTAGTTCATCACACTGCTGCCCATCTTCTGACCAATACATCCCGATCTGCCCATGTCACCTCCCTTCTCATTCATTTACACTGGTTGCCTATCCCTTTTCGTATCCAATATAAGATTCTGACTTTTGTTCACAGGGCTTTGCACACTGGTGTCCCACTCTCTCTCTCTGATTTGGTTCACTTCCATTGCCCCTCTAGAGCTCTTCGATCGATTCATGCTAATCGCCTTTTTCTTCCACCTCCTTCTAGGGCTCGTCTCGAATCCACACGTTCCTCTGCTTTCTTTTTCCTTGGTCCTCGTCTCTGGAACTCATTGCCATTAGCCTTACGTCTGGAATCTTCCCTCCGCACCTTTAAAGCCTCTCTCAAGACCCACCTCTTTTGCACAGCTTTTGACATTCCTCCTCCTCCTGCCGGCAACTGATTGTTTCCCTTCCCTCTGTTTTTGCGCTTATTGCTGTACTGTTTCTTCTTTTATTGCTGTCCCTTTTGTAAACAAATGGCGTTCCTTTCTGTTTCCTTTCTTCAGTAGTCTCCTTTGTTTTTATTGTAAACCGCCGCATGCCTCTTGGTTTAGGCGGTATAATAAATTTTAAATAAAGATAAAGATAAATCTGTATCGACATTTCTGGAAAAATTTCCCCCACTGAGGGAAATTTTCAAAGCCAGTTCCTGGTTAAAAAGCAACTTACCTACGTAAATTGACTGTATGAATACAGGCCTCCCTCAACACAGCTAAAAGTATTTGCATTCTCCCACAACATGTATCCTTTCAACTGAATTTAGAGGTTTACGGGGCTGTGTTCAGGTCAGGGAGAGAAAACTGTGCACATAGATTGTATTTTTACCTTTATGGGGCTGATTCTAAAAGGGAGCCACATAAAGTTATGCATAATTTAGGTGACTAAGAGGGTCATTTTAAAAGTCTTAGGGGTATGTTTACTAAACCGTGGTAATGTTACCCGCGTTAGCTTCCACGATAATGGTACAGATGCCCATATAAAGGCATGGGCGTTGCATCGTTACGGCAAGCCGTATCACCTAACGCGCGTTACAAGGTGCCTTAGACTAACGCGCGTTACAAGGCGCCTTATAAAGCACCTTACTTGGCACATTACAAGGCACCTTGTAAGGTGCATTGTAAGTAAGGTGCCTTATAAGGTGCCTCATAAGGCGCTTTGTAAGGCGCCCTATAGGGCTTCTTAGGCTAAGCATCGTATTAGGCACCCCTGGACAAGGCACCTTAGAAGGCACCCTGGGTTACGGAACCATAGGTTAAGGTGCCCTAACATGGTTACGGTGCCCTAGGTCAGTGTGCCCTAAGGGCTGCAAGGTGCTTCAGGATGACATGCATGACCTGTGAGGCATAGAGACAGATGTAGCCTTAACACTAGAAAGAGCACCGAGGAAAGGCAATGAACAGGTGAGTGAAGGAGGGAGAGCTGGGAGCTGCTGGACCTGCCATATCTGCGGGCATCCCATGTGGCTGCCAGTACTTATTTATTTATTTACATTCTCTTATATACCGCGCTATTCTGCATCAGTGCGGTTTACATTGAACAAACTGAAATTACATTGAACAGGGCATTATAACTTGGAGATAACTACTTTACAGGGAACATGGGCTATGGAGGGTTAAGTGGCTTGCCCAAGACCACAAGGAGCACCTGTGGGACTAGAAACCCCAGTCCTTCCGGCCCAAGTTTGCTGTCCTCTAGTTGGATTTGAACCCCTGACCTTCCGGCCTGAAGTACCTTGCCCCAACCACTAGGCCACTCCTCCACTCCTATTGACAAACATGGTGGGGACAACTGTACCACAGTACAGGGTGTTGGCAATGTAAAGTACTGGAAAGACAGTGAGTGGCAGACGATGGGAATACATTTCCCCCAGTGGAGGCAGAGGTGGCAGGATAGTTACAATGATGGGTGGACAGAGGAGTGGTGGTGCCATGCAGATCAGGCACAGGAGAGGCAAGCACGAAGAGGTGCAATGCAGTCAAGGGTAGCAGTGCGGGGCATGGGGTGGCAGCCTGCACAGGAAGACAGGACTCTACACTGCTGACAGACGCAGATAGACGGACCGAAGGAATGTTGCAACTGTGGCGAAAGGAGGGAACAATGAGGAATCGAACCCATGAACACTGCTGAGAACAGCATTGTACTAACCAGTAGGCTATACCTCCACGGTGTATCTCACAGCAATGGCTGGGTACAGAAGGACTGCAGGTCACCGCACAAACTGTCTGCTCTGAGTGCCAGGATAGGGTAACCCCACCAGTACCCATGATGCAATGCACATGCTGAATAGCTGTCTACAGCTGATCACCAAATGGGGTCTGCACCTCTCCGGTACCTCAGCTTGGAAAGACGAACTGACAGTGCATGATACTTGCACAGAGTAGCTACAGACCATGCCATTGTGCAGGTTCTGTGTTCACCCTGAGGGATAGGATGGGTGCCCAGCACTAGGTCCGCAGTACATGTGGTGCTAGAGATAGGTCCTGCTGTACACCTTCATCACTACCAGTGTGTGACAGGTGTTCCTTGCAGTGCATCCGAAGGTAATTCGGTGTCCATCTGTTCTGCAGTCACATGTGGCCCTCTGGGACCAGACACCACCCAGATTAGTGTGTACCCAGTGTTAGGGTCTGGCTGACATGGCCCCCCCCCCCTTTATCAGGGCAGAGGGGTTTCTAGACTTGCATGAGGTTTGTGTAGCAGTGCCTCTATAGGTCAAAGTGGTATACACTATATACCTCAAAGGGCCCACAATCACCCTTTTTGTAGGTACGGGACAGGTGTCTGAGCCCCAGTGAAGCAACCTCCATACTGCTGGTATATGTCAGCCCTCCAGGGCAGGGCATACCTGTGACTAGGGCAGACCAGCAGTAATGCTGGGGTTAGGTCTGGAAAACCTCAACTGCCTCACACCACAGTCTGCCAGTCACCAGCAGACGGCACCTACAGCACCCGACAATGTGTTCCAACCATGCACAGACTAACTGCAGACAGTCCACTAGCCAGTCCATAGTGCATTCTCACAGAGGAACTAAGTGCACCAAGCAGGTCTCTCAATGATACAGTCCCAGCACTGGGAACACACAGGTATCACTGGAGGCAGATAGTGTAGAGCACTATTTGGGAACCTAGACATGCCATGGTCACTGCTCGGTCAAAGTGAGAGTGTCCTCCCAGCATGACATGCTGTGGCCATCCTGTCTATGCAGGAGGTGGTCGGGCACTACAGTGTCCCTGCCATTGCCTCACACCCTGTGATGATGCATCCTGGCCAATCCGCCCTGTCCGGGCCATACCCACAATACCTTGCTCCTCATTATGTACATATCAGGCTAACGCTGGTAACAGTGGGACATTGTGGGCCCGGTGAGGTGTAGGCAGCCACAAAACAATGGATGGACACACACACACACACACACTCCTATTGCAGCATTGTGCAAAGATAGGGGTGGATGGCAACCCTGCCCGCCACACTGGTCCTGATCACAGTGCCAACATTGATAAACTGTGCAGAAGGTAATAGTAGTGCTCTGGTGGTAACTGCAGCTCCGTGCTGGGGCCAACAGCCTGACTCTATGCAGCTTTGGATTGTGGAGCCTGTTTGAGTGGGTGTTTGTACCCCTGTTCGCCGCTGCTTTGGGCTTTGCACATGTTGCTGTTGTATCTGCATTGTAGGGTAAAGTATAAGGACATGCTCTGCAGGTTCCACAGCTGGGACGAACCTGTGACCCTCTGCTTCTGGACACACTGGCTGTGTGTACTGCACCACACTGTTGCCACAGATGCACAGTAGTCCCTGGAGCTACCTGTATGTGTCCTCAGCCTGACCTTTTATGTTGCACTGCAGACCACGTACGGGTACAGAGCATGGCCTAGGTCAACTGTAGGCAGGTGCCACTGCCCCCTCTAGCATGGGCACACCCCCCCCGCCATGCTGACATGACCATATGCTGTCGGTGCTGGTAGTGCGCAGTCCCAGGCCATCCGCTGTGTGGTTAAGCGGTCGCCTAGGGAGCAGGGTCTGGGGTGGGGAAGCATACATGGGCATCCTCACATCCCCCCCATCACCGCCTACCATTATGATGTCCCTTCCGCTTGGGGGCGGGTTGGCTGGGGGGACGTCAGGTCAGTGCCCTGGCAACTGTTAGCTAGGGTGGACCAGGTAGATGTAGGTAGATTGTGTTTGGCCTTTGTCAGCTGCTGTCTTGCTGATTTCCGGTTGCTATGTTCCTATGTGCCACCTAGGCGACTGCCTAGTCCACCGTGTGCCCCAGCTGCCCCCACTGCATGTCCCACCTGTAGCCCCCTATGCCCCATTTGCACCATCGCCATAGTGGCCTTTCATACTTGGGCACTATGCTGTTGCTGCAAATGGAGCACTACTATCACATTTCTTGGGCTCCCTGCCTATGCTGTACATTGCTGACACTAAACTGGTTTCTCTATCCTGCAAAAGTACAACTAACGCCAGGTTTTGATTCGCGGTACTTTTCAGCCCTTCATTTCCCCGCGTTAGTGTAAAAGGAGCCTCTCCCCGCCCACTGACCTTCTCTCCGCCCTCTCTCCACCCTCTGTGGGACTTACCGCAGCCGGTGACTGTAACGCACGTTAACGTTACTTAACGCGCATTAACGTAGCCACTGCTACGTTACCGCAGTTTAGTAAACATACCCCTTAGTGGCGATTTGGATGTCAGAAGACATGCAAGGAAATAGAATCAGAAACTATTAGAGGAAGAACAAGATCAGCTTTCCTAAAGATACAAGAGTTACAGAGAAAATTCCAACCTCGAATTGGAATGCTACAAGATGCTCAAGGATCCATGTTGAATGATGCAGAGATGAACAAGAAAAAGTGGAAAGGATATAAAGAGTCATTATACTATCAAGATCAAGTGGACCAACAGCCGTTTCAATTTGTACCTTATGATCAGAAACCACTGATGATGAAAAAAGAAGTCAAAGCAGCATTGAAAGCATTATCAAAGAAAAAAGCACCGGGTACTGATGGCATTCCCTTTGAAGTATTACAGCAATCAGGTGTGGCTGTTACCATACTTACAAGGCTCTTCTAGGTAATTTGAAAGACAACATCATGGCTAACTGGCTGGAAAAGATCTGTGTTTATACCAATACTGAAGAAAGATGATCCGACTGACTGTGGATATTATCACACAATGACTCTGATCCCACATACCAGCAAGACTGTACTTATAATCATTCAGGAGAGACTACAGCCATACGTGGAACGAGACCTGCCTGAAGTGCAAGCAAGGTTCAGAAAAGGGCGAGGAACGAGATACATCACTGCGGATGTGAAATGGATCCTTGAAAAGACAAAGAATACCAAAAGGATATCTATATGTATTACACAGCAAAGCTTTTGACTGTGTAAACCATGAGAAACTCTGGGCCACATTAAGAAGCATGGGTATACCAGAACACCTGACAGTTCTCTTGTACAACCTTTACAGGGATCAAGAAGCAACAGTTTGAATAGAACAAGGAGAAACAAAATGGTTTAAAATCAACAAAGGTGTACAACAATGCTGCATATTTTCCCCCTAACTGGACAGGTATGAACAATGATTAAGAATGTAAGCAGCTAATACACACTCGCTCCTAAAACTAGCATGTACAGATAATCTTTGAGCATGCCAAATTGTATCTTGAAATTTCTTTGACTGCTGTGAATATGCTTAACAATTAGAATAATGCAAAACATTCTTACATTTTTCTTCCCCCCCCCCCCCGCAACTTTCTTAAAGGCGTCCCTCAGGGCCTGCCTTACATGCCTCTCTTGAACTTAGTTTATCCTTACGATTATAGCGTTATTCCTATTTTAATCCCTTGCCCTCGATTCACTAAGAAGGGGGCTCTGCACCCTATCAGGATTCAGTTATAATATGTTCTTCTTCCTTTACCTCCACCCAACCAAAGCACCCTATCCCCCCTTCTCTTCTCCCCTCTCCCCTGTGACCGATTACCCAAGGAGACCACATTCCAACTTCGACATTCATGTGCAATGTGCATACATACATAGGTGAGTACCATGCTCATCACACACTGTGATTTAGCACCCGACTGTATGCCCAGTGTGGTAAGGCCTGGAGATATGGACCCCACGCTTCAATTAAGGTCCCCCACTGCTGGGCGCGCCCACAAGCTCACTCCCTTTCTAATAAGAGTAAGTCATGTAGTTCGATACGCATTTGTCCCTAAGTGGGACTCCTTGGTTTTAGCCAATTCTGTAAAATAACTTTCCAGGCTACCACCAAGGCCATGCACAACCAGCTGCACGACATTTGCCCTAGATTGTCCATGTTCTCTGACCAACATATAATCGAGGATGTAGGTAACTGGTAGGAGTTCAAACTTTCTCCCCATACACTCCCTGAGATATACTTTGTGCCAATATAGCCCTATTCATCTACAGTGCCAGAACATATGTCCCAAGGTCACTGCACCCCCTCCCACACCATCGACATTGATCTGTGGGGCCATGCACATTATGGAGTGAAATACTTATGGCGTAAGAGTTTATACTGTAAGTCTTGGTAGTCCATCGAAACGCTCAACATCGGGACTGGCGCCAGAGCTGTCATTACCTCTACCACATCCACCTATGTTCCCAGATCTTGCGTCCAGGCCTTGGCCAGATCTTCATCTACAATACATGGACCCACCTCCACCAGTACTTTATGTAGCTGGGAGAAACGCATGTGACACGCCCCACCTAGGAGGAGTTCCTCCAGTTTGGAGCACACACTTCCCAATAAAGACTTCGGTGTTAAGCTGCAGGCATAGCTCCGGACTTGTAAATAAGGGTAAACGTCAATTACTTTTAGTCTATAGTGTTTACACAGACTGGGGAATGCCATAAGAACCCCCATCTCTGAAACCACATGCTCGAGGTTCACTATTCACACATGTTCCTATTGCGCAAAGCTTACTTCTGTGCGTTCAGGGGGAAACTACTATTACTTCTCAGCGGAAGGTATGGGGAGCTGGCAATGGTCCAACCCAGTAACCCACATAGGTGGCGTCATGCTCAATGTACTGGGGCAAACAGAATATTCTGGGCATCATGTCACTAAGAGACTTTGCATGTAAAACACACCGTGAGTGTACAGGCTTCGCGAACACTCTTTCCCATCTCACTAGCATATAGTTCTCCATATCCCACCGTCAATCTCGGACATGTCTTAGCATACATGCCATATTATACTGGCTGATGTTGGGAAAGTTCATTTCCCCTTGGTGCCAGATCCTTTGCAGAATTTTAAGCCTCACTCTGGGTCTTCGCCCTTTCCAGAGAAAATTGTTGGTGTACTTCTCGTAGATGTGGATGTCCTACCACTTAAGTATCAGGGGCAGTGTCTGCAATGTGTACAACCATTTTGGGAAAATGACCATTTTAAATAGTGCCATTCTCCCACTCAACGTTAATGGAAGATTGTGCCATTGTTGCATCCGCCTCTCTAAATCTGCTAAAACATTTGAGATGTTCATCTTATAAAGATCTGAAAAACGGGCTGGAAGCTGCACTCTCAAGTTTTGAATTTCCCTTCCACCCACCACAATGGGAAGACCAAGCCGCTACTGATCACTGGAAGTAGCAGCATACAAATATATGCTAAATAAATAAATAAAGACTCTGTGACATTTATCAGGGATGGCCAGATCAAGCGGGAGAACTTCAGATTTGTTGAGATTCAAATTTAATCCAGACACGTTCCCATATTCTTCGAAAAGACGTAGCAGTGCTGGTAAGCCATGAAGAAATTCTTCTAAATGTATGAGGATACCATCTACGAAAGCTGCCAACTGAAACTCATCCTTCCCCACTCTAATCCCAAGCAGATCCTTTTTTTTATTTTTAGTGCCATCAAGTCAGTGCTGACTCCTGGTGCTTAGCTGACCAAATATTGCATAATAGGGGCTCCAGCATCAGTACAAAGAACCAGGGAGGAGAGGGGGCATCCCTTTCGTGTATCCCAACAGATTGGGGAATCTGATGTCATATTCCCATTGACCATGATTACCCCTCGTGGGTCCAAATATAACAGTCGAATACTATCTACAAACAAACCTTGGAAGCACATCTTCTCCAGGACCTGATACATGAGATGCCAGTTCACCCGGTCAAAGGCCTTCTCTGCGTCAAAGCTTTTCAGCATAGATGACCGTGACTCAACACTTGTTCACATGGAAGCCAGCCCCTGGCATAGACTGAATGCCACACTATGGCCTCGGACAAACCCCCTCCTGATTTGCGTGCTCTAATTCAGGTAGGTATAGTACTAAGCGATCCGCCAAGACTTTCACCATAGGTTTAACATCCACATTCGGCAATGATATTGGTCTGTATGATCCAGGCAATAAGGGATTTCTCCCTGGTTTGGGTAAGACAGTTATCACTGTCTTGTTGGATTCAAACGGGAAAAAGCCTCGGCCAGTCAAGTCGGCATAGTATTCTGCCATTGGGATCACTATCTTATCGCTCATCGATTTATAAAATTCCCCTCTGAAGCCGTCAGGCCCCAGTGCATGTCCGCCCTTGAGGCCTTTAATACCTTTTTGAAACGCCTGAGGTGTGATAGGCCTATTCAGAATGGCCAGCTGGGTGTCCATCAATTTTGGAAGATAACACACCCCGAGGTATTGTGCTCCCATCTCTCCCCCTTCTGCTTCTCCCTGATATAACCTCAGGTAATAGTCGCAGTACACTTTTTCCACCCCTGCTGCCATCGACCGAAGGTGTCCCTCGGTGTCCCGAAGTGCATCCACATGACTCGGGCCTCCCCAACTCTGAATCAACGAGGACAACTTGCCTGACCTATTACCAAACCGGTAAAGCCAATATCGATAAAACAATAATGACTTTTTGGCATGCTGGTGAATGAGTGAGTTCAGCTCTGTCTGACTCACTAAGAACTGTGTCATATTTTCAGTATTCGGGAGGGAAGTGTATCTGTATCGGGCCATCCCCAAGGTCAAGTTCCAGCTGCAAGATCCTAGAGTTTACACGTTTGTGTTTGAGCTGAATATAACTAATTATTTCGTCCCGCATCACTGCTTTGCCAGCGTCCCAAAATAAAATGGGTTTATCCTTATGTTGATCGTTATAAAGCTCACACACAGCCCATTTTGCTCTGATGTGTGACGCAAACCTAGTGTCCCACACCACTTCCTAAGGCAGCTGGCCGGATGGGCAGGCAGCTTATATGGGTGGCCGCCACTGCCCCTCCAGCTACTGCCGATTCCATATGGGGGGGGAGGAGGCGGGCAGCATCTGGAAATACTGACGCAGCAGTGACGGCGGCAGCTGGAGGGATGGGGAGGTGTCAGCAGGGGGGAAGGGGTTACAACACAGTAATAATGGGTGATTTCAATTACCCGATATTGACTGGGTCAATCTCACAGCAGGACATGCTAGAGAGATAAAGTTTCTAGATTAAATAAATGACTGCTTCTTGGGATAGCTGGTTCATGAACTGAGAAAAGGGGAAGCTATTTTGGAACTAGTCCTTAGTGGAACACAGGATCTGGTGCAAGAGGTAAGGGTTTTGTGGCCACTTGACAATGGTGATCATAGCATGAGTGTGTGATTTACTAAATGGAAGAAAGATGGCAAAGAAATCCACAGTTCTACCTTTTAACTTTCAAAAGGAAAACTATGATACAATGAGGAAAATATTTAAGAAAAAACTGAAAGGAGCAGCTGCAAAGATTAAAGATTTACATCAAGCATGGGTGTTGTTTAAAAGTATTATCTTGGAAGCCCAGACCAGAAGTATTCCATGTTTTAAGAAAAATAGAAGGAAGGCCAAAAAACTGCCAGCATGGTTTAAAGATGAGGTCAGAGAGGCCATTGTTGCCAAAAAAAAGCATCCTTCAGGAAATGGAAAAAGGAACCTAATGATGAACACCAGAAACAACAAAAGCACTGGCAAGTTAGATGCATAATAAAAACCTTTTCAAGTATATTCATAGAAAAAAACCTGAGAGAGAGTTAGTTGGACCACTGGATGATAGAGGGGTAAAAAGGGCGCTAAGGGAGGATAAGGCCATAGCGGAAAGACTGAGTGAATTCTTTAATTCAGTCTTTACTGAAGATGATGTAGGGAAGTTACCCATGCCTGAAGTGGTATATAAAGGTGATTTAGTGGAAGAATTGAAAGAAAAATCCATAAACTGGGAGGATGTATTACAACTGTTTGATAAACTGAAGAGTAGCAAATCACCTGGACTGGATGGTATATATCCAAGGGTGTTGAAAGAACTGAAATACGAGATTGCAGACCTACTATTAGTAATCTGTGAACTATCATTAAAATCATCTGTAGTACCTGAGGTTTGGAGACTGGCCAATGTAACTCCAATTTTTAAGCAGGGTTACAGAGGACCTGGAAAACTACAGACCGGTGAGCCTGACGTCAGCATAGGGCAAAATGGTAGAAACCATTATAAAGAATAAAATTACTGAACACGTAGATAGCCATGGTTTAATGGGAGAAAGCCAACATGGATTTAGACAATGAAAGTCTTGTCTTACTAATCTGTTATATTTTTTTTGAAGGTGTGAATAAACAGGTAGACAAAAGTGAGCCAGTTGATATAGTGCATCTAGATTTTCAGAAAGCATTTGAAAAGGTCCCTGATGAGAGAGACTTGGCGAAATTAAAAAGTCATGGGATTGGAGGTAGTGTAGTATTATGGATCAAGAAATGGTTGAGAAATAGAAAGCAGAGAGTCGGGTTAAATGGCCAATTTTCTCAATGGAGAAAAGTGAATAGTGGAGTACTCCAGGAATCTGTACTGGGCCTGCTGCTTTTTAACATATTCATAAATGACATGGAAACAGGAATAATGAATGAGGTGATCAAATCTGCAGATGACACAAACTTATTCAAATTTGTTGAACCGCAGGAGGATTGTGAAAAATTGCAAGGGGACCTTGAGAAATTGGAAGACTGGACGTCCAAATGGCAGATGAAGTTTAATTAATGAAATTTATTGAAATTAACACATCATTCAAGTCAATCACAAACACACACACATACACTACCACCACAAACACATGCAAGGAAAATCCCCCCCTCAACTTAAAATGCACCCTCCTGAATGCCATATCTGCAAGAAATTAGATACAGCTTCTCTCGGATACATTTATCGACAATCACATTGATATTCTCGACATCACAGAGTCTTGGTTCACTGAAACTGATCCAGTCTTGCTAAACCAACTTGCCCCACAGGACTAGCGCCTCTTCAGCTCCCAAAGCAGTAAATGCCATGGTGGTGGCGTCTGCATACTCTCAAGAAAACACCTTAACTTCCGCACCCATGCTAAAGAATCCGACAATAGCCTGGACACACTAACAATAACAATGACAGCATAACCATCCTCCTTGCCTATAGGTCCCCAAATGCTGACCCTAATCAACTGGACACAATCCTTGAAACTATTTGCAACAATAACTCAAACAAAAGCTATCTCATGCTGCTAGGTGACCTCAACTTAGCCTCCACATCACCAAATAAAGCAAAAACCTTCCTGGAAGCCATGGAATCCCTGGATCACACTCAAATCGTCAGTCAACCCACCCACATCAAAGGGAACACCCTTGACATGATCTTCTTGACATGAAAAACATTTAACAAACACCCAACACCTCCCACCACCATCGATGTCCCCTGTTCAGATCACAAGATGATTACAATATACCATTCAACACAAACAACCTCAAATCATGCACCTCGGAATGCGCTGGGTTTCACAGACTGGAAAAGGAAGACTTTCTCTCCAACATCCTACCTAAACTCCAAGACACCCTTGAAGAGAAACTCCTTAATACTAAACTGAAAAAAAAAATCACAGATGTTGCAACAAAAAATACCTACATCCACAGCCAGTGCACAAGACAAAAAACAGCAACCTGGTACATGCCACAACTGAAGGACATGAAGCAAAACCTACAAACCAAGAAACACCAGATCAAATGACAGTCTAAACACCTACAAGCACAAACTATAGGCATATCAAGAAGCTACATCTCAAGCAAAGAAAGACTACTATACAAAGCTAATCCAAAGCGCTCTCAATCACTTATGAGAACTCTTCGACATAGTGCAATCACTAAGCAAAGGTACAACACAGCAAACCGAAAAAGACAGCCTATAGAGTGCCCTTGTCAGCTACTATATATTGGAAAGACTTCTCGACCTTTTAAAATTAGACTGGCGGAACACCGTAGCAGGTTGAAGTGTAAGACGTTGGCAGTGGAACATTGTCTCCAGGAAAATCATAAATTTGAAGATCTAAGATGCTTCTGTATAGATAGGAGTATGACGGGATCGGAGGGTAAATCTAGAGATCAATCATTGATAATAAAGGAACAAAGATGGATCTTTATTTTACAGTCCATGAGACCAGGGGGGCTCAATACACAAATAGATTGGAATCTATGTGTTTAAACCTGAGCAGGAAGTTTGAATTCGATATAAAGCCCGCCCAGCAGGTAGTCCGCATGCGCGGCATTGTCAGAACCAAACAGTTTGAAAATGGAACGAGACCTGCCATGAAGTTCACGGTAAAACTCTTCTGGTTATATTGTTGCATAACAGATATATGAATATAAGCTTCACTGAGACAACAGAGAACTAATGTGTGATTCCCTTTTTATAGCGTAAAGAATTTAAGAACATTTGGAGAAGAATTCGATATTTGGAATAAGTAAAATGAGGATGAGTTCAGGAACCTTAGCCCCTGACGAAACAGCTTGGCAGTGAAACGTAGCAGCGCTGAGACTGGCGTTGGGCAGATTTAAGATAAACACATATCCTTCTCTTTTTGAAGTTATAAGTTCCTTTTTTGAAGTTATAAGCTGACTAGCAAGCAACAGTAGGGGTCATTGATGCAAAATAGAGCATTTGGTCGATGCCATATGAAGACCGTAGCTCTTAGAAGTCTGAGACCTGTTGCTTTTAACAACACTGTTTAAATTACCTATTTAATGACTGGGAACGTGTTATGGATTAGAGTTCTGGAGATTTTATTGGAGCAATAGTTTTCATTTACAGCTCAACAGATAATTTGCTCTATTGAATTGACCATAAAATTGTGTTGTGGAACATAAATTAAAGGATGCATACAATAATATAAACAACAAACGTTGAAGTGCAATCAGTCTGCCAGCGTCGTACCACTAGTTGTCCAGTTGTAGGAGAAGTCCAAATCCGACCTATAATTGATGAGCCACAATAAATGCATGCACCACAAGCAGAATGTCCATCATGTTGTAGAGGCGGTGGTAAGAGATCTTTCCATTGGAGGTGTTGACCGCACTAGAAGATCACGTAGGTTTGCCCCACGGGAGAAAGCAATCATCAACGGCTTTTGAAAACAATCATGCAATGCCAAAATTGGCCAGTGTTTTTTCAGAATTCGAACAATATCAGCACTCAACGTAGTATATGGGAGAACTCCAACAAAGGAGTCATTTGATGCACCAGCTGTATTATTTCCGAGCGAATCATTCAACAGCCATTCACGTTGTACATATAAAGCCCGTTTGTATGCCATTTGTATGATTTTAGATGGATAACCCCTATATAGGAGCCGATATTTGAGATCAGCAGCTTGATGTTTAAAATCCCATAGGGATGAACAAATGCGTCTGAGCCTTAAAAATTGGCCGAAGGGCAAGCCCTTGCACTTGGGTTTAGGGTGAAAGCTGTGATAGTTTAACAAACTATTCCGTTGGACTGCCTTTCGATATAAAGTAGTTCAAAAATGATCATACTCCTTATAAATCGTCATATCAAGAAATGCTATTTGTTGATCTGCAATATGAGCAGTGAAAGTTAAATTTGGTTTTAAAGTATTTAACCATTCCAAAAAAATCTGCAATTGAGTAACAGGACCCGTCCAGAGAAAGAAAATATTGTCAAGGAAACGTTTCCAAAAAGGTATCCACTCAAAATAAGAAGACCCGTATAAATATTTCTCCTCAAAATCACCCATATATAGGTTTGCAATAGAGGGAGCCACAGTTGCCCCCATTGCAATCCCAAAAATTTGTTGGTAAAATTTGCCATCAGACAAAAAATAATTGTGTGTTAAGACCGCCTCTACAACATGGACATTCTGCTTGTGGTGCATGCATTTATTGTGGCTCATCAATTATAGGTCGGATTTGGACTTCTCCTACAACTGGGCAACTAGTGGTATGACGCTGGCAGACTGATCGCACTTCAACTTTTGTTGTTTATATTATCGTATGCCCTTGACCTTTAATTTATGTTGGCAGAACAATTCAATCGATAAAAACCCGATTGGCAGAACATGCCTCTCGGCTCCGCCAAAGAGTTATTTTGGCCCCTATTGTGGAGCACTGCCTTGCACTGGAACACTCTTTTGAATGTTTGCAGTGGTCGGTGATTGATCATATCCCCCCGGACCCTAGGGGGGGTGATCGCACCGCGAAACTTCAAAGATGTGAACAGAGGTGGATTTTTAAACTCCGGACTGTGATGCCTATTGGCTTGAATAAGGAGGTTGAATGGCACAGTGTAATGTGATCCTCACCTTTGTGACGGAGGGCTTCCCCTGACAAGTGGGGCGGCCTTTGCTGTCTCTATTGGTGGGTTTGGTTTTGATTGAAAGGCTTGAGAGCCAATGAATGAGGCGTATTTACCCTTTAAGAATCAGATGGGTTAGGTCCCGGCGTTTCATGACGGTTATTAAATTATGTGAAGAGAGCACTTGATACAGGGAAGCACTCCCGAAACGTGCACGTTGTGCAAGGATTTCTAAAGCATGATTGGACTGAGCTAAGTCTTTTTAAAAAATAATTTTTTCTTGTTAATAAAATGGATTGAACCGTTTGGAAGTATTGCTCAAAAATCTATACTTTGCTGCGGTGATATCCGACAAAAAAAATTTCTGAGGTCTTGGTTAAGATAAATTCTGGGGTTTGTTTGGTGATTTTGTTATTTAGATTGTATATGTATCACTGAACTGGGGATATTTTTGCTGATTAATTTGGTTTTCTAAGAATTTTTTAATTTCAACAATAGAAGACTGTAGCTTTAATAACTTGTCTTCCAATATCACAGTGATACTTTTTGAGATTTCTCTCACCATCCCTTCTTGAAGTGCAATTGTTGCTTGTGTTGCATCCACCACCATCTTGATCTCCAATTTATTTTTTTTTATTTATTTTTTTAACTGTATTTATATCCCGCTTTTCACCGGGTCAAAGCGGCGTTACATACAAGGGTGGGGAAATTAAATATACGGGTGGGGCCCTCACCAGGGAGGCAACATTGATGATTTTGACATGAGACAGACTTTGGACATGGACAGGTTAGTGCAGCTTTGGATCAGAGGGTCATGGTGGGCGAGTTCAGGGGTTAGTGCACTTTTTGGTGGGAGTCGTATTGAAGTATTCTTGGAATAGTATGGTTTTTAGCTGTTTTCTGAAAGACAGTAGATTGGCATTGTTTCTGAGACGGCTCAGTAGAGTTCCATAGGGATGGAGCATAAAGTTCAAAGGCACGATTGCATGTCCGTTGAGAGCATTTGGTTCTTTTATAAGGGACGGTGAAGGAATTGCTGGAGGCTTGTCTGGTAGTTTTGCCGTGGGCTGGACGAGACAGCAGGATGCGAAGCTGGGTGTTCTGTGTTTGGTGGATGGCTTTGTGGGTGAGTAGGATGGATTTGTATTTGGTTCTTGCTTCGAGGGGAAGTATGTGTAGGTCTTTCAGAATTGGGGTGATGTGGTCGGTTTTCTTTGCTCTCTGAATGATTCTTGCTGTGGTGTTCAGTGCTGTCCGGAGGGGGTTGGTCTGTGTGGCTGGAAGGCCATGGTAGATTGTGTTGCAGTAATCCAGATGTGGGAGTGTCATAGCTTGCATTACCGTCTGGAAGTCTTGATGGTTGAGAAGGGGTCTGAGACGTTGTACTGTTTTCGCTTTGTGGAATATAATTCCGGAGGTTTTAGTAATTTGTTGCTTTAAGGTGAGGGCTTGGTCAATAATAATGCCCAGATATCTTATTTGTGGCTGTATTTGGATGCTTGTGGTTCCTACGTTGAGATGTGTAGGTGGTGTGAAGTCTGGGTCTTTTGTCACTATGAGGGCTTCAGTTTTCTTTATGTTGATGGATAGGTTATTTTCTTGTAACCAATTGGACACCTCGGAGAAGCATGCTGATAGATGTGTTTGTTGGGTTTTTGGTCGTAATAGGGGCGTAGAGCATGATATCATCAGCATATATGTGGAAGCTGACGTTGTGAGTACATATGACTGAGCAGAGTGGTTGAAGGTAAATGTTGAAGAGCATGGCTGACAGTGTGGATCCTTGAGGTACTCCTTGGTATTGCTGGAAGGGGGGGGGGGAGGTCAAGGTCAATCCCCGCTTCCTTTCTTTTTCTGCCTTTTGGATTTCTTCCTGCCATCTAAGTCCCAAAGCACGGTGATGATGGGCCCGAACTCAAACACCTGTTGCAGCTTTACTTTATTAATCAAGCTGCTTCCTTTCCTTTCATGATTGAGGCTATAGGCTAACTTTAATGGGGGGAATTTGCATGAGCTGGTTGCATGGGCATCCGTTCAAAGGTCTGTCATCATCTGACTCTCCTGTGCTGTCCTAAGTTATGTGGTAGGCTATCCGCATAGGGGCAGAAATTTTTCTTATAATGGCTTAATATCTCTGCTCTTTGGACAGTTGCTAGCATCGTCCTTGCTCTGCCTGCGGACAGCCCCTGCACTAACCAGAATGTGCTGGGGTAGTTTGTAGGGACATTCAGTGGCACTACCTGGATAGTGCCCCTGAATATCTCTCTTGGTGCCCTTAGCAAGATAATTTCTGTTATTTGGATGATGGCTTCTGAATATCAGCCTCCTAGTTTTTCTTTTCCATCACTAGCCTCTTGCAAGCAATTGTCTGGATTAAATTTGTTAGAGCTAGTACTAAGGTACCGGTATTTTTTCAACAACAGTAAAAAACAGGGCTGGTCACATTATTTTTAGTTAATACAGTACACAGTGTAGTTAATACAGTACACAGGAGGTTCTTAGTAACCTTCAGTCTAATTCTGAAGGTTACTAAGAACTTCCTGCAGTTGTTCTATAAACTGTTCCCTCTGGTTTGCAGTCACTTTGTCTAAAGCAGGAAACTGATTCCTTCGTAAGCTTTTAACTACAGACTTTAAATCTGTCTCATAACACTTACTTGGAATGTTTCTAGTTCTGACTGGAGTTGTTTTCACAGCAGTGCTATCTTGGCTCTGGTTAGCACTGGTCTTTAACTGCTGTATAATATCTTCAGCATATCTCTTGCTAGGGATTATAGCAGACGTACCTTTCTCATGCGCAATGCCCTCTCTGCAATTAGAGCTCTCTCCCCGTGTGAAGGTAAACTTTTCTACCTTTTCCTTGGGTTGCTTTAGCAGAGGTTTTGGGTTTGCTTCCAGTGTTCCTGGGGTATAGGAAACAGACCTTCCAGAATCCTTCTTAGCTTGTTCTGTGTTCCATAGCTTTCATTGTTCAGCTGGCTTCCCTCGTGGCTTCAGCTTTCCTCGTTGCTCTTGATGCTTCACTTGCTGCCTTCCCTGCTGCTTCCTTCTCTGCAGCTCTCCTGCACTGAACTCTGAGGCAGGTTTAAAACGGCTTTCCTCAGCAGCCACACCCTTCTGGCTGCTCATGTGAAACTCGTTAGGGCTCCACTCAGCTCCTACGTCACTACTATGACCGGGCTCAGTTCTAGCTAGAAGCTTGAGGTTTCTACGGGAACCTTGTTTGCCTTTACCCTTAAAGGTATATTGCTCATTTCCTTCCCATTGCATTCGCTATACAGAGCTGTCATTATCACAACAGTTATATCCTTGACTAGCTTATATTTTATACCCCATCTCTAAAGGTTTTATACTATATGATTTCCAAGACTTTATCTATCTTACAGAATAACCCTGTTGGGACTGAAGAATCTCTTGAAACCCAGACCACATTTATGTACTATTTGCAAAATCTAAGAGAAACATATTTGTAGGATCTGAGGTTATGTCTACCAATTTGCCAGGATTTTTTGAGGGTAGGAGGAGAATAGGAGAGAGAAGTACCAAATGAGAATCTATTAAACGGAAATATACAGAATGAAGAATAAAAAGTAATCTAGAAGATGAAATGAATCCACAAGAGCCTTCTGATGCAAATTTTCTCTTTCCCTCTTTTTTGTGTTCAAATAATTTATTTCCTTTGAAATGAAAATTAAGTAACACAGAAATGCAGCCTCATTACTCACCAGAAGCATAATAATTTTGAGAAAAAGGAAAAAAATCTATCCAAAGACGTTTCCATCACCAACAGATATTAACTACATAATTGCAGAGTATGTTTAAGAGTTCATTGCAAAACATTTTCTCTTTGTGAAAGGGTAGCATTTTTCTACTTATGTTTTAAATAAAATTTCATTTAAAAACAAGCTGAAAAGTGTACATTTGCAGTGTGACAATGGTACGTTTCTCCTTTTCATCAGTCGCAGAATCAGGCATGCCCGTGTGGGGGATTTGTTTGAAACTGCCTTGGTAAAGTATGTCTCAGTAGGGTAGAAGGGGATATTTGAATCAACATGTGAGCACAGTGTGGGTAGGGACTGATGATACATGTGAGTTGTGTGAGTGTGTCTATATTAGTGGAAGGAAGTGTGTATCTGCATGGTTTAAATGTTTATCTGGGGATATGAAGAAGGATGTCAGAGACTGGAGAAATATGTTTTAGTGTGTGTGTCATGATTATTGGGTGTATGCTGGGGAGGTGTGCTTTTAGGCAGGGTATATATCTATCATTAGACTGCATGTGTGTATATATATATATATTCTGAACATGTTTATGTGCCTATTGGCTGTGTGTTTTGGGGAAGTTATGTGTACATGTGTGTGGAGTGTTAGGTAATGCGTGTGTGCACGTGTATGAGTCATGGAGTCTCGGGGTGCAAGTGTAGAGGATGTGTACTGCGGCGACCCTGCCCGGCTTAAGGGGTTAAAGGCAGGAGCAGCCGCTGGTGCTTCGTGAGGGAAGAGTAAAACCTTTACCCCAGGAATGCTGGGAGTTGTAGTTCCAGTTCTTCTCACTCCGAAATTAAAGAAACTGTAGTTGTGGGGTTTCTTGATAATAAGTATTTTATTAAAGCAAAAGATAAATGTTCCATCACATGGCATGTAATAATGCAAAACAAAGGTGCTTCAAAAGGCTAACAGAAACTCAGGATAAATGCAACTCAAAAGTATACTGCTGCTTTACACTTTTCAGCCAATTACTCTCTTTTGCCTCCAGAGGCCAGTTAGGCTCACTGCAGCCTCTTACGATCACCGTTACTCTCACAGTGTTTGGGAAAACATGTGCAGGTAATCAGAGCTTCTTTCATCAATGCAAACAGCAGCTTTGGTAACTCTCAGAACACAGACGGCAAAAGCATTTCCTTCAGCTTGACTTATCTATACAACAAATCGTACAGTCCATTTGTTCACAGCCTGGTAAGTCTGTATTACTCTCTGTTACACCTTCTAGCTGTAAGGCATTACTAGCTTCTTGAGAAATTAGCTTTTGTCTAGCTTGTAACTCTAAGAATTGTTTAAAGCTTTGTAGAAGCAATTCAGCCTGTTCCTTGTGAGATAGGGTACTGTTGTCTGCTATAGAACTTCCCTTCTGCTCAAGGCTGTTTGTCTTCTCATCTTGTAAGTTAAAGGCATCAGAATAATTGCTAGTCTCTTTGGCAATTGTTTCATAGATAGAATTATCTTTATATTCAGCTTGGCAAGCGTGTGGCCAATTACTCACTTTTTGCAGAGCCCTTCTGTCTTCAGACGGCTCCAAGGTTCTCCAGCTGTTCTGTTTGTTGCTCCCCAGCACAAACGACACTTCAGAGAATGATTGCTCTTTCACCTGTGCTTGCCTTGAAGGCTTTCTCTCCCAAGGCGTTGCCTTCCAACGGCTATCCACTTCAAGGCTAAGTCCTCTCACCGTGGGACTTCTGCTTACTTCCCTTGAATAGAATTGTGCAGGTTTTCTTCCTATGCCAGGTTCCCAAGTATCATTAGACTCTCCTCTGGCTTTCTAACCATCCTCTTGTTTCTTCCTCCTGTATTCCTTCCTGGGCTGCTTCTTCTTCAACTCATTCCCATACTCATACTGAGTCACAGCCTCCTTCTCGTTCCTCCTCTCTCTCTGCTTCCGTTCCTGCTTCTGCTCCTTCCTCTGCTCCAGCCTCTCTTGCTCAGAGCCATGCTCTGGTTTAAAAGTACGTTCTCTCTTAGGCACGCCCCTTCCCAGGGCTGGGTGTGCCCAATCAGAACTGCAGGACTCCTCCCCTGGGTTGGTCTCTCTGCTCAGCTCTGTGGAATAGAGTCTCTCTTTTTTCCTTGCCCTGTCATTTTGGCGTAAATCCTGCCAAACCTCAGGATTTTCATCTGTCTCCATAGGCTCAGGAGGGCGCTGTTCACCACAGATCCCCCCCCTTAAGATATCACGGGCTGGCTTCTGACCAGAGGCACAGCACGGGATTCGACTCAGGGCATCGGCGTTCTGGTGGAGCCGTCCGGCTCTATGTTCCACTTGAAAGTCGAACGCTTGGAGGGCTAGAAACCAACGGGTTAACCTCGTGTTGTGGTTATGCATCTGGTTGAGCCATTTGAGCGGTGCGTGGTCAGTAATCAGGGTAAAACGTCTCCCCGTAAGATAGAAACGCAGCGCGTCGATGGCCCACTTAATAGCCAGGCACTCACGTTCAATTGTGGAATAGCGCTGCTCTGCTGGGGACAGCTTTCTGCTTAGGTATAACACGGGGTGTTCTGTACCATCATGGCGCTGGGACAGTACTGCACCAAGGCCCGTCTCTGATGCGTCAGTCTGGACAAAAAATGGTCGGGAAAAATCCACACCTTTGAGAACCGGTGCTGCACACAACTTATTTTTCAACAGGTGGAATGCTTCTTCCGCCTCTTCCCGCCATCTCAGTTGGTTAGGCGCGTTCTTTTTTAACATTTCGGTTAGAGGGGCACTTTTCTCTGCAAATCCCGGAACGAACCGTCTGTAATACCCCACCAACCCTAGGAAGCTCCTTAATTGCTTCTTGTTAAGCGGTTTGGGGAACGCTTGAACAGCGGCTATCTTATCCGTGAGGGGCTTCACCACCCCATTACCCACCAGGTGACCTAAATATTTAACTTCCCGGCCTCCAAACAAACATTTGGCCGGGTTTAAAGTAAGGCCAGCATCCCTAAGTGCCCTAAGAACGGCCTCAACTCGTGGAAGATGTTGTGTCCAATTGTCGCTGTGGATGACCACATCATCCATATAAGCCACAGCGTACGTTTGATGTGGTCGCAAAACTAAATCCATTAGTCGCTGACAGGTAGCAGCAGCTCCATGGAGGCCGAAAGGCATTCGTTTGAACTGGTACAGGCCTACCGGGGTGCTGAACGCCGTCTTCTGCCTGGCATCCCTGGTCAGTGGAACCTGCAAGTATCCTTTCGACATGTCCAGAGTAGTGAGATATTTTGCCCGGCCCAGGCGATCCAGGAGTTCTTCTATTCTGGGCATTGGGTATGTATCGAACCGAGATATTAAATTAACCCTTCTAAAGTCGATACAAAACCTTATGGAGCCGTCGGGCTTGGGAACTAGGACAATTGGGCTGTTCCATGGGCTCCGCGACTCTTCTATAACGCCCATCTGCAACATCTCCTGTACCTGCCGTACGACCTCCGCCTTCTTGGCTTCTGGCAGCCTATATGGACGTTGACGTACTATTTCGCCCGGTGGCGTTATGATCCCATGGGTGATCAGGTCTGTCTTGCCTGGCATGGGTGTGAGGACATCTTGATACCTTGTCAGTAGCTGACCCAACTCTTGCTTCTGCGCCCACGACAAGCCTTCATCCAGTCTAGGCTCTGGGTGGCTTTTACACACTGCAATAGGTATTTTCTTCAGCACACCTAGTGCTTTCACCTGCAGATTGTATACAGGGTATAGTGACATGCACCCATGTACACAGCATATTTTCACATTTCGAACAGGCTGAATCACTATCCCTGATGCCTGGATTCGCCGCCACAGCGCCTTGGAGAGCATTGTTTGCTCTGCACCAGAGTCAAGTATCGCAGTGGTGGCAATCCCCTGCACCTCTACCTCGATAAGAAACCCTTCACGAGCTTTCTGTGCACTTCCTGCTACTAAGGCAGTCTTAAAACAATTTCTCTGTATATGCCCTTCTCGCCCACATTTAAAACACTTGCTAGGCTGAAACCTAGCCTTTACAGTCGGCATACCCATTCTGCTTGCACCATATTGAAATTTCCCCTTCCTTTCTGATTCCGTTATTGCTGCCCCCTTTAAATCACTATTGCTTTCAAGCGGCATTGCCTTTGCCTGCAAGAAGCGTTCCGTGAGGTCTACTGCCTCCTGTGGGGTCTTGCAGCTTTGCAGAATCAGGAAGGTCTTTATTTCATCGGGTATAGCGTTCATATATTGTTCTAGCACTAAGCTTTCTAGTATAGACTCTTTAGTCCTGTGTTCAGGATTAAGCCATTTATTCAGCAATGTGCTTATCCTATACACTAGGGCTTTTGGTGACTCACCCTGTTTTAACCTCACCGCTCGCAAGAGATTATGGTAGGCTAGCGGCGTAAGGCCTAGCCTTTCCCGGACCGCTTTCTTCACCTCCCCATAATTTCCGGCAAGGTCGGGTGGCATGCTCCTGTAGGCCGCCATTGCTTCTCCCGTAAGGGAAGCTGCGAATCTGATGGCCCAATATTCCTCTGGCCATGCACTCAAGTGTGCTACCCTTTCAAAACATTCAATGAAGTTGTCAATATCATCATTATCTCTTAACTGGCCAAAGTTAAACATAGTCTCTGCGCCAAAACTATGCGCAGCTATAGGAGCTAAACCTGGAGGTATAGACGGTTTCTCCTTTGGCATCTTCTGCTCAGTTACCCAATTTGTCAGCATGTCCAGGAGGGGTTGCTGCTGAGCCTGTAGGGCAGCGGCAGTCTTCTCTTGAAACTCTAAACTTAGGTCTCGTTGTCTTTCAAGTTGGGTTGCCATCCACTTGAATATTTCTGCTGCGTCCAGCGACATCTTTGGTATCTAGGAATGCAAACAGAGAAAAAAAAAAACCAAGTGCGATACCTCACACACACACAAAAAAAAACCCAAAAACTTTTCCCTTTTTTTTTTTTTCACTAACTGGCCAACACCCTCAGCCCTGTATCCTTTTCGTCTCCCAGGTGGATACCAATTACCTGGCTCAGGTGTTGCGTCACGCTTTCACAGCCTCGTTGCAGCTGGCACACCGATGCTGGGACTCTCTCCTTCCTCTCAGGATGGTCTGCAATCGGGTCCTTCTTATAGTTGCTTCTCTGAAGTTTCTTTCTCTGCGTGGCACCTTGCGCATGCGTGGAGAATATCCTGCCAACGTAGCCAACTTGCGGCGACCCTGCCCGGCTTAAGGGGTTAAAGGCAGGAGCAGCCGCTGGTGCTTCGTGAGGGAAGAGTAAAACCTTTACCCCAGGAATGCTGGGAGTTGTAGTTCCAGTTCTTCTCACTCCGAAATTAAAGAAACTGTAGTTGTGGGGTTTCTTGATAATAAGTATTTCATTAAAGCAAAAGATAAATGTTCCATCACATGGCATATAATAATGCAAAACAAAGGTGCTTCAAAAGGCTAACAGAAACTCAGGATAAATGCAACTCAAAAGTATACTGCTGCTTTACACTTTTCAGCCAATTACTCTCTTTTGCCTCCAGAGGCCAGTTAGGCTCACTGCAGCCCCTTACGATCACCGTTACTCTCACAGTGTTTGGGAAAACATGTGCAGGTAATCAGAGCTTCTTTCATCAATGCAAACAGCAGCTTTGGTAACTCTCAGAACACAGATGGCAAAAGCATTTCCTTCAGCTTGACTTATCTATACAACAAATCGTACAGTCCATTTGTTCACAGCCTGGTAAGTCTGTATTACTCTCTGTTACACCTTCTAGCTGTAAGGCATTACTAGCTTCTTGAGAAATTAGCTGTTGTCTAGCTTGTAACTCTAAGAATTGTTTAAAGCTTTGTAGAAGCAATTCAGCCTGTTCCTTGTGAGATAGGGTACTGTTGTCTGCTATAGAACTTCCCTTCTGCTCAAGGCTGTTTGTCTTCTCATCTTGTAAGTTAAAGGCATCAGAATAATTGCTAGTCTCTTTGGCAATTG
This sequence comes from Ichthyophis bannanicus, assembly GCA_033557465.1. Classification (NCBI taxonomy): domain Eukaryota; kingdom Metazoa; phylum Chordata; class Amphibia; order Gymnophiona; family Ichthyophiidae; genus Ichthyophis; species Ichthyophis bannanicus. Next base: position 707,924,345 of record CM066031.1, read on the forward strand.
TTTCATAGATAGGAGAATTATCTTTATATTCAGCTTGGCAAGCGTGTGGCCAATTACTCACTTTTTGCAGAGCCCTTCTGTCTTCAGACGGCTCCAAGGTTCTCCAGCTGTTATGTTTGTTGCTCCCTGGCACAAACGACACTTCAGAGAATGATTGCTCTTTCACCTGTGCTTGCCTTGAAGGCTTTCTCTCCCAAGGCGTTGCCTTCCAACGGCTATCCACTTCAAGGCTAAGTCCTCTCACCGTGGGACTTCTGCTTACTTCCCTTGAATAGAATTGTGCAGGTTTTCTTCCTATGCCAGGTTCCCAAGTATCATTAGACTCTCCTCTGGCTTTCCAACCATCCTCTTGTTTCTTCCTCCTGTATTCCTTCCTGGGCTGCTTCTTCTTCAACTCATTCCCATACTCATACTGAGTCACAGCCTCCTTCTCGTTCCTCCTCTCTCTCTGCTTCCGTTCCTGCTTCTGCTCCTTCCTCTGCTCCAGCCTCTCTTGCTCAGAGCCATGCTCTGGTTTAAAAGTACGTTCTCTCTTAGGCACGTCCCTTCCCAGGGCTGGGTGTGCCCAATCAAAACTGCAGGACTCCTCCCCTGGGCTGGTCTCTCTGCTCAGCTCTGTGGAATAGAGTCTCTCTTTTTTCCTTGCCCTGTCATTTTGGCGTAAATCCTGCCGAACCTCAGGATTTTCATCTGTCTCCATAGGCTCAGGAGGGCGCTGTTCACCACAGTACATACATGTGTGTCATGGGGATGTCAAGGTACATGGGAGTGTGTAGGTGTCTACATGTCTTTATAAAATAGAATAAATGGCAGAGAATGTGGAAGGAGAATAACCAATGGGGCACAGTGCTTCCAATGTACAAATTATATTGAAATGATAGAGTGTAAATTGGTGGAGGGGTGGTGCAATAAGTTAAGGATGGCATAGAGTCAAATGGGATAAAAGTCCCGCAGGAAACAAAATTCAATATGGAATCTTTAAGGACAGACATTCCATGTGTGATCTGGAAAAGTATAGTGGTTGGGGGTAGACTATCATCCACCTAGACGGGATGAAGAGACAGTGAAATGCTAACAGCAATTAGGAAAGCTATCAAATTAGGTAAAACAATAATAATGGAAGACTTAAATTATCCAAATACTGAATGGATAAACATCTCGTCTGGACATGCTGAGGTGGTAACATTTCCAGACAGCATAAATGACTTTTCTATGAAGCAGTTCGTCCTGAAGCCAACAGTGGAAACTTCTTTAGATCTATTTCTTGCTGGAATGCAGGACCTGATGCAAGGGGTAACTAATGATCAGATTTGTCAAAATCACTGGAAAATGGGCATTAAAGAAAGTTACACCGTAGCATTTCATTTTAAATGGAAGATTATGATGAAATGAGGAAATTAGCTAAAAAGAAACTAAAAGGAGCACAATTGCCAGGGTCAAACATTTGCATCACGCATGGACATTATTTAAAAATACCACTTTGGAAGCCCAGATAAAATCAATTCCATGTATTAAAGAAGGTTGAACAAAGATCAAATGATTGCCAACATAGGGGTATGTTTACTAAAGGGCGGTAAGGGAGCAAGTGAGCTGTTAACGTGCATTATCGGCGCCTGTGAGTGGTTAACGCCGTGGAAAGTGCTGAAAACTCTGGATTAACAATTGGAAAAGGGGCCCTCAGTTTTAAGGGAAAAGGAGGTGGAGAGTGGGCATTGATGAGGCGGAGAGTGGGCAAGGACAGCATGTGCTCCCTTACCGCAGGGCTATGTTACCGTGCATTAGAACTCCCGGTGCTGGGAACCCCAATGTCGCATCAATGACCTCCCGTCTTTTAACGCCACTTTTTTTTTCAAAATGTTTTTTCTAAAACATGAAACAGTGTTTAGTTTTTATATTCTGTGTGATGTCCCCGCCTCGGTGCCTTATCTGCGTTTCACTATGTTGAGTTTCTTCAGAAAAAACATTTTGAAAAAAAAAAATGGCGTTAAAAGTTAAAAGACGGGAGGTCATTGATGCGAAATGGCGTACAACTCAAGGACAAAAGTCTGCAATTTGGCACCTATAAGAGTCTGAGATCTCCTTGTCTATAGATAATTTAAATGTCATTGTAATATTTCATGGAGAAAAGTTTTTGAATATTATTGATTTCCGTGTTGACAGAAGCAGTAACAATATCACGATCTTAGAGATAAAAATAGAGTGTGGACCATTAAAAACTAGATAGGTCCACTAGGCTGACAAGGCAGCTGCTTAGTGCATACATCTGTGATGCATAGCAGGACTCACTGTGACAGTGGCAGCATACATAGGAGTATGCCACCCCTACTGCCAACATAATGCCATGTCAGCATGGTGTGAGGGTGGGGATGGTGGGTGCAGCGGATGTGGCCTGCTGCATACAAAATGTTGGTCTGGCCCTGTGTGCCTGGTGCAACACTGCAGTTGCCAATGTGAGCATGTCAGTAGCAGGTATAGGGTAGCATGGGGCACACCTCCCTACCAAGGCTGAAGGCAGCAGCATGCGTGGCCATGGTCCACGATGGAGGGAGGCAGAAGTGGCAAGATGTGCCAATCTGCATGTGTGCAATGTGAATAATGCTGCCTGCAGTACTGAAGTAGGGGCTGTGCCACGATGGCAGGGAGGGAGGGATCGTCCAGCATGCTGTCTGCCCTGATCATTGGACCCTGGCACCCGGCTAGTTGTCCTACTGGATGGGCTGGCCCTGGGATCAGGTGAGTAGATATGGAGCAAAATGCAATGTGTGCCTTCGAGTCAGTCCTGGGGGGGCTCCGGCGGCGTAGGCACGAACTCCAAACGTCACATTGGATTGTTCCTTCATCTCATCGGTCTTCTCATTTGGCTTTTATCATCCTGCTACTCCGCCGGACCTTTGCTCCCCCTGTCTTAGGTACGACTGCCTTTCTCTCTTTCTTTCGCTATAGTAACATCTTTCTCACTGCCCGACAGTTACCCGATGGCCTCCATTCCCGTTCTCTGGGGCAACTGCCCTGCTTCACCATTTCCCTTTTCCAGGCCTAACGGATCCCTCTATCGCTGCCCTACACACCTTCTGGTCTGCTCACCTTTTTCCCATATCTGTCCTTCCCCTCTCACGACCTGCTGCTTTCCTCTCCCGATCTGCTGCTCTTCCCTCATCTACCAAGCTAGGGTTGCTCAAATGTCGATCCCTACGGACTAAAACTCTCCTGCTACAAGATCTCGTCCTCAAGGATTCCTTGGACCTTCTTCTTCTCACTGAGACTTGGCTTAAGGATGGAGAGGACGTCCTTCTTGCTCGCTGCCTCCCCCCTGGTTTCACTGCTGTCTCTGTCCCCTGCACAGGTGGTGGGGTGGCGGCTTTAATCTGCTCCTCTCTCACCTATACACAAGTCTCATCCTCACTACTACACTACCCGGAATCCCTTCTACTTTACTTCCACACATCACCTGCTTTGCATATTCTCCTTATCTATGCTCCTCCAGTTCTCTGCCCTGACCTTTGGGACTCTCTCCTTTTGACTATCTCGGACTTATCACTGGCCTTTCCTCATTTACTGATCATAGGTGACTTCAATCTTCATGTCGACATGCCTTCTTCTTCTCGAGACCACTCATTTCTTTCCTGCAGGATCTGTCCTTGACTCAGCATGTTCCTTTCCCCACACACTCAGCAGGACACACCCTTGACCTGCTTCTTTCTCCAGTTTCCTCCCCTTTTACCCTACAAGGTCTTACAGCTACTCCCTTACCCTGAACTCATCACTATTCCTTAACCTGTCATTATCTTTTCTCTCCATCTGACTCAGCTCCCCTCTTACAGATAGCCCATCCTTCTTCTCCATCTTCTTCCCTCCGTTATTCCCGTCGTATCACCCCTCTCACCCTCCAGCAATTTCCAGCTGCTGAAGATCTTCTGTCCTCTGATTTTCCTTCTCTCTCTCCTGACTCACAAGCCTCACATTGGTCCTCCTATCTTTCTGATGCCCTTGACACCTTGGCTCATCTGCGACCCCAGCCCTTTCATCAACGCCACTCACACCCCTGGTATCACTCTGGTTTTCGTCTTCTTCGCACGCACCTCCGTCACGCTGAACGGCAGTGGCGGACAGCACCATCATTTGTCACGTTATCTTCCTTCAAATCACAACACGCATACTATCGCTCTGAGGTTCACAAAGCCAAACAAACTTATTTTTCTGTCGCTATCACCTCTGCCCCAAACCAAACACGTCATCTTTACTCTGTTCTCAAGTCCCTCACAACACTTCAATCAGATCCCAAGATAGTAACTGCTCAGTCAGTTCCTCCTCCTTCTCAGCTTGCATCTTTCTTTAGCACCAAGATTATGGACCTTAGAGTATCTTTACCGTACTGTCCCCCACCTATCACTCCTCCCCTGCCTCCCTCCCCACCACCTGTCTCTCAACTCTCACATACTTGGGGTTCATTTCACCCCCTTACTACCTCAGAACTTATTAAACTCATCTCTTCCTCCAAGAAAACTTGCTGTTCTCTTGATACTATACCTTCTTCCTGGCTATTACACCTTCTCTCGCTCTTATTCCTTCTATCCTCACTATGATCAATACAAGTCTTTCTGTCGATATCTTTCCCCACTCTTGGAAACACGCCCTTGTACGTCCTATTCTGAAAAAGCCTTCCCTTGATCCTCTTACTCCTGCACACTATCGCCCTGTCTCTAACCTCTCTTTTCTCTCTAAGATACTTGAAAAAAACAGTCTTCTCTCAGCTTTCCCATCACCTGGATTCTACACACTTTCTTCACCCCCGTCAATCAAGTTTTCGCTCGGGCCATAGTGTGGAGACTGTCCTTCTTGCCTTTCTTAATGAACTACACATGGCACATGATCGTGGTGATTTCTCGGTGGCGATGTCTCTTGATCTTTCTGCAGCTTTTGATCTGGTTGACCACTCTCTCCTCCTTTCTCGCCTAAGGGAAGCCAGACTCTATAGCACGGTATATCATTGATTTCACTCTTATCTTTTCTCTCGCTCCTACACTGTTCTCTCTCTTTCACTCCCGACAATCTCCTCTGAACCTTCCCCCCTATCCTGTGGTGTCCCTCAAGGGTCTGTACTAGCTCCCCTTCTTTTTAATGTCTTCTTGTCACCCCTGGCTCTTCTGGTTCAACAATTTGGTATTTCTGCCTTCTATTACGCTGATGATCTCGTTCTCTTGCACCATACCTCCTCCCTTCATCCTGATCTCTCTCCTCTCAATTCCTGTCTCTCTGCTGTAACTGGTTGGCTCACCTCAAACTGTCTTCACCTAAACATCACCAAAGCACTCGCTATCTGGTTCACTCATGGCAGTCCCTCTCCACCAATGGCTCTCTCGTTCGCTGGTTCCCCTATCCCTGTGGTGTCCAGCTTTCGGTATCTTGGGGTTTTCTTTGACTCTGATCTCTCTTTCTGGACCATATCTCTCACATCACCAAGACTTCATTCTTCTTCCTTTGCCAGATCTGCGCAATTCAGCCCCTTCTCACACCCCAGGCACTTACCACCCTCATGTTGTCTCTTGTCATGTCTCGTATCGATTTTTGTAATTCAGTTTTACTTGGTCTACCACAATCCCAACTTCATAGACTACAACGAATCCAGAACACGGCTGCACGATCATTTCACATTCTGCACTCTGCGATCATGATACACCTCTATTACTTCACCTCCACTGGCTCCCCATTGACTTTCGCATTCGTTTCAAACTCCTCACCCTAGTCCATCAAGTCCTCTTCTACCCCCCCCCCCCCCACCCCACAATACATGGCAGATCTCATCCAATTTCATACTCCTGGTCATTCTCTCCGGTCACTACACATACAGTAAATCATCTTCACCTCCCTTCCCCCTCCCGCGCTCACCTCCAGTCCACCCGCACCTCTGCTTTCTTCTTCATCAGACCTGCACTTTGGAACTCACTACCCACCTCACTCAGACTCAAACAACACTACAGTACTTTCAAAACTCACCTGAAAACCCATTTTTTCTCTAATGCCTTTGACCTCTCCTCTCCTTTTGTGTGATCTTACCCCTTATCATTCCCCCTTTTCTTTTCCTAGTTTTCTCTGTTATTTAGTGTGCTTGTTTGTCCTCTATACTATCCTGTCATTATTGTAACTTCTTTTCCTATTTTCTGACCATTGGCCTTTTCTTTATAATTTTATTATTGTAAACCGCTTTGTTGTAACTACGAATGGCGATATATCAAATAAATAAACAAACACCCTGCAGACAATACTTGTGGCACACTAGCAATGTTAGAGATCTGCTCCAGAACCCTGGAGAGTCCATCTATTGAAGGGCTTGCTCTGCCGACCAGGTTATATGTGCCCTCCCTCACATTTAGGGTGACTACAGAAATGAGTCATTTGCATATATTGCAGCTATCATGTGCTGGAAGCACATATTGTCCCTGCCTATTACAATACTGCTGTGGTGGATTGCAGCATTCAGCATATGGACATTATTGTATACATGTTCTCAGATTGTGCAGTGCATCATGGGTAATTGAGTGGCTAAACCAGGGGTCGGCAACCCGCGGCTCCGGAGCCGCATGCGGCTCTTTCTCACCTTTGCCGCGGCTCCGGAGCACACTGCCCGCCCGGTGACAGGCAATAGTGTTGTAAGCTCTCTCCCTTCTTCTGCAGCCGCGGCTCCCTGCCTCTTAGGGAACCGCGGCTGTGCTTTTAAAATCATCTCGGAGCCCTTCCTGTCTTGACGGGCTCCGTGCAGCATTGTCCCGCCTCTAAAGGAAGTTTGGAGGCGGGACAATGCTGCACGGAGCCCGTCAAGACAGGAAGGGCTCCGAGATGATTTTAAAAGCACAGCCGCGGTTCCGTAAGAGGCAGGGAGCCGCGGCTGCAGAAGAAGGGAGGGGAGCTGACATGGAGGGAGGGGGGCTGACATGGAGGAATGGAGGGGGCTGACATGGAGGGAGGGGGCTGATATGGATGGATGGAGGGAGGGGGGCTTACATGGAGGGAGGGAGCTGATATGGATGGAGGGAGGGGGGCTGACATGGAGGGAGGGGGCTGACATGGATGGATGGAGGGAGGAGGGGCTGACATGGAGGGAGGGAGCAGATATGGATGGAGGGAGGGGGGCTGACATGGAGGGGTGGAGGTGGCTGAAATGGAGGGAGGGAGCTGATAGGGATGGATGGAGGGAGGGGGGCTGACATGGAGGGAGGGAGCTGATATGGATGGAGGGGGGGGCTGACATGGAGGGAGGGGGGCTGACATGGATGGAGGGAGAGGGGCTGACATGGATGGATGGAGGGAGGAGGGGCTGACATGGAGGGAGGGAGCTGATATGGATGGAGGGAGGGGGCTGACATGGAGGGATGGAGGGAGCTGACATGGAGGGAGGGAGCTGATATGGATGGAGGGAGGGGGGCTGACATGGAGGGATGGAGGGGGCTGACATGGAGGGAGGGAGCTGATATGGATGGAGGGAGGGGGGCTGACATGGAGGGATGGAGGGGGCTGACATGGAGGGAGGGTGATATGGATGGAGGGAGGGGGCTGACATGGAGGGATGGAGCACTGGTAATGGGGTTGAGGGGACTAGCACTGGAAATGAGCTGATTAGGGGAGGCTAGGACTGATAATGAGCTGATGGGGGGTAGGACTGGTATTGGGCTGATTAGGGGAGGCTAGCACTGGTAATGGGGTTGAGGGGGGATTAGCACTGGAAGCGAGCTGATTGGGGGGCTTTGAATGGGCATGGGCTGATTGTGGGGAGGGGAGGATAGAGCTGCTGGCCCTGGAAGATAACTGGGGGCTAAGGCTGCCATGGTATTTGTACTAGAAGGGACTGGTCAGTGGGGAAGGAGGGGGATTGGAAGGAAATGGACACCAGTGGCAATCATGGGAATGCAAGTTGACATTGGAAGGTACTGGGAGTGAGGACTGGAAAGGGGCTGATATTGGGGAGGGTTACTGGGACTGGAAATAGGCTGATGGAAAGAAGTGAAGAAAACGAAAGAAGAGATAAGAAATGGCAGATGGACCATAGACCACAGAAAGAGAGCTAAGAGAAGACAGGAAAGCAGAAGCCTCAGATCGGGACCAGCATGATCAAAGAATAAATTGGTCAGACAACAAAGGTAGAAAAAATAATTTTATTTCATATTAGTGATTTGACTACAAAATCATCATAATTTTGAAATCAAATATTGTTACTTGTTGTTGTGATATTTTCTGGCGTATTTTTTTTGGTGTGCGAAGGAAGAGGGGTAGTCTTATACGGCGAGTATAGGCCAAACACCTATATTTTAACAGGAAAAGTAGGGGGTCGTATATAGCATTAAGGTAAGAAACAATATATGCAGCGTTAGATTTGTTTTAAATGTCGCAATGGTTTTGCGGCTCCCAGTTTTTTTTTCCCTTCGGAAACGGGTCCAAGTGGCTCTTTATGTCTTAAAGGTTGCAGACCCCTGGGCTAAACGATACCGGCACCCAGGGCCCCAACTGCAGCCACAGCGGTGACTGTGATTATTGGAGCAATGTCCAGTACCTGCTTGTCTTCTATGATGGTGGGAGATGTGTGCTTGGCCCCCCAAGGTGGGCAGGATGTCAGCGATGGACCGCATGGGTCATAAAGGTGGTTTGAGGAAGGAATCTGTGTAGGTGTACCTATCCTGCAGTGCACAGTAGGTGACGAGGAACTGCATACCCTGCACATGTGCACCTCAGGGGTTAGTGCCACACTGTGGCGCAGCGGACCTCTGCATGCAACTGTAGCTTGGTGTTGGAGGTACAGTGGCTGGACATGCATCTTGACCTCACATGTGGCTTGGCCTTTGAACAAGGGATGTATTCTGCAGCTGTGTCTGTTATGCAGCTAGTGTACTGAGTGTGTAGTGCAGTGCAGTGCATACTGCATGTGCTCCACTATCTCAGATTGCTAGCCCCAGTGTTTCATGTCCTGGGTTGCACCCATTGCAGACAGGGACCTACAGCCTCTTTGATTCTCATCAGTGCTATGGGGAAAAGTATGGTGGTGTAGCCTAATGGTTAGAGCACTGGCTTGGTTAACAATAGACTGGGTTTGACTCCCACTTGTTCTCATTGTGGCCATGGGTAATTCACTTCAGTATACTGCCAGAAGCAGTCTGGGGTCTGCATTGACTGGGGTACACACAATCATATATTTTTTTTGTGTGTTGCACATTGGGTCTGCAAACATGCACATCTGACAGCATGACTTTATTGGCTCTGCTGTAGCCGATTGCAAGGGGTCAGACATGCTCACCCTGCAGTTGTCTGACACATGAGTTGTACATGATGGGAATATTTCGTCATTACTGTGACTGCTCACCTTTGGCTCCAGTACATGCAGGCACATCTCACTCCTGGGATGGTCACCTGCAGGGATCATCACACGTCCCTACTTGCTCCATATTGGCATCAAGTGAGACACTTGTCCAGTTCTTATGTACATGTCTGTCAGAGGGATTGTATAGTGGTTAGAGAAGTTGACACAGCTCTCATACCTAACATAGCTGGTATTGGGACTTCTCCTTGGCACTGCTACACTTTTTCCACACACACAACAACTGCATTTGTGTGGTCACAGCATGTACATACAGGGAGCAGGATCATACCACACTAGGGTGTGTCAATTTTGGAGATGTCATAATTTTAAAAAGCACTAGTGAAAAAATAGTACAATTTTATGTGGCAAATCAACAACTAGCTTAAACCTTTGTATAATATGTTAGTTACCTACCTGTAATTTCTAGGAAATTACACAAAAATACACAAATTACTGAAATATGTTTAAGTGCTTTGATAATAGTTATTATTTGTTTGCATTGCATATTAATGCGTTTTGTGCCTCAATTTATCTTATTATCTTACTTATTGGGATTTACACGGTGAACCTGTTCAATATAAAAATAAATAGCAATTGAACACAAGGTCCCAGACATCTCCTTTTCCAGCTGCAACTGTTGAAAGAACAGTGTGAAGAGGTAAGGAAGAGTCATGCCTACAGTGAGAAGGTCAGCTTAGTAAGGTTACAGCGAGTTTCTTCTGCAAGCTATGTTGTGCATTGAAAAGAAACAGGAGAGAAGAGATACAGAAGAGAAGATACTGAAGATCAGAGGTGAAAGAGATGAGAAGACTCAGCTTGGAGATAGCAGTGTGAGATAGCTTGGAGATAGCAGTGTGAGACCCAGGAAAACACCATCCATCAACACTGAGGTAATTACACTCACCCAATTACTTAACTGTAGCTCCAGAGTCTCTGATACTCCTCTTACCTGTACCACGACAACAGCAGAGATCAAGGCATTTCTGAGCAAACCCATGGTGGTTCCAGACTGGCTATCATACATCCAGTCCATAGAAAGGTGGGTAAAAATGACAACTGAGGCTGCTGGTCATGTGTACAATCAGGAGAGGAGGGAAAGATGGTCAGCAGGGAGCTCATGAGCCGAAACAGAAGCAAACAAAATATGGCTTCTTTGCTGGATTTTGTTAAATAACATTAAATTAACTGCATAAATGACATTTTAAAGATAATTATGTGGCTGTTGTTCAGACTATTTGTACGTTCAAATAACTATTGCTTGATTTCCACATATTTCAACTGTGACTTGATGTAGGTAAGACTCACTTTAAGCAGTTTCTTAAGATAGATTTAAATTCAGCATGCAAATCTGTTTAATTTGGTCACTAGTAGTCTGTAAAGTTTAGAAAAAGAAAAATCTACCCCTAAAATTGGCATGCCCTAATACCGTACTCTCATCTCCCGTCATCTATCCTCCAGCCCATCCATCAGCATATGCCCATTATGCATAGTCATGTATTCTTCTGGCAGCTGCTACATCACAGCCCGCACAGGAACATTTTCATCATTTGGATGCACCACTCACACCTCTCCTGTGAATGATCTGCACATCCCCACTCCTGCTCGGTCATCCTTTGGATGCCCACATAGTGGCAATTCTGGCTCCACAGGGGGACACTTCTTCACACTCCTATGCCACCCAAGGACATTACAGCATATTACGTGGGCACCCCTCACTGATTCAGTACAGCTGCCTCCCACATGCTCATCCCACTTACTGTCCGACACCTAGGATGACCATGGATCTGTCAGGTCAATCAGCTCTTACCTTTCCTTCCATTCATCAGAGAGCAGACAGAGCTTAAAGATTTAAAATTACCCCTGCCTATAAATAGCCAGATTAATATGAATAAAATACAGTCTCTAAAATGCTTGTATGCAAATGCTAGATGTCTAAAAAATAAGATGGGAGAGTTAGAATATATAGCACTAAATGAGAAGTTAGATATGATTGGTATCTCAAAGACATGGTGGAAGGACGACAACCAGAGGGACACTGTGATACCTGGGTACAAATTATATCACAATGATAGAGTAGACCAAATTGGTGGAGGGGTTGCGCTCTATGTTAGAGAGGGCATTGAGTCACAAAGGATTAAAGTTTTGCAGAAAACAAAATACACTATAGAATCTCTATGGATTGAAATTCCATTTAAAAAGGGGAAGGCAAAGGCAAAGGCAATGGGGGTGTACTATCGACCACCTGGCAAGAATGAACACATGGATGATGAAATGCTCAAAGAAATCAGGGAAGCTAACAAAAGTTACAGCACAGTAATAATAATGGGTGATTTCAATTACTCCGGTATTGACTGGGTCAGTGTCACAGCAGGACATGCTATGGAGATAAAGTTTCTAGATGAAATTAATGACCGCTTCTTAGAACAGCTAGCTCAAGAGCCTTGATCATACTCAAGCCTTGATCATACCACATTTTGATTTTTGTAATAGCATACTACATGGTATAACCAAGAAGAACATCAAAATTTTACAATTGGCCCAAAATGTAACAGCTAGAGTTATACTTAAAGCCAAACTATCAGACCATATTACCCCTATTCTATTCACACTACACTGGTTACCTATATTCAGTAGAATTCAATATAAAATACTATTAACCACTTTCAAAATAATTAATAATATTGCCCCATCATACTTAACCACCCTCCTTCACAGCCCACCCGAAAATAGGATAAGACGGAGAAAAAACCTCAACACCTTAGCAGTCCCAGATATAATAAGAAAATCTAAACACTCAACAAGTAACAGTGCCTTTTCGCTAGTTGCTCCGATACTGTGGAACAATCTACCAGACCAACCAAGAGAAACAAAAGATCTTCTAACATTCAGGAAAACACTAAAAACCCATCTATTCACACAATACTATACCAATGGAGAAACAGGTATAGCCTCTCAACCTCCATAAACTGAATCAATTACTCTCTCCAATCATACACCTTAATCTGAATCAACTATAACTTCAAATGATATAAGTATTCTTCGCACATTAATATAAATATTAAAGTAAACTATTATTTGTAATATAGTTCAATATTGTTATGTTATATATATATAATATAGTTCAATAATGTTATGTATATTGTAATACATTTATACTATTATTTGCATTACAATACCTGTAACAATGTAAACTAGTTCATAAAGTTCTGAATTATATGTATTGATATTTGATTTGTTATAATGTAAAATGTTCCTAGTTATACTGTAATACCTAGTCCTTAAAGTTCAATGTACCTGTTCTATTTGTTATAATGTAAACCGCTGCTGATCCTTGGAAGCAGCGGTATATAAAAGCTGTCCAAATAAAAATAAATAAATAAAGAGCTGACCACAGGGGAAGCCATTTTGGACCTAGTCCTTAGTGGAACACCAGATCTGGTGCAAGAGATAAGGGTATTGGGGCCACTTAGCAATAGTAATCCTAGTATGATCGCGTTTGATCTAATTAATGGAGGGGGGATGGTAAAGAAATCCACAGTACTATCTTTTAGCTTTCAAAAGGGAGAATATGATAAAATGAGGAAAATAGTTAAGAAAAGACTAAAAGGAGCAGTTGCAAAGGTTAAAGACTTACATCAAGCGTGGGTGTTGTTTAAAAATACTATCTTGGAAGCCCAAACCAGCTGTATTCCACGCTTTAAGAAAAGTGGAAGAAGTCCAAAAAACTGCCAGCATGGTTTAAAGGTGAGGTCAGAGAGGCTGTTGTTGCCAAAAAAGCATCTTTTAGGAAAAGGAAAAAAGAGCCAAATAATGAAAACTGGAAACAGCACAAGCACTGGCAAATTAGATAAAAGGCATTGATAAGGCAGGCAAAGAGAGAATTTGAGAAAAAGCTTGCTGTGGAAGCAAAAACACGTAATAATGACTTTTCAAGTACATTCATAGCAAAAAACCTGTGAGAGAGTCAGTTGGACCATTAGATGATAGAGGGGGCACTAAGAGGGGACAAGGCCATAGCGGAGAGACTGAATGAATTCTTTGCTTCGGTCTTTACTGAGGAAGAGTACCACCTTCCGCAAAAAGCGTAGTTACTCACCTGTAACAGGTGTTCTCCAGGAGCAGCAGGAATCAGTCCTCACTTATGGGTGACGTCGGCGCCGACAGAGCCCTCGCGGAGCAATTTTCCCCAGCTTTCAAAGAAAGCCTTTGGGAATTGCAGCGCGCATGCGCGGTCCTCTTCCCGCCCAAGGGTGCCATCTTAGCCAGTCAGATGACATAGCTAAAAAAGACAGCATAAAAAATTTGCAAAAAAACTAAAGCAGATGATTGCAACTCCAAGGGGAGGAGGGAGGGTTGTGAGGACTGATTCCTGCTGCTCCTGGAGAACACCTGTTACAGGTGAGTAACTACGCTTTCTCCAGGACCAAGCAGGAAGTCAGTCCTCACTTATGGGACTCCCAAGCTCAAGGCTACCGGAGACCCTAAGCACAAAAATGAGCTCCCTCTAGCTCAGTAGCACAGAAGGAAAGAATCTTCGCTGAATTATTACCCACCGGTAGCCCACATCCGGGATGGAGGGTAGGAGTTGCTCAGACCTCAAAGAGATTACGGAGGACTGCCTGTCCGAAAGCACTGTCCCTGCGGGACTCCCTCTCGAGACAGTAATGGACCGCAAAAGTCTGGCTCGAAGACCAAGTAGCGGCCCGGCAGATGTCTGCCAGCGGAACAGAGCGGAGGTAAGCCACTGACGTAGCCTTTGCCCGAACGCAATGAGCCGTGACTCGACCTTCCAAGGAGAGTCCGGCTGCCCCATAAGCCCAAGAGATACAGTCCGCAACCCAGATGGACAGAGTACGCTTGGAGACCGGGAGCCCCAATTTATTGGGGTCAAAAGACACAAAAAGCTGAGCAGCTTTACGGTGCTCCCGCATACGGTCAAGGTAGAAGTTCAATGCCCTTCTACAGTCCAGGGTATGGAGGACCGTTTCAGCTCGGCTGGAGTGTGGTCTGGGAAAGAAGGTTGGAAGTACCACCTCCTGATTGATATGAAAAGGGGAGACCACTTTCGGAAGAAATTTGGGGTGAGTCCGTAGGACTACCCTATTTTTGTAGAACCGAGTGTAAGGGGGATCAGACACGAGGGCCTGCAATTCACTTACGCGTCTAGCGGAAGTGAGGGCAATCAAGAACAATGTTTTCCAAGAAAGAAAACGGAGAGAACAGGTAGCCATAGGTTCAAAAGGCGGACAGGTGATCCGCTGTAAAACCACATTCAGGTCCCAGTCAGGCGCTGGCGGGCGCAGAGGTGGTTTAAGTAGAAGGAGACCTCGGAGAAACCTCGCTACGAGAGGGTCGTTGGAAAGAGGTCTGCCGTCCACCGGCACATGATGTGCTGAAAGAGCACTGAGGTGAACTTTGACGGAGTTGGACTTAAGTCCCAGATTAGAGAGGTATAGCAAGTACTGCAAGATCACCGACACCGGGCAGGAGAAGGGATCCTGAGACTGTTGGGTACACCAAACGGAAAAACGACGCCATTTAAGGGCGTAGCATTTGCGGGTAGAAGGTCGTCGCGAAGCTAAGACGACCTCCTCCACCTCTGCCGGCAGGAGAAGGGGAGCAAGGACTACCCTCTCAGCAGCCAGGCCATTAGGTTGAGAGACCTGAGGTTGGGGTGTAGCAGAGACCCCCGATCCTGAGTGAGGAGATCCGGTTGTAACCACAGAGGGAATGGATCCTCTACTGCTAATTGCAGCAGGAGTGGAAACCACGGCTGTCTGGGCCAGCGAGGGGCCACCAGGATCATGAAGGCTTTGTCTCGGAGAACCTTGAAAAGAGTCCGAGAGACTAGCGGGATGGGAGGGAAAGCGTACAAGAGGCTCCCCGACCATGAGAGTAGAAAAGCGTCCGCCGCAACTCGAAGGGGGTGTGGCAGACGAGAGCAGAAGCGAGGAAGTTGCCGGTTGTGAGGACTGGCAAAGAGATCCACCGTGGGGAGGCCCCACTTCAGAAAAAGCTTCTGAACTACCAAGGGATCCAGGCGCCACTCGTGCGGCTGGAAGATCCTGCTGAGTTTGTCCGCCAGGCAATTCTCTTGGCCTGGGAGATAAACTGCCTTGAGGAGAACGCCGTGACTGACAGCCCAAGAGCAGAGCTTCTGTGCTTCCCGGCAGAGAAGGAAGGAGCCCGTGCCCCCCTGCTTGTTCATGTAGAACATGGCAACTTGATTGTCCGTCTGGACAAGGACGGACTGGTGAGAAGTCAGGTGGGAGAAGGCCTTGAGAGCCAGGCGGATCGCTCTGAGCTCCAGGAAGTTGATCTGCTGAGCAGACTCCCACGTGGTCCAGAGGCCCTGAGTACGTGCCCCTTGGCAATGTGCTCCCCAGCCCAGGAGGGATGCATCTGTTGTCAGCATCCGGGCTGGCTGAGGTGACTGGAAAGGCATGCCGAGTATCAGGTTCGGCCGATGAAGCCACCACCGGAGAGACGAGATCAGCGGCTCGGAGACGCGCACCAGGTCTGCTAGGCCGCCTGTGGCTTGTTGCCACTGCTGGCGGAGACATCATTGAGCAGGCCGCATATTCAGGCGGGCATTGGGGGTCACATGGACGGTGGAAGCCATATGGCCGAGTAGTCTCAGGAAGCGCCTGGCGGAGACCAGGGGCTGGCTGCGAAAACGGTCGGCTAGGTCCATGAGCCGTTGAGCCCTGTCGAGCGGTAGGAACGCTCGTGCCTGAGGAGTGTGCAGCCTTGCGCCGATGAACTCGAGATCCTGTGAGGGGAGCAAAGTGGACTTTGCGAAGTTTATCACAAAGCCCAAGTACTGCAGAAGAGTCACCGTGCGGCGCGTGGCGTTGGTGACCTCCAGAGCGGACGCTGCTCTGATGAGCCAGTCGTCGAGGTACGGAAAGACATAGAGGCCGTGAAGCCGGAGATGGGCCGCCACCACCGCGAGACATTTTGTGAAGACTCGCGGTGCGGAGGACAGGCCAAAGGGTAGTACTCTGTACTGGTAATGATTTCCTGCCACCACAAACCTTAGGTATTGGCGGTGGCTTGGGTGGATGAGGATGTGCGTGTAGGCATGCTTTAGATCCAAGGAGCATAGCCAATCTCCCTGCTGGAGGTAGGGCAGAAGGATTCCAAGGGTAAGCATCTTGAACTTCTCCCGCATGAGGAACTTGTTGAGGTTGCGCAAGTCCAGGATGGGTCTGAGGCCTCCTGTTCTTTTTGGTATCAGAAAATACCTGGAATAAAAGCCTTGACCTTTCAGGTGGTGGGGCACCGGTTCCACCGCCTGTTCCTGCAGAAGACCTGCTAACTCCTGAAGGAGTAATTCCCTGTGCAGAGGGGGTCATGGAGGTTCTCCCGGAAAATAGGAGGGAGGGACCTGGTGGAAGTGGAGAAGATAGCCTTCTCGCACGACTTGAAGCACCCAGGCATCTGAGGTGACGCTGGACCACCTGTGGGCGAAGTGAACCAGCCGGCCTCCGGTGCTGGGAGGAACCAGCGGGGGGGGAGAGGCTATGCTTGAGGAGTCAAAAACCCCCACCCTGCTGAGCAGGGGCTGGTGGTGCAGGCTTGGGGGCTTGCTGCCTACGGGACCCGGTACCCCGTCCCTTGGCCTGCTGGCCCTGTTGGGGAGCTGCAGGGGCCTGATATTGGGGGTATTGTTTGTAGGCAGCCGCCTTCCTCGGGTAAAAGGACTTCTTTCCCGAGCCCTTCTTTTTCTGGGAAGGGGCGGAGGTCTTCCTAGAAAGCCTAGTCCTGGTGAGAGTCTCCGTCTCAATTTGTGCAGCCTTTTCAGCCATGGGCTTGCCAAAGAGGTTTTCGCCTCGGCAGGGGACATCGACCAACTTGTCCTGCACCCAGGGCTCAAGGTCAGACGACTGAAGCCAAGCCTGTCGGCGGGCACCGATGCCGGCTGCGGCCACTCGAGCCGATGCTTCAAAGCCATCATAGGCTGCTCGGGATATGAATTTTGAGCATTCCCGAATGCCAGTGGACAAGGCCAGGAACCTCCGCAAGGGTTCCTCGGACAAACCAGCGGAGAATCCGGCTAGCTCTTTAGCCAGGTCTCGGAGATACATGCCCATGTATAGCTGGTAGGTCTGGACACGACACGCAAGCATAGAGCCCTGGAAACACTTCTTACCAAGGCCATCCAGGTTACGGGCCTCCCTGCCAGGAGGCACCGAGGAGTGCATCTTCTGGCTCTTAAGACGATGCATGGCCGATTCCACTACCATGGAATGGTGTGGTAGCTGTGCTTTTTGGAAGCCAGGGCTCTTGCGGACTCGATAGATAGAATCGACCCGCTTGCTCAGGACCGGCGAGGTGGCCGGACTCTCCCACATGCGGAAGAGTAGTCGTTCCAGCATGGGAGGAACCGGTACAGTAAAGTGTTCCCTGGCGGGAGAGTCATACTGGAGGGCGTCGAGCTCTTCGGCTCGAGGCTCCTCCTCGGGGTCCGCAGGGAAGGCCAAAGCCTTGGCCATATCCCTGACGAAGTCCGAGAACCGGGCATCCTCCGGGGGGGACTGCTTCCGAGGTTCGGACTCAGGTGAGTCCGAGGGGACACACCGAGTCCGGAAAGAATCAGGCGACTCTTCCTCTTCAGACTCCCAGACCGACTCCGACGAGGACTCGGTGGGGTCGGCCCGGGCAGGGCGCGGCGCCTGCCGCCCCGACGCCGAGGGAGTCGGCGTCAGCGACCTCGGTCCCGAACGGGAGGCCGAGGGTGACCTCGACCGAGGATCGACTCGAGTTCGCATCGACTCGAGGATCGGCTCGGTCTCCGGGGTCGACTTAGACGTCGACGTCCCGGCGGTCGGGGCAGCGGCGCCAGCGAAGCCAGCGAGCAGTGCCCGCTGCTGGTCCATGAAGGCAGACAGTCTGCTCTCCAAGGCCGTCAACCTGAGTCCGAGCTCAGGTGACCCAGCAGCCCCCGACTCGGGCCCGACGTCGGCTGTCGCGGAGGCGAGTCCAGGAGGACCACAGGACTTACCCGAGCAGGCAGCTCCGACTCCAGGCGAGGTCGCTTCGTGAGGTGCTCCTTCTCCAAGGACCCGGGACGGCTATCGGGGCTATGCGACCTGGCCCTCGCGGAGCCAGGAGCGTCCACCGACGCCGCCCTCGCGGGTTTCACCTTACGTCGATGGTCCCCGGAGGGAGAACCCCTGTCGGAGGAACTCCGGCGACGGTCCGAGCTGGAACCCTTGGACGCGGAGGCCTCCGACGAGGTCCGGGTACGGCTGGGGTCAGCGAAGATCCTATCCCGCTGATGCCGCCGACTTCTCAACGCTTTGGAGGACAGTTTGCCGCAGGGCCCACAGATCATTTCTTCATGATCCGGGCCCAGGCAGCGGAGGAAAAAGTCGTGTGTGTCAGTTAGTGACATATTTCGGTCACACTGACCACACCGCTTGAAACCACTGGCAGCCATCGGGGGAAAAAGGGCCCCGGCGAGGTCAAAGGACCGGGCTGCCAGGGAAAAACCGAAAACGAAAACTGACTAAGTCAGAAAAACCGAAAAAGAAGAAGAGGACTCGTGACCGGCGTCGCGAGTCCGGGCGGGAAAAAGACCGGCGTCGAACCGAAGGAAAAAAGATAAATTATGAAGAAATATCAACTTTTTCGCGGGGACACGACGGGTACGTCTGTAGGGCTCCGCGGAAAAAAGAAGACTGGCTAAGATGGCACCCTTGGGCGGGAAGAGGACCGCGCATGCGCGCTGCAATTCCCAAAGGCTTTCTTTGAAAGCTGGGGAAAATTGCTCCGCGAGGGCTCCGTCGGCGCCGACGTCACCCATAAGTGAGGACTGACTTCCTGCTTGGTCCTGGAGAACAATCAAAACCCACTTGTTCACCATACATTTTGGAAATATAAATGAAGAAACAACCCCCTCCACTAACACCACACCCAACAACGCAGATACTGTTCCAACCCAAAATAATCTAGAACCGACATAACCCTTCAGGAAACCCTGCAACCTAAGCCTACCAAAGAATCGTAAATAGTTACTAATGACTGCTTTGTAACTAATGGCTGTTCATTATGTTACTATGATATGATACTTTGATTGTATTATTGTTCATGATGTTACTATGTTACTCTGTTTACTGTATATAGTTAAACGTTGTATGTAATGAATATGTACCTCTTTGTACAATTCAATTATGTGTTTAATGTAAACCACATTTGAACCTTGGAAATGTTAAATAAATAAATAAAATAAATAAGATGTAGGGATGTTACCCATGACTGAAGTGGTATTTAAAGGTGATACTGCAGAAGAATTGAAAGAAATATCGATACACCAGGAAGATGTATTACAACTATTTAATAAACTGAAGAGTAGCAAATCACCTGGACCGGATGGTATACATCCAAGGGTGTTGAAAGAACTGAAATATTAGATTGCAAACCTGACATTAGTAATCTGTGAACTATCATTAAAATCATCTGCAATACCTGAAGATTGGAGGATGGCCAATGTAACACCAATTTTTAAAAAGGGTTCCAGGGGTGATCCGGGAAACTACAGACCCATGAGCCTGACGTCAGTACTAGGAAAAATGGTAGACACCCATCATAAAGAACAAAATTACTGCACAAGTAGTGTAGACAGTCATGGCTTAATGGGAGACAGCCAACATGGCTTTAGACAAGGAAGATCTTGTCTTACTAATCTGTTATGTTTTTTTGAAGGTGTGAATAAACAGGTAGACAAAGGTGTGTCAGTTGATATAGTGCATCTGGACTTTCAGAAAGCCTTTGTCAAGGTCCCTCATCAGAGACTTTTGGCAAAATTAAAGAGTCATGGGATATGAGGCAGTGTACTATTGTGGATCAGGAACTGGTTAAAATATAGAAAACAGAGGGTAGGGCTAAATGGCCAATTTTCCCATTGGAGAAAGGTGAATAGTGGAGTACCCCAGGGATCTGTGCCGGGTCCGCTGCTTTTTAACATATTCATAAATGACCTGAAAATGGGAATGAGTGAGGTCATCAAATCTGCAGATGACACAAAACGATTTAAAGTTGTTAAAACCCATGAGGACTGTGGAAAATTGCAAGAGGATCTTGATAAACTGGAAGACTGGGCATCCAAATGGCAGATGAAATTTAATGTGGACAAGTGCAAAGTTGTGCACCTAGGAAAGAAAAACCCAAACTATGGTTAATCGATGCAAGGTTCCACATTAGGAACCACCACCCAAGAAAAAGATTTAGGCTTCATCATGGATAACATGTTAAAACCCTCCACCCAGTGTGCAGCAGCGGCCAAGAAAGCAAATAGAATGTTAGGTATCATAAAGAAAGAAATGGAAAATAAAACAAAGGATATTATAATGGCTCTGTTTCATTCCAAGGTGCGACTGCACCTTAAATATTGTGTGCAATTCTGGTCACCGAATCTTAAAAAGGATATAGCGTTACTAGAACATGTACAGATATAAGCCACCAATATGGTAAAGGGGATGGAAGGATATCCCTATGAAGAGAGGCTAAAAAGATTAGGGCTCTTCAACCTGGAAAAGAAACTGCTGAGGGGAGATATGATAGAGGCCTATAAAATTAATGAATGGAGAGGAACGGGTAAACGTAGATCGATTGTTTACGTCATCAGAATATAGAAAGACTAGGGGACATGCAATGAAGCTACAGGGTAACCTATTTAAGACTAATAAAGAGAAAATATTTTTTCATTCAACATGTAATCAAACTCTGGAATTTGTTACCTGAGGATGCAGTAGAAGCTGTTAGTGTAGCTGGGTTTAAAAAAGGTTTGGACAAGTTCCTGGAGGAAAGGTCCATAAATCATTATTAAAAAGGATCTGGGATATCACTGCTTGACACAATACAAGCATTGTGGAACCTGTGTCTTTTGGGGAAACTGCTAGGTACTTATGACCTAGATTGGCCACTGTTGGAAATAGGATACTGGGCTTGATGGACCTTGATCTGACCCAGTATGGCAATATCTTATGTTCTTAAAATGTTCTTTTACAGGAGCTCCCTTATCCTGCATTAAGGTGACAGACATTTTCGGGCGTTAATGTGCATGCTTGTCACCTTAATGCCCTATGTCCTCTTAGTGCTCGATAAGTGGAGCCAAGTACCTTTACCGCTGGAACGCCTACTGCACGTCCTGCCTTTACCACACACAAACACCCTTACCGCTGCTGTTACCACTTGCTATCTGCTGTTCCCTTACAGCTCTTTAGTAAACATACCCCATAGTTTAATGTGAGGTGAAAGAGACAGTGAAAGCCAAAAGAGCATCTTTTAGAAAACAGAAAACAGTTCCTTGTAAGAAAATAGGGGGTAAGCATAAGCATTGGCAAGCTGGATATATAGCAGTAATAAGGCAGGATAATTGAGACAGAAAAGAAGCTTGTTGTACAGGCAAAAACTACAGCCAAAAACGTTTCAAGTTCATTTGAAACAAAAACCCATAAGAGAGTCAGATGAACATTTAGACAACCAAATGGTAAAAGGAGTGCTCAGGCAGGATAACTTAATTGCTGACAAACTAAGATGCCGATTTTCAGCATCTTTAGTTGGTCGACCAACAGGAGACTTTCCATTAAGGGTACTGAGCAAAATATTCAGGGACAGTCTCTGGATAGTCCTGCTGAATATCTCCACAGACTGCTCTGGCATTATCTGACTAGTGCAAAGGTAGTCCATGAGCAGAGCGAGAGTAGTATTGATGTTGTCCGGATAAGTGCAGACTTTTTCTGTTTAGCAGGACTTTCAGTCGGCACTTATCCAGGCAACTTAGGCTGCAGGAAAAACTGTCTTAAGTTGCAATCTGGATAAGTACTGGCTGAAAATCCTGCTAACCAGAGTGCTGGCATTTACCTGGATAGTGCCACTCAGCCCAACTCTTCCGCAGCAGCTTCAATCTGGACACTGCTGCTGAATATCCTGCAAATATTTAAGCCCCATGGCTAGTCTCTATGGTGTTTAAATATTGCCCCTTTTGGAAATCAGGCCCTAAATAAATTCTTTGTCTCCATCTTTGAGAAGAACGTTGGGGGTCATACCCTACTACTACTACTGAACATTTGTATAGCGCTACAAGACGTACACAGCGCTGTACAGACACACATAAAAGACGGTCCCTGCTCATCAGAGCTTACAATCAAGACAGTCAACACAGTAGCAGAAGACATGGGATACATCCAGGGTGAATGGTAACGAAACACAAAGGAGATTAGGCAAATCAAAGTCCGAAAGTGGCAGCAAAGAGGTGAATTTTCAGCTTAGATTTCAAAAGGGCCAAAGATGAAGCCTAACATACAGACATAGGTAGTTTGTTCAAGGCATAAGGAGCAGCAAGGTGAAAGGAGTGAAGTCTAGAGTTAGCAATAGATGAGAAGGGCACAGATAGAAGCCATTTGCCAGAAGAACAGCGTTCCTGAGGAGGGGTTTAGGGAGAGATAAGAGACGAAAGATAGTGAGGAGCTGCAGAGTGAATGCACTTATAGGTCAGCAGGAGACGTTTATTTATTTAACAGTTTTTCTATACTGCTTAATCCTACGGTCAAAGCGGTTTAGATCAAAACAGAGCTCAATACAGTAAAACAGGGTAACAAAACTTGGAGAGAACTTAAATCAAGGGTGATCAAGGAGCATGGTGGGGAGTAAGGGGGACAGGGGTGATGTGTGATGGGATTAAGTGCTGTTATCAGTGAAGTATTCCATAAATAGGTAAGTCTTGAGGGCCTTTCTGAATGTTTATGTTTATGTAATTTCTTGATATACTGCCCAGGCTTAAGGGCATCAGAGCAGTTTACAATCACTATTAGCAGCTACTACTAAAGGGCTCACAATCTATGTGTACCTGAGGCAACGGAGGGTTAAGTAGTTTGTCAAAGGCCACAAGGAGTGCCCATAGGATTAGAAACCCCAGTTCATCCGGCCTGAGATTGCTGTCCCCAGGTGGGACTTGAACCCCCAGCCCTCCAGCCTGACCCGCTCCTCCCTCTGTGGCTTGGAGTTTGCATGGGATCAAGGTCCAGAGAGAAGGTGCATATACAAAGGCTCTTCTGGATGTGGTGGTGCTGGATCTGATAAATTGCACTGGGGTGCTTAGGGTGTTCTGGGATCCAGTTCATCTTGTGTGGCTGCCTTTGGTCTCATGTATTAGTGTTTGCAGGTGGATAGACCATTGAGGACCTTGAAAATTGTAAGGATGGATTTGAATTTTGTGCGTTCAATGATGGGTAGCCAGTGTAGCTGTTTGAGCAAGGGAGATATGTGTTCGGTTTTGTATGCATTGTAGAGGGTACGTGCTGCTGTGCTGAGGGGAAGTTGGAGAGTGTGGATTGTTGTCTTCAGTAGGCCTTGGAGGATGAGATTGCAGTAGTCCAGGTGTGGGAAGACAAGAGTCTGAAAGACTGTGTGAAAGTTTTGGTGTGTTAGGAGGGCTTGAGGTGTTGTACAGTCTTGAGTTTATAGCAGATACGCTTGGTGATATTTTTGATGTGAGTGGAGAAGGATAGGCGCTTGTTGAGGGTGACACTCAGATATCGTACCTCTTGTTTGACTTGAAGCCGAGTTCCATTTAAGCTTATGGTGTTTGGAGGGGTGAGGCTGCGGTCTTTGGTGATATATAGGGCTTTGGTTTTTTTTGAGGTTTATGGTCGTGTTGTGGGTGGTGAGCCATGAACTGCTGGTGGTGAAACAGTTTGTTATGTTGGTAATGCCAGGTTTCAGTGGGTTGATAGGTGCATAAATCATGATGTCATCAGAATATATGTGGTAAAGGGCATTGAATGTTTGTATGACTGTGCATATCGGTTCGATGAAGATGTTGAATAACAATGCAGAGAGGGCTAAACCTTAGGGAACTTGTTGATTTTGTAGAGCCTGATTTTACCTCAGTTTGACAGATAGGATTTGAACCAGTTCAGAGGAGTTTCTGCTAGTCCAATTGCTTGTAGTCTCTTGATAATTAGAATGTGAGGTATTGAGTCGAATGCTGCCTTGTTGTCAAGGAAGATAAGCAAGTATCCTGTGTTCGGTCTGTCAGTACCCATTAGCAACTTGCGAGGAGTGCTGCCATGAGGGATTCAACTCTGTGGTGGGGTCGAAAGCCATATTGCTGGGGGTCAAGTGGGGAGTGTGTGTCTATGTGATTCTGGAGCTGACAGAGTAGGTATTTTCTAGTATCTTCACTATGAATGGAAGGCTAGCTATGGGTCTGTAGGATGTTGGTTAATGTCGCTGGCTGTTCCCTTTCTTACTAGGCAGATGGAGGCCATTTTGAATTCAGATGGTATGTATCCTTACTATAGAGAAAGCTGGTTGATCTTGTGGATTGTTGGTGTGAGTTCTTTTCTGGCTATCTTAATGCAGCTGACTGGGCATGGGTCAAGAGGGGACATGGTTGTATTAATGCTGGCGATTATATCTTCTAGGTGCTCAGGTGTGACTGTTGCGAATGCTTTCCAAGTGTGCTGGGATTTTGACCATTCTTGAGGTTGTGTATCCATAAGGGTGTTTGTGCTGTTGTTGCTGGGAGAGGTTAGGGTTTGGAAGTAGTCTGCCATTAGTTATGAAATCAAATTTGTTTGAACTGGTTGCGGAAATGGATAAGGAGCCAATGAAGTGACTTTAGAAGCGAGGTAATTTGAGCATGACGAGACTGGTGGAAGATTAGCCGCACACATTAGAAGTATTCTTATGTAGAGACCACTTGGATTTTGATATGTCTTATTTTAATCTTGATTGAGGATTTAACATCCCTCAGTACATATTCCCATTTAGAACATTGTTATGCACTCTCTGAAAGCATCAACTACCAGCAGAGCTTTGGCAGGCTAACAGGAAACTCTCAAGAAAGGCAGCAGACGGTTTTGTCATGTGTGAACTACCTGCTTACAACTGCCAGCCAAACTCTCACATTGATGGGTTTATGGAATAATGTACTTGAGTGGTTTAAAATGTTGTACATTGCCTCAAGTGGCCATTTGGCTGAAAAGACAACAAATAAACTAACAATGGAAAAAAAAACCCTGACACAGATGATGGCATTATAAGACCTAATGGAGCAAAGGCATTGCTTTATTCTGTGCCTCTGGGTAAAATCTTTGGTCCATCAGGTCCTAAGTATTAGTTTCCATACAATGATGTCCATCAGCAGTTGAGTGTTGCTCATATTTTTGAGACTACAATTTGTGGTGCAGCCTTACTATAATTAGGGCCCTCAGTTCCATGGCATTTTTATTTTATGCTTTTATTTTTTAAACTCAAAGTTCTATATTTTTACAGTTTTTTAAAAATGTTTTGACTTAAAAGTTTTTAAATTTTTTTCACATTGTTTCTGTTTTTGCTTCTCCCCAAATACTCTGGCTTAGAGGTGAGGTTCATGACTCATGATATGCGCAAAATTAACCCATTTGGAGAAACTGCCTTGATCAACAAATATCCCATGCAAGTGCATTGCTAAAATAAAGATATTGTTTTACACAGACCAGCTCCACAGAAACACTACATGCAGGCCCCAAATTGCCTTTCCTATATTTAGAGATGAGCTAATAAAAATTGCAATTCCTGGTTACTCTCTGTGAACCTGCTGGCTCCTAATACATGATGTGTTTCAGTGACTGGGATTTTCCTAACAGATTCCACTCACGTATCATGATTTATAAATCAATGCACTGAGAAATGTGTATACATACTGTCCCCCCATGAAAATTTTCACAGATCAAGGAAAATCCCTTCTCCCCCTCCTGTCCACATATTGTTCTCTTTCCTAGCAGTGGAGAGAGGTGAAAAGAAGATGGAATCTCCCAGGCCTGAGAGCTCTCTTTGTGAAGGGAATCTACCCATCTAAGAGGAGAGAGGCCACAGGAAATTTAAATCAAGGGGGACGTTTACTAAAGTGTGGTGAATTTTGCACTTACTGCGCATTAGGTGCAAAACCTAATGTGCACTAAGTGCAAAGGCTGTGGCGCTGTTGGGTGTGTAGTCAGCAAAGGCCCTGCAGTTAGTGCACAGGGCACATGTATGCACTCTAAATGCATTGGCAGATCCCTCTCCGCTCCCTCTCCATTGCTACCTGGGTTCAAAAGGGTGCTTATGCCCCCAAGCAGTAATCTTGCCATACTACTGGCTAGGGGTCAATCTTCCAAATAAGGGCTCATGCTCCTAATTTGAAAGAATGACCCCTAGCAGTAGTATCATAAAAGTACTGTTAGGGGTCAGAGCTGCCATTTTGAACCAGACATCAAAGGGCAGGAATGGAGGGGGATTGCTCCCACCCCTGTTACTATACCACCAGGGATATCTGCCGGTAATTACGGCGGAGGGTCGGATGTTGAGATTAAGGATGGTATGTGATCAGGTGTCAGGGACTGGATAGAGAGGCTAGGACATTGATCAGGGTTTGGCTTTTTGATTAGAGCACTGGAGTGATTTAGATCAGGAGGCTGTTTTGGTCTGGGCAGCGATTGTTTTATCTGCCTGCTGCTAGCATGGGAGCACTTAACGCCACCTTTTGAGGTGACTTTAAGTGTATCCATGAAAGTATGTGGATACTACACGCTAACTGCCAGCACTGTCTGTGACCTATTTTAACCCATAATCCACCCTGTTCCTGCCCTAAACCAAGCTAAGTGTTCAGTGCAGCCACGTAATTGGCAGCTGCAACAGTGTGAGGTAATGCGTTGTGTGCAAACTGCCAGTGCTGTCTGCGCCCTATTTCCAGCCACAACTGCCCTGTTACCCTCCTGAATCACATTAAAGCTCTGTAATAAATATCCCCCCAAATCTCACTAGTGTGCCAAAGTTCATCTTTTCTGCTGTTCTCTGGATTTAGGTTATACTGGGATTGTGTTCAGCTGCTCCTCATTGATTTGAAAGAAAAGGGGAAGATGAATATGTGACAGTTGGCAAGTGACGCCATGCTCTGTTTGTTGCCTGCACCATTTTTACATTTTTGGAGCTCACCGTTTTCAAAATAGGTAGTTCCCTGAAAAGTTCTTGGAGAAAATTAATGAAATTATTTTGTGGTATCCAGACATGATGAAAGATTAAATTTGGTGCATGCAAAGGAGTTTGAAGACTATCAACATGTTGTAATAGCATTGGTCTTATTCATTTTTCTCATTATGGATTTTTTCTTAAAAATTTAAAAAGGGTTCTTGTGGTAAGCTTTTGACTTTACTCTGCAAGTGATAATTCCTAATTTTTTCTCCTGTCTTGTTCACGACCTGCTGGGAAAGACACCATTAATAAGTAAACAATCAGAAATGGAATCGGAAACCGAGCTGCTTTTCTATAGCATCTAACATGATAAAAGCCTCATCCCAACAGGGTTCCTCTACACAAACAACCAGAAAATCCTATAATGAGCTAGCAACATGCTCAGTGCTCAACAATGCACCATACTGCCAGAGTGGCAAAGGGTTGTGAGAAGGACTGTCATAAAAATAGCACAATGGCATTCTAGAATTACAGAACAAAGGTTTTTGCCCCCTTAATACACAATGATATTAAACTCTAGCTACAATTGCTGTTATTTAAATGCGCTCCCTCATTTATTCCTGTCTAATTTGATTGGCAGTGTTGAGATTTTGTGGTTTATTATCTCTGGGATCCTCTCTAGGCAAGTTGTATGAGCTCTTGTTAAAAGCGCTGCTTTTAATAAAGCAAATAATAAAAAAAAAAAGACTGGAAGCACTACTACTCATAGCATGAAGGAATGGAAGAAGAAAAGAAGAAGGGATTGAGACAGAGAGATGAAGGGAAAAGATAAATGAGGAGGGGACAGAGCGAATGTACTGGCAGAAAAAAGGAATGGGGAATTTACAAAGATTTAAACTGCGACCACATCACAAAGGTCTCCATGATTCTGAATCAAAATCTCTCAGGCTTGTCAAATAATATCCTTTTTCCCTTTCATGAAAAAAAATTAGCATTTTAATCCAATTTAAGTTTTGTTTCAAATTATAATAATATATTTTTATTCCGTGTAGGGGGATTTGCAAATTAAAAAACCACTATATATTCTGGTCTCACTACCATCTGGCTTGAAGTCTGGACAAATCTGCTAGACCTAATCAGTATTCCCAGTGCAAATGTGCATAATGCTGGCACTCTGGAAGACACCTTTTTTCCTATAGCTGCCATGTATGCTATTTATCAAACTAGGAAACTTATCACAGTGATGAGTCATAAATATTTAATACCCTGCTTGTTAGATTATACAAAGTACAATGCAGATAGCTGATATAAGCAAGTGGGAAGAAGCAGCGGGGCATCCATTAAACTTAACTGCCAAAGTCTGATAGATGATTAGTTTTTTGTTATTTATATGACGACATCTCACAGTGGCCTTGATTCACCCATTTTGAGGCTGGAAAGGCGGCTCAGGTAAAGCACAGTTACTTACCTGTAACAGGTGATCTCTGGGAACAGCAGGAATTAGTCCTCACATATGGGTACGTCGGTACCGACGGAGCCCGTGCGGGAAAGCTCCCCAGCTTCTTAGAATAGAAGCTTTTGGGACCTCCCACTGCACATGCGCACTGCCTTCCCGCCTTCCTGAACAGCTCTCCTCAGTTTCGAGTTTATAGCTGAGTCAACAGAGAGAGGACAGGAAGATAGATAGATAAAAGATACAACTCCTAGGGGAGGTGGGTGGGTTGTGAGGACTAATTCCTGCTGTTCCCAGAGATCACCTGTTACAGGTAAGTAACTGTGCTATCTCCAGGAACAAGCAGGAATAAGTCCTCACATATGGGGACTCCCTAGCTTAGATGCATGGGATCCCCTGTAAAGGTTCGCCATCTTCGTATGGATCTCAGGCATCCATTCTGGGAAGGTGGGCAGGAGTTGTTTAGGAATGGAACAGGTGCTTGAGGACAGCCTGGCCAAACAAGGCATCCCGGCGGGAGTCCTTGTCCAAACAGTAATGGGCTGTGAAGGTATGAACCGAGGCCCAGGTAGCGGCTCGACAGATCTGATCTATGGAAACAGAGTGCAGATGAGCCATAGAAGTTGCCATGGCCCTCACATTGTGAGCAGTGACATGGCCTTCCAGAGAAATGTTTTTGCTCTGGTAAGCAAAAGAAATACACTGAGCAATCCAATTGGAAAGTGTACGCTTGGAGACTGGAAGTCCCAAATGGGAAGGATCAAAGGCCACAAAAAGTTGAGAAGACTTTCGATGTGGCTGAGTCCTATTAAGGTAAAAAGCGAGAGCTCTTTTACAATCCAGAGTATGAAGGTTCCTCTCTGCATTGGATGCATGAGGAGCTGGAAAAAAGACAGGTAGATATACCTCTTGATTAAGATGAAAAGGCGAGACCACTTTAGGCATAAAGTGGGGATTCGTCCTAAGGACCACCTTATCATGATGAAATCTTGTGTAAGGTGGATTAGCCACTAAAGCCTGCAGCTCACTGATGCGGCGAGCCGAAGTGACTGCAATGAGGAAGATGACCTTCCAGGAAAGAAATTTCAAGGAGGTGGAAAACATTGGCTCAAAAGGTGGCTTCATAAGTTGACCGAGCACTAGATTCAAATCCCATGCGACCGGGGGTGGTCTGATGGGAGGTTTAGTGAGAGTCAGGCCTCTCATGAATCTTGTAACAAGAGGATGAGAGGAGATAGGTTGTCCATTTATATGTTTCAAGGATGCTGCAATAGCACTTAAATGGACTCTTACCGAATTCGTCTTGAGGCCTGCATTGGATAGATGCAGGAGATAATCAAGAAGAGAATTCAAAGGAAGTGCCAGAGGGTCAAGACCCTGCTGAGCACACCAAATGGAAAAACGTTTCCATTTGAAAGCATAGGAACGCCTGGTAGAGGGTTTCCTAGAGGCAGAAAGGATATCTTTCACTGGTTGGGAAAGATGAAAGTCTTGAAGGCTTAAGCCTTCAGTAACCAAGCACTGAGGTGAAGGGATTTGGGGTTTGGGTGCCACAAAGTCCCCTCCTCCTGAGACAGGAGGTCTGGCGCAGCTCCCAGATCCAAGTAGGATCCCTGGGAGAGCTGTAGAAGTAGAGGGAACCACACTTGGCGTGGCCAGCGTGGAGCTATGAGGATCATAGTTCCATGATCCCTCTGGAGTTTGAACAGAGTCTTGGGAATCAAAGGAATGGGTGGAAAGGCATATAGGAATGCCTGATTCCAATTCAGGAGAAAGGCGTCCGTAGCCTGAGCTCCCTGACACGGAGTTCTGGAACAGAACCGGGGAAGTTTGGCATTCCACGGACTTGCAAAGAGGTCTATGTCCGGGGTCCCCCATTCCTGAAAGATTCGGTTTATTTGGTCCAAATGTAGGGACCATTCGTGTGGCAGCAGAACTCGACTGAGCCTGTCTGCCCGAGAGTTTTGAACTCCTGGGAGATACACTGCTAGCAGGTGAATCTGATGCTCTCTGGCGAAGGCCCATAGTCTTAGAGCTTCGTTGCAAAGCGACAGAGAGCCCGTCCCTCCTTGTTTGTTTATGTAAAACATGGCCACCTGATTGTCCGTCTGAACTAGGACAGTGAGGTTGGCTAGGAGGGAGTGGAAGACCTTGAGGGCAAGGTAAATTGCTCGCAGTTCCAGAAGATTGATATGAAGGGTGGTCTCCTGTAGAGACCAAGTGCCCTGAGTGGAGAGAGTTTGCAGATGGGCTCCCCACCCTGTTTGGGAGGCATCTGTTGTGAGGGTTGCTTGGGGTAGCAATGGTTGAAATGGAGCCCCCAACAACAGATTCTTGGTGGAAGTCCACCAGTGGAGGGACCAAAACAGACGATCGGAGGTTTGTATTTGGTCTGAGAGCGCTCCTGACGCCTGAGTCCACTGAGTGGCCAGGGTCCATTGAGCTGCTCTCATATGAAGACGAGCATAGGGCACCACATGCACTGTGGAGGCCATATGACCCAGTAGGCGTAGCATTTCCCTGGCTGTCAAGTGAGTGCTGGACTGAGCTTGGGAGGCCAAACTCAGGAGGCGCTGGCCTCGAACATGTGGAAGGTAGGCCCTTGCAGTGATGGTGTCCAACTGGGCCCCTATGAATTCTAGAGATTGAGTAGGGATGAGTTGGGACTTGGGAAGGTTTACTACCAGTCCCAGATACTGCAAAAGGCTCCTTGTGTGGTCCAGGGAAATCTGGGCCTGTGACTGAGTTGGAGCTCGGATGAGCCAGTCGTCCAGATATGGGAAGACAAAGATTCCCATGCCTCTTAGAAATGCGGCTACGACTGCCATGCATTTTGTGAATACTCTTGGAGCAGAGGCTAGACCGAAGGGGAGTACTCTGTATTGGAAATGTTTTCCCTGAAACAGAAAGCGAAGATACTTTCTGTGGGATGGATGGATGAGTATATGTGTATACGCATCCTGTAGGTCTAGAGAACAAAGCCAGTCCTGACCCTGGAGGTAAGGAAGGAGAATGCCGAGAGACAGCATTTTGAATTTCTCCTTGAAGAGAAATTTGTTCAATTCTCTCAGATCTAGGATTGGTCTGAATCCCCCTGTCTTCTTTGGAATGAGAAAATAAGGGGAGTAGAAACCGGACCCTTGTTGAGGAAGAGGAACCTCTTCTATGGCCCCTTGGGCAAGAAGAGAGGAAACCTCTTGACCCAACAGGGTTAGGAGAGATGGGGGAGAATTGAATGGTCTCACCATATGATGGGGAGGAAGGCTGGAGAAATGAAGTTTGTAACCCTCTCGAATGATAGAGAGGGTCCATTGTTCTGTTGTGATTTGTTCCCATCTGGGAGCAAAGTGAACCAACCTTCCGGGTATGGTGAGAGGTTCTGGTTGTGTTAGCACCAGAAGTGGCAAGTTCCCTAGGAGCAAGTCAAAACCCCTGAGGGGTTGGAGCCTGCTGAGCTACAGTAGCTGCTGCAGGCTTAGCTCGTGCTTGTTTGGATTGCTGACGCTTAGCAGTATAGCGAGGTTGAGAAGA
The DNA here is from genome assembly GCA_033557465.1 of Ichthyophis bannanicus. NCBI lineage: Eukaryota > Metazoa > Chordata > Amphibia > Gymnophiona > Ichthyophiidae > Ichthyophis > Ichthyophis bannanicus. The sequence goes on from CM066031.1 coordinate 707,956,615, forward strand.
CTGCTGGCCAGTATTTGAAGCAACTCTGGCCTTCTTATAGTAAGGCCTTTTAAAAGACTTTTTCTTAGTAGGAATTGAAGTGGACTTTGAAAGTCTTTCCAAGGTGGCATTTTCAGCATCCATCTGGGTGGCTTTGATTTGCCACTCTTCCCCAAATAAGTTCTCACCTGTACAGGGCAGATTCCGTAAGCCATCTAGAACCCAAGGTTCCAGATCAGAGGCCTGGAGCCAAGCAAGACGTCGGGCTGCAATAGCAATGCCCGAAGCCCTACTGGCTCCCTCAAAGGAATCATATGCTGCCCTATTAGAGAACTTAGAAACCTCTAAGAGTTGTTTCACTAGGGAAAGGAATCCCTGCTTTTTATCCTCAGGGATAAAGGGGGCAAAATGCCGCACCTTTTTGGCAAGTTCCTCCAGGAACATGCCCATATAGAGACTGTAGGAATTAATCCTGGCTATAAGCATACTAGCCTGGAAAATTTTCCTACCAAAAGAGTCCAAAGTCTTACATTCCCGTCCTGGAGGGGTGGAAGAGTGCCTTTTGGTACTCCTAATCTTCTTCATTGCAGACTTCACCACAATAGAGTGGTGGGGCAATTGAGTCTTTTGGAAACCAGGAGAAGGAGGGACCCTATACATGGTGTCCAACCTACGGGAATAAGGAGACAAAGTCAAAGGATTTTCCCAGAAATCCATCAGTTGTTCTTGAAGGATTTCATGGATAGGCAGGGTAACTGCCTCCTTAGGGGCCTTTGAGTATCCCAAAATATCCAGTTTTTTGGATCTGGGTTCCTTTTCAGAGGATGTGGTAATAGAAAGGGCTGTAGCCATATCTAAAACAAAGTCCTGGAAGGACAAATCCTCTGGAGGGGACATTCTCCTTTTAGGAGAAGAGGGCTCCTCAGGTAAGTTGAGTGAAAACTCAGCAGAATCATCAGAGGAGTGAAAATCCTCAGAGGAATCGGTGCTTTCCTCTAACGCACGATACGCGTACCGATCGGTATCGATATCGGGCGTATCGGGTATGGAACCGGTATGGAGCGAAAGCCCATACGGTACCGACTTGCGTTTAGAGGTGGACGGCCTCGATACCGGCATGGCGGACGATACCGGTATCGGGCCCGGAACCGCTGAAAGCGGAACCGATGGCGTTGCAGCTTTAATGAAAGCCATGACGGCCTGCTGCATGGACTGTACAGTATCGCCCATGGACGCCATAGCTGCCTGGATGTCGGTACCGGAGTGACCCGGTACCCCAGAGCAGGCTAACAGGTGATCTGTCGAGGCCGTAGCATCGATATCAACCTGAGACCCCTGAATTGGCGTTTTTGGAAGTTGGACTTCCCGCCGGGGTTGTTTGGCTGGGGCAGGGTCCTCAAGTTCTAAGCTAAGAGCCTCTCGATGCTTTGAAGGAGATTTGCTCTTTGAGGACTTGCCCACAGAAGGTTTGGTTACCTGAGATCCATCCGGAGAAGAAGACCTGGATGACTGTGATGCTGTATTCTCTGAAGCAAACAGCACATGGAATTTGTTGGCCCGGTTCTGCAGCCCACGTTTAGAGATGTGGGAGCAAGATGGGCAGTCCGGTATGGAATGGTCAGGCCCCAAACATTTCAGACACCAGTCATGGGTGTCTGTGACTGAAATAACAGCATTACATTTGGTACACTTCTTAAATCCAGGGGCTGGCTTCTCCATGAGGAGAAATTGAGTAGGCCGAGAGGCCTCTCTGAAGTGACCAAAAAGCTAAAAAATAAGAAAAAGAATTATAATTTTTTAAAGAAAGAAAGAAAAGACCGGCGATACCGGTATCGGTATGGGGAAGGCAGGTACGCGGTCTAAAGAAACAAATAAAATAACAATTTCTTCAGCGGTGACAGGAACACGACCTGCTGGCTCCGCGGAAAAAGAGAAACTGAGGAGAGCTGTTCAGGAAGGCGGGAAGGCAGTGCGCATGTGCAGTGGGAGGTCCCAAAAGCTTCTATTCTAAGAAGCTGGGGAGCTTTCCCGCACGGGCTCCGTCGGTACCGACGTACCCATATGTGAGGACTTATTCCTGCTTGTTCCTGGAGATATCATTTAAATAGGCCATCAAATACACACTTACTGTGTGATGCAATGGTGCTTTCCCTCCTTCTTCCATTCACAGACTCATGCATGTCTGTGTGCGGAATTTGGTTGAAACAGACATGGTAAAGTGTGTCTCAGAAGGGCAGAAGAGAATATGTGAGTGGACAGGTGAGCACAGTATAGGTAGTGACTATCAGTGGTATCATGTGGATATCTCCATGAGCAGAGTTCAGCTGCTTATCTGTAGGGATACGAAGATGGAATGTCAGAGAGTGGGGGATCTGTGTGTTAGGAGTGTGTGTGTGCTCCTAGGCAGTCGTGTTGGGAGTTGTGTATGTGTGTCTGTCATGGGTATGTGCATCAGAGGTTGTGCATGCATATGTATGTATGCATGCAAGTGTTTGCAATGTGTCTTGGGGCTGTGGGTACCATTAGAGAAATGTTGTATGGTGCGTTTGTGTGCCTGTGTCATGGAGAGTTTGGTGTGGTGTGTGTGTTGGGGCTGTGTACATGTTGGCAGTTTGTGCTAGAGCCCTGTGTAAGTAGTACTACTACCATTACTACTACTGACCATTTGTATAGCACTACACAGCGCTGTACAGACACAAGTAACAGACGGCCACTGCTCATCAAAGCTTACAATCTAGCCAAGACAGACAACCCAACAGCTGAGGACAAGGATATGCAGTCATGGTCAACATTATTGGCACCCTTGGATTTTAGGTATGTTGTGTACAATATCTTGAGAAATAATTGGAAATATTCCAACGGTATGTCATTATAATATTTTAATAATACGTTCAAAGGTATACAACAAAAAAAGATCTGTGCAACTTAGACATAGTCATTTCTGAGAACCCCCCCCCCCCCCAAAAATATGACCGGGACAGGATTAATAGCATCCTTCACGAATATTTGATTGCACAATCCTTGGCAATGATGACAGCCTCCAAACGTTTCATGTAGCCATCTATACGTTTCGTATATCTGTCTGCAGGTAGTTTCTCCCACTCTTTGTGATTTGTTCCATCTCATGAATGTTTCCAGGATTCCTTTCACCAATGGCAGATTTCAGCTCTTTCCAAAGGTTCTCAATTGCAGTGAGATCGGGACTCATTGCTGGCCAGTTTAAAACAGTTAATTTGTTCCTTTTTAACCACTTTTTGTACTTTTGGATGTATGTTTTGGGTCATTGTCCTGCTGGATGATTCATGACCTTCGAACCAGACTTAGTTTTCTGACATTAGGTAGCACATTTCACTCCAAAATACCTTGGCAGTTTTCTGAGACTCATCAAGCCTACTGACTATTACCAGATGTTGCTCATCCATGTCGGCACAAATGATACTGCCAGGTATCTGAGAGTATTAAGAGTGACTTCATGGCTCTGGGACAGAGGGTGAAGCAGATAAGGGCGCAAATGGTATTCTTTTCAATCCTCCTTGTTGAGGGTAAAGGCCAGGGCAGAGAAGCTTGCATCCTGGAGATAAATGAATGGTTGCATGGATGGTGTCATTGAGAGCGTTTTGGTTTCCTGATCCATGGGATGATGTTTCAATGGTTGCAGAGCAGAGATGGCATTCATCTGTCCAAGAAGGATCGACTACATTCATTGGGGATGGGTGAAGAAAGCCCCCAGGTAAGCGAAACATTAAATACCTTTATAGAAATAGGTAAGAGGGGCAACATCTGGAAAGCAGTGTTTACAAATGCCCACAGGATGGGAAATAAGATCCCAGATGTTGAGACTTTAAAGGGAGAGGCTGACTTGGATTTAGTGGCAGTTACGGAGACATGGTTCATGGACAACCATAACTGGGATAACAATATACCAGGTTATAAGTTATTCAGAAATGACAGGGTAGGAAGAAGGGGATGAGGAGTGGCACTATATGTAAAAAATATTATTAAAGTTATCGAAATACAGTGCTTAAAATGGAGAGGGGAGGCAGTGTGGGTTAAACTAGAAAGAGGGAAAGAGAAATCCATTTGCATTGGTGTGATATACAGACCTCCATCATGGGGAGAAGACGTGGACGGAGATTTAATAGAATACATACACAGTATTGCCAGGAAAAGGGAAGTGCTACTGATAGGGGATTTCAATATGCCAGATGTTGATTGGCGCATCCCTGTTGCAGGATCATCTAGAAGCAAGGAGATCCTGGATTCTTTACAGGAAGAAATATTCAGGCAACTGGTAACAAACCCACATGTGAAGGAGCCATACTGGACTTGGTGCTTACCCATGGGGAAAGTGTTTCTGATATTACAATGGGAGATCATCTCGCATCCAGTGATCACCAGATGATGTGGCTCAGTATTAGGACTAGGGCTGATAAAATTGATTCAAAAACGAGGGTCTTAGACTTTAGGAAAACTAATTTTGCCAAGATGGGCCAATACATAAAGGAGTCGTTAGCAGGATGGGAACAGCTGGGAAATGTAGAAAAACGGTGGGCACAACTGAAAGGGGATATTTTAAGGGCAACCAACCTTTATGTTAGAATGGTAAAGAAAAGGAAAAGGAGGCCGCTATGGATCTCAAAAGAGGTAGCTGAAAAGGTGAAGAAAAAGAGGGAGGTTTTCATGAAATACAAGATATCACAGAGAGAGGAAGACAGGCATCTATATTTGGAAAAACTTAGAGAGGCTGGTAAAGTAGTCAGGAAAGGTATGAAAAGAAGAAGAAATAACCAATGCAAAAAAATGGGGGCTAAGACATCTTTCAGATATGTTAGTGAGAGGAGGAAGGGCAAAAGTGGTAATGTCGGGACTCAAGGGTGAAGGGGAGGAATATATAGAAGCTGATGAAGATAAAGCGGAATTGCTTAACAAATATTTCTGTTCTGTGTTCACAGATGAAGGGCTGGGAGCAGGACCTCAGACAACACCCACAAACAGGAACAAAAGTGAGGCACATCTCAAACGATTTTCAGAGGACTGTGTTCATGAGGAACTAGCTAAACTAAAAGTAGACAAATGATAGGACCAGATGGGAAACATCCTAGAATACTGAAGGAACTTGGGGATGTTTTAGCAGCTCCACTGACTGACCTTTTCAATGCCTCTTTGGAGTCGGGGGTGGTGCCAGAGGACTGGAGAGAGGCACATGTGGTCCCTTTACACGAAAGTGGAAGTAAGGATGTGGTTGAAAACTACAGGCCGGTTAATTTTACCTCGGTGGTGAGTAAATTATTGGAAACACTGCTGAAAGAGAAATTAGTGAGGTTTCTGGAGTCCAACAGATTGCACGATCTGAGGCAGCATGGATTCACCAGGGGCAGTGTTTTGCCAGACAAATATGAATGATTTCTTTGACTGGGTGACATGGGAGTTGGACCGAGGGAGAGCCCTAGATGTGGTGTATTTAGATTTCAGTAAAGCACAGTTACTTACCTGTAACAGGTGATCTCTGGGAACAGCAGGAATTAGTCCTCACATATGGGGTACGTCGGTACCGACGGAGCCCGTGCGGGAAAGCTCCCCAGCTTCTTAGAATAGAAGCTTTTGGGACCTCCCACTGCACATGCGCACTGCCTTCCCGCCTTCCTGAACAGCTCTCCTCAGTTTCGAGTTTATAGCTGAGTCAACAGAGAGAGGACAGGAAGATAGATAGATAAAAGATACAACTCCTAGGGGAGGTGGGTGGGTTGTGAGGACTAATTCCTGCTGTTCCCAGAGATCACCTGTTACAGGTAAGTAACTGTGCTATCTCCAGGAACAAGCAGGAATAAGTCCTCACATATGGGGACTCCCTAGCTTAGATGCATGGGATCCCCTGTAAAGGTTCGCCATCTTCGTATGGATCTCAGGCATCCATTCTGGGAAGGTGGGCAGGAGTTGTTTAGGAATGGAACAGGTGCTTGAGGACAGCCTGGCCAAACAAGGCATCCCGGCGGGAGTCCTTGTCCAAACAGTAATGGGCTGTGAAGGTATGAACCGAGGCCCAGGTAGCGGCTCGACAGATCTGATCTATGGAAACAGAGTGCAGATGAGCCATAGAAGTTGCCATGGCCCTCACATTGTGAGCAGTGACATGGCCTTCCAGAGAAATGTTTTTGCTCTGGTAAGCAAAAGAAATACACTGAGCAATCCAATTGGAAAGTGTACGCTTGGAGACTGGAAGTCCCAAATGGGAAGGATCAAAGGCCACAAAAAGTTGAGAAGACTTTCGATGTGGCTGAGTCCTATTAAGGTAAAAAGCGAGAGCTCTTTTACAATCCAGAGTATGAAGGTTCCTCTCTGCATTGGATGCATGAGGAGCTGGAAAAAAGACAGGTAGATATACCTCTTGATTAAGATGAAAAGGCGAGACCACTTTAGGCATAAAGTGGGGATTCGTCCTAAGGACCACCTTATCATGATGAAATCTTGTGTAAGGTGGATTAGCCACCAAAGCCTGCAGCTCACTGATGCGGCGAGCCGAAGTGACTGCAATGAGGAAGATGACCTTCCAGGAAAGAAATTTCAAGGAGGTGGAAAACATTGGCTCAAAAGGTGGCTTCATAAGTTGACCGAGCACTAGATTCAAATCCCATGCGACCGGGGGTGGTCTGATGGGAGGTTTAGTGAGAGTCAGGCCTCTCATGAATCTTGCAACAAGAGGATGAGAGGAGATAGGTTGTCCATTTATATGTTTCAAGGATGCTGCAATAGCACTTAAATGGACTCTTACCGAATTCGTCTTGAGGCCTGCATTGGATAGATGCAGGAGATAATCAAGAAGAGAATTCAAAGGAAGTGCCAGAGGGTCAAGACCCTGCTGAGCACACCAAATGGAAAAACGTTTCCATTTGAAAGCATAGGAACGCCTGGTAGAGGGTTTCCTAGAGGCAGAAAGGATATCTTTCACTGGTTGGGAAAGATGAAAGTCTTGAAGGCTTAAGCCTTCAGTAACCAAGCACTGAGGTGAAGGGATTTGGGGTTTGGGTGCCACAAAGTCCCCTCCTCCTGAGACAGGAGGTCTGGCGCAGCTCCCAGATCCAAGTAGGATCCCTGGGAGAGCTGTAGAAGTAGAGGGAACCACACTTGGCGTGGCCAGCGTGGAGCTATGAGGATCATAGTTCCATGATCCCTCTGGAGTTTGAACAGAGTCTTGGGAATCAAAGGAATGGGTGGAAAGGCATATAGGAATGCCTGATTCCAATTCAGGAGAAAGGCGTCCGTAGCCTGAGCTCCCTGACACGGAGTTCTGGAACAGAACCGGGGAAGTTTGGCATTCCACGGACTTGCAAAGAGGTCTATGTCCGGGGTCCCCCATTCCTGAAAGATTCGGTTTATTTGGTCCAAATGTAGGGACCATTCGTGTGGCAGCAGAACTCGACTGAGCCTGTCTGCCCGAGAGTTTTGAACTCCTGGGAGATACACTGCTAGCAGGTGAATCTGATGCTCTCTGGCGAAGGCCCATAGTCTTAGAGCTTCGTTGCAAAGCGACAGAGAGCCCGTCCCTCCTTGTTTGTTTATGTAAAACATGGCCACCTGATTGTCCGTCTGAACTAGGACAGTGAGGTTGGCTAGGAGGGAGTGGAAGACCTTGAGGGCAAGGTAAATTGCTCGCAGTTCCAGAAGATTGATATGAAGGGTGGTCTCCTGTAGAGACCAAGTGCCCTGAGTGGAGAGAGTTTGCAGATGGGCTCCCCACCCTGTTTGGGAGGCATCTGTTGTGAGGGTTGCTTGGGGTAGCAATGGTTGAAATGGAGCCCCCAACAACAGATTCTTGGTGGAAGTCCACCAGTGGAGGGACCAAAACAGACGATCGGAGGTTTGTATTTGGTCTGAGAGCGCTCCTGACGCCTGAGTCCACTGAGTGGCCAGGGTCCATTGAGCTGCTCTCATATGAAGACGAGCATAGGGCACCACATGCACTGTGGAGGCCATATGACCCAGTAGGCGTAGCATTTCCCTGGCTGTCAAGTGAGTGCTGGACTGAGCTTGGGAGGCCAAACTCAGGAGGCGCTGGCCTCGAACATGTGGAAGGTAGGCCCTTGCAGTGATGGTGTCCAACTGGGCCCCTATGAATTCTAGAGATTGAGTAGGGATGAGTTGGGACTTGGGAAGGTTTACTACCAGTCCCAGATACTGCAAAAGGCTCCTTGTGTGGTCCAGGGAAATCTGGGCCTGTGACTGAGTTGGAGCTCGGATGAGCCAGTCGTCCAGATATGGGAAGACAAAGATTCCCATGCCTCTTAGAAATGCGGCTACGACTGCCATGCATTTTGTGAATACTCTTGGAGCAGAGGCTAGACCGAAGGGGAGTACTCTGTATTGGAAATGTTTTCCCTGAAACAGAAAGCGAAGATACTTTCTGTGGGATGGATGGATGAGTATATGTGTATACGCATCCTGTAGGTCTAGAGAACAAAGCCAGTCCTGACCCTGGAGGTAAGGAAGGAGAATGCCGAGAGACAGCATTTTGAATTTCTCCTTGAAGAGAAATTTGTTCAATTCTCTCAGATCTAGGATTGGTCTGAATCCCCCTGTCTTCTTTGGAATGAGAAAATAAGGGGAGTAGAAACCGGACCCTTGTTGAGGAAGAGGAACCTCTTCTATGGCCCCTTGGGCAAGAAGAGAGGAAACCTCTTGACCCAACAGGGTTAGGAGAGATGGGGGAGAATTGAATGGTCTCACCATATGATGGGGAGGAAGGCTGGAGAAATGAAGTTTGTAACCCTCTCGAATGATAGAGAGGGTCCATTGTTCTGTTGTGATTTGTTCCCATCTGGGAGCAAAGTGAACCAACCTTCCGGGTATGGTGAGAGGTTCTGGTTGTGTTAGAACCAGAAGTGGCAAGTTCCCTAGGAGCAAGTCAAAACCCCTGAGGGGTTGGAGCCTGCTGAGCTACAGTAGCTGCTGCAGGCTTAGCTCGTGCTTGTTTGGATTGCTGACGCTTAGCAGTATAGCGAGGTTGAGAAGACTGCTGGCCAGTATTTGAAGCAACTCTGGCCTTCTTATAGTAAGGCCTTTTAAAAGACTTTTTCTTAGTAGGAATTGAAGTGGACTTTGAAAGTCTTTCCAAGGTGGCATTTTCAGCATCCATCTGGGTGGCTTTGATTTGCCACTCTTCCCCAAATAAGTTCTCACCTGTACAGGGCAGATTCCGTAAGCCATCTAGAACCCAAGGTTCCAGATCAGAGGCCTGGAGCCAAGCAAGACGTCGGGCTGCAATAGCAATGCCCGAAGCCCTACTGGCTCCCTCAAAGGAATCATATGCTGCCCTATTAGAGAACTTAGAAACCTCTAAGAGTTGTTTCACTAGGGAAAGGAATCCCTGCTTTTTATCCTCAGGGATAAAGGGGGCAAAATGCCGCACCTTTTTGGCAAGTTCCTCCAGGAACATGCCCATATAGAGACTGTAGGAATTAATCCTGGCTATAAGCATGCTAGCCTGGAAAATTTTCCTACCAAAAGAGTCCAAAGTCTTACATTCCCGTCCTGGAGGGGTGGAAGAGTGCCTTTTGGTACTCCTAATCTTCTTCATTGCAGACTTCACCACAATAGAGTGGTGGGGCAATTGAGTCTTTTGGAAACCAGGAGAAGGAGGGACCCTATACATGGTGTCCAACCTACGGGAATAAGGAGACAAAGTCAAAGGATTTTCCCAGAAATCCATCAGTTGTTCTTGAAGGATTTCATGGATAGGCAGGGTAACTGCCTCCTTAGGGGCCTTTGAGTATCCCAAAATATCTAGTTTTTTGGATCTGGGTTCCTTTTCAGAGGATGTGGTAATAGAAAGGGCTGTAGCCATATCTAAAACAAAGTCCTGGAAGGACAAATCCTCTGGAGGGGACATTCTCCTTTTAGGAGAAGAGGGCTCCTCAGGTAAGTTGAGTGAAAACTCAGCAGAATCATCAGAGGAGTGAAAATCCTCAGAGGAATCGGTGCTTTCCTCTAACGCACGATACGCGTACCGATCGGTATCGATATCGGGCGTATCGGGTATGGAACCGGTATGGAGCGAAAGCCCATACGGTACCGACTTGCGTTTAGAGGTGGACGGCCTCGATACCGGCATGGCGGACGATACCGGTATCGGGCCCGGAACCGCTGAAAGCGGAACCGATGGCGTTGCAGCTTTAATGAAAGCCATGACGGCCTGCTGCATGGACAGCACAGTTACTTACCTGTAACAGGTGATCTCTGGGAACAGCAGGAATTAGTCCTCACATATGGGTACGTCGGTACCGACGGAGCCCGTGCGGGAAAGCTCCCCAGCTTCTTAGAATAGAAGCTTTTGGGACCTCCCACTGCACATGCGCACTGCCTTCCCGCCTTCCTGAACAGCTCTCCTCAGTTTCGAGTTTATAGCTGAGTCAACAGAGAGAGGACAGGAAGATAGATAGATAAAAGATACAACTCCTAGGGGAGGTGGGTGGGTTGTGAGGACTAATTCCTGCTGTTCCCAGAGATCACCTGTTACAGGTAAGTAACTGTGCTATCTCCAGGAACAAGCAGGAATAAGTCCTCACATATGGGGACTCCCTAGCTTAGATGCATGGGATCCCCTGTAAAGGTTCGCCATCTTCGTATGGATCTCAGGCATCCATTCTGGGAAGGTGGGCAGGAGTTGTTTAGGAATGGAACAGGTGCTTGAGGACAGCCTGGCCAAACAAGGCATCCCGGCGGGAGTCCTTGTCCAAACAGTAATGGGCTGTGAAGGTATGAACCGAGGCCCAGGTAGCGGCTCGACAGATCTGATCTATGGAAACAGAGTGCAGATGAGCCATAGAAGTTGCCATGGCCCTCACATTGTGAGCAGTGACATGGCCTTCCAGAGAAATGTTTTTGCTCTGGTAAGCAAAAGAAATACACTGAGCAATCCAATTGGAAAGTGTACGCTTGGAGACTGGAAGTCCCAAATGGGAAGGATCAAAGGCCACAAAAAGTTGAGAAGACTTTCGATGTGGCTGAGTCCTATTAAGGTAAAAAGCGAGAGCTCTTTTACAATCCAGAGTATGAAGGTTCCTCTCTGCATTGGATGCATGAGGAGCTGGAAAAAAGACAGGTAGATATACCTCTTGATTAAGATGAAAAGGCGAGACCACTTTAGGCATAAAGTGGGGATTCGTCCTAAGGACCACCTTATCATGATGAAATCTTGTGTAAGGTGGATTAGCCACCAAAGCCTGCAGCTCACTGATGCGGCGAGCCGAAGTGACTGCAATGAGGAAGATGACCTTCCAGGAAAGAAATTTCAAGGAGGTGGAAAACATTGGCTCAAAAGGTGGCTTCATAAGTTGACCGAGCACTAGATTCAAATCCCATGCGACCGGGGGTGGTCTGATGGGAGGTTTAGTGAGAGTCAGGCCTCTCATGAATCTTGCAACAAGAGGATGAGAGGAGATAGGTTGTCCATTTATATGTTTCAAGGATGCTGCAATAGCACTTAAATGGACTCTTACCGAATTCGTCTTGAGGCCTGCATTGGATAGATGCAGGAGATAATCAAGAAGAGAATTCAAAGGAAGTGCCAGAGGGTCAAGACCCTGCTGAGCACACCAAATGGAAAAACGTTTCCATTTGAAAGCATAGGAACGCCTGGTAGAGGGTTTCCTAGAGGCAGAAAGGATATCTTTCACTGGTTGGGAAAGATGAAAGTCTTGAAGGCTTAAGCCTTCAGTAACCAAGCACTGAGGTGAAGGGATTTGGGGTTTGGGTGCCACAAAGTCCCCTCCTCCTGAGACAGGAGGTCTGGCGCAGCTCCCAGATCCAAGTAGGATCCCTGGGAGAGCTGTAGAAGTAGAGGGAACCACACTTGGCGTGGCCAGCGTGGAGCTATGAGGATCATAGTTCCATGATCCCTCTGGAGTTTGAACAGAGTCTTGGGAATCAAAGGAATGGGTGGAAAGGCATATAGGAATGCCTGATTCCAATTCAGGAGAAAGGCGTCCGTAGCCTGAGCTCCCTGACACGGAGTTCTGGAACAGAACCGGGGAAGTTTGGCATTCCACGGACTTGCAAAGAGGTCTATGTCCGGGGTCCCCCATTCCTGAAAGATTCGGTTTATTTGGTCCAAATGTAGGGACCATTCGTGTGGCAGCAGAACTCGACTGAGCCTGTCTGCCCGAGAGTTTTGAACTCCTGGGAGATACACTGCTAGCAGGTGAATCTGATGCTCTCTGGCGAAGGCCCATAGTCTTAGAGCTTCGTTGCAAAGCGACAGAGAGCCCGTCCCTCCTTGTTTGTTTATGTAAAACATGGCCACCTGATTGTCCGTCTGAACTAGGACAGTGAGGTTGGCTAGGAGGGAGTGGAAGACCTTGAGGGCAAGGTAAATTGCTCGCAGTTCCAGAAGATTGATATGAAGGGTGGTCTCCTGTAGAGACCAAGTGCCCTGAGTGGAGAGAGTTTGCAGATGGGCTCCCCACCCTGTTTGGGAGGCATCTGTTGTGAGGGTTGCTTGGGGTAGCAATGGTTGAAATGGAGCCCCCAACAACAGATTCTTGGTGGAAGTCCACCAGTGGAGGGACCAAAACAGACGATCGGAGGTTTGTATTTGGTCTGAGAGCGCTCCTGACGCCTGAGTCCACTGAGTGGCCAGGGTCCATTGAGCTGCTCTCATATGAAGACGAGCATAGGGCACCACATGCACTGTGGAGGCCATATGACCCAGTAGGCGTAGCATTTCCCTGGCTGTCAAGTGAGTGCTGGACTGAGCTTGGGAGGCCAAACTCAGGAGGCGCTGGCCTCGAACATGTGGAAGGTAGGCCCTTGCAGTGATGGTGTCCAACTGGGCCCCTATGAATTCTAGAGATTGAGTAGGGATGAGTTGGGACTTGGGAAGGTTTACTACCAGTCCCAGATACTGCAAAAGGCTCCTTGTGTGGTCCAGGGAAATCTGGGCCTGTGACTGAGTTGGAGCTCGGATGAGCCAGTCGTCCAGATATGGGAAGACAAAGATTCCCATGCCTCTTAGAAATGCGGCTACGACTGCCATGCATTTTGTGAATACTCTTGGAGCAGAGGCTAGACCGAAGGGGAGTACTCTGTATTGGAAATGTTTTCCCTGAAACAGAAAGCGAAGATACTTTCTGTGGGATGGATGGATGAGTATATGTGTATACGCATCCTGTAGGTCTAGAGAACAAAGCCAGTCCTGACCCTGGAGGTAAGGAAGGAGAATGCCGAGAGACAGCATTTTGAATTTCTCCTTGAAGAGAAATTTGTTCAATTCTCTCAGATCTAGGATTGGTCTGAATCCCCCTGTCTTCTTTGGAATGAGAAAATAAGGGGAGTAGAAACCGGACCCTTGTTGAGGAAGAGGAACCTCTTCTATGGCCCCTTGGGCAAGAAGAGAGGAAACCTCTTGACCCAACAGGGTTAGGAGAGATGGGGGAGAATTGAATGGTCTCACCATATGATGGGGAGGAAGGCTGGAGAAATGAAGTTTGTAACCCTCTCGAATGATAGAGAGGGTCCATTGTTCTGTTGTGATTTGTTCCCATCTGGGAGCAAAGTGAACCAACCTTCCGGGTATGGTGAGAGGTTCTGGTTGTGTTAGAACCAGAAGTGGCAAGTTCCCTAGGAGCAAGTCAAAACCCCTGAGGGGTTGGAGCCTGCTGAGCTACAGTAGCTGCTGCAGGCTTAGCTCGTGCTTGTTTGGATTGCTGACGCTTAGCAGTATAGCGAGGTTGAGAAGACTGCTGGCCAGTATTTGAAGCAACTCTGGCCTTCTTATAGTAAGGCCTTTTAAAAGACTTTTTCTTAGTAGGAATTGAAGTGGACTTTGAAAGTCTTTCCAAGGTGGCATTTTCAGCATCCATCTGGGTGGCTTTGATTTGCCACTCTTCCCCAAATAAGTTCTCACCTGTACAGGGCAGATTCCGTAAGCCATCTAGAACCCAAGGTTCCAGATCAGAGGCCTGGAGCCAAGCAAGACGTCGGGCTGCAATAGCAATGCCCGAAGCCCTACTGGCTCCCTCAAAGGAATCATATGCTGCCCTATTAGAGAACTTAGAAACCTCTAAGAGTTGTTTCACTAGGGAAAGGAATCCCTGCTTTTTATCCTCAGGGATAAAGGGGGCAAAATGCCGCACCTTTTTGGCAAGTTCCTCCAGGAACATGCCCATATAGAGACTGTAGGAATTAATCCTGGCTATAAGCATGCTAGCCTGGAAAATTTTCCTACCAAAAGAGTCCAAAGTCTTACATTCCCGTCCTGGAGGGGTGGAAGAGTGCCTTTTGGTACTCCTAATCTTCTTCATTGCAGACTTCACCACAATAGAGTGGTGGGGCAATTGAGTCTTTTGGAAACCAGGAGAAGGAGGGACCCTATACATGGTGTCCAACCTACGGGAATAAGGAGACAAAGTCAAAGGATTTTCCCAGAAATCCATCAGTTGTTCTTGAAGGATTTCATGGATAGGCAGGGTAACTGCCTCCTTAGGGGCCTTTGAGTATCCCAAAATATCTAGTTTTTTGGATCTGGGTTCCTTTTCAGAGGATGTGGTAATAGAAAGGGCTGTAGCCATATCTAAAACAAAGTCCTGGAAGGACAAATCCTCTGGAGGGGACATTCTCCTTTTAGGAGAAGAGGGCTCCTCAGGTAAGTTGAGTGAAAACTCAGCAGAATCATCAGAGGAGTGAAAATCCTCAGAGGAATCGGTGCTTTCCTCTAACGCACGATACGCGTACCGATCGGTATCGATATCGGGCGTATCGGGTATGGAACCGGTATGGAGCGAAAGCCCATACGGTACCGACTTGCGTTTAGAGGTGGACGGCCTCGATACCGGCATGGCGGACGATACCGGTATCGGGCCCGGAACCGCTGAAAGCGGAACCGATGGCGTTGCAGCTTTAATGAAAGCCATGACGGCCTGCTGCATGGACTGTACAGTATCGCCCATGGACGCCATAGCTGCCTGGATGTCGGTACCGGAGTGACCCGGTACCCCAGAGCAGGCTAACAGGTGATCTGTCGAGGCCGTAGCATCGATATCAACCTGAGACCCCTGAATTGGCGTTTTTGGAAGTTGGACTTCCCGCCGGGGTTGTTTGGCTGGGGCAGGGTCCTCAAGTTCTAAGCTAAGAGCCTCTCGATGCTTTGAAGGAGATTTGCTCTTTGAGGACTTGCCCACAGAAGGTTTGGTTACCTGAGATCCATCCGGAGAAGAAGACCTGGATGACTGTGATGCTGTATTCTCTGAAGCAAACAGCACATGGAATTTGTTGGCCCGGTTCTGCAGCCCACGTTTAGACATGTGGGAGCAAGATGGGCAGTCCGGTATGGAATGGTCAGGCCCCAAACATTTCAGACACCAGTCATGGGTGTCTGTGACTGAAATAACAGCATTACATTTGGTACACTTCTTAAATCCAGGGGCTGGCTTCTCCATGAGGAGAAATTGAGTAGGCCGAGAGGCCTCTCTGAAGTGACCAAAAAGCTAAAAAATAAGAAAAAAGAATTATAATTTTTTAAAGAAAGAAAGAAAAGACCGGCGATACCGGTATCGGTATGGGGAAGGCAGGTACGCGGTCTAAAGAAACAAATAAAATAACAATTTCTTCAGCGGTGACAGGAACACGACCTGCTGGCTCCGCGGAAAAAGAGAAACTGAGGAGAGCTGTTCAGGAAGGCGGGAAGGCAGTGCGCATGTGCAGTGGGAGGTCCCAAAAGCTTCTATTCTAAGAAGCTGGGGAGCTTTCCCGCACGGGCTCCGTCGGTACCGACGTACCCATATGTGAGGACTTATTCCTGCTTGTTCCTGGAGATTGTACAGTATCGCCCATGGACGCCATAGCTGCCTGGATGTCGGTACCGGAGTGACCCGGTACCCCAGAGCAGGCTAACAGGTGATCTGTCGAGGCCGTAGCATCGATATCAACCTGAGACCCCTGAATTGGCGTTTTTGGAAGTTGGACTTCCCGCCGGGGTTGTTTGGCTGGGGCAGGGTCCTCAAGTTCTAAGCTAAGAGCCTCTCGATGCTTTGAAGGAGATTTGCTCTTTGAGGACTTGCCCACAGAAGGTTTGGTTACCTGAGATCCATCCGGAGAAGAAGACCTGGATGACTGTGATGCTGTATTCTCTGAAGCAAACAGCACATGGAATTTGTTGGCCCGGTTCTGCAGCCCACGTTTAGACATGTGGGAGCAAGATGGGCAGTCCGGTATGGAATGGTCAGGCCCCAAACATTTCAGACACCAGTCATGGGTGTCTGTGACTGAAATAACAGCATTACATTTGGTACACTTCTTAAATCCAGGGGCTGGCTTCTCCATGAGGAGAAATTGAGTAGGCCGAGAGGCCTCTCTGAAGTGACCAAAAAGCTAAAAAATAAGAAAAAAGAATTATAATTTTTTAAAGAAAGAAAGAAAAGACCGGCGATACCGGTATCGGTATGGGGAAGGCAGGTACGCGGTCTAAAGAAACAAATAAAATAACAATTTCTTCAGCGGTGACAGGAACACGACCTGCTGGCTCCGCGGAAAAAGAGAAACTGAGGAGAGCTGTTCAGGAAGGCGGGAAGGCAGTGCGCATGTGCAGTGGGAGGTCCCAAAAGCTTCTATTCTAAGAAGCTGGGGAGCTTTCCCGCACGGGCTCCGTCGGTACCGACGTACCCCATATGTGAGGACTTATTCCTGCTTGTTCCTGGAGATAGCATTCAACACTGTTTATAAATCGCCTGTGTGGAACAAACTAAACACCCTTGGGATAGACCCTAAAGTTACTGCTTGGATTAGAAATTGGTTGAGTGGGAGGCAACAAAGGGTACAAGTAAATGGAGTTCACTCTGAGGAGGAGGAGGTTACTAGTGGAGTGCCACAGGGATTTATCCTTGGTCCAATTCTTTTTAACATCTTTGTTAGTGATATAGCGGAAGGGCTGTCGGGTAAGGTTTGCCTCTTTGTGCATGATACCAAAATCTGCAAAAGAGCAGACACCCAGGAAGGTGTAGATAGCACGAGGAGGGATCTAGCTAAGCTTGAAGAATGGTCTAGAATTTGGCAGCTGAGATTTAATGCTAAAAAATTTAGGGTCATGCATTTGCACTGCAACAATCCAAGGGAGCAATATAGTGTAAAGGGGTGACGTACTTCTGTCCACGAAAGAAGAACCGGACCTGGGCCTGATTGTGTCTGCTGATCTCAAAGTAGCTAAACAGGTTGTCACAAGCACAACGCCAAAACCACTAGTCTTCTAGTTGTTGAGGGCGTGGTGGTTGAGAACCTTCTTCTATCAGCTGTTATAGTTATGCTTTAAGTAGAAGGATTGTAGTCATGTTAAACCAAGGGTAAGGCTTATGACAGAAAAAGAATTTATTTTGAACACAATAGAACAGATCAGGTTCCTGGTACCATTTACAGAATTTTAAATTATGGGATTTTTGCTTAAGGTTCAGCAAGTTGGTGGCAAAACAAACAGAACTCAACATTGGCTTTTAAAGTCCTTTTCACTGCAGAAGCTTAGCCTTTTCACATATAACAAGATGCCACTTTTCTTATTGTCCTTTGTCAAACAGAACAATAGAAAAACAAACTTTACTTCTTCTATGGCAAATTTATCTTCACTCAGCCATAATTTTCTCTAGGCTGCACTTCCAGGTGAAGAACCAAACTTAGGTTATGAAATAAGCATTCAGAGTGTCCTCAAGACTCTTATAGCAGGCTTTTCTTATAAACAGGAGCAAAGCACAAACTCTTATAGCAGGCTTTTTCATATAAGACAGGAGCAAAGCACAAACACTTCTAGCAGCCAATTAACTTTCTCTCCGTTGTGGAGTTTCAACACAGCTGACACAGAAGCATGAATCACAGCCTTACTTCAACTAGCTTACGCTGCAGTAAATTCCTCCTTTCAAAGCACACAGGAATTTACTTTCTTACTGCTTAGCTCTGAGGTTACTTCAGCAAGAGAAACAGTTCTTTCAAGGCTGGCTCTTTTCAACCCTTCTAGTCTAGAGCTTGGCATAAAGAACAATCCATCAACATATCTTCTTCTGCCCCTAGCTCTGACATTGCTTCTCCCAATTGCATAGGTTCTGACTCACCCAGTTGATCAGAGTGCCCTGCTGACAACCTCTCTGGTGGCCTAAAAGCTTCTCTCCTTCCTGGCTCCCACCTTTGTTGCAAACCTGATTCAGGGAAATCACCTCTCTCAGCAATGGGTAGCTCAGCCTGTCTCCAGAAGTTAGCACCTGCTCTGGCTTCTCCAGCATTCCATCGTCCTTGCTGCTCTGAAGTCTGTCCTCTGCTGCTTCCTCTGCTCCTTCTCCAATCACTCCTCCTTCCACTGCTCCTTCTCTCCATAGTTTAACCAAAGTTTATACTCACTGGGATCCAACCACACCTCTTTCTCTCCCAGGTGTTTGTAATCCCCCTGCCTTCTGACATCAGAATAATCAGTGCAGTTGTTAGAGTGAGCGTTTTTGTCCTTGTGCTTGCAATCTATCCCTCTTACACTGTCAAGCATTTCCTGGAACTTGTTCCAGCTGGTTTTTTTCTGCCTTTGAACTGTGTCTCTGGCCTTTTGACCCTGCACACTTAACAGAGGCCCTTTGATTAAGGTGAATTCCTTATGCTGTTCACCTCCCCCATGCTCAAAATGGTTGACTTTGCCACAAGGTAGAAAAGGCCATGGCAAAAGCTAGAAGGATGCTTGGGTGCATACGGAGAGGAATAGCTAGCAGAAAAAAGGAGACAATAGAGCCTCTGTATAAGTCTTTGGTGCGACTTCATTTGGAGTATTGTGTGCAATTCTGGAGACCGCACCTTCAAAAGGATATAAACAGGATGGAGTCAAGGCAGAGGGTGGCTACTAAAATGGTTAATGGTCTTCGTTATAAAGCATATGAGCACAGACTTAAGGACCTTAATATGTATACTTTAGAGGAAAGGCAGGACTGAGGTGATATGATTGAGACGTTTAAATACCTCCGTGGCATAATTGAACAGGAGGAGAGCCTCTTTCGATTGAAAGCAAGCTCTGCTACGAGGGGACATATTTTGTTTTTACGGAAAGAGTAGTAGATGCGTGGAATAGCCTCCCAGTGTAGGTGGTAGAGATGAGGACAGTATCTAAATTCAAAAAAGCATGGGCAAACATAGAGTCTCTCTAAAGGAAAAAAGGGGACTTTTAGTGGGTGATATGGAAGGGCAGATTAGATAGAAACACAATAGCAGAAAGAGACCACATGGCCTATGTATATAATTTTACTGGCAGTTTTGTTTGAACACAAATCTTAGGTTTTTGAATTAGGTTCCTGTAGATATTTGTTCTGTGATTTCACTTATTTTGCTCACACTATTTAACTCTTTAGTATATCATACATTTGTTTTATATTTGCACATCATTTTAATTATGTTCTTAATGTGACATACCGCATGACAATTGCATTATTTTATTGTTATTTTTATATGGTGTTTGTCTTCATATTCAATGTCCAATCTATATGTTAAGCTCTACTATTAACCTTCAAGATGATATACATCAAAAAATTCCCTTGTGTTGCAACACATCCATAGCTTTATATAAATATGCAACTGGGTCTCAGAACCAGACTGGGGCGACTTATTGAACACATATATTCATATGGAAACTGCGCCCAAACCTTACATCAATGACCCGACTAGTTGCTTATTCATTAATCAATCGCTAAAAAGGATGTAATGTTATTCAAAAATCAGTATCAGAGGATGCTTATCTGAAACATAATGAGTGTACTCCCAAAAGGACGTAATATTACTCAAAAAATCAGTATCAGAGGATGCTTATCTGAAACATGATGAGTGTACTCCCTTAGCATCAGTCCTCAATGATTATCCCATGCCGGCTGTTGCATCGTCTGTCATATTCAATGTGACTAACTTATCTTGCTTTTGTGTTCTTATTTCTCATTGCTGAGTGCGGAGTGTGGTTTTGTTTTTATAATGTTTGTAGATTTTTTGAACACTGGATTTAGAGGGGGTTTTTCTTGTTCCCAGAATGTGAAAAGAGTTGCAGCCTGATGTAACCCTTGAAGAAGGTACGACAGTGCCAAAATGTTGGCATCGAGTTGTGATCTGATAATCAAGCACCTGGAGAGGAAGACTGTGTTCCTGGGTACCTGGTCTTTGAATTAAGTTTTGAAAAGATAAGTACTCACATTTCTTTATTTGCATATGGACATATATTGGTTTGAGAGATGTGTTTTGCATTGAAACGTTTTTGAGATATATGTTTAAACTTCGAGTCTTTGATGACCAGTCAGCTGGACGTTTGATATTGAAGCTCTTTGTTTTATGATACCTCTTACAAGCTATGGAATGTTTTTGGTGCTGCTTTTGTTAACTGAATGAAGACACCTTTTTTTTTTGTTTTGTTATTGTGCTGTATTTGAGGTATTGTTTTTTTGTCTTATTTCTCATTTTATGTTTAGATGTTTTTGAGGGTTGGTTTTAGGTCTTTGTAATCTTTTGCAGTTTTTTAATTGCATATATCATTTTTATATATATTGTTTTTATGTATTATTTTGCTGTAGTTTCTGATGGATAACCTTTGTCAAATAACCCCTGATACAGGCATACAATGCCAAAGCACGGCCAAGTCAGGTTGAATGAACAAAGTATTATTATTTAGCGGACTCCAGATATTCCCCTGCTGTTTCTTTGCTTGTTGCTCCTTGTGTAAGGGATCATCTCTAATTTTTGCTGTACATGTTGGGGATGTGTGTGTGTGTGTGTGTGCTAGGGGTGTGCACATGTTGTCAGTACATATGGGGCACCTGTATGTGTGTGTTAGCAGTCTTTGTTGGGGGCCCATCTGTATGTATGTCATAGAGAATGTATTGGGATATTTGTGTGTATAGATATATATATATATGTATATATCGTGCATATGTGTGCACAATGGATTGAGCATTGGGGGAGTATATGCATGTGTGTCTGTCATGCGCTTGTCAGGTGAGGTGTATGTGCATGTATGTCTAATAAAGGTGTCAGGTGAGTTTTGTGTGTGTGTGTGTGATGGGCTTGTTGGGTGGCATGTGTGTCATAGGGGGTTTGGGTGTGGGTGTTTTTTGTCATGGGGTGTCAGATGGTGTGTTTGTGGCAATACAGGCTTCTCTGTCTCCTATACTTTTCTCTATACCTGTGTCCTCCCTTCTACCTTCTCGCACTAAGTATTTCTCTTCCTTGATTTTTGCCACTATCCCTCCTTCACTGCCATCCAACCATGTACTCTCTCTTCCCTGCCTCCCTTTCACTCATTCCCTCTCTCTTCCTTCTACTCTTCCAATTTCCCTCTTCCCCTCCATTCTTCCTTCTCTATATACCTGCTTTTCTTCCCTCCTCTCTCTAACCCAGCCCCTTCCCTTCGCTGACAGGCCATGGCTCAGTGGCTAGGAGCAGGGCCAACACCAGAGGCAGGGCAAAATATTGGGTGCCCTAGGCAACCCTTCAGCCTTACACCCCCAACAATCACAATCATCTGAACACCATTTTTCCAAAATAGTCCAGTAAAAATGAATAATTGAACATCATACTTTCAAATATTAAAACTGGCTTTACATGTATGTGTGTTCCCACTCTCCCGGCAGATAAAGCATAGTTACTCACCTGTAACAGGTGATCTCCGGGAACAGCAGGAATTTAGTCTTCACATATGGGTATCATCGGCACCGACGGAGCCTGCGCGGGAACGCTCCCCAGCGTCCAATTAGAAAGCTTTTGGGAGCGCCCCACAGTGCCTGCGTGCTGCCTTCCCGCCTTTCCCAACTGTATCTCACCAGTTGAGTTTAAAGCTGAGACAAAGAGAGAGAGAGAGGGAAAGAGAAAAAAAAAAGAGATAGAGAGATACAACTCCTAGGGGAGGGGGGTGGGTTGTGAAGACTAAATTCCTGCTGTTCCCGGAGATCACCTGTTACAGGTGAGTAACTATGCTATCTCCAGGAATAAGCAGGAATATAGTCTTCACATATGGGGACTCCCTAGCTACAGATGCCAGGGAGAAACCCCAGAAGTTGTGCGCCTTTTTAAAAGGGCTCCACTTCCCCCCATGGATCTCTGGCATCCTACAAGGGATGGTGGGTAGGAGTTGATTAAGTATAGAACCGGTGTTGAAGAACTGCCTGACCAAACAAGGCATCCCGGCGGGAGTCCTTGTCCAAGCAGTAATCGGCTATGAAGGTACGAACCGAGGCCCAGGTAGCTGCTCGACAGATGTCGTCGATAGACACAGAGTGAAGATGAGCCATAGAGGCTGCCATGGCTCTCACATTGTGCGCTGTGACATGGCCTTCAAGAGGAAGGTTCTTACTCCGATAGGCAAAAGATATACACTGTGCAATCCAGTTGGACAGTGTACTTTTGGAGACTGGAAGCCCTAAATGACTATGATCAAAAGCAACAAATAGTTGGGAGGACTTTCTATGTTGCTGCGTCCTTTGCAAGTAAAAGGCCAAAGCTCTTTTACAGTCCAAAGTATGAAGATTCCTTTCTGCATTAGAGGCATGAGGCCTTGGGAAAAAAACAGGAAGGTAAACTGCTTGGTTTAAATGAAAAGGTGAAACCACCTTTGGCATAAAGTGAGGATGAGTCCTAAGGACTACTTTATCATGATGGAACCTTGTATAAGGAGGATCAGCCACCAATGCTTGCAACTCACTAATGCGACGTGCTGATGTGATTGCAATAAGAAAAAAACCTTCCAGGAAAGGAATTTTAAAGAGGTAGTAGCTAATGGTTCAAAAGGCGGCTTCATGAGCTGGCCAAGAACCAGATTTAAATCCCATGCCACCGGTGGTGGCTTAATGGGAGGCTTAGTTAGAAGAAGGCCTCTCATAAATCTCGCTATGATAGCATGAGAGGAAATAGGTTGCCCATTTAAAGGTTTGAGAGAAGCTGCAATAGCACTCAAATGAACTCTCACTGAATTGGTCTTAAGCCCTGCATTAGACAAATGAAGGAGATATTCCAGTAACAATTCCAGAGGTATTGCAAGAGGGTTAAGACCCTTCTGCGAACACCATAAGGTAAACCTTTTCCACTTGAAAGCATAAGAGTGTCTTGTGGATGGTCTCCTGGAAGCATAAAGGATATCCTTTACTTGCTGAGAAAGGCTAAGACCATGAAGTTCTAGGCTTTCAGCAAACAGGCCCTGAGATGTAGAAACTGGAATTGGGATGCCACAGCATCCCATCCTCCTGGGATAGGAGATCTGGAGCAGATCCTAGCTCCAGAGATAGAGCTTGAGAGAGATGTAAGAGCAGAGGGTACCACACTTTTCATGGCCAATGTGGGGCTATGAGAATCATACGGCCTCTGTCTCTCTGAAGCTTGAGTAGGGTTCTGGGAATTAGGGGAATGGGTGGGAAGGCATACAGAAAGTCCCGACCCCAATGGAGGAGGAAGGCATCCCTGGCCTGACAACCCAAAAATTGTCTGGAACAGAAACAGGGAAGTTTGGCATTCAGCGGACTTGCAAAGAGGTCTATGTCCGGGGTTCCCCAATATTGGAAAATTTTGGCCACCTGGTCTGCATGGAGAGACCATTCGTGTGGAAGCAGAACTCGACTGAGTCTATCTGCTCAAGAGTTTTGAATGCCTGGAAGATACACTGCAAGGAGATGAATCTGATTCTCTCTGGCGAGGGCCCAAAGTCGTAAAGCTTCGTTGCAGAGCGACAGAGAGCCTGTTCCGCCCTGCTTGTTCACATAGAACATGGCTACCTGGTTGTCCGTTTGAATTAGGAGCTTTGTAGCTGAGCTGGGTGTGAAACACTCGAAGAGCAAGAAAGATTGCTCTGAGCTCTAGGAGATTAATGTGTAGATCAGTCTCCTGTGGAATCCAGGTACCCTGGGTAGAGAGGCCTTGCAAATGGGCTCCCCAACCCACCTATTTATTTATTTATTTATTTACATTCTCTTATATACCGTGCTATTCTGCATCAGTGCAATTTACATTGAACAAACTGAAATTACATTGAACAGGGCATTATAACTGGGAGATAACTATTTTACAGGGAACATGGGCTATGGAGGGTTAAGTGGCTTGCCCAAGACCACAAGGAGCACCTGTGGGACTAGAAACCCCAGTCCTTCCGGCCCAAGGTTGCTGTCCTCTAGTGGGATTTGAACCCCAGACCTTCCGGCCTGAAGTACCTTGCCCCAATAGGCCACTCCTCCACTCCTATGAGGCATCTGTTGCTAGAGTTACTTGAGGTGGGGGGTTGCTAAAAAGGGGACGCTACCAACAGATTCTGGGGTGACTGCCACCATTGGAGAGACAAAATAAGACAATCTGAGGTTGCTATTTTGTCTGACAAGCAACCTGACGCCTGAATCCACTGAGTGGATAGAGTCCACTGGGCTGCCCTCATATGGAGGCGGGCATAAGGGACCACATGCACGGTGGATGCCATGTGGCCTAGCAATTGTAACATTTCCCGAGCAGTGAGGTGAGACTTTAGCATTGCTTGGGAAGCTAAGTGCACAATGTGAAAGCAGCGGGACTGTGGAAGATAGGCCCTTGTCTGTCTGGTATCCAGCAGGGCTCCTATGAACTCTAGTGACTGAGTGGGAGCTAGATTGGATTTTGGGAAGTTTATGACAAGTCCCAAATATTGAAGGATACGCATTGTGCGAGATAGAGAAATCCTGGCCTCTGGCTCTGATGGGGCTTGAATGAGCCAATCGTCCAAGTAAGGGAAGACAAATATTTTTAGGGTGGGGAGAAATGCTGCCACCACAGCCATGCATTTTGTGAACACCCTTAGTGCCGAGGCCAGGCCAAAAGGAAGAACTTTGTATTGGTAGTGCTTCCCTTGAAATAGAAAGCGAAGAAACCTTCGGTGAGTTGGATGGATGAGAACATGAGTGTACGCATCCTTGAGATCTAGAGAACAAAGCCAGTCTTGACTCTGAAGGTATGGCAGTAGAGTTCCCAGAGAAATCATTTTGAATTTCTCTTTGAACAGGAATTTGTTCAATTCTCTGAGGTCCAAAATGGGTCTGTGCCCTCCTGTTTTCTTTGGAATAAGGAAAAAGGGGGAATAGAACCCTGCACCCTGATGATGAATAGGTACTTCTTCTATTGCCCTTTGGGCAAGAAGCAGACTGACCTCATGATCTAACTGGGAGTTGAGAGAGTCTGAGAATTGAACTCTCTTACCATTGTAGAAGGGGGCATGCTGAGGAAGTGAAGCGTGTATCCCTCTCTTACAATGGACAACTTTCTGCTGTTATCTGCCCCCATCTGGGGGCAAAATAACATAACCTTCCTGGAATGGTGGAAGGCTCTGGCCCGTTCAGGGCCAGTAAGACAAAGTTCTCTAGATGGGAGTCAAAGCCCCTGTGGAGGCTGAGTCTGCTGAGCTGGCTGAGGCTTATCAGCCTTTGTTTTTCTTTGTTTAGGATGCTGCTGACCCTTTTGGGCAGACTGACCTGAACAATGCCCTTGCTGGGTATAGGAGGGGTAGAACTTCTTCCTAGTGAAGAATGGTTTTTTTGTAGGACTTTGTCCTTGCAGGATCAGCTGTAGATTTTGATAATCTATCCAAGATGAGATTATCAGCATCTAGCTCATTAGCTTTCTCTTGCCAATTTTTGCCAAAGAGATTCTCTCCTGTGCAAGGAATATTCCCCAGTTTGTCCTGTACCCAAAGTTCCAAATCAGATGCCTGGAGCCAGGCAATCCTATGTGCACCTATGGCAATAGCAGAAGTTCTGCTTATGCACTCAAAACAATCAAAAGCTGCACGATTTATTTATTTATGTATTTATTTATTTTATACACATTTATATTTACAAATTTAGATTTACAAATTTGGAAACATCCTGAGCATGTTTGATAAGTGCAAGATAATCTTGTCTCTTACCATCAGGAAGGAGAGGGCTCATAAGCTCTAGATCTCCTGTAACTTCCTTAAGGAACATTCCCATATATAAAATGTAGGAACTAATCCTGGCAGAAAGCATAGAGGCCTGGAAGGTTTGACGCTCAAAAGCATCAAGAGTTCTACATTCACGTCCTGCAGGATTAGATGCATGTCTTTTTGCACTCTTGATCCTTCTCCTAGCTGATTCCACCACCATGGAATGGTGGGGCAGCTGAGTTTTTTGAAATCCAGGACAGGGAGGAACTCGATACATGGTATCGAGCCTACGAGAATGAGAAGTGGTGAGAGGTGTTTCCCACATCCTTAGCATGAGATCATGCAAGATCTCATGAATAGGCAAAGTAGCTGCCTCTTTGAGAGCTTTAGGATACTGTAAAATCTCCAGTTCCTTCACCCTAGGCTCTGTTTCAGGAGCCACTGTGATGGAAAGACCTCGAGCCACATCCCGGATAAAATCCTGGAAGGATATATCCTCTGGAGGAGACATCCTACATTTAGGAGAGGAAGAATCCTCAGGAAGAAATACTCTGGTATCGACAGAGCTGTCAGAGTCTTCAGACTCGTTGGAGGATTCAAAGTATCTCCTGTCCGGGTAATCATGCTGCGCACGATACCGGTACCGATCGAAGTCGGTATCGACAGGATCCGGTACCAACTTGTCAGTACTGGAGGGCATAGCATGCGTCAGTACCAGTAGTCCACCTGCCGACGTCGATGCAATTGGCCCCGGTACCGATGTAGATGCCGGTACCGGTTAATTGTCTGAAGCGGATTCGGGGGCATGGATGCCGAGAGAAGAGCCGCCAGACTGTGTTCAATAGCCAAGAATCTCTGGTCTATCGACGCCACTGATACCTGGGTATTGGTACCGGACAAAACGGCCAGTACCCCAGAGCATGGCACCAGTAGTTCTGCCGAGGTTGGGGCCTCGAGAACATCCTGGAGCCTCGATGATGTTTTGGAAGCCGAAGCCTCCCGCTGGGGCAATTTTGCTGGTGTGAGTCCCTCAAGGGCAACGCCAGAGGCATCTCGGTACTTAGAAGGAGATCTACCCTTTGAGGACCAGCCAGACTTATGTTTAGTTACCATGGGAGGAAGACGAAGCCCTGGAAGATGTTGATGCCACAAATGCTGCATCGGAGGGAAAAAGGGTGCTAAGTTTAGCAGCTCGGTTTTGCAGACCCCTCTTCGACATCATCCCATAGGCAACACACTCCAAAATAGAGTGGTCAGGACCTAAACATTTGAGGCACCACTCATGGGTGTCGGTGACGGAGATAGTACCGCCACACTTGGAACACTTTTTAAAACCCGAAGCGGGTTTTTCCATTGTAGAGGAAAGTTGGGCCTAGTGCCCAAAATGGTGTGTGGCACCAGAGGAGAAAAAAGCTGGAAGACTCCAGGAAAAGTAGTCTTTTTTTTTTTTTTTTTAAGGAAAAGAGAAAGAACCGGTGGTACCGGTGTAGCGTCGAAGGAAGGCAGACGCGACCACAAAAAAGAAGAATAAATGGGATATTTTCTGCGGTGACAGGAAGTGCGACCTGCTGGCTCCGCGGAAAACGAAGAACTGAGGAGAGACAGTTGGGAAAGGCGGGAAGGCAGCATGCAGGCGCTGTGGGTGCTCGCAAAAGCTTCCTAATTGGACGCTGGGGAGCGTTCCCGCGCAGGCTCCGTCGATGCCGACGATACCCATATGTGAAGACTACATTCCTGTTTGTTCCTGGAGATAAGAATGCGCTGTTGGCTCTTTGAGTTTGCTGGCTGTCAGAAAAAGAAGCTAAATGATGAAAACAGGAAGCAACATAAGCATTGGCAAGGCAGGCAAAAAGAGAATTTGAAAAGAAGCTTGCTGTGGAAGTAAAAATGCATAAAAAAAACTTTTTCATGTACATTCATAGCAAAAAAACTGTGAAAGAGTCAGTTGGACCAACAGATGATAGAGGGGTAAAAGAGGCACTAAGGGAGGAAAAGGTCATAGTGGAGAGGCCGAATGAATTCTTTGTTTTGGTCTTTACTGAAAATGATGTAAGGAGGTACCCATACCAGAAATGGTATTTAAAAGTGATCTACTGGAAGAATTTAAGCAAATCTCGATAAATCTGGAAATCAACTCTTTATTCCTGGGATGAGCAGCATGAAATCTGTCTACCTTTTGGGAACCTAACAGTACTTGTGACCTGGATTGGTCACTGTTGGAAACAAGATATTAGGCTCGATGGGCCTTTGGTCTGACCCACTATGGCATATCTTAAAATAAAAAAAGAATCTAGTTTTGCTTTGACTGCTGCCGCTCTTTGCTCCCCCTGCCCCCGAAACCTATACCCTAAGCAACTGCCTAGTCTTGCCTAATGTTTGGACTAGCTCTGCTTTTGGGAGATGGGGAATCACGCTGGTGTTTTAGAGGTATTCTCCTCTTTCTACATCAGCAAGAGCTGGGGACTCCGGCCAGTGCTTCAGGGCTCGTCCTCCTCTCTCCATTTACTTCAAGGGTAGTTCTCCTCTCTCTTTGCTGGCAGAAGCTGGGGACTTTATCTTTATTTCACATTTTATATACCGCCCTTGCCGAAGCCTGAGAGCGGTTTACAATAAAATAAAATATACTAATGCTGCAGAAAAAGAAAAGAACTCCATTATGTGACAGGAAAGAGAAGAATACCCAAAATAACTTAAGAACAGACAGAAAACAAACAAATCAGGCAGGGGAAGAGAAAGGGAGATTGAAAGCCTGGTGGAATAAGTGTGTCTTTAGCGACGCCTTGAATTGCTGGTATGAGGGTTCCAACCGAAGGGAAGATGGTAAGGCATTCCACAATGATGGTCCAAGAAAAAAGAAGGTGGCATGACGTGTTTGCTCTAGATGAGCTTGTGAAGGGGATGGTAAAGAAAGTCGGTTTGCATGTAGCGAGTGTAATTGTCAGTAGGGGGTGTTAAGGGAAATAAGATTGGATAAATAGAGCGGATTGGATGTGTAAATGACCTTATGAGTTAAAATGAGCAGCTTGTATTTGAATCTATAACGAAGTGGGAGCCAATGAAGATGCAGGACTTCTGCTGGCGTTTCAGGGGTTATTCTCTTTTTAATGATAGGAACTGGAAACTTCCACTGGTGCTTGAGGGGCTGCTCTCCTCTCTCTTTGCCAGCAGGAGTTAGGGACTCTTGCTACTCTTCAGGGGCCCCTCCCCTTTCTCTTTGTTATTGGTAGCTGGGGACTTGAGCTGGCATTTCAGGGTCACCCTCCACTAGTGGCAGTTGGGAACTCCAGCCAGCTCTTTTGGGGCTGAAGCCCTCTCTCGGGCTAGTGGGACCTGGGAATTCCTGCCGACTTGTGATATTTCATACTGCGCTAGAAACGTTTATGCATCAGTGTGGTGCATGCACCAACAAATAGATGGGCAGAGTGAGACAAACACAGATGGGGCCTCTCCAAAAGGTGCTATCACTTATAAAGTGAACCTTTAACA
The DNA here is from genome assembly GCA_033557465.1 of Ichthyophis bannanicus. Lineage (NCBI taxonomy): Eukaryota > Metazoa > Chordata > Amphibia > Gymnophiona > Ichthyophiidae > Ichthyophis > Ichthyophis bannanicus. Next base: position 707,985,959 of record CM066031.1, read on the forward strand.
TGGCCAAAAGTTTAAAAGCCTCCTCCCCAGACCTCATTCTTAACTCACTTATGTGGTCTTCATAGGTTTGTATGCAACAAGCACAGCGTCGCCCCAATTTACATGCAATTATGATAGTGGAAAATAGTTTCTCTCTAGGAATGAGATATCCTTCTTGAAGTGGCACATTTATAATTCCATATGATAAAAATGACAAAGGGAATGAGCAACACAAACTAATGTAGTTTCTGAAATCAAGCAATTTAAGACTCTTACTACTGTTACTGCCAGGAAATTTGGCCAACTGAAAGGAAAAGTTCTATGTTTATACCAATAGTGAAGAAAGGTGATCTGACTGTGGAAATTATCGCATAATCACTCTGATCCCATATGCCAGCAAGATTCTACTCAAGATCATCCAGCAGAGACTACAACTATACCTGGAACAAGAACTGCTTGACATGCAAGCAGGGTTCATGAAAGGATGAGGAACGAGAGACATCAATGGAGATTTAAGATGGATCCTTGAAAAGACAAAAGAATACCAAATGGATATCCACATGTGTTTTATTGATTACAGCAAGGTTTTTGACTGTGTAAACCCTGAGAAATTCTGGGCCACATTAACAAGCATGGATATACCAGAACACCTGATAGTTCTCTTGCAAAATCTTTACATTGATCAAGAAGCAACAGTTTGAATGGAATAGAGAGAAACAGAATGGTTTAAACTCAGCAAAGGTGTAATGCAAGGGTGCATACTTTTCCCCTACCTGTTTTATTTATATGCAGAACAAATCATCAGAGGAGCAGGAGTGTATGGAAGACAAGTGAGGTGTGAAGATTGGTGGAAGACTCATCAACAACATTCGCTAATGCTGATGATACCACAATACTGGCTGAAAGTGAAGATGATCTGAAACATTTGCTTCTCAAGATCAAGGAACAGTCTTAAAATGGGCTTGCACCTTAATGTAAAGACGACAAAGATCCTGACAACTGGCAAAATCAGTAAGTTCATCTTTGACAGAGAAGAAAGTGAAATAGTGGACATCTTTAAGCTGCTTGTATTAATAAAGAAATGACAAACATTCAAGAAATCCAACGACACATTGACAGGATTCTCAAGAGCAGAGATGTCTCTCTTCAAACAAAGATTCGGCTTGTCCAAGCCATGGTATTTTCAATACTATCTTATGTTGGACAGTGAAAAAGATAGACAGGAAGAAAATCTATGCCATCGAATTATGGAGGTGGTGAATTATGGTGCTATATATATCATGGACTGCCCGAAGAACAAACCAGTCAGCACTAGAGGAGATCAAACCAAAGCTTTCTTTAGAAGCTCTGATGACAAGACTTTGACTTTCATATTTTGGACACATCATGAGAAGAGAGCGATCATTAGAGAAAGACATCATGCTTGGCAAGGTTGAAGGTCAATGCAAAAGAGGAAGGCCAGCAATAAGATGGATCAATACAATAACAGCAGCTATGGATGCCACTCTATCAACACCTGACTGAAGACCGAATACAGTTTAGGACAACTATCCAGAGAGTAGCCATGAGTCAACACTGACTCTATAGCACTTCACAACAACAACTACTACTACTACTACTGATCATTTGTACAGCACTACAAGGTGTACATAGTTTATGTTTATGTTTATTTTATTTGATAAAAAACGCCTTTCTAAAATAACCAAGGCGGTGTACAATTTAAAACAATTCAATAAAAGAAGGCCAATGGCCAATGAAAGGAAAGGAAATGTACAATCTCTTAAAAGGACAGAAAGGAAAAGGAGAAAGACAGGATAAGACATAGGTAGGACAGACATCAGGAAGGGGAGATGGATGGAAGAGGTAAGGTCACACAAAAGGAGAGGGAACGTTGAACTCTAGGGAAAACAAGTGGGTCTTTAGGTTATGTTTAAATGTGGTGTACTGAGGTTCTAGGCGGAGGGAAGAAGGGAGGGCATTCCAAAGTGCAGGACCAGCGAAAAAAAAAGCAGAGGAGCGGGTGGACTGTAAATGAGCACGGGAAGGGGAGGGTAGGGTGAGGTGGTTAAGGTGGAAAGAGTGAGGGGTGTGTCTGGGGGAGTGAAAGTAGAGGAGGTCTGTTAGATATTGGGGGATGCTGGTGTGGAAAGCTTTATGGACCAGAATTAATAATTTGAAAGTGGCACGGAAGGGTACAGGCAACCAGTGAAGATGAAATAGTTGTGGGGTTATATGATCTCGGAGGGAGGTGTGTGTGATAAGACGTGCTGCCGTGTTTTGGATTCGTTGAAGGCGAGTTAGCTGATATTTGGGAAGACACATGTAAAAGACAGTCCCTGCTCATCAGAACTTACGAGCTACTCTTGCAGTGTAGTTGCACTAAGATGCAGTGGGCCTCATGTGTTCATATTGGGCAATTGGGTAATGCAGTAGAGTGCATCGTGTTTCGCGATGCTTGAGTGTGCATTAATGTCTCTCACTAACTATGACTGAATTAACATTTCCACTCTAAACAATTTCCCTCACTCCATCTTTGTGGCTTATAATATAATCAAGCAGGTTTTTGCAGAAACCTGACACAAAAGGCTAAGCCTGGAATTGAATCATCTTGACTACTTGATTTAAAATAAATTTGACTTTTGATAAGCACCAGGCAGTAACTGCATGCTAATTACTTTCAAGGATATTCCCTGGTGTAAAGGCATTTCAATTCAGGATTATAATTTTTGCCCATTTGCATGATGAAGCATGTAGAGATTCAAAATCATCCAAGTAAACAAATGGGTTACCAGGCACACGCTTGAGTAATTCAGTAACAATTACAGCCATGTAATGGAAGAAATGGACAAAACCACAGAAAATCATTAGCCATTCCAGACACACACTGCTACAAAAAAAAAAAAAGCTAAAGCATTTTTTATGCTTCAGCAATTTTTAAAGAGATTCTTTTTATAACAGAAACAAAGCAGGGGTGGACAAACATTTGCTTTCAAGGGTCATATTAATGACCCTGCTTGGATGGAGGTACGTGTGAAGCTGTGAAGATCTGATGGGGAGATGGAGGGGACAACGTCCCCCTGGAGTTTCAGCTGAAGAGTAGGGTAGTTCCAGATGAAAGACATGTGAAGCTTCCATCTAGATCTTGGTGATGACATCATTTCTGACCTGCAGATGTATTGTTTGGACAGAAGTGACACAATCCCTGAGCTGCAGCCGGGCACAAAAGCATTCCGTAGGCCACAGATGTAGTTTTCCCTCCAATATAATCAAATTTACAGCATCAAAATCTGGTCCCCAAAAATGCACATAAATAATCATATTTGTATGTTCTATTATCCAATATTTATTGTAACCATACTAAATTTTCATATATTTTAACCCAGGGCCTGCTGAAGGGGTTGTGGCACCGAACCAGCTTTTGCTTTTATGACCCATCTTTGGGACTATTTTGTGGTGGTAGCAACACATATAGGAACAAATTTTCAGCAAGCATGGGCATTGGCTTGTTAAAAGCTGGCGCTGGCATTTAGCTTAATCCATATATTTAGTGCCACTATCCTATAATGGCGGTCCTGAATATATGGATAGTGCAGTGACCATGCTGACACTATCTATTTAGCATAACTTATCTGGATAGCAGCTGAATATTGTTACTATCAGCTATCCAGATACATTTTGGCCATCCCTTACCTCCGTCCATAAACATTGATATCTAGCCATTCAACAATTGAAAGGGTCCAATAGTATCCATATATTTTTTGAAAATACATGGATAGGCTAATTATGCATTCAATGACAAATGAATAATGTGTCTTTGAATATTAATCCAAGAGTACAATTATTCATTCACATGGGACCAGCTGATGAAACTCGCCCAACAATGGGTGCAGAGTAGAAGCAGGAAGTTTCACTTTACAACTCACCATACAAAACAATTTCTATTCAAATTCTGATTTCACATTGGTAACGGCAATGCAAACTCCCTCCACTGCCAGACTCTGTGTGCAGTAACACAAAACCATCAGAAGTTTACCATATTATACCAACACCAAATTTAAGAAGTCAAACTTCACTATCCTTACCAAATCTAGAATAAAAACTCACCTCTTCGCTGCCGCTTTCGGATCTTGGCTCACCTGATCTCCTTTGTGTTTCCTTACCATTCCCCCTAGATGTATCCCATGTCTACGCCTACTGTGTTGTCTATCTTGACTAGATTGTAAGCTCTGATGAGCAGGGACTGTCTCTTACATGTCTGTGCAGCACTGCGAACGTCCTGTAGCACTATACAAATGCTTAATAATAGTAGTAGTAGTATCCTTACCTATGAAAATTCAGCATTGCACATATTTCAGAACATAAGTATACCTCCTGTTAGGAAAAGAGAACAAGCTTGACTGCTACAGATTTCTACACAGAACCTACATGTTAGCAGAATGCCTCAGCTCAGTTACACAGATCATCATCTAGTAAAAAATAAGAGACTGAAAATTAGAGACTGCTATGCAGACAAAAACATGAAATGGAAAACATAAAAACAACAGACTCTGTGAGCCATAAAGACTGAAAAAAAGACAAAAAGAATGAATTTACTCCTATACTGGACAAAACACAAAGAAATCTTCAAAAACTGATGATAAAATATTCAGTACCTTTGTCGTCTAATCATTTTATTTTTCCTTTTGGGTTGATCCTGTTCTCAATTTACTACTTCCTCCTGTTGACTTTTTCCCAAGTCTTTTCCCATGATCTCATTTCCATTTTCAGTTATTTTCAAGCTCCCCATCTTCTTCCCTTCCTTCCCTATACATTTGTCTCTGATATTGACCCTTCTGTTTTATCTTTTTACTCAATTTCTCCTATCTGCTTTTTATCTTCCTCTAACTAGATTTCTCCTTCCCCACCCCCCCATTTTCAGTCTCCCTCTTCTCAATTTCACCTGTTTACCAGTTTTCCATTTCCTACTCTTACTTCCCTAGCCCTCCTATTTCTCATCTCTGTCTCATTCCTTCCCCAACCCACCATTTCCCCCACATCCTTCACCCACTTTTTAGTTCCCCATTTCTTCCCCTTTCCTTGTCTTCACTAGCCTCAGCTACCTTCTTCTGCCTCTCATCCCCTCTCCATTTCCTGGCTCTGTCACTTATCCATTCGGCATCCCCAGCTCTCTCTGTCACTTATCCATTCAGCATCCACATCTCTCTCTGTCACTTATCCATTCGGCATCCCCAGCTCTCTCTGTCACTTATCCCCTCTCCATTTCCAGGATCTCTCTTGCATCTTACTTCCTTATCCAGGCTCCCATTCCCCTTTTTACCTCTCGTATTTCCACCCACTCTCACCTCCTTCAAAAACCCCATTCCATAGTCCCCTGCCCCTCTCAGACCCTCCAAATCATCTCCCCTCCCTATTTATCTGAAGGATGTACCCGTTCTGATGTTTTAAACCCTCCTGCTGTGCTGATACCAGGGTTAGATGAAGAACGGCTGTCTGGATCAAAAATGCAGAACAAAAAATGATCCAGACAGCCAAAAGCTTCAGCCCCACCAGACTCTCTCCATTACCCATGACACCTCACCCATCCCCACTGACCAAATTCCACACCATATCACCCAAAGAGATTGAAAATACCATTGCTTCCATCAATGCTACCACTGCGCCAAATGATCCCTGTCCAGTGTCCTGGATAAGAGAACTCCGCTGTGAACTAAGCCACTTCCTAAATAGAATCCTAGAACAATCGTTCGCAATGGGAACCTTCCCACAAAGCCTAAAACATACCTCCATCAGGCCTCTACTGAAGAACAATAAACTGGACCCTCTAAAGGTCAAATCATATAGACCGATATTCAGCATCCCACTGTTAGCCAAAATAATCGAAAAGGTAGTACAACGACAAATCCAACAACACATCGATACTGAAGCCCCCCTGGACCCATTCCAACATGGCTTCAGGGAAGCACATGGCATTGAGACCCTCCTTATCACCCTCTTCAACACCATAATTAAAGGAATAGATAACATCCGACAAGGTTTTGTCCTTATATTCATGGACATTGCAGCTGCATTTGACTCAGTAAGTCATCGAACGTCTTGAAGAAAAAGGAATCCACGGCTCAGCACTAAGCTGGTGCAAATCCTACCTGTCCAACAGATGGCAACAAGTGAAGATCGGCGCCACAATGTCAGACCTATTCCTACAAGAACAGGGAGTACCTCAAGGCTCCTCGCTATCCGCACTATTGTTTAACATTTACATGCAACCCATCTGCGACCTGATTCGATCTTTTAATGTAGCCTGCCTAGCATATGCATACGATATTCTCCTCTATATGCCTTTTACAATGGACCAACCTGATTTTACTCCACTAATCAGCTGTTTCGACGCAGTTGAGGAGTGGCTCCTCACACAGAACTTGCGAATCAACCACAGCAAGACTGATGTATTGTTCATCTCGAAGAACCAGAACTTCGCACCCCCACTCACACTAAAGGTAAAGAACATGGAACTGACAGCTAAACCCACTATCCGATACCTAGGCATCACCCTTGACCAAAGGATGGACATGAAAACACACATAAAAAAACACAGCAAAATCAATTTACCACAAAATACGGACACTTCATCATTTACGACCACTACTTGAGTACACGGATTTCAGAACAATCTACCAAGCCCTGGTGATGCCACACATTGATTTTGCAAACGCAATCCTGTATGGGCTCTCACAAGCAACTCTAAACCCCCTCCAACTGGCAATGAACATTGCCGCTAGGGTGCTAGAAGGAATATCAAGGACTGACCACGTCACTCCAATCCTGAAAAAGCTCCATTGGTTACCAATTCAAGCCAGAACCCAATATAAGATCATAATTATAATCTTCAAAGCCCTGAACAATCAGACTCCCACAGCCATCACTGAGCTGATACACACCTCACCCTACAATAGAAGCAGAAGATCAGCAGCAGTAAACACCCTGATAATTCCGAAGGAAACAACGAGATGCACAAAGGCAACAACTAACAGAGCCTTCAGCATCTATGCCCCCAGAGCCTGGAATGCCCTCCCACCTGACATAAAGAGTTATCACCAACCTAACCCAATTCAGGAAGGCCCTAAAACACTACCTATTCACAAGATACTTCTCGGTGTAGACCCGATAGGGAAATACACTCCCCATGTAAATAACTGTAGATATTTGTCAATGTAATAACTGTTGTTTACCCTTGTTATCCAAGTTTCAATCCCTGTTCTAATGTGAATACATTGCAGTTAGCCTGCAATGTATATGTTTGTTGGATGTACACCGCACTGATGTTAATAGCGCGGTATAAAATAAATGTTAAATAAAATAAATAAATAAATAAAATAAATAACGGCAGAGTGACAGGAACAAAGGCACAAGCTCCAGCTGCTGTATAAAGTGAGCCAGCGCCTCAATGGCTTGCTCCCTAATCCAGCCCTGTTTAAACACTTGCTGTTATACAATTAACACCCTTTTAAACCAATTACAGGTAACATATTAAATACAATTGGAGTATATCCATTGTTTGTTTCCAAGTTATAACTGAACTTGGCAATTAGTTTTTCATGTTAAGTGGTATCAGAAATCCAGTTATACTGTTCTTGAAAAAGATCTGCATTAACTTGTGCAAGGATAATTACTACTGCTACTACTGTATAGCGCTACAAGGCATACACAGCGCATATCCTCATTTTCACAAGTATTTCTGCTTTACTACTCTATGTAAAGAAATACCACCATAGCCAAGGAGAGGGCTCCATAAACTCGGAATCCAACCCAATGGCATGTAACATGAACTCAAACATTTTAATCTAAAATATATTAATTATCGGTAGGGCTTCTGATCTTAGGTGTCAATCACTTAAAATTCCAAAAGATAATATTCAAGCAAACAGGTATTTTTCTAGGGTCAGAAAAGTAGTTTATTGGTGGATTTGTATCTTGGCAAAAAATTTGTGGCTTTTTATACGAATTCCATTCAATAACCCAAAACACTATTTTCCAGTGCTAGTACCCTTTTTCCATCATCCCCCCCACCCCCTTATTTATTTATTTGACTATTTTTCTATACCTTTTTTCTCCAGGTCAGAGCGGTTTACAGGAAACAGTAACAGTTTTACATGAAACAAGGAACTGAAAACATGCTAACATAAGACTTACAAGTTGTTCAAGTTCTTCAACTGGAAGAGGGAGGGGAAAAACTCTGCTAGGTTTCTAAGGAGCCCAATATTGAGCTGGGTGAGCTATGTGCTGCGTCAGCGCATAGCCCTGCCCGTTCACCCTTAACCCCGGATATTCAATGCAGCACCGATGGCATTGAAAATCTGGTTTGGGTACCCTGGGGAAACCGCCACACAGCCTAAGCAGGTAGTGGCAATACGGGCCCGCTACCCGGTTAGCATCCATGGCTAAGACTAGGCGAGCCAAAAGCCCCGATGCTAACCGGATAGCATCGGGGTGCATAGGTGGCATAGATGAGGATATTCGATGGCACTAACCGTTGTCATGAAGAAGACTCTTCTGAGCCTATGAAGGTAGGGCAAGATGAGGATTTGCTTTCAGAAACTGACAGGCAGTCTGAGCACATGGCTCAGTGTTTGCAAAGAAGTAGTCAGGGAAACAAGACTTTGATCCTCCGGCATCCATCACCCTGAACAATAACTCCTATCTCTCTAAAAAAGAGATCAAATATCTGGGCGTACTGATTGACGATAACTTAAAAATGGACAAACACCTCTGGTCTACCAACAGAGCAATATTTCACAAGCTGAGGGTTCTTCAACCTTTACGCTGCATCATTGACCATTCTGACTTTAGAACAGTAGCCCAGGCCCTCATCATTCCCCACCTTGACTACTGTAATGCCATCCTTCAGGGTCTACCAAAGAAAACACTGAACATCTTGCAATTGGCACAGAATGTTTCAGCCAGGATCATCATGAACAAGAACCTAGTTGATCACATTACACCAACCCTGATTGAACTACACTGGCTACCCATCCCAGCACGAATAATATACAAAGTGCTAATAACAACTTTCAAGATCATCCACAAAGTATCCCCCTCTTTCCTTTCCACCCTCATCACCACACAACCTAATAACAGAAGCAGACGGACCACAAACCTTGACACACTCTGCGTACCAAGTAGCATAAGAGCAGTCAACACACGGACAAGCAACCGGGCTTTCACATACTCGGCTCCCATGCTCTGGAACCACCTGCCTTATGAGATACGCCAGATCACCGACCTAAAGGACTTCAGGAAGAAGCTTAAAACCCATCTTTTCCAATCCCATTACGGCATCACCTAGACAGATCATTGATGCAGTTATGTATATATGTAAATATGTGAATATCTGTCCCTCTCCTTAAGACCCTACACTGTGTGCTGTGCCGTGCTTTCCCTCCAAATCAATTGTATCCTCCTTTAAATTTATGTAATGATTTGTCAATATCACGCCTGTAATCAAGTCGCTACTGATCACTGGAAGTAGCGGCATACAAATATATGGTAAATAAATAAATAAACAAAGAGAGTCACGAGCTAGAAAGACACGCCCATGCTGTGACGTATTCCCTAGCTCAGGAGGTAATGAGTTTCACCTGTTTCAGGGCAGGGCACAGCTAAGCCCTGAGAGTTACAATGATAAAAAGTGGTCATTAGCTTGGACCAGGGAGAGCAGGAGCAAGAAGGAGAAGGAGAGCAGCAAGCAGAACAGCAAGCAGAACGGGAACTGGGAGAACCAGGAAGGAAGCCAGCAAAGGAGCACGCTGACTAGAAGGAGTCAAGGAGGAGTGAGAACCAAGGGAACCATATTCCTGAGGCCAGAAGGAAGCAACCCAGGACAGGTGTTGTCTGGTAAAGGCAGGAGAGAAAGGAATCTTCCTAATAGGCAGGCTTGGCAAAGCTCACATGCTCCAAGGAGAGAGACAGGCTGGCTGGAGAATACCGGTACATTTGAGGGGAAAGTTAATAGGCTGAGATGCAAGCAAACACAAGCCGTGTCTGAGAACCAGTCTGACCCTGCAGAGTGGAGAGTTCCTTCCCTTTCAAAGCCAAAAGGTAGGCTTAACAATTCATATAAGTTTGAACACAGCTATAGAGCAGTTCCCTATAGTTACCAGAAAGTAGCAAACTCCCTGGACAAAGACTACAGCATATATGGTAGTTTACAACCCTGCTCCGGAGAGTGTTACAGAGAGAAACCACGTGAGGTCAGAGAAACCGTTTGTTTCAGAGATCAGAATAGCAGCTTACTGCCACGCCCTGCTATACCCGAGGCTGAAGAAATGCAGATAGACTCTGTCCCTAATGAAATAGTGGATGATCGGATGGACTGTACATTATCTTTGGCTGACCATGTGAATTCCTTATGCTGAACAGTGTCTGAGAAAGACGGTAAAAGCAGCAGAAGGGAACATTTTCTTTGCTAATTGAAGCTGTTGTGATTTTGTTTTGTATCAAGCACTGCATGTTTAAAGCCTGAAGCTGACAAGGCTAATTTACCTGAGTTCATATATAATTTCCTCAAGCCAAATGTATGGCATGTTTTGTCCTGAGTTATTCCCTTGCATTTAATCCGTTGGGAAGGGGAAAATAAATTCTTGTCATTGCCTGAAACCATTCGACTGCAATTCGTCTGTACTCAAAGGGTAAAGGGACTTACATTCCCAGAAGGCCTTGCAGAGTTAAAGCAAGCCCACACTCTCTGAGGCAGGAACATCACAGGCAGACCAAGTCTCAGCGCCCTAGGCGTTGGGCTGGCCACCGTGAGGGTGACACCGTGTAGGTGCCATCGAATATTCCCGTTTAAGGCATTTACACAGTTGACTGGGCTGTAAACTGTGTAAATATCTTTCGAATATCATGCTCCAACTTCTTAACAATAGAGGATTGAGCATAGCTGTTGGTGGGGTGTGAGATTTATTCTCTAAGCCCCCACAACAGCATCAGTCCCCCTTTCCCAAGCCCCCTTTCTTCCATTCCCAGCCTCAGTATCAGTCTCCCATTTTTCAAGAACCCTCTCTGCCCCACATTAGCCTCCCCTTTAGTATAGGATCGCAGGAGCTTTGGCCTTTGCTCTGCAGCTCTGTGCTTCTTCAACAGCTCTGAAAGACAGTTCAAAACTTGAGAATAGGTAGTTCCTACCTGTCACGAGAGTCGGTGAAGTAGAATAGAAGAGAAGAACGGGAGCAAAGACAAAGCTTCTGCCGACCATGATGGCAGCTGCCAGATGATGTCATCCATGCCGGATGGATCCCCATGGGGAGGGAAGTGGCTTTCAGAGTATTTTGGTTATAACCAGAAATTCCAATTCCCTGCAGGGATGCATTATCAGGGTTTTCTGGTTATAACTGAAAATCAGAAGCCCTATATGTAGGACATCACCAAAGCACTTATAAAGAGACAAACTGCACTATAATATATGGCACAAAAAATTTGATCTTACCATATCTAATAGCAGCCCAAAGTAACTAATGCAATATTTAATTGAAATTAGTCTCTAGAAGATGCCTTAGACGTGGCATTATCTTGCATATTTTATGCTGTATATTGCATTTGTATACTGCTTTACTCAGACAATCCAACCAGAGCTGTTCATAAAATAGAATGATTGTATGAGTTTACGTAATTTGAGCTACATTTACTAAAGTATGCTACAGTGTTGGTGTATGTTAATACCATTAATGTGTGTTATAAGTAAATAGGTCCCATTATACAGAATGAGAACTTTTGCAGAAAGTAATGCATGTCAATGCACGCTAGTGTACGCTAGGCCAGTAGCTTACTTTAGCAAACCTAGCCCTTCATGTTTCAGGACAGGGGATATAAAAATCTAACTAAACAATTAAATCCCCATTTCATTATATGATTATTCAGAAATAGGTGAACTACTGGGCCATGCCCAGAAATAATGGGGCCAATTCTAAGGCGATTAACGTGGTTGGCAGACCTGCTCACCGTGTTAATCGCAGTGATTGGGGTATTGGCACTAATGCAGTTGGTGCTGCTGAATATCCCGAGGTGCCACTGCTAATCACCCCAAAGCTAACTGGCTAGCATTGGGACGCTCCAGGGATAACTGGGCAGCAGCAATATTCAGCTGCTGCCCGATTATAATTATTCCTAAATGGTGAAAGTTAGGCATCTTAAAGGGTGGCCTAACCTTTTCTGCAGAAGCTAACTAAGCAGCATCTGAGTACTGCTGCTGCCCAGTTAGCTTCACTGCTATACAGCTAACCCGGATAATCAATGCCAGTAACCGGATATGGCCCAGCATTGAATATCCAGGTTAAAAGTTCAGCGGCAATAACTAGCCGCTTTACCAGGGCTAGCCACTGCCACTGCCGAGGCTGAATATCCCCCAATATACTTACTGAGCAGATGAACGTTGAGGCACTTAATGCCATCTATCGAGGTGGCATTTACTGCTGCTCTGTGTTATCTGTAAATTACCGTGTGTTAGCTTCAAGGTGCAATCCCATTGGTTCCCTGCCACATCCCGCTCTATGCAATTAAAGCAGGAATTAGCACCTTGCAAGTGTCAAAGCACTGCATTAACTGTTAGCACGGCTGGGCATTAACAGCACATTCTAATTCTCACATTAAATGCAAAAGGAGCCCCTTGGTGTTTTATTAAATTTGTAGTTACATTATGGTCTGGTTTTATTTTTGATGGATGTTCTTGTCTCTGATGTCATTTATTTGATTTTATTCTTTTAAATATTGATATCTCTGTTAACAACATTTCTGTTTACATTGTATAATTTTAAATTCTTTTGTTATTCTACTCCATGAATTCATATTTTATGATTAGTTTGCTATACACCAGGAGTGCACAAGTTCAGTCCTTGAGGGCCACAAACAGGCTAGCTTTTCAGGATATCCATAATCAATATGCTTGAGATGTGCATGCATACTACCCCCCCCCCCCAATATATGCAAATTTACCTTCTACATATTAATTAGGGATATTCTGATAACCCTGGCCTGTTTTGAGACTTAGAGGACTGAACTTGTACACTCCTTCAGCCTTCGTTCTCCTATTCCATGATTCAGATAATTAAACTCCACAATCATGATCATCAAAACACTACCCCTCCTCTGTAATAACCTATAACTGGACATCATGGGGGTCATTTTGGAAGCCGTATTCGTGATTTGGACATCTGAAAATGGGCATACAGATGTCCAAAGCACACAGAAGTCTCAGAGCCATTTTAGAAGCCGGTTCTGGGGACATCCCCAGTGTGAAGACATCCAAGTCTGAACAGGTATATGGGGGGAGGTATGGCTGGGGCGTTCCTAGGAACCTGGAAATCCCCGCCTGATCTCAAAAACATTCTGGACTTCCGGCATCGCGTCTTAAATTTAGACCTGCTCCAGGTATGAACATGTATCTGAAAAGTGCTAGTTTTGGCTAAAAAACATCCAGAGGGCATACAGAAGAAAGCATTCCATCATCCCCAGTACTAGAACAATGTCAACGATAGCAGCAGTGGGATTTGAACCCTGGCTGCCCTGTTCCTAGACCACTAATTTAACCATTAGGCTATCCTAGACACCCAGGCTTTGAAATGTGGCTCTGGGGATGTCTATGTAGACGGCCCTGCAGATGTCTATATCAGGCACATCCATGTTTGTGAAATTGTATCTGCACCTGAATGTGCCTGCTTTTTTTTTCCCCCAGATGTTCTGGCTTAGACATCCCAGATTGCACCTGGACGTCCCTTCTAAAATTCCCCTCCATACTTTTAAATTGTAAACTTTACTTTGTATGTATGTGTCCGCTCTCCCTACAGGTAAAAGGATGTGCTGACGGCTCTTTGAGTTTGTGTGGCTCTCACGATCTATTGTTTTGCTTTTTTCAGCTGCTGCTGCTGTTTGTTGCATATTAAAAAGCTGAAGCTCTTGGCGACTGCCTAGTCCTTCCTAATGCTTGACTTGGCCCTGGCTGCTGTAGACCTTGGTCAGCCAATTTTTTCTTACTGCAGCTGAAATTTGAGAAATAAATAATTCAATCACTGGCCTAGTCTATGCTTTTTGACAGGATGTACTAGTTCACTTACAATATCTCTCCAATCTGGTCTACCCTCTCTAGAGTCACCCTTACACACTGGAATACTGACTCAAAGGTTATATGATAGACTCAGATCGCCTTTGCTTCTTCTGAATCCACTGTAGCTTGCAATAAATGCAGCTGCTAGAATCTTGCAGGGAGTCTCCAGGAGGGAACACGTAACCCCAATCTTACATAAGAACATAAGATATGCCATACTGGGTCAGACCAAGGTCCATCAAGCCCAGTATTCTGTTTCCAACAGTGGCCAATCTAGGTCATATGTACCTAGCAGTTTCCCCAAGAGACACAAGTTCCACAATGCTTGTACTGGGTCAAGCATTGATATCTTCGGTCACTTCTTAATAATGGCTTATGGACCTTTCCTCCAGGAACTTGTCCAAACCTTTTTTAAACCCAGCTACACTAACAGCCTTTACTACATCCTCCGGTAACAAATTCCAGAGTTTGATTACACGTTGAGTGAAAAAATATTTTATTAGTCTTAAATAGTTTACCCTGTAGCTTCATTGCATGTCCCCTAGTCTTTCTATATTCTGATAAGGTAAACAATAGATCTACGTTTACCCATTCCACTCCGTTCATTAATTTATAGACTTCTATCATATCTCCCCTCAGCCGTCTCTTTTCCAGGTTAAAGAGCCTTAACCTTTTTAGCCTTTCTTCATAGGAGTATCCTTCCATCCCCTTTACCATTTTGGTGGCTCTTCTCTGTACCTTTTCTAAAATCGCTATATCCTTTTTAAGATACAGAGACCAGAATTGCACACAATATTCAAGGTGCGGTCTCACCATGGAACGATATAGAGGCATTATAATATCTTTTGTTTTATTTTCCATTCCTTTCCTTATCATACCTAGCATTCTATTTGCTCTCTTGGCCGCCGCTGCACACTGGGCCGAGGGTTTTAACATGGTATCCACAATGACGCCTAAACCTTTTTCCTGGGTGGTGGTTCCTAATGTGGAACCTTGCATCGTGTAACCATAGTTTGGGTTGTTCTTCCCTAGGTGCATAACCTTACACTTGTCCACATTAAATTTCATCTGCCATTTTGATGCCCAGTCTTCCAATTTATCAAGATCCTCTTGCAGTTTTTCACAATCCTCTTGGGTTTTAACAACTTTAAATAGTTTTGTGTCATCTGCAAATTTGATAACCTCACTCGTTATTCCACTTTCCAGGTCATTTATGAATATGTCAAAAAGCAGCGGACCCAGCACAGATCCCTGGGGTACACCACTATTCACCTTTCTCCATTGGGAAAATTGGCCATTTAGCCCTACCCTCTGCTTTCTATCTTTTAACCAGTTCCTCATCCACAATAGTACACTGCCTCCTATCCCATGACTCTTTAGTTTTGCCAAACGTCTCTGATGAGGGACCTTGTCAAAGGCTTTCTGAAAGTCCAGATACACAATATCAACTGACTCACCTTTGTCCACCTGTTTATTCACTCCTTCAAAAAAACATAACAGATTAGTAAGACAAGATCTTCCTTGTCTAAAGCCATGTTGGCTGTCTCCCATTAGGTTGTGACTATCTACATGCTGAGTAATTTTATTCTTTATGATGGTTTCTACCATTTTTCCCGGTACTGACGTCAGGCTCACTGGTCTGTAGTTTCCCGGATCACCCCTGGAACCCTTTTTAAAAATTGGTGTTACATTGGCGATCCTCCAATCTTCAGGTATTAGAGATGATTTTAATGATAGTTCACAGATTACTAATAGCAGGTCTGCAATCTCGTATTTCAGTTCTTTCAACACCCTTGGATGTATACCATCCGGCCCAGGTGATTTGCTACTCTTCAGTTTATCTAATAGTTGTAAGACATCTTCCCGATGTATCGATATTTCCTTCAATTCTTCTGCACCTTTAAATACCACTTCAGTCATGGGTAACATCCCTACATCTTCCTCAGTAAAGACCGAAGCAAAGAATTCATTCAGTCTCTCCGCTATTGCCTTGTCGCCTCTTAGTGCTCCTTTAACCCCTTTATCATCTAATGGACCAACTGACTCTCTCACAGGTTTTTTGCTACGAATGTACTTGAAAAGGTCTTTATTTCGCGTTTTTGCTTCCGCAGCAAGCTTCTTCTCAAATTCTCTCTTTGCCTGCCTTATCAATGCCTTGCATTTGACTTGCCAGTGCTTGTGCTGTTTCCAGGTTTCGTCGTTTGGCTCTTTTTTCCATTTCCTGAAAGATGCTTTTTTGGCAACAACAGCCTCTCTGACCTCACCTTTAAACCATGCTGGCAGTTTTTTGGACTTCCTTCCACTTTTCTTAAAGCGTGGAATACAGCTGGTCTGGGCTTCCAAGATAGTATTTTTCAACAACACCCAAGCTAGATGTACGTCTTTAACCTTCTCAACTGCTCCTTTTAGTTTTTTCTTAACTGTTTTCCTCAATTTATCATAGTCTCCCTTTCGAAAGTTAAAAGGTAGTACTGTGGATTTCCTTACTATTCCTCCTCCACTAATTAAATCAAAGGTGATCATGCTATGATCACTATTGCCAAGTGGCCCCAACACCCTTATCTCTTGCACTAGATCTGGTGTTCCACTAAGGACTAGGTCTAATATGGCTTCCCCTCTGGTCGGTTCATGAACCAGCTGCTCCAAGAAGCAGTCATTTATTTCATCTAGGAACTTTATCTCCCTAGCATGTCCTTACTTGACACTGACTCAGTCGATACCGGGGTAATTGAAATCACCCATTATTATTACTGCGCTGTAACGTTTGTTAGCTTCCTTGATTTCTTTGAGCATTTCATCATCCATTTGGTCATTCTGGCCAGGTGTTCGATAGTACACCCCACTGCCATCGCCTTCCCCCTTTTATATGGAATTTCAATCCATATAGATTCTACAGCAGATTTTGTTTCCTGCAAAACTTTAATCCTTTCTGAGTCAATCTTGAAGCACCTGCACTGGCTTCCGGCCACTGCAGACTTTCCTTTAAAGTGCTATTGATGACCTTCAAAGCCATCAACAAGTGCTCCTCTACCTCCCTCACAGACCTCATCCAGCCCACCTCCCTCAACAGAGCTAGGAGATCAGATTCCGCTAATACTCTGATACTCCCGAAGGCGATTACAAAATGTTCACAGTCAACAAGAAACAGAGCCTTCGCAATATATGCACCCACATGCTGGAACGCCCTTCCACCTGCCATTCGGGCCATCACCGACCTCGCCCAGTTTAGGAAGGCACTGAAGCACCATCTTTTCCTCCAGCACTATACCGATTCAAATGACATCTCACAACCAGCCACACCCAAGAACCAGGCCGTCATCCGCATCGCAGCCCCCTACACGATTGCAGCCCCACTCTCTAGATCACAATACATTCTGCAGGTGGAATGTGTACATACTCTGACCGGTCAATCTGTATATAGTTGAACAATCTGCAAATAGTTGCAAGCTGACCACGTCACCTGTGACAGCTAGCTTGCCTGTACATAGTTACCCTGACAGTCCCGTTTAGAAACCCCTGCTCATTGTAAGTCCAGTGTAGGTCCTGTCTGCACTGCACAAGTTGTTAACTGTAAACCGCACTGATTCTAAAGAGTGCGGTATAAAAAAAGACATTACATAAAATAAATAATAGATAGTCCTCTTAATCTTCAGTCTCTTGTTTCTCCATAAAAATTATTTATGCATTTTATCTAGCCTCATAAAATATTTGTCTGATATATGTAAAGGAAAGTGGGAAACATACAGTTCGGCTGATCCTGAGAGATCAATCACAAGGGCATTTATTATATCAAATGATGAGTATGAAAATTTCATCATTCCTACAGTTTAAAGTAGTGCTTCTAAATCTTTTCAAGCCCAATGCACACCTACATTAACAAAAATGTTGTGGGGCACACCAGAAACAAGCAGTGTGGATAGAGGGGTTTGATATGGGGAAAAGAAACACAAAGCCCCTTCAGCCTCTGTTCCAAATTTTAAGACAAAGAGAGAGGGGGTGGAAACATACAAGGTTCTTTATATTATCAGATGTTGAGGCATGCCATAGAGTTCAAAGCACTGGGCTGAGAACCAGGAAAGTTATGGTTTCAGATCCTGTTTCTCTCACTGATGTTCCTTGTGATCTTTAGATAAGACATTTCATCCTCCATCACTTCAGGTACAAAATTATAAGCCTCATTGACTAGCCGTGTTAACATTTTAACACTAATGTGATTTAATGCATGCTAAATAATGCAAACCTCAATGCATCCTTGACATTGGTATATTCTTTTTGTGCCTGGCTGGAGGGTTCACACTGTTACCTACCTGTTTTATTGCACTTGGAAAATGTGCTCCCCTAACCTACATCTTGGTGACAATGTTGGGGTCTGGTCTGAATCTAAGATTTGTCCCCTCTGTTTGAGGACTGTGTGTGTTCGGATGATCGCCGTCTAAAGAATAGCAGGGAGAGAAGAAGCTAAGGGGCGGGGTAGAGTTAGGGGGAGATATAAGGGGGAGAAAATTGTAAAACTGCCTTTAGTTCATGGCAGTACTGTGGATTCCAGGCTGTAGATCAAGTCTGCTATCATTAGGGCTTTTTTTGAGGGGTACTCAGTGGTACAGAGTATTGGCACTTTTTTTTCAGTGTCTGCTAAAACTGACCCATGGAACCTTTTTTTTGCTAAGCAAAAATCACTGGCTATAATCATCTGTTTGTTTTGGATTTCTGAATTAATAAAGAATATTTGAATTAAATAATGCAAACCTCATTTTTCCCAATGGGGCCATTTAATAACTATGCCTTAATTCATTAACACATGTCAGTAAATGAGGGTCAGTAAATTGTAAGCCTGAAAATACCTCCCATACCTGAATACAACACACCTTGAGCTCTGATTTGGGCAGGTATGTAAATCTAAAATTTTAAGTGGACATGGTTACACACACATGTATGTAGAAAGAGACACCATTCTCAAAAGCGTGCTGAGAACAGCTGCAGGATGTGTTTCTTTACTTGTTACTCATGAATTTTCCCCACTACCTCCATGGGCCCTCTGATATTGGAGGATAAAGTACAGTTTGAATTTCTGGGTTACCCAGAGCTTCAGCATGATTTTAAGCAACATTTCCATGGGCTTCAATCCAAGTTTGTCCATGCTGTGCATAAAGAGTCTTGACTTGGTGCCCCTGTCACTCTCCTGTTGCTCTCTGCTTCATTCTCTATGCTCTCTGTTGTCTTAACACAGGCACATCACCTACCTGCCAAGATTCTTATTCTGCAGATATGTGGAGGAATAGCCTAGTGGTTAGAGCAGTGTGCTGAGAACCGAGAACACTAGGATTCAAACCCTGCTTCTCTCACTGATGTGGCCTTGTGTCCTAGGGCAAGTCACTTCACCCTCCACTACCTCAGGTACAACTTAGATTGTAATCCTACTTGGCAAGAAAATAATGTGTGTACATGACTGTAACTCAACTCGAGTATGGGTTTGGAAAAGGTGAATAATTAAATCTAAAATCCAAGTCCTCACTTCCTACAGATCCCTGATCCTTCCTTACCCTCTGCTCCTCAATATACATAGACATCAACTCTCTATCCCATTCCTCCAGTTTCTTATGGTGAAAAAACGTCCCTGCTCTCAGACTCCAAGTTCCTTCACTTGTGAATATAAGCAGAAATTCATGCACTGCAAGCAGCTTACTTGGTTAAGTCACTGTGCCATAGCACCTTCACTGCTGAGGTTCACTGAACTCGGGGTTAGTTACATATGTGTATAGTGCGCACTCTCTCTGCCTCGGGATGACAGTAAGACAGAGGCTGGAAGGACTCAAAGGAGGAAGTTCAGGAAACAGAAAAGGACCTTTATGCCATATAAGCTGCACACATCAGGGCCCAACTATCTATGCTTTGTATTTTGCCCATTAATTCCCATACTCTGCAACTCATACTATAGCTGGGAAGGAGAAACATTATTGACAACACATACGCTCAGAAATGGACTTCTGCAGGTTCAACAGCCATAACTGGTGTCTCTTCCTGCAGTGGGATGCTGAGAGAAGAGTCCAGAGTCCATGTGCTGGTCTGGACCAGAGTATCAGGCAGTGGGTGCGGTTTCCATGAAACACAGTAACATAGTAAATGAAGTCAGATAAAGACCAGTATGGTCCATCTAATCTGCCCAGTAAGATGGCAAGAGTAGGTGCACCTGCCGCTCCGTGCAGGCCACCCCTCCCCATGTCTTTGTTTAGGGGTGAACCCACTGTTCTGGATAGGACACCCCTGTTTGTTGAGAAATTAGATAGTTAAGTTTATTTTGATCATCTGAGTAGAAACCACACTGGTTGAGAAACACGGCATTAATGTAATGGCAGATTAAGACACAGAGTCTGGGAAATCTGGAATCAAAAGATGCTTCTTATACAAAAAAGGCAACTTAAAAGCTATTATAGAATACTTCTTTAAATATTAAGCTCCAAGAAGTCTATCCTTTTTCGAAGATTTCAAGTTTGGAGGATTAAGTGCTTCTAATTCCTCACCCATAGAAGACAGCTCAGTTTAAATTATTTTTTCTGACACAAAGTATCATATTTAGGCAATATGGGGGCAATTTAATAAGAAGTCATGGAAGAACGTGTCCCCGCAACCAGCATAAATCACTATTTCCGGTGACTCATCCCTACGGATGGGTCTTTCTGCACGTCCTTTAGCCGGTTGCTATTCTGTAAGTGCATGAGGCTGATGGTGTGTACTTTCACTTTGGGCATGCACATGGGTGCTACTTGGGCAGAGAGCTAATATATACACTCTTTAAAAATCTACGTGCAGAGTTGGTGCATGGGATCACAGCTAGATTTGCCAAACCTATCCCACTACCTTACACCCTATTTGATAAGTACATGCACACTTGACTTTATAAATAGGCATAAGTGATGTGTACTAAACTGCGTGTTAACTAGGCATGACTATAAAATTACCCTCCATATTTCTCAAGAGAAATACAATGTTTTATAAGAACATAAGAACCTATGCCATACTGGGTCAGACCA
The DNA here is from genome assembly GCA_033557465.1 of Ichthyophis bannanicus. NCBI lineage: Eukaryota > Metazoa > Chordata > Amphibia > Gymnophiona > Ichthyophiidae > Ichthyophis > Ichthyophis bannanicus. The sequence goes on from CM066031.1 coordinate 708,007,055, forward strand.
AGGTCCATTAAGTTCAGTATCCAGTTTCCAACAATGGTCTAGGTCACAGGTACCTAGCAGTTTCCCCAAAAGACACAGGTTCCATAATGCTTGTATTAGGGCAAGCAGTGGATATCCCGGGTCCCCTTTAATAATGGTTTATGGCCCTTTCCTCCAGGAACTTGTCCAAACCTTTTTAAAACCCAGCTACACTAACAGCTTTTACTACATCATCCGGTAACGAATTCCAGAGTTTGATTACACGTTGAGTGAAAAAATATTTTCTCTTATTAGTCTTAAATAGGTTACCCTGTAGCTTCATTGTATGTCCCCTAGTCTGCATAATTTATCTTTTTTTAAAATACACTTAAGTTTGTACAATACTTCCAACAGGGACTGAAAACTGGCAACTAAAACAAAGAACAGAAGATTTAATTTAGTATTTTTAGTCTGCCTTTACCAAAGCAGTTCAGAGTGGAGTCCAGATAACGCGTATTTACTCACCTGTAACAGGTGATCTCCGGGAACAGCAGGAATTTAGTCTTCACATATGGGTATCGTCGGTACCGACGGAGCCCGTGCGGAAATGCTCCCCAGCGTCCAATAGGAAAGCCTTTGGGAGCATCCCACAGCGCCTGCATGCTGCCTTCCTGCCTCTGTACCTCTCTCACTTCAGTTGAGTTTATAGCTGAGACCAAAGGAGAGAAGTAGAGAAAGAGAGATAGATAGAGACAACTCATAGGGGAGGTAGGTGGGTTGTGAAGACTAAATTCCTGCTGTTCCCGGAGATCACCTGTTACAGGTGAGTAACTACGTTATCTCCAGGAACAAGCAGGAATGTAGTCTTCACATATGGGGGGACTCCCCAGCTGAAAGATGCCAGGGGAATGACCCCAGCAAGCTGTGAACCCAGGTGAGATGGGTCATGTTTCCTCCCATGGACCTCTGGTATCTAACCTGTGGATGGTGGGTAGGAGTTGTATTAAGTATGGAAGAGATGCTGGAGAACAGCCTGGCCAAACGAGGCATCCCGATGGGAGTCCTTGTCTAAGCAGTAGTGGGCTGTGAAGGTGTGTACCGAAGCCCAAGTGGCTGCTCTGCAGATGTCATCAATAGACACAGAACGAAGATCAGCCGTTGAGGTTGCCATTGCTCTCACATTGTGAGCTGTGACATGGCCCTCGAGAGAAAGTCCTTTACTATCATATGTAAAGGATATACAATCTGCAATCCATTTTGATAGAGTTCTTTTGGAAACTGGAAGTCCCAAATGACTAGAGTCAAAAGCCACAAAAAGCTGAGAAGATTTTCTATGTGGTTTAGTTCTTTGAAGATAAAAGGCTAAGGATCATTTGCAATCCAAAGTATGAAGATTCCTTTCAGCACTGGAGGCATGAGGCCTAGGGAAGAATATAGGAAGATAAACCGACTGGTTTAAATGAAAAGGCTAAACCATTTTTGGCATAAAGCGAGGATGAGTCCTGAGGACTACTTTATCATGGTGGAACCTTGTATAGGGAGGGCCAGCCACTAAAGCCTGTAGTTCGCTAATGCATCTTGCAGAAGTGATAGCAATTAGAAAAATTACTTTCCATGAAAGAAGCTTTAGATCTGAAGTGGCTAAAGGTTCAAAGGGCGGTTTTATGAGCTGGCCGAGAACAAGATTCAGAGCCCATGCCACCAGCGGTAGTTTAATGGGAGGTTTTGTTAAGAGTAGGCCTCTCATGAGAGGATGAGAGGAAATAGATTGTCCATCGAAAGGTTTGTGAAAAGCAGCAATAGCACTAAGATGGACTCTCACTGAATTTGTTTTAAGACCAGAAGTTGATAATTGGAGGAGGTACTCTAGTAGCGACTCTACAGGTACTAAAAGGGGGTTAAGTACCTTTTGCGAACACCCAGACAGAGAACCTCTTCCACTTAAAAGCATAAGAATGCCTTGTGGAAAGTTTTCTAGAAGCCAAAAGGATATCTTTTACCTGTTGAGAAAGGTTGGTATCCTGAAACTCTAGGCTTTCAGTAACAAGGCCCTGAGATGCAGGGACTGGGGATTTGGGTGCAATAAGGATCCGTTCTCCTGGGACAGAAGATCTGGAGCATTTCCCAACTCTAAAGGAGTGGTTTGAGAGAGACGCAGAAGAGGATACCACGTTTGCAGTGGCCATCGTGGAGCTATGAGTATCATACGACCTCTGTCTCTCTGAAGCTTGAATAAAGTTTTGGGAATGAGGGGAATGGGTGGGAAGGCATAGAGGAAGTCCTGACCCCAGTGGAGTAGGAAAGCATCTCTGGCCTGGCAGTTGCGAACCGGGATTCTGGATCAGAATCGGGGAAGTTTGGCATTCTGTGGACTTGTAAAGAGGTCTATATCTGGTGTTCCCCAGATTTGAAACACTCGAGCGAGGTGGTGTGAGTGAAGAGACCACTCTTGTGGCAGCAATATTCGATTGAATTCGTCTGCCCATAAGTTTTGAATGCCTGGAAGGTATACCGCAAACAGGTGAATTTGAAGCTCTCTGGCGAGGGCCCACAGTCGCAAAGCTTTGTTGCATAGCAAGAGAGAGCCTGTTCTGCCTTGCTTGTTGACATAGAACATGGCTACCTGATTGTCGGTTTGGACCAGATCTGTCTTGTTGCTGAGATGGGCCTGAAATAGCACTGAAAATGGCTCTGAGCTCTAGGAGGTTTATGTGAAGAGAAAACCTCCTGTGGGGTCCAGAGACCCTGAGTTGAGAGATCGTGCAAGTGGGCCCCCCATCCCAACTTGGACGCATCTGTCATTAGGGTGGCTTGATATAGAGCAGGGGTCTCAAACTCAAATTGCTTTGAGGGCCAAATGAGGACTTGTAGAGTAACCCGGGGGCCGCACAAGACGCAGGCCTCATTTGCATAAGGGAATCATTTGCATAAATATTTGCATAATGTTACCATACACTAACTTTTAGTAAACATGCAGAACATACACCATCACCAAACAAGGAATCACAATTGAGAAACAGGAAGACAATTAAACTGGGAACCCCAAAAGCCAAACTTAGAATGTACAACACTGTAGAAATAAAACTATAAATTGATTTCCTCTTGTATTAAATAAAGTGCAGACGTTAAAGATGCACATTTCCAAGAGCTGACATATTTCAGTTAATAAATTCAAAATAAAGAGAGATTTTTCTACCTTTTGTGCATTTTTTTTCAGTTGCAATTGTTCCAGCCACTTTCTTCTGGTTTCTTCGTGTCTTCTGCTAACGCTCCATTGTCTGCTGTCCATTTGTCCTTTCTTCTTTCCTAGTTTTTTTCCATTCTCTCTCTACATCTGCTTTAACATACTAATCATTCTCCTTTTGCTCTTTCCTCATTCCTATTTCATCCACTCAAATTTTACCCCTCCATCCTCAATCCCCACTTACTCTCCCAATACCCGGCCAATTGTAGATTTTTCTTCCCTCCCACACAAAATATATTTCTCCTCTCAATTTCACTCTCCCAGCCCCATCCCATTCTAATCGTCCCCCAACATCAACTCCCTTCTAGCTCCTGCCCCACCCAGCATCCGCTCCCTTCTAGTCCCCGCATCATCAGCCCATTTCCAGTCCTAGCTCCCTCCCCTCACAGCCCATTTCCTTTCCAAGCCCCCCTCCCCATCAGCCCATTTCCATTCCAAGCCCCCTTCCACTCAGCCCATTTCCATTCCAAGACCCTGTCCCCATCAGCTATTTGCAGTTCAAGCTCCCCCTTCTACTTGGCCCATTTCCAGTCCTAGCACCCCCCCCAGTCCATTACCAGTTCTAGCCCCCCCCCATAGCCCATTATCAGTCCTAAGCCCCCCAACAGCCCACTTCCAGTCCTAACCCCGCCAACAGCCCACTTCCAGTCCTAACCCTTCCATCGCCCCATCTTCATTCTTAGCCCCCCAATCAGACCACCTCCAGTCCTAACCCCCATCACCCCATTTTCAGTACTATCCCCCCATCACCCCATTTTCAGTCCTAACCCCCCCCCCCATTACTAGTCCTAACCCCCTCCCCCCATCAGCCCAAGTAAATTTAAAAATGAAAAAAAAAAACCCCGGCTTCTGCTGCTGCTGCCGCTGCGTGGCAGCGGCAGAATCAACTGTCCCGCGGCCCCTTCCCATCTGCCCGGCAAAGCATCTTCTGAGCTCCATCAGCGGCAGCTTTCAGGGCCGCGAAGAGAAGAGTGATTTCCCTCTCGCGGCTCTGTTAGCCTGCCAGGGCTGATGGGAATTCCGCGTGTTTGAGACCCCTGGTATAGGGGGTGAAGTACTTTTGTCCATGAAAGAAGAATGGGACCTAGGCGTGGTTGTGTCTGCCGATCTCAAAGTAGCTAAACAGGTAGAAAAAGCGGCATGAAAGCTAGGATGGTTGGATGCATAGGGAGAGGAATGGCCATCAGAAGGAAGGAGGTGATAGTGCCTCTGTATAAGTCTTTGGTGTGGCCTCATTTGGAGTATAGTGTGCAATTCTGGAGACCGCACCTTCAAAAGAATATAAACAGGGTGGCGTCAGTACAGAGAGTGGCTACTAAAATGGTTAGTGGTCTTCATTATAAAGCATATGAGGACAGACTTAAGGACCTTAATATGTAGACTTGAGAGGAAAGGCGGGATAGAGGTGATATGATGGAGATGTTTAAATACCTCCGTAGCATAAATGTACATGGGGAGAGCCTCTTTCGACTGAAAGCAAGTTCTGCTATGAGGGGACATGGGATGAGGGTGAAGGGAGATAGATTAAGGAGTGATATGTGGAAATATTTCTTTACGGAAAGAGTGGTGGATCCGTGGAATAGTCTCCCAGTGGAGGTGGTAGAGATGAGGACAGTAACTGAATTCAACGAAGCATGGGACAAACACAGAGGATCTCTAAAGGAAAAAAGGAGAATGTTGTAGTGGTTGATATGGAAGAACAGACTAGATAGGCCATGTGGTCTTTTTCTGCAGTCATATTTGTATGTGCTTCAGGACACATGACCTGCTGCTTCTGATTCCAGTCCAATGCAACTTACTATTGGAGGGGGGTCAAAAGTGGCAGGGCATGTATGCTGAAGCACATGGTCTGCCACACGCAGCAAAGTGGTGGTGCAAAACCAATTTTAAAATAATGCCACTATCGCCTTGGTGATGGGGGGGTGGCTGGGCATGGCTTCGGTTTCTGTCTGGGGCGGCTGAAACTCTTAGGACAGCCCTGCCTCTGACACAAGTTGCTGCCGGAGGGGGTCGGAAGCAACGGGCCTTGTCTGCCGCCCCAGGCAGTGGTCTAGCCTGTCTAGTGGATTTGCTGTTGCGAGTTACATGGCCATCCGGTAAGGCTGCAGGTTTCCATAGGCACTAGCACTGCCCGTCAAGCCCACTGAAGCCTCCAGCAAGCATCGGGACTCTCTTCTTGCGGAAGCGGACGCGAGCCGCTGCCCCTCGTGCAGGTCTGAGCCTCGCGGATCCGGAAACGACGACAGCGCCGCGTGCGAGTGAGGACGCCGAGACCGTGCCTGCTGTCTTTCTAGGTCGGCCGGGGCTGCCTGCGGGGTGAGTCACACGAGCCGGCGGGAGCCCGGGACACAGGCCTGCTCTTAGCCCGTGGCAGGCTGGGACTTGTAGTTGTCACTTGTATGGGGAACTCTAGAGCTAAGAGCGAGTGCAGGCCCGAGCCGACGTGGAGTCCGGTGGTAACCCTAACATGGGACGTCCAGGGCTTTTAGCGCTCTGGACTCTACAGCCTCGTCCACACAGTCCAAGGATTTTTTTTTCCTGGCCCAGCAGTTTTCTTATGCTCCTTTGTTCTGGGTCCCTGAAAGCTGCCGCTGATGGAGTCAGATGCTTTGCCGGGCAGATGGGAAGGGGCCGCGGGACAGTTGATTCTGCCGCTGCCATGCAGCGGCAGCAGCAGCAGAAGCCGTTTTTTTTTTTTGGCCTCTGCATTGCGGGCCGCACAAAGGTCTCTCGCGGGCCGCGTGTTTGAGACCCCTGATATAGAGGCTGCTGGAAAGGAGCACCTACGAGGAGTTTTTCAAGAGATTTCCACCATTGTAGGGACGAAATCAGATGTGTGGTATTTCTGATTTTGTCTGATAGGTGACCCGAGGCTTGTGACCACTGCGAGGATAGGGTCCATTGGGCTGCTCGTATGTGAAGGCGAGAATAGGGAACCACATGGACAGTGGATGCCATATATCCCAGAAGTTGACGCATCTCCCGAGCTGTGAGGAAAACCCTCATAGCTGCTTGGGATGCAAGTTGCATTATTTGTAGACAGCGTGGTTGTGGCAGGAAAGCCTTTGACTGCCGTGTGTCTAGAAGAGCTCCTATGAACTTGAGAGACTGAGAGGGGTCGAGAAGAGATTTTGGGAGGTTTATGACCAGTCCCAAGTATTGAAGAATTTTTATTGCTCGAGACAGAGTGAAGCTGGCTTCTGGAGCTGTTGGTGCTCGAATGAGCAAATCGTCTAAGTAAGGGAAGACAAATATTCTTAGAGTCCTCATAAATGCTGCTACTACAGCCATGCATTTTGTGAAGACTCTTGGAGCAGAGGCTAGTCCGAAAGGAAGAACTCTTTATTGGAAGTGTCTTCCCTGGAACATGAGAATATGCGTGAACGCATTTCTTAGATCTAGAGAACATAGCCAGTCTTGACTCTGAAGGTATGGTAGGAGTGTTTCAAGGGAGATCATTTTGAACTTCTCTCGGAAGAAATATTTGTTTAATTCTCTGACGTCTAGTATAGTCTGTGTCCCCCTGTTTTCTTTGGAATGAGAAAGTAGGGGGAGTAGAACCCCGTACCCTGTTGGGATATGGGTACTTCTTCTATTGCTCCTCAAGCGAGAAGTGTTGTGACCTCCTGCCACAACAGGTCGGTGGCAGGGACCTGAGAATTGAACTGTCTGATCACTGTAGGTGGGGGCAAGTTGAGAAAGTGAAGCTTGTACCCCAGCTGTACAATGGACAGGGTTCAGTTTTCTGATATTATTTGTTGCCATCTTTTGCCAAAATGGCATAATCTGCCTGGAATGGTTAAGGGTTCTGGACCTTTTAGGGGCAGAATGACTAAGGTCTCTATGTAAAAGTCAAAGACCCTGAGGAGGCTGGGTCCATTGAGCCAGTTGAGCTCTTTGAACTTGTGTCTTTCTTTGCTGTCTGCTCTCCTGTTGTCCCTTTTGGGGAACATGGAGTGGACAGTGGCTTTGATGGGTTTAAGATGGGTAAAACCTCTTTTCTTGTTGAAAAAGGGCTTTTTGAATTAAATTTTCTTCGCTGGGTTGGTTGTAGACTTTGACAATCTGTTCAAAGTAGTATTCGCAGACTCAAGTTGATTAGCTTTGTCTTGCCAGTCCTTGCCAAAGAGATTTTCTCCTATACAAGGAATGTTTCCCAGCTTATCTTGCACCCATTATTCTAAGTCTGATGCCTGGAGCCAGGCAATCCGACATGCAACTATAGATATAGCAGAGGTTCTGCTAATGCATTCAAAGCAATCAAAGGTAGCATAGTTTAATGCCCTCTATGCCCTCGTCCGACCCCTCGGCACCGTCCCCGTCACCCTTGGTTCCACCCCGGTCTTCTTCTGCATCGCAAACATCTCCGCCTTGCGGAACGCCTTTGGCGACAACATCCATCTTCACCTACTCTACAGGCTTTCCGTTCTTGTCACCGACATTATCGTATCCTTCTTCATTCAGCTAAGCGTGACTACTCCTCTCAGCTAATCTCTAATTCCACTAACTCTTCCCGTCAACTGCATTCTGTTCTTCGTTCTCTTACTGCTCCCCACTCGGTCTTATCCTCTCTTCCACTATCTTCTCTTACCCCTCCAGATCCCTCTGCGCTTGCCTCTTTTTTTATCTCCAAGGTTCACACCCTTCACCAATCTCTCCCTTTATGTCCTCCTCCCCTTTCCCCCCCTCCAACACCCTCCCCCTCTTCTCCTCTTCCCCTTGTTCCTCCTTCTCCAGCATTGTCGCATTCCTGGTCCTCCTTTGAGCTAATCTCCTCAGCCGTCCTGCTCAAGACCTTTCAGTCCATCTGTAAAACAAGATGCTCTGCCGACCCTATTCTATCACAGTGGCTGCTTGAACCTTCATTGCACCTGTCCCCCTATATTCTTTTACTTCTCAACTCTAGTCTGTCCTCTGGTGCTTTCCCCTCATCATGGAAGCACGCTATTGTCCGTCCAATTCAGAAATCGCACTCCTCCGATCCTACCACGCTCTCTAACTGGCGTCCTATTTCCAATCTCTGTTTTCTCTCAAAGCTCCTTGAGAAACTTGTTTTCCTTCAACTCTCCACTCACCTTGAAGCTTCCCTTACCCTCCATCCCCGGCAATCTGGTTTCCACCCCGGTCACAGCACGGAGTCTATCCTTCTGTTCTTAATGAACTCCACTATGCACATGATCACGGCCTTATTACTCTTGCTGTATCTCTTGATCTTTCTGCGGCTTTTGATTTGGTGGATCATCATACTCTCCTCACTCGTCTTCAAGAAGCCGGTATTTCGGGCACGGTTCTTCGGTGGTTTCACTCTTTTCTTTTCGATCGTTCTTTCACTGTTGTCTCTGGGTCCTCTTCCTCGGCTCCAACTCCTCTTTTCTGTGGTGTTCCGCAAGGGTCTGTCCTTGCCCCACTTCTCTTTAATGTTTTCCTAGCCCCTCTTGCCCTTGTTGTTCAGCAGTTCGGTATCTCTGCATATTATTATGCAGATGATATTCTTTTCTTACATAACACTGACTCTCTCATGCCAGATATCTCCCCTCTCAATCACTGTCTTTCCGCTGTTGCATCTTGGTTCACATCCAACTTTCTTCATGTTAATCCCTCTAAGGGGCTTGTTTACAAAGCCGCGGTAGTGGTTCGCGATCGCGATCGCAGCCGCGGCCCCATTGAAATCAATGGGGCCGCGGCTCCGATTACGATCGCAAACCGCTACCGCGGCTTTGTAAACAAGCCCCTAAGTCTTTTGCCACCTGGTTTACATTAGGAAGTCCCTCCCCCTCGTATGCTCCGATTTTTTCCTCCCAGTCTATTCCTTTGGTCTCTTCCTTTCGTTACCTTGGTGTAGTTCTCGATTCTTCCCTTTCTTTTAAGGAACACATTTCTTCGGTTGTTCAACGGTCTTTTCTGTCTCTCAGACAACTGCGAGTTGTTCGCCCTTTTCTCTCTCCCTCTGCCTTAGCTACCCTTCTGCTCACCCTGGTGATATCCCGGCTCGACTACTGTAATGTTATCTTAGCAGGTCTGCCTCAGTCTCAACTCACCCGGATTCAGCGCATCCAGAACACCGCAGTCCGTCTCTTAACCCATGCTTCTCGGTATGATCACGTCACCCCTCTCCTTATGCAGCAACACTGGTTACCAGTACCATTTCGTATCCAATATAAGATTCTTATATTTGTTCATAGGGCTCTCCATATAGGTGTCCCCCTCTATCTTGCGGATCAAGTTCACTTCCATTCTTCTCACCGCTCTCTTCGCTCTATTCACCTTGATCGCGTGTTCTTTCCTCCTCCCTCACATGCACATCTGGAATCCACCCGCTCTTCTGCCTTTTACTTTTTGGGCCCAAGGCTGTGGGCTCCGGTCTGAAACATGTTTCCGGCTGTTCAAAACAAAACTCAAAACTTATCTGTTCAGCTTGGCATTTAACCTCCCCCCATAACGCTTGCTCCCTTCCCCCGCTTCCCCATTATTGTGTCTTGATGTGATTATTTATTTACCTGTTTTCTGTCCTTTTTTCTCCTCTTTCCTGTTTTTAAAATGATGGCGTTCTTTTCCATTTTCGCAGCTATGTCATTTTTATGATTGTAAACTGCCCAGATCCCTTCTGGTGTGGGTGGTATATCAAATTTTAATAAAACATAAAACATAGTTCATGAATTTAGAGACATTCTGGGCGTGCTTGACCAGGGTAAGGAAATCTCCCCTTTTTTCCTCAGGGAGACTAGGGCTCATGAGCTCTAAGTCTCGTACAACTTCTTCCAAGAACATTCCCATGTAAAGAATGTAGGAACTGATCCTGGTTGATAACATGTAGGATTGGAAGCATCGACGCCCAAAGGCATCGAGTGTCTTGGATTCACTGCCTGGAGGATTGGAAGAGAGTGTTTTTTAGCACTCTTGATTCTTCGCATGGCCGATTCCACTACCATAGAATGGTGTGGTAACTGAGTTTTTTGAAAACTAGGACAATTTGGTACTCGGTACATGGTATCAGGCATCTGGAATTTGAAGACACCGTTAAAGGAGTTTCCCACATCCTCAAAATAAGATCATGCAAGATCTTGTGAATAGGTAGAATAGCTGCTTCCTTAGGTGCCATAGAGTATTGCAGAATTCTTAATTCTTCTGCCCAAGGTTCTTTTTCTGGCATCACCGTGATTGAAAGTCCTTTGGCTAAATCACATATGAAATCCTGAAAGGACATGTCCTCTGGAGGAGACATCCTGTGTTGAGGAGGAGTTGGATCCTCTGGTAGGATCACTCTAGTACCGGTAGAGTCATCAGTCATCGGAATCGGAAGACTCAAATCACTCTGTATCGCTTGCTCCTGTAACGCATGGTACCGGTATCGGTTGCTCCCGTAACGCATGGTACCGGTATCGCTCGAAGTCGGTACCGAAGTGTCTCGGTTCCTGTACCCCGATACCCGAGATAGACTCAAGACTCAGCATGGAGGGAAACATACCTGTCGAAGCAGGTGCTGTTGGTATTGGTGCCGGTACCGGTACCGATACCTGTGGAACCGTCTGTAGCGGTCTTAGCAGTACCGAAGCTGCTAAGAGGGACTCTAGGCTGCGTTTGATAGCGAGGATTCTTTGATCCAACACTCCTGCCGATGCTTGGGTGTCGGTACCGGTGGAAGCGGCCACGACCCCAGAACATGGCACCAGTAGTTCTGCAGAGGTGGAAGCCTCTGGAACATCCTGGAGCCCCGTTAAGGCTTTGCAGCCCGAAGACTCCCGCCTGGGCTGTTTTGCCGGTGAACTATCCTCGAGGGCAACACCAGTGGCATCTTGATACTTAGAAGGAGATCTACCCTTTGAGGTCCAGCCAGTCTTGGAAGACTTACGTTTAGTTACCTGAGATCCATGGGAGGAAGATGAGGCCCTGGAAGATGTTGATGCAACTGACATCGTGTCTGCAGCAAAGAGGGTACCGGGTTTTGCAGCTCTATTCTGCAGGCCCCTCTTGGTCATCTTTCTGCAGGAGAGACACTCCGTTGGACAATGTTCAGCACCTAAACATTTTAGACACCAGTCATGGGTGTCAGTAATGGATATGGTACCGCCACAGTTAGAGCATTTTTTGAAACCACTAGCTGGTTTCTCCATGACTGAAGAAAAAATGGGCCTAGTGCCCAAAATGGCACCTAGCACCGAAATATAAAAGTAGCTTTTTTTTTTTTTTTTTTTTTAAAGAGAAAAGAGAAAAGAGAAAAGAACCACCAGCGGGCGTCGAAGGAAGGCAGACGCGACCACAAAAAACAAAGAATAAAACAAAAATTTTCTGCGGTGACAGGGAACACATCCTATCGGCTCCGCGGAAAATGAAGAACTGAAGTGAGAGAGGTACAGAGGTGGGAAGGCAGCACGCAGGTGCTGTGGGATGCTCCCAAAGGCTTTCCTATTGGACGTTGGGGAGCGTTCCCGCGCGGGCTCCGTCGGTACCAACGATACCCATATGTGAAGAGTACATTCCTGCTTGTTCCTGGAGATAATTATTTATTTTTTATTCAACCCCTTAACTGAGCAAAAAGCATACCACCTAACCAACCACTGCCCAGGGAATCAGCCATCAAACTGCAGAGTTCATTCCTCACAATGATCGCCAATCAAGCATTGTCCCCGCTGACTGATGATCAGCAGCACTCACTGTGGAGAATGAGTTAACTCAACTTCCCATTGGCTGAATGGCTAGGATAAGACAAATTAACTCTGTTTCCCCAGTTAAGAGGTTAAATAAATTTGATATACCATCATTCAGTCATAGCAACCATCAGAATGGTTTAGAAAGCCCGGAAAAGCCAATACAGATTACAATAATCAACATAGCTACCATCAAGATATATCAAGACAGGGAACATTAAACTCCTAAAAACAATCTGCAATGAATCGGTGACACATAAGGATGAAGAGAAAGCTAGGACAAGTAGAAGAGCCCACTCAAAGCCTTACTACTGCAAAAAATCTAAACCTCCCCAAATGCTGTGTTATAAAACCAATGCTTTAGACTCATTTTAAATTTTTTTCAAGGATTTCTCCTGCCACAGTTCAGGAGGTAACAAATTCCATAATGTGGGTGCCATAAACCCAAACACCAATCTACAACTTAACTCAAGTTTAAAATGAGATGGAGACGGAACAGTTAAGTTCAAATGTGAAGAAAAAATAGGATGGAGAACCCCTAGAATAAATCCTATATGTACACATGCTGTGATCAAGATCCATTGTGCCCAGTGTCTCTTTCTCTAACCGTGCCCAATTTGGGATGCAAATACCTGCCAGATCCCAAAAAGGAGATCTATTTTTTAGACTCATTTCCAAGGATAGGTGATGGCTTTCCCAGATCTATCTGGTTAATAGTTCTTTATGGACTGTGCTCCGGAAACGGCTAAACTTCCTTTGGATCCCATTATGTTAGTCGCCGTGACAACATTCTCTGAAAATTATTTGCTATGATTTGTTTTCTGTTTGGTGCTTAACTATACGAATAGTGGCTGAATATTACCACTATTCAAATAGCTGGGCAAAAGGCTCTTACTCTGTCCTGAAACTATACAAATTGTGCCAGAGGAGTCAGAGGGAATTTTCAGCACATTACCCATGGTTACTTGTACTGAAGTTAGGGTCTGCGTCTACCTGTATTATTTTACTGTGTGTTCTACTTTGCTGTTCATTGTCTACATATATGCTATATTTTGCTGCTCTTTGATTTTACTGGTGTCAGTATCTAAAGATGTTATTATTTTGTAGGCTATTCCTTGATGATATAGGGGCTTGTTTACTAAGCAGCAGTAGCGGCTTCCGATCGATATCAGAGCCGCGGCCCCACCTGAATTAAAAGCAAAAAAATATGTTTCTATTCAGTGCCTGGAGCAATCAACCAGAAGCATCGAATTCGATGGAGCCACAGCTCTGATATCGATTGGAAGCCACTACCACTGCTTAGTAAACAAGCCCCATAATGTTTGCTTTGGTAGTACCATTGTCAGTGTTTGTATATGTGTACTTTATATCATGTGCTAGTGTGACACTGTAAAAATCACCTTATTGTTGTACCTCTTCTAACCATGGTCACTTTAACTTGCTATGCATTGTCTTGAATGGATTTTTAAAGCAGTTAATAAATATAATAAATAAATGAGAAAATAATATTAAATATTTGTGTGTTTATTCTTCCCTTTTTCTTAAATCATTAAAGCCCTTTCACTCTTGCCCTTCCCCCATAAACAACAGTGGGATGAAATGATTCCAGTCTCTTTTCCTCACCTCAAGTTAAGGCGCGTGGAGTCACTTTATCCCACGGCTATTTATGGGGGGAGCATGGGTGATGGGAGGGCTTGACTGATCGGTTTCAATTTAAGGGATATATATCCATCAAACTAAACCTCAGAACACCTCAGGCCTGTCAGATTATCAGGTAATCCATAATAAAAATGCATGAGATAGGTTTGTCTGCACTGACTGCATGAAAATCTCTCATACATATTCACTGTGGATTGAAACTCACAGGCCTTGGGGATACAGTAATCCTTAACCAGTACCTGACAACAGACGTGCACAATTTTAACAGATGCTAGGTTCCAAAGGATTAAAATAAAGTTAATGTACATTCATTCTTTGCACTATTAAGTTAGTAAATATCAGAAACCATTTTGCTGTATTGTATATTATTTTAATCAGGACACGTTTTGTAAGCTCTTATCGTCATTTTACACTATCTTAGCATATGCCATTTGAAAAGAACATTTTATTTCCCTTGCTGTTAAAAACTAAGCCTATAGCAGTCAGAGGCTTAAAAGCTTTATTCCAGCTGAGACTGAACACCCCCTCCCCCAAAAGTGCTCCCAGTTACAATGTGAAATTGTTCAAACCAAAAAATGTCTCACCAGCAGTAACTGCATTCATAGAAGAGAGGGAACAATAGCTTCTGGCTGCTTGTTCCAGGCACTGAATAGAAACTTATTTTTTGCTCTTAATTCAGGTGGTTCTTGTAACAGGTCAATTAACAATTGGCTATCTCAGCATGACTGCCATTTCTTCAGAACTGTATTGAATGCGATATAGCCAACAAATGTAAAACAAGCAATCTTGAATTCCCAAAAGTGATAATTAGAGAAAATGAGGATTAAAAATCACTACAGGAAATATTGAAGCAATGCTATACAATATGAATGATATTTCCTAAACTCTGTGGGGCATGTTTACTAAAGTGCAGTAAGGTTTTGCACTTACCATGCGCTAAGAGCAAAAATTAGCACACTACGTGCAAAGGCTGTGTTTTAACTGTGCTCTAACCGGGACTTGCACAGCATGTCCCCTAAAGTTACTGCACAGAAATATTCCTTACATTGCAGTAATATCTGCAATTAGCATGGATGCACTTAATGGCAACCACTGAAGTGAAATTGCAGTCCAAACCCACTCTTTGCCTCCAACTTGCCCTGTGCTCAGTTCATCCTACACTAAGCTGTTAGTGCAGGATCTGTACCATGCTGGCTGCATTTAACACACAGACCTACAGTGGTGTGCAAAAGTCTGGAATTACTTGTAAATTTGATGTTTTTTCAACTTCATGACCTTATATCTTTTCTTTTTCCTCCCAGTGGCTTTTTCTGTGCATCTCATGATAAGTGATAGATTTGGCTATTAGGGCCGACTTTTAGTATTGGTTTGGCCCTTATTTTCTGAGTTTGTTCCCCATAATTGTCCTGTTGATAGATTTTCTGTGAAAATCGCGTAATGTACATCGTTGGCCAACGATATATTATTGTAAGTATGCTTTAAAATATTATGGACGCATGCCAGGTTTCCTTCAAATTAATGTATGTGGCCTTGAAATAGGCCGTTTTTATGTTTCAGTGATGGCTCAGTATTTGATGGGCCACCCTTTGTTCTTGATCACCTGACTGCACCTTGTCGGCACTGAATGAACCAGTCTGACAAGGTGATCGTTGGTGACAACGCGGTTCCAAGCTGCAACGAGTGACTCAATCAGCTCACGCTTTGATGTCGGATGCCTCTTGGATATTTCCAAGGCCACCTTGTGCCACAGGTTCTCGACTGGATTCAGATCTGGAGACTGGGCAGGCCAGTCCATTGACTTGATGTTGTTCCGCTGCTTCCAGCTGATCACCTGTCTGGAGCGATGGCATGGTGCATTGTCATCTTGGAACAGGAACTAGCCAGGAAACAGCTGGTGTGCTGATAGCACCATGCACTTTTGCAGTATGGTGATGTACTTGGCCCCGTTGACCATTCCATCGACGATGTGAAGACGTCCAACGCCACTGGCAGCCATGCAGCCCCAGGCCATGACCTTCAAAGGATGCTTCACAGTGAGGTTGAGACACTCAGGCTTGAATTCCTCTCCAGGAAATCTCCTCACATAGGTGTGGGCCTGGTTACCAAACAGGCAGAAGGTGCTTTCAACGATGAATAGCACCTTTTCCCACATTTCAGTCGACCAGTTTGAGTGCTTTCTCCGGTTGCGCCTTTGTATGTCAGTCATCAGTGGCTTACTCGTATTCCGTGCTTTGCAGCTCCGGAGACCAAACTGCAGGCACCGGCGACGAACTGTTGATGAGCTGACACTGACCTCATTCTTGTCTGACCACTCTCAAAGTAGCTGAGGAGAGGTCAACTTGTGATTAGTTAGTGAAATGCATCGTAGTGCACGGTCCTGATGTGATGTTGATGCACGTGGATGACCTGAACGAGGCTTGTCCACCACTGAACCCGTTTCTTTCTTCTGTACAATCTTAACAGCAGCGCTCTGACTGCAGCCAACTTTCCTGGCTATCTGACGGCTTGAAAATCCTTCCTCGCTCATAAAGGACACACGAACATGCTCCTCCAACATCAGGGTCGATCCAGAAAGTGTATGAAATTCAAAAATTCCACACGTTTTTATAGCTGCACTGCTGGCTAGATAGCTGCATTGTGACTGGTTAGTGAAACCAGCCTCCTGATTGGTCAGAAATAATGTGTGCATATTGGATAATCTCGATCCAGTTTTGACGCAGGATCCACAAAAATCGCAGTAGCTATCTCCCCGTGTCTGTAAGGTATTTAAATTGGAAGCAAGGAATGTGAAAAAGTCAACTCTAATAGCCAAATGTATCCCTTTTAACGTGGTAGAAAGATGAATATTCTGGGCTAATGCAAAATTTAAAAAAAAAACAGAAAGTACGAAAAACGCAAAACTCACAAGTGATTCCAGACTTTTGCACACCACTGTATGTGAATTGGTTAGTGCATGTCAAAGGCACACAATCAGCACAGTTTTGTAAAGAAGGATAACAAGGAAATCCACTGCACTAGCATTTATCTTTCAAAAAGGAGACCATGATAAAATGAGGAAAATGGTAAAGAAAAAACTAAAAGGAGTAACTGCAAAGGTTAAGAGTTTACATCAGGCCTGGCCATTATTTAAAAATACTATCTTGGAAGCCCAGACTAGATATATTCCACATTTTAAGAAAGGTGGAAGGAAGGCCAAATGACAGCCAGCATGGCTTAAAGGCGAAGTCAGAGAGGCTGTTATAGCTGAGAGGGAATCCTTCAGAAAATAGAAAAAGAGCCAAATGACAAAAACAGGAACCAACAGAAGTACTGGCAAGTTAAATGCAAGGCACTGATAAGGCAGGCAAAGAGAGAATTTGAAACAAAGCTTGTTATGGAAGCAAAAACACATAGTAAAAGCTTTTCCGGGTACATTCGTAGCAAAACACCTGTGAGAAAGTGAGTTGGAGCATTAGATGATAGAGGAGTAAAAGGGGCACTAAGAGAGGACAGGTCGTAGCAGAGAGAATGGATGAGTTCTTTGCTTCAGTGTTCCCTGAAGATGATGTAGGAAACTTGCTCATGCCAGAACTGATATTTAAAGGTGATGTATCAGAGGAACTGAAGCAAATCTCCATAAATCGGGAAGATGTAATACAATTCTTTGATATGAGCAGCAAATCACTTGGACCAGATAGCATACATCCCAGGGTGCTGAAAGAATTGCAGATGAGATGGCAGACCTAATTTTAGTAATTTGCGAATTATCATTAAAATCATCTGTAGTACCTAAGAATTGGAGAGTGGTCAATGTAATGCCTATTTTTAAAAAGGGGTGATCGGGAAACTACAGAACAGTGAGCTTGATGTCTGTACTGGGCAATATGTTATATTTTTTTCGAAGATGTGAATAAACAGGTAAATAAAGGTGGGCTGGTTGATATATTGTATCTGAATTTTCAGAAAGCCTTTGACAGGGTCCCTTCATGAGAGACTATTTTGGAAATTAAAAAGTCATGGTATAAGAGGCAGTGTACTATTGTGGATTAGGAATTGGTTAAAATACAGAAAATAGAGAGTAGGGCTAAATGGCCAATTTTCTCAATGGAGAAAGGTGAACAGTGGAATACCCCAGGAATCTTTGCTAGGCCTGCTGCTTTTTATCATATTTATAAATGACCAGGAAATGGGAATAATTAGTGAGGTGATAAAATTTGCAGATGACTCAAAATTATTCCAAGTTGTTGAAACACAAGAGGATTGTGAAAAATTACAAGAGGACCTTGGAAAACTGGGAGACTGGGCTTCCAAATGGCAGATGAAAATTAATGTGGACAAGTACAAAGTTATGCGATGCAAGGTTCCACATCAGGAACCACCATTCAAAAAATGATCTAGGCAGCATCGTGGAAAATACATTGAAACCCTCTGCCCAGTGTGCAGCGGCAGCCAAGAAAGTAAAAAGAATGCTAGGAATTATAAGGAAAGGAATGGAGAATAAAATTAATGATATTATAATGCCTCTGTATCTTTCCATGGTGCAACCGCACCTTGAACATTGTGTGCAATTCTGGTCGCCATATTTTAGAAAGGATATAGCAGAATATGAAAAAATGCAGAAAAGAGTCACCAAAATGGTAAAGGAGATGGGAAGGATATCCCTATGAGAAAAGGCTTAAAAGTTAAGGCTGCAACTTTGAAAATGAGTCACCAACAAAAACCTTCTTTGCTGCTTCCCTTCTTCTGTGGGAAGTGTGATCTTCCTGTGATTCTAGGACTGTATTTCAGTTCTGTAACTGAACTGATGGGAATTTGGTGGTGGTGTTAAGTCTAATTGCTAGAAGTGATTGTCTCTCAGTTTCTATGCAGCTCGGTAGCCATGTCTGTCCTTCCATCTACTTTCTCTGTTATACTTTCCAGCCAACTCTTCATCATAAACATTTAGCTCTCTGTGTTCAACTATCGATAACACCATCTTCATGGATGCTTCTCAGTCTAACCACCTCTTTCGGTAGCTCCCTTATCTGTTCCCTAGGGAATCTGTTAGCTTATATTCCTGATGATGGATGCTAGCCAAAGGCTGACTCTTATTGACTGGAATGACTATATATCATGGTCTCAGCAAATTGTCAACAGAATTTAGGTGAAAGCATCCTGTGTAGAATGACCAGCTTGAACAGGGATCCCAGAGGAGCAGACATATTTGGTGATACAACAAACATGAATCTGTAACAACCCACATTGAATCAGCTGATTAATACACAGAATACATAACTATGGCAAAAATAATCCTTCAAACTGCAATTGTCACAATGTTCACATCGTTGCAAAGTCTGGGGGTATTTTTTATTTGTGGATTTTATATTATTTTTCAAAGTGAAATCTTCATGTCAAAAATGAGGAAAAATACTTCATGACAGCTGCAGCTCTTCTTTCTATGGGCAACATTTCTGGCTGAAAATTAAAAATCTATGCACATAATTGACATCTCCATCCCCTGGAACACCTCCACTCAGTGTGGATAAAAGAATGCGTGTTCCACAATGCATATACTTAATTCCTTCAAGGACATTGGCTCATTTTCATTGATAAAGCATTGCGTTGCTTATGAAAATGATCATCAAATTATTCCTAAGATGGTAATTTTCAAAAGATTTTTGTATTTGAACCCTCTTGTACTTGTATAAAAGACCTCTTAGAAAGTTACCCAGTAAATGAAGGATATGCGGTAGCAAGAAGGCACAAATTTTTGTGCGACCCAAGAGGGCAGAGTCTGGGTGGAGCAAGAGTCACGATGTACATGAGTAGGTTATAAAATACTCAGTTCCACATGTACTTCAGCCATGTACATTTACATCATCTCCCAGACTGGGTAGGGAATATAGGTTTGTCTATAACTGACAGATTAATCCTGCTGGAATTTGGCACATAGTAATTCATAATATTGAACTTTTTTATGATATATCTTTCTGTATTGTATTTTAAGTATCACTCCAAAACAATATGCTTTGTTATTCTAACAAACAAAGCATGCAGAATTCCAACCTCTTGACATAGAAATTTGAATATTGTTTGCAGAATTACAGCAGGAGTGATAGATGTATGCACTCTGGCTCATAAACCATCAAGTTAAACAAATCTGCACATCTAGAATCAGGACTCGGGCACACAGTTCTGACCATGAGTTTATTTAGGAACGTTTTAGAAGGGTTAGGCAGTGAAATTAGTTACACTTCAGCTGGCTTATATCCTAACTACGATTACACAGTCCTTGCAAAAATGCAGTCATTTCTTTCTAGACAATTCCCACATGTTATATAAAGCAAATCTGTATTTTAGCTAATTATCCTTTCTCTCTAAGGAAAACAATTCATACTTTACCACACAGAATCTGGCTACTAGCCAGATAGGATTTTGTTTCTTGAAAGTCTGCAATGGATGGAAAAAGAGGCAGAGAGAAAAATATAGCCCAAGCTTCTGGCTGGAATTTGTTCCAGTGAGCGAGGACAAACACATAAAAAATGTAGAGTCATGTGAAAAGAGATTGCGAAGCAGTCTAGGTGCTCTTTTATTGCTTCGACCTCATATAGGCACAGCAAGCTGGCAGGGCTGCCTTCAGGCAATTAGTCCTGGCCAGGGCTGAGGGATACAAATTAGTGAATCCAAAGTTGTTCTTTCAGCACCATACATTTGCTTAAGTGTTCTCTTCCTCAGACAAAGGTCTTGGTTCTTCGCAGTTTATGATTAAGCCCAGTTTACTCCAGCAGGTTGTAGAGTCTCATCTAACATTTCAATGATGTTTGTATTTTATTAATGATCAGACCTGAAACAATGGATCCAGGATTGATCCTTCTGTTCACTATAGTTGCATATGTGAAGTATCTCAGCAGCCTTGTGGGCAGTCTCCATCTTAGAGTGGATATGTTGAACAAGTAGCATCCATAGTCCTTACAACTGGTGTATGTATATGCGGCTGCATTTTAGCCATCATTTTGGCTGGTTTTGTGATACTGTCTTATAAAGACACATAAGTGCCTATTTTTAGGATATTTTATAAAGACATATATGTGCCTACTTGTTCCTCCAGCTTAGGCAAAATTATAAAATTGCATGGGTTAGGTATTACAGTAACATAGGAACATAGTATATGACAGCAGATAAAGACCAGTATGGTCCATCTAGTCTGCCAGCAAGGTGGCAAGAGTAGGTGCACCCACCGCTCCGTGCAGGTCACCTCTACTTGTTGAGATATCAGATAAGTTTATTTTGATTTTATCCTGTTTCTATAAAGGGATCCACTTTCAGTCCCATGCCATTTTGAATTCTGTCACTGTATTTGCCCCCACCATTTCCATTGAGAGGGCAATCCAAGCATCCACCGTCCTTGCAGTGAAAAAGTATTGCTTGACGTTGCCTTTCAGTTTACCCCCTTGCAGCTTCATGTTATGCCCTCTAGTATTACAGCTTCCCTGTCTTTGAAAAAAGTTTGTCTGTTCATTAATACTTCTTAAGTATTTAAAGGTCTGTATCATATCTCCCCTGTCCCTCCTCTCTTCTAGAGTATTTAGGTCTTGGAGTCTCTCTTCATACGTCTTCTGGCGCAGGCTCCAAATTATTTTGGTCGCCTTCTTCTGAACGGTTTCCAGTCTTTTTATATCCTTTGTGAGATATGGAGTCCCATTCCGGGAGGGGGGACGACATCCCCGCTGAAGATGGTGCCGTTAGGACTCAGTTCTGGTCTGCAGGAACAAAATGTTCCTACAGGAGCCAGAACCGTGCCCAAGGATAGCCTGGTGTGCCCCTCCTGCCTGCGGGGACATCCTCCCCACAAGCGCCCCAGACATCTGCAGCTCTGGCCCCCAAAATCCCCGCCCCGACCTATGGCTAGCCTCCCGTGGCCTGTATCGGGCAGCGGGGACCCCCCAGCAACCGACCGCAAGGGTGGCTTCCCTACCTGATCTTGAAAAAAATGCTGCTTATACCACCTCTGAGGTGGTATAAACAGCATGCCCCACAGACCCGGCAGCACATAGTGTGCCGTGTCCTGAATCAGCTGGGTATGTGCTGCGGGGCGGCCCGCCCCCACTCCGTCCGCCCCCCACCAGCTCTCCCTATCATGAAGCACAGGACATATAGGGAGAGCCGGTGGGGGAATAGAGTTTAGGCGCGTTCTAGAATGAGGGCCATGGTCTCCAAAACTGAACACAATATTCCAAGTGAGGCCTCACCAGCAACTTGTACAGTGGCATTAATACCTCCTCCTTTCTGCTGGTAATTCCTCTCTGTATGCAATGTAGTATCCTGGCTTTGGCCACCGCCTTGTCACAATATTTCACCACCTTGGGGGTTTTCAGAAACAATCACTCCAAAATCCTTCTCCTGGTCTGTGCACACCTACCTATTGCCCCTTTATCTCATACAATTCCCTTGGATTTCTGCATCCCAAGTGCATGACACTGCACTTCTTCACATTAAATCTTAACTGCCAAGCATTAGACCATTCTTCCAGCTTTTGCAGATCTTTAGTCATATTATCCACTCCCTCAGGGGAATCCACTCTGTTGCAGATTTTCATGTCATCTGCAAAAAGACAGACTTTTCCAGTCAGTCCTTCAACAATATCACTCTCAAAAACATTGAACAGTACTGGCACCAAGGTCAACCCCTGGGGCATGCCACTAATCATCTTCCTTTCATTTGAGTTAGTGTTAATCTTTTACTAGAGTTTATATATTGGTCAAATTTTATGTGGTTGTAAACCACCTTGAATAGCGTTTACCAAGGAGGCGGTATCTAAAATTGTTATAAATGCATTCAAAAGGTTAATGTTGAAGAATTCTATATCAGCAAGCTAATGCCCAATAAGCCAGAAGCTTGAAGTAGCAGTAGGAAATACATTGTATAACTACATATTTCTGTAGCACTTCTAGATGTACACAGTGCATTACCAATATGCATATGAGACAGTTTCTTCTCTGTAGAGCTTAGTCTAATCAAGATAAACATAGAGGACAAAATAAGAGAATATCATTTATTAAGACAATGGTAAAAATCAACAAGGCTATGATCAGGAGAATGAGAGATTAAAATTTCAAAGGAGTAAAGTTTTAAGGATTTCTGAAGACAGTAAACGTGGAGAAATAATGATCGATTTTTTTTATAATTCTTTTTGCTGTTTCAATTCTTTTCAGTTGCGAATCCCCCTGAAGAAGCTCATAAAGAGTGAAACGCAAGAGAAGGCGCCAAGGGATGGCATTGGGGAGCACTTAAAGTTAAGCAGCATTTAGTTTATAAATAATTTGAAGACTTCGCTTGTGGGATTTTATTTACATTAGTGTAAAAATGTGCCGAAAAGGTCATTGATGCTATTAGGCACCATGATGGATATCTTTACATCTATGCTATAGTGCCGACAAGTCTGAGATCTTCCGAGCACGAAATAAGCAAAGAATTCCCATAAGTAAGAGAACCAATGTCACGTTTGACAGAGGTTAGAGTGGAGTGATTAATATTGTCTTATATTGTCCAGCCCGAGGCAACAGAAGTAGCAGTCATGTGGGTCAATGAGGGACATCATCTTACTGCATCAATCACAGTTTTTGAAGCCGCTGGAGGTCATGGGAAAAATGGGGCCCTGCCACCCGGGCAAGGGTCCAAGACCCACTAGCCGAAAAAAGAGCGTGAAGTGCCAGTCGAGAAAATCAAATCAAACCCAAGGAGCGTGCAGAGGCGAGCTGGCTCAGGGGCGGGTAGAGGAACCAGGAGATGTACCAGAAAAAAAATAATTTTAAGACAAAAAGAGACACTTTTTCCGGGGAAACGGGATGGATGTGCGGAGGGCTCCGCGGAAAAAAGGAGACTGAGGCAAGATAGCACCCTTTGACAGGAAGGGGACCATGCATGCGTGGTGCATCTCCTAATGGCTTTCTTTGAAAGCTGGGGAGATGCTTCCACGCGGGCTCCATCAGCTCAGACGTCACCCATATTTGGACTGACTTCCTGCTTGTTCCTGGAGAAACAGTGGATTCTTTTATAGCAAGAGGATGAAATCAAAGCAAACAAATATTTTTTATACTTCAATAAACAGAGGGGGGGGGGGGTGACCTGCAAGGAGCAGCGGGTACAATCCTAAACACAGGCATAGAGTGGGGGTGACCTGCACGGAGCTACAGTTACAACCACTCTAGCCACATCACTGGGCAGACTAGATGAACCATATTGGTCTTTATCTGCCATCATATACTATGTTACTATGGTATTCCAAGGTGGTCGCCCATCCAAGTACTAATCAGGCTTATCTTCTGAGATCAGTCGACATCAAGTTCATTCAGGGAGTCAAACTACAGCTTTCTTTTTGTGCCTAACTGCCTTCAACAAGAAAGGCAGCTTTTCTTTGAAAAAGGGTGAGAAAACTGTAATATTGAGATTAATAGCTGTTACCTAAATATTCTTAGGAAGGTAGAAGTGCTGGAAAGTTCACGCTAACAAATGGAGTGCTAATCATCAAAAGGCTTGTTTGTAGCATTTTCCTTTGATACAAAGATGTGTACTGTAGAGGGGGAAATCTCAAGAGCCCTCTTACCTGAAAGGAAACTGATAACAGAAGCAGCCTCTGCAGGTAAAGGAGCACAATGTTGCTTGTAAACTTTGATGAGGTAAAGCAAGGGACAAAAGAGATAGTGGACTTATTTTGAAAATTCTTTATTTTAAATTCTTTAAAAGCATAAAGTAGTTATTGGCTTGGTTTAAGGTTTTAGAATTCATTTGCCCTAGTTACTAGTTAGGCCATTCAGAGTTTTAAAAAAAAACCCAGACATGCATTTCCTGAAAGTAAAAATTTTACAATTAATTTGCCCTAGTCTATTGTTAGGCATTCTAAAACAAAGAAAACAGGTAATTAATTCCCCCTCCTAGGCACACCCCTTTATTTATAGTGGTTTTCCCAATTAAGAGTAAAGTTGGTTATCACAGAATATTTTGATCAGCAAGTGATTAACTCTTAACAGATTATTAGCAGTTCAGTGAGGAGAAAACACATATTAGCAGATAATATACAAAATTCTTATGTTCTTCCTTTAGTCTAGGTATTCTTATTCCCCTGTTGTTAAGTGCAGTCGACTCATGCGATCCTCTGGATAGTTGTCCTAAAACTGTGTTTGGTCTGCAGTCAGGCAGCTAACTGTTGATAAAGTGGCTGTTATTGTATCAATCCATCACATTGCTAGACTTCCTCTGTTGCGTTGACCTTCAACCTTGCCAACATGAGATCATTAGAGAAAGACATTTCTCTTCACATGATGAGTCCAAAGTATGAAAGTCGAAGTCTTGTCATTTGAGCTTCTAAAGATAGCTTAGGTTTGATCTCCTCTAGTAGTGACTGATTTATTCTTTAAGCAATAGATCTTGGTCTTCTCGGAGTATAGGAATATCACATAAATTACAAAATTACTCCATACAAACATGCAGCAATGGTTAAGGTGGCTAGCAGGTATATCTTAAAATTCTCAATGTATTTCTACTCCCAAGTGTAGTCTCAGACCTCAGTGGCGCTCTACACCACTATCTTAGTGGAAAACAGACAGCGCTTTGATAGCATCAATGACCACTGTGGGAAAAAATTTTTTTTATATAAGGGTATAGCAATATCACCAATTCTCCACCAACGTTGTGTTTTAAAAGCTATTGAAAAAGCTTATCTCAACATGAATTCTCTTGTTTGATCTCTACGCCTCCCACGGCACCTTTCTGAGCGTTTCACTCCACACCGGAGTTTCTTCAGGAGGGTTTTTGGATACTGATTGACGTAAGATAACATCATTCCTCTTTTTAAAAAGAATTTTTAACACCAAAATTGCAATTGCTATGGAAAAGTGTTCCTAATGGATGTGTAGCGCTATTGTTATATTCTTATCTTTTTAGACCCTCCTGAAGAAACTTAACCATTGCTGCATGTTTGTATGGAGTAATTTTGTAATTTATGTGATTTATTCTTTAGGCAGTCCATGATATACACAGTATTCTTCACCAGCACCATAATTTGAAGGCACTGATTTTCTTCCTGTTCTTCTCTGTCCAACTTTTGAAACCTTAAGACATTTTTGAAAATATCCTGCAGTGGCACTGAAGCAGTCAGTTCCCGGAGTAAGGCTTGGAGCTCCGGCGGTGGTGGCTGCGCCAAGTAGGGTGGCTCTTTTGACATCTATGGAGTGTGTGCAGAATCATTCATTGGGTGCAGAGAAAGTGAATCAATTTGCAACTTTACTTCCTTCACTTTCATTTCTGACTCTGGAGTCTGTGTATAAGGTCTGTGCTGGTTTGCTCAAGTTTTTTCCCCCACAAGTTCTATTCATATAGTACAGTATGAGACCAATATGACCAAACAGGAGGAGGAAGTGGATGCGGTAAAGGCTTCTGTTAACCATATTGAAAAGGTCCAGATGGATATGGACCAGGATCGTCCGGTATTTCAAAGGAAAACTGAGAACTTTGAAAATCAAAACTGGAACCTGAATCTGAGAATTCTCAGTTTTCCTCAGTCCCCAATGTTGACTATTTTCTAGGTTTCTAAAAGAAGTTCTTAATTATCCTGAGCCAGGTTTACCCCATTGCAGTCATTTTCAAAAGGGAGCCTGATAAAATTAGGAAAATGTCTAAAAGAAAACTGAAAGAAGCAGCTGCAAAGGTAATTTGTTTACATTAGGCATGGACATTGTTTAAAAATACAAATCTTGGAAGCTCAGACCAGATGTATCCCCTATATTAAGAAAGGTGGAAGAAAGGACAAATGATAGTTAGTATGGTTAAAAGGTGAAGTGAAAGAAGCTATTAGGGCCAAAAAAAACCATCTTTCAAAAAAATGGAAAAGGGAACCAAATGAAGAAACTAGGAGACAGCATAAGCACAGGCAATTGAAATGGAAGGCACTGATAAAGAAGGCAAAGAGAGAATTTGAAAAGAAGTTTGCAATAGAGATAAAAACTCAATCAAAACTTTTTCAGGTATATATAAAGCAAGAGTGGAGGAGTGGCCTAGTGGTTGGGGCAAGGTACTTCAGGCCGGAAGGTCGGGGGTTCAAATCCCACTAGAGGACAGCAACCTTGAGCTGGAAGGACTGGGGTTTCTAGTCCCACAGGTGCTCCTTGTGGTCTTGGGCAAGCCACTTAACCCTCCATAGCCCATGTTCCCTGTAAAATAGTTATCTCCAAGTTATAATGCCCTGTTCAATGTAATTTCAGTTTGTTCAATGTAAACCGCACTGATGCAGAATAGCGCGGTATATAAGAGAATGTAAATAAATAAATAAATAAAATAAAATAAATAAGAAGCCAGGAAAAGAGTCTGTTGGATCACTGTATGACCAAGTGAAAAAGGTTATTCAGGAAGAACAAGGCCATAACTGAGAGACTTAATGTATTTTATTTTTTACTAAGGAAGTTGTAAGGAAGCTACCCATGACAGATAGCGTATTTAAAAGTGATGAGTCATATTGTGAGAAAGGGCAGGAGGACCCTCTGAGACATGGCATCCAAATGCAAGTGAAATTTAATATGGATAAGTGCAAAGTGATGCAATATGGAAGAATAGCCCAAACTATAGATACACAGTGTTAAGTTCCACATTAGAAGTTGCCACCCCAAAGAATGATCTGGCTGTGATCGTAGGGAATGCATTGAAACTTTTGTTCAGTGTGTGGCAGTGGCCAAAATATCAAACAGAATGTTACGAATCATTGGACGTCTATAAAATCTTGCATGGAGTGGAATGGGCAGACACAAATTGATTGTTTACTCTTTCAAGAAAAACAAGAACTAGAGGATATGCCATGAAGCTACAAAGTAGTATATTAAAAACATAACACTGGGCTTAATGGACTTTTGGTCTGACCCAGAATGGCAGTTCTTATGTGCAGTAGCAGTAGTCACATCACAAAGATGCACGTGGGAAAAATCAATGGCGGAAACCCAGCAACTTACTGTACACGTAGAAGTACTGGCATTTTTACAACTGACACATGTAAATATTGAGATTTACATGTATATCTTTGCTATTTTGCAAATCTAGATGTGTAGATGCCACTAATTAAATACAGAAACCTTTAGCTTTCAAGTGTTTCCATTTAGAGAGGGAAATAAATATTGGGAGATTAAGTGGGGATATCCCTCTTAATCCCTCCTGTAAATGGATAAACAAATACAGCACCTTTGTTTTTCTATTCGGGTCATGGAGCAAGTGTAATTCCAGATGTGAACGCTTTTAGTTTTAAATGTGCCTCTCCTATATTAAATTGGGGACATGTGTGTAGATTTTGGTACGGACCTGGCCATGCCCCTACCAGTTCAGAGCGAGTAGTTCAAAACAAGTTTATTGATAGCACACAGGAATACTTAATCCTGTTTAGATCACACAGGGAATACTTATTCCAGCACAGCCGTGTTTCGGCATGGCCTTCTTCAGGGATTAAGACTACAACAAACCACAAAAACAAGATTAAAATCTATATTAAAATCATATCTTCAAATATATTTAAAAACATTACACTAAACAGTCAAATGAACATATGTTGTTGTTGTTAAGTGCCGTCGAGTCGGAGTCGACTCATGGCGACCCTCTGGATAGCTATCCTAAATTGTGTTCGATCTTCAGTCAGGCGGCTCATTGTTGACAGACTGATACCCGTAGCTGCTGTTATTGTATCGATCCATCTCATTGCTGGTCTTCCTCTTTTGCGTTGACCTTATATCTTGCCAAGCATGATGTCTTTCTCTAATGATCTCTCTCTCCGCATGATGTGTCCAAAGTATGAAAGTCAAAGTCTTGTCATCTGAGCTTCTAAAGAAAGCTTAGGTTTGATCTCCTCTAGTACAGACTGGTTTGTTCTTCGGGCAGTCCATGGTATACACAGTATTCGCCGCCAGCACCATAATTCAAAGGCATCAATTTTCTTCCTGTCTATCTTTTTCACTCTCCAGCTTTCACATCCATATGATGTTATTGAAAATACCATGGCTTGAACAAGTCGAATCTTTGTATGGAGAGAGACATCTCTGCTCTTGAGAATCTTATATAGGTCTTTCATAGCCATTCTGCCAAGAGCAATGTGTCGTCTGATTTCTTGACTGCTTGTTGCTTCTTTATTGATAGTTGATCCAAGTAGGTTAAAGTTATTCACGATTTCAATTTCTTCTCCTTCGACGATGAACCTGTTGATTATGCCAGTTGTCATGATCTTTGTCTTCTTTACATTAAGGTGCAGGCCCATTTTGAGACTATGTTCTTTGATTGTGAGAAGCAAATGTTTCAGATCATCTTCACTTTCCGCCCGTAATGTGGTATCATCAGAATAGCGAAGGTTGTTGATGAGTCTTCCACCAATCTTCACACCTCTGTTGTCTTCATACAATCCTGCTTCTCTGATGATTTGTTCTGCATATAAATTAAACAGGTAGGGGGAAAGTATGCAGCCTTGTCTTACATCTTTGCTTATTTTAAACCATTCTAAAATGAATTAAAATATACAACATTTGTAAAAGGAAAATAAATAATTAAATATGGATAATTATGATGAGAGGAGGAACTATAAAAGGAGCAAAACCATAAATAATGTGAGTTAAAAAGACTAAAAGGAGGCAATATAAAACCTAAGGAATTGATAAATGAAAAATATAAAACCAATTTAGTAAGCATGTATATTTGCATAGAGAACATGTGCAAAAATGCCGATTCAAGAATCTGAGTTATCTTTTGTGCTTATGGTACATATTACCAACAAAGAAAGAATAGAACGAGGTGGAAGCAATACTCTGAACTCACGTTTTAGTATTGTTAAAGAATTATAGAGGTGGATACCATCTCTAAAATGCGATCGAAGCACAGACAGCTTCAGGAAAGTTAGGGCACCCTCAAAGAATAAAAATGAAATTAGTAAGATTGTGTGTAAGTTATATGAAACAATTCAGGACTGGTATTAGAGGCAAGATTATATGATAAAAATGTTACCAAGCTCGTTCATTAAAATCTGAAAATGAACATCGGGAACCAGAGTATAGGACAGGGGCTCTAAAAACCATATTCGAAAAAAATGTGAACGTTGGTCACGACAAAAAGACTGTTGAATCCTTTAATGTTCAGTATAAGAATGTGAAAAGAATTACCAATGTAATAGGAATCCAACAGTGATCCATTCGAGTTAGCGTCCAATGCAGCAGTGCTAGTAGTGTCAAGAAAGGACAGTACGCCAGACCGACGTTTAAAAAGAAATTCTGGCGCCAAATGCCGGTTATCATAGTGATGAGAAAACAAAATACTATTGTCAGGTTGGCATAAAACTAAAACATTAAAAACAGCATTAAAAAAAATGTTAAAAATTGAATGTTTTAAAAACCCCTGAGAGCGCCGTGTCGGCATTCAGAAACCAATCTTTGGACACCAATAGGGGTTACAATAATAATAAGAAACACAGGAGGTCCTTGGCAATTTGTAACCAATAGTCACTATGAAACTAAAAAGTAATAAAAAAGTAATAAAAACCATTGAAGTGAATATGAGACTCAAAGATAAAAACTTAATTGTGGCGTCGAGCTTCAGTAACCATGGTAACAAGATGAACAGAGCCACGGGCCAATAAAACATTATTATAAATAAAGTAAAAACTAGAGATGTTGAGAGCAATAATTAAAAGACAATAATTAAAAATATTAATGCTAAAAAGGGGGTGAAGTGGGGGGGGGAAGGATAAGGAATGACAATAAAAAATGATAAAAAAATAACACAAGGTGTTATAATGTTTTAGTTCATTTTATATGTTCCTTTTGCCTGTTTTGTTTAATGTTTTAAAATGTATTTGAAGATTTGATTTTAATATTGATTTTAATCCAGTTTTTGTGGTTTGTTATAGTCTTAACCCCTGAAGAAGGCCCTGCTGAAACATGGCCATGTCAGGTTAAGTATTCCGTGTGTTCTAAATAGGATCAAATATTCTCCTGTGTGTTATCAATAAACTTGGTTTGGACTACTCGCTTTAAACTGGTTTGTTTGGCTGCTGCGAGTGTATCTGTTCTTCTTTTGGTTGGACTCAACCTCTGTAACATGATATGATACAGAAATCCATATGTAAAATGGACCCTTTTTAAAATGGCCTTTTTCATGTGGATTTACACATGTAAATTGCAAATAAGATTTGTAAAATAATCCCCATATTATAACATTTCATAATTTATGCACATACTTGTGCACTCTTCATCCATGCACATAGTGCCACTTTCCATTGTATCTATTTGTGTACTTATAGCACCCAGCGTAAAATAAGTTATTTACATATTGAAATGCTCATTTATGCATGTAAATAACTAGAATATTGAGATGTAGGTGCATTCTTACATCTAAATCTAGACAGCTTCTTACAAAATTACCTCGTATTTGTCCCCTTCTTTTACTGGTAGCCTGCAGTCTGCAGGGAGAGGTGAATGCCTGTAACTGGGTGGATGTGCTACAATAGGAGAAGGAACTTCTCTCACCTGGGAAGAAAGGTGCGTTTCCCAGTACTCCTTAGAGAAATGGTATGGTAGCAGTGTGTCTACCTAAGGTAATGCTTCTCAATTCTCTCCTGGAGGTACACCTAACTAGTTCGATAACCAATGAATGTGTGAGATCAATCCGCATGTACTGGATACCGATTGCATGCAAATCTATCTCATGAATATCCATTGTGGTAATTCTGAAAATTTGGTTGGCTAGGTCTGTCTCCAGGAGAGAGCTGAGAAACACTCCTATAAGGATTTATGGAAGGAAAATCCTGAACAGGTGCCAAGCTGCAAGCTTGTAAGGGAAACATTTGTACGTATAAAATGGTGTTTTACATGTATAATAGTCCTATAAAATTACCCCTTATGTGTACACATTTATTTGGCAGTATTGTGAATTTACTCATTCTATGAGACCAAACGGAAGCACAGCAGTATCTGTTTTTCTTTGAAACACAGAAAGCTGAAGGGAGACAATCAATTTTCTGTGGAACAGATTCTAGTGATGTCTCATTCCTATCCCTTGCATACTGGCCTTTCAGCAAGCTCACATTCATAGTTGTCTCATCTTAATGCTTCATGATGCAGCGCTGTCCAGTCTTTCAATCTGCAGCACCCTATGGGTCTTATTCAAAAAGAGAAGCTTTTTATATGAGCACAGAATGTGAAAAACTGCTTTCTGTATAAGACCCGATTTTAAAATACGAAGGACAGCACTTTATAAACTTACAAGGCTACGTGAAAACAGAATGATTCCTGAGGGAACGCTGCATATAACATGCATCAAACAATAGGTTTTCCTTCAAAGGCTGTCCACTGGGAGCATAAAGGAAAAAGCTTTGATCCCAGTGCACTTCACACTTTATATGAACAGCTGGAAAATGATGAACTATATTTCCATCTGAAATAACTCTAGTTCTATTACATTTGAACAATACTAGAAACATTGTTTTTCTAATAAAAACATAGTGCATGAGCATCAATTAAACCAAAAAGCCAGAAGAAAAGTACTTATCTAGAACCCATGCTCGACAAAAAGGACAAAACACATTTCATGTTGATAGAATTTTTTCTTCTTCGACAGAAGCAATCTTTTAATAATCTGCATGAAAAGGTTGCAGTTACCGTGCATTCATGGCCAGAATGAATGCATGGTAACTGCCAAGCCTCTATGTTAATTGTTGGGAGGACATGCCGAACATTTTCCCATATAAGCAATGCAGAGAATATACTTACTGTGTGTTAAATGCACTGCAGATAACGCGGATTCAGTAAACCCACCTACTGAGGTGGCATTAACTGCTTGGAATTATCTGTTGCATTAACAGTTAACACACTGTACCATAGTGCACGTCATGCCCGTAACCCTCCATTGCCTCAGAAAAATCCAAGTTATCAATGTCCCTGTTTAATGAGCATTACCAAGTTTAAGTTACAATGTAAACCGCTTTGCCTGAAATGATAAAGCCGTATACAAAACCTGTTAAATAAATAAATAAATTCAGGGCCGTACCAAGTCATAAATGCACCCTGTGCGACTTGCACTACTGTCACCCCTCCTCCCAAATCACAGGTTTGCCATTGCCCCATGCCCAGCAACTCCCATCTTGCCTTATCCCACACCTCCATGTCCCGCTGGCTCCCCGCGTTGCCTGCCCATGACCAGCTGCCATTTTTCATGTTTCCTTGATGGCAGCAATGGCAGCGGTGGAGCGGACATGCAACTGAGAAAAAAAAAAGTGTGGACCTTTTCAACTCTGCACTTGAATGGCTGGTCTGATCCCACCCTCCTCTGATGCAGCATACATCAGAGCAGGGAGGGATCAGACCGGCATGCAAGCATGGAGTCAAAAAGACCCGTTTTTTTTTTTGTTGTTTTTTTTTTAATTTGATGTCTGCTCATGCGAAGAGAGAGATCATTAGAGAAAGACATCATGCTTGGCAAGATAGAGGGTCAACGCAAAAGAGGAAGGCCAGCAATGAGATGGATCGATATAATAACAGCAGCTATGGGTACCAGTCTGTCAACAATGAGCCGCCTGATTGAAGACCGAACACAATTTAGGATAGCTATCCAGAGGGACAAAACCTGGAGCTGACTGTGGTACAGATCATCAACTACTAGTATGCAAACTCAAGCTAAAGTTGAAAAAGAGCAAACCACTCATGAATGCAGCAAAATATGACCTTGAGAATATACCACTGGAATTTAAAGACTACCTGCAAAATCGATTTGCTGCTTTAGATACAAATGACAGAGCTCCAGAAGAGTTATGGAATGACATCAAGAAGGTTGTGTTGGAAGAAAGCGAGAAGTCTCTACAAAAGGTGAAAAAGCAAAAACGGCCAAAATGACGGAAGAAACTCTGAAAATTGCCCAGAAACGCAGAGAAGCTAAAGCCAGAGGAGAAAGAAAGACAATCGCAGAACTCAACAGAGATTTCCAACGTGCAGCAAGACAGGACAAGGAAAAGTACTACAATGACACTTGCAAGGAAATAGAAGCAGAAACTATTAGAGGAAGAACAAGATCAGCTTTCCTAAAGCTACGAGAGTTAAAGAAAAAGTTCCAGCCTCGAATTGGAATGTTACAAGATGCTCAAGGTTCTATGTTAAATGATGCTGAGAAGATCAAGAAAAGGTAGAAGGAATATACAGAGTTTTTATGAGATAAAGATCAAGTGGACCAACAGCCGTTTCAATCTGTACCTTATGATCGGGAACCATTAGTGATGAAAGAAGAAGTTGAAGCAGCATTGAAAGCCTTATCAAAGAACAAAGCACCAGGCATTGATAGCATTCCTATAGAAGTATTGCAGCAATCTGATGCAGCTGTTACCATACTTACAAGGCTCTGCCAAGAAATATGGAAGACAACATCATGGCCAACTGACTGGAAAAGATCTGTGCTTATACCAATACTATAGAAAGGTGATCCAACTGACTGTGGAAATTATCGAACAATCGCTCTGATCCCACATGCCAGCAAGATTCTACTGAAGATTACACAGGTACACTAAAAAAAATTTTTTTAAACTGCCTCTAATGTTTCGATTGATTTTTATGTTTTTTGGTGCGCTGAATCCAAATCTGGTAACCAATTTGCTCCATCACGTACAGATTTTTTGCTACATTGGGTTAGCAGTTTGAGGTGAACGTTTCAGATTGAGTGCGATCGAGATAAAAGTTTCTTGGATGAATTCTTTATACTAATTGTTTAGTAGTTATTCAAATAAGAATAAAGAAAATTGTAACAAGGCAGCACATAAGAATAGAGTAATGTCAACAAAACACACTGTGATGGTAGCAAAATTGTCTGCACTTAAAACAGCCACATACATGTGCACAAACATTGAGCATATAAGAGCGAGGTTAGACACAAAGCAAAGAAATGTGCAAAAAATGTTGTACAGGTATGTATGTAAGAATAGAAAACGCAAACCGCACCATTGCAATACATGAAGACAAACACCCGATGGTGTGAAAATAAAATTCTAATAAATGAGATCCGACACTGTGGTAATAACTAGCAAATTTTAATTTCAAAGTTTAGTAAAAACATGATATTTGTCAACACAGTTTAGATTTTAAAGTCATTCTTGGGTCAATCAATCTCCTGGTGGGCCCGTTTCTTCTTCCCCCGAATGCTTCTCTTGGTGCGCTGCTTGGCGTATTTTTCATCTGGGGTTTCCCGCAGCAGCAACCAGCAGAAATCAGCCATCATAGTGGTGTTCCATCTTCCTTGGTACCTTCTCTCTGCGTCCTTGATGTCCTGGTGAAACCTTTCACCTTGTTCTTCACTGTACGCCCCCAAGTTTTCGGGAAAGTAGTTCACATGGGAGTGCAAGAAAAGGACTTTCAGGCTCATGTTACAGCCTTGTTCTTTGAAGGCATTGAGCATCCTGGCAACAATATCCTTATAGTTCTCATCCCGCCTGTCCCCCAAGAATTTGAGAACATCATCCTTGAAAGAATCCCAGGCTTCTTTTTCCTTCTCAGACATCGTTTCAGCGAATGCTCCATCTGAAATGAGTTTCCTTATATCAGGGCCAACAAACACTCCTTCCTTTAGCTTTGCTTCAGAAAGTCGGGGGAACTTTGAGCAAAGGTACCGAAAGCACTCACCATCTTTTGGAAGGGACTTGATGAATTGCTTAATGAGACCCAACTTAATGTGGAGAGGTGGTAATAGAATTTTATCACGAGGTACCAAGCTCTCATGAAGAACATTTTTCTCACCGGGTCTCAAATACTCCCGAATTGGCCAGTCTTTTTTCCCCCAGTGTAGGTCGCGGGCCCGGCTATCCCACAAGCAAAGGAAGCAGGGATATTTGGTGAAACCGGATTGCTGCCCTAATAGCATGGATAGAATTTTAAAGTCTCCACAAATCATCCACTTATGCTCATCATAACGAATCTTCTGAAGAATCAGGGCCAAATTCTCATATTTTTCTTGGAGAATAACAGAGTGAGCAATAGGAACTGAAGCGAATGTGTTGCCATTATGAAGAAGAACACCTTTTATGCTGTCTTTTGATGAATCAGTGAACAGCCGCCATTCAGCAGGATCATACTTGAGTTTAAACTTTTCCATCACTCCGTATATATCGTTGCAAAATACCAAATCTTCCTCTTTGCTGAAATACTTCAAAAATTGTGTCTCGCGGTTGCGGTACCAATAAAAAGTTGTTCCTGGTGACAATAGATTTTTCTGTTTAAGCCGAGAACCTAGCAGTTGGGCAGCATCTTTTGGGAGTCCTAAATTCCGGATTAAATCATTCAATTCAGCTTGAGAGAAAAGTTCAGGTTTCGGATCTGGTTCAGTTTCAAACTCGGAAGTACTGGACTCATCGGGAAAAGCCATCTGATGAGTCTCATCATGATCAGAACCGTCCACACAAATATGATCCAAAGATTTTGGTGGTTCAGGCACAGGTACTTCGTTGCTATGAGGCATAGGCCTAATTGCTGAGGGAAGGTTGGGGTAACTTATTACGTTCTTATTTTTTAAGTTGTATCCCTTCACAATGCAAGAGCAAAAATAGCAGTCACTGCTGTGGTCTCTTTGTTCACGCCACATCATAGGTATTCCGAAACGAAATGCTTGTTTTTTACCTTTCATCCATAAGCGTAGATCTTCCTCACATGTCTTGCACACTTTGTGAGGAGCCCACGGTTTGTCTTGATCGCCTAACTTCAAACCGAAATAGGCGAAATATACTTTTTTAATAAATGCAGAAATGTTCCTCTGCCGCTTTTTCACGGTATATTCCCCACAAATAAAACAAAAACTGTCCGGAGAGTTGACGCAACCTCTGGCTCTGTGAGCCATCACAAATACACAGCACTGCAAACTACAACTGTAGTGAACCACTTCGGAAT
The DNA here is from genome assembly GCA_033557465.1 of Ichthyophis bannanicus. NCBI lineage: Eukaryota > Metazoa > Chordata > Amphibia > Gymnophiona > Ichthyophiidae > Ichthyophis > Ichthyophis bannanicus. The sequence continues at coordinate 708,043,441 of CM066031.1, forward strand.
AAAGCTGGATTACGACTGAGCAAACAAAAGGTAATAATGAACTTGCAAGAAACTGAAATTTGACAGGAACGTTCATGTCGCAACCACCGTGTTTGAGCGAGCGAACGAGGCGAACAGGAAAGAACATGCGCCAGCGCAAGTACTGGATTTAGCCCCCCGCCTCCCAATTGTATAAAATGAATACAAAACACTCTAAAATATCATGAGGGAGTGTTTCTAGTTAGTTAACCATTACAACCTCTATTTTGGGCCAAGAAAATAAACTGCAGTTGGCTAAAAAGAAATTATGTGAACATTCCTTATATGGGTAAGAAATCTAATTTTGCAAGAAAACGTGACGTGATGGAACATTTTGGCTATTTTTCCTGGATTCAGCACCCCAAAATCTATAGGAATCAGTTGCAAAACTGGAGGCAGTTTTTTGGTAGTGTACCTGTGTTATGGCTGAGTGAAGATAAATTTGCCATAGAAGAAGTAAAGTTTGTTTTTCTATTGTTCTGTTTGACAAAGGACAATAAGAAAAGTGGCATCTTGTTATATGTGAAAAGGCTAAGCTTCTGCAGTGAAGAGGACTTTAAAAGCCAATGTTGAGTTCTGTTTGTTTTGCCACCAACTTGCTGAACCTTAAGCAAAAATCCCATAATTTAAAATTCTGTAAATGGTACCAGGAACCTGATCTGTTCTATTGTGTTCAAAATAAATTCTTTTTCTGTCATAAGCCTTACCCTTGGTTTAACATGACTACAATCCTTCTACTTAAAGCATAACTATAACAGCTGATAGAAGAAGGTTCTCAACCACCACGCCCTCAACAACTAGAAGACTAGTGGTTTTGGCGTTGTGCTTGTGACAACCTGTTTAGCTACTTTGAGATCGGCAGACACAATCAGGCCCAGGTCCGGTTCTTCTTTCGTGGACAGAAGTACGTCACCCCTTTACACTATATTGCTCCCTTGGATTGTTTCAGTGCAAATGCATGACCCTAAATTTTTTAGCATTAAATCTCAGCTGCCAAATTCTAGACCATTCTTCAAGCTTAGCTAGATCCCTCCTTGTGCTATCTACACCTTCCTGGGTGTCTGCTCTTTTGCAGATTTTGGTATCATGCACAAAGAGGCAAACCTTACCCGACAGCCCTTCCGCTATATCACTAACAAAGATGTTAAAAAGAATTGGACCAAGGATAGATCCCTGTGGCACTCCACTAGTAACCTCCTCCTCCTCAGAGTGAACTCCATTTACTTGTACCCCTTGCTGCCTCCCACTCAACCAATTTCTAATCCAAGCAGTAACTTTAGGGTCTATCCCAAGGGTGTTTAGTTTGTTCCACACAGGCGATTTATAAACAGTGTTGAATGCTTTACTGAAATCTAAATACACCACATCTAGGGCTCTCCCTCGGTCCAACTCCCATGTCACCCAGTCAAAGAAATCATTCATATTTGTCTGGCAAAACACTGCCCCTGGTGAATCCATGCTGCCTCAGATCCTGCAATCTGTTGGACTCCAGAAACCTCACTAATTTCTCTTTCAGCAGTGTTTCCAATAATTTACCCACCACCGAGGTAAAATTAACCGGCCTGTAGTTTTCAACCACATCCTTACTTCCACTTTCGTGTAAAGGGACCACATGTGCCTCTCTCCAGTCCTCTGGCACCACCCCCAACTCCAAAGAGGCATTGAAAAGGTCAGTCAAGGGCAGGCACTGCTGTGCGGAGCCGAGGAGGGCAACCCCAAATGCATCCCTATTTCTCTGCACCCTGTGCGGCCGCACCACTAGCACAGGGTTAGGTACGGCGCTGAATAAATGTTAAGTTTAAAGCGCAGTCTCTGTTCAGTCAAAACCCCATTCCATATTTGTCAGATAACGGGATTTAGCATGCACTAAGAGGGTAATTTTGTAACAAGTCATCCAGGACGGTATAGCATAGTTACTCACCTGTAACAGGTGATCTCCGGAAACAGCAGGAATTTAGTCTTCACATATGGGTATCGTCGGTACCGACGGAGCCTGCGTGAGAACGCTCCCCAGCATCCAATTAGAAAGCTTTTGGGAGCATCCCACAGCGCCTGCGTGCTGCCTTCCCGCCTTTCCCAACTGCCTCTCTCCAGCTGAGTTTAAAGCTGAGACAAAGAGAGAGAGAGGGAAAGAGAAAGAGATAGAGAGATAGAACTCCTAGGGGAGGTGGGTGGGTTGTGAAGACTAAATTCCTGCTGTTCCCGGAGATCACCTGTTACAGGTGAGTAACTATGCTATCTTCAGGAACAAGCAGGAATGTAGTCTTCACATATGGGGACTCCCTAGCTTTAGATGCCAGGGAGAGACCCCAGACGTTGTGTGTCCCTGTGAAAGGGCTCCACTCCCCCCCCCTATGGATCTCTGGCATCCAACCAGGGATGGTGGGTAAGAGTTGATTAGGTATGGAACAGGTGTTGGAGAGCAGCCTGACCAAACAAGGCATCCCGGCGGGAGTCCTTGTCCAAACAGTAATGGGCTGTGAAGGTATGAACTGAGGCCCAAGTGGCTGCTCGACAGATGTCGTCGATACACACAGAGTGCAGATGAGCCATCGAAGCTGCCATGGCTCTCACATTGTGAGCTGTGACATGGCCCTCCAGAGGAAGATTCTTACTCTGATAGGCAAAGGAAATACACTGAGAAATCCAGTTAGACAGTGTTCTCTTGGAGACTGGAAGTCCCAAATGAGAAGGATCAAAAGCAACAAAGAGTTGAGAGGACTTTCTATGTTGCTGTGTTCTTTGTAAGCAAAAGGCTAAAGCTCTTTTACAATCCAAAATATGAAGATTCCTTTCTGCATTTGATGCATTAGGCCTTGGAAAAAACACAGGCAGGTAGATTGCTTGGTTTAGATGAAAAGGCAAGACCACCTTTGGCATAAAGTGTGGATGAGACCTAAGGACTACCTTGTCATGATGGAACCTTGTATAAGGTGGATCAGCCACTAGTGCCTGCAATTCACTGATGCGATGTGCTGATGTGAGTGCAATGAGAAAGATAACCTTCCAAGAAAGGAATTTCAATGAGGTATTAGCTAAGGGTTCGAAAGGTGGCTTCATGAGCTAACCAAGAACCAGGTTTAAGTCCCATGCCACGGGTGGTGGCCTAATGGGAGGCTTAGTTAGAAGAAGGCCTCTCATAAATCTTGCTATAAGAGGATGGGAGGAAATAGGCTGTCCATTTAGAGGCTTGAAAGAAGCTGCAATAGCACTCAAATGGACTCTTACTGAGTTAGTCTTAAGTCCTACATTGGATAAATGAAGGAGATACTCCAGTAATGATTCCAGAGGTATCGCAAGGGGGTTAAGACCCTTCTGCAAACACCATATGGTAAACCTTTTCCACTTAAAAGCATAAGAGCGTCTTGTGGAATGCTTCCTGGAAGCATAAAGGATATCCTTTACTTGCCGAGGGAGGTTAAGATCATGGAGATCTAAGCCTTCAGCAACCAAGCCCTGAGATGCAGAGACTGGGGATTGGGATGCCATAAGTTTTATCCTCACTGCATGTACAACACACACACTTTACCTGATTGCTTGCTGTGATACCACCTTGATTATTAAGATAAGGCGGTTTAGAAATACTGTTAAATAAATAAATAAATAAATCCTCCTGAGACAGGAGATCTGGAGCAGACCCTAACTCCAGAGGGGGAGCTTGAGAGAGATGTAGAAGCAGAGGGTACCACACTTGCCATGGCCAATGTGGAGCTATGAGAATCATGCGGCCTCTGTCTCTCTGAAGCTTGAACAGGGTTTAGGGAATTAGAGGAATGGGTGGAAAAGCATAAAGGAAGTCTTGACCCCAAGTGAAGGAGGAAAGCATCCCTGGCCTGAGAGCCCTGAGCCGGAATTCTGGAACAGAACCGGGGAATTTTGGCATTCAACGGACTTGCAAAGAGGTCTATGTCCGGGGCTCCCCAAATTTGAAAAATCTTGGCCACCTGGTCTGCATGTAGAGAACATTTGTGTGGAAGCAGAACTCGACTGAGTATGTCTGCCCAAGAGTTTTGTATGCCTGGAAGATACACTGCCAGGAGATGAATCTGATGCTCTCTGGCGAGGGCCCATAGTCGCAAAGCTTTGTTGCAAAGCGACAGAGAGCCTGTTCCCCCCTGTTGTTCATGTAGAACATGGCTACTTGAATGTCTGTGTGAATGAGGACTGTCTTGTAGCTGAGTAGGGTGTGGAACACTCGAAGAGCAAGGAAGATTGCTCTGAGCTCTAAGAGATTGATATGTAGATGAGTCTCCTGTGAAGTCCAGGTGCCTTGGGTGGAGAGGTCTTGCAGATGAGCTCCCTAACCTACTGGTGAAGCATCTGTTGTGAGAGTTGCCTGGGGTAAAGGTTGTTGAAATGGGGAACCCAGCAACAGGTTTTGAGTGGACTGCCACCATTGGAGGGACAAAATAAGGTGATTTGTGTTTGCTATTTTGTCTGACAGGCACCCTGATGCCTGGGTCCATTGAGTGGATAAAGTCCACTGGGCTGCTATCATATGGAGACGAGCATAAGGAACCACATGCACAGTAGATGCCATGTGGCCTAGTAGATGTAACATTTCTCGAGCAGTGAGATGAGGCTTTGACACTGCTTGAGAAGCTAACTGCACCATGCGAAGGCAATGGGTCTGAGGAAGATAGGCCCTTGCTTTTCTGGTATCCAGCAAAGCTCCTATGAACTCTAGAGACTGAGTGGGAGTTAGACTGGATTTTGGGATGTTTATGACCAGACCCAAATACTGAAGGATACGCATTGTGTAACATAGAGAAATCCTGGCCTCTGATTCTGATGGGGCTCGGATGAGCCAGTCGTCTAAGTAGGGGAAGACGAATATTCCTAGAGTGCGGAGAAATGCTGCTACCACAGCCATGCATTTCGTAAACACCCTTGGTGCTGAGGCCATGCCAAAAGGAAGCACCCTGTATTGGTAGTGCTTTCCTTGAAAAAGGAACCAAAGGAACTTTCTGTGAGTTGCATGGATGAGAACATGAGTGTACGCATCCTTGAGATCAAGAGCACAAAGCCAATCCTGACCCTGAAGGCATGGCAGCAGAGTTCACAGAGAAATCATGTTGAATTTCTCTTTGAACAGGAATTTGTTCAATTCTCTGAGGTCTAAAATAGGTCTGTGTCCCCCTGTTTTCTTTGGAATAAGGAAATAGAGGGAGTAAAACCCTGTACCCTGTTGTTGAATGGGTACCTTTTCTATTGCCCCTTGGGCAAGAAGTATAGTGACCTCTTGATCTAACAGGTTGACGAGAGAGGTCTGAGAATTGAACTGCCTTACCATTGTGTGAGGGGGAATGCAGATAAAATGAAGCTTGTACCCCTCTTTTATAATGGAGAGAGTCCAATGCTCTGCTGTTATTTGCCCCCATCTGGGGGCAAAGTGACACAACCTTCCTGGAATGGTGGAAGGCTCTGGTCCATTGAGGGCCAGGAAGGCTAAGTTCTCTAGATGAAAGTCAAAGGCCTTGTGGAGGCTGAGACTGCTAAGACGGTTGAGGCTTAGCAGTCTTTGCTTTCCTTTGCTTAGGTGGTTGCTGACTCTTCCAGGCAGGCTGACCTGCAGAACGTCCCTGCTGGGAATAAGAGGGATAAAACCTCTTCTTCTTGGAGAAGAATGGTTTCTTGAAAGATTTCTTTCTTGCAGGATCAGCTGTGGCTTTGGATAACCTATCCAAAGTGGAGTTGTCAGCATCCAACTCATTGGTTTTTTCTTGCCAATTTTTGCCAAATAGATTCTCACCTGTACAAGGGATATTGCCCAATTTGTCCTGTACCCAGAGCGCCATATCGGATGCCTGGAGCTAGGCAATTCTACGTGCACCTATGGCAATGGCAGAGGTTCTTCTTATGCACTCAAAACAGTCAAAAGTTGCACGGTTGACAAACTTAGAAACATCCTGGGCATGTTTAACCAGTGTGAGAAAATCCTGCCTTTTATCCTCAGGAAGAAGAGGGCTCAAAATCTCTAAATCTCCTGTGACTTCCTTAAGGAACATTCCCATATATAAAATATAGGAACTGATCCTGGCAGAAAGTATGGAAGCCTGGAAAGTACGACATCCAAAGGCATCCAAAGTTCTACACTCACGTCACGGAGGATTAGAGGCATGCCTCTTTGCACTCCTGATTCTTCTCATAGCTGATTCCACTACAATAGAATGGTGAGGAAGCTGAGTCTTTTGGAAACCAGGACAAGGAGGGACTCGATACATGGTATCCAGTCTACGAGAGTGAGGAGAGGTGGTAAGAGGTGTTTCCCACATTCTTAGCATGAGATTATGTAAGATCTCATGGATAGGCAAAGTAGCCGCCTCTTTAGGAGCCTTGGGATATTGTAGAATCTCCAACTCCTTTGCCCTGGGCTCTGTTTCGGGAGCCACAGTAATGGAAAGACCTTGAGCCACCTCCCTGATAAAATCCTGAAAGGAGATAACTTCTGGAGGAGACATCCTACGTTTAGGAGAGGAAGGCTCCTCCGGGAGAAGTATTCCGGTACCGACAGAGCTGTCAGAATCCTCAGACTCCTCTGAAGATTCAAAGTACCTTCTGTCCGGATGCTCTTGAAGAGCCCGATACCCGTACCGACCGGGGGGAATCGGTACCGGTGTATCGGTACCGGAAGGCATTGCATGACTGGGTGCCGGCAAAGCAGACACCGATGCCAATGCCAATGCTGTCGGTACCGGTACGATACCGGTGCCAGAGTCGGTACCGGTACCGGTTGAACTGTCTGACGCAGTTCCGAGGGTGTCGATGCCGCAAGGAGAGCCGCCAGACAGCGTTCAATAGCTAGGATCCTCTGGCCTATCGACGCTGCCGATGCCTGGGTATCGATACCGGAGAAAGCAGCCGGTACCCCAGAGCACTGCACCAGTAGTTCTGCTGAGGTTGAGGCCTCGAGAACATCCTGGAGCCCCGATAATGCTTTGGAAGCCGAAGCCTCCTGCTGGGGCAATTTTGCCGGTAGAGAACCATCAAGGGCAATACCAGAGGCATCTCGATGCTTGGAAGGAGATCTACCCTTTGAGGACCGGCCAGACTTATGTTTAGTTACCTGAGATCCATGGGAGGAAGACGTCGATGCCACAGAAGCTGTATCAGAGGGAAAAAGGGTGCTGAGCTTAGCAGCCCGGTTTTGTTGACCCCTCTTGGACATCATGGCACAAGCCATACACTCAGAGATGGAGTGGTCAGGACCTAAACATTTAAGACACCACTCATGGGTGTCGGTGACGGAGATGGTACCGCCACACTTGGTGCACTTTTTGAAACCCGAAGCAGGTTTTTCCATAGTGGAGGAAATTTTGGGCCTAAGGCTCAAAATGGTGCGTGCACCTGGAAAAGAAAAGTTTGGAAAAAAATAGTATATATATATATATATATATATATATTTTTTTTTTTTTTAAAGAAAGAAAGGAGAACCGGCAGTACCGGTATAGCGTCGAGGAAGGCAGACGTGACCACAAAAAAGGAGGAGGAGAAGGAAAAGGTTTTCTGCGGTGACAGGAACAACGACCTGCTGTCTCCGCGGAAAACGAAGAACTGGAGAGAGGCAGTTGGGAAAGGTGGGAAGGCAGCACGCAGGCGCTGTGGGATGCTCCCAAAAGCTTTCTAATTGGACGCTGGGGAGCGTTCCTGCGCAGGCTCCGTCGGTACCGACGATACCCATATGTGAAGAATACATTCCTGCGTGTTCCTGGAGATCTATTTTTCACCTATTTTCTAAAGGCTTATAGGTATGTGTCTTTATAAAATTGTCACACAAATCCTGCCAAAATGGTGCCTAGATTAAGGGGGTTATTTTAGAAACCTTATTCATGATTTACACGTATATAATCAGACATATATACAGGGGTAAATCACATCCGGGTGTAAATGGACATTTTAGAAAGGATTCAATTTACACATAGATGACCGTACCACGTTGAAAGTGGAGAGTCAGGGGCGTGGCCTGTATGGCACAAAAATCTACATGTATATTTCCTATTTCACAGAGGGAATGAAGGGGCTAGCCCAAAACTGTCCACATCTGCATTTACACCTGCTCCCTGTTAAGAATGAGTTTTGAAAAAGTGTGCATTTTGGCCAGCTCTTTACAGGAGGGATTAAGGGGGTTATCCCCCAATTTTGTTTCCCCCCCCTCCAAACTGAAGAGGTGAAGATTGAGTCCTCTGTAATTAAAGTTTGCAAAATGATGCAGATACATGTGTAAATGTTAGCATGTGCTCGCTGTGAAATGCTGGCACAAGTTGCCTTCTTTCCACCATCAATTTTCCCCACGTATACATTTATAAAATGGTGCTGTCTATCCCCGTGCATTTCTGCACTTCCTTCTATGTGTTCATAACTATATCCATTTTGACGGGCAGAGATATGTTAATTTTACAGTGGCTTCCCAGGTGTACACCCTCTCTTCCAAACTGATATAGATCTGCAAACATTTTCACTTACATATCGCTTCCACTGCATAAATGGCCTTTCTAAAATGTGCCTTTAAAGGTATTGACATTACATCTTGTCTGGAGCAGGTATAAATGTTAGTATGTAGGCACATATTTTATAAAATACAAATATAAATATAAATTGCAAATCTGTCCATGCTCTAAGAACGTAAGATATGCCATACTGGGTCAGACCGAGGTCCATCAAGCCCAGTATCCTGTTTCCAACAGTGGCCAATCTAGGTCATACGTACCTAGCAGTATCCCCAAAAGACACAGGTTCCACAATGCTTGTACTGGGTCAAGCATTGATTATCCTGGGTCCCTTTTTAATAATGGTTTATGGACCTTTCCTCCAGGAACTTGTCCAAACCTTTTTTAAACCCAGCTACACTAACAGCTCTTACTACACTAACAGCTCTAACTAAACTTCTCCCCTGAGCTCACCTACCCTACAAAGTACGTGCCGGTCTACACTGCATCTACTTTTAGTCGTGACCTAATTTCGCAAAAAGGTGTTTTATGTGTGGAAATAGTTTACAAAATTACTAAGAGGATATTTTTCTATGGGTTGCCTAGACTGCATGTGTCTATGAGCAGAAAGCATGGTATTTAAGTGGTTTCCATGTGCAAATGGCCATTTATGCATGCAACGTAGTTCATTGCTATTCTGTAAGTGCATGTGTCAGACCGATGGCGCGTACGTTTACTATGGGCATGTACAGGGACGGAGTTTAGACAGAGCATGGGTGCAGGGCAGATTTATAGGCATTCTTGAAATATCTGCTATACGGCAAATGTAAGTGCTGATGCCTAGTGTAATATGTGTTTTTAACCACTTATGGCCCTAAGTTATAAAAGTACAAACACGCATTACTTTATAAAATAGGCTTGAAATGCACATATCAAAACATGCATAAATCTAGGTGACCTTATAAAAATTATTTTCCAAGGGACCCTTTTACTAACGAGTGCCAGGGTGTTGCACCGAACACGCCAACACCACTGAAACTATGGAGCATTAAGTGCAATCATACTGCGTTAACTGTCAGGGGCATATGGAAAGCACTTCCCCTGCAGTTAACATGCAGCCCTGTCCCTTAGCGCATTCCACATTAGCGCAGATGCACTTAACTCCACCTAACTGCACAGAACACACCACGCCCACTCTCCGCTCTTACCCCGCCCACTCTCCGCTCTTACCCCGCACACCCACTACCTTCAGTTAAACAGTGTGGAAATCGTCCCAAGCTATCATGGCCCTGCACTCAGCCAGAACACGCATTGTCAGCTAACACCCTTTAGTAAAAGACCCTCTATGTGTTGAGCCACTGTGTTAATTCTTAATGCAGGTGTGCGCTAACAGCTGACTTTTTCTAACTGCTATGTTAACTACTTAATGCACTTTAGTAAAAAGAGTTCCGTTTTAAGGGTGGAATAGGGAGGAGGAGGGGGAGAGATATTGTAATTCAATGCAGATTGCAAAAAGGAGGTGATATATAAATGACAATAAATAAATACACAAAGAGATAACAAACAAATGATGTTCCAGAGCTGGCCAAAGTTTTTCTTCATGTCTGGTGTCACTTTAAAAATGTAGATTGCCAGCTTTGAAGTGACATCAATTTCAGGAGCAATAAGTATATAAACAGTTTTTGGGGAAAAAAAAGAAATTGTCAAGGCTATTACAGTAATTCTGTGAAACCAGCCTAACATCTCTACATTAGCACTACAGAGCCAAAAGGTATTGCACATGTGTGCTTTGAAAAGCGTAGTTACTCACCTGTAACAGGTGATCTCTGGGAACAGCAGTAATAAGTCTTCACATATGGTTTTGGGTATCATCGGTACCGACAGAGCCCGCGCGGGAACGCTCCCCAGCGTCCAATAGGAACGCTTTTGGGAGCGTGCATCCACGCATGCGCGCTGCCTTCTTGCCTATCTACCTCCCTCTCTTCAGTTGAGTTTAAAGCTGAGACTGAAGGAGAGAAGTAGATAAAAATAGAGAAAGAGAGAGAGAAAGACAACTCCTAGGGGGGGGGGGGTGGGTTGTGAAGACTTATTCCTGCTGTTCCTTGAGATCACCTGTTACAGGTGAGTAACTACGCTATCTCCAGGAACAAGCAGGAATGAGTCTTCACATATGGGGACTCCCGAGCTGAAAGATGCCTAGGGAAGACCCAGCATGTAGAAAATCTATATAGATGGACCATGCTTCCCCCAGGGACCTCAGGCATCCACATGGATGGAGGGCAGGAGCTGAACTATGAGTGGAAAAGGTGTTGTAGACAATAATGGGCAGTGAAAGTATGTACTGAGGCCCAAGTTGCTGCTTTGCAGATTTCATCAATAGCCACTGAACGAAGGTTAGCTGTTGAGGCTGCCATGGCTCTGACATTATGAGCTGTGACATGGCCTTCAAGAGGTATTCCTTTACGTTGATATGTATAGGAAATACAATCTGTAATCCATTTAGAGAGGGTTCTTTTAGTGACAGGAAGTCCTAAATGGCTAGAGTCAAAAGCCACAAAAAGCTGAGAAGACTTTCTGTGAGGCTGGGTCCTTTGGAGATAAAAAGCTAGAGCTCTTTTACAGTCCAAAGCATGAAGTTTCCTTTCCGCAGAGGAGGAATGAGGCCTAGGAAAGAAAACGGGAAGATAAACTGACTGGTTTAGATGAAAAGGTGAAACCACCTTTGGAAGAAAATGAGGATGGGTCCTAAGAACCACCTTATCATGATGAAACCTTGTATAAGGCGGATCAGCCATTAAAGCCTGAAATTCACTAATGCGTCTAGCAGAAGTGATGGCAATTAGGAAAACAACTTTCCATGAAAGAAACTTTAGATCCAAAGTAGCCAAAGGCTCAAAAGGTGGCTCCATGAGCACACCTAGAACAAGGTTAAGATCCCATGCTACCGGAGGTGGTTTAATGGGAGGTTTTGTTAGAAGTCCTCTAATAAATCTAGAAATAAGTGGATGAGAGGAAATTGGTTGTCCATCTAAGAGCTTATGAGATGCAGCAATAGCACTAAGATGTACTCTAACAGAATTGGTATGAAGACCAGAAGCCGACAAATGAAGGAGATACTCTAGAAGAGAGTCTACTGGTACCAAAGAGGGAGTAAGTCCTCTCTGATTACACCAGGAAGAAAACCTTTTCCACTTAAAGGTGTAAGAACGTCTTGTGGAAGGTTTCCTGGAGGCCAGAAGAATGTCCTTCACTTGTTGAGACAGGTCTAGATCTGGAAAGTCTAGGCCTTGAGTAACCAGGCCTTGAGATGTAGAGACTGGGGTGCAGTAGAGATCCGTTGTCCTGGGACAGAAGATCTGGAGCACTCCCTAACTCCAGAGGGATGGCTTGAGAGAGTTGCAAGAGAAGAGGATACCATGTTTGCCTCGGCCAGGAAGGCGCTATGAGTATCATGCGTCCCTTGTCCCTCTGGAGCTTGAATAAGGTTTTGGGGATTAGAGGGATTGGTGGAAATGCATATAGGTAATCCTGACCCCAGTGAAGCAGGAATGCATCCCTGGCTTGACAGTTCTGTGCTGGAAGTCTGGAACAAAACCGGGAAAGTTTGGCATTCTGTGGACTTGCAAAGAGGTCTATGTCTGGTGTTCCCCAGACATGAAAAACTCGAGCAAGATAAGAGTGGAGTGACCACTCATGTGGCAGGAGTACTCGACTGAGTCTGTCTGCCCAAACGTTTTGAACGCTTGGAAGATAGACTGCCCGCAGATGAAAGCGTAGTTACTCACCTGTAACAGGTGTTCTCCAGGAGCAGCAGGAATCAGTCCTCACTTATGGGTGACGTCGGCGCCGACGGAGCCCTCGCGGAGCAATTTTCCCCAGCTTTCAAAGAAAGCCTTTGGGAATTGCAGCGCGCATGCGCGGTCCTCTTCCCGCCCAAGGGTGCCATCTTAGCCAGTCAGATGACATAGCTAAAAAAAGACAGCATAAAAAATTTGCAAAAAAACTAAAGCAGATGACTGCAACTCCAAGGGGAGGAGGGAGGGTTGTGAGGACTGATTCCTGCTGCTCCTGGAGAACACCTGTTACAGGTGAGTAACTACGCTTTCTCCAGGACCAAGCAGGAAGTCAGTCCTCACTTATGGGACTCCCAAGCTCAAGGCTACCGGAGACCCTAAGCACAAAAATGAGCTCCCTCTAGCTCAGTAGCACAGAAGGAAAGAATCTTCGCTGAATAATTACCCACCGGTAGCCCACATCCGGGATGGAGGGTAGGAGTTGCTCAGACCTCAAAGAGATTACGGAGGACTGCCTGTCCGAAAGCACTGTCCCTGCGGGACTCCCTCTCGAGACAGTAATGGACCGCAAAAGTCTGGCTCGAAGACCAAGTAGCGGCCCGGCAGATGTCTGCCAGCGGAACAGAGCGGAGGTAAGCCACTGACGTAGCCTTTGCCCGAACGCAATGAGCCGTGACTCGACCTTCCAAGGAGAGTCCGGCTGCCCCATAAGCCCAAGAGATACAGTCCGCAACCCAGATGGACAGAGTACGCTTGGAGACCGGGAGCCCCAATTTATTGGGGTCAAAAGACACAAAAAGCTGAGCAGCTTTACGGTGCTCCCGCGTACGGTCAAGGTAGAAGTTCAATGCCCTTCTACAGTCCAGGGTATGGAGGACCGTTTCAGCTCGGCTGGAGTGTGGTCTGGGAAAGAAGGTTGGAAGTACCACCTCCTGATTGATATGAAAAGGGGAGACCACTTTTGGAAGAAATTTTGGGTGAGTCCGTAGGACTACCCTATTTTTGTAGAACCGAGTGTAAGGGGGATCAGACACGAGGGCCTGCAATTCACTTACGCGTCTAGCGGAAGTGAGGGCTATCAAGAACAGTGTTTTCCAAGACAGAAAACGGAGAGAACAGGTAGCCATAGGTTCAAAAGGCGGACAGGTGATCCGCTGCAAAACCACATTCAGGTCCCAGTCAGGCGCTGGCGGGCGCAGAGGTGGTTTAAGTAGAAGGAGACCTCGGAGAAACCTCGCTACGAGAGGGTCGTTGGAGAGAGGTCTGCCGTCCACCGGCACATGATGTGCCGAAAGAGCACTGAGGTGAACTTTGACGGAGTTGGACTTAAGTCCCAGATTAGAGAGGTGTAGCAAGTACTGCAAGACCACCGACACCGGGCAGGAGAAGGGATCCTGAGACTGTTGGGTACACCAAACGGAAAAACGACGCCATTTAAGGGCGTAGCATTTGCGGGTAGAAGGTCGTCGCGAAGCCAAGACGACCTCCTCCACCTCTGCCGGCAGGAGAAGGGGAGCAAGGACTACCCTCTCAGCAGCCAGGCCATTAGGTTGAGAGACCTGAGGTTGGGGTGTAGCAGAGACCCCTGATCCTGAGTGAGGAGATCCGGTTGTAACCCCAGAGGGAATGGATCCTCTACCGCTAATTGCAGCAGGAGTGGAAACCACGGCTGTCTGGGCCAGCGAGGGGCCACCAGGATCATGAAGGCTTTGTCTCGGAGAACCTTGAAAAGAGTCCGAGAGACTAGCGGGATGGGAGGGAAAGCGTACAAGAGGCTCCCCGACCATGAGAGTAGAAAAGCGTCCGCCGCAACTCGAAGGGGGTGTGGCAGACGAGAGCAGAAGCGAGGAAGTTGCCGGTTGTGAGGACTGGCAAAGAGATCCACCGTGGGGAGGCCCCACTTCAGAAAAAGCTTCTGAACTACCAAGGGATCCAGGCGCCACTCGTGCGGCTGGAGGATCCTGCTGAGTTTGTCCGCCAGGCAATTCTCTTGGCCTGGGAGATAAACTGCCTTGAGGAGAACGCCGTGACTGACAGCCCAAGAGCAGAGCTTCTGTGCTTCCCGGCAGAGAAGGAAGGAGCCCGTGCCCCCCTGCTTGTTCACGTAGAACATGGCAACTTGATTGTCCGTCTGGACAAGGACGGACTGGTGAGAAGTCAGGTGGGAGAAGGCCTTGAGAGCCAGGTGGATCGCTCTGAGCTCCAGGAAGTTGATCTGCTGAGCAGACTCCCACGTGTTCCAGAGACCTTGAGTACATGCCCCTTGGCAATGTGCTCCCCAGCCCAGGAGGGATGCATCTGTCGTCAGCACCCGGGCCGGCTGAGGTGGCTGAAAAGGCATGCCGAGCACTAGGTTCGGCCGATGAAGCCACCACTGAAGAGACGAGGCCAGCGGCTCGGAGACGCGCACTAGGTCCGCTAGGCCGCCTGTGGCCTGTTGCCACTGCTTGCGGAGACACCATTGAGCAGGCCGCATATTCAGGCGGGCATTGGGGGTCACATGGACGGTGGAAGCCATATGGCCGAGTAGTCTCAGGAAGCGCCTGGCGAAGACCAGGGGCTGGCTGCGAAAACGGTCGGCTAGGTCCATGAGCCGTTGAGCCCTGCCGAGCGGTAGGAACGCTCGTGCCTGAGGAGTGTGCAGCCTTGCGCCGATGAACTCGAGATCCTGTGAGGGGAGCAAAGTGGACTTTGCGAAGTTTATAACAAAGCCCAAGTGCTGCAGAAGAGTCACCGTGCGGCGTGTGGCGTTGGTGACCTCCGGAGCGGACGCTGCTCTGATGAGCCAGTCGTCGAGGTACGGAAAGACATAGAGGCCGTGAAGCCAGAGATGGGCCGCCACCACCGCGAGGCATTTTGTGAAGACCCGCAGTGCGGAGGACAGGCCAAAGGGCAGTACTCTGTACTGGTAATGGTTTCCTGCCACCACAAACCTTAGGTATTGGCGGTGGCTTGGGTGGATGAGGATGTGCGTGTAGGCATCCTTTAGATCCAAGGAGCATAGCCAATCTCCCTGCTGGAGGTAGGGCAGAAGGATTCCAAGGGTAAGCATCTTGAACTTCTCCCGCACAAGGAACTTGTTGAGGTTGCGCAAGTCCAGGATGGGTCTGAGGCCTCCTGTCCGCTTTGGTACTAGAAAGTACCTGGAATAAAAGCCTTGACCTCTCAGGTGGTGGGGCACCGGTTCCACCGCCTGTTCCTGCAGAAGACCCGCTAACTCCTGAAGGAGTAGTTCCCTGTGCAGAGGGGGTCGTGGAGGTTCTCTCCCGGAAAATAGGAGGGAGGGATCTGGTGGAAGTGGAGAAGATATCCTTCTCTCACGACCTGAAGCACCCAGGCATCTGAGGTGATGCTGGACCACCTGTGGGCGAAGTGAACCAGCCGGCCTCCGGTGCTGGGAGGAACCAGCGGGGGGGAGAGGCTACGCTTAAGGAGTCAAAAGCCCCCACCCTGCTGAGCAGGGGCTGGTGGTGCAGGCTTGGGGGCTTGCTGCCTACGGGACCCGGTACCCCGTCCCTTGGCCTGCTGGCCCTGTTGGGGAGCTGCAGGGGCCTGATATTGGGGGTATTGTTTGTAGGCAGCCGCCTTCCTCGGGTAAAAGGACTTCTTTCCCGAGCCCTTCTTTTTCTGGGAAGGGGCGGAGGTCTTCCTAGAAAGCCTAGTCCTGGTGAGAGTCTCCGTCTCAATTTGTGCAGCCTTTTCAGCCATGGGCTTGCCAAAGAGGTTTTCGCCTCGGCAGGGGACATCGACCAACTTGTCCTGCACCCAGGGCTCAAGGTCAGACGACTGAAGCCAAGCCTGTCGGCGGGCACCGATGCCGGCTGCGGCCACTCGAGCCGACGCTTCAAAGCCATCATAGGCTGCTCGGGATATGAATTTTGAGCATTCCCGAATGCCAGTGGACAAGGCCAGGAACCTCCGCAAGGGTTCCTCGGACAAACCAGTGGAGAATCCGGCTAGCTCTTTAGCCAGGTCTCGGAGATACATGCCCATGTATAGCTGGTAGGTCTGGACACGACACGCAAGCATAGAGCCCTGGAAACACTTCTTACCAAGGCCATCCAGGTTACGGGCCTCCCTGCCAGGAGGCACCGAGGAGTGCATCTTCTGGCTCTTAAGACGATGCATGGCCGATTCCACTACCATGGAATGGTGTGGTAGTTGTGCTTTTTGGAAGCCAGGGCTCTTGCGGACTCGATAGATAGAATCGACCCGCTTGCTCAGGACCGGCGAGGTGGCCGGACTCTCCCACATGCGGAAGAGTAGTCGTTCCAGCATGGGAGGAACCGGTACAGTAAAGTGTTCCCTGGCGGGAGAGTCATACTGGAGGGCGTTGAGCTCTTCGGCTCGAGGCTCCTCCTCGGGGTCCGCAGGGAAGGCCAAAGCCTTGGCCATATCCCTGACGAAGTCCGAGAACCGGGCATCCTCCGGGGGGACTGCTTCCGAGGTTCGGACTCCGGTGAGTCCGAGGGGACACACCGAGTCCGGAAAGAATCAGGCGACTCTTCCTCTTCAGACTCCCAGACCGACTCCGACGAGGACTTGGTGGGGTCGGCCCGGGCAGGGCGGGGCGCCTGCCGCCCCGACGCCGAGGGAGTCGGCGTCGGCGACCTCGGTCCCGAACGGGAGGCCGAGGGTGACCTCGACCGAGGATCGACTCGAGTTCGCATCGACTCGAGGATCGGCTCGGTCTCCGGGGTCGACTTAGACGTCGACGTCCCGGCGGTCGGGGCAGCGGCGCCAGCGAAGCCAGCGAGCAGTGCCCGCTGCTGGTCCATGAAGGCAGACAGTCTGCTCTCCAAGGCCGTCAACCTGAGTCCGAGCTCAGGTGACCCAGCAGCCCCCGACTCGGGCCCCGACGGCGTCGGGCCCGACGTCGGCTGTCGCGGAGGCGAATCCAGGAGGACCACAGGACTTACCCGAGCAGGCAGCTCCGACTCCAGGCGAGGTCGCTTCGTGAGGTGCTCCTTCTCCAAGGACCCGGGACGGCTATCGGGGCTATGCGACCTGGCCCTCGCGGAGCCAGGAGCGTCCACCGACGCCGCCCTCGCGGGTTTCACCTTACGTCGATGGTCCCCGGAGGGAGAACCCCTGTCGGAGGAACTCCGGCGACGGTCCGAGCTGGAACCCTTGGACGTGGAGGCCTCCGACGAGGTCCGGGTACGGCTGGGGTCAGCGAAGATCCTATCCCGCTGATGCCGCCGACTTCTCAACGCTTTTGAGGACAGTTTGCCGCAGGGCCCACAGATCATTTCTTCATGATCCGGGCCCAGGTAGCGGAGGCAAAAGTCGTGTGTGTCAGTTAGTGACATATTTCGGTCACACTGACCACACCGCTTGAAACCACTGGCAGCCATCGGGGGAAAAATGGCCCCGGCGAGGTCAAAGGACCGGGCTGCCAGGGAAAAACCGAAAACGAAAACTGACTAAGTCAGAAAAACCGAAAAAGAAGAAGAGGACTCGTGACCGGCGTCGCGAGTCCGGGCGGGAAAAAGACCGGCGTCGAACCGAAGGAAAAAAGAGTAAATTATGAAGAAATATCAACTTTTTCGCGGGGACAAGACGGGTATGTCTGTAGGGCTCCGCGGAAAAAAGAAGACTGGCTAAGATGGCACCCTTGGGCGGGAAGAGGACCGCGCATGCGCGCTGCAATTCCCAAAGGCTTTCTTTGAAAGCTGGGGAAAATTGCTCCGCGAGGGCTCCGTCGGCGCCGACGTCACCCATAAGTGAGGACTGACTTCCTGCTTGGTCCTGGAGAATCTGATGCTCTCTGGCAAAGGCCCATAGTTGGAGAGCTTTGTTGCATAGATGCAGAGAGCCTGTTCCGCCTTGTTTGTTGAGGTAAAACATGGCTACTTGATTGTCTGTTTGCACCAGAACTGTTTTGTTTATGAGCTGGGTGCAAAAGACTCGAATAGCATTGGAGATGCCTGTGAGTTCTAGGAGGTTTATATGAAGAAGAGCCTCCTGTGAAGACCAAAGGCTCTGCGTTGATAGACTGTCCAAGTGGGCTCCCCAACCCATCTTGGAGGCATCTGTTGTGAGGATAGCCTGAGGTTGTGGCTGCTGGAAAGGAGAGCCTATTAAAAGGTTTTCCAGAGATTGCCACCAACGGAGAGACAGAATCAGGTGTGTGGTAACCCTGATCTTGTCTGAAAGGCTTCCTGAGGCCTGGGACCACTGGGAAGCCAAGGTCCACTGGGCCGCTCTCATGTGAAGACGAGCATAAGGTATTACATGGACGGTAGATGCCATGTGACCTAGTAGGCGAAGCATCTGTCGAGCAGAGAGGAAGGTCTGCAGCGCTGCTTGAGATGCTAGCTCGATGATTCGCAGACAGCGTGGTTGGGTCAGGAAAGCCCTTGCAAGCTGTGTGTCCAAGCGAGCACCTATAAACTCAAGGGTCTGAGATGGGGCGAGCTGGGACTTTGGAAGATTTATGACCAATCCCAAATACTGGAGTATTTGTTTTGCTCGTAACAGGGCCTGATGAGCTTCTTGAGATGACTGTGCTCGGATGAGTCAATCGTCCAAGTAAGGAAAGACAAAAATCCCAAGGGTCCTCATGAATGCTGCTATTACCGCCATGCATTTTGTGAAGACCCTTGGAGCCGAGGCCAGCCCAAAGGGAAGGACTCTGTACTGGAAATGTCTTCCCTGGACTAGGAACCGAAGGAATTTCCTGTGATCTACATGAATAAGGATATGCATGTAGGCGTCTTTTAAATCTAGAGAACATAGCCAATCTTGCCTGTGAAGGTATGGCAGAGGAGAGCCGAGGGAAAGCATTTTGAACTTCTCTCGGACTAAATATTTATTCAGCTCTCTGAGATCTAGGATTGGCCTTAAACCCCCTGTTTTTTTGGAATGAGAAAATAGGGGGAATAAAACCCTGTACCTTGTTGGCATAGAGGAACTTCTTCTATAGCTCCTTGAGCTAGAAGAGTAGAGACTTCTTGTAGCAAGAGGTCTATGCCTAGAGGTTGAGAGTTGAACTGTTTTATTAGGGTGGGTGGTGGCAAGCCGAGGAAACAAAGCTTGTACCCCAGACTCACTATGGACAAAGTCCAGGCCTCTGATGTGATTTTTTGCCATCTGTTGGCAAAGTGGCAGATACGCCCGGAATGTTTAGAGGTTCTGGGCCTAACACAGGAAGAATTTGTAAGTTCTCTAGACAAAAGTCAAAAACCCTGAGGAGGCTGAGTCTGCTGAGCCGGTTGAGGTTTGGGTTTTCTTTGTCTTGTCTGTTGTTGCCCTTTTTGGGGAACATATGCCTGTTGGGTGGAAGATGGATAGAACTTTTTCTTCCTAGAGAAAAAGGTTTTCTTAAAGGTCTTTTTCTTAGCTGGGTTAGCAGAAATTTTTGACAATCTATTCAAAGTGGCATTATCAGTGTCCAGCTGATTAGCCTTAGATTGCCAATCCTTGCCAAAAAGATTTTCTCCAGTGCAAGGAATATTCCCCAGTTTTTCCTGCACCCATTCCTCCAAGTCGGAAGCTTGGAGCCAGGCAATCCGTCGTGCTCCTATAGCTATAGCAGAAGTCCTGCTAATGCATTCAAAACAGTCAAAAGTAGCATGATTCATGAACTTAGAGACATTCTGAGCATGTTTGACTAGTGATAAATGGTCTGCTCTTTTGTCATCTTGAAGGAAGGGGTTCAAAAGTTCTACGTTTTTTGTAACCTCCTCAAGAAATATTCCCATGTATAAAATATAGGAACTAATCCTTGCTGAAAGCATGGAGGCCTGAAAACATCTACGCCCAAAAGCATCCAGTGTTCTAGATTCACGACCTGGTGAATTAGAAGAGTGTCTCTTTGTACTCTTAATCTGTCTCATGGCAAACTCCACCACCATAGAATGGTGTGGTAGTTGAGTCTTTTGAAAACATGGACAAGGTGGCACTCTATACATAGTGTCAAGGTGTTTAGAATGTGGGGTCACTGTCAAAGGAGTTTTCCACATCCGTAACATTAGATCATGCAAGATCTGATGTATAGGGAGCATAGCTGCTTCCTTTGGAGCCAAGGGGTATTGAAGAATTCTTAATTCTTCTGCCCTAGGCTCCTTTTCAGGAACCACTGTAATGGCAAGAGCCCTTGCCATATCATGCACAAAATCGTGAAAAGACATGACAGAATTTGTGCTGGCACACTTCGAACATTTTTTGAAACCAGTAGCTGGTTTCTCCATGTTGAAAAGAAGAGGCCTAGTGGCCAAAATGGCGCCAAGCAGCAAGCAGGGGAAAACCCCTGGCTGAAAAACCACAAGTTCTGTGTTTTTGTTTTTTTTTAAAGAAAAAGAAAGAAAGAAACACCGGTGGTACCGGTGGGCGTCGAACTAAGGCAGGCGAGACCACAAAAAATAATAAATAAAAGTAGAATTTTCTGCGGTGACAGGGTTCATGTCCTGTCGGCTCCGTGGAAAACGAAGAACTGAAGAGAGGGAGGTAGATAGGCGGGAAGGCAGCGCGCATGCGTGGATGCACGCTCACAAAAGCGTTCCTACTGGACGCTGGGGAGGCGTTCCCGCGCGGGCTCCGTCGGTACCGACGATACCCAAAACCATATGTGAAGACTCATTCCTGCTTGTTCCTGGAGATTTAACTATACACAAAGGAAAGTGCAAAATGATACGTAAGTACTGAGGAAAACACGTAAGAACGTATTTTCCATTCATGTGCATGGTATTATTTTAAAAATTCTCTAGTGCATACAGTTAGGTGGACTCTCCATTTTGCCATTTACTTTAAAACCAATATCTTAAAAAAATCCCAGCAAAACATACTCATTCAGTAATTTGCCTTTTCAAAAGCAAGGCACAAGGTGATCACATAAAAACCCAAATACATTTAGGGGCATGTTTATTAAACCCTGCACTGGTTATGCATGTGTGTGGGCGCGCTACGATCGTGGGACTGCGTGCAAACTGCAAGGGTTGGGTACATCCATCCCTCCTGGAGTTACCACACTTCGATGTGGAAAAACAGCTAAGTGTGCAACTGTCACTCACAGAGGTGGTATTAATTGCCCTAATCTTACTTGCACCAAGTGCAGATAGCAGGGGCTACAAATGCTTGCATGAGCAGTGCGAACGCCCCTTCCTGCTCAGTCACTGCCCTCAACGTAGCGTGAGATTTTTGGTGCATGGCTGCATGCTGCTTTTTAGCATGGCACCCAAGCCCCACGCATCAGTAAATACGCCTCTTAGTACATGAGAAATGTATATGTAAAGACACAAGAGAACATTAAGCACAAAAACATAGAAAAGGAAATCGGACATTGCAGTAGGCCTTTTTTTTTTTTTTTAAATGTTGGCCGTGGAGCCCCATTCCGGGACGGGAATGTCTGTGCCATCCGGACGTCTCCACTGAAGACGGGGCTGTCAAGACCTGATTCTGGTATGCAGAAACAAAACATTCCTGCGGATACCAGAATCAGACCCGTGGACAGCCTGGTATGTCCCTTCTGCCTGCAAGGACGTCCTCTCCGCAGGCACCCCCAGTATCTGCAGCTCCAGCTCCCGAAGTCCTCACCGCCCAACCCACAAATGGCGTCCTGTGGCCTGGATCGGGCAGCGGGGACTCCCCCTGCACCAGGCCCCGGGGGTAGCTCCCCTGCCCTGATCCAGCAAATTGTGCTGCTTATGCCACCTCTGAGGTAGTATAAACAGCACGTCCCAGCAGGCCTGGCAGCACATACAGGGCCATGACCTGAATTGCCCCAACTCCGCCCCCCGTCCTGAAGCACAGGACATATGGGGAGAGCTGGTGGGGGAATAGGGTCTAGGCGGATTGCGAGGGCTACACATGCCACTGGGACATGCAGCCCTGCAACCTGCATTCGTGAATGAAAACCATAGTGTTTAAATAAAATCTAGATATTGACTACCTTTATCTGGAATGTGGCTGGTGTTGAATAGCCCGATAGACTGGTGTCTGACTACCCTATGGGGATAATGGCAATATTCAATCCGCTATCCAGACGGTTGCAGTCCAGGACATGATGGTTAATTGCAAGCAAAGAAAAGCAGCAAAACTGACATACAGAATGCATTCTGTAAGAAAGAGCTGGAAAGGCTGCACAATAAGATGCAATAATACAGCTCTGTTCATTCATGGAAACTTTGCAAACACTACAACATCGCTATACCGGAAAAGCACGAGGATCATGACCCTAAGAGAATTATGGAGAATGAAGAGGTTACAATATGATCACCTGGGACATTCCCATTCCGACCGATAAAAAGCTGCATACAAGGAAACCAGATATAGTGGTAAAGGAGAAAAACACCAGAACAGCATTGAGATGTCAGTTCCAAGCAATTATTCTGTGAATCATATGGAGAGGGAAAAAGATCATCAAGTAACAAGAAATAGAGTCAGAGACCAAGAAAAAATGGCAGAAAGATACAGAAATATTTCCCATTGTGTTGGGTGCCACAGGCTTGATTAAGGAATTTCTAAGAACATCTTGAGAAACTACCCATACATGTTATATTATATGAACTCCAGAGGGAGGCTCTCTTTGGCATGATGCAAGTACAATGCCGAGCATTAGCAATAAACTTGATAGACTGAGATCATACACCACATACCCTGGGGCTTAGGAGTGAGGTTCATTACTATCATGGTGTGAGCAAAGTTAACCCATTTGGAGAAATTGTCCCGAGAAGAAATAAACATGTACTCTTCCATAAACATATATGCACTTCATATATGCCAACTTCTAACATACTCCCAACACATCTCCTACTACTCTAGTGGACAGATTTCACTACAAGCCTGCCCATTGAGTCCCTTACATTAACACAAGCCTGAGTAACCACAGAGGAAGGGGAAGCTCACCTCCGTCTCACTATGAAGTAAATGTTAAAAGAGGATGCCTATGTGGAAAGCCCTAAAAGGTGCCCATTTTAAGTCTATGTTATAAAGTCGCTATAAATGCTTATGTGCCCTTATGAAAAGGTCCCTAGAGCCAGTTTCAAATGTCCAACTCTCATAGAAGGAATTGAAGGTGAAAAGAGATTGTCTTGCTGAAGTAGCCAATCTGAAACATACCAAAAATCGACTATAAAGTACTTAAAGGAAAGAAAGGTGAAGGTTTTGGAATTAGGGATGACTTTCACAATCCCCAAATTTGTAGATGATTGAAAATCTGTGGTGAAATCCCAAATGCAGTGCATGCAATAAAACCTATGAGTATTTCTGAGCTAGAAGAGTTCTGCAAGGAAGAGGGGGAAAAATGTTTCTAAAGCAAGAACAGAAGGGCTTATACCTAACTACAGGAAATGTTTGAAAGCCACCCATTATGTTTGTTGAAGGACATTTTATTGTTTATTTTGAAGATATTATTGTAAACTACTTTTTATACTTCCTTTCAATAATATCAAAGTTTTAAATAAACAAAGATAAACATACTACTAAGTACTGACTGAAAGGAGACACACAAGTCTAAGCTTGTCCAGACCTTGTTTAAACTCAGCTACTACTCACCTTGACCACATTCTCTGACAACAAATTTCACAGCCCAACAGTCTGCAGGTTGAAAACATACTTATCAGATATATTTATCTAAATCTGATTTAAACCTGCTACTGTTAGTTTTATGGAACATCCTCTAGAACCAGTATTGGTTGATAGAGTGGAAAACCATCCTCTATTATTTGCTATACATCACTCGGGATTTTGTAAATCTAATATTCCATCTTGATCATTTTTTTTCTCAGCTGAAAAGCTATCAGCTGCTAAACCTTTCTTCATAAGAAAGCTGCTCCATCTCCTTTAAGGATTTTGTTGCTTGTCTGCATTTTTTCTAGTACTGCCCTATCTTTCCTAACCAGTTAAGTTTACCATTCAATATCTGAGTCTAATTATCCTGGTAACTTTACCTAACTAATATTAAGTGTGCTATATAAGAGACCAATTTTTCTGATCAACTTTATCTGGACTGTGTTCTATATGCTGTTATCCAGCTAAACATGTTAGCCACCAAAGGCATAAATTCTGCCTAAGCAGCCCCTGCAATGCGGGGAAGCCCAGGCAAGAAGGGGGCCCACACGTCAGCTCGGCAACTTATTTTAATGTGTTTGCCATGTTGCATCTGTTCCAGGTCCAGCGATTGTTATCTCCCAGGCTGAAGTCTCACAATAACAGCCATACCACAAGACTTTGGCCTGGGAGGAACACCCACTGGGCCTGGAGCAGAGGCAGCACAAAAAAGAAATTAAAGTAAGGCAGGTGCTACAATGGGGGGGGGGGGGGAACCAATGGGGGCCCTCAGCAAAATTTTGCTTGGGAGTCCCTCAGAACTTTCGCCACTGTAGCCCACTATTGCTGCACATCCAGCCCTGCCCCCTCTTTGTCCAGGTAAAGTTCTGCACAAAATTACCCAAAAGGAGTAAATATTTAAATGGTAAGATTTATGCAGGTCAAAGCACATGGATCTCTTATTAGTTTTCCAAGAGCTGATATTTATAGTAACATAATGAATGATGGCAAAGACCACAATAACTTGTCTAGGATATCCAGCTGATATTCATGCATATAGGAGTTGCCACACACAACCTAACAAGAACTTTTTCTCTCCACATCTTTTGCTTAACCTTTTTCCTACCACTCCATATCCTCCCAGCATACCCAAAATCTTTTAAAGTGATGGCCACTAGAACTATTAACCAAGTCATAGACTGAAATAAAGGCACGTATCGATCTAGTGATAAAGCAAAAGGGATGACATGATTTAAGTCAAACTAACTCTGAAATGTATTTAAATAACTGCATGCTGGACATTTTTAGACACAAGCACATATGTGTGGATGATATTTCAACCTAAGGTTTCAAAAACATAGAATAGTTATAAACAAATAGAACATTTATATATTTATGTCAACAAATGCTACAAATAATGACTGACACATTATTTACTTTAATATGACTGGCGACATATTTCCCTTACTGTCTGCGGCAGCTGAAGGGTAGATTCTGTGGGAGAGATTCTGTGGAATATCTGCATAAATTTGCATATATTAGCACGTTAAAACAGTTTATTTTTTAAAAATTAAGTTGTTTTCTGACTTTGGTTGTGTGTGTGAAAAATTAATTTGGCTCTTGTTAGAGTCTTTGTGGGAAAAGCGATTCTAGGTGATCTGTACAGGGAAGAGAAGAGGGATCAGTAAGGGGATGGGATTTCAGGGATGAGGGAAGAGGGGAAGGAAGAGAGAACAGAGGAAAGGATAATGAGGAAAGGAGATAATGCAAGCTGCAGGAGGGAGGAAAGAAGAATTGGAAGAGTAGGGAGAAGTGGGAGGGAAGATTTGTGACCACAGAAGGAGTTGGAAAGAGGATCAGATGCAGGTCATGGAAGGAGAGAGGGAGAGAAGTTTCCCTCTTTCATTTCCTCTCTACACACACCCGATCTATATCACCTCTCTCTCACACACACACATGCAAAAACGCATACTGGGTGTTAATCCCTTCTCTCAGTTCTCCATTTCCACCTTGTTCAGTCCTCTCTCTCATGCGCTTCCCCTTCCTCACAAAGGCATACCACCCATCCCCCCTCTCTTATTCTTTTCCCTCACATATTCTCATCTTCCTCTCTCTCCTCCTAAGGATTTTCACACTCCTTCCTCCCTAATTGATCATCTTAGTTCTCGTCCTCCTCCCTTCTTGCTGGTTCTTCCCTTTACAACCTGTTGATTCTTCTCATCTTCTCTCTGCATTGATTGCCAGACAGTAGGAGGATGAGAGTAAATACCTTGGGCTCCTTCTCTGTTACCAGGACTGACTCAGGGTTTGAACTGTGTGAGACACCAAACTGCTACAAATTCCAAATTATGGGTCCGATGTCAGGCTGCAAAGGATACTGTAAGTCTTAGGCATGGCCACTTTCCTCCTCTTCCTACAGGCCATTCAATGTGTGGAAATGCCCAGTCAGACCACCTACTGATCCTCTGGATTTGGCTCCTGATCTATTACAATTCTATGGGATAATAAATAATTCTATGGCAAAGATCACATTTTGCAGTTGACTGAGGAACTGGCCTACTGTATAAGGATAAAGTGACAGCTGGCACTAGATACTAGGACTGTCTTTTACATGTATCTGTGTACAGCGCTGCGTATGCCTTGTAGTGCTGTACAAATGATTAGTAGTAGTAGTACTACTACTACTAATAATAGCTTTTCATTTGTTACTTAGCTGGACTTTGGTCACTGGTTATATTTGATCTTGTTTTCTATGGATGATGGAACACCATGCAAAAATATCTGAATTCTATAGAATCTAAAGTATCCAACACCATAATTCCAATCATTCTAGAGCTGAAGGCTAAGATATGCATTGATGGTATACAAAGCAGACTGACGCCAACTGCTGCCAATCTCCCCACATCTTGGCTATTAACCTTCAATTTCATCAATGCTACACTACACATATGCACATGGAAGTATAATTCTTGGAACACCAGACTGTGGTTTGCATTCTTTTGGGCAATTTTACAAAAGACTGCCTTGTTTAAAAGTGAAAAAATATTTTTAACATGCATATATTGCAACTAATTTTAAAAAGAGACAATCTGGGTGGTTTATCTTTGAAAACTATCTAACTTACTCTAAGAGTGAACAAATAGTATCCCTATTATTTGTTTTAGATTGCTGAGCAGGGACAAAATATACATTTGAAAATGAAATATGTGTATACAGCACTGTTTTCCACCCCTTCCCTAAACTCTCCCCTTTCTCCTTCCCCCATCCCCTCTACTACTTATCATTATATATCCCTACTAGGCATACACAGCCTCTCCCAATACACTTGTGCTTAACCTAGCTAAAGTAGGCACACTATGGAATCCTATATATAATTTTCACTGGGCAGAAGAGACCAGTTTGTCTTCTTTAGTGCACTGATACTAATGATCCGACTATTAACAGTATAATAAATAAGGCAGAGTTATTTGTTCAGGAGGAGTCAGAGAGGATGCACTGTAGTTACTCATCTGTAACAGGTGATCTCCGGGACCAGCAGAAATCAGTCTTCACATATGAGTGACATTGGTAGCGACAGATCCCAAGTGGAAATGTTCCCCAGCATCCAATAGGAAAGCCTTTGGGAGCACTCCACTGCGCTTAAACGTCTGCCTTCCCCTCTTCCCAAATCCTCTCTTCAGTTGAGTTTGGAGCCGAGAGGAAGAGAAAAAAATAAACTAACCCTACAACAACTAGGGAAGGAGGGTGGGTTGTGAAGATTGATTCCTGCTGTTCCCAGAGATCACCTGTTACAGGTGAGTAACTATTTTATCTCCAGGAACAAGCAGGAATGCAGTCTTCACATATAGGACTCACTAGCTCTCAGATATCGGAGGCACTGGGGGGAGAGCAGTGTAATCCCTGAGGCTAAAAGTTAGAGCCAAAGAATGAGGACACTATGTGACCTGTTCGACTCAATTCCAGGAGGCTATACCTCCTCTAATGATAGTCTGGTCTCTTGGAGAAGTCCAGGACGGAGGGTAGGAGTTGAGCTTAAGTCCCAAAGAGGTGCTGGAGTACAGCTTGGCCAAAGACAGCGTCCCAACGGAGTCCCTGTCCAGACAATAATATGCAGCAAAAGTATGAATGGAGATGGATACTGACCGGAGGTTGGCTACAGAGGTTGCCGTAGCCCGCACATAATGAGCAGTGACGTGACCCTCCAGGAAGAATCCTGCTTGTGCATAAGCAAAAGAAATGCATTCTGCTATCCATGTTGATAGACTTTGTTTTGTCACCGGTAGTTCAAGATGACTGGGATCAAAGGAAATGAACAATTGAGAGGATCTTCTGTGAACTTTGGTTCTATCCAAGTAGTAAGCCAGCTCTCACTTACAGTCTAAGGTGTGCAGTGCTGCTTCAGCCCAAGGACACATGTGGTCTCGGGAAAGATTACCGACTGGTACAGATGGAAGGAGGAGACCATAAGAACATAAGATATGCCATACTGGGTCAGACCAAGGTCCATCAAGCCCAGTATTCTGTTTCCAACAGTGGCCAATCTAGGTCATATGTACCTAGCAGTTTCCCCAAGGGACACAGGTTCCACAATGCTTGTATTGGTTCAAGCATTGATATCCTGGGTCCGTTCTTAATAATGGTTTATGGACCTTTCCTCCAGGAACTTGTCCAAACCTTTTTTAAACCCAGCTACACTAACAGCCTTTACTACATCCTCCGGTAACAAATTCCAGAGTTTGATTACACGTTGAGTGAAAAAATATTTTCTTTTATTAGTCTTAAATAGTTTACCCTGTAGCTTCATTGCATGTCCCCTAGTCTTTCTATATTCTGATAAGGTAAACAATCGATCTACGTTTACCCGTTCCACTCCGCTCATTAATTTATAGACTTCTATCATATCTCCCCTCAGCCGTCTCTTTTCCAGGTTAAAGAGCCCTAACCTTTTAAGCCTTTCTTCATAGGAGTATCCTTCCATCCCCTTTACCATTTTGGTGGCTCTTCTCTGAACCTTTTCTAAAGTTGCTATATCCTTTTTAAGATACGGCGACCAGAATTGCACACAATATTCAAGGTGTGGTCTCACCATGGAACGATACAGAGGCATTACAATATATTTTGTTTTATTTTCCATTCCTTTCCTTATCATACCTAGCATTCTATTTGCTCTCTTGGCCGCCGCTGCACACTGGGCCGAGGGTTTTAACATGGTATCCACAATGATGCCTAAATCTTTTTCCTGGGTGGTGGTTCCTAATGTGGAACCTTGCATCGTGTAACCATAGTTTGGGTTGTTCTTCCCTAGGTGCATAACCTTGCACTTGTCCACATTAAATTTCATCTGCCATTTTGATGCCCAGTCTTCCAATTTATCAAGATCCTCTTGCAGTTTTCCACAAACCTCTTGGGTTTTAACAACTTTAAATAGTTTTGTGTCATCTGCAAATTTGATAACCTCACTCGTTATTCCACTTTCCAGGTCATTTATGAATATGTCAAAAAGCAGCGGACCCAGCACAGATCCCTGGGGTACACCACTATTCACCTTTCTCCATTGGGAAAATTGGCCATTTAGCCCTACCCTCTGCTTTCTATCTTTTAACCAGTTCCTGATCCACAATAGTACACTGCCTCCTATCCCATGACTCTTTAGTTTTGCCAAAAGTCTCTGATGAGGGACCTTGTCAAAGGCTTTCTGAAAGTCCAAATACATAATATCAACAGACTCACCTTTGTCCACCTGATTATTCACTCCTTCAAAAAAACATAACAGATTAGTAAGACAAGATCTTCCTTGTCTAAAGCCATGTTGGCTGTCTCCCATTAGGTCATGACTATCTACATGCTGAGTAATTTTATTCTTTATGATGGTTTCTACCATTTTTCCCGGTACTGATGTCAGGCTCACCGGTCTGTAGTTTCCCGGATCACCCCTGGAACCACCTTCTGAAGGAACTGTGGATGAGTACAGAGGACTACCTTGTCGTGGTGGAACTAGATATATGGTGGATCCGCCACCAGAGCCTGCAGTTCACCGATGTGGCGAGCTAACGTGACAGCGATGAGACAGATTACCTTCCAAGACAATAACTTCAGTGAAGTAGTAGCTAAAGGCTCAAAAGGAAGCTTTAGAAGTTGAGCTAGAACCACGCTGAGGTCCCGGAAGTGACTTAATAGGTGGCTTGGATAGCAGAAAACCCCGCATGAAGCGTGCTACTAATGAGTGTTGTGATAAGGAAGCTTATCAGGGCCCAGGAAACAAGGATAAAGGGGGAATTTACCCTTTTCAAAGGACCTGTATTGCCAGGTCAGAGATACAAAACCTCCGTTGTACCTAGAAACCAGATTGTACCAGGCTGCAATAGGTTGCAGAGTGTCCCTAGTGGTGAGAAGGAGGGGGAAAGCAAGCTCAGAGTAAGGAACCCTTAAGTCACTGACTTTCCAAATTACTCAGCTGCCAAGAGGCAGACTGATTTGCAATACCTGAGAGGAGAAAGGGCAGGGTTAGAGCCTGGGAGGTTTAAAGCTAGGACAGAAGATTCAGGAAGGGAGAGGAGAAGGAGTAGGAATGCCTACTGGAGGAGAAATGGAGCTGAAACCCTGAGAACCAAGAGCCCATGCTAGAGGACAAGACAGGGAAGCTCAGATACATGCTGGCCAGAATATGAGGGAGGAACCACTGAACCAAGCCTTGACCCAGGTATGAGTTTTGGAAGCCTGTCTGATGGGGAGCATTACAGATTTGCTGGAGACAGCGCTTGTCCTGATGGGAGGCAGTCAGCTAAGCCCTCTGAGCCAGAAGTAGAACCCATGCAGCTAGGAGAACAGGAATTAGTTCTGGAAGAGGATGATTCTTACATGGACTGTTCTTTATGCCAAACTGCCAAGCACAAAGAAGTCCTGAGAGGGAATAGATCATAAGGGAAACTTCCAGAGCTCAGTACCCTAGAGAGCCTGTATGTGAAGTGAAAACGTTCTTTGAAAAGGAAAATACTTGTGCTGAGAATGTCTGCAGCTGCTTAATTGTTTGCTCATTGACCAGCTGAAGTCAGTGCAGTGCAGAGCTTATGCCGTACTCACGGTGGATTTAAGAAGTTTCTTTTGGAACAGAAAAGAGAGCTGTTTATGTGAAGCTGATATTTTTGGTTTTGCTTTAAACAGCACTGCTAGGCACGTTTGCTAGCAGTGGCTGTGGAATGGACTTTCTGCTTTGCATTGAAAGACATTACAAGCTGTTTGTGCTTAAGTTCAGTTATATCCTGTTGCACTAAATATAATCCTGGAGAAGAAATCCAATAGGTGACAATTTGTAAACCTTATTTGCGTTTACCTCATAAATAAATTCTGTCAATGCCTTAACCCTCGACCAACTACAAAAGAGTGTTTTTCTGCCTAAAAGTCAAGTGTAACCTCACTGGACTACCTTTCCCATGGTGCACTTCAAAGTCAGTCAGTCAGGCACATTGCTGAAGTGGTGGAATCTGCTATAACAAGCACGCCCCTCCACACTGCTGTAAGGGGCTATGGGCGTGACAGTGTGAGGAGATAGGCTGTAATGGCATTAAGATTAACTCTGACTGAGTTAGTCTTACGACCTGCCAGGAACAAGTGGAGGAGTTAATGTAGAAGGGATTCCACCAGGCAGGAAAAAGGGTCAATGTCCTTTGGGGAGTACCAGAGGGCAAACCTTCACCATTTGAAGGCATAAGATCGCCTGGTGGACTGCTTGCGTGATGCAAGCAGGGTATCCTTGACCTTCTGTGGCAGATCGAGATCAGCAAGCACTATCCCCTTCAGCAGCCATGCTGTGAGGCAAAGGGTGTGAAGACTGGGATGGAGAAGTGTCCCTTGGTCTTGGGAGAAGAGTTCAGGTGCACAACCAAGTCTGAGAGGTTGAGTCTACGCAAGGCGAAGAAGCAGAGGAAACCACGGTTGACGGAGCCAAAAGGGGGCTATGATGATCATGGAGCCCTTGTCAGCTTGTAGTTTGAATAGCATTTTGGGTATCAATGGGATAGGAGGGAATGCATAGAAGGGAATGCATAGAACAGACCCTATCCCCAATGGAGAAGGAAGGCGTCTGGGGCCTGTCGGTGCAGGGACGGAAGAATGGAGCAGAAGAGTGGAAGCTGCACCTTCTGCAGAGTGGCAAAAAGATCTATGAGTGGGGTTCCCCACGTTTGGAAGATTCAAGCAGCTATCTCCCAATGTAGGGTCCACTCATGTGGATGAAGGATTCAGCTGAGGCTGTCCGCAAGTACACTGAGCTCACCTGGGAGGCACACCAACTCTGAGGTGAATGTGATATGTGATGTTTATGTTTATGTAATTTCTTGATATACCACCCAGACTGAAGGGCATCAGAGCAGTTTACAATCACTACAAGCAGGTACTGGATACATTACCTCAACTTCCCCAAAGGGCTCACAATCTACATGTGTACCTGAGGCAATGGAGGGTTAGGTGGCTTGCCCAATGCCACAAGGAGTGCCTATAGGACTAGAAACCCCAGTTCCTCTGGCCTGAGATTTCTGTCCCCAGGACGGAATTGAACTCCCAGCCCTACGGCCTGAGGGGCCTTGTCCTAACCACTAATGATGGCAAAGGACCATAGGCGAAGAGCTTCCTTGCATAGTGGATAGGATCTTGTCCCCCCCTGTTTGTTCACATAGAACATGTCAACCTGGTTGTTTGTCCTAATACCTGATGCCCTGAAAGTTGTGGTTGGAAAACCCGAAGGGCATTTGTTAGTGGCCTGTAGTTCGCGGAGGTTAATCTGAAGAGCAGATTCCTGTTGTGTCCACAGCCTGTGTGGTTAGGTCGTTCAGATGCGCTACCCAACTCAGTTTGGAGTTTCAGATGCCTCCACCTCAATGCACCTGATCCGTCATCACAGTGCCTTGAGGTGGAGGTATCTGAAAAAGTGACCCGCTGAGTAGGTTCTGTGGAGAACACCACCACTGAAGAGACTTGGTCAGTTGAGGGGTGATGTGTATCTTATCTCCGAGATGCTCTTTTGCTTGCATCCATTGAGAAGAGAGAGTCCATTGAGCTTGACGCATGTGTAGTCGAGCATAGCAACAGATGGAGCATTTCTCGAGCCGTTATGCGGCTTTCCTGTTGCATTTGTTTTGTCAGCTCGATGAGGCGGGCACAGTGATTTTGTGTAAGAAAAGTTCTGGCCTGTTGAGTGTCTAAGAATGCTCCAATGAACTCCAGATGCTGAGTTGGAGCGAGATGAGACTTTGGGAAGTTTAGAACAAATCCCAGATGTTGGAGCACCGCGATGTGCGATGAAAGGAGAGTTTTATCTCCTGAGGGGAGTCTCCCCTGATTAGCCAGTTATCTAAGTAAGGGAAGATGAAGACCCCCAAATTGTGGAGATAGCCAATGACTACTACCATGCATTTTGTGAATACTTGCAGTACAGAGGCTAAGCCAAAGGGCAGCACCCAGTTTTGGTAATGGTTTCCCTGAAACATGAAGTGCTGATACTGTCTGTGCAGAGAATGGATCAGTAAGTGTGTGTACGACTCCTTTAGGTCTAAAGAACATAGTCAATCTCGTCTCTGGAGGTATAGGAGAAGAGTTCCCAGGAAAATCATCTTGAATTTTTCTTGGACTAGGAACTTGTTTAGGTCTCTGAGATCCAAGATGGGCCTGAATCCTTCTGTTTGGAATGAGAAAATATGGAGAGTAGAAGCCCATCCTTTCCTGAGGAGGAGGAACTCTTTCTATTGTACCTTGGGAAATCAGAGTGGATACCTCTTCTCTTAAGAGAGTGCTTTGGAGGGTATGGGTGGGATAGTCCCCTGTGAAACTGGCAGGGGGGTGAGGTCTCAAAGTGAATCAGATACCCCCTCCGGACAATGTTGAAAGTCCACTGTTTTGAAGTTATGAGGTGCCACCTGTGAGCATAGGAACAGAGTCTGCCTGCTATGTGGAGGGGCTGAAGGCAGGTAGAGTTGCAATACTCTCTAGGAAGGAGTCAAAAATCAAGCGCAGGTTGTGTCTTGGGAGCCTTGGGCTTTTTGGGTTGGCGAGGGCCCTGCTACCACTGCTGAGGCTTGTAAGCAGCTGAAGGTGGGTAGGAAGGATAATATCTCTTCTTAGAATAGAAATGTTTCTTGGAAAGAGCCTTCCTTTTAGAGGGGTCAGCTGTTTTTCTGGAAGGGCATTTAAGGGTGAGAATCTGTCTCAATTTCCCTAGCCCTTTCTCTCCAACCTTTTCCAAAAAGGTTTTCTCCCATACATGGGATGCTGGCCAGTTTGTCCTGGACCCACTGTTTGAGATCTGATAACTGTAACCAGGCCATCCTCTGAGCCCCAGTGCAGACTGCAGAAGCTCTGCTGGTCGAATAAAAGGCATCAAAAGATGCCCTGGTAATAAATTTTGATGTATGCTGATCTTGCCTGATGAGTGTCTGGAATGCACCTCTCTTATCATCAGGAAGCATTGGAGCAAATGTCTCCAGATTCTTGGTGACATCCTTTAGAAACATGCCCCTGTATACCATGTAGGACTTTATCCTAGAAGCCAGCATGCATGCCTCGAGTCTCTACCCAGAGGCATGGACGAGTGATTTTTTGAACGCTTTATTCGGTGCATCGTCGATTCCACCATTGAGTGGTGTGGGAGCTGAGGCTTCTGGAAGCCTGGATGCTCTGGAACTCAGAACATGGTATCAAGCTTCTTGCTGACAGGCGGAACTGGGAGAGAGGCCTCCCACATGCGGAGCATAAGATCTTGTAAGATGCACTGTACCAGTAAAGTAGCCCTTCTTTTGGTGTGGGAGGGCATTGGAGTATCTCCAATTTCTCTGCCCTCGGTTCCTTCTCTGAGGTTTCTGTGATGGCCAGTCCTGCTGCCATGTCACGGATGAAGTCTTGGAAAGACATATCTTCTGGTGGGGACCTGCGCCACTCATGTGAAGGAGATGGGTCTGAAGGGATGTCTGGAAGTTCTTGGGAATCCAGGGATCTCTCATCAGAATCGGAAGAACTGGAATCAGAGTCTGACAAGAAGTCAAAGAATCAACGGTTTTATGTTTGACCTCAATGCTTCATTGATGTCGAGGGCTGATGCAGATACCGATGCTCAGAGGTATTGGCATCGGAAGCCATAGCAGTCTTAGCCTGTTGGGTACCAGTGGTATCGATGGTTCCAATGGAGACATCGGCTTTGGGAGTTCCAATGATGAGGGCTCGAAGGCCGGCATCAGGACCGAAACACTTGGCTGTAGAGGCAGGGTGCTGAAGCCTACATTGCTGGAGCTGTTCATACTGTCTGTACTGAAACTGCCAGGAGTGCAGCTAAACTTCTTTCGAGAACCAGCATGCGCTGGTCCAGGGAGATGGCCGATGTCTGGGTGCAATCACCAACGGGACTTTGAACCACTGTCCCAGAACATAGAACCAGTAGCTTTCCAGAGGTCGATTCCTCAGGAGCATCCTGGAGCTCCTCCTGTACTTTGGAGAACAGGTCCTGCCACCGGGGCTGCTTGGCTGGTTGGTCTGCATCAGAAGCACCCCTAGGGGAATCTTGATACTTATGCTGTAACTTCCCTCTGGTCTCGGTATCGGTCTTCGATGTCAATGCCAATAACTTTTTAGAAATCACAGACTTACTCTATGTTTAGACTTGGAGGAGATCTGAGATCCATGAGAGGAGGTCGATATCCACGATGATGTGGAAGCCACTGAAATCGAGTCCGGGGCAAACAGCAATCCATACTGTCTGTTCTTTAGCACTCTCTTTGCACAAAGGACAAGAGTTTGGTAAATGTCAGGGCCCAAACATTTTAAATACCAGTCATGTTTATCCGTGACTGATATGGTACCAGCACATTTGGTACATTTTCTAAAACCACTATTTGGTTTTTCAATTATAGAAAAATATCCCTCAGAACTGAAGGGGATATGAAGGCCTGAAGGCCTAGTTAGTAGTTAATCCGCAGGAAAAGAAAAGGAAATAGAAATTGAAATTGAAATTTTTATAACTAAAAAAGAAAAATTTATCGGGACCGGTGTTGATTCTGACAGAACTGGCATCGACAGAAACACATAGCTCGGTATTATACCAAAAATGTTTTTCGACAATAAGAGAATTGTGCAATATCCCTCAGAACTGAAGGGGATATGAAGGCCTGAAGGCCTAGTTAGTGGTTAATACGCAGGAAAAGAAAAGGAAATTGAAATTTTTATAACTAAAAAAAGAAAAATTTATTGGGACCGGTGTTGATTCTGACAGAACCGGCATCGACAGAAACACAGAGCTCAGTATTATACCAAAAATTGTTTTTCGACAAGAGGATTGCGCAACCTGCTGGCTCCGCGGAAAACAAAGAGTAGTTGGGAAGACAGACGCGCAGGCGGAGTGGAGTGCGTTCCCACATGGGCTCCATCGGTACTGACGTCACCCAAATGTGAAGACTGCATTCCTGCTTGTTCCTGGGAGATCTTATTACTATTTTGTTTATTCTGTGCCCCAGGCAATATTCATGTGATTTGCAGAATGAAAAAAAATCAATCGACATGTAAAAATATAGTGCATGATCTAATTAGGAGAAGATACAATAGTCTAAGTAATGAAAAATAACTGCAAGCAAGATATGTGATTAGTGAGTCACAATTAGTGCCAATCTCTGAGACAATAACATATTGCTTCAAACACTGACATGTTAATATCTCTAGAGCAATGAAATCTGACCTTTCAAAGTCTAAAAAAAATATGTCTGGAATACCCCAACACCTAGACATTTGAAGTTGCTTTTTTGGGCTGCTTCTTAAATCTGTTTCTGCATATCGCCTGTACTATTGCTGCTGCATTCCTCTTCACTAGAGCTGATGATCTCAGGGCTCACTTCAGTATAATCTAAATTCCCCACGCTCTCATTCCTGACACAATCAGCAACCTGTCTGTCTTCCTAGTCTTTCATTTATTCTGCAGTATCCAGTCCAATCATTTCCATCCTACAAAAAAGAACATTAGCCAACAGAAATCAATATTCTCAAACTAGCAAATCAACCAAGATTTCAGTGGAGAATAACAGCAGAATGTTGGAAACTGTGCAAGTCTGTGCGTGCAGACTGAGAGAAAGCAGTGAAAAAATACATATGAAAACAATAAAGCAGTAAATGTGGATTCATTTCCGGCAACTCCTTCCTTGCTAAAAACAAAGCAAACATGAGTATAAAATTCTCAAGTTAGTGACGCTAACCAAGGGAGCAATACAGCATAGGAGGTGAAGTACTTTTGTCCACTAAAGAAGAGCGGGACCTAGGCGTAGTTGTGTCCGATGATCTTAAAGTAGCTAAACAGGTAGAAAAGGCGACGGCAAAAGCTAGAAGGATGCTTGGGTGCATACGGAGAGGAATGGCTAGCAGAAAAAAGGAGGTGATAATGCCTCTGTATAAGTCTTTGGTGCGACCTCATTTGGAGTATGGTGTGCAATTCTGGAGACCGCACCTTCAAAAGGATGTGAACAGGATGGAGTCGGTGCAGAGGGTTGCTACTAAGATGATTAATAGTCTTCATTATAAAACATATGAGGACAGACTTAAGGATCTTAATATGTACACCTTAGAGGAAAGGCGGGATAGAGGTGATATGATTGAGATGTTTAAATACCTCCGTGGCATAAATGTTCAGGGAGAGAGCCTCTTTCAATTGAAAGCAAGTTCTTCGACGAGGGGACATGGGATGAGGGTGAAGGGAGATAGATTCAGGAGTGATATGCGGAAATATTTCTTTACGGAAAGAGTAGTGGATCCGTGGAATAGTCTCCCAGTGGAGGTGGTAGAGATGAGGACAGTAACTGAATTCAAAAAAGCATGGGACCAACACAGAGGATCTCTAAAGGTAAAAAGTGGACTGTTGTAGTTGTTGTTATGGAAGGACAGACTAGATGGGCCTTGTGGTCTTTTTCTGTCATCATGTTTCTATGTTTCTAAGGAGGGTGCAGCCCAGCTAGGGAAAACTGAAAAAAAGAAGAATTTCTCTTCTTTACGGGGGATGGGTGCACAAAATCACATACTCCATACTAAAAGCCCTGAAAGGAACCTAGGGGGCAGAGCTAAGGGTAAACCAATCCCAGTCCACAGGACAACCCTGCATAGGAGTAGGAGGTCCAAGTGGGCGGAGCCAGGAAGGGAGTTGCCCTGCTCAGCAGTTAACAGGGAGAAAACAAACACAAGAGGGAGAGCCAGTTGGAGTTTGGAAGGGGCTTTGAGAAGAAAGTCCAGGAGGAATTCAAGAGCAAGCACAAGCGGCAGTTGCAGTTCCAGGCCTAGCCCAGGTTCTAGCCCAGTTCTCAGAAGGCACAGACCGGAAAGTTCTGTGGCCAAACTGAAGAGAAGCTTTGCAGCCAAGGAGAGCAGCAGAAGGAGGAACCACTATAGAGGCAGCCAAGAAAGGTACGCAGGGACCAAGCATTGCCAGCAGGATAGTTCTTGCTCTGACTCAGAGGAGACTGTCATACCCCAGAAGGCTCAGCACAGAAAGAAATATTTCACTAGGGAAGTTAAACAGGAGAGACCCCCAAGAGACCGGCCTGGAGAAGGCAAGGCCAGGCACTGGGAGAGGCTGTTTAATTTGGTGAAGACTCTTAAGGAAAAGAGCCCTGAACACTTTCAAGGAGCACCCAGCTGTAGCTCAATAGAGAGCATGGAGCTAGGCCCTGAGGAAAGTGTTGTTAATTCGGATGTCTCTGAAATGGAATGCGAGCTGTGCACTAAGGTATTAGTGTGAGCTAGAAACAGTGGAACATAAAAAGGGGGCTGTTCTAGCCTAAAGACAGTTTAGAAGCTGGAAGAGAGGGGAAAGCCTGAATGTAAAGGATTAAGAATCTCTCCTAAGAAGCTGAAACTGCAGGAGCTCAGTGGAGGTTCAAACAGCTGAAACTGTTTGTGTGTGGCAACAGCAGGAGTGAAGCTGATACCTCACTCACTATGTGAAGAGTTTTAAAATGCCTTTTTCTTCTGATGCTAAGGTTAAGCAGTTGCAGTAAGGAACAGGAGCTGGTATAAGTTTGTTCAAGGTTACACTGTTTTGGACATTTTGATTTCTGGGAGAAATTATCCTGTATTTTCTTTTTGTCTGGAGAAACAAAAGTTATGCTTGAAGAATTTTATGTTCACCACTTACCAGCATGGAAACCGAATAAAATTTCCTGTGCGCTTTATTAACCACTTGGCTCTTCTTTTCGTACACAACTACAAAAATCCTAGAAGGGATATCAGATGGCCAGCCGTCCCTACTAGGCAACCGCCTGGTAGGGGCGCGAGCGTCACATTATTAATGCCCTGTTCAATGTAATTTCAGTTTGTTCAATGTAAACTGCACTGATGCAGAATAGCGCGGTATATAAGAGAATGTAAATAAATAAATAAATAAATAAATAAAGAGACATGAACATATTTGGCCAACCCTACTGAAACAGGCTGCAAGAATACCACTGAAGGGCTACACTTCCTTTCATTTAATTCGCTAATCACTTTGACAAAATCACAAAGTGATCTACAATAATAAAGAAATAATGCAATAACAGTAACAAAAAAATCAACAGAAAACAGAGAAATAAAATAGAGCTTTACGTAATTGAGATTCTGGGGGAATTAAAAACATGTTAGGACAGCCAACTTTTCAAGCCACAGTATAACCAGACATCCCAGCTTAATCTCCTGGGAGAACTGAAAGGAAAGACAGAGAATATACGAAGATAGTTTATCACACAAATACTTTGGGCTCTCATCTAGTTTAATTTCAAACACTATCAGAAGCATTTGAATTGGCTGTGGTATTTTATGGGGTAGTCTCTATAAAAAACAAAGAGCTGGGGTAATCTCTCTTTAACGTACATTTGCCACCAACCTTGCTGCCACATTCTTCACCCACTGGCGCCTCTACTACATACTAGTACTTATTGTACAGCACTACAAGGCGTATGCAGTGTTATACATAAAGATGTAAGAGACAGTCCCTGCTCGCTAGAGCTTACAATCTAATCAAGGCAGACAACACAACAAACTAGGGACTAGTGTACATTCAGCGGTATAACAAAGGTACATATAGGTGGTGAACAGGAGAATAAGGGGATCAGGATCCAAAAGCAGCCCGAAAGAGGTGGGTTCTTAGCTTGGATTTGAATAAGTCCAGAGATGGAGCCTGACATACTGACTCAAGTAGTTTGCTCCAGGCATATGGAGCAGCAAGGTGGAATGAACCAAGTCTGGAATTGGCAGTGACAGAGAAGGGCACAGATAAAAGGGATCTGCCAGAGGAATGGAGTTCCCGAGGAGGGGTGTAGGGAGAGATAAAAGAAAGGTAGTGAGGAGCAGCAGAATGAATGCACATATATGTCAGTAGGAGAAGTTTGAACTGTACATGGAAATGGATAGGGAGCCAGTGAAGTGACTTGAGAATAAGGGTTATGTGAGCATAGTGACACTGGCGGAAGGTTATTCATGCAGATGAGTTTTGAACTGATTGATTCTTCTAGCTCTAATTAGACAGGCCAGCATGAAGCACATTACAGAAACCAACTCAAAACATTATTAAAGCATGTAACAATCTAGCTATTTGATAAAACTGATGGATCAGGCTTTCTGATGGATCTCAACTGTCTGAAAAGCTTCTTGATGATTAGAGAAATGTGGGTTTCCCTAGAAAGAAAGGCAACCAAATGGACTCCTAGATCCATAAATATAGGGCAGATAGGAAGCAAAGCATTATTTAAAATTAAACATCACTCATGCACTACTGGGGCAGCACCTAGCAGCACCTCCGATATGTACAGAAGTAGCTAAAGTATCTCTTATAGGCAGTAACGGACTTTCCAAACCATATCTGCTGGATTTTCTCCATAGCAGAAAAAAGGCAGCAGGTCATTTGTGGCCACATAAAACCTAAGATTATGCTTCATAACATCACAAAATTAATTTAGATAGGCATTAAACAATAGAGAGAGCGGGAACAGCGTGAGAGGAATGCTAGACGAGCGAGAAGGTGAACCCCTCCTCCGCTCCCTTCTCAACACCAATCCGATGCCCTCCTGCACGCCTCAGCGGAACATTTAAACCAAGGGGTTCCTCCTGCTGCTCAGAAGAGATGGCGGCAACAGCGCGAGAGGATGCTGGGCGAGCAAGGTGACGAGCCCCTCCTCCACTCCCTTCTCAACACCAATCAAACACCAATCTGGTGCCCTTCTGCACACTGCAGCGGGACATTTAAACTCTCCTTTCTCCTAGCTATGCCCACACCTTGCAGGTCCATGACTAAGGGCCATGATTAAGGGCCACACCAAAGGGCCCTTTGGTGTGGCCTTTAGGCGGGGACCGGAAAGGTTGTAATACCCTATCCAATAGACCATAGGCACCCAAGCACAGCCACTCCAACAGCAAACTGAACTAACAGAACATAGTAACATAGTAAATGACGTCAGATAAAGACCAGTATGGTCCATCTAGTCTGCCCAGCAAGGTGGCAAGAGTAGGTGCACCTGCTGCTCCGTACAGGTCACCCCTCCCCATGTCTTTGTTTAGGGGTGATGAACCCACCTCTCCGTGTAGGGTACCCCTATATGTTGAGAAATGAGATGGTTAAGTTTATTTTGATTTTATCCTGTTGCTGTAAAGGGATCCACTGTGTCTGTCCCATGCCATTTTGAATTCTGCCACTGTATTTGCCCTCAACACTTCCATCGGGAGGGCATTCCAAGCATCCACCACCCTTTCAGTGAAAAAGTATTTCCTGACATTGCCTTTCAGTTTACCCCCTTGCAGCTTCATGTTATGCCCTCTAATTTTACAGCTTCCCTGTCTTTGGAAGAAGTTTGTTCATTATTTCTCTTTAAGTATTTAAAGATCTGAATCATATCTCCCCTATCCCTCCTCTCCTCCAGAGTGTACATGTTTAGGTCTTCAAGTCTTTTCTCATAAGGCTTCCGACGCAGGCTCCAAATCATTTTGGTCGCCTTCCTCTGAACCGTTTCCATTCTTTTTACATCCTTTGCGAGATATGGTCTCCAAAACTGAACACAATATTCCAAGTGAGGCCTCATCAGTGACTTATACAGTGGCATTAGTACTTCTTCCTTTCTACTGGTAATTCCTCTTTGTATGCAACCCAACATCCTCCTGGCTTTTGCCACTGTCTTGTCGCACTGTTTTGCCACCTTGAGATCCTCAGAAATAATCACACCAAGGTCCTTCTCCTGGTCCATGCACACCAACCTCTCGCACCCTATCGCGTACATTGCCCTTGGATTTCTGCTTCCCAAGTGCATGACACTGCACTTCTTTGCATTAAATCTTAACTGCCAAGCATTAGACCATTCTTCCAGCTTTTGCAAATCTTTCCTCATGTTATCCACTCCCTCAGGGGAGTCCACTCTGTTGCAAATTTCCGTGTCATCTGCAAAAAGACAGACTTTCCATTCAGTCCTGCAGCAATATCACTCACAAATACATTGAACTGTGCCGGGCCCAGGACATCATCATATTTCAACTGTACACTCTTATCTACTCTCTCCTGGCCCTACTCATGCTCATTTCCACCACAAACACTCTCCTACACTCCTACCCAAACCCCCCATTGCTCCCCCCCTTTACCACAGCCTATACCCCCTTTCGTCCAACAAAAATATAACTACCTCCCTCCCCCCCTGCACTCACAACACACATCACCTCATCACAATCCCAATACACAAAACATCACCCCCTTCAAATACAAATCATTCA
Source organism: Ichthyophis bannanicus (assembly GCA_033557465.1). Classification (NCBI taxonomy): domain Eukaryota; kingdom Metazoa; phylum Chordata; class Amphibia; order Gymnophiona; family Ichthyophiidae; genus Ichthyophis; species Ichthyophis bannanicus. The sequence continues at coordinate 708,085,907 of CM066031.1, forward strand.
ACTCAGTACCCCTCAACTGCGCACTCATCAACGCATGCTCCACAAAAAACAAAACCTCTGCCATAAGAGATCTCCTCTTCAACCACAACCTGGACATCCTCTGCATCACTGAGTCTTGGCTCACCGAAACAAACACAAACTTCCTAAATCAAATTCAACCTCCTAACTACAGCCTCTTCCACTCTCCATGTACCCACAGAAAAGCGGGCAGTATCCTCATCCTCACCAAATCAAACCTGAACTCCAACAAAGTAGCTGCAGAATCCACCACAACCCTAGACACACTCACTATCTCAAACAGACAGCTCACCATCTGCCTTGTCTATCACTCATCATCCACACCGACTAACAATCTCTCTGACCTGCTCCATATCACCCTAGAAAACAACACGAAACACAAGGACCTCATCTTATTAGGAGACCTCAACCTCCGTTCCATTACAACCAAACAAGCAACAGCCTTCCTGAAAGCCATGGCAACTATGGACTTTTTACAAATCGTAAACTCCTCCACTCACAGCAAAGTCAACATTCTCAACCTCATTTTCACAAACAACCCTACACATATTGACCCTTCCCCACCAATCCAAACTCTCCCAGTACCACGGTCGACCACAAGCTAGTAATCTTTCATCTACCCATCAGCACCTCCCAAAAACAAACCTTATCACCTAAGCTGCACAAGAATCGCTTCAGACAGTTTGACATAGAATCCTTCCTGACCCACATCTCCCCAATTCTCAGTACAGAAATACAGGACCTGGACGCTACCATCACTACCTGGGATCAAACTATCAGCGAATCAGCCTCAATCTTGACCCATCTTCAGAATACAGTCTACAAATAGACCCCATGGTACACCCCAGATCTCCGAGAGCTCAAATCCCAACTACAGAAACAAGAGCGCAGATGGAGAAAATCTCGGCTACCCACAGACCAATCCTCTAAATGACTCTACTAAGAGAGTACAACCATGCTACAAACCACTCAAAGCAAAGCTACCACACAAAACTACTTCAAAGATCACTCAACTGCCCAAGAAAGCTGTTCACCTTAGCAAAAGAACTTACAAAATCACCCTCCGACAATACAACCAACAGTTCCATGAGTCCTCAGCAACTCGTTGACTATTTCTCATCCCGCCATCCTCAACCATTAGCCCAAACAAACCCACCTCCCCAACTTACCTCCCCAGCACACTAATGGATCACCTTCACACATATCTCTGCTGAAAACAAAGAAAACATAATTTCATCTCTTACCACCACAACATCCCTCCTAGACCCCTCTCCGATCAGCTGGATCAAAACCACCAAATTTGAACTCTCCCCACTTCTTTCAAAGTTCATACAAAGCTCTCTACTGCATGGCAACTTACCAACCTGCCTAAAAACCTCCTCAATTCCTCCTGTGCTAAAAAAAATAAAAAAATCACCTTGACCCGTTCAACCCCTCCTCCTACAGATCTATTGCAAGCCTACCATTCATTACCAAAATAATCAAGAAGACTGTCCAAATCCAGCTACAAGAATATCTCGACACCTATGCCCCACTTGACTCATAGCAACATGGATTCTGACCACACCACGGAGTGGAAACCCTCTTAACCTCTCTCTTGAACAACCTCATAAAGAGTATTTAAAATATTCACCAAGGTTTCATCCTTGTATTCCTTGATATTTCAGCAGCTTTCAACACCAACCATAACACCCTCCTACAATCCCTTCAGTCAATAGGAATACAAGACATCGTATTAAAATGGTTCCAAGCTTACCTTCACAACAGACTCCAGCAGATACAAATTGGACTGCTAGCATCAACCCCATAAACCCAAACTCAAAGCATCCCACAAAGATCCACTCTCTCAGCTCTCCTCTTCAATATCTACATGCAACCCCTCTGCAACATCATCCAATCACACAATGTCAACTACAACATGTATGTGGACGACATCATACAGAGACAACTAAGTGAACAAGACCAGGCCACAACCGTAACAATCACCCCTATTCCCTGGTCAGACCATCAGGCAATAATATTCTCAATGCTAATTAAAAGCCCTGCCAGCCGGAAAAATGAGGTACACATCAACAGAAAATTCATAACCTTTCACAAAGATCTATTCCTACAGAAGATAATCCCAAAGCTCCAGAACGTCAGCCGCAACTTGGACAGTATCATCAAAAATTGGAATGATACAATTGCTGTAGCCTCTTCAGTCACAAATTAAATTCACCCACACACTTGCAAGAGAGCTAGCACACCCTGGTACTCCGACACAATCAGAGAAACGAAGCAGGAACTAAGAAAACTCAAAAGAAAATGGAGAAGGAATAAGACACAGGACAACGACAGATGGAATACAACAATTTAATCAACAAATGCAAACAATACCACACCAACACCATTATGAAGGCAGTAAACAGATCAAGAGAGCTCTTTAGCATCGTACAGCAGCTCACCAGAGATACTGCATAGCAGGATGCCCAACACAGACCCGAAGCAGTTTGCAAACTTCATAATTGACAAACACAGGATCCTCGCCCTGAAGCCCCAACCCACAAGAAACAATCCAGCAACCACAGAACACCAAAAAACATAGGATGACTGCTCCATTCCCTCAGTGCTCCAGATCAAACAGATAGTGGACCCCTTGAACACAATAGCTTCAACAGCTTACCCTTGCCTGGTGGCATGGATCAAAGCATCTAAGGAACAACTAAGTCAGCACATCCAAAAGATAGTGGAACTGTCCCTTCAACAGGGCTTCATGCCGCTTCCCCTCAAGCAATCTATCATACAACCAGTACTTAAAAGTGCCACCCTAAACCCAGCAGATGCTAAATCCTACCATCCATTCTTCAGTCTATCAATTATTGTGGAAATCATTGAAAACTCTGTCCAAAAGCAACTACAGGACCACATAGACCTGAATGCACCATTAGACAAACATCAACATGGGTTCAAACCACAGCACAACGTTGAAACCCTGCTGACCTCACTATTTGACAATCTCATAAGAGGCACTGACAATATAAAAAAAGAATTCCTGTTAATCTTTATGGACATATTGGCTGCCTTTGATACAGTTTCCCACAACATAATGCTACAACGGCTATATGAAGCTGGGTTGTGCAACACCACAATAAAATGGTTTGAAGCATACTTCAGCAACTGAACACAGCAGGTCAAAGTTGGTGAAAAGAAATCAACGCGATTTGACGCACCACAAGGCATACCTCAAGGATCCGTCCTGTCATCCATCCTCTTTAACCTTTACATACAGCCCATTTGCAATATCATCAAGCAACACAAGATGTACTACCACATTTATGCAGATGATATGGTATATACTCCTATAAACATAAACGTACCAGACCTGATGCCCAAGTTCCATGTAAAATATACAGAAGTATATAGATTTTTGTTCAATGTGAACCGCCCCTGATCTCTGGAAGGGGTGGTATATAAAAAACTGTTAAATAAATAAATAAAAATAACTAAATGCCTGGAAGAGATGAATGTATGGCTCACCAACAACAATCTGTTGGTGAACTACAACAAGACGGAAGCTTTGTTCATTACCAGAAGTACCACCTTCAACCCACCACCAAAAATCTGCATCCAGGACAAAACAATAGCAGTGAAGAAAGAAGTAAAATACTTGGGCATCGCCCTAGACAAAAATCTGAACCTTCACTCACAAATTAACAAAACAGTTGCTAAGGCATACTATAAACTGAAACTCATCAGGGGGCTCAAACCGATCCTAAGCCAAAATCACTTCCGCACGGTATGTCAGGCAATCATCACTCCTATACTGGACTATGGTAACTCACTATTATCAGGGCCTCCATAAACAGTTCGTCCACACCCTCCAATTGGTGCAAAATACGGCAGCCCAGATCATCACAAACACAGCAAGAAATGAGTACATCACACCTGTACTCCAAGACTGGTTGCCCATCCATACATGGGCAACATATAAAGCAACTCTGAATATGTTCAAAATCTTTAACATCTCACCCAATGCCCTTCGAAACATAGTAACCAAAGACACCAACACAAGGCCTAGGAGAAGCAACATGGAAAACAAGATCACCACACTCGCGGAATACCAGAGAACCAATCAAGCCACGTCCAGAAGAGCACTGTCTCTCTTTGCACCTGAGCTATGGAATTCCATACCTGATGTTATGAGAGCCACGAGTGATACCAAGGACTTCCAAAGGATGCTCAAGACCATACTATTCATAGAAAGCATAGTTACTCACCTGTAACAGGTGTTCTCCAGGGACAGCAGAAATCAGTCCTCACATATGGGTGACGTCGGCACCGATGAAGCCCACACGGAGCATTTCCTCAGCTTTCAAAGAAAGCCTTTGGGAATGCCACCACGCATGCGTGGTCCCCTTCCCGCCCAAGGGTGCCATCTTAGTCAGTCAGGTGCGATAGCTATAGCCCCTTCACGAAGATGACAAAAATATACAGCTACTCCAAGGGGAGGAGGGAGGGTTGTGAGGACTGATTCCTGCTATCCCTGGAGAACAATTGTTACAGGTGAGTAACTATGCTTTCTCCAGGAACAAGCAGGAAGTCAGTCCGCACATACAGGACTCCCTAGCTACAGGCTACCAAGGACCTGTAGAAAAAGGCATGGCATCGCCATGAGCATTTGCCAGTGAAAGCTGAAGGCAGCCCGAGGACCCCGGGTCCATGGATGGCCACACTCCCGGTAGCCGGAACAAGAAGGGTCGGAGGGCAGGAGTTGCCTAAACCCTGAACAGACTACAGAGTACAGCCTGGCCGAAGGCAGCATCCCGAAGGGAATCCCTCTCCAGGCAGTAATGCACCGTGAAGGTGTGAGTGGAAGACCAGGTAGCGGCCCGGCAGATGTCTGCCAGTGGCACGGAGCGCAGGCTAGCGATAGATATCGCCATCGCTCGGACACTGTGAGCCGTGACTCGGCGTTCCAAGGGAAACCCGGCTTGGGAATGGGCAAAGGCGATGCAGTCCATCACCCAGATGGACAAGGTACGCTTGGTGACTGCCAGCCTCAAGTGGCTGGGGTCGAAGGAAACGAAGAATTGCCTGGACCTGCGGTGGGCCTGAGTCCACTGCAGGTAGAAAGAGAGAGCCCTCTTACAGTCCAGAGTGTGGAGAATCGCTGACGCCCGGTTGGCGTGGGGTTTTGGGAAGAAGGTGGGCAGCACTATCTCTTGATTGATATGGAAATCCGAGACAACCTCTGGGAAGAACTTGGGATGAGCCCGCAGGACCAACCTGTTCCTATAAAACCTCATGTATGGTGCCTCAGCCATCAGTGCCCGGAGTTCACTGACTCTCTGGGCGGAGGTGAGAGCTATCAAGAAGGCCACTTTACACGACAGGTGCCATAGAGAGCAGGTAGCCTTGGGCTGTAAAGATGGCTCGGTCAGCTGTATGAGGACCATATTGAGGTCCCATTCCGCTGGAGGAGGGCGGGAGGGGAGCTTGGAAAGAAGCAGGCCCCGCATGAAGCAAGAGACAAGCAGTAGCCCCGAAAGAGGTTTGCCCTCGATGGGGTGGTGGTTTGCTGAGATGGCACACAGGTGAACCCTGACCGAGTTAAACTTCAGCCCAGACTGTGAGAGGTGGAGGAGGAACTGCAAGACCAAACTGGTAGGACATGAAAATGGGTCCAATTGGAGCTCCAAGCATTACACCGAGAACCGATGCCACTTAAAGGCGTAAGCCTGTCTGGTTGAGTCCTTCTGCGAGGCCAGGAAAATGTCCTCAATCTCCACGGGGAGATGGTAGGAGGCTAGAGTGACACGGCTCAGCCACCAAGCTGTGAGGGACAGAGACCTCAGATTGGGATGAAATAGCAGACCCTCCTCCTGCATCAACAGCTCCAGTGAGACCCTGAGCAGGACCAGGGGCTCTGTCAAGAGGCGGAGCAGCAGGGGGAACCAAGGCTGCCTGGGCCACCTCGGGGCGATGAGAATCATCAAAGTCCTGTTCCGTTGGATCTTAAGAAGGGTCCGGGTGATGAGGGGTGTGTGGGGAAAGGCATAGAGTAACCCTGTGTCCCACAGGATGAGGAAGGCATCAGGGGCCACCCTGCCCGGGTGCAGGAGGGGACCGCAGAACCGAGGAAGCTGCGAGTTCGCTGGGCTGGAAAAGAGGTCCAGGTCTAGGATCCCCCAATGCTGGAAGAGGTGCTGCACCATTAGGGGACACAAGCGCCACTCGTGTGGCCGGAGGACCCTGATGAGCCGGTCCGCCAATGCATTGTCCTGACCTGGGAGGTAAGTGGCCCGGATGGTCATGCCCTGGCTCACTGCAAAGGAGCACAGGGCTATCACCTCCAAGCAGAGGCTGAAGAAGCCGGTGCCCCCCTATTTGTTCAAGTAGATCATCATGACCTGATTGTCTGTTTGGACCAGCACTGCCCAGCGCTGCAAGCGGTCTTTGAAAACCCAGAGCGCGAGGCAAATCGTCCAGAGCTCTAGCAGGTTGATCTGCTGACGGGACTCCTCGGGAGACCAGGAACCCTGGGTATGCCGGCCCTTGAAGTGGGCCCCACAGCCTGCCAGGGAGATGTCCATGGTCAAGACTACCTGATGCGCTGGGGCTTAGAAAGGCATACTGCGAAGCAGGTTTCAAAGCTCCTGCCACCAAGCCAGAGACTCACGCTGGGGGAGACCGAAACAGGGTCCTGGAGGCAGCTGGCCGACTGTGTCCATTGCACTTTGAGGCACCACTGCGTCGCCCACATGTTGAGACAGGCATTAGGCATGACATGCACCATGGAAGCCACGTGCCCGAGGAGGCGAAGCATCAGCCGGATTGGGACGGAGCCGCAGCACCGCACCTCGGATGCCAGGGAACGAGGCGGTCCACTCTGTCCTGAGGGAAAAAAGCCATGGCCCGAAGGGTGTCCAAGCGAGCCTCGATGAACTCCAGGCACTGGACTAGAGTAAGGTGGGATGTTGGGTAATTGATCACAAAGCCCAGATGGCTCCAGGAGGCAAATGGTGCAGTCCATGGCCTGTCTGATTTTGGAGGCTGTGCTCCTCGTTACAAGCTAGTTGTCAAGGTCCAGGTAGACAAGGCGCCCTGTAGCCGCAGACAGGCCAGGCACTTCGTGAAGACCCACGGGATGGATGCAAGGACGAAGGGGAGCACCCTGTACTGCTAATGGTTTCCCTGAACCATAAAGCGGAGGTACTGTCTGTGCTTGGGATGGAGGAGGATGTGAACTTAAGCATCCTTTAACTCCAAGGAGCATAGCCAATCGCCCTGCTGGAGGTAGGGCAGCAAGATTCCAAGGGAGAGCATCTTGAACTTCTCCCTCACCAGGAACTTGTTGAGGTTCCACAGATCAAGGATGAGCCGAAGGCCCTATGTCCGCTTTGGAATGAAGTATCGGGAGTAGAACCGCTGTCCTCAGAGTCACGGTGGGACTAGTTCTACTGCTCTGTCCTCAAGGAGGCCTGCTAGTTCCTGACTCAGGAGGGCCTGGTGCTGGGGAAACCATCGTGGTTCCCCAGGAAAGTACGAAGGAGGGGCCTGGTCCAGATGGAGGCAATAGCCCTCCTGAACGACCTGGAAAACCCAGTCATCGGTGGAGATGGACCTATGGGATAAATGGACCAGACGCCCCCGATGGATATCTGTCCTGCCAGAGGACGAGAGGCTATGCTGATGGCATTAAAACCCCGAGGCTGGTTGAGCTAGAGCCAGGGGTTGGGTCTTAGGGCCCTTCTGCTTGCGAGGGCCGTGGGCTTGCCCTGGCCACCTTGAACAGGGGTCGATGCTGGCAGGTAGGCTGGGTAGCCCCTGTACGGGAGCCCCTTCCGTTGGAAGAATGATTTCTTGCTCTGCTGCTAATTCCTGGGGAGGGAGGAAATCTTCCAGAAGAGGCGAGTATGAGTCATGTACTCTGTCTCAATCTCTGTGGCCTTGTCCTCCATGGGCTTGCCAAAAAGCTGTTCCCAGAGGCAAGGGGGGTCCAGCAGCTTCTCCTGGACTCACTGTTCCAGGGTCCGAGGACTAGAGCCAAGCCTGGCGGCAGGCTCCAATGCCAGCTGCCGCCATCAGGACGGAAGACTCAAATCTATCATACTGTGCTCGCAAGAGGTACTTCGGGCACTCCCCGACGGACTTCGAGAGGGCCTGAAAGCATCGGAGATAATCTCTGTCGAGGCCCGCCGCAAAGTCTCTGAGCTCCCTAGCGAGATCACAGAGGAACATACCAATGTATAATTAACTAAACTTGGAAGCAGCATGACAGTGTGGAGCCCTGGTAAGCCTTGCGCCCCAGAGCATCAAGGGTTTGAGACTCTTTGCCTGGCGGGACTGATGACTGAGTCTTTAGGCTCTTTAGCTTCCGCATGGCCAATTCGACCATCATCGAGGTGTGGGTAAGCTGGGCTTTCCGGAACCCGGGACCTTGCTGGACCCTGTACATAGCACCCAGGAACTTGCTCATGATCAGAACAGAGACCGGAGTCTCCAACATGCGAAGCAGGAGACAGTTCAGAATGGGAGGAACCGGCACCGAGAGAGCCTCCTTTGGAGGAGCTTCATATTGCAAAATATCGAGCTCCTCAGCGTGGGGCTCCTCGTCCGACTCAGTGGCAAGTGCTAGGGTCCGCGCTATATCCCAGATAACTCCAAGGAGTTGATAACTTCCTCTGGGTAGGCGGGAAGTGGTTGGAGGGGAAGTCTCGGTGGGACAGAGTCTCTGGGGAGGTCTCCCCATCGGACTCCCAGTCCATGGAGGATTCGAGGTCAGGCTGCTCCAGATGGGTTGGCGACCCGCGCCGGATCTCCGAGGGCAAAACTTGCTTGGAGCTGGAAGTGCTCACCTGCGAGGATCTTGCACCCGAGGAACAGGACGGAGATCGAGATTCGCGCAGAGGACCCTCACGAGGCTTCCGGCTCTCAGGAAGTTACAACGGCGGCCCGGGGAGTCCTCAAGATCAAGGTCCCTGCGGTCTCGCGGCGCATGCCGGTGGGGCTGGGTAGGGTAGCAGTGCTTGCTGGGCAGTGAGGAACGCAGAAATGCTGCATTCCAATGCCAGCATCCGGGCCTCTCACTCAGGAGTGGGGCCTTATGACACCGATGTGACTGGGTCACGTATCAAGGAGGAGAGAGGGTCCTTGCTGGGATGACCCTCAGGAGACCGGGCACCAGAGGCCTCCGTATCAGTTTGAGGCACTTTACTGGCCACTCTCTCTCCAACTCCAGAGACTGCCAAGGGGGGCTGAGAGACCGGGCGTGTGACTTCTCACGCTTGTCTGGCACACCCGACAGAGTCCTCGAGGCCTTCTTCTTCTTCTTCCGCTTGCATTCAGGCGACACCTGGAAAGAGTGTCCCCAGGTCCGGGGAATAGCCTTGGGAGACTCTGGAGCTGGCGGGGCCGAAGAGCAGGAGGCTACCAAGGATACTGGGGTTGCCTTACAGAAGAGATCATCCAGTTTCTACTTACGACTCTAGATGGCCTTAGAGGACATCTTCTTACAGAGGGAACATAGCTCTGGGTCATGGTCGGCCCCTAGATAAACGAGACAAGTCATGGGTGTCCGTAATCGACATGTTTTTGGAGCATCTATCACATTTCTTAAAACTGGAGGCCATTGGGACAAAAAGGACCCCTGCGAGATAGAAGACCCTTGACTTGGCCAGTGGTTAAAAAGGGCACGAAGTGCAGTAAAAACAGAAAAAAAGAAAAAAGAAAAACCCCGAGATCAGGGCCGAAGTAGAGGTGCTTGGGAGGCGGGAAGAGGACCGGCAAGGGCCAGTAGAGCAAAAACCGGTTGGAAAGGAGAAAAAACCTTTTCCGGGGATGAGATGCATGTCCGAAGGGCTCCGCAGAAAAAGGGAGACTGACTAAGATGGCACCCTTGGGCGGGAAGGGGACTAACACATGTGTGGTGGCATTCCCAAAGGATTTCTTTGAAAGATGGGGAAATGCTCCGCGCGGGCTCTGTCGGTGCCGACGCCACCCATATGTAAGGACTGACTTCCTTCTTGTTCCTGTAGAACACTATGGGCCCTGCCAGAGTCCATAGACTTGGCTATGAGCTTCATTGCACACAGCCTGCAATTGACATAACTGTAAATAGTTTATAGTTGCACATAATCCCACCGCCTTCACCTCTCCCTCCAGTCCTGATCTTCTTAAATGTACCTAAGCTAGCTAAACTGTAAACCACTTTGAATTAAAAAATAAGGTGGCATATAAAACTAGCTAAATAAATAAATATGTGGATCACATGATCACAGGAGCAGGTGAGGACGTTCCTCGTCGCGCTCCCGGGCCGCATCCCTGAGCTTGCTTAGAATTCAAACGGAAATCTCTTAGAGTGAGGGGGAGTAGAGGCTAAGGTACAGGGAGCCTTAGTGTGGCGTTTGATAATTCGGAAAGTGGAAAAGCGGCATACGGTCAGCGGCAAAAAGAGAAAAACCGCATGGACCTCGTGAGACCAAAATGGCGGCCGGGCCGTGAGTCTGTGACCTGCCGGATTCACTGGGGAAAGAGTGTGTGGAGTCGGGCTCCGAGGAATTAACGCAAGAAACAGCTAAGTTGCTGGAGCCTAAATTCGATACTGTGTTGAAAAAACTGGAAGAGATGGGAGAGACTTTTACTGAAATAACTCGCAGAGTGGAAGAGGTTGATCAAAGAGTAACAACGTTGGAAGACGGTGAACTTCGGTTGGAGCGGGATAACCAGAAGCACCAAAAACAAATTGATGCCCTGCTTACAAAGGTGGATGACCTCGAGAACAGGTCCAGAAGAAATAATCTATGCCTGTTGGGAGTACCGGAGACATGGACAGAGCAGCAGCTACCCGGCCTGTTTGAGATATGGCTACCGAAAGAACTGGGCCTAGTGGACATGCAAGGGAAAATTAGAGTGGAAAGAGCACACAGGCTGGGCCAGAGAATGGAGGGCAAAGAGAGGCCAAGACCGGTGCTAGCGCGGATACTAAACTTTCAGCACAAAGCAGCGCTCCTGCAGGCCTACAGGAAGCAGCGAGCCCTAAAGCTGGACAATAAAACCATACTTATGTTTCAGGATTATTCGGCGGCTCTAGCTGCAAAAAGGAAAGAATTTTCGCCACTATGTACTGAGCTGGCAAAATGTGGCATACGCTTTGCTTTGAGTTACCCAGCCATCCTGAGGATATTTCATAAGGGGGCAACGCACACATCTGAGCAAACCTCAGCGGCACAGAAGTTCATTGCCACTCTGCAGCAGGAGAAGATACAGGATAAGGACTAAGAGAACTAGCGCTTGGCACGGACAGTTGTCACACACTATGACAGAATAGAGAATATTCGTTGGAGTAAGATGAAGAAGTGATGGAAGTTGGAAACTGGAATCACTGGATGGACCTATTTGAGAGTGACTTATTGGAGTGGCAGTCACGGGGGGTCTCCCTCTTTTCCCCTTCATTACCGTGAAGGGGGCGGCCCGGAAATGTGGACTGTGATCTATCCCCTTGGGGATATTAGCTCTGGCTAGCTGGACTGTTGGGAGGGGGAGGGGGAGGGGAGTTGGGGGGAGGGGGGTCTGGGCACGTTGGGAGTTTGGAAGGGAGATGTGTGATCCAGTTGAGTTGTGGGGCTTGCTATGTGTACTGTTTTGGGACAGGAGGCAAGAGAGAGAAGGGGTGGGTGGGATGGGGAGGGAGGGCATAGCAGTGGGAGGGTGGGGGTGGTGTTTGGGAAAAGAGAGACGACAAAGTAGGATGAAGTGTACCCTAGGGATACTAGAGCGCTCATTTGGGGCCGGGGCCGGGGCTGGGCAGCTCCTAGAGCGTACAGAGCAGAATTGCATGAATAATGTTAAACTAATGACAAGATATGATGCATAATATAAAGATCGTGTCCTGGAATGTAGGGGGGGATTGGATCGCCAGTTAAACGTACCAAAGTACTCCAGGCACTCAAGAGGAAAGGAGCACAAATCGCTTGCTACAGGAGACCCACTTGAATGCTGTGGAGCATGAGAAGCTAGCGAGAGAGTGGGTGGCGAAAACATATGGGGCATCATTGGGAACCAGAAAGGCGGGGATGGTGGTGTTGGTAAAGAAAGGCTTGCCATTGAAAGTGAGTAAATGCGATGTTGACCCAAATGGAAGATTTATCTTTTTGCAAGCAAAGTTATATGCAGAGGAACTCTGGATAGGTAACGTCTAAGCCCCAAATGCATATGATCATGGTTTTTTTAAGGATCTGTTGAAGCTTATTATGAAAGCAGAGGGGAAAAAGCTGATCATGGCAGGAGACTTTAACTGCCCACACGACTCGAGGCTGGATAAGTCAGGGGGATGCAAAAAAGGGGCCTGGTCCAAAAAAGGGATTGGGTAGGATGGGTGCCCTGGTTGATGTGTGGCGTGCATTCCACCCTGGGTCATGGGAATATACCCACCAATCTAGAGCGCATTTGACTTGGTCACGCAACGACTACATTTTGGTGAGCGAAGGAGGATTTGCATAAGTTTCCCAGGCAGGAATTGAGCCAGTAGTGGTCTCAGACCACGGGATGGTTTGGGTAAATTGGGACACCCGAGGTCCGGTAAAGACTGGTTGGCGTTTCCCCACATACTTGTGGGAGGATAAAGACTTTAGGGCATACCTTGAAAAACAGTGGGAGGAATATACAGCGTTCAATGATACCCCCAACTGCTCGCCACTCTTGTTCTGGGAAGCAAGTAAAGCAGTAATGAGGGGGGCCATCATAACTTATACTATTCAGAGGCGTAAACACTTAGATCGTAGTCTACTAGTAATGGAATGCACCCTGTGTACACTACAGAGGTGACAAAGCAGAACAAGGGATAGTGCCATCCAACAAGAGTGTACTAGAGTTCAAGCGGCTCTTAACGAGCTACTTCAGAGGAGAGCCTGTATGTCTCTGCAATATTATAAGCATCAGCTGTACAAATTTGGTAACAGATCCGGGAGATTGTTGGCCAGAGTGGTTAGAGACTCCGGGGGTACGCGCTTTGTTCCAGTCCTACGGAGTGAGGAAGGAGCCTTGCATCACCAACCACATCAGATAGCTGCCATATTTAGAAATTTCTATACAAAACTGTACACGGAAGAGGAAAGGGACTATGAGAAGAGCCGGAGGTTTTTAGATAAGCTGGGTCTCCCTAAGTTAAGAGAGGAAGATCTACGGGTGTTGAATGCCCCTATCTCGGGAGGGGAGATACAGAAGGCAATTCGGCCGGGTAAGCTCCATAAGACCCCGGGCCCAGATGGATTCGGGTCGGAGTACTATAAGATACTTGAACTCAAAATTACCCCCACCTTGCTGGCAATGTATGAAACAGTACTCCAGGATGGACACTTCCCCAGAGATATGAGATGTGCAGACATTACTGTAATACCGAAAGAGGGGAAGGATTCGCAGGACCCAGCCTCTTATAGGCTTATATCATTGATAAACTTTAACATAAAAATTTTGGCTTCGATCCTGGCGGGTAGACTGAACCCCTTCCTACCCTCATTAATTGACTCGCGGCAGGTGGGTTTTGTGCAAGAGCGGGATGCCACTAGGAACATTGTGAAACTGATCCTGGGGATGGAATGTTGTATGAAGGAGGAGACACCATTGTTGTTAGTCAGCTTGGACGCTGAAAAAGCGTTCGACAGAGTGGATTGGCAGTATCTGTGGGACGCTCTGCAAGGTTTTGGATTTGTAGGTGCCTTTCTGCAATGGGATCAGATCCTATACACCACCCCGCAGGCAAATGTGGGGGTGAATGGAGTTTTCTCCGATCCCTTTACACTGGGAAGAGGTACGAGGTAGAGATGCCCCCTGTTTCCCCTCCTGTTTGTTCTCTCATTGGAACCTCTTCTTCATGCAATCCAAAGCGATGCACAAGTAGCGGGAGTGCGTATGCGTAAGGAGGAGGAGATAAAACTAAGTGCATTTGCTGACGACATGCTTCTCTGCCTGAGAAACCCGCAAGCTTCACTGTCGCGGTCACTTCAGCTGATTGCCTACTTTGGTGATTTCTCTGGGCTTAAAATCAATGTTGTCAAGTCAATGGCACTGGATGTGGGTGGACGAGTAAGAAAACAGTGGAAGGGTGCTTTCCCTCTGACCTGGGCAACTAGTTCAATCTGATACTTAGGTATTCAACTGCCAGATGCCCCTGAGCGAATGTATAAGTGTAATATACCGGGAATGTTGGAGAGAGCTCGGATAACTTTTCATAGATGGGTCACCTTGCCATTATCCCTGAGGGGTCGAATAGCCTTATTCACAATGGTGGAGCTTCCAAGATGGCTTTATGTGCGCCGCATGCTGCCCATTTGGGTCTTAGGTAAAGAATGGAAGTGCTTTGAACGACATCTGGACTATTTTTTATGGAGGGGAAGACGTGCGCGTATCCCTCCGAGGGCTCTAATGGGACGATGAGAAGATGGGGGTTTAGATCTTCCCTCCATATGTAATTACAACCTCCGATATATGGCACGACACCTCTCGGGGCTCTGGTCAGTGGAGGCGGGTTGTGCCCCAACACGACAACTAAATTGGATATATGCCCCATACTGTTTGAAATCATTCCAACACAAAAGCACGAATCCACGTGCACCAAACAAACCCAGTCAAAAAATAAAATAAACGTAACTAATAGAACTATGAACTAATAATTCTATTGATGTGATTAAATAAACATAAGGCTATGCCCCCCCTTTTTTGTTTATTTGCTATCCCTGTTTTTCCTTGTATTGCGCTTCTTCTTTCCCCCCTTTTTTAGTGCTGAGTAATGCATAATTATTTACTTATTTATTTATTTATATATTGTATGATCTTGTAACTCTGCCTTTTATGTTACCAGAAACCCCAACGTTTCCCCTCCAGCCTGCCTAAAAATTGGAGATATAGAACTGCAATCCAAACCCTCAATTCGATACCTAGGTATTACAATGGACCAGAGACTTTATTTATTTATTTAACAATTCTTATATACCGCACTATTTGTTATCAGTGCGGTTTACATTTAACAAAGATTTTTCAGATCAGAGAAGACTGATTGAATTTACATTATAACAGGGAATAAAACTTGGAGAACATGGGAAACTATTTACATATTGACATGTATCAGGATGGTTGAGGAATGTATGAAACTATGTACATAAAGATATGGCATAATAGTTGCTACTTGATCTGAAAGGACGTAGGTAGCTTCAGGACTGACAAGTGAGTGCTTGGGGCTTGAGCGTTATGTTGTGTAGGAGTCTTTAGTAGGGGAAGGGGGATGGTTTCTTAGAGTCGGGGTGGCGGCTTGGGCAAAATGGAGCAGAAAGAGGTGGTGTTTTATCGCTTTCCGGAATTGTAGGTGGTCCCGGATCGCTCTGATTTCTGGGGGGAGGTCGTTCCAACATTTTGGTGCATAGTAGGCAAAGGTTCTTCTCCTGGTTGTTTGAGAGCATTTTATGGAGTCTTTGGGAATAGTCAAAGTGTTGTCAGTTGTTGTCCTTCTGGTTCTAGTTTTTGGAGTAGGTGTGATAAGTTCCTTGAGAGAATTGGGGGCGATGTTGTTGATAATCTTGAATGTTTTTAGCAGAATCTTATATGTTAGCCTGGAGTATATCGGTAACCAATGGAGATCCTTGAGTATTGGTGTGATGTGGTCTGATCTGGCTAGACCACAGAGGACACGTGCATCAGCATTCATGGCTTGTTGGAGAGGATTGATAGTATTCTTTGGTAGGCCGTACAAGATTAGATTTGCATAATCTAAATGTGGTAATATGAGGGCCTGGAAGATGGTTCGGAAGTCGTCAGCAGGTAGCATAGGTTTGAGATGTCTCAGTGTCCTGATTTTGTTGTAGATGGACCTGGTGATGTTTTTTATATGCTCCTTGAAATCAAGGTGCTGGTCAAGAGTAATGCCGAGGTAGCGTATGGCATTGCGGCTTGGAAGCTCCGCATCTCTTACTCTTAGGCTGGAGGGGGGAGAGAAGTTTTTGTTCCTTGACATGTAAAGTACCTCCGTTTTCTTGAAGTTAATGTGGAGGTTTTGGGTAGTTAGCCAATCTGTAATTGCGTTGAAGCAGTTAACAAGGTTGGTGAATTCCGGTTGTTTGACTTTGAACGGGGTGAATAGCAGAACATCATCCGCGTAGATTAGGGCAGAAATATTGAAGGATCGGATGATGTTGCATATCGGCTGCATATAGATATTGAACATCAGCGCCGATAAGGAGGAACCTTGCGGGACACCTTGTTGCTGGTGGAATGGTGTCGAAGTTTCAGAACCAACACGAACTTGTTGCCAGCGATCCGATAGGCAGGATTTACACCACTCCCAGGCAAGGCCGTGGATGCCTTTTTCCAGGAGGCGGGTAAGTAGCTGGTTGTGACTGACGGAATCAAAGGCTGCTGAGATATCCAGGAAGATAAGGGCGAAACCATTTTCAGCGTTGTCAATTCCTCTATTGAGAGTGTTGGTGAGGGTGGTGAGCAGTGTTTTTATTCCGTGCGATTCTCTAAAGCCGTGTTGGCAGGGGTTGAGGGGGGCTGCTATGTCTATATGTTGTTGGATTTGTCTGTAGACGACTTTCTCGATTATTTTAGCGAGTAGAGGAATGCTCGCAATAGGTCGGTAGGATTCAGTCTTTGATGGGTCAAGTCTGCTGTTCTTTAGGAGGGGTCTTATTGAGGTTCGTTTGAGTAAAGAGGAGAATGAGCCGGTAGCAAAGGAGAGACGGATGATGTTTAGTAGAATTGGGCTGAGTTCAACTCGGAGGGTCCGGATCCAGTGTGCTGGACAGGGGTCGTTTGGAGCTGTTGAGGTGTTGATGCTGACAATGAGGTCTTGAAGACTCTTCTCATCGGGAGGGGTAAAATGTGTGAGTGATGTTTGTGAGGTGGGAGTTTGGTAAAGGGGGGACGCTATTGGTGTTGGCTGATTACTTGCTGTTAGTGATTGGATTGGAGGAAGTCGGCATATGACTGGGGGAGAATTGGGGCCAGTTGGATGGGGGAGGGTTCCTTGATTAGGGATTTTGCTAGGTTGAATAGGTCTCTCGGTTTGTTGATTGAGCATTGAAGGAGCTGGGTGTGGTATTCCCTCATTCTGAGATAGATCTTTTCGCGGTGAGACTTCAGGAGTCCGAGGTAGGTTGATTTATGGGACTGGGATTGGGAGCATCTCCACTTCCTCTCGTGCTTCCTGAGTTCGATTAACATGATATGAAGACACACATTAGCAACATGGTAAAATCAACATACCATAAAATCAAGTCCCTCAGACATCTACGTCCCCTCCTTCAACCAGACGACTTTAGAACAATTTTTCAAGCACTAACCATCCCTCATCTTGACTACGCAAATGCAATCCTCCAAGGACTCCCTCAATCCACACTGAGTCCACTCCAACTTGCCATGAACGCTGCAGCGAGAGTTCTAAATGGGACCTCAAGGCGTGACCACATAACACCCATCCTCAAAAGTCTTCACTGGCTCCCAATTCATTACAGGATCACATTCAATATTCTACTGCTAACATTCAAATCCATTAATGGACTCACCCCCTCATCACATGCTGTTCTCACGCACGTCACCCCCCCAAATAGAATCAGACAATCCACTGCAATAAACACCTTGGTAGTCCCCAAAGCAATGACCCATTGTACACAAGCAACTATAAACAGGGCCTTCAGTCTCTGTGCACCCAGATGCTGGAATGCTCTCCCACCACATATACGAGCAATCCCGGACCTAACCAAATTCAGGAAAGCACTGAAACACTACCTCTTCCTCAAGTGCTACCCGGAAGATGGTAAAACAACCCCCCCACTCACAACAACGCTTCACGGCCACATGTAACCACCCTCAATGTGTTGTATATACATGTAAATACTTTTTCTGTTAGCCATTCAGATGTAAATAGTTAATACTGTTATCCAAGTTATGTTACCTGTTCTATGTAATTACGGTGAAACCCCCCACTGTAAACTCTCCTTTGTTCCATGTAAACCGCACTGATATCGAAGAGCGCGGTATATAAGAAAAATAAATAAATAAATAAATGTATACATCGATAGAATTATTAGTTCATAGTTCTATTAGTTACGTTTATTTTGTGTGTCTAAAAAGTTCTTTTTATAGCCTTGTCGGTTTTTCATTTATTAGAGTATCTAATATTATTAAATTATGTTTTTTAAATTATAGGATATTTAGTAACAGCAGTATGTCCTAATTTGTTCTTATGTGAAATCATCTTTACATACATTGTTTACATATTTATAATTTCATTTATGTTTTAATGGATTTATATGTATACTTTGTTTGCTTATGGTGCTTTGTTTACTTTTAAAGATGTTTTTAAATTTATTTTTTTAATTATTGTGTTAAAATGTATATGATTTTATATTTAATATGTTTTTATGTTATATTTTTAGTCAAACTTAGCCCCTGATGAAGATATAGCGAAACACGGCCTGTGTCGGGCCATTGGCTGAAAGTGGTTTAATAAAGTATTCTTCCTGTGCTATCCACGTTTTTTGACTGGGTTTGCCCATACCACTGTTTGTACATCCTGCATACCCTATAGTCGAGATCTGCCGGAGTGCCTACATGGTGGGACTTATATGCTGAGAGCGGCATGGCGTGCCCTATGTATGAGATATGGGTGGGACTGGAATCGCTCCTAGTTGCTCCCATTAGTGGGGAATCCAGAGTTCAAACCAGGTTTTATGTCCAGGACCTTCACAGGGTGGGCTCAGAAAGGTCTAATGTGTATCGGAGATATGTGCAGAGAGGGAGGAGCGAGCATTGACAGCTTTTAAAACCTAAATCTGAAATATTGCCTACATAAACATGAGTTTTATTGTTATTTACAGGCGCGACATTACATAGCTGAAGTACTGAAAAGGGCTCCCACGCTGGTCGAATCTCACAGCCCAAAAGATTTATTTGTGGAACTGATGGGGAGGGAGGTTCCTACAGAAGAAGGCAGACGCATTGTACGCCCTATAGGCGGTCAGCGCTATCTGTCCCTTCTGTTGGAGAAGTGGATGGAGGGGATTACCTTGGAACACCTGCAGAATGCTTTTACAAGGATTCCCCACGGTGTGAAATAGGTCTTCCTGCAGGAAATGCAATACAAGTTCCTATGGAGAGCATACATAACCGATAGATGGGCTTTCAAAGAGGGATTAAAGGATGGCGATAAATGTAGGTGGTGTAGGTTGGAGGGGGGTACACTGCTACATACATTTTGGAAATGTCCCAAGGTGCAGTTCCTGTGGTCACAGGCCTGTTCCAGGATGGCTGGTATGCTGGCAAGGCAGGTCCCCCAACGGTTGGAAATTTGTCTCTTCCATAGTTGGGAAGTGATGGGGCAATGGGTAGACCCGCAGCAAAGGATCTTTATGGAAAAAGGTGCTGTTGGGTCGTTGGCTTGAGGGGGCTCCCCCAGGGGTGGGACAATGGGAGTTGGCATTTTTGGAGCTCATGCAGATGGAAAGGCTAACAGCAAAACAACTTGGGGGGAAGCATTGGGAATACTTCACAGAGCTATGGATGCCAGTACTGAACACACTGACCCCACAGAAACGCAGTGCGTTGCTAAACGTGTAAGAAGGTGCAATAGGTTCACATGCACCTAGTAGTGAAGTGAAATGATGTGGAAAAAGTAAGGTGGAAAGGAAAGAGGGGAAGGGTGGGGGGAGGGTTTGGGGGGGGAAGTAGGGGACAGCTATTGGATTAAGTAGTGGGGTAGATATGGGTATAATGTTAGAATGAGCCGTATACTATATTTTTTGGTATGCTCCTTGCACAAACGCTCATTGAGATTGGGATGTTGCTGTTATAAAATCATTGTTGCAGTTAAAAATGTCACTGTAAGGAAAGTTAGAATATATATAATGTGTGTGAAATTAATAAGAAGATTTGAACATAAATAAATAAATGCTTTACACACCACTCAACCTGAACAAACTATCCTACCATGAACTCCAGCAATGCTTCTCAGACATCTCACAATATTTATCTGTAAAGCATCTATCCATAAACCTCAAGAAAACTGAATCCTTATTCGTCACCAAAAATGAGTCATTCACCCCTCCCTCCTCCATCACACTCGAGACAGTAACCCAAATCAAGCTGGAAATAAAATACCTGACCCTAAATTCACAAATAACGAACACAGCAAGATCAATCTACTATAAAACCCAGACCCTCCAGCACCTCCGTCCTCTCCTCCCCCTACCAGACTTCCGCTCAACTCTACAGGCTCTAACCATACCACACGCCCACTACTGCAACTCAATATACTATGAACTCCTAAAATCAATGCTCCTTCCCCTACAAAGAGCTCTCCACATAACAGCCCTGACCATCTGAGGCACCTCCAGACTCAAGCACATCACCCCCATCCTAAAACATCTTCACTGTCTTCCACTGCAAAGCAGAATATTCTTCAAAGTCCTACTAATGATACAAAAAACCCTTAATCACTAATCATCCCCCCACCTCCAATCCCTCATCATACCACTGCAGATGACCAGACCACAGAGATCCTCCACAAAGAACACCCTAACCACCCACCAAGCAGGAACAAGATGACCCAACAGGCATGTGCCAGATCCTTTGAACTATATGTTTTCTCATCCTGGGACTTCTTCCCTAACCCATAAGAAACACTACAGACCTCCCCACCATCCGCAAGCTCTTCAAAACCCACCTCTTAAATCTCCACTTTGGACCCACCACCCTCCTAATATTGCTCCCACCCTTCTCCACCATGAAGAGCACTCTTTATATTGTTAAAGGCAGCTAAGCCTGCCCAAACCTGGAACAACTATTTCTGTTCCTTAATTTTTATTGTATAAAGTTGCTTGCTCAATGTAAGCGTTGTTTAAAATGTTCATGGTTCTATGTAAACCGCTTTGACCTCTGTGAAAAGCGGTATATAAATCCAGCCAAATAAATAAATAAAAATAAGTATGACAGAGCCAAGCCTTGGAGTAACTCCATAGACATGGTCCATGGACCAGACGTATATTAGATTCATGCTCTGCTCTATGTTGTGGAGAAAAGAGTTAAAGCATGCCAAAAATATACCAATTGGATCCAAATCTTCTAGGTGATGTAACAAAATAGAGTGGCCGATATATCAGAAGTAATTTTATAAAGTCATTTTGCACATAAATGGCCTTTTATAAAATAACAACTGACATAAAGATATGCATTTTATCAAGAAGGGGCATACTTTGCTGGCCGACATAGTCAGGGGTGCAGTCTAGGAAGAGCATGGGTAAAGTTTGCAAGTACTCGAGTAGATTATAAAAAATGCTTGTACTTGCAAACTTACTAGATTTATAAAGATACGAGTATGCCATACTGGGTCAAATCAAAAGTCCATCAAGTCCTGTTTCAAGCATCCTATTTCAACAGTGGCCAATCCAGGACATACTGTAAGTACTTGTCAAGTTCCCAAAGGTAGACAGATTCGATGCTGCTTATCCGAGGAGTAAACAGTGGATTTCCACAGTAGACTTTAATATTGGTTTATGGACGTTTACTCCATGAACTTGTCAAAACCTCTTTTAAAACCAGTCATGCTAACATCTGCCATGCTTCTGGGAAGAGGGAGAAATGGGGAGCAGAGCTGCTTTGGTGGGGATGGAGGTTGCTTTGGTGGGGTGGTTGGGGGATCAAGGCTGCTTTGGGAGGTGAGGGTTTGGACAATGGGTGAACTAGGTTCTGGGAGAGCAGCATGATGATACCCAAGGCCAGGGCAGTCATCAAGGGGACTCACCCTGTAATGCTGAACCAGATATGCTGTCTGTGCTGGAGCAGCGATTTAAAGAGGTCACTCCCATGCCTAGGTGACAGTGGTGATGGGGTTCCATGGCTTTTTTTCCCTTTGTGCAGTGTCTTAAAATCGCTGCTCCTGTGAGACGTGGAAGGGCATACCTGTGCAGTCCTACACATATTTTACAAGGGGGCTCTACGTTCGGCGGGACCTATTGTAAAATACCGTCATAATTATCCACATCCTGACATGGATTTGTGAATTCCCTTGCTTACATCTTTTCTAAAATGTGCTTTCACATCTTCCAATCACAATATTAACAGGAAATAAAAACCAACAGGTCAATATTCAGCGGCACTTAACCACTTAGCAACACTTATAGAGAAGTGCTGTTAACCACTTAATATCCTTCCAGCCACCATGCTATCATCTAGATAGTGCCAGGGTTGTCCACGGGGAGAGCTTGCAATTGTCTGTATAGCAGTGATATTTAGCATCACTATACGAATAACTAGCCTGATAACTTAGGACAGCAAAAAACCAATGCTGGGCCAAGGCTATCTCTACAGGTTATCTGCATGGTGGTGCTGAACACTTCTGCAAAAAAGATGGAAGTATCTTTGGATGCACTATTTGGATATTCAATACTGGCCACAGTCTGGATATTGGCGCCGAGTGTCTGTATTTTATTTTAGCTGTAGCAGCAAGCATTTAAAAAACATCAACTACTGCTGCTGAATATTGACCCATAAAATTTTATAAACCCTCTGATTCTACATACATACAGAACAAATCCTAAAACACACACAGCACAGGAAAGTCTTCCAAGATGTAAGTGGTAGGTCCAGCAAAGCTATTACTCAAATTCAAAAAATGGAGGAGTCAAGTCAGCGATCCAGTGACCGTACAAACATATGTAGACAATTTATCGATCTATCTGAAAGTGGATCTGCAGCAGAAATGCGTTTAAGCCAGAATGCTAAAAATGCTGGTATAAGTTTATATGGATATCCTTTCTGTACAAAGTTATCTTTGCTATGTCTGCATTCAGACTTTAATGCATAAGTTATATGGATTGGGCAGAATACAAACTTCTGGCCACATCCCAGCCCGCCTCTCCTTTGGAAAGATAAAGTTGGGCTGTTCAGCAACTTAGACAGCCAAAACGTATCCATGCAAGTGCCTGGGAAATGTTTTTAAAAAACCTCTTATATGGTCTGCACTGACCACAAAACTGGTTCAGTATCACCCCTTTTCCATGTTTATTGTTTTCATAAAGAAAACTGCAGTTCACGTGATTGTTTATGCTAGAGAGACTGTGATGTGCAGCAAAATTCACAGTTATGAACTTAAAACATTCCCAATTTTTTTTAACTGATGGCATTCCTAACTCTCACTGAGGCCTTAATGCTTAGACTGGGATATAAAGCTCCAAATGATTTTTAAGATATTCAGGACCAAGACCATGCAAGGCCTTAAAACTACACACACTTATTTATAATGTGCCCATTATCAAACTGGAAGTCAGTGCAGATGATGCAGATGTGGAGTTATCTGCTCCCGAATACTGGACCAGAACAAAAACAAGCAGCTGCATTGTGGACTAACTGTAAATGACTTACCTTTTTGAAAGGTAGGCCCACATTTGAGGTGTTGCAGTAGTCTATATGGGAAGTAATGACTTATTGTTTAAAACTAGCCAGATCCTTAGAACAGAAGCAGGGCTTGTGCTTTACTATACAGAAATGATGGATGACACTTCCACATAAATTAATGGTGCACTCCCAAACCTACAGATGATTGTTCCCAGCACTCCTTTCTTCGCAGGAGTGGGAGGTTGCCTCTTGGGTGACAGAAATACCACATTTTCCACCTATCAACATGAATCAAGATGTTCAACCCACCCCATGTATCTTCTCAAAACCTGAAAGCTCAGTGCTGACATTTTAAATTCTTATAACGGCTGTGCTTTTTACCTCTTGCAGAAATGACTCAATTATCTGTAATTCTACTGACATGTTTTCAGTTTCATTGGCACGTCCTACTTAGATGAAAAATTGAGTCAAAGCATGTGCATGCAATATGGAAGGAAATATCAAGGAAAAAAAGTTGCTGAAAAACCCCTATTATGTTTAACAGCATCAGCACTAGCACTCCATCTCTACCTTGACAGGATCTGCCATGTGTGATGATTATGCATATAAGAAGCATAATAAAAAGCATTAATTATGCATGCACCTTCCAGCACAAATTTAGACATGCTGCATTTTATTTCCATTTTTACAATCCACAGCACACAATGGGCCTTATTGAAAAATGCCATTCCTATTTTGTGCCTATGGAAAAACGTCTTTACTGATTAAGGTCCAATATCCACCCCTAAAGCAAAGGTTATTTGGGTTGCCCTCTCAGAATGCACACACATATACCAAGGACGACTCACATGTACAATGTCAGAGCATCCAGAGGGACAAGTTGTAGGGCTGTGCCCTGCTCAGGAAATGGGATTTTAAAAAGTCTCAGAGAAAGTGCTGGCGAGAGCAAACTCCTGTTCTTGCTGGATCCCTGAGAGCATGGCTTCGGCAATGAGGAAGAGTCCTGAGCCTCTTCACGTTCTGGCCAGGTGTGGAGGGCATGACCCATTTTGAAGAGCATAAAACTGAACTGGGAAACAGAACCTGGGTATGCTTGCTGCAAAGTGGAAATGCTCTTTTGATCTATGGGATTTCAAGAGAGCCAGGGATAGTGGAAATATGGACACCAAAGGCTGCAACGTGGAGGACCTTTTAACAAAGCCTCCAGTTTTCTACAGCAGCGCAAGGATAGATTCTTCTGCAAGAGCTGGAAAATTCCGTGCCAAAGGTTCTGAAATTCTGCAACAATTATGAAGCATGTTTTTGTAAATTTACTTAAGTTTAGAAAACAATTGTATTTATTTATTTATTTAACTGGGCTTATATACTGCTTTTTCTACCAGTCAAGGCGGTGTACATTCAGGTACTGTATATATATTTTTCCGTTGTCCCCAAAGAGCTCACAATCTATGTATTTTGTACCTGAGGTAACAGAGGCCACAAGGAGCACCTGTGGGACTAGAAACCCCAGTCCTTCCAGACCAAGGTTGCTGTCCTCTAGTGGGATTCAAACCCCTGGCCCTCCAGCCTGAGGCAACTTGCCCCAACCACTAGGCCACTCCTCCCTCATTTTGTTTCATTTTTGTTTTATAAAGTCATTTTCTGGCATTTCTTGTGTTCCCAGTTAATGTTTTTGGCCCTCCCTTTGGGGTAAAAGGGATCTTAGTGATAAGTACTGGGAAGGGAATGGATAAGAGCTCTCAGGCAGGAGGGACAGAGGGATTGGGGATGAAGAAGGGAGAGGAAATCAAGAAGCAGAGAAAGGAGAGGGATACAGAATATGGAAAGAAAGATGGATTAGAGGGAGGAAGAGAAAAAGGATTGTAGAGAGGGATTTAGGATTAGGAGGGAGAATGGGCATCCAAATGGCAGATGAAGTTTACTGTGGTCAAGTACAAAGTGATACAAATAAGGCAAGTTATAGGCTAGATTCCAGATTAGGTGTTGTTGTTGTTGTTGTTGTTGTTAAATGCCGTCAAGTCAGAGTCGACTCAAGGCAACCCTCTGGATAGCTATCCTCAACTGTGTTCGATCTTGAGTAAGGCGGCTCATTGTTGACAGACTGGTACCCGTAGCTGCTGTTATTGTATCGATCCATCTCATTGCTGGCCTTCCTCCTTTGCGCTGACCTTCTATCTTGCCAAGCATGATGTCTTTCTCTAATGATCTCTCTCTTCGCATGATGTGTCCAAAGTATGAAAGTCGAAGTCTTGTCATCTGAGCTTCTAAAGAAAGCTTAGGTTTGATCTCCTCTAGTACTGACTGGTTTGTTCTTTGGGCAGTCCATGGTATACACAGTATTCGCCGCCAGCACCATAATTCAAAGGCATCAATTTTCTTCCTGTCTATCTTTTTCACTGTCCAGCTTTCACATCCATATGATGTTATTGAAAATACAATGGCTTGAACAAGTCGAATCTTTGTATGGAGAGAGACATCTCTGCTCTTGAGGATCTTATCTAGGTCTATCATAGCCATTCTGCCAAGAGCAATGCATCGTCTGATTTCTTGACTGCTTGTTGCTTCTTTATTGATAGTTGATCCAAGTAGGTTAAAGTTGTTCATGATTTCAATTTCTTCTCCTTCGACGATGAACCTGTTGATTATGCCAGTTGTCATGATCTTTGTCTTCTTTACATTAAGGTGCAGGCCCATTTTGAGACTATGTACTTTGATTGTGAGAAGCAAATGTTTCAGATCATCTTCTCTTTCAGCCAGTAATGTGGTATCATCAGCATAGCGAAGGTTGTTGATGAGTCTTCCACCAATCTTCACACCTCTGTTGTCTTCATACAATTCTGCTTCTCTGATAATTTGTTCTGCATATAAATTAAACAGGTAGGGTGAAAGTATGCAGCCCTGTCTTACATCTTTGCTTATTTTAAACCATTCCGTTTCTCCTTGTTCCGTTCGAACTGCTGCTATTTGATCAATATACAGATTGTGCAAGAGTACGATCAGGTGTTCTGGTATACCCATGCTTCTTAATGTGGCCCAGAGTTTCTCATGGTTTACACAGTCAAAAGCCTTGCTATAGTCGATAAAGCACAAATATATATACTTTTGGTATTCTTTAGTCTTTTCAAGGATCCATCTCACATCCGCAATGATGTCTTTCGTTCCTCGCCCTTTCCTGAACCCTGCTTGAACTTCAGGCAGTTCTTGTTCCAGGTATGGTTGTAGACTCTTTTGAATAATCTTCAGTAGTATTTTGCTGGCATGTGGGATCAGAGCGATTGTTGATAATTTCCACAGTCAGTTGGATCACCTTTCTTTAGTATTGGTATAAACACAGATCTTTTCCAGTCAGTTGGCCATGATGCTGTCTTACATATTTCTTGGCAGAGCCTTGTAAGTACGGTAACAGATTAGGTGTTACCACCCAAGAAAAGGATCTAGGCATCATCGTAGACAATATGTTGAAATCTGCCCAGTGTGCAGCAGTAGCCAAAAAAAGAAAATAGAAGGTTAGGAATTGTTAGTAGTTAAATAAAAAGAGAAACAAAAAAGAGGAAAAAAAAGGTGATGCCTTTTTATTGGATTAACTAGATATATTTTCTGACTAGTTTTCGAAGGTTAAAATCTTCTGCAGGGGTGTTTTGATCTGAAGAAGAAAGTTTTAATACTTTTTTATAAACAACATGAAGATCAAATGTTAATTTGCATTTTACAGTTTTCTTGTAGAAGTAATCAAATCAAAAGAATCCCGAGACATATAGGGGCGTTTTAAAGGTTCATTCTTGTTTTGAAACAAAGGATTTAAGAGTAGCTCATACCAGGATTCAAAACTTGCAAGAGGTTTTATACCCTTGTGCTATTATGGATGAGGGCAAATTACAATGTGAAGAAATAAAGATAAACCTATAGGACATTTTAATCGCGGTCATTGTATTTCATGTAATGTTACCATACAGTTGAAAGAATTTACTATCCAGTCTATAAGATAAGATTTATGTTGGGAAACAAACATTTTCAATCAAGAATATCAGAACATTGTTCTTGTCACAACAGAAAAAGAAGAGAGACACCAAGGTTGCATGCTGTCTGGATTTATAACATTCTTTTTTTTTTCTTTTTTCTTTATGCAACATTTTACAATTTACAAGCAAAAACACTTGATAATGAAATGTGGGTATCCATAGTACCAGCACAAAACAATCATGAGATCTCCAATATGCAGAACAAAGGAAAACAAAGTAAAAAAATAGGCTACCCATCCCCTAGTCCACAAAGGAGATCCAAAATGAACAATTCAATATATCCAAAATACAATATATCCAAAATATACCATCAACAGAAGGAAAACTGAAAGAGGCAAGGGCAGCATTACTCTGAGACCCATGTAGGAGAAGCAGCCCACCCTCACCTAGAGACTCGCGAGCATGTAAAAGGAAATTAATTGTGAGGGAAAAAAGAAAATATAAGATTTGCCCCTGGATCTTAACAAGACATTTACAAGAGAATTTAAAGAAACAGCTCCCTCCCAGCTGCAGCACACGCAAATGCAGGATCAGGAATTCCTGCTTGCAACAATGTATTTCTTTAGCTAGGTCAGGGAAAATACGGAGCATGCGACCCATAAAGGAAACATTTCTTTTCCTAAAGAACATCCGGAGGAGCCACTTGCGATCTGATATCAAGGCTAAAGTTATTAAACAAATTGCAGGAACAGCAACATCAGTATCAGAAGTATCCAGTATTGCTGAAACATTTAATACATCCATTTCAAATTCCTGGGAGCCAGGAGTTCCTGCCCCAGCTGAAACTTTCTGACTAGTTCGAAAATAGTAAGCTTTAACCAGCGGAGGGCAGGATTCAGCTGGGACCCCCCCAACACTTCATGCACATACTTTTTGAACATATCCTTAGAAGTAACATTAGGAACATTCGGAAAATTGATTAATCTAAGATTGGCAATACGGTTAAAATTATCTAAATGTTCTAGATGAGACTTCAAAAAGTTAAAAGCTTCATAATGTGCTTCCACCTCCTTTAAACGAGTTGTCAGATCAGTTGTTACAGCTTGCATTGTTGTTATAGACTCACTGTTCCTTGCACAAAGTTCAGCATTCCAGTGACGCTTCTGTAAAACTTGAATTTGAGGTATTAAAGCTTCCCTCAAAAGTTTGATAGTCGCCAGATAGATTCTAGTGTGAATTGCTCCGGGCGTTGTAATTCAGAAGTGAAAGTAGCATGCTCCTCCATATCTCGAGTGCCTAAGGGTGCCGCAATCTCGTCTGGGAGGAACCCGGCTCCACTGGCTTTCGCCAACAAATTCCCTCTCTTAGGAGTAGCTCCAAGACGCTGGTCTGGCGGAGTTCTTACAATCCCTACCACTTCTACAGCTGACGACCACAGTAAGGACTAAGGGGCACCTTCTACAGTCACTCCCTCAAACCCCGTCCAGCTCGAAGAGACACTTGGGCACACCAGTTTAGAGGACCTCTGCGTCTCCGGGGGCGTAAGTTGCTGCTTGAGGGGGATTGTGAGACAGCCTGCTCCAACAGACCCCCCCCCCCCAATCAAGTTTATCGTCTCCTGGTCAATTGTCAGTCACTGCTCTCTGCACAAATAAGGTACAAAAGAACCAGAGGCAACTGAAGAGGAGGCAAGCAGGTTAGCCTGGGGACGCTGACACTGCTTTACCTTCCAAGTTCTTCCCATGCTGAAAACGTGCATGAGCAAGCCTTTCAGGTTGTGGCAATCTTGGACTACAGCATTCTTTCTAATCTTTAAGATTTTTTGCGCTTGATTATGATCCCCATAGTCGAAGAGGAGGAAAGTCTCTTTTGCAGCTGGAACAACGTTGGATCTTTCATTTCAAAAGTTTGGAACCAGATGGATTAAATACAAGCACTGACTGGAAAGCCTTTTTTCAAATTAACAACCAATCATAGATCTAAATTTAAAACTGTGCAAAAAGGAATTTGGAGGATCTTAAGTATTAAAGAGTACATAGGTTTTGATTGGTTTGTTGTTGTAGGAGAAGGATGTTTTAAATACTGATAGGTGCTTTTGAATTATTGGCATATATAAAAAGTGGAACCACCATTTTCTTTCAGAACGTAAGAATGAGGAATAAGTTTGGAAAACAGTGCGAGTTAAAAGAGTAATTTTTTGTGGCTACACAATTTTTAAAGAATGTTTTTATGTGTTGTTTGAATCTTTTAGAAAGAAATACCCCTGAAGATGCGAAATGAAGGCTTCTGTTGAGTATTTTTGGGGCTTATAATGCAACTTATCCCTCCCATGATGAGTATAAGAAAATCATAAAAAATGTAAATGAATGAAAGCGTGTAATGAACCGGGGAAGTGATGAATTTAGAACGACTGTTTGCCTTATGAATTTTTCAATATATCAACTAAAGATCTGCTGTGCAACAGTAAGTACGAATTTTGGAAACTGTTTTTTTACAAAATGAACTGAAAAATAAAATTTAAAAAAATTACGGAATAAAAGAATTATGAAATAAATTAAGTTTTGATAAAATAAGAGGTGTTTTTCTGACCAATGATTACACCCATCCACTATATATTATACCCATCCTCTGGGATATTTGACGTGGATACTGATGTATTTCCCCTTTCATCATACTGATATTTTGCATAATTGCTGATTTTCTAGCTGTGGTTTGATATAATTGTTTGATTGGCTAGACCCTTTTTGATGGTTTATGGTTGTGTATACGTTAAAAGGCTTTGCACAAATTCCTGGAGGAAAAGTCCATAAACCGTTATTAAGGTAGGCCTAGGGGAAACCAGTGCTTATTCCTGAGGATACGTAGCATGGAATCTGGATACTCTTGGAATAGGACAGGTACTTGTGACCTGGACTGGCCATTATTGGAAACAGGATGCTGACCATTCTTATGCTTTTAATTACTCCGGTTTTCCAGAAGTGCTCATCTTACTCACCCCAAGGGCTTTTTTCTTTCCTTTCCCAAAAATAATGCTGTTTCAGCTTGGAGTAAAAATCCTGATCCAGATCAAATTTTGCCTTGAACCAGGTTTTTCAATGGTGTGAACAAAAAAAATATCCTTTGCTCTACAGGAGTAGCTTTGGGTAGCTGTGATTTCAGGATAGCCAACCAGGTCTAACTGAGGCGTGATAATTGCTAGATCAATTAGGCTGTGTCTCTTGGCAGCTTTCCTGCTAGCCTTCTCTATTAGCAAACAAACGTTTCGTGCAGATCCTGAGTCATAGCAAGGAAGAAAGCTTTTTTAATTCTCTTTTTTTATTTTAAGAATATGCTCCTTGTACCTTGCACAGGCAGTGCCTGTCAGAACAGACTCAAAAACTTTCTTGCTTTCTCAGAGCACCAGGAAAAGGCAGCATCACTTCTCAAAGAGAGAGAGAGAATGAGCAATATTGATCTGCTTCCTGGCGGCACCAAGGCAGATGAGCAGATTTGCTCTGTCTCCTCCTGCTGGGGGGTGGATGAATACCACTGGTCTGGCATGGTTAAAGAGATATATAGGGGTATGTTTACTAAACCGGGCTAACGGTTAACCCAGGCTATCTGCAACTAGGTCCCATTGAATAATATGGGACCTAGTGGCAGATAGCC
The DNA here is from genome assembly GCA_033557465.1 of Ichthyophis bannanicus. Classification (NCBI taxonomy): domain Eukaryota; kingdom Metazoa; phylum Chordata; class Amphibia; order Gymnophiona; family Ichthyophiidae; genus Ichthyophis; species Ichthyophis bannanicus. The sequence continues at coordinate 708,116,893 of CM066031.1, forward strand.
CGGGTTAACTGTTAGCCCAGTTTAGTAAACATACCCCATAGTGTCATTGAGAGGAACCCTGAGTACCAGAAATGTGTCTTCTCAAGGTCAGAGTGGATTTGATCTCTGACAAATTAAACACATTATCTGGAAAGCAAAAAACACAAACATACTAAATAAACACATTATGATTTTTTCCATCACCAGCTGCACTGTCAAAAATACAGCTTGTATGCTGTTTATATGCATCTGCCCAAACAAAAAATGCACTTTCTTAGACCACATACCGCAGGGTGTTCAAGACTAATTCATTTATGTCTAACAGCTCCAAAAATGGTACTTATGAAGGGTCAATAATGAAGTCCATTAGAATGCAGGATGGCAGAATGAGAAATGCCACAGAATTCCTCATTAAGATTTCTGAATCCACCTAGACTAGTCTCAAGAGAACGACCAGATAATACAATACAAAGGAAAACCCTATATCAGATTTATTCAATAACCAAATGACAAAGAACACAGGAAGCATGATCATGCATCTCTTTATGCTCTACAATAAAATGTGCTTTAGCTATCCTAGATCCTACATCACTACCCGCTGCTAAGCATGCCTTCAACCGCTGCTGATTTATTGATCACACATCCCTTAATCGGATTCCACCAAGACTGCTTAGGGAAAGACACATGCCTGGAGAAAGGTGAAAGTATCAAAGGTCACTTATTCATCGTGCTAACTTGATTCATTTGAATTGGCAGCAAAGCCTTCAAAACTAAATAGATTTCTCGATGAATTAGAAAGCACCACATATTAGCTCTAACCATGACAGGGTCTTACTTAATCCAGCTGAGTAGATGCATCAGATGCCTAGCACCTATAATTTGACAAGACAGCCCTGTCCAAAATGATCCACTCAGATAATGAAAATGGAGGGCTGTCAATACCTGAGAACTGCAGCAATGCCTGTTAAGCAGGAAATGTCAGGAAGAAAAGAGGTGTCTCTTGGAAGGAACATTCTTGTGGTCTTTTTACTTTTATAGTTAACATGTCTGATTAAAACATTTTGTGAGTGCACTGTGCAATCACACAATAAACCTGTACTTTACATTGGAAAAGGATAAAGAAATACCACACAGAACTAATCCAATCTACATTTTGTGATGTGCAAATGCATGGGTCAAGGAAAAGAAACCTCACCTTATGATATATCAAAATTTTATGTCAGTAGGACAACCAACAGAAGTGATATTGGAGGAAGACACACACATAAGTTTTCTTTTTCTTCGGGAAGTGGGCAAAAAAGAGAGAGATGGGGAAATAATACCATTGTTAAATATAGGACCTATTCTGTGGAATTCCATAGTTAAAGGTGAAAAGATGAGAAATTGATACATCTTAGGTTTCACAGCTCCATACACTGACTACGATATTTATTCATTCTGTGATATACTGAGACGACAAATGGAACGAAAATTCCAGCTTACTTAAGTAACAATAGATGCTTGAAAAATCCAAGATAGTAGCAGTGTACATCGTGTCGACCAGCTCTGATTAGAACTGGTTTTCAAATTGTCATACTGCCTTTGTTTTAAAAAGCAGAAATTGTTCACTTGGAGCAATACATTTCAATTAAATGCGCCTTCTCAAAAATACTGGTGCTGAATTTTCTCTTCAATAGCTACTGCGGGGGCAGACTGAGCACTGCAGCAGCAGCAGGCCCAGATGGTGGCATGACCCTAGCACCTAAATAATTTGACACCAGAGGCAGTTAGCTACATGCCTATTCCTAAATCCAGGCCTGGCATATTAGAGGCATTATTCACATCTGAACATCCTGTATGGTCTTGATAGCTTGCATGCATTTGTTTCTGGATAATACTTACAATTGATACAATAAAAAGGATCACAACTCAAAGAGAATTCAATTTGCTCCAAACAGCAATCACCGATCACTGTTACATATATCGATCACCAAACTGAAAATAAAGAGCATTTTTCTACATCAACTGTCTAGGTGGTGTTGCTTTCAATTTATGTTGACCTTGTTCTCTTTTTCCTGCTTTTCTCTCACTAATGAGACTGGTACCTCTGTACTGCCTTTCACATCTTTTTACTTCAAAGTAGATTAGAACATTTTTCATATATAAAAAGCATCTGTCCCAAAGAATTTGCAAACTGCCTTTATACCCATTAGCTGCCTCCTAACTTCTTTTCCAGGCTTTCATTCCAGTTTACTTGTCTTCTTTTTTTGTTTTCAAATCTTCCTCCCCTCCACTGCCATTGATCTTTCTCTTTTATATTATTTTCTTCCATTCTTCTCTTTTCCTTCTCTAAATCTCACAACACCATCACTTCACTTTCTGTATCCATTCACACCTGGATTTCACCCTTCTTCTTCTTCGCTACTCTAACCCTTCCATTCTCTTTATTCTAACACTTAACTTCCACGACTTCCCCCTCTCCATTGTCTTTCTCAGCCCTTCATCTCTACTTCAGTGAATTGCTCTCTCCATTAATATTATAGCTGGCTTTCTTTTCCTTCACTAGCTACTCCCCTGTCTCTTCCATCTCTTCCCTGTACCCCCATGCCGACTCATTCATCTCAGCCTTTTCCTTTCACCTCCTCTCATATTCTCTCATCCTTTCCTTTCTGCCTCACCTTCAAATAGTCCCTTCCCCCCTGGCTCTCACAAACTCTGATTCTCAACCACATTCATCCTCTTGCATATTCTCCCCTCCCCGCCCCGCCCCAGTATCCTCTCTGGCTCCCTCTAGTATAACCTCCCTTATCACCCTTTCTGTCTTTTATAGACCCACCCACTATCTCTCTCTTTCAAACCCTTTCCCCTTCGAATCACTACTTCTAGATCTCTTTTACCATCTCTGCCCTCTCCCAATCTTTAGCTCTCTGTCATCTTCCCCCAGTTCACCTTCTATGGATCTCTCTTGGAAATAAATTAACTAATTAAGATTTGCTTAATGCATCTTCCAACTCTGATTGATCCCTTCTATTCTCCGATCCTACCCTGAATTTTGTCACACCTGCTGGAAAACACATGGCACCAGAGAACCTGGGGAAAGAAAGAGGTGACAGGCAACTCAGGTTTGTACTGATGACTTCAAGGAGATGGAGGAAACATAATTCACCCTTCATACCTCCATTCACCCTTCTCTTCATACTCTTTCCAAAATTTATCCCTCCTCATGCTCGACCAGCATTCAACCCCACCTCATCTCTCAACCCCATTCATTCCCTTTGGTGCCACCCCCAAAAACTCATTCCTGCTCAGTCCATTAATATTTACCCCTTTTTGCACCATCCCTCTTCTCACCTTCTCCCAAACATTTACCCCTTCACCTCCCCCAGCATTAACCTTCTCTTGCATGATTCTCCCTGATATCTGAAATTGAACATAGCCAAAACTGAGCTTCTTATCTTTCCTCCTAAGCCTACCTTCCCCCTTCCTCTATTTCTGTGGATAACACTCTACTCCTCCCTGTTTCTCAGCTCGCAACCTTAGGGTCATCTTTGACTCTTCCCTCTCCCTCTCCACACACATCCATCAGATAGCTAAAACCTGTCATTTCTTTCTAACACTGGCAAAATTCATCCCTTCTTTTCTGAACATACTATAAAGACCCTCATCCATTCACTAGTCACCTCCTGTCTAGACTATTGCAACCTTCTCTTTGCTGGTCTTCCTCTGAATCATCTCTCCCCACTTCAGTCTGTTCAAAACTCAGCTGCACGGCTAATTTTCCGCTAGTGTCGCTATGCTCACGTCACCCTTCTCAAGTCACTTCATTGGCTTCCAATCCATTTCCGCATCCAGTTCAAACGTCTACTACTGACTTAATTCGGCTGCTCCTCGCTCTTCTGGCAGATCCCTTCTATCTATGCACTTCTCTTCCACTGCCAATTCCAGACTTTGATCTTTCCACCTTGCTGCTCCATATGCCTGCAACAAACTACCTGAGTTGGTACGTCAGGCTCCATCCGTGGCCCTGTTCAAATCCAGGATAAAACCTCACTTCTTTGAGACTGCTTTTGGATCCTGATCCCCCTTGTTTCCTGTTCACCTCCTATGTGTTTCTTTATGATTTTCCTGGATATATTTATTTACTTATTTAAACGGTTTTGTATACCACCTTATCCTTCAATCAAAGTGGTCAACAAGACATTGGGAGGCATACATTCAACAGGAGGGGATAAGATTCACACACACATATATATATATATATATATATATATATATATCCTAGTCTCGAGTTGTGTTGTCTGTCTTGATTAGCTTGTAAGCTCCTATTAGCATGAACTCTTACATGTCTCTGTACAGTGCTGCATAAGCCTTGTAGTGCTATACAAATGATACGTAGTAGCAGTATCCTCATCCTCTTCATCTCACTTCTCTATGACATTTACAGTACCTCCTCATAAATTACTCACAGTTCTATGACTTTTATTTTGGTGTGTGTCCTTTCTCCTTCTCCATGCTGCCCTCAGCTCTGTTCCAACCCTGGGATTCCAAATAATTGCTCTGATCCCTCTCCTCTTGCTTTTCCAAGTTCTGCTTGTTGACAAAGCTAAATGAAGGAGGGGATGAGGCTAGACTGGGATACAGCAGAGCAGCAAAAAATTGCTCTGCTCATTTCTACAACCCTTTCCCTCTTATCTCTCCCTATAGGCTACCTGTTCTGGGGATATATATTAGAGGGGAGTGAGGCTTAAGGAGACACAGCTGAGCAGAACCAACTGCTCTGTTCCTTCTAGAGCCCCTCCTCTCCTGTTTCCTATAGGCTGCCTGGAGGAAGGGCTGGAGCAGTAAGCAGAACAGATGATCTCCAGGAACAAGCAGGAATGAGTCTTCACATATGGGTATCGTCGGTACCGACGGAGCCTGCGTGGGAACGCTCCCCAGCGTCCAAAAAGAAAGCTTTTGGGAGCATCCCACAGCGCCTGCGCGCTGCCTTCCCGCCTTTCCTAACCGCCTCTCTCCAGTTCTTCTTTTCCGCGGAGCCAGCAGGTCGTGTTCCTGTCACCGCTGAAGAATTTCTTTATTTTATTTTATTTCTTTGGTCGCGCGTCTGCCTTCGACACTGGACTGGTACCGCCGGTCTTTTCTTTCTTTATTCTAAAAAAGAAACAAAACAAAAAACTACTGTTTTTTTCTCACTTCAGTGCATTTTCTTCTTTGGCCTTAGGCCTAGGATATTTTTTCCTCATGGAAAAGCCCGCCTCTGGGTTTAAAAAATGCACGAAGTGCAGCGGCACTATTTCTGTCACTGACACCCATGAATGGTGTCTAAAATGTTTAGGTCCTGACCACTCCATTGCGGATTGTGAGTCCTGCTCCATGATGTCTAAAAGAGGTCTACAGAATCGAGCAGCTAAGCTCAGTACCCTGTTTCCCTCGGATGCAGCTTCGGTTGCATCGACATCTTCCAGGGCTTCTTCTTCCTCACATGGATCTCAGGTAACCAAACTTAAATCCAGCCGGTCCTCGAAGGGTAGATCTCCCTCTAAGTATCGAGATGCCTCCGGGCTTGCCCTCGAGGAATCCGCACCGGCAAAATTACCCCAGCGGGAGGCTCCAGCTTCCAAAGCTTTATCTATGGGGTCACAGGTTGACATTGATGGCTCGGCCTCGACCGATCACCTGTTGCCATGTTCTGGGGTACCGGTGGTTCCCACTGGTACCGACATCCAGACATTGGTTGCGTCAATGGATCAGAATATCCTGACCATGCAGCGTGCCAACACGGCATTCATACAAGCTGCGATGCCTTCAGTACCGCAACAAACTCCGTTGCCGGTACCGACTCCGGCACCGGTACCGACATCGGTTCCAGTGCCAGTACCGCTTGCATCGACATCCGCTTCAGTGTCGACTGCAGCGGTACACTGTTCTGTGATGCCCATCGGTACCGAACCGGTACCGATCACTCCCGATGTCGATACCACCCGGTACACGTATCGGGCTCTGCAGGAGCATCCAGACAGGTGATACTTCGATTCCTCTGAAGACTCTGATGAATCAGAGGTCTCTGTCGAAGCATCGGTGATTCATCCTCAGGAGCGTTTTCTCCAAAAAGGAGAATGTCTCCTCCAGAGGACTTGTCTTTTCAAGACTTTATTAGGGAAGTGGCCAGGGGCCTTTCCATCTCAGTGGCCCCTGAAACAGAGCCTAGAGCCAAAAAATTAGATATTTTACAATATCCTAAGGCTCCTAAAGAGGCAGCCACTTTACCAATACATGAGATTCTTTATGATCACATGTTGGGCATATGGGAGACTCCTCTCACCACTTCCCCTCATTCTCGCAGGTTGGACACCATGTATCGTGTTCCTCCCTGTCCTGGCTTTCATAAGACTCAGCTTCCTCACCACTCCATTGTGATGGAGTCTGCTATGAAGAAGATAAAGAGTACAAAAAGGCACTCTTCTACTCCTCCAGGAAGAGAATGCAGAACCTTAGATGCCTTTGGCAGGAGTATTTTTCAGGCCAGTATGCTTGTTGCCAGAATCAACTCCTATAGTCTCTATATGGGGATGTTTCTAAAATAAGTTACAGATCACCTGCAAACTTTATCTCCTTTTATTTCAGAAGATAAAAGGGAAGAGTTCCTCACCTGGCTCAAACATGCCCAGGATATTTCCAAGTTTTCCAACCGTGCAGCCTTTGACTCTTTTGAAGGTGCCAGCAGAGCCTCGGCCATTGCCATAGGTGCACGCAGAGTTGCTTGGTTACAAGCTTCTGATTTGGAACCTTGGGTTCAAGATGGACTAGGAAACCTTTTTGGCAAAGATTGGCAAGCAAAGGCCACCCAAATGGATGCTGAAAATTCTGCTTTAGATAGACTTTCAAAGTCTACTTCTGCTCCTTTTAAGAAAAGGTTGTTCAAAAAGGGATTTTTTCCCAAAAAAGGGAAATATTATTCTGCTTATGCTCAGCAGTCATCTACTGCAGGTCGTTTTGCTACAAAGAGACAACAACAACCGAAACAGGCCAAGCCTAAGGCTGCTAGGACTGCTATGGCCCAACAGCCTCAGCCTCCTCATGGCCTTTGACTTACAACTAGAGAGCTTAGCCTTTCCGGCTCTAGAACCTCCAGAGCCTCTCACCATTCCAGGAAGGTTGGTTTACTTTGCTCCCAGATGGGAACAAATCACAGCAGAGCAATGGACCCTCTCCATCATAAGGGAGGGGTACAAGCTTCATTTCTTAACCCTTCCTCCTCACACCATGGTGAGACAGTTCAATTCTCAAACATCTCTCCTCGACCTTCTGGGTCAGGAGATTACTACACTTCTTGCCCAAGGGGCAATAGAAGAAGTACCCCTTCTTCAACAGGGCTCAGGGTTCTACTCCCCCTACTTTCTTATTCCAAAGAAAACAGGGGGCTACAGACCCATCCTAGATCTCAGAGAATTGAACAAGTTTCTATGCAAGGAGAAATTCAAGATGATTTCTCTCAGTTCTCTCCTTCCATATCTTCAGAGTCAGGATTGGCTTTGCTCTCTAGACCTCAAGGATGCGTACACCCATGTCCTCTTCCATCCAACACACAGGAAGCACTACCAATACAGAGTGCTTCCTTTCGGTCTGGCTTCTGCACCAAGGGTGTTCACAAAATGCATGGCAGTAGTAGCTGCATTTCTACGCAATCTAGGGATATTCGTATTCCCATATCTGGACGACTGGCTCATCCGAGCTCCATCCCAGTCAGAGGCCCAGACTTCTCTAACCTGCACAAGCTGTATCCTTCAATATCTGGGACTTGTAATAAACTTTCCAAAATCCCATCTCACCCCTACTCAGTCTCTAGAGTTCATAGTGGCCTTACTGGATACCACAACTGCAAGGGCCTATCTTCCCCAGGCCCGTTGCCTACGCTTGGTGTAGTTAGCTTCACAAATTCAGTTAAAATCCCATTTAACTGCTCGAGAAAAGTTACAACTGTTAGGCCACATGGCATCCACTGTGCATGTGGTTCCCTATGCTCGCCTTCACATGAAGGCAGCTCAGTGGACTCTGTCCACCCAATGGACCCAGGCATCAGGTTGCCTGTTAGACAAAATAGCAACCTCCAGTCGCCTCTTTTGGTCCCTCCACTGGTGGAAGTCCACTCAAAATCTGTTGCTGGGGTCCCCCTTCCAACACAGCAACCCTTACAACAGATGCCTCTCCAAGAGGTTGGGGAGCTCATCTACAAGATCTCTCCACCCAGGGCATCTGGTCTCCACAGGAGACATCTCTACATATCAACCTCTTGGAGCTCAGAGCAATTTTTCTAGCTCTCAGAGTCTTCCACACCCTGCTCAGCTACAAGACAGTCCTCATCCACACGGACAACCAAGTAGCCATGTTCTACGTGAACAAGCAGGGCGGAACTGGCTCTCAGTCGCTTTGCAACGAAGCTCTGAGATTGTGGGCCTTCGCCAGAGAGCATTAAAGTCATCTCATGGCAGTGTATCTTCCAGTGGTTGAAAGCTCTTGGGCAGACAGACTCAGTCGAGTTTTGCTTCCACACGAATGGTCCCTCCATGGGGACCAGATAGCCAGGATCTTCCGAATTTGGGGAACCCCGGACATAGACCTCTTTGCAAGTCCGTCGAATGCCAAACTTCCCCAGTTCTGTTCCAGGATTCCATGTCAGGGAGTTAAGGCCAGAGATGCCTTCCTCCTTCATTGGGGGCAAGACTTCCTCTATGCCTTTCCACCCATTCCCCTAATTCCCAAGACACTCTTCAAACTTCAGAGAGACAAGGGGTCTATGATCCTCATAGCACCACATTGGCCACGCCAAGTGTGGTACCCTCTACTTCTGTATCTCTCCCAAGCTCCCTCCCTGGACTTGGGATCTGCTCCAAACCTCCTATCCCAGGAGGAGGGAATGTTGTGGCACCCAAATCCCCAGTCTCTTCACCTCAGAGCATGGTTGCTGAAGGCCTAGACCTTCAAGATTTGCATCTTTCTCAGCAAGGATATACTTCATGCTTCCAGAAAGCCTTCCACTAGACGTTCCTATGCTTTTAAATGGAAAAGGTTTACCATTTGGTGTGCAGAGAAGGGTCTTAACCCTCTTGCAATACCTCTGAATTCTTTACTAGAGTATTTGCTGCATTTATCCCATGCAGGCCTTAAAACGAATTCAGTAAGAGTCCATTTGAGTGCTATTGCAGCATCCCTTAAACCTCTCAATGGACAGCCTATTTCCTCTCATCCTCTTATAGCAAGATTCATGAGAGGCCTTCTTTTGACTAAACCTCCCATCAGACTACCTCCAGTGGCCTGGGACTTGAATCTGGTTCTTGGCCAGCTTATGCAGCCACCTTTTGAACCCTTAGCCACTACCTCCTTGAAATCTCTTTCCTGGAAGGTTATTTTTCTCATTGCAGTCACTTCAGCTCGCCGCATCAGTGAGCTGCAAGCCTTGGTGGCTAATCCTCCTTAGACAAGGTTCCATCATGACAAGGTAGTCCTCAGGACTAATCCACACTTTATGCCTAAAGTGGTCTCACCTTTTCATCTGAACCAGTAGGTTTATTTACCTGTCTTTTTTCCAGGACCTCATGCTTCAAGTGCAGAGAGGAATCTTCATACCCTGGATTGTAAAAGAGCTCTTGCTTTTTACTTACAAAGGACACAGCAACATAGAAAGTCCTCTCAACTCTTTGTTGCTTTTGATCCCTTTCATTTAGGACTTCCAGTCTCTAAGAGAACTCTGTCCAATTGGATTGCTCAGTGTATTTCTTTTGCCTACTGTCAGACGGCTGCCTGGGTGAGAATCTTCACATTCTTGGTAAGTGCATATATCTATATGATTTGCATGGTATTGTGGGCAATGTAGTTCATTCACACCAGACACAGCTGCTGACAATAATTTAGTTGTGCTCTTGGGTAAAGCCAATAAGATATTTATTTATGGGGTTATTTCTCCCAACACAGATATGCTTGGTAGCACATAAATCAGGTAACTTGCTTTCAGTGTTAACTTGGAAAAACAAAGTCAAAATCAGGAAAACAACAAATGAAAAGCTACAAAGCAAGAAACAAACTGTTCTTTACAGGTTAACTTCTGATTACTTCCCACATAAATTCAGAAGTGATTCTCTCCTAGCTCACAAGCAATTAGGTAAGGCTTAATTGCTAGCAGTCACCAGCTGAAACCCCTTAGCTGGCTTGCCTTCCACTGTGTGGGTCAAATCCTGCTTCAGGAGCTTTTCTGAGTAGATTAAAGAACAAATTTGTATTTCTTTGTGATGGTTGCTGTACTTTATAACAGAAAGTTACCAACGGAGTTTAGATAGAGAGCAGTCCATATAAACAGGATCATCATCTGCTATTATTCCCCCTTGTTCAACAAGCATGGGTTCAATATCATGGATTGGCACAGATGAATCTCTCAATGGAGCATTTTCAGGAGAATACTTGTTTCCCTGCTGTCTTTCAAGGTTATAGCTAGGGCATAGATCAGTGTTCATACCTGAGCTTCCATTGCTGCTAGAGTTCCTCTCTATATATAGCCTGGCCAGTATGTAGTCCAGTTCTTATGTCCAGCCTTCCAATCCAGATCCCTGGACACTGGATCTCTCTTCACATACCTTCTGGCACGGGTCTTAGGGTCCCTTCCACGTGCAGCCGTCTCTCTCACAGGTAGCCTCTGGTGATTCCTATCTCTGCAGCACCATTCCTCTGGCTTTCCCCAGTCCAATGGTGTATGCTGGCCCTTGGAATACCTCCCAGTATACGTACTGCTTTGGACTCTTCTAGACCTCTCAAAGGCTTTTCTCCTCTTTCTTCCAGAGGGTTTCCTTGCCTCTCTGTCTGTCCGGTTTGGCTTCTGCTTCTGAAGATCCTTCAGATGAAACTGATGATCCTTCTCTGGATATCCAAGGTGATCATGAAGATGGTCATCTGTAGAATAAACTCTACTCTTATTCTGCTTAGATGACTGCTCCTCCCTAACACAGTGCAGCTGTGCTGAATCAGGCCCTGACCTTTGAGATGAGTGCTTAGGGATTACCTCATAGCCCTCCTGATTGAACACACGTTTCCCCACTTCAGCTCCTCTAATGGCTGTTGGAAACCTGGTGCATTCTGGGACTGGTAGTCTTTTATGAGAGAAAATTCTGTTTTCTTATTTCTACCAGAACTGACAGGTTGCTTGTTCAGAGTCACTTCACCTTTTCTATAGCTCCATCCTGAGCTATGATAAGCTTCCTTATCACACTACCAGAGTAAGAACCTTTCTCTGGAGGGCCATGTCACAGCTCACAATGTGAGGGCCATGGCAGCCTCTATGGCTCATCTAAATTCTGTGTCCATCGACCAGATCTGTCGAGCAGTCACCTGGGCCTCAGATCATACCTTCACAGCCCATTACTGCTTGGACAAGGACTCCCGCCGGAATGCCTTGTTTGGTCAGGCTGTTCTCAAACACCTGTTCCATACCTAACCAACTCCTACCCTCCATCCCTGGCTGGATGCCTGAGATTCATGGGTGGAGGTAGAGCCCTTCCCAGGGACTCACAACCTGGGTGATCTCCCAGGCATCTCTAGCTGGGGAGTCCCCATATGTGAAGACTCATTCCTGCTTGTTCCTGGAGATAGCACAGTTACTCACCTGTAACAGGTGATCTCTGGGAACAGCAGGAATAAGTCTTCACAACCCACCCGCCTCCCTTAGGAGCTGTCTCTCTCTATCTTTCTTTCCTTTCCTCACTCTCTCTTTGTCTCAGCTTTAAAACTCGAACTGGAGAGAGGCGGTTAGGAAAGGCGGGAAGGCAGCGCACAGGCGCTGTGGGATGCTCCCAAAAGCTTTCCTTTTGGACGCTGGGGAGCGTTCCCGCGCAGGCTCCGTCGGTATCGACGATACCCATATGTGAAGACTTATTCCTGCTGTTCCCAGAGATCACCTGTTACAGGTAAGTAACTGTGCTTTTTCTGCAATTGATCCCTGCTGGGTGAGAATTTAACCTGTTCCAGCATGAGTGAGAGAGTTGACCTGGCAAAGTGGGAATCCCTGCTGAATACAGATTTGGCAGGTCTGCAGTTCAAGATAGACTGGAGTCCTAATGAGCAGCAGGATGTAAGGCTAAAGGTCACTTGCCTGGTTCCTGGACCACTATTTCCTGTACCTCCAAGCTTGTCAGTAATTATACCACTCTGCTTTATCTTCCCAGCCACTGGTTCTCACTTGAAAAAAGACCCAAAGCTCTTTCTAGGTAACTAAGTATGTGACAAGTCATCCGGACATCTAATATGACTCAGTTGCACCCAGACATATCATTACCTATTTGCAACAAAGCAGTGACCATTCTGCAGGGACACTAGCACAGGCCTTGACAAATTTTGTGTGGATTTAGGAGCCAGGCCAAAATCTTATGATCCAATGCTTGTGACCTACTCATGGTCACCTGCCATTGTCCCTCACGCTGGTCTCATGTTCTCAAGTCTCATGAGACCTGCACCAGAATTTCTATGCCACACGGCATATTTAGACAGAAATACAGATAACAATAGTTATAGCTTCAGCTATTAATTATCTGCACGTGTGTGGTGCAACCGTGAGGTTCCTGTCTGTGCATTGGATGTAGTGGTGGGTGCCTGTGTGTGGATGTGGGTATGGGTGTGGGGCTGCGATGCATCTGCATGTACTGCAGAGCCTCTGTGTAAGGTAGAGGTGGGGTGCCTGTGTCTGTATGTGAATGTGTGTGTGGTGCAGAGGTGGGGTGCCTGAGTGTGTGCGTGTGCATGTGTATGTAGTACAGAGCTGGGGTGTGTATCTGTCATGTGGAGGTGGGGCCTATGTGTATAAGTGGGCGGTGTGGGGACAAGGTGCTTGTGTGTGTGTTCTGGGGGGAGGGGAATGTACCTTTCAGCAACACCTTGCACTTGTCCCTCCCTCTCCAACTCCTTTCCTGCTGGCTCCACTACTCTGTTAACCTTCCAAACTTTCCCCCTTCACCAACCCGCCCCATCCCTGCCCTAAAATCCTCCTCTTTTTTTTTTAATAAGCCCACTGCCCCTTTAAATTGTCCCTACCTCTGCCTCCCCCCCCCCCTCCCCAATCCTTTTGTAGCTGCAGGCCACAAAAATGTGACCTTCTCTTTCTCTTCTGCCTGTGGGGATCCAAACTCCTGCGGGCAGACAGAAGTGATTGTCTCTGCAATCGCAGCCTTCCCTTCTATTCTGCCTGTGAGAGAGGGGATCCCTGTGGGCGGATAGAAGAGATCTTTGCCGTGATCACAGCCATGCTGTTCTTTTTTGCCCACGGGAGATGGGATCGAGCGGGCAGACATAAGGAGTGGCAGCTGCTTGGGGAGGTGAGTAAGAAATCCAGGCAGTAGATGAAAATGTCTGGTCACTATGGTGACCCGGCTCCTGGGATTTGTCGAGCCTGTACTTAATGCTATATTGTGGCTTGTATCACTTCACAGTACCGCTGCCACTGAACTGAACGGCCAATGCACTGGGTTCTGTACCAGCACATGAACTGAAAACCATTTGACAAGAGTTTGAGAAATGACATGACAGCAGTTGGGTATTTTAACAGTAAATTAGCTACTCATTGCTAGTAGGCTTATAAACGCTACTAGCGAAAGTATTCTGCTAATTTGTTACTTAGCAAATTTCAATTTTCTACTGGCAAAAATATGAAAAATTCTCTCTCAGTTCCAGAAACAGTTATTTAGAAGTAAGAAGGCACAACGTTTAGAATGGAATATAATTTACATGTAATTTCCTAGAAAATAATTGACTGTGGATTTAACACATCACATCTACAGAGTTGACAGCTCTCTGTTTCCACTGATGGAAACACAGATTGTGAAGGTCAATAAAAGTCTGCACTGAAGTTCACATCTCTAATTTATGTTTAAATCTTTTTATTGTGGGCTTCACCAACACACCATCTGGTACCAAGCATGCCCCAATGACAAATTCTTCAATAACTGAACACATAAACACATATTTTACACTTTTCTCCCAACTTCCCCTCCTAGTCTCTCCTCTCCCCGCATATGCACTTCATAGTAAAGCCACAGCAACTACACGTCAGAGTAATGCCCAAGATCCTCACAGATCACATGTATCTACAATCACATAAACCCCATATTACACAGCTCCGGAACAAAATCTACCTGACTCCACAACACTGCTCCATGGACTTACCAGTTACCCACTCCCATCTTCCCCATTCACATCCTATAATCCAAGCTTATCCTAGTTCAGTCCTCGAGGGCCATAAACATGTGCAAATTATCTCATGCATATTCATTAAGGAATAGCCTGAAAATCTGGCGTGTTTGCAGTCCGTGAGGACTGAACTTGGACAAACCTGCTAGAATTTTGCCCCTCTCACCTGCTCCCCCTCACACTTCAAATCTACAAAAACTCAAATTCCAGCAAGTGTGTGTTTGTTGATGCCATGTCCTCCTCGACTCTATTTAAAAACAATCAGGCATTAGCAAATTCTATTTTCCTTATCAATTTCTTGATATGGTTAACCCAAGGGATGCTTGAAAACAATCCGTGTCATCCCTACAACACTTCAAAGCTGGGACTTGTCAGACTTCTTTAAAAGAAAAAACATTGCAATCTTATTGGAACCAAAGGGATACTAAATATGTGATCCACACTAAGGAGAAGAGTGGTCTAATAAAAAAAAGTAGGGCAAATATAAATATACATACAGGTCTATGATAAAATGTTGAATCTTGGCACTCTAGGATCATAAATTCAGGTTTTCGGGCTGGAGTATACTCAAAAATGGAACCCAGATATAAACTTTGTGGGCTTAGTAAGGTACAAGCTACATCAGGTCATCAAATCATGCCTGTGCATCATCATTCAAAGATTTGATATTAAGCCCTCTACAGTGCCACAGTAAATGTTTTCATTTGCAGCATTTGAGCCTTCAATCGCCCGGCTCTACACTAGATAAATCTACTGCTAAATTAAATGGCAGTTTTCCCATCCGAGCCAACAAGAATACATGACTTATTTAAGCTTCATTATTACCTGCCCCTTTTTCCGATATATAATATTTAAAAAATTAAGCACTAATGAAATGATCAGAATTAAAATGAAGATTTTTTTTGTAATATACTATGAAATTTCAACATGGTCAAATTACAGCTTTCTAGTAATCAGAGTAGGTGTATACAGTAAATACACCCAACAGCCATTTGATTTGATATGATATTCACTACCACATATAATTTGCATAATGTTTTTTTATTATTTATTTACATGCAAATTAGAACTGAAGATTATAATATTCAGAAAATGTAGCATAAGTAGCATGGGCAACCCGCACGTGTACATAAATTATTTGCTCTCCAGCACTATCTCAGCAGCCTGAAAGCCTACATGAAAAATTTGTGGCCTACATAGAAAAATGTAAATATCTGAATTTACATGAAGACAGATCTAAAAGGGTCAAGAGTCAAAGGTTTTTAACTGGGTAAATGCAAGTTTACCCGTGTGAAAATGTATGTGAACATTAACCCAACCCTCCCTCACCAGACGTGGCTAAAGCATAGTTACTCACCTGTAACAGGTGATCTCCGGGAAGAGCAGGAATTTAGTCTTCACATATGGGTATCATCGGTACCGACGGAGCCTGTGTGGCAACACTCAGCAGCATCCAATAGGAAAGCTTTTGGGAGCATCCCACAGCGCCTGCATGCTGCCTTCCCGCCTTTCCCAACTGTCCCTCTCCAGTTGAGTTTATAGCTGAGACAAAAGAGAGAGGGAAAGAGAGAAAGAGAGAGATAGAGAGATACAACTCCTAGGGGAGGTGGGTGGGTTGTGAAGACTAAATTCCTGCTGTTTCCGTAGATCACCTGTTACAGGTGAGTAACTATGCTATTTCCAGGAACAAGCAGGAATGTTGTCTTCACATATAGGGACTCTCTAGCTGCAGATGCCAGGGAGAAGGCCCCAGAGGTTGTGTGCCCCTGTGAAAGGGCTCCACTTCCCCCCATGGATCTCTGGCATCCTACCAGGGATGGTGGGTAGGAGTTGATTAAATATGGAACAGGTGTAGAAGAATAGCCTGACCAAACAAGGCATCCCGGCGGGAGTCCTTGTCTAAGCAGTAATGGGCTGTGAAGATATGAACCGAAGCCCAAGTAGCTGCTCGACAGATGTCATCGATAGACACAGAGTGAAGATGAGCCATAGAGGCTGCCATGGCTCTCACATTGTGAGCTGTGACATGGCCTTCAAGAGGAAGGTTCTTACTCTCATAGGCAAAAGAAATACACTGTGCAATCCAGCTGGACAGTGTTCTTTTGGGGACTGGAAGTCCCAAATGACTAGGATCAAAAGCAACAAAGAATTGAGAGGACTTTCTATGTTGCTGTGTCCTTTGCAAGTAAAAGGCCAAAGCCCGTTTACAGTCCAAAGTATGAAGATTCCTTTCTGCATTTGAGGCGTGAGGCCTTGGGAAAAATACAGGAAGGTAAACCGCTTGGTTTAAATGAAAAGGTGATACCACCTTTGGCATAAAGTGTGGATGAGTCCGAAGGACTACCTTATCATGATGGAACCTTGAATAAGGAGGATCAGCCACCAACGCTTGCAATTCACTGATGCGACGTGTTGATGTGATTGCAATAAGAAAGATAACCTGCCAAGAAAGGAATTTCAAAGGGGTAGTAGCTAATGGTTCAAAAGGCGGCTTCATGAGCTGCCCAAGAACTAGATTTAAGTCCCATGCCACCGGTGGTGGCTTAATGGGAGGCTTAGTTAAAAGAAGGCCTCCCACAAATCTCACTATGAGAGGTTAAGAGGAAATAGGTTGTCCATTTAGAGGCTTGAAAAAAGCTGCAATAGCACTCAAATGAACTCTCACTGAATTGGTCTTAAGCCCTGTATTAGACAAATAAAGGAGATACTCCATTAATGATTCCAGAGGTATTGCAAGAGGGTCAAGACCCTTCTGCGAGCACCATATGGTAAACCTTTTCCAATTGAAAGCATAAGAGCGTCTTGTGGAAGGCTTCCTGGAAGCATAAAGGATATCCTTTACCTGCTGAGAAAGGTTAAGAACATGAAGTTCTAGGTCTTCAGCAACCAGGCCCTGAGATGCAGAGACTGGGGATTGGGATGCCACAGCATCCCGTCCTCCTGAGAAAGGAGATCTGGAGCAGATCCTAACTCCAGAGGCGGAGCTTGAGAGAGATGTAGGAGCAGAGGATTCCACATTTGCCGTGGCCAATGTGGAGCTATGTGAATTATATGACCTCTGTCTCTCTGAAGCTTGAACAGGGTTTTGGGATTCAGGGGAATGGGTTGAAAGGTATACAGGAAGTCCTAGCCCAAATGGAGGAGGAAAGCATCTCTGGCCTGGCAACCCTGAGCCGGAATTCTGAAACAGAACAGGGGAAGTTTGCTATTCAGCGGACTTGCAAAGAGGTCTATGTCCGGGGTTCCCCAAATTTGAAAAATCTTGAGCACCTGGTCTGCATGGAGAGACCATTCGTGTGGAAGCAGAACTCGACTGAGGCTGTCTGCCCAAGAGTTTTGAATGCCTGGAAGATACAGCGCAAGGAGATGAATCTGATGCTCTCTGGTGAGGGCCCATAGTCGCAAAGCTTCGTTGCATAGCGACAGAGAGCCTGTTCCTCCCTGCTTGTTCACTTAGCACAGTTACTTACCTGTAACAGGTGATCTCTGGGAACAGCAGGAATAAGTCTTCACATATGGGTATCATCGGTACCGACGGAGCCTGCGCGGGAACGCTCCCCAGCGTCCAGAAAGAAAGCTTTTGGGAACATCCCACAGCGCCTGCGCGCTGCCTTCCCGCCTTTCCTAACCGCCTCTCTCCAGGTCGAGTTTTAAGCTGAGACAAAGAGAGAGAGAGAGGAAAAGAAAGATAGATAGAGAGATACAACTCCTAGGGGAGGTGGGTGGGTTGTGAAGACTTATTCCTGCTGTTCCCAGAGATCACCTGTTACAGGTAAGTAACTGTGCTAGCTCCAGGAACAAGCAGGAATGAGTCTTCACATATGGGGACTCCCCAGCTAGAGATGCCAGGGAGATCTCCAAGGTTGTGAGTCCCTGAGAAGGGCTCTACCTCCCCCCATGGATCTCGGGCATCCAACCAGGGATGGGGGGTAGGAGTTGATTAGGTATGGAACAGGTGTTTGAGAACAGCCTGACCAAACAAGGCATCCCGGCGGGAGTCCTTGTCCAAGCAGTAATGGGCTGTAAAGGTATGAACCGAGGCCCAGGTGGCCGCTCGACAGATTTGGTCGATGGACACAGAGTTTAGATGAGCCATAGAGGCTGCCATGGCCCTCACATTGTGAACTGTGACATGGCCCTCCAGAGAAAGGTTCTTACTCTGGTAGGCGAAGGAAATACACTGAGCAATCCAATTGGACAGAGTTCTCTTAGAGACTGGAAGTCCTAAATGAGAGGGATCAAAAGCAACAAATAGTTGAGAGGACTTTCTATGTTGCTGTGTCCTTTGTAAGTAAAAAGCAAGTGCTCTCTTACAATCCAGGGTATGAAGATTCCTCTCTGCACTTGATGCATGAGGTCCTGGAAAAAAGACAGGTAAATACACCTCCTGGTTCAGATGAAAAGGTGAGACCACTTTAGGCATAAAGTGTGGATTAGTCCTGAGGACTACCTTGTCATGATGGAACCTTGTATAAGGAGGATTAGCTGAGGTGACTGCAATGAGAAAAATAACCTTCCAGGAAAGAAATTTCAAGGAGGTAGTGGCTAAGGGATCAAAGTGTGGCTTCATGAGCTGGCCAAGAACCAAATTCAAATCCCATGTCACTGGAGGTGGTCTAATGGGAGGTTTAGTTAAAAGAAGGCCTCTCATGAATCTTGCAATAAGAGGATGAGAGGAAATAGGATGTCCATTGAGAGGCTTAAGGGATGCTGCAATAGCACGCAAATGGACTCTTACTGAATTCGTTTTAAGACCTGCATGGGATAAATGCAGTAAATACTCTAGTAAAGAATTCAGAGGTATTGCAAGAGGGTTAAGACCCTTCTCTGCACACCAAATGGTAAACCTTTTCCATTTAAAAGCATAGGAACATCTGGTGGAAGGCTTTCTGGAAGCATGAAGGATATCCTTCAGCTGCTGAGAAAGATGCAAATCTTGAAGGTCTAGGCCTTCAGCAACCAGGCCCTGAGATGAAGAGACTGGGGATTTGGGTGCCACAACGTTCCCTCCTCCTGGGATAGGAGTTCTGGAGCAGATCCCAAGTCCAGGGAGGGAGCTTGAGAGAGATGAAGAAGTAGAGGGTACCACAATTGGCGTGGCCAACGTGGAGCTATGAGGATCATAGACCCCTTGTCTCTCTGAAGCTTGAACAGTGTCTTGGGAATTAGGGGAATGGGTGGAAAGGCATAGAGGAAGTCTTGCCCCCAATGGAGGAGGAAGGCATCCCTGGCCTGAACTCCCTGACATGGAATCCTGGAACAGAACCGGGGAAGTTTGGCATTCCACGGACTTACAAACAGGTCTATGTCCGGGGTTCCCCAAATTCGAAAGATCCTGGCTATGTGGTCCCCATGGAGGGACCATTCGTGTGGAAGCAGAACTCGACTGAGTCTGTCTGCCCAAGAGTTTTGAACCCCTGGAAGATACACTGCCATGAGATGAATTTGATGCTCTCTGGCGAAGGCCCACAATCTCAAAGCTTCGTTGCAAAGCGACAGAGAGCCAGTCCCGCCCTGCTTGTTCACATAGAACATGGCTACTTGGTTGTCCGTGTGGATGAGGACTGTCTTGTAGCTGAGCAGGGTGTGGAAGACTCTGAGATCTAGAAAAATTGCTCTGAGCTCCAAGAGGTTGATATGTAGAGATGTCTCCTGTGGAGACCAGATGCCCTGGGTGGAGAGATCTTGTAGATGAGCTCCCCAACCCCTTGGAGAGGCATCTGTTGTAAGGCTTGCTTGGGGTAGCAACTGCTGAAAGGGGGACCCCAGCAACAGATTCTGAGTGGACTTCCACCACTGGAGAGACCAAAAGAGGCGACTGGAGGTTGCTATTTTGTCTGACAGGCACCCTGATGCCTGGGTCCATTGGGTGGACAGAGTCCACTGAGCTGCTCGCATGTGAAGGCGAGCGTAAGGAACCACATGCACGGTGGATGCCATGTGGCCTAACAGTTGTAACATCTCTCGAGCAGTTAAATGGGACTTTAACTGAACTTGTGAGGCTAACTGCACCAATCGGAGGCAACGGGCTTGGGGAAGATAGGCCCTTGCAGTTGTGGTATCCAGCAAGGCCCCTATGAACTCTAATGATTGAGTAGGGGTGAGATGTGATTTTGGGATGTTTATTACCAGTCCCAGATACTGAAGAACACACCTTGTGCAGGCTAGGGAAGCCTGGGCCTCTGTCTGGAATGGAGCTCGGATGAGCCAGTCGTCCAGATATGGGAATACAAATATTCCTAGAGTGCGTAGAAATGCAGCTACCACTCCCATGCATTTTGTGAACACTCTTGGAGCAGAGGCCAGACCAAAAGGAAGCACTCTGTATTGGTAGTGCTTTCCCTGATAAAGGAACCGAAGGAACCTTCTGTGTGTTGGATGGATGAGGACATGGGTGTACGCATCCTTGAGATCTAGAGAACAAAGCCAATCCTGACTCTGAAGGTATGGAAGGAGAGCACCGAGAGAAATCATCTTGAATTTCTCCTTGCATAGAAACTTGTTCAATTCTCTGAGATGTAATATGGGTCTGTAGCCCCCTGTTTTCTTTGGGATAAGAAAATAGGGGGAGTAGAACCCTGAACCCTGTTGAAGAAGGGGTACTTCTTCTATTGCCCTTTGGGTAAGAAGGGTAGCAATCTCCTGGCCCAGAAGGTTGAGGAGAGATGTTGGAGAATTGAACTGTCTCACCATGGTGTGAGGAGGAAGGTTTAAGAAATGAAGCTTGTACCCCTCCCTTATGATGGAGAGGGTCCATTGCTCTGCTGTGATTTGTTCCCATCTGGGAGCGAAGTGAGCTAACCTTCCTGGAATGGTGAGAGGCTCTGGTTCTTCTAGAGCCAGAAAGGCTAAGTTCTCTAGTTGTAAGTCAAAGGCCCTGAGGAGGCTGAGGCTGTTGGGCCGTAGCAGTCCTTGCAGCCTTAGGCTTGGCTTGTTTAGGTTGTTGCTGACGCTTTGCAGCAAAACAACCTGCAGAAGATGCCTGGTGACCATAACCAGGATAATATTTCCCTTTTTTGGGAAAGAAAGCCTTTTTGAATAACCTTTTTCTAACAGGAGCAGAAGTAGACTTTGAAAGTCTATCTAAGGCAGAATTCTCAGGATCCATCTGAGTGGCCTTTGCTTGCCAATCCTTGCCAAAAAGATTTTCACCTGTACAAGGAAGATTTCCTAATCCATCCTGGACCCAGGGTTCCAAATCAGAAGCTTGTAACCAAGCAAGTCTGCGTGCACCTATGGCAATAGCCGAGGCTCTGCTGGCACACTCAAAAGAGTCAAAGGCTGCACGGTTGGAAAATTTGGAAACATCCTGGGCATGTTTAAGCCATGTGAGAAACTCCTCCCTTTTATCTTCTGAGACAAAAGGAGATAAAGTTTGCAGATGATCTGTAACTTCCTTTAGAAACATCCCCATATAGAGACTATAGGAGTTGATTCTGGCAGTAAGCATATTGGCCTGGAAGATTCTCCAGCCAAAAGCATCCAAGGTTTTGCATTCTCTTCCTGGAGAATTAGATGAGTGTCTTTTTGCACTCTTTATCTTCTTCATAGCAGACTCCACCACAATAAAGTGGTGAGGAAGCTGAGTCTTATGAAAGCCAGGACAAGGAGGAACACGGTACATGGTGTCCAACCTGCGAGAATGAGGGGAGGTAGTAAGAGGTGTCTCCCATATGCCCAACATGTGATCATAAAGGATCTCATGAATTGGTAAAGTTGCTGCCTCTTTAGGAGCCTTAGGATATTGTAAAATATCCAATTTCTTGGCTCTAGGCTCTGGTTCAGGGGCCACTGAAATAGAGAGGCCCCTGGCCACTTCCCTAATGAAGTCTTGAAAAGACAAGTCTTCTGGAGGAGATATTCTTCTTTCTGGAGAAGGGGGCTCCTGAGGAAGGAGTACCGATGCTTCGACAGAAGCCTCTGATTCATCAGAGTCTTCAGAGGAATCGAAGTATCGCCTGTCTGGATGCTCTTGCAGAGCCCAATACGCGTACCGAGTGGTATCGACATCCGGAGTGATCGGTACCGATGGGCATCACAGAACAGGGTAACGCTGCAGTCGACACCGAAGCCGATGTCGATGTAATCGGTACCGGCACCGGAACCAACAACGGAGTTTGTTGAGGTACCGGAGGCGTCGCAGCTTGTATGAATGCCGGAATGGCACGCTGCATGGTCAGAATATTCTGATCCATCGACGCAACCAATGTCTGGATGTCGGTATCAGTGGAAACCACCGGTACCCCAGAACATGGCAACAGGTGATCGGTCGAGGCCACGCCATCGATGTCAACCTGTGACCCCATAGATGAAGCTTTGGAAGCCGGAGCTTCCCACCGGGGTAATTTTGCCGGTGCAGGATCCTCGAGAGCAAGCCCGGATGCATCTCGATACCTAGAGGGAGATCTACCCTTCGAGGACCGGCTGGACTTATGTTTGGTTACCTGAGATCCATGGGAGGAAGAAGAAGCCCTGGAAGATGTCGATGCCACCGAAGCTGCATCAGAGGGAAACAGGGTACTGAGCTTGGCCGCTCGATTCTGTCGACCTCTTTTAGACATCATGGAACAGGACTCACAATCGGTGATGGAGTGGTCAGGACCCAAACATTTTAGACACCAGTCATGGGTGTCAGTGATAGAAAGAGTACCGCTGCACTTCGTGCACTTTTTAAACCCGGAAGCGGGCTTTTTCATGAAGAAAATTTTTCTAGGCCTAAGGCCCAAAAGGAAAAAATGCACAGAAGTGGGAAACGGTAGTTTTTTTTTTTTAAAAGAAGAAAGAAGAAAAGACCGGCGATACCGGACCGACGTCGAAGAAGGCAGACGCGTGACCAAAGAAATAAAGAACTTCTTCAGCGGTGACAGGAACACGACCTGCTGGCTCCGCGGAAAAAAAGAACTGGAGAGAGGCGGTTTGGAAAGGCGGGCAGGCAGCACGCAGGCGCTGTGGGATGCTCCCAAAAGCTTTCTTTCTGGACGCTGGGGAGCGTTCCTGCGCAGGCTCCGTCGGTACCGACGATACCATATGTGAAGACTCATTCCTGCTTGTTCCTGGAGATAGACCTTTTCAAGTACATTCGTAGCAAAAAACCTGTGAGAGTGTCAGTTGGTCCATTAGATGATAAAGGGGTTAAAGGAGCACTAAGAGGCGACAAGACGATAGCGGAGAGACTGAATGAATTCTTTGCTTCAGTCTTTACTGAGGAAGATGTAGGGATGTTACCTATGACTGAAGTGGTATTTAAAGGTGCGGAATAATTGAAGGAAATATCGATACATCGGGAAGATGTATTACAACTATTAGATAAGCAGAAGAGTAGCAAATCACCTGGGCCGGATGGTATACATCTAAGGGTGTTGAAAGAACTGAAAAATGAAATTAGATCTTACCTGCTAATTATCTTTCCTTGAATATTCTCCGGGCCAGTCCAGGGAAGGTTAGGTTGTCAATCCCCTTCAGCAGCTGAGGATATGAAGACATCAAGTTTTCTTGAGCCGTGAAGCCACTCCCCCTGAGGTCAACTGCCAGTCTTCTTTATGACAAAGCAGCATACTAATATTAAACTGAAATAAAACATAACATCAACTCCTATAAACTGAATATATTCTATAGTCCTACAGAAACAGAGGAATGTATAAACTTCCGTTTCATAAAATTTATAATTAATTTTTTTTTTTTTTTTTTTTTTTTTTTTTTTTAAATAAACGATTAGCTATCTATACAAAGATAAAAGCATAGAAGCCCCGATACTTTCTCTTCCTCTTCACACTAAAAGGGTGGGGCCCTGGACTGGCCCGGAGAATATTCAAGGAAAGATAATTAGCAGGTAAGATCTAATTTCATTTTCCTTTCCATTTCTCCGGGCCAGTCCAGGGAAGGTTAGGGCAATACCAGAGCAGTTCCTAAACTCGGGAGGGACCGGCCAACCCTGCAATAAGAGCTGACGCGCCCACTCTTGCATCTTCCCTGGCATGAACATCCAAGCGGTAATGTTTTGAAAACGTATGCAGCGAAGACCACGTCGCTGCTCTACAAATATCTACCGGAGGCACAAAAGCAAATTCCGCCCAGGAGGTTGCTTGAGCCCTAGTAGAATGTGCTTTTAAGCCAACCGGTGGAGACTTTCCCACAGCTTGGTAAGCTGCTGTAATAGCACATCGTACCCAACGAGCAATTGTTGACTTTGAAGCTGGATGTCCCTTCCTGGGCCCAGCATACTGAACAAATAGTCTATCCGTCTTACGAAAGGGTTTGGAAATTTTAAGGTAATTCTTTAATACACGACCGAGATCTAATTTCTTGAGAGCTCGATCGATCGGAGAATTTGATAAATTCGAAAAAGTAGGTAACACCACCGACTGATTAATATGAAAAACAGAAAGTACTTTCGGTAAAAAACTTGGGACTGTGCGAAGCACCACCCGTTCAGGCAGAAATTGCAAATAAGGCTCTTGACAAGACAAAGCCTGTAAATCCGAAATTCTCCTAGCCGAACATAAAGCTACTAAAAACGCTGTCTTCCATGAACATTCTCGTGGAGATTGCGAAGAAATAGCAGCCAGTGATGAACTTGATAAAGCCTCTAGAACAATATTCAAATCCCACGGAGGCACAATCTTACGTAATGGAGGCCGAAGAATTTTTGCTGCCTTAAAAAATCTTTGAACATCTGGATGAAATGATAATCTACGATTTTGAACCAATCCCCTAAAACATGATAATGCGGCTACTTGAACCTTAAGAGTATTAACCGCTAAACCTTTATCTAAGCCTTCTTGAAGAAACAAGAGCAATTGTGGTAAAGAAGCTACCCGTGGAAGAACATTCTGTTGTTTACACCAATGTTCGAATAACCTCCATACTCGGACATAAGCAAGAGATGTTCTCGGCCTCCTAGAATTAAGCAATGTAGCTACCACAGAACTTGCATAACCTTTACGTGTTAAACGAGCCCTCTCAAGAGCCAAGCCGTAAGCAAGAAGCGATCCACTTGTGGCATGAGAACGGGTCCTTGAAATAATAGATTGATCCTGACCGGCAGACGCCAAGGAGGCGCTATTAGAAGCCGCTTTAGATCCGCATACCAAGGACGGCGAGGCCAATCTGGTGCAATCAGAATCACGGAACCTCGGTGTCCCGCTATGCGTTGAAGAATACGATTCACCATTGGCCACGGAGGAAAAACATACAAAAGTACGTTCTCCGGCCAAGGTTGAACTAGAGCATCGAGACCCTCTGACATGCGTTCCCTTCGTCTGCTGAAAAATCGGCTTGCTTTGGCATTGCTGAAAGTTGCCATTAGATCCATAACCGGTTGACCCCATTTTAAGGTCAACTCGTGAAAAACCGCCACATTTAATTCCCATTCTCCTGGGTCTAAAATGTTGCGACTGAGATAATCTGCCTGAATATTCTCTCTGCCCGCTACGTGAGTCGCTGATAACGCCAGAAGATGGCCCTCCGCCCAAGCCATTAACTTCTGACATTCGCTTAGAAGAGAAGAACTTTTCGTCCCTCCTTGCCGATTGATATATGCTACCGTGACAAGATTGTCCGAGAACAAACGGACCGCCTTTCCCGTGAGAAGACGTTCGAAGTGCAGAAGAGCCAATCGAGCTGCACGCAACTCCAACATGTTGATCGACCATAAGGTCTCCTCCTGAGACCAAAAACCTTGAACCACTTGAGTTTGACAATGCGCTCCCCAGCCTGTTAAACTGGCATCGGTGGTGACCAAAATCCATGTGGGCTCCTGCAAAGGAATGCCTGCTGACAGATGTACAGGGTCCGACCACCATTCCAGACTCTTTCTTACTATTTCTGGGCAACACAGACATTGAGACAGCGGGTGAAGCTGCGGAGACCAACGGGAAAGCAGAGCCTGTTGCAACGGTCTCATGTGCGCTCTGGCCCATGGAACCAGATCCAAAGCTGCCGCCATGGATCCTAAAAGTTGCAAGTACATCCAGGCCGATGGAGCCTGGACTTTTAAAAACATCTTCACCTGCTGTAATATTTTGTTTATTCTGACTTCCGTCAAGAAAGCTGCTCCTCGAACAGTGTCGAATAAGGCCCCTAGATAAGTCAGTTGCTGAACCGGCCGCAATTGACTCTTTGCCTGATTTATGACCCAACCCAGTTGTTCCAAAAGTTGAACAACTCGAGCCGTTGCTACTTCCGAAGCCAAATGAGAATCTGCTCTGATCAACCAATCGTCGAGGTAAGGATGGACTCTGATGCCCTCTTTTCTCAGAGCAGCCGCTACCACTACCATGAGTTTTGTGAAAATCCGCGGAGCCGTGGCAAGGCCAAAGGGTAGTGCTTGAAACTGGAAATGACCCATTGGAAGTGCAAAACGTAAAAACTTTTGATGAGAAAGCCTTATTGGAATGTGAAGATAAGCCTCCGTAAGATCTATTGACGAGAGGAATTCCCCTGGGCGCACTGCTCGAAGTACCGTGCGCAGAGTCTCCATGCGAAAATGAGGCACCCGCAAAGCACGGTTGACGCCCCTGAGATCGAGTACTGGGCGAAAAGAATCCTCTTTCTTCGGAACGACGAAATAGATCGAGTATCGACCTTGACCGTACTGGTCTTGCGGCACAGGTATTATAGCCTGTAGGCGTAATAGATGAAAAATTGTCCCCATTATCGCTTTTTCCTTTGACCCTGGAGCACAGGGAGACAGGACGAAAGCTGGAGACAAGGGGAAAGCGAAATCTAGTGCATACCCTTTTTGAACTATCTCCAACACCCATTTGTCTGTGGTGATTTCGGTCCAGGCTTTTAAAAACCTCTGTAGACGGCCTCCTACAGGAACAAATGCCTGGACCAGGAGACCTTCATTGTGGCTTTTTGGATGTGTTTTGAGAAGACGGGAAGTAAGATCTACCGTAGCCTCTTGCTCCACGAAAGGACTGACCACGAAATCCCGCACGACCTCTGGAATAAGGAACAACTCGTGCCCCTCGA
This sequence comes from Ichthyophis bannanicus, assembly GCA_033557465.1. Classification (NCBI taxonomy): domain Eukaryota; kingdom Metazoa; phylum Chordata; class Amphibia; order Gymnophiona; family Ichthyophiidae; genus Ichthyophis; species Ichthyophis bannanicus. Next base: position 708,144,046 of record CM066031.1, read on the forward strand.
AATCTCCTAAAATCTCGTCCGGCACCTCGAGAACCTCCTACACCACGAGCGGGCCTTTGCCTATCTTCAGGTAAACGACCCCCTTTAGAATCATTTAAATCTTTTACAATTTTGTCAAGTGCTTCTCCAAAAAGCAATCTCCCTTTGTATGGTAATTTGCTAAGACGCGATTTAGAAGACACATCTGCTGCCCAGTTACGCAGCCACAAGAAACGTCTAGCCGCAATCAGCGCTGCCATTGACTTAGCAGCAATCCGGAGCAGATCATAAAAGGCATCTGCCATATAAGCAGCAGCCGATTCTAACTTAGCGATTTCTGCTCCCCGCAACAACTCTGGATTCCCAGATATATCTCCTTGAAGCCACCGAATGGATGCTCTAGACACATATGCCCCACAAACAGCGGCTTGTAGGGCTAAAGCAGAAGAATCAAATGATTGCTTAAGAAAGACTTCTAACTTTCTATCTTGCAAATCCTTAAGAGCAGCTGTTCCCTCAACTGGAATAGTAGTTTTCTTTGTTACCGCTGCCACTATTGCATCCACCTTAGGCATTTTTAATAAATCCTTTTCTTCCTGCGGTAAAGGATACAGGCGGGATAAAGCACGGCTACCACGAAGCGTAGCTTCTGGACATTCCCATTCGGACTCAATCATTTGCCTTATGACCCGGTGCATTGGGAAGGAGCGCTGTTTCGCTTTGAACCCTTGCAATAAAGGATCCTCTAAAGTATCCTGAGATTCAGCTGGAAGCAATAGGTTTAATGCAGATAAAGAATGGGAAATGAGAGCTGAAAGTTCCTCTTTCCGAAAAACCCGAAACATATTGGGGTCCTCACCAGGAGCAATTTCACCGTCTTCCAGCTCTTCACAAGGCACATCTAAACCTGAAACAGAAAGAGCTTCTGTTTCCTCTTGAGCTAAAGCTACAGGGAGCTGAGAAGCAAAAAGATCCAAAGGATCCTTAATGATCTCTTTAATCTGAGAAGTACCTTCCCCAGGGTCCTCAGAAATAGGAAGATCTACAGGAAGTGAAGAAGAGCCTTTAACCATCTCTGTAGAAACAGAACCATCAGATCTTGCCAAAAAAGCTTTGTGCATAGCTAAAATAAAATCCGGAGAAAAGAAAGATAATATATCTTCTTTTACCTCTGGCATAGGATCCTTAGTCTTCTCCTGCCTTAAAACACTCTTAGAAGACTTGCCTTTTTTCTTAGTAGGTCGTTGCTTATCAGATTGTAAAACAACGGGAGAATTCAAAATGGCCGATACACCGGCTTTCTCAGCGTTAAACAAGTGTTTATCCGTTTCCATGGCAACCTTTTCTGCCATTGCAACAACTTATATTGCCAAAAACTAAACTTAACACTATAAATCTTAACACACTAGATCAGAAAGTAGGCAAAGCACACTGATCTGAAAAACGCTGATTTAAATGCTGCAGAATTGAATCTTTATCTTCCGTGTCAGAGCAAAGATCAGCACCGCGCTGATTTGAAAACCGCCGATCTGCACACCTCAGATTCTGTTTCTTTTGTGTGCCGCGGCAGAGTCCAAAACAAAACAAGAACCCCCTACAAAAATCGCGATGATCCAGAAAATCTGTGACCATCGGGGACACTGCAAACCTGCATGATTTTTCAAAGTTTGAACCGCTGCTAGCGGAACACTTAGAAAGCAATGAATTTTAAATGCAGAGGAAAAGCTGGGGCTCCCAGATTAACTGCACTCTTCTTAAAAAGGACGGAACACTTCAGGCAGGCTCTGCCATAGTCCGTAATTAACAGCAATGTCTATCTCCCTGTCAGGAAAAGAACATTGATCAATAGCAATGTTTGTCTCCCTGCTAGGAAGAGAACATTGATTAAAAACAATGTAAGACTCCCTGCTAGGAAGAATACAATTGAATAAAATCTTTAAGAAATTTAAAGTAGGACTATAAAACAAATCAGCTCTGCCAGAGCCAATTAAATTAACATAAATAAATAAAACCAACTTCAAAAACCTAAAGGAGAGAGCTAATAACGATCCTTTTCAGCTGCTGAGGAATGAAAGACTGGCAGTTGACCTCAGGGGGAGTGGCTTCACGGCTCAAGAAAACTTGATGTCTTCATATCCTCAGCTGCTGAAGGGGATTGACAACCTAACCTTCCCTGGACTGGCCCGGAGAAATGGAAAGGAATACGAGATTGCAGACCTGCTATTAGTAATCTGTGAACTATCATTAAAATCATCTCTAATACCTGAAGATTGGAGGATCGCCATTGTAACACCAATTTTTAAAAAGGGTTCCAGGGGTGATCCGGGAAACTACAGACCGGTGAGCCTGACATCAGTACCGGGAAAAATGGTAGAAACCATCATAAAGAATAAAATTACTCAGCATGTAGATAGTCATGACCTAATGGGAGACAGCCATCATGACTTTAGGCAAGGAAGATCTTGTCTTACTAATCTGTTATGTTTTTTTGAAGGAGTGAATAATCAGGTGGACAAAGGTGAGTCGGTTGATATTGTGTATCTGGACTTTCAGAAAGCCTTTGACAAGGTCCCTCATGAGAGACTTTTGGCAAAACTAAAGAGTCATGGGATAGGAGGCAGTGTACTATTGTGGATCAGGAACTGGTTAAAAGATAGAAAGCAGAGGGTAGGGCTAAATGGCCAATTTTCCCAATGGAGAAAGGTGAATAGTGGTGTACCCCAGGGATCTGTGCTGGGTCCGCTGCTTTTTGACATATTCATAAATGACCTGGAAAGTGGAATAACGAGTGAGGTTATCAAATTTGCAGATGACACAAAGCTATTTAAAGTTGTTAAAACCCAAGAGGATTGTGGAAAATTGCAAGAGGATCTTGATAAATTGGAAGACTGGGAATCAAAATGGCAGATGAAATTTCATGTGGACAAGTGCAAGGTTATGCACCTAGGGAAGAACAACCCAAACTATGGTTACACGATGCAAGGTTCCACATTAGGAACCACCACCCAGGAAAAAGATTTAGGCGTCATTGTGGATACCATGTTAAAACCCTCGGCCCAGTGTGCAGCGGCGGCCAAGAGAGCAAATAGAATGCTAGGTATGATAAGGAAAGGAATGGAAAATAAAACAAAAGATATTATAATGCCTCTATATCGTTCCATGGTGAGACCGCACCTTGAATATTGTGTGCAATTCTGGTCGCTGTATCTTAAAAAGGATATAGCGATTTTAGAAAAGGTTCAGAGAAGAGCCACCAAAATAGTAAAGGGGATGGAAGGATACTCCTGTGAAGAAAGGCTAAAAAGGTTAGGGCTCTTTAACCTGGAAAAGAGACGGCTGAGGGGAGATATGATAGAAGTCTAAATTAATGAACGGAGTGGAACGGGTAAACGTAGATCGATTGTTTACCTTATCAGAATATAGAAAGACTAGGGGACATGCAATGAAGCTACAGGGTAAACTATTTAAGACTAATAAAAGAAAATATTTTTTCACTCAACGTGTAATCAAACTCTGGAATTTGTTACCGGAGGATGTAGTAAAGGCTGTTAGTGTAGCTGGGTTTAAAAAAGGTTTGGACAAGTTCCTGGAGGAAAGGTCCATAAACCATTATTAAGAAGGGACCCAGGATATCAATGCTTGAACCAATACAAGCATTGTGGAACCTGTGTCCCTTGGGGAAACTGCTAGGTACATATGACCTAGATTGGCCACTGTTGGAAACAGAATACTGGGCTTGATGGACCTTGGTCTAACCCAGTATGGTGTATCTTATGTTCTTATGTATAGCTTTGCTTCTAGGTGAATCATTCAATACTAAACGCAACTAGAATCGAGTGTTTCACAGAAGTACTTAAGAACAAGGCATTTTTTCAACTCATTTTGCTCTCTGTGTGAGTCTGCTCTACGGACCATACTTGCTATTGTACACCTTTTAGACAATATTTTGTTCCTGGTTTCTCCTTTTCAAGGGCTGTCACGTGACCTTTAGATTCATTTTGGGTTCCCATTCTTTCCCATAGGTGTAGAGAATTATGTTTACACTCAGCCTTGGTATCCCTCTTTGGGGCTTTTACTTTTTATTTTTTTTCTTACTTATCTTTTTTTTCTTGTTTTTAATCTTTGTTTTTATGTATTTATTACGTAATGCTGTAAGTTTTCATATTTATTGGCTTTATCATGTTATTTTATTTGTATTTATGTTTTTTGTCTTTGAGGCTTGTACCCCCTGAAGAAGGCTAGATAGCCGAAACGCATTGGGGTTGTGTTTTAATACATTTTTGAACTGCCACCTGGTCTTTGGCACATGCTGTTTTTTGTTTTAGGACCAGGGAAGCCAGGGTTCAAATCCCACTGCTGCTGCTTGTGATCTTGGGCAAGATAGTGCACGGATGTCCATTCCTACTGTGAAAGACAGTTTTGCTGAAAAAGAAGAACTTACGTAGTTCGCCTACTTTCAAGATTTCACAAAGCATCTTTGTTAACTCGATGCTGCTGCGACCAAAAGGACATTCATGTTTGTCTTCTCGGCTGCTGTTTTCCAGAACAATCTGCAATGTGAATTGAACATGAAGACAAATTATTCATTTATGAATCACGTGTGTATGTGTACATTATGTTTGCATGTGCACAAATAGAAATGGGTAAAAATGAAGGATGGTTATTTCTTATTTTCTTTACTTTGTCTTATTTGCCTTTTTAATTAGACTACAGAAAGGGAAGGGCCCAATATTCAGCATTAAACCCAGCACTGAATATCCAGATTTGCCACATTTGCCAATCGCTAACCCGGCAACAGCGATATTGAGCCATTAACTGGTTAGCAATACTTGGCAAAAGTTAGGCCAGGGTTTCCTGTGCCTGGCTTTCACCATATTACTAAATGGGTAGCGCTCATCACCGCTGCCCAGTTAGTGATCAGAGTTGCGTCCGCGCCCCCCCGGAATGCTCCCAACACATCCCAATGCTAATCAATTAGCATCGGGGTGTGTATTACCGGCAGCTGTGGATATTCAGCAGCACTAACCATGCTAGTGCCACTATATATACCACAAAGCGGCATTTACATGGTTTGCAGGTCTACAAACCATGTAAATGCCGCTGAATATTGGGCCCAAAATATATTAACTTAATCCAATATAAGCTATCACTTTACATTTTTCCCTGCAAAAAATGGAAAATTCTCCATTTGTTTTTAAATTATGTCATGATTTTAAAAAAGTATGCGTTTGTTTCTGCATTTAAAGACACATTTTACAAAGAACGTCTAAGTGCATTCTGGGACGTCAAAGCCAGAACAACTGGATAAAAGAAAAACATCCTTATGGCAAGTTCAGGCACAATTTCAGAAACATGGATGTGCTTGATATGGACGTCTATGGAGTTTTCTACATTGATATCTCCAGAATAGAATTTCAGAAGAAATACATCTAATAGCTTAATGGTTAACATTGTGGGTTAGGAGCAGGGTGGCCAGGTTTCAAATCCCAGTGTGGGCCTTTGTGATCGTAGGCCAGTCACAATTTTCCATCTTCTCTATAACCTTTGGATGTTTTAAGGCCACAAGCACTTTTCCAATGCCTGTTTGTGCCTGGAGCAGATCTAAATATGGATATGCCCGCAGATGTCCCCACCATTTCTGAAATCGAATGAGGACGTCTAAATTCATTACATATTCCCAGACACGCTCCCCACCACACTCCTTGCTTACTTGGATGTCCCTGCACTGGAGACATCTGTAAATGTGATTTCTAAAATGTCTCTGGAGAAAATCCAAATCACAACCAAGACTTTTAAAATGACCCACTTAGTACCCCGATTATTTCCTAGGGAAAAACTGAAGATCACACTGAAGCATTTAATGAAATTTCCTAAGATGGCACCTGTGCCTATCTACTATTGTTGTTACTATTGAAGATCGAAAAAGATTCTTAACATAACCTTTATGTCTTATTTTGAAACCAGAACAGCAGCAATAGAGTATATACAACACAGAATAGTAACATGAGGTTTAAAAGAAGAGGTTCTCAACCTCTTGCTAACCTTCAAAGAATTCAGCAACCCCAGTTCATCCCTACGACTCTTCCCCCTCCTCTCAGCACCCAACCTGCCCCTACTAGCCTTCTTTCTCTTCCTTCCTCTTCCTGTCTCGACCAGCCTCTCTCTTATTATTATTTATTTATTACATTCTCTTATATACCGCGCTATTCTGCATCAGTGCGGTTTACATTGAACAAACTGAAATTACATTGAACAGGGCATTATAACTTGGAGATAACTATTTTACAGGGAACATGGGCTATGGAGGGTTAAGTGGCTTGCCCAAGACTACAAGGAGCACCTGTGGGACTAGAAACCCCAGTCCTTCCGGCCCAAGGTTGCTGTCCTCTAGTGGGATTTGAACCCCCGACCTTCTGGCCTGAAGTACCTTGCCCCAAACACTAGGCCACTCCTCCACTCTTCTCCGCTGTCTATCCCCACCAGCATCTCCCTCTTTTTTTCTCTTTTCTATGTCCTGTAGACGCACCACAGTGATCTTATGGACCCCCAGGGATCCACGGATCACAAATTGGGAAAGCGTAGTTACTCACCTGTAACAGGTGATCTCCGGGAACAGCAGGAATTTAGTCTTCACATATGGGTATCGTCGGTACCGAGGAGCCTGCGCGGGAATGCTCCCCAGCGTCCAATAGGAACGCTTTTGGGAGCATCCCTCAGCACATGCGTGCTGCCTTCCTGCCTTTCCAACTGTCCCTCTTCAGTTAGGTTTGTAGCTGAGTGAAAGGATAGAGGGAGAGAGGAAAGAGACAAAGAGATAGAGAGACAAATCCTAGGGGAGGTGGGTGGGTTGTTAAGGCTAAATTCCTGCTGTTCCCGGAGATCACCTGTTACAGGTGAGTAACTACGCTATCTCCAAGAACAAGCAGAAATATAGTCTTCACATATGGGGACTCCCAAGCTGAAGATGCCGGGGAGATGGCCCCAGGAAGCTGCCACCTATAGTGAGGTGGGCCATGCTTCCTCCCATGGATCTATGGCATCCTATCAGGGTTGGTGAGTAGGAGTTGAATCAAGTCTGAAAGAAATGTTGAAGAACAACCTGGCGAAAGAAGGCATCCCGACGGGAGGCTTTATCTAGGCAGTAGTGGGCTGTGAAGGTGTGCACCGAAGTCCAGGTGGCTGCTCGACAGATGTCATCGATAGACACAGAATGAAGGTTGGCCGTAGAGACTACCATAGCTCTCACATTATGTGCTGTGACATGGCCTTGAAGAGGAAGACCCTTACTCTCATAAGTAAAGGATATGCATTGTGCAATCCATTTAGATAGAGTTCTTTTGGAGACTGGAAGTCCCAAATGACTAGGATCAAAAGCAACAAAAAGTTGAGAAGACTTTCTATGTTGTTGTGTTCATTGTAGGTAAAAGGCCAAAGCTCTTTTACAATCCAAAGCATAAAGGTTCCTTTCTGCATTAGAAGCATGAGGCCTTGGAAAGAATACAGGAAGGTAAATCGATTGATTTAGATGAAAAGGCGAAACCACCTTAGGCATAAAATGTGGATGAGTTCTGGGAACAACCTTATCATGTGAAACCTTGTATAAGGGGGATCAGCCACTAAAGCTTGCAATTCACTAATGCGATGTGCGGAGGTGATTGCAATTAGGAAGATGACCTTCCAGGATAAAAACTTTAGGATTGTTGCGGCTAAAGGTTCAAAGGGCGGTTTCATGAGCTGTCCGAGAACTAGATTTAAATCCCATGCCACCGGTGGTGGCTTAATGGGAGGCTTTGTTAAGAGAAGACCTCTCATAAATCTTGCTATGAGTGGATGAGAGGAAATTGGTTGTCCATTTAGAGGCTTATAGGAAGCTGCAATTGCACTAAGATGGACTCTTACTGAATTGCTCTTTAAACCAGAATTTGATAAATGAAGTAGGCATTCTAGTACTGATTTCAAAGGTAACAGAAGGGGGTTTAAGCCCCTTTGAGAACACCATATAGTAAAACATTTCCACTTAAAGGAGTAAGAATGACTTGTGGAGGGTTTTCTCGAAGCCTGAAGGATATCCTTTACCTGTTGGGAAAGGTTAAGATACAGCAGGTCTAGGCTTTCAGCAACCAGGCCCTGAAATGCAGGGATTGGGGATTCGGGTGCCATAGCATCCCGTTCTTTTGGGAGAGAAGGTCTGGAGCACACCCTTACTCTAGAGATGCAGCTTGAGAGAGATGTAGAAGCAGGGGATACCACGTTTGTCGTAGCCACCGTGGCGCTACAAGGATCATATGACCTCGGTCTCTCTGAAGCTTGAAGAGTATTTTGGGAATGAGGGGAATGGGTGGGAAGGGATAGAGGAAGTCCTGACCCTAGTAAAGGAGGAAGGCGTCCCTTGCCTGATAATTGTGAGCCTGAATTTTGGAACAGAACCGGGGAAGTTCGGCATTCAGTGGACTTGCAAAAAGGTCTATGTCTGGGGTTCCCCAGATCTGAAATATCCTTGTCGCCTGGTCCAGGTGTAGAGACCATTCGTAAGGCAGCAGAACTCGGCTGAGTTTGTCTGCCCAAAGGTTTTGAATGCCTGGAAGATATACCACGAGGAGGTGAATTTGATGCTCTCTGGCGAGGGCCCATAGTCGTAAAGCTTTGTTGCATAACTACAGAAAGCCCGATCCGCCCTGCTTGTTCACATAGAACATGGCTACTTGATTGTCCGTCTGGATTAGGACTGTCTGGGCATGGAATAATCAAAGAGCTAGATAGATTGCTCTGAGTTCTAGGAGGTTTTTGTGAAGAGAAGCCACCTGTGGAGTCCAGGTACCCTGGGTAGAGAGATGATGCAGGTGTGCTCCCCATCCTACCTGTAATGCATCTGTTGTTAGGGTGGCCTGGAAAAGGGGTTGTTGGAAAGGAGACCCCACTAACAGATACTCCAGTGATTGCCACCATTGTAGGGACAAGATCAGTCGTTGTGAGTTTGATATCTTGTTCGACAGATGTCCTGTGGACTGTGTCCACTGTGTGGATAGGGTCCACTGGGCTGCTCGCATGTGGAGGCAAGCATAAGGAACTACATGAACTGTGGATGCCATGTGTCCCAGTAATTGCAGCAGCTCTCGAGCAGTTAGGGAGGACTTTCCCGCTGCTTGGGGAGCTGATTGCACTATTCGAAGACAGCAGGGCTATGGGAGGAAAGCCCTTGACTGTCTGGTATCTAAACAAGCTCCTATAAACTCTAGGTTTTGAGAAGGAACAAATTTGGATTTTGGGAAGTTTATGACCAATCCCAAGTATTGGAGGATTCGCATTGTGCGAGAGTATGCAGAGCTGGCTTCTGGAACCGTGGCGGCTTGAATGAGCCAGTCCTCCAAGTAAGGGAAGACGAATATCCCTAGGGTTTGCAGGAATGCAGCTACTACTACCATGCATTTTGTGAATACTCTTGGTGCCGAAGCCAGACCAAGAGGAAGAACCCTGTATTGGAAGTGTTTTCCGCTGAAAAGGAATCATAAGAATTTCCTGTGATCTGGATAGATCAGAATATGAGTATATGCATCCTTTAGATCTAGAGAGCAAAGCCAATCCTGACTTTGAAGGTATGGCAGAAGAGTTCCCAGAGAAATCATTCTGAACTTTTCTCGGAACAGATATTTGTTCAATTCTCTGAGGTCTATAATGGGTCTGTGTCCTCCCGTTTTCTTTGGAACAAGAAAATAGGGGGAGTAGAACCCTGTACCCTGTTGGAGAATGTGTACTTCCTCTATTGCTTCCTGAGCAAGCAGTGTTGAGACCTCTTGATCCAGAAGTGGAGAGGATTGGGAATTGAACTACGATTGTAGGAGGGGGCATGCTGTGAAATTGAAGCTTGTACCCCTCCCCTACAATGGAGAGTCCAATTTTCTGCTGTTATTTGGTGCCATCTGTTGACAAAATGACACAACCTGCCTGGAATGTTTAGGGGTTCTGGACCCTTCAGAGGCAGGAAAGCTAAGCTCTCTAGGAAGGAGTCAAAGCCCTTGAGGGGGCTCAGCCTGTGGAGCAGGTTGAGCTCTCGGGCCTTTTGGCTTCTTTTGTTGCCTGGATTGTTGTCCTTTTTGGCCAACTTGACCCTGAGCTTGCCCTTGCTGGGCATAGGACGGATAAAACTTCCTCTTTTTGCTGAAAAAGGGTTTTTTTAGGGTTTTGGCTGGAGTGGCTGTAGATTTTGACAATCTGTCTAAAGTGATATTGTCAGCATCTATCTCATTAACCTTCTCCTGCCAATTCTTGCCAAAGAGGTTTTCTCCTGTGCAAGGGATGTTCCCTAATTTGCCCTGTACCCAAATCTCCAAGTCTGATGCCTGAAGCCAGGCAACCCGACCTGCACCAATGGCAATAGCAGAGGTTCTGCTGATGCATTCAAAGCAGTCAAAGGCTGCACGATTTACAAACTTGGAAACGTCTTGAGCATGCTTGAGAAGAGTAAGGAAGTCTTGTCGTTTGTCATCAGGGAGAAGGGGGCTCATAATCTCCAAGTCTCCTGTGACTTCTTTGAGGAACATCCCCATATATAAAATATATGAGCTGATCCTAGCTGAAAGCATGGAAACCTGAAAGGCGTCAAGAGTCTTGCATTCACGACTTGGAGGATTGGATGCATGTCTTTTTGCACTTTTCATCCTACGCATGGCTGATTCCACTACCATTGAATGGTGTGGCAGCTGAGTCTTTTGAAAACCAGGACACGGTGGAACTCGACACATGGTATCAAGTCTCCTAGAATGAGGAGATGTGGTCAAAGGTGTTTCCCGCATTCTAAGCATCAAATCATAAAGAATCTCATGAATAGGCAGAGTAGCTGCCTCTTTGGGAGCTTTAGGGTACTGGAGTATTTCCAATTCCTTTGCTCCAGGTTCTTTTTCAGGAGCTACTGTGATTGATAGGCCTCGGGACACATCAAAAATAAAATCCTGAAACGACATGTCCTCCGGAGGAGACATTCTGCGTTGAGGAGGAGTCCTCTGGAAGAAGCACTCATGTACCAGCAGAGATATCAGAGTCATCAGAATCAGAAGATTCGAAATCTCTCTGATCCTGATGTTCATGCAAAACATGGTATCGGTATCGATCGAAGTCGGCACCGAGTTGGTCCGGTACCGATCTGTCGATGCCCGAAAAAGTCGGCATGGGCAGAACTCCCACCGGGGTCAGTACCGTCGGTGCTGGTACCGGCATCGGTATCAGTGTTGGTACCGGTGCCCGTTGAACTGCCGGTAGCGGTGTCAACGGTACCGCAGCTATAAGGAGAGCTGCAAGACTGCGTTCGATACCGAGGAATCTTTGGTCTATCGGCGCTGCCGATGCCTGGGTGTCGGTACCGGTAGAAGCGGCCGGAACCCCTGAGCATGGCACCAGTGGTTCTGCTGAGGTCGAGGCCTCGAAAACATCCTGGAGCCCCGTTAGTGCTTTGGAGGCCGAAGCCTCCCGCCGGGGCTGTTTTGCCAGTGTAGTTTCCTCAAGGGCAATGCCAATGGCCTCTCGATGCTTAGCAGGAGATCTACCCTTTGAGGACCGGCTCTTATGTTTAGTTACCTGAGATCCATGGGAGGAAGACGAGGCTCTGGAAGCCGTCAATGCAATGGACATCGCATCTGAAGAAAAGAGGGTACCGAGCTTTGCAGCCCGGTTTTGTCTTCCTCTTTTAGTCATCCCCATACAAGAGGAACACACCGATAGAGAATGGTCAGGGCCTAAACATTTGAGACACCAGTCATGGGTGTCGGTGACGGAGATGGTACCGCCACACTTAGTACATCTTTTAAAAACACTAGCTGGTTTTTCCATTTTCCAGGAAAATGGGGCCTAATGCCCAAAATGGTGCCTAGCACCAAAATGAAAAAGTTTCTGAAGAGAAACACTTCAGAAGTCTATATTTTTTTTTTTTTAAAAAGAGAAGAACAGAGAACCGGTGGTACCGGTAGGCGTTGAGTGGAGGCAGGCGCGACCACAAGAAAAACAATTTAAAGACAACATTTTCTGCGGTGACAGGGTATGTGACCTGTCGGCTCCGCGGAAAACGAAGAACTGAAGAGGGACAGTTGGAAAGGTGGGAAGGCAGCGCTTGTGCTGAGGGATGCTCCCAAAAGCGTTCCTATTGGACGCTGGGGAGCATTCCCACGCAGGCTCCGTCGGTACCGATGATACCCATATGTGAAGACTACATTCCTGCTTGTTCCTGGAGATTTACTGATACAGAGGATGCATCTGCTATCTGCCAGATATCATCTATGCACTGTCAGTAGCTGATAAGATAGCCATAACTGGCAAATACCAAAGCATCACAGCGATATGTCGGAGAACACCACATACATAGCGTGAGGATTTGTTATTATTAGAAGACAAATGTGTTTTACCATAGCAAGTGTGGCGGTGTCACAAAAGCTCATGTCAACTTGTTTGTCTTCACTGCTTTACTACACAGAAATCTGTAAGACAGGGATGCAGATTCAGTTTGCCCGTTTTAGAAAATTAAAGCGCATAAAAATGTGCATTAAATGGATTTGATACACATAACTCATTCAGATCAATTTTGGATATTTCTGCTTTCCCCAAAATACTTTGGGCTGAAATATAATTCTATGTGTATAAAATTTGAATTATGCATTCCAATACACATTCCATGTACTAATTTGGAGATTTTATTTGCACCAGGTCAAATTAATGCGTGTTCCTTATGGGCATAAATTTTCCAAACCAAAACCACTGAGAAAAGGAGCACTGCGATGACAACCAATCGCTGTGAAAGATTCAGAAAAGCTGGAAAAAAAACCCTAGCATAGTTCTGGAACAAGTGGTTTAAAAGAAAGCTTTAGAGTAGAAGTCCCCAGAGACGAAGAGCAGAAATAGTAAAAATTTGAGATTAGCATTCAAAAAAGTACAAAACAAAATAGCAGAAAATAGGCAGATTTTTCAGGAAAACTATAGAAGAGTAGTTAGACAAATGCACAAAATCATGGCTATTATAATGAATAAAAGCAGTGTTTCTGGATTCATAAGGAGAGGGTCCTGACCGAGGACTTTAATTAGACGTGAATCCGGAAGGAGCAGTGGATGTTGCTTATCTGGACCAGTACAATTTATACAACTGTTCCTCACCGGAGACTGGTAAACAAGCCAGGTAGTATGACAGCAGGACAAAAAAAGCCATAGTCTGGGTAAGGAACTGGTTGAGTGACAGAACACAAGAGTGTGATTGTCAATGGTGTCCAAACTAGAGATGGTAGGTAAATGGATGAATTGGGTAGCCCTGGGTTCAGTGTTAACACCGGTTCTGTTCACTATCTTTGTATGTCACACTCCAGAGGGAGTTGAAAGGAAAATATGTAACAGAGTGCACATGCCAGAAGAGGTAAAATGGTGACAAAGGGACTTGAAACTACTGCAGGGTTTTGAGTACAAAGGATTTGGAGGTAGACAACAGCCAAACAACAGTCAATGTTCAAAGCAAAAGATACATTTTTTTAAAAGACCCAACTCAGCTGACTTTCAGCAAAGTCACCTGCATCAGGGGTCTGAAATCAAAAATCAAACACACATATAATACAAATACAAAATATATTTTTGATTTCAGACCCCTGATGCAGGTGACTTTGCTGAAAGTCAGCCGAGTTGGGTCTTTTAATAAATTTATCTTTTGCTTTGAACATTGACTGTTGCTTGGCTGTTGTTTACCTCCAAATCCTTTAGTTAACATAATAAATGATGGCAGATAAAGACCAATATGGTCCATCTAGTCTGCCCAGTAAGATGGTAAGAGTAGGTGCACTTGCCGCTCCATGCAGGCCACCCCTCCCCATGTCTTTGTTTAAGGGGTGAACACACCGCTCCGTGTAGGACACCCCTGTATATTGAGAAATTAGTTAAGTTTATTTTGATTTTATCCTGTTGCTGTAAAGGGATCCACTGTGTCTGTCCCATGCCATTTTGAATTCTGTCACTGTATTTGCCCCCAACACTTCCATCAGGAGGGCATTCCAAGCATCCACCACCCTTTCAGTGAAAAAGTATTTCCTGACATTGCCTTTCAGTTTACCCCCTTGCAGCTTCATGTTATGCCCTCTAGTTTTACAGCTTCCCCGTCTTTGGAAGAGGTTTGTTTGCTCATTATTTCTCTTTAAGTATTTAAAGGTCTGAATCATATCTCCCCTGTCCCTCCTCTCCTCCAGAGTGTACATATTTAGGTCTTCAAGTCTCTTCTCATAAGGCTTCTGACGCAGGCTCCAAATCATTTTGGTCGCCTTCCTCTGAACAGTTTCCAGTCTTTTTATATCCTTTGCAAGATATGGTCTCCAAAACTGAACACAGTATTCCAAGTGAGGCTTCACCAGTGACTTATACAGTGGCATTATTACCTCTTCCTTTCTGCAGATAATTCCTCTTTGTATGCAACCCAACATCCTCCTGGCTTTTGCCACTGCCTTGTCGCACTGTTTTGCCACCTTGAGATCCGCAGAAATATTCACACCAAGGTCCTTCTCCAGGTCCGTACTCACCATCCTCTCGCCCCCTATCGCGTATATTTCCCCTGGATTTCTGCTTCCCAAGTGCATGACACTGCACTTCTTCGCATTAAATCTTAATTGCCAAGCATTAGACCATTCTTCCAGCTTTTGTAGATCTTTCCTCATGTTATCCACTCCCTCAGGGGAGTCCACTCTGTTGCAAATTTTTGTGTCATCTGCAAAAAGACAGACTTTTCCATGCAGTCCTTCAGCAATATCACTCACAAATACATTGAACAGTGCTGGGCCCAGGACCGAACCCTGGGGCACCCCGCTAATCACCCTCCTTTCATCCAAGTGAGCTCTATTTACCATCACCTTCTGTTGTCTGTCAGTCAACCAATTTCTGATCCAGTTCACCACCTTGGGAGGACCCATCCCCAAACTACTGAGTTTATTGATAAGCCTCCTATGAGGAACGGTATCAAAGGCTTTGCTGAAATCCAGGTAGATGACATCCATCACATGCCCCTGATCTAGTTCTCTGGTCACCTAGTCAAAGAACTCAATCAGATTTGTTTGACAAGTTCGTCCTTTGGTAAAACCATTTTGCCTCAGATCATACAACCTGTTGGTTTTGAGAAAGTCCACTATTCGCTCTTTCAGATGCGCCTCCATTACTTTTCCCGCAACCGAGGTAAGGCTCACAGGCCTGTAGTTTGTCACTTCTTCCCTATCACCACTTTTGTGAAGAGGTACCACAACTGCCCTTTTCTCTAATCCCGAGGAACTACTCCTGCTTACAAGGATCTGTTGAAAACATCCTTTAACGGCCCTGCAAGAACCTCTCTGAGCTCTTTCAGTATCCTGGGATGTATCCCATCCGGTCCCATGGCCTTGTCCACTTTCAGTTTTGCAAGTTGTTCTAACACATCATCTTCTGTGAATGGTGTGGTATCTACTTCATTCCCATTTTTATATTTGGGAGTCACAGATGGTCCTTCTCCAGGATTTTCTTTAGTAAAACAGAGCAGAAGTATTTGTTTAGCAATTTTGCTTTTTCAATGTCACTTTCCACAAATCCATTCCCAGCACTTCTGAGTCCTGCAATTCCATCTCTGATTTTCCTCCTCCCGAATACACCTGAAGAAAGTTTTGTTGCCACACTTCACTTCTTTAGCCATCTTTTCCTCTGCATTTGACTTTGCTTTCCTTATTTCTCTTTTTGTCTCCTTTAGTTTGATCTTGTATTCCTTACTGTGTTCCTCTGTTTGCAAGCTTTTGAATTTTGTGAAAGCTGTGTTTTTTGCCTTTATTCGAGCAGCCACTTCTTTGGAGAACCAAATAGGTTTCCTTCTCCTTTTGTTTTTATTTACTTTCCTTACATATTTATCTGTTGCCCCTTTTATTGCCACCTTTAGCTTAGCCCATTGCAATTCAACTTCCCTTATCCCCTCCCACCCTGCCAACTCCTCCTTCAGGTACTTGGCCATTTTACTGAAGTCAGTGTTTTTGAAGTTTAGGACTTTGAGCTTGCTATGATTGGACTGCACCTTGGCTTTTATCTCAAACCACACCGTGTGATGATCGCTGCTGCTCACAGGGGCACCCAGACATTCGACACGCTATCACCGTTGATGAGCAGTAAATCCAGCATTGAGCTTTCCCTGGTTGGTTCCATCACCATTTGTTTAAGTGACGCATCTTGGAAAGCATCCACAATTGTTTTGCTTCTTGCCAGATTCGCAGAAGGAGTACTCCAATCCACATCGGGTAGATTAAAGTCACCCAATATGATCACTTCCCCCTTTGTGGCTATCTTAGCAATATCTATAATCTTTCATTATCTATTTCTTCGATTTCAGTCGGAGGTCTGTAGACTACAGCAGTATGGATGACAGTGCCATCTCCTCTTTCCAACACAATCCAGAGCGCTTCTTCTTTTCCCCATGCCCCCTGCATTGCAGTAGCTTTAATATTGCTTTTTACATACAAGGCTACTCCTCCTCCTCCTCCTTTTCCTCTTTCTCTGTCACTTCTGAATAGATTATAGCCAGCTATGGCTATATCCCATTCATGCGATTCACTAAACCATGTTTCTGTAATGGCCACAATGTCCAAGTCCATTTCCACTATTAGGGCTTCCAGGTCAGGAACTTTGTTGGCTAAGCTTTGAGCATTTGTGCTCATTGCTTTCCAGCATTTAAGTAGCTTGCATGTATTTTGCATTGATTTTGTTATGCCCACTTCTTCCCACTTGTCATTGATGTGTGGTTTAAAAGTGTGGCTGTTTCTGGTTTAAAAGTGTGGCTGTTTCTGGTTTAAAAGTATGGCTGTTCTGCATTTGCCGGGAGTGACGTCCTGAACTAGTCCTTCTCCATCCGTCGCCCCCTTTTTCTAGTTTAAATACATATCCACACACTGCCTGAATTTTTCACTTAGGATTCTTTTCCCTGCGACAGAGAGATGCAGTCCATCAGCACAGTATAGTCTCTTGTTGGTCCATCTGTTTCCCCAGTCGCCAATAAAACTGAATCCTTCTCGTTCGCACCAGGTCTGTAGCCATGTATTAAAGCTGTTTATGCGATGCAGCCTTTCTGCCCCCTTACCATGAGCAGGTAGAACTTCTGAGAATGCTACAGTGTTAACAATGGGCTTGAGTTTCTCTCCCAGAGTCTGGAAGTCCCTTTGAACTGCAGAGACACACTGTTTCTAGCCAGGTCGTTTGTACCCAGGTGGATGACAACATCAATTTTGGAGTGCTCACTTTCTGCGCTAAGTACATCAATAATTTGGTTTGTATTCCTGCTGGCTGAAGAGCCTGAGAGGCATTTGACTATCTTCTCTCCTTTGAACTGTGTTCCCAAGTTGGTGCCTCTGATGATGGAATCTCCAAGTAGTAGCAGTTTTCTATTTGGTGAGTTTTTCTTCATATTTGGTGCTTTAGCAGGAGATTGGGCATTGACTGACTCATTTAAGGGCCCTTCAGTTTCCATGGGTTGGTGATCCTCATTAACCAAAGCAGAGAAGGCATTATGCAGGGATATCTCTTGATGTATAGGATGTCTCTGCGTTACAGGTCGCAATCTACCCGAGCCCACTGTAATTCATTTGTTCCTGGGATGTTTGATTCTTTGTGGGAACGGTGGTGGACATTGTTCTGTTTGTATCCTAGAAGAGGTGCGTTTCATTTCAGCTAGTTCTTCCCTTAGTAGAGTCAATTCTTTATGCATGGCAGCTAGTTCTTCCCTAAGTAGAGTCAATTCTTTATGCATGGCAGCTGACTTGAGGCACATAGGACAAGCTCTTAGGTTCCAAATGATTCGTGCTCCTTCTTTGGTTTGTGTTTTGGAAGTTGACCTCTTTTCTTCTGATTAATACTAGAAGAGCTGTCAAGGTTTTGGAAAATGAGCTTCCATGTTAAGAAGTGCAAAATCATGTTTCTGGGTGAAAAGAAATCCACAAGCTACTTATTTAGAAGGAGAAGAACTAGAAATTGTTCATCAAGAAATAGTTTTAAGAGTAATATTTCAGATAGTATGAAGATAGCCACTCAATGTAACAAAGTATCAGGGAAAATTTACCAAATTTCGGCTTTCACCAAAAAGGAGCTAATATTGCCCTGCATGGGTGGGATAGTACGACCCATTTTAAGTACAGTGTTTAACAGATACTCAAAAGGAGTTCATGGAAGGAAAAAATGAGCAATCAAATATATGTTAGGATTCAACAAAATGCAGAAAGAGGAATTTTATTCAGAAAAAATGCATATCAAATAAAACGGGTCATGATATGATGTTGGAGGAAGGAAGGTTGGTTGGTTCAGATCAACCATAAAAAATACTTTTTCATTGAGAGAATGTTAGATAAGGGACATAGCCTTATCTAATCAGTTTTACGATGGAATTCAAGCATACTTTGGACAGGTATAGCGGACAATCATAGGAAGAGTGTTAGGAGGGTAAAAGGTTAGCAAACACCAACCCTTCACTTTCTCCAGAACAGAGCCGGGGGAAGAACTGACAAGGCAAAAAGAAAGGGTTTATAAAAGAAGTATGAAGTATATAGGCTAGAACCAGAAGGCCACCACTCCCCAGAAACCAATCCGTACAATCCCAGCAGGTTAAAGATGGACGGGCACTGCCAACAAAGAGATAAGGCAAGTTGGTGCCATCCAGGTACCCCCTCAAGGCTATGGAGACCCAGAAAGCAGAATCTTTACTATTTTAGTTAGCTGTTTAATTATTATAAAAGTTTGGTGAGGGAGAGAAGCAGGGTGTTGAATTAAGTATGGGATCTTCTATCCTCAGCTACCCAGAACAGCAGAGGACCAGTGAAGAAGGTAGCAAAAACTGGCTTGCATAACTAATATCAAACCAGCACTCGAGCTTTCATGGCTCTCAGCTAAGATATATCCTTGCAGTGTGGACAGGGATAACTGGGCCAACTGGCCTTTTTCTGCCATCGCCTACTCTGTTACTATATATGAAGTTTTTATAGATAAAAATAAATACAGAACTCATGAATAAAATGCATTGCTTTTGGCAAAGTGTTTTCCTGAGTTCTCTGATTTATGGAATATGCAATGATATTTATGCTAATTTAATCATCTATCATGATGAGGTGAATGTTATGTGAAAAGGAAGGCCCTTGTAAAGCCATGCTACCATCCAATTAGTCAGAATGCATCTCATGTCTTGTCACTCAGAGACAAATCTTAGAAATTCATTTGTACCACTCAGGCAATGCTGTCTCATTCCATGTCTCTCACAGATGAGGTTTCCATCTTACAGCAAAAGAAATATGGAAAAATATCAACAAGAGGATAATTTACTGCAACACTGGTCCACATTGAAATCGTTACTGACTTTAAAAGGCCCTAATCTGTAGTATCTTGGTGAGCTGAACACAAATATAACATTAAAAAAATTTTATTGGCTCTTGTTTTGTAGATATTGCATTTTTGACGTTTCACCGTGTAAATGTATCCAGTAAAACATCAAAAATAAGCCTTGAATGATGTAATATTACATCACATTGCATAATACCAGCATGCACACATCATCCAGAGTTGATTGCATCATTTTCTGATGCAATGCAATACTATTGCCAGACGGCTGCTGAAGCCATCTGATGTCAGCAGTGTACTATATGCAGTCGGAAAGGAAAGTAATCTGGTATTCTGTTCCGATATTGAAAGCCTCATGAATGACTTAAAAATCACTCATGACCCACAAGACTGGAGACTATTTATAGACTCTTCGAAACTGAGTCTGAAGGCTGCGCTTTTGAACAATGGAAACCGTCTTCCATCTATTCCAGTAGCGCATGCCGTCCACATGAAAGAGACATACGATAACTTAAAGCATCTACTGACTTCCATTAACTATAACAAGTACAGCTGGCACCTCTGTGATGACTTGAAGGTAGTTGCCCTTTTAATGGGACTGCAGCAGGGATATATAAAATACATGTGTTTCTTATGTGAGTGGGATAGCCGAGCAAGGGATTGGCACTACTTGCGGAAGGAATGGAATCGCAGACAAAATGTAACAGTTGGAGAGAAGAATATCCAGCACCCAGCTCTGGTTGAGGCTCACAAAATCCTGCTACCACCCCTTCACATCAAACTAGGTTTGATTAAAAACTTTGTGAAAGCCATGGACCGCACTTCGCCAGCTTTCCGATACCTGCATGAAAAATTCCCTCGACTCAGCGAAGCAAAGATTAAAGAAGGAGTTTTTGTGGGTCCTCAGATTCGAGAGCTCTTCAAAGATGACCGGTTCAACAACTTGCTGCAGGGTGATGCGAAACAAGCATGGAATGCTTTTCGCCTAGTGTCAACAAACTTTTTCGGGAATGTTAGGGCAGAAAACTACAAGGAACTAGTAGAAGACATGCTGATGCAGTATCAGAAACTTGGATGCAATATGTCTCTAAAGATCCATTTCCTTGATTCCCATCTCGATTTCTTTCCTGACAACTGTGGTATGGTTAGTGATGAACAGGGCAAACGTTTTCACTAGGATATTGCAACGATGGAGCAAAGATACCAGGGAAAATGGTGCACTACAATGCTGGCTGACTACTGCTGGACACTCCCCAAAGAAGCTCCCGAACAGCTGTACAAGAGATAGGCGAAAGAATCTAAGAAGTAGTCTATGACTTGTTTTTTTACAGGTATTAACCGAAAGCCTATTATATATTTACTATTGACATGCATTTTGTGATGTAAACATTAATTCTTGTAGATTACAAAAAAACTAGAGCCAACTTTGCAATTTCACTGTCATATTCGTGTTCAGCATATAAAAATTGATAAGAAATGACTATTTTTATTTCAGTAACATGACTTTTGTAAAAATTTGTTGACCAGTGTAATCTGCCTTCATTTCCACAGTAAGAAAAAAGTGTCTTCATAAAGCTCACCTTCCAAAATACATAAACAGTACATGACAAACCAATACTACTCGGGACTGATAGTGGTGGATTATAGGATTAAATGAAAAATAAAATACAAAAAATTATAATACAGCTATATCTCAAAAGTAACATACTACTTGAATTCCTGTGGGCTGCTCAGAAACTCAAGAATACTTGGTAATACAAATAGCACACCTTCATACAATTTTCCTGTCACCAGAGGCAACCATAACCAGATTTACCAGAAACACGACACAAGTAATTCATTTAACATTTGGCACAAAAATATTGATTGGACAGTATTATAATTAATAAAGGAAAACTGTATTTTTATAGAACATCAAAGCCACAAATTTATGGAGGTACACAAAAGCTGGCTGTCATAAGATATGGAAAAAATTGCATATTAAGGTAGAACTCCCCTGTATTTTCCAGTAGTAGATCACTTTTCTTTAGAAAACAATTATAGAAAAGTATAGAAAGAATGAAAGCAAGTCAGCTGGCAAAGATGCATCAACACCTCAACAAACCTTATGAACCATGATCTTCTGCTATCCCACCTTCAATCAGTTGGCATTCATGGCCAGGTACTCCGTTGGTTCAGCTCCTTTCTTTCAGATCGCTCTTTTTCTGTTGCTGTCAAAGATAATCTCTCTGATTCTCTGTCATTCTCCTGTGGAGTCCCTTAGGGCTCCATATTATCACCAATTCTCTTCAACATTTTCACGAGTCTGCTATTAACTCTTATTCACAGTACCGATTCTTTCAGTTTTTTCTACGCAGATGACATATTGATTAGCGCTTACATCGATCCTGCTAACTTGGATTTACGCCAGATTAATCACTGCCTATCTCAAGTAGAAAATTGGCTATGTAACACTTGTTTATCGTTAAGCCCTAGCAAGTCCACAGTTACATGGCTGACAGGTGGTACCTCTCCACCAACCATCTCCCCATCTCTTCGTTCAGAGCCCATTGCACTGACCCCAATGTTTAGGTATTAAGGAGTAACCTTAGATTCAGACCTTTCCTTCTCAAAGCAGATCAGATCAGTGGCACAATCTTCTTTTCATGCCTTCAGATTCTTTCAGTCCATTTGCCCATTTTTGATTTTTTTCCGCACAGGCTACCATTGTCCTCAGTTTAGTTGTTAGTCGTATTGACTATTGCAACACCATTTATGCAGGTTTACCCAACTATGAACTAAAAAGATTACGGTCTATCCAAAATACCGCTGCATGCATTCTCTGTCATATCAAGAGGCAGGATCATGTGACACCACGCCTAATTCAACTTCACTGGTTATCGGTTGCAGAATGCATTCAATATAATTTATTAGCATTAACCCACAAGGCGCTTTACCAAAATGCACCAGAATATTTAATATCCTTGATCATCCCATATTGCCCCATCTGTTCTCTGTGATCTGTAACCATATGTGCTTAACTTCCCCGTCTAGATCCCGTTATGAATCAACCAGAAAATCTGCCATTTTTTTGCCTAGTGCTATTGCTATGGAATCACCTCCAATCGCAACTTCGGCTTCAGGACATACACACACTTTAAAGCAGATCTGAAAACACACTTGTTCAAACAAGCTTTAAAACAGCCTAACTAGGCGAGGCAGGTGGGCCCTTCTGGTGCCTACAAAGAATTAGTGAATGCTCTCTATATGCGTAGGAATAAGCTCTGTGTGTTACTTAATTGTATGATTTCTTACTGTCATCTTTCCTCTCTCCTATCAACTTTTTGGAGTTCTTTTCACAACTTTGTGTTATTTTTTTTTTAACTTGTAAATCGCATTGTATGACTAGAAAAAGGTGGCATATCAAATAAAATAAACCATAAAAAAGCAGATTGAAAAACTGGGTCTGCTCAGGGCTGGTGCAAGGATATGAGGTGCCCTAGACAAATTCTCATTCCTGCTGTCCCCTCCCTATTCTGCTGCTGCTGCCTTCTCCAAGACTTGCAACGGTGGCAATGACAACGTATCAAAGCGGCGCTTACTCAGAGCCTCTGGCACTGCATTCTAACCAGCTAACTCCACCCTTCCTGATGCAAACTTCCTGTTTGCATGGAGTCGGAACTGGCTGGTCTGAACACTGCACCAATAGCATACAGCAGATCACTACTACTACTACATATCATTTATGTAACACTATAAGGCATGCACAGTGCTGTACAGAGACATGTAAGAGACTGCCCCTACTCATAACAGATTACAGTCTAATAAAGACAGAGAGCACAACTGGGGACTAGAGGCTCTGGGTACACACTGCTTTGCTCTTTTATGGTCACTGCTGCTGTTACAGGTCCTGGAGAGGAGTGGCAGCAGCAGCAGCAATGGTGGGAATGGGCTACCCACTAAAGCAGTGGTTCTCAACCTGTGGGTTGCGACCCCCATGGGGGTTGCCTCAGAATTTACCAGGCGTCGCCTTCTTTAACAGCACCCGGCAGGCTCAGCACAGCTCGTTATAGCCGCCGAAGTGAAGAGAGTTGTTCCCTTCACTTCGGCAGCTGAATTGTAATGAAGGTCGCAGGCGCGCCGGAGGTCAAAGGACACTTTCTGTGTCCCGGCTCTCAGCACGCCTGTGATCTTCATTACAATACAGCTGCCGAAGTGAAGGGAACAACACTCTTCACTTCGGCGGCGGTAACAAGCTGTGCTGAGCCTGCCGGAGCTGTTAAAGAAGGCGACCCATGGTAAATTTAAGAATTGTATATTTTTAGTTCTCTGAGTGTTTTTCAACTTATTCTCCAAAGCAATATTCCCTTCTATTTAAACACTATTAGTTGATTCGAAAACTGATTCATTTAAAATGATCACTTGTCACCTTCCCCACATTTACGCAGCTCTGGGGGGACTATAATTGGAAATGGGCTGAATGGGGGGGGGGGAGGCTAGGATTGGAAATGGGCTGGGGGGGCTATAATTGGAAATGGGCTGAATGGGGGGAGGCTAGGATTGGAAATGGGCTGAGGGGGAGCTAGGAATGGAAATGGGTTGAGTGGGGGGGCTAGGAATGGAAATGGACTGAGTGGGAGGGGGTGCAAATGAGCTGATGGGGAGGACTAGGACAGCAAATGGGCTTTTGGGGGGGGTAAGATTGGAAATGGACTGATGTAGTTCTGGAATAGGATTGGAAATGTCCGATGGGGGGGGGCGCTACTTTTAGAAATGGCTGATAGGGGCAGCTTGGACTGGAAATGAGTTGATGGGGGGCTCGGACTGGAAATGAGCTGATGGGGAGGCTCGGACTGGAAATTGACTGAGTGTGGGGGAGCTTGGACTGGAAATGGGTTGAAGCTCCTCCACAATCGGCCCAATTTCCAGTCCAAGCCCCCCATCAGCTCACTGGAATAGGACTGGAATTGGTTTATGGGGGGGCTAGTATTGGAAATGGCTGATGGGGGGCCTAGGATTGCAAATGAGCTGATGGGGGGAGCTTGGACTGGAAATCAGCTGATGGGGGGGGGGGGTGGAATAGGCCTGGAAATGAGCTGTTTGGGGGGGCTAGAACTGGAAATGGGCTGATGCCGGGGGGGAGGGGGAGAATGCAATTAGAAGGGAGCAGATGTTGAGTGGGGCTGGAACTAGAAGGGAGCTAGAAGGGGATGGGGCTGGGGGAGGACTAGAAGGGGATGGGGCTGGGGGATGAGGATGGAGGGGGAAAAGATATTTTGTGTGGGAGGGAAGAAAAATCTACAAATTGATGGGTATTGGCAGAGTAAGTGGGGATTGAGAATGGAAGGGTGAAATCTGAGTGGATGATAAAGGAATAAAGAAGAAATTGGGGAAAGAGCAAAAGGGGAAAGATCAGTATGTTAAAGCAGCTGTAGAAGATAGAATGGAAAAAATCTTGAAGAGAGAAGAAAGGACAAGTGGACAGCAGACAATGGAGAATTAGCAGAAGACAGAAGAGACCAGAAGAAAGTGACTGGAGCAATTGCAATTAAAAAATAAAATGCCCAAACAACAAAAGGTAGAAAAATAAGTTTTATAAATAAAAACATATTGCAAAGGCCTATAATATATTAATAATTCAACAAATGATTACAGCGACAATGCATTAACGGTAAAGGAAGAGAAACGCATTTGATTTTATCATTGGGGGTCATCACAAGTTGACCAATGGTAAAAGGGGTCGCGGTACAAAAATGGTTGAGAACTACTGCACTAAAGGCTGGTGCCTAGGCAACTACCTAGTTTGACTAATGATGGCACCAACCCTGGGTCTGCAAACATACAAAGTTATTTTCTAAACTGAAGAAAACTCTGAGGAAGAGACCAATTAATAAATAAGATAGCCCATCCTGCCACAAAATTACCTGAGAACTACCTTATGGACAACAGGCATAGGTTCAAGTTAATATTACCAAACCTTACATGACATTTAGAGGCCAACCAGGTAATGGGGCTAGGTTTCCCATAGTAAATACTGTCATGGACAGATATTCAAATGCAAGCTGCTAATTCTTTTGCTCTCTCCATCTTTTTGCAACTAAGGATTCTCTGTTCTTGTCCTACATGTTGAAGAGGACCTGAAATAAATACAGAGAATTATTACTTGCAAAAAGGTGAAGACACGGCAGAAGAATTAGCAGCTGGGTCTGCCTAGTAGGCTGTGCTTTTCTCCTTCTCTTCCTCTACCTCCTTGGCAAACAACTGAGGCATCTGTGGTTTTTATCTGGTTTTCTCTCTTGAGAAACAGCACAGTCTGATCATGTACTGAATCAATGATGAACAGCTCCCCCGTACTAGTCTTCAATGTATACCTTTTGTGAGCCAGCAGGAAAAGTTAAGAGAAAACATTTGAAGCAGGTATTAAATAGTGTCAATTTACTAAGATCTCATTAAGTAGCATGGGAAGTAAGCATACCACACTATTTAGCATGAGCTCACTAACATCTCATTTGCATATAATATTTCTTCACTTGGATCAACAGGCTTGCAAATTTTTGCATGCTAATATCTTCTAGGACCCCTTTAAAGTATATGGGATGGCGTTCATGCATAGCTCATCATTTTGCAAGTTAAAGTTTATTACATAAGCCTCATAATCCCTGGTCCAGTTCAACATATTTTAGGAGGCAATGTAAATCAAAAACTTTTGTGATACAAAATAATTTTTAAAAATCATTTCCATAATACAAACTTGGTTATTTCCCTTAAGCAATTCTTCTTTGTATGGTGCAAATGTTCAAGTTTAGAACAATTATGATTGAAACTGGTATTGGAAGATATCCACACCACACACAAGAAATTTCTTAAGGGAACCACACAAGTTTGTATGTTGAAAATATGCTTTCGCAAACCACTAATGGATAGCTATTGCACGGCAGGAGAGCACACAAATGTCAGGATAATAATTCTTGTCCTTAGTGCAGATAGCCTCAGAGATTGGTTCAATATCTAAAGGCCTGAGGGTGGAGGTGTGGTGCAGGGGTACCACTTGTTCCTGTTAGCCTATGATATATTAGGTAGAAGCGTCTATGTAGATGGTTTCCACCACTTAGAAGGTCATGTCAGGAACTATGGAGATCTGATGATGTCACAGTGAAGAGAGGTGGTTGCTTCTTTTCTGTCAAGCATGCAGGATGAGTGTCCAAATACTGAGGAGATAGGTCTCCAAGCATCAATGAAGCCTAGGGACAAGGGATAAAAAGAGGAAGAGTTTTCCTCCTTCCCATCCATGTGAGGATTGAAAAGATCAAAATTGTCAGATTTTGGGAGGCTACTGGTTTGAAAAAGCTGACTCAGGAAACCAAAGTCAAAAGAAGAGCTATCAGGTAAATTGCCTACTTGGATGACCCAATAGGTTCAATCAACACGGAGAAGTGTGAAAAAGAAAGGAGATAGAAGTATTTTTGAAGAGTGTGAAATGGCTTGTAAGTCCAAAAGCTGGAGCAGCCTTGATGTGAGATCAAGGAGTGGAGGAGTGGCCTTGTGGTTGGGGCAAGGTACTTCAGGCCGGAAGGTCGGGGGTTCAAATCCCACTAGAGGACAGCAACCATGGGCCGGAAGGACTGGGGTTTCTAGTCCCACAGGTGCTCCTTGTGGTCTTGGGCAAGCCACTTAACCCTCCATAGCCCATGTTCCCTGTAAAATAGTTATCTCCAAGTTATAATGCCCTGTTCAATGTAATTTCAGTTTGTTCAATGTAAACCGCACTGATGCAGAATAGCGCGGTATATAAGAGAATGTAAATAAAAATAAAAATAAAAAATAAATAAAAGGAGAAGAGAAGGAATCCTGTCAGTCAGATCAGGAATGTCCCTGGACAACTACCTGGAGGAGTCCCTTTATTCAAAGAAGATGAGAGAACAAAAGATGTTGGCTTTGGAGGCATGAGCTAGAGTTTCTGCATGTCTTCTGGTCTTAAATTATTGTGCTACTCATGTATTTTTAAGGTAATGCATATTCTGTGATTTGTACTCTGGTTCTGTATGCCACCTTGTTGCCATGCAAAAAGCGGTAAAATCAAGTAAGTATCAACTAACCTTGCTGTAAAGAGAACAGTTTTCTTTCTATTGTCTTTATCACCCAGTAAATACAAATTCTTTTTTGTCAGCCAAAACCAGAACAGGATTGCTCTTCACTGGGGTGAGTGAAAACTGTATATGAGGTGAAAAAGCAGTGCCCACAAAGAACATAGGGTCCTGGAATGATGGTCCTTCTCGCCCCATCCCACATAAGCTGGAATATTAGAAGAAAGTCTTCCTTTTTATTTAATAATGCTTTGAATACAGACTTAAAATAGGTACCAAAAGGTTCCTTACACAAACTTAACAAGTCAACTTCATCTGGATATTCCACTGTACTTCACTGGAAAACATGCAGCTGAACATCTGGTTAATTCTAATCGCACAAAACTTTAGGCCAGCCATTTGCATGGATGAAACTGACAGCACAAATTTAGTAGGCCTGCAGTGAATATTGCGCTAACTGGTCATGTAGCAGCAGAGCGCAGACAAACCAATGATACCAGGAGTCTGTTCAGAAGGTCCAAATCATTTATTTGTGCACAAGTCTCAAGCAGAATCAAATTCAAAATGGCTGAGCAATGGCTGCTAGTAAAACAACAACTTTTATAGACTTCTTTCCCATTCTAGACATAGGCAAACTTTTCATTGGTCCCGGTAACCCCTCGTACACCTTCTATTGGTTCCGGTACCGATATGGCTATCCAATGATGTCCCTCGACTGGGCTCAGCACCTGCTTACCCCCCTTCTAGTCCCAATTACAATGGTCAGTTCTTCCAACTTTGATACTTCTCTCCTCCAAGGTCACTTAGCTAGCTAGAACATGTGGGAAAGCAGGGCACTGTAACTTTTCTTTCAGCAGTGTTAATTAATTCCATAGAAGCTGTACTCTCTTATCAATACCAATTAAACCTTATTTTTCTATATTTTCTAAGTTTCGATTCTGCCTAGCTAAGCTTAATTGTGCTTAGTTAAGTTTCAGTTCTATGGTAGCAGCATTTTGGGGGATGTGTAATTCCTTTGGGCCTCTCCACAGGCTTCATTTACAGGTCAAGCTACTCAGGCCTGTCTGCTTATTTCAGACACCATGGATCATAGGCCTTCGCCTACCACAGTCACAGTGGAAAGGTGTACCCTGAGAACACGCCAACCTGGCCGCTTTTGATGTTCGGCTAAATCTGTGCATGTAACAATTCTGTGAGCACAAAATTTAGCAACACAGCTAAAGCTATAAGTAACATGAAAAAATATCATGGACTACAGAAATGTGTCTGCAACAATCCGGTTACTCTTCAGGGTTTACAAATGACAAGGCATCACCGGATCAAACGTTTCAACATTTATGGCATAAATGATATCAGCTTTATTCACACCTGTTCTCTGTCCACTAAAGTTAAAACTGATCGATAATGACTCATCTTGTAAATGTCCACACAAAACAAGATCCTGCAAAGGAGTCAACCTTATTGCAAAACCAAAACCGTATACCAATTGAGCCCTATGAAATGCACCAGGAAATCCAAAATGTCTATTTAATAATCTTAATTTTTTCGTATGTTACTAAACCATGACTTTAAGGCAATATATTATTTGCTGAAAGGTCCAGAGTGATGTCCCTTTTTTTGTGAATATATAACATTTATTGCTGCATGCTTTTAAAATCACTCTTCATAATGGCTAAAAGACTAAAGGGTAAGGATGCCAAATAGGCCTTCTTCTAATTACAGTTTACAGAGTCCATATCCATATAGCACCAGGTTTCAGACTATTTCGATAATCATGCATTGGGGAAAACAATAATTAAAATCATAGTAATTTCTCTCAAAAGTTGGTACAAATTATCTCCTCTACTTAATGTCTTCATTGGCATAAACTGCTCATCAATTGCATGTTGCTGACAGCGTATCTTCCTGAATTTCACTTCTGGGTTTCATATACTCAGGCACATTCATGTACAGCCAATGCCTATTTGTCTTTCTATACACCAAATTAAATTAAGTGCCCCATTCAATTTCCACATTGTTCCCCCAAGGGGCAAGTATCCAATATGTAAATCCAACTCTGCTCTCAAAAATTGAAGGTTTTGCCTCTATTGTGCCCCCCACCTCCCAGTGCAGAGATATCTGATTAATAAGCTCCACTGCAAAGATTCAAACATATTTTGTAGTGCTATACAGCAGGACCGTACCTATCCCTGTGCGAGCGGTGCGGCCGCACAGGGCGCAAAGGCTTAAGGTGCGCATTTTGGCTGTCTGCCGTTGCCTGCTGCGGCACTTTCTTCTCTCAGCAGCGGCAGGCAATGGCAGACAGCCAAAATGCACCCCTTAAGCCTTCCTGCGGCACGCTAAGCAGGTCTGGTCCCTCCGGGAGGGACCAAACCTGCTTAGCGTGCCAGCGACTTGCACATCGGGTACACGCCTCTTCTCTCCTGCCTCCATAAAGTAGCTAGATGGAGGTGCGGGGGGGCGTGCGCCTGATGTGCAAGTCACACAGGGCGCATTTCGCGATCGGTATGGCCCTGCTATACAGTGTGAAGCTATTGGAGCTGAATGATAGTCCAACATCCTGACTTTTACAAGTCTACTCCGACATACAGTTTAGGGCATGATTATCAAATACATTAGACAATTGGCATGTGGTAAAATGTTCCGCCTTAATACTTAATGCTAGTCGATGGTTCAATCCAACTATCTCTTCTAGAATTTCTGGACACAAGGAATATGTCGGGCAACAGTACTGTCCCTTGGCGGGAATGTTGCCCACCAAAGAGAATATTAGAGTCTACACTAGAGAAAAGCATTTCTGACTTAGCTGATAGGGGCATTAAAAGCAACACTTAAACCCTCCCCCCCTCAAAAGCAATATCTCTTTCATGAGCTCTATCACCATCTAGAAGTGTACAATAATGTCAAAAAAACAAAGGTTGAAAGAATAAGCTTTAAAATAAATCCATAATATCTCATCACTGTCTCAGTCCTGGTGTCATATCTATTGAAAATCTGAAGTTTACTAAAAGGATTAAGAGAACTTCGAAAAGGAAGTGAATTCATAAAGGAAATATCTCTGCAGCTAAAACATAAATCTCTACTACGGGAAGGTCATTATGAATTTACATGGGAAGTCTCCAAAGACTGCAGGATACTGGGTAAATAATTGAACTTATTCATTAAAACCATAGGATCTAGAGAACAGTCAGCAAGATACTTCTGGGCAAACAAAACATGGCGAGAAAATTAATTTCTGTGGCTGTTCCATAACTGATAACGTTTTCATAGGCACTAAATCATCTATTTATAAGTAAATTTTTGTTTAAAAAACGAGCAAGGAAAGCATGAAGAGTTTTGGCTTTGGGAATGCTTTCCAATATAGAGCTGTAGAAGTGTGGGTAATTGGGGGGGTTTGGGAGGGCTGTATTTACTGTAGAGGGTGTAGGTGGGATGTGTGAGGATGTGTGTGTGTAAACGTGGGTGGGTGAAGGTATGGGTATATGTTGGAAAGGTGATGTGATTGGGGATGTGGGGATGAGCTTGTGCATAATGGGTGTGTGTGTCTTTATGTGGGGGATATATAGATGTGCATTTATGTGAGTGCACTGCAATAGGTGTGTAAGTGTATGTAGGCATATAGGAATATGTGGGGATGTGGCTGGGGGTGTAGAAATGATGAAGGGACGTTTCAGTGTGTGTATGTGTATGCTTGTATGAAAATATGTGTGTGGCAAGTCTGTGCAAAATGTGTATGTGAGGGATGTGGGTTACATCTAGGAAATGTGGGTATATGAGTGTGTAGGAAAAGATATGGTGTGTGTATATCCATGGATTTGTATGTGGCCTACAGTATTTGTTGAAAGTGTGTGAGGGAAATGCATATAGAGCAGTGTGTGTGTGAAGGGGGGGGGGGTGTCAAGGTGTAGAGTGAATCAAGGTATGGGTGAGGAAGATGGTAGGGCGTGAGCAAAGAATATCTGGGCATCTGTGTGTGAGGCTATGTGAGGATGTGTGTGTATGTGGGGGGAGATGTAGGGGATAGTGGGGTTGAGAATGGTGTGTCGGATGGTGTGGGACAGGGATATTATGGGTGTGGGGATTGTCAGGATATTTGTTTTGTGTGAATGTGTTGTGGGGTATGTGTATTGTGTAGGGTGAGGGTGTGTGGATGTGTGCATGAGATGGCATGTACGTAAAGGGGTGGGGATGCATATGTGGGAGTCTGGGGTATGTGATTTGTGAGGGAGGCATTGGAACTGTGGAGAAGGTACCTCTGAAATTGCCTTTTAATACCATCCTTCACTAGCTGCTTCAGTTATTGCTCCCACTCTGTCTTTCCAGGGGTGTTTTTCAAATGAAGCACTGGCTATAATTCTAACAGTTTGCAACTTCTAATAGTTTCCAAACAAAGCAATGCGGATTGGGATTTTTTTGGAGACCAGATCTCTGAAAACGTACTCACCTGTAACAGGTGATCTCCAGGAATAGCAGGAATTCAGTCTTCACATATGGGTATTGATGGTGCCAATTAAGCCTGTGCAGGAACGCTCCCAACATCCAATTGGAAAGCTTTGGGAGCACTCCACTGTGCCTGCGCAACTGCCTTCCCACCTTCCTCTCCTCAGTTGAATTTGTAGCTGAGAAAGGAAAGTAAATGAAACTCTACAACTCCTAGGAGAGGAAGGTGAGTAGTGAAGACTGTGATAAGGAAGCTTATCATAGTTCAGGAAGGAGCTATAATAGAGGTGAATTGGCTCTGAACAAGCAACCTGTCTTTTCTGGTAGAAATAATAAAACAGAATGTTTCCATAAAAGACTACCAGTCCCAGAATGCACCAGGTTTCCAACAGCCACTAGAAGAGCTGAAGTCCCCAAGCACTCATCTCCAAGGGCAGGGCTTGATTCAGCACAGCTGCACTGTGCTAGGGTGGAGCAGCCCTCTAAACAGGTTAAAAGTAAAGCTTATTCTACACAGCAGAATCATCAGCAGAATCTTCATGATCATCACCATCTTCAGCAGGAGCAGAGGCAGCAGAAGCCAGAGCTCACGGACAGAGAGAGCAAGAAACACTTTGGAAGAAAGAAGAGAGAAGCATCTTGGAGGTCTAAAGGAGTCCATAGCAGTACGTGTGCTGGGAGGCATTCCAGAGGCAAGCATACTCCATTGGACTGGAGGAAACCAGAGGAGTGGGGTTGCAGAGCCAGGAATCCCCGGACGGGACCTGTGAGGGAGACGGCTGCATTTGGAAGGGGCCCTAAGACCAGTGCAAGAAGGTATGTGAAGAGAGACCCAGTGTCCGGGGATCTTGATTGGAAGGCTGGACATAAAAACTGGACTACATACTGGCCAGGATATTTAGAGAGGAACCCTATCAGCAATGGAAGCTCAGGTATGAACACTGATCTATGCCATAGCTATTCACTTGGAAGACAGCAGGGAAACAAGTATTGTTCTGAGAATGCTCCATTAAGAAATTCCTCTGTGCCAATCCATGATATTGATTCTATGATAGTTGAAGAAGAAGGGGATATTGTAAATGAGCAGTGTGAATACATGGATTGCTCTCTGTCTAAACTTCTGTGGTAATATTCTTTTACAAAATACAACAACCATCACAAAGAAATATAAACTTGTTCTTTGATCTACTCAGAAAAGCTTTTGAGCAGGATTTTGAGCCACATTTAGAAAGTAAACCAGCCAAGAGGTTTGCAGCTGGTTAATTGTTAGCAATTGAGCCTTGCCTAATTGCCTGTGAGCTCTAAAGAGACACTTCTGGGTGTGTGTGGAAATACCAGAAGTTAGCCTTGAAAAAGAACAGTTTTTTTATTACTTTGTGGGTTTTGTTTGTTTTTGAAGCACTGCTAAAAAGATATTAGCAGGAGCCCACAGAAGAGACCTTTCTGTTCCCATCAAGGTCTTTATGATTTGATTTGATTGCTTAAGAAGCTCAGTTGTTGTTTTTCCTGATTTTGTTTTTCTAAGTATAATACTGAAAGCAAGTATCCTTTTCTGTGCTACCAAGCAAATCTGTGTTGGGAGAAATAACCCCATAAATAAAATATCTTTTCTTTGCTTAAACACTCGAGCAAGCACAACTAATTTATTTGTGAACGGCTGATTCTGGAATGAATGGGCTACATTTCCCACAATCCTTTGCAAGTCATATTAATATTTGCCTTTGCCAAGACTGTGGACATTCTCACCCAGCGCCCCCATTTACAAGACTAAATTCCTGCTGTTCCCAGAAATCATCTGTTACAGGTAAGTAACTAAGCTATCTCCAGGAACAAGCAGGAATGCAGTCTTCACATATGGGATTCCCTAACTCCACTCCAGATGTCAGATGAAGTGACCTCAGGACTACAAAAGGGGACTGTTAGTTCTGGAGAGAGATCTGCAATTGTGAGTATATACGTCTGGGAATTTTCTGTAAGGAATTATTTGTATTAAAGCTAATTAATCTGTGAACCCACTATTTTTTGTTAAATCAGTCACGGCCTAGTAGCAGCAGTTTAAGTTTAAATTTAAAACACAGAAGACAACTTTCTGGTTACATATCATACCCAGCAGAGAGCTTGTAGTTTAAATTAATAGTCACTCAGGGCCTAGTATCAGCAAAGTACTTTTAGTTTAAATATAAAACACAGAAGAGAGCTTTCTGGTTTAATTTGGAACCCAGCAGAGAGCTTGTAATTTAAATTTAATAGTCACTCAGAGCCTAGCATCAGCAAAGTACTTTTAGTTTAAATTTTAAACACAGAAGAGAGCTTTCTGGTTAAATTTAGAACCCAGCAGAGAGTTTGTAGTTTAAATTTCATAATAAGTTAGAGCCTAGCAGCAGCAAAGAGCTATAATTTAAAATCAAATAAGAATATAGCTTACCTCAGCAGCACAGGACAGGGTACCGTGTAGCAGCCCTCTTTTAATAAGTGTTATTTCCCTCCCACACCCACCCACCCCTGGAATAATCATAGCTTTATAGGTACTTACACATCTTAAAAGACAGGGGATGCTCTCAGGTGCAGCTCGTTACTCAAATCAGTCATACACTAAGGACCTGAGATTAATTAAGCTTAAGGTGAACAAGGTATATTAAACATATTAGGTACAGTTTTATTAATATAAATATCCATAGCAACCCTTAGGAAGTAAAGAACTTAAAGATCTAAACAAAAACGTAAAACTAAAGATGCAAACAGCAGTCCAGCAGCGAGATGGGGGCTTTCCAGTCTTCTGCATTGAGTGCCACATGTATGATTTTCTTGCAGTTGGTGAGAGGTCTTACGTGTGCACTAGGTGCAAGGAGCTCTTTGCTCTCAGGGAACAGGTCTGTTCTCTAGAGGCTAGAGTAGCAGACTTGGAAAACATAAGAAAGACAGAGAGGTACATAGACGAGACCTACAGGGATATAGTCTTGAAGCCCCACCTCCAGTCTGGCAGCATCCCTGTTGCCATGGAGGAGAGAGGTCACGTGACAGGAGAGCATCACCCTGGTGTGGCAGGAAGTGATCCTGTATCTAGGACCTGTCCTCCAGGTGACGTAAAACCCTCTCGCACCGAGGAAGTTTCTCCAAGGCCATGTGCCCATGAAGGAAGGGTTAGGACAGCCATTATAGTTGGTGATTCGATCATTAGGCATGTAGATAGCTGGGGGGCTGGTAGACATGAGGATCGCCTGGTAACATGTCTGCTGGTGCGAAGGTAGCGGACCTCACGCGCCATCTAGATAAGGTCTTAGATAGTGCTGGGGAGGAGTCTGCTGTCTTGGTACATGTCGGTACCAATGACATAGGAAAATGTGGTAATGAGGTTCTGGATGCTAAATGTAGGCTTTTAGGTAGGAAGTTAAAATCCAGAACTTCCAGGGTAGCGTTTTCCGAAATGCTTCCCGTTCCACGTGCAGGACCCAAAAGGGCAGGCAGAGCTCCGGAGTCTCAATGTGTGGATGAGACAATGGTGCAGAGATAAGGGTTTTGGATTTGTTAGGAACTGGGGAACATTCTGGGGAAAGGAGAAGCTCTTCCGAAGGGATGGGCTTCACCTTAACCGGGATGGAACCAGGCTGCTGGCATTAACCTTCAAAAAGGAGATAGAGCAGCTTTTAAACTAGATAATAGGGGAAAGCCGACAGTCGCCCAAGAGCAGATGGTTCGGAAGAATGTATCCTTGGAGGATACTACCAAAAGCAGAGAGGTTCCAAAAAAGAGTAAAGTAGCCCAAATGCCCTCGAGTATGCAGCAGACAGAGCTTAAACATCCCAAATTACCCATGTCTACCAACAGCCAAACTAATATGAATAAAATACAGTCTCTAAAATGCTTGTATGCAAATGCTAGAAGTCTAAAAAAATAAGATGGGAGAGTTAGAATATATAGCACTAAATGAGAGGTTAGATATGATTGGGATATCAGACACATGGTGGAAGGAGGACAACCAGTGGGACATTGTGATACCTGGATACAAACTATATTGTAATGAAAGAGCTGATCAAATTGGTGGAGGGGTTGCGCTCTATGTTAGAGAGGGCATTGAGTCACAAAGGATTAAAGTTTTGCAGGAAACAAAATTTGCTGTAGAATCTCTATGGATTGAAATTCCATGTAAAAAGGGGAAGGCGATGGCAGTGGGGGTGTACTATCGACCGCCTGGCCAGAATGAACAAATGGATGATGAAATGCTCAAAGAAATCAAGGAAGCTAACAAAAGTTATAGCGCAGTAATAATAATGGGTGATTTCAATTACTCCGGTATCGACTGGGTCAGTGTCACAGCAGGACATGCTAGGGAGATAAAGTTCCTAGATGACATAAATGACTGCTTCTTGGAGCAGCTGGTTCATGAACCGACCAGAGGGGAAGCCATATTAGACCTAGTCCTTAGTGGAACACCAGATCTAGTGCAAGAGATAAGGGTGTTGGGGCCACTTGGCAATAGTGATCATAGCATGATCACCTTTGATTTAATTAGTGGAGGAGGGATAGTAAGGAAATCCACAGTACTACCTTTTAACTTTCGAAAGGGAGACTATGATAAAATGAGGAAAATAGTTAAGAAAAAACTAAAAGGAGCAGTTGCAAAGGTTAAAGACTTACATCAAGCTTGGGTGTTGTTGAAAAATACTATCTTGGAAGCCCAGACCAGCTGTATTCCACGCTTTAAGAAAAGTGGAAGGAAGTCCAAAAAACTGCCAGCATGGTTTAAAGGAGAGGTCAGAGAGGCTGTTGTTGCCAAAAAAACATCTTTCAGAAAATAGAAAAAAGAGCCAAATGACGAAACCTGGAAACAGCACAAGCACTGGCAAGTCAAATGCAAGGCATTGATAAAGCAGGCAAAGGGAGAATTTGAGAAGAAGCTTGCTGTGGAAGCAAAAATGCGAAATGAAGATTTTTTCAAGTACATTCATAGCAAAAAACCTGTGAGAGAGTCAGTTGGTCCATTAGATGATAGAGGAGTTAAAGGGGCACTAAGAGGTGACAAGGCGATAGCGGAGAGACTGAATGAATTCTTTGCTTCAGTCTTTACTGAGGAAGATGTAGGGATGTTACCCATGACTGAAGTGGTATTTAAAGGTGCGGAAGAATTGAAGGAAATATCGATACATCGGGAAGATGTAGTACAACTATTAGATAAACTGAAGAGTAGCAAATCACCTGGGCCGGATGGTATACATCCAAAGGTGTTGAAAGAACTGAAATATGAGATTGCAGACCTGCTATTAGTAATCTGTGAATTTTCATTAAAATCATCTGTAATACCTGAAGATTGGAGGATCGCCAATGTAACGCCAATTTTTAAAAAGGGTTCCAGGGGTGATCCGGAAAACTACAGACCGGTGAGCCTCACGTCAGTACCGGGAAAAATGGTAGAAACCATTATAAAGAATAAAATTACTCAGCATGTAGATAGTCATGGCCTAATGGGAGACAGCCAACATGGTTTTAGACAAGGAAGATCTTGTCTTACTAATCTATTATGTTTTTTTGAAAGTGTGAATAAACAGGTGGACAAAGGTGAGTCGGTTGATATAGTGTATCTGGACTTTCAGAAAGCCTTTGACAAGGTCCCTCATCAGAGACTTTTGGCAAAACTAAAGAGTCATGGGATAGGAGGCAGTGTACTACTGTGGATCAAGAACTGGTTAAAAGATAGAAAGCAGAGGGTTGGGTTAAATGGCCAATTTTCCCAATGGAGAAAAGTGAATAGTGGTGTACCCCAGGGATCTGTGCTCGGTCCGCTGCTTTTTGACATATTCATAAATGACCTGGAAAGTGGAATAACGAGTGAGGTCATCAAATTTGCAGATGACACAAAACTATTTAAGGTTGTTAAAACCCAAGAAGATTGTGGAAAATTGCAAGAGGATTTTGATAAATTGGAAGACTGGGCATCAAAATGGCAGATGAAATTTAATGTGGACAAGTGCAAAGTTATGCACCTAGGAAAGAACACCCCAACTATGGTTACATGATGCAAGGTTCCACATTAGGAACCACCACCCAGGAAAAAGATTTAGGCGACATTGTGGATAGCATGTTAAAACCCTCGGCTCAGTGTGCAGCGGCAGCCAAGAGAGCAAACAGAATGCTAGGTATCATAAGGAAAGGAATGGAAAATAAAACAAAAGATATTATAATTCCTCTATATCGTTCAATGGTGAGACCGCACCTTGAATATTGTGTGCAATTCTGGTCGCCGTATCTTAAAAAGGATATAGCGTTATTAGAAAAGGTTCAGAGAAGAGCCACCAAAATGGTAAAGGGGATGGAAGGATACTCCTATGAAGAAAGGCTAAAAAGGTTAGGGCTCTTTAACCTGGAAAAGAGACGGCTGAGGGGAGATATGATAGAAGTCTATAAATTAATGAACGGAGTGGAACGGATAAATGTAGATCGATTGTTTACGTTATCAGAACATAGAAAGACTAGGGGACAGGCAATGAAGCTACAGGGTAAACTATTTAAAAAGTAATAAAGAAAATATTTCTTCACTCAACGTGTAATCAAACTCTGGAATTTGTTACCGGAGGATGTAGTAAAGGCTGTTAGTGTAGCTGGGTTTAAAACAGGTTTGGACAATTTCCTGGAGGAAAGGTCCATAAACCATTATTAAGAAGGGACCCATGATATCAATGCTTGAACCAGTAAAAGCATTGCGGAACTTGTGTCTTTTGGGAAAACTGCTAGGTACATATGACCTAGATTGGCCATTGTTGGAAACAGGATACTGGGCTTGATGGACCTTGGTCTGACCCAGTATGGCATATCTTATGTTCTTATGTAGAACTAGTGGCAGTTTGTCTCGGAGTAGGCTTGAAGAGGTTATGGATCCTACAAGGATTTCTGGTATTGTCAAAATCCGGACAGAGGATGGGAGTTGCATCTAAATCTGAAGGAGGTGCTGGAGTACAGCCTGACTAAACATGGCATCCCTATGGGAGTCCTTGTCCAGACAATAATGTGCAGCAAGGGTATGGATGGAAGACCAAGTTGCTACCTTGCAGATTTTGTCAATGGCTACCGAGCATAGGTTTGCCATCAAGGTTACCATGGCTCGAACGATGGGAGCAGTGATATGCCCTTCCAGGGATAGTCCTGCTTTATATTAGCCAAATGAAATGCAGTTTGCTATCCATCTGGAGAGCATACGATTAGAAAGCATAGTTACTCACCTGCAACAGGTGATCTCTGGGAACAGCAGGAATTTAGTCTTCACATATGGGTATCGTCGGTACCAATGGAGCCTGCGCGGGAACGCTCCCCAGCGTCCAATTAGGAAGCTTTTGGGAGCATCCCACAGCGCCTGTGTGCTGCCCTCCTGCCTTTCCCAACTGCCTCTCTCCAGTTGAGTTTTAAAGCTGAGACAAAGAGAGAGAGAGAGAGAGAGAGGGGGAAAGAAAAGAAAAGAGAGATACAACTCCTAGGGGAGGTGTGTGGGCTGTGAAGACTAAATTCCTGCTGTTCCCGGAGATCACCTGTTACAGGTTGTGATGTAGGAGACTCTTATGAAGCAATGGAAACTGATAGTGATCCGGTGGAGAGAACCGGTACTGTAGGGGAATGCAGGATTTTCTCTTCTGAGATAGAGAAACACAGAGCTAATCAGGAACCAAACCTCACCTCAAGGCAGGTGAGGAGCCAAGTCTCTGATTGGGCACGCCCAAGCAGAAGACGGGCAGTGCAGTACTCAAGCAGCTTGTTAAGAACCCAGAAACAGAAACAGTTAGAACGACAGCAAGAAGGGCAAAGAGACGATCAGCGAGATTGGCAAGGAGAGGAGGAGTCAGGACACAAGCACCTGGACGAGGACAGGTCAGATGACCAGGAACCGTTGGTGAGAGAACCACTAAGCAGCTGTGATCCACGAAGGAGCAGACAGGACCTGGGAGACTCAGGGGCAAAGAAAGACTTCTGTAAGCAGAAGAATTCAAAGGCACTGAGAGACCCAAGACTGCAGCTCAGGAGTTTAAAGGACCAAGCAGAACCTTGGAACAGGTGGCAGAGGGAGAAAGAAATACCCTGGAAGAAGCCCCAGCACAAGGTATCTGGTGGGTTTAGAACGGCTAGCAAGCTTAACAGTGGGAAGCCAGAAAGAGTGAACTTTAATTGTGAAAAACAGGACAAAGGCAGAAAGTTTGATAGTAATTGGTTAAGCCAAGAGAAGCCTAACTGTTTTCCTTTTAAAACTCTGAAAGACTCTCCAAGCACAGCTGAAGCGTTTTACCCTGCACTTTCATTTGGAGATAGGTGGGGGAAGGGAAATGCTTACACGCTGAACTCTTGTCCGAGTAGAAGCCCTGATAATTGCCAAGAGATAAGAACTGTAAACAAGCATTTACCTGAAGGAGGACATTCTCAGTCTAGTTCAGAAAATACACAGGCTGAATTACTTCTCTCTGAATTCAGGGAGTTCCTTAAGAGCAGAGCAGTTTCTCCCAATAACGTAGCAAAGCCTATGAGCAGCTGTGAGGAAGAAATGCCTTTAATTTCTCTGCCGTCTACAGAGCAGGAAGTCCCGATGGACTGCTCTACTTGTGTGATTCAAAAGGACATTTAAATGATATGCTTGCCAATGTTTTATGGAGGAATATAAGAAACTTACCTCACTGATTGCTATGCTAAAGAAGCTTATGTGAAGAGAATAAGTGAAAGCATATTGCGTGCAATTCAGGAGCATTGCTGTTACCAGTTTTCTGTTACGTTACTGAAAGGAGATCACATGACAATTGAATGTGATCCAGAATGGACATTTATCCAAGCAGTAAAAAGCCTTGTTTAGTTAAGTTTCTTAGCCTTGTTTTATGCTACATTGTTTCCTTTACGTCTGCTGCATTTGAACTGCGAAAGCGGGAAATAAACCTCACAAAAGAAATTTCTTTGCCTTGCCTTACTACTTGAGCAGTAACACAACTACAACCTTACCCTCAAGAGCAATCAAGGCCAGCCCCTCCCTTAACCCTCAAGGTCCAGGGAGTGGGTGGGTGGCAAGGTGAGTAACTATGCTATCTCCAGGAGCAAGCAGGAATGTAGTCTTCACATATGGGGACTCCCTAGCTACAGATGACAGGGAGAGACCCCAGAAGTTGTGTGCCCCTGTGAAAGGGCTCCACTTCCCCCCATGGATCTCTGGCATCCTACCGGGAATGGTGGGTAGGGGTTGATTAAGTATGGAACAGGTGTCCAAGCAGTAATAGGCTGTGAAGGTATGAACCGAGGCCCAAGTAGCTGCTCGACAGATGTCGGCAATAGACACAGAGTGTAGATGAGCCATTGAGGCTGCCATGGCTCTCACATTGTGAGCTGTGACATGGCCTTCCAGAGAAAGGTTTTTACTCTGATAGGTAAAAGAAATACACTGTGCAATCCAATTGGACAATGTCCTCTTGGAGACTGGAAGTCCCAAATGAGAAGGATCAAAAGCAACAAAGCGTTGAGAGGACTTTCTATGTTGCTGTATCCTTTGTATGTAAAAAGCAAGTGCTCTTTTACAGTCCAAAGTATGAAGACTCCTTTCTGCATTTGAAGCATGAAGCCTTGGAAAAAATACAGACAGGTAAACTGCTTGGTTTAAATGAAAAGGTGAGACCACCTTTGGCATAAAGTGTGGATGAGTCCTAAGGACTACCTTATCATGATGGAACCTTGTATAAGGAGGATCAGCCACTAATGCTTGCAACTCACTAATGTGACGTGCTGATGTGATTGCAATGAGAAAGACAACCTTCCAGGAAAGGAATTTCATGGAGGTAGTAGCTAGAGGTTCAAAAGGCGGCTTCATGAGCTGTCCAAGAACCAGATTTAGGTCCCATGCTACCGGTGGTGGCCTAATGGGAGGCTTAGTTAGAAGGAAGCCCCTCATAAATCTCGCCATGAGAGGAAATAGGTTGTCCATTTAAAGGCTTGAAAGAAGCTGAAATAGCACTTAAATGGACTTGTACTGAGTTAGTCTTAAGCCCTGCATTAGCTAAATGAAGGAGATACTCCAATAATGATTCCAGAGGTATCGCCAGGGGGTCAAGACTCTTCTACGAACACCATATGGAAAACCTTTTTCACTTGAAAGTATAAGAGCGTCTTGCGGAAGGCTTTCTAGAAGCATAAAGGATATCCTTTACTTGTTCAGACAGGTTAAGACCATGAAGGACTAGGCCCTCAGCAACCAGGCCCTGAGATGCAGAGAGTGGGGATCGGGATGCCACAAAATCCCATCCTCCTGAGACAGGAGATCTGGAGCAGATCCTAACTCCAGAGATGGAGCTTGAGAGAGATGTAGGAGCAGAGGGTACTACACCTGCCATGGCCAATGTGGAGCTATGAGAATCATATGGCCTCTGTCTCTCTGAAGCTTGAATAGGGTTTTGGGAATTAGGGGAATGGGTGGACAGGCATATAGGAAGTCCTGACCCCAATGGAGGAGGAAAGCATCCCTGGCCTGAGAACCCTGAGCTGGAATTCTGGAACAGAATCGGGGAAGTTTGGCATTCAACGGACTTGCAAAGAGGTCTATGTCCGGAGTTCCCCAAATTTGAAAAATGTTTGCTACCTGGTTTGCACAAAGAGACCACTCGGGTGGAAGCAGAACTCGATTGAGTTTGTCTGCCTAGGAGTTTTGAATGCCTGGCAAATACACCGCAAGGAGATGAATCTGATGCTCTTTGGCGAGGGCCCATAGTCGCAAAGCTTCCTTGCAAAGCGACAGAGAGCCTGTTCCTCCCTGCTTGTTCAGATAGAACATAGCTACTTGATTGTCCGTCTGAATTAGGACTGTCTTGTAGCTCAGCTGGGTGTGGAACACTCGAAGAGCAAGGAAGATTGCTCTGAGTTCCAAGAAATTGATGTGTAGATGGGTCTCCTGTGGAGTCCAGGTGCCTTGGGTAGAGAGATCTTGCAGGTGAGCTCCCCAACCCACCTGTGAGGCATCTGTTGTTAGAGTGACCTGGGGTGGGGGCTGTTGGAAAGGGGAGCCCACCAACAGGTTTTGGGTTGATTGCCACCATTGTAGGGGCAAAATAAAGCGACTTGAGTTTGCTATTTTGTCTGATAGGGAGACTGATGCTTGAGTCCACTGAGTGGATAGAGTCCATTGGGCTGCTCTCATATGGAGGCGAGCATAGGGAACCACATGCACGGTAGATGCCATGTGGCCTAGCAACTGTAACATTTCCCGAGCAGTGAGATAGCGTAGTTACTCACCTGTAACAGGTGTTCTCCAGGAGCAGCAGGAATCAGTCCTCACATATGGGTGACGTCGGCACCGACGGAGCCCTCGCGGAGCAATTTTCCCCAGCTTTCAAAGAAAGCCTTTGGGAATTGCAGCGCGCATGCGCGGTCGCCTTCCCGCCCAAGGGTGCCATCTTAGCCAGTCAGATGACATAGCTAAAAAAGACAGCATAAAAATTTGCAAAAAAACTTAAGCAGATGATTGCAACTCCAAGGGGAGGAGGGAGGGTTGTGAGGACTGATTCCTGCTGCTCCTGGAGAACACCTGTTACAGGTGAGTAACTACGCTTTCTCCAGGACCAAGCAGGAAGTCAGTCCTCACATATGGGACTCCCAAGCTTAAGGCTACCGGAGACCCTAAGCACAAAAATGAGCTCCCTCTAGCTCAGCAGCACAGAAGGAAAGAATCTTCGCTGAATTATTACCCACCGGTAGCCCACATCCGGGATGGAGGGTAGGAGTTGCTCAAACCTCAAAGAGATTACGGAGGACTGCCTGTCCGAAAGCACTGTCCCTGCGGGACTCCCTCTCGAGACAGTAATGGACCGCAAAAGTCTGGCTCGAAGACCAAGTAGCGGCCCGGCAGATGTCTGCCAGCGGAACAGAGCGGAGGTAAGCCACTGACGTAGCCTTTGCCCGAACACAATGAGCCGTGACTCGACCATCCAAGGAGAGTCCGGCTGCCCCATAAGCCCAAGTGATACAGTCCGCAACCCAGATGGACAGAGTACGCTTGGAGACCGGGAGTCCCAATTTATTGGGATCAAAAGACACAAAAAGCTGAGCAGCTTTACGGTGCTCCCGCGTACGGTCAAGGTAGAAGTTCAATGCTCTTCTACAGTCCAGGGGATGGAGGACCATTTCAGCTCGGCTGGAGTGTGGTCTGGGAAAGAAGGTCGGAAGTACCACCTCCTGATTGATGTGAAAAGGGGAGACCACTTTTGGAAGAAATTTTGGGTGAGTCCGTAGGACTACCCTATTTTTGTAGAACCGAGTGTAAGGGGGATCAGACACGAGGGCCTGCAATTCACTTACGCGTCTAGCGGAAGTGAGGGCTATCAAGAACAATGTTTTCCAAGAAAGAAAACGGAGAGAACAGGTAGCCATAGGTTCAAAAGGCGGACAGGTGATCCGCTGTAAAACCACATTCAGATCCCAGTCAGGCGCTGGCGGGCGCAGAGGTGGTTTAAGTAGAAGGAGACCTCGGAGAAACCTCGCTACGAGAGGGTCGCTGGAAAGAGGTCTGCCGTCCACCGGCACATGATGTGCTGAAAGAGCACTGAGGTGAACTTTGACGGAGTTGGACTTAAGTCCCAGATTAGAGAGGTATAGCAAGTACTGCAAGATCACCGACACCGGGCAGGAGAAGGGATCCTGAGACTGTTGGGTACACCAAACGGAAAAGCGACGCCATTTAAGGGCGTAGCATTTGCGGGTAGAAGGTCGCCGCGAAGCTAGGACGACCTCTTCCACCTCTGCCGGCAGGAGAAGGGGAGCAAGGACTACCCTCTCAGCAGCCAGGCCATTAGATTGAGAGATCTGAGGTTGGGGTGTAGCAGAGACCCCTGATCCTGAGTGAGGAGATCCGTTGAAACCCCAGAGGGAATGGATCCTCTACCGCTAATTGCAGCAGGAGTGGAAACCACGGCTGTCTGGGCCAGCGAGGGGCCACCAGGATGATGGAAGCTTTGTCTCGGAGAACCTTGAAAAGAGTTCGAGAGACTAGCGGGATGGGAGGAAAAGCATACAGGAGGCTCTCCGACCATGAGAGTAGAAAAGCGTCTGCCGCAACTCGAAGGGGATGCGGCTGACGAGAGCAGAAGCGAGGAAGTTGCCGGTTGAGAGGACTGGCAAAGAGATCCATCGTGGGGAGGCCCCACTTTAGAAAGAGCTTCTGAACTACC
The DNA here is from genome assembly GCA_033557465.1 of Ichthyophis bannanicus. NCBI lineage: Eukaryota > Metazoa > Chordata > Amphibia > Gymnophiona > Ichthyophiidae > Ichthyophis > Ichthyophis bannanicus. Next base: position 708,189,017 of record CM066031.1, read on the forward strand.
AAGGGATCCAGGCGCCACTCGTGCGGCTGGAGGATCCTGCTGAGTTTGTCCGCCAGGCAATTTTCTTGGCCTGGGAGATAAACTGCCTTGAGAACGCCGAACCGAAGGAAAAAAGAGAAAAATACGAATAAAATCAACTTTTTCGCGGGGACACGACGGGTACGTCTGTAGGGCTCCGCGGAAAAAAGAAGACTGGCTAAGATGGCACCCTTGGGCGGGAAGGCGACCGCGCATGCGCGCTGCAATTCCCAAAGGCTTTCTTTGAAAGCTGGGGAAAATTGCTCCGCGAGGGCTCCGTCGGCGCCGACGTCACCCATATGTGAGGACTAACTGCCTGCTTGGTCCTGGAGAAGAGCTTTTAACAATGCTTGGGAAGCTAACTGCACAATGCGAAGACAGCGGGGCTGTGGAAGATAGGTGCTTGCTTTCCTGGTATCCAGCATAGCTCCTATAAACTCTAGAGACTGACTGGGAGTTAGGTTGGATTTTGGGATGTTTATGACCAGGCCCAAATATTGAAGTATACGCATTGTGCAAGATAAGGAAATTCTGGCCTCTGATTCTGATGGGGCTCGAATGAGCCAGTCATCTATGTAGGGGAAGACGAATATTCCTAGAGTGCGAAGAAATGCTGCCACTACAGCCATGCATTTCGTAAACACCCTTGGTGCTGAGGCCAGGCCAAAAGGAAGAACCCTGTACTGGTAGTGCTTCCCCTGAAATAGAAACCAAAGGAATCTTCGGTGAGTTGGATGGATGAGAACATGAGTGTATGCATCCTTGAGATCTAGAGAACAAAGCCAATCCTGACTCTGAAGGTATGGCAGAAGAGTTCCTAGAGAAATCATCTTGAACTTCTCCTTGAACAGGAATTTGTTCAATTCTCTGAGGTCTAAAATGGGTCTGTGTCCCCCTGTTTTCTTTGGAATAAGGAAATAGGGGGAGTAAAACCTTGTACCCTGTTGGGAAATGGGTACGTCTTCTATTGCCCCGTGGGCAAGAAATAAATTCACTTCTTGACTTAACTGATTTTCAAGCGAAGTCTGAAAATTGAACCTTCTTACAAGTGTAGGAGGGGGCATGTTGAGGAAATGAAGCTTGTACCCCTCTTTTACAATGGAGAGAGTCCATTCTTCTGCTGTTATCTGCTCCCATCTGGGGGCAAAATGACACAACTTTCCTGAAATGGTGGAGGGCTCTGGCCCGCTGAAGGCAAGGAAGACCAAGTTCTCTAGATGGGAGTCAAAGCCCCCGCGGAGGCTGAGTCTGTTGGGCCGGTTGAGGCTTAGCAGACTTTGTTTTTCTTTGTTTTGGTGGCTGCTGTCCCTTTCGGGCAGACTGACCTGCAGAATGCACCTGCTGGGTATAGGAGGGGTAAAACCTCTTCTTTTTAGAGAAGAATGGTTTCTTGTAGGATTTTCTCCTTGCAGGATCAGCTGTAGCCTTGGATAGTCTATCCAAAGTGGTGTTATCAGCATCCAGCTCATTAGCTTGCTCTTCCCAATTTTTGCCAATGATATTTTCGCCTGTGCAAGGGATATTCCCCGGTTTGTCCTGTACCCAGAGTTCTAAGTCAGATGTCTGGAGCCAGGCAATCCTACGAGCACCTATGGCAATGGCAGAGGTTCTGCTTATGCACTCAAAGCAGTCAAAAGCTGCACGATTAACAAACTTGGAAACATCTTCGGCATGTTTGATAAGTGTAAGATAATCTTGCCTCTTATCAGGAAGGAGAGGGCTCATAAGCTCTAGATCTCCTGTAACCTCCTTAAGGAACATTCCCATATATAAAATGTAGGAACTAATGCTGTCAGAAAGCATAGAGGCCTGGAAGGTTCGAAGCCCAAAAGCATCAAGAGTCCTACATTCACGTCCTGGCGAATTAGATGCATGTCTTTTTGCACTCTTGATCCTTCTCATAGCTGATTCCACTACCATGGAGTGGTGTGGTAACTGGGTTTTTGAAATCCAGGACAAGGAGGTACTTGATACATGGTATCAAGCCTACGAGAATGAGGAGAGATGGTAAGAGGTGTTTCCCACATTCTTAGCATGAGATCATGCAAGATCTCATGAATAGGCAAAGTAGCCTCCTCTTTGGGAGCTTTAGGATATTGTAAAATCTCCAATTCTGAAAAAGGATATAGCGATTTTAGAAAAGGTTCAGAGAAGAGCCACCAAAATGCTCCCAAAAGCTTTCTAATTGGACGCTGGTGAGCGTTCCCACGCAGGCTCTGTCGGTATCGACGATACCCATATGTGAAGACTACATTCCTGCTTGTTCCTGGAGATACATGTAAACCCAGGTGACTAGGGTCAAATGAGAGAAACAACTGTGAGGCTTTATGATAACCTTGTGTCCTTTGGAGATAAAAAGCCAATGCAAACTTGCAGTCAAGAGTGTGCAGAGTTGCTTCCACTCAAGATGCATGCAGTTTAGGAAAGAGAACTGGTAGGTTAACTGACTGGTTTAAATGAAAAGGAGACACCACCTTTGGCTTAAAATGTGGGCGAGTCCGAAGGACAACTTTGTAATGATGGAACCGAGTATAGTGAGGTCCACCACTAAAGCCTGAAGTTCACTAATACGACTGGCAGAAGTGAGGGCAATTAGGAAGATTTACCTTCCAAGAAAGGGACTTTAAGAAGGTCGTGGCCAATGGTTCAAAGGGCGGTTTGAGATGCTGTGCTACAATGACGTTGAGGTCCTAAGCCACCAGAGGTGGCTTGATGGGCAGTTTGGACAGCAGGAGCCCTCGCATGAAATATGCTACTAGCAGATGCAAGGAGATTGGCTGTCTATCCAGTGGTTAGTGATAGGCTGCAATGGCACTGAGGTGGACTCTCACAGAGTTGGTCTTTAGACCTGTTGAGGACAGGTGAAGGAGATACTGGAGTAGGGACTCCACTGGGGTTGAAAACGGATTGAGATCCTTCTGGGAACACCAGACAGAGTATCTACACCACTTGAAAATGTATGAATGTCTGGTAGAGGGCTTTCTAGAAACCGATACGATATCCTTAACCTCTTGTGGAAGGTACATGCCCTGCAATGCTATGCTCAAAGCAGCCAAGCTGCAAGGAAGAGAGAGTGTGGATTGGGATGGAGTAGTGAGCCATCTTCCTGGGAAAGGAGATTGGGCAAAGATCACAATCGCAGAGTCTGAGTCAGACGTAGCAGCAGTGGAAACTATTGCTGCCGTGGCCAGTGAGGGGCCTATGAGAATCATAGACTGAAGCTTGAAAAGTGTCTTGGGAATGAGGGGTATAGGAGGGAAAGCATAAAACAGACCCTGACCCCAGTGGTTGCTGGATGTCTGAGTTCTTGTGCAGAAGCAAAGAAGCTTGGCATTCTGCAGTGTTGCAAACAGATCTATGTCTGGAGTTCCCCAGGTCTGGATGATGTAGAACATTGTGTCTGGATAGAGAGGCCATTCATAGGGAAGAAGGATCTGACTCAGTTTGTATGCCAAGACATTGAGCTCCCCGGGGAGTATACCGCTTGGAGGTGTATTTGATGAGAAATGGCAAAGACCCACAGGTGGAGAGTCTTCTCGCAGAGGGCCTTTGAGCCTGTTCCTCCCTGCTTGTTCACACAGAACATGGCAACCTGACTGTCCGTCTTGACTAGACAGCCCTGAGGTGGTGCTGAAACACCCACAGGGCATTTGAGATAGCACAAGTTCCAGGAGATTGACCTGTAGTTGTGACTCTTGCGCTGTCCAGAGCCCCTGTGTAGACAGGTAGCCCAAGTGTGTTCCTCAACCCAGTTTTGGAGGCATCCGTCGTCAGGGTGCATTGAAGTGGAGAAATCTGAAAAGGTGACCCTAAGAGCAGATTTTCTGGAGAGCACCATCACTGAAGGATTGTGGTTAGAGGGAAAGTGACCTGGATCCTGTTCTGGAGACAGCCCGAGGCTTGAGTCCACTGGGAAGCTAGAGTCCATTGGACTGTCCGCATATTGGAGAACATGCACTGTAGAGGTCATGTGCCCGAGGAATTACAGCATCTTGCAGGCAAGACAGATGATCCTGTTGAAGGGTCTGAAATGCTAGCTGGATTAGACGTGTACAGCGGAGCTGGGGCAAGAATGCCCTGGACTGTTGGGTGTCCAGCAGAGCTTCAATGAACTCTAGCTTTTGAGTTGGAGAGAGGTGGAATTTTGGTAAGTTTATGACTGTGTTGCAGTGCCGTGATGGCACAATGCACGGAAAGCTGCATCTCATGGGAGGTGTCTATTTTTATGAGCCAGTCGTCTAAGTAAGGGGAGAAAAGTATCCCCAGGTGTGCAGCCATGACCACCATGCACTTTGTGAATACTCTTGGGCAGAGGCGAGTCCAAAGGGAAGGACTCTGTATTGATAATGCTTTCCTTGAAAGATGAAGTGTAGATATTTCCTGTGACTTGGATAGATGAGAATGTGTGTGTATGCTTCTTTTAGATCTAGAGAACAGAGCCAGTCCTGTCTCTGGAGGTAAGGTAGAAGAGTCCCAAGAGAGATCTTGAACTTTTCGTGGACCAGAAATTTGTTGAGGGTTCTAAGGTCCAGAATGGGCCTGTATCCTCTGGTTTTCTTTGGAATGAGAAACGTACGGAGAGTAGAAATCTATTCCCTGCTGGGATGTTGGGACATTCTCTATGGTGCCCTGAGACAGAAGAGAAGACACCTCTTCCTCCAGGAAAGCAGTGAGTGGGGGTCGAGTTTGAAATTCCCCTAGGAATGTTGAGGGGGGCAGAGTTTGGAGATGAAGTCTGTACACCTTTTGGACTATGCTTTATGTCCACTGCTCTGAGGTGATGAGGTGACATCTGTAGACGTAGTGGCATAGTTTGCCTGCTATGTGGAGTGGGTGAGGGCTCTCCAGAGGCAGGGTGGCAATGCTCTCTAGAAGAGTCAAAAACCAGGAGCAGACTGTGGCTGCAGAACTGGTTGAGGCTTAGCCACCTGTGGCTTCTTTTGCTGCTTAATAGGCTGTTGCCTCTTTTGTGGCCCTGGCACTGAAATAATAAAGATAGAATCTCTTCTTATTGTAGAAAGCTTCCTTGCAGTTGCCTTTTTTCTAACAAGGTCAGTTGCTGTTCTAGACAGAGTCAGAAAATAGTACTCTGAAGAGACAGAGGCCTTATTCTGCCAGTCGTTGCCAAAGAGGTTTTCACCTGTGCAAGGGATGTTGCCCAATTTATCTTGAACCCACTATTTAAGATCTGATGCTTGAAGTCATGCAATTCTGTGGGCACCAATACAGATTGCTGAGGCCCTGCTTCTGCATTCAAAGGCATTGAAGGTGACCCTATTAACAAACTTTGATCATTTTGGCTATGCTTGATCAAGGCAAGATAGTCTGCCCTCTTGTCATCTGGAAGGAGTGGGGCAAAAGCCTCGAGATCCCTTGATACTTCCTTGAGGAACATTCCCATGTAGAGGATATAGGAATTAATCCTAGCCAAGAGCATGGATGCCTGGAAGCACCGATGCCCAAAGCCATTGAGTGTTCTTGATTCTCTACCGGGAAGGTTAGAGGAGTGGGTCTTCGAGCTTTTGATTCGGCGCATCACCAATTCAACCACCATGGAATGGTGGAGAAGCTGTGGATTCTGGAAGCTGGGGCACTCCGGTACCCGGTACATGGTATCAAGATGTCGGCTCTGCGGGGAGACTGTAAGAGGAATCTCCCACATATGGAGCATGAGATCATGAAGGATGCGGTGTGCCGGCAGAGTAGCTGCCTCCTTGGGTGCTGTTAGATACTGGAGGATCTCCATCTCCTCTGTCCTTTGTTCCTTCTCTGATGTTACCATGATGGAAAGACCCTTAGATAGGCTTTGAATGAATTCCTGGAAGGACATGTCTTCTGTAGGCAACATGTGTCACTGTTGTGGAAGGGAAGGTTCCAAAGGTATCTCTTGGGGCCCCTGAGAACCATCCGATTCCACCTCAGAGACACTGGAATCAGAATCAGAGGACTCAAAGTATCGACGAGGGTGGTGCTCACCCGAATCGAGCTGACAGTACTGATACTCTGAGGTATCGGTATCGGTGAGCTGTTTGGGTTGTGTACCAATATTGGTGACAATTTCAAGCAAGGGCATGGGTGGCAACGATGTCGACACAATGTGCAACAATCCTGATGCCAATCCCGCAATCAGGGTCGATGTCGGTACTGGTATCAATGGGGTGGTGCCCGGAGCCAAGAACCTTATTGGAACAAAGTCTGCCAGAAGGGATGCTAAGTTCCATTTGATGGCCAGTATGCGCTGGTCCATCAAGGTTGCCGACGTCTGGGTATCGGTTGTGAGTGTTTGGCACTACAGTTTCATAACATGGCACCAGAAGCTCTCCAGAGGTTGAGGTCTCGGGACCATCCTGGAGCCCCTCTGTGGCTTTAGAGGACAGAGGGTCTTCCTGCCGGAGCTGTTTGGCAGGCCGATCTACTTCCAAAGCCATGCCTGGGGGATCTCGATGCTTCGAGCAAGATCTTCCCCTGGAGGTTCTGTCCGATTTTGATGCAGCCTTGTGCCTTCATAAAAGTCAGAGGAGTCATGGCAAGGCCAAATGGCAGGACTCAAAATTGAAAATGTCCCATGGGTACCACAAAGTGGAGATATCGCTTGATGATCCAGATGGATAAGAATGTGCAAATATGCCTTGGACAGGTCCAGGGAAGTAAAAATCTCACCCTTCCACACGACCACTATGACAGACTACAAAGTCTCTATCCAAAAATGGGGCACCCTCAAGGCCCAATTGACATGTTTGAAATCCAGAACCAGCCAAAAGGAACCTTCTTTCATGGGAACTACAAAATAAATTGACTATCAACCAAGACAGAGTTAGTCTGTTGGCACTCGGACCACTGCCTTCAGCTGAATTAGTCTTAGCAGCATATCCTCTACAGCCCCGGCTTTGGCCGGAGCCGTGCAGGGTGACAACATAAAGGCATCGGAGAGGGGCCAAGCCAACCCCAAGGCACAGTTGTCTCGAATCAGTTCTAGCATCCACTGGTCAGAGGCAATCTGGTCGCAAGCAGAGTAAAAGGTTTACAGCCAACCACTTACCAGAATCAATTCCACCTGGGTCTCCTACACTTCATTGGGAGCTCTTGGGTCCACCCATGGACCCTTCAAAGTAGTCCCTACCTCCTCCTCGACCTCCTCAAAGGGGCTACCTTTGGAAATCCCTGAAATTGCCTCTGACCGGCTACACGGTCTTTCCTGTCTTAGGATTGTTCTCAGGAAGCTTCGGGACTTTGGCTTCACCACAGTCTTTCGCCATTTACCTAGCGCCTCTCCAAACAGCAATTTCCCTTTGAAAGGAAGTTGACTAAGGAGCATTTTGGAGGCTTCATCCACTTACCAATTAGGGAGCCACAAGAGCCACTGCGCTATCACTGAGGCCATATTCTTAGCAGAGGCTCTCACTAGATCATACAACATATCCCTGAGATATGCTCACCTCGACTCCAGCTTAGCTGCCTTTAACAAAGGGCATGAAGCATCAGGCTCTGCCTCCAGCAAACCTTGATCTTATCATGCCCTAGCGACATAAGCCCCAGAAACAGACATCTGTAAAGCAAGGGCAGTAATCTCAAAAGCCTATTTCAAGAGCATTTCCGGTTTTTGGTCTTAGGCAACTTTCAATGTAGCTCCCCCTTCCACTGGAATTGTCATCTTTTTGGTCACAACCGTGACCAGCACATCCACCTTCAGGAGCCACAAGAGATCCTTCTCCTCCGGAGAATGGAATACAGATGAGTCATGGATCTGCTAACTCATAATCCCGTCTCTGGTCTCTCCCATTCCGCCTATGCAAAAAGCGGGAAGGATTTCTGAGGTTTCCTAATGCCCTGCAATAAAGGGTTCTCTAGGGATTCTTCCTTCACTGGGGAACCATGAACCATATTCAGAGCTGCCAATGACTGAACAATTAACACCGACAGCTGTTCCCACTGAAAAACCCTTATAATTTTCGGATCTTCGCCCGGTGGTATTTCTCTTTTTTCTAACTCCTAACCTAAGGGCTCTCCCCAGCTCCCAGACTGACCCTCCAAAGGATCATCTGACCTCTCAGAACACAACAAAGCCTTGTCGACCCAGCCATCTTCTGCCACTCTCTGGTGCTTCAACACAGACTCTCTGAGCTTTTTGACCACAGGCGCCATCAATCGTGCACTTCTTTTAAGAACTGATCCCTGAGGAGTACTTTGCACCAAGGCCCTGCAAAAGTAACAAAAATTTAGGAGTAAAAGAGGCAGGCCTTGTTAGACAAATCTGATTGATTTCTTTGACTGGGTGACCAGGGAATTGGAGTGAGGGAGAGCCCTAGATGTGGTGTACTTGGATTTCAGTAAAGCCTTTGACATCGTTCCGCACAGGTGATTTATAAACAAACTGAGCACCCTAGGGATGGACCCTAAATTTACTGACTGGGTTAGAAATTGGTTGCATGGGAGGCAACAAGGGTACAGATAAATGAACACACTATGAGGAGAAGGAAGTTACCAGTGATGTACCGCAGGGATCTGCCCTCAGTCCAATTCATTTTATCATCTTTGTTACTAATATTGCGGAAGGGCTGTTGGGTAAGGTTTGCTTATTTGCAGATGATACCAAAACCGGCAATAGAGTAGACACCCAGGAATGAGTAGATAACATGAGGAGGGATCTAGCTAAGCTTGACGAATGGTCTAGAATTTGACAGCTGAAATTTAATGCTAAAAAAATGCAGGGTCACGCACTTGGGCTGCAAAAATCCAAAGGTGCATATAGTGTAGGGGGTGAAGTACTTCGGTTCATGAAAGAAGAGCGGGACCTGGGCGCAATTGTGTCTGATGATCTTAAAGTAGCTAAACAGGTAGAAAAGGTGACTGCAAAAGCCAGAAGGATGCTTGGGTCTATAGGGAGATGACTGTCTAGCAGAAAAAAGGAGGTGATAATGCCTCTGTATAAAACTGTTGCGACCTCATTTGGAGTATGGTGTGCAATTCTGGAGACCACACCTTCAGAAGGATATAAGTAGGTAGAGGTCAGTGCAGAGGGTGGCTACTAAAATGGTTGGTAGTCTTTGTTATGAAGCATATGAGGACAGACAAAGATCTTAATATGTATTCTTTAGAGGAAGGGCAAGGTAGGGGAGATATGATAGAGACATTTAAGTACCTCCATGACATAAATGCACAGGAGAGTCTCTCTTTCAATTGAAGGCAAGCTCTGCAATGAGGGGACACAGGATGAGGGTGAAAGGGCATAGACTCAGGAGTAATATGCGGAAATATTTCTTTACAGAAAGAGTGGTAGATGCATGTAATAGTCTCCCAGTGGAGGTGGTAGAGACAAGGAAAGTGATCAAAAAACCATGGGACAAACACAGAGGCTCTCTAAAGGAAAAAAAAAGGGCACTATTGTAGTTGTTATGGAAGGTCAGACTAGATGATCCATGTGGTAGTTTCTGCCATCATGTTTCTATATACCAGGAAGTTAAGTACCTTTCCTGGGGCTCCCTGAGCTCAAATGCTGTTTTCCCGGCTGCACAGATGTTGACCTCAACCATCCCCAAGCTCTGTCAGCTGAAGCTTGCCTGCCTCTGACAAGGCCATGGTTCCCACCAAAACCTGCAGCTGAGGGGAAAGTTGAAGCCATTCTGAATTGTTGCCAGACACCGGCAGAACCTTAATGCTGGAAGACCTAATTCTCCTTAAAAGCTGTTCTGCAGATAGATCCTCCATTTTGCATTCATGGCAGAGACCTGCCGCTGACAGCTGACAGCAGCATATACCACAGGCCACTTTGCCCACGGCATCTCGCAAGCCATGGCCCCACTTGCTTCCATCAAAACTTACAGTCGATGGACTGCTTACCTACAAAACTTTCTCTGTCTTTATGGTTCTCTTTGTTGACTTTTTTTTTACGCTGAAAATTTTAAAAAGCCATACACTGCCTTAAACCAGTTCCCAGGCCTCCTCCCAAAAGTTGGGGAGGAAGAACGGAAAACCTCATGAGACCCACAAAGGGACTCCTGGGACAGAGAGGTGAGGACTTACTGGGGTGGAAGGGACTCAGACCACCGAATTTGCACCACAAAGACCAGCCAAATGCTGAGAAAACAGACCCGGGTCTAAAGTGGAACTCCAACATCAGTTCCTTTATCAATCAATTCAAATGTTCGTACTTTTTAAATCTGTCTCAGTGGAGTCCAGACTGTACAGAAGATCATTACCATCTGCTGGAGACAGAAATACTGGCTTGATCAGATATGCACAAACCCCTTACAGTGTGACATCATCAAAACCAGGGGTTCTCAGTCTCCATATGCTGTGATAGGGCATAACCCTATGCATCTGGACTGGACTGGACGGACGATGAGGAAAGATGCATTATCTGAATACGATTCAAGTCTTTCAGTTTCATTAATAAGAACAGTACGTTTGGGCTGGTACAGTGGCTCTGCGACTGTAACATAGTAACATAGTATATGACGGCAGATAAAGATCAGTATGGTCCATCTAATCTGCCTAGCAAGGCGGCAAGAGTAGGTGCAACTGCCGTTTCATGCAGGTCACCTCTACCCGTGCCTTTGTTTAGGGGTGTAGCACCACTCAGTTTAGCTCACCCCTATTTGTTGAGATGTTATGTTTATTTGGATTATATTCTGTTGCTATAAAGGGATCCACTATGTCTGTAACATGTAATCTTGAATTTTGTCACTGTATTTGCCCCCACCACTTCCATCGGGAGGGCATTCTAAGTATCCACCACCCTTTCAGTGAAAAAGCAATGCTATGCATTGCCATGCGGACTTTTACTAGTCTGATTCGAGGGTTAACCACTCAGTGACAACAGTGACAGCTGGTGACCTCAATTGGGTCCTACAATTGCAGGGTGACAGAGGGAGACCTGATGTGTATACCCAGCCGAGGACTGCTTTTGCTCGCAACCTTGGGGTTGACTCCTCTCTCTCCTCCACACACATCCAAAGATAGAAATGACAGGCTTTAGCTTTCTCTATAACATCAACAAAATTCGGCCCTTCCTTTCTGAACACACTACTAAGACACTTATCCACTCTTTAGTTACTCCCCATCTAGACTATTGCAACCTCCTCCTAGCTGGTCTCCATCTGAATCATCTCTCTCCCCTTCAATCTGTTCAAAACGTGGCTGTGCAGCTAATCTTCTATGAGCCTCGATATTCTCATTTAACCCCTCTCCTCAAGTCATTTCACTGGCTCCCTATCAGTTTCTGTATCCAATTCAAACTTCTCCTATAAGTGCATTCATTCTGCTGCTCCTCACTACCTTTCCTCTCTTATCTCACCCTTTTCCCCTCCTCGGGAACTCTGCTCTTCCGGCAGATCTCTTCTGTCTGTGCCCTTTTCTTCCACTATCAACTCCAGACTTAGATCCTTTCACCTTGCTGCTCTTTATACCTGGAACAAACTACCTGAGTCTGTGCGACAGGCTTCATCTCTGGCCTTTTCAAATCCAGGCTGAAGACTCACCACTTCAAGACTGCTTTGGAATTCTGAACTGCTTAGTTTCCTATGCGTTTCCTTGCTATACCCCTATATGTATTTTTGTCCTCAGCTGTTGTGTTGTCTATCTTGACTAGATTGTAAGTTCTGATGAGCAGGGACTGCCTTTTACATATGCCAGCACAGTGCTGCGTACGCTTTGTAGCGCTACACAAATGATCAGCAGTGGTAGTAGTAGTAGCAGCAGTTGTTAAATGAGACTCATTTGGAGGCGGGAAGAGAGAAATCTCCAGATAGTTGCAAATGAAGGTCCATGATGCAGTGGGCTGCTGGTTCTTAATGTTGCCAGAAACCTCATTATATATCAGGCTTTAATGAACAAAAACTATGCCTTCCTGCAACATCATGAATATAGTAAATAAAGACCACTGCTACTTATTTTAGGTTTAGCTGTAAATGCCCCTTATCCTCCCCCCAGGTCAAATGAGTTTTCAGAATATATAAAACAAGAATATTAACAGCTAAAAATAAACAAAATAGTTAAGGCCCACATTATTTGTTCTGACTTTTATCCCATAGCTAAGGCAAATGACTGTTCAAAAGGAAAGCCAGGAAGCTGGATACCATCTGCATAGAAATGATAAAAACAAAAAGACAGAGGTAGTGAAAGACGAACTAAGAATGAAATCATAAGAGGAATCAATAGCACATGTTAATATTTTAAAGAATGTAGCTGGTATGGCTTCTTTGTAAATTATGAATTAAGTGCAAAACTGCTTACTGCAGAATACTGGTGTTCTAATCAGTATTCATACAAAATATTTCAGACACAATGCACTGTCATGCCTATTAATGTCTTTAAGAGCACATCTCCTTATCTTTAAAGTAGACCATAAGCAGAGCAATGGAAAGAAAACAACAAATGGATTTGTAGGAAAGCTGGCAGAAAAAGGAAACCTAATAAATAAATAAGAAAAATAGCTGAGCATTGTCTTTCAACACAGAGTAAATTAAATGTTAACAAATGCACATTAACATCATCCAAAAAGATGATCCCTTTTGTAGGCTTAATTGGCAGCATATAATTAAAAACAAAACAAAAAATCAGTTAATGGCAATTGCAGCTCAAGCCAATCAGGAAAATAAAAAAAAATTAAATTGACAGCTCCAGGAGCATCTACAATTGATCTGTCAGAGACCATTATTTCAATCATTTGCTTGATTGCTACTTTTAATTACAGACTATGAATGTATTCCCTTCCCTCGTTTAAAAGTACAGAGCTCTTTAATTTCATTAAGCGATTTAGTGCTGCATGAAATAGCGCCTCATTCATGTGCGACCTACGTCTGCTCTGCAGAACTGAGCTAAGCGGACTGCGGTAAAATGATCAAACTCAGGTCCCTATTTATGCATTTATCTAAGAGAGAATTACCAAATATAGAGCCATGTTTTCTTAAGGTTAATGCGTGCTATGTGCTATTGCAGCCTATTTTATTCCTATAGGCACAGCAGCATTTAGCGCACATTAATGTCTGTTAACACACATTAACCTTTAGTAAACATGCTCTAAAATTATTAGACCTATACTACCTCACCTATAAGCAATTAAAAAAAAAAAGAGAAAAAATTCCATTCTTAAGGTGAGAGAGATCATGGCCATGGCAATCCTTGCACTTCCCTCGGAGTCCATGGCAACTGTGTTCTCATAACTTAAAACAGTGAACGGTGGAAGGACCATTCTGATATGATATTATGGAGCAGCAATTGTGGTTTTTATATTCCGAGTCAATGTTGCTAGCCAAAAGGGCGACTTTGATTTTTAGGACCATTTTGACTTCACCTCTTCAAACGACGATGGAAGTCTTGACTCACTTATTCCTTCAGTTGCTCACTCTGGTAGGTGTAGCCAGATACTCTTCTGTAGGGCATGCAGAAAAGTTTGCCCACAACCATACATCTTACTCATATATTGCACCAACCTTGTGGAATAATCTCCCTGACCAGCTTAGAGAGATAAAAGACTTACAAAAGTTCCGAAGAGAACTAAAAACACATCTGTTCAGACAACACTACTTCAATATGATTGCGACTGGGATATGACCTCCCAACCTCCATAACACAACCTGAATCTGTTTTCCCATACAATTTCTATTACCCATACTTGTAACCAAGCTGATGTCTAAAATTTTGTATATAGTAAATTATGTAAATAGTTCTAATCCTGATATACTACTTGTATAAAGTTGCTTAATGTTACATGTCTTGGTTTATAGTTACACTTTGTTCTCTGTAGTTTGATTTTGATATTGTTTGATGTAAACCGCCAATGATCTTAGGAATTGGCGGTATATAAAAGTATTGCAAATAAATAAATAAATAAATAACCTCATCCTTAAATCAAACTTGCAGCTCTTGCCTCAGATAAGTAGACCGGAGATCAGTCACTTTCTGGCTCAGGGTATCATACACATGCTACCTCCACTCATTTCCTCAAGAACTATGTAGTTACTGAGTACCACTCATTCATTTTTTCCATGAGTGCATTTTACTCTACCTTATGGTACATAACGTAGATCGACTGTTTACGTTATCAGAATATAGAAAGACTAGGGGAACATGCAATGAAGCTACAGGGTAAACTATTTAAGACTAATAAAAGAAAATATTTTTTCACTCAACGTGTAATCAAACTCTGGAATTTGTTACCGGAGGATGTAGTAAAGGCTATTATAGTGTAGCTGGGTTTAAAAAAGGTTTGGACAAGTTCCTGGAGGAAAGGTCCATAAACCATTATTAAGAAGGGACCCAGGATATCAATGCTTGACCCAGTACAAGCATGGTGAAACCTGTGTCTCTTGGGGAAACTGCTAGGTACATATGACCTAGATTGGCCACTGTTGGAAACAGGATACTGGGCTTGATGGACCTTGGGGTCTGACCCAGTATGGCATATCTTATGTTCTTATGTTCTTATTTCCATACACCTGATCGTTGAAAGATTAACAGCAAGGCCTTACATCTCCACAGCTCTACTGCCCAAAGACAAGAGATTCTTGTGCATCCACATTTATGGGTCCGATACCTTCACCTAGGAAGAATACTCCTTTGTACTCCCAATAGATTCAATGTCCTTTGCTTTATCACCTGCTACAGGATCCAGTTCTTATGGTTTATTATCAGGGCGGTTTATAATAATAAAAACATTAGAAAAAGGAAAAGAATGCCATTTAAAATTAAGAGAAAGTATAAAGAAAAGTTAGCATGGGAGGGAAAGAGAAGATGGGGGGGAAATGCAGAGTATCGGAAGTTCCAGATAGGGAGAAAGGTTGGGTGGCTGTGGTTCTCAAGTACTACGTTGCAGTGGAGGGTATATTAAAAGCTTTTCAAAAAGGCGAGTTTTAAGGGCCTTTTTAAAACTAGAAAAAAAGGATTCAAGATGTAGGGAGTGAATTCCAAAGTGAGGGCCCTAGAAATAAAAAAAGCTGAGTTTCGAGTGCCTTCCAGATGTGCATTTGATGAGGATGGTAGATAGAGAGGGTGCACATGTATTGAGCGAAGTGAGTGAGTGGGGCATAAGGAATTATGTGGGAAGAAAGATACGCTGGGATAACTAACTTAAGAATCTTGTGAATTATGGTTAGTACTTTATACTGAAGTCAGTAGGGAAATGGAAACCAATGTGATTTTATGAACAAAGGAGAAACATGATGTGATCATGAGGCATAGTGAAGGAGACGAATAGCGGTATTCTGTACTGATTGAAATCGCTTTAATTGATACTGAGAAAGTTTAGAATAGATGGTTTTGCAATAGTCCAATTTTGAGGTAACTAAGGAAAGCAGACGTATTGAAATAGCAGATGGGGGAAGATAAGAATGGATACTATGGATCTGGCAAAGAGAAAAGCAGCAACAGCGAACTGTAGAGTTAATGTGTGATTGAAAGCTGAGGGAGGACTCAAGTATAACTCCTAAATACTTAAGGGTTTGTACTGTGTGTATAACAGTACCTTCCATAGAGGGAGATATGGGTGGGGGAGTAAGTGAATCAGACAACCAGAGCGCTGAGGTTTTTCCTGCATTAAGGCGTAAGTTATTTGATTTCAACCAGGAGGCAACTAAGCTGAGAAACAAGTTAATTGAAGAAAGATCAGGTGAGGTAGGGCGAGTATGAAACAGCAACAGGATGTCATTTGCATAAAAATAGGCGGAGACACCCTGCTGCTGAATCAACATGGCCAGCTGGGCAAGGAAAGCATTAAACAGCAGGGGAGTGAGAACCGACCCCTGTGGGACACCACAAGAGAGGGGAAAGGTGGAAGAAGAAGTAGCAGATTGGAATGAAACATAGTATGAGCGAAGAGAAAGAAAGGAGTGAAACCAATGAAGGACAGTAGAACCTAACCCAATAAAAGAAAGCCATGAAAAAAGAAGAGAATGATGAACTAGGTCAAAAGGACTGGATAAGTCAAGAGATACTGCTAAGGTGATATTCCCCTTCTCCCAAGACATACGTATTTCATTTAATACAGATAGAAGAATAGTTTCTGTGCAATGGCCCGGCCTAAAGCCTAATTGACATGGATGAAGAAAGTTAGTATGTTCAAGATGATTCAGGAGTTGAGCAAAGACACATTTTTTGAGTATATTCATCCAATATACAGTAAATAGTGCTCTTTCTTCCATAAGCAGGCAAAGAGGTGAGAAATGTAATGGAACCTATTGTCACCAGCAGGAGCTGGACTGTGGCCTATGCTAACAGCCAGACTGCTGGGCCTGACCTTTCTTGTAGAAAGTTGTAGTTGTGAGTCAAGTGGTCAGGTTTTTCAAAAGGATTTTTATTCCCCTCCCGGGGTTGGATTTTAAAAAAGGTTATAATACAAAAAAAACTCAGGATACAACCATACTTCTGGTAAACTGAAGAAAACTTAAACATAGCATCTTGCTTCAACAGAACTCATAAATCACAGTATAAAGTTTATCCGATATGTTAGCTGTCTCTTCTTAGCTTTCTCAGCACTCACGAGGCACTCTTATCCTGGCTTCAGCATAAGGAGGAAACCATATCGGATAACAGCGTACAATCCATGGCTTCATCACATGGGCTTTCCATACCAGCCTCTGTAATCATAGGCTCACACTTTGCTTTATCATTTACAGTATTTTCATTAGAACAGAAAGTTTTCACCTTTCTTAGTCCCGTATCTCTATCAATGCTCTCTGAACAGCCTTCTGCACAGCAGGGCAAATAGCTGTCATATAACTTGTAATAGCAGGAAGGAGAAACACCTTTCTCTGAGTAAGCTTTATCCTTAAAACTTTTAAACTTCCTGCCTTTTACATTTGGCTGTAAACCATAACACTGTTCCCTTCTATTATGTGAGGATTTCTCTCTTGGAAATCTTTTGCAGGGTTTCACTGGCACACACTCTTCAGGGTCAGACATAGACACATCTTCAATAGCATTTCTTTCCCTCTCTAGGGTTTGTAACTGTTTTAAGCTGCCATGCTTTTCAGATACATACGGTTTGCCTTCCACTGCCTCCCATTCATTCAGCACAGCCCGGTGCTTAGGAAATTCAAGCTGCGTCAGAGGTAAGTGTTTCTTACAGCTGACCTCTCTGTGGGAAACTCTCCGTGTTTCTTTCTGTGAATTTCTCTGTGGCTTCCTGCTAGAAGTTCCAGGCAGTTCTGACTCTGTCTGTATTTCCTGAATATTTTGAGCTTTCTTCTGAGTCTTGCAAGTTTCTCTTGTCCTGCCAGTCTAACTCTGACTGCACTGAGCATTTTTTATACAGCTTCTTGGGCGTTCCCTTGCACAGGTGAAAGCCGTTCTCATCAGAAGCTGGGGAATGCTTACTAGCTAGGCGTGACTGCAGACCTCGTGTCTGAGTTTGTTTACGTTGCCTATGGTAACTGGTAACCTTGTGACTTGCCTACCTGTCAGAATCTAAACTGCAAACAGCAGATTTCTGTGCTTCTGAGGCAGAGGGCAGATCTTCCGTGTTACACATCCCCCCCCTTAAGATATTACGAGCTGCAGATGCCCTCGTCGGACAGCGCGTAATTCTACTTAAGGCATCAGCGTTGCCATGGAGATTTCCGGCTCGATACTGCACTTCGAAATTGAAGGCTTGTAAAGCCAAGTGCCATCGTGTCAGTCGGGCATTGTTATTGCGCATTTGGCTAAGCCACTTTAACGGCGCATGATCCGTGATCAACAGGAATTTGCACCCCGTTAGATAGAATCTTAATGCTTCTATCGCCCATTTAATGGCTAGGCATTCACGCTCCACAGTTGAGTACTTCCGTTCAGCATTTGATAACTTCCTACTTAAATAAGTACCTGGGTGTTCCATGCCCTCAAATCTTTGGGACATAACCGCCCCCAACCCAGTCTCAGATGCGTCTGTCTGAACTATAAACGGGAGTCTGAAATCCACTCCTCTCAGGACAGGGGCTTTGCACAATTTCTCCTTAAGGGAGATAAAAGCTTCTTCTGCCTCAGGAGTCCAACGTACCTTATTTGGCGCATTTTTCTTAATCATATCGGTAAAAATGCTACTTTCTTCCGCGAACCTGGGGATAAATCTCCGATAGTAGCCTATCAGCCCTAAGAAGCTACGGACGTGCTTCTTATCCACTGGTCGGGGGAAATTTTTCACACTATCAATTTTATCTGCTAGTGGTTTGACTAGCCCATTCCCTACCACGTGTCCTAGATATTTGGCCTCCCTAGCTGCAAAAGGACATTTCTTTGGGTTTAGGGTAAGACCGGCCTTCCGGATGGCTTGCAGTACTGCCTCTACTCGCGACAAGTGTTCCAGCCAAGTACTGCTATAAATGATAACGTCATCCATGTAGGCTAACGTGTAATCTTGATGTGGCCTCAGGACTTGATCGATAAGTCGCTGACACGTCGCAGCTGCACCGTGTAGGCCAAATGTCATGCGTCGGAATTGATATAAGCCTATTGGAGTGGTAAAGGCTGTCTTTGGCTTAGAATCCCTGGTTAATGGGATTTGCCAGTATCCTTTTGTAAGATCCAGCGTGGTGAGGAACCTAGCCTGTCCTAAGCGATCCAGTAAATCGTCAATTCTCGGCATTGGGTATGCGTCAAATTGAGATATGGCATTGACTTGCCTAAAGTCAATGCAAAAACGGAGTGTTCCGTCAGGCTTGGGAACTAATACAATGGGGCTAGACCACGGGCTATGGGACTCTTCAATTACGCCCATTTCTACCATCTCCTTAACCTGGGCAATAACCTCATTCTTTTTTGCTTCAGGCAACCTGTACGGGCGTTGCCTAATTACCTTCCCCGGGGTTGTGATGACCTCATGAGCCACTAGGCGCGTTTCGCCGGGCACCGCTGTTAGTACATCGGAAAATTTCCTCAATACCCTGGCTAATTCCCCTTGTTGGTGCTCCGACAGGTCTGTCCCTGTTCGTAGCTCAGGCTGTTCCCTCCAATCGGAGGGCTGTGGACCCAAGTCCTCCTCTTTTCTCTCTTCTGCTATGGCTGCTAGGCCTTTAACGTCCCTCATCCCTGTGGAGCCAAACCCTCCTGACCCACGATTTGTGGAAGCCAATGAAGGTACTTCTTCCACTATGGGGTAACCCACGTGCTCACATATTAATTGTGCTATTCTTTCGCCCTTTTTCACCTCAAAATCCTCTTTACCAAAATTGAAGAGTAGGACCTTGACTACGCCCCGGTAATCGGGGTCTATCACCCCGGCCCCGATGTCAATAAAATATTTGACCGCTAGGCCGGACCGCGGTGCTATGCGGCCATAGCAACCCTCAGGGATCTGTACCTGTATCCCCGTGTCAATAAGGGCCTTCCCTCCCTTGGGAACCACTGCATCCTCGCTACTAAATAAATCATAGCCCGCTGAGGCTTTGGAAGCTCTTTGTGGGCTTTTAGCCTGCGGGGATGTCTTTGTGAACCTCAATACAAATTTCTTTTTAGCTGAGACCCCCACCTCTACCCGGGGTTTTGAGGGGACACTAGCTTCATGCGGTTTTCCAAACAAAGCACTCGGGATCTTCTGCGCCATAGCCTCAGTTTTTGGGGTCTCAGGTTGTGCCTTACTCTCTCCTAATGTTCCTATAGGGGCTGAACCTGACTTTCCCTTGAGGCCTTTCTCCATTTCTTCTTCGAATGGAGGCCAGTCATGCCCTAAGACTACTTCGAAAGGAAGTCGGGGGACAACTGCCATATGCAGTTTTTCCCTAGTACCTAAACCATTCACACACATTTCATACATTTGGTAAAAAGAGGATGCTCCATGTACACACCGTACTTTCACACGTCCGTCCATGCAATTCAATAAGGAAGGGTTATGGGCTTGTATGGTTTTCCACATCCTTTGGGAAACCATACTTTGGTCCGCTCCTGAATCGAGGAGCGCTACAGCATCTACCCCTTCTACCTGGACATCGAGCACAAATCCCTCCCCGGTGTGTCTATCTCCACCTGACATAAGGGCAGTACGGTCTTTACATTCCCTGCGTATGTGACCAGTTTTTCCACAGTGAAAGCATTTCGTAACATCATACTTTTTCAGACTTTTCTCATGTACCACATAATTACAGGCCTTTCTAAACCCTGGCATTCTTTCCATGCCTGTTACCTTCAAAACATTATCCCTGGAAGTCTCGGCTAACTCTGCTTCAAAATAGCACTCCATGAGTTCAGCTGCTTCCTTAGTGGATTTACATTTTTGTAACAATAAGAAAGCCTTGACCTCTGGTGGTATGGCCTCAAAGTATTGCTCAAGAAGCACTGCGTCTATCAAAGACTCAACAGTTGCTTTTTCAGGAGCAAGCCATTTTGTTGCCAAGCCTTTTAATCTCTGCATTAATGCTTTTGGCGTTTCTTTAGGCAGGAACTTTGCCTCTCTAAACAGATGCCGGTAGTGAATATAAGTTAATCCTAACCTATCCCTTACTGCTAGCTTTACATCCGGGTAACTGGATGCTAGGCCTGCGGGAATAGCCTTGTAGGCCGCCAATGCCTCTCCGGTCAGGGACATTGGGAACCTCACAGCCCACTGGTCTAGTGGCCATTTAGCCACTTCCGCAATTCTTTCAAAAGCATCTGAGTAATCATCAAAGTTATCAGTACTTTGCAATTGTCCTAGTGCCAATGCACTGCAGTTTTGTGGTCCTACCACATGTGGTAACAGTGTCCCAGTTTCGTCCGCCGTTTGTGTCCTCTTCACCAGAGCTGCTAGTAAGTCCAAGAGCGGCTGTTGCTGCGCGGCTAGCGCTGCCATAGTTCGCTCTTGTGTTAGTCTCATAAGCTCACTCTGGGCTTTCCACTGGGCTGCCATCCATTCTCGCATCTCCTGGGGATCCATCGCGGTGTTTCAGCGTACCTGCAGGGAAGAAAAAAAAAACAGGGCCCACCAAGTGCGGCACAATTTTTTTTTTTTTTTTTCTCTTTCTGCCTGCCTCTCAAGGTACAAATTTCCTCTCCTTTCTCAAATATCCTCACCACCCATGCCCACCTACTTGTACCTTAGCACGGTGTAGGATCTCACGTTGAGAAAGGTTCTTGTCCACACCTCTTCCCAGGTCAGGATGTGGGAATCCAGTTGCTGGAAAAATCCAAACCAGGTTTTTCTTCCTCAGGATTTTCTTCACTTGGCTTTTTTTCTTCTCAGCCAGCTGTATCCTCTTTGAAGAAAGCCTTTTGTAGTATTTTTTTTCAAAAATCCAAAATACTACGCCATTTATGTCACCAGCAGGAGCTGGACTGTGGCCTAAGCTAACAGCCAGACTGCTGGGCCTGACCTTTCTTGTAGAAAGTTGTAGTTGTGAGTCAAGTGGTCAGGTTTTTCAAAAGGATTTTTATTCTCCTCCCGGGGTTGGATTTTCAAAAAGGTTATAATACAAAAAAACTCAGGATACAACCATACTTCTGGTAAACTGAAGAAAACTTAAACATAGCATCTTGCTTCAACAGAACTCATAAATCACAGTATAAAGTTTATCCGATATGTTAGCTGTCTCTTCTTAGCTTTCTCAGCAGTCACGAGGCACTCTTATCCTGGCTTCAGCATAAGGAGGAAACCATATCGGATAACAACAGCGTACAATCCATGGCTTCATCACATGGGCTTTCCATACCAGCCTCTGTAATCATAGGCTCACACTTTGCTTTATCATTTACAGTATTTTCATTAGAACAGAAAGTTTTCACTTTTCTTAGTCCCGTATCTCTATCAATGCTCTCTGAACAGCCTTCTTCACAGCAGGGCAAATAGCTGTCATATAACTTGTAATAGCATGAAGGAGAAACACCTTTCTCTGAGTAAGCTTTATCCTTAAAACTTTTAAACTTCCTGCCTTTTACATTTGGCTGTAAACCATAACACTGTTCCCTTCTATTATGTGAGGATTTCTCTCTTGGAAATCTTTTGCAGGGTTTCACTGGCACACACTCTTCAGGGTCAGACATACACACATCTTCAATAGCATTTCTTTCCCTCTCTAGGGTTTGTAACTGTTTTAAGCTGCCATGCTTTTCAGATACATATGGTCTGCCTTCCACTGCCTCCCATTCATTCAGCACAGCCCGGTGCTTAGGAAATTCAAGCTGCGTCAGAGGTAAGTGTTTCTTACAGCTGACCTCTCTGTGAGAAACTCTCCGTGTTTCTTTCTGTGAATTTCTCTGTGGCTTCCTGCTAGAAGTTCCAGGCAGTTCTGACTCTGTGTCTGTATTTCCTGAATATTCTGAGCTTTCTTCTGAGTCTTGCAAGTCTCTCGTGTCTTGCAAGTTTCTCTTGTCCTGCCAGTCTAACTCTGACTGCACTGAGCATTTTTTATACAGCTTCTTGGGCGTTCCCTTGCACAGGTGAAAGCCGTTCTCATCAGCAGCTGGGGAATGCTTACTAGCTAGGCGTGACTGCAGACCTCATGTCTGAGTTTGTTTACGTTGCCTATGGTAACTGGGAACCTTGTGACTTGCCTGCCTGTCAGAATCTAAACTGCAAACAGCAGATTTCTGTGCTTCTGAGGCAGAGGGCAGATCTTCCGTGTTACACTATGCTTCAAGCACCATAACATCCCCACAGTAACAATGTTCAACGGCATCCCCATCCACTGAGAAAAGTTTCATTTACATTGAGGAGGAGCCCCCACCTTTCATCTATATGAAATCTACACCCAAGAAAGTCTCCATCTTGTTTATCCAGGGGCCCTGCTCTACCAAGTCAACCCCTTGCCAACCAGCTTCTGGTAGGCATTTCTTTTTGCTTATAAGCAGGCAGGGTGGAAGTCACTGAATCTTAACTATCCTGACCATAAGGCCATACATTCCAGACAGAAAAAGATCTCTTGCCCTACTGACATAGCAAATCATTCTCATGGCTAATTGCTTCCTGGGCCAATCAGTCATCCTTACTGCATTCTCGTCATAGACATTCCATCTGTTATCTCGCAATGGACTTCTCATAGTTATCCCGCTTCGACATGCCAAATTCTCTGTTCTGCCCCTTTAAATCAGTCATCGCTTCACATCATCCAAATGGGTTTGTGAACACCGTTTTTTGGTATCTGGTAAACCCTGATGCCTGACCACTCTGTCAGTCTGCCTCCTTTGCTACCTCTACCACTACTACTTATTTTATAGAGCATCATTAGGCATATGCAAGTTTAAGAGACAGCCCTTGCTCAACAGACTCTTTTGCATCAGTTTCTTCATTTAATGTGTTCTTGGTCTCCTCTCTGCAGCTTCATCCTACCACAGCATGCCACATGGGCCGTAAAGATTAAATACACACTCCTGTACCCAGCCCCCCTTCACAGCCCTCAGCTGAGGAGTCACCTATGTGTGGCTGACTGAGGGAGGAGTGGCCTAGTGGTTGGGGCAAGTTACCTTGGGCTGGAGGGCCAGAGGTTCGAATCCCTCTAGAGGACAGCAATCTTGGACTGGAAGGACTGGGGTTTCTAGTCCCACAGGTGCTCCTTGTGGCCTTGGGCAAGCCACTTAACCCTCTGTTGCCTCAGGTACAGAAACATAGATTATGAGCCCTTTGGGGGAGAAGGGAAAAATATATATACAGTACCTGAACATACATCGCTTTGGCTGGTAGAAAAGCAGTATAAGCGCCTAGTTAAATAAATAAATACTGCTTACCTATGGAGAAAGCAAGGTTACTTTCCTGTAACAGAGGTTATCTGTGGAAAGCAGGATAAGTCAGCCACACAAACACACCCGCATTTCCCTCTTGGATGAAACTGCTTACCACTGGAGAGCAAACTGGAGAGGAAGTAGGCGGGCATGGTGGTAGTGGATGGCTGGTACAAACATCTTCAGAAAAGCCCATCTAAGCTTTTCTGAGCTCTCGGAGAGCTGATCTGCCCATAGTGACACTGGAGAATGTCACCTATTTTTGGCTGACTTATCCCGCTGTCCACACAGAACCCCTCACTGTTTCAGCAACCCCCTCTCCTGCAGCATAACCCCCAATAATCTATCCCAGCATACCACCACCATCCCCTTCTCACAAGGAAGGACCATCTTCCTCTGACCATTCACTTGCAACAAATACCTTGTATAAATTGGGGCCAGGATTGGCTTTAATCTTGGTGTTACCCTGGGCAGGCAACCTGAATAGACCAGTGAAAGGAGCAACATCCTTCTCCTGCAGCTCTGAATGAGGCCACCATGGGGACAGATAGTAGGATGGAAACAGGAACGTTACAAAGACTTCAGTAAGTAGCCAGGCACATACCCTTGAAACTTTTATGGACCACTGATAATACAGACTTCTGTGTTGATGTTCTGGGTAAGGACTCAGTGGGCCCGATATTCGAAAGGCATTTACACGGTTTACAGTCCTGTAAACTGTGTAAATGCCTTAGATGGGAATATTCAATGGCACCTAAATGGTTAGTGCTATTGAATATTCCCATCTTTGTCCCCTACGTGCTCCAATACTATCCGGTTAGCATCAGGGTGTGTTGGGGGCGTTCTGTGGTGGAGCGGAGGCGGGGAGTCCCAGTAACCAGGCAGCGGCGATATTGGACCGCTACCCAGTTAACCATCCACGGCTAAAATTAGGCAAGAATTTTACGACACAAGCTATACTTTGACATGATTTTTGATGAATTTATGTTTGAAACACTCTAAGTCATTTGAAATAAACTAAAAAGCACACATTAAATAAAACCTGATTTTGGATAAAATTACTGTAATGCTGTTGTTTTAACTCCTAGCTTCCAGAAGTGGTTGCATGCAACTTATTTTGAGTGTACACACATGAACATAAGAACTGCCATACTGGGTTAGATCAAAGATCCATTAAGCCCAGTATCTTTTTTCCAAGAGTGGCCAATCAAACTCACAAGTACCTGTTGGGTTCCCAAAAGCTAGACAAATTCCATGCTGCTTATCCTAGGGGTAAGCAGTAGATTTTCCCAGTCCTCTTTAATAATTTTTTTTTTTTTTTTTTTTTTTTAACATTCTCTTATATACCGCGCTATTCTGCATCAGTGCGGTTTACATTGAACAAACTGAAATTACATTGAACAGGGCATTATAACTTGGAGATAACTATTTTACAGGGAACATGGGCTATGGAGGGTTAAGTAGCTTGCCCAAGACCACAAGGAGCACCTGTGGGACTAGAAACCCCAGTCCTTCCGGCCCAAGGTTGCTATCCTCTAGTGGGATTTGAACCCCTGACCTTCCGGCCTGAAGTACCTTGCCCCAACCACTAGGCTACTCCTCCACTCCTGATGATTTATGGACTTTTCCTCCAGGAACTGTCCAAATCTCTTTTAAACCCAGCTACACTAACAGTGTTTACTACATCTTCCGGCAACAAAATCCAGAGGCATCACACACAGAGCACATTCTAAACTTTGCATTCCATTTTCTTTGTGCAATATTTGCGTAAGCCAAAAC
This sequence comes from Ichthyophis bannanicus, assembly GCA_033557465.1. Taxonomy (NCBI): domain Eukaryota; kingdom Metazoa; phylum Chordata; class Amphibia; order Gymnophiona; family Ichthyophiidae; genus Ichthyophis; species Ichthyophis bannanicus. The sequence goes on from CM066031.1 coordinate 708,214,409, forward strand.
ACAAGGGCTCATAAGCATCAAATTAAACACCTGACAGGACAATGAGCATTGAGAATTCTAGGCATGTTATAAGATTCTTTTTTTAAGATGGTATACACCAGTTTGCCCACAGTAAAGAACTGCGCAGATGCATGCTATGGAAAAAGACCTGGACTGACTGTGCTAGGATTCCTCTGAATCTGGCCCACCATTCAGCACAATCTGCTCGCAAACACATACCAGGGGAAGAAAAAATTTAAAGGGTGCTTTGGCTGCATTTCTGTAGCAAGCGAGGTCAGACTAGACAGGCATGAACTCTGTGAGGTTAAAAAGCAACACCACTGGGAGTGGACCATTTGGGGCTGCTGCTTCTTCCCCTGCAACAAGGGCTGCAGTGTTGGAAGGACATGGTTTGCGCCACACTATAAAAAATGCAACATTCTGACGTGGGTTGCAAGGGAAGAGAAAGTGGCCAATTTCAATGTGCCACCCTAGTCTATTCTTGGGCTGATGAGATTTAGGCTTCCCTGAAAGCCCCATTTCTAAAATCATCATCATCCAGCATGAGGGGAGCAATGCCTATTCTAGGGATATAACTGAAAAATCCAGTATCCCCACTGGGGGCATTTTACCAGTTTTTCAATATAACAGAAAATCAGAAACCGTAAGTATATGTAACACATCCCAAAAAGATGTTCATTTAATCTGCTCTTAAGAATCTCAGTAAGGGAGATGTTCCGCTGCTTAACTATATTCAGAATTGGGAAATCTTTTTCCAATATCTAAGCTAAATGTTCCCTGCTGCAATTTAAGCCATTACTTCTCGTTTCACCCTTGGAGGAGATGAATAGCAGCTTATCAGCATCCAGTTTAAATTCTCTCTTGTAATGATAAATATCTTCCATTGACTCATGGGAGTCACATTTTCTCCTTTAGTAGTTCAATGCAGAGCGACGTTTATACACATCGCCGGAATGAGGTGTCTCCCCTGCTGAAGATTCTGAAAGCAGAACAGCAAAGTCAAGCTGACCAGTGCTGTGCTTTTTCAGCCAGACAAAATGAGAGACCAAAACAGTTTCCACATAGGTGCTGAATAATTTTATATTCAGGTGGAGAGGAAAGGGAAAATTTTCAGTTTCCCCCTGCTCTTCTGAGATTTCAGCTCAATTAAGAACTAGTCCCTACTGTGGGAAAAGCCCAGTGATTTCTCTACCATTTTAGACCCCCTTCCTCACAAATATCATATTGGTAATTCTCACACAGGGGCCATCAACAATGACTCCCTTCTGGAGCCCAAAACAAAAAGGCACATTTTAGAAAGGACGTTTATGCAGTTCAAGAGACATGGAGGTGAAAATATCTGCAAATCCATGTCAGTTTTAGAAGAGAGGGCGTGCAAGTGGGAAGCCCATGTAAAATCGGCATATCTCCACCCCTCACAATGAAAGCGTTTTGTAATTCATAGAAGGAAGTGCAGGAATACATGGGGATGTACATCCATGTGCAGTTGGAGACACTCACAAATGTAGATGTGGGGAAACGTGATGGAGGACATCCGGCAACTTACCCATGCAGCTGGGCCATTTTGCAAACCTACACATGCAGATACTCTTGATTAATTACAGAGGGCTCAATTTTTACCTCACTTCAATTTGGAGGGAGAAAAAATATTGAGGGATTAAGGGGACATCCCCTTTAATCCCTTCTGTGAAGTTATGGCTAAAATAGGCAGTTTTCAAATACCTATAAGTTTATTCCCCATTTCACATACAGAATGCACGTGGAAGCCCAAAATCGTCCACATTTGGATTTACACAGGGGCGGATTTAAGATTTGGGCACCCATAGGAAAGACCAGACAGTACATCCAGGAGGTGTTGTTAAGCCAAAGCCATGCTCTCCTTTCTTAGAAGTGTCAGCGGGCTGAGAGCCACGAAAGGCAAGGCTCAAACCCCATGGACGCTCCTTGCAACCTTGGGTAAAGCACTTTACCCACTCTAGCTTCAGGGACAAACTGAGCTAGATTTACTAACATGCATTCATGAACATCTATTTTCATTTAATGCATGTTATTGTGATTCATATTACTAATTAGTAAATAGACCCCACTGACAATAATGAGGCTTGTGTTAAATAATGCACATTGGCAGATTAACATGGGTTATTTATTTTAATAATTTATATTCTGCCCAACATAACATTTCTAATTGGATAACACAACACTAGATATAAGCAAAATATAAACAAAACAATGCATCCCATATCATTAAAGGGGCATATTTATTAAAATGCAGTAAAGGTTTGCAGGGAGCATGCCCAGCATATGCCATGCATTTACTACCCAGGGCAGATGCTTACCTCACAGACCCATGTTTCATGCCTTGACAGATAATACAAGGGGCACCCGACATAAGCCAAAGTGGAGGAGTGGCCTAGTGGTTGGGGCAAGGTACTTCAGGCCGGAAGGTTGGGGGTTCAAATCCCACTAGAGGACAGCAACCTTGGGTCGGAAGGACTGGGGTTTCTGGTCCCACAGGTGCTCCTTGTGGTCTTAGGCAAGCCACTTAACCCTCCATAGCCCATGTTCCCTGTAAAATAGTTATCTCCAAGTTATAATGCCCTGTTCAATGTAATTTCAGTTTGTTCAATGTAAACTGCACTGATGCAGAATAGCGCGGTATATAAGAGAATATAAAATAAAAAGCATGGTATGCAGGCCCCGACAAAGTGAAACAAAAAAAAATATCAATTTGCTTCTCACAGTGGGCATAACCTACCCCTCACTCCAGCACGCAGCCCTAACATGTGTCCCCCCCCTCCAAGATCAATCCCTGATACGATCTCCCCTCCAAAGAGAATTCTCTGAGATCAGCACCTCCCCCATGGCAGACAGCACTCCAACCCCCTAAACAAGCCCCTCTCCCCAGCCATTCCCTTATCAACCAAGAACCCCACCAATGACAAACCCAGCCCTGACCGCCAACACCATCTTCACCCCTCCCCAGGACTCTAGTTTATCAGGGCAGGAGTGATCCCCCTCTGTTTCTGCCCCAGAGTTGCTGAGGTTCAAAATGGTGGCTATGAACCATAGCAGTAGACTCACAGTACTACTGCAATGGGTCTATCTTCCATATAAGGAGCAATTGCAGGTAAGTCCCGAGCAGAGATGGAGAAAAAATAGGAGTCAGGAGATCATGTGATTATTGAAGAAGGAATTTACATCTTGCAGACAAGCTGTTGCAAAGTGAAAATGGAATTCTATACTTCCAGGATCCTGCAAGCTGAAAATGCCAGCAGGGAACTGTTTTTTTAACACTCGAAAATTAATGCAAGAGCGAGAAAAGGGGGTCCCCGGAGGAAGGGATACCCTACAGGGAATGAAATGGTGGCTTTTAAAAAAACAAATTTATATTTACATTAATTTGGGGAATAGATCCATGGATAGGTGGATCATGTGGAAAGAGAGGGTGTGGATGATGTTTCTGATCCTGGAGTGTTATAAAACACTTGTGATAACCCTTCGATTGAGGGTATTACACAACTAATCCATCAATTTTTTAAGGGAAAGTGCTTTGCAAACCCATATCCAGCATGGATTTACAAACAGTTTTCAAACACTGTATTGTTTTTATCATCTTTAGTGTCTTCAGTTTCAAGGACAGGAGAGTATTCAAAAGCCCTGATGCTGACACAAGTAATACCACATTTGAAAATTGATGACCTAGAACCAAACTAACAACTAGTTTCCATTGTATCAGTAGTGTCCAAAGTTACAGAAATTTGAGTGATTCACCAATTACATGATCCTCTGCTGTTAGTTAATGGACTGGGATCAGTGAGTGGTTTCCAACCTGTTTGTGAAGAGAGAGGCTGGTGGAAATTGGCTGTGGGGACAAGAAATATTGGTAGGGACTAGCGAGAGACAGGATCAGCCCCAGAGTTGGTGTTGGTGCCCTAGGCAAACCTTAAGACTTACACCGTCACCCCCACCCCCTTGGCTGTCAAAATCTATTGTTTAGCTTTGAATGCCCTGCTCTTTACCACCCCTTGCCCCAAAATGTTGCTGTCTTAAAAGATCGGCTAGTTTGTTTAGTGGTTGGGCCGACCCTAGTGGGAGAGAGAGACTGGAGAGAAATGGCTAGGAAGAAGGAAAGAGAAAGATTGTGACTGATGGGGACAAGTTGGGGAGAAAAGAAAGACTGGCAGAGGCAGGAAGGAGAAGGCAGATAAAGAAGACTACTAACAGGATTGACACTGAGCGAAGGGAGTCCTGGAAGAGTGATGGAGATGAATTAAGGTTCCCTGAACGTTTTGGAGGTAAAAGGGGTCCACACAACCAAAAAAGATGGGAATCTCTGGACTAGATGATGCTTAGTTATGGTTTTGACCTGGTTTTAAAACTGAAACAATGCTGGCTACACTACTGGATGAAATAAGGTGGATGGTGAATGGGGAGAGTAAGATTTGTTAGTTCTCCTTGATCTATCAGCCACTATTGAAACTGTGGACCGTGAATTACTTCTGACACATTTAGGGACTTTACTTGGTTTAGTTTTTCTGACAGACCAAGTATATACTGACATACGGAATAATATTCCATCTAGGGCTGTCCAGTTAAAAGGTGTGTTCCCACGAGGATCCACTTTATCATAAATTTTGTTTGTTGCAGGAACTATTAGAGAATTTGGTGTTATTCCAAATATTTATGCAGATATCATCCAAATTTTTGCAAAAGGATATACAGGAGAACCAAGGGCAGCTCAATGATTGTTTTAATAAGCTTAAAAACGGGCTCTACATTTCAAGCAAAGGTAAAAGTGTGTGACTTTTTAATTACTAGCTCTCTGCCTGAGAGTTCTTAAAAGGGTTTTGGTACATTTTTAAAATAAAGTTACATTCTTTATGGTGCTTTAATTTAAAGGGGGGAATATTTTATTTAGTGGTGTAGGCTTAAAACTCTGCTTTTAATATCTTTCTCAGCTCTTTGAAGCTACTGGCACCTCATCAGGTGTTAGTTCCCTCCCTACCCCCAACTCCCACCCACCCCATGTGAGCAGTTTGCTTTATAGGCACCTTCCCAATTAGCTACACACAGGGACTTGGAACAATACATTTAGAACACACTTAAGAGAGATTTAACTGCTTTTCTCTGAAAGGACAGCTAGGAAACCGGTTGGTATTTTGGTAGGTCTCTCTCTCTGTTGCTTCAACAGGTACCAAAGCTCCCCAACTGAACAAAGGCTGGGAAAAATTATATCACCAAAGCTGTTGCCTCCGTTACAGCTTCTGCTTCTGTCCAGAGATTCCAATGCCAGTTGAAGAACCAGTTCCATGTGCAGGATGCCTGCATGCTGCAGCTCTCAGGAAACATGTTGAGGAGCTCAAAGAAGAGGTGGCAAGGCTGAGAAGCATTCAAGACAGTGAGAAGTATATTGATGAGATGCTTCTTGAAACATCCAATCTCTCCAGCAGAGGAGAAGATGGGAACCTACAGAATGATGAAAGTTGGACACAAGTCTCCAGGGCCTGCAGAATCACCAATCCCTTTACACAAATGCGGAAGTAAGGATGTGGTTGAAATCTACGGGTTAGTTTAATCTCAGCGATGAGTAATTCATTGGAATCACTGCTGAAAGAGAAAATAGTGAGGTTTCTGGAGTCCAAAGGATTACCGGATCCGAGGCAGCATGGATTCACCAGAGGCAGGTCTTGTCAGACAAATCTGATTGATTTCTTTGACTGGGTGACCAGGGAGTTAGACTGAGGGAGAGCCCTAGATGTGGTGAATTTAGATTTCAGTAAAGTCTTTGACACCATTCCGCACAGGCGACTTATAAACAAACTGAGCACCCTAGGGATGGACCCTAAAGTTACTGCTTGGGTTAGAAACTGGTTGAGTGGGAGGCGACAAAGGGTACAGGTAAATGGAGCTCTTTCTGTGGAGGAGGAGGTGGCTACCAGTGGTGTGCCCCAGGGATATGTCCTTGGTCCAATTTTTTTAAATATCTTTGTTAGTTATATTGCAGAAGGGCTGTCGGGTAAGGTTTGACTCTTTGTGGATGATACCAAATCTGCAATAGAGTAAACACCCAGAAAAGTGTAGATAACATGAAGAGGGATCTAAGCTTGAAGAATGGTCTAGAATTTTGTAGCTGAGATTTAATGTTAAAAAATGCAAGGTCATGCATTTGGGCTGCAGCAATCCAAGGGAGCGATATAGTATAGGGGGTGAAGTACTTCTGTCCAGAAAAGAAGAGTGGGACCTAGGCATGATTGTGTCTGATGATCTTAAAGTAGCTAATCAGGTAGGAAAGGCAACGGCAAAAGCTACAAGGATGCTTGGGTGCACAGGGAGAGGAATGGCCAGCAGAGTCAAGGAGGTGATAGTACCTATGTATAAGTCTTTGGTGCGACCTCATTTGGCGTATTCTGTGCAATTCTGGAGACTGCATCTTCAAAAGGATATAAACAGGTTGGAGTCGGTACAGCGGGTGGCTACTAAAATGGTTAGTGGTCTTCGTTATAAAGCAAATGAGGACAAACTTAAGGATCTTAATATATATACTTTAGAGGAAAGGCGGGATAGAGGTGATATGATTGAGACATTTAAATACCTCCGTGGCATAAATGCACAGAAAGAGAGCCTCTTTCGATTGAAAGCAAGCTCTGCTATGAGGGGGACATAGGATGAGGGTGAAAGGGTATAGACATAGGAGTAATATGCGTAAATATTTTTTTATGGAAAGAGTGGTAAATCGTAGAATAGTCTCCTAGTGAAGTTGGTAGAGATGAGGACAGTGTTTGAATTCAAAAAGGCATGGGACAAACACAGAGGATCTCTAAAGGAAAAAAAGGGGACTGTCATAGTGGTTGATATGGACGGGCATACTAGATAGGCCATGTGGTCTTTTTCTGTCATCATGTTTCTATGTCTTAAGTAAGCTACTTTTACACATACAAAAACAGACATTTTCAGGGTAAGCAAGTCTGTACAACCTCCAGCACAGATGACTTTATGAACTGGTTCCACAGTGTTTGTGAGTCATTATAGAATCCCATTTATTTAATGGAGTATCTAGGATGGCCTAGTGAAACTGGATGGTATATCATATACAAAGTTTTTTTTTGTTTGTTTTTTTTAAGAGCCTCAGGAGTTTAAAACAGTAATGCAAGCAGTGATGATTAGTCACCTCAACTATTGTAATATCATTTACATTGATAAGCCTATGTTCACGAGAGTCAGAAATTATATACTGCTGATTGGAGTTCAAACTTCTGAGTTAGGAGTCATGCTGGATACCCAACTTAGTATGCAAGCTCATATACAGAAAGTTACTAAAGCTGCATTTTACAAAAACTTAATATGATTCAGAGGCTTAAATCTTTTTTGTCTCTTGAGAATTTACACACTATTGTCCAGACCTTAGTTCTTTTGCCTTTGGACTACTATAACAATCTATTACTTGAGTTCCATCATATGTCATTCAGCCTTTGCAAGTAAAGCGTAGTTACTCACCTGTAACAGGTGATCTCTGGGAACAGCAGGAATTTAGTCTTCACATATGGGTATCGTCTGTACCGACGGAGCCCGCGCGGGAACGCTCCCCAGCGTCCAATAGGAAAGCTTTTGGGAGCATCCCACAGCGCCTGCGTGTTGCCTTTCCGCCTTTCCAACTGTCCCTCTCCAGTTGAGTTTATAGCTGAGACAAAAGAGAGAGAGATACAACTCCTAGGGGAGGTGGGCGGGTTGTGAAGACTAAATTTCTGCTGTTCCCGGAGATCACCTGTTACAGGTGAGTAAACTACGCTATCTCCAGGAACAAGCAGGAATATAGTCTTCACATATGGGGACTCCCTAGCTGCAGATGCCAGGGAGATGGCCCCAGGAAGTTGTTAGCCCTTGTGAAAGGGACATACTTCCCCCCATGGATCTCCGGCATCCTACCAGGGATGGTGGGTAGGAGTTGATTAAGTCTGAAAAAGGTGTTGAAGAACAGCCTGGCCAATCAAGGCATCCCGGCGGGAATCCTTGTCTAAGCAGTAGTGGGCTGTGAAGGTATGTACCAAAGCCCAAGTAGCTGCTCGACAGATGTCGTCGATAGACATAGAGTGAAGATGAGCCATTGAGGCTGCCATGGCTCTCACATTGTGAGCTGTGACATGGCCTTCAAGAGGAAGGTTCTTACTCTCATAGGAAAAGGATATGCACTGAGCAATCCAGTTAGATAGAGTTCTTTTAGAAACTGGAAGTCCCAAATGACTAGGATCAAAAGCAACAAAGATTTGAGAAGGTGTTCTATGTTGCTGGGTCCTTTGCAAATAAAAGGCCAAAGCTCTTTTACAGTCCAAGGTATGAAGGTTCCTTTCTGCACTGGAGACATGAGGCCTTGGAAAGAATACAGGAAGGTAAACCACTTGGTTTAAATGGAAAGGGGAAACCACCTTTGGCATAAAGTGTGGATGAGTCCTAAGAACTACCTTATCATGGTGGAACCTTGCATAAGGAGGATCAGCCACTAATGCTTGCAATTCACTGATGCGACGTGCTGATGTGATTGCAATGAGGAAGATGACTTTCCAGGAAAGGAATTTCAAAGATGTAGTGGCTAATGGTTCAAAGAGCTGCCCATGCACCAGATTTAAGTCCCATGCCTCTGGTGGTGGCTTAAAGGGAGGCTTTGTTAAAAGAAGGCCTCTCATAAATCTCGTTATGAGAGGATGAGAGGAAATAGGTTGTCCACTTAGAGGCTTGTAAGAAGCTGAAATAGCACTAGATGGACTCTTACTGAATTTGTCTTGAGACCCGCATTTGACAAATGAAGGAGATACTCCAGTATTGATTCCAGCGGTATTGCAAGAGGGTTAAGAACCTTCTGCGAGCACCATATGGTAAACCTTTTCCACTTAAAGGCATACGAGCGTCACGTGGAGGGTTTCCTAGAAGCATGAAGGATATCCTTTACCTTTTGGGAAAGATTAAGATCCTGAAGTTCTAGGCTTTCAGCAACCAGGCCCTGAGATGCAGAGACTGGGGATTCGGATGCCAGAGCATCCCATCCTCATGGGAGAGAAGATCTGAAGCAGATCCAAATTCCAGAGGCAGAGTTGAGAGAGATCTAGGAGCAGAGTGAACGACGTTTGCCGTGGCCAACGTGGAGCTATGAGGATCAGATGACCTCTATCTCTCTGAATAGGGTTTTGGGGATGAGGGGAATGGGTGGGAAGGCATATAGGAAGTCCTGACCCCAGTGAAGGAGGAAGGCGTCCCTTGCCTGACAACATCGAGCCAGAATTCTGGAACAGAACTGGGGAAGTTTGGCATTCAGCAGACTCGCAAAGAGGTCTATGTCCGGGGTTCCCCAAATCTGAAATAATCGGGCAACCTGGTCTGCATGGAGAGATCATTCGTGTGGAAGCAGAACGCGACTGAGTTTCTCTGCCCAAGAGTTTTGAATGCCTGGAAGATACACCGCAAGGAGATGAATCTGATGCTCTCTGGCGAGGGCCCATAGTCACAAAGCTTTGTTGCATAGCGACAGAGAGCCTGTTCTGCCCTGCTTGTTCAATAGAACATGGCTACCTGATTGTCCGTTTGAACTAGGACTGTCTTGTAGCTGAGCTGGGCGTGAAATACTCGAAGAGCAAAGAAGATTGCTCTGAGCTCCAGGAGGTTGATGTGAAGACAGGCCTCCTGTGGAGTCCAGGTACCCTGGGTAAAGAGATCGTGCAGGTGGGCTCCCCATCCCACCTGTGATGCATCTGTTGTTAGAGTGGCTTGGGATAGTGGTTGCTGGAAAGGAGACCTCACCAGAAGGTTTCTGGGTGATTGCCACCATTGGAGGGACGGAATAAGATGGTTTGAGTTTGTTATTTTGTCCGACAGGCAGCCTGAGGCCTGTGTCCACTGAGTGCATAAAGTCCACTGGGCTGCGAGCATATGGAGGCGAGCATAAGGAACCACATGCACAATGTATGCCATGTGGCCTAGCAATTGTAGCATTTTCCGAGCAGTGAAACAAGGTTTGAGCACTGCTTGGGAAGCTAGTTGTACTATGCGACGACAATGGGGCTGCAGAAAGAAAGCCCTTGCCTGTCTGGTATCCAGGTGAGCTCCTATGAATCTAGGGACCGAGTGGGAGCAAGATTGGATTTTGGAAGGTTTATGACCAGTCCCAAATACTGAAGGATTCGCATTGCTGTCCCCACCTGGGGACAGCAATCTCAGGCCGGAGGGACTGGGATTTCTAGTCCTATAGGCACTCCTTGTGGTCTTGGGAAAGACACTTAACCCTCCATTGCCCATGTTCCCTGTAAGTATTAGTGTATGTGTCTCATATCCCCTCGTGTTAAATGTATCCCCCAATTGACCGCTTTGACCCGGTGAAAAAGCGGGATATAAATACAGCTAAATAAATAAATTGTGCGAAACAGAGCAGAGCTGGCTTCTGGCACTATAGGGGCTCGAATGAGCCAGTCGTCTAAGTAAGGGAAGACGAATATTCCGAGAGTGCGGAGAAACGCTGCTACCACAGCCATGCATTTTGTGAACACTCTTGGCACAGAAGCTAGGCCAAAGGGAAGAATCTTGTATTTGTAGTGCTTTCCTTGAAACAGGAATCGGAGGAATCGCCTGTGATTTGGATGGATAAGAACATGAGTATACGCATCCTTGAGATCTAGAGAACAAAGCCAATCCTGATTTTGAAGGTATGGCAGCAGAGTTCCTAGAAAGACCATTTTGAATGTCTCTCGGAACAAATATTTGTTCAATTCTCTGAGGTCTAAAATGGGTCTGTGTCCTCCTGTTTTCTTTGGAATAAGGAAATAGGGGGAGTAGAACCCTGTACGCTGATGGGGAATGGGTACTTCCTCTATTGCTCCTTCAGCAAGGAGCATTGTGACTTCTTGACCTAAGAGACTGTCGAGAGAGGTCTGAGAATTGAACTGTTTTAGAATTGTAGGAGGGAGCATGCTGTGAAAATGAAGCTTGTACCCCTCTCGTACAATGGACAGAGTCCAATTTTCTGCTGTTATTTGGTACCATCTGTGGGCAAAATGACATAACCTGCCTGGGATGGTCGAGGGTTTTGGACCGTTCAGGGGCAGGAAGGCAAAGTTTTCTAGGAAGGAGTCAAAGCCCCTGAGGAGGCTGAGCCTGCTGAGCTGACTGAGGTTTTGCCGCTTTTGGCTTCTTTTGTTGTCTAGGTTGTTGCTGTTGTCCCTTTTGGGCAGTCTGACCTGGACGGTGTGCCTGCTGGGTACAGGAAGGATGAAACTTGTTTTTCTTATTGAAAAATAGTTTCTTAGAGAATTTTTTCCTTGCAGGATCGGCTGTAGATTTGGACAATCTATCCAAGTGATATTGTCGGCATCTATCTCATTAGCCTTCTCCTGCCAATTCTTGCCAAAGAGATTTTCTCCTGTGCAAGGAATGTTTCCTAATTTATCCTGTACCCAAATTTCCAAGTCAGATACCTGAAGCCAGGCAATCCGACGTGTACCAATGGCAATAGCAGAGGTTCTGCTTATCCACTCAAAACAATCAAAGGCTGCACGATTTACAAACTTGGAAACATCCTGAGCATGTTTGACTAGAGTAAGATAGCCTTGCCTTTTGTCATCAGGAAGGAGGGGGCTCAAAAGCTCCAAGTCTCCTATGACCTCTTTAAGGAACAGTCCCATATACAAGATATAGGAACTGATCCTAGCTGAGAGCATGGAGGTTTGGAAGCATCGACGCCAAAGGCATCAAGAGTACTACATTCACGACCTGGAGGATTGGATGCATGTCTCTTTGCACTTTTCATCCTTCTCATGGCCGATTCCACCACCATTGAATGGTGTGGTAATTGAGTTTTTTGAAATCCAGGACAAGGTGGAACTCGATACATGGTATCGAGTCTTCGAGAATGAGGAGATGTGGTTAAAGGTGTTTCCCACATCCTTAGCATAAGATCATGTAAGATCTCATGAATAGGCAGAGTAGCTGCCTCTTTGGGAGCCTTAGGGTATTGGAGAATTTCCAACTCCTTTGCCCTAGGCTCTTTTTCAGGAGCTACTGTGATGGAAAGGCCTCGGGCCACATCACGGATAAAGTCCTGAAAGGACATATCCTCTGGCGGAGACATTCTGCGCTGAGGAGAAGAATCCTCGGGGAGAAGTACTCTTGTATTAATAGAGTCTTTGGAGTCTTCAGACTCATCAGAGAATTCAAAATACCTCCAATCCCGGTGATTGTGCAAAGAACGGTATCGGTATCGATTGAAGTCGGCATCAGGTTGTTCCGGTACCGATCTGTCGATGCCGGAGACAGATGCATGACTCGGTATGGGTGGCGTACCCGCCGATGTTAATGCAGTCGGTACCGGTTCTGGTACCAGTGTCGGTACCAGTATCGTTTGAGGTGTCTGAAGCGGTTTCAACGGTACCGAAGCCGTGAGAAGAGCTGCTAGACTGCATTCGATAGCAAGGAATCTCTGGTCTATCGACGCTGCCGATGCTTGGGTGTCGGTACCGGTAGAAGCGGTTGCAATCCCAGAGCATGGCACCAGTAGTTCTGCCGAGGTTGAGACCTCGAGAACATCCTGGAACCTCGTTAGTGCTTTGGAAGCCGAAGCCTCCCGTCGGGGCAGTTTTGCCGGTGAAAATTCCTCAAGGGCAACGCCAGGGGCATCTCGATACTCAGAAGGAGATCTACCCTTTGAGGACCGGCTAGATTTATGTTTAGTTACCTGAGATCCATGGGAGGAAGATGAGGCTCTGGAGGACGCCGATGCAACAGACGCCGCATCCGAGGGAAAAAGGGTGGTAAGTTTAGCAGCTCGGTTCTTCCGGCCCCTTTTTGACATCATTCCACAGGAAAGGCACTCTGAAAGAGAGTGGTCAGGACCTAAACATTTGAGGCACCAATCATGAGTGTCGGTGACGGAAATGGTACTTAGAACATTTTTTAAAACCTGAAGTAGGTTTTTCCATTTTTAAGGATAAAATTGGGCCTAGTGCCCTAAATGGCACCTAGCACCAAGGAAAAAAGTTTCTAAAGTAAAACACCTCAGAAACTATAATTTATTTTTTTTTAAAAGAAAAAAGAAAGAACCGGCGGTACCGGTATGGCATCGAAGGAAGGCAGAGGCGACCACAAAAACAAAGATTAAAGACTAAATTTTTCTGCGGTGACAGGGTATGTGACCTGTCGGCTCCGCGGAAAACGAAGAACTGGAGAGGGACAGTTGGAAAGGCGGGAAGGCAGCATGCAGGCGCTGTGGGATGCTCCCAAAAGCTTTCCTATTGGACGCTGGGGAGCATTCCCGCGTGGGCTCCGTCGGTACCGATGATACCCATATGTGAAGACTACATTCCTGCTTCTTCCTGGAGATTACAAAATGCAGCTGCGCAGTTAGCTATGAATAGTGGGAAATTTGAACACATTAGCATGCATTTGTATAACCTACATTGGTAACTTATCAAATTGCATAACCTGTACAAAATAATTATGTAGTGTTTAAGTCATTAAATCATACAGCTCCACTCAGTTTGTCCATGGCTTTGAGGGTCTATTGTCCTCCACATGTTTTACACTCTCAAGAGGCCTTGCTTTTTAGACGCCCCTCTTTTCTGGCATGTTCATTTTCAGGTTTTTCAAAACAGAATGCTTTCCAAGGTAGTGCCAAGGCCTTGGAACATTTTGCCAATGGACTTAAGAAATACGGCTGACATTCTAGTATTTCGTATAAATTTGAAGGCACATCTGTTCCGCCAGGTCTTTCCGACCTTCTTTATAAATTAAGACTGTGTAAATGTAATATCATTTTGTTATATATGGTACTACTGTGGTCTTCTATTTATCTTATGCATGTTCACTGTAATCCACCTAGGAAATAATGCGTAACATAATTTTTTAAAATAAATAAATAAGTCGAAGATTCTGATGAGCCCTTTGCACAAAAGCAGAGGTAAGGTTTGATTGAAAACTACAGGCCGGTTAGTTTAACTTTGGTGGTGAGTAAATTATTGGAAGCGCCTCGTGAGGAATGGCCCTATATATTTGAGAGAAGAAGCACAGAATGATAACCCAGCATGCCCTTTGCAGTCGAGTGAGGCATATAATCTTGTTTTAATGGGCTCTCACACACAGAGATGGTTTAGTACAAAAGGCTGGGCTTTTAGCGGGATAGCCCCAGATATTTTAAATAAGCTTCCTATCAATTTGAAAACCCAAGGAAATTGACTTTTCAACGCCAAATCATAAATATGCAGGTCAATTTCCAAAAGCACTTATTAGGTTAGCAGCACCTGCTAAGAAGATAAGTGCTGCTGAAAGGGCTATTTCAGTAACGCTCTAGTACCACCAAATATTCTGACTGTGCTGGAGCAGTCCATGGGCACAGTGATTTTCAGTGCTGCTATATGGACAGCTAACTGCATAGCTTAGAATAGAAAAAGCTGTCCAAATTGCTTTGCAGATTTCCTATCTGTATAGCAGTGCTGCATATTGCAGCTGTATGGACGGTGCCAGCGCCAACAGCACTGTTTGGATATTCAAGCACTGGCCACTGTCTGGATACTGGTGCAGAATATCTGGTCTTCATTTACCCCGTGTGGCTGAATATTGGCTTTTTGTGCAATATTTTAACCTTAGAGGGCAGCAAGTTAAGGTTTTTGTAGGTTCTGCAGTGTTTAAGTATATTAATGTATATTGTTGGATGCCACTCTATCAACAATAAGCCGACTGACTGAAGACCGAACACAGTTTAGGACACCAGAGAGTCGCCATGAGTAGACACCAACTTGACGGCACTTAACAACAAGTATATTGTCAGGTACCGATTAACTTCTGTTATTTTATGGGTCTGTGCTGTTTCATTTTGCATGTTTCATTTTCTTTCTTATATTACTGGTTTTATGTTTATGTTTGTTGTGATCTGCTATGTACTTCCTGTTCAGCTGAAAAGGCTGAATACTAGTTTTTAAATAAGTTAAATTAAATTAAATGATCACAAAAGCTTAACTGAACCTCTCTCAGCTGTTGTTAGGTTTTTGCAATACTATCTATAAAGCATTTTGCTTGTGTACTCTTTCTACTATGGTTAGCAAACATTTTATATACAGCTGGACATCTCATCACCATAGATTTTGCATTAATACTACTGCAAGCTAGTCTGGGTGCCTTAAGTGTACTTCTCATGTATATGAAACAGCCTATGCATGTTAATGCACTTTGGTACAGTGACCCCCTTATTGTTGCTCTGAAAAAGGCTATGCCTTACCGGGTTGACAGAGTGTGTTCACCACCACATTTTTACAGTAAGAATCAGAAACCTAGCTTAGAGACATTGCTATTGCACATTTAAGCCTTACCCGGATGTATGCATCCTGGTGATGCTTGGCGAAATACAGCATGTTGTCCAGGGCTAGCATTCCTGGAGGAGTCTGGGTAAAGTCCATTGCTGGATTCACATGATTCTAGGATTTAAAAAGGAAAGACCATCATAAATCTCAGGGCTATGCCAATAATGGCATCATTAGGACCCATGCTGACTATATCATTATGCATCTCCAATGTCTTTTGCCAGTTGTGTATGGTGATTATAAGCACAGCTGGATGTCTACATCCCGTCCTAAAACTCTGAATTTCAAATGCTTGTCTCTTCTGCAAGCACAAGAAATAAGAAGGAACACTACGAATGCGTGGAGTTGCCACTATAACTAAAGAAAATAATTTCTAGGCACCACAGGAATACATGAACCTTATTTAATTTTTTATACAAAACAAAATATGTTGTGATTTTGCTGTATTATGTTCCACTTGTGTTTATTGTCACTGCGGCAGCTCAGTGACCCATGTGCCATCTTGGCAGCATAACATCAATTATTTTTTTCTGTCAATTCCAAATTTCAAAAAAGCACAAAATGATACAATATAAGACAGAGTGGAAACTTCACCTCAAAAGCTAGTCTCCAACTGGATAGCCTATAAAGTGTCAACAGCTCTTTTGTTATATTTAGAGTTTCAGACCACGTCAGAGCAGATATTTTATACATCTGCATTCGCATTTGAATGTAATTACTCACCTTTCCAAATCCATGCTCAAGGCTAGATACAAAAGAGGTACAGTAGGTAAGCCCCTACCCAAGAAGGCTTATAATCTAAGTCAGTACCTGGAAAAATGGAGGGAGAAACAACTTTTTCTAGGTCATAAAGGGCATCAGTGGGAGAAGAAGATTTGAACCCTGGCTTCCTCGACTCTCAGCTCACTACTCTGATTACTAGGCCATAACTATATTTTTTTAAAACTTATGGCCCAATATTTAGCACTGGCAGCTAGCACTACTGAAGTGGCTACCGCAGATTTAAACCTGCATATTCAATGCAGGGGCCATATCCGGTCTCCAGCACTGAATATCCATGTTGCCTAGATTGCCGGAAAGCTAACCAGACAGCAGTGATATTCAGCTTCTGCAGTGAAAGTTAGGCCAGGGTTTCAAGCTCTTGACTTTCACCGCTTGTCGCTAACTAGTGTGACGCAGTGCCAAGCACCGAAGCCATGGAGACCGATAGTGACCCCCTGGTAGAGTCCGGTACTGCAGGCAAAAGAAGAGATTCACACTCTCAGCATAGCCTGCAGGCAGCCAATCAGTTCACCTCAGAGGAGGAGAGAAGTGAACCCATGGATTGGGCACGCCCTAGGAGGAGGCGGGTTTCCCAGAGCAAGGGTCCCTTCTTAAACAAAGAGAGGGAACACAGAGAGAGAGAGAGTGGAAGAAGAAGGAGAAGCACTAGAACGAATGCAGAAACAGGACCATTTGAGAGCGTATGGAAAAGGAATGAAGGAGTGAATGCTGCAAGTGGTTGGAGAAAGGAAGTTCCTTTTTACCCACGAGAGAGTAAGCAGAAGCTACTGGGAAGGCAGGAAGTTCCTCTGACTGCAGAACCCTGTGACCTGACTTCACAACCTCTGCCCAGCTGCACCAGGAAGGAAGCTAATTCCTCAGCAGGAGAAAAGCTCACGTTTCTGAGAAGCAATTTCCTTCCATGGAGAGAAAGATATGCTGGCAAGATAATTCCTGAGCACTCTCAACACAAGGTATCTGCTGTTCTTAATCCTTATGCAAACTTTTATAAACCAAAAAGAGAGAATCCTGTGTGCAGAGGACAGGACAGTTTCAGGGAATATAAAGGGAGTTTATTTTACCCTGAAAGCTCTCCCTGTAAACCAACTTTTACTCAGCCTGTAATTCCTGTGCTTAATAGAGAAGCTGAGGAGATAAACACAGAAAAAGGGTTTACAGAAAGATTAAACTATCCAGGTTTAGGAGGACCTACTTTTGAAGCTGTGCTAAAAGCTAGGACTGCTACCAACAGATGTGAGATTCCTCCACTTGATAGCAGAGAGCAGTGGGGGCAGGGAATCTCCACCTCGGGACCAGAATGTTTAATAAGGGAAAGCCCTGCTGCCTCATTACAGCCTGTTAATCAGCTGTTTAAACAACAGCAAGCTTTGCCCCTAACCCCTGCTAGCAGCCAAGCAGAATACCTCCTAACTGAGCTGAGAAAACTATTGAATAAAAGAGACATTTTATTACCAGCCAATATTCAAGCAGGGAACAATCCTGAAGAAAGGATTTTACCCCACGTCCCTTTGCCGATGAGAGAAATCAATCAGCCGATGGACTGCTCGATAGGACTGATTGATAAGCCTAAGGAAACCAAAGCTTGAGTGATTATTCCTGAATTTAATTCTGTTTATTGTTGAGCCAGAATTGCTGAAATTTACCCACCAGGACTGTGATTGGGTAATTGCAAGAAAAGGCTATTGTGCACAAACTGTATGATGGACTGTGAGTTAACTGTTCAAGGAAATCATTATACTTTATATCCACTCACCTGTATATGACCAGGAGAAAGACACATGAAGCAATGTGTTTTCTACTGAAGAAGTTTTGTTAAAGCACTTTATTGGAAAACCCTCTGTTTGCAGAATCCTGAGTTAATGACTTTTCTGTTTCTGTGTGCCTCACGGAGCGGGGAAAATAAACATCCTTTTGGAAAAAATAAATTTCTTGTCACCCATATTATTCATTTGGGCCCCCACAACTACACAAGCCCTTTCCCTCCTTAACCCACAAGGTTGGGGAGTGAGTGAAGGTGTTGACACTAGGCAGTAGTGATATCGAGCCACTGCCTGGTTAGAGATGGGTGCCACTCTGGAATGCCCGCGGCACGTCCAGATCCAATCAGCATTGGGGCGTGTAGTGGTGGGACCCATGGATATTCAGTGGCACTAACCATGTTGATACCGTTGAATATCCTGCAGAGCGGCATTTACACAATTTGCAGGTCTGTAAAACATGCAAATGCCTTTGTTACTGTTTGTCACAGGAGGCTTATCAATAAACTGAGCAGCCTGGGAATGGGTCACAAGGTGGTGAACTGAATCAGAAATTGCTTGACTGACAGACGACAGAAGGTGGTGGTAAATGGAACTCACTCAGAAGAAAGGAAAGTGTATAGTGGTGTGCCTCTGGGATTGATCCTGGGACCGATACTGTTTAATGTATTTCTGAGTGATATTGCAGAAGGACTGAATGGAAAAGTCTGTCTTTTTGCAGATGACACGAAAATTTGCAACAGAGTGAACACTTCTGAGGGAGTGGACAACATGAAGAAAGATTTAAAAACACTGAAAGAATGGTCTAATGCCTGGCAGTTTAGATTTAGTGCAGAGAAGTGCAGAGTCATGCATTTGGGATGGAGAAATCCAAAGGAATCCTATGCGATAGAGGGAGAGAGGTTGGTGTGCACAGACCAGGAGAGGGACCTCAGAGTGCTAGTGTCTGAGGACCTCAGGGTGGTGAAACAATGCAACAAGGTGGTAGCCAAAGCCAGAACGATGCTGGGCTGCACAAAGAGAGGAATAACCAGATGAAAATTGGAGGTATTAATGCCCCTGTACAAGTCGTTGGTAAAGCCCCACTTGGAGTATTGTGTTCAGTTTTGGATACCATATCTCACAAAGGATATAAAAAGATTTGAACCGGTTCAGAGGAAGGGGACCAAAATGATTAGGAGCCTGCGCCAGAAAACATATGTGAAGAAACTTGAAGACCTAAATATGTATACCCTAGAGGACAGGAGGGACATGGGAGAAATGATACAGAACAAACAAACCTTTTTCAAAGAAGGGGAAGCTGCAAAACTAGAGGGCATACGATGAAGCTGCAAGGCGGTAAACTTAAAAGCAACATCAGAAAATACTTTTTCACTGAAAGGGTGGTGGATGCTTGGAATGCCCTCCTGATGAAGGTGGTGGGGCAAATACAGTGACGGAATTCAAAATGGCATGGGACAGACACAGTGGATCCCTTTATAGTAAGAGAATAAAATCAAAGCAAACTTAAGTATCTTTTATACTCAATAGAGGGGAGTTGGCCTGCACCGAGCAGCAGGTACAACCCTAATCACAGGCATAGAGGTGGGTGACTTGCAGGGAAGCTAACAAAAGTTACAATACAGTATTAATAATACAGTAGATGGTTTCAATTACCCAAGTATCGACTAGGTCAGTGTCAGAGCAGGACATGCTAGGGAGATAAAGTTTCTAGATAATATAAATGACTGCTTCTTGAAGCAGCTGGTTCATGAACCAAAAAAAGGGGGATGCCATTTTGGATGTTGCCCTTAGTGGTACACAAGATCTGGTGCAGGAGATAAGGGTGTTGGGGCATCATTGCATGATCACATTTGATTTCATAAACGGAGGAAGGATGGGAAGGAAAGCCAAAGTACTGCCTTTTAACTTTCAAAAGGAAGACTATGTTAAAATGAAGAAAACAGTTAAGAAAAAACTAAAAGGAGCAGCTGCAAAACTTAAAGATTTACATCATGCATGGCAATTGTTTAAAAATACTATCTTGGAAGCCCAGACCAGCTGTATTCCATGCTTTAAGAAAGGTGGAAAGAAGTCCAAAAAATTGCTAGCATGGTTTAAAGGTGAAGTCAGAGAGGCTGTTGTAGCCAAAAAAGCATCTTCCAGGAAATGGGGAAATGGTTAAAGGACCCAAATGTGGGAGGAGTGGCCTAGTGGTTGGGGCAAGTTGCCTCAGGCCGGAAGGTGGGGGGTGGGGGAGGGTTCAAATCCCACTAGAGGACAGCAACCTTGGGCCGGAAGGACTGGGGTTTCTAGTCCCACAGGTGCTCCTTGTGGTCTTGGGCAAGCCACTTAACCCTCCATTGCCCATGTTCCCTGTAAAATAGTTATCTCCAAGTTATAATGCCCTGTTCAATGTAACTTCCGTTTGTTCAATGTAAACCGCCTTGATATCATGAAAGGTGGTATATAAGAAATGTTAAAAAAAAATGATGAAAACTGGAAACAACATAAGTACTGGCAAGACATTGATAAGGCAGGCAAAGAGAATTTGAGAAGCTTGCTGTGGAAGCAAAAATGCATAATAAAGACTTTTGCAAGTATATTCGTAGCAAAAAACGTACAAGAAAGTCAGTTCGACCATTAGATGATAGAGGGGTAAAAGGAACACTAAGAGGGGACTGAATGAATTCTTTGCTTCGGTCTTTACTGAATAAGATGCAGGGAAGTTACCCATGACTGAAATGGTATTTAAAGGTGATGCATCGGAAGAATTGAAAGAAATATCAATCAACCAGGAAGATATATTACAACTAATTGATAAACTAAACAGTAGCAAATCACCTGGACTGGATGGTATACACCTGAGGGTGTTGAAAGAACTTAAATATGAGATTACAGACCTACTATTATTAATCTGTGAACTATCATTAAAATCATCTGTAGTACCTGAATATTGGTGAATGGCTGATGTAACGCCAATTTTTAAAAAGGTATCCCCAGGTGATCCAGAAAACTATATGTTGGTGAGTCTGACAGTAACAGGCAAAATGGTAAAAACCATTATAAAGAACAAAATTACTGAACATGTAGTCATGGTTTAATGGGAGAAAGCCAACATGGCTTTAGCCAAGGAAGGTCTTGTCTTACTAATCTGTTATATTTTTTGAAGGTGTGAATAAACAGGTAGACAAAGGTGAGCCAGTCGATAAAGTGTATCTGGATTTTCAGAAAGCCTTTGACAAGGTCCCTCATGAGAGACTCTTGGCGAAGTTAAAAAGTCATGGGATAGGAGGCAGTGTACTATTGTGGATCAGGAACTGGTTAACCCTTTCCAGGCCAAGCCCAAAACTCTTGGGATCCAAAATTCTGACTAAATATTCCTATCAAATGGTATATAATACATGACTATAGCAGAAGGAAAATTGCTATTAGAAAATATTGAATAAGATGGGTACAATTTTCCTAAAATATGCAAAAATTAACCCGGCTGCAGAATGTGGATTAAAAA
Source organism: Ichthyophis bannanicus (assembly GCA_033557465.1). Classification (NCBI taxonomy): domain Eukaryota; kingdom Metazoa; phylum Chordata; class Amphibia; order Gymnophiona; family Ichthyophiidae; genus Ichthyophis; species Ichthyophis bannanicus. Next base: position 708,235,765 of record CM066031.1, read on the forward strand.
TTTAAAGTAGGCCTTCAAAGGGTTTTAAAAGCTAGAAAGCAGAGGGTAGGGCTGAATGGCCAATTTTCCAATGGAAAAAGGTGAATAGTGGAGTACCCTAGGAATCTGTGCTGGTTCCGCTGCTTTTTAACATATTCGTAAGTGACCTGGAAATAGGAATAACAAGTGAGTTAGTCAAATTTGCAGATGACACAAAATTATTCAAAATTGTTAAAACCCAAGAGGATTATGAAGAATTGCAAGATGACCTTGATAAATTGGAAGATTGGACGTTCAAATGGCAGATTAAATTTAATGTGGACAAGTGCAAAGTTATGCATCTAGAAAAGAAATGCCCAAACTATGATTACATGATGCAAGGTTCCACATTAGGAACCACCACCCAGGAAAAAGATTTAGGCATCATCTCGGATAACACATTGAAAACCTCCGCCCAGTGTGCAGTGATGGCCAAAAAGGCAAATAAAATGCTAGGAATCATAAGGAAAGGAATGGAGAATAAAACAAAGAATATTTATAATGCCTCTGTATCATTCAATGGTGTGACTGCATCTTGAATGTTGTGCACAATTCTGATCAATGTATCTTAAAAAGGATATAGCGGAATTAGAAAAGGTACAGAGAAGAGCCACCAAAATAGTGAAGGGGATGGAAGAATACCACTATGAGGAGAGGCTTAAAAGATTAGGACTTTTCAACCTAGAAAACTATGGCTGAGGGGAGATATGATGGAGGTCTATAAATTAATGAATGGAGTGGAATGGATAAATGTAGACTGATTCTTTACAGCATCAAAAAGTAGAAAGACTAGGGGACATGAAATGAAGCTACAGTATAACCCATTTAAAACTAATAAAAGAAAATATTTTTTCACTCAACATGTAATCAAACTCTGGAATTCATTCCCAGAGGATGTAGAAAAAACTGTTAGTGTAGCTGGGTTTAAAAAAGGTTTGGTCAAGTTTCTGACGGAAAGGTCCATAAACCATTATTAAAGAGGACCCAGGTAATCCATTACTTGCCCCAAAACATGCATTATGGAACCTCTGTCTTTTTGGGAAACTGCTAGGTACTCGTGACCTGGATTGGCCACTGTTGGAAACAGGACACTGGGCTTGATGGACCTGGATCTGACCCAGTATGACATTTCTTATGTTCTTATGGAGCTGCAGTTACAACCACTCTAGCCACCTTACTGGGCAGACTAGATGGACCATACCGGTCTTTATCTGCCATCATATACTATGCTACTATGAATATTCCCCCCTTAAATTTTATACTATGAGATGAATCTACCAGCTTTCCCTGAAGATAGACAATGAGGGGCAAATTCTTCACTCCATCAGGAGAAAGTTCCTTTAATAATCCAGTTAAGCAGAAAGTTCTGTTCAACGTAGTCAATCTGACAGTATGATCAATAATAAAAAAATCCTCTGCAATGCAACTAGAAAGTAACTATGTATCTTTCATAAAACTGAAAACAAACTGATCAAATACTTAATATTATTAGGTAGCTGCATGGTCTCAGAATACTTGGGCTATCATTGTCACTACAGACGGGACGCCCTTCAAACATCAACGACCATCGTTTGAGCAGCTACTATTAGTTGAACTATTAAGCTGTAAAGCTGTCAAAAGTTTTGTAATACTAATGTGCTTTAGCTTTTTAGAAGAAAATCCAGCTTGTTGTCTATCCCGACCCTGTCTGGTGCACTAATTGCGTTTCTCCAATGTGGTTTCTTCAGGGGAATTTGCCAAGCTTCAATAATCTCACTGGCACATCATTCCGGAAGGCTTAAACCTCTGTCGCTCCCAACTGCTGGGAGCGACAGAGGTTTAAGCCTTCCAGAATGATGTGCCAGTGAGATTATTGAAGCTTGGCAAATTCCCCTGAAGAAACCACATTGGAGAAACACAATTAGCGCGCCAGACAGCGTCAGGATAGACAACAAGCTGGATTTTCTTCTAAAAAGCTAAGCACATTAGTATTACAAAACTTTCAACAGTTTTACAGCTTAATAGTTCAACTAATAGTAGCTGCTCAAACGATGGTCGTTGATGTTTGAAGGGCGTCCCGTCTGTAGTGACAATGATAGCCCGAGTATTCTGAGACCATGCAGCTACCTAATAATATCAAGTATTTGATCAGTTTGTTTTCAGTTTTATGAAAGATACATAGTTACTTTCTAGTTGCATTGCAGAGGATTTTTTATTACTGATCATATCATAACTCTGACGTGAGAGACCTAACGATAATCTGACAGTATGAACAAGCAGGTACTATTCTGGAAGCCATTGAATAGCATGGTATTGCTATTGGCACTTTGATGACATTACAGAATCACATTATGCAAGATTGCTTTGAATTTACCCTTCACATATTGTAGCGGTACCATAATACCATGATCGTGAAGCATCTCACAGTTGGCCTAGAGAAGGGCTCAACAAATCTCAGGCTCCAAACACCTAGAAATTGCATCCTGGTGCCCAGCTAAAGAAAGAGGCAAAGAGAGAGAGAGAAAAACTAGATGAAGGCAGAGTGCCAGGGTTACGGGGGAGACTTTTTTTGCTTCACATATTACTAGGCTATGTATCAGGTACAGCTATAAGGCATCACCAAACTGCTGACAGCAAGCTCACTGAGGGCAGTGGAAGGGGCATAAAGAGAAGGGTCACTGCCTTCTGTTGGTAATATACAATGACACATTAATGGCCTGATTAATTAAGCTTTCTTTTCCAACAGAAAATGGGGAAAAAAGTAATTCAGAACCTAAAAAAGGAGCTGCGATCCACATTGGAGGGGAGAGGGCACTATTACCTAGGTACTGGCGGCCGGCTCCTAAATTTTCAAACTGGCTCCTAGATTCTGAGAAAACCTGTCAAGGCCTGGCTTAGTAATTACTTTTTTTCAGCTGGCAGTTTTCTTCTGTGCCTTTAGGTTTTCAGTGAAATTTATGGATTTGCAACCAACTAGGGATTATTTTGCCCTCCCAACTCATTGCAGCAACATGGCTTAACCATAGGCCATCTGTACCGTCTCCGCCTTGACCCCACCTATTCGCATGCTATGCTTCTATCATGGGATTTTTATCATGCTCACCTTTGGGCCGTTTGCTCTTTGCTACCACACAGCCAAAACGTGCGTAAACCCCGCAATAAACCCCATACTACTGGCTAATACATTATAGTATACATGCCACTTAGTAAATGATCCTCTGAGAGCAGCATTGTCAGTAAAAATCACGGGGTTACTTCAGAACACTGTATCTAACTTTGCCACATTGACCATAATATTATAAATGATATCACCTACTACCTTCCTGAGCTACTTATATTCGGGGTTGATTTTATAAGGGATATGCCAAACGTTATACGCTAGCTATAACACGTAAGCTCCTTTTATAAAGGACTTTGCGTGTGAATGGGCACATGCATGTGCCCTTTAGGAAGCTGCTATTCTGTACGTGTGAATAAATCGTATTGCAGGGACTTTCAATTTGGGTGTGCACAAGGACGGAACTTGGCTGGAATGCAGGCAGAGTTATAAACTATTGAAACAACCTAGGAGCAGGTGAAGACTAACTTCCACAACTAGATTGATGTGCATCTTTACACCCCTATTTTATAAAGTACGTGCAGTCTTCACCTTATGCTACACCCATGCAATCCTACGTGTGCCAGGTCTCATCTGATCTCGGAAGCTAAGCAGGGTCGATCACCTTGGCATATCAGGTGCTATAAGCTTACTTGTACAGAAGAAAGGGCTGGCAATCTACTTCCGGTCACACCTTGCCAAGAAAACCTAGGGGAGAGCCAAAGGATGGACATCTATCGATAGTCACCAGGAATCTGCATCGACTTGATAGCACTTAACAACTTCACTTTATAAAACAAGCCCCAAATACGCACGTGGCAATGTGCGCTAACTGCACAGGAGTTTATAAAATTACCCTCCACCTCTGGAGTCATTTGTTCTGCTGTGCCAAACCCGTCTACCTTGTGGGATCAGGAACTCTGCAAGGAGACCAACTCAAAAATATACAAAAACATATATATGTGACTATATATACAGGGTGGCCCAAAAAAGTGAGAACATCTCGTAAATTAAAAGCTTAAATAGTTTACTTATTTACCTTTTTAGCTATATAACCTCTTTATTTCAACAATTTCTGGTCGCCATCTTTTTTTTTTTTTTAATTTGTCAATCGTTTACATCTATCTTTTTGAATTTTTAAATAACTTATATGCTACGAGATGTTCTCACTTTTTTTGAGGCCACCCTGTATGTATATGTGTGTGTATATATATATATATATATATATATATATATATATAATATATATATATATATATATATATATATATATATATGTATGATGCACAAAACCTTTTGCACGTTAATGGCTCTTTTTGCAGTGTTTAGCTACATGATACAAATTATCTAGTTCATCTGCATTCTATAGCTACACAGAATAAGGAAATTTTTTTACATTATCTCAGTCATGGTAATGAACACCACAGTTCTTACTGGAGTGTCACATTGCATGATAGTGGAGAAAATTTAAAGGGGCCACCCACACAGCCATCTGAGCCGCACCAGGACTTCAAACCCCTGAGGAGCCCTTGACACTTCTCCCTCCACCGAGCACTGCAGATGTTCACAAAGATTAATAGCCCATTCCACTTGTGCGGCCCTATTCCTAATAAACTCTACTCACCAGTGGACAAAAGGGGTTCAAAACCCAGGGTGGGGTGGCCCTCGAAGAATAATTTACCCCCATGGTAGGCACAACCCTTGTTGTAAGAGTGATGCGCAGTTGCTCCTGCCTCGCAAGCACCATGTACTGCTTGGAGTCAGCTGATGCTATTTTGCAGAATAGTACTGGAAGAGGAACAACTAAGGATCACTCTTACCCCCATCAGACACCATGCCCAGGATAGAGTAAAGCTCTGGGAGGAAGGGGTAGGGATTTCGTCCCTTTTGTCCCTTGGTGGGTAGAGCTTAGCAAGGGGCTGGGGGCCAGGCTGCACAAGAGGAATGGGTTATTTTCATGATCCTCCGCTGGGCTCAGGAGGAAAGGGTTAAGAAGACAGAGCCACTGATTGATTAGAGTTTTGAAGTCGGGGGGGGGGGGGGGGGCGGGCTTAGGTAGCTGAATGGCCTCTTTAAATTTTTCCCATTAAAACAAAGCCTGCTCTGGAGATCAGACCGAAAAGACAAGTTCACCTATGTGAGGTGTAGCTATATTTTTTGTGAAAACAAGCCCGAAAAAAACACATTTTCACATAATTCAACAATAATGAGCTGTTTTGCAAGATTTTGCATCGCAGCAGCTCATTATTGTTAGGTTTATATAAACTGCCTGCACACAGTTGCCTAACTGTGAAAGTTTACTATAAATGTGACCATTTTTATAGCAAAAAAAACTTTGCTGCAGGGTCTTCAGGTGTTTACTGTTAAGACCCCCTTTTAATAAGCTGCATTAAAATTTTGCAGAAAATGCATATTAATGGGCAAAATTACCATGCAATATCTTCAAAGCATCTGTGTTAACTGGTGGGGTGCTCTGAACATCTTTCCATACAGTCAATACAGCAGCAATACACTGACCACACTTTAACCACACCGCATATCATGCAGACGCACTTACCACCACCCAATAAGATGGCTTCAGCCGCTCTGCATTATCTACTAACAGTTAAAGGGCAACACCATACCATACGCACATTAAGTCCACTTGTCAATTCATGCAGGAATTAGCAGCACTAAGGGGTTTACTAAAGTATAGCAGCACCCTGTGCTTTCTGGCCCAACGCTTAGCGCAGGGGTAACCCTGAAACCACACTAAGGAGGCGCGCATGGCATATCGCCGTGTTATTAGCATGGGACCAACTAAGCCATCTGCCACAACTAAGGTGGTGGTAAGTCCACCCATGCTAACAGCGCCATCGATAGTGAGCGATGCTAATGATGCTCACATTAACTGTAATGCGCAGTCACCGCCCACACTCCATCTCTAAGCCACTTAGTCTCCCGCACTAATCGGTTAGCAAAGGACTTTTAGTGCGGTCGCATTTTTATTTCAAACTAATGGTTGATGCAGCAGGCTCGATGAGCAGTAAACCTCGTGCTAACCATCAGCATGGTTAGTTAACATGCCCTTGTGTGTCAAGTTACTGCACTAACAATGCATGCTAATTCTCTCATTAACTGCTGAATGCACTTTAGTAAAAGAAAATCCGAGTCTCCTAATAACAGCAATCATTATTTTAACATTGCATCTGTCTTTTATAGTTGAATGGCTATTTGATAACAAGTCAATGGAAACTTGGACAAAATTAGATTATAGAAAATGTATTTGCAAGAAAGCTTTTCAATTAAAGTATCTAAAACAAGGTAATCATGCTGCTTAATTAAATTGGTATTTGAAGACATCATGCAAGTCTGAACAACTGATTTAATGAAATATGACAACTTTAAGAAGATTTCAACTTTGAAAACGTTCCAGGGAATGAAATTTAAAAGTATTAATGGAAAATCTCCTTAATGTTAGATTTGGTTTTAAAGGCAGACTATCCTGTACTATTTCAAAGCATCATATCACAAACAAACACTTTGATCACTCATCACAGAAGACACTGCAGTGGCATCTCTAGACAGAAGCGTTTAATGGGGATTAAGGGGGACAAATTAGGTATTGGGGGAGAATAAGACAAAGTAATATCATCATATATCAAGGGTAATTTTATAAAGTCCTGCAAATCCCACAGATATTGCTTGTGCCCCTGGACAAATCACTTAACCCTCCACTGGCTTCAGTACAAACTTAGATTGTAAGCTCCTTAGGGACAGAGAAATATCTACTGTACCTTAATGTAGCTTGCCTTGAACTACTTCAGGAAAGGCATGAGCTACATACATAGTTGATATGCACTTTACCATGCGCCAATCGTGCCTATTTTATAAAGTCAAGTACGCACATGCATACCGGGATGTCTCTGTGGCGCAATCGGCTAGCACGTTAAGTTGTTAACTGAAAGGTTGGTTCAAGCCCTCCAGGGACGTTAGGTAGCTTTTGTTTGCTTTTGGGAGTGGAGTAGCAGCCTAGTGGTTAGAGCACTGGCTTGGAACCAAGCAACAAGGGTTTGATTCCCCGCTATCACTCCTTTGGCCTTGAGCAAGTAACTTAACCCTCCAGAAGAAAGGCCTGGAAATCTACTTCTGGTCACACTGCCAAGAAAACCCAAGAGCTACTGGGTTGCCAGGAATCAGCATTGACTCAAAGGCACTTTTATATTATTATACGCGCATGCATTACTTTATAAAATAGGGGCGTAAGTATCATTATCTTTATTGGAAGCCCCTTAGAATGTAAGGCCTCCAGGAATAGCAAAATACCTAACAAACCTGAATGTAACTTGCCTTGAATGTCTGAGAAAAGTGTGAGCTAAATTCTTTCACTACTGTGTTCTGGTACATCAGGTCTTTCAGTTAATTATTGTTGTATAACTTGCTTCCCTTTTTATGTGTTTTATATCTTTACTTTTGTTGATGGACGTATTGTTTTCGGTTTCTGCATTAATTAGGATTTTGTAAACCGTGTCAATATAATTTTATTGTGACATGCAATATATCAAATGAGGACCACAAACTCCAGTGCCTTTCCATGGCTTCTTTTTGCCCTCCTCTCCCAAACTTTTCCCACTTCTTATACACCCCCTGGCCATCATCTTATCCTCTAGACCCCTAACTGTAATATCTATTTTGCTCATCAAGCAGGTACATGTCCAACTTTTAAGGAACTGTAGAGACATATTAGAGAGAGCAGAGATATACTCATTGTTCTACATCTCTTCCTCCTTATGCCTTCTAGCCTGCAATCACTGCTGCCGTACTTCAGGACAAGTCAAGACTGCTGCAACTAAAGTAAACCAAGCCAGTTATGGCTGCAGAAAGCAAAGTTACTCACCTGTAACAGGTGATCTCCGGGAACAGCAGGAATTTAGTCTTCACATATGGGTATCGTCGGTACGGATGGAGCCTGCGCGGAAACGCTCCCCAGCGTCCAATTAGAAAGCTTTTGGGCGCATCCCACAGCGCCTGCGTGCTGCCTTCCCGCCTTTCCTAACTGCCTCTTTCCAGTTGAGTTTTAAAGCTGAGACAAAGAGAGAGAGAGAGAAAGGAAAGAAAAGAGAGATACAACTCCTAGGGGAGGTGGGTGGGTTGTGAAGACTAAATTCCTGTTGTTCCCGGAGATCACCTGTTACAGGTGAGTAACTATGCTATCTCCAGGAGCAAGCAGGAATGTAGTCTTCACATATGGGGACTCCCTAGCTACAGATGCCAGGGAGAAGCCCCAAACGTTGTGTGCCCCTGTGAAAGGGCTCCACTTCCCCCCATGGATCTCTGGCATCCTACCGGGAAAGGTGGGTAGGAGTTGATTAAGTATGGAACAGGTGCTGTAGAACAGCCTGACCAAACAAGGCATCCCAGCGGGAGTCCTTGTCTAAGCAGTAATAGGCTGTGATGGTATGAACCGAGGCCCTAGTAGCTGCTCGACAGATGTCGTCAATAGACACAGAGTATAAATGAGCCATTGAGGCTGCCATGGTTCTCACATTGTGAGCTGTGACATGGCCTTCCAGAGAAAGATTCTTACTCCGATAGGCAAAAGAAATACACTGTGCAATCCAGTTGGATAATGTTCTCTTGGAGACTGGAAGTCCCAAATGAGAAGGATCAAAAGCAACAAAGAGCTGGGAAGACTTTCTATGTTGTTGTGTCCTTTTTAAGTAAAAGGCAAGCGTTCTTTTACAGTCCAAAGTATGAAGATTCCTTTCTGCATTTGAAGCATGAGGCCTTGGAAAAAATACAGGCAGGTAAACCGCCTGGTTTAAAAGAAAAGGCGAGACCACCTTTAGCATAAAGTGTGGATGAGTCCTAAGGACTACCTTATCATGATGGAACCTCATGTAAGGAGGACCAGCAACTAATGCTTGCAATTCACTGATGCGATGTGCTGATGTGATTGCAATGAGAAAGATAACTTTCTCCAGGACCAAGCAGGAAGTCAGTCCTCACATATGGGTGTCATCGACACCGATGAAGCCCCAGCGGAGCATTTCCCCAGCTTTCCATGAAAGCCTTTGGGAATGCAGGCACGCATGCGCGGTTCCCTTCCCACCTAAAGGTGCCATCTTACCCCAGTCTCTCTTTTTCCGAGAAGCCCACCCGACGTGTGTCCTGTCATCCCGGATAAAAGTTTGATTTTTTCGGCGATTCTCACTATTTTTTATTCCCAGTTCGACGCCGGTTCCCCTCCCGCCGGGTTCGACGCCGGTTCCCCTCCCGCCGGGTTCGGTACACCGGTATCGAGCCCGTTTCTTCTTTTTCGGTTTTTGCCCTTCGTGGCTGGCGTTCGCACCCTTTTTTGCTTTTTCCCTGGAAGCCCGGGCCTTTGACCTCACGGGGACTCTTTTTTCCCCGATGGCTTCCAGCGGTTTTAAAAAGTGTGATCGGTGTAAGAAGTTGATGTCTCTCACCGACACACACGACTGCTGCCTTCAGTGCCTCGGTCCTGATCACGACTCTAAGACGTGTGGACCATGTGGGAAGATGTCTTCCAAGGCACTGCAAAGTCGCCAGCAGCAGAAAGAAAGGCTTTTTTCTGACTCAGCCTCCGGCCGGGCCCAGACCTCATCTCAGGCCTCGACATCTCGGGATTCGGATCCTGAGCGCCATCGTGGCTCCTCGGACAGGGGGTCCCCCGACCGGGAACGCAAGAGGAAGAATCGGCTCGTGAGGGCATCGTCGGAAGAGGTCCCTGGCTCCTCGAAGGCCAGGTCTAAGACCCCCGACCGTCGCCCCGGGCCCGTGGAACAAGAGAAGCCTGCCAAAGTTCCTCGCGTGGAGCCGGAGTCTGCTGGACACGTAAAGTCCTGTAGTCCTCGAGGACTCTCCTCCCAGAGAGTCGACATCGGGCCCAGCGCCGCCGGGGCCTGAGTCGGTGGCTGCTGCGTCTCCCGAGCTGAGTCTCAGGATGACAGCCGTGGAGTGCAGACTGTCTGCCTTCATGGAGCAGCAGCGGGCACTGATGGCCAGCCTTTCTGGCGCATCTACCCCGACCACCGGGACATCGACATCGAAGTCGACCCCAGAGACCGAGCCGATACTCGAGACCATGAAGGCTCGAGGTCGACCTCGGTCGCGGTCTCCCTCGACCTCGGTCGCGGTCTCCCTCGACCTCCCGTTCGGGACCAAGGGCGTCGACGCCGGTGCCTTCGGCGTCGGGGTGGGTGCTCCTGGGCCCCGCGGGGTCGGACCCTGACTCCTCGTTGGACGAGTCCACCTGGGAGACGGAGGATGAGGAGTCCCCCGACACATTTAAGACTCTGTGCATCCCGTCGGACTCACCGCAGTCTGAATCCCGGAGTAGATCCCCTCCGGAGGATACCCGGTTCTCGGAGTTTGTCCGGGATATGGCCGCCACGTTGGCTATCCCGGCGGACCCCGAGGAAGAGCCTCGAGCCGAGGAGCTCGAGGCCCTGCAGTACGACTCTCCTCCGAAGGAGGCCTTTACTGTCCCGGTTCCTCCGATGCTGGAACGGCTCCTCTTCCGGATGTGGGAGGCACCTGCCTCGGCGCCGGTTCTAAGCAAGCGGGTCGATTCGATCTATCGACTCCGGAAGAGCCCTGGCTTTCAGAAGGCGCAGCTACCACACCATTCCATGGTGGTGGAATCGGCCATGCATCGCCTGAAAAGTCAGAAGATGCACTCCGCGGTGCCTCCTGGCAGGGAGGCCCGAAACCTTGATGGTTTTGGTAGAAAGTGCTTCCAGGGCTCAATGCTTGCTTGCCGTGTCCAGTCTTACCAGCTGCACATGGGCATGTACTTGCGAGACCTGGCCAAAGAATTGGCCGGGTTCTCTGCTGGTCTCTCCGGGGAACCCTTGCAGAGATTCAAGTCCTTGTCCGCGGGGATTCGGGAATGCTCCAAGTTCATATCCCGCGCCGCCTACGATGGCTTCGAGGCTTCGGCCCGAGTTGCGGCAGCCAGCATCGCGGCTCGACTCCAGGCATGGCTGCAGTCATCGGACCTTGAGCCATGGGTTCAGGACAAGTTGGTCGATGTCCCTTGCCAAGGTGAGAACCTTTTTGGCAAGCCCATGGCCGAGAAGGCCGCTCAGCTCGAGACCGAGCACCTTACAAGGACAAGGCTGTCTAGAAAGACCTCTGCCCCTTCTCACAAGAAGGGGGGCTCGGGTAAAAAGCCCTTTTACCCGAGGAAGGGCACTGCCTACAAACAGTACCCTCAGTATCAGGCTGCCCAAGCTGCACCCCAGGGTCAGCAAGCCTAGGGGCAGGGTAATGGGCCCCGTAGGCAGAAGACCCCCAAGCCTCCGGCCCCTGCTCCCACTCAGCAGGGTGGGGGGTTTTGACTCCTGAAGCATAGCCTCTCCGTCCCTGCTCTCCCAACCCTGCACATGAGGTCGCCTTGCCCTCTTTGCCCACCAGTGGCCCCGCATCACTGGGGACAGTTGGGTGTTAAACATAGTCCACAGGGGCTATGCACTACACTTTCAACAACTGCCTCCTCCCTATTTTCCAGGAGAGCCTCCAAGGCCTCCCCTGCACACAGATCTTCTCCTCCAGGAACTCCAAGGTCTGTTGGTGGACAGGGCGGTGGAGCCTGTGCCCCTTCCAATGCACGGTCAAGGGTTCTATTCCAGATATTTCCTGGTACCCAAAAGAACCGGTGGCCTTTGACCTATCCTGGACCTCAGGAATCTCAACAAGTTCCTAGAGAAAGAAAAGTTCAAGATGCTTACTCTTGGAACACTTCTGCCCTACCTCCAGCAGGGAGATTGGCTATGCTCCTTAGATCTAAAGGATGCGTACACTCACATCCTCATTCATCCAGACCACAGAAAGTACCTCAGTTTCATTGTGGGAGGAAACCATTATCAGTACAGAGTACTGCCTTTTGGCCTAACCTCCGCCCCCAGAGTCTTTACCAAATGCCTGGCAGTGGTGGCGGCCTACCTGAGAACTCAAGGCATCTTTGTCTTTCCCTATCTGGACGACTGGCTCATAAGAGGTCAGACGTGCCAGGAGGCCCGACAGGTCACCCTCAGAACTATTGCTCTTCTTCAAAGCTTGGGTTTTGTAATAAACTTCGCAAAGTCCACTTTGCTCCCCTCCCAGAACTTGGAGTTCATAGGGGCAAGGCTAGACTCTATCCTGGCAAAGGCATTCTTGCCAGCAGACAGGGCCCAAAGGCTGATGGACTTGGCCAAACTGTTTCTCAGCGGGTCAGTGGTCTCCGCCAGACTCTGCCTGAAGCTGCTTGGCCACATGGCTTCGACAGTTCATGTGACCCCCAATGCCAGGCTCCATATGTGGCCTGCACAGTGGTGCCTTCGGAGTCAGTGGTCACAGGCCACAGGCAGCCTCAGGGACAGGATCAGGGTGTCCAGACCTTTTCTGAAATCCCTCAACTGGTGGCTGCACCCACCCAAGCTACTGAAAGGGGTGCCTTTTCAAATTCCTGGGTACACAGTGGTACTGACCACAGACGCCTCCCTACAGGGCTGGGGGGCTCATTGTCTGAACAAGTGCACCCAGGGCCTGTGGTCTCCCTGGGAAGCTGCACAGCAGATCAATCTCTTAGAACTCAGGGCTATTCGATTAGCATTCAAAGCTTTCTCTCCTGCCCTGGCTCATCAATCTGTCCTGGTTCAGACAGACAACCAGGTAGCCATGTTTTATGTGAACAAGCAAGGCGGGACTGGGTCCAGGCTCTTTTGTCAGGAGGCACAGGACCTTTGCTCATTTGCCCTCAAGCACAACATGCTCCTCAAGGCTGTGTACCTTCCTGGCCAGGAAAACTGCCTGGCCGACAGGTTGAGCACGATCCGGCAGCCCCACGAGTGGCAGCTGCATCCTTTGGTAGTTCAGAAGATCTTCCAGAAATGGGGTCTTCCTTTGATAGATCTGTTTGCAAGTCCACTGAACAAACAGCTGCCTCGGTTCTGCTCCAGGCAGCCGCATCCTCTGCGCATGGCAGCAGATGCTTTTCTGATACCATGGTCTCAGGGCCTCCTGTATGCGTTTCCTCCCACGCCTTTGGTGGCCCGAACTCTATTCAAGATTCTTCAGGACAAGGCCTCAGTCCTGCTGGTGGCTCCCAGGTGGCCGAGACAGCCTTGGTTTCCACTTCTCCTTCAAATGGCGGTGGATCCTCCACTGCCTCTGGGGTTGCAACCCGACCTTCTCTCCCAGGATCAGGGTTCACTTCTGCACCCCAATCTCAAAGCTCTCAATTTGATGGCCTGGAGGCTGCAAGGGCTGTTATGGCTCCCTAGGGCCTACCTCCGGAAGTTGAAGAGGTTGTCCTAGCTTCTAGAAAACAGTCCACTAGGAAAACCTATGCTCTCAAATGGAAAAGGTTTTCTGTGTGGTGTCAACTACGTACAGAGGACCCTTTCTCCTGTACTGTACCTGTAGTGCTTCAATACTTGCTGCACTTGTCCAATCAGGGACTTAAGTCCAATTCTGTTCGGGTCCACCTCTCAGCTCTAGCAGCTCACCACTCATTAGTGGAAGGACATTCTCTGTCGGTTCACCCCTTGGTGTCCCGTTTTCTCAGAGGCTTGCTTTTACTCAAGCCTCCTATCCGTCCTCCTGCTCCTGAGTGGGAGTTGAATGTGGTCTTGCAGCAATTGACTCGCCCACCTTTTGAGCCAATGGCTACTTGCCCTCTACGCTTCCTGTCCTGGAAGACTCTCTTCCTGATAGCCCTATCCTCGGCCAGGCGAGTGAGTGAGCTTCAGGCCCTAGTCTGTGACAGGCCTTACATCAGAATCTATAGGAACAGGGTAGTCCTCAGGACTCATCCTAAGTTCCTCCCGAAAGTTGTCTCCTCTTTCCACCTCAACCAGGAGGTGGTTCTTCCAGCATTCTTCCCTAGGCCTCATGCAAGCCAGGCTGAAGCAGTTCTGCATACCCTGGACTGTAGGAGGGCCTTATCCTTCTACCTTGACCGTACGCAGGGGCATAGAAGGGCTACTCAGCTCTTCATCTCTTTTGACCCTAATAAGTTGGGGTTAGCTGTGTCCAAGCGTACCTTGTCCACCTGGGTGGCTGACTGTATCACCTGGGCTTACAGGGCGGCTGACCTTCCTTTGCAGGGTTGGGTCATGGCCCACCATGTCAGGGCAATGGCTGCCTCAGTGGCTCATCTCCGCTCTGTACCGTTGGTAGACATCTGCAGGGCTGCAACTTGGTCTTCAAGCCAGACTTTTGCGGCCCATTACTGTCTGGAGAGGGAGTCCCGTAGGGACAGTGCTTTTGGCCAGGCAGTACTCCGGAATCTCTTTGAGGTTTAGGCAACTCCTGCCCTCTGTTGGGCTACCGGTGGAGGTTGTGTCAGTGAAAAGCCTTTCTTTAATGCTGGGACTAGAGGGAGTTCTCCTGTTCAGCCTGGGTTCCTTGATAGCCCAGAGCTAGGGAGTCACCCATATGTGAGGACTGACTTCCTGCTTGGTCCTGGAGAAAGAGTAGTTACTCACCTGTAACAGGTGTTCTCCAGGAGCAGCAGGAATCAGTCCTCACAACCCTCCCTCCTCCCCTGGGAGTTGCAGTTATACATACTTTATTTTTACTTTTTTTGTGTGCTGTTCTTAGCTATGTCATTTGACTGAGGTAAGATGGCACCTTTAGGCGGGAAGGGAACCGCGCATGCGTGCCTGCATTCCCAAAGTCTTTCATGGAAAGCTGGGGAAGTGCTCCGCTGGGGCTTCATCGGCGTCGATGACACCCATATGTGAGGACTGATTCCTGCTGCTCCTGGAGAACACCTGTTACAGGTGAGTAACTACTCTTTCCAGGAAAGGAACTTCAAGGAGGTAGTAGCTAAAGGTTCAAAGGGCGGCTGCATGAGCTGCCCCAGAACCAAATTCAGGTCCCATGCCACTGGAGGTGGCCTAATGGGAGGCTTAGTTAGAAGAAGGCCCCTCATAAATCTCGCTATGAGAGGATGAGAGGAAATAGGTTGACCATTTAGAGGCTTTAAAGAAGCTGAAATAGCACTTAAATGGACTCTTATGGAGTTAGTCTTAAGTCCTGCATTAGATAAATGAAGGAGATATTCCAGTAATGATTCCAGACCCTTTTGAAGCTGAAGACCCTTTTGCAAACACCATATGGAAAACCTTTTCCACTTGAAAGCATAAGAACGTCTTGTGAAAGGTTTCCTGGAAGCACAAAGGACATCCCTTACTTGTTGAGAAAGGTTAAGACCATGAAGGTCTAGGCGCTCAGCAACCAGGCCCTGAGATGCAGGGAGTGGGGATTGGGATGCCACAACATCCCATCCTCCTGAGACAGGAGATCTGGAGCAGATCCTAACTCCAGAGATGGGGCTTGAGAGAGATGTAGAAGCAGAGGGTACCACACCTGCCGTGGCCAATGTGGAGCTATAAGAATCATGTGGCCCTTGTCTCTCTGAAGCTTGAATAGGGTCTTGGGAATTAGGGGAATGGGTGGAAAGGCATATAGGAAGTCCTGAACCCAATGGAGGAGGAAAGTATCCCTGGCCTGAGATCCCTGAGCCGGAATTCTGGAACAGAGCCGGGGAAGTTTGGCATTCAACAGACTTTCAAAGAGGTCTATGTCCGGAGTTCCCCAAATTTGAAAACTTTTTGCTACCTCGTCTGCATGGAGAGACCATTCGTGTGGAAGCAGAACTCGACTGAGTCTGTCTGCCCAAGAGTTTTGAATGCCTGGCAGATACACTGCAAGGAGATGAATCTGATGCTCCCTGGCGAGGGCCCATAGTCGCAAAGCTTCGTTGCAAAGCAACAAGAGAGCCTGTTCCCCCCTGCTTGTTCAGATAGAACATAGCTACTTGATTGTCCGTCTGAATTAGGACTGTCTTGTAGCTGAGCTGGGTATGGAACACTCGAAGAGCAAGGAAGATTGCTCTGAGTTCTAGGAGATTGATATGTAAGTAGGTCTCCTGTGGAGACCAGGTGCCTTGGGTAGAGAGATCTTGCAGAGGAGCTCCCCAACCCATCTGTGAGGCGTCTATTGTTAGAGTGACCCGGGGTAGGGGTTGCTGGAAAGGGGACCCCACCAACAGGTTGTGGGTTGACTGCCACCATTGTAGGGACAAAATAAGGCGACTTGTGTTTGCTATTTTGTCTGATAGGCAGTCTGATGCTTGAGTCCACTGAGTGGATAGAGTCCATTGGGCTGCTCTCATATGGAGGCGAGCATAGGGAACTACATGCACGGTAGATGCCATGTGGCCTAGTAGCTGTAACATTTCCCGAGCAGTGAGATGAGTTTTTAACACTGCCTGGGAGGCTAGCTGCACAATGCGAAGGCAACGAGCCTGTGGAAAATAGGCTCTTGCTTTTCTGGTATCCAGCAGAGCTCCTATAAAGTCTAGAGATTGAGTGGGAGTTAGGCTGGATTTTGGGATGTTTATAACCAGGCCCAAATACTGGAGGATACGCATTGTGCAAGCTAGGGAAATTCTGGCCTCTGACTCTGATGGGGCTCGAATGAGCCAGTCGTCTAAGTAGGGGAAGACGAATATTCCTAGAGTGCGGAGAAATGCTGCCACTACAGCCATGCATTTTGTGAATACCCTTGGTGCTGAGGCCAGGCCAAAAGGAAGCACCCTGTATTAGTAGTGCTTTCCTTGAAAAAGAAAACGAAGGAGCCTTCGGAGAGTTGGGTGGATGAGAACATGAGTGTACGCATCCTTGAGATCTAGAGAACAAAGCCAATCCTGACTCTGAAGGTATGGCAGCAGAGTTCCTAGAGAAAACATCTTGAATTTCTCTTTGAAGAGGAATTTGTTCAGTTCTCTGAGGTCTAAAATGGGTCTGTGTCCCCCTGTTTTCTTTGGAATAAGGAAATAAGGGGAGTAAAGAGTAGTTACTCACCTGTAACAGGTGTTCTCCAGGAACAGCAGGAATCAGTCCTCACATATGGGTGACATCGACGTCGATGGAGCCCCCATGCGGAGCATTTCCCCAGCTTTCTAAGAAAGCCTTTGGGAATACACCCACGCATGCGCGGTCCCCTTCCCGCCCAAAGGTGCCATCTTGCTCAGTCAGATGACATAGCTAAAAGACAGCACAAAAAGAAAATGAACTATATACAACTGCAACTCCCAGGGGAGGAGGGAGGGTTGTGAGGACTGATTCCTGCTGCTCCTGGAGAACACCTGTTACAGGTGAGTAACTACTCTTTCTCCAGGACCAAGCAGGAAGTCAGTCCTCACATATGGGTAACTCCCTAGCTCTGGGCTACCCGGAATCCAGGCTGAAAAATAAAGCTCCCTCTGCGAAGCCCCAGCATCAGGGAAAAAAAAGTTCACTGAGAACAGAACCCACCGGTAGCCCAACAAGAAGGCTGGAGGGCAGGAGTTGCCTAAACCTCAAAGAGATTCCAGAGTACCGCCTGACCAAAAGCACTGTCCCTACGGGACTCCCTCTCCAGGCAGTAATGGGCTGCAAAAGTCTGGCTTGAGGACCAAGTTGCAGCCCTACAGATGTCTGCCAACGGTACAGAACGGAGATGAGCTACTGATGCAGCCATTGCCCGGACACGGTGGGCTGTGACTCGACCCTGCAAGGGAAGGTCTGCTGCCCTGTAAGCCCAGGTGATACAGTCCGCCACCCATATGGACAAGGTACGCTTGGAGATAGGCAACCCCAAGTTGTTTGGGTCGAAGGAGACGAAGAGCTGAGTAGCCCTTCTATGACCCTTAGTACGATCAATGTAGAAAGACTAGGCTCTTCTACAGTCCAGAGTATGCAGGACCTCCTCAGCCCGGCTGGCATGGGGCCTAGGGAAGAATGTTGGAAAAACCACCTCCTGATTGAGGTGGAAAGAGGAGACTACCTTCGGGAGAAACTTAGAATGAATCCTAAGGACTACCCTGTTCCTATAGAAACAAGTGTATGGCCTGTCACAGACCAGGGCTTGAAGTTCACTCACTCGTCTGGCCGAGGTCAGTGCCACTAGGAAAAGAGCCTTCCAAGAAAGGAAGCGGAGAGGACATGTAGCCATCGGCTCAAAGGGAAGGCGAGTAAGCTGCTGCAAGACCACATTCAACTCCCACTCAGGGGCTGGTGGACGGAGAGGAGGCTTTAGCAAGAGTAAGCCTCTGAGAAACTGGGACACCAAGGGGTGAATCGATAAAGAGTGCCCTTCCACCAGTGAGTGGTGGGCTGCCAGAGCAGAAAGGTGTACCCGAACAGAACTGGACTTAAGACCCTGATAAGACAAGTGCAGCAAGTACTGAAGCACCATTGGCACAGGGCAGGAGAAAGGGTTCTCCTGGCGTTGGTCACACCACAAGTAGAACTGTTTCCACTTCAGGGCATAGGTCTTTCTGGTGGATTGCTTCCTAGAGGCCAAGACCACCTCTTCAACTTCCTGAGGCAGGCCCCAGGGAGCCAGTACTACCCTTGCAGCCTCCAGGCCATCAAATTGAGAGTTTTGAGATTGGGGTGCAGAAGGGAACCCTGATCCTGAGAAAGAAGATCGGGTTGCAACCCCAGAGGGAGTGGGGTGTCCACCACCAGCTGTAACAGAAGTGGGAACCAGGGTTGCCTCGGCCATCTGGGGGCTACCAAGATGACCGAGGCCCTGTCCCTTCGAATCTTGAACAAGGTTCGGGCCGCCAGGGGCGTGGGAGGAAACGCATACAGAAGGCCCCTGGACCATGAGATCAGGAAAGCATCCGCTGAGAATATCGTGGGATGCGGTTGCCTGGAGCAGAACTGGGGCAGCTGCCGATTCAGGGGACTGGCAAAGAGGTCGATGGATGGAAGTCCCCATTTCAGGAAAATGTTCTGAACCACCAAAGGGTGCAGTTGCCATTCGTGAGGTTGTAGAACCCTGCTCAATCTGTCTGCCAGGAAATTTTCCTGGCCAGGAAGATAGACTGCCTTGAGCAACATATTGTGTCGAAGTGCAAAAGAGCAAAGGGCCTGTGCCTCCTGACACAGGAGCCTGGACCCCGTGCCCCCCTTGTTTGTTCACATAGAACATCGCTACCTGGTTGTCTGTCTGCACCAAGACAGACTGGTGGGCCAGGGTGTGAGAGAAGGCTTTGAGGGCTAAGCGTATCGCCCTGAGTTCCAGCAGTTTGATTTGTTGCGTGGCCTCCCATGGAGACCACAGGCCCTGTGTGCACTTGTCCATACAATGTGCACCCCAGCCCTGCAAGGAGGCATCGGTTGTGAGTACCACAGTGGAAACAGGTACCTGAAAAGGAATTCCCTGTAGAAGGTTGGGGGGGGGGGGTGTAGCCACCACTGCAGGGAGTTCAGGAATGGTTTGGACACCCTTACTTTGTCTCAGAGGCTTCCTGTGGCTTGCCTCCACTGAGTTCTGAGACACCACTGTGCAGGCCTCATATTCAGGCGGGCATTGGGGGTCACATGCACTGTCGATGCCATGTGGCCCAGGAGCCTTTGACAGAGTCTGGCGGACACCAGTGGGTTGTCTAGAAACTGGCTGGCCAAGTCCATCAGCCTTCCCGCTCTGTCTTCTGGCAAGTAAGCTTTTGCTTGCAGGGAGTCTAACCGTGCTCCTATGAACTCCAGGTTCTGGGAGGGGAGCAAAGTGGACTTTGCGAAGTTTATGACAAAGCCTAGTTGCTGAAGGAGAGAGACAGTACGGAGGGTGGCTTGCCTGGCCTCCTGGAGAGTCTGACCCGATGAGCCAGTCGTCCAGGTAGGGGAAGACAAAAATACCCTGGTTTCTTAAGTAGGCCGCCACCACCGCCAGGCACTTTGTGAAGACCCATGGGGCGGAGGTTAGGCCAAAGGGCAGTACCCTGTACTGAAAATGGTTTCCTCCCACCACGAACCTTAGGTATTTTCTGTGGTCTGGATGAACGACGATGTGAGTGTACGCATCCTTCAGATCTAAGGAGCATAGCCATTCTCCCTGCTGGAGGTAGGACAGCAGTGTTCCAAGAGTAAGCATCTTGAACTTTTCCTTTTCCAAGAACTTGTTGAGATTTCTCAAGTCCAGAATGGGCCGGAGACCTCCAGTTCTCTTAGGCACAAGAAAGTACCTGGAGTAGAAGCCCTGACCCAGCAGGTGGGGAGGTACAGGCTCCACCGCCCTGTCTTGAAGGAGACTGTGCAGTTCCTGAAGAAGGAGTTCTCGATGCAGAGTAGGCCTCGGAGGCTCCCCTGGAAAGTAGGAGAGGGGTACTTGATGGAAACGGAGCAGGTAGCCCTTCTGGACTATGCTCAGTACCCAAGCATCTCTTGTAATGAGTGGCCACTGGTGGGCAAACAGGACCAACCGACCTCCTGTGCTGAGATGGGCCAGCAGAGGTAGAGAGGCTATGCAGTCGGAGTCAAAAACCCCTTCCCTGCTGAGTAGGAGCAGGAGCCGGAGGCTTGAGTGCTTTCTGCCTATGGGGCCCATGTCCCTGCCCCTTGGCCTGCTGACCCTGCTGGGAAGCTGGGGAGGCCTGATAGTGAAGGAAAGGTTTGTAGGCAGATGACTTCCTCGGGTAAAAGGCCTTTTTCCCCAAGCCCTTCTTCTTATGAGAAGGGGCAGACGTTTTTCTGGACAACCTTGTCCTTGTCAGAATCTCGGTCTCGAGTTCAGCAGCCTTTTGGCCATGGGCTCGCCGAAGAGGTTTTCACCTCGGCATGGGATATCGACCAACTTGTCCTGCACCCATGGCTCGAGGTCCGATCACTGTAGCCATGCCTGGCGTCGAGCACCGATGCCGGCCGCCGCTTCTCGGGCCGAAGCCTCGAAGCCATCATAGGCCGCCCGGGAGATGAATTTGGAGCACTCCCGGATCCCCGAGGACAAGGTCTTGAACCTCTGCAAAGGTTCCCCGGAGAGGCTAGCAGAGAACCCGGCTATCTCCTTAGCCCAGGTCCCGCAAGTACATGCCCATGTACAGCTGGTAGGACTGGACACGGCAAGCAAGCATCGAGCCCTGGAAGCACTTTCTGCCGATGGCATCCAGGTTCTGGGCATCCCTACCGGGGGGCACTGCAGAGTGCATCTTCTTTCTCTTCAAACGATGCATGGCCGATTCCACAACCATAGAATGGTGCGGCAGCTGCGCCTTCTGGAATCCAGGGCTCTTTCGGACTTGATACATGGAATTGATCCACTTGCTCAAAACCGGCGCCGAGGCCGGTGCCTCCCACATTCGGAAGAGGAGCCATTCCAGCATCGGAGGAACCGGCACAGTAAAGGCCTCCCTGGGGGGAGAGTCATACTGCAGGGCATCGAGCTCTTCAGCTCGAGGCTCCTCCTCGGGATCCGCAGGAACAGCCAAAGCCTTGGCCATGTCCCTCACAAACTCCGAGATCCGGGTGTCCTCCGGTGGGGACCTACTCCAGGGCTCGGACTGCGGTGAGTCCGAAAGGTATCGGGGGACTCCTCGTCCTCCGTCCTCCCACGCAGACTCATCCGAGGAAGAGTCGAGGTGCTCTGACCGTGCGGACTCTGGTAGCACCCACCCCGACACCGGGGGCATCGGCATCAACGCCCTCAGTCCCGAATGGGAGGTCGAGGGGGACCGTGACCAAGTCCGGACTCGGGCCTTCACGGCTTCGAGAACCGGCTCGGTCTCCGGGGTCGACTTGGACATCGACGTCCCGGTGGTCGGGGCAGATGCACCAGTCAAGCTGGCCATCAGCACCTGCTGCTGATCCATGAAGGCAGATAATCTGCACTCCAAGGCTGTCAGCCTGAGTCCAAGCTCAGGAGACTCAGCAGCCACCGACTCGGGCCCCGACGTCGGCTCCCTGGGAGGAAAGTCCTCGAGGACAACCGGACTTACGTGCTGTGGCACTGCAGACCAGCTGCAGGCAGAAGAAAAGGTTTTAAACCCAGAAAAAAGAGGTAAACACCGGCTGCAGCATCACGAGGAGCCATATAGGGGGAGCCAGAGAGACCTCTGGAGGACTGGAGGAAGTCAGACCGGTACGCAGAGTGGCCAAGAGAGTGGCAAAGAGAAGGGCAAACAGACCGGTACGCAGAGTGGCAAAGAGAGTGCCAAAGAGAGTCGCAAGGAGATTCGCAAGCAGATTGGCAAGGAGACTGCCAAGGAGACTGGCAAGGAGTGGTGCAAGGAGTTCCAGTTCCAGCTTTGCATGGATATTCGGAGGATCCAGGAATAGGAGTCCTGACCGAGGGAAACGGCCTAGCAGACTCAGCAGAACCAGGTGAAGAAACTTGCTGTAAATGTTTTAAAAGAGGAAAAGATACACTTTCCAGGAGGGAAAGATACCATAAGGAAGCTGACCCTGAAAGGAGGAGGACTATACCAGAAAGTCCAAGGCCTGAGAGTAACAAGGGCCAGCCACTGTTGAAAGGTGCAACAAGGAATAGCAAACAAGGAGGTGAAAGGAGCATTGTGAAGGGTAACTTTCAAAGCCCTCGGAGAAAGGAGCTGTGGCACAAACAAGGCCTAACTCCAGCAGCAGGCAGACCTGAGAACCAAAGGCCTACCTGGACAGCTGAGAAACCAAGACCCAGCAGGAGCAGGCCTCAGCCCTCACCTCAATCTGAGAACCTTAGAAGAAAAGGTAATTGCCATTTTAATAACTATGATTTTTGGAATGATGTGATACAGAAGGAGCAGGGCACTAGAGAATGCTGTCCTTCTAAAGGCATTCATGAGACAAGATACAAACCTGCATTAAACAGGAAACTTGCTAGAGAAGAAACAGGGTGCAGGAGAGACTGTTCCTGTTATAAAAGTATACAATGCAAGGACTTACCTTTTAATGCTGACCATTGGCGCATCGTACAAGCGTTACACAGAAGGCCTGAAAGAGAGTCCTCAGACATTCCGGACTGCGAGCCCATGCAGGTGGAATTCCCGGAGGATCCCTCAGATATTCCGATGGAATGTAGCTATTGCCTGACCAAGAGGATTGAGCCTAGCAGAGGAATAGCTGTGGCCTGTATGTAAAGGTTGATGCTGTATTCCGTTTTTGACATTACTGTGAAGCTAACAGATTTTTCAGTTCATGTTTTTCCTTTAACCTGGAGCAAGGACATTTCTTTTGTGTGTGCTGTTGTATTCTGAGCTTAGGAACCTATTTGCAACGTGGGAAATAAAAGCCTTATAATTTCCCTACCCTCGGACTGTTATTTTCTAGGGAGCTCTTAGTTAACCAGAAGGCTACCAGGCCTATAAGAACCTGGGCCCTGCATTTGAACTAAGCCCCTCCACAAACAAACTTTCTTCTTCCATGTCCACCCCCTTTCTGTTGGGTTCCACCACTACCACCAAGGGGGCGGTGTGACAGTGCTCGATGGACTCCGGCTCTATATGAGGCACCTTAGGCGGCTTCTCCAGCTCCAAAGGCCCGGGGTAGCGGTCAGGGGTCCGGGACCTGGCCCTCGAGGGACCAGGGGTATCCTCCGACGCCGCCCTCATGAGCTTCCTCTTCCTCTTATGCTCCCGACTGGGGGATCCCCTTTCAGAGGAACCCCGACAAAGCTCGGGGTCAGACTCCCGAGATGTCGAGGCCTCTGACGAGGTCCGGGCTTGACCGGAGGCAGAGTCAGAAAAAATTCTCTCCTTCTGATGCTGCCGGCTTCTGAGTGCCTTGGTGGACATCTTTCCACACGGGACAGAGACCTTGGGATCATGGTTGGCCCGAGGCAGCACAGGCAGCAGTCGCGTGTGTCAATAAGAGACATGAGCTTCTTACAACGATCACACTTTTTAAAACCACTGGAGGCCATCGGGAAAAAAGGGCCCCCGTGAGGTCAAATGACCGGCCTTTCAGGGAAAAGAAAAAGAGCGCGAACGCGTGCCACAACGGGCAAAAAAACGAAAAATAGGGATCGGGTCGATACCGGTGTACCGAACCCAGGTGGGAAGGGGAACCGGCATCGAACCGGACAAAAGAGAGCGAAAATCGCAGAAAAAAATCAAACTTTTCCAGGTGACACGGACTCACGTCCGTTGGGCTCCACAGAAAAAGAAAGCCTGAGCAAGATGGCACCTTTTGGCGGGAAGGGGACCGCGCATGCGTGGGTGTATTCCCAAAGGCTTTCTTAGAAAGCTGGGGAAATGCTCCGCATGGGGGCTCCATCGACGTCGATGTCACCCATATGTGAGGACTGACTTCTTGCTTGGTCCTGGAGAAAACCCTGTACCCTGTTGGGAAATGGGTATGTGTTCTATAGCCCCCTGGGCAAGAAGTAAATTGACCTCTTGACTCAACTGAGTGTTGAGAGATGCCTGAGAATTGAACTGTCTTACCACTGTAGGAGGGGGCATGTTGAAGAAGTGAAGCTTGCACCCCTCTCTTACAATGGAAAGAGTCAATTTTTATGCTGTTATCTGCCCCCATCTGGGGGCAAAATGACACAACCTTCCTGGGATAGTGGAAGGCTCTAGCCCGTTCAGGTCCAGGAAAGCCAAGTTCACTAGATGGGAGTCAAAGCCCCTGTGGAGGCTGGGTTTGCTGGGCCGGTTGAGGCTAAGCAGGCTTTGATTTCCTTTGCTTTGGGAGCTGCTGTCCCTTTCGGGCGGACTGACCTGCAGAATGCACCTGCTGGGTATAGGGAGGGTAAAACCTCTTCTTTTTAGAGAAGAATGGTTTCTTGTAGGATTTCCTCCTGGCAGGATCAGCTGTAGCTTTGGATAATCTATCCAGAGTGGTGTTATCAGCATCCAGCTCGTTAGCTTTCTCTTGCCAATTTTTGCCAAAGAGCTTTTCACCAGTACAGGGGATATTGCCCAGCTTGTCCTGTACCCAGAGCTCTAAATCAGATGCCTGGAGCCAGGCAATCCTGCGAGCTCCTATGGCTATGGCAGAGGTTCTGCTGATACACTCAAAGCAGTCAAAAGCTGCACGATTGACAAACTTGGAAACATCCTGAACATGTTTGACAAGTGTAAGGTAATCCTGTCTTTTATCATCAGGAAGGAGAGGGCTCATAAGTTCTAGATCTCCTGTGACCTCCTTAAGAACATTCCCATATATAGGATGTAGGAACTAATCCTGGCAGAAAGCATAGAAGCCTGGAATGTTCGACGCCCAAAGGCATCAAGAGTCCTACATTCACGTCCTGGAGGATTAGATGCATGTCTTTTTGCACTCTTGATCCTTCTCATAGCTGACTCCACCACTATGGTGGTGTGGCAACTGAGTTTTTTGAAATCCAGGACAAGGAGGCACTCGATACATGGTATCCAGCCTACGGGAATGAGGAGAGGTGGTAAGAGGAGTTTCCCACATCCTTAACATGAGATCATGCAAGATCTCATGAATAGGCAAAGTAGCAGCTTCCTTGGGAGCTTTAGGATATTGCAAAATCTCCAACTCCTTTGCCCTTGGATCTGTTTCAGGAGCCACTGTGATGGAAAGACCTCTAGCCACCTCCCTGATAAAATCCTGAAAGGATATATCCTCTGGAGGAGACATCCTACGTTTAGGAGAAGAAGGCTCCTCAGAGAGAAGTACTCCAGCATCGACAGGGCTGTCAGAATCCTCAGAGTCATCAGAGAATTCAAAATATCTTCTGTCCGGGTGCTCCTGTAAAGCACGATACCGGTACCGATCGAAGTCGGTGCCAGAGGGGTGCGGTATCGGCTTGTCGATACCTGAGGAAATAGCATGACTCGGTGTCGGTAACACCGTTGCCGATGTCGGTGCTGTCGGTACCGGTACCGATATCGGTGCCGGAACCGGTGTCGATACCAGTTTAACTGTCTGAAGCGGTCCCGAAGGCACCGATGCCGCAAGGAGAGCTGCCAGACTGCGCTCAATAGCCAGGAACCTCTGTCAATTGACGCTGCCGATGCCTGGGTGTCGGTACCAGACGAAGCGGCTGGTACCCCAGAGCATGGCACCAGTAGTTCTGCCGAGGTTGGGGCCTCTAGAACATCCTGGAGCCCCGATAGTGCTTTGGAAGCCATAGCCTCCCGCAGGGGCAATTTTGCCGGTACAAGTTCCTCAAGGGCAACGCCAGAGGCATCTCGATACTTGGAAGGAGATCTACCCTTTGAGGACCGGCCAGATTTATGTTTGGTTACCTGAGATCCATGGGAGGAAGACGAAGCCCTGGAAGACGTCTATGCCACGGATGCTGCATCGGAGGGAAAAAGGGTGCTAAGCTTAGCAGCTCAGTTCTGCTGACCCCTCTTCGACATCATCCCACCTAAACATTTAAGGCACCATTCATGAGTGTCAGTGACAGAGATGATACCGCCACACTTTGAACACTTTTTGAAACCCGAAGCGGGTTTTTCCACATTGAGGAAAACTTTGGGCCTAGTGCCCAAAATGGCGCGTGGCACCCTAGAGGAAAAAGGCTGGAAAATCCAGTAAAGATTAGTAATTAAATTCTTTTCTTTTTTTTTTAAAGAAAGAAAGAACCGGCGGTACCGGTATAGCGTCGAGGAAGGCAGACGCTACCAGAAAAAGAATGAAAATATGGGATAATTTCTGCGGTTGACAGGAAAATGACCTTCTGGCTCCGCGGAAAACGAAGAACTGGAGAGAGGCAGTTGGGAAAGGCGGGAAGGCAGCACGCAGGTGCTGTGGAATGCTCCCAAAAGCTTTCTAAATGGACGCTGGGGAGCGTTCCCGCGCAGGCTCCGTCGGTACCGATGATACTCATATGTGAAGACTACATTCCTGCTTGTTCCTGGAGATTGATGAAGTTCCTTTTGGAAGAGAAGCCTGGGAGGAAGCGGAGACAAAGAGAAGGGAGCAAAGAAGTGCTGCTATAGAGGATTGAATGACTACACTGGGTAAGAAAATGGAGGCGGGGAGAAACTGGGACAGGAGAAGCAACCAGCAAACAAGAATCAGCACAGGAGAGGATCACAATGGTGGCAGTAGCAGCTGTTACAGGGGGAATGGATGTGATGGCATATGGCTTGTGCCAGGTGCTGTGCCACTGACAGACAGATTGATTCTCTTTTGAGCTGGCTTCTCCTTGACTGCTGTGCTGTAGCTACCGAGTGCTGCGGCTGCCTTCCCTAACACTGTTCTACTCTAGTCATTTGCCTAATCTGCCTAGAGGTAGAGTCAGGTCTGAATGGGCATCACTGCCTTCAGGAAAGGCAACCTGTCTAAGGTGATCCACAGAGCAGCCCTGCTGTTCGCAGACCCACAAGAGGAGAAGACGAAAGCAGCTAGGATCAGCTCTTTGCATTCTAAGACACAACTGTACTGAATGGAGACCAACAGCCAAAAATCTTTAGTGACCCAGACTCATTCCGAAATAAGAGGTGAAGCCTGCCCCAACTGGAGGAACCAGGGAATGGGCCCCCAAACCTTCACTGAGCAGTCTGGGAGGGTCCTTCTCTGGATGGGACAGGGTCTCTGTGCCCAAGTGCTCTATGAAAGGACTGAGAACAAGCCTAAAGTCCATAAGAATAGGGGAAGAAAGGCTTTCCAGGCCGGTAGTGATGGGAGTCCCGAGACCCCCAGGGAGTCCAACCAGTCCATCTGCGAAGAGCAGGCAGAGGCTGATGGAAAAGGGGCTCCTGTCTGCCTCACAGATCCCTTGGACCTGTCCTCCGGAAGGCAGTAAGATTTTGTCTCGTCCAGGTGCTTCACCAGCTTCTCCAAACCAGACCCAACAAAAATGTATCTCTAAGGCCAGATGGGCAACCAGGCTTTGAAAGATGAGTCCATGACCCTGTGCCAGAGCCAAGCCAGCCAACACCATGTCACCATCCCTGGCTGCTAGGCGTACCAGGTCGGTACATGGCATGTGAAAGGAAGGCCATAACAGACTCCAAGAAAGGGGTAGAATCATTTGATGGAAGAGACTGAACCCACTAGACAGTGACTGAGTGCACATACTGGCAACTGAAGAATAGCAGCTGCCGCAGGGAACTAGTTCTTCAACACAAATCCACCTTCCGGTCCAGAGTATCCTTTAATGCCAATCCATCTTCCACAGAAATGGTTGTCCATCTGGTAACCACTGTGACCTGTGCATCCACCTTGGAAATATAAAACCACACAATGTGCTCCTTCTCTGGGAGAGTTACATCTTCTTAAACCCTTAGGCAGGGAGTCGGGGGAATCCCACTCCGACTGGAACAAGCCTTTGAGCACTTCTGGGACGGGAAGACAGTAATGAATTTCCACACTCCTTGCATGAGTGGATGCATCTTCAGTTTCTGCTCCATGTCTGGAACATCCATCAAGCTCAAGGTGGAGAAGACTCTAGTTCCTCTTCCCAGAACAGGTTGATAACATCGGTCTCCTCATAATCCTCTGAAAGCAAGAGTACTTCATCCACATCAGACATCTGAATCCAAGCCACAGTCCAAATTTTGAACAGATCCCAGCTGATCCACATCTCCAGGGAGTGTCCTTTGCTGGGGATGCTTAGCTATAGGCAATGGAACAGGGTTTCCACTCTCAGCCTGCTCATCACAAGACTGTGCTTAGTGGAACCCAGAGACCGTAGCGTCTGAACTTCCATGCCAGAATTACCAGGCCTGTTGTAAAAAGGAAAAGAATTCCAGAGAGGCCAATCTAGACTCTGAAAGCTCTCCTCGCATAAATAACCCCCTTACACCAGGGGATAAAGTCACCGTCGATCCCCTAGAGGTCAGAGTGCGGCGCACAGCACAGTTGCCGGAACCTCCAGCCGGCTGGTTATCCTTACCCACAGCGCCATCTGCCACCTCCTGCCTTAAGGCAGGTAAGGCCAGACTAACCGCATCCCCCAACAGAGGCATCCAGGAATGACTCATAAACTGCCATGCAAGTAGAGTAGAGTCCAGAAGCCAGAGATAAGGCACCTTGTTTGCCACATCCAAACAACATTTCCTGGAAGATGACAGAGAGTTAAGGCAAGTATCACAACAGCGTGTGCTAAGGCCGTGGTGACAATGGAAAGCACGCGTAAACAGCACTTACACAGTAATGCACATTACAGGCGCTTAGGTAGGAATGTATGATGGAGCCAGTTCGGTGGAACACATGCAAGGACCATGTGACTTCCAGGCGCACAATAGTAAAAACACTACAAATGTGTGCAGGAAAGCGCTGGAAACTCCCACACCACACCAATGGTCACCAGCAGTCCAACCCGAATCGTGTCCCAGATGGACAGAATTGGAAGTACCTTGGTACTCACCCTTTGAGAGCCCCAGGCAGAGAATCCATGCCAGGCTGAACTCTACTCCCCCAAAACTGGTTTTCTGGCCTTGCAGGCACTGCTTTTAAGATAGCTGGCAGGCAGAGCCCTCTGAGAGCTATCTGTAATCTTCAGGAGAGCAGGGAGAAACAGAGGAGTAGGGAGGGGGCAATGAGATTGTGTGAGGCTGCTGAACTCTTCAAATCCTTCCTGATCCTTCCAATTTTTTGGTTGCTCAACAGGCTCTTAGGGTACGAGCGTGAGCTGAACCAATTTTCACTCCTCTTATGGTTACCGAAAAGATCTCAGTCTAGTGCAGGGGTTCTCAACCCTGTCCTCGGGACCCACCTAGCCAGTCGGGTTTTCAGGATAACCACAATGAATATGTATGAGAGAGATTTGCATACACTGCCTCCATTATATGCAAATCTCTCCATGCATATTCATTGTGGTTATCCTGAAAACTCGACTGGCTGGGTGGGTCCCGAGGACAGGGTTGAGAACCCCTGGTCTAGTGGAACCTCCCATGTTGCGCTCAAGTGAGAGAGTCACCCTCAAGGTGGTTGTTCACAAGCATCTAAATCAAACTTTTCCTCTCAAGTCTTCAGATTTTCTTCAAGAGGGAAAAATCCATCCACCATCTGCTGGAGACAAAGAAATACTGAAGAGACCTCTGGTGGCTGAGGTGGATAGAGGTGTGAGAGTGATGTCATTGAAACCTGAGCTTCTCATTGGTTCTTTGTCTCCACCACTTGTCTGGACTAGTCTAGCAGGACGATATGGAATCAAGGTTCGAATGTGACCTGCCTCTGCACTTTCAAAATCAATTCCAATAAGTGTGATTACTACACAGCTTGATTTCATCTTCTGATATAATTCCAGTAAGACAGTATACAATTTTTCTCTAACCACTGCTGGGTCCTATTAGATAGCAGCTTGAGTTAAGGTATCTTGATGGGCCTGGAAGCAATGGGCACAGAACCACAAATAGTTCCTGGTAAATGTTAGAGCCAAAATTATAGATTTCATTTTTTATTTTTTTGACTAGCTAGTCTTTTCATTTCTTCCTTTTGTCATCCACAACAGTGGAAGAAGTCAAAAGCAGCAACACACTAGCCCTATTATGAAACAGCACATTTTTTCCTGATGATCTTTTCTTCCTCACTCCTTATCAGCCAAACCATTAATTATAATAGTACTCCTCCAGCCGAAGAGCCCTGAGTTTGCCAAACTTGTCTCTGTGAAATCAGGGTTGGTACTTTCCTAGTCCTATAATCTCTACCTCTATATTGCTTCCAGCATCCTGTGGGCAAAATGCACCTAGTTAGGCATTATTTTATAAAGAACAGTAGAGACCCACTTGCATGTTGCAGAAAATGCACCTTGAATGTAGGTGCCTCACTTACACCTACTCACGAGCTGGTATAAATGGTCGTGTGCACTCTGCACATGTAGACATCATTCTCACCTCATTTTACATTAATCGAATACCATTAAGATTGTGGTATTTTATAATCCACAGGTGTATTTGTGTGTTCTGCCTACATTCCGCCCAAAATCTGCCCATGTACATGCCTACAGTGAAAGTACACACCATCAAATTAATGTGCGCACTTTTACGCTGAGCATTATTCTATAAAAGGCCACATACGCTTACTGTAAAGTAGGCATATCCGTATACA
Source organism: Ichthyophis bannanicus (assembly GCA_033557465.1). Taxonomy (NCBI): domain Eukaryota; kingdom Metazoa; phylum Chordata; class Amphibia; order Gymnophiona; family Ichthyophiidae; genus Ichthyophis; species Ichthyophis bannanicus. The sequence continues at coordinate 708,266,596 of CM066031.1, forward strand.
ATTGCCCCATAATGCTGATTATAAGATTGCCCTTTCCCTAATTACTTAACTCCAAGAGTAAGGTCTCCAAATACCACGTTCCCATTACTGTGAAAAGTTTGAAGATCATTCTCTTAATGGTATGAAATTGAGAAGGCAGGCAGGTTCAATGACCCTTTCTTGGAATATAAGTACTTTCTGACTCATTATTTACTTTCTGGTAAAAAAACACACCACATTCTTCTCAAATTAACAAGTCTTCATAACTAAAGTCTCAACCATGACCACACCCAGAATTGTCAAGGCCTGTCAACAGCTCCATATTCACCTCTTTCCTCCCAAAGTGAAGAAGGGGCTTCCTGTTCTGAAGACCCCTCCCCTTTCCCCCAAATATCCTACCTATCCTACATCAACCAATGCAATGACAGGAAAGTCTGTAGTAAGAGAGATCCTCACTCCCTCCTGCCTCACCAGCCCTGTAGGAAAAAAATACATCAGTTAGTCTGATGCAAATGTTGGGTAGCAGCTGACCTAATGTATCCTTTGAGCAAAAGGAGATCATCAGGTTGGCCTCTGCCATTTTCATCTACAGAACAGCAAGAGGGAGTGGATATCTCTCCGGCCCCAAACAGGCCTTTCCAGCATCAGGTGGAAGGAGGTATTTGGGGCAACCTGGGGGGCAGAAGGTTGGCATGCAGTAGCTGGCTTTTTAGTCACAGGAAAAATCAGTCACACATTACCAATTGTAGTAAAACTGTATTAACATGGTATTTACTAAATCTTTGAGTAACTTATCAATAGCATGTTAAACACTGCATATTAATCCACATTAATGTACTTTAGTAACAGATGTCACTGTGTAGGTAAGACATTTTAACTGGGCTAACATTTTATGCATGACTAGCTTTTGAGTGTAAAACACCCTTTATTAGATTAATATAAAATGAGGCAAGAACGATGACATCTAAACATTTACTGTTTATTTAAGTGGATTAACATGGCAACCACATCGCTCACTTTTTAAAAAAAGATACCTTGCAACAAGAAAATACAATGCACACATTAAAGTAAAAGTAGGCAGAGAGTGATGCTTTTAATCTTGTGTGCTTTTTAATTTGCTTTCAACTGATAATAGCTGTTTAAATGTTAAATGGAAGGATCTGTATATCACCACTGAACAAGTTTCCAGTGATGTGATCTGTAAAAGAGAAGGGTCTGTCCAAAGAAAAGCTCGTTGATAAATCAGCTTACACATATTTCAGTTCAGAATTTATCATCCATCTGGATTTATCAGCTGCCTGGAAGATTCCGCATCAGATCATTGCAATCAAATTTGAAGGCAATCCATTCCTAGGCTCAGGGCTGACCCTAGGGAGAGTATGGGGCGTGGAGCAATACAGCCAGAGTAAGCTCAACCATCAGCAAAGATCGGGTTAGAGGTCATCCGCTGAGAATGAGAAACAAGAGGGGTAGAACTGTGCGAATTGCTGCAATTCCCGATCTGCACCATTCCTGAGGAAGTAATGTGAAAGTATGGAATGCGCGGCTTTTGCCCTGATTAGTATTCTCTCTTCCCAAGATAGCCTTGCCTGTGCTTATATAATCTAGGTTTCTTGGATGAAAAGTGATGCACAGCATGCAGAAATTGCTATTTGTTTTTATTTTCAGCAGCACATGCACCCTTAAATCAAAGATAATCTGAAAATCTGCAAATAAGAATGAAGCACATTGCCTCAGGTCGGACTGTTTAATGGCCATGAAATGCTACCTAAGCTACTCATTTCTGCTCTTTTGGCAATAGAAAAACAAAATATGATTGCAGGTAAGGGAGGAAAGGGCCATCCAGTCTGCACAATTTATTCCCCAGTAAAATCTACAGGTCTTTGCTGATCTCTGTGTTGGGATCCACTGTGCTTATCCCATGCTTCCATTCTCTTACTCTCCTATGCCTCCACTGGAAGGCTATTCTATGTATAAATGTTTTCTGATGCTGCTCTCAACTCTACTGACTTGTGGCCTCATATCACAGCCTCAGTTTTACTTGTTTAAAACTCCGCATAAAAGAGGGAGATCAGCATAAAAGAGGAGCGATACAGTAACAGCAGCTGTGGATGCCACTCTGTCAATAATTAGCCACCTGACCGCAAATCAAAAACAACTTTCCAAAGGATCGCCATGAGTCCACATCGACCTGATGGCACTTAACAACTTCTGTGACGCCAATCTATCACACTGTTTAGGTTACTTTAGAAGCGCTGCCACATGTAAATAGTGATATTTACATGTGTAGGGAGCACACATGTGTAAATGGCAATTTCGGAAAGCTGTTATTTACACACGGAGATCCATGCAAGCATAGATTTCAAGAGGGTGTGGTTAGGATATGCACTTTGGATAGGCCAAAAATTTACACATCTATTCCCCATCTTAAAATGGGAATATACATATATGAAAAATATTTCCCCAGCAGGTTTTTTTTACCTGCTCTGAGGCTCGCCCAAGTGCCAGCTATCAGGTCTAAACAAAGGGGCAGTTCAAACCTTAGTCAAACCCCTACCCCTGTACCTCACCTCTCCCTCCTCAGATAGCACTCCATACACCCCGTCCCTCCCCTGGGTTCTTACTTGGGCTTTCCATAGGATTTAATGGGGGAACAGGAATGGTTTGTGGATGCTATTGTCCCATCAGTGCTGGGGTCAAAATGGCACCTCTCCCTTTAAGGGTCAAGCTGCCAAATAAAGCTCAGACTTTTCACAAACTCACTGAGAAGGCTTGTTCTAAATGGTTTATGCCTGTGCAAACTTTCCAAATCTCACTATGCCACCTGCACACCGTAACTCAACAGGCAATGAAGTCCTCATTACTGGGCCTGCACAAGAAAGAATAAATTTAAATCTTCTATATATCTTTTACAGCAGTTTAGGAATATGTAGTAGTAAGTTCTGACTGCCTAAGTATCAAGTACACGCAGGACAATAAGGAAATAAGGTTGGTATATAAGCAGGAGCTAATCCATGGAAAGCTTTAAATACAACCATCAGCATTTTAAACCTCATTACCATTCCACCTATAACCAATGAAATTCTAACAGATACAAGGTGATGTGCTTGGCTTTCCAAACTCCAAAAATAAGCCTTGAAGCTGTGTTCGGACAGGCTCTGATGCCTTAATGTGTAAACATGGAAGACCTGAAAGCAACTAAAATAGTGCAAGCATGACAATAACAAAATCTGCAACATAACTCAGAAAATGATAAAGCAGTGCAGCAAATATAGCACATAAAAAATAGCCTTCACTACAGTTTTTATCTGTGGTTTCAAAGACATCTTAAGGGTCATGCAACAAGCCCAAACAACAGACCTCAGTCCTAAAGTGCAAATATACCCCACCAACCAACAGATAGTCTGGAGTAATCAAATGAGGCTCACGGTTAGTGCTTCAGATTTACCTAATTTTAACACAAGTATATCAGCCCTAAACCGACAGACAATAGCTTTAATGAAGCTACTTAATTACAACAGCATTGGCAGTTATATTTTTTAAATGATTGGTGAAAATACTGCACTATCAGCAAATAGGCAGTAATGCACATTAAATTTGCAAATTATATTACATAAGAGGTTTCAGATTGATGATAAACAATGTGCCTGATAAGGCAGACCCTTGTTCTTAAAGGCATCCAATCCAAACTATTATTATCTAAACGCGTTTGTTGCATACAATTTTCAAGATCTGACATAAACCAAGTAACATTAGACCTCAACTTCGTGTCCTATAACCATAAACCAAGTAACATTAGACCTCAACTTCGTGTCCTATAACCACTTAATCAAAATCTGATGATCAATAATGTCAAATGCAAAGAAAATGTCCGAGAATATCATTATATACTGAGTATTTGAATCTACACCTTTCAATAAAACATCCAGCTTAGGCAACAGAAAGGCCTTCATACCATGTGCAAAAAGGTGATGAGGATCCAAAAAACCACGGTCACTTACGTAATCTTGAACTGGAATTGTAAACTGGAAATAGGGACGTGCTGAGTCCAAAATTTTTATTTCTTAGCACAGGCCATCTCAGGGATTATGGCATTATCTTGGTAGATAAAGACTGATTTCTAATCCAACAAAGTAGCAGTGCAAACAGATGCTTCAGACTTTTATTAATAATAATAATAATAATAATATACAATTCACTTGACCGCCATTCACAGCCAAGTTCCTCATGCAGGTTTACAAATTAAACTCAAGATAATACACTCATCCCAACATCCAGTCACATTCCAATGCATATAGCTTACGATGCTGGTAGCAACTGCCAGCAAAAATTTTGGATTCAAAAACCAACTGGTAAAAACAGATTTTTAACCAGTTCTAAATTTAGAAAAGGAACTTTCGTGGTTAAGGTGAATGGATAAAGAATTCCATAATGCCAGAGCAGTAAAAAAAAAATAGCAATATGCTTTGTACTTTCCAGCCAAATCTTCATTGGAAGAGACAGGGTGAGTATAAAAGCCTGGGAAGAACACAGACTGCATCTTCTCACATAAGAAATCAAGTCATCTGGTAAATCACTTGATGATCAGTATGAAGCACTTTATGCACTAACATACAAACTTTTAGTTGTATCTGCTATGTAACTGGCAGCTAGTGCTTGGTGGCCAACAAAGAGATAGCATGATCCAATCGTCTAGCCTCCACCAATAATTTTACCACCATACTTTGTACTACTATAGCCACATCACCCTCAGTTCACTCAATCTCGTCTGATTTTGGAAGCTAAGCAGAGTCGGGCTTGGCTAGTATTTGAATGGGAGACTACCCTGGAATACTAGTTGCTGTAGGCTTAAACCACAGAGGAAAAAGCCTGGAAATCTACTACCGGCTGCCCCTTTCCAAGAAAGCCCAGGAGATAGTCACAGCATGGACAACCATCCATAAGGTTGCTGGAGTCAACATTGATTAGAAAGCACTTAGCAATAACAAGAACTCATACTAGGTGCCACTGTTTCAAAGTAACCAAAGATAACCTACTGTATAATGCACGGCAATAATAAATGCACAACCAGGGCACAACCAAGAACTTCAGATCTGACCTCTCCAACCAATATTATCCAAGTAGGACAGATGTTATTAGGACAGGTTGAATTAACACATTCCCACAGCTATCTTAATTTCCAATTACTGTATAGCAGAAAATTACTTCAGTGTTTCTGCAACAGAGACCCATTAATATTAGACACTTCTATCATTACCCAGAAAATTACAGAATGCTCGTCATTAACTCTTTATCACTTTCAGCCTTAAGGACCGCACAGATTACTTGTGTTTTCCTTAAAAAGTAGTTAACTAAATCTTGTGCATTTCGCTCCACTACTTGTCTAGATTTATTCGAAATAGATACCAAAGAATGAACTATTGAAAACAAACTTTGCAGACCATTCAAACAGATCTAAATTTGCTTAGCAAAATTTATTTGCTTTTACTGCCAGAACCTTCACTTGATAAGTTTTCAATAAAATCCCATAAGAGTGTTTGTTGACAATAGAAACTACCTTTCTGTATTTATACTCAGCTTGCCTAATAACCTCTTAAGAGAAGTTAATAGACGCAACTCTCAAGGACGTGGGAAGGGTTATGTGCCTTATTAATTTTGCTGTCTATGGAAAACACCTGTTACAGGAAAGCAATGTTGCTTTTTCTTTTTTTTTTTAATTTTTATTTACATTTTCAGCACAACACAAAAAGAAAAGAACATTAAGAACAAACACAAATCACCAAAACATATACAGAATGCCAGTGAAAATGGCCCAAAAGCTAAGTAGGCCAATTCCCTAAACTCCCCCCCCCCCCACCCCTCTGAGGCATGTGGACGTGGCCTCGGATAAGCCGATGCGACAGTTACGTTCTCCCCGCAACACAGAACACTTAAATACAGAAGGCAAGAACACCGATTACATACAAATACCCGCTGCTTCTACAAAATCTCTCAGGGCTTTCCACTTAGTCCCGTGAGAAGCTGTCAACATCATGCCCTTCCTAGGCATCTGTTCATAAGTGCTGTACAAACATACCTTATTCCACCAAGCTAACCAGTTAAGCTCGGAAGTACATTTCCAGTGTTGGCTATGCCCAACATAAAGTCAAGCAGGAAACAGTTCTCCCTACGCAGCGAGGGGATAGCCACGCTTGAGCGAAACCCTACGATCTCCCAAGTAAGGGTCTTGCGGAATCCCAGGACTACTTGCATCTGCCCCCAAACCCTACCCCAGAAAATCTGCATGCACGGGAATTCAAGGACTATATGAGCAAAGGAGCCTATACTCCCTAGACACGACCAACACTGATTGCTGGCCTTCTTGTACCACTTAGCCACTCGAACGGGCGTGTAAAAAGCCCTGTGGGCAAAAAAGAAAAGTGTCTGCGTTATGGATGCCGACTTCGATATCCTCATTTGATGTGCCCATAATTTCTTCCAATTTTCTGGGGTAAGGGTGGTGCCAGCATTGTAGCCCCAGACCTTTTGCAAGCCTGCTACCTGAGAGAAAGAGCCACGCTGCAATTGCTTATAATAGAAGGAGGCCACCCGTGCCGACTGTGCGGCCTCCTGTATCGTATTTTTAAGCCCTGCCTCATCCGTTACGCATGTGATGTCTACCTTGGATTTCTGAATGCAGTGCTTAATCTGCACCCATGGGAAATACAATGCCCCTGGGAGGTTAAATTCGATCTGTAGTCTCTCAAATGGCTTCCACTGGCCCTTGCAAATTAATTGATCAATAGTCCAGATACCTTTGGAAAACTATTGCTGCCAGGCAAAAGTCCTCTGCTGAATCTTGAAAGAGGATTATACCATAAAGGAAGATGACTAGAGAACTGCTCATTGCTAACATCAGCCAGTACCAAGAAAGCTTGTAGTGTGTCAGCTACCATCAGGGGACAGCCTCTGCTCTGCGGCATTAACATATCTGGGAGAAACTCAGTTGGGACTGGCACCAACAATTCCGCCTCTATCTCAAGCCAGGTCGGGCTTTGTGCCGACCACGGCTCACACCATCTGGAGCCCTGCTTCAACAAAAAAGCCCTAGGGTAGGACAGGAAATCCGGGAAGTTTACTCCACCCTCGTCCTTACTTAATTTAAGCTTCTTTAGAGATATTCTTGGTACCTTGCCATTCAACAAGAATCGGGTTAACGCCCTTTCTATTTGCTGATACGTATGAGACAGCATAAAGCATGGTACCATTTCCAATATGTACTTTATTTTGGGAACAATGATCATCTTAATAGTCTCCAGCCTGTCCCACCTCGACAGGACCAAAGGGGACCATTTAGTGATCATAGTCCAAACTTTGGACAGCAATAAAGAAGCATTAACACTAATTGTTTCTTCCATAGGGTAGCAGTAGTGCACTCCTAAATATTTCATAACTTTAGATTCCCAAACAAATGGGAATGCCTGCATATCCTCTTTATACACCAATGGATTTAGGGGGAAGGCTACAGACTTAGACCAATTTATTTTGTAGCCAGACGGTGCGAATATTGGTCTATGAGCTCCAGCACATAAGGAACAGACTCCGGGGAGGTAAACAAGAGGAGATCATCGGCATAAGCTGAAAGTTTACCTTCCGACTTAGCAATTGTGGCCCCTTGTATCCTTAAGCATTGTCTTAGAATAAGAGCAAGAGGCTCGAGCACCAGATTAAATAGTACTGGAGAAAGGGGGGCAGCCCTGCCGAGTGCCCCGACACAGTTTGACATCCAGGGACTGCAAACCGTTCACACAGACTCTAGCTATAGGGTTAGCGTACATTATTTTGAGCAAGTGAAGGAAGCCCTCCCCTATGCCAAACCACTTGAGAGCGGAGAACAGGAAAGACCACTCCAAATGGTCAAACGCTTTCTCAGCGTCCAGGGACAACCCTACCAGGGGGCTGCACGCCTTCTCTCCTTGAGCTAAGATATGACACAGGAGCCTAGCGTTGTCAGCGGTCGACCGCCACTCTACAAAACCACACTGATCCGGGTGGACAAGGAGGGGTACCACCTTTGACAAGCGACGCGTCAAAATTGTTGCAAAAATTGTATAGTCCGCGTTAAGTAAGGAAATCGGCCGGTAATTGCCTACCATCATAGGATCCCTCCCTGCCTTCTCTAGGACTATTAAGTTCGCTGCAGCAAAGGAACCCACCTGGGGAGACGCCTCTGCGAGCGAATCAAAATACTGCTGCGGGGGGGGGGGCTAGTTCTTTGGAAAAAACCTTTAAAAACTCTGTAGGAAGCCCATCCGGGCCATCCGCCTTGCCAGCCGCTAACGCATCAATGGCCTGGACAATTTCAGTTATGGAAATCGGACGGTCTAACTCCGCACTGTCTTCCTCAGTCAATGTTGGCCTCCTTATTCCAGCTACCAACTTTTCAAAAGCTATTCACAAGAACTCAATTTCGGACTTATATAATTGGGCATAAAAGGTTCTGAAGGCTTCAGCTATTTCAGGGTCCTTTGTTAACGTTGATTGCCCAAGAGGGTCTCTCAATGCTGCAATACGTCCAGCATCTTTGCAACCCTGGATTGCATACGCCAACAGGCGCCCCGCCTTATTTCCTTCCCAGTAATAAGCCCCCCGCTGCGCTTTAATGCTTTGTGAGGCAGCGTTCATGAGCAACGTGTTATATTTAAACCTCAAGTGCTGTAGGCGTAGAAGGATGCCTGGCTCAGAGCGCATAGCTAAGACATGCTCCCCAGCCTTGATCTGGGATTCCAACTCAGCCAGTTGCTCTTTTCCCTGTCTGGCCCTCAAAATGCGGAAACTCATGATATTAGCCCATATAAAAGCTTTAAAACCCTCCCACCAAACCCAAGCAGTAGTATCTTTGAGGGAGTTAAATCTCAAATACTCAGCGATATCACCTCTAATTCTCTGGCACATCACGCAGAAGGGACCTATCAAAAGACCACCTTGGAGAGTGCGAGGGTGTCATCCCATCATGTATCACCACAGAAACAGCCGCATGGTCTGAGACATGAGCAGGGTGGATATATGATGATACTGTATTAGGAATCAATGTCTTAGAGATTAATAGAAGATCTATTCGTGAGAGAGTCTTATGTGGAGGCGAGAAGAAGGTGAACTCTTGCTCGCCAGGGTGCTGTAACCTCCAAATGTCGACCAACCCCGCTTCCCTGATTATAGTCAACAGAGCTATCTGCGCCCTAGAGGATCGAGAGGTCCTGGAAGGCTTCTTGTCAACAATAGAATCCAACACAAGGTTGAAATCCCCTTCCAAGACTATTGATTTCCCCATAGAAGCACATACCTCCGTAGCGGGGGCCCCAAAAAATTCTGGGCAGTCTAGGTTGGGAGAATAAACATTGATTAAGGGCAATTCCAAGGCCCCAGCTTTAATGATAGCCTTAGCCCATCTCCCTTCCGTATCGAAGCAAACCTGAGGGCTGCTCAAGACAAGGGAGCTTTTAGCTAAGATGGCCACCCCACAGCGTTTATGAATCGCCGCGGAGAATGCCACCAGAGTATAAGGCTTTATGCTTAGCTTCAGAGACTCTCTGGCATTTAAATGGGTCTCTTGCAGAAACAGGATATCTGACTTCTCCTGCTTTCCATATGCAATGATCTTTTTCCTCTTTATGGGGCTATTTATTCCTTTCACATTCAGAGAAAGTATTCTAAAGGACGCCCACTTAGCCATATCTGGGTCTGAAAAAAGACTGAGTGGGATGTCCTGCCCCTGGGCCCCATCTTACACAGAACCACATTGCCCAGAATTTTCCTCGCCTAACCATGCTTCTGTCCCCAAGCAAGGAGAACCGTACTGTCACACCTAGCAGACCTACATTCCTTTTATTAGTGGCCAACTGCCCCATATCCCCCCAACATATAAACCAAAATCCCTCCAACAAGCCTCAGAGGAGTATGCCTACCTATATGATCAATTGGCAAACCTGAGAAGGGCAGGGCAGGCACAGGGGGACCACACTGATAAAGCAACAACCCCACTGCCCACGCCTTTACATTGCTCCCTCAACCATTTCTCATAACCTATACCACTGTTACAGCATATTACCTACCGCCCAACATACAAACACACTCTCTGCAGCTAGCAGACACACATTAACTATATTCACAGTCCAGTCCACCCATGGACTTCAGTCCCTCAGCCGGGCCATCTCTTCCTTGCTCCAAGACCCCTGACAGGATACATCCCTCTGCAGGCCTCAACGCATCTGCGAGAGTTCTTTTATCCTCCAGATACAAATGCAGTGCCTCCTGCTCATCGAAGGTTTTAGTTTGGTTGTGGAGAGTCACGTGCATTCGGGCAGGATACAAAAGCCCATACTGCACCTGGAGCTGTTGCAGGCGAGGCCTCAGAGCTAGAAAGCGTTTCCTCCAGTCAACGTTGCTCTTGGCGAAATACGGGAAAAAGAAGAGTCTGTGACCCTCAAACTCCATGGAGGGACGCATCCGGGCAGCCTCCATTATTTGGGCCACTTGTTGGTATTGGAGGACCCGCAGAATGATTGGTCTTGGCCTCTTGTTATTAAGTTGGGGTTGCGAGGGGACCCAGTGGGCCCGATCAATCTCAAAAGGCATTGCAAAAGTAAGGTTGAGCGCCACCGGTATCATTTTATGCAGGAAAGCAACAACATCCTTCCCTTCAGCACCCTCCGGTACTCCTACAATCCGTATATTGTTTCTTTGGGCCCTACTGTTACTGTACTCAAGGTCCCTTTGCAGCGAACGGATTTCTTTAATGTGTTTATCTACTGTGCGCAGCCGTTCCTCATGGGCCGCCGCCAATTGCTTGATCTTATCCTGCCGTATGGAAATACCTTCCATGCTGCTCCTCAGCGCACTCAGATCATCTCTCACCGTGCCCAAAGATTCTCCATTGGCCATGACCACCTCCCTGATGCCTCGCACTTCTGCGAGCAATTCTTGAAAGGCATCGGGGCCTTTGCGAGCGGCTGCCATCTTTTGAGGCGATAGGGGATCCGACTTTGAACGCTTTGCGCTGCTGCCTTGCACCCCAGCAAACTCCAGTCGGGTCGGTTTGGATCCCGCCATAACACCACACCTATTATCGTCAAAGCCGAGTCATTCGCGATACTGTGGGCAGCAGTACACCAGGATTAACAGGGATTCCCCCCAGAGCTCCGCTCTACACGACTGCCCTGCACGACATCAGGCTCCGCCCCCGCATTGTTCCTTTTTCTATCAACAAGCAGGACTGAGTCAGGCACACAAGTGGGTGACTCCCTAGCTTAGTGCTGCCCATGTTGTGCCAACTTTACTTTCGTCCTCAGAGAAGCCCACATTGTTGGTTGTGAGAAAGCCAGACTACTCAGTACAGCTTGATTAGAAAATACAACTCCTCTCTGAGGCTTGGTTTAAAATGGTAATGTATACAAAAAATATGGAGAAAACACCAATTAGCTGCTTGATATACAGATTCTAGCAATTGGGGCCGTACTAAGGGCTGTGCGAGCGGTGCGGTCGCACAGGGCGCAAGCACAAAAGGGGACACTGATATCATCACTGGGCTTCCAGGAAGCTCAAAAAGAGAGAGTTACTGAATGTGGCTGGGTGAAGGGGGCACCAGATTCGCTGGTTGCACAGGATGCATTTCTAGCTTGGCACAGTCCTGCTAGCGATGTAGAATTTAGGAGAATTAGAGTCATCACCATAGCTGTAATATGATGAGAATTGAATCGTGAACTGAAAAGAACATCTTGTTCATATGGAAACTGCATACTTGAAGAAAATGAGTTTCTAAATATCCTTATTGGAACTCATATACCAGGTCTATTGGAATCCAAGAGATGAAAAACTTAAGAGTTTGGTAAAAGATTTAGCCTATTTTAACTAGTTGAGTAGAATGGGTTCAAAGACTAGAGAGTGAATGACGTTTACAGAGTGTCTAAATGCGGCTTTGTGCCAAAGGTAGGAAGAAGTATTTCTTCATTGATAGGAAGAAGCATGACTACTTTATTTATTTATTTATTTTATTTATTTATTTGCATTTCTTATATACCGCGCTATTTCAATCAGTGCGGTTTACATTTGAACAAAATATACAGCAATGTAACCGGTTACATTGAGTTTACAATAAACAAGGGATACAAACTTGGATGAACAGGGAGAAAACTATGTACATTGTTATGTAAATAGATTGAACAGCAAATTAGGCATTGTAATATGAAAAAAATGGATAGGTAACAGGAGGAGTGTCAGGCTAACGAATTTTCTAGTTGAGGTTGTGTTAAGCGTGAATCTTGGTGAAGATGTGTATTATGTTGGGATTGACTGGGGGGGAGGAGATTGGAATAGTATTTTATGAACAGATGATGTTTGATAGCCCTTCTGAAGGAAATGATATTGGTGATGGAACGAATTTCTGGGGGGAGAGAGTTCCATGCTCCTGGTACAAATAGTGAGAAGGCTCTATTGGATGTCGTTTTTGAACATTTTGTGATTGTTTTTGGCACTTCTAGTTTGTTCAAACATGACGAGCGTCTGCTTCTGTTGGGTGGCATAGGTTGAATGAGCTCGGAGAGCGGGGTGGGGGGCTGATTTTTTGAGGCCTTGAAAGTTAGTACGAGGGCTTTGTATATGATTCTAGCTTGTAAAGGCAGCCAGTGTAGGCTCATCAGTACTGGAGTTATGTGATCTGATCTAGAAGTTCCGGTAAGTATTCTAGCCGCAGAGTTCATGGCTAGCCTAAGCGGGTTCAATGTTACTTGTGGGAGTCCAAGGAGGATAATGTTGGCAAAGTCGAGGTGGGGGGTTACCAGTGCTTGGAAAATGGAGCGGAAATCAGAGGGGTCAAGAAGTGGTCGAAGGTGGCATAGATAAAAATGTAGGATGTCTGAAGAATAACCTTAGGGTAATGAGAAAAGGTTAGTATACAACCAGTGGCTTACTGTTCTAGTTTAAGTGATGGTCCATGTCAAATCTTCCAGATATTTCTATAGTATATTACAAAGCTTAAAAGCAGATGCAGAAAAAATACACAAAATCCTACTTCTGCTCATCCTCCGCCCCTCCTTCCACCAAACCCCCCCCCCCCCAAAAAAAAACAGAGAGAGGACAAAGCAAATGATTAATTGCATATATTTAGGAACATACTAATTTGTAACTATTTTGCTTAGATGCTGACTCCACCATAATTAGCAAATGCATTATTAGAAGTTCCTTTCCAATCACTATCTATTTATAAGCAAAACATTTTGAAGGATGGTCACCTAGGTCTAGACCAGGAGTTCTCAACCCAGTCCTTGGGACACACCTAGCCAGTCAGGTTTTCAGGATAACCACAATGAATAAGCATGAGAGAAATTTACATTTTCCACCTATTTCTAGCTGCTTCCAGAGAGAGTGCCGGGAGGTGTGGCGGGGGGAGAGGGGGTTAGGCTTAGTAGATCACAGCTCTCTATGGAGTGGAGTAGCCGCCTAATGGTTAGAGTACTGGCTTGGGAACCCAGTCTTGGGCAAGTCACTTAACCCTCCATTGTCTCAGAAGGATCCAATTTATCAATGTCCCTGTTTAATGTACATTATCATGGTTAAGTTACAATGTAAACCGCTTTGAATAAAATGATAAAGTGGTATAAAAACCCTGTTAAATAAACTGTTTGGAGCTCATCAACTTCTTAAGATTCTAAGTTGGAGGCCACATTCGCCCTGGAAGCGAACAGAGATTAAATCCTAAAGATGTTTTTTTGAATTAAAGAAAGATTTCTTTTATCACAAAAGAGTAGTTATTCCTGGTTTCAGTAAAACTACTCAGACAAGGATAATGTTTTTAAGTAAGCAATAAGAGAAGATGTTCTTAGGGACCAATGTCTAGCTAAGATTCGCCTGCAAATATGAAATCCGAAATAATGGCAATGAGTATGTTATGTTTCTTCAGCAGAGGCCTCTTCCGTGTGCTGGGTAACCTATTTATATATTATGGGTCACAACTCACCGTGGGGTATGTTTACTAAACCGTCTTAATGTTACCGGCGTTAGTTGCAGTCTTACTGTGACGAATGCCATATAAGGTAGTGGGCGTTCCGGTCTTAAGGTAGCATTTCGGGTTATCGCGCGATAGAGGGAGCCGTGGCACGTTAACGCACGTTAGCCTTAATTAGGTGCGCTGACCTGCAAACACAGCACAATGGTTAATACATTGACTGATGAAACAGGGGTCATGAGTTCGATCCACCAGTGGCCTTAATGAGTAAGGCTGTCTGAGGCATTACCTTTTACTTTAAATCAGTGCTGTCTGAGGCATTTTCTTTTTTAATGTAAATTAGTGCTGCCAGTAAACACACCCTCACAGTGCTGTAACCTAAGGTGCCGCATAAGGCGCCCTATAAGGCACTCCAGAGGACACTTTATAAAGTGCACTGTCCGCCAAGGCACCTTATAATGTTCCCTATAGGGCGCTTTATAGGGCGCCTCATGAGGCACCTTAAGGTTATAGCACTGTGAGGGTGTTTTTGCTGGCGGCACTAATTTAAATTAAAAAAGGAAATGCCTCAGACAGCCCTATCAAATAACACCACTGTGGGATCAAACCCATGACCTCTGCCTCCACAGTCAGTGAAGTAACCAGTGGGCTACATCTCTATAGCTACTAAGAAACCCCTGGCTGGCTACAGAAGGACTTCAGGTCACCACACAAACTGTCTGCTGTGGTTACCAGGATAGGGTTAAACCACCCGTACCCATGATGCACTGTACATACAGATCAGCAGTCTACAGCTGATCACAAGATGGGGTATGCACCCCACAGCACCTCGGTCTGGTAGGGGGAACTGACCGTGTGTGTTACTGGCACAGAGTAGCTACAGACCGACACATTGTGGGGGTACTGTGCTCACCCTGAGGGCGAGGTGGGGCACCCAGCACCAGGTCCACAGCACCAGGCTTAGCTGAGATAGGCTATGCTGCAGGTTGCCATCAGTACCAGCATGTGATAGGTAGTCCTTGCAGACACCCCTAGGATACACCTTGTGATGTAGAAGCCCCTGCAGAGCCTATGGAAATAGAAGGAAAGAAGGATTTTACCTTTAAAGATACTGACAGTCAGCCAGCACACACATCTCAGTATTTGCAGGAGAGAGGCAAGCAGAGGGAAACAGGAGCTGAGCTGACACACCCAAGCTCTGACGTAGCAGCAAGCTTGGATCTTGATTACTCACACCTGTGCAGGAAGGCAGAGCCAAGCCTCAGGGAACAGAAATTTAAACCCCAGCTAGAAGCTAGAGAGGAGAGCAGGGGAAGAGGCAGAGCTTCCGAAGGGAGGAAGAGAGAAAAAGCTTCTGAGAAAAGGCCAAGTGCTCTAGATTGGAGGAGACGTGGTTGGAGAGGCTCAGAAACTTCCCAGAGTTGGAGACCTTGTAAGGAACCTATCTGCAGATCTGAAATTTAAGCCAGAGGAACAGAAGGAGAGAAGGTACAGCCTGTTGTCAGGAACCTGCTGAGGGATAAAGAGCAGAGAACCCTTCAGTCCTCAGGGCTGGATGAAAAGCTTCAGAGTTTGCCTAGGTGGGAACCCAGCTCTAAAGCAAGGAGTTTGAAAAACTCACCCAGGAGCAGAGGGCCAGGGCAGTTCTCTCGACAGGCAGTGCAAACAGAAGAGCAGAAAGTAATTCCTTACAGCTGGAGAGAGCTAGCTGAGAACCAGAGAGGAGTCTCCACAGCCCCAGGTATTTCTAAACCTTACTGCACAGAATTGTGTCCAGGGGAAATACCAGAGTTAGCAGAGGGAGGTTACCAGAAACCCTGCTATAACAATTTAAAGCCAAACTCAGTAAGCCCTGAGTCTGAAGAAATGCAATGGGACAGTAACGATATTGACCTAGGGGAAGTTCCTATGGATTGCACGTTTTGTTTGGCAGATGATATTGAGTCCCTGCGCTAAAAACCTGTATAAAGGAGCTGAGTGAAAGCAAAGAAAAAGAGGTATTTTTCTTTGGAAGTAGAAGCTGTTTCTGTTTGGCTGTTTTGATTACATGGGATATGCACTGCACATTTTTGGAGCAGAGACTGTGAGAAATGCAGTTACTTTAATTTTCTGTAAATAACTCTGAGCAAACACCTGAAGATTGTCCTAGTTTGTTCTGCACTGAATTCTTATGTGTTGGGAAAAAATTCCTTGTCATTTTTGCCTTACTATTTGACTCACAACTATTCTTTATCAGAGGACATAATGGCAGCTCCAACCCTCTTAGCCCTAGGCGGAGGGCTGGCGTCATGACAAGTGGCATAGTAGGCAGGATTTTTGTGTGGAACATAAGGATTTACAAGTTCCAATCACAGGATATACGCCAGAGGTTTTTCAACCCAAAGCACCAGAAACTGCAAAGCTGTATGCTGAAGGGCCTTGTGGAGTATCGCTGGCAGTGTCGGCCAGAGTGACCGGAGACCTGCAAAAGGATTCCTTTTCAAAGCCTGAATCAACACCATGCTCAGGTATAGGGTATTTGGGCATGGGTGTCTAGGATGCGAGTGAGAAGGAAAGCGGTTGCCCAGCGTCTACCTTAGACACTAGGAAAAAAAAGAAAAAAAGGTTGTAGTGCCGCACTTGGTGGGCCTTTGTTTTTGTTCCTTTGCAGAGAAAGAGAAGAAGAAAGAAACCACGGAGGAAAAGCTATGGAAATGGATCCAAAGGAGGTTCTCCGCTGGATGGCCTCCCAGTTCGAGCAGCAACGCGAGATGGCTCAACGTACACAGAAACAAGCTATTGCAGCCATACAAGCCCAACAGAAGCCAATTGTGGACTTGATGGAGGCTTTGCTTGCCGGCCAGAAGGCGACGGAAGGAGCAAGACCTCAGCATACCTGTGTGGTAGGACCACAAAATTGTGGGACTTTAGCTTTTGGACAACTTACAGTTGATGACGATGTAGATAACTTCACTGAAGCATTTGAAAGAGTTGCCCTTACGGTGGGATGGCCGCCAGAGCAATGGGCAGTAAGGCTTGCTATGTCCCTTACGGGAGAAGCCTTAGCCCCCTATAAGGCCATGCCCGCTGCTCTTGCTACAAACTATGAGGAGCTTAAGAAGGCTATTAGAGATAGATTAGGTTTAACACCAATGGTTTATCGGAGAATGCTAAGAGCTGCAAAGTTAAGACCTAACAAGACACCTAAGGCTCTATTCCAAAGGGTCAGGAGCTTAACTTTGAAGTGGCTAGCACCCGAGGGAAAGACCATGGAATCAGTGATAGATGCCATTGTGTTAGAACAATTCATGGAAGCCATTCCCAAGGAGGTGCAGTCCTTTTTGATCTTACAAAATTGCCGGACCGCAGCAGAAGCAGCCCTGCTTACTGAACGATATTTGGAAGCCGAGTTGGCTAGTAAGCAAAAAGGGGGCGCTCTGAGCATGTCTGGGGAGGCAAGCTTTGGAACATCAGAAAAGGGACTAAGACCAAATGTGAAATGTGTAAATAGTTATTTGACAAAGCCAGAATGTAAATGGGCAAAAGGTAAATGTTTCAAATGTGGCAAAGCAGGTCATATGCAAAAAGATTGTATAACGTGTACAGCACTGATAACTGGTGATGAAAGACAGATACAAGAAGGTTTTCTCTTGAAGGTCGAAGTTCATGGTGTTTCAGCTAGTGCCTTGCTCGACTCAGGTGCTGACCAGAGTATGGTTTCAAGGAAACTCTGGCAGGCCATAGAAGCCCGCAGTGGGTCAGTACCGAGCCGACCAGAAGGAAGGGTTAAAATCCGATGCATACACGGAGCATCTCCTTCTACCCTCTGTATAAACTCTCAATAAAGGGGTTAGGAACGCAGAAAGAAGTTCTAGTGGCCGTAGTCCCTAAGTTACCCCATGACATAGTGCTGGGTAGGGATTGGCCCCAGTTCCGTAGAGGGATGGAGAAGGGCCTACAGGCAAAGGCAGGTATGGTCTCCACTAGATCTCAGTCTGTAACCCCAGTCGAAGAGGATGAACCCCTGGAGGAGGAAGGTGAACCCGCAGAGGGAGCACTAGGTAAGCGACCCACACATGTGAACCTAATAACTGCCCCTTGTGATAGGACTGGAAGAGGGATAGAGCAGGGATGTAGTCAGAAGGTAGAGGCCATGGTCACCGTGGTTCCCAATCCCCTATTCGCGAAGCCCAAGAAGACAGGGCTGGGTTCAAAGGAGCAGCTGAAAGTTGAACCACCCGCTACACAAAAATTCTGCAAAGTATCTCCCAAGGCACAGAGTCCGCAGAGAGCCTCACCCGCAGCTGCGGGGTATGATTTATTCAGTGCTGTAGAGGAAGTAGTTCCTAAACGGGGGAAGGCCTTGATAGACATAGGCCTACAAATGGAAATACCTATGGGGTGTTATGGCCGAATTGCACCTCGCTCGGGTTTAGCCTCAAAATATTTTATAGATGTAGACGCCGGGCGTCGTAGACCCCGACTATAGAGGTGTACTAAAAGTATTACTTTTCAAATTTGGGGACGCGGATTTCAAGGTAAGGGTGGGTGATAGAGTGGCCCAACTCATTTGTGAAAGAGTGGGGTTTCCCTCCTTGGAAGAAGTACCCATGCTGACTCCTACAAGTCGAGGAACCGGCGGATTCGGGTCCACCGGGCGGGATGAGCTGAAAGGCCTGACTGCCACGTCTGAAGACAAAGTGGAGGAAGATTTAGGTCGCCAGCTGGCGGAATGTAAAGAGAACCTGGAGCCTAGAGTAGGCGAGGAACTGTCCCTGCAGCAGAGGCAAGAATTAGCCAGGGTGCTGGCAAAGTTCAGAGACGTCCTGACACCGATGCCTGGAGAGACCAATTTGGTAGCCCATGAGATTATAACTCCACCTGGGAAGGTGATTAGGCAAAGGCCTTACCGGCTACCTGAGGCCCGGAAGCAAGAGGTGGTGGCCCAGGTGAGGGAGATGCTTAGCATGGGGATTATTGAGGAGTCTAAAAGTCCCTGGTGTAGCCCCATCGTCCTCGTACCAAAACCAGACGGGACTCTGAGATTCTGTATCGACTTCAGGCAGGTGAACGCCATTTCGATGTTCGATGCATACTGTCAGACGGCTGCCTGGGTGAGAATCTTCACAGTCTTGGCAAGTGCATATATCTATATGATTTGCAAGGGATTGTGGGCAATGTAGTTCATTCACACCAGACACAGCTGCTGACAATAATTTAGTTGTGCTCTTGGGTAAAGCCAATAAGATATTTATTTATGGGGTTATTTCTCCCAACACAGATATGCTTGGTAGCACATAAATCAGGTTACTTGCCTCAGTGTTAAACTTGAAAAAAACAAAATCAGGAAAACAACCTTTAAACTTGTCAGGCATTAGCTAATGTTTTCTTAGCATATATCAAACAACAAACGAAAAGCCACAAAGAAAGAAAAAAACTGTTCTTTTCAGGTTAACTTCTGATAACTTCCCACATAGATTCAGAAGTGATTCTCTCCTAGCTCACAAGCAATTAGGTAAGGCTCAATTGCTAGCAGTTATCCAGCTGAAACCCCTTAGCTGGCTTGCTTTCTACAGCGTGGCCAGAAATCCTACACAGGAGCTTTTCTGAGTAGATTAAAGAACAAGTTTGTATTTCTTTGTGATGGTTGCTGTACTTTATAACAGAAAATCACCAAAGGAGTTTGGACAGAGAGCAGTCCATATAAACACATTCTTCATCTGCAATCATTCCCCCTTCTTCAACAAGCATGGGTTCAATATCATGGATTGGCACAGATGAATCTCTCAATGGAGCACTTTCAGGAGAATACTTGTTTCCCTGCTGCTTTCAAGGTTATAGCTAGGGCATAGATCAGTGTTCATACCTGAGCTTCCATTGCTGTTAGAGTTCCTCTCTATATAGCCTGGCCAGTATGTAGTCCAGTTCTTATGTCCAGCCTTCCAATCCAGATCCCTGGACACTGGATCTCTCTTCACATACCTTCTGGCACGGGTCTTAGGGTCCCTTCCACGTGCAGCCGTCTCTCTCACAGGTACCGTCTGGAGATTCCTAGCTCTGCAGCACCATTCCTCTGGCTTTCCCCAGTCCAATGGTGTATGCTGGCCCTTAAAATGCCTCCCAGTATACGTACTGCTCTGGACTCTTCTAGACCTCTCAAAGGCTTTTCTCTTCCTTCTTCCAAAGGGTTTCTTTCCTTCTCTGTCCGTCCGGTTTGGCTTCTGCTTCTGATGATCCTTCAGATGAAACTGATGATCAAGCTCAAGCTGATTCTCAGGATAAGGATAATTCTCTGTAGAATAAACTCTACCTTTATTCTGCCTAGATGAGTGCTCCCCCCTAATACAGCGCAGCTGTGCTGAATCAGGCCCTGCCCTTTGAGATGAGTGCTTAGGGATTACCTCATAGCCCTCCTGATTGAACACACGTTCCCCCACTTCAGCTCCTCTAATGGCTGTTGGAAACCTGGTGCATTCTGGGACTGGTAGTCTTTTATAAGAAAATTCTGTTTTCTTATTTCTACCAGAACTGACAGGTTGCTTGTTCAGAGTCACTTCACCTTTTCTATAGCTCCTTCCTGAGCTATGATAAGCTTCCTTATCACAATACCCCATGCCTCGGATTGAAGAGTTATTAGATCGGCTGGGGCAGGCACAGTATCTATCCAAGCTAGATATGACCAAAGGCAAATACCGCTAACCCGTGAATCAAGACCGAAAACCGCCTTTACCATGCCAATAGGATTGTTCCAGTTCCGTAGGATGCCTTTCGGTTTACATGGGGCAGCGGCAACTTGCCAGAGGCTAATAGACCATGTTTACGGCCCCACCAGGAATACGCCATAGCATACATGGACGACATCATAATACATAGCACCAGCTGGGCTCAACATTTGCCCAGAGTAGAAGCCGTTCTAAAAGCCATGAGACGCGCGGGATTAACACTGAATCCGGGAAAATGCCTGTTTGCAGGTGAAGAAATGAAGTACCTCGGACATATGGTGGGAAAAGGGATGGTCAGGCCCTTGCTGAGTAAAATAGATAGTGTGCAGAATTTCCCTAGGCCAGCAACCAAGAAGCAGCTAAGGAGTTTCTTGGGCCTCATAGGGTATTATCGACGGTTCATCCCTCGATTTGCGGAGGAGAGTGCCATGTTTACAGCCATGCTGAAAAAGAACGCCCCGAATAACCTAAAATGGACCCCGGAGGCCGAGAAGGTGTTCCTACTGTTGAAGGGGAAGCTATGCAAGGCTCCAGTCCTACGTGGTGTAGACTTTGGGAGGCCCTTCATTGTCCAAACGGACGCATCAGAGACCGGATTAGGAGCGGTCCTGTCACAGGTATATGAAGGATCCGAACACCCCATTATGTTTCTCAGCAGAAAGCTATCCCAGTCTGAACGTAATTACTCTACCATAGAGAAGGAATGCCTGGATATTAAATGGGCAGTGGAGGCCCTTAGGTTTTACCTTACTGGGCGGAAGTTTTTATTGATCACGGACCACGCACCCTTGAAGTGGGTTGAGCCAGATGAAAAACCATAATGCTCGCCTGACCCGTTGGCACCTGGCATTACAAGCCTTCAATTTTACAGTGGAACACAGAGCAGGAAGGTTGCATATGAATGCCAATGCGTTATCATGGATTACGAGCTGTGCGAGGGTAGGGTCGCCAGCCCGTAATATCTTAAAGGGGGGATATGTGATGCAGAAGCCCCTGCAGAGCCTATGGAAATAGAAGGAAAGAAGGATTTTACCTTTAAAGATACTGACAGTCAGCCAGCACACACGTCTCAGTATTTGCAGGAGAGAGGTAAGCAGAGGGAGACAGGAGCTGAGCTGACACACCCAAGCTCTGACGTAGCAGCAAGCTTGGATCTTGATTACTCACACCTGTGCAGGAAGGCAGAGCCAAGCCTCAGGGAACAGAAATTTAAACCCTAGCTAGAAGCTAGAGAGGAGAGCAGGGGAAGAGGCAGAGCTTCCGAAGGGAAGAAGAGAGAAAAAGCTTCTGAGAAAAGGCCAAGCGCTCTAGATTGGAGGAGACGTGGGTGGAGAGGCTCAGAAAACTCCCAGAGTTGTAGACCTTGTAAGGAACCTATCTGCAGGTCTGAAATTGAAGCCAGCAGAACAGAAGGAGAAAAGGTACAGCCTGTTGCAGGAACCTGCTGAGGGAGAAAGAGCAGAGAACCCTTCAGTCCTCAGGGCTGGATGAAAGGCTTCAGAGTTTGCCTAGGTGGGAACCCAGCTCTAAAGCAAGGAGTTTGAAAAACTCACCCAGGAGCAGAGGGCCAGGGCAGTGCTCTCGACAGGCAGTGCAAACAGAAGAGCAGAAAGTAATTCCTTACAGCTGGAGAGAGCTAGCTGAGAACCAGAGAGGAGTCTCCACAGCCCCAGGTATTTCTAAACCTTACTGCTCAGAATTGTGTCCAGGGGAAATACCAGAGTTAGCAGAGGGAGGTTACCAGAAACCCTGCTATAACAATCTAAAGCCAAACTCAGTAAGCCCTGAGTCTGAAGAAATGCAATGGGACAGTAATGATATTGACCTAGGGGAAGTTCCTATGGATTGCACGTTTTGTTTGGCAGATGATATTGAGTCCCTGCGCTAAAAACCTGTATAAAGGAGCTGAGTGAAAGCAAAGAAAAAGAGGTATTTTTCTTTGGAAGTAGAAGCTGTTTCTGTTTGGCTGTTTTGATTACATAGAATATGCACTGCACATTTTTGGAGCAGAGACTGAGAAATGCAGTTACTTTAATTTTCTGTAAATAACTCTGAGCAAACGCATGAAGATTGTCCTAGTTTGTTCTGCACTGAATTCTTTTGTGTTGGGAATAAATTCCTTGTCATTTTTGCCTTACTACTCGACTCACAACTATTCTTTATCAGAGGACATAATGGCAGCTCCAACCCTCTCAGCCCTAGGCGGAGGGCTGGCGTCCTGACAAACTGTGTCCATCTGTATTTCCCAGTCACGTCTAGCCCTTGTGGACTATGATGCACCCAGAATAGTCACATGATTTAAGTGAAGGGGGGTGTTTGGACCCATAGGCGGATTATGTAGCACCACCCAACCCACCCTCTGGGGCTCAGGGTGGGGGACAGGATCTCCCACCAACACATCCACATTCTACATCCCTGCAATGGTGGCAGTAGAGGGGACCATCAACCCCAGTCCTACTGGGGAACAGGCACCCTACAGGGCAGTCAATGCAGATCTGTACGCATCCATAAGGCAATTGCAGACAGACAGTAGGCCTGGAAATGCTCAGCTGCCCCCCACCACTATCTGAAATTCTCCAGCCGCTGCACTCTGCAAGGTGTTCCAGCCATACACATACTAACTGCAGACAGTCTGCTAGCTAGTCCATAGTGCATGCTCCTGGAGGAGATGCGTGCACCCAAAACTGGGATGTGAGCAAACACGCCAAGCAGATAAGTCAGTGATTGGGCCCCAGAAAAGAGAACCCATAGATATCACTTGAGAGAAATACTATATAGCACTATGGGGGAACCTAGCCATGCCGTGGTCACTGCTCAGTCAGGGTGAGAGTGACCTCCCAGCAGGACATGCTGTGGCCACCCTGTCCATGCAGGTGGTGGCCGGGCACTACAATGTCCCAGCTATTGCCCTGTGCAGATGCATCCTGCCCAGGCCACCCTGTTCGGGGCATACCCACAGTACCTTGCTCCTCATTATGCACATTGGCAGGCTAACACTGAATACAGTGCAAGCAGTGAGTAAGGTGTAGGCAGCCACAATACACTGGATAGACAGACACACACTCCCACACCTATGCCAGCATTGTGCAAATATAGAGGCTTTTGGCAGCCCTGGCCACCACACCAGTCCTGGGCACAGTGCAGGCTTGGCTACGGTACGCAATACTGTTGGGGTCACTCCCCGGGGTGGTAAACACTGTCAGAAACCAAAACTGAAACACACTCCACAAATATCAGAAAGGTTGCTATGATGCAGCTCGATCAGCAAATTGTGCTTAACTTAGGAATTGATATCTGCCATTAATCATAGCAACCTTTTGATATATGTGTAACGTATTCCCAAGTTTAGGGTGGCATTGCTAAGGTATGCAAGTGCTAGTATTGGGAGATGCTGCTGCACCCAGGGCCCAACAGCCTGACTCTCCATGAGGCTTTGGATAGTGGAGCCTGTGGGTATGGGTGTTTATGCCCCTGTTGGCCGCTGCTCTAGGGCAGAGGTTCCCAACTCCGGTCCTGGTGGGGCAAACACTGTCCAGGTTTTCATGCTGTCCCTAATGAATATGCATGAGATACATTTGCATACCATGGGGGCGGCGCATAAAATGCAGCACAGGCATATGTATTAGAGAAAGCATGACACCTGAATGGCGTTTGGCCCTCCAGGACTGCAGTTGGGAAACTGCTCTAGGTATTACACATATTTATGGTGTCTGTGCTCTGTAGGGTAAAATATAGGCTTTTCAGGCATGCTTATGTTATCTGCAATAAAGGTTTCATCTTTATTACCACGGTTTAGTACTGGGTAAAATATGGGGAAAGAGTTGGCAGGAGCCACAGCTGGGACTTGAACTTGTGACCTTCTGCTCCTGAACACACTGGCTGTGTATACTGCACCACACTGTTGCCACAGGGACAGTTCATTCCCTGGGGATACAATGACTGTTCGTCAGACAGACCCTGTCTGTTGCAGTGCACGGCACCCACCTACACGGGGCTAGGCCTTGGTCTGCTGTGGGCAGATGCCACTGCCCCCTCTGCCACCAGCACCCCTCCGCCAACATGCTGCCATGCCATTATGCCGGTGGTACTGGTGGTGCACAGTCCCAGGCCATCCAGTATGCTGGTAGGCAGCTGCCTATGGTGTGGGTTCTCGGGTAGGGGTGCCTACATGGACATGCGTGCTCCCCCCCCCCCCCACCGCCTGCCAATGTTATGTGCCCTTGGGGGTACCTGCTGGATAATCTCCCCTGTGAGACGCACACTTGTGCCCATGTTGGACCCTCATCAGTTGTTGTCTTGATGCTTTAGTTTCGGCATCCCTATGTGCCACCTAGGCATCTGCCTAACACGCACTGTGCCCCAGCTGGACCACAGCATGTGCCACCTGCAGCCCTCTATATCCCATTTACAGCATCAGTACAGTTGCCCTTTCCTACGTACCCACTCTGCTGTTACTGCACATGTGCACGCCATAACAAACCTGCCCAATATAGACGTGAATAAACCCTGATCAGCACTATTTCAATGTGGGATCATTCACTTTGTAGGGGGACAGAGAATAGACCCTTCCAAACATATCTTATTTTTTGACCTTTGTCAGTGGTGTTGCTTTACGTTTATCATTAATATCACTTTTGGCCAGCTTGGTTATTGGGATTTTAAATGTGGTTCAGGTCATTTTCTATGTTTATTTGCCTTTTTGTTCCGTGCACATGTATCACTACTATCACGTTTTTGGGTTTCCCTGGCTTTGCTGTACATTGCTGACTGAAATGGTTTCTCTTTCCTGCAAATGTGCCTTAACGCGAGGGTTTCACTGGCGTTAGTGTTCAGACCCAGATTTCACAGCGTTAGTGTGCCTGGAGCCTCTCCCCTCCCACTCTCCGCCCATTGATCCCTTCTCTCCGCCCTCTGGGAAGCCTTACTCCACCCTTCAGAGCCGGATTTCACAGCGTTAGTGTGCCTTAACGTAGCAGCGGTGGTATTATCGTGCGCTAAGTGACATTATCGCGCAATAACGTCACTTATCGCGTGATAATACCATCGCTGCTACGTTAAGACGGTTTAGTAAACATACCCCCATGTGTTTGAAGTCGCTTCAAATGTTGGTATTTTTCTTACTACTGTTATTATCACTCTGATTTTTCTTGAGTCTATTCTCCAGTTATTTTGGTCAGTTACATGGGTTAGTCATGTTTCTTAGTCTATTTTCCTTAATGTTAGGATTTTACAACACTACTGTATCAAGTTTCATAATTAGTCTGCAAAATCCTAGAAATATGCTTTGTAAGTGATTAAGGCCATTGAAGCATCAAAAGTAATAAATGTCATGATTTTAGTCTTCTAAGCAGCATGAAATCATTCTGCAGAGACGCATCTTTACAAAAGAAGTTAGTACTCTGCCCCCAAGCTATATCTCTGAATAAATTTTATCTGTATTAGAAAACTGGTGTACTCTTGGTACCACTGATGTATTAAAAATATAAGTTTAAAATGTGTACCACATGTACATTTACAGCACATAATGGCAGCGTACACAGAACGCCATACAACTACAATTAAGGAATATCTTTAGTCCATTGGATGGATTGTATTTAATTATTTGCCTTTCCAAATCTGTGATCAAGGCGGCTTACACTGCAGACGCAGTAGGTATTTATTACCTGCGCTCAGAAGACTTACACTGCAGATGCAGTAGGTAGTACCCGTGCTCGGAAGGCTTATACTGCTTATACTGCAGACGTAGTAGGATTACCCGTGCTCAGAAGGCTTACACTGCAGACGCAGTAGGATTACCCGTGCTCAGAAGGCTTACACTGCAGATGCAGTAGGTATTACCCGTACTCAGAAGGCTTACAATGTAAGTTGGTATCTGGGGCAATGGAGGGCAAAATGAATTGCCCATGGTCATAAAGAACATCTGTGAGAGAAATGGGATTTGAACCAGATTTCCCTTGGGTTTTTACCTGCCTTCCTACCACTCCTTCTCTCCATAGGGGAAGAGGAAACCTTTTTTAAGGTGGGTGACTGAACCAATAAAAAGTCGCATAGGATCAACTGAATGACACAGATGTATACTTCTATTTGTTGCATTCAGTTTTTAAATTATTCAGCATGGGAGATCACGTGAGCACATGAGCGGGTGAGGAGCTTCCTCGTCGCGCTCCCGGGCCGCCCTAAGAAGCCTTGCAAATAACTCGGCGACATCAACGTTAAGTGGGGCAAGTGTTACCCCTGCCATTAGAGCGTGAGCTGGAGTATACTATAGTTGATCGGTGAATCTCAGGGAGGGGGATGAAGGCGGTGGCGAGGAAAGACAAAGCTGCGAGCACTTGGGACACTAAGATGGCATCTGCAGCTAAAGCTGTTGTCTTGCTCGACTCTCCGGGAAAAGAAAGCGTGGACTCTGGCCTGGAGGACATGGCACAGGAGGTCGTCAAATTATTAGAACCAAAATTTGATATGGTGCTGAAGAAGCTCGAGGAGATGGGTGAAACCTTTGGGGAAATAACAAGAAGAGTGGAAGAGGTAGAGCAGCGTGTGACGGTGTTAGAAGATAGCGAGCTGGCATTGGAGCGATGTAACCACAAGCAGCAGAAGCAAATCGAGGCCCCAATGCTTAAAGTAGATGATCTGGAGAATAGATCACGTCGAAACAACCTCCGCTTGGTGGGAGTGCCAGAATCGTGGACGGAGAGCCAGCTTGTAAATTTATTCTAAGTATGGCTGCCGAAAGAGCTGGGCCTGGCAGACCTGCATGGCCAGATAAAAATGGAAAGAGTTCACAGACTTGGGCAGAGGATGGAAAGCCGGGACAGACCACGACCAATATTAGCTCGCTTGTTAAACTTTCAACATAAATCATTACTACTGCAAGCGTATCGGAAGAGGACAGACTTAAAGTTGGAAAATACACCAGTGCTTATGTTTCAAGACTATTCTGCGGCGTTAGCCACAAAGCGGAAGGAATTTTTACCTGTCTGCAGTGACCTCGTAAGGGGAGGGATTCGCTTTGCTTTGAGCTACCCTGCTACTCTGAGAATCTTCCACAAAGGCATAACGCATACTTTCGAGCAAGCGGCTGCAGCGCGGAAGTTCACCGCCATGATTTTGCCTGGCAAATCATCGGATGAAGCCTAATGTGGGCATGCAGATGGCAGGCCTGTTGCTGGGACGTTATACGAACTGACACCTTTTAACAGAAGGCAGAGGAGAACTGCATCACTGAGTCCACTTCCTCTGGCACAGAAATACTGAACCTCAGGAAGCAGTAGGCTCTTAAGTCGCCTCAGACCGTCTGAAAAGGGGTGACCCGGAGGTGTATGGACAGTGATCTTACTCCTGATAGGGGGGTATCTTGCTACGGCAAGATCAACTGATGCTCAGGAGAGTGGAGGCGAGTGGGGGGAAAAGAGGGTGGGGGGGGTATGAATGTGTGTGTACACGTCTGAGTGTGTTTGGTAGAGGAGTGTGGCTTGAGGATAATGGAGGGAATGGAGACGAGGTAGGGGAGGGAATGGAGACGAGGTAGGGCGGGAAATGGGGGACGAAGAGAAAGGGGAGAGGGAATGGGGGGAATGCGACAGTTAGGAAGGGGGAAGGGAGGGGAGGGGAGGGGAGGAGACAGTGGGATCAGAAATGAAAGTAGGATACAGGGAGAGGCCTGTAAATTTCGAAGGCAGAATGAAGTAGGTGGAGTGGAGAAGCAATGCTCTGGAGTCGAAGCTGCGTGACTCCTGGAGCATGGTCAGCAGAAGCATAGGCTATTAGCAGTAACTCTACAAATAATGTATGCCTAGTGTAAAGATCATCTCATGGAATGTGGGGGGAATAGGGTCTCCAGTCAAACGTACTAAGATATTGCAAACGCTCAAAAGGAAGGGCGCGCACATAACGTTATTACAGGAGACTCATTTAAGTGATGTGGAGCATCAGAAGTTAGCGAGGGATTAGGTAGCGGCCACATATGGAGCAGCATCGGGCACTAAGCGGGTGGGAGTGTTGGTGCTACTGAAACGGGGTGTCCCCTTGGAGGTGAGCAAGGCGGAGGCTGACCCCTGTGGGAGATATATTCTGCTGCATGCTAAACTACATAATGAGGAAATCTGGATAGCTAATATCTATGCTCCGAATGTGTATGACCATGACTTCTTTAAATCACTGTTGGGGTATGTAAAGAGAGCAGGGAGGAAGAAATTGATCTTAGCGGGTGATTTTAATTGCCCACACGACCCATACTTAGATAAATCACAGAAAAGTGGAGTAGGAACCTGGCAGAGAAGGGGAGTGGGGTTTTTATGCAGAATGGGGGATTTGGTGGATGTGTGGCATACCTTACACCCTGGGATGCGGGAGTATACTCATCAATCCAGAGCCCACCTCACCTGGTCATGTATTGATTATATCTTGGTGAGTGAAGGGGAGATCTCAAAGGTAGTACAGGCAGGTATTGAGCCCATAGTGGTGTCTGACCATGGGATGGTGTGGATAACATGGGAGTGTCAAAGGTCGCAAAAGACGGGGTGGAGGTTCCCTATGTATCTGTGGGAGGATCAGGATTTTAGAAAATATTTAGAAGGGCAGTGGGACGAATTTGTCCTCTTTAACGATACA
Source organism: Ichthyophis bannanicus (assembly GCA_033557465.1). Classification (NCBI taxonomy): domain Eukaryota; kingdom Metazoa; phylum Chordata; class Amphibia; order Gymnophiona; family Ichthyophiidae; genus Ichthyophis; species Ichthyophis bannanicus. Next base: position 708,295,867 of record CM066031.1, read on the forward strand.
CCGCAGTGCTCTCCGGTTTTATTTTGGGAGGTTAGTAAGGCGGTGATGAGAGGGGCTATTATATCGTACACTATAAAGAGGCGCAAGCACCTAGTTCGTATTATTATTGTGTTGGAGCGCACTGTGCAGGACTTGCAAAGGCAGCTTAGTAGGAAAGGTGACAGATCCATGCAGCAGGAACATGCAAGATCCCAAGCGGCACTTAATGAACTGCTTCAGAGAAGGGCCACCATGTCTCTGCAGTATTACAAGCATCAGCTATACAGATAGGGAAATAGAACAGGGAGACTTTTAGCGAAGTTAGTTAGAGATCCAGGGGGTGCTCGGTTCATACCTGTCCTTAAGGATGAAGGAGGAGCATTACAACACCAGCCACACCAGATAGCGCAGATCTTCCAAACCTTTTATGTCAGGTTATACAAAGAAGAGGAAAGAGATTATGGGAAGGGTGTTGAGTTTTTGAACTCACTGTCTCTCCCTAAGGTAACGGAGGAAGAGATGCAAAGGTTAAACGAGCCACTGACGGTGGGGGAAATCCAAAAGGTGATCAAGAAAGGGAAGCCTCATAAGACCCCAGGGCCGGATGGATTTAGTGTAGAATATTATAAAATACTGGCACCTAGACTCACCCCCACTAAGGCGGTTATGTTTGAGTCAGCCCGCCAAGGAGAATTCCCTAGGGATATGAAATGTGCAGACATTACGGTGATCCCGAAGCCAGGGAAGGATTTGCTTGACCCTGCCTCGTACAGACCTATTTCACTCATTAATTGTGATATGAAGATTTTGGCGTCGGTTTTGGCGGGGAGGCTTAACCCTATACTACCGTCACTCATAGATTCTCTACAGGTGGGCTTTGTGCAGGGGAGAGATGCGCCAAAAATATTGCCAAATTAATTTTGGGAATGGAGCAGTGTTTGAAGGAAGAGGATGCCATGCTTTTGGTGAGCCTGGATGCTGAGAAAGCGTTCGACAGGGTGGCGTGGGCGTATTTGTGGGATGTGCTACATAGCTTCGGGTTTCGGGGTGGATTTGTGCAATGGGTCCAAGCTTTATATGCGAGGCCTATGGCAAGAGTGGGGGCAAACGGTGCGTTCTCGGACCCGTTTACTCTGGAAAGAGGCATGCGTCAGGGTTGTCCCTTGTCACCTCTTTTGTTTGTGCTTGCGTTGGAGCCGCTTCTCCGGGCTATTCAAGGTGAACCGCAGATCGGAGGGGTGCGCATGGGAGAAGAGGAGTTGAAACTTAGTGCATTTGCGGACGATATGCTCCTCTGTATAACAAAGCCGCAGGAGTCCCTAGAGCAGGTGCTGCAAATAAGGGCTTTTGGTAGTTTCTCTGGGCTCAAAGTTAATACAACCAAGTCGGTGGCTCTGGATGTGGGAGGTAGAGTTAAGCCGGCATGGAAAGGTACATTTCCGCTCGTCTGGGCAGAGGGTTCTATTAAATATTTGGGCGTACAGCTGCCGGATAGGCCTGAGAGGCTCTACCAGGCAAATATCTCCGGATTGTTGGACAAGACCAGGGTGACCCTTAATGGATGGCGAGGTTTACCTTTGTCTTTGAGAGGGAGGCTTGCACTGTTCGCTATGGTGGAGTTCCCCAGATGGTTATATGTGCTGTGCTTGCTGCCTATTTGGGATAAAGATTGGAAACGTTTTGAGAAAAATCTAAGGGGGTTCCTGTGGGGGGGGGGGGTAGACGCGCGCGGATTCCGTTACGGGCCCTGATGCAGAGGAAGGAGGGTTGGGACTGCCCTCGTTGCGAAATTATAATCTCCGCTATCTGGTCAGACACATTTGGGGATTGTTGGGGGAGAGTAGCGGTTGTGCCCCAGTGCAGCAGCTGAATTGGGCATGTGCTCCATATCATAGCCTTTGGGTGCTGCACACAGACAGGCCTAATGCTCTACGAGGCAGAGTGGGAGGGGTGTATATGGGCGCTCTGCGCGCTGCCTGGCGAGCCTTGTGCTCCCGATATGGATGGAATTGGAGGCAGTTGCTTTTGCTTCCCTTGATGGGAAATCCTGATTTTTCCCCCAGGAGTCTCAACGCATACTTTATTTCATGAGTGGGCAATCAAGGGGATAGTGTGCATTGGAGATATTTGCAAAGCGGGAGGGAGGCAGTTGATAGTTTCCAGAGTTTGAGTGCTCACTACCAACTTCATAAGCACGAATTCTATGGATATCTTCAAGCCAGACATTACGTGGGAGGGCTGTGTGGGAAGACGGTTGGTCGGGCGGAAACTAGGCCCCCAAGATTAATTCTGAATAAATTGGTTAAGAAGAACTCGGGTGGGGAGGAATGTAGGAAGCTGTTGCATCCCACAGGGGACTATTCGTTCCTTTCTGAGTTGGCACAACGCTGGTGCAAGGATGGGATGGAGGGAGTGACGGTGGAATGCATGCAGGACACTTTTGAGAGGATACCGGGGGGGGGGGGGGGGAGCTGTGGGTTTATTTACAAGAACTGCAGTATAAATTTCTTTGGAGAGCGTACACCAATGACAAATGGGCGTTTCAGGCCGAGCTAAAGATAACTGACCAATGCATTTGGTGTAGACAAAAGGTGGGAACGCTGCTGCACAGGTTATGGGGACTGCTATGCGGTGCGGACTTTGTGGACCCAAGCTTGCACAAAGATGGCGGTGTGGTTGGGGATAGGCAAGGTTTTGCAAAGGGAGGTCTGCTTGCTGCATAGTTGGGAGCTGACCACCCAGAGGGTCACACCAAAACACAGAGCATTCCTGGAGAGAGGCTTCCTACTAGTCAAGAAGGTGTTATTGAGTCGGTGAATTGAGGTCGCCCCTCCAGGGGTGGTGCTGTGGGAAAAATCAATGCTGGAGTTGATGTACATGGAGAAGCTCACGGCAAAGCAACGGGGCGGGAAGCACTGGGATATGTTCATAGATTTGTGGTCTCCAATTATAAACAATTTAGCATCTAGAGATCGTAGCATAGTATTAAATGTATAATGCTATATAAAACCGAAGGGTTAACATGATGCTGCCGGTTGTAATCAGACTTATGTTTGTGGATAAAGAAGTATGTATCAATGCCTGCTGCCTAGTAAGATTAGAAGACCTCTGTATTAGTACTAGGGGGGGGGGGAAGGGGGGGAGGAGGTGGAGGGAGAAGGTATCAAGATACAAAGGTTATATATTAAGGTAATTAAGGTTATTAAGGTTGTTACAGTTGTTAAGGCTGTCATTGTCAATACCTGAAACGTTAGCTTTATATTGGTCAAAGTCAGCAGAAGGGGGGAAGGCTTAGGGAATAGAGAGACCTTCAGGTGTGGAGGCCGTGTTGATTTAAAAGGTGCATTAATCCAGTGTTATTGCCGATGGGAAATATTGCTCTTCTGAATGCTGTGTTGTTATCATATTACTGTGATAGGTTCCTTGGGTTATTATTTGGAAACCAATACAAAATGAGTTGAAATAAATTATTCAGCATGGCAGACATATTCAACAAAAACAGCTATATCAAACGTTTATATATGTCATGGAGCTACTGCCCTCTAGTACCACTAACCAAGAAGGTGAAATTCAGACATTACATAATGTCCTTTCCATATCTGTACAGCACTGTGTATGCCTTGCAGCACTATATAAATGATATAAATGATTAATAGTAGTAGTCCTGCTAGACCAGTCCAGACAAGTAGGTTGTGTTCACTGACTAGCAGATTGGTGGAGACAGATAGCCAATGAAATGTCCAATGATGACATTCCCATAGCTCTATCTGCCTGGGCTACTACAGGGCACCTCAGTATTGTCCCAAAGCATGTGGGAAAGCATGGCAAACTTCACACAACTTCAACGTGGACAACGATGAATCAAACAGTAGAGAAACCATGTACAGGAGAGATTGAACAGCAGACTGTCAGTAGGATATGGACCTGAAGAGCCAAACATATAAATCACAGCGGACCAACATACCGCTGTAACATAATAGACAAAATACAAGTTCCAGGGGTGGGTCTTAGACTGGTCTAGCAGGGCTCAAGGAAAGGACATTATCTGATAAGTAAAATGTAACCTCCCATATCATCCTGCTAGACCAATCCAGACAAGTGGGACGTACCAAAGCTATGCCTATACTGGGCAAGACGACAAAGCAGTTCATAAACCTTGAGCCAAAGGCCATGTCCGCCCGAGCATGGACATCCAAGCAATAATGCTTAACAAAAAGTGGTACTCACATTACCACCTGATAATGTGTTAAGGGGCAACAGAGCTATGCTATGCCATGCCCATGAGGATGCCTGTGCCTGAGAATGGGCACCCAAACTCTCCAGAACCAGCTGTTTCCGTCACACATACGCCGAGGCAATTGTCTCCTTGATTCAGTGCCCCAAGGTAGACTTGGCTGCCGTGACACACGGAAGACATTCTTAACCTCCATGCCCAGAGAAACACCTTCTGGACTTTCACAAGGTGAAGATCCTTATCTTCCCCTCTACACTGCTCTTAGAAAAGAAAGGCAAGCAAACCACCTGGTTTGCATGAAAGGCAGATATCATCTTGGGCAAAAAGGAAGGCACATGCCAAATGTAAACGGCCACTTATGAAAAGGACAAATACAGATCCTAGCAAGATAGAGCCTGCAGCTCGGAAATCCGTCTTGCCGAACAAATCATGACCAAAAAACAGTATTGAGAGTATAGTCCTTCAGAATAGCATGCTTCAGAGGCTCAATGGGCTCCAACACCAAGGCCCTGAGCACCAGAGATCCCAGGAATAGACAAATGACCAGAGGGGAGGCTGCAGATGTCGAACCCCTGAGAATAAAACATGAAACATTTGGATGCAAGGCTGAAGACTTTCCAGCCACCAGACCTCAAACAGGACAAGGCTGCCATCTGGACTTTCATGGAGATAAAGAGGAAAAACCTTTTCCAGACTGTCTTGCAGAAGACTAACAGAGCCGGCACCTTGGCAGACTTAGAAACAAGCTGTCATGTGTTGCACCCATGCTCAAAGAAGTACCAAACTCACACCTATGCCAGGCTGGCAGAACCCCTCCGGGCTTTGAGCAGAGTAGAAACTACTGCAGGAGAATAGCGCTTAAGCATCAGCTGACTACCTTCAAGAACGAAGCTGTAAGTAAGAAGGGAGCCGGGTCATCCAGAACAAATGGTCCCTGACGCAACTGGCCCCAAAAAGGGGCAGATAAAGAGGAGGAATCTGCAGGAACTGCATCAGGTTCCTAAACCATGCTCTTTTCATCCAATCCAGTACCACCTGAACAATCCAGTCTAGATGGCGCTCTATGCGGTGGCTCTCATGTCCACCAAACCACATGGAGAGATGACAAATGCCCTCAGGATATAGCTGCTTTGAATGGTGTCTAGCACCCTTCTTTCCTTGGTGACATTCAGGAATGGGCCCCAACACCTATATAGTGATGAATGGGAGGAAACCCCTCTGGAGGGGACTGAGTCTCTGGGCCCACAAGCCCCATCGAAGGATTAATTACAGGTCTGAAGTCCAGAGAAGGGCTTTCCAGGAAGAAATGTCAGGAGTCCTGAGACCTCAAAACGTCAGTTCAGCATGCCCACAATGGATGGGCGGAGGCCAAAGATGGAAAGACCCTGCTTGCTTCCCAGGCCATTTAGGTCTATCCTCTTGGAAGGCGATAAGATTCGGCCTCAGACAAGTCCTTCACTAACTTCTCCAATCAGCCCCACTAGGGAGCTTTCCCTTAAAACCAGTTGAGTTAGCCAGGCTTTGGAGGATGTATCCGCTGCCCAGTGGCGAAGCCATAACCAATGTTGCGTCACCGCCAACCTGATAATATCCCTAGCCACCAGACAGGCTAGAACACATATGGCATCAGAAGGAAGGCAATAACTGACTACAAAGGAGTGGTAGCATCATCAGGTGGGAAAGACAGAATCCACAGGAGTAAGGTTTAAGATGTCAGGCCTGCACACATCCAGGGCTGACCCAAGGGTTTCTGCAGCCCTAGGCAGAAGCCCCAGCCATGTCATAAGAACATAAGACATGCCATACTGGGTCAGACCGAGGTCCATCAAGCCCAGTATCCTGTTTCCAGCAGTGGCCAATCTAGGTCATACGTACCTAGCAATATCCCCAAAAGACACAGGTTCCACAATGCTTGTACTGGGTCAAGCATTGATATCCTGGGTCCCTTTTTAATAGTGGTTTATGGACCTTTCCTCCAGGAACTTGTCCAAACCTTTTTTAAACCCAGCTATACTAACAGCCCTTACTACATCCTCCGGTAACAGATTCCAGAGTTTGATTACACGTTGAGTGAAAAAATATTTTCTCTTATTTGTCTTAAATAGTTTACCCTGTAGCTTCATTACATGTCCCCTAGTCTTTCTATATTCTGATAAGGTAAACAATCGATCTACGTTTACCCGTTCCACTCCGTTCATTAATTTATAGACCTCTATCATATCTCCCCTCAGTCGTCTCTTTTCCAGGTTAAAGAGCCCTAACCTTTTTAGCCTCTCTTCATAGGAGTAGCCTTCCATCCCCTTCACCAATTTGGTGGCTCTTCTCTGTACTTTTTCTAATAACGCTATGTCCTTTTTAAGATACGGTGACCAGAATTGCACACAATATTCAAGGTGCAGTCGTACCATGGAGCGATACAGAGGCATTATAATATCCTTTGTTTTATTTATGTCGCCCCCCACCCCCGAGCCGGGCTGCCCTCCCACGCACCAAGCCGTGCTCCCCCGTGCTGAACTGCACAACGTCCGATTCTGGTAGCAGAGTCGGGGATGCGGCTCGGCTTGACTCAGCAGCAAATCAAGTGTTTCGGCACACATGGCCTGCCACTTCTGACCCCCCTCTGACATAATTTTGGGGGTTCAGACATAGCAGGCCTTGTGTGCAGAAGCTCATGGTCTGCCCTCGAGTCTAGCCATCCTCCTTGTTGCCAGAATCAGAGGCAGCGGGGGGCAGCAGGCCATGTGTGCCAAAGCACATGGCCTGTCGACCACAGAGATCTGTCACCCTAAGCAGCCACTTAGCCTGCCTAGTGCACGGGCTGGCCCTGCATACACCACCAACTGGAGAATAGTAGCTGCCACTGCAAACTGGTTCTTCAGCAGAGAATCCATCTTTCTAGCCATAGTACCCTTCAAGGCCAATCCGACTTCCGCAGGAGTGGAGGTCCACTTCGTGACCACCATGACTTATGCCTCCACCTTGGGAGGAGCACATAAGTGCATAATGCACTCCTCTAGGGGAGAGCTTACATTCATTTATATGTCTTTATCTCCCCTAGGCTGGAAATCGGTAAGATCCCATTCCAACTGGAACATGTTCTTGACTATTTCCAGAAAGACTGCCATGAATGGGACAAACGCAGGCTCTCTAAAGGAAAAAAGGGGACTCTTGTAGTGGTTAATATGGAAGGACAGACTACTGCCCTTCTCGTCTACTGCTAACTCCAGACTTCGCTCCTTTCACCTTGCTGCTTCTTATGCCTGGAACAAACTACCTGAGTCTGTACAACAGGCACCTTCTCTGGCCCTTTTCAAATCCAGGCTGAAAACTCACCTCTTTGCTGCCGCTTTTGGATCTTGACTCACCTGATCTCCTTTGTTTCCTTACCATTCCCCCTAGCTGTATCCCATGTCTACACCTACTGTGTTGTCCGTCTTGACTACACTGTAAGCTCCGATGAGCAGGGACTGTCTCTTACATGTCTGTGCAACGCTGTGTACGACTTGTAGCGCTATACAAATGTTCAGTAGTACTAGTAGTAGTAGTAGACTCAGGAGTAATATGCGGAAATATTTCTTTATGGAAAGAGTGGTAGATGTATGAAATAGTCGCCCAGTGGAGGTAGTAGAGACGAGGACAGTATCTGAATTTAAAAAACCATGGGACAAACTCAGAAGATCTCTGAAGGAAAAGGGACTTGAGTATTTGATATGGAAGGGCAGACTAGATAGGCTATGTGGTCTTTTTCTGCTGTCATTTTTCTATGTTAACATTAACTGTACAACAATCAATTAGCAGTGTATCAGACAGTGCATAGTGCTCCTTAAAAAGAGATTTTTTCAGGACACCTGGGAAAAATTTGCATTGGAATTACTCAACTATAAAACTGTATTTAGAAGTGATTTCAACACTTACTATTAGCACACAGGCCTAGCCAGTGGGTCTGCCAGGTATAGAGGGTCTCTTTCCTTCTGGCATGGATTACACAAATGCACTCATTTTCATTCCCTCAGGTGTGGGTAGCAGACTGTGCAGAGAACAAGAAAGCAGGAGCAGAAATAGAAACTACCTCAAAGTAATGGAATCTGGGTTTATTTCTACCGTGAGGAAGGAAAAGTACAAAACTACAAAATGAACTCTGAGCAAGGCTTTTATCAACCACCAGCACTTTCCAGCAAGAGATTTTGAGCTAGAGGACAACAGAATAAAAAATATAATTCATAACATTAACACCTGTCAATCCAAAATAAATGAAGGTAGAGTGGCTCAGGCAGTAGGAAATGAATTACAAATGGGCTGCTGGCTAGGGAGGATTGGCAATTGCCTTCTGTGACAATAATAAATGGTTCCCCTGCAGCAACACAGATTGGAGAAGCGTGTGGGCTTATAGCGCCAAGAAGCACCATGTGGGGCACTCTGCAACTCATATAGACCCAGAAATCATGAAAATGGAATTTTTTCCTCTGGAACACATTTTGTCCATATATTACCTTTTGTACTGTGTATGAATAATTTTTGAAATCACTGTTTTAACTAAGTTGAATCTTTGATATCTATCAATAAATTCAACTTTTAACACCTACCTGAACATGGGTGAGAGAATAATTGTTAACTGTGGTGGAAGAAGAAGCCAGCCGAGGGGTCCGTGTCCCTGGGGCAGACCCAAATGAGGGAAATGTAAGAAGGCAGTCAGATCATCAAAAAATAGGTGCAGGTCCCCTTAAGGGCTGGGTCAGGGAATCCCTGTAGAGTTGACCAGGGAAACTGCCAAAAGGAACCAGAAAGCAACAGGAAGGAGATGGAGTGGTTACCAGAAGAAGAGGAGGAAACTGCCGTGGACATGGAATGGCAGGAGTCTGACCACTGCAGGTAGACGGCTTTGTTTGTGAGGAACTGGAATGTGTAGCAGCCATTGTCAGCTCAGTAGGGGAAGGGCACTGTTTGGGGAGGGCTGGTGGCAAGCAACCAGAAGGGTGGATAACAAAGCCCTTCGCCTTTGGAACTGTTTCATGAAGGTATTTTGCAACTTGAGCTGCAGGACAATAGTCAGTGTTAGAAGCTACTAACTGTTATGTTACAAATTGAAAACCCGAACTGGATTACCTGTTTTTCTTTTGGCCAAGGCTGAATAGAAGCCGTGCTGAGAATTGTGCTGCATGGTGCTTCTGAGCATTAAAGTGCTTCCCATGTACTGTGGCTGAGAAGCTGTATGATAGTGTAAGGGCAGGGCCTGCTGAAGGGAAGCAAGTATGCGGGCCATTCGGACCTAGGCAAGGGAGTGAGAGGACTCCTAAGTTTTGTTTTTGTTTTTCTGTTTTATTGAATATGCTTTGGGAAGTGTTTGCAAAGACTGGAATGGAATAAAGCTGGGAAGAAGCATCCTGAGTGATTTCCTTGAATGCAAGACCCGGAGACTGGAAGAGAGTGGACTCACCGCACCTGGTGGCGCCCCTGCTTGTCACATAACATATATGGAGAAAGCATATGGAGGACAGCATATGACATCAGAATGGCCTTGGACCTTGACAAACGTGCTAAGGCAACTTTTTTTTTTTTTAAAGAGGAAATTTGAGCTAATCGGAAAACATCTCCGTGACTGTGGGCTGTGATGTCAAGGATCTTGAACAGGAACGCATATATAAGTATCTTGTAGTACAGGAAGGAACGACACTCAAGCAAAAATTACTGAAAGAAAAGATCAGTAAAGAATACTACAGGAGAAAATTGTTATTGAAAAGTGCTTTAACATTACGGAATAAGTATAGACCATTAATCAGCTGGCAATTCCTATACTCTCATACAGCTTTGGGAATGTGGACTGGCCACTCAAAGATCTTGAAAAACTGGATGTGCGAAAAGAATCTGTGTATGCCAAGACTGTACACATCCCTAGAGCTGAAGGAGGGCTAGGCCTCATAGAGATTGATTACACACACAGAGCTACTATCATAGGCCTCCAGGCCTACCTAACTGCATCATTGGATCCAAATGCGCAAAAAGTGCTGAAATATGAAAGTAAATGTCCAAAATCTGTCTCCATCATCAAATTTGGACAAGCATTCTGATGATTAGAAGGAATGAGTGAGAATCCACAGGCATACACAGGGAAGGAAGTAACAGAATTTGCAAAAGAACAAAAACTTTTGCAAATTCAAAGAACATCTCAAAGAACAAAAACTTCTCCCCTCCAACCACCTTGAAGGTAAGAGATGCGGAGCTACCAAGTAAACCCTCCATATGCTACCTGGGTGTTACGCTGGACCAGCAGCTGGACTTCAAGGAGCACATAAGAAACACAACCAGGACCACATACAATAAAATCAGAACACTAAGGCACCTTAGACCCATGTTACCCCCCGACGATTTCCGAACCGTATTCCAGGCACTGGTATTACCACACTTTGACTATGCAAACGTCATTCTACACGGTCTCCCCAAGAACACCCTCAACCCACTTCAACTTGCTATGAACGCTGCTGCTCGCGTTCTCTGTGGACTATCCAGAAGAGATCACATCACTCACATCCTTAAGGAGCTCCACTGGTTACCGATAATCTGCAGGATAACATATAAGGTTCTACTCCTCATTTTCAAGATCAATAATAAACTATCTCCCGCGACACTCACGGACCTCCTCACCCCTACCCTAACAACAGAGCGATGAGGACAGTAGCAGACAACACGCTGATCATCCCCAAGGAATCCATAAAGTGCACCCAAACAACCAGGAAAAGAGCTTTCGCCTTCTACGCCCCAAAGTGCTGGAATAACCTCCCACCTGAAATAAGATCGATCAGAGACCTCACTCAATTCTGGAAAGCAATCAAGCACCACCTCTTCCTCCTATACTTCTCACAACCAACCGCCCCATCCCCGTTCAACACCCCCTAACCCTCACAAGCAGCTCCATGCACTACATAAACAAATTAGGTCTGAAGCAATAGCAGAACTATCCATTAGTATGCGCGACAATACAAATTTGAAGTTTATATATAGACCAATGATGGAATCCCATGTTCTTTGTTAATATGTAAATAGTTTACCCTGTAATTACTCCAAGTTACCCATCCTGTTAAAATGTAAGCACAAGACAGTTTTGACTGAATTGAGCAATTATCGTTAACTGTAAACCGCACTGACAACAAAGAGCGTGGTATATAAAAGATGTTAAATAAATTTAAAAAATTTAAAAAACAAGAGAAAAAAACTCTACAAAGAATTAGATCAACAGATAAGGAAAAACAAATGGTGAATGCATAAATATAATAGGAAATACAGAGTGTTACTCCAAGAACCCTCTGTTGATCAAGAACGGACACATGGATGGTTGAAGAGAGGTGAATTGAAACAGAAGGATGAGAGGTTAATAGCTGCAGCCCAGGATAGTTGATTACATATGAGATGATTTACAGCGAGCATTGAAAAACCTGGCAACACAGACATATGTTGATTCAGTAAGAAAGATCTGGAAACAGTGACTCACCTCATAGCTGGCTGTGAAGTTCTGATGGCAGAACATTTTTATACAGAAAAACATAATAAAGTAGCACACTTCATCCACTGAAAACCCGAAGCACTAAAACACCACTGTGCCTGAAAAGCATGACCCTAAGAGAATTACAGAGAATGAGGAGGTTATGATCACCTGGTATTTTCAAACCAACTGATAAAAAGCTGGATGTGAGGAAGCCGGATATAGTGGTTAAGGAGAAAAACACCAGAACAGCATTGATAATAGAGGTGTCAGTTCCAAGCGACTACTCTGTGAATCGCGTGGAGAGGCAGAAGATCCTGAAATACCAAGAAATGCAGTTGGAGACCAAGAACATTTGGCAGAAAGATACAGAAATATTTTCCATCGTGTTGGGTGCCACAGGCTTGATAAAAAATTTCCAAGCACATCTTGACAAACTACCCATACATGTTACATCTTACAAACTCAAGCAAGAGACTCTCTTTGACACGTTGCAAGTACTACGCCAAGCCTTAGCAGTAACTTTGAGAGACTGAGATCATACTCCACATTCCCTGGCTTAGAAGTGAGGTTCATGACTGTCAAGGTATGTGCAAAACTCACCCATTTGGAGAAACTGCCCTGAGACAACCTCTGCATGTGTGTGTGTCTCTCTGATCTGGGCGGCTAGAAGGATGGCTTCAATGAAACATTTCTCAAACATTGTTAGTTGGGAAAGAACAAAAAATGAAACCAAATGTTATAATATATCTATCTAACCATTAGATGTCACAGTTAACAGATTTCAAAGGATGGATTTTACAGTATAACCACGGGGTGCCACTGTCCCCAAGCAACAGATTATTACTATGTTTCTCCCCTACTAGGAGGAAGTACACATAGCTGCCAGTAGAAAACGACACAGTTTAGTCACTAGGTGTTGCCTTACATATCAACTATTTATACAATTCAGTTTCTAGGTGTCACAGTAGAATTTACAAGAAAGAAAATGAAATACACAACTGAATCACTGAGAGGTCATGAGGTACAGAGGTGTAGCTGTACAGGGGATGGTGGGAGGTGGTGGAGAAAGCATGCAGGCATGCTTCATGAAATTATTTCCAACCACTCTGAATGCGTATTAGTATGTGTTTGTGTATGTCTATGTGTGCATGTGTATGTGTTCTTGTGCATTTGTATGTGTATATGTAATACAATGCAATGTGTGCCTTCGAGTCAGTCCTGACTCCTGGTGACCCAGAAGCTCCTGGGTTTTCTTGGCAGTGTCACTGGAAGTAGATTGCCAGGCCTTTCTTCCGAGGCAATGGAGGGTTAAGTGACTTGCCCAAGGCCACAAGGAATACTAGTGGGAATCGAACCCTGGTTGCTTGGTTACCAAGCCAGTGTTCTAACCACTAGGCTACTCCTCCACTCATGTGTATATGTATGAACGTGTTTATGTCCATGTCTCTATTTGTCTATGTGACTGGGACTGGGAAAGGAAGGAGAGGCGAGGGGAAGTTTCAAAGAAGCAATTTCCTAACCATTATATTTCAGTGTATCAATGTTTCTATCCTGCAGCCACTAGACCTGCCCTCTCCCACAGAAATGCACTGAGCCAGTTTTGGGGGGGATGTTAAAGAGTATACCCTAGTTGTGACCAGCCCTCCTTAAGAAATGAAAGTCAGAGACACCTTAAGAGCAGCAGAATATGAAGCCTGGAGTAAGGGGCAGAGCTCAAGAGGAAAACTTAAAATCACAAGCCAGCTGTAGGAAAAGGGGCCCAGACAAAGAGAGGGAAGCACTAAGGAATTCCTTTACACTGGGTACCTGTAATTACAAACTGGACTACTGCTACGCCCGTAAATGCTAAGCCAGACACTTTGCTTATGAGAATTAAAGATTTGCGTTCATTTGACTCAGGCCCTGCTGGGCATTTGTTATTAGAAAGGTCTCCCACAGGCCCAGAATCTGATTGCTTACCTACTCTGTTAAAGAAGATTTTATTTCTCTAGAACCCCCCAAGTCCAATCAGGCTCATTTTTTTGAATCTAGTGTCTTTTCCTTCACACCAAATTTGGTCATGTTCCGTTAAGTTTTTGAAGAGTTATTTTACCCCCAGAGAGATGGTCAGACATCTATGACCCTTTATGTACAATTTATTTAATTTAATGTATTTATTCATTTATTTTTCTATACCGCTTTTCTCCAGATGAAAGCAGTTTTAAAGAAACTAACATTTTTACATAAACAAGGAACTGAAAACATGCTAACATAGGGTGTACAAGTTATTTATTTCTTCAACTGGAAAAGGAGGGGAAAACATTGCTATTTTACTAACTTCAACAATAGAGGATTGAGTATAGCTAACTGTTGGTGGGGTGTAAGATTTATGCTATTACTATGCTATGTCTCCAAAGTGCTCCATGAATAGATGGGTTCTTAGTGCCTTGTGGCAGCTGAACATTTCATTGGGTTTCAAAGAATATAAAAGAAGGAGAGGAAGGAGCCTGAAAGTGAGGTGGGCCGAAGGTGCACTGCTTGAATCAGTGGTCCTGCTGTCATAACCTGAAGGTCAGGTCATTTTCTAGAGTATTCGTCCAGTAAAATAGAACAGCTGCAACAATCCCAAGGCAAACTTTGCCATTATTCAGGAGGTTAAGGAGACTGAACTGATGAGAGAGAACTTAAGCCAGAACATTTTCTTCAAGCAATGCGACACTCTGCAGTCAAGTCACACAGGAAAGTCTGATTTAGGGTTTCCTAAATCTGCCCTTCAGAGGTTCCCAGCTCGGCTGATTTTCAGGCTCTCCACAATGAATATGCAAGAGATGAATATGCATCAGCGGACAGAGCGCATGCAAATATAGCTTATGCATACTAAGTCTGGATATACTGAAAACTCAACTGGCTGGTCTAGTCCATCTGTATCCATAAATCATAATAATCAAGTGATCACTATAAAATCCATCTATGTGGAAGCAGTAAGTAAACAGCAATAAGAGAAATCAGCTTCAAGTACCACCCAGTATGCACACAAACCCCCATTCCAAAAAGAAAAGTAAATAAAATAAAGATTTTGCTTGCATATGCTTATGCTAGACAGATTCAAGTCATCATAGAGAAGGGTGATTTCATCGTAAGTAAAAGCAGGGCTGGCCCAAGAGTTGGTTAAAGGTGTTGCCACCTTAGGCAAACCTTAAGCCTTATGGTGTCCTGGCTCTCAGAAACTCGTTTAGCTTTGAATGCCCTAATCTTTGCTGCACCCAGCCACCTCCTAGTTTGCCTGGTGGTTGGGCTGGCCCTGCGCAAAATGACCAATTGTAACAACCTATAGATATGTTATATGTAAAAACACATAAAAATGTAAAAACCTCTGTCACTAACACATTTCAAGAACTTTGACTTTGTAACATATTTCTCAAAAAAATAAAATCGAAATACTTTGGTGGTAGCTATTAATCCTTCTGTTTGGCCCTATGAAATACAATCTAGAGAGATGCTATTTCTGCACTGGCTTTTGAGTGCCTTCTTCAGATAACACCTCTTACTGGAGCGGCTAGGTATCTTACTGGAGCAGCTAGGTATCTTTTCTTGGGACCAATTCAGCCATAAAAAAAAATCACAAATGGATACAGAAAGTTGATTCTAGCAAGCAATCAAGCCATTTAAATGGCACTTATATATTTTGATATATTTATTTATTTATTTATTTCAATTTTTTTTATATACCGCGCTATTTACAATCAGCGCGGTTTACAGAGAACCAAAGACCAGAACAACAGGCTGCTCGGTATTACATAAAACAGGAAAATAAATTTGGATAAGATAAACATGGATAATATGGGGGTAAAACTATATACATTGAACTATATACATAGAATATTAATCTGCTAATTCGATCACATGAGAGAAGTAATTATGTAATATTATCAATAATGTTTGGAAAAGGAGGGAATTCTGTTAAGTTTGTGGTAAGTATTAAGCACTTTATGTGGGGTAGTATTTGATGAATAGGTTATGTTTGAGGGCCTTTCTGAATTGGACTATGCCGGTTATGGCACGAATTTCGGGTGGTAGGGAGTTCCAATGTTTTGGGGCGCAAAACATGAAGGCTCTGTTCGCTGTTGCTTGGCTACAGGTTGTTATGGCCTTCGGCATAATTAGGGTGTTTGTCGCTATTTTTCTTCTGGCTCTAGTTGGAGGTAAAACTTGTGTGAGATCAGTTAGAGAGTTTGCAGACAAACCATGTATGGCCTTGTATGTGAGAATTAGGGTTTTGAATATGATCCTGCCTTGTATCGGGAGCCAGTGAAGATATTTGAGAATTGGTGTCACGTGATCACTCCTGGATGCTCCTTGTAGAACCCTTGCAGCAGTGTTCATGGCAAGTTGAAGAGAACTTAGGGTGGATTGTGGGAGACCTTGTAGAATTGAATTGGCGAAATCGAAATGTGGTAGGATGAGTGCTTAGAAGATGGTTCTAAAATCGTCTGGGTCCAGTAATGCGCGTAGATGCCTGAGTGTGCGTATCTTGAAGTATACAGCCTTTGTTATATTGTTAACGTGTGATTTCATATTGAGACGGTGGTCCAGCGTGACTCCAAGGTATCTTATTGCTTCCTTGGTGGATAGATCAGCTCCTTTGACACTTATTTGTGCTGGTGGAATGAAGTTAGGGTCTCTTGTAACAAAGAGAACCTCAGTTTTCTTATGTTGGATGCGGAGGTTCTGTGAGAGGAGCCATTCTGATACGGCATTGAAGCAATTTATTATGGGCAGTAGATCTAATTGCATTGTCGAAAATGGCATATAAAGTAGGATGTCATCTGCATATATCATACCTTTCACGTTGAAAGATCTGATGATATTGCAGATGGGCTGCATGTAGATGTTAAACATGAGAGATGAAAGAGATGACCCTTGCGGTACTCCTTGTTTTTGGTGGAAAAGATTTGATTCTCCTGTTGCAGATTTTACATATTGCATTCTGGTGTCAAGGTAAGATTTGCACCATTCCAGCGCTGAACTACCGATGCCTTTTTCCTTCAATCGTGTAATGAGTATCTCCTGATATATATATATATATATATATATATATATATATATATATCAGGCATATAATGCTACAAGAAATATTGCGTTTTTTGCGTAAGAGTACAAAATTTTTCTGTCCTACCATAAAAGCACACACCAAGCAATGTTCACATTTGTAAGACCCATTTAGAGGGAAATTTTATAACATTGAACCTGGGTTAAACCCAAACAGATGTCAGGAACAAAAGAAAAAATAATCAAAATTTCCTTGTAATTCCACCCACAATCCGTAAAACAAAACAAGTTACCAGCAACAGAGCCTTCACGTACACAGCACCCACCCTCTGGAATTCCCTTCCAGACACTCTCATATCAATCAAAGATCTACAAACTTTCCGTAAGCAGTTAAAAACTCTCCTATTCTCCAAGTACTATAATAGCTCCGACAATAACAATAACCCTCATTCTTCCCATGAAATTCCCCCTATCTAACTAACCAGCCTATCGGTAACTACCTACCATGTATGACCATCCCTCCTATCTGACCTAACCAACCTCTCAGTAACTACCTACCAAGTATGACTATTCCACCCCACAGGTAGTAGCCACATATTTTTCACGTATATAGTTAATTGTTAACCATCTTCCACCTGACTTGTTCCAGTGTGAAAGCTGATATGTAAATAGCTAAAGCTTATATGTAAACAGTTCAAGGTATAATGGTTCTCAACTTTGTTCTCTGTAATAAACAATTGTTCGATGTAAACCGCCCTGATCGTTGGAAGGGACGGTATAGATATTCAAAATAAATAAATAAAATAAGAATCATGAAGCCCAATAATATACTGGAAATGCTGTTCCAATCGGCAATTAACAGCATTAGATCTGCCACGCAGATCAGAATAAAGGACCATCTAGCCCTGCATCTGAACTCCAACAGCAGTAAGCAGCTGGTGCTCTGTCGAAGTGTATGCTAAAGAGGTCATCTGTACTGCTGCCCATCGCCTATCACTCCCTTCCAGTATCTGCCAGTAAACTCATGCACTGAAGCAGAGGGAAATCTTTGACTATTGTTTTCAAATAACCCATGACTGATTTATCTTCCATACACTTATGGTTTCATCACTTTTTGAATTCAGTTACTCTGTTTGCCTCCACAATGCCCTGCGGCAATAATTTCCAGTAACTATGTGCTACGTGAAGTAGTACACCTTTTTATTTGTTTTTGGGGTCCAGCCTGATTGTTTCTTTGGACACCCTGTAGCTCTTGCATTATGAGACAAAGATCAACTAACAAAAATAATCTTCTGTGTATTTTTTTTCCTCAAAGAGGTGGAATAAGCAAAATTTCTATCAAAATGAAAAAATACCTAAATTATTAATGTAAGAACCTCAAAACAGCACGAAAGCCAAAAAAGGTTATAAACCCATGCCGCCTGCCACTTCTTTACAAGCTCTTGAACACATTCCAAAATTTCATTAACATCATTTGTATATGTGAAAAATGTGAAAAGCAATAACCTAAATAATTTTTGTATGCTAATGAAAATACTGAAAATTGCCCTTTTTGAATTCTCAAACATTCAAAAATTTCATATTTCCAGTGCTGGCATTTATAGTAGGATAGAGCAAGGGATCACAAGGCTACGCTGCAAACCCACTCCACAAAATGGCCTTCTGTGTCACCAAAATACCTGCCATTCAACACTGATTCAGACTGTGGGGCATCACCATATTCAAATTAAAAATCTATCCCTGTTCAGTACATTCTAATGAGCCTCTCGGTCACCACCTCGTGCATCTATTGAAAAGCACAGTAGTTGAGAAAAAGAACGAGAGCATTCTAATAGTGTTCTACAAATGGAGTGCCCATCCTTTTCTTTTCAAGCAGGAATGATGCTCAGTTTATATTGCGCACAGCTCATGTGTCGTTTTAACCATAGGTAACAGTTTACAAGGGTAAAATATGGCACAGACAACAAATTTTGATATGTATATAAGGCATGCAGTGCTACAAGACATATTGCTTCTTCGTCTGAGAGTACAAAAGTTTTCAGTCCTACCATAAAAGCACACACCAAGCAATGTTCACATTTGTAAGCCCATTTAGAGGGTAATTTTATAACATCGCACCTGGTTTAAGTCAGCAAGACCGAACCTATCGGGGTCATTCTGAGCCGTGAATAGCAGGGGATGGACATCCAAAGGGACGTCCATCCCCCGCTATTCGGCCCCCTCTGCCGATTAACCTCCCTGTACGAATAAGGTGTTTATATGGGAGGCTAGACAGGGATGGGAAGGGGCAGTGCGGGGCGGAGTTAGGGCGGGCAATGGGCGGTCTGCAGCCCCAGATGTACAGGGCCGATTCTGATGCCGGCCCTGTACGTCCGGGGCTGGTAGACTGGACGGGGCACTTAATCCGCCTTGGATGTGGAATAAATCCCCCTAGACATTGGGGGATGGCAGCTCCAGCCATCGTAAAAAGTGAGATGGGTGCAGGGGATTCCCTGCAGCCCGACCCTGGCCATGGGAGGCCAGATCGGGGGTTGGGCTGTGGGAAAAGGAGATGGTGGCAGCCAGGGATTGTGGCTCCATGGCAACCGGATGCCATGACACCGTGTCTCCATTCAGAAGCCTTGACTGAGTTAGCCAGGCAGGGGCCTGTATGTGCATGTAGAGGCCTAGTCGCAATTCTGATTCCGCAGGGGCTAGACGTGCCCCGCGGGATCAGAATCGCGTCTACCCCTGTGCGTCCGATTCTGATCGGGCGCACAGGGGTCTGGACGTCCTGATTGGAATGACCCCCTATGTGTCTTTATAAAGTACTAGCACAAATCCTGCAGAAATCGTGCTCAGATTGATGAAGCAACTATTACACTGGCTCAAGAACAGGGATAAATTTCCACATGTCTGCATATATTATAATAGATATAACAGATATTATGCACTTCATCACGCCACCTGCTCTCCTCCCATATCACTCCCCTAATAAGGCCTACAGTAAACGTTTGTGCGTTCATGCCATCACGCATACTTTTATCCCTGCTGCTATTTTATAAGAGCTATTTTACGTACACATATTGCCATATACATGCTAAAATGACTTTATAAAATTACCCCTTATGGAGGTCATTCCAGAGCATGAATAAGCCCCTTGGACATGCGGCATAGGCATCTACGACCTGTCAGACGGCTGCCTGGGTGAGAATCTTCACAGTCTTGGCAAGTGCATATATCTATATGATTTGCAAGGGATTGTGGGCAATGCAGTTCATTCACACCAGACACAGCTGCTCACAATAATTAGTTGTGCTTTTGGGTAAAGCCAATAAGATATTTATTTATGGGGTTATTTCTCCCAACACAGATATGCTTGGTAGCACATAAATCAGGTTACTTGCTTTCAGTGTTAAACTTGGAAAAACAAAATCAGAAAACAACATTTGAACTTGTCAGGCAATCAAAGCAAAATAAATAAGACCTGGTTGGCAACAAACTGGTCTTTTCTGTAGGCATTAGCTAATGTTTTCTTAGCATATATCAAACAACAAAACCAAAAGCCACAAAGAAGAGAAAAACTGTTCTTTTCAGGTTAACTTCTTGTATCTTCCCACATAGATTCAGAAGTGATTCTCTCAGAACCCACAAGCAATTAGGTAAGGCTCAATTGCTAGCAGTTATCCAGCTGAAACCCCTTAGCTGGCTTGCTTTCTACTGTGTGGCTAGAAATCCTACACAGGAGCTTTTCTGAGTAGATTAAAGAACAAGTTTGTATTTCTTTGTGATGGTTGCTGTACTTTGTAACAGAAAATCACCAAAGGAGTTTAGACAGAGAGCAGTCCATGTAAACAGATTCTTCATCTGCTATCACCCCCTCTTCTTCAACAAGCATGGGTTCAATATCATGGATTGGCACAGATGAATCTCCCAATGGAGCACTTTCAGGAGAATACTTGTTTCCCTGCTGTCTTTCAAGGTTATAGCTAGGGCATAGATCAGTGTTCATACCTGAGCTTCCATTGCTGTTAGAGTTCCTCTCTATATAGCCTGGCCAGTAAGTAGTCCAGTTCTTATGTCCAGCCTTCCAATCCAGATCCCTGGACACTGGATCTCTCTTCACATACCTTCTGGCACGGGTCTTAGGGTCCCTTCCACGTGCAGCCGTCTCTCTCACAGGTACCGTCTGGAGATTCCTAGCTCTGCAGCACCATTCCTCTGGCTTTCCCCAGTCCAATGGTGTATGCTGGCCCTTGGAATGCCTCCCAGTATACGTACTGCTCTGGACTCTTCTAGACCTCTCAAAGGCTTTTCTCCTCTTTCTTCCAAAGGGTTTCTTTCCCTCTCTGTCCGTCCGGTTTGGCTTCTGCTTCTGATGATCCTCCTGATGATGAAGATGATCAAGCTCAAGCTGATTCTCTGTAGAATAAACTCTACCTTTATTCTGCTTAGATGAGTGCTCCTCCCTAACACAGCGCAGCTGTGCTGAATCAGGCCCTGCCCTTTGAGATGAGTGCTTAGGGATTACCTCATAGCCCTCCTGATTGAACACACGTTTCCCCACTTCAGTTCCTCTAATGGCTGTTGGAAACCTGGTGCATTCTGGGACTGGTAGTCTTTTATGGGAAAATTCTGTTTTCTTATTTCTACCAGAACTGACAGGTTGCTTGTTCAGAGTCACTTCACCTTTCCTATAGCTCCTTCCTGAGCTATGATAAGCTTCCTTATCACAGACCTTATTCCAAAACCCTTGTGGCCCTGCACGTACATGGTGCTAGCATGTGGATCTCAGAACATGGGTGGGAGGGGGCGGAATGGGGACGTGGTCAGCAGCAGAGATGTACAATGCATATTCAGAAAAGGCCTGTGAACATGCTGCGTGTTTCCCACCGACATCCATGTTATACCAGCAGAAACGTGGAATAAGACCAGGACTTAGAAACGTTTCTGCTCTGTTCTGCAATGCGTCCCATAGAGATGAATGGCTGTGACAAAGATGTTTTTGAACCGGTGTATCTGTAGTCCGGAAGATCACAAGATGCAGTTGTAAAGAACAGAATGCAGAGGTGGGGGAAGGTTGTATGGTAAACACACATTACTAAACACCCCTACAGAAATAATTAGAGGTGCCATGGTGGTCATTCCGACTATGCTGACAATGTCTGTGTGAGCTAGAGGAGACAATCTAAGGCACCCTAACAATTCCTGTCTTCCAAGAAGTGGGAATGTTGATGAAGGGATTGTATGTGGATGAGTATAGGATGGATGCATGTGTGGGTGAGAAATGCAGATCAGATTAGTCGTCCTGGGACTTCATGCCACTATATTATACCAGCTGTCTTCTAGAGGTGCAGGGCATCTGCATTGCAGATGTGTTTTGTATGACTGCAAGGGAGAGTGTGTGTGTGTGGTTAGAGGGATATATGGTGGGACCTGGCGTGCACAACCACAATTTTGGAGGGACATCAGTGCCTGATCAGTACCTGGTCCATAGGGATGACCGCAGCATGACCAAGTGCCAGTGTGATTGGCCAGGATACATCAGAAAGGCTAAATGTCAAAGCATAGCCCTGTCAATGATAAGAGGACCCTCAGAATGAGGGCATGCAACAGGGCACACAGCACCAGCAGCAGTCTCACAAATGTGCACATTTGTATAGACAGATGCTGATGCTCTTGGGCATTCAGTGGTGCTGTTTGCACTAGTCCATGCACTCAGTCTGAGGATTCCTAATTATGGTCAGGGATATGCTCTGGCATTTAGCTGTAGAGGACTATTTCTGATTCCTTCTCCCCTCACCCCCCCCCCACACTTTTTCCTGTGATGTTCGCTGGTACTCAAGTCTACTTTCCTATGTGGGTCCTAATTCAATTGTATGGCTGTAAAGCATATGCTTTGTATATAACATAATAACATAGTAAATGACAGCAGATAAATACAAGTATGGTCCATCTAGTCTGCCCAGCAAGGTGGCAAGAGTAGGTGCACCTGCCGCTCTGTGCAGATCACCTCTCCCCATGTCTTTGTTTGGGGTGAACCCACCGCTCCATGTAGGGCACCCCTGTTTGTTGAGAAATTAGATAGTTAAGTTTATTTTGATTTTATCCTGTTATATAAATGCCTTCTCTATGTTTTTAAGCACTCATTTACCTCTTTTTGAAAGATTATTTGCCAGTATACATAAATTATGCATATTAACATTTATGATCGTTTATATTTAATCTTATTATCTATGTGAGTCTCCATATTATATATGCGTATGTATTAAAACTATAAAGTACTCATTGGACCATGTTATCTTATCCGATTGATGTTTTTATAGTTATTTATTTTTTATTATTTGAGGTCCCCCTGGAGGACTCTTTACTCCTTGCTCCTTTTTGGTTTCTGACTGTTGTCAGAGATGACCAATGCAAGAACAATTAAAATGTTCTCCTACTCCCATGTATGTTTCGCTGCAAGGTATGTCAGGACAATCATATCACTTTCTACTTGCTGTTGTAACATCTCTGAGTGCACAGAGATCACTTTGCAATATTATGTCATGCAAAGGACTAGCTTTTATGGTCTGTTTTGTATCAACACATCTGTATCATCCGTTTTCATGGGTAGTTTGTATGAACCAAATAAATCAACACAAACCGCTCCAGAGGTATACCAAAATAACTACTCAACACAAACACTCTGGACAATATAATAATCTACTCCTTCTAAGGACTCACACCATACAAATTTAATAGATAAAATTTAAAATAGACGAGAAAAGATCTCAGACATCAACTTTATCCCTCTAACAGGTAGTTACCCACCAACAGGGGAATGGTCTTCAATACCATCAATGATCTAAAAACTCCTCTATATAATCTTTACTATCAAATTCAAAAACACCGAGTAGCTAAGCTTAGCTTCTTTAGCCCTATGCACAAACTAGATAATATTTTTAATTTCATACAATGCAATTTAATATTAAGCCGACTCAACGCAGCTAGACCAACTATTTCAACTTCAAGCACAACCTTAAGCATACCAGGTGGCTGTCTACTCAAGCCACACCTGGCTGTCTACTCAAGCCACACCTCAAGCATATGGATGTCAGCATTCCATTCACAAACACCAATTATAAATAGTATTCAACACTTAGCTTTAAATAGTGCTTATGTCCCTTGAAGCATCTTATAAACATTTTGCCCAACAAGGTCCTCTTTAGGAGTAGATGATTACATTGTCCAGAGTGTTTGTGTTGAGTGGTTAGTTTGTATGAGCACCACACTGTCAGTGTGAGGAGCAACTTCAGGGATGCATGTTTTAACTGAGGAGGCGTGGTTGCACGGTGATGGGCAGCAGCGGATCTATACATCTTTTCAGAATTCACCAAGGGCAGGGACGTCCAGGCACTTGCTACATATACCCGTGTCCCAGGGTTTGTGCGTGCCACGCTGAACACATCTATGTCCCCGATTCCGGACCCTGCTGCTGTGATAGGCGATGGCCTAGTTCATCCTGTAGCAGAAGCCTGTCAGCTAGGCCTGAGTCCCCCTCCCTTACTTTAGAATATTATAACTGACTTTGGAATATTATAGCAGAACCAGACAGACAGAAAATACCAGTAGCTGCTTTGCTCTGCTCTGCTTTTGATAAGAATGCTTCTGATAAACAAAAGTAAAACTTTTCCACTGTTATGATAATCACAGCTGTGCTTTCCACTATCTATGCCGGCTAACTGACCTTGCAAAAGCAGCGAAATGTACTGTAGCAGAAGTATTATGTCTAGAGATTTGAGCCACTGTTAGAAATGCCTGCACAGAATAAGAACAGGTACAAGCCAGATCAGAGGTGGCTATTGGGAGAGGGAGGGGGGCCACCAAGACCAATGAGGAGTTTTGCCTGTATTAGACTGGAGAAGAACAGTATATAAACTGTCGTTTTTCTGAGCTCAGGGCTCAGACATTTTGTATGTGACATTGGCCTGAGACTGTGCACATTAAACTGGTTTGAATTCTAGTCAATAGACTCCTGGTTTTATTCGTTGCGGGCCCTTCGCTATTACATATTCTTGGTGCGTTGGCTGGGAATGGCGTAATACGCGAATAGTACGCAAGTGAATACTACCACGTATTACCGCCTCCAGGTTTGGTCCTGCTGGGCCCACAGCCGACCGACGTGGAGAGGATCCCAGGCGCCGACCGGTCCCTTGCATCGGAGGGTTCCGCCCTGCCTCGGCGGCCTGCTGGGTCCGGCTGGCCAACACCTCGAACCCAGGGGAGTCCAGGATTCAACCCAAGGTGGAACTGGTTGCGCAGCGCATTAGCTACCGGATCCGGTGAGTATTGATTTTCTGGTTCTTAGTCAGTTAGCTCTGGGAAAGTCTCGAGACTGATTTGGTACAGTAACAGGTAAAGGAAGTCTGATCAACTTCCAGGGCGATCCTAGTACCCCTGCATGAGTATGCGCGGGGCGAAGCCATCGACCCTTTTGGTTTGGTAAATTTAGGTTCAGTCAGTTAGCCCGGGAATTTGGAATTTGGGAAATGCTAGCATGTTTGGTTGTGTGAAGTGTGATTGAGAGGTCTTGCAATACAGGCCAAGTGAGAGCAGACTCCTAAGTAGCGCAGTTCCTGACCGGGCGACCGCGTTCAGGTCGCGAACAGGAGGAAGCGTTTGGTGTTTGTCCCCTTCATTGTTTTGTGGGCTGCGCGGACCCCTTACCCGTAGCCTTCCTACCTACCCTTTCTGTTTGCTGTCTTGTACGTTATACGTTATAATGGGACGGGCGGAGTCCGTACAAACTCCGCTGAACTGTATGATCACGAATTTTAAGAAAGGATTTAGTGGTGATTATGGGGTGAAAATGTCACCGACCTGCTTAGAAATATTGTGTAGTAGGGTGTGGCCGGCGCTGGACACCGGGTGGCCACCAGAAGGTACTTTTGATATCGAAATTGTGTCCCGTGTGCACAAGGTAGAGCGCAGCTATAGTCCCAAACAGTTTTCCTATATAGACTCATGGTTAGGGATATGTGAGAAACAGCCCTCTTGGATGAAGCGTTGCTGTGAGGGGCAGAGTAAAATTATGTTAGCAACTGCCACAAGAGTCCCTGCCAAGAAAGAAAAGCCCCCTATTTATGTAGCCCAAGAGTCTCCAGAGATCCCAAGGTATCCACCCGCCTTTCTGTATACTCCTGTCCCATCAGCTCCGCCAGTACTCCAAGAACCCCCGCTAATACCCCGAGTAGAGCCAGAGGAAGCAAGCGTACCTCCAGCTGTGGTGCCTCCACCCACCCATCCGCCTCCAAAATCTGAAGTGCGGACCAGTCCCCTAAGAAGTCGGAGCCCTAGTCCTGAGCAGCGCTCTGAGGTGGAACAATCATCCCCCGAAGAATCCGCTAGTGGAGAGTTAGATGCCAGTCCAGGGTCATCCACTAGTCCAGGTACCAGTAGCGGCGTCACCCATAAGCCCACTGAAATGCGCTATGATTTCAGAAGTAGAACGAGAGAGAAGCTCACCAACTGCCGTTGCGGCAGGTCCCGGGATTACCCATTCAAGACAATGGTCAGGTTGTGGTCGGACCGACCAGTCTAGTGTATGTGCCCTTCTCCACAAGAGATTTATTAAACTGGAAAACGCATTATGCCTCCTATACTGAAAAGCCCCAAGATTTAACAGAGTTAATGACTAGTATTATGCAAACCCATCAGCCCACCTGGTCTGACTGTCGCCAGCTTTTGGCTACCCTCTTTACTACCGAAGAGTGGGCACGGATAGTGCGAACGACCACTCGATGGTTGGAAGAGAACCCTGAAGTGGGGAGAAACCTAGATCCCAGACAGGTGGCAGCAGCAGATTTCCCGAATGAAGACCCTGGATGGGACCCAAATAGTGATGTAGGAGAAAAGGCCCTCACCCGGTTCCGCCAGGCGATACTGCAGGGCCTAAAGAAAGGAGGCCAGAGAGCTATGAATATTGGGAAAGTAGCGGACGTTCTTCAGCGCCCAGATGAGAGTCCAGCTGCTTTCTATGAACGATTAACTGAAGCTTATAGACTTTACACCCCCTATGACCCAGCAGCTCAGGAGAATTTACGCATGGTGAATGCCGCTTTTGTGAGTCAGTCCCAGGGAGACATAAAACGAAAACTGCAAAAATTAGAAGGATTTGCGGGCATGAATGCAACACAGTTAATGGAAGTCGCACAAAAGGTATATGTGATTCGTGATCAAGAAAGCAAACGGGAAAGTGAAAGAAGGATGAGGAAGAAAGTGGATCTGCTCGCTGCAGCACTAGTTGAAGGACGCGGAGGAGGTATCCTAACAGAAGAGCCAGAGGATGGGGAAGGGGCCGAGGGAGCGCTCGGCCCCCCTTAGGTGCAAATCAGTGCGCTTATTGTAAAGAGGAAGGACATTGGAAGGATGCGTGCCCGAACATGAGCTCCACCCCCTGGAGGGGACGCGGGAGTGCCAGGAGAGCGGGGGGGCGATTCCAGCAGCGAGGGGGGATGCAGCGCGTGCAGTTTCAACAGCAAGACGAGGTTGCCATAGCGGGAGTGGCAACCGCCGAGGACGATTCTATGGATGATGAGGGCTAGGCCAGACCGGGCTCCAAGTTCATCTCTTCTGCAGAACCGTGCCTGTGAACTAGGGGGACAGAAGATAACACACCAGTTCCTGTATAAATGACTATAAACTCAAAACCTGCCGGCCTGATGGTGTTAGCTGTCCCCCGAGAAGAAGAATGGCGGTTCTATTCATCTGCATCCAAAGCAGTAAGCCTCTGTACACCTCTCAGCATTGCAGCCCCGCCTGGAGTATGGGCAGAGAATAATCCACCTGGCCTAGCGAAAAATATAGCTCCTGTACTTGTTACCCTTAAGCCAGGAGCAGAACCAGTGCATGTGCGTCAGTATCCCCTCCCACGACTAGC
Organism: Ichthyophis bannanicus; assembly: GCA_033557465.1. Classification (NCBI taxonomy): domain Eukaryota; kingdom Metazoa; phylum Chordata; class Amphibia; order Gymnophiona; family Ichthyophiidae; genus Ichthyophis; species Ichthyophis bannanicus. Next base: position 708,323,485 of record CM066031.1, read on the forward strand.
AATTGAAGGTTTTCATCGCCACCTGAAGAAATTACTGCAGTATGGACTTCTTAGAGAATGCCAATTACCCTGGAACACCCCTTCTCCCAATCAAAAAGCCTGGGACAGGTGACTACCGCCCAGTGCAGGATCTACGTTAAGTAAACAGTGCAGTTGAAACCATACATCCAGTAGTACCAAATCCTTACACCCTCCTGGGACTGATTCCAGCAGAAGCCACTCATTTCACTGTTTTGGACTTGAAAGATGCCTTTTTCTGTATATGCCTGGCAGAGGCCAGTCAGCTTTTGTTTGCATTTGAATGGGAAGACCCTACCACAGGAAGACGAGGACAACTCACTTGGACTCGCTTGCCACAAGGATTCAAGAATTCACCCACCATCTTTAGTGCAGCCCTCAGTCAAGATCTGTCAAGTTACCCTGTAACTCCGGGAAAGAGAATCCTACTCCAATATATGGATGATTTGCTCATAGCCACCAACAATGAAACTGATTGTGTGCAAGTTACCCCAAGAACCTCAAGCTGCCAGCCCTTAACAGGGCATTATTCATAGGAAAATGACTTTTGCTGCTAGCCCTCTCTGGGGCATTACTAATAGGAATAAGACTTTGCACCTCTACCTCATTACACCCCATTTCTCTACCTCATTGCTAGGGCCATCTTTTGTAACCCAGCAGCTAGCCCATGCCCTGCAAATACAATGGAAGTTACACACAGCCTACAGGCCCCAGAGTTCAGGGAAAGTAGAGAGAATGAACCGAACCCTAAAATCTCAGTTATCCAAACTTTGTCAGGAAGCCCACTTGAAGTGGCCCCAAGCTCTTCCCATAGCCCTTCTCCGAATACGTTCAGCCCCCACCACGCCAATAGGGGTATCCCCATTTGAGATTTTGTATGGGAGGCCCCCGCCCATAGTACAGGGGATAAGAGGGGATATGAATCAAATTGGATCCGTAATTACAAGGCAAGAATTGTTGGCTCTAAGTTCTGTCTTGCAGAGCCTTCATACCTGGGTGCAGGACCAGTTGCCTATCAATCTAACAGAGCCATTGCATCCTTTCAAGCCTGGAGCCTCGGTGTGGGTAAAGGAGTGGAAGACGACACCATTGGCGCCTCATTGGAAGGGACTGTATATTGTTTTGCTATCAACCCCAACAGCAGTTAAAGTGGCCGAGATCGACTCCTGGATTCATCACAGTCGAGTGAAGCTAGCAGCAGTTCCTGAGAGTCGCCCCTGGACTTCGATCGCTAATCCTGCATCACCGTTGCGACTCACGCTGCGAAGACAAGATCCATCATTGTAAAGACTTTGCCAGCTTGCTCCTGAACATCTACATTTCAGACTCTATCCTCTATCTATCTACCTCAATCAACCATTAACTACCTCATTAATCATCAAAGACTATAATCATGATGATTACTAATTGCTGCTATTTCCTTCTTGCGGTAGCCCTGGGACACTTGAGAACCACTCTTGCTTTGCCCCCTTGTGCAGCCTATATAACCACCACCCGAACTGGTATGCAAGTTACTCAGACTTTGCTTTATCACTCTTACTACATTTGTACCGGTGTAGTCAGCCGGTGTATCTATAATGGTACAGAACTGAATATCTGCACAAAGGGAAAGACTCGTACTTGCTTCAGACCTCGCCAGAATCCATCTTACTATTTCCTGGAACTGAGATGGAATGATGAAGACGGAGCCCTCATCAATGCCACAAGTCAACTCTCTGATCCTAACCAACCTTACTTGTATTTTGATGCTTGTGACTTGATTAACAGAAATTATTACTACAGGTGTGAATCCTGGGAACAAGCTTACTATTATGATGAGAAGTATATGTGTCCTGTAGGTGCGTACAACTGGGGAATATGCACTGGGATATATTCCCCAACAACATATAGCAAATCAGCAGAAGCAGACTACTTCTGTCCGAAATGGGATTGTGTGTACTATGCTACCTGGTCTGGTAGCCCTACAGGACAGACTGGAGATAATCGCAAGGCACTGCTGGAAAGATTACCCTTACTGAAACCTGAACAGTGCAAGAAAAGCGCCTGCAATCCCCTACGGCTTCAGATCTTCGATCCCAGCCAGTGGAAGCAAGGATTTTGATTCGGCCTGCGCATAGCAGGAGGTGGAAATGATCCTGGAACCATTGTATTCATCCAGCTGAATGTAAAGACTCATGTTTCTTCACCTTATCGCATACATCATACCTTCTACGAGGCCATGAAGGCAGAATTTGTTGTTCCCCACGCTTCGCAGAATTTGTTCATCGAACTAGCTGGAGATGTGGCATCCAGCCTCCATGTCTCGGACTGTCTCTTTTGTGGAGGAACTCAGATGGGAGACCAATGGCCTTGGGAAGCACAAGAATTGAACTATTCCGTACCATATAACCAAACTGATGTGCATAACACTACCAATGAATGGGTCCTCGCCCACTCCATAGTGGGTAAACTATGTTTTGCACGAGCAGGACCACAATTGAATGCACCTGTGGGACAATTAGTCTGTTTGAACCAGAAATATTACAATGCCACTACTGGGAAGACTTCTTGGTGGTCAGGTGCCAATACTCCGGAACCGTCTGATCATCTTTCCTTATTTGGCCAGGATATGGACTAATCTGGCTACCCACAGCACTTCCTAACAATAATACCAAACCCCTGGTTTAAATATGAACAAACAAAATGTGAACCAGGAAAACTAACACACCGGTGAGGAAAGCAAAATTCTTTTTGTTGGAATAGCCATCCCAGTGAAGAGGAAAAAACCTCGTACCGCTGTGGCCAATTCCTTTTTAATAAAGTATTTTTTAAAAGTCAGTATTTACTTAACTGAAGTCTAGTAGTTCATTGTGTTCAATCAGCAATGTAGCAAGTCGACGTGGCACGTTTCGGGGTGATAACATTTATACCCCTGCTTCAGGTCATAGACATTGCTCGGTGAACTAATCCCTTGTGTAGCATTGCTTCAAAAAGCCGGTTTTTTAACACGGCCGTGGCAGCATGAGCGCAGCTGTGTGAACGTCTCCAAATGAAAGGCGTCATAAGGAGCACCAATCAGAGCCAAAAGGGGAAGGCCACTGCACAAAGACCAGCCCCTGCGTCTGAAAATGGTGATAGATCTGCAACTATATGATCGTGGGGGCCACAGTGGCGCCTTCGATTGCCACGCTTTATATGGGTTGGTTTGAGGAGCAGTTCATCTATCCTCACCCCCTATATATTAATATATCTTTCTGGCGGCGTTTCCTTGATGATATCTTCTTTATTTGGACAGGTACAAGAGCAGCACTAAAGGATTTTCTTCAGTCGTTGAACTCCTTTAAGACCAATATACAATTTACTGCCCAGTTCGAGACAAAACGTATTCAATTTCTTGACATCACTGTGACACTTACTGAAGCAGGCTTTGAGACATCATTATATAGAAAAAAAGTTCAGCGTAACACTCTTTTATATTATGACAGCTTTCATCCGCCTTCTCTGAAACGTGGCCTACCCTACGGTCAATTCCTTCGTATTCGCAGGAACTGCACTCACAAAATGGAATTCACTCAGCATGCGGCAGATTTATATTCCCACTTGATGGCTAGGGGATATCCACCCCATTTGATACGGAGGGCCTATAAACGAACTTGCCACATTCACAGGGAATGGTTATTATGTGACTCTTCAACTACTCTCTCATCTTCTGAGCCTTCTACTGTCACGGCTGTTTTCCCTTACATGAGGGGTTCTTCAAAAATAGTGGGGATTCTAGATCGTTATTGGCCTATTTTGGCTTTGCACCCCTGTTTCCGGAGAAAACTTCAGATAGCATACTCCAGACAATCAAATCTGCGGGACATGATAGTGCACACCACGACGACCCTGGATCGTCCACCAACCTTTCATGAGAATGCTGGTCATTTCCCCTGTGGCAGTTGTGCATACTGCTCTCACACCATTTCAGGGGCATCTTGGTTGGATGATCATACTCATATTACTTATTGGGCTCGTTGGAATACCTGTTGCACCACATCCTATGTGGTATATTTGATTGTATGTCCTTGCACTTTATACTATATCGGATGCACTTCCCGGCCTTTTAAAATTCGTCTGGGTGAACATGCCTCGCGATTACGCACAATGACGTTTTCTGCACCTTTGGTAGAACACTGTGTACACCAAGCCCATTCTTTTGAAATGCTTACCTGGCGGATCTTGGATTTTGTGCCTCCTAACCCTCGAGGCGGGAATCGCTTACAGCTCTTACAATATCGGGAGCAACGTTGGATCTACCTGCTCAATTCAGTATCACCAAATGGTTTAAATTTACAACAGGACTGGTACACGATCATATAGTTGCAGATCTATCACCATTTTCAGACGCAGGGGCTGGTCTTTGTGCAGTGGCCTTCCCCTTTTGGCTCTGATTGGTGCTCCTTATGACGCCTTTCATTTGGAGACGTTCACACAGCTGCGCTCACGCTGCCACGGCCGTGTTAAAAAACCGGCTTTTTGAAGCAATGCTACACAAGGGATTAGTTCACCGAGCAATGTCTATGACCTGAAGCAGGGGTATAAATGTTATCACCCCGAAACGTGCCACGTCGACTTGCTACATTGCTGATTGAACACAATGAACTACTAGACTTCAGTTAAGTAAATACTGACTTTTAAAAAATACTTTATTAAAAAGGAATTGGCCACAGCGGTACGAGGTTTTTTCCTCTTCACTGGGATGGCTATTCCAACAAAAAGAATTTTGCTTTCCTCACCGGTGTGTTCGTTTTCCTGGTTCACATTTTGTTTGTTTACCCACAGCACTTGGCAAGCCCCACCTGGATTATATTGGATTTGTGGCACCAGAGCATATGCTAAACTCCCTGCCAATTGGGGAGGAGCGTGTGTTCTTGGAACTATACGACCATCTTTCTTTCTCTTGCCCCTTTCCCACGGAGAACAATTGGGGTTCCCTGTATATAAAAGTTGACAGAAACGAGAAGCTCTGAAAATCGGCCAGTGGGACAAATGGGATGCAACCTCTGAAGAATGGCCACCAGAGCAAATTGTTTCTTACTATGAACCTGCTACCTGGGCGCAAGATGGTTCTTGGGGCTACCGCACCCCTGTATATATGTTAGACCGTATTATACGTTTGCTAGCTGTTGTTGAAATTATAACCAATGAAACTAGTAGAGCGCTAACCTTGTTAGCTAAACAAGCCACACAGATGCGTAAAGCCATTTACCAGAACCGCTTAGCTTTAGATTATCTGCTTGCAGCTGAAGGAGGAGTAAGTGGCAAGCTGAATTTAACTAACTGCTGCTTGCAAATAGATAATGAAGGACAGGTTGTAGAAGATATAGCCAATCACATGAGAAAGCAAACTTATGTCCCAGTCCAAACGTGGCATAGCCTGCAACTAGATGGCTGGTTTGGTTCTTGGTTTTCAGGCCTAGGCGGCCTGAAGACACTTATAGTGCTTGTATTTTTGATTGTAACTGTTTGCTTATGTATCCCATGTTTCCTTCCCCTATGCTTGCGTATGCTACGCTCCATTATTGATAATATTATTGACCGCAAGGCAGCAGCACAAATATTAGCAATGTGGGACTACTACCCTATACCACGGAGTGATCCCTCTACCATAGTTTAAGGTACTTTCATATATATGTGTGATTTGATTCTGACCCTTTCTCACTTGCGGGTGTGAATAATCAAAAGGGGGGAATGTGATAGGCGATGGCCTAGTTCATCCTGTAGCAGAGGCCTGTCAGCTAGGCCTGAGTCCCCCTCCCTTACTTTAGAATATTATAACTGACTTTGGAATATTATAGCAGAACCAGACAGACAGAAAATACCAGTAGCTGCTTTGCTCTGCTCTGCTTTTGATAAGAATGCTTCTGATAAACAAAAGTAAAACTTTTCCACTGCTATGATAATCACAGCTGTGCTTTCCACTATCTCTGCCGGCTAACTGACCTTGCAAAAGCAGCGAAATGTACTGTAGCAGAAGTATTATGTCTAGAGATTTGAGCCACTGTTAAAAATGCCTGCACAGAATAAGAACAGGTACAAGCCAGATCAGAGGTGGCTATTGGGAGAGGGAGGGGGGCCACCAAGACCAATGAGGAGTTTTGCCTGTATTAGACTGGAGAAGAACAGTATATAAACTGTCGTTTTTCTGAGCTCAGGGCTCAGACATTTTGTATGTGACATTGGCCTGAGACTGTGCACATTAAACTGGTTTGAATTCTAGTCAACAGACTCCTGGTTTTATTCGTTGTGGGCCCTTCGCTATTACACTGCTCCTCACTACTTTCCTCTCTTATCTCTTCCTACACCACTCCTTGGGAACTCCACTCTTCTGGCAGATCGCTTCTGTGCCCTTCTCTTTCACTGCCAACTCCAGACTTTGTTCTTTTCACCTTGCTGCTCTTTAAGCCTGGAACAAACTACCTGGGTCTGTACATCGGACTTCATTCTCTGGCTCTTTTCAAGTGCAGGCTGAAAGCTCACCTCTTCGAGGCTGTTTTTGGATCATGATCTACTTAATCTCCTAGGTGTTTCCTTACCATTCCCCCTAGATATATTCTTGTCCTCAGCTGTTGTGTTGTCGGTCTTAGCTAGATTGTAAGCTCCGATGAGCATGGACTTCTTTTACATGTGCCTGTGCAGCGCTACATACATCCTATAGCACTATACAAATGATTAGTAATAGCAGTAGTAGTAGTACTAAACTATCTTTGGAGTAAAACTGTGCAGAAAAAGAATTATATTTGGCACTCTGAACAAAAGAGTTCTGCTTTTCTTATCCTATTTACAGTTTTTGCCCTCTCCCTGAACTATCTGACAAATGACACACTATACTATTTCTATATTAAATAAACAGCTTTATAGGATTTTTGTCTTACTTTTCCTCCAAATATAAATCCGATCCTACGATGGCAAAATCAGGTTACTTTTAAAAGGTATTTTCAGGAAATCCACAGTACTACCTTTTAACTTTCGAAAGGGAGACTATGATAAAATGAGGAAAATAGTTAAGAAAAAAATAAAAGGAGCAGTTGCAAAGGTTAAAGACTTACATCAAGCTTGGGTGTTGTTGAAAAATACTATCTTGGAAGCCCACACCAGCTGTATTCCACGCTTTAAGAAAAGTGGAAGTCAGTCCAAAAAACTGCCAGCATGGTTTAAAGGTGAGGTCAGAGAGGCTGTTGCCAAAAAAGCATCTTTCAGGAAATGGAAAAAAGAGCCAAATGACGAAACCTGGAAACAGCACAAGCACTGGCAAGTCAAATGCAGGGCATTGATAAAGCAGGCAAAGGGAGAATTTGAGAAGAAGCTTGCTGCGGAAGCAAAAACGCGAAATAAAGATTTTTTCAAGTACATTCGTAGCAAAAAACCTGTGAGAGAGTCAGTTGGACCATTAGATGATAGAGGAGTTAAAGGGGCACTAAGAGGCGACAAGGCGAGAGCTGAGAGACTGAATGAATTCTTTGCTTCGGTCTTTACTGAGGAATATGTAGGGATGTTACCCATGACTGAAGTGGTATTTAAAGGTGTGGAAGAATTGAAGGAAATATCGATACATCGGGAAGATGTATTACAACTATTAGATAAAGTGAAGAGTAGCAAATCACCTGGGCCAGATGGTATACATCCAAGGATGTTGAAAGAACTGAAATATGAGATTGCAGACCTGCTATTAGTAATCTGCGAACTATCATTAACATCATCTCTAATACCTGAAGACTGGAGGATTGCAATTGTAACACCAATTTTTAAAAAGGGTTCCAGGGGTGATCCGGGAAACTACAGACCGGTGAGCCTCACGTCAGTGCCGGGAAAAATGGTAGAAACCATCATAAAGAATAAAATTACTCAGCATGTAGATAGTCATGGCCTAATGGGAGACAGCCAACATGGCTTTAGACAAGGAAGATTTTGTCTTACTAATCTGTTATGTTTTTTTGAAAGTGTGAATAAGCAGGTGGACAAAGATGAGTCGGTTGATATAGTGTATCTGGACTTTCAGAAAGTCTTTGACAAGGTCCCTCATCAGAGACCTTTGGCAAAACTAAAGAGTCATGGGATAGGAGGCAGTGTACTACTGTGGATCAGGAACTGGTTAAAAGATAGAAAGCAGAGGGTTGGGCTAAATGGCCAATTTTCCCAATGGAGAAAGGTGAATAGTGGTGTACCCCAGGGTTCTGTGCTGGGTCCGCTGCTTTTTGACATATTCATAAATGACCTGGAAAGTGGAATAACGAGTGAGGTTATCAAATTTGCAGATGACACAAAACTATTTAAAGTTGTTAAAACCCAAGAGGATTGTGGAAAATTGCAAGAGGATCTTGATAAATTGGAAGACTGGGCATCAAAATGGCAGATGAAATTTAATGTGGACAAGTGCAAAGTTATGCACCTAGGGAAGAACAACCCAAACTATGATTACACGATGCAAGGTTCCACATTAGGAACCACCACCAGGAAAAAGATTTAGGCGTCATTGTGGATAATATGTTAAAACCCTCGGCCCAGTGTGCAGCGGCAGCCAAGAGAGCAAATAAAATGCTAGGTGTCATAAGGAAAGGAATGGAAAATAAAACAAAGATATTATAATGCCTCTATATCGTTCCATGGTGAGACCGCACCTTGAATATTGTGTGCAATTCCAGTCACCGTATCTTAAAAAGGATATAGCGTTATTAGAAAAGGTTCAGAGAAGAGCCACCAAAATGGTAAAGGGGATGGAAGGATACTCTTATGAAGAAAGGCTAAAAAGGTTAGGGCTCTTTAACCTGGAAAAGAGACGGCTGAGGGAAGATATGATAGAAGTCTATAAATTAATGAACGGAGTGGAATGGGTAAACGTAGATCGATTGTTTACCTTATCAGAATATAGAAAGACTAGGGGACATGCAATGAAGCTACAGGGTAAACTATTTCAGACTAATAAAAGAAAATATTTTTTCACTCAACGTGTAATCAAACTCTGGAATTTGTTACCGGAGGATGTAGTAAAGGCTGTTAGTGTAGCTGGGTTTAAAAAAGTTTGGACAAGTTCCTGGAAGAAAGGTCCATAAACCATTATTAAGAAGGGACCCAGGATATCAATGCTTGACCCAGTACAAGCATTGCGGAACCTGTGTCTTTTGGGGATACTGCTAGGTAAGTATGACCTAGATTGGCCACTGTTGGAAACAGGATACTGGGCTTGATGGACCTTTGTCTGACCCAGTATGGCATATCTTATGTTCTTAACTTTGAACTACAAATTAAACGAACAGCCATTTAGGGGGTAATTTTATAACAGGGGAGTGGAGGAGTAGCTTAGTGGTTAGAGCACTGGCTTGGTAAGCAAGAGACCAGGATTTGATTCCCACTAGCGCTCCTTGTGGCATTGGGCAAGTCATGTAACCCTCCACTGCCTCAGAAGAAAGGCCTGGCAATCTACTTCCATTCACACTGCCAAGTAAACCCAGGAGCTGCTGGGTTGCCCGGAATCAACACTGAATCGAAGGCACACATTGCATTTTTTTTTTTCAACAGGATGCCAAGGCGAAAAGTTCAAAAAGCACCTATTTTAAGTCTATTTATGAAAAAAACAGACATCTAAGTGGCTTTATAAATTAGGCTCCCGAATCCAGTCCAAATAGCATACAAATGCCAACACACACATTTATACCAGCTCTGAAAAATGTGTGTGTGCATGCATTCTATCATGCACTTTATAAAATGTGTGTGTATCACATTCTTGCTCCTGTTTCACCCAGACTACACTCCTGGGAACTCCTACAAACTCTTTCCATGCATGTTCTCTCTACACACACATGAGGACACACAATTTTACAGAAGTCCTTTACATATGAGAAAAACTTTCTAAAACTACCCTCAAACTACAGATAGTAAAGTGCTAAACTCAGCATGATCATAAATATAATTAAGGAACATTTACAAAATTTGTTCATAAAGAAATAAACCCCTAGAGGATGACGACATGCAAAACAGACATACCTGTCCAGAAAGCGTAGTTATTCACCTGTAACAGGTGATCTCCGGGAACAGCAGGAATTTAGTCTTCACATATGGGTGTCGTCAGTACCAATAGAGCCCGCACGGGAACGCTCCCCAGCGTCCAATAGGAAAGCTTTTGGGAGCATCCCACAGCGCATGTGTGCTGCCTTTCCGCCTCTGTACCTCTCTCACTTCAGTTGAGTTTATAGCTGAGACCAAAGGAGAGAAGTAGAGAAAGAGAGAGATAGAGACAACTCCTAGGGGAGGTGGGTGGGTTGTGAAGACTAAATTCCTGCTGTTCCCAGAGATCACCTGTTACAGGTGAGTAACTACGCTATCTCCAGGAACAAGCAGGAATGTAGTCTTTACATATGGGGACTCCCCACCTGAAAGATGCCAAGGGGTGACCCCAGCTAGCTGCGAACCCAGGTGAGATGGGTCATGCTTCCTCCCATGGACCTTAGGCATCCAAACTATGGATGGTGGGTAGGAGCTGTATTAAGTATGGAAGAGATGTTGGAGAACTTCCTGGCCAAACGAGGCATCCCAACGGAGTCCTTGTCTAAGCAATAGTGGGCTGTGAAGGTATGTACTGAAGTCCAAGTGGCTGCTTTCCAGATGTCATCAATAGAGACAGAACGAAGGTTAGCCGTTGAGGCTGCCATTGCTCTCACATTGTGAGCCGTGACATGGCCTTCGAGAGAAAGTCCCTTACTCTGATATGTATAGGATATGGATATGAGGGCAGGTCACCTCAGGCTGGAAGGCTGGGGGTTCAACTCCCACATGGGGACAAGCAACTTCAGGCCAGAGGGACTGGAGTCTCTAGTCCCATGGCCACTCCTTGTGGTCTTGGGCAAGCCACTTAACCCTCCATTGCCTCAGGTACACTTAAGATTGTGAGCCCTTCGGGGACAAGGGAATAAAAAGTACCTGTTAGTATACATGTAAACCTCACTGATTCTAAATAGCACGGTATAAAAAAAATAATAAATAAAATAAATAAATATGCAATCTGCAATCCAATCTGACGGAGTTCTTTTAGAAACTGGAAGTCCCAAATGACTAGAGTCAAAAGCCACAAAAAGCTGAGAAGATTTTCTATGTGGCTTAGTTCTTTGGAGATAAAAAGCCAAGGCTCTTTTACAATCCAATGTGTGAAGATTCCTTTCCGCACTGGAAGCATGAGGCCTAGGGAAGAATATAGAAAGATAAACCGACTGGTTTAAATGAAAAGGCGAAACCACCTTTGCCATAAAGTGAGGATGAGTCCTGAGGACTACTTTATTATGGTGAAACCTTGTATAAGGTGGGTCAGCTACTAACGCCTGTAGTTCACTAATGTGTCTTGCAGAAGTGATGGCAATTAGGAAAATAACTTTCCATGAAAGAAAAGTTCAAAGGGCAGTTTCATAAGCTGAACAAGAACAAGATTTAGATCCCATGCCACAGGTGGTGGTTTAATGGGGGGTTTTGTTAAAAGTAGGCCTCTCATAAATCTTGATATAAGTGGATGAGAGGAAATAGGTTGTCCATCGAAAGGTTTATGAAAAGCAGCAATAGCACTAAGATGGACCCTAACTGAATTGGTCTTCAGACCAGAAGTTGATAATTGTAGAAGATACTCTAGTAGCAACTCTACAGGTACTAAAAGGGGGTTAAGTCCCTTTTGTGAACACCAGATAGAGAACCTTTTCCACTTGAAAGCGTAAGAATGTCTTGTGGAGGATTTTCTGGAAGCCGGGAGGATATCCTTTACTTGTTGAGAAAGGTTAACATCCTGGAATTCTAGGCTTTCAGTAACCAGGCCCTGAGATGTAGGGACTGGGGATTGGGATGCAGTAAAGATCCATCCTCCTGTGAGAGGAGATCTGGAGCATTCCCCAACTCCAGAGGAGTGGTTTGAGAGAGACGCAGAAGAAGAGGACACCACGTTTGCCGTGGCCAATGTGGAAAGTAACAAAATTATATCAGCTCTACTATCTAACTTTGCGATTATAGTTTGATATATCTCATGAAAGTAAACTTATTCAGTAATAAACCTAAATTCAAGCAACGTTTTGTAAGCAACAAGGTCTCAGACTGAGATAAAGCAGTCATCCAAACCTATACTGGTTTTAGACTCCATGCTATATTTTGCATCAATGACCTTACTATGTTGCTTTTAGAATCGTGTTGCTTTAAAACTTATTTAAATTGTTCTTATCTTGTTTTCACTTGTCCACACTGCTTATTTTCTTTGACTCCCATTCATCCCAACGCCAAACAACAGCGCCGTCGTGTTTCACTTGCTGTGCGTTTCTTCAGGGGATACCGGGTATAGGCGTCTTATTGCAAACCGGATCATTTCATTAAACAGAGTGATACTCTTTCATTCAATCTATGGGTATCATCAAAACACGAATACTTAGTTCCTATTATATATTAATCTCTCATCCAATAGTTACATTGACAACCACCTTTTGTAATATTACTGATAGCAAGATGTTGCTCACCATTTCATCAGACACAGTAGTGCTCTATTCATTCAATCAGTTCAACACCGCGCATGCGAACTATTCATCTGGTTGAATTTAAAGAAGGTTAATCACATATACGTCCGCACCTGCACACATGACGTTACGTTTTTCCCCTCAGGTCGCAAATCAGAATCTGTTAAATGTGTGAACCAATCTATGTGACACTATTATGAGAAAACTATCCTGCTGTTTAGGTTATATGCACACACTCCAATCTATTTGTGCATTTAAACCCAGCGGAATTAGTCTGTAAGGTGAAGATCCATCTTTGTTCATGGAATAGCAGCACCTGATCTCTAGATTTACCACCAGATCCAGTGAGAACCTGATCTATGCAGAAACATCGAAGGTCTTCAAAACCATGCTTCAACTTGAGACAATGATCCACAATAGGGGCTTCTGTTTTCCGACACTTCAATCTACTGCAATGTTCTTTCATATGAACGTGAAAGGGGCGGATAGTCTTGCCCACATATAACAAATGACAAGGGCATAAAATACAGTAGACTACATGCGTGGAAGTACACGATGTCCTATATCTTAATGGGTACATTTTACCTTGATGGTTAAACACTGTTGTTTCTAATGCGATTGCGCACACTGTGCATTCTCCACATTTGAAATGCCCCTTATTCGATGTAATAGAATGAGCTGATAACGGTCTTAACACTGTTGGACTTAAAATTTCTTTGAAATTCCTGTGTCTTTTCCATACACAACGTACAGATTTATCCTCCAACCCTGGAGTACTTCTAAGAACTTTGCTATGCTTTTTCAAAATACGCTGAATTTGATGACTATATGGTGAATATTTGGTCACTAAATTTACTTGACTATCAATAGTCTGATATCTCTGAGTTGGAAGTAATGTGGAGCTATGAGTATCATACAAACTCTGTCTCTCTGAAGTTTGAATAAAGTCTTGGGAATGAGGGGAATGGGTGGGAAGGCATAGAGGAAGTCCTGTCCCCAGTGGAGTAGGAAAGCATCTCTTGCCTGACAGTTTTGAGCCAGAATTCTGGAACAGAATCGGGGCAGTTTGCATTCTGTGGACTTGCAAAGAGGTCTATATCTGGTGTTCCCCAGATTCGAAACACTCGAGTAAGCTGGCATGAGTGTAGGGACCACTCGTGTGACAGCAGTATTCGACAGAGTTTGTCTGCCCACAAGTTTTGAATATTGCTATACGTATTATCTACTCCTCCAATATGTTCAAGGCTATTTACTTAATTAGTTGTGGATTTTCCAAAACCACTCTTTTCCATATATCTCACATATGAGCTCGAAGATTGAACTGGGTCTCAGACTTTTATCAGTACATATTACGGGATTGGCTTCCCGCTGTAGTACAATCCCGTAATATGTACTGATAAAAGTCTGAGAACCAGTTCAATCTTCGAGCTCAGATGTGAGATATGTGGAAAAGAGTGGTTTTGGAAAATCCACAACTAATTAAGTAAATAGCCTTGAACATATTGGAGGAGTAGATAATACGTATAGCAATAGCTGAATCCTCTGTGAAATAGACCTACAATTTCTTGGGTGTTAGAACACAAGTTTTGAATGCCCGGAAGGTATACCGCAAACAGGTGAATTTGTAACTCTCTGGCGAGGGCCCATATTCGCAAAGCTTCATTGCATAGCGACAGAAAGCCTGTTCCGCCTTGCTTGTTCACATAGAACATAGTTACCTGATTGTCGGTTTGGCCCAGAACTGTTTTGTTGCTGAGATGGCCCTGAAAGACTTGAATAGCATTGAAAATGGCTCTCAGCTCTAGGAGGTTTATGTGAAGGGAAACCTCCTGTGAGGTCCAAAGACCCTGAGTGGAGAGATCGTGCAAGTGGGCCCCCCAACCCATCTTGGACGCATCTGTCATCAGAGTGGTTTGGCATAGAGGCTGCTGGAAAGGAGAGTCTACAAGAGGTTTTCCAGGGATTGCCACCATTGCAGGGATGAAATCAGATGTGTGGTAGTTCTGATTTTGTCTGTTAGTCGACCCATGGCTTGTGACCACTGAGGAAAGGGTTTACTGGGCTGCTCGCATAGGGAACCACATGGACAGTGGATGCCATGTGTCCCAGCAGTTGAAGCATCTCCCGAGCAGTAAGGAATACCTTCATAGATGCTTGAGATGCCAGTTGTATTATACGTAGACAGCGTGGCTGGGGCAAGAAAGCCCTTGACTGCCGTGTGTCTAGACGAGCCCCTATGAATTCTAGAGATTGAGAGGGGGTGAGATGAGATTTTGGGAGGTTTATGACCAGCCCCAAGTATTGAAGAATTCTCACTGCTCGAGAGAGAGCGAAGCTGGCCTCTGGAGCTGTCGATGCTCGAATGAGCCAATCGTCTAAGTAAGGGAAGACGAATATTCCCAGAGTCCTCATAAATGCTGCCACCACTGCCATGCATTTTGTGAAGACTCTTGAAGCAGAGACTAGTCCGAAGGGAAGAACTCTGTACTGGAAGTGTCTTCCTTGGACCAGGAATCGAAGGAACTTCCTGTGATCTGAGTGGATGAGAATATGTGTGTACGCATCTCTTAGATCTAGAGAACATAGCCAGTCCTGACTTTGGAGGTATGGTAAAAGTGTTCCGAGGGAGATCATTTTGAACTTTTCTTGGAACAAATATTTGTTTAATTCTCTGAGGTCTAATACAGGTCTGTGTCCCCCTGTCTTCTTTGGAATAAGAAAGTAGGGGGAGTAAAACCCTGTCCCCTGTTGGGGAATGGGTACTTCTTCGATTGCTCCTTGAGCTAGAAGTGATGTGACCTCCTGCCACAAGAGGTCGGTGGCAGGACCCTGAGAATTTAACTGTTTTATTATTGTAGGTGGGGGCAAGTTGAGAAAATGAAGCTTGTACCCCAGTTGTACAATTGACAGAGTCCAATTTTCTGATGTTATTTTTTGCCATCTTTTGGCAAAAAAGCATAGTCTTCCTGGAATGGTCAAGGGTTCTGGACCTTTTAGGGGCAGAATGACTAAGTTCTCTAGATAGAAGTCAAAGACCCTGAGGGGGCTGGGTCTGTTGGATCGGTTGAGCTCTTTGAGCTTATAGCTTTCTTTGCTGTCTGTTCTGTTGTTGCCCCTTCTGGAGTGGAGGAGTGGCCTAGTGGTTGGGGCAAGGTACTTCAGACTGGAAGGTCGGGGGTTCAAATCTCACTAGAGGACAGCAACTTTGGGCCCGAAGGACTGGGGTTTCTAGTCCCACAGGTGCTCCTTGTGGTCTTGGGCAAGCCACTTAACCCTCCATAGCCCATGTTCCCGGTAAAATAGTTATCTCCAAGTTATAATGCCCAGTTCAATGTAATTTCAGTTTGTTCAATGTAAACCGCACTGATATAGAATAGCGCAGAATATAAGAGAATGTAAATAAATAAATAAATAAAATAAATAAACATGAAGCGGACAGTGGCTTTGATGGGTGTAAGAAGGGTAAAGCTTCTTTTTCTTACTGAAAAAGGGGTTTTTGAATGTTTTCTTCTTTGCTGGGTTGGCTGTAGACTTTGATAGTCTGTTCAAGGTAGTATTTTCAGATTCAAGCTGATTAGTCTTGTCCTGCCAGTCCTTGCCAAAGAGATTTTCTCCTGTGCAAGGAATGTTTCCCAGCTTTTCTTGCACCCACTGTTCTAAGTCTGATGCTTGAAGCCAAGCAATACGACGTGCTCTTATGGATATAGCAGAGATTCTGCTAATACATTCAAAGCAATCAAAGGTAGCACGGTTCATAAATTTTGAGACATTCTGGGCATGTTTGACCAGAATAAGGTAGTCTGCTCTTTTTTGCTCCGAAACACAAGGACTAAGGAGCTCTAAGTCTTTTGTGACTTCTTCCAGGAACATTCCCATATAAAGAATGTAGGAACTGATCCTGGCTCCTAGCATGGAGGATTGAAAGCATTGACAGCCAAAGGCATCGAGAGTCCTGGATTCACAGCCTGGAGGATTGGAAGAATGTGTTTTAGCACTCTTGATCCTTCACATGGCCAATTCCACTACCACTGGAAACCAGGACAACTTGGCACTCGGTACATAGTGTCAAGGCGTCGGGAATGTGAAGATATTATTAAAGCAGTTTCCCATATTCTCAAAATTAGATCATGTAAGATCTTGTGAATGGGAAGCATAGCTGCTTCCTTGGGAGCCATAGGGTATTGTAGAATTCTTAATTCTTCTGCCTAGGTTCCTTTTCTGGAATCACAGTGATTGCAAGACTCTTTGCTAAATCACGTATGAAATCCTGGAAGGACATATCCTCTGGAGGAGACATTCTGCGTTGAGGAGAAGGAACCAAATCGTCTAATAGATTCGCTCTGGTACTAGTAGAATCGTCAGAGTCATCGGAATTGGAAGACTCAAGCACGGGTGCTCCTGTAATGCATGGTATCGGTACCGCTCGAAGTCGGTACCGAAATGTCTCGGTTCCTGATCCCCGATACTGGAGATCGGCATGGGGGGAAGCAGTCCTGTCGAAACAGGTACTGTTGGTACTGGTACCGATGTCAGTACCAATACATGTTGAACCGTCTGTTGCGGTCTTAGCGGTACCGAAGCCGCTAATAGTGCCGCTAGACTGCGTTCGATAGCGAGGATTCTGTGATCCATCACTCCTGCTGATGCCTGGGTGCCGGTACCGGTGAAAGCGGCTACGACCCCAGAACATAGCATCAGTAGTTCCGCAGAGATGGAGGCCTCTGGAACATCCTGGAGCCCCGTTAGTGCTTTCGAGCCCGAAGACTCCCACCGGGGCTGTTTTGCCGGTGAAGTATCCTCAAGGGAAACGCCAGTGGCATCTCGATACTTTGAAGGAGATTTAACCTTCGAGGACTGGCTAGTCTTAGAAGACTTCAATTTGGTTACCTGACATCCATGGGAGGAAGATGAAGCCCTGGAAGACGTTGATGCAACTGACATTGTGTCGGCGGCAAAAAGGGTACCGAGTTTTGCAGCTCTATTCTGCAGGCCCCTTTTGGTCATCCTCGTGCAGGAGAGACACTCTGTTGGACAATGTTCAGGACCCAAACATTTTAGACACCAATCATGGGTGTCGGTGACAGAAATAGTACCGCCACATTTTGAGCATTTTTTTGAAACCACTAGCTGGTTTTTCAATGCTTGAAGAAAAATGGGCCTAGTGCCCAAAATGGCACCTAGCACCAGAAGCAGGGAAAGATCCCTTAAGAAATATAAGTTTGTTTTTTTGGGGGGAGGTTTTAAGGAAAGAAGAAGAGAATCGGCGGTACCGGTAGGCGTCAAATGAAGGCAGACGCGACCACAAAAAACAAGAAATAAAGGTAAATTTTCTGCGGTGACAGGGTACCACGTCCTGTCAGCTCTGCAGAAAACGAAGAACTGAAGTGAGAGAGGTACAGAGGCGGGAAGGCAGCACGCATGCGCTGAGGGATGCTCCCAAAAGCTTTCCTATTGGACGCTGGGGAGCATTCCCACGCAGGCTCCGTCGGTACCGACGATACCCATATGTGAAGACTACATTCCTGCTTGTTCCTGGAGATTCACAAAGTACCAATGAAAAGATTAGCATTATTCCTTCTGTTTGCAAATATTTATTTCAGAAAAATGTACTCCAAATAGCCAGCAGAGGGCACCATTTCTTAGGGAAAATATATCTGAAGCTTCCTTAATGTTCTCAGTAGATGTTATTTCTAAATATGAACAAAATGCACAAATCAAATTTAAATACAACTTCTAAAACTCCTCTTTGGAGGTGAATGCAGGCATTCCTTGGTGCTTACACACACTATCATCAGGTGAACAGAGCCAAAATATACAACAGGTCTGAAAATAAAGAGGTAGAGAATATAAATTTGTATTTTATTTTTAGAAAGCACCGACCCATAAATGATTTAGTCATGTATATCATCACAAACAGGATGTGTGCTACCTTACTTACAAACCAGCCTTTCACCACCAGTGTAACAATACTATCCATCTCCTCTTTCATCATTTTTCTTACAGACATTTACTGGTAAACTATTGCAAAAATTGTTATGTTGTCTAGTGTACGTCAATCATTCATTATTTCCTAACTATATTGTGGGGCACTTCTGCAAAAGCAAAATCTTTTATATGATGGCGGGTAAATAAAACCATCTAGATTTGAAAAAAAGAGAACTTTGAGAAAATGCTGTTCCCAACCCTGTCACTAATTTCTTCTTCTTCTTCTTTAATCCTTAGCCGATGTTTGGGGAGCAAGTCGTCCTCTCAACCAGTACGCTGCTGTAGGTGCCGCTGGATTCCGATAATGCACTGTCGTCTGCGAACATCAAGTCAGGAAGTTGTTCACATCATACTAGACCCTGCATCTGTTCTTGAATGTCTTCCTCATAATGGCAATGATCACGATATTGAAAAGAAGGGATAAGGCGACATCTCCCTGACGAACTCCAGTTTGGATAGAAAATTCTTGGATAGTTCATTTCGGATCCGCACACTGCTGGTTGCTGCTTGGCATCATACACTTCTCCAAGTCACTAATTTAGTCTTGCAATACCCAAGACATTACTGATTAACAAGACTTTGCCTCTGAAGTTCTTGGTTAAGATTAAAAAAAGAAATCTATGAAGTGTGACTTCTTCCACTCATGATCTGATTCACCAAAGTCTTTCTTTTTGGACCTGGCAGTTTCCTTCTTTTCCTTTGGACTTCCTGTTCAGTCAAAGCCAGGATTAGTATCTAGCACAAAAGCACACGCACTAGCAAGTTAGCTGTAAAACAGTAATAAGGCAGGCCAAGAGTGACTTTAAAAAGAAGTTTGCTGTAGAAGAAAAAGTTAATAGAAACAACTTTTTCAAGCACATCCAAAGCAAGAAGCCCGTCAGAGTCAGCTCTGCCAGTGGATAACCAATGAGTAAAAAGTGCTCTTGGAGGATAAGGTAATAGTAGGAAAAAACTAAACAATTTCTTTGTCTTAGTGTTTACAAATGGAGGATGATGGGGTTATACCTACACCAGAAATCTTCTTTGATGGTGAAGATTTGGAGCAACTAAAGCACATCACAGTAAGTCTAGAACATATAATAGATATAGATATATAATCACACCAATATAATATATAATAGATATATAATCACACCAAACACTCAGAACATCCCAACAACATACCCTGCAAGTCAAAGGATAGTCAGTCCAAACTGGCCAATACCGAATAGATTAAGGCCACAACCTGAAAACATAGGCATTACTGTAAATAATGTGCAGATATGTTACCCCCATTAAATCCAAGTTTTAATCCCTGTTCGATATAAATACTCTGTGGCCCTTCCGCACAGTATATTGTTCTGTTTATTGTAAACCGCACTGATATGTAATAGCGCGGTATATAAGAGAAGTAAAATAAATAAATAAATAGATGAAACTGACAAACTAAAGAGCAACAAATAACCAGGACTAGGATTCACACCAGAATTCTGAAAGCGCTCAAACATGAAATTGGTAACCTCTTACCAATATTCTGCAATCTATCTTTTAAAAAAGTCACTATACCTAAAGATTGGAGGGTAGCTAATGTAGCACCAGTTTTGAAAAAGGGCTCCAGGAATAATCTGGGCAACTTTGGGCAGCTGAGTCTGATGTTAGGGCAACAAAAAATGGTTAACACTATACTCAAATCACAATTACTGACCATGTAGACTGACATGGTTTAATGGGAATGAATCAGCATGGTTTCTGCAAAGGCAAGTCTGCCTTATCAATTTATTAGACTTTCTGAATCTGAAACAAACAAGTGGGTAATGGTAGGCTGGTTAATATGGAAGGACAGACTGGATAGGCCACATGGTCTTTATCTGTTGTCATGTGTCTGTGATAAAGAGAAGAACTTTAGAAAGGGCATCCAAGTGCAATCTGAAACATCCAGGGAGGAACATGCAGAAAAACGCTAGGGGCATCTATATCTCTGGCCAGTTTCAGGAACACAGATGTCGCCGATGTGGATGTCCACAGCCCTGTCCACATAGATGTCCTGGCTACACAATAGTAGGGTGGGGACATCTAGCACATGCAAGATTTCATATGATGACGTCCAGCAGTGTTGTAAACTGTAAATATGAGTTCCCATTCAATATCAGAGTTCGCTGTCAGCATGGGAAACATATGGGATAGGAGTTTACATCCTTCTCCACACCTAGATGTTTGACAGGCAAAACGAGCATTTTTCTGCTGCTTATTTGAGCCTGGAGCATGTATAAACTTGGACACTGCATGGGATGTATAGGGTATTTTGGCAAGCAGGCCAGTCTTGAAAGACTACCAAAAGGGACTGCTACTGCTGGAAGGAAATCTGCACTTGTATTTTCCTTCTGGGAAATTCTTTAAATCTTGGGGAAAAGGGAATTCTTTGGGTAAAAGCTCATAAATCTATGTATTTTAAAATCCAGTGTATTTGAGAAGTCAGTCAGGGCTTAGTACTACCAGAGAGATTTCATTTAAATTTAAACTCAGTCAAGGCTAAGAACCACCAGAGAGCTTGTAATTTAAATCAAATCAGAGTATAGCTTTGCATAGAAGGGAAAATAGGGTGAATATTCTTTGAGTAGAAAGAAATAGATTGTTTCTACTACTACAACTACTACTGAGCATTTATAAAGCGCTACCAGACGCATGCAGCGCTGTATAGAAAAAGACAAAAAAAGACAGTCCCTGCCCAATAGAGCTTACAATCTAAAAAAGACAAAACAAAGAAGGTGAAGGACGAGGAAAAAACAAAGGCAACGGAAGGATAAGAGGAGAAACAAGACAAAGGAAAAAAAGTAAGAACAAGGGAAAAGAAAAGGAACAGGTGAAAACAAGACAAGGGAAGAGGAGGAGAACAGGCAAGTCATGAAACAAAGGCAGAAGCAAAGAAGTGAGCTTTCAACCTGGATTTGAAGAGGGTCAGAGAAGATGCCTGACATATAGACAGAGGAAGTCTATTCCAGGCGTAGGGTGCTGCAAGGTGAAAAGAGCGAAGCCTGGAGTTAGCAACAGAGGAGAAAGGCATAGCAAGAAGCAGTTGGCTAGAAGAGCGGAGTTCACGAGGGGGGATATAAGGAGAAATGAGAGAAGAAAGGTAAAGAGGAGCTGCAGAATGAATGCATTTATAGGTCAGTAGGAGAAGCTTGAACTGGATGCGGAAACGGATAGGGAGCCAGTGAAGAGACCTGAGGGAGGAGTGATATGGGCAAAACAAGGTTGGCTGAAGATCAAACGAGCAGCAGAATGTTGAATAGACTGAAGGGGTGAAAGATGACTCAGTGAAAGACCAGCAAGGAGCAGATTATAGTAATCAAGGTGAGAGGTGATAAGTGAATGGATGAGCGTTTTAGTAGTATGTTCTGAAAGAAAAGGGCGGATTTTGCCAATATTAAAGAGAAAGAAGCGGCAGGTCTTGGCGACAAGGTGAATATGTGTGGAGAATGAGAGCGAAGAGTAAAAAATAACCCCTAAATTGCGAACTGAGGGAACAGTATAGAGAACAGAGCCATTCATAGAGACTGAAAAAGGAGGAAGAGGAAGGGAAATTTTAGGGGAAAAGATGAGAAGCTCGGTCTTGGCCATGTTCAATTTCAAGCGGCGATGGAACATCCAATCAGCAATAGCAGAAAGGCAATTAGAGATCCGGGTCTGGATTGAAGAAGAGAGATCAGGAGTAGAGAGGTAGATCTGGGAATCATCAGCATAGAGATGGTACTGAAAACCATGGAAGGAGATGAGTGCACCAAGGGACTAGGTATAGAGAGAGAAGAGGAGCGGACCCAAGACAGAACCCTGAGGTACACCAACAGGGAGCGGAGTAGCAGAGGAGGAGGAGCCACCAGAACGCACACTGAATGAGCGATGGGAGAGATAGGAGGAGAACCAGGAAAGAACAGAGTCCCTAAAGCCAAGCGAGAACAAAGTGTCAAGGAGAAGATCATGATCAATATTGTCAAAAGCAGCAGAGAGGTCAAGAAGAATAAGGACCGAGTAAAGGCCTTTAGATTTTGCCAGGAACAAGTCACTCGAGACTTTGACAAGGGCCGTTTCAGTAGAGTGCAAAAGACGAAAGCCAGACTGTAAGGGATCCAGGAGGGCATGAGAGGAAAGGATGTCAAGGCAGCGGTGGTGAACCGCACGCTCTAACAGTTTAGAAATAAAGGGAAGGAGGGAGATGGGATGATAATTAGAAGGACAGGAGGGATCAAGTGAGGGTTTCTTAAGGAGAGGTGTGACCACAGCATGCTTGAAGTCAACGGAGACAATAGCAGTGGAGCACGAGAGGTTGAGGATATGGAGATGGAGGGGACAAGAGTAGCAGAGATGGGTGAGAGGAGACAGGTGGGGACAGGATCAGAGGAGCAGGTGGTAAAAGTTTGGAAGACAAGAGAAGGTGAGCAGTTTCCTCCTCAGAAATCGAAGGAAAGGAAGAGAGGGTAGGATGGGAAGAGGGGGGAGGGGGAGGGGAAGAGGGAAAGGGGAGGAGGGGAATTAGCAGACTTAGTGGGGAATTGGAGGATGATCTTGTGGATTTTATAATGGAAATAATCAGCCAGGGTTTGGGCAGGAAGGGAGGGACTAGAGGTGGAGGCACTTTAAGGAGAGAGTTGAGAGCAGTGAAGAGATGGCGAGGATCAGAGGCAAGAGAATTAGTAAGGTGGACATAAAAGTCCTGCTTGGCGACTTCCGGTGACGTCACGGAGCGACTGGCTGCAGTCTAGCTGAGCTCCGTCGGTGTCCTGCTAAATAAAGGGGGAAAAAGTGCTGATCCCGGTGCTGGTGAAATTTGGGAGTAGAAAGGAGAAATGGCCCAAGCGGCACACAAGAAGTTGGCGGGCTTTCGATCTCCCTATGTGCAGAGGGGGGAGAAAGAGGTGCAGGCGGCTGCTGAAGCAGAGGGGCCTGGAGGAATGGCGAGCTCGGAGGAAGATGAGGAGAGCGAGGAGCTCAGGGAGGCGGAAATGCCAATACGAACATGGTTGCGGGACTTTAAAAAAGATCTGCATGCTGAGTTGGCTGTGATGCGGAAAGAAATTAAGGCGTCGCTGGCGAGTATCCAACAAGACCTGAACGGCCTGGGTGACCACGTGGCAGTACTGGAGGACCACGTGGAGGAGTGTACAGGCGAGTTGCAGGCGATGGCAGTGGAGCAGAGTAAGATGCAGAGGCAACAGGAGGAGATGATGGAGAAGCTGGAGGAGATTGAGGACCGGGCCCGCCGGAATAATATGAGACTGAAGGGGATTGGAGAGACGGAGGTGTTTAAAGACTGCACACAGGTGGTCAGAAGGTTGTGTGCACATATACTGGCCTTGGAGGGTGGCGCAGAAGTCGGAGAGCGGGAGATTGTTGTGGAGCGGGCGCATCGCAGTCTCAGTCCGCGGAGAGATAAGCAGCCCAGGGATATTATCGCATGCATGAGTAGCTTCCCCCTGAAGGAGAAAATATTGCAGATTGCACGGAAATATGGGCGGATTGCCTGGGAAGGAGCTGAGGTGGATATCTTCAATGATCTGTCAAAGGGGACCTTGGATAGAAGACGGGGGTTGAGAGAGGTCACTGCCTACCTCTGGGGGAGAAACCTGAGATATCTGTGGCTGTTCCCCTTCGGTCTGTTGGTGACTGTTAATGGAGTGTCCCGGAAAGTGAAGGGGGTGGATGAAGCTTGGACTGTGTTGGGGGAATTGGGCTGTGAGCAGCTACCCAAGGGCGTGGGAAAGGTGAGGGCTCTGCAAGCTGAAGGAGCAGTGGACCAACGGAAGGAGGGCTCCCGATGGCAGAGGATTGCTGAGAGAGGACGATGGCTGCAGAGGAGAGTGGAGGAAGGCGGCGCGGGGATGCGAGTGAGCCCCACGGATTGATGGTGAACTTGTGCAGATGGAATTTGACTGTGAGAATTGGGGCGGAAGGCCCTCTGGACTCTGGAGTGGAAGGACATAGGGGAAGGGGGGAGATGGGGGTGGGGGTGGGGGTGAGCATGGAGGTATGAGGGTGGTGGGCAGGGGGGAAGGGAGGCGGGTGTACTAAGGAGGGTGTGAGAGTGGGGAGGCGGGAGGGGGACTGAATTGAGGAGGTGCAGGACAGGCACAACCGGAAGGATGGCAAGGAGGGAGAGAGATGGAAGGGGGGTGGGGGGAGGGGGCGGGGGGAGGCAGAGGGAGGGAGGTGGAGGGGAGGGGAACGGACATAGTATGGGGGTGGGGGGAGTGATCAGGGGCTAGGTGACTGATGCTGCGAGTGGGAACGATTAATGTGCGGGGCTTGAATTCACCCACAAAGTGGAGATTATTGTACCGGGAGGCGGAGAAGAATGATTGGGATGTGGTTTTAGTACAAGAGACGCATTTGCATCGTAGAGATGTGGGTCTGATGAGTAATGCCCGGTATACAGAGCGATATTTCTCATGTAGTCGGACGGGGGGAAAGAAGGGGGGGAGCAGTGTTGATAAAGGGGGGTAGTGGGGTCCAGGTGGAAAGAAGCTTTGAGGATGGGGAAGGCCAGGTGGTGGGGGTGGTTGTGAGCTGGGGGGGGAGGGGATAGTTCTGGTGTCCGCTTATGGGCCGAATGGAGAGCAAGTGAGCTTTTGGCAGAAGTTGAGAAGGTTGTTGGAGCAGCAGGGGGGGGGGGAAGTGGGTGGTGGGAGGGGATTTTAATGTATTTTTGGAGCATACGATTGATAGGGCATTGGGGCAGGGGGAGGGGAGGGGGAGAAATAGGAAGGCCTTGCAGAGGTTGATGAAATGTCTGAATCTGGTGGATGCATGGAGAGTGCTTCATCCCCAGAAGCGGGAATATACTTACTACTCAGTACCTCACAATAGTTGGAGCAGGATCGACATGGTGCTGGTGGATCAGGAATGGATGTTGGGGGTGAGGGAGGGGGGGATTATCCTGATTGCAAGGTCAGATCACAGGGCGGTAGAAGTGAGGTTAAATGGGAGGGGTCGAGGGGGGCTGAGGTTTTGGCGGTTAAATGAGGGTTTGTTGAAGTGCCCCGAGGTGGTGAGAGATATTCGAGAGGGGATCAAGGAATATCTATCCGTGAACGATAATGGAGAGGTTCGGGTGGCAATGGTGTGGGAGGGGTTGAAGGCAGTAATCAGGGGGAAGTTTATACAATGGGGTGCGCGAAAGAAAAGGGAGCGGTATGAAAAGGAGAGGGCATTAGGGAGAAGGTTGCAAGAAGCCGAGGAGATTTATCGGAGGTCTGGGAGGGGAGGGGATAGAGATGTGATGGAGAGGATACGGGGGGAGTTGCAGGGCTGCAGGTGGAGAGGGTGGCGTTTGAGTTGGCTTGGGTAAAACAGCGGTACAAGTTTGGTAATAGGGCAGGGAAGATGCTGGCACGGCGATTGCGGAAACGCATGGTGGCTTCTAGGATATATCAAATTAAGGGGAAGGGGGGGAGGTTTATTTTCGGGAAGGGGAGATACAGGAGAGATTTCGGCAGTTTTACCGGGAATGTTATTCAGAGGATGGAAGGGTGGAAGGGGGGCACATAGATCAGTACCTAGAGAAGATTGAGCTCCCTAAATTACCGGAGGAAGCTCAGGAGGAGGTGGAAGCCCCGATTGTTAAAGAGGAAGTAGAGCAGGCCATCCAGGGGATGCCAGTGGGAAGGCCCTGGGGTTAGACGGGCTGCTGAGTGTGTTTTATCGCGTATTCAAGAAGGAGGTGGGGGAGGTGTTGTGTCGGGTGTTTAATGGGATGTTGGAAGAGGGGGGGAAACTGCAAGCGGGGATGCTGACAGCCGGGATCACGGTGTTGCCGAAAGGGGGACGAGATCCGTTGGAATGTGGCTCATACCGGCCCATTTCTTTATTAAATGTTGATGTCAAGGTTCTGGCTAAGGTGCTGACGGGGAGACTGGGGCCTTGGTTGCCAAAGGTGATAAAGGATGATCAGATGGGGTTTATCCCGGGTCGACAGGCAGTGGATAATATAAAGAGGGCAGTGGGGGTGATATGGGAAGCACGGCGGGGGCCAGAAGAGTTTCTTTTAATGTCAATTGACGCCGAGAAGGCGTTTGATAGGGTAAATTGGGCTTTTTTGATGGGTGTGATGAGGAAAATGGGGGTGGGGAGAATTTGGAGAAATGGATTTGGGGGTTATATAACGGACCAAGGGCGAGGGTGAAAGTCAATGGTTGTTATTCAAGGGATTTTAGTCTGGGGAGGGGGACGAGGCAGGGGTGCCCTTTATCACCGTTGCTATTCGCAATGAGTGTGGAGCCTTTAGTGGAGGTGATCCGTGCAAATGAGAGGATTAGAGGATTGGAGAGAGGGGGGGGTTCATCATAAAATCTCTCTTTATGCGGATGATATTTTGCTGTATCTTGGCCAGCCGGAGGGATCTCTACCGGAGGTAATGGAGGTGTTGAAGAATTTTGGGCAGGTCTCGGGATTTAAAATGAATGTCGACAAGACGGAGGTGCTGCGGGTCAGAGTGTCGCCGAGGGTGGAGGGGCTGCTGCAGGGTATGTACCCGTTGAGGTGGGTTAATCATACACTGCACTATTTGGGGGTTCAGCTGGGGGTTAAGTATGGGGATATGTATCGCCATAATTATCCGGGGGTGGTGCGGGAGTTAGAGCGGGATCTGGAGGGGTGGATGAAGCAAGAGGTATCGTGGTTAGGCCGAATGGCAGGGGTCAAAATGAATGTCTTACCGCGGTTGTTGTATTTATTCCAAGCTTTACCGGAGCGAGTACCAGAGGAGGTGCTGCGGAGAATGCAAAGGAAGGTATTTCAGTACATTTGGAATAGGAGGCCACCGCGGCTTGCGAGGGAAGTGTTGTATGCTCCGAAGATGGAGGGGGGGCTGGGGGTGCCTAATATTAAGGATTACTATCGAGCGGCGCAAATACGGCATGTAATGGATTGGAGGAGGAGAAGGGACCCGAAGCCATGGGTGCAATTAGAGTGTATGCTGGTAAAGGGAGGTAGATTAGATGCTTGGTTGTGGGCTGGGGGAAAGAACCGTAAAGCATTGGGAGAGGGGTCGCCGGCAATGCAGCAGGTAGCAGGGGTGTGGGATGCAGTTCGGGGCTGAGGGGATAGTGGGAAGAGGGGTCAATTCTCAGTAATGATGCCATGGAGGGGGTGGAAACCATTTACCCCGGGATGGGAAGGGGGAAGGTTTGATATATGGACGGGGAAGGGGTGAGAGTGTTTCTACCAATTACTGGATGAGGGGGAGATGCAGCCTTTCGGGGAGGTTAGAGAAGAGTATGGGCTTGAAGAGCAGGATAGGTTTGCCTATCTCCAGGTGAGATCCTTTTTGTAGGAGGGTGGGGGGCTGGGGGGGGAGAATGGGGGATGTGTTGGAGTTAGAGGCCCTTTGGTATGGGAAATTTGGGTCGAAGGGGATGGTATCCAGGTTGTATAAGGCAGTGAGGGAGGGTGTAGGGGGGAGGTTTCATTATATGGCGGAGTGGGAGCGGGATCTGGGGGGACCGCTGACACAGGTGGAATGGAAAAAGATTTGGGATAGGGTAAGGGGATTGCCTTGGGCGAGTAGCATACGGGAAAATTGGTATAAGATATTATTCCGGTGGTATTATATGCCGGAGCGGTTGCATAGGATATTTCCTGGGGTGGCGGCGGGTTGTTGGCGGGAGTGTGTGGAGGTGGGATCCTTTTGGCATATTTGGTGGGGATGTAGCAAGGTACAAAGTTATTGGGGGCGGGTGGTGAGTTGGATCCAACGGTATTTGGGGGTGGAGGTGAGGAAGGACCCAGGGGTTTGCTTACTTTCATGGTGGGGGGCTGGGCACCAGGAGGGGGGGACCATGGTACGAGCATGTCCGAGTGCGGCGAGGTGTGAATTGGCAGCAGCGTGGAAGCGGGTGGAGGTACTTACGATGGGTGAGTTCGAGGGGAGGCTAAGACATGTTGTTTTAATGGAAAAGTTGACAGCGGCTAGGCGGGAGCGATTGGAGAGATTTATGGGTAAGTGGGGAGGTCTGTGGCGTGTCCTTGGGGAAGGGAGGGAGGGAGAGGGGGAGAGGGGGGAGGGGGAGGGGGAGAGTGAGAGGGGGGAGGGGGAGAGGGGGGAGTGAGAGGGGGGATATCCTAAAAATAAGGGAATGCTGGGTTGTTCGGCTTGGTAGGTCTCTGTAGGGGGATGTTGGGTTTAAGGGTGGGATTGGAGGTGGACGTGTATAATTCTGTGGGAAGGGGTGAACTGATGTTGTGACATGTGTTTAATGTTGTTGTTCTAAATTCTTACAAAAATAAAAATACAAAAAAAAAAAAGTCCTACTTGGCAGGAGCTAAGGCAGACTGGAAGGAGAAAAGCATAAATTTGAAATGAAGGAAATCTTCAGAGGAGCGGGATTTGAGCCAGGCACGTTCAGCAGAGCGGGCACAGGAGCGAAGATAGCGAATGGAGGGTGATAGCCAAGGCTGTGGTACAGAACGTCTCACAGGACGAGGGGTGGGTGGAGCGAGAACATCCAGAGCCGAGGAGAGAGCAGCATTATAGGACAATACAGCCTCATCAACAGACCTGGATGACAAAGTAGAAGAGAGAGAGATGGAGAAAAGGTGGAAGAGAGAGCCAGGGGATCAATGGCAAGAAGGTTCCACAATAGGGTGGAAGAGATAGGATGAGGCTGAGGCAGAAGGAGGTGAAGATTAAAGCTAAGAAGGTGATGATCAGATAAAGGAAGAACTGAGCTATGAAAGTTAGAGGGTGAGAAGCAAGAGAAAAATATCAGATCAAGACAATGGCCACGCTGGTGAGTGGGGGCAGTGAAACAGAGATGAAGGCCAAATGAGGTGGTAAGGGAGATGAGCTTTACAGTTAGAGGATCAGAAGGGTTATCAAAATGGATGTTGAAATCTCCAAGAATAAGAGTAGGGGAGGTAGGGTTAAAGAAGAGGGAGAGCCAAGAATCAAAGTCAGAGAGAAAAGAGGAAGCAGACAAGTCGGGAGGTCGATAGATAACAGCAACCCGGAGAGGAAGAGGTGCAAAGAGGCAGATGGAGTGGACCTCAAAAGAGGAAAGAGAAAGGTTTCTAGAGACCTTTACAAAGAGGCCGTCCAGCTGGGAGGTACAAGACCTGTGAAATTGTTTTAAATAGGTGTTAAAGACAAATGACAGATCAAAGAGGCAATTTGAAAGGTGCTCTCTATCAAATCAAGGGCTGGGTGAACCACCCACAAAATTGTTAAGAGATTACCTTAGAAGCACAAGTCAGGGCACTGTGCAGCAAGCCAGCTTTTCCTAAGTGTTCTTTCCCTCCCACCTACCCCATGCATAATCTTAGCTTAATAGGCTCTTAAACCTATTAAAGGGTAAGAGGTGGTCAAATTCACTTTCAAGTTTAGCTGGTTATCCTCAACAGGAATAGATTAATTAAGGCCCTGAAATTACTTAATCTTGAAGTGAACAAAGTCCCTTAAACTTATTAGGAAGAGTTGTATCAATACAAGTATCCCTAGCAACTTTAGGTAAGTAAACAACTTAGATAACTAAATAAAACCTTAAAACTAAAATACAGACAGGGGTATCCATTCTTTTGCATTCAGTGTCATATGTATGATTTTCTCCCAGTTGGTGAGGGGTCTTATGTGTGCACTAGGTGCATGGAACTCTTTACCCTCAGGAAACGAGGCCGATCTCTGGAGGCTAGAGCAGCTGACTTGGAGGACATAAGGAAGACAGAGAGGTATATAGATGAGACCTACAGGTGCGTAGTACTGAAGTCACACAACCAATCTCGTAGCCTCTCTGTTGCCATGGAGGAGAGAGGTCACGTGAAAGGAGAGCATCACCTTGGCATAGCAGCAAGTGATCTTGTAGCTGGGACCTGTCCTCCAGGTGATGTAAAACCCTCTCTATCAAGGAGGTTTCTCCAAGGACATGTGTCCATGAGGGAAGGGTTAGGATGGTCGTTATAGCTGGCAATTCGATCATTAGGCATGTAGATAGCCGAGTGGCTGGTGGACGTGAGAATCACCTGGTAACATGCCTGTCTGGTGCAAAGGTAGCGGACCTCATGCGTGACCTAGACAAAGTTTTACATAATGCTGGAAAGGAGCCTGCTATCTTGGTACAGGTTGGTACCAATGATATAGGAAAGTGTGGGAGGGAGGTTCTGGCAGCCAAATTTAGACTTTTAGGTAGGAAGTTGAAATCCAGAACTTCCAGGGTGGCATTCTCTGAAATGCTTCCTATTCCATGCGCAGGACCCAAAAGGCAGGCAGAGCTCTGGAGTCTCAATGCGTGGATGAGACGATGGTGCAAGGAAGAGGGTTTTGGATTCATTAGGAACTGGGCAACATACTGGGGAAGGGATGGGTTCCCCCTTAACAGGGATGAAACCAGGCTGCTGGCATTAACCTTTAAAACGGAGATGGAGGAGCTTTTAAACTAGATAATAGGGGAAAGCCAACAGTCGCCCAAGAGCACATGGTTTGGAAGGATGTATCCTTGAAGGATACTAGCAAAAGGAGGAAGCCAGGGCATCCCAACAGCGAAGTTCCAATAAAGATAAATGTAACCCAAATGTCCTTAAGTACAGAGCTGAAAGATTCAAAATTACCACATCAACTGATAAACTTTAGATTAATATGAATAAAATATAACCTCTAAAACACTTGTATGCAAATGTTAGAAGTTTAAAAAAATCAGATGGGAGAGATAGAATATATAGTATTAAATGAAAGGTTCGATATGATTGGCATCTCAGAGATCTGGTGGAAGGAGGATAAACAATGGGATACCTTGATACCTGGGTACAAACTATTTTGCAATGATAGGGTAGATCAAATTGGTGGAGGAGTTGCACTCCCTTGGATGAGCTCACTGGACCAGGCA
Source organism: Ichthyophis bannanicus (assembly GCA_033557465.1). Lineage (NCBI taxonomy): Eukaryota > Metazoa > Chordata > Amphibia > Gymnophiona > Ichthyophiidae > Ichthyophis > Ichthyophis bannanicus. Next base: position 708,354,824 of record CM066031.1, read on the forward strand.
GGGATATTTGCTTATTATACACCATATATAAGGAAGCTCATCCAGAAACACCCTTGCTGGTACAACAGTTTATGGTAGACCTGACCTGCATCTATTGTCGATCCAGCTCTCTTCGCTTTCTTAGTGGTGTGTGCTTCCAAGTGTTGCCTGCTTCTCCCTCTTGCTCAATGCCAAGATTTCCAGCTCCTGTCCCAAGGCCTGCCATAGCTGCATCCGTTAGCTCCTGATCCATGTCTGATTTCTGCATTGCTCCATCCTACTTTGTGTCTAGCCTCTTCGTCCAGGATAGGCCCTAACAACTTGTGATCCAGACTGGTCACTGACAGACAAGAAGCTTTCCTCCATGGATATGGGTCTGACTCAGCATGGTGTCTTCTTATGTTCTTATTTTTCTTTCAAAAACCCTGATACCATGCCTCCAAAATACAGCCACTAGATGTGGCTACTGTACGATGCCTATGACTTCTTTCCCCACACGAGCTGTGAACACAGTCTTAGCCCCTCCTGCTGACCAGAGCTAAAAATCAAACCTATATCTCTCTGCATAGCATGACTGGAACTCCCTCTCCTATAGAAATGCATTGGGCTATTTGGGTTGGGGACTTTTATCGCTCTGGAATCCCTGATCTGATCCGGCTCATTTTCAGATTTGATGTGTCTTTTCCCAGTTTTATCCCCACCCCAAATTTGGTCCCATTCTTTTAAGTTTTCTGAGAGTTATTTTCCCCTAGATGAATGGACAGATATTTTGAAACTGCTATGTATGATTTCTTTTAGGCTAGGAATGAATAAAAAGCCTTAGTGAGTTGAGCCCTATGTGCCATTTCCTCTTCTATTGCATTTAAAGCCATACGCTTGTAAAGGATAATTTTATAACAGGTTGCCTAGGTTGAAATGCTAAGTAGGCATGTATTTTGGGGCTATTCTATGAAGACAAAACAGACACCTGTGTGTCTTTATAAAACAACCTCCCAAATGCAGCAGAAATTGCAGCCAAAATATACCTGCGCACATTTACACCTGCTTAGTAGGAAATGTCAATGTGTATACATGAAGTATGCATATAGGCATGTATTTTACAAATTAAGTACATATCTCATGACAACACCTGTGCTCCACTCAAACTATGCCCCCAAAAAAGCCTACACGTGTCCTGTGTAAAAGTACGGGCTTTCTTTTCATTTTGTGTACCTTAATGTGCATATGTTGTTGTTAAGTACCGTGAAGTTGGTGTTGTCTCATCTCAACCCTCTGGATAGTTGACCCAAACTGTGTTCGGTCTCCAATCAGGCGGCTCATTGTTAATAGAGTGGCAACCATAACTGCAGTTATAGTATCAATCCAGCCTTCCTCTTTTACGTTGACTTTCTACCTTGCCAAATACTGTTTTTCTCCAACGATCTCTCTCTTCGCATGATGTGTCCAAAGTATGAAAGTCGAAGACTTGTCATCTGACCTTCTAAGGAAAGCTTAGGTTTGATCTCCTCTAGTACTAACTGGTTTGTTCTTTGGGCAGTCCATGATATACACAGTATTTGTCGCCAGCACCATAATTCAATTTTCTTATCTTTTTCACTGTCCAACTTTTGCATCCATATAACGTTATTGAAAACACCATGGCTTAAACAAGTCGAATCTTTGTATGGAGAGAGACATCTCTGCTCTTGAGAATCTTGTCTAGGACCTTTATATTCATTCTGCCAAGAGCAATGCATATATGTGCACATGTCGCCATGCAATTTATTAAAGCCCTTTCTCATGCATAAAACAGTGTTTACCTATGGAATAAACTTTATAATGTTACTCCCATACTGTGCAAAATGTTTTGAGGCATATAAATGGCCATATATTTGTATACCTGAAGTCTGCAGCATTTTTTCCCGATGTTGCATAAAAGATATCTGGATCAGCTCTGATGTGTTTTGGTTAGTGGGGTTTTTTGCACTCTTCCATCTGACAAATTTTGCAGAATAAAGGCTGCAGTGTTTTGCTTTTTGCCTCCTTAGGTTAATGGTATCATAAATACATGCCTGCACCAACATCCTCAAATCCAGTTCCAGGAAATACGAGGACTAGAATCCAAATTTAGTGGAAATTTAAATGTACAATATACAAACATACTTCTCATAATTAACTTTATTTGGCTCATCACACTGGGCAGATTACTGAACAGTTTTAATACCACAACACAATGTGTTTCAGAAGAACATAACAACCTAGTGAACCGGATGCTGTTTTCTTCTAATTCTGTAATGCATTTGAAATCCCCTCAGGAGCAACAGACAAAGAGCTATTATACTGCTGCCTTTTCCCTACAACATTTAATTTAATACATCATCATGAAAAATTACAAGCAACAGCCAGACTCCTCTACAGTTTAGAGAAGACTGGTCCTCGCACTGAAGGGCAGTCAAGGCGATTCATTGAGCACACCAAAGCCAAGATGACGTTTCATGTCTTTATATGCTCTCCTAAAATGACTATGTCCCAAATCATAAAGGCATAAAACAAACCTTCACGTCCTGGAACCTGAGTTGACATGGAAAACTATGCAAGACTAAGCAAATGACATGTTCACTTAATCCATTGATAGTGGTGAAAACAGAATGCTCTATTTAGTGGTCGCTTTGTTTGGATGTAGTTAACACCTTTTCAGTAGTAGCTCAATGGGTGATACAATCATGTAGAAGCATGAGTTAGCCATAAGTTATAATAAGATTGAGGTCCTATTAGTCATTCAGGAACCTTACTTTTGTTCCTCCCTCCAAGAAGACCCTACAGATGGGAAATGTGGACCTAGTTGTTAAGCAAGAGGTGTCCTATTTAGGGATACTATTAGACTAGCATTTGACTTTGCATCCTCAAATTAATAAAATAATTAAGACAATATTTTTCAAGATGCGTATTTTGAAGAGGTTGATATCATTGTTATCAGAACAGGACCTCCGTACGGTATTCCAAGCATTGATTATCCCATGCCTGGATTACTGCAATATTATTTGTAAAGGTCTACCAGCGGGACTGATTAAGGCAGTACATCTGGTGCAGAACACAGAGGCTAGGTTTGTACTTATGAAATCTAAACTTGATAATATTACTCCTATGTTGAAGCAATTATACTGACTTCTCATCTAGCAGGGAATGCTATTTAAGCTTTTAGTAACAGTACATAAGATTGCAGACCATTCCTTTGCTGAATGCTTGATGGGGTTACATCATGCTTATGCTTCATATTGACCGATGAGACCACAGATGCAGTGAATATATGTTCTCCTTGCTGCAAAATAAATGAAACTTAACACACTGTGGGAGAGTGCATTTTCTCTTTAAGTGTCTTCTTTATGGAATAGTTTTTCATATGATATTAATTTAGAAGTAGATAAACGTGAATGCTACAAAAAGTTGAAGACATATCTGTTTAGGGCAATATATGATCTCTAATTTGATGGACTACTTGTTAATATTAATTTCATTCTATATGTAGATATATAATCTAGCTACAGTGCCGCACAATGTACATCTGTTTTATAGTGTGATGAATATGTATGTTGTTACACTTATGCATGCAAATTTTACTTCACCTTGAACTATAGAGAGGGAAGAAGTAATAAATTTATAAATAGAAATTTTCCTGTCCCTAGAGGGCTTATAATATACGTTTGCACATGAGGCAATGTAGGGGGAGAGGCTTAAGTCACTTGCCCGAGGCTACAAGGAACAGCAGTGAGATTTGTTTTTCATTCTTTATATTTTTAAGTACGTTTTATGTTATTCACCTATGGTGTAGTGTGGAATATACTTTTAAATAAATCTTGGTTTCTCTGGTTCTCAGCACACTCCATCCCTGGTTCTTACTACCATATCCCCCGTTATGTGATTTGGTTTATGGTAAATTGATGGAGTAACGACAAACATATACAAAACATAGTCTTTGTAATTTTATAACAGAATGCCAATGTCAGAAGGCCAGAAAGGCACCTATTTTATAAAGGCAACAGAGAATATGTTAAGCACGAGACGGCATAGGGGTACAGCTATGCCAATTCAGCATGTGCCTCTCTACTTTTTAGTTTCATTTCTCTTTTGCGTCTCTGTGTTATGGGTGTGTGCTCTGGTGTCTTCTGGTCTCATCTGTCTCAATGTATTGGCCCTGCTGAGGCCAGCCCAGAGAGCTAGGGGTTTATTTGCCTTGCCTCTGTGTTCGTTCATTACCTTTGCTTCCTGCCTCATTTCTTGCCTTATATCTTGTTCTAGCTTCTAGTCCAGTTCCTGCTCTTGTGTAAAATTCCAGTTCACTGTATATTTGTCTTGTCTTTTCATATTCTTGCATGCCTTGTTTCACTGGAATTCTTGCTTTGAACACATGCAAGAGTTGTTGTTATTAAGTGCCGCCAAGTCAATGTTGACTCATGTGGATAGTTGTTTTAAACAGTGTTTAGTCTTCAGTCAGGCAGCTAACTGTTGATAGAGTGGGGTCCATAGCTGCTGTTATTGTATTGGTCCATTGCATGCTTTGACCTTCAAACTTGCCAAGTATGATGTCTTTCTCTAATGATTTTTCGCTTTGCATGATGTCTCCAAAGTATGAAATTCTAAATCTCATCATTTGCGCTTCTAAGGATGATTAGGTTTGATCTCTTCTAATACAGACTGATTTGTTCTTTGGGCAGTCAATGGTATATACAGTATTCTTTGCCAGCACCATAATTTGAGAACACCAATTTTCTTCCTCCGTTTCTTCTTTACCTTGAAACTTTCACATCCATGTGATGTTATTGAAAACAGGGCTGTGGAGTCGGAGTCGGAGTTGTGGAGTCGGAGTCGGAGGAAATTTTGGGTACCTGGAGTCGGAGTCGGCAAACAGTGCTCCGACTCCGATTAAATTTAGATTGGAATTAAAAAAACACACAAAAAGGAGAAGGCAGCAGCTTCTGCCCAACTACCTCTCTCTGCTAGAAGAGCTTAGAAGAACTTGGTGGAACAGCTTCTTGGATTCAACTGTAAGTGTTTATATTTATTTTAAAACCTGCATGCCTGCTTGTCAGTATGAGGGAAGACATGTGTACATGTTTCTGGAAGAAACTGTCTATCCTAGGTTTGTAAGTGTGGTGCTGCAGGAATGTAGTTTACCACTATCCTTCTTTTCACAGACAGCCTTTTTAGGCCTAAATGGAGAAATGGCAAAAAAACTTGGTGTTTCTCTGGAAAGAGAAAGTATAAGGAAACTTATAATTGAGGAGGCCAAATGTAAAAAGGAAGAACTACAGAAAGTTCTGAAAGGACGTTTTGTCTTCCTTAAAATGGATGCATGCACACGTCATAGAGTCAATTATTTCGCTATTAATGTTAGATTTGTGGATGAAAATAACAAAACAATAACAGTGACCCTCGGATTAAAGGACACTCAGGCACATCACACCAGTGATTACCTTCAGAAGTTAGTGGAGGGTGTTCTAGAAGATTTTGAAATTAAAAAGGAACAGATTTTATGTGTTGTGACAGATAACGCTTCTAACATGTTGAGCACAATTGAGAAGATGAACGCAGATGAAGAAGGTAACAAACAGATATTAGAGTTAGAGGAAGACAGCTCTGCAAGTATTGGAGAAAGTTTAGAAACTGAAGAGAATGCTGACATTTTTTTAGACAACTTTGTTGAAGAAGCATTGAAACTTGCTACTATTCATCATATGCGATGTGCTGTTCATACACTGCAACTTGCCATAAGAGATGGATTAAAAGATCGCCATGCAGCTACACTAATTGGCAAATTACGGCAAGTAATTGTTGCAGCCAGGGCCCCGAAAACAGATGCAATTTTGAAAAAAAGGGCAGGAAAAGGAGCCATTTTAGATCAAACAACTCGCTGGGGAAGCACTTATTTAATGGTGAAGCGTTTGCTTGAACTTAAAGACTTCATAGAAGAAATGGACAATGAAAATCTTGCATTAACTGAAAGCCAGTGGACACAAACAAAAGAGCTGGAGAACCTTCTTTTTCACCCCTTCACTGTCACCAAGAGGTTGCAATGATGAAAAGAGAGAGTCTTTTGCCGGAAAATGAAATCTTGTTAGCGGCTATTTATGTCGACCCAAAGAGCCGAATTTTGTTGAACAGTGAACAGACTGCTACTGGGAAAAAGGCCCTCTATGATGTAGCAGTTCGCATGAAGGGATTACGACCTGAAATACCTCCACAGGATGAAGTTCTTCTTTTAAGCAATAGTGGTAACTCAGGATCATCTTCTTCAAACGAAGAATTAGACTTTGATTCCTTCTTAAACAAAATAAAGTTGCTAAACGAAAGCGACGTTGCATAAGCTTTACAGAACCAGTAAATGTCCAAATAAAAAAATTCCAACAGGAGTTTTATAAAGCACTAGAAGAAGTTGAAAAGTATGATCGCTCATCAAAACTTACTGTTGAAGAAGCCATCCTTGTTTATCCAGAGATCGTTAGTGATGTGGTCAGAATAGTTACTGCAATGCCACCCACCCAAGTCAGTGTCGAAAGATTATTTTCAGCCCTAAAAATAATAGTCTGACTTAAGAGCCTCTATGAAAGAGGATCTGGCAGAGGCAATTCTCTTCCTTAGAACTCTACATCGAATTGATTTGCATTTGCTAAGCCTATAACTACATTTCAAGATTAATATAAACCATTTCTAGGTTTTACAGATTTTGTTTTTGGTTCATATAGATAAGCTTTGTTTTTGTTCTAAAACAACCAAATAATGTGGCTTGTATTTTTGAACTGGTAAAGTTCCTGTTCCTGATGTTTATGCCTGCTGCTACTATCCAGCCACTTGATTAATTAATAAAAAAAAATTAATAAAACTTTGTTGTTTTCATTGTGTTTGTCTTTTGCTTAAACTGTTCAATACAGTAGACTGTTGGCTTCCCAGCCAGTAGTCCTGTGGTAATGACATGTATGTTGCCTTTCTTTCCTTCATATTAATACAGAGGAGTCGGAGTCGGGGAGTCGGAGTCGGAAGTACAAAAAACTGAGGAGTCGGAGTCGGAACATTTATCTACCGACTCCACAGCCCTGATTGAAAATAGCATGGCTTGGACAACTTGGGATCTCTGTACTTGAAAATCTTGTCTAGGTCTTTCATAGCTCTTCTACCAAGAGCTGTGAGTTATCAGATTTCTTGACTGTCATTTCATTATTGATTATTGATCCAAGTAAGTTAAAATAATCTACTATTTCTATTTTTTTTTCTTCATCAAGGATGAAATAATTGATTTTACCAGTTGTCTGGATCTTTATCAACGGCTACAAGGACAAAACCTCAACGTAAATTACAGAAAATCAAAAGCACTTATCTTAATCAGAAATAACTCATTCACATCACTGAACAAACTTAAAATACATCAGAATGACATAGAGGTGAAACAGGAAATAAAGTATCTCAGAGTCATCCTGGACCGGAACTTAAATTTCCAGTTGCATATAAACAAAGCATCAAGATCAGCTTACTATAAACTACGAATAATACAGAAACTCAAACCTCTGTAGATGAAAAGAACTTCCGCACCATCTGCCAGGCCATGGTCATGCCGATATTAGACTACTGTAACTCGATTTATCAGGGCCTGCCAAAACATAGCATCCACCCACTTCAATTAATACAGAACAAAGCGGTAAGAATAATCTCCAGCCTAGTGAGGGACACTCACATAACGCCAACCTTAAAACAGCTGCACTGACTACCAGTAATGGAAAGAACTAAATTCAAATCACTAACCATCATATTCAAGATAATCCACCAGCCAGCACCAGCCACCCTAGAACCACTGATAGAAAGGGATCCAGAAACATGAAATCAACGAGCAGCCACCAAAAATTTGCTACTTATACCAAAGACCAAGACTAAGGCGAAACAGCTAACATGCAATAGAGTGCCCTCCCTCTATGCATCAACACTTTGGAACTCCCTCCCTGAAAGTATAAGAGCTACAGAGACCTGCAGGATTTCCAGAAAGCGACAGAGACACTCCTATTCTTGGAACAATATGCCAGTATTACCTAATACCTTCTAGTCTGACTATACACTCCCCTATCCCCATGACAGCACCTATCCGACTCCCCCTACTATGACTCTAGTATGTGCCGCCCACAAATGTAACTATTAAGGATCTAATTTGATTCCACAGTACAGTATATATCGCACAATAGTATACCCAAGTTTTCAATTGTTATATGTTTAATTCTCCAAGTTAATTATCCCTGTTCATTGTAACGTTGTTGTTGTGATGTAAACAGCCTTGAATGAAAGATGAGGCACTATAAAAGACCTGTTAAATCAGGGGTCTCAAACATGCGGCCCGCGAGAGCATCTTGTGCGGCCCGCGAAGCACTTACCGGCGTGTAAAAAAAAAAAAAAATCCAAACTTGCCGCCGCCGCAGTATTAAGCGTCCCGCAGGCCCCTCTGCCTGGCAGAGTCCTCTCCTCCCTGCAGCATCAGCTCCAAAAGCGGCGGCTTTCAGAGCTGCGAAGAGAGAGAGTTTCTCTCTCGCGGTTCTGAAGACTCTCTCGCTGCTCTTCAGAACAGCGAGAGAGAAACTCTCTCTCTTCGCGGCTCTGAAAGCCGCCGCTTTTGGAGCTGATGCTGCAGGGAGGCGAGGACTCTGCCATGCAGAGGGGCCCGCGGGACGCTTAATTCTGCGGCGGCAGCAGCAGCAAATATACATTTTTTAAAATCTACCTTGGCTGATGGCGGGCGGGGGGTTAGGACTGGTAAGGGGCTATGGGGTGGGGGGCTAGGACTGGTAATGGCCTATGAGGGGGTAACTGAAAATGGGGTGATGGGGGTAACACTGAAAATGGGGTGATGGGGGGGGTTAGGACTGGTAATGGGCTATGAGGGGTAAGACTGTAAGTGGGCTATGGGGGGTTAGGATTGGTAATGGGCTATGGGGGGGCTAGGACTGATAATGGGCTGGGGGGTCTGCTAGGACTGGAAATGGGCTGAGTGGAAGGGGGCTTGAATTGCAAATGGCTGATGGGGAGGGGGGCTTGGAATGGAAATGGGCTGTGAGGGAGGGAGCTAGCACTGGAAATGGGCTGATGGGGGGGAGCTACGATTGGAAATGGGCTGATGGGGGGCTAGGACTGAAAATGGGCTGATGCAGTGACTAGAAGGGAGCGGGTGCTGTGTGGGACTGGAACTAGAAGGGAGCTGATGTTGGGGGAGGATTAGAATGGGATGGAGCTGGGAGAGTGAAATGGAGAGGGGAAAAATATTTTGTGTGGGAGGGAAGACAAATCTACAATTGGCCAGGTATTGGGAGAGTAAGTGGGGATTGAGGATGGAGGGGTAAAATTTGAGTGGATGAAATAGGAATGAGGAAAGAGCAAAAGGAGAAAGATTAATATGTTAAAGCAGATGTAGAGGGAGAATGGAAAAAGCTAGAAGAGAGAAGAAAGGACAAATGGACAGCAGACGATGGAGAGTTAGCAGAAGGCACGAAGAAGCCAGAAGAAAGTGGCTGGAACAATTGCAACTGAAAAAAAATGCACAAAAGGTAGAAAAATCTCTTTATTTTGAATTTATTAACTGGAATATGTCAGTTCTGGGAAATGTGCATCAATAACGTCTGCGCTTTGTTTAGTACAAAAGGAAATTAATTTATAGTTTTATTTCTACAGTGTTGTTGTACATTCCATGTTTGACTTTTGGGGGTCCCAGTTTAATTGTCTTGTTTCTAAATTTTGATTCCTTGTTTGGTGATGGTGTATGTTCTGCTTGTGTAACTGAGCTGAGGTATTCTGTTTATGTAATTCCTATTTGACATTGCTACTTGTTCTCTGTCCCCAGTAGGTCATGTATTGTTATTCTCTGAAATGTATTGATTTAATATTTGCAGTGTTGCCTTTTGATAGGTAGGGTATGGTGCTTTGTGAGTCCTGGTAGTGCTGTTAGGATATGGCGGGTTTGCTATGGGTTCTAAATGGGCAGTGTTTGTTTGTAGCAGTTCCTAATGTGCCTGGCGGTTGGCACTGGATTATAGTAATGTAGAAATCTTTTAGTCTTTCTTTATTCATGCACTCATTAAGAGGCATGTTTACTAAAAGTTAGGGTATAGTAACATTATGCAAATATTTATGCAAATGAGGTCCCACGTCTCATGCGGCCCCCGGGTTATTTTACAAGTCCTCATTTGGCCCTCAAAGCAATTTGAGTTTGAGACCCCTGCGTTAAATAAATAAATAAAATAAATGTTAAAGTGCAGACTGGATGACCACAGAATTGGATCGGGGGAGAGCACTAGATGTGCTGTACTTAGATTTCAACAAGGCCTTTGATGCCATTCTGCATTGGCAACATATAAATAAACAGAGTTTGCTTGGAATGGACACTAAAGTGACTGAATGGGTAAAAAATTGGTTAAGTGGGGGGCGACAGAGGGTAGTAGTACATGGAGTTCACTCTGAAGATAGGGGAGTTACCAATGACATGCCTCAGGGATTGATCCTTGATCCTGTTCTTTCTAATATTTTTTTGTAAGCAATATCGCAGAAGGTCTATTGGGAAAAATATGTCTCTTTGCAGATGATATCAAAATCTGCAACACGGTAGACATGCTGGAAGGTATGGATAACATGGGGAAGGATCCAGTGAAGCTTGAAGAATGGCTAAGAATTTGGCAGCTAAGATTTAATGCTACAAAATGCAATCTCATGCATTTGGGCTGTAGAAACACAAGGGAGCACTATAGTATAGGGAATGAAATGCACGAAAAGGGAGCAGAACCTGGAAGTGATTGTATTGGATGACCTTAAAATGGCAAAAAAGGTAGAAAAGGTGATGGCAAAAACTAGAAGGATGCTTGGGTGCATAGGGAGAGGAATAGCCAGCAGGAAGGAGGTAAAGCATATACAAGTCTCTAGTTAGACCTTCTTTGGAGTACTGTGTACAATTCTGGAGGCTGCACCTTCAAAAGGATATAAACAAGATGAAGTAGGGTAGCTACAAAAGGGTAGCTACAAAAGTGGTCAATGATCTTCATCATAAAGCATATGGGAATAGGCTTAAAGATCTCAATATGTGTACTTTGGAGAAAAGGCGGGAGAGGGGAGATATGACAGAGACATTTAAATACCTCCATGTGGTGGTCCTCTTGAACTTGAAAAGAATCTCTGGAATGAAGGATCACAGGATGAAGGTGAAAACGGATAGACTCAGGAGTAATCTAAGGAATTATTTCTTTATGGAAAGTGTGTTGGATGGGTGGTGGAGCAACCTCCAGGCTGAGGTGTTGGAGAGGAAATCTGTATCTGAATTCAAAAAAGCATGGGACATATTCAAAGATCTCTGAGGGAGAGGAAGAGATGGTAGAATTTAGTAGTTCTTATGGTAGACCTCTCGCGCCATCTAGACAAGGTCTTAGATAGTGCTATGTAGAAGTGTGCTGTCTTGGTACATGTCAGTACCAATGACATAGGAAAGTGTGGTAGGGAGGTTCTGGGGGCTAAATTTAGGCTTTTAGGTAAGGAAGTTGAAATCCAGAACTTCCAGGGTAGCATGCTTCCTGTTCCATGCACAGGACCCAAAAGGCAGGCAGAGCTCCGGAGTCTCAATGCGTGGATGAGACAATGGTGCAAGGAAGAGGGCTTTGGATTTGTTAGGAACTGGGGAACATTCTAGGGAAAGGAGGTGCTTTTCCGAAGGGATGGGCTCCACCTTAACCTTGGGATGGGCTGCTGGCATGAACCTTTAAAAAGGAGACAGAGCAGCTTTTAAACTAGATAATAGGTGAAAGCAGACAGTCTCCCAAGAGCATATGGTTCAAAAGGATGTATCTTTGAAGTATACTAGCAAAAGATTGAAATTAGAGATTCCAATAAAGACAAAAGTAGCCCAAATGCACTTAAGTACAGAGCAGATAGAGCTTACAGATTACAAATTACCGCTGCCTACCGATAACCAGATTAATATGAATAAAATATAGCCTCTAAAATGCTTGTATGCAGACACTAGAAGTCTAAAAAACAAGATGGGACAGCTAGAATATATAGCACTAAATGAGAGGTCAGATATGATTGGTATCTCAGAGACATGCTGAAAGGATGACAACAAATGGGCCACTGTGATACAAACTATATCGTAATTATAGAGCAGATCAAATTAGTGGAGGGGTTTCACTCTATGTTAGATAGGGCATTGAGTCACAATGGATTACAGTTTTGCAGGAAACAAAATTCATTACAGAATCTCTATGGATTGAAATCCATATAAAAGGGGGAAGGGGAAGGCAATAGCAGTGGGTGTGTACTATTGACCGCCTGGCCAGAATGAACAAATGGATGATGAAATACTCAAAGAAATCAGGGAAGCTATCAAATGGTATACCACAGTAATAATAATGGGTGATTTTAATTACCCAAGAATCGACTGGGTCAGTGTCACTCAGAACATGCTAGGGAGATAAAGCTTCTAGATGAAATAAACGACTGCTTCTTGGAACAGCTGTTTCATGAACCCACCAGAGGGGAAGCCATTTGGGACCTAGTCCTTAGTGGAACACAATATCTGATGCAAGAGATAAGGGTGTTGGGGCCACTTGGAAATAGTGATCATAGCATGATTGCATTTGATTTAATAAATGGAGGAAGGACAGCAAGGAAATCCACAGTACTACCTTTTAACTTTCAAAAAGGAGACTATGATAAAATGAGGAAAATAGTTAAGAAAAAACTAAAAGGAGCAGTTGCAAAGGTTAAAGATTTACATCAAGCATGGGTGTTGTTTAAAAATACTATCTTAGAAGCCCAGAACAGCTGTATTCCACACTTTAAGAAAAGTGGAAGGAAGTCCAAAAAACCGCCAGCATGGTTTAAAGGTGAGGTCAGAGAGGCTGCTGTTGTCAAAAAAGCATCTTTCAGGAAATTGAAAAAAGGAGCCCAATGATGAAAACTGGAAGCAACATAAGCACTGGCAAGTTAGATGCAAGGCATTGATAAGTCAGGCAAAGTGAGAATTTGAGAAGCTTGCTGTGGAACCAAAAACGCGTAATAAAGACTTTTTCAAGTACATTCATAGCAAAAAACCTGTGAGTGAGTCAGCTGGACCATTAGATGATAGAGGGGTAAAAGGGCCACTAAGAGGGGACAAGGCCACAGCGGAGAGACTGAATGAATTCTTTGCTTTGGTCCTTATTGAGGAAGATGTAGAGGTACTACCCATGACTGAAATGGTATTTAAAGGTGATGCCGCAGAAGAACTGAAAGAAATATTGATACACCGGGAAGATGTATTACCACTATTTGATAAAGTGAAGAGAAGCAAATCACCTGGACCAGATGGTATACATCCAAGGGTGTTGAAAGAACTGAAATATGAGATGGCAGACCTACTATTAGTAATCTGTGAACTATCATTAAAATCATATGTAATACCTGTAACACCAATTTTTAAAAAGGGTTCCAGGGGTGATCCTGGAAACTGTAGACCGGTGAGCCTGATGTCAGTACTGGGAAAAATGGTGTAAACCATTATAAAGAACAAAATTACTGAACATTCAAATAGTCATGGTTTAATGGGAGACAGCCAACATGGCTTTATTTATTTATTTATTTATACCTTATTTATTTATTTATTTAGACCTTATCCTTCAATCAAAGTGGTCACAACACAATTGGGGGATACATTTAACATGAGGGGATATGGGACACATACACTAATACTTACAGGGAACATGAGCAATGGAGGGTTAAGTGGCTTGCCCAAGACCACAAGGAGCACCTTTGGGACTAGAAACCTCAGTCCTTCCAGCCCAAGGTTGCTGTCCTCTAGTGGGATTTGAACCCCTGACCTTCTGGCCTGAGGTAACTTGCCCCAACCACTAGGCCACTCCTCCCTCCCTTTAGCAATGGAAGGTCTTGTCTTACACTAATCTGTTATTTTTTTTGAAGTTGTGAATAAATAGGTAGATAAAGGTGAGTCGGTTGATATAGTGTATATGGATTTTCAGAAAACCTTGAGAGACTTGGTGAAATTAAAATGTCATTGGATAAGAGGCAGTGTATTATTGTGGATCAGGAACTTGTTAAAAGATAGAAAGCAGAGGGTAGGGCTAGATGGCCAATTTTCCCAATGGAGAAAGGTGAATAGTGGAGTACCCCAGGGATCTGTGCTGGGTCCGCTGCTTTTTAACATATTCATAAATGACCTGGAAATGGGAATAACGAGTGAGGTCATCAAATTTGCAGATGACACAAAATTATTCAAAGTTGTTAAAATCCATAAGGATTGTGAAAAAGTGCAAGAAGACCTTGATAAGTTGGAAGACTGGGCATCCAAATGGCAGATGAAATTTAATGTGGACAAGTGCAAAGTTATGCACCTAGGAAAGAACAACCCAAACTATGGCTACACGATACAAGGTTCCACATTAGGAACTACCACTCAGGAAAAAGATTTAGGCATCATCGTGGATAACACGTTGAAACCCTCTGCCCAGTGTGCAGCGGTGGCCAAGAAAGCAAATAGAATGCTAGGAATCATAAGGAATTCATAAATGACCTGGAAATAGGAATAACGAGTGAGGTCATCAAATTTGCAGATGACACAAAATTGTTCAAAGTTGTTAAAATCCTTCATTGGCTCCCCATCAGTTCCCGAATAAAATATAAAGCCATAATGATGGCATTCAAAATTCAACACAACCAATCTGCCGGCTGCTTAAAAAACCTAATCAGAAGAGTCCCAGACAACAGATCAAGGAGAACACAGCACCAAAACTCCCTCGCAAGCTCTACATCATATACAGGCATCTCTCAGAATACCCTATGGAGAGTATTCGAACTCTATATCTCTTCACTATGGAACTCTCTCCCACATGACCTGAGAGCCACCACAGACGTCACCGACTTCAGGAAACTCGAAGACTCACCTATTAACCGAACATTTCTATATCCCACTAGCTGTGTAATGTATTGACTATCACATCAGATAGACCATGGAAATCCCCAGTCACCCCGCAGAGCTTAAACTTTATGTAAATAGTTAAACTGTTAAATGTAAGCACTGTTAACAGATTTTGTATATAGTTCTGAGGAAGTGTTTTATGTAACAATGTTCTGTTCACTGTAAACCGCCTTGAGAATCTGAAAAGCGGCATATAAAAAATGTTAAATAAATAAGGAAAGGAATGGAGAATAAAACAAAGGATATTATAATGCCTCTGTAGCGTTCCATAGTGCGACTGCACCTTGAATATTGTGTGCAATTCTCATTGCCGTATCTTAAAAAGGATATAACATTATTAGAAAAGATACAGAGAAGAGCCGCCAAAATGGTAAAGGGGATGGAAGGATACCCCTATGAATAGAGGCTAAAAAGGTTAGGGTTCTTCAACCTGGAAAAGAGACGGCTGAGGGGAGATATGATAGAGGTCTATAAATTAATGAATGGAGTGGAACAGGTAAACATAGATCGATCGTTTACGCCATCAAAATATATAAAGACTAGGGGACATACGATGAAGATACAATGTAACCTATTTAAGACTAATAAGAGAAAATATTTTTCCATTCAACATGTAATCAAACTCCGGAATTTGTTACCGGAGGATGTAGTAAAAGCTGTTAGTGTAGCCGGGTTTAAAAAAGGTTTGGACAAGTTCCTGGAAGAAAGGTCTATAAATCATCATTAAAGGGGACCCAGGAAATCCACTGCTTGCCCCAATATAAGCATTATGAAACCTGTGTCTTTTAGGGAAACTGCTAGGTACTTGACACCCAGATTGACCACCATTGGAAACAGGATACTGGGCTTGATGGACCTTGGTCTGACCCTGTAGGGAATATCTTATGTTCTTATGGATGAACAGATTGGATAGGCCATATACAGTAGTCGTACCTGCTGCTGTTTACTATATTTCTATGTTTAGTGAAGGAGAGAATGGAAAAAGTGGTTTACAAGGGAGAGCAAAATAAACTTTGAGATAAGGAAATACACACTGTAATAAAAAAGGATGAGATATGCAGAAAGGGTATACTGGAAAATAAGAGAGAATGAAAAGTAGTTGGGGGGGGGTTTCTAGTGAAAAAATTCCAGTATCAGATGCATGGCCAGACTTTGGGGGGGGGGGGGCTTGGAGAGGGGGGGTGAATGAAGGTGACCGGTGAAGGCTCCACCTTCCCCTTTCCACTCTCAATGGAATTACTTTCAACTTAGTATTATTTATGAGACAATAACCTGATTGTCTGTCTGATTGTCTGTCTGGTTAAGTTTCTGTTTTTGGTTTTGTTTTATTTTTAATTTTCTGCCCTGGCTCTTTATGGTTGTCTCCTTTTTTCTTTTTTGTTTATGTTTATTGATTCTTGATGTACCACCCTTTATAACATCAAAATGGTTTACACTCAAAAATTTAAATCCAGAGTAAGGCTCAGGGCCAGAAAAAGGAAAAGGAACTACAAAGACGTCAAAGCAAGCATTCAGATGGGACATAGAGGAGAGATCAACAAACAGATATAACCAGGTCATGAGGTCGAGACTGGAAGATTATGAGCAGTGGTGAAGAGGTTTATTTTAAGTAAAGCCTTAAATCTTGAAAAATCCTGCTCTAGTCGGAGGGGGTGGGCAGTGAGTTCCAGAGGGAGGGACCAAGAAAAAAGAAAGCTGAGTGATGAGTTGCTTCAATTCTGCCTCATTTTACTTTGTCTCTTACAGCAGAATGTATTTTAATACTTCTATCCCTCTTTCTATAACCCTTCTCTGCTTCTTTTCTTTTTTTCCTTTTTCCTCATCTCCTTTTCCTATTCTTTCCGTCTCCCTCCTCTCTCTCTCTCTCTCTCTCTCTTTATCCCACATTCTCTTTTGAATTCCTAATCCCCTTCCTCCAAGATCACCACCCTATCTATATTCCTTCCTCCATCCCCACTCCAGGGTCCTCCTCCCAACTCCATCTTCTGCCTTTCCTGGTCTTCTCTTTCTCCTCTGCCCCCTACCCTTTTCTGATTCCACTTTTCCTTTCCAACATACTCCCTTATCCTGGGTCCTCTTTCCTTCTTTCTATTTCCAACATTCTTAGTCCTCTCCCTCAAGATGGGTCTCCTTTAGCAAGGGGCCAGAGGGATAACTTCTTGCTCTCCTTCCTCTATACTTTGCTCTTTCCCCACCTTTGATCTCCCCCTTCTCCATCTGCAGGTAGCTACTTTCTATGTCCCATTTTCCTCCCCATGCTTCTCTGGAAGGGAAATTTCAACCTCACAACTGCAAAGAGACGAGGAGCAATGGCGGAGAATGGAGTTGGTTGCTATGCATACACATAGTGCTTAATTCCACCCATGCTCCACCCCAGAACACACGCATACCTGGGTCATGTAAAAGTATGCGCTTTGTCACCATATGTACTTTTACGTGCATAACTCTAGGGGTAATTTCATAAAAAACATTTAAATATCGAAAAATCCTTTGGAAATTTACCTCCATAATGTACATTTTCTACATGCAACTGAGGACAACAATCAAGAGATGGATATGTAGGGAAAGACAAACGGACTGACTGAGTGAACTGGTACATATATCTACTGGTGGTATTAAAAGCAAGATCCTTGGGGTAACCCAATAAGCAATCTGATCAGACCTCTTTCTAATGAGCTCCTCAATGTGACTGTTTCCACTTCTCTATAATGACTAAACAGAAAGGGACAGTTTCTTCTTTGCTAGAGTTTAATCAGATGTCTATTATACATGTTCTTGTAATAAATATGAAGGTTGGCAAGCTACACAGAGATTTGGAATCTTTGAAGACCCCTTCCCACCACCTAACACTTTCCTGAAGCCATCCAAGAGCTAGCCGCAAAATACCTCCAGGTTGCACTCTGGATTCTTCCTGGCACTCCTCAGAACAGTACTTGACATCAGTTGAAAAAGGTATCGAGGCCATCAGAAAGGAAGATTCTTCAATGGGAGAAGTCCCTGGTCTGCTGTGGGTCCCAGTGGAGGACAATGACATTGGTCAGGCATTTCTGCAGATGCTCAGGGAAAGATCTCTGGCCTCCCCCTTGTTTCTTAATTGAAGAATCTGATCCTCTTTCAAAGCAGTGACCCACTGAAATTCTTCACTGTGTGGACTTAGAGCTGAGAGCTTCGGTGGAATGTGACTTAACGCACTTCCATTATATAAACTATGTGCAGAATCACGGAAAGTAGAATGGGTATTTGTTCATGGGTCAGAGCAAGTATAAATGCCTTCAACTACTTTTTGGTGCACAATTTTATAAAGGCATGAGGGTGCATATGTTGCCTGTATAAAACAGATGCAATAGATTCGGAGTTTTCCAGACTTGTCTAAGGAAATGCAACAGAGAAGAAGAGAGTTTCTTCTCCTGCGACCTGTGGTCCAGCAGCTGGAGGTCGTTTTTCCTTAAGTTCCCAGCAAATGCATGGTGAAATAGCAGTCTTCTTACTATATTTTTTATGAGCCTTCCCAGCTGCTTGCCTTCCTTAGGCCTGTGGATCGTGACTCTTCTCCCTCCAGCCCTCTGTGAGTGTATTTGGGCTGGTTGGATGGGCCTGCTTTATTTCCTTACAAGTATCTCTATATGTTTTTTTCCTTTGGTTTCTTGGATTTCCTCTTACATTGTGGGCTAAAGTAAGGATAGTTTGTATGTATTTATCTATTTTTTTTGTTTTTTCTTGTCATTTATTTTTACATTGATTATTCCTTATTTCTGTACAAGATGAAATGCTTGGAAAATTGTAAAATGCAAAAAATATAAAATAAAACAAATAACTACTCCTAGTAAAGAAAAAAAAAGAAGAGAGAGGGAGGACAGAAGGTCTCCTTAGTGTCACCCACATCCTTAAATGGCAGGAGAGACAAATCTTTGAAACATTTTTTGAAGAACCTATTCCTAAATCAATGGACAGGCACACTTGTTAGTTTCCCAGATTTAGAATTATATAAAAATTTGCTATTATATATTTTCTTTGCAAAGTGCCACCTCAAATGTTTGGGCCAAACCATTCACATTATCCCACATATTATAAGGAAGACCCAGTTGTGACATAAAGAGTTTCTCATATTGAGAGAGAGTAGTATCCTTGGGCACTACCATTTTCCTTAATCAAACCCTGTAGGTATAAAATATTATATCAATAGAATAAGCACATGTTTTTTTGCCCCATGACAGTTTAAGCATTTTCTGAATGGGTATCAGGTTTTATGGCCTGAAGATCCAGGGGACTTCAGTTTTTCTTTGAAGGACTTGAATCTGTAGGGACTGCTTTCTGATTTGATTTTGCCTATGATAAGTTTGCCATTAAACGTCTTGTTAAACAATTCTTATATTGTTAATTATTTTCTTCTTTTCATTTCCCCTTAGACTGTGGATTTACCAGTATTTTCCTGATTTACAGTTGTGGTCAACATTAGTGGCACCCTTGCAGTTCAACCCCTTAATGTCCAATATCTTATTTAAAAAAGTGGCCAGTGAAATGGCTTTGGACTATATATGCACACATATTTGACACATAACTGAAACAAATGAAACAAAGAAAGCAAGACCAATTTAAAAAAGAAATAATAGGAAACAGTATAAAAACAGACATTGCCAGGACATGATTATTGGTACCCTTATAAACAATTCAATTAGTTTGAACAGAAGAACCACATTACCAGTGCAGTAAAATTAGACACACCTGTAATCAACTGTCAGTACTCATATGATTTGTATCAACCAATGAATGATGGCTCTAATGTTTAAAATATCCACATGCGCTCCCTGTTCCATTTTCACAATGGTAAAGACAAGAAAGCTGCCTGAAACCATCAGAAAAACAATCACCACCAATCCCTGATACTATACCTATGCACCTGGTACTTACTCTGGCTTAGGGCCCCTCACCTATGCATATATTTACTAGAATGTATATATTTTCTCCTGTGTTTATTCTATTTCTATGAATACAGTTTGCTGTATGGCATCCCTTATATAATCCTCCAAGTATATTTCCCCTGTTCCTTGTACACCCGGTTCATTTTATAATGTAAACCATTTTGAATATATGATAAGATGGTAAAAAAAACTCATTAAATAAATAAAAACATCAAACTTCAAAGGGGTACAAGGCTATCTCCAAAGACCTTGGGATTCCTGTGTCTATTAAGAAGTTTTCTCCTCATGGAAAGCACAGTTACTTACCTGTAACAGGTGATCTCTGGGAACAGCAGAAATAAGTCTTCACATATAGGTATCGTCGGTACCGACGGAGCCTGCGCGGGAACGCTCCCCAGCGTCCAATAAGAAAGCTTTTGGGAGCATCCCACAGCGCCTGCGTGCTGCCTTCCTGCCTTTCCCAACCGCCTCTCTCCAGTTCGAGTTTTAAAGCTGAGACAGAGAGAGAGGGAAGGAAAGATATATAGAGAGATTCAACTCCTAGGGGAGATGGGTGGGGTGTGAAGACTTATTTCTGCAGTTCCCAGAGATCACCTGTTACAGGTAAGTAACTGTGCTATCTCTAGGAACAAGCAGGAATGAGTCTTTACATATGGGGACTCCCTAGCTGCAGATGCCAGGAAGAGACCCAGAGCTGTGTGTCCTTGAAAAGGGCTCCACCTCCCCCCATGGATCTCTGGCATCCAACCAGGGTAGGTGGGTAGGAGATGATTAGGAATGGAACAGGTGTTTGAGAACAGCCTGACCAAAACGAGGCATCCCGGCGGGAGTCCTTGTCCAAACAGTAATGGGCTGTGAAGGTATGAACCGAGGCCCAGGTGGCCACTCGACAGATTTGGTCGATGGACACAGAGTTTAGGTGAGCCATTGAGGCTGCCATGGCCCTCACATTGTGAGCTGTGACATGGCCTTCCAGAGAAAGGTTCCTACTCTGGTAGGCGAAAGAAATACACTGAGCAATCCAGATGGACAGTGTTCTCTTAGAAACTGGAAGTCCTAAATGGGAAGGATCAAAAGCAACAAAGAGTTGAGAAGACTTTCTATGTTGCTGTGTTCTTTGTAAGTAAAAGGCGAGAGCTCTTTTACAATCCAAAGCATGAAGATTCCTCTCTGCATTTGATGCATGAGGTCCTGGAAAAAAGACAGGCAAGTATACCTCCTGGTTCAGATGAAAAGGTGAGACCACTTTGGGCATAAAGTGTGGATTGGTCCTGAGGACTACCTTATCATGATGGAACCTTGTATAAGGAGGATTAGCCACCAAGGCTTGCAACTCACTGATGCGACGTGCTGAGGTGACTGCAATGAGAAAGATAACCTTCCAAGAAAGAAATTTCAAGGAGGTGGTGGCTAAAGGTTCAAAGGGTGGCTTCATAATCTGGCCAAGAACCAGATTTAAGTCCCATGCCACTGGAGGTGGTCTAATGGGAGGTTTAGTTAAAAGAAGGCCTCTCATGAATCTTGCTATAAGAGGATGAGAGGAAACAGGCTGTCCATTGAGAGGCTTGAGGGACGCTGCAATAGCACTCAAATGGACTCTTACCGAATTTGTTTTGAGGCCTGCATGGGAAAGATGCAGAAGATACTCTAGTAAAGAATTCAAAGGTATTGCAAGAGGATTAAGACCCTTCTCTGAACACCAAATGGTAAATCTTTTCCATTTGAAAGCATAGGAACGTCTAGTGGAAGGCTTTCTAGAAGCATGAATAATATTTCTGACTTGCTGAGAGAGATGGAAAACATGAAGGTCTAGGCCTTCAGCAACCAGGCCCTGAGATGGAGAGACTGGGGGTTTGGGTGCCACAACGTTCCGTCTTCCTGGGAGAGAAGATCTGGAGCAGAGCCCAACTCCAGGGATGGAGCTTGAGAGAGATGCAGAAGTAGAGGGTACCACACTTGGCGTGGCCAATGTGGTGCTATGAGGATCATAGAACCTTGGTCTCTCTGAAGCTTGAACAGTGTTTTGGGAATTAGGGGAATGGGTGGAAAGGCATAAAGGAAGTCTTGACCCCAGTGAAGGAGGAAGGCATCCTTGGCCTGAACTCCCTGACACAGAATCCTGGAACAGAACCAGGGAAGTTTGGCATTCTACGGACTTGCAAATAGGTCTATGTCCGGGGTTCCCCAAATTCGAAAAATCCTGGTTACCTGGTCCCTGTGGAGGGACCATTCGTGTGGAAGCAGAACTCGACTGAGTCTGTCTGCCCAAGAGTTTTGAACGCCTGGAAGATATACTGCCATAAGATGAATCTGATGCTCTCTGGCGAAGGCCCACAGTCGCAAAGCTTTGTTGCAAAGCGACAGAGAGCCAGTCCCTCCCTGCTTGTTTACATAGAACATGGCTACTTGATTGTCCGTGTGGATGAGGACTGTCCTGTAGCTGAGCAGGGAGTGGAACACTCTGAGAGCTAAGAAAATTGCTCTGAGTTCCAAGAGATTTATGTGTAGTGAAGTCTCCTGTGGAGACCAGATGCCCTGGGTGGAGAGATCTTGCAGATGAGCTCCCCAACCCATTGGAGAGGAATCTGTTGTAAGGGTTGCTTGGGGAAGTGACTGTTGAAAAGGGGACCCCAGCAACAGGTTTTGAGGGGACTTCCACCACTGGAGAGACCAAAAAAGGCGACTGGAGTTTGCTATTTTGTCTGACAGGCAACCTGATGCCTAAGTCCATTGGGTGGACAAAGTCCATTGAGCTGCCCTCATGTGAAGGCAAGCATATGGAACCACATGCACAGTGGATGCCATGTGGCCTAAGAGTTGCAACATTTCTCGAGCAGTTAAAAGGGGCTTTAACTGTATTTGGGAGGCTAACTGCACCAAGCGTAGGCAACGGGCCTGAGGAAGATAGGCCCTTGCAGTTGTGGTATCCAAGAAAGCCCCTATAAACTCGAGGGACTGAGTAGGGGTGAGACTGGATTTTGGGATGTTTATTACTAGTCCCAAATACTGAAGGACACGCATTGTGCAGGTTAGACAAGTCTTGGCCTCTGCTTGAGATGGAGCTCGAATGAGCCAGTCGTCCAGATATGGGAAGACGAATATTCCTAGAGTGCGTAGAAATGCAGCTACTACTGCCATGCATTTTGTGAACACCCATGGTGCAGAGGCCAGACCAAAAGGAAGCACCCTGTACTGGTAGTGCTTTCCTTGAAAAAGGAACCGAAGGAACCTTCTGTGAGTTGGATGGATGAGGACATGAGTGTACGCATCCTTAAGATCTAGAGAATAAAGCCCGTCTTGACTCTGAAGGTATGGAAGCAGAGCACCGAGAGAAATCATCTTGAATTTCTCCTTGAATAGAAATTTGTTCAATTCTCTGAGATCTAAGATGGGTCTGTAGCCCCCTGTTTTCTTTGGAATAAGAAAATAAGGGGAGTAGAACCCTGTGCCTTGTTGAAGAGGAGGTACTTCTTCTATTGCCCCTTGGGCAAGAAGGATGGCAATTTCCTGACCTAGAAGGTTCAGGAGAGATGTTGGAGAATTGAACTGTTTCACCATGGTGTGAGGGGGAAGGCTTAAGAAATGAAGCTTGTACCCTTCCCTTATGATGGAGAGTGTCCACTGCTCTGCTGTGATTTGCTCCCATCTGGGAGCAAAGTAAGTCAACCTTTCTGGGATGATAAGGGGCTCTGGTCCTTCCAGAGCTAGAGAGGCTCTCTAGTTGCAAGTCAAAGGCCCTGAGGAGGCTGAGGCTGCTGGGCCGTGGAAGGTCTAGCTGATCTTTGACTTGGCCTGTTTAGGTGGTTGCTGACGCTTTGCAGCAAAACGACCTGCAGAAGATGCCTGCTGACCATAAGCAGGATAGTATCTTCCCTTTTTGGAAAAAGATGTCTTTTTAAACAATCTTTTCTTAACAGGAGCAGAGGTAGACTTTGAAAGTCGATCCAAAGCAGAGTTTTCAGCATCCATCTGAGTGGCCTTTGCTTGCCAATCCTTACCAAAAAGGTTTTCACCTGTAGAAGGGAGATTTCCCAATTGATCTTGGACCCAGAGCTCCAAATCAGAAGCTTGTAGCCAAGCAATTCTGCGTGCCCCTATGGCAATAGCCGAAGCTCTGCTTACACACTCAAAAGAGTCAAAGGCTGCACGGTTGGAAAATTTGGAGACATCTTGGGCATGTTTGAGCCAAGTGAGAAACTCCTGTCTTTTATCCTCTGAAATGAAAGGGGTTAAAGTCTGCAGATGATCTGCGACTTCTTTTAGAAACATTCCTATATAGAGACTATAGGAATTGATCCGAGCAGCTAGCATAGCAGCTTGGAAAACCCTTCGGCCAAAAGCATCCAGGGTCCTGCATTCACGCCCTGGAGGATTAGATGAGTGTCTTTTTGCACTCTTTATCTTCTTCATGGCAGACTCTACCACAATAGAGTGGTGAGGAAGCTGAGTCTTGTGGAAGCCAGGACAAGGAGGGACATGATACATGGTGTCTAACCTGCGAGAATGAGGAGAGGTGGTGAGAGGTGTCTCCCACATCCTCAACATGAGATCATACAGAATCTCATGAACAGGTAAAGTAGCTGCCTCCTTAGGAGCTTTAGGATATTGTAAAATATCCAACTCCTTGGCTCTGGGTTCTGACTCAGGGGCCACTGTGATAGAGAGGCCCCTAGCCACTTCCCTAACAAAGTCTTGAAAAGACAAGTCTTCTGGAGGAGACATTCTTCGTTTAGGTGAAGAAGACTCCTGAGGAAGAAGTATCGATGCTTCTACAGAACCCTCAGACTCATCAGAGTCCTCAGAGGAATCGAAGTATCGCCTGTCTGGATGCTCCTGTAAAGCCCGATAACCGTATTGAGTGGGATCGACATCGGGAGTAATCGGTACCGGTTCGGTACCGATGGGCATCATAGGACAGGGTACCGTTGCAGTCGACACCGAAGCCGATGTCGATGTAATCGGTACCAGTACCGGGAGCGATGCCGATACCGGAGCCAGTACCAGCAACGAGGATTGTTGCGGTACCGGAGGCATCGCAGCCTGTATGAAAGCCGTTAAGGTGCGCTGCATGGTCAGAATCTTCTGATCCATCGACGCCACCAGAGTCTGGATGTCGGTACCAGTGGGAGCCACCGGTACCCCAGAACACGGCAACAGGTGATCTGTCGAGGCTGAGCCATCAATGTCAACCTGTGACCCCATAGATAATGCTTTGGAAGCCGGAGCTTCCCGCCGGGGTAATTTTGCCGGTGCGGAATCCTCGAGGGCAAGCCCGGAGGCATCTCAATGCTTGGCGGGAGATCTGCCCTTCGAGGACTGGCCAGATTTATGCTTGGTTACCTGAGATCCATGGGAGGAAGAGGAGGCCCTGGAAGATGTCGATGCTACCGAAGCTGCATCAGAGGGAAACAGGGTACTGAGCTTGGCTGCACGGTTCTGCCAACCTCTCTTAGACATCATGGTACAGGACATACAATCTGTGATGGAATGGTCAGGTCCCAAACACTTTAGACATCAGTCATGGGTGTCGGTGACAGAAATAGTACCGCCACATTTCGTGCATTTTTTAAACCCAGAAGCGGGCTTCTCCATGAGGAAAAAATTTTTAGGCCTAGGGCCCAAAAACTGAAAATGCACAGTAGAGATAAAGCGTTTTGTTTTTTTTTTTGAAAGAAAGAAAAGAAAGACCGGCGCTACCGGTCCGACGTCGAAGAAGGCAGACGTGACACAAAAGAATAAAGGAAAAATAAAGAACAACTTCTGTGGTGACAGGAACACGACCTGCTGGCTCCGCGGAAAAGAAGAACTGGAGAGAGGCGGTTGGGAAAGGCGGGAAGGCAGCACGCAGGCGCTGTGGGATGCTCCCAAAAGTTTTCTTATTGGATGCTGGGGAGCGTTCCCGTGCAGGCTCCGTCGGTACCGACGATACCCATATGTGAAGACTCATTCCTGCTTGTTCCTAGAGATCTGTCAAGATCCTCCTAGGACATGGTGGGAAGAGGACAATTTAATACAAGTCTTCAAAGGTTAGTGTGAACTGTTGGAAAAACACCACGTACAACATCCAAAGAGCTTAAGATTGACCTGGAGCAATCTGGTGGTTTCAACCCACACCATTCGCCACACACTAAACAAAGAAGGATTTTATGGGGCGAAGGCCAAGGAGGACCCCACTGCTCAAAGAAAGACATAGAAACATGATGGCGGAAAAAGACCATATGGCCTATCTAGTCTGCCCTAAAAAAGCACACCCACACTGAGAAACCACAATCCTTCTGGGAAAATGTTCTGTGGACAGATGAAACCAAACATGAGCTCTTTGGCCAAGCAGATCAGTAACACATTTATAGGCGAAGAAATGAAGTTTATAAAACACCCTTCCTATAGTTAAATATGGTGGAGGTTCCATAATGTTTTGGGGCTGTTTTGCTGCCTCAGAAACTGGAGGCCTGGAACATATTAAAGGAATCATGAAGTCAGAGGACTATCAAGGTATTCTGGAGTTAAATGTGCTATCTCAGGCCTCAGGAACTGAAAGCCTTGAACGTATTAAAGGAATCATGAAGTCAGAGGACTACCAAGGTATTTTGGAGTGAAATGTGCTACCTAGTGTCACAAAGCTAGGTCTGGGTCGAAAGTCATGGGTCCTCCAGCAGGACAATGACACAAAACATACATCCAAAAGTACAAAAGAGTGGTTAAAAAAAAGAACAAATTGACGGTTTTAAACTGGCCAGTAATGAGTCCTGATCTAAATCCAATCGAGAAACTTCAGAAACAGCTGAAATCTGCCATTGGTAAAAGGAATCCTGGAAACATTCATGAGCTGGAACAAATCGCAATTGAAGAGTGGGAGAAACTACCAGCAGAGAGATGTAAGAAATATTACAGATAGCTAAAAGAAACCTTTGAAGGCTATCATCACTGCCAAGGGTTGTGCAACCAATATTAGTGAAGGGTGCCATTAATCCTGTACAGGTCATATTTTGTTGTTGTTTTTTCTCAGAAATTACTACATCTTAGTAGCACAGTCATCCTTTTTTTTGTATACCTTTGAACATACTATTAAAATATTATGATGACATACAGTTGGAATATTTCCAATTATTTCTCAAGATATTGTACACAACATACCTAAAATGCAAGGGTGCCAATAATGTTGACCACAACTGTATGTATTTCTTACTTTTTCCATTTTTCTCTATTTTTCATTAAATGTAATTAAGGAAATTACTCAAATAAAATGCATAAAAAATTAGATCCTCATCTTTCCTCATTTTTAACCAAGATGGATGATGCCAGTTTCTTAACTGTTTCCTTATGAAACGTTGCTGCTTTTTCCTCTATAAAACAATCAAGATTCATCCCATCCTCTTTCTCCACAGCCAAAACCGCAGTCTGAGCCATGATCATCTCTGACCTTAATCACAGCAATTTCATCATTTATCATTTGATATACCGCTCAGGCCAAAAGGCATTAGAGCGGTTTACAATACAATATCATTTGAGAAAATAGAAAAGAACGCCATTTATAAGATAGGACAGAATAGAGGACAGAAACAGTCAAACAGATAAGAAGAGGAGGTGAACAGGAACAGCAAGTTACCACGAATGCAGGCATCTCAATCCAGTCCGTGATATCAGTGTATACTCCAGAGACAGATGCCACGGTCCGACGCCTAAGGGCCACACCAGATGCACTCCTGTAAATGTGCTTTCACTTCTGTTCTCTCAGAATACCCGCATCTGCTTCCCTTCTGCTCCCCAGTGAATAGCTAGAGTTACTAACATGAGCCTCCACATTAGCACACACTAACACCGTATGTATCTTACTAGTACCTACATCCCGCTGCATAAAGTGGGATCTGCAGTAAAATAGCGCACATTAATCGTGTTAGTGCACATTAGTAACTCCAGCCATAAATATTTCTGTTTCAAGGCCCTGCACGTTGTATAATGCAACTCTCATTTCTCATTGCATTTTTTCTTAGACTGCTGTTAGGTTTCCCCTCCACTCAATCTCTGCAACTCACTCTTGCCTCCAAAGTCTTGGTATTTTGTTGCCTGCAGTATACCAGGATTCTTCTATTTTAATTTTCAAATCCTCACTGAAGATGCACCTTCACATAGACATTCCACTCATTTCCAATAAAAAACCCATTATAGCCCTCATTCTAGAATGCCCTGCAATCCGCCTAGACTTTATTCCCCCAATGGCTCTCCCCATATGTCCTATGCTTCAGGACAGGGAGAGCTGGCGGGGGGGCGGAGCAGCGGTGAGCTACCCGGCAGCACATACAGAGCTGATTCAAGTCACGGCCCTGTACTTGCTGCCAGGCCTGCTGGGGCATGCTGTTTATACCACCTCAGAGATAGTATAAGCAGAAATATTTTCTAGATTGGGGCATGGGAGCCACCCCCAGGGCCATAGTCGGGTGCGGGGGAGTCCCCGCCGCCTGATACAGGTCGCCAGAGGACAGCCATGGGTCAGGCAGTGGGGATTTGGGGGGCCGGCGCTGCGGATGTCTGGGGTGCCTGCGGGGAGGATGTCCTCACAGGCAGGAGGGGCATGCGGGGTGCCCTCTAGCCCGATTCTGGTTCCCGCGGACCAGAATTGGGTCCTAACGGTTCCGTCTTCAGCGGGGATGTTCAGATGGCCTTGATATCCCCCTCCCGGAATGGGGTTCCACATCTCTTCTGTGAGCCACTGGGATGCCACTCCCGCAAATGTTTCCAACTTTGTCATTCTTTGTCTCACTCTCTTCTCATACAGATTGTAGGCTACTTAGGGAAGAAATCTCCTTTACTTTTTAACACCTCTTCAACTTGCATTTTTCTATGTAGTGTTGCATATACCTGCTTCTACTGCATAAAATAATAATATTATAAGTCAGATGGATAGCATTATTAGACAACAAAGAAAAAAATGGACTAGTAATTCAAAATTATTCTTGGCAAACTATTTTATTTTATTCAGTTGTTAATTTCTTTTTATTCATGTGATCGTATCGGTCCTTCTGATTCTCATCTGACAATTTTTTTCCTACCACAGAAACCCAACCCATGTATTCTGCCTGCCATCAACTCTCTATAAACTCAGCGAATATTATAAGCCAAAGAAAAGCAACTAGGTCATGGCTGGTTCACCTACATCTGGTGCCAAAGCAAACTGTGCTGAACTTGGACACTCCAAACTTCTTGGACAAGTGAAACCACTTAACTATTGGCTCTGTTCATCACAACACCCTCCACGGCCTGCTATAATAGCTAGACAAAGATGCGTCATCTTGTCTTGGCATATCAACTCTTTTCCCTAACTCTTTCAAACTGTTGATTTCCACAGTATGACTATACCCAAAGGGTCTGCATCTGTTTATTATAAAACAGAACTAACCTGAAATAGAAGAGCAGCACTTCTCTAATAATATAACAAACAAATCTGTCTTTCAATTCTCCAAATAACCTTTTAGCCATGCTAATTAATGACTGGAGTAAGGGAGTAGAAACCACAAACATATTTCATAGAAATCTTAACTAACTCCTTTCCAAAATATCAGAATTCACTCAAAATGTTTCCCCATTACCGCTTGGTTGAGTAATATAAATATTATGGGGGGAGGGTGTTTATTTTTTAGCCAGTGATATCATTTCTATTTCATTATCTGCTCATGAACATCCAAGATAAAGAAATCTATATCTACATTTACAATGCTCCGAAGGCTAATTTTACCACTCTTGCATTTTCTGTATGGATAAGTAGTAGCAGTAGTTCCTGAAAGGAGTAATATCTTTCTTATGAAGCCACATTAATCCAGTCCATTTTTTCCTAAATCCCTCAATGGACAGCACAAAAAGGGTTCTGCACCTTCATAATTTTACCTCTTCTGTGAATACGTATCCATTTCTCAAACTCTTTTATTAACATACTGCAGCACTACTGAAAAGAAGAGGGCTCACTACAGTACCAACTGGTGTATCTGAAAATATCCGAATGCTGTCCTGGAGATCAGGTAAACAACCTATTCCAAGAGAAACACACCTTCTTTTCAAAGACTGCAACAACTGTAGACCACAATTTAAATGGTATAGAAGAGCACATGTTATCGGTTTGACTAATCTATTATTGTCATTGTCAGCACAAAATTGAGTTGGAGAATGATTTCATCTTGAATAATAAATGATGTAATATTCAAAACATGATCTGATGAAATGGTAACATGTTTTCTGTTCGTATAGATACTTACAATGAATCCAAGTTTTTTATAGTCCCTGGTGTACATTGATTTGCGTTTCTCAATATTGCCACCAATGTTGTTAGGTTCAGACTCAACATCAAAAGCTATTCTTCTTAGTTCAAATATGATGTCCCTTTGGGCCTGTAAGAAAGAAGTTGCATGTTTTATTACAGGAAATCTGAATTTTGTTCTGCAGGGCGTACAACAGGAAAAGGAATTAAATGAATACTGCTCCTTCTTTGCTTTCTGAAATCCTGCTTCCCTCAAGTGGCAAGATGTGGAATATCGAAGAAATGAAATAAAGCACTGATGCACTGAGTGGCAGAATTTCAAGCATGTGCCCCTATAGTGATCTTCAGAACTGTTCTTGCTTGGAAGATGAAATAATCTTCAGCAAGCGTGAAGCCGCCCCACACCCCCCCCCCCCCCCTTCCTTTCCAACAGGGCATCTAGGTCAGAAATGGAATGTCTAAGTTTAGTGTTCATCATTTCCAGCCTAATCTACAACAGGACTGCAGAACCAGTTGTAAAATATGTATGAGAATGCTTTTGCTGGTACACATGCATTTTCTGGTACATATAGTGGAAACAGGTGTTTCACATGCAAACACATTAATAAAAAAGGAATGGCATCAATGATTGAGATGTTTAAATACCCCCGTGGCATAAATGTTCAGGGAGAGAGCCTCTTTCAATTGAAAGCAAGTTCTGCTACGAGGGGACATGGGATGAGGGTGAAGGGAGATAGATTCAGGAGTGATATGCGGAAATATTTCTTTACGGAAAGAGTAGTGGATCCGTGGAATAGTCTCCCAGTGGAGGTGGTAGAGATGAGGACAGTAACTGAATTCAAGAAAGCATGGGACAAACACAGAGGATCTCTAAAGGTAAAAAGGGGACTGTTGTAGTTGTTATGGAAGGACAGACTAGATAGGCCATGTGGTCTTTTTCTGTCGTCATATTTCTATGTTTCTATGTTTCTATCAAATGGCAGCTTGTACATTGCACTGGAGCTTACATATGTGAGTGCAGATTTTTCGCAAGGTACACATGTAAATATTAGATCTGATTTCACAGATCTACTGGGTCAATATTCAGCCATCGTGGTTGGTACTTTTTTTAAACATTGGCTGCGGCACTTTAAAAAAATCTAAATATTCAATACCATTATCCAGCTAGTGGAAGGTACTGAATATCCTCATAATGTGGGAACTGGCAGCATCTGAATAATGCTGATATTCAGTTTACTATCTGGATAGTTAGAATGGTGTTTTGCTCTTCCAGCTTTATGCTGATAGTTATCCAAATAGTGGACTGAATATGGCCAGTGTAGTCCTGGCCAGCAGCAGTAGCTGGAGTAAGTGCTTCTGAATATTAGGAGAGCTAAGACCATTATGACTCCAAATGCTTTCAACATCTGCACCAAGGGAATGCTATTTCCCATAATGTTAGCATGTCTCTCAGGGTGCTCATTATCCAAACCACCAGCGGCAGAAGTTCAAATCAAAAGCACCCAGCAACAGATCCTGAAAGGCGCCCCCCCCCCCCCCCGAAGCAGGGACAGTCCATTTTTAAAGATCTTAGAGAGGTTGAAAGTGGGCCTCCTTGGGCCCCTCTGCACTGCAGGGGGGGGGGGAGAAGGGGTTTGGGCAGAATTTAACCACAGCAAATCACCATCCATAATAATTTGAATTTACATAGCATCGGTCAAATGGAATCAGCTACCTGTCCACATACAGAATGTTTAGGATTATATGGCTTTTAGAAAACATTTAAAAGTTTTACTATTTCAGCATGATTTGATTTGCTTTATTAATGATTTTGATTTTTACTAGTCTACTACATATTTTAACCGTAATTGCTTGTATGTTTTCACCCTTTGTTTAATGTGTTGTATTATGATTAGAGTGGAGTAGCCGCCTAATGGTTAGGGCAGTGGCTTGGGAATCAAGAGACCACAGTTTGATTCCCACTAGCTCTCCTCATGGCCTTGGACAAGTCACTTAACCCTCCACTGGTTCAGCAAAATCCAAGTTACCAATGTCCCTGTTTAATGTACATTACCAAGTTTAAGTTACAATGTAAACAGCTTTGACTAATTGATAAAGTGGTAAAACCGTGTTAAATAAATAATGGGTTACAGCACTTACTAGCCCCACATTGGGACCTTCAGTGACATTAGCTCTTGCTCGTCTCATAAGCCCAAACAAAGATGGCTTGCAGTGCTGCCCCCTAGTGTGAGGCTAGAGAGCAGCACCTCACGATGGCAGCCATGTTGTTTGGGCTGCATGAAGAGGCAGGAGCTTAGAGGATTGCTTCTGCTACGTTTTTCCACTAGACCACCAGGATCAAAAGTATGTGTTTGAGGGGGACCCACTGCCGGCTGGCCCCCCACCCACCCTTTGAATAGTGCATTGGGGGGGGGTGAGAGGGCTTTTAACTTTGGAGGTACAGATCCCCCTTGGGCAGCTCCCAGTAGAGAGCTGGGAGCTGTCCGGGGGGAGAAATCAGTGCTGCAGAGGGAACACCACTTTTATTTTTGATATTGTCGGCGCCTGATGCCGCAATATCTGGGCAGAGAATTGCTGACCGCTCTATGCACCCAATCGCTACCATCCCTCCCCATGGATTTACCAGAGGGACCCACAGTACCTTCTTCGACAGGCATTGAGGGACTTTTCCAGTGGAATCTGCTGAGATAGGTAATTCTGGGTCTCCGTGGGAAATCCAAACCTCAGTGGTATCTGCAGAATCTCCCCTGGGAATGCCCCCTGCAGATACCACAGAGGTTTGTTGCTTGCCATGCGGTATCGGCTGCTAACGCGCCATGTTAAAAGCCAAAACTAATGCAGTTTAGGAGATATACCCCTTAATGTCTGTGGATGATTTAAAGCTCTACAGCTCCTGTATTAAGCATTTGATGGAGCAATTCCGAGTAGTGGACAGTTTCTCAGATGATGTCAGGATGATTTTTGATCTGGCCAAAAGAAGGAAGGCAATAAATGAAAACTGAAAAGGTCTCCTTGCTAGAAAACTATAATATAAAGAACTTGAGCAGGAAGTTTCATATAAATACCTAAGAGTAGAAGAAGTTGCAACAATCCAGCATAAATTACTGAGAGAAAAGATGAGCAAAAGAATACTAGAAAATACTGAAACAGATATTGAAATAAGATACAAGCTAGTCATCAGACTGTAATTTGTACACTCTAATGCAGCTTTACACAATCATTAAGAGGCCCCATAAAAACCTTAAAAATTGGATGCAAGAACAAAAAAACTGCTCCATGCCCAAGTGATCTTGAGGAACCAGTTTATGCAAAGATGTCCATCCCAAGAGCTGAAGGCAGTCGGGGTCTTATTGAAATAGATTAGATACATACAACTACCACAATAGGCCTCCATGTATATTAAACAGTATCAACAGACCCAAATACTCCAAAAGTGCTAAAAGTATGAAAGCAAACAACTGCAGCTGGTCTCCATCCTTATACTTAGACAAGCATTTTGAAGAACAAACAGAATGAGTGAGAATCTACCAGCCACTTATGGAGATGCAACAGAATTAGCAAAGCAAGAGAAACAATCAGTGCGGTTTACATTGAACAAACGGAAATTACATTGAACAGGGCATTATAACTTGGAGATAACTAATTTACAGGGAACATGGGCTATGGAGGGTTAAGTGGCTTGCCCAAGACCACAAGGAGCACCTGTGGGACTAGAAATCCCAGTCCTTCTGGCCCAAGGTTGCTGTCCTCTAGTGGGATTTGAACCCCCGACCTTCCGGCCTGAAGTACCTTGCCCCAACCACTAGGCTACTCCTCCACTCCTTACTTCAGAACTACTTACTTCAGAAACTACAAGGAGATCAAAATCTGATCAAAGAATGTTTAAGGAGAGTTGAAATTACGATCTCTCGTAAAATGCACTGCCCGAGTGGAATCCACAAGTACCTCAGTCTTTTACACCATGGCCCCGTAATTGTGGAATTCTCTTCCATGTTACCTTAGGGAACAATCTTCTCTTAGAAAATTAAAAAAGGCTTTCTACTTCAACCTAGCCTACACCTAACTTGTAAATTACTGGTATTCTGGTCCTATTAAGGGAATAAGACAGCAACCCTCTACCCTTCCTTTGATGTTTCCCCCCTCTCCCCTGTTATAATTCTAACCATTTATGTTTTTTTCTTGCCTGTATTTCTTGGTTTTAATTATAAACTGCTGTGATACTGTGTGATAGGCTGGTATACTGTATCAAGCAAAGAATAAACTATAAACTAGAGACTGATAGCTGCAATACAGCATTATAGACTGTGGCCAAGACGCTTCACAGCCAGCATAGAAACAAACTGGCAGACAGACCAATGCAGTCTTTGTAGCACTGAACTGGAAACAGTCATACATCCTGTTGCTGGGTGTGAGGTGCTGATGTCAAAAGGCCTATCAGAGAGGCACAATAAGGCTGTCTCATTCACTGGATACATATATAACACTGCAGTGCCAAAAAAACACTGGGATCATGAACCTGACAGAACTGCATATAATGAAGAATTTGTGATCACCAGGAAAATTCCTATTCATACCAATAAAATGCTTGACACATGAAAACCAGGCATTGCTATAAAAAAGCAAAAAAATTGCATTATTAATAGATGTTTTTGTACCAAGCAACTGTTCTCTTTCATGTGGAAATAAAGATCCAACAAAGTTCCAGACCTGGAAGCCCTAATGGTGGAAATGGACTTGGACATTGTGGCCATTACAGAAACATGGTTTAACGAATCACGATTGGGATATAGCCATAGCTGGCTATAATCTATTCAGAAGAGACAGAGAAAACAGAAAAGGAGGAGAAGAAGCCTTGTATATCAAAAGCAATATTAAAGCTACTGAAATGCAGGGGGCATGGGGAAAAGAAGAAGCGCTCTGGATGGTGCTGGAAAGAGGAGATGGCACTGTCATCCATTACTGCTGTAGTCTACAGACCTCCGACTCAAAATCGAAGAGATAGATGGAGTGGAGATAGATGGAGTGGAGATAGATGGAGTGGAGGAGTGGAGATAGATGACGTGGAGGAGTGGCCTAGTGGTTGGGGCAAGGTACTTCAGGCCGGAAGGTCGGGGGTTCAAATCCCACTAGAGGACACTTGGGCCGGAAGGACTGGGGTTTCTAGTCCCACAGGTGCTCCTTGTGGTCTTGGGCAAGCCACTTAACCCTCCATAGCCCATGTTCCCTGTAAAATAGTTATCTACAAGTTATAATACCCTGTTCAATGTAATTTCAGTTTGTTCAATGTAAACCGCACTGATGCAGAATAGTGCGGTATATAAGAGAATGCAAATAAATAAATAAATAAATAAATAATGAATTGATTATAGATATTGCCAAGATAGCCACAAAGGGGGAAGTGATCATATTGGGTGACTTTAATCTACCTGATGTGAATTGGATTACTCCTTCTGCAAATCTGGAAAGAAGCAAAAAAATTGTGGATGCTTTCCAAGATGCATTACTTAGACAAATGGTGATGGAACCAACCAGGGAAAGCTCAACGCTGGATTTAGTGCTCACCAATGGTGATAGCGTGTCGAATGTCTGGGTGGGTGCCCTGTGAGCAGCAGTGATCATCACACGGTGTGGTTTGAGATAAAAGCCAAGGTGCAGTCCAATCATAGCACAAAGTCCTAATCTTCAAAAACACTGACTTCAGTAAAATGGCCAAGTACCTAAAAGAGGAGTTGGCAGGGTGGAAGGGGATAAGGGAAGTGGAACTGCAATGGGCTAAACTAAAGGTGGCAATAAAAGGGGCAACAGATAAATATGTAAGAAAAGTAAATAAAAACAAGAGGAGAAGGAAACCTATTTGGTTTTCCAAAGAAGTGGCTGCTCAAATAAAGGCAAATAACACAGCTTTCGCAAAACTCAAAAGCTTGCAAACAGAGGAACACAGAAATGAATACAGGATCAAACTCAAAGAGACAAAAAGAGAAATAAGGATAGCAAAACTAAAGGCAGAGGAAAAGATGGCTAAAGATGTGAAGTGTGGCGACAAAACTTTCTTCAGGTATATTTGGGAAAGGAAGAAAATCAGAGGTGGAATTGCAGGACTCAGAAGTGCTGGGAACGGACTCGTGGAAAGTGACATTGAAAAAGCGAAATTGCTAAACAAATACTTCTGCTCTATTTTTACTAAAGAAAATCCAGGAGGAGGACCACCTGTGACTCCCAAATATCAAAATGGGAATGAAGTAGATACCACACCATTCACAGAAGATGATGTGTTAGAACAACTTGCAAAACTGAAAGTGGACAAGGCCATGGGACCGGATGGGATACATCCCAGGATACTGAAAGAGCTCAGAGAGGTTCTTGCAGGGCCGTTAAAGGATGTTTTCAACAGATCTTTGGAAACAGGAGAAGTTCCTCAGGACTGGAGAATGGCTGATGTGGTACCTCTACACAAAAGTGGTGACAGGGAAGAAGTGTCAAACTACAGGCCTGTGAGCCTTACCTCGGTGGCGGGAAAGCACAGTTACTTACCTGTAACAGGTGATCTCTGGGAACAGCAGGAATAAGTCTTCACATATGGGTACGTCGGTACCGACGGAGTCTGCGCGGGAACGCTTCCCAGCGTCCAATCAGAAAGCCTTTGGAAGCAACCCAACACGCCTGCGTGCTGCCTTCCCGCCTTCCCAACTGTCTCTCCTCAGTTAAGTTTGAAACCTGAGACAAAGAGAGAGAGAGCAAGGAAGAGAAAGATAGAGATAGAGAAAATGCAACTCCTAGGGGAGGTGGGTGGGTTGTGAAGACTTATTCCTGCTGTTCCCAGAGATCAC
The DNA here is from genome assembly GCA_033557465.1 of Ichthyophis bannanicus. NCBI lineage: Eukaryota > Metazoa > Chordata > Amphibia > Gymnophiona > Ichthyophiidae > Ichthyophis > Ichthyophis bannanicus. Next base: position 708,391,751 of record CM066031.1, read on the forward strand.
CTGTTACAGGTAAGTAACTGTGCTATCTCCAGGAACAAGCAGGAATGAGTCTTCACATATGGGGACTCCCAAGCTCAGATGCCCAGAGGGAGTCCTAGCATGTTGCAAGTCTAGAACGAGCCATGCTATTGCTTAAGACCTCAGGCATCCTGTGGATGGAGGGTAGGAGTTGAATATAGAAGAGGAGCTGTGGAACAGCTGGCTAGAACAGGGTTTAGAAAGGGAAAGACCCTGTATAGAGGGTATTTTGTAGTAAAATATTGTAATCTGGGCCTCCCTTGTTGACCTTGTACAAGTCCATTGAGATACATATGGATCTGTTAGAAGAGCCCGTGAATGTGCTGAAGGGGTACCTCACTAAGAAGTAGAGGTAGTAAAAGTAGAGAAAAACAAGTGGAGGTCAGAACCCTTCAGGGTGAGAAATAGCCCCAGGGGGAAAGACTGGGGTAGTATAAGAGGTAGAGCTTCAGCGGAGACGCAGAAGGTAGTATTAAAGAAAGCTTAAGCTGTTTAGGTCCCAAAACAGTATAAATTTAGGACCAAAAGAAAAAATGAGTCTGACCTAACTAGACTGGGGATGGAATCAGTCCATGTAGGGGAGAAAGGGTATGGGGACCCTTGTATCTGATGAGAAAGTAAGGACTCAGTAGCTCTAAGCTTTAGATTGACTGAAGCTCCGCAATGTCTTTCCTAAATGGGGTCAATTAGGAAAGAAGAAAGGTACATGGAGAGCTTCAGGAGTATCTAACCTATATGGTAAGGAAAATTTTGTTAAATTACCACAGGGAGTGCCCATCTGTCAGGATCATATAGGAATGTAAGGATATCTGAATCTAACAGAACAGATAGATAAGTATATGGATACATATCTATCTAAAAATATATCTCATTAGATCTATAAATATATGTATGTATATATACATAAATATATTGAATATATACACATATAGGGTATATATGTATATATCTATAGGAGATATGTATGGGCAGAAGATACACAGATATCTATATGAATATGTAGACATATAGACACATATCTCCAGGTATGTGGAAGGAGAGAGGTCTATAGAAGCTGAACTCCCTTAGGGATATAGGGAGAGAGGAAGATTTATCTAACAGCAAGAAGGTTAATACCTGCTTGAATAGATATACCAAGAATTCTCTTTTCCTGGTTATGATTGGCAGAGTCAGAGGAGAGGTCTCCCTGAAAAGAAGTAGTCTGGATTCTTTTCAGAATGTGAGTTTTTGAATAACCAGGATGGCCTACGTGAAAAAGGCAGAGGATAATTTCAGTCTGTAGGCAGGAAGTACAGATTTCTCCAGAATTGCCATATGGAGAATGGATAGAAGACGCCACTGGAGGAAGATACCCTAGTGACTTGCCTATGAGGGCAAGAGGGGTATTGGGCGATAGCTAACTGCCATTGAAGAAAATTATCTCTGACGAGAAGACCAAAGGAGATATGGGCCAAGCCAGGGAGTTGGCCCTTCTTTAGGTTTTCACGTAATGAAAGGCCTGAAACTGATGTCTCAAAAGAGATTTAAGATGAGATGGTAAGGGTAGGGAATACCTACCAGTCATGAAAACATGACTGGGGGAACCCCTCCTAACCATCTGGGGTTATCTGCTAGGCAAGATACTAATGCTCTCTAGCAAGGGCCCATAGTGCAAAGCTACTCTAGTAGAGTTGCAGAGAGCATGCTGCAGGTTGGTTAGAAGAAAAACTGGCTGTGGAAAGCCAGCAGGTAACCAACTATTCTGCCAAGGACAAGGGGGCAAAGAATAGAAGTTAACCAACCAGGCTGTGATAAGAGGGTTTCCCAAACGAGGTTGATGACCTGTTTGGGACCTAGCACTGAGGCTAGAAGGATTGCTAGTGGAGGAGAATCCCTGTTTGTGTGATGGACAGAACCAGTGGCTTAACCACTAGGAATTGCTGTATCTGCAGCAAGGTACCAGGGCAGCGTAGAAAATTTCTTTTTCCCTCTCCCTCTTTTAGATTGGGAAAAAGATACAACAGACCTGGTAGGATTTCCTATTGTCTGATGGGCTGCCCTAAGGTAACAAGGGGGGAGACAACTCCGGAAGGGAGAATCCCCCGGAAGAACAGGTAGAGGACTATAGGGGCTTACCAGTGTAAAAGGGGTCCCTCTTACAAACCAAATGTTATAGTAAGAGGGAGGTAAGACAGAGTTGAAAGAGACTGACTGTGGAGGAAGTCTCTGACAGGAGAGATGATACATGCCAGTACAGGGAAAACAACTGTCTATTAATAGTTGTTAGTTCTCTTTCCTCTAAGAGAAAGAGAAAAACCCTGTTAAGTATGGGCATGATCATCATAAAGGCTGATAAGTTAAAGAAAAGATGTCTCATGAAGAGATATCTAGGAAGGTTAGAATAAATTTAGTGCAGATACTGCAAATGAAAAGAAGCAGACTGCTACTCTAACCACCAACCAAGAGGGGCAATGATGATCTATTTGAAACCCTGCGACTGCTGGGTTTGTTGACCCTGCGTAGATTGTGCATCCTTCAGACCAGGGTGATGTTTCCCCTGTTTGGGAACATCTGTATGATGGGCAGATGATGGATAAAATCTTCTCCCCCTAGGGAAAGAAATTCTGGCAGGACATTTCCTACCAAATGGGAAAGAAGGCGGCGTAGAACAGCCTCTGGAAACAGGACAGTCAGTTGTTAACTGAGCAACCTGGAGTAAAGACTCCTTGTTAAAGAGATTTTCCCCAGTGCAAGGAGCATTTCCCAGTCTAACTTGTGCCCATTTGTCTAAGTCTGAAGCTTGGAGCCAGGCTTTACGTCGTGCTCCTATAGCTATAGCAGAAGTCCTGCTAATAGACTCAAAGGAGTCTAGGGAAGCACGAGTAAGAAACCTAGAGATATTTTGAGCATGACTAACCAGTGAGGAATAGTCTGCACTCTTGGGCTCTTGAAGAAAAGGAGTCAAAAGATATAATTTCTTTGTGACCTCCTCAAGAGATAAACCCATATAAAAAATATATGAGAGAATTCTTGCTGAAAGCATGGATGCCTGCAAAGTTTGGCATCCAAAGGCATCCAAAGTCTTAGACTCACGACCTGGCGGATAAGAAGAGTGCTTTTTAGTACTCTTCACCCGCCTCATTGCTGATTCTACAACAATGGAATGATGAGGAAGTTGAGTCTTTTGAAATCCTGGAAAGGGGGGCACCTAATATAGAAGATCAGTTGCTCTGGAAAGTGGGGGTACCTTTAAAGGAGCTTCCCACATTCGTAGAAGGAGATCCTGCAAGGAATGATGCAAAGGAAGCATGATGTTTTCCTTTGCTCTCTCAGGAATATAGAGGGATCCTGTATTGCCTTGTGTAGGACCTTGTCCAGGAATAGAAATGGCAAGGGATTTTGCCATATCTAGGAGGAAAACCTGAAAAGAAGGATCCCCAGAGGGAACTTCCCTTGGATAGGCTAGATCTGATGAAGAACTAGCGTTGGCACCGAGGGATCTATCCAAGTTTATAGGAATAGAAGATCCTGGATGGTGCAGTATGGAATCCTTATAGGATGGGCGCTGGTACTGCGGGAGGTCGGGACCAGTGCCAGTCGGTAGCACATCGCCCATGCTAGGGATCGATTTCAAACTCAGTATCGAGGGAAGCGAGCCAGAGGAGAGAAGCATGGAAGGCACCGACAGCAATGGTAATGTGGATAACTGTACCGACTTCGGTACCGTATCCGGTACCGGTGGATGAAGGCCAGCTGGTGGCAACTCTAACGGGTCGAAGAAACCGAGGGTTGCGGATCCGAATTATCGGAACCGAGCGTTCGGTACCGTCTGGTGTCGGTACCAAGGCGAGTCGGTACCCAGTCCTCCAGACTAGAGATCGATTCCAGACTCGGCATCGAAGGAAGCGAGTCTATCGATGCACGTCTGGAGGGTACCGGCGTCGGTACTAGTATCGGTACCGATACTGGAAGGTCGTTCTGGATCGTATCCAATGGCCCCGTAGATACCGAGGACGCCAGACGACGATCCTTGGTGAGGATTGTTTCATCCAACACCATTGCCGATGCCGGGGTATCGGTACCGCTCGAAGCAGATGCCACCACCGGGCATGGCTCAGGTATGTTCTGTGAGGGGTGAATCTCAGGAACAACCTGAAACCCCACACAGGCTTTGGAGGCCGAAGACTTCCACCAGGGTTTTGAAGCCAGTGGATTCTCGAGGGCAAGGCCGTAGGCATCTCTATGCTGTGCATGAGAACTGCCGCTCGAGGACTGGCTAGTCTTAACAGACTGTTTTTGGGTTACCTGATCCTGTGTAGAAGAAGATATGGTCGGTGCCCTGAAGTTGGATGGGGACCGCGTTCTGAGGGGAACTCGATGTTGAAAACTTCTTCCCACAATACTGTTGCCCGAGGGCTCCGGAGGAAAATGGTCAGGACCCAAGCAGGTTAGACACCAATTGTGAGTGTCTAAAAATAAGTTTGTACCGCCACAGTTTGTACATTTCTTGGGGATAGTGGCTGGCGGTTCCATGAAGGAAAAATGGAGAGGCCTAACAGGCCTGAGAAACCGTGAGGCACTAAGGAGGAAAAATATGGAAACCGTGAGGCACTAAGGAGGAAAAATATTCCTTAAAAAGGAAAAATTTTACAAGAAAAGAAAAAAGAAACACCGGCGGTACCGGTGGCGTCGGGGAAGGCAGTCGCGACCACAAGAAAAATAAAAAATAAAAGAAGAATTTTCTGTGGTGACAGGAGGACGTCCTGCCGGCTCCACGGAAAAACAAAAACTGAGGAGAGACAGTTGGGAAGGCGGGAAGGCAGCAGGCAGGTGTGTTGGGATGCTTCCAAAGGCTTTCTGATTGGACGCTGGGAAGCGTTCCCGCGCAGACTCCGTCGGTACCGACGTACCCATATGTGAAGACTCATTCCTGCTTGTTCCTGGAGATAAGTAATGGAGGCGCTCCTAAAAGAGCGAATAGTGGACTTTCTCAAAACCAACAGGTTGCAAGATCCAAGGCAACATGGTTTTACTGAAGGACGATCTTGCCAAACAAATCTAATTGAGTTCTTTGAATGGGTGACCAGAGAACTGAATCAGGGGCATGCGATGGATGTCATCTACCTGGATTTCATGAAAGCCTTTGATACTGTCCCTCATAGGAGGCTTATCAATAAACTCAGTAGTTTGGGGATAGGTCCCAAGGTGGTAAACTGGATCAGAAATTGGTTGACTGACAGACGACAGAAGGTGATGGTAAATGGAGCTCACTCGGATGAAAGAAGGGTAATTAGCGGGGTGCCCCAGGGTTCGGTCCTGGGCCTGGCACTGTTCAATGTATTTGTGAGTGATATTGCTGAAAGACTGAATGGAAAGGTATGTCTTTCTGCAGATGACACGAAAATTTGCAACAGAGTGCACACCCCTGAGGGTGTGGTTAACATGAGGAAAGATCTACAAAAGCTGGAAGAATGGTCTAATCTTTAGCAATTAAGATTTAATGCAAAGAAGTGCAGTGTCATGCACTTGGGTAGCAGAAAGCCAAGGGAAATGTACGTGATAGGGGGTGAGAGGTTGGTGTGCACGGATCAGGAGAAAGACCTTGGTGTGATTATTCTGTAGATCTCAAAGTGGCAAAACAGTGCGACAAGGCAGTGGCAAAAGCCAGGAGGATGTTGGGCTGCCTACAAAGAGGAATTACCAGCAGAAAGGAAGAGGTACTAATGCCACTATATAAGTCACTGGTGAGGCATCACTTGGAATACTGTGTTCAGTTTTGGAGACCATCTCTCGCAAAGGATGTAAAAAGAATGGAAACTGTTCAGAGGAAGGCAACCAAAATGATTTGGAGCCTGCGTCAGAAGCCTTATGAGAAGAGACTAGAAGACCTAAATATGTACACTTTGGAGGGGAGCAAGGATAGGGGAGATATGATTCAGATCTTTAAATACTTAAAGAGAAATAATGAACAAACAAACCTCTTCCAAAGACGGGGAAGCTGTAAAACTAGAGGGCATAACATGAAGCTGCAAGGTGGTAAATTGAAAGGCAATGTCAGGAAATTCTTTTTCACTGAAAGGGTGGTGAATGCTTGGAATGCCCTCCCGATGGAAGTGGTGGGGGCAAACACAGTGACGGAGTTCAAAGTGGCATGGGACAGACACAGTGGATCCCTTTACAGCAACAAGAGAAAATCAAAATAAACTGAACCATCTAATTTCTCAACAAACAGGGATGTCCTACACAGAGTGGCGGGTTCACCCCCAAACAAAGACACGGGGAAGGTGGCCTGCACAGAGTGACAGGTGCACCCCTAAACAAAGACATGGGGAGGGGTGGCCTGCACAGAGTGCACCTACTCCTGCCATCTTACTGGGCAGACTAGATGGACCATACAGCACAGTTACTTACCTGTAACAGGTGATCTCTGGGAACAGCAGGAATAAGTCTTCACATATGGGTACGTCGGTACCGACGGAGTCTGCGCGGGAACGCTCCCCAGCGTCCAATCAAAACGCTTTTGGAAGCATCCCAACATGCCTGCGTGCTGCCTTCCCGCCTTTCCCAACTGCCTCTCCTCAGTTAAGTTTTAAAGCTGAGGCAAAGAGAGAGAGAGAGCAAGAAAGGGAAAGATAGAGATAGAGAAATGCAACTCCTAGGGGATGTGGGTGGGTTGTGAAGACTTATTCCTGCTGTTCCCAGAGATCACCTGTTACAGGTATGTAACTGTGCTATCTCCAGGAACAAGCAGGAATGAGTCTTCACATATGGGGACTCCCAAGCTAAGATGCCTGGAGGAGTCCCAGCATGTTGCGAGTTTGAGAGCCATGCTAATCTACCGAACCCCCAGGCATTCCAGGGATGGAGGGTAGGAGTTGAGCTAAAAAGATGTGCTGTGGAACAGCTGGACCAAACAGGATGCCTAGATAGGCTCTGTGCAGGTAATATTTAGTGGCAATATTGAAGAGCAATAAACCAATATGGACCTCACCTGGTGGCATTGTAGAGGGGTATATGGAGGTTCATGAGGATTTGTGAATATGAACCAACAGAATATCCCCAGGGGGTACCTCAATGTAAGAAGAGGTAAACAACTGTGCAAAAAACAGGCTGAGGTAGAACCCTTAGGGTGAGAGAAACAATCCTAGTGGAACTGGGGTAGTTCAATGAGGTAGGACTTAGCGGAAAACGCGGAAGTCTCCATTGGATAAAACTGAAAACTCCTTTGACCTAAAGAGACCTAGCTCTTATAGGAGAGGGAGCTTCCAAGATCTCCATATCCGATAACAAGAAGGATAGGAGTTAGGAGGCATTGTAGCCTCCTATTTTCTGAAGATTCAGAAAAAGTCCCTCGTAATGGAAAAGGAAAGTATGTGAAGGGCTTCAGGTGTACCCAAACTGAAGGTCATGGTACAAAAACTCCTGAACTACCACGGGAAGTGGTTGATCATGGAGAACCCTAAATATGCTGGGAGAGCATGGAAAGGGATAGAGAGTATCTGTCAGTCCGTGGTGGAATATATATATATATATATATATATATATAAGTATATATATATTTAGGCAGACAGACAGAAAGAGTATATAGACATATACCTACCCACTATCATATATTGTAATACATATTTATAGAGATAGGTAGACACAGATATATACATCACATATGTATATAGATATAGATATGGGCACAGACGTACAGATGTCCATATACATGTAACATATACATATATATATATTTATATATATATATATATATATATGTATACATACCCATGTCCGCACACAGGGTATGTGGAGAAGATTTATCTAACAAGAAGGGAGGTACCTGCTTGAGAAGATATTCAGAGAATCCCTACTTCCTGGTTAAGGGTAGGAAGCGCAGGGAGTTCTCTCATTGGCAAGAGAAGTCTAGAGTCCTCTAAGAACTCTTGCCCCTGAAAAACCAGGAATGGAGACCTACCTGGAAAATGCAGAGGACGTTTTTAATCTGCAGACAGTGAGTCTGAATCCTTCCATAACTCCAGCAGGTAGCTGGAGAAAAAGATGCCATAAAAATACCATATTTACCCTCGATGAGGGTAAAAAGGAGTATGGTGCATTCCTGTGCTCAACATGGATCACGCCATGAAGAATTGAGGATGGAAGGAAAACCCAGACAGGGATGGTCTATACTGAAAGAAACAAACCATCTCTGGTGAAGGGGTCCCCTGGAGATGTGAAGCAAACCAGGGAATTGGATAATTCTTTAGGTCTTCTCTTAATTAAAGGCCTGTGACCTTTATTTAAGAAGCCTTTAATGGAAATGGTAAGGGCAAGGAGAATCCAGTAAGCCTGACTAGGTAAAACCCTTCCTAACCATCTGACATTATGTGCTCTCTAACAAGGCCCCATAGTGTAGAGCTGCTCCATAGAGATGCAGAGAGCATGTTGCAGGTTAATAGAATAAAACGTGATGTTCAAGCCCAAGAATTGGGGAGGCTAAGGAGAGAAGGTAAGGTCTGCAACAATAGCCAGAAAAGGTTCTTAAACCGTCTGGGACTTAGTAGCAAGGCCAGAAACCATTGAAATTGGAGAACAAGCCCTGGCTGCTTCGACAGCAAGTTAGTGGTCTAAGCAGTAAGAGCCCCTGCAGTTCTAACTATTGATAGGGCAGCAGAAGGTCCCAAGGTTAGGAAAGAAATACAGACAGAAGTAGGAGAGGTAAGACTCCGCTACTGTCTGAGAAGCTGCCAGGAAAAATTAAGAATGCAAGGGGGAGACAACTCTGAAGAAACTGTTAGGGGCTTAAGGAAAAGCCCTAAATAAAGTGGTATCACTCTTACAGACCAAATGTCCTGGAAAGAGTGGCAGAGTTGAAAAGAAGACTTATTGTGGAGGAAATCCTTAAGTAGTAAGAGAGATGCTGATACAGGAGAAAAGTCAAAGGTAAGGGATGGTGACCTTATTGACAGCTGTTACTCCTCTGTGTAGTTCAGAGGACGAGGAGTAACTGTAGTACCTGTAAAGCATAATCATCTCAAGAAGCTCATTGAGCTAATAGTTAGGATGTGTCCTTGAGAGGGACATATGTAAATTTTAGGATGGAACCGATGTAGATGCTTGTAGAGGTAAGAAGCAAACTACAGGATCTAAACCTCAAGAGGAAAAAAGGATTCAGGGAAGAGTTTATCAGCAACCTTGCGGCTGCTGGGTTTGCTGAACCCGTTGAGGTTGTGGTTTCCTGAGCCTGGCTGGGTGATTCCCCTGCCTAGAAACATCTGTATGATGGGTAGAAGATGGATAAAACCTTCTCCCATTAGGGGAACAAAGCTTAGTAGACGACTTTCTACAAACTGGGATAGAGGAAGGCGTAGACAAGCCTCTGAAAGCAATAGTGTCAGTGGTAAACTGAGCAGCCTGGAGTAAAGTCTCCTTATTAAAGAGATTTTCTCCAGTGCAAGGAGCATTTCCCAGAATATCTTGTACAGATTTGTCCAAGTCTGAAGCTTGGACTGAGCTCTACGTCGTGCTCCAATGGCTATAGCAGAGGTTCTGCTAACAGACTCGAAAGAGTCTAGGGAAGCACGAGTCAGGAATATTTTGAGCATGATTGACTAGCATAGAAAAATCTGCTCTTTTAGGCTCTTGGAGGAAAGGGGTCAAAAGTAATAAATCTTTTGTGACCTCCTCAAGAGATAATCCCATATAGAAAATATATGAAAGGATTCTTGCTGAAAGCATGGATGCCTGGAAGGTTTGACGTCCGAAGGCATCTAAAGTCTTAGCCTCACGACCTGGCGGATAAGAAGAGTGCTTCTTAGTACTCTTAACACGCCTCATTGCTGATTCTACAACCAGAGAATGATGAGGGAGTTGAGGCTTTTGAAAACCTGGAGAAGGGGGCACCTTGTATAGAAGATCAGTTGCCCTAGAAGATGGAGATACCATTAAAGGAGTTTCCCATGTTCTAAATAGGAGATCCTGCAAGGTCTGATGCAAAGGAAACAATGACTTCCTTTGGATTGCAAAGGATCTGTATAGGTTGTGGATCCCCTGGTGCAGGGACTTGACCAGGTATAGAAATGGAAAGTAACTTTGCCATATCAATCAGAAAAGCTTGAAAAGAAATCTCCCCAGAGGGGAGTCCTCGAGGAAGAGGAGGGAGAACTAGATCTGTTGAAGAACTAGCTCTAGCAGCCACCTGCTCATTCAGATTCTGTGGTATAGCAGATCTGGAGGGGTGGAGCATCGGATTATCCTTGAAAGATAGTTGTGGGTACCGATGAAAATCGGTATCACAACTGGTCGGTAGCAAGACGTCCATGCTAGGGATCGATTCCAAACTCGGTATGGAAGGAAGCGAGCCGGCTAGCATGGGAGGTACCGACACCGATGTCGATACCGGTACCGTGTCAGACAGCTGCCTGGGTGAGAATCTTCACACTCTTGGCAAGTGCATATTTCTATATGATTTGCAAGGTATTGTGGGCAATGTAGTTCATTCACACCAGACACAGCTGCTGACAATAATTTAGTTGTGCTCTTGGGTAAAGCCAATAAGATATTTATTTATGGGGTTATTTCTCCCAACACAGATATGCTTGGTAGCACATAAATAAGGTTACTTGCTTTCTGTGTTAACTTGGAAAAACAAAGTCAAAATCAGGAAAACAACAAATGAAAAGCCACAAAGAAAGAAACAAACTGTTCTTTTCAGGTTAACTTCTGATTACTTCCCACACATATTCAGAAGTGATTCTCTCCTAGCTCATAAGCAATTAGCTGAGGCTCGATTGCTAGCAGTTACCAGCTGAAACCCCTTAGCTGGCTTGCTTTCTACTGTGTGGGTCAAATCCTGCTTCAGGAGCTTTTCTGAGTAGATTAAAGAACAAATTTATATTTCTTTGTGATGGTTGCTGTACTTTATAACAGAAAGTTACCAACGGAGTTTAGATAGAGAGCAGTCCATATAAACAGGATCCTCATCTGCTATTATTCCCCCTTGTTCAACAAGCATGGGTTCAATATCATGGATTGGCACAGATGAATCTCTCAATGGAGCATTTTCAGGAGAATACTTGTTTCCCTGCTGTCTTTCAAGGTTATAGCTAGGGCATAGATCAGTGTTCATACCTGAGCTTCCATTGCTGCTAGAGTTCCACTCTATATAGCCTGGCCAGTATGTAGTCCAGTTCTTATGTCCAGCCTTCCAATCCAGATCCCTGGACACTGGATCTCTCTTCACATACCTTCTGGCACAGGTCTTAGGGTCCCTTCCACGTGCAGCCGTCTCCCTCACAGGTAGCCTCTGGTGATTCCTAGCTCTGCACCACCATTCCTCTGGCTTTCCCCAGTCCAATGGTGTATGCTGGCCCTTGGAATACCTCCCAGTATACGTACTGCTTTGGACTCTTCTAGACCTCTCAAAGGCTTTTCTCTTCCTTCTTCCAAAGGGTCTCTTTCCCTCTCTCTCCGTCCGGTTTGGCTTCTGCTTCTGATGATCCTTCAGATGAAACTGATGATCAAACTCAAGCTGATTCTCAGGATACTGAGGACAATTCTCTGGATATCCAAGGTGATCATGAAGATGGTCATCTGTAGAATAAACTCTACTCTTATTCTGCTTAGATGAGTGCTCCTCCCTAACACAGCGCAGCTGTGCTGAATCAGGCCCTGCCCTTTGAGATGAGTGCTTAGGGATTACCTCATAGCCCTCCTGATTGAACACACGTTTCCCCACTTCAGCTCCTCTAATGGCTGTTGGAAACCTGGTGCATTTTGGGACTGGTAGTCTTTTATGGCAAAATTCTGTTTTCTTATTTCTACCAGAACTGACAGGTTGCTTGTTCAGAGTCACTTCACCTTTTCTATAGCTCCTTCCTGAGCTATGATAAGCTTCCTTATCACAACCGAGATCGGTACCATCGGTGACACCGATATATGAAGATCAGTCTGCAATGGCACTATCGGTACCATGGTAACCGAATATGGCAGACCTTGATCATCGGTGGAATGTCTACGGTACCGTCTGAAGTCGGTACCGAGACGAGTCGGTACCCAGTCATCCAGACTAGAGATCGATTCTAGACTCGGTATCGAAAGAAGCGAGTCTATCGATGCATATCGAGAGGGTACCGACGTGGATACCAGCATCGGTACTGGGACCGATGTGGGAAGATCGGTCGGTAGCAGCTCTAGTGGCACCAAAGATACCGAGAGCGCTCGACTGCAATCATCGGTGTGGAATGTTTCATCAGCACCATTGCCGATGCCGGGGTACCACCACCGGGCATGGCTCAGGTATGTTCACCGAGGTAAAAACCCCGGGAACAACCTGAAACCTCGTTAGTGTTTTGGAGACAGAAGCCTCCCGCCGGGGTTTTAAAGCCAAAATGTCCTCGGGGGCAAGCCGAAAGGCATCTCTATGAAGGACATGAGATCTACCACCCGAGGACTGGCTAGTCTTTACAGACTTTTGTTTGGTTACCTGATCCTGCGAAAAAGAAGATGGAGCTGGTACCCTCAGGACTGAGGGGAACGGCGTATCAAGTTGAGCTCGATGCTGAAAACTTCTTGCAGAAATAGAAGTGCAGGAGGGACAGTCCAGCGGATTGTGTTCAGGTCCCAAACATGGAAGGCACCAATTATGGGTGTCTAAGAGTAATTTGGTAGTGCCACAGTTAAAACACTTTCTAGTGGCTAGAATTTCCATGAGGGAAAAGGAGAGGCCTAGCAGGCCGAAGCCTGTCAAGCACCAAATAGGAAAAAATTTCCTACAGAAGGAAATATCTGTAAAAGAAAAGAAGAAGAAAACACCGGCGGTACCGGTGCGTCGAGGGAAGGTAGACGTCACCACAAGAAAAAAACAAAAAATAAAGGAAGAATTTTCTGCGGTGACTGGAGGACGTCCTGCCGGCTCCGCGGAAAAACGAAAACTGAAGAGAGGCAGTTGGGAAAGGCGGGAAGGCAGCACGCAGGCGTGTTGGGATGCTTCCAAAAGCGTTCTGATTGGACGCTGGGGAGCGTTCCCACGCAGACTCCGTCGGTACCGACGTACCCATATATGAAGACTCATTGCTGCTTGTTCCTGGAGATTGGTCTTTATCTGCCGTCATTTACTATGTTACTATGTTAAATAGCAACAAATGCAATCAGAGACCAAGAAACTGTGGCACAAAGATGCAAAAATTGCCCCAGTTGTACCAGGCATGACTGATTAAAAATAATTTCTAAGCACAATTTAATATGTTGTCTATACATATTACATCTTACTTAAAGAGGTTTTCTTTGGCACAATAGAGGTGTTGAGATGAGCATTAGCAGTAAATTTGAGAGCTTGAGATCATCTCCAACCCATCCTGGCATAGATGTGAACTTTATATCTTGTCATACAAAAATCTAGCCCATTTGGGGGAATTATCCTGAGTACACACTGCTTGACAATGAGTTATCCCTAGAAATGGACTTCTGAATGTGGTCCAAGCAGGAAGTTGAATAGTCACTTACCTGGTCCTGTGGATCCATTTTAGTCATCATTCGGTCCTCCAGGAGATTAAAGGTCAGCACTTGCAGAACATAAAGCTGGTGAGCCATCTCATTATTGATGGCCCTCTGTGCTCGGATAACATGCTGTAAAGGAAACAGCTCCAGTTAAGATGACAAACAACTTTACAGAGCCAGCTCAAGCTTTCAACATGGACGTGCATTTGTGTGAGAACTAATGGTGCACTGCATACTGGACATCTAATAAAGGCAGCAAGACAGGTGCTCTTAAAGTGTCTGTATATAAACAGCCAATGCCATTGTGGTTGTGAATGTGGAATTGAATTAGCATTATTACAGGTTCCTCTGGCTGCTGGACAAGAATTTTCACAAGTTAGACGTAGTGTGTGGAGAGTGAGGGAAGGGAAGGTGGATAAAGAATCCTTCACTGGAAGAGATGTCCTAAGAGAGGAGTGCAGGTGAAAGGAGAGTCAAGGGCAGGCAGGTAAATACAGAAGAACTTCAATCCATGCTACTCGTGTAACTATTCAAGAGCAAGAAACAGAGCAATGCTGTGAGAGTGCAAGGAGTAAATGCTATGTCCTACCTCTACCAGATGGCACCACTCTAATTAAGGAAGATGTTCAGGAAAAAACAAAAGGAGAGTCTCGTTCTGAGGAAGACAGTGCACACGCGCACACACACACACACGCACCCCACACTAAGAATGAGGGCTTTCATGAAACGATTTAAAAATACACAAGCCGATATTCAAAGGAAATTATGTGTTCACCAGTCATTAGTGAACATATGATCTGCTTTTCCATAAAGCTTTTAAACTTATATACTGTACATAGTTAAAATTGGGTTCATTCACACTTTATGTTTTGACGGATAGCCAAAGCCTCTTTGATGTGGCTTGTGCTTAGACGTGAGTGATGGGAAAACTGCAATTTATTCCGTTTTGAGAATTCTCCTTGTTCCTATTTTTTTCTTTTGGATTCTTTGAACATCAAACAGAATTAAATGACATAAAGCCAATCACATTGTTGGGTTGAAAAAGCTGGTTATACAATGGGATGGAGGAGAAAGGGTACACAAATACTACGCCAGCCTTACCGTTAAGATGATGGAGCGAAGCTGCTTTTGGGCCAGAATGCTTGCCATTTCCTGTTTTGATGAAAATTGAATATTTATGTTTAAAAAGAGCAGCATTCAAAAACACTGGATTAAATATTCAGCAGTGTGGTGACTACTTAAAGATATTTATCCATGGTTTTCAGTGGCCTAATCCATAGGTTAGTCCACTGAAAATGCTAGCCTAATTTTATATAGATAAAGCATGTATATAACATTAGGTCTGCTCTTTGCGCAGTCGCAAATATACAAATATAGCCACTATCCATATAACTTAAGGGCCGGCCCCTTTAAAACTCATAGCCCCTCCTGCTGCTATTGATAACAATTTTGGCAGTATATTGAATTATTCCACCTAAATTTATAGAGATATAGACCAGTACTTGGGGAAAAAAAAGTATGCAGTTAACAACCTTGACTGCATAAGTGGTTTTCAATATCAACCCCCTAGCTCACTGCAATATGGCTTATTTGACAGTGCAAAGGACGATTGGCATTTTGTTGGAACATGCTCCTGTGAAATAAAAACATTAGTTCTTATTCAGCTATATAGTGGAGGCTGACTCATCCCTTCTTATAGATCAGAGCATTGCATTAAAGCAAAGGCATGAGAGAAAATAAATGGGAATGGGAGGCGAGGGTCCAGATATCATCTCCTGAAAGAAAAGAAATAGCCATCTTAACCACAGGCTCAGACAACAACAACCAGAAAGTAAACAGAAGGTAAAAGCTAGGACTTTTAAATAAACAGCAAAGTGATAAGGGTGAGTGTGAGGCTCTCCGTTTACAGATATCATTTACACAAAAGAAAACTTTGCTAAATATACAGAATTTAAAAAAAAAGTTACTTAAGGACTATCATGCATTGCTTTTTGCTTTTATTTAGTGCCGTCAAGTCAGTGCTGACTCCTGGTGACCCAGTTGCCCCTGGGTTTTCTTGGCAATGTATCACTGGAAGTCGATTGCCAGGCTCTGTCTTCTGAGGCAATGGAGGGTAAAATGACTTGCCAGTGGGCATTGAACCCTTGATCTTCTGGGTACTAGGCAGTTACTCTAACCACTAGGCTACTCCTCCACTAAAAATAGTTTTAAAAATGTTACTTCAGGACTATCACACATTGTTTTATAGATCTTTTATCACAAATATTCAGGGCATGAAAATTGTATAATCATTAGACTAGCGGAGATTAAGATCATTCAGGGCTCCTTTTACTAAAGCCTGCTATGGATTTGCCATTAATGCACTGTTCTCGTGTGTTTTAATGGTTTAGCTGCTGGGGGCGTGTTCAGTATGTCCCCGGCAGCTAACAGGCAAAGTGTTTTCCCAATGTCCACTCCACTAAGTTGGGTTCACTTACAGTAACGACTCCCACAGAGCAGTCATTAGGTGAGCGTACATTAGCAGCTGTGCTGCTGATGAGTTTGTGGCAATTGCCCTGATGCTAGCGGCAATGCATGCTCCACACCCACTCTCCACCCATTTCCCGCCCCATCGAGGGTTTGCTGATTAACTGTGTTTTATCATACGAAGGCAGGCATTATCGAGTGCTAGTGTTCCTGACTGCATGTAGCCACACGTTAAAATGCCCGTTAACCAGCTAACAGGCTTTGGTAAAAGAGCCCCTTGCTTTTTCTTCTATAGGTCTTTTATCATAGATATTCCAAGATCAAAATGTGATGGCCTTAAGAGTCCTTTCTGAAATCCTGTGCATACCATTAATTTTCCTCTTTTGTATTTATGTCATGTAAGTTTTGCTCTGGCATTGTTGTAGATGTGAAGTGACACTTAACAAATGATGGCCAAGTGCAATCTGGGGCATCCAAGCCAAAATGAAGAAGAAAAAAAAAAAAAAAGCAGGCACGTGCAAGTTCAGGCACAATTTGACAAACGTGGATGTGCCAGACGTGGATGTTTGTGGGAGTATCTACATAGGCATCCCTGGAATAGTATTCAAGACCAGGGGCATCTAGGAATAGCCTAATAGTTAAAATAGTGGGCTAAGACCAGGGAAGCCAGGGTTCAAATCCTACTGCTGCTATCACTGTGACTGCGCAGAGTAGTACAGATGCTGGAGTGCCATCTTCAATAAACCATCTGGATGTTTTATGGCCAAAACAAGGACTTTCCCTTCATCTATTCGTGCCTGAAGTAGGTGTAAACTTGGACAGGATTACCAATGTCCCCCAATGTTTCTGAAATTTGAGCGGGGACATCTAAATCCATTGCAATGCCTCGGACATGGCCCCTGCTTACTTGGCCATCCCTGCACTGGATGTTGTCTTTAAAGGCCATTTGCAAAATGGCTCCGGGGACAACTCCATGATTCGGATGTCCGCACGCATGTTTTCAGATGTTCAAATCAGCTTCTCCTACCCGATGGAGTTCTCAAATCCACAATGTGAAGAATGTTCATATTTTTAAGATGTGTTTTAAGAGTTGTTTAAAGCAACTCCTGAGCATACACTCAGAATATGCAGGCAGTATCACAAAAGGAAATGATTCAGACAAAAGAAATAAAGCTCAACTTACAGTTAGAGGAACATCTAGGATGTTATTACTGTCCCCAGGGGGAGGCTAATGGCATCACAACAGAATGCGAGCATAAAAGAAGGTAAGAGAAGCAGTATTAAGTCCGCAGAAATCTGAATGAGGAAGCCAGACATGACTGTGTGCACTCCCTCAAAGTGGTACCCAACCCTTGATCCCCTTCCCTTCTTCTGCCCAAAATCAAATCACACTGACGCATAACTTGCATAGGCAAGAAAGTAATTGGTTCAACTGTTCTGGAAAAAAAATAGTGAGAGCGTTATTACAAATGTACATACTAAAAAGTTAAAACATAACATGAATTCGCAACCTGACATTTTTTTTTGTAACTACAGTATATCACTGAAACAGCAAGGTCCATATCTATTAGGGAGAGGTGGTATATTAAGTGCCCCTGGTCCATAAACGTGTCCTACTTTACTTTGCACATTGCAGACAAGGGGCACAAAGAGCTGGCAGTAATCCCTATGTCCCACCAGCAAGAAGAATGTTGTAGAGGTGTAAAGGGCCAGCAGGAAACCCCAGATCGTGCCAGCTGGAAGAGAGCAGCTGTGGCTTGTGGAAAGGGACTTATAGGGGTACTGAGGTCTCATGGAGAAAGTCTGGAGAGGAAACCAAGTACTGAGGAAGGATTCCAGTGGTTGTTACCCCCAGCCAGGCAGTCAGAAACAGAGGACACAAACAGTTTGTGCCGTGATTGGGATTCTTTCTCTGGCTCCGAGGCAAGTCAGACGTCTATCAGGAGAACTGTGAGTCCGTTGGGCAATCTGTTCAGTCGTTGGCAGAATAAAACATGAGTGGCAAGAAAGGGCACAGGAAGGGCAGCCCATCTTATTGTACGTGTGCTTAACATGGTACTATTGCTATAGACCCTGTAGCATGATGGCATTCAATGACTAGTTGTAATGAAGCACTACAATTTCCCTTGGGATGGACTTTTTCAAAGGATAACCTTCAATATTTGAAATATGAAATGGCAGTTGATGATTTAGGGAGGCTGCCCAGTAACCCTGAGTGGGTTATCCTCAGAAGGTGGGAAACAATGGCACATGAAAAGTCTCAAGAAATATAAAAAGATGAGGTCCAACTCCTTAAACATAAGTTGTTTGTATTAGAAGAGAAAGTGTATAGAGACTTCTGGTGGCAATGAGGCGGTAAGGATATGTCCTAATCGGCCCCGGGCAATCCACCCACGGATTAACTAACCTCACCCCAGATACCTTGGAAAATCTTCCTAACTCAACACGGATGAGGCTACTGAGCTGCTGCTCCTTGTTTAATTTAAAAACGAGTCCCTCTTAACACTATGGCATCCAAAACAGCTCGCAAAGATAAGGGAAAATTGTGGATGGCTCCCCAGCGAGCCCTCAGACAGCTGATAATCATAACGTGGTACAAGAAGTGACTGCCGCAGTGGTCAGGGCCCTGGAGGACTGATTCCGTTCCCTGTCAGAACAGATGACCCAGGTCAGCCAAGTTATAGCGGATTTTAAAGGGTATCTGGATCACATCGAACATCGTGTCTCGGACATAGAGGACACCCAACAGACACATGCTGATAGGCTTAAAATCTTCGAAGACCTAGTACACCAGCAGAGTGAAAAACTAGATGACTTGGAGAACCACGGGCGGTGGAAAAACCTCCATTTCGTCGGCACTGCAGAGACGGTTGTGGATGGCGAGCTTCAAGGATTCTTGGAAACTTGGATAATGCAATACCTGGGCTTAAAAACACAACTGAGCCCACTTAAACTTGAGCGGGCTTGGGCACTAGGACGGAGGGGGCCCGATGCCTGAGAGTGGTCCTCGCCCTCTTTTTAGAGTTTTGTCAGAAGTAGGCTGTTCTTCGAGCGGCACAGGCTCACCTCGAGCAGGTGGAAGGAACGTCGCGCATTCTAGTATTCCAGGACTATTCGCTGTTGGTAAGCCAGAGACACTGGGCCTTCTTGAAGATCTGTGGACAGTTGGTTCACAAAGGCATATAGTTTTCTTTTTTGTATCCTGCCCGCTTGCGAGTGGATCATCAGGGACACCCTCGGTACTTCGCAACACCAGGGGAGGCCTGGACTTTTTTGGACTCTCTAAACTTGGATACTAGTGCTTAAGGGAGCAACCAGTCTGGAGAACGGTACAGTGGGCCATATGACACAAACACATAAACTGGCTTCTTAGATAGGAATGTGAAGGACACCAGCAGGAGAGACTCAAGCGAACCAGGAATGGAGCTTTAAACCTATGGAGAGTGGGGTACATAGTGTGGTCTCTAGAGACCAAAGTATAACTTTCAGTTCAGGTTCCACGATGGGGCCTGGCTTCCCACTGGGGTGGAGCGGCAACTGTCGGCCCCCCCCCCCCCCTTGGGAAACAGCTGCCTCGCTGGGAGGCTGTTTGTCTGAAGCTCGAAGTTGCTCAGTGTCGGGCACCACACAGTGCCGGCTGCTCTCCAAGGGGGGTTGCGTCTTATAATAGCTGAAAAAGCTGGACAATGGGTTCATTAAGAAATGATTTTGACCCTCAGTGGGACATATTAACAGTAGCATGGCCAGAGATGGGTGGGGTGGATTGCGGGCCACCATGGGCCTCGATTTTTTAATTTTAATCTAACCATCGCTGCCATGGTGCTGGCCAATGTTACTTGGTGCTGGAACCCCCCACGTGTTGTCCTATCCCTATCATACCTCCTGGGGTGCAGATGTGAGGCCGATGACGTGGGGGGGGGGGGGTGATTTGTTGATACACCTGGTGGCTTTGGGGGGTTCGCTTTCTAACCCTTTTTTTTCTTTATAACTTTATTTAATAATCATCAACCACAAACCAGCAAACAAAGGCAACCAACCTCCAGAGAGGTGGACTCTCATCCCCAACTGGAGTAAACACATACAAGTGATGATTACAGTTTTGATATATGCTATCCCTCCCCCCCCCATCCCCTCCCTCCCAAACTCCCCCCCCCGATACCCCAGCCCAGACACTCTAATCTCACCAGCCTACATCCTTGCCGACCCCTCCACAATTAATACCCACCCCACCCTCAACTACCAATATGTAGGATCTCATTGCGACATCGAGCCCCTAGGGTGTCAATATAAGGGCCCCATATCAAAAGGAAGGAAGTCCAGCATTTGACACTGCCCCGCGCTCCCCACCGTTCCATCAACATTAACTGATGAAAACAATTTTGCCATTCTCCGAACGTAGGGGGTGTCTGCTCTCGCCACAGACGCAAAATGGGGCCCTTACCCACCAGACAGGCCTTACGCATGAGCACACGGTCCCATTTCCGTGTGGGGCAGGGGGGTTCCATCCGATCCAAAACCACAAACGCTCCCATCCACCGCAGTCTCTGCTGGATTAAGCCTCCCACACAGGCGCTAATCTGAGCACAATAGGGTTGGATACTCGGACAAGCCCACCACATGTGCAACAGGTGCGCCAAAGGGGCCAGACATCGCGGGCATCGACCATCGTCAGTCAAATGGCTGTGTAGGGCTCTTCGGGGCGAAAAATAGGCCCTAGTTAGACATTTAAATTGTACCTCCCGCCATCGCGCCCCTTCCGCTATTTCAACAATTCGCCGCAACGCTGTACGAATAGTATCGGGATGCACCTCCCTTCCCAGTTCTGCTCCCCACGCCTCCTCCACAACCCTATAGTCCGCAAGGAGCCGGACACTGTCCAGTCGGTGTTTCAATCCCGCAATAGTCAGAGGCGTCTCCTTCCCACAAGGCGAAAAATCCCACAAGCTGCACCGATCGCTCATGTGTCAACGCCTCACGTGGCAAGGAAGAGATATAGTGGGAAACCTGCAAATATGCAAAAACATGCCGGGAGGGCAACTCATATTCCCGACAGAGATATTGAAATGACTTACACCTCCCTTCGGAGTTAACTAGATGGCCTACGTTCCGAATACCCCGTCTCCGCCAATTCCAAAAATCACGAGAGCTGGAGCCGGGGAGAAAATGCACATTTCCCTGTAAAGGTAGCCAACTAGACACGGTCCAGGATGTCTTCCAGAGGCCATTTAGATATCGCCACGTCCGCTGGGCCGAACGAAACAAGACACTGCGCACCAGGCGGGAAGGCAAATCTTTAGTCTCCGTATGTAAAGCCCCTAACAACGACAGGGGGGCAACAAATTCCTCCTCCAGAGGCGTAGGAGTATGTACAGCAGTCCCTCCAAGCCAGTCTCCGAGATGGCGGGCCTGGCACGCCAACGCGTAAGCACCCACATCTGGGAAACCCATCCCCCCCTCGCGCCATTTCCCCAATAGTCGTGCTAAAGGGATGCGGGCCCGCACCCCGCGCCACAGAAAGGTCCGAAATATACCCTCCAGGCGTTGCAAATCGCGGCGAAGCAACCACACTGGTATAGTCTGCATCCAATATAACAGGCGGGGTAGAACCACCATCTTAACTGCCGCCACCCGTCCCGATAGGGTAAGCGGTAATGGCCCCCACGCCTGCAACTGCGTTCGCACCCGTTCCAACATCCAATCGAAGTTGCTCCTATAAAGTGCATGTGGTTGGCTAGTCAAACGTATGCCCAGATATGTAAAGTAAGTATCTGCCCATTTAAGTGGGAAGTCCCCTACCCAGTCCCGGCGCAGCTCCCCAGAGACATCCAGGGCCTCCGATTTTTCCCCATTAATACGTAAACCGGCAAACCGGCCAAATGTCGTAAATTCATGTAGCAGAGCGGACAGAGAATCTACCGGAGAGAGAAGGTGAACCAACAGATCGTCGGCGAAAGCCGACACTTTAAACATTTGAGAACCTATCGTCACCCCCCTAATCTCAGGGGCCTGCTCTACTGTACGAATTAATGGATCTAAGGACAGGACAAATAGTAGAGGAGAGAGAGGACAACCCTGCTGCGTGCCTCGCTCCAGTGGAAAGGCCTCCGACACTACTCCATTACAAAGGATACAAGCCGTGGGGTCCGCATAGAGGCTGTCGACCATGGCACAGAAAGAGGCACCTAACCCATACCAAGGCAGCAGCGTTTTGAGATAGCCCCAATCCACTCTGTCAAAAGCTTTCTCGGCATCGAAACTGACAAGCAGAGAAGGCAATTGTTGGTCATGCACCCATTCCAACGAGGTCAAGATTTTCCGGAGGTTCCGCACCATATACCGACCTCGCACAAAGCCGACTTGGGACTCATGAACCAAAGAGTCAAGATGTCCCGCCAGCCGATCAGCCAAAATCTTGGCAAAAAGATTGATATCAAAATTCAATAGCGAGATAGGGCGATAGGAAGAGGACAACACCGGATCCTTTCCTGGTTTCGGAATCAGAGTGATATGAGCCTGGTTCAGACCCCGCCGAAAACCCCCCTGCGTCACCCGCTGCGCATACACAGCCACCAGGGCCGGGCCAATGTACCCATTGAGCAATTTATAAAACTCCGCCCCTAGGCCATCGGGCCCCGGGGATTTAAAACAACTAGCCGAGTTGATGGCCAATCACACCTCTTCCAAGGTCACTGGGCGCCCTAACTGCGTACTCTGCTCTTCAGTAAGCCTAGGCAAATTCAACCTCTGCAAGTACTCCTGTATCTCCGGGGGGGAGCCACTCTCCGCTGAATAGAGTCTGTGAAAAAATGCCCGAAACACCCGGACAATATCCGCATTGTCTCTATGTAGCTTCCCTTGGTCATCTCGCAAGGCTGCCACGGTATTCGAGCCACGCGGACCACGTAAGCATCGGGCCAGCATCCGCCCCGGTTTATCCCCATAACAATGCAACCGATATCGGTAAAATAAGATAGAATTCTTGGCCCTCTGATGTAACAGAGCATTAAGATCCACACGGGCTTCCCACAACTCCTTCCTCAGCACCTCGGACGGGGCCCAAGCAATCTGTCTTCGCAATAGCGTCACGCGCTTCTCCAATCTAAGTATCCGTTCCGCAAGCAGTCGACGTTTTCGCGCCGCGAACCCGATAATATCCCCTCGTAATACTACTTTGGCCGTTTCCCACACCAATTCTGGGTCTTCCTGATGGCATCGATGATCCTCTTCAAACACCTTCCAACGTTGTTCCAGAAACTTATGGAAGTGGGCATCTTTATAAAGGTCTGGAGGGAACCGCCAGATCCGTGATCCAGTCTCTCCTCCCCTCCCCCAATGGAAATCCAGCCACACCAACGCATGGTCTGAGATTACCATCGGCCCAATCTGCACGTCTCCCACACTGGCAAATACCCCACTAGAAAGCAGGAGATAATCAATACGGGAACTGGAACCATGGGACCGGGACTGATGCGTGAAGTCTTTCTCTAAGGGGTGTATCACCCTCCACGGGTCGACCAGCCCCAAGCGCGTCTTAAAACGCTGCAACACCCGTGTCATAGGCCCACGTTCTCGCGCTTCTCCTCCCCTTGATGTATCCAGGTCGATGTCGAAGACACCGTTAAAGTCACCCCCCAGTAGTAAGGGGAGTTCTGGAAGCTGCTCCACTTTGGACGCCAATTGTGCATAAAAATGCGAATCAAACGTATTCGGGCCATACACCGTCCCCAAGATCACCGGCCGACCTTCAAGAGTACTCTGTATCAGAAAAAAGCGCCCACTCGGATCTCGGACTTCAGCATCTACAGTACAACGTATCCTTTTATGAATCAGGATGGCCACCCCCCCTTTTTTCCCCATAGCAGGGGAGCCCCACACCTGGCCCACCCAATCCCTGCGCAGTTTCGCATGCTCCTCAGCCGTCTGGTGGGTCTCTTGTAGAAAAGCAATGTCGCATTTTTGCCTGGCTAGGGCCTGTAAAATTTTATAACGCTTGATGGGGTTCCCCAAACTACACACATTCCACGTAACTATTTTCAGAGTGGCGGGGCAGTGTCAAGGCCTAATCGCACAGCATACCAAAATGTTAGGGACAGGGCTCTCCCAGCCTGGAGCCCTCTCCCTTCCCACAACAACTCTGGACAGAATAGCCAATGAGGCTGAATTAGAGTGCAACCCCCCCCCCACTCCCCCCCCCATCCCCACCCCCCTATCATCTGTAGTTGTTCTCCCTCCAACAACCCTACTCCACCCACTCCCGTAGAAATCCCTAGTGGTGCGTATCACCGCCCCCCCCCCTCCCCACCAAGCCCAGCAAAACTCGTTTTTCCCCCTCTCCACCACCCAATATCTACTAAACCCTTATCAAGGTACAACAATACAAAAACAGGACCATGAAGGGTCTAGCTACATCTACAACTCCCTCTTCCCCAAACATAGGCAGCCACCCTGCCAACTAAGCAGATATGGATAGGGGCCAGCCCGTGAACTGTCAACCAAGGCCTTTAAAACCCTCTAGAACAGTTCTGGTCCCCCAAGATCAGGAGGGGGAGGGAAGACCACAAACCAGTGTCCCTGTCCCCACTCCACTCACAAATGGACAGGCACAGTTCATGTCCCGCAGAAGTCCCATATAGCCAGTCTGGAACACTCAGCTCGCTCCTTCTCCAGACGTGATACCATTCACATATGGCAAAGCTGCCTCTGCAGACTCAAAGATTTTATGTGTGCCTGCGTGGAACACATGCAGGCGCGCTGGGTATTGGACTGTGAACTTGATCCTGCGGTCGATCAATTTTTGACACAGGGACGCATAAGCCCGGCGCCGCTGGCTCAACTGAAGAGAATAGTCCTGTGCAATCCGTAAGCGATTATTATCCACGGTCACCGTGCCTTTTAATCGTGCAGCACGAAGGATGGCCTCCTTCTGTGGGAATTGGAGCAGCCTGGCTAGGACCACCCGAGGTTTCTGGGCTCCCGCAGTTTTACTGCCCACTCTGTGCGCCCGCTCAATCAGAAGGGTTCCACCAACCTCGGACTCCTCTAGCAGCGAGGAAAAAAGCGCCAGCAGGTAGGTCTTGAGCTCCTTGTCCAGCACCGTCTCTGGGACGCCCATCACCCGCAAATTATTGCGGCGGGAGCGGTTCTCCAGATCATCGAGCTTTCCCTCCTGGAGCTGCAGTCGGGTCTTTAAGCCAGTCACCTCCTGGTTCAGCGCTGCAATATCGTCCTCCGCGTGCCCCACACGCTCCTCCGCCTCTTGCAGCCTACTACCGATCGACTCCACAGAGTTCTGCACTGCATCAAGCTGTTCGCGGAGCGCAGTAAATTGCGCCACCAGAGCCGCTGCCACAGCCGCTGAGATCTCGTCCACCCGGGCCGGAGAGCCAGGCCCTCCCACGCTTTCGGCCATTTTGCTCGGGGCAGGTCCGCGGTCCCGCTCCTTCTTCCCTGCCCGGAGTGCGGACGCCATCTCCATTCGCTGCACCGCTCACCTCCAAAAACTGCAGATAATGATCCGGAGGCCGGGGGAATCACGCTCAGCCCGTATAAGGCAGATATAAGGCTCTAATATGCCGGTTTAGGCGGGGGGCGGTCAGAGTGCGAGCCGGACACAACCACTCGCTCTCACCGCATCACCGGAAGCCTCTAACCCTTTTTTATATCCTGCATGGCCTCCTCTGTCGTGCAGCAGCCCATTGGGCATCCTCGGCCCCCTGGATGCACTGGGGCTGAAGAGCACCTGGGGGTGAGCGCTCTCTCCCCAGATCGACAAGTTTCATAAATTTACTTAGTTCAATAATTTTCTGTAAGTGTAACAAGTTAAACACTATTTGGCAAGCTACATTAACTCAAACCCATTCAGTCGAGTTGTTATGTAATGAGGTGCATGCATGCCTTTTTGGGCCTGAGTGTTGCAGAGGATCTGTGTCGGGTAATGGGGAAGGCATGGATAAGAAAGCCTGCAGAGTTACATGGGATCGGTAATAAGGAGACTGGGGAGGCAGAGACTGGAGTTCCCGAACCGGGGGTGGGCTGACTAGCAGGCCAGTTCCTAGATGGTAGGTCAGTGCCTTCTCCTCCATCCTGAGTGGGCAGTTCATAGCTCAAAGGGGAGGTGGGGAGTGGGGGCTGGGAGGATGCCCATTGAATACTCAAACCCCCTTAATAGGAGAACAAAGGTCAGATTGGTAGGTTGGGAGACCTCATTAGGTAAGAGCGGGCACTGGAGAAGACCGAGGAGTAGGAATAGATAGCAGCTAGAAAGGCAGGTGGGCCCAAATGCTACTGTGGATATCGGTGGGCTCCTTTGGGAGTGTGGATGAACAAAGAGGATTAGGGTTGGGGAAAGGGGATAGTGGAAGAGGAAAGGGGGAAGGGGGAATGGAAGTGAATCTTGGGGTGTTCTTCCAGTAGGACACATAGGGAGGGTAGGCTTAAATTGGATACTAGAGGAGGAAGGCATCTTGGTGAGGTTGGAAAGGGTGGTTTCTCCTGTGGGCAAGGCCGCCATGACATGGCGGTGAGGGGGGCGGCTTGGGCTGGGGGGCCCTCACAGACAGACTTCAGCTCTACAAGGACCACACCTATTACCAAACGAGAATAACATGAGTCATAAGGGAGTGCATTTTCTCTCTTGTAATGTTTGTGGGATGGGTTGCCCAATAAAAAGATACAAGGTGCTTAAGGCACTTTGAGACAAAAGTGTGGACGTCGCTTTTCTATAAGAGACCCATATGACTGATATGGAATATCTTAAAGCATTGGTAGGAGGGAGAGGCCTACGGAGCAGCGGCAGTGTGCAAACAGGCAGGAGTAGTGATACTGATCAGAAAAGGACTGGATTTCCAGCTAGAATGGCTCAAAAGGGAATCGGGCGGTCACAGTCTAATGCTGTGGGGACGGTTGCAGGGAGTCACAGTTTGTCTGGGCAATATTTATGGCCCGAATCGTTATGAAAGAATTTTTTGATGAACTGGTGCAGAATTTGTTATAGGCGGGGGACCAAGAGGTGGTTTTAGGGGGAGACTATAATTGTGTATTAGACCCATTCATAGACTGGTCCCAGGCTAAAGGACAAGGAGACTATCAAAAACGGCATAGACTCACGGCAATTTGTGAAAGTTGGGAGGCTCCTGGATGCTTGGCGCACACTACAGCCTAGCGAGCATGATTATACCCATATGACTAGAACTCATGGTACGTGGTCATGATTGTATTACTTTCTGGTCTCACAGAAACTGTTGGTAGAATAGAGGGGGCCGAGATTGGCAACATCCAGATTTCAGATTATGTGATGGTGTGGCTGGACCTCTACCTAACCCCCCCCCACGAAGTGGGACGTGAGGCTGGTGTTTCCCTTTCTACTTGAAGGGATATGCAGACTTCATTCAATTTCTACAAGGACAATGGGCCTATTTTGCAAAAACAAACGCACAACACTAGGTCAATCCATATTTATTCTGGGAAACCGCTAAAGTTTACCTGTGGGGCGTGGTCATCAGGTACATCAGTGGGCGGCAGAAAGACCACAACAAGAAATTGGTGGAGTGGGGGTGACAGCTGTGGATGTTGAGCAGGAAGTTAAGTTGCCAAGACACAGAGCTGAATCGGCAAGCCTATTTGACTCTTCAGAGTCAATTAAATACTCTCCTTCATTCCAGAGTGAAATGTTTTATACAGTACTACAAATATAAACTTTACCATTTCAGTAACCGCTCAGGTAGGCTGCTATCGTCTCTGGTTAAAATGGCGGGCAGTACTAAAACAGTCACAGCAATTAAAACAGCAGATGGGACGATAAAGACTTCCCAAGAGGCAGTAGAACAAACATTTTAGCCTACTACCGCACCCTATATGCAGCGGATGACCACGATGGTCACGGTGCTGAGGCCTATCTTCAATGCTGTGATCTCCTCCATTTGGACCCAGCCCACCAAACCCAACTAAATGAGCCTTTCACACCGAGCAAAATCCAAAAAGTGATCAAAGGCTTGACTACACCCAAAGCCCCAGGCCCTGATGGTTTTAGTGCAGAATTTTTACCAAATACTTAAAGACCAACTCTGTCTCCCTCTCACTGACATGTATCAACAGTTAGTGACCTTACAGAAATTCCCACACCAGAATAATGAGGCGTTGATCATGGTCATCCCAAAGCCCGAACATGACCCTTTGCTCCCAGGCTCCTATCGTCCTATTTCATTATTGAATGTGGATATTAAGATTATAGCCAAGGTCCTGGCAGAGTGCCTCTTGGGGATGATGCCTGGCCTGATATAACCTGCTCAAGTAGGATTTGTCAAGGGATCTCAGGCAGTGGGAAACATCTGTCAAATTCTGGCAGCAGTGTCGTGTTACAAATCGGTGAACCTCCCATCTTTGCTCATCAGTTTCAATGCAGAGAAAGCTTTTGATAGAGTGGGCTGGAAATATATGTTCATGGCTCTGGAACACTTTGGTTTTGTAGTCCCTTTCCTTCAGGCAATTCAAACTCTTTATTCAGAACCTTGGGCAAGGCTTATGATCAATGGTACAAGCATAACCTGATTCTCTCTGGGCTGTGGTACCAGTCAGCGTTGCCCCCTTTCTCCCCTGTTGTTTCTCTTGACATTGGAGCTGCTATTATGTCAAATCCAACAGAATCCGGAAATATGCGGGGTATAGATGGGACCTTATAAATTCAAATTAGCAGCTTACGCAGACGATCTGTTGGTTCATCTTATGATTTCAGGGAACTCCCTCCCAGCCCTCTTAACAGAATTTACGACCTTTGGAGCTTTTTCGTTTTACAAACTCAACCTCAACAAATCCGATGCATTGCCTAGTTGTGATTCGGTGCAAATAAAATGGACGGGAGGGTTCCCACTTCAATAGGCATTGGGTTCATTTTGCTATCTGGGGGTGATTATGCCAAAGGCGCTACAAGATCTCTACCACTGCAATGTGGGACCCCTTTTGACCCAAACAGAGCAGCACCTGGAGAAGAGGCATGAACTCAAAAATAACAGAGAAAATGAACACCACCCAAGGAGATTCAAAGCATTTAGCAAGGAAGACTTCCTAACGCAAACCCTGCCTAACCTACACACAAACTCCAACAATCTTGACGACCTGATCCACAACTGGAATACCACAATCTCCTCAGCAGCCAGCACAACTAGAAACAACACCAATACCAGACCCATCTCCTCAAAAGCCCGATGGTTCACCCCCAGCCTCCGAAAACTGAAAACCAGACTTAGAAGAACCGAAAGGAAATGGAGAAAAACCAAAAGCGACAGAGACAAAGCAAAATACCTCTACGAACTCAATGCGTACCATTCAGAAACTGACAACGCCAAAAAAACCTACCACACCAAAATCATCACAACAGCCATAAACAAACCTCGAGAGCTCTTCCAAATTGTCAAAAAACTAACAAGGGCACCCAGTAACTCCGACCAGCTGCCAGATATCCCCCCTGACCTTCTAGCCCGACAATACAAACAGCTTCAGCAACCACAAAGCTCACATCACTATGCTGAAACAACCAAGACAAATTCATACCCCATCCTGAACAAAGACTGGAATACATTCGACACAATCTCAAAAGAAGAAATATCGTCCACCATCTCCTGCTTGAACACCACCACCTCCCCGCTGGATCCCTGTCCCACCGACTGGATAAAGAAAACCAAAGAAGACCTCAGTGCACCACTAACCCACATCGTAAACGAATCCTTTACCCAAGGACACATGCCAGACACCCTCAAGACCACAATCATTCGACCAACCCTAAAGAAGCACAACCTAGATCCCCTAGACCCCACCTCCTACAGACCAGTAGCGAGCCTCTCACTCACTGCAAAAATAATCGAGAAGATAATCCGTCAGCTTCAAGAACACCTAGACGTCAACAACATACTGGAACCGCAGCAACACGGATTCCGACCATTACATGGGGTCGAGACCCTCATGACCACGCTGATGAACACCCTCATCATAGGAACCCAAGAGAAACACTCAGGATACATCCTAATTTTCCTGGATATATCAGCGGCCTTCGACACCATCTCCCATAACACCCTTATCCACAGACTCCAAACAATTGGGATCAAAGATACTGTACTCCAATGGTTCAGGTCCTATCTAACCAACCGACAGCAACTGATCCGCACCAAAACCTCAACCTCACCCCCCTTCCAGCAACATCAAGGAGTACCTCAAGGATCCACATTATCAGCCATGCTTTTCAACATCTACCTCCGTCCACTCTGTTCAGTCATACGCACTCACAATGTCAACTTCCACATATACGCCAACGACATAATGCTCTACGCCCCAATTACAACCACAGACCCAACAAACGACCAGCTATCAACCTGCTTCACCGACGTATCCAACTGGCTACAAGAGAACAACTTATCCATTAACATAAAGAAGACCGAAGCTCTTATAGTGACAAAAGACCCAGACTTCAAACCACCCACTCACCTCACCATGGGAACCACGCAAATTCAAATACAACCACACATAAGATATCTCGGCATTATCATTGACCAAGCCCTAACCCTTAAGCAGCAAATCAACAAGACCACTAGAACTGTATTCCACAAGGCGAAAACGGTACAATGTCTCCGACCTCTCCTCGAACCACAGAACTTCAGGACAGTAATGCAAGCTCTGATACTCCCTCATCTGGACTACTGCAACATAATCTACCATGGCCTACCTGCCACACAAACCAATCCCCTCCGAACTGCCCTAAACACCACGGCGAGAATAATTCACAATGCAAAGAAACGGGACCACATCACCCCAATTCTGAGAGACCTTCATATTCTCCCCATCGAAGCAAGAATCAAGTACAAAGCTCTTCTACTCACCCACAAAACCATCCACCAAACACAAGGCACCCCACTCCGCACCCTACTGCCTCGCCCAACCCACAGCAGAACAACCAGACAATCCTCCAACAGCTCCATTGCCGTCCCCCACAAAAGAACCAAGGCAACACAACGGACCTGCAACAGAGCCTTTGAACTCTATGCCCCATCCCTCTGGAACTCTCTACCAAACCACATCAGGAACAACGGTAATCTCCCATCATTCAAAAAGCAGCTAAAAACCGTCCTATTCCAAGAACATCTCTGAATAGGAATCCCCCCTATTTCTCTTCAAGAACTCCAGACCAGTAACTCTGCTATCCTGTCAGTCTCTATGTTCATCCCAAAATCATCAATGTTGAGCCCCTGGTGATGGCCCCCCCCCCCCCCACTATTGATCCCCCCCCCACCCTGTTATATGTCCCACCGCTTTGAAAAGCGGGATATAAATACAGTTAAATAAATAAATAAATGACCTTCCCCTTTCACTTGGGGGCGTATCGCATTGTTTAAGATGATATTATTCCCACATTGCCTATACATGCTCCAAATGGTACCCATATGGCTTTTGAGAAAAGATCTCCTTCGACTGGACCATCTGCTGTCCTGCTTCCTTTGGTCAGGACGCCAGGCTCAGATATGACTATCGGTGCTTAAGGGCTTTTGGCATAGAGGGGGAATGGAAGTCCCGAATCTTCGGGCCTATAATTTAGCCTGTCTCCTATGTCATCTGAAGGACTGGTTGTTCAAAACGCAGGAATACACAAATCTAGCCTATGAACAAGCCCCGGTGGCGCCCCTGCATCTCCATTATGTACTGCATGCACCCGGGAGTAGGTTGCCAGTTGAGCTTCGGAACTGTCCTCTGATTAGAAGTACCCGTCAAATCTGGAAACGGATTTGTTCACACCTAAATCATTCAGATTCTCAGTCAGTTTATTTACCAGTTCAAGGGAATGGGAATTTTACACTGGGTATGACTTTAGCACATTTCCGTCAGTGGCAAGGCTTAGACCTTCAACACCTTGATTAGGTGCTGGCAGATAAGGGTGCTCTGCTGCCCCTTGCAAAACCCGGCACACAATATGGAGTATATGAGGGAGATTTCTTCTGTTATTACCAACTCCGAGGCTACCTCCGTAGCTTAGAGGTGAGCAATCTACTTAGTGATTTTTGCACAGATTTAGATGATTTCTTTTTAGGTGACGAATCAGAGAGAATAATGATAGCTCAGGTGCAATCTTCCTTCACCACAAGGGCTTCCACTATTGCCTGCCACTGACTAGCAGAGACCTGGAACGCTGATCTCAGCACAACACTGATAAGAGAGGATGTGTGGAAACTCATTACTGATGATCCAGCTCTTTACAAGCATGGTCTCTTTTTGTGACATGCAATACCGCATAATTCGACGAGCATATCTCTTGCCGTGTTGCTTACGGGCCATGGGATATATGGGTTGGCTCAGTTGCCCTAAATGCGGGGAGGAGGGAGCCCCATTGGTTCACTTGTTGTGGTCTTGTCCGAGAGTCTATGAATACTGGCAGGATGTTCACAAATTCACTGAACACATGCTCTGGCAGCAATGGAGGTTAACCTTACAGGCAGCCCTGTTACACAGGATGGAGGAGTTGGGAGCCATAGGGGAAAATAGGAGGCGTCGGCTGCATCTCTCTTGGGCATTGGCAACATGAATAATTCTCCAGGCCTGGAAATCTACTGATCACCCCAATTACTGGCAAAGGTGGAATGCCCCACACCATCACCTACAGATAGATACGCTGTGGGCCGTGGCAGAGTGTAGGCACCTGCCCAGGTTTTTCGCAGTTTGGAATGTCTATATCCAGGTACTAACAACTAGCAGTCAAAGTTATATCTTAAACAACCTTTAGATATGGTGAATCGCTGTCAGGGGCCTTATCTACTGGAGAGCTGGACGGGGTAGGGAATGGCGGGGAGAAGGAGAGGGGGAGTTGAAGGGGGGAGGTGAGGCGATTGGGGGACAGGTAGTAGTGAATTAGACAGAGGTCTGTTTGGTTGCCTTCCCAGGGGTGTATAAGTGCTCCCACACACCTGGGGTTCACATGGTGTATCTACCCATAGTAAGGGTCAGAGGATAGGAATGGGAGAGGGGGATGCTAGGCGAGGGAGGCACGGAGTGGGAAGAGGGTAGAAAATATAAAATTGATCTCAATATTATAATACATTAGTTGTGCCGCGCGTGTGATGTAACAGGAATGATACTTGTAACATGGTTTGGCGGCTTGTTATATTTATTGTAATTCAATAAACAGTTGAAACATAGAAGAGAAAATGTATAATGATACATTTGTTTGCTTTCCTTACATCATGCTTTTAAAAGGATAACATTTTCCGGTTGTAAAAGATTTGAACAGCCTGGCTTTAACTTGGTAATTATTTTCTTCTTTAGTAAGTCAAAGCCTTATTTCGCTAGACTTGCAAGTTGATATTTGAAACATCTGTTTCCTTAACATCGCTGGTGGGTAATGTGTAAAGATGCAGCTTGCACATGTGGAGCTCGATTCATGTAGGGGCATGTCTGGGCCGTCTTGACGGCCCTGAGCAAGACAGGCCCATTTGGACCCGATTCTGGACCATGGGAACAAAACGTTCCCACGATACACAGAATCAGGCCCGAGGATGGCCCGACGTGCCCCTACCTGCCTGCGTGGACGTCTTCCCTGCAGGCTCCCTGGCTGCTGTGGCTCGGCCCCCCTCTTCCCTGATGCTAGACCCATGGTTGGCCAGCTGGGGTCTGGATCAGGTGGCGGAGACCCCCCCCAGGCCCAATCACCGAATCGGTGTTGCTTATTCCACCTTTGAGGTGGAATAAGCAGCACGTTCCCTTTGACCCAGCAGGAAGTACAGGACTGTGACCTGAATCGGCCCTGTATGTCCTGCCGGACTAGCCCGCCTGGCTCTCCCCATCCTGCTGCTCAGGACATACAGAGAGAGCCGAAGGGGGAATCGGATCCGGGAGGCTTGCGGGGCTGCACATGCCGCTGGGATGTACAGCCCCACAACCTGCGTTTCAGAATCAGGCCCATAGTCTTTGAACTGTAAGGCTTTAGTTTACTGAGTATACAATAATTCCTTTGCGTTGCTTGTTAAGCTCAATGCAAAAAAATATATGTATTTGTATCCCATTTCCTTTCATGACTGTGGATGTTATCTTTTTGTGACCGATGAAAAGAACAGCAACAACATAGGAGTTGACTACACAGATTTGTCTTATTTTGTTTGTTTCATTCTTGGGACTTAAGGTAATTTCAATTGTTTTTCTGTATTTGAATTATATGTTTTGGTTTCCAGATAAGAAGTGCACTTTGTTTTGAATGTTTTCCTGATCTCAGTTTCAGCAGAACTACCAAGTGAGAAAAAAAGATCTATATCGTAGTGCTGTGAGATATTAATACTATTTGTTTTTTTGTCACTGAATGTGCTCTTTGCATTACTGGATTAGGTAGAGATCTATTATAAACACAGCAGTACATGCAGATTTTTGTTTTGGTTTTAGATACTAATAACCTAAGTCTTAAACTCCCCCTTGTTGTTATTGTTGTTGTTAAGTGCCGTCGAGTCGGAGTCGACTCATGGCGACCCTCTGGATAGCTATCCTAAATTGTGTTCGATCTTCAGTCAGGCGGCTCATTGTTGACAGACTGGTACCCGTAGCTGCTGTTATTGAATCGATCCATCTCATTGCTGGCCTTCCTCTTTTGCGTTGACCTTCTATCTTGCCAAGCATGATGTCTTTCTCTAATGATCTCTCTCTCTCCGCATGATGTGTCCAAAGTATGAAAGTCGAAGTCTTGTCATCTGAGCTTCTAAAGAAAGCTTAGGTTTGATCTCCTCTAGTACCAACTGGTTTGTTCTTCGGGCAGTCCATGGTATACACAGTATTCGCCGCCAGCACCATAATTCAAAGGCATCAATTTTCTTCCTGTCTATCTTTTTCACTGTCCAGCTTTCACATCCATATGATGTTATTGAAAATACCATGGCTTGAACGAGTCGAATCTTTGTATGGAGAGAGACATCCCTGCTCTTCAGAATCTTATCTAGGTCTTTCATAGCCATTCGGCCAAGAGCAATGCGTCGTCTGATTTCTTGACTGCTTGTTGCTTCTTTATTGATAGTTGATCCAAGTAGGTTAAAGTTATTCATGATTTCAATTTCTTCTCCTTCGACGATGAACCTGTTGATTATGCCAGTTGTCATGATCTTTGTCTTCTTTACATTAAGGTGCAGGCCCATTTTGAGACTATGTTCTTTGATTGTGAGAAGCAAATGTTTCAGATCATCTTCACTTTCCGCCAGTAATGTGGTATCATCAGCATAGCGAAGGTTGTTGATGAGTCTTCCACCAATCTTCACATATCTGTTGTCTTCATACAATCCTTCTCTGATGATTTGTTCTGCATATAAAATAAACAGGTAGGGGGAAAGTATGCAGCCTTGTCTTACACCTTTGCTTATTTTAAACCATTCTGTTTCTCCTTGTTCCTTTCGAATTGTTGCTTCTTGATCAATGTACAGATTGTGCAAGAGAACGATCAGGTGTTCTTGTATACCCATGCTTCTTAATGTGGCCCAGAGTTTCTCATGGTTTACACAGTCAAAAGCTTTGCTATAGTCGATAAAGCACAAATAGATATCCTTTTGGTATTCTTTAGTCTTTTCAAGGATCCATCTCACATCTGCAATGATGTCTCTCGTTCCTCGCTCTTTTCTGAACCCTGCTTGCACTTCAGGTAGTTCTTGTTCCAGGTATGATTGTAGTCTCTTTTGAATAATCTTCAGTAGAATTTTGCAGGCATGTGGGATCAGAGTGATTGTGCGATAATTTCCACAATCAGTTGGATCACCTTTCTTTAGTACTGGTATAAACACAGATCTTTTCCAGTCAGTTGGCCATGATGCTGTCTTCCATATTTCTTGGCAGAGCCTTGTAAGTACGGTAACAGCTGCATCAGATTGCTGTAATACTTATTGGAATGCAATCAATGCCTGGTGCTTTGTTCTTTGATAAGGCTTTCAATGCTGCTTCAACTTCTTCTTTCATCACCAATGGTTCCAGATCATAAGGTACAGGTTGAAACTGCTGTTGGTCGACTTGATCTTTATCATATAAAAACTCTGTATATTCCTTCCATCTTTTCTTGATCTTCTCAGCATCATTCAACATAGAACCTTGAGCATCTTGTAACATTCCAATTCGAGGCTGGAACTTTTTCTTTAACTCTCGTAGCTTTAGGAAAGCTGATCTTGTTCTTCCTCTAATAGTTTCTGCTTCTATTTCCTTGCATGCGTCATTGTAGTACTTTTCCTTGTCCTGTCTTGCTGCATGTTGGAAATCTCTGTTGAGTTATGTGATTGTCTTTCTTTCTCCTCTGGCTTTAGCTTCTCTGCGTTTCTGGGCAATTTTCAGAGTTTCTTCTGTCATCCATTTTGGCCGTTTTTTCTTTTTTACCTTTTGTAGAGACTTCTCGCTTTCTTCCAACACAACCTTCTTGATGTCATTCCATAACTCTTCTGAAACTCTATCATTTGTATCTAAAGCAGCAAATCGATTTTGCAGGCAGTCTTTAAATTCCAGTGATATATTCTCAAGGTCATATTTTGCTGCATTCATGAGTGGTTTGCTCTTTTTCAGCTTTAGCTTGAGTTTGCATACTAGCAGTTGATGATCTGTACCACAGTCAGCTCCAGGTTTTGTCTTTGTTGATGTTATACAGCTTTTCCATCGTTAACTTCCACAGATGTAGTCAATTTGATTTTTATACAATCCATTGGGTGAAGTCCATGTGTACAGTCGCCGCTTGTGTTGCTGGAAGAAGGTGTTCGAGATGAATAGATCGTTGGTCTTGCAGAATTCTATCAGTCTTTCTCCAGCTTCATTTCTGTTGCCAAGTCCATATTTTCCAACTACTTTGTCTTCTTCTTTGTTGCCAACCTTTGCGTTCCAATCACCCATGACTATCAGGATATCCTGTTTGCATGTTCTGTCAATTTCAGCTTGTACTTGTTCATAGAACTCTTCAATTTCATTCTCTTCTGCAGCTGTTGTTGGGGCATATACTTGAATTATAGTTGTGTTGATAGACATTCCTCGTAGACGAATAGAGATTAAGCGTTCGCTGACTGCATTGTATTTCATTACAGTTCTTGCAAGTTTCTTTTTATTATAAATGCAACACCATTTCTTCTTTGTCTTTCATTTCCAGCATAGTAGACCATGTGATCATCTGATGCAAAGTGCCCGATGCCAGTCCATTTCAGTTCGCTGACACCCAACAAATCAAGTTGTACACGTTCCATTTCATTCTTGACCACCTCCAACTTCCCTTGGTTCATGCTTCGTACGTTCCATGTTCCAATGTGTAAGACATCTTTACAGCTTCTGACTCTTATTTCATGCGCAGCTACATCAGCAGTCAGACGTCCCGAGGGCTTTGATCCAACCACATCATAAATGCTGGCTTTACTCTGAAAAGTCTTCAGCTCTTCCCCAGTAGCTAGTTGAGTGCCTTCCAACCTGGGGGTCTCATCTTCCAGCACTACAGCACAATTTGTTTTGTTGTAACTATCCATTGGGTTTTCATGGCAAGATACAGAAGTAGATTGCCGGGCCTTTCTTCCGCGCAGTTTAAGTTTGGTGTTGTTGCCGTTGTCACAGAAATGTGATCCTCCGCCGTCAACACTATCCCATTCTGCTGCTGCCCAGATGGGTGGTTTGTCTTGGTCTGGCATCTCAG
Organism: Ichthyophis bannanicus; assembly: GCA_033557465.1. Taxonomy (NCBI): domain Eukaryota; kingdom Metazoa; phylum Chordata; class Amphibia; order Gymnophiona; family Ichthyophiidae; genus Ichthyophis; species Ichthyophis bannanicus. The sequence goes on from CM066031.1 coordinate 708,429,336, forward strand.
CTAAGACCTGTCCATCTTGGGAGACCCTGCCAGTAGTTAAACTACCGATAGTTTAGCTCTCAGCATCACTGATGCACACAAGCCCTCACAGCACGACAAGCTGCAAACCAAGTGAGAAATCATTCCAATATTGTGCTTTTACTTATATGGCAGATTCAAATTAGTTCTTTCCAGTCCATACTTTGAATTTCCAAATTTCCAAACTATATTAAGAACATGATAAATACTGTATTTGTAAATATTTGGGACCATGATTTCAAGACTGGTAACAGCATTCTGTATAAAAGGAAAAGAAAATAAAAATTGCCTTTTGTTGGTTGCTGAACTTGAGAAAAAATAATATATCATTTGGTCTGAACAAAGTGCAGGCAGACAAATCCTTTTTTTCCCCCAGACGTGCTTAATGCTTCACAGAAAGAAAAAAAACAGATTCACAGGCCATAAAATACCAAGCCAGAAAAACACTAAAAATTATGTGAGACAACAAAGAATGGTTTGTATATTAAAAGGCACAGATGTAAGCTATTAATAACAAACTAGCTCACTCAAGTGCCTAGTCAGGGAAAACATAAGAAGAGTCTGATAGATCTGATATAGAATAGGGAGGAAGCAATATTGATGATTGGGAAAGAATACAGGCAGAATTTAAGAAAAATACAGACAACTGATGCATATGTCAGTACCCCGGAAAAAGAAGGGAGACTTCCTTAAGATTTGAAGGATTTTTAAGTTTACTAATTGAGAGTTTAATACAATAAATGTGAATTGTGAATTAACAGATGACTGCTTCCATTGTAGTGAGCTAGGCCACTGGAAATCTAATGGCCTCAAGCAACCACCTCAAGGACCCAGTAGCCTGAATTAACTGAAACCATGTATATTCATGACTCTGAAGAGGCATGACTAGGCATGTAGGAAAGCCTCTGCAGTCACAAGATCATTCCTCAAATGTTCTGAGTAGGAACTTAAGCCTTTATACCACACTGCCTGTCAAAATAGAAACATAGAAACATGATGACAGAAAAAGACCACATGGCCTATCTAGTCTGTCCTTCCATAACAACAACTACAACAGTCCACTTTTTACCTTTAGAGATCCTCTGTGTTGGTCCCATGCTTTTTTGAATTCAGTTACTGTCCTCATCTCTACCACCTCCACTGGGAGACTATTCCATGGATCCACTACTCTTTCTGTAAAGAAATATTTCCGCATATCACTCCTGAATCTATCTCCCTTCACCCTCATCCCATGTCCCCTCGTAGCAGAACTTGCTTTCAATTGAAAGAGGCTCTCTCCCTAAACATTTATGCCACGGAGGTATTTAAACATCTCAATCATATCACCTCTATCCCGCCTTTCCTCTAAGGTGTACATATTAAGATCCTTAAGTCTGTCCTCATATGCTTTATAATGAAGCCCATTAATCATTTTAGTAGCAACCCTCTGCACCGACTCCATCCTGTTCACATCCTTTTGAAGGTGCGGTCTCCAGAATTGCACACCATACTCCAAATGAGGTCGCACCAAAGACTTATACAGAGGCATTATCACCTCCTTTTTTCTGCTAGCCATTCCTCTCCGTACGCACCCAAGCATCCTTCTAGCTTTTGCCGTCGCCTTTTCTACCTGTTTAGCTACTTTAAGATCATCAGACACAACCACGCCTAGGTCCCGCTCTTCTTTAGTGGACAAAAATACTTTACCTCCTATACTGTATTGCTCCCTTGGATTGCTGCAGCCCAAATGCATGACCTTACATTTTTTAACATTAAATCCCAGCTGCCAAATTCTAGACCATTCTTCAAGCTTAGCTAGATCCCTCCTCATGTTATCTACACCTTCCTGGGTGTCTACTCTATTGCAGATTTTGGTATCATCTGCAAAGAGGCAAACCTTACCCAACAGCCCTTCCGCTATATCACTAACAAAGATGTTAAAACGAATCGGACCAAGGACAGATCCCTGGGGCACACCACTGGTAACATCCTTCTCCTCAGAGTGAGCTCCATTTACTTGTACTCTTTGTCGCCTCCCACCCAACCAATTTCTAACCCAAGCAGTAACTTTAGGGTCGATCCCTAGGGTGCTCAGTTTGTTTATAAGTCGCCTGTGAGGAACAGTGTCAAAGGCTTTACTGAAATCTAAATACACCACATCTAGAGCTCTCCCTCGGTCCAAGTCATTGGTCACCCAGTCAAAGAAATCAATCAGATTTGTCTGACAAGACCTGCCTCTGGTGAATCCATGCTGCCTCAGATCCTGTAATCTGCTGGACTCCAGAATCCTCACTATTTTCTCTTTCAGCAGCGTTTCCAATAATTTACTCACCACCGAAGTTAAACTAACCGGCCTGTAGTTTTCAACCACATCCTTACTTCCACTTTTGTGTAAAGGCACCACATGAGCCTCTCTCCAGTCCTTTGGCACCACTCCAGACTCCAACGAGGCATTGAAAAGGTCAGTCAGTGGAGTTGCTAGAACGTCCCCAAGTTCCCTCAGTATTCTAGGGTGTATCCCATCCGGTCCCATCGCTTTGTCTATAAGTTGAGCTAGTTTCTCACGAACACAGTCTTCTGAAAATTGTTCAAGATGTCCCTCGCTTCTGTTCTTATTTGTGGGTGTTTTCTGAGGTCCTGCTCCTGGTTCTTCATCTGTGAACACAGAACAAAAATATTTGTTAAGCAATTCCGCTTTATCCTTATCAGCTTCTACATATTCCCCCCCTGCACCCTTGAGTCTGACAATACCACTTTTGCCCTTCCTCTTCTCACTAATATATCTGAAAAATGTCTTATCCCCCCATTTTATTGCATTGGCTATTTCCTCCTCCTTTTGAATCTTTGCCGTCTTGACGACTTTGCTAGCTTCTCTAAGTTTTTCCAAATACAGATGCCTGTCTTCCTCTCTCTGTGATCTCTTGTATTTCATGAAGGCCTCCCTCTTTTTCTTCACTTTTTCAGCTACTTCCTTCGAAAACCATAGCGGTCTCCTGTTCCTTTTGTCTTTATTTACCATTTTAACAAAAAGGTTGGTTGCCCTTAAAATACCCTCTTTCAGTTTTGCCCACTGTTTTTCTACATCCCCCAGCTGTTCCCATCCCACTAACGACTCCCTGAGGTATTGGCCCATCTTCGCAAAGTTAGTCTTCCTAAAGTCTAAGATCCTCACCTTGGAATGGATTCTAACAGCGCTAGTCCTAATACTGAACCACACCATCTGGTGATCACTGGATGCAAAATGATCTCCCACTACAACATCAGAAACACTTTCACCATTGGTAAGCACCAAGTCCAGTATGGCCCCTTCACGTGTGGGGTCTGTTACCAATTGCCTGAATAGTTCTCCCTGTAGAGAATCCAGGATCTCCTTACTTCTAGATGATACTGCAGCAGGAATGTGCCAATCAACATCTGGCATATTGAAATCTCCTATCGGTAGCACTTCCCCTTTCCTAGCAATGCTGCGTATGTCTTCAATTAACTCTCTGTATACCTCTTCCTCTTGTGAGGGAGGTCTGTATATCACACCAATGCAAATAGATTTCTCTTTCCCTCTTTCTAGTTTAACCCACAATGCCTCCTCTCTCCCTTTTAAGCTCTGTAATTCCACAGCTTTAATAGTAGCTTTTACATATAGTGCCACTCCTCCTCCCCTTCTTCCTACCCTGTCCTTTCTGAATAAAGTATAGCCAGGTATAGTTACATCCCAGTCATGGTTTTCTGTGAACCATGTTTCTGTAACTGCCACTAAATCCAAGTCAGCCACCCACCAAAGCTTCAACTTCAAGGATCTTATTTCCCATGCTACGGGCATTAATACACACTGCTTTCCATATGTTACCCCTGTTACCCATTTCCATAAAGGTATTTAATGTATCACCTACCTGGGTGCTTTCACTTACCTGTGGGCTTTCTTCACCCATCCCCAACGAATCTAGTTTAAAGCCCTCTTCAGTAGATTAGCCAGTCTACTACCGAAGATGCGTTGACCTTTCTTGGACAGATGGATGTCATCTCTGCTCTGCAACCCTTGGAACAGCATCCCATGGTCTAGGAAACCAAAACGCTCTCGATGACACCATCCACGCAGCCATGCATTCATCTCCAGGATGCGAGCCTCTCTGCCTTGGCCTTTACCCTCAACAGGGAGGATTGAAGAGAACACCACTATTGTTTATCTTTGAATGCCCTACTTTTTGTCACCCTAGAGGTTGCTGCCCTAGATGACCACCTAATTTGCCTAATGGTTGGCCTAGCTCTGCTCTATGTGGTTCCTGAAGCTGTATAGGCCTCAAGTCTAAATGAAATTGGTAATTTTCACAATTTGCTGTACTTATCGTCATTTCTAAAATGTTTAGTAGTGGTTTGGATGTCTGCAGACATATACATGGACATTGAAATCATGGACACATCTCTGTAACCATTCCACAAATGCCATTTGCAGACGTCTCCAGTATGGGGACATTCAAGTAGGCAAGGGGGTGTGGTGAAGGCATGTCTGGAGAGGTGCAATGGACTTACACATCCCTGTTCGATTTCAGGAATGATGGGGATGTCTACTGGCATGTCCATGTTCAGACCTACTACAGGCATGAATAGGCATCAGGAAAGTGTTTGTTTTTACTATAAAACATCCAGAGAGCGTAGAGAAAATGGAGAATGAAGTGACTAGCTTTAGATTACAAAGTGCTACACTGGGATTTGAAACCTGGTCTCCGAGCTCTTAAGCCACTCCTCTAACCATTATGCTATTAGATGTTTTAGTTCTGAAATGCTCTCCTGGGTACGTCTATATAGACATTTGATACATGTGCATATCGGGCACATCCGTATTTCTAGAACTGTGCCTGAACTTGTATGTGCCTGCCTTTCTTTTCAGATGTTCTGGCTTTGAAATCCTAGACTGCACTTGGACGTCCCATTTGAAATGTGCCTCCAGGTGTATACAGACTCTAGATATACCTGGGGAATACTTCTTACTATTGAGATTGTTATAAAATGATTTGAAAGAATAATTTTCACGTCATAAGGACTTTAGTTAAATTAAATGTTTAATGCTACTTAAGACATATGCAGAGAATTATTATTTGGAATGAACACATGTCCACCTGTTGCTAGACCAATTAAAATTTTATTGGGAAAGGGACATTGTTACTCACACTGTTTTGTTTATTATTAACAATATAAATGTTTATCTTCTACCTACAGTTGACTTAAAAGCAGCACTAAGTTTTAATAGATGTTTGATGTTTCTAGAAACCTTAGTCTATAAGGATATATTAGTATGGTAAGAAGAAAGGTCTATTTATGTAGTTGGTGGTATGATGCAAGTGATGAGAAAGTGTTGAGAGAAGTGATATGGGATATTAATAGTGAAAAAGAAGGACTTTGATGGACAGTAAACTGGTGAAGCTAATCTAATGATGTAAAGTGATGCATCAATCTAATGAATATGTAAAGGGAAAAATGAAATTCTATGATTGATCTGCAGCTATAATATGCACAGCTATGTTTTTTTCTCTTGCTGTCTCTATAGGTTTGTACTAAGTATGAAATGGATTCTCTGATTCAATGGATTGGGAAGAGGAATGTAAACTGCCGTTGAACTTGATAGATGTAGATAGCACAGATAAAAGTTGGAAGGAACAAATAAGGTAGGGCTGTGTGTTTAGAGTAACTCTTTTAGCAAGAGAGATAGAGTAGTTACTCACCTGTAACAGGTGTTCTCCAGGAGTAGCAGGAATCAGTCCTCACATATGGGTGACGTCGGCGTCGACGGAGCCCCCATGCGGAGCATTTCCCCAGCTTTCAAAGAAAGCCTTTGGGAATGCAGGCACGCATGCGCGGTCCCCTTCCCGCCCAAAGGTGCCATCTTGCTCAGTCTGATGACATAGTGTCAAGCCCCAGCCCTCCGCCTAGGTCTCAGAGGGTTGGGGTTGCCATTATATGTTCCTTGCAGAAGGTGAGGTAAAACCTTTTTGCTCCCGATATGCCTGCTGGGAGTGGTAGTTTATTTATTTATTTTATTTATCAATTTCTTCTATACCGCCCCTTCCAGAGATCAAGGGCGGTTTACATGGAACAGTTAACAATTTTTAGGTAGTTCTTTTGCCCTCTGATAAGGAAATAGTTGTGAGACCAGTGGTAAGGCAAAATGACAAGAATTTATTCCCCAACAAAAAGATTCAGTGCAGATTAAATCAGGATACTCTTCAGGTGTTTGCTCGAGGATATTTACAGAACTTAAACTGATTGAGCTTCACACTCTTTGCTCACAAAACGTGCAATGCATATCACATGTAACAGATAGAAAACATAACAGCTTCTTCTCGCAAAGAAAAATATCTTCTTTCCCTTTGTTCCCACTCAGCTCCCTCATACACCTTTAGCAAAGGGATTCTATATCATCTGCCAAACACAGTGTACAGTCCATAGGCACTTCTGCTGAGTCACTCTCATTAAAGTCCTGTTGCATCTCTTCAAACTCTGGAACTAAGGAGTTTGGCTTTAAGCTGTTATTATACGGCTTAGGATAATTTCCCCCTAAGACCTCTGGTGCTTCCTTTGGGCACAGTTCTATATGGTAAGGATTGGAAATACCTGAGGTTGTGGAGATTCCTCTCTGGCTTTGTTCAGCGAGCTTTTTCCAGCTGTAGGGAAATGCTCTCTGATTCCCTGTTTGGAGTTCTTGTCTGGAGCACTGCTCTGGTTCCCAGTCCCAAACTGAACTTTGCAAACTCCGGGGTTTAGTGCTAGGTTCCCACCTGTGAGCTCCCTGAAGCTTTTTATCTGGCAATGAGGTCTGAAGGTCTCTCTGCTCTCTCCCTCTAGGCAGGTTTCTGACAGCAGTCTGTCCCTTCTCTCCTTCTGTCTGTCTGTCTCCTTCTGTCTGTCTGTCTGTCTGTCTGCTTCCATTCCAGAACTGCAGCTGGGTTTCCTCAAAGGTCTTCTCCCAGCTCTTCTCCAACCGTCTCTCCAACCACCTCTCCAGTCAATACTCTCACCAACACTCTTACTGGCTCTCTCAGCGAGACTCCAATCACCAACTCCTCCCTTGTTTTCTCCTAGCCAGGGTTTATATTCCTGTTCCCTGAGCCTTGGGTCTGCCTTCCTGAACAGGTGTGTGTAATTAGGTTCCAGGCTTGCAGTTACATCAGAGCTTGGGTGTGTCAGCCTAGCTCCTGTTTCCCTATGCTTGCCTCTCTCTTGCAAACGCTGAAACGTGTGTGCAGCCTGACTGTCAGTTTGTTTAAAGATAAAATCATCCTTTTCTTCTACTTCCATATGTTCAGTATGGGCTTATTCATCACAATAGCTAAAAGACAGCACAAAAAGAGAATGAACTCTATACAACTGCAACTCCAAGGGGAGGAGGGAGGGTTGTGAGGACTGATTCCTGCTGCTCCTGGAGAACATCTGTTACAGGTGAATAACTACTCTTTTCTCCAGGACCAAGCAGGAAGTCAGTCCTCACATATGGGTAACTCCCTAGCTCTGGGCTACCAGGAACCCAGGCTGAAAAATAGAGCTCCCTCTAGAGCCTCAGCAACAGTGAGAGAATCTTCTCTGAGACCACACCTGAATGGTAGCCCAACACTAGGGCCGGAGAGTAGGAGTTGCCTAAACCTCAAAGAGATTACGGAGTACCGCTTGCCCGAAAGCACTGTCCCTAAGGGACTCCCTCTCGAGGCAGTAGTGGTCCGCAAAAGTCTGGCTTGAAGACCAAGTAGCGGCCCGGCAGATGTCTGCCAACGGAACAAAGCAGAAGTGGGCTACTGATGCGGCCTTCGCCCTGACCCGGTGAGCCATGACTCGACCCTCCAGGGAGAGGCCGGCTGCCCTGTACGCCTAGGCGATATAGTCTGCCACCCAGATGGACAACGTACGCTTAGTGACAGGCAACCCCAATTTATTAGGGTCAAAGGAAATGAAGAGCTGAGAAGCCCTTCTATGCCCCTGCATATGTTCAAGGTAAAAGGACAGTGCCCTTCTACATTCCAGGGTATGCATGACAGTCTCTGCCCTACTGGCGTGCGGCCTGGGAAAGAACATTGGAAGTACCACCTCCTGGTTGAGGTGGAAGGACGACACTACCTTGGGAAGGAACTTAGGATGAGTCCTCAAGACTACCCTGTTCTTATAGAACCTGGTATATGGCCTATCCGAGACCAGGGCCTGAAGCTCACTCACCTGCCTAGCCGAGGTGAGTGCCACAAGGAACACCACCTTCCAGGAGAGGAAACGTAAATGGCAGGTTGCCATTGGCTCAAAAGGTGGGCGAGTCAGTTGCTGCAAGACCACATTGAGATACCACTCAGTGGCTGGTGGACGAATAGGAGGCTTAAGCAAAAACAGGCCTCTGAGAAAGCGAGACACCAGAGGGTGGCCTGAGAGAGATTGTCCATCCACTGGCAAGTGGTGAGCTGAGAGGGCACTGAGGTGAACCCGGACAGAGTTGGACTGAAGTCCTAGGTTGGAAAGGTGGAGCAGGTATTGGAGCACCACCTGGACCGAGCAGGAGAAGGGGTCCTCTTGCTGTTGAGAACACCAAGTAGAGAACCTACGCCATTTCAGAGCACAGGCCTTCCTAGTGGAATGCTTCCTGGAGGCCAGCACTACCTCTTCAACCTCCTTTGGCAGGAGCAAGGACTACCCTTTCAGCAGCCAGGCCATCAAATTGAGGGATTTGAGGTTGGGATGCAAGAGGGACCCCTGATCCTGAGTCAGAAGGTCGGGTTGCAGTCCCAGAGAAAGTGGAGTATCCACCGCCAACTGCAGAAGAAGAGGGAACCACGGCTGCCTGGGCCACCTGGGGGCTATCAGGATCACCGTGGCCCGGTCTTGCTGGATTTTGAAAAGAGTCCGGGCCACCAGAGGTGTGGGAGGAAAAGCATACAGCAGGCCTTCTGACCAGGGGATCAGGAATGCATCTGCCGCCGTCCGCAGAGGGTGCGGTTGTCTGGAACAGAACTTGGGAAGTTGCCTGTTCAGCGGACTGGCAAAAAGATCCATGGTCGGAAGTCCCCACTTCAGAAAGATCTGCTGAACTACCAGAGGATCCAACTGCCACTCGTGAGCCTGCAGGAGTCTGCTTAGCCTGTCCGCCAGGTAGTTTTCCTGGTCTGGGAGGTAGACTGCCCTGAGGGTCACGTCCTGCTTGATAGCCCAGGAGCAGAGAGCTTGTGCTTCCAGGCACAGGAGTCTGGATCCTGTGCCTCCCTGCTTGTTGACGTAGAACATAGCCACCTGATTGTCCATCTGAACTAGGACAGACTGGTGAGACAGGATCTGAGAGAAAGTCCGTAAGGCTAGTCGAATGGCTCTCAATTCTAACAGGTTGATCTGCTGGGCGGCCTTCCACGGAGACCATAGGCCTTGGGTGCAGGCCCCCTGGCAGTGTGCCCCCCAACCCTGCAGGGAAGCATCGGTTGTCAGTACCTGAGTGTGTGGGGAGGCCTGAAAAGAAACACCCCTGACCAGATTTGGGAGATGCCTCCACCAGCGTAAGGAGTCCACCAAGAGTTTGGACACTTTTATTTTGTCTGACAATTTCCCTGTGGCCTGTAGCCACTGTGCCCTGAGGTGCCACTGAGCTGGCCTCATGTGCAGACGGGCATTTGGGGTGACATGCACTGTGGAAGCCATGTGACCTAAGAGCCGGAGGAAGTGTCTGGCGGAGACCAGAGAGTTCGCCCGAAACTGGCCGGCCAACTTTATCAGCCTGTGAGCTCTATCCACAGGGAAATAAGCCTCTGCATGGATGGTATCCAATCTTGCCCCTATGAACTCCACGTCCTGCGAGGGGACTAAAGTGGACTTGGGGAAGTTTATCACGAACTCCAGGTGCTGAAGCAGGGATATGGTCCTGGAGGTGGTCTGCCTGGCCTCTTGTGGAGACTGGCCCCTGATAAGCCAGTCGTCCAGGTAAGGGAACACAAAGATCCCCTGGTTCCTGAGGTAGGCCGCAACCACCGCCAGGCATTTTGTAAAAACCCTGGAGGCGGAGGTGAGGCCAAAAGGAAGCACTCTGTACTGGAAGTGTCTTCCTCCCACCACAAATCTGAGGAATTGTCTGTGACTTGGATGGATGAGGATGTGAGTATAAGCATCCTTCACGTCTAAGACGCATAGCCAATCTCCCTGCTGGAGGTAGGGCAGTAAGATTCCAAGGGTAAGCATCTTGAACTTTTCCCTCTCCAGAAACTTGTTCAGATTTCTTAGGTCCAGGATGGGTCTGAGGCCTCCCGTTGTTTTTGGTACCAGGAAGTACCTCGAGTAGAAGCCTTGCCCTTCCAGGTGGTGAGGCACCAGTTCCACTGCCTGGTCCCTTAGCAGACCTTCCAACTCCTGAAGGAGGAAGTTTCTGTGCAGAGGGGGTCTTGGAAGCTCCCCTGGAAAGTAGGAGGAGGGTATCTGGGTGAAGTGGAGCAGATAGCCCCTTTCGATGATGCTTAACACCCAAGTATCCCCTGTGATGGCTAGCCACCTGTCTGCGTACAGGGTCAGCTGGCCTCTTGTGCCCTGGAGAGGAGAGGCTATGCTGGCATAGTCAAAAACTCCCTCCCTGCTGAGCAGGAGCCAGAGTAGGAGGCTTGGGAGCCTTCTGCCTACGGGGCCCATGACCCTGCCCCTTGGCCTGCTGGCCCTGTTGGGGAGCTGCAGAGGTCTGGTAGTGAGGGCAGGTTTTGTAGGCAGCGGTCTTCCTCGGGTAAAAGGTCTTTTTCCCCCGAGCCCTTCTTCTTCTGAGAAGGAGCAGAGATTTTCCTGGACAGCTTTGTCCGGGTAAGTCTCGGTCTCGCGTTCTGCAGCCTTTTCGGCCATGGGCTTGCCAAAGAGGTTTTCACCTCGGCAAGGGACATCGACCAACTTGTCCTGTATCCATGGCTCGAGGTCTGAGGATTGTAGCCAGGCCTGGCGGCGTGCACCGATGCCGGCCCCTGCTACCCGGGCCGAAGCCTCAAATCCATCGTAGGCTGCTCGAGATATAAACTTCGAGCACTCTCGAATACCAGAAGACAAGGCCTTGAACCTCTGCAAAGGTTCCTCGGACAAACCAGCAGAGAACCCGGCAATCTCTTTTGCCAGGCCTCGAAGGTACATGTCCATGTACAGCTGGTAGGTCTGGACACGGCAAGCAAGCATAGAGCCCTGGAAGCACTTTCTACCGAGGGCATCCAGGTTCCGGGCTTCCCTACCGGGAGGCACCGAGGAGTTCATCTTCTGACTCTTCAGCCGATGCATGGCCGATTCCACAACCATGGAGTGGTGCGGTAGCTGTGCCTTTTGAAACCCGGGGCTCTTGCGGACTCGATAGATGGAATCGACCCGCTTACTTAGAACCGGCATCCAGGCCGGCGCCTCCCACATGCGGAAGAGCAGCCGTTCCAGCATCAGAGGAACTGGGACAGTAAAGGCCTCCTTGGGAGGAGAGTCATACTGCAGAGCCTCGAGCTCCTCAGCTGGAGGCTCCTCCTCGGGGTCCGCAGGGAATGCCAGTGCTTTGGCCATGTCCCTTACGAAATCCGAGAACCTGGTATCCTCCGGGGAGGACCTTGTCAGAGGCTCGGATCCCGGTGAGTCCGAAAGGTGTCAGGAGACTCCTCCTCCTCCGTGTCCCACGCCGATTCCTCCAAGGAGGAATCGAGTGGCTCTGAGTGGGCAGGCACCGACACCATCCACCCCGACACCAAGGGAACCGGCATCGACGACCTCGGTCCCAAATGGGAGGCCGAGGGTGACCTCGGCAGAGGATCAACTCGAGTTTACATGGTCTCGAGGATCGGCTCGGCCTCCGGGGTCGACTTGGACATCGATGTCCCAGTGGTTGGGGCAGATGCGCCGGTGAGACCAGTGATCAGCACCCGCTGCTGCTCCATGAAGGCAGACAATCTGCTTTCCAAGGCCGTCAATCTGAGTCTGAGCTCAGGAGATCCAGCAGCCTCCGACTCAGGCCCCGACGGCGTCAGGCCCGACGTTGGCTCCCCCGGAGGAGAGTCTACGAGGACTACAGTACTCACGTGACTCAGGGCCTCCGACTCCACACGAGGATGCTTTGCAGGCCTCTCCGACTCCGAAGACCCGGGATGGCGATCGGGGCAATGCGACCTGGCCCTCGAGGAGCCAAGAGCGTCCACCGATGTCGCCCTCACGGGTTTCTTCTTCCTTCGATGCTCCCTCGAGGGGGACTCCCTTTCAGAGGAGCCCCGACGATGCTCGGGGTCAGACTCCCGAGACGTCAAGGCCTCTAACAAAGTCCAGACCCGTCCAGAGGCAGATTCGGAGAAGATCCTCTCACGCTGGTGCTGACGGCTCCGTAATGCCTTAGAAGGCATTTTGCCACAGGGACTACAGACCGCAGAATCATGGTCTGGCCCTAGGCACCAGAGGCAGCAGTCATGTGTGTCAGTGAGGGACATCAGTTTCTTACACCAATCACACTTCTTAAAGCCACTGGCAGCCATCGGGGGAAAAAGGGCCCCTGGAAGATCAAAAAATTGGGCTGCCAGGGAAAAGAAAAAAGGCGCAAACGCAGTCTCTAAGGACAAAAACCGAAAAAAGAGATCCGGGCTCGGCATTGGTGTACCGAGTCCAGGCGGGAAAGGAACCCACGTCGAACCGAAGAAAAAACTCGATCCAACGCAGAAAAATCAACTTTTTTTCATGGGTGACAAAGGACAGGTGTCCGAAGGGCTCCGCGGAAAAAAGAAGACTGAGCAAGATGGCACCTTTGGGCAGGAAGGGGACCGCGCATGCGTGCCTGCATTCCCAAAGGCTTTCTTTGAAAGCTGGGGAAATGCTCCGCATGGGGGCTCCGTCGACGTTACCCATATGTGAGGACTGACTTCCTGCTTGGTCCTGGAGAATGCACAGTTCTCAAGAGCATGAAAAATTCTTTCTTGCCAGATACCAACATGCCTTGTTAGACAAGTTACTCTTAAAGTTTTCAGGGAGGAGGTCTTAGCTGCTGCTATGTATTAATTAGTTAAGCACAAGGGGATTGTACTTTGTTTCCAATCTACCTGACAGCTAAAACTAAAGCAATTTAATTTCAAAATAGAGCACAGTTACAATCTAGCATGAATGCTGCTAATTCTTTTTCTCATAGATGTATTAAAAGGCACAACCTCTAGGTCCAAAAGCATTATTGAGAGCTAAATCTGCATGATCGTGAGATTATGTTTAAGATTATTTTACAGAGATCCTGGATTTGAAAATTCTGATGGAGGAAGGACAAAGATAAGGAAAAGAAAAACCAAAATGATTAACCGCCCCTTTATGTCTGTTTCTAAATAAGATTAATCCATGATGTGCAAGTTTTGTTTTCTAAGTTTCACAGGTATGAGCTTATCCCAGTTAAGAAAATTTGTCTGCTAGTTTCATTTGATGTGTAAAAATGCAAATGCTGATGTTCACTGTAAATATTACCTCCCAGAGCTTCTTATTTCTGCAGATAAGAACCTCTGGGGAATGGTTAAGCACATATTCTCCTGTTTTATCTATGATTCATTTGAAGTTGTGAATGAGTGGCTGGGAAGATCTTCCATGTATGGTTGCTTTTGGTGTACTTAGATATCTTAAAAGTTGCGTGAATTTGCATGATATAACAAAGACTAAGGGGTATGTTTACTAAACTGCAGTAATGTCACTTGTGTTAGGCTCCGCTGTAAAGGTACAGATGCCCATATAAAGGCGTGGGTGGTGCATCGTTACAGCAAGCCGTATCATCTAACGCATGTTACAAGGCGCCCTACAAGGCACCTTATAAGGCACATTACAAGGCGCCTTGTAAGGTGCCTTATAAGTAAGGTGCCTTGTTAGGTGCCTTATAAGATGCTTTATAAGGTTCCTTGTTAGGTGCCCTATAAAGTGCCCTATAAGGTGCCTCATAAGGCGCTTTGTAAGGTGCCCTATACAGTAGGGCTCCTTAGGCTAAACACCGTATTAGGCACTCCTGGACAAGGCACCTTAGAAGGCACCCTGGGTTATGGAACCATAGGTTAAGGTGGCCTAACAAGGTTATGGTGCCCTAGCTTAGTGTGGCCTAAGGGCTGCAAGGTGGACATGCATGACCTGTGAGGAACAGACACAGATGTAGCGCTAACACTAGATAGAGTACTCAGGAAAGGCAATGAACAGGTGAGTGAAGGAGGGAGAGCTGGGAGCCGCTGGACCTGCCATATCTGCGGGCATCCCATGTGGCTGCCAGTACTGATGAGAAACATGGTGGGGGCAACTGTACCACAGCACAGGGTGTTGGCAATGTAAAGTACTGGAAAGACAGTTGGTGGCAGACGATGGGAATACGTGTCCCCCAGTAGAGGCGGAGGTGGCAGGATAGTTACAATGATGGGTAGAAAAAGGACTGGTGGTGCCATGCAGATCAGGCACAGTCGAGGCAAGCATGAAGAGGCGCAATGCAGGAAAGGGTAGCAGTGCAGGACATGGGGTGACAGCCTGCATAGACAGACATGACTCTACACAGCTGACAGACGCAGATAGACGGACCGAGGGAATGTTGGCAATTGTGGCGAGGGTACTATGGGCGGGCAGCACAAATCTGCAAAAATATGACTGTTACAGCCATGCACACTATTTGAGCAGGACAGGCATGAGAGGAGGAAACAATGAGGAATTGAACCCATGAACACTGCCAAGAATGGCATTGTATTAACCAGTAGGATATACCTCCGTGGTGTATGTCACAGGAATGGCTGGGTACAGAAGGACTGCAGGTCACCGCACAAACTGTCTGCTCTGAGTGCCAGGATAGGGTAACCCCACCAGTACCCATGATGCAATGCACATGCTGAATAGCTGTCTACAGCTGATCAGCAAATGGGGTCTGCACCTTTCCGGTACCTCAGCTTGGAAAGACGAACTGACAGTGCGTGATACTGGCACAGAGTAGCTACAGACCATGCCATTGTGCAGGTTCTGTGTTCTCCCTGAGTGATAGGATGGGTGCCCAGCACTAGGTCCGCAGTACATGTGGTGCTAGAGATAGGCCCTGCTGTACATCCCCATCACTACTAGTGTGTGACAGGTGTTCCTTGCAGTGCAGCTGAAGGTAATTCGGTGTCCATCTTTATCCTGCAGTCACATGTGGCCCTCTGGGACCAGACACCACCCAGATTAGTGTGTACCCTGTGTTAGGGTCTAGTTGACATGGGCACCTGTTATCAGGACAGAGGGGTTTCCAGACTTGCATGAGGTTTGTGTAGCAGTGCCTTTATAGGTCAAAGTGATCTACACTACATACCCCAAAGGGCTTTTTGTAGGTAAGGGACAGGTGCCCCAGCCCCCGTGAAGCAACCTCCATCCTGCTGGTATAAGACAGCCCCTCCAGGGTTGGTGGCCCAGAGCCATACCTATGGCTGGGGCAGTGGCAGACCAGCAGCAATGATGGGGTTAGCTCTGGAAAACCCCAACTGCCTCACACCACTGTCTGCATGTCACCAGCAGACAGCACAGACAGACTGCACCTTATAGGTGTTCCAACCATGCACAGTCTAACTGCAGACAGTCCACTAGCCAGTCCGTAGTGCATGCTCACAGAGGAACCATGTGCACCAAGCAGGCATCTCAGTGATTGGGGCCCCAGCACTGGGAACACAAAAGTATCACTGGAGGCAGATAGCGTAGCGTGCTATGTGGGAACCTAGACATGCCATGGTCACTGCTCGGTCAGAGTGAGTGCCCTCCCAGCATGCCATGCTGTGGCCACCCTGACCATGCAGGCGGTGGTCAGGCACTACAGTGTCCAAGCCATTGCCCCACACCCTGTGAAGATGCATCCTGGCCAATCCGCCCTGTCCGGGACATACCCACAACACCTTGCTCCTCATTATGCACATATTCAGGCTACTGCTGGTAACAGTGGGACATTGTGGGCCTGGTGAGGTGTGGGCAGCCACAAAACAATGGACAGACATACGCACATACACTCCTATTGCAGCATTGTGCAAAGACAGGGGTGGTTGGCAACGCTGCCCGCCACACTGGTCCTGATCACAGTGCCGACATTGCTAAATTGTGCAGGAGGTAGTAGTAGTGCTCTGGTGATAACTGCAGCTCAATGCTGGGGCCAACAGCCTGACTCTCCATGCATCTTTGGATTGTGGAGCCTGTGTGAGTGGGTGTTTGTACCCCTGATCGCTGCTGCTTTGGGCTTTGCACATGCTGCTGTTGTATCTGCATTGTAGGGTAAAACATAGGGACATGCTCTGCAGGAACCACAGCTGGGGCTTGAACCTGTGACCCTCTGCTTCTGGACACACTGGCTGGGTGTACTGCACCACACTGTTGCCACAGATGCATGATGCTCCCTGGGGCTACCTGTACTTTTCCTCAGTCAGACCTTTTATGTTGCACTGCACACCACGTACTGGTACAGGGCATGACCTAGGTCCACTGCAGGCAGGTGCCACTGCCCCCTCCAGCACAGGCACACACACCCCCTGCCATGCTGACATGACCATATGCTGTCAGTGCTGGTAGTGCGCAGTCCCAGGCCATCCACTGTGTGGGTAGGTGGTCACCTAGGGAGTGGGGTCTGGGGCATGGGACATACATGAGCATCCTCACATAAGAACATAAGAACATAAGATATGCCATACTGGGTCAGACCAAGGTCCATCAAGCCCAGTATTCTGTTTCCAACAGTGGCCAATCAAGGTCATATGTACCTAGCAGTTTCCCCAAGGGACACAGGGTCCACAATGCTTGTACTGGTTCAAGCATTGATATCCTGGGTCCCTTCTTAATAATGGCTTATGGACCTTTCCTCCAGGAACTTGTCCAAACCTTTTTTAAACCCAGCTACACTAACAGCCTTTACTACCTACATCCTCCGGTAACAAATTCCACAGTTTGATAACACGTTGAGTGAAAAAATATTTTATTTTATTAGTCTTAAATAGTTTACCCTGTAGCTTCATTGCATGTCCCCTAGTCTTTCTATATTCTGATAAGGTAAACAATCGATCTACGTTTACCTGTTCCACTCCGCTCATTAATTTATAGACTTCTATCATATCTCCCCTCAGCCGTCTCTTTTCCAGGTTAAAGAGCCCTAACCTTTTTAGCCTTTCTTCATAGGAGTATCCTTCCATCCCCTTTACCATTTTGGTGGCTCTTCTCTGAACCTTTTCTAATAACTCTATATCCTTTTTAAGATACGGCGACCAGAATTGCACACAATATTCAAGGTGCGGTCTCACCATGGAACGATATAGTGGCATTATAATATCCTTTGTTTTATTTTCCATTCCTTTCCTTATCATACCTAGCATTCTATTTGCTCTCTTGGCCGCCGCTGCACACTGGGCCGAGGATTTTAACATGGTATCCACAATGACGCCTAAATCTTTTTCCTGGGTGGTGGTTCCTAATGTGGAACCTTGCATCGTGTAACCATAGTTTGGGTTGTTCTTCCCTAGGTGCATAACCTTGCACTTGTCCACATTAAATTTCATCTGCCATTTTGATGCCCAGTCTTCCAATTTATCAAGATCCTCTTGCAATTTTCCACAATCCTCTTGGGTTTTAACAACTTTAAATAGTTTTGTGTCATCTACAAATTTGATAACCTCACTCGTTATTCCACT
Organism: Ichthyophis bannanicus; assembly: GCA_033557465.1. Classification (NCBI taxonomy): domain Eukaryota; kingdom Metazoa; phylum Chordata; class Amphibia; order Gymnophiona; family Ichthyophiidae; genus Ichthyophis; species Ichthyophis bannanicus. Next base: position 708,446,942 of record CM066031.1, read on the forward strand.
TTCCAGGTCATTTATGAATATGTCAAAAAGCAGCGGACCCAGCACAGATCCCTGGGGTACACCACTATTCACCTTTCTCCATTGGGAAAATTGGCCATTTAGCCCTACCCTCTGCTTTCTATCTTTTAACCAGTTCCTGATCCACAATAGTACACTGCCTCCTATCCCATGACTCTTTAGTTTTGCCAAAAGTCTCTCATGAGGGACCTTGTCAAAGGCTTTCTGAAAGTCCAGATACACAATATCAACCGACTCACCTTTGTCCACCTGATTATTCACTCCTTCAAAAAACATAACAGATTAGTAAGACAAGATCTTCCTTGTCTAAAGCCATGTTGGCTGTCTCTCATTAGTTCATGACTATCTACATGCTGAGTAATTTTATTCTTTATGATGGTTTCTATCATTTTTCCCGGTATTGACGTCAGGCTCACTGGTCTGTAGTTTCCCGGATCACCCCTGGAACCCTTTTTAAAAATTGGTGTTACATTGGCGATCCTCCAATCTTCAGGTATTAGAGATGATTTTAATGATAGTTCACAGATTACTAATAGCAGGTCTGCAATCTCATATTTCAGTTCTTTCAATACCCTTGGATGTATACCATCCGGCCCAGGTGATTTGCTACTCTTCAGCTTATCTAATAGTTGTAATACATCTTCTCGATGTATCGATATTTCCTTCAATTCTTCTGCACCTTTAAATACCACTTCAGTCATGGGTAACATCCCTACATCTTCCTCAGTAAAGACTGAAGCAAAGAATTCGTTCAGTCTCTCCGCTATCGCCTTGTCGCCTCTTAGTGCTCCTTTAACCCCTTTATCATCTAATGGACCAACTGACTCTCTCACAGGTTTTTTGCTACGAATGTACTTGAAAAGGTCTTTACTTCGCGTTTTTGCTTCCGCAGCAAGCTTCTTCTCAAATTCTCCCTTTGCCTGCCTTATCAATGCCTTGCATTTGACTTGCCAGTGCTTGTGCTGTTTCCACGTTTCGTCGTTTGGCTCTTTTTTCCATTTCCTGAAAGATGCTTTTTATTTCCTGAAAGATGCTTTCCCCTCCCCCCATCACAGCCTACCCCAATAGTCCCTTCTGCTTGGGGGAGGGTTGACTGGGGGGATGTCAGGTCAGTGCCCTGGCAACTGTTAGCTTGGGTGGACCAGGTAGATGTAGGTGGATTGTGTTTGGCCTTTGTCAGCTGCTGTCATGCTTATTTCCAGTTTCCATGTTCCTATGTGCCACCTAGGGGCCCGCCTAGTCCACCCTGTGCCACAGCTGCCCCCGCTACATGTCCCGCCTGCAGCCCCCTATGCCCCACTTGCACCGTCGCCATAGTGGCCTTTCATACTTGGGCACTATGCTGTTGCTGGAAATGGAGCACTACTATCACGTTTCTTGGGCTCCCTGTCTATGCTGTACATTGTTGACACTGAAATGGTTTCTCTCTCCTGCAAATGTGCATCTAACGGTAGGTTTTCATTTGTGGTAGGATTCAGCCCTGCACGTTAGTGTGCAGGGAGCCTCTCCCCGCCCACTGACCTCTTCCCCCAAACCTCTCTCCACCCTCTGCGGTGTTTACCACGGCCAGGAACATTAACAATCGTTAGGTAACGTTAATGTTACAGACCGCGCGTTAACGTTACCTAACGCGCGGTCTGTAACGTTACCGCACGCGCAGTCTGTAACGTTACCGCAGTTTAGTAAACATGCCCCTAAGAAGAAAATGCTAAGGAATGGAATGGCTATGGAAAAATTATGAAGGTGTTTAAAGGAAAAGATACAAGTTAGCAACTTTGCTGAAAATTGAATTGCTTGACAAAGTCAAAGCAAGTTTATTTCCTTAAAAGGAATTGATTTAAAAAAAAAAAAAAGAAAGGTGAAACGACGAACATGACTGTTTATAGTGGATTCAGTCTGGATGCTGACCTTGTGGAGGAGTCCAGGAGTGCAGATTGTCTATCTTGTGCATTTGTTTCATGTTGCTTGTCCCGGGGATTTGATGCTTTGTTTTCATTTTGGGATTTCTGATTAGTAATACTAATATCCCTCTTTTTATTTCTTATTATGCAAGAAGCATAGTGATGCATGTAATATAAAAGAAAAGATGTCAAATTAGGTATTTAGTTAACATATTTTACAAGTCACAAATAACGAATATAACTTCATTCTAATAAGAAAATTAAGCAATTAAACCAAGGTGGTAAACATGCGTTGTTATTGGTGTTAAGTGCAGTTGAGTCTGTGTCGACTCATGGCAACCGTCTGGATAGTTATCCTAGACTGTGTTCGGTCTTCAGTCAGGCAACTCATTGTTGACAGAGTGGCACTCATAGCTGCTGTTATTATACCGATCCACCTCATTGCTGGCCTTCCTCCTTTGTGTTGACCTTCTACCTTGGCAAGCATGATATCTTTCTCTAATGATCTCTCTCTTCGCATGATTTGTCCAAAGTATGAAAGTCGAAGTCTTGTCATCTGAGCTTCTAAGGAAAGCTCAGGTTTGATCTCCTCTAGTACTGACTGGTTTGTTCTTCAGGCAGTCCATGGGATACACAGTATTTGTCAACAGCATCATAATTCAAAGACATCAATTTTCTTCCTTTCTTTTTCACTGTCCAACTTTCACATCCATATGATGTTAATGAAAATACCATGATTTGAACAAGTCAAATCTTTGTATGGAGAGAAACATCTCTGCTCTTGAGCATCTTGTCTAGGTCCTTCATAGCCATTCTGCCAAGGGCAATGCGTCGTCGGATTTCTTGAATGCTTGTTGTTTCTTTAATGATAGTTGATCCCAGTAGGTTAAAGTTGTCTACTATTTCAATTTCTTCTCCATCAACGATGAACTTATTGATTTTGCCAGTTGTCAGGATCTTTGTCTTCTTTACATTAAGATGTAGGCCCATTTTAAGACTATGTTTCTTGATCTTGAAAAGAAATGTTTCAGATAGTCTATGCTGTCAGCCATTAATGTGGTTTCATCAGCATAGCAAAGGATGTTGATGAGTCTTCCACCAATCTTCACACCTCTGTTGTCTTCATACTGTCCTGCTTCACTGATGATTTGTTATGCATATAAATTAAAAAGGTAGGGGGAAATTATGCAGCCTTGTTGTATACCTTTGCTGACTTTTACACCATTCTGCTTCTCCTTGTTCTGTACAAACTGTTGCTTCTTCATCAATGTAAAGGTTGTGCAAGAGAACAATCAGGTATTCTGGTATACCCATGCTTCTTAATGTGGCCCAGAGTTTCTCATGGTTTATACAGTCAAAAGCCTTGTTGTAGTCGATAAAACACATATAGATATCCTTTTGGTATTCTTTTGTCTTTTCAAGGATCCATCTCACATCCGCCATAATGTCTCTCATTCCTTGCCCTTTCCTGAACCCTGCTTGACTTCAGGCAGTTCTTGTTCCAGGTATGATTTAGTCTCTGCTGAATGATCTTGCGTAGAATCTTGCTGGCATGTGGTATTAGACTTATTGTGCAATCATTTTCACAGTCAGTCGGATCACCTTTCTTCAGTATTGCTATAAACACAGATCTTTTCCCGTCAGTTGGCCATGATGTTGTCTTCCAAATTTCCTGGAAAAGCCATGTATGTTAACAGCTGAATCCGATTACTGTAATGCTTCAATGGGAATACCATCAATGCCTGATGCTTTGTTATTTGATAAGGCTTTCAAAGCTGCTTCGACTTTTTATCACCAATTGTTCCTGATCATCAGGTACAGGTTGAAACAACCGTTGGTCCACTCGATCTTTATAGTATAATGGCTCTGTATATTCTTTCCACCTTTTCTTGATCTTATCAGCATCATTCAACATGGATCCTTGAGCATCTTTTAACATTCCAATTTGAAGCTGGAATTTTTTCTTTAATTCTCATAGCTTTAGGAAAGCCGATCTTGTTCTTCCTCTAATAGTTTCTGTTTCTATTTCCTTGCATGCGTCATTGTAGTACTTCTCCTTGTCTTGTCTTGCTGCACATTGGAATTCTCTTTTGAATTCTGCGATTGCCTGTTTCTCCTCTGGCTTTAGCTTCTCGGCATTTCTGAGCAATTTTCAGAGTTTCTTCAGTAATCCATTTTAGCCATTTTTGTTTTTTCACCTTTTGTAGAGACTTCTCACTTTCTTCCAACACAACCCTCTTGATGTCATCCTATAACTCTTTTGGAGCTCTGTATCTAAAGCAGCAAACTAATTTTGCAGACAGCCTTTAAATTCCAGTGATATATTCTCAAAGTCATATTTTGCTACATTTATGAATGACTTGCTCTTTTTCAACTTTAGCTTGAATTTGCATACTAGTAGTAGGTGATCTGTACCATGGTCATCTCCAGGTTTTGTCTTCGTTGATGTTATAGAGTTTTTCCATTGTTGACTTCCACAGATGTAGTCAATTTGATTTTTGTATAATCCATTGGGTGAAGTTCATGTTTACAGTCACCGCATGTGTTGCTGGAAGAAGGTGTTTGAGATGAATAGATTGTTGGTCTTGCAGAATTCTATCAGTCTTTCTCCAGCTTCATTCCTGTTGCCAAATCCATATTTTCCAATTCATTTTGCCTTCTTCTTTGTTGCCAGCTTTTGCATTCTAGTCACCCATAACTATCAGGATATCCTGTCTGCATTTTCTATCAATTTCAGCTTGTTCTGTTCATAGAACTCATCAACCTCATCCTCTTCTGCAGCTGTTGTTGGGGCATATACTTGGATTATAGTTGTGTTGATGGGCATTCCGCATTGACATATAGAAATTATGCATTATTGCAGGGAGGAATGGCCTAGTGGTTAGGACAAGGCCGGAGGTTCAAATCCCACTGGAGGACAGCAACCTTGGGCCGGAGGGACTGAGATTTCTAATCCCACAGGCGCTTCTTGTGGACTTGGGCAAGCCGCTTAACCCTCTGTTGCCTCAGGTACAAAAACGCAGATTGTAAGCCTTTTGGAGACAAGGGAAATATATACCATACCTGAATGTACACCACTCTGACCTGGAGAAAGAGGGTATATAAGCCTAGCTAAATAAATAAATGAATAAAAAATAAATAAGCATTCACTAATTGCATTGTATTTCATTACAGTTCTTGCAAGTTTCTTCTTAATTATAAATGCAACATCATTTCTTCTTTGTCTTTTCATTTCCAGCATAGCAGACCATGTGGTCAACAGATGCAAGTGCCTGATGCCAGTCCATTTCAGTTCACTGACACCCAACAGATCGAGTTGTACACGTTCCACTTTATTCTTGACCACCTCCAACTTCCCATGGTACATGCTTCATACGTTCCATAACCCAATATGCAAGGCATCTTTGCAGTTTCTGACTCTCACGTGTGTTATAATGTTTTATTCTCTATGTTAGTAGATTAACTGAAAATCCCGGACTACCATGGTACACACCACATCCATGAAAGTATAAGAGAATACAAAGTAGCAATATCTGCAGAGAGAATGCTAACAGCTCTGCGAGTCCATTTTAAACTGCGCTGCAGGAGTCTATTGGAGGAGTAATCTTAAATTCTCATATTGTGTATTTCAGTTGTTATTATTGAATGACCCCCTGCAGAACTGACATTATTAACTGGAAGTGTGAGGCAAATTCTAGTGAAAGAGGAAGCAATACTTTCGCTTTACCTAACACCACAAACACCAAGGCTAACTAAATTAGTAGCGCTGACTGAGGTAGATTCAAGATGTAGATTAATTGATCCTTTACTACTATGCTGTTCAGTGCTGAAACAGTGTAACAAAGAAATATTAGACTGTTACCAATGATAATTGATGTTCTAATTGGCTTAAATTTTATATTTTTAAAAGTTTTGTGGTTATGGAAGCATTACCTTTTGTTAAGCGCAGTTCTTGGTACCATCTATGTAATGACCCTTATGTCCCTGTTCCTTTTGCTTTGTGTCCTGATAGTCACAATGTTCCTTCCTTTGTGAGCTGATGTCTATGTTAATCAGATAGCAACACTAACTTTGATTATTGTCAGCAATGTGAGTCAAACCATTACCTAAGATAAGAGCCTTCCTAAGAATTTTTGATAAACAATTGAAATGAGTCATTTATTCACCATAAACTGCCAGTATGTTTTAATGTTTTGTTATCCTTTGAGTAAAGCACAGTTACTTACCTGTAACAGGTGATCTCTGGAAACAGCAGGAATAAGTCTTCACATATGGGTATCGTTGGTACCAACGGAACCTGCGCGGGAACGCTCCCCAGCGTCCAATAAGAAAGCTTTTGGGAGCATCCCACAGCGCCTGCGTGCTGCCTTCCCGCCTTTCCCAACCGCCACTCTCCAGTTCGAGTTTTAAAGCTCAGACAAAGAGAGAGAGAGAGAGCTAAGGAAAGATAGATAGAGAGATACAACTCCTAGGGGAGGTGGGTGGGTTGTGAAGACTTATTCCTGCTGTTCCCAGAGATCACCTGTTACAGGTAAGTAACTGTGCTATCTCCAGGAACAAGCAGGAATGAGTCTTCACATATGGGGACTCCCTAGCTGCAGATGCCAGGGAGAGACCCCAGAGTTGTGTGTCCTTGAAAAGGGCTCCATCTCCCCCCATGGATCTCTGGCATCCAACCAGGGTAGGTGGGTAGGAGTTGATTAGGAATGGAACAGGTGTTTGAGAACAGCTTGACCAAACGAGGCATCCCGGCGGGAGTCCTTGTCCAAACAGTAATGGGCTGTGAAGGTATGAACCGAGGCCCAGGTGGCCGCTCAACAGATTTGGTCGATGGACACAGAGTTTAGATGAGCCATTGAGGCTGCCATGGCCCTCACATTGTGAGCTGTGACATGGCCTTCCAGAGAACGGTTCCTACTCTGGTAGGCGAAAGAAATACACTGAGCAATCCAGTTGGACAGTGTTCTCTTAGAAACTGGAAGTCCTAAATGGGAAGGATCAAAAGCAACAAAGAGTTGAGAAGACTTTCTATGTTGCTGTGTTCTTTGTAAGTAAAAGGCGAGAGCTCTTTAACAATCCAAAGTATGAAGATTCCTCACTGCACTTGATGCATGAGGTCCTGGAAAAAAAGACAGGTAAGTATACCTCTTGATTCAGATGAAAAGGCGAGACCACTTTGGGCATAAAGTGTGGATTGGTCCTGAGGACTACCTTTTCATGATGGAACCTTGTATAAGGAGGATTAGCCACCAAGGCTTGCAACTCACTGATGCGACGTGCTGAGGTGACTGCAATGAGAAAGATAACCTTCCAAGAAAGAAATTTCAAGGAGGTGGTGGCTAAAGGTTCAAAGGGAGGCTTCATAAGCTGGCCAAGAACCAGATTTAAGTCCCATGCCACTGGAGGTGGTCTAATGGGAGGTTTAGTTAAAAGAAGGCCTCTCATGAATCTTGCTATAAGAGGATGAGAGGAAATAGGCTGTCCATTGAGAGGCTTGAGGGACGCTGCAATAGCACTCAAATGGACTCTTACTGAATTTGTTTTAAGGCCTGAATGGGATAGATGCAGAATATACTCTAGTAAAGAATTCAGAGGTATTGCAAGAGGGTTAAGACCCTTCTCTGAACACCAAATGGTAAATCTTTTCCATTTGAACACATAAGAACGCCTAGTGGAAGGCTTTCTAGAAGCATGAAGAATATCTCTGACTTGCTGAGAGAGATGAAAAACTTGAAGGTCTAGGCCTTCAGCAACCAGGCCCTGAGATGGAGAGACTGAGGGTTTGGGTGCCACAACGTTCCGTCTTCCTGGGATAGAAGATCTGGTGCAGAGCCCAATTCCAGGGAGGGAGCTTGAGAGAGATGCAGAAGTAGAGGGTACCACACTTGGCGTGGCCAATGTGGTGCTATGAGGATCATGGAACCTCGGTCTCTCTGAAGCTTGAAAAGTGTTTTGGGAATTAGGGGAATGGGTGAAAAGGCATAAAGGAAGTCTTGACCCCAGTGAAGAAGGAAGGCATCATTGGCCTGAACTCCCTGACACGGAATTCTGGAACAGAACCGGAGAAGTTTGGCATTCCACGGACTTGCAAAGAGGTCTATGTCCGGGGTTCCCCTAATTCGAAAAATCCTGGCTACCTGGTCCATGTGGAGGGATCACTCGTGTGGAAGCAGAACTCGACTGAGTCTGTCTGCCCAAGAGTTTTGAACGCCTGGAAGATATACTGTCATAAGATGAATCTGATGCTCTCTGGCGAAGGCCCACAGTTGCAAAGCTTCGTTGCAAAGCGACAGAGAGCCAGTCCCTCCCTGCTTGTTCACATAGAACATGGCTACTTGGTTGTCCGTGTGGATGAGGATTGTCCTGTAGCTGAGCAGGGAGTGGAACACTCTGAGAGCTAAGAAAATTGCTCTGAGTTCCAAGAGATTGATGTGTAGAGAAGTCTCCTGTGGAGACCAGATGCCCTGGGTGGAGAGATCTTGCAGATGAGCTCCCCAACCCATTGGAGAGGCATCTGTTGTAAGGGTTGCTTGGGGAAGTGACTGCTGAAAAGGGGACCCCAGCAACAGGTTTTGAGAGGACTTCCACCACTGGAGAGACCAAAAAAGGCAACTGGAGTTTGTTATTTTGTCTGACAGGCAACCTGATGCCTGAGTTCATTGGGTGGACAAAGTCCATTGAGCTGCCCTCATGTGAAGGCGAGCATATGGAACCACATGCACGGTGGATGCCATGTGGCCTAAGAGTCGTAACATTTCCAGAGCAGTTAAATGGGACTTTAACTGTATTTGGGAGGCTAACTGCACCAAGCGTAGGCAACGAGCCTGAGGAAGATAGGCCCTTGCAGTTGTGGTATACAGGACAGCCCCTATAAACTCCAGAGATTGAGTAGGAGTGAAATTGGATTTTGGGATGTTTATTACCAGTCCCAAATACTGAAGGACACGCATTGTGCAGGTTAAAAAAGTCTTGGCCTCTGACTGAGAGGGAGCTAGAATGAGCCAGTCGTCCAGATATGGGAAAACGAATATTCCCAGGGTGCGTAGAAATGCAGCTACTCCTGCCATGCATTTCGTGAACACCCTTGGTGCGAAGGCCAGACCGAAAGGAAGCACCCTGTATTGGTAGTGCTTTTCTCCAAAAAGGAACCGAAGGAACCTTCTGTGTGTTGGATGGATGAGGACATGGGTGTACGCATCCTTGAGATCTAAAGAACAAAGCCAGTCCTGACTCTGAAGGTATGGAAGCAGAGCACCGAGAGAAATCATCTTGAATTTCTCCTTGAATAGAAATTTGTTCAATTCTCTGAGATCTAAGATGGGTCTGTAGCCCCCTGTTTTATTTGGAATAAGAAAATAAGGGGAGTAGAACCCTGTGCCTTGCTGAAGAAGAGGTACTTCTTCTAGTGCCCCTTGGGCAAGAAGGGTGGCAATCTCCTGACCCAGAAGGTCGAGGAGAGATGTTGAAGAATTGAACTGTTTCACTATGGTGTGAGGGGGAAGACTTAAGAAATGAAGCTTGTACCCTTCCCTTATGATAGAGAGTGTCCATTGCTCTGCTGTGATTTGTTCCCATCTGGGAGCAAAGTAAGTCAACCTTCCTGGAATGGTAAGGGGCTCTGGTTCTTCCCGAGCCAGAAAGGCTAAGTTCTCTAGCTGCAAGTCAAAGGCCCTGAGGAGGCTGAGGCTGCTGGGTCATGGCAGGCCTAGCAGCATTTGATTTGGCCTGTTTAGGTGGTTGCTGACGCTTTGCAGCAAAACGACCTGCAGAAGATGCCTGCTGACTATAAGCAGGATAGTATCTTCCCTTTTTTGAAAAAGATGTCTTTTTGAACAATCTTTTCTTAACAGGAGCAGAGATAGGCTTTGAAAGTCGATCCAAAGCAGAGTTTTCAGCATCCATCTGATTGGCCTTTGCTTGCCAATCCTTACCAAAAAGGTTTTCACCTGTACAAGGGATATTCCCTAATTCATCTTGTACCCAGAGCTCCAAATCAGAAGCTTGTAGCCAAGCAATTCTGCGTGCCCCTATGGCAATAGCCGAAGCTCTACTTACACACTCAAAAGAGTGAAAGGCTGCACGGTTGGAAAATTTGGAGGCATCTTGGGCATGTTTGAGCCAAGTGAGAAACTCCTGCCTTTTATCCTCTGAAATAAAAGGGGTTAAAGTCTGCAGATGATCTATGACTTCTTTTAGAAACATCCCTATATAGAGACTATAGGAGTTGATCCTGGCAGCTAGCATAGAAGCTTGGAAAACCCTTCGGCCAAAAGCACCTAGGGTCCTGCATTCACGCCCTGGAGGATTAGATGAGTGTCTCTTTGCACTCTTTATTTTTCTCATGGCAGACTCTACCACAATAGAGTGGTGAGGAAGCTGAGTTTTGTGAAAGCCAGGACAAGGAGGGACACGATAAATGGTGTCTAGCCTGCAAGAATGAGGAGAGGTGGTAAGAGGTGTCTCCCACATCCTCAACATGAGATCATACAGAATCTCATGGATAGGTAAAGTAGCTGCCTCTTTAGGAGTTTTAGGATATTGTAAAATATCTAACTCCTTGGCTCTGGGTTCTGACTCAGGGGCCACTGTGATGGAGAGGCCCCTAGCCACTTCCCTAATGAAGTCTTGAAAACACAAGTCTTCTGGAGGAGACATTCTTCGTTTAGGAGAAGAAGGCTCCTGAGGAAGAAGTATCGATGCCTCGACAGAACCCTCAGAGTCATCTGAGTCTTCAGAGGAATCGAAGTATCGCCTGTCTGGATGCTCCTGTAGAGCCCGATAGCCGTACCGAGTAGGATCGGTATCGAGAGAAACCGGTACCGGTTCGGTACCGATGGGCATCATAGGACAGGGTACCGTTGCAGTCGACACTGAAGCCGATGCCGATGCAATCCTTACCGGCACCGGGACAGATGCCGGTGTCGGAGCCGGTACCGACAACGGGGATTGTTGCGGTACCGGAGGCGTCGCAGCCTGTATGAATGCCGACAGGGTGCGCTGCATGGCCAGAATCTTCTGATCCATCGACGCCACCAATGTCTGGATGTCGGTACCAATGGGAGCCACCGGTACCCCAGAACACGGCAACAGGTGATCTGTCGAGGCTGAGCCATCGATGTCAACGTGTGACCCCATAGATAACGCTTTGGAAGCCGGAGCTTCCCGCCGGGGTAATTTTGCCGGTGCGGAATCCTCGAGAGCAAGCCCGGAGGCATCTCAATGCTTGGAGGGAGATCTACCCTTCGAGGACCGGCTAGATTTATGCTTGGTTACCTGAGATCCATGGGAGGAAGAAGCAGCCCTGGAAGACGTCGATGCCACCGAAGCTGCATCAGAGGGAAACAGGGTACTGAGCTTGGCTGCTCGGTTCTGCCAACCTCTTTTAGACATCATGGTACAGGACATACAATCCGTGATGGAATGGTCAGGCCCCAAACATTTTAGACACCAGTCATAGGTGTCGGTGACAGAAATAGTACCGCCACATTTTGTGCATTTTTTGAACCCGGAGGCGGGCTTCTCCATGAGGAAAAAATTTTTAGGCCTAAGGCCCAAAAATTGAAAATGCTCAGTGAAGAAAAGATAAATTTTTTTTTTTTTTTTGAAAGAAAGAAAATAAAAGACCGGCGGTACCGGTCCGAACGCGACACAAAAGAATTAAGAAAAAATAAAGAACTTCTTCTGCGGTGACAGGAACACGACCTGCTGGTTCCGCGGAAAAGAAGAACTGGAGAGAGGCGGTTGGGAAAGTCAGGAAGGCAGCACGCAGGCACTGTGGGATGCTCCCAAAAGCTTTCTTATTGGACGCTGGGGAGCGTTCCCGTGCAGGCTCCGTCGGTACCAACGATACCCATATGTGAAGACTCATTCCTGCTTGTTCCTGGAGATTGGGATTAACTATACCTATTAAAATCGTCACAGTTGGAGAGTAAATTACAAACATAATTAGTGATATGTACAATGGTGCGCCCAATAAGCGAGGTGTGTCTATTAACATGTGGCTTAACATTTAATTTGGTAGATAAACAGAATAAATTAAGGAATTGAGATAGTTATGCAAGACAGACGTATGCTACAAGGACTAGCACTAACTTGGTCTACATATAATCAAATAGTTTGGGATAATTTAGTTCTGTCAGCAGATGACTTGTAGTTAATTAGCATTAGGTAATATCCTATTCAACAATTCTATATTGCCATTAGGTATAAGTAGTCGTGCCTGTTTGTGGGGAATCAGAGGGGTGTTGTAGTGGTGAGTTTTGGTTCTGCAAATTATATATTGCAAGCAGTAGAATCCTATGGGAAAAAGACAATGACTACTGTCAGGGCCGGCCCGTCCATTGAGCGAGAATGTTTTTTGCACAGGGCCCCGCGTTTCAGGGGGCCCCGCGCAAAAAACATTCTGATCCAAAAGTAAAATGAAAAAACTTTTTTAAAAAGCTGTCTGCTGCCGCTTCCGGGGCCGCCGCGGCAGAATCGAGTGTGCCGCGGGGCCCCCCCCTGTGCCCGGCAGAGCCTGCCCTCCCCTGTATCAGCTCTCTCTTTCCAGCGGCAGTCACACGCGCCGGCTTTCAGAGCGCGAGAGGAGAGTTTCTCCCTCGCTGCTCTGTTAAGCCCGCGCGGGCTTAACTGAGCCGCGAAAGGGAAACTAGTCCCTTCGCGCTCTGAAAGCCGGCGCGTGTGACTGCCGCTGGAAAGAGAGAGCTGATACAGGGGAGGGCAGGCTCTGCCGGGCACAGGGGGGGGCCCCGCGGCACACTCGATTCTGCCGCGGCGGCCCCGGAAGCGGCAGCAGACAGCTTTTTTTTATTTTAAATTTTCCCTGGGCTGGGCTGGGGGGTTAGGAGTGGTGATGGGCGCTGGGGGGGGGGGAAGGGTTAGGAGTGGTGATGGGCTATGGGGGGGCTTAAACTAAAAATTGGGTGATGGGGGATTAGGACTGGAAATGGGCTGGTGGGATTAGGACTGGAAGTGGGTTGATGGGGGGTTAGGACTGGTAAAGGGCTATGGGGGGCTTAAACTAAAAATGGGGTGATGGGGGATTAGGACTGGAAATGGGCTGGTGGGATTAGGACTGGAAGTGGGTTGATGGGGGGTTAGGACTGGTAATGGGCTATGGGGGGCTTAAACTAAAATTGGGTGATGGGGGATTAGGACTGGAAATGGGCTGATGGGGAGGTTAGGACTGGTAATGGGCTCTGGGGGGGCTTAAACTAACAATTGGGTGATGGGGGATTAGGACTGGAAATGGGCTGGTGGGATTAGGACTGGGAGTGGGCTGATGGGGAGGTTAGGACTGGTAATGGGCTATGGGGGGGCTTAAACTGAAAATTGGGTGATGGGGGATTAGGACTGGAAATGGGCTGGTGGGATTAGGACTGGGAGTGGGCTATGGGGGGCTAGGACTGGTAATGGGTTGGGGGGGTTGCTAGGACTGGAAATGGGCTGAGTGGAAGGGGGCTTGAACTGCAAATAGCTGATGGGGACGGGGCTTGGAATGGAAATGAGCTGAGGGGAAGTGGGGGGCTTGAACTGCAAATAGCTGATGGGGAGGGGGACTTGGAATGGAAATGGGCTGAGTGGAAGGGGGCTTGAACTGCAAATAGCTGATGGGAAGCGGGGCTTGGAATGGGCTCTTAGGGGAGGGAGCTAGGACAGGAAATGGGCTGATGGAGGGGCTAGGATAGGACTAGGAATTGGGTGTTGGTGGGAGCTAAGATTGGAAATGGGCTGTGGTGGGGGCTTGGATTGAAATGGACTCATGGAGGGGCTAGAACTGGAAGTAGGCTCATGGGGGGCTTGGATTAGAAATGGGCTGAGTGGAGGGGAGCTAGGATTTAACATGGGCTGATGGTGGGGCTAGGAAAGGACTAGAAATGGGCTGATGGGAGGCTGGTATTGGAAATGAGCTGATGAAGGGACTCGGATAGGACTGGAAATGGATGGGGGAGCTAGGACTGGAAATGGACTGATGGGGGGCCAGGACTGGAAATTGGCTGACGTGGGGACTAGAAGGGAGCGGATACTGGGTGGGGCTGGAACTAAAAGGGAGCTGATGTTGGGGGAGATTAGAAGGGGATGGGGCTGGGAGAGTTAAATGGAGAGGGGAAAATTATTTTGTGTGGGAGGGAAGAAAAATGTACAATTGGCCGGGTATTGGGAGACTAAGTGGGGATTGAGGATGGAGGGGTAAAATTTGAGTGGATGAAATAGGAATGAGGAAAGAGCAAAAGGAGAAAGATTATTATGTTAAAGCAGATGTAGAGTGAGAATGGAAAAAAACTAGAAGAGAAGAAAGGACAAATGGACAGCATTCGATGGAGAGATAGCAGAAGACACAAATAAACCAGAAGAAAGTGGCTGGAACAATTGCAACTGAAAAAAAATGCACAAAAGGTACAAAGATATCTCTTTATTTTGAATTTATTAACTGGAATATGTCAGCTCTGGGAAATGTGCACCATTAATGTCTGTGCTTTGTTTAGTACAAGAGGAAATTAATTTATAGTTTTATTTTTACATTGTTGTTGTACATTCCAAGTTTGGCTTTTAGGGTTCCCAGTTTAATTATTGTCTTCCTGTTTTTAAATTGTGATTCCTTGTTTGGTGATGGTCTATGTTCTGCATGTGTAACTGAGCTGAGGTATTCTGTTTATGTAATTCCTATTTGACATTGTCACTTGTTCTCTTTCCCCAGTAGGTCATGTATTGTTATTCTCTGAAATGTATTGGTTTAATATTTGCAGTGTTGCCTTTTGATAGGTAGGGTATGGTGCTTTATGAGTCCTGGTAGTGCTGTTAGGATACGGTGGTTTGCTATGGGTTCTAAATGGGCAGTGTTTGTAGTAGTTCCTAATGTGCCTGGCGGTTGGCACTGGATTATAGTAATGTAGAAATCTTTGTCTTTCTTTATCCATACACTCATGAAGAGGCATGTTTACTAAAAGTTAGTGTATGGTAACATTATGCAAATATTTATGCAAATGAGGCCCCGCACCGAGTCTCCGCACATGGCCCCGCACCCCCCTTGGGCCGCCCCTGACTACTATGAATGAAAAGAAGTCTGCAATGCTACTGAATGTGTAGACATGAGTAGGAGCAAAGACCGACGATTCCAGCAGGACTACTCATATATAGGCAGTCATGAAGCCTGAGTGGACAGTCACTGCAACTCTGTCCAAGATGTGCATAGCACAGCCCATAATGAAGAGATGCTGCTGCAGAATTTCAGTGTCATGATGTGAATATGAATGCAAACCTCTGAGCTACTGAGAGATCTAAGGAGGACAGTTGGCCACTGCCAGCAGATAGTGCTTGCAAGAATAATCAGCAGAGCCTTACTCTCTGTACACATTCTTCTTGCATCACTTTAGTTAATTTGCAGGATGATTGTAATCCTTTTTTTATATTGTCAAATAAAGCGTATGCATAAAGAAATCCGTTCGTTGACTCTTCCCAACCAGCAAGATGAAGTTCATCTACAAACCAGATGTGGTGCCTAAGACTCTTGGTGGTTCCCGCATCTGCAAATTGAAGCAGAAGGCGCTCCCCACTGTGGCAAAAGACTTATTCTGGACTTGGACATGTCTGAGCTACCATTCTTTTGTACAGAATCAAAGGGGGGACTATGTAAAGGGACTTATAGGGGTACTGGAGTCCCATGGAGAAAGTCTGGAGAGTGAAAAAAGCTTGAAAAAGTGCTGAGAGTGTAGCAAAGGATATGTGGGATATTTGTGAGACTGTCAAGGTTGTATTCTGCAAGGTGAAACTAGATAGCATGCTTATATTTGTAGAAAAGCTCTGCCTGCTTAGGCCAAGTCATTTATGTTTGGTGAACAAAACAACTTATTCTCACAGGAAGTTTGTCATGACTAAGACATGACCAATATGTTTATGCATAGTTTGGCTTGCGATATATAGATATTGTTAAAGATTAAGGCAAAAAGCATGACACAGACTGATAAGACAAAATCGTACAATGTGGCAGTCTTTTGTAAATAAATGTCGATGCTGTGACCAAGCAAATTAAAGGAGTTATGGGAGACTGCTCAGGTTTGCAGACCGGTAACTGCCTTCCTAAAGCTTTAACAGAACTTTCTTATTATTACTGAATAACTGTGTGGTGTGTTCTTATTTTCTTCTCACTTGTTTCTGGGACCAGACATAGGAAACTAAGGGTCGAGGAAAGATTCCAGTGGTTGATGTCCCCGGCTAGGCAGTCAGGAACAGAGGACACAAACATGGCTGAGAAGAGCTGGCAGGAGTCCCCAAGTTTCGGCAGCAAGAAGAGAAGGGTTATAGCTGAGAAGAGCTCCCACCAGCAAGGAGACTGCTGCACTGTGATGAATGAAGGGACAGGTGAGGGAGGAGAAGCATAAGAGAATGGGCAGAGCAAAATGGAAGGGGTGGGGTTACAAGGGAAGGGACAGAACATAAGGAAAGGGGAGTGGTCTCTAGATCCACTGGTAGCTCAGCACATCTTTCAGAAGTGAGGCATAATAGTAATAGATCTTTTTATCTCTGCAGACAACACCAAATGTTCCCTTTTCTGCTCCATCAGACCAGTGCCACATCACCTCCATCAAGATGTTTTTGCAATTCCTAGGCTTTAGGGCTTACTGTATGCTTTTCCTCTATTCCCACTCCTACTCAGGGTTGCCCTAACAATAGAGCTGAAAGAGATAAACTTCAGGAACAAGCATCAGTAATTCTTATTGTGCCCAAGTGTCCCAGACAAATCTAGTTCCCACTACTACTTTCTCTACTGATTGACATTCCAGTACTATTGGGCTCTCACCCCTCTCTTCTAACTCAACAAGGAGGCTGCCTACAAAGTCTTTCTCAGACAGCCATGCATCTTCCTGTCTCTGATAGCATCTGTCAAGTGATCTTAGCATTCAGAAAGGATTCTGCTAGATAGTCCTGTACTCAAACTTAACCCGGAAAAAAACTTCAGCCATTTGGTTCACTGGTGACCTCCCCAGTCACCCTTTGTGCCTTCCATAGAATACTCACTAATCCAAGTTACTTCTACCTTAAAGTATCTTGGCATAATCTTAGACCCAGACCTGTCATTTTCTCAGCATATTAACTCGGTAGTAAAAAAGTGTTTTCTCACTTTATACCAATGCAATGCAGACCATCCTTTTCTTGACCTTCTTTCTCAGATCTCTCT
This sequence comes from Ichthyophis bannanicus, assembly GCA_033557465.1. Classification (NCBI taxonomy): domain Eukaryota; kingdom Metazoa; phylum Chordata; class Amphibia; order Gymnophiona; family Ichthyophiidae; genus Ichthyophis; species Ichthyophis bannanicus. Next base: position 708,464,036 of record CM066031.1, read on the forward strand.
TCTACTTTGTTGTGTTATCTCCTGACATGATTACCGTAACACTGTCTATGCCGGTTTATCTCTTTCAGCTCTATTGTTAGGGCAACCCTCTGCTTTGTATTCACCACCAAGTGTGCCTGCATCTCCCCTGTTTGTTGATGGAGAAAGCATAGTTGCTTAACTGCAACAGGGGTTCTCCGTAGACAGCAGAGGAACGCAGCCACTCTATGGAGTGTTCCCCTTCCCTGGGCAGACATCCTGAAATTTTAACATGAACTTCCTCCTTTTTAGAGCACCAATTGTCATGGGGCTCTTTTACTGAAGTGATTTGCACCTAACGCTCCAACAGGGTGCAAAACCATGGCGCATTAGATGCAACACCACTGCGCTGTTGGGGGGAATGCTTTCCATGCCCCTAACAGTTAACTCACAGCTGTCCCCTAAAATGTGCCACACATTAGCACGGGTGCACTCGTGTCCACCTATTGAGGTGGTGGTGCAGTCAGCACTGCCATGCTGACTGCAAGGCGCACTCCCTTCCCACCCTCAATACCAAACCCATCTACTTGCTCTCCTAACATGCCATGGACAGCGCAGAAATCCAACTGCACTATCATGGCCCCATGCTGTCAACAAGTCTTCAGTGAGCACAGAACACGCACTGAGAACCTTTCGGAAAAGACCCCCCATAATGTCATTCCTATGCTCTATAGAGGGAAGTTAGGAGAAGTACTTTCAGGTTTTTAAGGAAAAGTGCAAGCTACTAAATGATGATCAGATAATCAAATTGCCCTGTATCTTTCATTTTTAAATTGCTTTCTTCAATATTAGGTAAAATAAATAAATGCAAGCAAACCTTTTTTATCGAGTGTATGTGGTCAGCAAAGAAAATCTCAGATTCACTTTATGTTTCCAAGTGATTCTGAATTCTCAGCAAGCACAGCTGACAAAGCAAGAATGATGCCTCCCACTGCCACAAACGCTTAATATGCAGCCTTATTTCATGTCCTGCCCTATTTTATTTGCTAATCTTTCTCTTACCATCCAATCCATACTAAAACGATATACTGCTAAGTTGTTGTTGTTTTTATTAATAATTGGGAGAGATAATTCTGTGCCATATCCAATTTTAATGCTGTGGGGACTCTGTTTTTAAAGCCAGTTATCTCCTAAAATGTAATGCTTTTCTTTGGGGAGGAAAACAAGAAATAAAGGATTCTAACTTTAGAGACTGCTTAGCTACCATTTTGTACCCACCGGGGGGCAAAAAAAAAAAGAGACTTCAAAAGCAGGGTGCCAAGAATTTATGACTCTAAAAGATCACAGTCATTTTGTTACCATAGCTGGCGGGGAAGGAACAAATTGAGATGGAGGGTTAGACCACAAGCCTTTGGCAATGCAGTAGTTATGCATCATCATACGAAATGGATACTCTGTCCTTGCTACAATATGTGATGTGTTCTTTAAAGGCTTATGACAGGAGCCCTAGGGACTGAAAACCAAAACAAATTTTAAGTCACGTGTTTTAATAGAATGCTACTTGAAACGTAACTATGAAATTAAAGGGAATTATTTTGAAGACAGAAAACTGATGCTTGCCAGAAGCGTATAAGGTAGCCCCTGCATGTATCAGGCTTCTTGGTTCATTCTTTATCTGGTTCAAGAAACTTCAGTAGTCTTAAGCCTTGCAAAATAATGGTAAAAAATGCTGAGACATCCAAAGGGAATATATACATGTACATTTATGACTTAGAATAGACTTCACATCGGAGACTGAAAAGACTTTGAATTTATCTGTGCGCAAATAATAGAAGTCAGACTGAAGAGTTAGAATGAATGGTACTAAATGAAAATATATACGTTAAGTGGCATCTCAGAGACCTGATGGAAGAAGAATAACCAATGGGACACTATAATACCAGTATATAAATTATATTGAAATAATAGGGCAAATCTAATTGGTGAAGGGGTGGCATTAGATGTTAAAAATGTTATAGAGACAAACTGGATAAATGTCCTGCAAGAAACAAAATGCACTGTGGAATCTTTATGCTCCTCGCTACTGAAAGCGCGTTACTGCGGCACCTCCCCTACCAGCAGGAGCACAGCCAAAGGACTCCCACACAGCTCGCTAGGAACGTTGCTCAGAAGGGACTCCTCAGAAACTAAAAGGTCGTGAGATAGAAGGCAATGCCTTATTGTGGACAGAGAACTGGCTATAAAACAGGAAATAGAGAATAGGATTAAATGGTCAATTTCCATAGTGGAGACAGGTAAAAAGTGGAATGCTCCAGGGATCTGTTCTGAGACTAGTAATTTTAACATCTTTATAAATCATCTAGAAAAGAGAAAGATAAGTGAGGTGATTAAATATGCAGATGACACAAATTATCCAATGTAGTTAAATCAGAAGCAGACTGTGAGACGATCCACAACTGATTTAAAGGACTTCCGCAAGTTACTCAAGACTACCTTAATTCACTGAACATTATAATGAAGACCAACAATCACACCAATCTCAATATTAATATGGGAAGTTACAAGACTGTCTACGTTTGAAATGCAATGTCACAATTTACAATTGAACACTCCTAGTAAAAGGAGCATGAAGTCACAAGCATGTTTAAATTGTTAACATATGGTTTTAATGTTTATAATTGAAAGTTCTTTGTAGAAGCTATTGTTATTGTGTAAAATTGATGTCCTTGTATAGGTTAATATTAAGTTATTGTCTGAAAGACCCCAATGTATAAGTTAATATTAAGTCATTGTTTGAAAACCCCCAATGTACCCCACTACCATCCCTGTATATAACCACTTGTACATAGCTCATCCCTGTAAATAGCACACCAAGAAATCATCACCTCCACTCCATGTTAACACAGCATGCCTACCCCTACCAACACTGATTTTTGATTGTTTGAAGTGTAAACCGCTTTGATTTCAGGACAAAGCGGTATATAAATCCTTTTAAATAAATAAAATTGCAGGAGGAGCTAGTGAGTATGGGAAACTGGGCGTCTAAATGGCAGACGAAATTGAATGTGCACAAATGCAGTGATTCATATGGGGAAATAATGCCAACTATAGATACATGATGCTGTGTTCCATATCATGAGTCACCACCCAGGAGGGGCCGATGATGGGGCTGCAGGCTGGGAGTTGATGCTAAGGCTGGAGGGACCAATGATGGGACTGGGGGCTGGAAGAAGGGAGAGGGCAGTTACTGTTGGGGGAAAAGCAAGGGAAGGTGGAGATAGGAGAGCAGACAGATGGATGCAAGGATAAGGAGGAGGAAAAGAAGGGTCAATGAATATTAGAAAAGGAAACAGACGGGCAGACGTTGGGAAAGGTGAGAAATAGGTATGGAGGAAAAGGAAGGAGCAATGGATGCTTAGGAAAAGTATGAAAGAAGCAGGACAGATATTGGAGGCTTGAGAATGCAGTAAAGCAGGAATTCAGGCAGAGACTTTAGGATTGGATAAGAACATGACATAGGAATATAAGAGATGCCATGCTGGATTAGACCAAGGGACACAAGGAAGAGCACTGGCTCACAAAGAGTCCAAAAACAACCAAGGGAGCAAGCAGGTTGTAGGTCACTTGCGCTTTATTGAAAACCAAAACCCCGACGCGTTTCGGCGAAAGCCTTCATCAGGGGGCTAGAGGACTGCGAACAAATTAAAACAATATATCTCAATAAACCATAATAAAAACATAAATGTATAAATATGAAATTAAAAATATAAAATCAACATAAATAATTTAAAAGGACAAACATCAAAATTGTGTATATCATATTATACTCACATAATGTATAAAACCAATACAGTAGATGAAGCGCATAGGAATGTATAACCAGTAATGTGGTTAATAATGCTGAAAAACAACAAACATATTAAAATACAAATACAAAATCAGGTGCAAATAGTCAACAAACAAGGCAGTGGAAAAGACGGATGGGAAACCCAGACCTAGAAAAACAAAAGTACATACACTTAAACTGCTAAAAAATACTAAAATTAAAAGAGCAAACAAGAACTAATACATATATGTAATTAAAACATAAAAACTTTAAACCACAACACAAAGTGAAATATAAGGAAACAAAATCCATTGAAAAATAATTGCACAAAATTAAAAATCAGACATTGGTCACAAAAAGGCTAAATGGGAGCCTTAGAAACATGTAATATATAAAAAAAAGAGGGGGGCATAATATATATAAAAAAAAGAGTATTGAAGTAACCTATCTGGACAACCAATTTTTTGTTAAAAAATAGATGTCATACTAAATAAACATCAAATATGCATAAATGAAAAACGGATGTATTTAAAACCATATCTAAAAAACCTTTATTGGAAAAAACAAAATGCTTGGCTGATTAAACAGTCAAAAGTCAGCATAAATTAATTAAACCATATGAATAAAATGAAGCCTCTGAAAGAGGAGGCGGCAGAGGAATAAGAATAATATGGTTAAAAAAACATTATGGTAAAAACCAGCGTTACATGCTCTTTCAGCACTGACAATAAAAACAGCCTTCCATGATGCGCTCAATATTAGCGTATCTAAAAATCTAACAAACGTGAACTAAATGGAGTTAAATGTCCCATGGTGATGTATATATAGTAAAGCCAAAACGGACCAGCAAAAAAACTAGGCTATGAATGAACAAAACTCAAAAGGGAGCCTGGACCCGCCAAAATCGGCGAATGACAACTGCTAGTGTTGTATAAAAGGAAAGTAGCATGCTATAAAAAGAACAAGCTATGAAAAGAAAACCATATTAGTCCATTATGCATGGGAACCTTATCTTTAAAACATTTGGAGATTATATAAGGTAACTGCATAAAAAAATATAAAAATATAAATAAATACTTAGAAGAAAATGGAACGAAACAATGCTGTAATCTGAAACGCAACCAATGAGAGCATATTACAGCATAAAAGGGATTGCATGAAAATAAAACGAACAACCAGCTGGGAAACTAAATGCTGCAAAAATAGAGCTACACATACCTTCAGCACAAGCAGTAAAAGCAAAAAAACCTTTCATGTGACGCTGAAATTGGCGCGTTTTTAAAGGTCAGAGAACATAATTAGCATAAATGCATATGTATAAAACCTAAAAGCGCTAAAAAGGAAGGATTGTGTACTCAAACAAAGGCTCAGCTGATTGAACAACCAAAGATCCGCAAAACATATGGATAAATGAGGCCTCTAAAAAGGAGGAGGCAGGAAAATAAAAATAAAAATAATAATAAGAGATGGCTGAAGAAACCCAACTGGGCAAGCTAAAATAGAAACCAGCGTTGCATGCTCATTCAGCACTGACAACGAAAAAGGAACCTTTCATGGTACAGCAAATATTGGCACGCTTAAAAGTCGAACAAGCGCGAAGTGAACGGGGTTAAATATCCCATAGTAATATGTATATATAGTGTGGCCAGAGTGGCCCAAAAACGACTAGACTGTGATATCTTAAAACAAAACTCAAAGGAAAAAACAGAACCCGCCAAATCGGCAAATAGCAAACTGCTAGTGTTGTATAAAAGCAGAGCTATAAACAAAAGACCATGATACTCCATTATAAGTAGGAAACCTAACTTCAAAATATTTAAAGATTGTATAGTATACCTGTATAAAAATAATAAATAAATAAATACTTAAAAAGAACATGAAGGCAAACCACGAGATCATATTGCAGCATGAAACGGACTGTATGAAAATAAAACCAAACAAAGAGCTGGAGAAGCTAAAATAGAGATGCACGTACCTTCAGCACAATCAGTGAAAGTGAAACAACCTTTCATGAGACGCTGAAAATGGCGCGTTTTTAAAGGTCAGAAAACATAATTACCATAAATACATATGTATGTCACCTAAAAGCGCTAAAAAAGGGGAAAGGATTTTATACACGACCGAATAGAAAGAGGAAAAAAATGTTTAAGAGATACTGTATAAAAACTATTGTTGTCATCAAAGAGCAGGAGCATATGGGCCATATAAATTTGACCCAAAAAATTCACGGACTAAAACTCATACAATCAAAGGAGGAAGGGGAGGGGAGGGGGGGATGGGGGGAAGGAGGGGGGGAAGGAGGGGGAGGGGAAGGGGAAGAAGGGGAGGAAAGAATGAGGAGGAAGGAAGGAAGGAAAGGGGAAGAAGGAACGGGGGAGGATAAAGGGGAGGGGAAGGGGGGGGAAAGGGGGGGAAAGGGGGGGAGAAAGGGGGGAAAGGGGGGAAAGGGGGAGGGGGAGGGGGAGGGGGAAAAGAGGGAGGGAAGGGGGAAGGGGAAGAAGGGGAGGAAAGAATGAGGAAGGAGAGGAGGAAAGAAGGAAAGGGGAAGAAGGAGGGAAGGGGGAGGGGGAGGGGGAGGGGGGAAAAGAGGGAGGGAAGGGTGGAGGGGGGAGGGGGGGAGGGGAAGGGGATGCTCTGGAGGTGATTGCCAACACCCTAATTCAGAGAGAACCACCGGTTCGCATTCCCACCAGTTTTTGTTTTTTTTAACTCAGATGGCGGCAATAGCAATGTGTGAGAATTTTTTCCGTTTCCAAGGCATCTTCTATAAGCAGGTAAGGGGTGTGGCTATGGGTTCCTCCATGGCGCCAGACGTTGCAAACTTGTATGTGGCTAATTTTGAATATAAGTTCCTTCAACATCATCCTTTTAAACAGTATATAAAGCTATGGCTTCGCTATATAGATGATGTCCTTCTTATTTGGGATGGAACAGAAGATAGTTTACAGGCATTTTTTCAATGGCTTAATTCTAAAGATGAGCATTTACAATTCGAAGGGTCTTTGAGCTCTGTACAGATTTCTTATCTGGATATTAATATTAAGAAAGGTAAGGATGGTTTTCATACAGATCTTTTTCGTAAACCCACTGATCGCAACACCCTTTTGCGTTATGACAGCTTCCATAATAAATCATTAAAAGATAATTTACCTTATGGACAGTTTTTACGTGTGAAGCGGTTATGCACTTTAAATCAAGACTTTGAACATCATGCTGGTGATATGATCAATAGGTTTAAAGAAAGAGGCTACCCCGCCGCCCAGGTCATTCAGAAGGCATACGGTAAGGCCAAGTCTTCTAATAGGAATAAGCTTCTTTCTCAGAAACAGATTTTGCCAAAAGAAGACCGTATAGTATGTGCCTTAACTTTTTCTTCATTCTCTAAAGAAATTTCAAAGATTCTTAGACGGGAATGGCATCTTCTTTCTTCTCTTCCTATGTTGGCACAAAAATCTCTCATGGTCGCATATAAAAGGAACCGTAATATTAGAAGCATTTTAGTTCCATCAGCTCTTGTTAAACCTAGACCAGCCGTTAAAATAAAAGGCCATTTCACATGTGGACGGTGCTCTGTATGTTTGAATGGGTTGTCTATGAAGGAAGTCTTTGTGCATCCAACCACTGCCAAGAGATTTTTCTTAAATCATTACTCTAATTGCACTACGAGTAATGTTATATACGTGGTGATGTGCTCCTGTAAGCTCCTATACGTTGGGAAAACCACCCGTCCTATCAAGACGCGTATCATTGAGCACAAGAGTTGTTTAAACAGACGGGCTGAAGATAAACCTCTAGTTCAGCATTGGATTAATAAAGGTCATTTGGTTTCTGATCTGAAGTTCTTCGTTATTAAGGTTGTGCATCCGCATTGGCGGGGTGGTAACTTAGATCAGATTCTTCTCTGACTAGAACAACGCTTCATTTATGAATTACAGTCTCTTGAACCATGTGGCCTAAATCAGGAGTTCAACCTATCTGTGTTTTTATAATTTTGTTTTTTATCAAGCCCCCTTAAAATTTGGGACGGGTTTGTTATATGTGTTCCATCATCTCCTTTGTATTAATATTGTGTCCCCCCCCCCTTTTTCCTCTTTTCCTTTTTCCCCCTTTTTCCCTTCTCCCCCCTCCCCCTTTTCCCTTCCTCCCCCTCCCCCTTTTCCCTTCCTCCCCCTCCCCCTCCCCCTTTTCCCTTCCTCCCCCTCTTTTCCCCCCTTCCCCCTCTCCCCCTCCCCCTCCCCTTTTCCCCCATTCCCTCCCCCTCCCCCTCCCCCCTTTCCCCCTTCCCCCCCCCTCCCTCCCCCCCTCCCCCCTCTCCCCTCCTTCTCCCCTCCCCTTTCCCCCCCTCCCTCTCCCCCTTCCCCCCTCCTCTCCCTCTCTCCCCCCTCCCCCCTCTCCCCCTTTTCCCCTCCACCCCTCCCCTTTTCCCCCCTTCCTCCCCCTCTCCCCTCCCTCCCCTTCCCCTCCTCCTCCTCCCCCTCCCCTCTCCCCCCTCCCCCCCCTCCTCCCCTTTCCCCCCCCCCCTCCCCCCCCCCTCTCCCCCTCTCCCTCCCTCCCTCCTCCCCTCCCTTTTCCCCCTCCTCCCCCCTCTCCCCCCCTTCCCCTCCCCCCTCCCCTCCTCCCTCCCCCCCCCTCCCACCCCTCCCCCCCCTCCTCTCCCTCCCCCACCCCCCTTTCCCCTCCTCTCCTCCCCCTCCCCCCCCTCCCTGCCCTTTCCTTTTTTCCTCCTCCCCCTTCCCCCTCCCCCTTCCCTTCCCCTCTCCCCTTTCCCCCTTCCCTCCCCCCTCCTTCCCCCCCTTCCCTTCCCTCTTCTCTTCTCCTTTTTTTTTTCTCCCACCTCTTTCCCTCCCCCCTTCCTCCCCCCTCCTCCCCCCTTCCCTCCCTTTCTCTTCTCTCCCCTTTTTTTTTTTCCCTCCCACCTCTTCCCTCCCCTTTCCCCTTTCCTTCCCCCTCTCCCCCCTCCCTTCCCCCTCCCTTCCTTTTCCTTCCCCCCCATTTCCCTTTTCCTCCCCTCCCCCCTCCAACCCTCATACCGCATTCCTCCTCCTCCACCCCTCTTCACCCTTCCTTTCCTTTTCCCTTTCCCCCCCTCTCTCCCCTCACCTCCTCCTTTTTCCTCCCCCGCCCCCCTCTTCCCCCCCTCCCCCTCCCCTTCTCCCTCCCCCCTTCCCCTCCCCTTCCTCCCTCCCCCCTCCCCCTCCCCTTCTCCCTCCCCCCTCTTCACCCTTCCTTTCCTTTTTCCCTTTTCCCCCCCCTCTCCCCTCTCTCCCCTCACCTCCCCTCCTTTTCCTCTCCCCCCCTCCCCCTTCCCCCCTCCCCCCTCCCCTCACCTCCCCTACTTTTCCTCCCCATCCCCTCCCCCTTCCCCCCCTCCCCTTCCTTTTTTCCTCCCCCTCCCCTCCCCCTCTCCCCCTTCCCTCCCCCTTCCCCCTTCCCCTCCCCCCCTTTCCCCTCCCACCTTCCCCCCTCTTCCCCCTTCCCCCCTCCCCCCCTTCCCTCCTTCCCTCCCCCCTCCCCACCCCCCCTTCCTCCACCCACGTTCCTTCTTCCCCTTTCCTTCTTTCCTCCTCTCCTTCCTCATTCTTTCCTCCCCTTCTTCCCCTTCCCCTCCATCCCCACCCCATCCACCGGTGATTGTATGAGTTTTAGTCCGTGAATTTTTTTGGTAAAATTTATATTGCCCATATTCTCCTGCTCTTTGATGACAACAATAGTTTTTATACAGTATCTCTTAAACATTTTTTTTTCCTCTTTCTATTCGGTCGTGTATAAAATCCTTTCCCCTTTTTTAGCGCTTTTAGGTGACATACATATGTATTTATGGTAATTATGTTTTCTGACCTTTAAAAACGCGCCATTTTCAGCATCTCATGAAAGGTTGTTTCACTTTCACTGATTGTGCTGAAGGTACGTGCATCTCTATTTTAGCTTCTCCAGCTCTTTGTTTGGTTTTATTTTCATACAGTCCGTTTCATGCTGCAATATGATCTCGTGGCTTGCCTTCATGTTCTTTTTAAGTATTTATTTATTTATTATTTTTATACAGGTATACTATACAATCTTTAAATATTTTGAAGTTAGGTTTCCTACTTATAATGGAGTATCATGGTCTTCTGTTTATAGCTCTGCTTTTATACAACACTAGCAGTTTGCTATTTGCCGATTTGGCGGGTTCTGTTTTTTCCTTTGAGTTTTGTTTCAAGATATCACAGTCTAGTCGTTTTTGGGCCACTCTGGCCACACTATAAATACATATTACTACGGGATATTTAACCCCGTTCACTTCGCGCTTGTTCGACTTTTAAGCGCGCCAATATTTGCTGTACCATGAAAGGTTCCTTTTTCGTTGTCAGTGCTGAATGAGCATGCAACGCTGGTTTCTATTTTAGCTTGCCCAGTTGGGTTTCTTCAGCCATCTCTTATTATTATTTTTATTTTTATTTTCCTGCCTCCTCCTTTTTAGAGGCCTCATTTATCCATATGTTTTGCGGATCTTTGGTTGTTCAATCAGCTGGGCCTTTGTTTGAGTACACAATCCTTCCTTTTTTAGTGCTTTTAGGTTTTATACATATGCATTTATGCTAATTATGTTCTCTGACCTTTAAAAACGCACCAATTTCAGCGTCACATGAAAGGTTTTTATGCTTTTACTGCTTGTGCTGAAGGTATGTGTAGCTCTATTTTTGCAGCATTTAGTTTCCCAGCCGGTTGTTCATTTTATTTTCATACAATCCCTTTTATGCTGTAATATGCTCTCATTGGTTGCGTTTCAGATTACAGCATTGTTTCGTTCCATTTTCTTCTAAGTATTTATTTATTTATATTTTTATATTTTTTTATGCAGTTACATTATATAATCTCCAAATGTTTTAAAGATAAGGTTCCCATGCATAATGGACTAATATGGTTTTCTTTTCATAGCTTGTTCTTTTTATAGCATGCTACTTTCCTTTTATACAACACTAGCAGTTGTCATTCGCCGATTTTGGCGGGTCCAGGCTCCCTTTTGAGTTTTGTTCATTCATAGCCTAGTTTTTTTTGCTGGTCCGTTTTGGCTTTACTATATATACATCACCATGGGACATTTAACTCCATTTACTTCACGTTTGTTAGATTTTTAGATACGCTAATATTGAGCGCATCATGGAAGGCTGTTTTTATTGTCAGTGCTGAAAGAGCATGTAACGCTGGTTTTTACCATAATGTTTTTTTAACCATATTATTCTTATTCCTCTGCCGCCTCCTCTTTCAGAGGCTTCATTTTATTCATATGGTTTAATTAATTTATGCTGACTTTTGACTGTTTAATCAGCCAAGCATTTTGTTTTTTCCAATAAAGGTTTTTTAGATATGGTTTTAAATACATCCGTTTTTCAATTATGCATATTTGATGTTTATTTAGTATGACATCTATTTTTTAACAAAAAATTGGTTGTCCAGATAGGTTACTTCAATACTCTTTTTTTTATATATATTATGCCCCCCTCTTTTTTTATATATTACATGTTTTTTACATATTACATGTTTCTAACATGGTATCTTGGCTCCCATTTAGCCTTTTTGTGACCAATGTCTGATTTTTAATTTTGTGCAATTATTTTTCAATTGATTTTGTTTCCTTATATTTCACTTTGTGTTGTGGTTTAAAGTTTTTATGTTTTAATTACATATATGTATTAGTTCTTGTTTGCTCTTTTAATTTTAGTATTTTTTAGCAGTTTAAGTGTATGTACTTTTGTTTTTCTAGGTCTGTGTTTCCCATCCGTCTTTTCCACTGCATTGTTTGTTGACTATTTGCACCTGATTTTGTATTTGTATTTTAATATGTTTGTTGTTTTTCAGCATTATTAACCACATTACTGGTTATACATTCCTATGCGCTTCATCTACTGTATTGGTTTTATACATTATGTGAGTATAATATGATATACACAATTTTGATGTTTGTCCTTTTAAATTATTTATGTTGATTTTATATTTTTAATTTCATATTTATACATTTATGTTTTTATTATGGTTTATTGAGATATATTGTTTTAATTTGTTCGCAGTCCTCTAGCCCCCTGATGAAGGCTTTCGCCGAAACGCGTCAGGGTTTTGGTTTTCAATAAGGATTAGACCAAGGGTCCATCAAGTCCAGTATCCTGTTTCCAGCAGTGGCCAATCCAGGCCACACATACCTGTCAGGTTCCCAAAATGGTCCACATATTCCACATTGCTTATTCTGGGGGTAAGCAGTGGATCTCCCTGGTCCTTCTTAATAATGGTTTATGGACTTTTCCTCTAGGAAATTATCCAAACTTTTTTTAAACCCAGATGCACTAACAGCTTTTACCACATTCTCCGGTATAGAGTTCCAGAGTTTGATTACATGTTGAGTGAAAAAAAATTTTCTCTTATTAGTCTTAAAAGGGTTACACTGTAGCTTAATGGCGTGTCCCCTAGTCTTCCTACTTTTTGAAGGGGTAAACAACTGACTTACGTTTACCCGTTCTACACCATTCCCCCTCAGCTGTCTCTTTTCCAAATTAAAGAGCCCTAACCTTTTAAGCCTTTCCTCGTAGGGATATCCCTTCCATCCCCTTTACCATTTTTGTTGCTCTGCTCTGTATCTTTTCTAATTCTGCTATATCCTTTTTAAGATATGGTGACCAGAACTACACACAATATTCAGGGTATTGTCACACCATGGAGAGACACAGACACATTATAATATCCTTGGTTTTATTCTTCATTCCTTTTCTTATGATTCCTAGCATTCTAATTACTTTCTGGGCCATAGCTGCACACTGGGCAGAATTTTCAACACATTATCCACAATGATGCAAAAATCATTTTTCTGGGTGGTGGCTCCTAATTACTACTACTACTGAGCATTTGTATAGCGCTACAAGTCATATGCAGTGCTGCACAGACATGTAAGAGACAGTCCCTGCTCATCAGAGCTTACAATCTAGTCAAGACAGACAACACAGAAGGTGTAGGCAGGGATAAACAAGGGGGACAGAAAAAGAAAAAGGAGATCAGGTGAGTCAAGATCCAAAAGCAGCAGCGAAGATGTGAGTTTTCAGCCTGGATCTGAAGAGGGTTAGAGAAGGTGCCTGGCGTATAGACACAGGTATTCTGTTCCAGGCGTAAGGTGCAGCAAGGTGAAAGGAGTGAAGTCTGGAGTTAGCAATAGAAGAGGACATAGATAGAAGCAGTTTGCTAGAAGAGCGGAGTTCCCAAGGGGGGTTGTAAGGAGAGATAAGAAAGGTAGTGAGGAGCCGCAGAGTGAATGCATTTATAGGTCAGCAGGAGAGGTTTGAACTGGATGCGGAAACGGATAGGGAGCCAATGAAGTGACTTGAGAAGAGGAGTAATATGGGCATGATGAGGCTGGCAGAAGATTAGCCGCGCAGCAGAGTATTGAACAGATTGAAGGGGAGAGAGATGATTCAAAGGGAGACCAGCAAGGAGTAGGTTACAGTAGTCAAGACGGGAGGTGATCAAGGAGTGGATAAGCGTTTTAGTAGTGTGCTCAGAAAAGAAAGGGCAGATTTTGCCGATGTTATAGAGAAAGAAACAGCAGGTCTTAGTTATGAGATGGATGTGTGTGGAGAAAGAGAGAGAGGAGTCAAAGACAACCCCAAGATTGCGGGCCAGGAAACAGGAAGGAGTACAGAGTTATCCACAGAGACTGAGAAAGGAGGAAGGGGGGAGGTTTTGGGGGGAAAGATAAGAAGTTCAGTCTTGGCCATGTTCAATTTCAAGCGGCGGTGAGACATCCAGGCAGCAATGTCAGAAAGGCAGGCAGAGATCCGGGTCTGGATTGGCAGAGAGATTTCAGGCGTCGAGAGGTAGATATGGAAGTCATCAGCATACAGATGGTACTGAAAGCCATCGGAACAGATAAGCGCACCAAGGGACTGGGTATAGAGAGAGAAAAGGAGCGGACCCAAGACAGACCCTTGGGGTACACCAACTGGGAGCGGGATAGCAGAGGAAGAGGAGCCACCAGAACACACACTGAAAGAGCGATGGGAGAGATAGGAGGTGAACCAGGATAGTACAGAGTCCTTAAAACCAAGCGAGGACAGGGTATCGAGGAGAAGGTTGTGGTCAACAGTGTCAAAAACAGCAGAGAGGTCAAGAAGGATGAGGACAGAGTAGAGGCCCTTGGATTTTGCCAGGAACAAGTCACTGGAGACTTTGGCAAGAGCCATTTCAGTAGAGTGTAAAGGACGAAAGCCAGACTGTAAAGGATCCAGGAGGGCATGAGAGGAGAGGAAGTCGAGGCAGTGGCGGTGAACTTCAAGTTCAAATAGTTTAGAAATGAAGGGAAGGAGGAGATGGGTCGATAATTAGAAGGACAGGTGGGATCAAGTGAGGGTTTCTTGAGGAGAGGTGTGACCACAGCATGCTTAAAGTCTGCAGAGACTGTTGCAGTGGAGAGTGATAGGTTGAGAATATGAGAGATGGAAAGGACAACGGTGGAGGAGATGGGGCTTAGGAGACGGGTGGGGATAGGATCAGAGGAGCAGGTGGTGAGTTTGGAGGGAAAAAAAGAAGGTGTGCAGTTTCCTCTTCAGAGATCACAGGAAAGGAAGAGAGGGTAGCAGAGGTAGGGGGGGAAAGTTGGGAGTGAAGAGGGGGGGGAGTAGATGACTTTGTGGGGAATTGGAGGGTGATCTTGTGGATTTTGTCATGGAAATAGTCAGCCAGGGTTTGGGCAGAAAGGGAGGGAGGGATCAGAGGCGGAGGCACTTTGAGGGGAAAGCTGAGAGTAGTAAAGAGAAGGCGAGGATCAGAGGCAAGAGAGTTAGTCAGATGGACATAATAGTCTCATTTGGCAAGAGCTACGGCTGACTGGAAAGAGACAAGCATGGATTTGAAGTGTAGAAAGTCTGCAAGGGAGCAGGATTTGAGCCAAGCACGCTCAGCAGAACGGGCACAGGAATGTAGATAGCGGGTAGTGGATGAGAGCCAGGGCTGGGGTGCAGAATGTCTCAAAGGATGTGGCATGGGCGGAGCAAGAGCATCCAGAGCAGAGGAGAGTGCAGCATTATAGGAAGTTACTGCCTCGTCAACAGACTTGGATGACATAGTGGAAGAAAGAGATGAAGAAATAGTGGGATCAATAGCATGAAGATTTCTAAATAGGTTGGAGGAGACAGGTCGAGGTTGAGGCAGCGGGTGATGAAGATTAAAGCTTAAAAGGTGATGGTCAGATAAGGGAAGAATTGAGCTACAGAGGTTCGAGGGTAAGCAACTAGAGAAAAATACCAGGTCAAGGCAGTGGCCCATGCTGGTGAGTGGGGGCAGTGGAACAAAGTTGGAGGTCAAATGAGGAGGTAAAGGAGAGGAGCTTTAAAGCATAAGGATCAGAGGGGTTATCGACATGAATGTTAAAATCCCCAAGAATAAGAGTGGGGGAAGAGGAATCCAGAAAGAAGGAAAGCCATGAGTCAAAGTCAGTAAGAAAGGTAGAAGCAGACTTGTCAGGAGGTCGATAAATAACAGCTACCCGGAGAGGAAGTGGAGTGAAAAGGCGGGTGGAGTGGACTTCAAAAGAGAGAAAGAAGTGAGACTGAGGCAGCAGGAGGGTTTGGAATTGACAGGAGGGGGAAAGTAGAAGCCCAACACCACCACCACCACGGCCAGTGGGATGAGGTGTGTGGGAGAACTGTTAGCCCACATGACAGAGAGCAGCAATAGATGCAGTATCATCTGGGAGGAGCCAGGTCTCAGTTAGAGCAAGAAGATGTAGAGCATTAGAGATAAAGAGATCATGAGTAAAAGCAAGTTTATTAGAGACAGAGTGTGCGCTCCACAAGGCACATGAGAAAGGGAGAGTAGAAGGGGAAAGGAGAGGGATATGAATAAGTTTAGACGTGTTGCGTGAAGATCTCTTCTCAGAGTGAGACAGAAGTCTAGGGGGGCCAGGTTTGGGGTTGATATCTCCGGATGAGAGAAGGAGAAGGAGTAGCAGAGTACAGGGTAGAGAGGAGACAGTACGGCGGAAACGAGGGTGAGGTTGCCTTAAAGAGAGAGGAGATGGTTGAATGAGAGGGAGAAAGTGATGAAGCTCCAGAGCTGATGATAGGGTAGAAGACAGAATGGAGGGGTAAGTGAGGATGGTAAAGGGGAGATAAGGAGGGGAGGAGTGAGGGGGCTGGTACAAGAGGAGACAGGGAGAATGAAGAAGAGGAAGACAATGTGATGAGGAGCCATAGGAGAGGAATAGAGAGGAGAACAAAGGCCAGAGGATATAGAAGGTGGAAGAGTCAAAGAGATTGGGCGCACCTGTGCGTGAAGTAGGTAATAAGCAGATGACAGCTATAAGAGACGGCGAGCCACGGGGGGTGAGAGGGGAGGGGGGTGAGTGGGTAGAGGGGATGGGGGTGGGGTATAAGTTATACAGCTGAGAAAGCAGAACAAAAGTGCAAAATAAGGGGCAGAGAGGTAAGAGAACACACTAACAGTGACAAATGATTAAATAAGTGCAGACAGATAAAACTCTCAGCAAATTCACTCACAGGAGTGAAAATTCACCTCTCAAGCAGAGCACTACGAGGGCACTGCTCTTCCCAGAGCACAGAGAGGCAAACAGAGAGCTAGGCACACCTGGGAGACAGGAAGAGGGGCTGGACAATACCTCAGCAGGGGGGAGGGGTTAATCACTCAGATAGATTAAGAGCAGAGAGAGGGAAACAATATAGACTAACTATGGAGACAGAACAAGGATAGATATTGAATTAAAAGTCAAAGTTAAACTGGCCAACACAGACAGGCCAGATAGTTTAAGGAAGCAGGGTAAGTTATACAGCTGAGAAAGCAGGACAAAAGTGCAAAATAAGGGGCAGAGAGGTAAGAGAACATACTAACAGTGACAAATAAATAAATAAGTGCAGAGAGATAAAACTCACAGCAAATTCACTCACAGGAGCGAAAATTCACCTCTCAAGCAGAGCACTATGAGGGCACTGCTCTTCCCAGAGCACAGAGAGGCAATGTGGAACCTTGCATCGTGTAACTGCAGTTTGGGTTGTTTTCCCTAAGTACATAACTTTGCACTTGTCCACAATAAATTGAATCTACCATTTGGAGTCCTCGTCTCCCAATTTATCAAGGTCCTCTTGCAGTATTTTACAATCCTCTTGTGTTGTAACAACTTTGAATAATTTGGCATCATCTGCAAATTTGATCACCTCACTTGTTATTCCCATTTCCAGGTCATTTATAAATATGTTAAAAAGCAGCGGGCCCAGCACAGATCCCTGTGGTACTCCACTATTCACCTTCTTCCATTGAGAAAATTGGCCATTTAGCTCTACTTTGTTTTCTATCTTTCAACCAGTTCTGAATCCACAATAGTACACTGCCTCCTATCCCATGGCTTTTTAATTTCCCTAAGAGTCTCTTATGAGGGACTTTGCCAAAGGCGTTCTGGAAATCCAGATACACTATGGGCCCTATTCTGAGCAGGGCACATCCGGCCCGCCTGGACATCCAAAATCTGGACGGGCCGGATCTGCACCCAATTCTTCGCCCGTGGGAGTTCCCGTGGGATCAGAATCAGGTGCAGAGGGCCTGTATGGGCAGGGTGTGCCCCGATTCTGGCCCGCTGCATGCACTGCTCCCTCCACGTCTAACCCACACAATGCTCCTTGATGCAACCCGGTGTCATAGCGTCCCATCGCCATGGCACCGGGATGACATGCAGAAGCCCAGCTGCCCCGCACAACCCCCAATGTGCTGTTCCCCACCGCCTGACCCCCAGATGGGCCTGTCAAGGCTAGGATCAGGCGGCAGGGAACCTCTCTGGGGGTTTCTGCCGGTGCCGCTCTCTGAACGTGGGGTGACTTATTCCACCTCCAAGGTGGAAGAAGTTACCCAGCCATTGATGCCTTCCCGGATGTACAGGGCCACCATCGGAATCGGCCCTATACGTCAGGGGTCAGAGTCCCGCCTCCACCCCACCCTCGCTCCTCCTCTAGCCCTCCTCCTACCCACCACTGTCCAGAGCTCCCCACACATCTTCTCTGTACATGTGGGGAGCTTTGGACAAGGAATCAAGCACAAGCAGATGTATGTCCAAACTGGACATACATCCCCACTAAACACTACATGGAATGCCCCCCTATATCAACTGGCTCATCAATGATTTGGAGCCTGCGTCAGAAGCCTTATGAGAAGAGACTTGAAGACCTAAATATGTATACTCTGGCGGAGAGGAGGGATAGGGGAGATAAGATTCAGACCTTTAAATACTTAAAGAGAAATAATGAACAAACAAACCTCTTCCAAAGACGGGGAAGCTGTAAAACCAGAGGGCATAACATGAAGCTGCAAGGTGGTAAATTGAAAGGCAATGTCAGGAAATACTTTTTCACTGAAAGGGTGGTGGATGCTTGGAACGGCCTCCCGATGGACGTGGTGGGGGCAAACACAGTGACGGAATTCAAAATGGCATGGGACAGACACAGTGGATCCCTTTACAGCAACAGGATAAAATCAAAATAAACTGAACCATCTAATTTCTCAACAAATAGGGGTGTCCTACATGGAGCGGTGGGTTCACCCCTAAACAAAGACATGGTGAAGGGTGGCCTGCACAGAGTGGCAGGTGCACCTACTCCTGCCATTTTACTGGGCAGACTAAATGGACCATACTGGTCTTTATCTGCCATCATTTACTATGTTACTATGTTTATTCACATCTTCAAAAGATATGAGATTGGTGAGACAAAACTTTCCTTGGCTAAATCCATATTGATTTTATGCCATTAAACCATGGCTATATAATTTTGTTTTTTATAATGGTTTCTATCATTTTGGCTGGTACTGATGTCAGGCTCACTGGTCTGTAGTTTCCTGGATCACCCCTGGAGCTGTTTTTAAAAACTGGCGTTATATTGGCCACTCACCAATCTTCGGGTACGACAGATGATTTTAATGATAGATCACAAATTACTAATAGTAGTTCTACAATCTCATATTTCTGTTCTTTCAGCACCCTGGAATGTATGCCATCCGATTCAGGTGATTTACTGCTCTTTGGTTTATCTATTAGCTGGATTACATCTTCCTGATTTATCAAGATTTGTTTCAATACCTCTGATACATCACCTTTAAATATCATTTCTGGCACGGGTACATTTCCTACATCTTCTTCAGTAAAGACTGAAGCAAAAAATTCATTCAGGGGATTAGGTGGGAGGACAGTAGGAATTTAGAAACAAATAAAGGGCGTAGCGATGGGCTCCTCCATGGCCCCTGATGTTGCCAACATCTATGTTTCTGATTTTGAAGATAGGTTTATAAAAAATAACAATCCATTTAATAATTATATTAAACGGTGGATTAGGTACATAGATGACATTCATTCTTTGGCAAGGATCGGTGGATAGATTAGAGGAATTCAATATTTGGATTAATAATTGTGATAACTTAAGGTTTCAATTTACGTATGATTTTGAACAGATTCCATTTTTGGATCTACTCATTGTGAAGTCTGAGGAAGGTCTATACAGAAAGCCAACCAATAGGAATAAATTGTTACACTATACCAGTTTTCACAATGCTGCTCTCAGGAATAATCTTCCAGTAGGGCAATTTTTAAGAACCAAAAGAATTTGTATCACCAAAGAGGATTTTGAGAAACAGGCTACTGCTATGAAGGGCAGATTCGAAGAAAGGGGTTATCCGCATCAACAGATTGAGAAGGCGTATCACAGAGCTCGGCGCTCTTCTCGGACGGAGTTGCTCAAAACCCATGATAAGCCCCCTGACACGGGGTTGGTTTGTTCCCTGTTGTACTCCCATCATTCTAAGACTATCAGTAAATGTCTACGTAAATACTGGCATCTAATACAGGCCATTCAGGGATTCCAAGATATCACTTTAACAGTGGCTCATAAGCGGAATATTAATCTTCAGAATTTACTGGTACCATCAGCTTTCACTGAACGAAGATTCCTTTCAAAATATAAAGGACATTTTCAGTGCGGCCACTGCTCCGTGTGTATACATGCAATTTCTATTAGAAATTATTTCTAACATTTGGGCAATAATCGTAAATTCTATTTTGACGATTTTTCCAATTGCGCTACTAGTCACGTGATATATGTTATCTCATGTCCCTGTAATAAATTATACGTTGGGAAAACCGTACGGCCTGTACGGAACAGAATAATCGAGCATAGAAGTTGTATTACGAGAGCAGCAATAGAGAAACCATTGGTCTTGCATTGGCAGACAGCAGGACAAAGTGTCTGATTTGAAGTTTTTCGTAATCAAAAAAGTTAAATTAAACTGGCGTGGAGGCAATATTGATGATACCTTGTTGCGTCTTGAGCAACGTTATATATATAATTTAAATAGCTTACACCCAGAAGGTTTAAACATGGAAAAAGACCTTTCAGTCTTTCTTTAATAGTTTTTCATTTTCAGGTCTATATACTTTTTATATTGCCTAGTGGGGTATCTATATATATTGTCAATCCTGCCGATTTCTAAGTTTTATACATATTATTTTACTTTTCTTGGTTTTTCTCGGCACGTGGATGGTGATAAATATAGTCCTCTTTGTCTCCTATTACGATTTTAATAGTTTTAACAATAATTTATTCATTCCTGTTCGGGTCTGGGAGATATTTCTGAATATCACTGGCTGCTTTCCCCTTTTTTCAGGTTTATATATTTTTTATATTGCCTGATGGGGCATTTATATATATTGTCAATCCTGCCGATTTCTATGTTTAATATATATAATTTTACTTTTCTTGGTTTTTCTCGGCACTTGGATGGTGATAAATATAGTCCTCTTTGTTTCCTATTATGATTTTAATAGCTTTAACAATAATTTATTCATTCCTGTTTGTGTCTGGGAGATGTTTCTGAATATCACTGGCTGCTTATCTTATTTGGTTCTGTTGTGTCTAGCATTTTATATGGGGATTTTCGTGATTACTTATACCTTAGGGTGAAACAACACATATAAGTTTTTTTAAAACAAGCGTTTTTGGTTCCTTATAGGTCAATTTTTGGCCGCGGTGGCCATTCATTCACTATGCAGTTTTGGTCCCTAATTTTCTTTTTCATCGATGTTTTATTATGGATATTTGATCGACCGCGGGATTTTGTCATTCTTTGGAAATTTGCATGACAGTCTTTACGTCATTATTTGGTAGTTTTTAAGATCTCCAATGCGCATGGGTGGGCGTTTTTTCGAAAGTTATTCTGTGTAGAAGTTATGCCGGCTTTACTAAGTTGGCAGGACTACCTTTACGCTCACTGTGAGTTTTTCTTTTGTGTTCGATTCATTTTCTTATATTCACAATGTTTTTGTATCTACTGTGCCTTATTATGTCTACGTTCAATTATTCTGGTTGGCGCATTTTGTCTTATGGATTGAGAGAGTGATTTGTTAATAATGTTCATACTGTCCGTGTTCCCCTTTGCACACTTGTTATTTGGTCAGTATAGGTGTCCGGGCTCATAATCCAGCTGCCCATTTATTTTGGTTGTACTTTTGTCTTATAAGTGCATAGCAGTAAGCACAGTTTAATTTATGAAAACCCCTTTTTATTCAGCGTTTTAGGTCAGTAGTTATTCACTGCGGGGTTAATGAAAGTTTGCTTTCCTTGGTCATGCCTATACTTGACGGTTTGATCTAATTTTTCCCTTTAGTTTTTAGTATCCTTTTTTATCCTGTTTATACGGTATACGTCGCCCATTTGTTTTCCAAGGCATTATCGCGTGTTTAGCTTAAAGGATAGGCAGTTTTTTAGTTTTACATTGGTTTGTCTCAAATTTTATAGCAACAATATCAATTACGGCTCTGCAATACAACTAGAAAGTAGCTTTGGTTCTAATTAAGACTGTAGAAACTCAATGATGAGAACTTATCACAACCAAACATTTTACAAGGAGCTCACGTGGTCTCAGTATTCATGGACAAGAATTAGAAACTTCCAATTCACTGTCCCCACTTTCACATCAATGACCACTATACTGTAGCTTCCTCCTTTTTATATTATTCTTAAAAAAGTCTCCATCAAGAGAAAGAAATAACAAAATCGCTTAGCTTGTATGCGACCGAGCTTAAACTTCAGTCAGCTTCCAATGGTGGTTTACTTCGTTCCCGACGCTAACCAGCGCTAGGCGTTTCGCCAATGAAGGGTTCTTCAGGGGAAGTGCTAAGCTTTTTTTCACAACTACGCCAGCGTTCCATCCACATGTAAATGTTGAACTGCTATGCTATTTTATAGCGCCTATACATTTGAGATATTTTCCTTTGTTGCACGGTGATCTTCGTTGTTATGTGCCCTTTTAAAGCACCATATAACGTTTGTTTTTTATTTTTATTTTTATTTTCAAATCTTACTGATGCTGATAAAGGGTTTTGGCAGGTAAATGCATGGCAAAGTCCCAACAGTTTTTTAACCTTAGTCATTTCTGGGTTCAAATGAACTGGTTTGGGTTTTCTATTTCATCATCACACAAGCATTAGACTGTTTGGTTCGTTTTTCTCATTTATTACATTCATTTTTCTGGTGGGTGTACTAACGTATTTGGATATGGTGACACTTATTACGTAAGATACATAAAATACGTAAAATAATAAATTTTCAAAAAATCCATTTTGTAGGATGTTTGGTTATATTGTTGCTAACATTACACACGAAGAGCCTTCTCGGTTGGTCAGATTTTTAGTTCTTTGTACGCATAACATTCATTCGTCTTTTAGATACAGTTTTCCCTTCAATTAAGTATACACAGTTTAGAGACTGATATTTTTATATTTTAGGTCACTTATTTATTTATTTATTGTTTTATGCATACATGAACTTAGAGACATATTTTTATCTTATTTCCTACAGGATTAGTGCTCATCAGTTTTTCTACATTACCATTTGGGCATACGAGCCATTTTGGACAGGTATTAATTCATTTCATTGGGTCTGGCCCCATATCATTCTGGAGTACTTTTATGAGAAAGAAAATTTAGTAATGTGTTTTAGGATTAGGGTTATGCACAAGACACGGATTTTCTATTGGAGTTTTTTAATTTAATTTTTTATATGTAGTCACCACTGTTTTGCTTCTGTTTTTCGTCCTCATCTCTCTGTTTATCCTCCTTTTTATAGGCAGTTTTATTTATTCATGCTTTTACTTTTTTAGGATTTCTAAGGTTACAACAATATAAGCGACATTTATATGAGTAGCACATAAATACAGGTATGTTTTTTGATGCCTGGTATTGGTCACACTCCTGAGGAGTTCTCACTTTTTCGTTTTTAGTTTATATAGTACAATTGTTATAGATTTTATATATGTTAATCATTTATTATTATTATTTTTTAATGTATATGTTAATTCAATAAGTTTTGAGATATTAAGTTTATGTGGTATTATATTTGTTGAGATAATTCATTAGGTTCTTCGTTATAAATTATTTATTTATACATGTTCAGATTGTTTGTACACTTTTTTACTTTATGTAAGTTTCCACTTATGTTTTTATTAATTTACCTTTTTATAATATTTATTGATTGTATATATTATTTATTTTGATAGTTATGTTAATGGTCATTATTTTAGCTCCGATTTTTAGGTTGTACTTATTTTATGTTCTTATAGTTTTCGAGATTCAAATATTTATTTACATACTGATTTATATGTTTTGTCTTGTTTCCAATGTCCCCTTCCCACCTTTTTTTATATTTAAGTTTATGCTCATGTTTTTATTTTTATTTGCTTTTAGCCATTTAAGCCCCTGAAGAAGGTTTTTGAAACACGGCCAGTGTCGGGCCAGTGGCTGAAGTGGGTTACTAATAAAGTTTATTTCACACGTCTTTTCGTTGTAATCCACGTTTTTTACTGGGTGTTTGCTGCACGTGGATTCGTGCCTGGTTGTTGGGACTGTGGAATTTAGAAACAGAACAGAGATTAGGGAGAACAATGGGGACAAGTTAACTGGGTGAGAGGTATGAGCAGAGCTATGAAACCAAGTGCATAAAAAAGGTGAGGAGATACTGCTTGAAGGACCTGGAATGTTTGGGGAGGGGTTGGAAGGCAGTTAAGGGAACAGAGGATGAGAGACAAAGAAAGGGCACAGGGTCTTTGAAGGAGGTGAGAGGGTGATAATGTGGGATGTAAAAGAGGGAACAGGAGTCTGGCTAACAGATAAGACATAAGAAAGGGACTGAAGTAGAGAAGAGATAAGTGACAGGGAAGAAGGTAGTATTGAAGTAAGATTTAAAAAAGGAAAGCTAGAAATTAGGTGAAAGATGACTGACACCAGGACAATTGAAGGGGAGACAAGAAGGAATGCAATCTAGCATTCCAGTCACCCATGACTATCAGGATATCTGGTTTGCATGTTTGGTCAATTTCAGCTTGTACTTGTTCATAGAACTCATCAACCTCATCCTCTTCTGCAGCTGTTGGGGCATATACCAGACTAATAGTTTTGATGGGCATTCCTCGTAGACAAATAGAAATTAAGCATTCACTGATTACACTGTATTTCATTACAGTTCTTGCAAGATTCTGCTGGATTATAAATGCAACACCATTTCTTTGTATTTCATTTCCAGCATAGTAGACCATGTGATCATCAGATGCAAAGTGTCCGATGCCAGTCCATTTTTCAGTTCACTGATACCAAACAGATCGAGTTATACACATTCCATTTCATTCTTGACTACCTCCAATTTCCCTTAATTCATGCTTTGTACATTCTTTGCCCCAATATGTAAGACATCTTTGCAACTTCTGACAATTTCATGCGCAGCTACATCAGCAGTCAGACATCCCAAGGGCTTTGATCCAACCACATCATAAATGATGGCTTTACTCTGAAAAGTCTTTGGCTCCTCCCCAGTAGCCAGTTGAGTGCCTTCTGACCTGGGGGTCTCATCTTCCAGCATTATAGTGCAATTTGTTTTGTTGCGACTATCCATTGGGTTTTCGTGGCAAGTTACGGAAATAGATTGCCAGGCCTTTCTTCCACGCAGGTAATTCTAGTGTTGTTGCCGTTGTCACAGAAATATGATCCTCCGCTGCCAATACCATCCCATTCCACTACTGTCCAGATGGGTAGTTTATCTTGGTCTGGCACCATAGCTGAGACCTGTTCATCTTGGGAAACCCTGCCAGTAGTTAAGTTACCAATAGCTTAGCTCTCAGCATCACTGATGCACACAAGCCCTCACAGCACGACAAGCTGAAAACCAAGTGAAGGCTAATCTAGCTATAGGTAGATAAAAAGGCAGATGAGAGAAACGGAGGAAAAAGATGAAACAGAAGGATCAATGCCAGAGAAAGATATAGAGGAAGAAGGGAAGAAGAAAGGAGTAATAAGAAAGAGAAAATGAAAATGAGATCCTGGAAAAGGACTTAGGAGAAAATCAAAAAGAAGAAATAGTTAAAGAGAGTGTAGGGCCAACCCAATTGAAAAAATTATCATGAGACAAAAAAGATACCTTCTAGAATGGGGCCATTTTTGCAGTATGTGCCCTGATATCTGTACGATTCATACTGAAAATCTATTTCAAGAAGGGGCCTCAAAAGTAAAATCTGGCTTGGGGTGCCAGAAGCCCTTAAGTCAATCTTGGCCATGATGTTGCACTAAGTAGGTAATTTTATAATTAGCATCGACGTGCGTAAATCATATACTTTCCATGACATACATGCATGGAAGAGCGTTATTCAAGTATGCACGTCAGGCCAATGGCTGTATTCTAGATGAGGGCATGGCAAGGGACAGAGTGTGGGTGGAGCTTTGGCAGAGCACAAATTTACATGCATAAGTTCTAAAATACTACAACTTAAGAACATAAGATATGCCATACTGCATCAGACCAAAGGCCCATCGAGCCCAATATCTTGTTTCCAGCAGTAGCCAATCCAGGTCACAAGGTACCTGGCAGGATCCCAAAAGGTAGACAGAGTTCCTCCAGTCCACTTTAATAATGACTTATGAACTTTTCTTCCTGGAACTTGTCCAAACCCTTTTTGTAAACCTGGCTACATTAACAGTTTTTACTACATCCTCCAGCAATGAATTCCAGAGCTTAATTATACACTGAGTGAAAAAATATTTTCTCCAATTAGTCTTAAATGTGCTGCATTGTTGCTTCATGCATGTTAAACCAAACGAAAACAAAACAAGCCACAAACAGGTAGATAGATGTCCAAAAACAAACCAATGGTCACTTAATGTTCATAGCATTAAATGACCATTGGTTTGTATATCTGAGGTCCCTTCCCCTCTTATGAAGGTGTGTTCTGTGATTCTTTAGAAGATGAGTTGATTCCATCAATTTGATTTAATTTGTTTTGGGTGAATTTGTAATCTTTGCTTCATTGCATGTCCCCTAGCCTGTGTATTTTTAAAGGAGTAAACAAACAATTCACAATACAAGCATTGTGGAACCTGTGTCTTTTGGGGAAACTGCTAGGTACTTGTAACCTAGATTGGCCACGGTTAGAAACAGGATACTGGGCTTGATGGACCTTGTTCTGACCCAGTATGGCATATCTTATGTTCTTATGTTTACTCATTCCATTCCACTCATTATTTTATGGACCTCTATCATTGTTCTCCTCAGTCATCTTTTCTCCCAGCTGAACAGTCCTAACATTTTAAGCCTTTCCTCACAGAGGTATCCTTCCATCTCCTTTATCATTTTGATGACCCTTCTCTATACCTTTTCCAATCTACTTTCTTTTTTAGATGGAGCGACCAGAACTGCACACAATACTCAAGGCACAGTCACACTATGGAGTGATACAGAGGCATTTGATATCCATCATTTTATTCTCCATTCCTTTCCTTATAATTCCCAACATTCTATTTGTTTTCTTGGCCGCTGCTGCACCCTATATCAGAGGATTTCAATGTATTATACATGACGACACCTTGATCCTTTTCCTGGGGTGGTGACTCCTAAAGTAGAACCTTGTACATGTAGCTATAGCTTGCATTGTTCTATCCTAGTCCATAACTGTGCAATTGTCTACCATAAATTTTATCTGTCATTTGGATGCCCAGTCTACCAATTTTCACAATCCTCTTGTGATTTAACCACTTCAAATCATTTTGTGGTCATCTGCAAATCTGATCACGTCACTCATTGTTCCCATTTCCAGGTCATTTATGAATATGCTAAAAACTATTGGGTCCAGCACAGATCCCTGGGGTGCTACACTATTTACCTTTCTCCATTGAGAAAATTGATCATTTAGCCCTACTCTCTGTTTTTAACCAGTTCCCAATCCACCATAATACAATGTCTCTTGTCCTATAATGTTTTAATTTTAACAGTCTCTTGTGAGGGACCCTGTCAAAGGGCTGGCTCATATTTATCTATCTGTTTAGTCACACCTTCAAAAAAAATGTAGCAGATTGCTGAGGCAAAACTTCCCTTGGATATATCCATGTTGGCATTTTGCATTAAACCATGACCATCTATATGCAGGGCTAGCCCAACCATTAGGCAAACTAGGCAGTCACCTAGGGTGGCAGCTTCTGGGGCGTGGCAAAGAACAGTGCATTCAAAGCTATACAATAGATTCTGATAGCCATGGGGACATAAGGCTTAAGGTCTGCTTAGGGTGCCAACACCTTGAACCAACTCTGGGGCTGGCTCTGTATATATGCTTAGTAAATCTGTTCTTTATAGGTGTGCCCAATACTGATATCAGGCTCACTGGTCTGTTTCCCAGATCACTCCTGGAACCCTTTTTAAAAATTGGCATTACATTGGCTACTCTCCAATCTTCAGGTACTATAGACAATTTTAATAATAGTTAAAAAATGCTAATAGTGTTAAGGGCCTACCAATCTGTTTGCTGTAATATCAGCAGAAGAGTTAATAGATAAACTGTGAGTAATTCTGCACAGTGTTCTCGACCTTGAATCAGATACAGACACAGAAAAACAGAGTGCAACAGAAGACAGGAAGAGGAATGTGCAGGAGTAGACACATACAAGTTGTAACATGGGCAGGATATGAGTTAACTAAAAAGAAAAAGACATATTGCAGAAAGAAATGAGACATGAAGTCTGAGAACTAAAACTACAAAGAGGTAAGGAAAAAATAAAGAGATAAGACTGTGTGTGTGTTCGCATACAGGCACGTGCTGAAAGGCCTATAAAGTAAGTAGGAAAAGAAATGTACAGAGAGAGTTAGTGGGAACAGAACAAAGATGTGCTGTACCGACTTCTCTCTTTCTTATTAAGTAAGCTTATGCTAGCTGCTTGCTAGGTGTAATTAGATAACATACTCAAGCTTCTATAATAAAAGTTTTCTTGTTAAGCACTGCAACAATTGATTTTGTATGCTTGTTAGCATGTGTGTGTGTGCAGATGGCCTTAACACCAAAGCAACCCTCTTTCCAGGAGAGGCAGTTGAGGTGCTTCAATCGGCTCAGGTAAGTGCTACGACCCAAAAACAAGAGGAACGGGAACATGTCGGAGCATATTTCTCTAAAGGCTTGTGGTATCACTCATCAGAAAATAAATATTTGTCAGATTTTGCTTTACATTTGTTGTTACCCATGGTGCATCTGCCCGAGCACAAGTCACACCAATGCCTGATGGAACTTATAGGAGAAGTGGTATGGAGTCCCAGATTGAAAAAAAAAGATACGTAGATTTGTTTCATGTTGTCAGGATTGTGCCAAAAATAATCCTTTGGTAACTATAGCTCCTAAAGTTGGTGTACTTCTGCTTAGACCAAGAGGCCCCTTTCTAGCTGTTCATATAGACTTTACATATATGCAAACACCAGTCCAAGGTAAACATTACCTGTTGGTGGCAGTATGTCCCATGACCGCAAGCTTTGCCTACTAAATGGGAAACTGCCACAGCTGTAGTAAAGTTTCTATGTTCACAGATCATTCCCCGACATGGATGCCCCAGAACAATATATACAGACAATGGGTCTCATTTTAGAAATTTGATGCAGGACTTGGCAAAAGCTTTATTAGTGTAACAACACTTTGTCTCTGTGTATAGGCCACAGGCTAATGGCCTGGTAAAAAGAATGAATGGCCTTTTAAAATCTGTCCTGAGAAAAGTATGTGCTGAAACCTCACTGAATTGGGTGCAGACTTTGCCTCTAGCTCTCTTTCATTACGAAACTCACCACTGAAGAAAAATTCATTAACTCCGCTTAGAGTAGTTACTCACCTGTAACAGGTGTTCTCCAGGAGCAGCAGGAATCAGTCCTCACATATGGGTGACGTCGGCGCCGATGGAGCCCTCGTGCGGAGCATTTCCCCAGCTTTCAAAGAAAGCCTTTGGGAATTGCAGCGCGCATGCGCGGTCCCCTTCCCGCCCAAGGGTGCCATCTTGCTCAGTCTGATGACATAGCTAAAAGACAGCAAAAAATTAGCAAAATAAATCATATGACTGCAACTCCAAGGGGAGGAGGGAGGGTTGTGAGGACTGATTCCTGCTGCTCCTGGAGAACACCTGTTACAGGTGAGTAACTACTCTTTCTCCAGGACCAAGCAGGAAGTCAGTCCTCACATATGGGACTCCCCAGCTTAAGGCTACCGGAGACCTCAAGCCGAAAAAATGAGCTCCCTCTAGCTTGGCAGTACGTAAGGAAGAAATCTTCTCTGAGAACGCCCTCGACCGGTAGCCCAACACCAGGGCCGGAGGGTAGGAGTTGCCTAAACCCCAAAGAGATTATGGAGTACTGCCTGTCCGAAAGCACTGTCCCTGCGGGACTCCCTCTCAAGGCAGTAATGGGCCACAAAAGTCTGGCTTGAAGACCAAGTAGCGGCCCGGCAGATGTCTGCCAACGGAACAGAGCGGAGATGAGCCACTGACGCAGCCTTCGCCCTGACACGATGAGCCGTGACTCGACCCTCCAACGAGAGGCCAGCTGCCCCATAAGCCCAGGCGATACAGTCAGCGGCCCAGATGGACAAAGTACGCTTGGAGACAGGTAACCCCAACAGAAAACTATTACTACTTGGAGATTCCATCATCAGAGGCACCAACTTGGGAACACAGTTCAAAGGAGAGGAGATAGTCATATGCCTACCAGGCTCTTCAGCCAGCAGGAATACAAACCAAGTTGTTGGAATACTTAGCGCAAAAAGTGAGCACTCCAAACCAGATGTTATTATCCACTTGGGCACAAATGACCTGGCTAGAAACAGTGCCTCTACAGCCCAAAAGGACTTCCAATCTCTGGGAGAGAAACTCAAGCCCATTGTTAACACTGTTGCATTCTCAGAAGTTCTACCTGTTCTTGGTAAGGGGACAAAAAGGCTGCATCGCATTAACAACTTTAATACATGGCTCCAGACCTGGTGCAAACAAGAAGGATTCAGATTTATTGGCAACTGGGGCAACAGATGGACCAACAAGAGACTATACTGTGCTGATGGACTACATCTCTCTGTCGCAGGGAAAAGAAACCTAAGTGAAAAATTCAGGCAGTATGTGGATATGTATTTAAACTAGGAAAAGGGGGTGACGGATGTGGAAGGTCAACATCTGCATGCCACCCCCTGCAAAAGCAGATCATCATCAGAAACAGCCACACTCTTAAATCACACATCAAAAACAAGTGGGAAGAAGTGGGCAGAATAAAATCAATGCAAAATACACACAAGCCAGGTAAATGCTCGAAGCTTAGCCAAAAAAATTCCAGACCTGGAAGCCCTAATGGTGGAAACGGATTTGGACATCGTGGCCGTTACGGAAACATGGTTTAATGAATCGCATGATTGGGATATAGCCATAGCTGGCTATAATCTATTCAGAAGAGACAGAGAAAATGGAAAAGGAGGAGGAGTAGCCTTGTATGTCAAAAGCAGTATTAAAGCTACTGAAATGCAGGGAACATGGGGAAAAGAAGAAGCGCTCTGGATTGCGTTGGAAAGAGATGGCACTGTCATCCATATTGCTGTAGTCTACAGACCTCCGACTCAAATTGAAGAGAGAGATAACGAATTGATTATAGATATTGCCAAGATAGCAACAAAGGGGGAAGCGATCATATTAGGTGACTTTAATCTACCTGATGTGGATTGGATTACTCCTTCTGCACATCTGGAAAGAAGCAAAAAAATTGTGGATGCTCTCCAAGATGCATTACTTAGACAACTGGTGATGGAACCAACCAGGGAAAGCTCAACGCTGGATGTAGTGCTTACCAACAGTGATAACGTGACGAATGTCTGCGTGAGTGCCCCTGTGAGCAACAGCGACCATCACACGGTGTGGTTTGAGATAAAAGCCATGGTACAGGCCAATCATAACAAGCTCAAAGTCCTAAACTTCAAAAACACTGACTTCAATAAATGGCCAAGTACTTAAAGGAGGAGATGACGGGGTGGAAGGAGATAAGGGAAGTGGAATTGCAATGGACCAAACTAAAGGCGGCAATAAAAGGGGCAACAGATAAATATGTAAGAAAAATAAATAAAAACAAGAGGAGAAGGAAACCTATTTGGTTTTCCAAAGAGGTGGCTGCGCAAATAAAGGCAAAAAACACAGCTTTCGCAAAATTCAAAAGCTTGCAAACAGAAGAACACAGAAATGAATACAGGATCCAACTCAAAGAGTCTAAAAGAGTAATAAGGATAGCAAAATCAAAGGCAGAAGAAAAGATGGCTAAAGATGTTAAGGGTGGCAACAAAACTTTCTTCAGGTATATTCGGGAAAGGAAGAAGATCAGAGTTGGAATTGCAGGACTCAGAAATGCTGGGAAAGGACTCGTGGAAAGTGACACTGAAAAAGCAAAATTGCTAAACAAATATTTCTGCTCTGTTTTTACTAAAGAAGATCCTGGAGATGGACCAGCTGTGACTCCGAAATATAAAAATAGGACTGAAGTAGATACCACACCATTCACAGAAGATGAGGTGTTAGAACGACTTGCTAAACTGAAAGTGGACAAAGCCATGGGACCGGATGGGATACATCCCAGGATACTGAAAGAGCTCAGAGAGGTTCTTGCAAGACCATTAAAGGATGTCTTCAACAGATCCTTGGAAACAGGAGTGGTTCCTCAGGACTGGAGAATGGCTAATGTTGTACCTCTACACAAAAGTGGTGACAGGGAAGAAGTGTCAAATTACAGGCCTCGGTGGCAGGAAAAGTAATGGAGGCACTCCTGAAAGAGCGAATAGTGAACTTTCTCAAAACCAACAGGTTGCAAGATCCAAGGCAACATGGTTTTACCGAAGGACGGTCTTGCCAAACAAATCTGATTGAGTTCTTTGATTGGGTGACCAAGGAACTAGATCTGGGGCATGCAATGGATGTCATCTATCTGGATTTAAGCAAAGCCTTTGATACTGTTCCTCATAGGCGGCTTGTCAATAAACTCAGTAGCTTGGGGATGGGTCCCAAGATAGTAAACTGGATTAGAAATTGGTTGACTGACAGACAACAGAGGGTGATGGTACATGGAGCTCACTCGGATGAGAGGAAGGTGATTAGCGGGATGCCTCAGGGGTCGGTCCTGGGCCCGGCACTGTTCAATATATTTGTGAGTGATATTGCTGAAGGACTGAATGGAAAAGTCTGTCTTTTTGCAGATGACACAAAAATTTGCAACAGAGTGGACTCCCCAGAGGGAGTGGATAACATGAGGAAAGATCTACAAAAGCTGGAAGACTGGTCTAATGCTTGGCAACTACGATTTAATGTGAAAAAGTGCAGTGTCATGCACTTGGGTAGCAGAAATCCTAGGGAAAAGTACACAATAGGGGGTGAGAGGTTGGTATGCACGGTTCAGGAGAAAGACCTTGGTGTGATTATCTCTGATGATCTCAAGGTGGCAAAACAGAGCGACAAGGCGGTGGCAAAAGCCAGGAGGATGTTGGGCTGCATACAAAGAGGGATTACCAGCAGAAAGGAAGAGGTACTTATGCCACTGTACAAGTCACTGGTAAGGCCTCACTTGGAATACTGTGTTCAGTTTTGGAGGCCTATCTTGAAAAGATGTAAAAAGACTGGAAACTGTTCAGAGAAAGGCGACCAAAATGATTTGGAGCCTGCGTCAGAAGCCTTATGAGAAGAGACTTGAAGACCTAAATATGTACACTTTGGAGGAGAGGAGGGACAGGGGAGATATGATTCAGACCTTTAAATACTTAAAGAGAAATGATGAACAAACCAACCTCTTCCAAAGACGGGGAAGCTGTAAAACTAGAGGGCATAACATGAAGCTGCAAGGGGGTAAATTGAAAGGCAATGTCAGGAAATATTTCTTCACTGAAAGGGTGGTGGATGCTTGGAATGCCCTCCCGATGGAAGTGGTGAGGGCAAACACGGTGATGGAATTCAAAACGGCATGGGACAAACACAGTGGATCCCTTTACAGCAACAGGATAAAAGCAAAATAAACGGTACCAGCTAACTTCTGAACTATCTAGCGTCTGAACAAATAAGGGTGTCCTACATGGAGTGGTGGGTTCACCCCTAAACAGAAACAAAAACATGGGGAGGGGTGGCCTGCACAGAGCGACAGGTGCACCTACTCTTGCCATCTTGCTGGGCAGACTAGATGGACCATGCTGGTCTTTATCTGCCGTCACTTACTATGTTACTATGTTATTGGGGTCAAAAGAAACGAAGAGCTGAACAGCCCTCCGATGCTCCCGCGTACGGTCAAGGTAGAAGGATAACGCCCTCCTACAGTCCAGGGTATGCAGGACCATCTCAGCCCGGTTGGCATGCAGCCTGGGAAAGAAGGTCGGAAGAACCACCTCCTGATTGAGATGAAAAGGGGAGACGACCTTAGGGAGAAACTTCGGGTGAGTCCGTAAGACTACCCTATTCCTGTAGAACCTAGTGTAAGGAGGATCAGACACTAGCGCCTGAAGTTCACTCACTCGCCTAGCAGAGGTAAGAGCTACCAGAAACAAGGTTTTCCAGGAGAGAAAACGGAGAGGGCAGGTAGCCATAGGTTCAAAGGGCGGACAAGTAATCCGCTGTAAGACCACATTCAGATCCCACTCAGGGGCTGGTGGACCCAAAGGAGGCTTAAGCAGAAGGAGGCCTCTGAGAAAACGAGCCACCAAAGGGTGGTTGGAAAGAGGCCGTCCGTCCACTGGCGAGTGGTGCGCTGAGAGAGCACTGAGGTGAACCTGGACAGAGTTGGACTTAAGGCCTAGATTGGAGAGGTAAAGCAAATATTGCAAGACTACTGCTACCAAGCACGAGAAGGGATTCTCGCTGTGCTGAGCACACCATGCGGAGAATCTAAGCCACTTAAGAGCGTAGGATTTCCTGGTGGATTGCCGCCTAGAGGCTAAGACTACATCTTCCACCTTACGGGGCAGTAGTAGGGGAGCCAGGACTACCCTTTCAGCAGCCAGGTCATCAGATGAAGGGACTGGAGGTTGGGGTGCAAGAGAGACCCCTGATCCTGAGAGAGGAGATCATGCTGAAACCCCAGAGGAAGAGGGGTGGCCACCGCCAGTTGCAGCAGAAGTGGGAACCACGGTTGCCTCGGCCACCTGGGGGCTATCAGGATCATTGAGGCCCCGTCCTGGAGGACTTTGAACAGTGTTCGGGACACTAGTGGCGTGGGAGGAAACGCATACAGCAGGTCTGTGGACCACGAGATCAGAAACGCATCCGCTGCTACTTTGAGAGGATGCGGTTGTCTGGAGCAGAATCTCGGGAGTTGCCGGTTCAGAGGACTGGCAAAAAGATCCATGGTGGGGAGGCCCCACCTGAGAAAGATCTGATGAACTACCAACGGGTTCAATCTCCATTCGTGTGGTTGCAGGATCCTGCTCAGTCTGTCCGCCAGGTAATTTTCTTGACCTGGGAGGTAGACAGCCTTGAGGAGGATTCCGTGATTGACGGCCCAAGAGCACAGCCGTTGTGCCTCCTGACATAGAAGGAAAGAGCCTGTGCCTCCTTGTTTGTTCACGTAGAACATGGCAACTTGATTGTCCGTCTGGACTAGAGACGAGATGGGAGAAGGCTCTCAGAGTTTATCTGTTGAGCAGCCTCCCAGGGGGTCCAGAGACCCTGAGTACAAGCCCCTTGGCAATGTGCTCCCCAACCTAGAAGAGAAGCATCTGTCGTCAGCACTTGAGAATGAGGAGGGGATTGAAAAACCACTCCGAGTACCAGATTCGGAAGATGAAGCCACCATTGCAGAGAGGAGACCAGCAGGTCGGATATTCTTACGGAGTCCGCTAGGCTCCCTGTGGCCTGATGCCACTGAGTGCGAAGGCTCCACTGAGCAGGCCGCATGTGCAGGCGAGCATTGGGGGTGACATGAACCGTGGAAGCCATATGGCCGAATAGTCTCAGGAATTGACTGGCAGAGAACAGGGAATTGCTGTGAAACTGCCTGGCCAGATCCATCAGCCTGTGGGCCCTGTCCATTGGCAGAAAAGCCTTCGCTTGAAGAGTGTCCAGCCTTGCTCCCAAGGCCTTGGCCATATCCCGCACGAAGTCCGAGAACCGGGTATCCTCCGGTGGGGATCGTCTCCGAGGTTCGGACTCCGGTGAGTCCGACGGGACACACCGAGTCCGATAGGTGTCGGGTGACTCTTCATCCTCCGTCTCCCAGCCCGACTCCTCGGAGGAGGTGTCAAGCAGCTCCGGTCGGGCGGGCACCGATGCCTTCTGCCCCGACACCGAGGGTACCGGCGTCGACAACCTCAGTCCCGAACGGGAGGCCGAGGGAGACCGTGGCCGAGGATCGACTCGAACCCGCATGGACTCGAGGATCGGCTCGGCCTCCGGGGTCGACTTGGATGTTGATGTCCTGGTGGTCGGGGCAGATGCACCGGTGAGACCGGCGATCAATGCCCGCTGCTGTTCCATGAAGGCAGCGAGGCTGCTCTCCAAGGCCGTCAACCTGAGTCCGAGCTCAGGAGACCCAGCAGTCCCCGACTCGGGCCCCGACGGCATCGGGCCCGACGTCAGCTCCCTTGGAGGAGAGTCCACGAGGACTACAGCACTCACATGTCCAGAAGACTCCATCTCGAGACGAGGTTGCTTGGCAGGCCTCTCCGACTCCGAAGACCCGGGACAGCCATCGGGGCTATGCGACCTGGCTCTCGAGGAACCAGGAGCGTCCACCGACGCCGCCCTCGCGGGTTTCTTCTTCCTGCGCTGTTCCCGTGAAGGAGACCCCCGCTCAGAGGAACCTTGGCCCTGCTCGGGGCCGGAGTCCCGAGACGTCGAGGCCTCTGACGAGGTCCGTGCCCATCCGGACGCGGAGTCAGAGAAGATCCTATCCTTCTCGTGCTGCCGACTCCTCAACGCCTTCGAGGACATTTTGCCACACAGACCACAAATCATCGGGTCATGATCGGGTCGGAGGCAGCAGTCGTGTGTGTCGGTAAGAGACATATGTTTCTTACACCGATCACACTTTTTAAACCTGCTGGCAGCCATCGGGGGAAAAAGGGCCCCTGCGAGGTCAAAAGACAGGGCTGCCAGTGAAAAAAGAAAAAATGGCGCGAACGCTAGTCATGAAGGACAAAAACCGAAAAAGGTGAGAGTGGGCTCGATACCGGCATATCGGGCCCAGGCGGGAAAAGGATCCGGCGTCAAACCGAAGGAGAAGTACAAAAAATAGGGAAATCAACTTTTTCCTCGGCGAAAAACGAACTACGTCCGTCGGGCTCCGCGGAAAAAAGAAGACTGAGCAAGATGGCACCCTTGGGCGGGAAGGGGACCGCGCATGCGCGCTGCAATTCCCAAAGGCTTTCTTTGAAAGCTGGGGAAATGCTCCGTACGAGGGCTCCGTCGGCGCCGACGTCACCCATATGTGAGGACTGACTTCCTGCTTGGTCCTGGAGAACAGCTGCTTACAGGAAGGAGATGCAGGTTGCCCACTGATTAATCCAGAGGATGGCAAAGCTCCAGATGACTTGAGCACTTATTTTACAGTGTTGCATACCTCCTTGCAGTTAATTGATCTAACTGTCAGTAAGCCAAACTCGAGGACAACATTGCATGTTCCACCGATAGTAAAGTACAAAGTAGGAGATCTGGTGTACAAGAGGATGAAACCTCAAACTGGTTGGACAC
Source organism: Ichthyophis bannanicus (assembly GCA_033557465.1). Taxonomy (NCBI): domain Eukaryota; kingdom Metazoa; phylum Chordata; class Amphibia; order Gymnophiona; family Ichthyophiidae; genus Ichthyophis; species Ichthyophis bannanicus. Next base: position 708,500,848 of record CM066031.1, read on the forward strand.
ACACATCTACACCTACTGCAGTGCAGATATCCGAGGGAAGAGTATGAATCCATAATTCAGATATCCGGCCCGTCCCATGTGTCTACTCGGACTGATTTGTTTTTGGGAGTCCTTTAGACTGATTTCTTCAAGAATCCTGAGTCATGATAGTCCTTTAACTGACTTTAACAATTCTAGGAATGTTGTTCCACCAAATTTGTAGCTGCAGACATGTCTGTCATCTTTTCTGTTGTTATACCAGATACCACAGTCCAACAGTGTTTGTGGCCTGTGGCAGCTATCAATACATCTAACTGTACAGGGGGAATACTAGTTGCCAATATTACTTCACAGCATATAGAATGTCTTAACACTACAAATAATAGATTGAAGATCTGTTTGTTTAAATTCGTTAATCTTTCCAGATATACCCCTGATTGAATTTGTCAAGCCTTTTTAGGGAAGGAATTTAGGGTGTCTGCAGAATTGACACAGTTATCTTGTGAGGCCTATGGCTTGGCAGCATGTGATGTTTGTATTAAATCACCAAGAGTTACTGCCAGAAAAGAAGTGGATGATACCTTTTTGCAAAACTATAATATTCCCCCAAAATGGCATTGCCTTCCCTTATGTAAATTACACTTAGTAGTGCGCCATCAGTTATACCCATGCCTGCCACCAGGATGGAGTGGTACCTGTGCCTATGTGCAAGTTATATTACCTGTAGCTTCAATTCCCCTACAAAATTCTCTGTGATTTCAAGAGCATGATCTAAATATCACTCCCATTATAGACAAAAGAGATCCTTCTCATATTTTTCTGAAAATGATGTACCCTATGAATTTCGCTTGTTCTTAGATACTGAAGTTATGTTTGTCTCAATTCTTACACCAAGATTGCAGGCTGCTACTAATTTTTATTTATTTTATTTTTTATTTAACAGGTTTTTTATACTGCCTTTATCCAAGGCGGTTTATATCAAACAATATAGCAACTACAGAGGAATTGTTTTACATTAAACAGGGATTATAACTTAGAGATAAATACGAGATACATTATGTGAGGGGAGCAAACTATTTACATGTAGAAATGGTCTACGTTTTATGGGGAAGAATGGTTGGTTCGGCTTAGATGTCCTTCTATATGGTATTTTAGCTCCTAGATTATGTTTTGTCATCAGGTCTGTAGTATTCTCTGAATAGGTGTGGTTTTAGGTTGTTTTTTTTTAGTTCAGTGATGAATTTTGCTGATCTTATGTTATCTGGTAGTGAGTTCCACATTGACGGGGCATACAAGGAGAATGTTCTGTTGCTGGTCTGCTGTGTGGTTTTGGTCCTGAGCGGATGGATGTTCACGAGGTTCCGATTATGCTAAATGGATACAGAAAGTGTGTTCTGCTTTAATGAAGCTGTTAATTTGACAGAACATGGTTACAGATACAGACACACAAGAACAGGGTATAACAGAAGATAGGAATAGGAATGTGCAGGAGTACAGACAAATGTAACACGATCAGAATATGAGTTAACTAAAAAGAAAAAGACATTGTAGAAAGAAATGAGAAATGAAATCTGGGAACTAAAACTACAAAGGGATAAGGAAATAATAAAGAGATAAGACTGTATGTGTGTTTGTACACAGGCACATGTTGAAAGGCTTATAAAGTAAATAGAAGAAGAAATATGAATAAAATACAGTCTCCAAAATGTATGTTTGCAAATGCTAGAAGTCTAAAAAAATAAGATGGGAGCGTTAGAATATATAGCACTAAATGAAAAGTTAGATATGATTGGTATCTCAGAGACATGGTGGAAGGAGGACAACCAGTGGGACACTGTGATACCTGAGTACAAACTATATCGTAATGATAGAGCTGAACAAATTGGTGGGGCATTGAGTCACACAGGATTAAAGTTTTGCAGGAAGCAAAATTCGCTGTAGAATCTCTATGGATTGAAATTCCATGTGAAAAGGGGAAGGTGATGGCAGTGGGGTTGTACTATCGATCGCCTGGTCAGAATGAACAAATGGATGATGAAATGCTCAAAGAAATCAGGGAAGCTAACAAAAGTTACAGAACAGTAATAATAATGGGTGATTTCAATTACGCCGGTATTGACTGGGTCAGTGTCAGGGCAGGACATTCTAGGGAGATAAAGTTTCTATATGAAATAAATGACTGCTTCTTGGAGCAGCTAGTTCATGAACCGACCAGAGGGGAAGCCATTTTGGACTTAGTCCTTAGTGGAACACCAGATCTGGTGCAAGAGATAAGGGTGTTGGGGCCACTTGGCAATAGTGATCATAACATGATCGCGTCTGATTTAATAAATGGAGGAGGGATGGTAAGGAAGTCCACTGTACGACCTTTTAACTTTCAAAAGGGAGACTATGATAAAATGAGGAAAATATTTAAGAAAAAACTACAAGGAGCAGTTGCAAAGGTTAAAGACTTACATCAAGCTTGGGTAGTGTTTAAAAAATACTATCTTGGAAGCCCAGACCAGCTGTATTCCACGCTTTAAGAAAAGTGGAAGGAAGTCCAAAAAAACTGCCAGCATGGTTGAAAGGTGAGGTCAGAGAAGCTGTTGTTACCAAAAAAGCATCTTTCAGGAAATGGAAAAAAGAGCCAAATGACAAAAACGGGAAACAGCACAAGCACTGGCAAGTTAAATGCAAGGCATTGATAAGCCAGGCAAAGAGAGAATTTGAGAAGAAACTTGCTGTGGAAGCAAAAATGCGTAATAAAGACTTTTTCAAGTACATTCGTAGCAAAAGACCTGTGAGAGTCAGTTGGACCATTAGATGCTAGAGGGGTAAAAGGGGCAGTAAGTGGGGACAAGGCTACAGCGGAGAGACTGAATGAATTCTTTGCTTCGGTCTTTACTGAGGAAGATTAGGGATGTTACCCATGACTGAAGTGGTATTTAAAAATGATACTGCGGAAAAATTTTAAGAAATATCGATACACCGGGAAGATGTATTACAACTATTTGATAAACTGAAGAGTAGCAAATCACCTGGACCGGATGGTATACATCCAAGGGTGTTTAAAGAACTGAAATAGATTACAGACCTGCTATTAGTAATCTCTGATCTATCATTAAAATCATCTGTAATACCTGAAGATTGGAGGATCGCCAATGTAATGCCAATTTTTAAAAAGCATTCCGAGGTGATCCGGGAAACTACAGCCTGAGGTCAGTACCGGGAAAAATGGTAGAAACCATCATAAAGAACAAAATTACTGAACATGTAGATAATCATGGCTTAATGGGAGACAGCCAACATGGCTTTAGACAAGGAAGATCTTGTCTTACTAATCTGTTATGTTTTTTTGAAGGTGTGAATAAAGAAGTAGATAAAGGTGAGTCGGTTGATATAGTGTATCTGGACTTTCAGAAAGCCTTTGACACGGTCCCTCATCAGAGACTTTTTGCAAAACTAAAAAGTCATGGGATAGGAGGCAATGTACTATTGTGGATCAGGAACTGTTAAAGACAGAAAGCAGAGGGTAGGGCTAAATGGACAATTTTCCCAATAGAAAAAGGTGAATAGTGGAGTACCAAAGGGATCTGTGCTGGGTCTGCTGCTTTTTGACATTCATAAATGACATGGAAAAGGGAATAACGAGTGAGGTTATCAAATTTGCAGATGAGAAAACTATTTAAAGTTGTTAAAACCCAAGAGGATTGTGGAAAATTGCAAGAGGATCTCGATAAATTGGAAGACTGGGCATCCAATTGGCAGATGAAATATAATGTGGACAAGTGCAAAGTTATGCACCGAGGTAAGAACAACCCAAACTATGGTTACACGATGCAAGGTTCCACATTGGGAACCACTACCCAGGAAAAAGATTTAGGCGTCATCGTGGATAACATGTTAAAACCCTCCGCCCAGTGTGCAGCAGCGACCAAGAGAGCAAATCGAATGCTAGGTATCATAAGGAAAGGAATGTTAAATAAAACAAAGGATATTATTATTCTTTTTTTTTATTTATCAATTATAACAAATTTACATCCAAGAAAATAAATCAATGAATGATTCAAAAATGGGCATACTTGTACAGACAATTCTAAAGAGGAAAATAAAAACCCCTCCCTCCAACACGGAGATTAAGAAAAGAAAAACAAATAGTCAGCACCCATTTAAATGTAGACCTCAAACAATAGGTAATATAAGGAAGTACTAGGAAAAAAATAACCTAAACAGACAGTAAAGGGCCTACACAGTCCTAAATTATCTAATCATCATTATTAAGGTAACAGGTGAAGACTTAAGCATCAGCCGATTGAGAGGGTCCAGCAACATCAACCATTACAACTTCCCTCACCTCAAGGAACTCTAATAGTGGCCTAGGATGAAAAAAAGAGTAGTTACTCACCTGTAACAGGTGTTTTCCAGGAGCAGCAGGAATCAGTCCTCACATATGGGTGACGTCGGCGCCGACGGAGCCCTCGCGGAGCAATTTTCCCCAGCTTTCAAAGAAAGTCTTTGGGAATTGCAGCGCGCATGCGCGGTCCTCTTCCCGCCCAAGGGTGCCATCTTGCTCAGTCTGATGACATAGCTAAAAGATAGCAAAAAATTAGCAAAAAACGAAAGCATAGAACTGCAACTCCAAGGGGAGGAGGGAGGGTTGTGAGGACTGATTCCTGCTGCTCCTGGAGAACACCTGTTACAGGTGAGTAACTACTCTTTCTCCAGGACCAAGCAGGAAGTCAGTCCTCACATATGGGACTCCCAAGCTTAAGGCTACCGGAGACCCCAAGCACAAAAAAGGAGCTCCCTCAAGCTCAGTAGCACAGAAGGAAGGAATCTTCTCTGAGTACGCCCCCAACCGGTAGCCCAACATCCGGGACGGAGGGCAGGAGTTGCCTATACCTCAAAGAGATTACGGAGGACTGCCTGTCCGAAAGCACTGTCCCTGCGGGACTCCCTCTCCAGGCAGTAATGGGCTGGAAAAGTCTGGCTTGAAGACCAAGTAGCGGCCCGGCAGATGTCTGCCAATGGAACAGAGCGGAGGTAAGCCACTGACGCAGCCTTCGCCCTAACACGATGAGCCGTGACTCGACTTTCCAACGAGAGGCCGGCTGCCCCATAAGCCCAAGCGATACAGTCAGCAATCCAGATGGACAGAGTACGCTTGGAGACAGGAAGCCCCAACTTATTGGGGTCATAAGACACGAAGAGCTGAACAGCCCTTCGGTGCTCCCGCGTACGGTCAAGGTAGAAGGTTAACGCCCTCCTACAGTCCAGGGTATGCAGGACCATTTCAGCTCGGCTGGAGTGTGGCCTGGGAAAGAATGTCGGAAGTACCACCTCCTGGTTGATGTGAAATGGGGAAACCACTTTAGGAAGAAACTTAGGGTGAGTCCATAGGACTACCCTATTCTTGTAGAACCTAGTGTAAGGAGGATCAGATACTAGGGCCTGCAGCTCACTAACGCGTCTAGCAGAAGTGAGGGCTACCAAGAATAAGGTTTTCCAAGAAAGAAAACGAAGATGACAGGTAGCCATAGGTTCAAAAGGCGGACAGGTAATCCGCTGCAAAACCACATTCAGATCCCAGTCAGGGGCTGGTGGGCGCAAAGGTGGTTTAAGGAGAAGGAGGCCTCTGAGAAAACGAGCCACAAGAGAGTGGCTGGAAAGAGGCCTGCCATCCACCGGCATGTGATGCGCAGAAAGAGCACTGAGGTGGACCCTGACCGAGTTGGACTTAAGTCCAAGATCGGAGAGGCAAAGCAAGTACTGCAAGACCACTGATACCGAACAGGAGAAGGGATCTTGAGATTGCTGAGCACACCAGACGGAGAACCGTCGCCACTTAAGAGCGTAGGACGTCCGGGTGGAGGGTCGCCTGGAGGCCAAGACGACTTCCTCCACATCTGGAGGAAGCAGGAGGGGAGCAAGGACTACCCTCTCAGCAGCCAGGCCATCAGATGAAGGGACCGGAGGTTGGGGTGCAGGAGAGTCCCCTGATCCTGTGACAGGAGATCGGGCTGAAACCCCAGAGGAAGAGGAGTGTCCACCGCCAGCTGCATCAGAAGCGGGAACCAAGGTTGTCTCGGCCACCGGGGAGCCACTAGGATCATCGAGGCTTTGTCTCTGAGAACTTTGAAGAGTGTCCGAGACACCAGCGGCATGGGAGGAAAAGCATACAAGAGGCCCGTGAACCATGGAATCAGAAAAGCATCCGCCGCTACTCTGAGAGGATGCGGTGGTCGAGAGCAGAATCTGGGAAGTTGCCAGTTCAGAGGACTGGCAAACAGATCCATGGTGGGGAGGCCCCACTTGAGAAAGATCCGCTGAACCACCAATGGATCCAATCTCCACTCGTGTGGTTGGAGGATCCTGCTTAGCTTGTCTGCCAGGTAATTTTCCTGACCTGGGAGATAGACAGCTTTGAGGAGGATGCCGTGGTGGACGGCCCAAGAGCACAGTTTTTGTGCCTCCTGACAGAGAAGGAAGGAGCCTGTTCCGCCTTGTTTGTTCACGCAGAACATTGCAACTTGATTGTCCGTCTGGACCAGCACAGACTGGTGAGAAGTGAGGTGGGAGAAGGCTCTGAGAGCTAGGCGGATGGCTCTGAGCTCCAGGAAGTTTATCTGCTGAGCCGACTCCCAAGGAGTCCAGAGGCCTTGAGTACATGTCCCTTGGCAATGTGCTCCCCAACCCAGGAGAGAAGCATCGGTAGTTAGGACCTGAGAAGGCGGAGGAGGCTGAAAAGCCATTCCTAGCACTAGGTTTGGCAGATGAAGCCACCATTGCAGAGAAGAGACCAGCGGGACGGAGATCTGTACGGAGTCCGCTAGGCTCCCAGTGGCCTGATGCCATTGTGTGCGAAGGCACAATTGAGCAGGCCGCATGTTCAGGCGGGCATTGGGGGTCACATGGACTGTGGAAGCCATATGGCCGAGCAGTCTCAGAAATTGCCTGGCAGAGACCAGGGAATTGCTGCGAAAGTGGCTGGCAAGATCCATGAGCCTGTTTGCTCTGTCGAGAGGCAGATAAGCTTGCGCCTGAAGCGTGTTTAATCTTGCGCCGATGAACTCGAGATCCTGAGAGGGGAGCAAAGTGGACTTTGCGAAGTTTATGGCAAAGCCCAAGTACTGGAGCAGAGCCACAGTGCGGTGCGTGGCGTGAATGGCCTCTTGGGAAGACTGCTCTGATGAGCCAGTCGTCCAGGTATGGAAATACAAAGAGGCCTTGAAGTCTTAGATAAGCCGCCACCACTGCTAGACATTTGGTGAACACCCTTGGTGCGGAGGATAGGCCAAAGGGTAGCACTCTGTACTGGTAATGATTGCCCCCCACAACAAACCTGAGATATTGTCTGTGGCTGGGGTGGATGAAGATGTGAGTGTAGGCATCCTTTAGATCTAAGGAGCATAGCCAGTCTCCCTGCTGGAGGTAGGGCAGCAGGATTCCAAGGGTAAGCATCTTGAACTTTTCCTTTGCGAGGAACTTGTTGAGGTTCCGCAAGTCCAGGATGGGTCTGAGGCCTCCAGTTCTTTTTGGTATCAGAAAATACCTGGAGTAAAAACCTTGACCTCTCAGGTGGTGGGGCACCGGCTCCACAGCCTGTTCCTGAAGAAGACTTGCTAACTCCTGAAGGAGTAAGTCCTTGTGCAGAGGGAGTCTGAGAGGCTCCCCTGGAAAGTAGGAGGGAGGTACCTGGTGGAAGTGCAGAAGATAGCCCTCTTGGACTATGTGAAGCACCCAGGTATCTGTAGTGATGTGGGACCACCTGTGGGCAAAGTGGACCAGCCGGCCTCCTGTGCTGGGAGAAACCAGCTGAGGGGGAGAGGCTATGCTGATGAAGTCAAAAACCCCCACCCTGCTGAGCAGGGGCCGGTGGTGCAGGCTTGGGGGCTTGCTGCCTACGGGACCCATTACCCCGTCCCTTGGCTTGCTTACCCTGTTGGGGAGCTGCTGAGGCCTGATAATGAGGGTAGTGGTGATAGGCAGCCGCCTTCCTTGGGTAAAAGGGCTTTTTCCCCAAGCCCTTCTTCTTCTGAGAAGTGGCAGAGGTCTTCCTTGAGAGACGAGTCGTGGTGAGAGTCTCGGTCTCGATCTGTGCAGCCTTCTCATCCATGGGCTTGCCAAAGAAGTTTTCACCTCTGCAGGGGACATCGACCAACTTGTCCTGCACCCATGGCTCGAGGTCGGATGACTGAAGCCAAGCCTGTCGGCGGCCACCGATGCCGGCTGCGGCTACTCGAGCCGATGCTTCAAAGCCATCGTAGGCTGCTCGAGAGATAAACTTTGAGCACTCCCGAATACCAGTTGACAAGGCTTGGAACCTTTGCAAAGGTTCTTCGGAGAGACCAGCAGAGAACCCGGCTATTTCTTTAGCCAGGTCTCGGAGATACATGCCCATATAGAGCTGGTAGGTCTGGACTCGACAAGCAAGCATAGAGCCCTGGAAACACTTCCTACCGAGGGCATCCAGGCTTCGAGCCTCCCGACCGGGAGGCACCGAGGAGTGCATTTTCTGACTCTTAAGTCTATGCATGGCCGATTCCACCACCATGGAATGGTGTGGTAGTTGTGCCTTTTGGAACCCAGGGCTCTTGCGGACTCGATAAATGGAATCGACCCGCTTGCTTAACACCGGCGACGACGCCGGGCTCTCCCACATGTGGAAGAGAAGTCGTTCCAGCATCGGATGAACCGGTACAATAAAGGCCTCCTTTGGGGGAGAGTCATATTGGAGGGCATCGAGCTCTTCGACTCGAGGCTCCTCCTCGGGATCCGCGGGGAAGGCCAAAGCCTTGGCCATATCCCGCACGAAGTCCGAGAACCGGGTATCCTCCGGGGGGGGACCGTCTCCGAGGTTCGGACTCGGGGGAGTCCGATGGGACACACCGAGTCCGAAAAGAACCAGGTGACTCTTCATCCTCGGATTCCCAGGCTGACTCCTTGGAGGAGGAGTCGAGCGGCTCCGGTCGGGCGGGCATCGATGCCGTTCGCCCCGACGCCGAGGGAGTCGGCGTCGATGACCTCGGTCCCGAACAGGAGGCCGAAGGAGACCGCGACCGAGGATCGACTCGAGCCCTCATGGACTCGAGGATCGGCTCGGTCTCCGGGGTCGACTTGGACGTCGACGTCCCGGTGGTCAGGGCAGAAGCACCGGCGAGGCCAGCGATCAATGCCCGCTGCTGGTCCATGAAGGCAGTCAGACTGCTCTCCAAGGCTGTCAACCTGAGTCCGAGCTCAGGAGACCCAGCAGCCCCCGACTCGGGCCCCGATGGCGTCGGGCCCGACGTCGGCTCCTTCGGAGGCGAGTCTACAAGGACAACAGTACTCACGTGAGCGGGTGAGTCCATCTCGAGACGAGGATGTTTGGAAGGCCTCTCCATCTCCGAGGACCCGGGACGGGAATCGGGGCTATGCGACCTGGCCCTCGAGGAACCAGGAGCGTCCACCGACCCCGCCCTCGCGGGTTTCTTCTTCCGATGATGTTCCCGGGTAGGAGACCCCCGTTCAGAGGAACTTCGACGATGCTCAGGACCAGAGTCCCGAGACGTCGAAGCCTCTGACGAGGTCCGGGCCCGGCCGGAGTCAGAGAAGATACGTTCCCGCTGATGCTGCCGACTCCTCAACACTTTTGAGGACATTTTGCCACACGGACCACAGATCATCGGGTCATGATCGGGTCCGAGGCAGCGGAGGCAGTAGTCGTGTGTCGGTAAGAGACATGAGCTTCTTACACCGATCACACTTCTTAAACCCGCTGGCAGCCATCGGGGGAAAAAGGGCCCCTGCGAGGTCAAAAGACAGGGCTTCCAGTGAAAAAGAAAAAAAGGCGCGAAATCTGTCACGAAGGACAAAAAACCGAAAAATAAATAACGGACTCGCAACCGGCGTCGCGGGTCCGGGCGGGAAAAGAACCGGCGTCGAATTCGAGAAAAAAGACAAATAAAATCAACTTTTCTAGCAGGGAATTACAAACAACGTCTGTAGGGCTCCGCGGAAAAAAGGAGACTGAGCAAGATGGCACCCTTGGACGGGAAGAGGACCGCGCATGCGCGCTGCAATTCCCAAAGGCTTTCTTTGAAAGCTGGGTAAAATTGCTCCGCGAGGGCTCCGTCGGCGCCGACGTCACCCATATGTGAGGACTGACTTCCTGCTTGGTCCTGGAGAACAGGTATAGTTTTTGTTTGAAAACTACACAACATTTTGCAGGAAATTTAAGCTGGACGTTAGCCCCCAGTGCTACAACCCTGGGGCGAAGAACCAAAAAGTCCTTCCTTCTCAGCTGCATAATACGAGATATATCAGGAAATATGCATACTTTAGACCCTAGGAAAACTTCATTAAAATTCCTAAAGTACAATCTGAGGATAAAAATGTTTTCAGTTTTCAATGACTAGGGTAACAAGAAGGGTAGACTTATCAGTAATGACCTCCAGGGGAGATTCTAAAAACCCCGAGAGGTCACCCACGTCAGGGGAAGCAGAAGGGGCAATGGAACCAAGATCCCTTTGCCTCAAGGACAAATACTGCGCCCGTACCAGGGGTGGAAACTGATCTGGGGAGATCTTCAAAACCTTTCCAAAATACTTTTTCACCATCTCCAATGGTGACAATAAAGGAGACCGTGGAAAGTTCAGAAAGCGCAAATTGCACCAAATATTCCATTTTCCTGGAGGATACAGTTTTGTCCTTAACCTGGGCTGTCACCAACTTCCTCAACTGCCCAACTTCTTGCTCCACCTTGGAAAGTCTCTCCACTTGCTCTTCCTGCACACCAGAAAGAGTTCCAGATAAAGATTGAACCCCAACAATCTCAGTACTCACAAAACTCAAAACATTCTTGAGGGAAGCATTCAGCATTGCTAGACCGTCCCACAGTGCTTCCATTGTTATCACTGCAGGTCTTTCCAGCACTGGCAACCCCGAAAGGACCTCTACACGACCAGGTATCACCTCAACTCGTCTCTCCGAGGAGGTTCCTCTCAGCGCAGCCCTCTGCTGCCCCCTGGCCTCTGTAGGGGAAAAGCTCTCTGCCGAAGCACCTCCTGCCGCTCCATCCACAGGCATGCTCACCCGCACACCGGCAGGAAATGCAACTTCTGCCGAGTTAATACTTCTGGGATGCGGTGAGAGGGTACGCTCCTCCAGCGAAAGCCAGATCCCCGATGCATTCAGCGACGGCACCTCTCCCTTCGCCGCTGCTCCACCTCCGGCCGCGAATCCACATTCCTGCAAGGTACGCTGGGTCAAAGGCACCGGCAGAACTGTCCCAGGAGGAAGGGCAGCCGGCTTCCACTTCTTACGCCCCATTGAAAAAAATTCAGGAGGTCACGAACCCACAGCAACCAAGAAGGATGCAGCTCACCGATCAGAGCTTCCTGTCGCCATCTTGCTACTTCCCAAAACAAAGGATATTATAATGCCTCTGTATCGTTCCGTGGTGCGACCGCACCTTGAATATTGTGTGCAATTCTGGTTGCTGTATCTTAAAAAGGATATAGCGTTATTAGAAAAGGTACAGAGAAGAGCCACTAAAATGGTAAAGGAGACGGAAGGATACTCCTATGAAGAGAGGCTAAAAAGGTAAGGGCTCTTCAACATGGAAAAGAGACAGCTAAGGGGAGATATGATAGAGGTCTATAAATTAATGAATGGAATGGAATGGGTAAACGTAGATCAATTGTTTACGTCATCAGAATATAAAAAGACTAGGGGACATGCAATGAAGCTACAGGGTAACCCTATTTACGACTAATAAGAGAAAATATTTTTTCACTCATCGTGTAATCAAACTCTGGAATTTGTTACCGGAGGATGTAGTAAAAGCTGTTAGTGTAGCTGGGTTTAAAAAAGGTTTGGACAAGTTCCTGGAGGAAAGGTCCATAAGCCATTATTAAAAGGGACCCAGAACATCAATGTTTGACCCGATACAAGCATTGAGGAACCTGTGTCTTTTGGGGAAACTGCTAGGTACTTATGACCTAGATTGGCCACTGTTGGAAACAGGATACTGGGCTTGACGGACCTTGGTCTGACCCAGTATGGCATATCTTATGTTCTTATGTTCTAAATGTACAGAGAGAGTTAGTGGGAACAGAACACAGAGGTGTGCTGTACTGATCTCTATTTCTTATTAGGTATGCTTATGCTATCTACTTGCTAGGTATAATTAGACAATATATTCAAGTTTCTATAATAAAAGATTTCTTGTTAAGCACTGCAACAATTGGTTTTGGATGCTTGCTAGCATATGTATGTGTGCCTGAGGGGGGAAGGGTGGATATAGCAGGGGAAGGCTATCCCGGGTAATTCCCTAGCAGTTCGAAGTCACAAGGTGGGTGTCCAAGGAGTGTTGCCTCTGAATCTGAGCGGAAGATAACCGCTAACAATAGTTGATTCTTTCAGTTCCCTGGGATGTATACCATTCGGTCCAGGTGATTTGCTACTCTTTGGCTTGTGAAATTGCTTTATTTCTCCTCTTCCAGGTTCACCGAGATTTGTTTCAGTTCCTCAAATTCATTACCCTTAAATTTTATTTCTGTCATAGGTATCTCCCCTAAATCTTCTTCAGTAAAGACTGAAGCAAGCAATTCACTTAGGGGGTCATTCTGAACAGCAAATAGCAGGGATGGATGTCCGGTTTGGATGTCCAACCCCTGCTATTTTCAGGGAGCGACTGCTGAACACCAGGCTCCTCGCACATACATCAGCATTGTGCGGGAGCTCTGGAAGGGTGCGGGAGGGGGAGGGCCGGAGGTGGAGTGATGGCAGGGCAGAGGCAGGACCCTGACCCTGGATGTACAGGGCCAATTACATTTGTGGCCCTGTATGTCCAGGGTTGCCATCTTAGATAGGGGACTTATTACACCTCGGAGATGGAATAGACCCCCCACCATTGAAGGAAAGCACAGCAGGCCCAGCAACAACCACGTGAGCAGTGCAGGTGGGGCCCCGCTGCCCAATTGGGCCCAAATGGGTGTCAGGCTGTGAGGATTCCATGCTTGTGGCCAATCGGGGCTCCTGTATGGTGTCCCGGTGCCATGGTGATGTGATGCCATGGCACGAGGCTCCTTGCAGGAGCCTTGGGTGGGTTGCAAGGGGAATAGGCCAGACATGCAGCAGCACAGAATCAGGGCACATCCTGCATGTCCAGGACCATTGCACCAGATTCAGATCCCGCAGGAATGCCAATATGGGCACGTCCAGAATTTGTTAAAAAGGTATGTTTACTAAATGGCGGCAGTGGCTTCCATGCGATACCGGCACCACGGCCCCCTTGATTTCAATGGGGCCATGGCTCCGATATCGCATGGAAGCCGCTACCGCCATTTAGTAAACATACCCCTTAGTCTCTCTATATGGTCTTGTCCTCCTCCCTTAATGTTCCTTTTACTTCTCTATCATCTAATGGTCCAACTGACTCCCTTACAGGTTTTTTGCTTTGAATGCACCTGAAAAAGTTTTTATTATGAGCTTTTGCTTCCATTACCAAGCTTCTTTTCAAATTCTCTTTATGTCTGCCTTATCAATGCTTTGTATCTAACTTGCCAGCGCTTACATGTTTCCTGTTTTTTTCATTTGGATCATTTTTCATTTTTTGAAAGATTTTTTTTTGCTATAACTGTCTCTCTCATCTCACCTTTAAACCATGCTGGCCATCATTTGCCTTTCCTTCCACCCTTTTTCACAGAAGGAATATATCTGATCTGAACTTCCAAGATGGTGCTTTTAAACAACGCCCAGGCCTGATATAAACTCTTACCTTTTGCAGCTGTTCCTTTTAGTTTTTTCCTAAGCATTTTCCTTATTTTATCATAGTCTTCCTTTTGAGAGTTAAATTCTAGTGAAGCAGATTTCCTTCTTGTTCTCCTTCCATTTAGTAAATCAAATTTTATCATGTTGTGATCACTACTGCTAAGTAGCTCCAATATCGTCATCTCTCGTATCAAAGTCTAAGTTCCATTAAGAATTAGGTCCAAAATAGCTGCCCCTCATGTCAGTTTCTTAACTGCTGCTCCATGAAACAGTCATTTAGTTCATCTAGAAACTTAATCTCCCTAGCATATCCTGATGTGACAATCGCCCATTCGATACTGGGATAACTGAAATTGCCCATTAAAACTGTGTTGCCAATTATTTTTAGCTTCCCTAATTTTGTGTCAGCATTTCAACATCTGTCCATTAATTTTGGTCAGGCAGATGACAGTACAGCTCCCACTGTTATTCCCTTCCCCTTTCTCATATGAAATTTCTATCCAAAATGATTCAAAGTGCATTTTGTTTCCTGTAAACTTTTATCCTGTTTGATTCAATGCTCTCTTTAATATATAGCACCACCCCTTTACCAATTTGTCTATCCTATAGTTACAATATAATTTGTACACTGGTATCACAGTGTCCCATTGGTTATCCTCCTTCGACCAGGTCTCTGATATACCAATTATATCTCTCTCTTCATTCAGTGCTATATAGTCTAACTCGCCCCCCCTCCCCCTTTTACTATTTTTCAGACTTCTAGCATTCGTGTACAGGCATTTCAAAGTATGTTTTTGGTTCATATTGACAACTTGCATATCAGTTGATGGGGTAATTTTGAATCTTTCAACTCTGTCTGCTGTTTACTTGAGGGCACCTCGACTACTTTTACATGTTTTCTGTACAAATGTAGGTTATGTGCATTTACACCAAGTCTAAGGCTGGCATAAGTGCTAACGCCTAGGTTTAACAGGCATATCATATGACTTATGCCCCTATTTTATTAAGAAAAGTTGTCACCCGCTCTTCTTTATGAAATAGGCATGATTTGCATGCATTGGCATGCGCATTAACCTATGCAACATTTATAAAATTATCCTCTAAAATCTATAATCTCCCCCACAGTTAACTCGCATTATCATGCGCATACGTGAGGCCTATTTTACATATGCGTACGTTACTTTATAAAATAGGGGCAAAATGACACACCTTCATCTACACATGGCAATTACACCTGCTCAAAAAGTATAAATGCCTATACCTACAACTGGAGAGAATACGCATAAGTTACAATATTCTAGAACCTATGCTCCACCCAGATGCACACCCTAACCAAACATATGTGCAATAGTACTTACAATACTTAAAGAGTATTAATGGACAAACAAACCTCTTCCAAAGACGGGGAAGCTGCAAAACTAGAGGGCATAATAAGAAGCTTCAAGACGGTAAACTGAAAGGAAATGTCAGGAAATACTTTTTCACTGAAAGGGTGGTGGATGCTTGGAATGCCCTCCTGATGGAAGTGGTGGGGCAAACAGTGACAGGATTCAAAATGGCATGGGACAGACACAGTGGATCCCTTTATAACAACAGGATAAAATCAAAATAAGCATATCTATCTCTTATATCTGAACAAGTAGGGGTGACCTACACGGAGCGGTGGATACACCCCTAAACAAAGGCATGGGGAGAGGTGACCTGCACGGAGCAGCAAGTGCACCTACTCTTACTGCCTTGCTGGGCAGACTAAATGGGCCATACTGGTCTTTATCTGCCGTCATATACTATGATACTATGTTATGGAATATGTAGGTGCCCATTCACGCGCTTAAGTCCTTTAACATAAGGACTTATGTGCATAAATAGCATATAACTTTCCATATGGTCTTTATAAAATTGCCTCCTAAGTGTGCACGTTCCAAATTGCTTCATTTGTAATAGATGAGGAGAAATTCTCAAAGACACTGGCACAGAAAGCAGACAGGAAGATAGGCCAGTAGCAGCTGTGAAACAAATGCTTTGGAATAAGTACAATCCTAAGACAGGAAAGTTCAATTACTTATTCCTAAAACATTCTTACAGTGAGTCTACAATAACAGCCTCAGTAACAGAAGCTCCGCTGCAGCTGTAGTCTAGATAATGGAGCAGGAAACCATGATTAAAAATTATGCTATCAGAACAAAAAGGCTGGTTTCAATATATCAAATTCGTATATATTCGTAGCAAAAAACCTGTGAGAGAGTCAGTTGGTCCATTAGATGATAAAGGGGTTAAAGGAGCACTAAGAGGCGACAAGGCGATAGCAGAGAGACTGAATAAATTCTTTGCTTCAGTCTTTACTGAGGAAGATGTAGGGATGTTACCCATGACTGAAGTGGTATTTAAAGGTGCGGAAGAATTGAAGGAAATATCAATACATCGGGAAGATGTATTACAACTATTAGATAAACTGAAGAGTAGCAAATCACCTGGGCCGGATGGTATACATCCAAGGGTGTTGAAAGAACTGAAATATGAGATTGCAGACCTGCTATTAGTAATCTGTGAACTATCATTAAAATCATCTCTAATACCTGAAGATTGGAGGATCGCCAATGTAACACCAATTTTTAAAAAGGGTTCCAGGGGTGATCCGGGAAACTACAGACCGGTGAGCCTGACATCAGTACCAGGAAAAATGGTAGAAACCATCACAAAGAATAAAATTACTCAGCATGTAGATAGTCATGACCTAATGGGAGACAGCCAACATGGCTTTAGACAAGGAAGATCTTGTCTTACTAATCTGTTATGTTTTTTTGAAGGAGTGAATAATCAGGTGGGCAAAGGTGAGTTGGTTGATATTGTGTATCTGGACTTTCAGAAAGCTTTTGACAAGGTCCCTCATCAGAGACTTTTGGCAAAACTAAAGAGTCATGGGATAGGAGGCCGTGTACTATTGTGTATCAGGAACTGGTTAAAAGATAGAAAGCAGAGGGTAGGGCTAAATGGCCAATTTTCCCAATGGAGAAAAGTGAATAGTGGTGTACCCCAGGGATCTGTGCTGGGTCCGCTGCTTTTTGACATATTCATAAATGACCTGGAAAGTGGAATAACGAGTGAGGTTATCAAATTTGCAGATGACACAAAACTATTTAAAGTTGTTAAAACCCAAGAGGATTGTGGAAAATTGCAAGAGGATCTTGATAAATTGGAAGACTGGGCATCAAAATGGCAGATGAAATTTAATGTGGACAAGTGCAAGGTTATGCACCTAGGGAAGAACAACCCAAACTATGGCTACACGATGCAAGGTTCCACATTAGGAACCACCACACAGGAAAAAGATTTAGATATCATTGTGGATACCATGTTAAAACCCTCGTCCCAGCGTGCAGCAGCAGCCAAGAGAACAAATAGAATGCTAGGTATGATAAGGAAAGGAATGGAAAATAAAACAAAAGATATTATAATGCCTCTATATCGTTCCATGGTGAGACCGCACCTTGAATATTGTGTGCAATTCTGGTCGCCGTATCTTAAAAAGGATATAGCGATTTTAGAAAAGGTTCAGAGAAGAGCCACCAAAATGGTAAAGGGGATGGAAGGATACTCCTATGAAGAAAGGCTAAAAGGTTTAGGGCTCTTTAACCTGGAAAAGAGACGGCTGAGGGGAGATATGATAGAAGTCTATAAATTAATGAACGGAGTGGAACGGGTAAACGTAGATCGATTGTTTACCTTATCAGAATATAGAAAGACTAGGGGACATGCAATGAAGCTACAGGGTAAACTATTTAAGACTAATAAAAGAAAATATTTTTTCACTCAACGTGTAATCAAACTCTGGAATTTGTTACCGGAGGATGTAGTAAAGGCTGTTAGTGTACAGCTGGGTTTAAAAAAGGTTTGGACAAGTTCCTGGAGGAAAGGTCCATAAACCATTATTAAGAAGGGACCCAGGATATCAATGCTTGAACCAATACAAGCATTGTGGAACCTGTGTCCCTTGGGGAAACTGCTAGGTATATATGACCTAGATTGGCCACTGTTGGAAACAGAATAGTGGGCTTGATGGACCTTGGTCTGACCCAGTATGGCATATCTTATGTTCTTAAAAAATATTTTGATTTTATTTTATAAAAATGTAACAATAAATAGAAGTATTTTAGAATCACTCTTAGCATGGATCAAAATTTAAAAAAAGAAACACACAATCTGCCAATTCTGCAATATTTTCCAGTTCTAAAGAAAAATTATTTTGTGTTAACAATTAACTGAGGGCTTTATTTTCTACGGGGTAGATTCTGAGCAGCATTTAGCAGGGATGTAATGCAATGTGTGCCTTCGAGTCAGTCCTGACTCTTGGCGACCCAGAAGCTCCTGGGTTTTCTTGGCAGTGTCACTGGAAGTAGATTGCCAGGCCTTTCTTCCAAGGCAGTGGAGGGTTAAGTGACTTACTCAAGGCCACAAGGAGTGCTAGTAGGAATTGAACCCTGGTTGCTTGGTTACCAAGCCAGTGCTCTAACCATTAGGCTACTCCTCCACTCTGAGCAGGGATATACATCCCGCTAAATGCCTCTGCCGGATTCCCTGCCCAAAGCTCCCTGCACATACAGGGGAGATGTGCGGAGAGCTCTGGACGGGGTGGGAGGGGTTGGCTGGAGGAGGAGCATGGGCGGAGCAGAGATGGGACCCTGACCCTGGATATACAGGGCCGATTCCAGTCGCAGCCCTGTACATCTGGGGTGGCTAACTTAGACAGGGGATTTATTCCACCTCAGAGGTGGAATAAGTCCCTCTGACGTTGGAGGACAATGCGGCGGGGCAACACCGATGAGGTGAAGTGCAGGAGGGGGTTCCCTGCAGCCCGATCCCGGCCGTGGCAGACCCAATTAGGGGTCGGGTGGCAGGGAAAGTGTAGTTACTCACCTGTAACAGGTGTTCTTCAGAGATAGCAGGAATCAGTCCTCATATATGGGTGACATTGGCACCGATGGAGCCCACGTGGAGCATTTCCCCAGCTTTCAAAGAAAACCTTTGGGAAAGCCACCATGCATGCGTGGTCTCCTTCCTGCCCAAGGGTGCCATTTTACTCATAGCTAGAGCCCCTCCAAGATGATGGCAAAAATGAAGAGCAACTCCAAGAGGAGGAGAGAGGATTGTGAGGACAGATTCCTGCTGTCCCTGGAGAACACCCATTACAGGTGAGTAACTACGCTTTCTCCAGGAATAAGCAGGAAGTCAATCCTCACATATGAGACTCCCAAGCTACAGGCTACTAAGGACCTGTAGGAAAAGGAAAATACCACAGTGTAACCGTGAGCAGTCGCCAGTGAATCCGAAGGCAACCCGAGGACCCCAAATCCATGGATGGCCACGCTCCCAGTAGCTGGAACAAGAAGGGTTGGAAGGCAGGACTTGCTTAAATCCCGAACAGATTACGGAGTATGGCCTGGCTGAAGGTGCTGTCCCGGTGGGACTCCCTCTCCAGGCAGTAGGGCACCGCAAAGGTGTGAGCGGAGGACCAGGTGGCAACCCTGCAGATATCCGCCAGCGGCACCTAGTGCAGGTTAGCAACCGACGTCGCCATCACTCAGACATTGTGTGCTGTGACTTGGTGGTCCAGTGGAAGCCAGGCCTGAGCCTAGGCAAAAGCGATGCAATCCACCATCCAGATGGACAGGGTCTGCTTGGTGACCGCCAGTCTCAGGCAGCTGGAGTCATAGGAGACGAAGAGCTGCCCAGATCTGCGGTGGTTTTGAGTCCACTGCAGGTAGAAAGAATGAACCCTCTTACAGTCCAGCGTATAGAGAATCGCTGGTGCTCGGATGGCGTGGGGCTTCGGGAAGAAAGTGGGTATCACTATCTCCTGGTTGAGATGGAAGTCAGAGACGACTTTTGGGAGGAACTTGGGGTGAGTACGCAGAACTACTCTGTTCTCATAGAACCTCGTGTACGGTGCCTCATCCATCAGAGCCTGGAACTCGCTGACTCTCCGAGCGGAAGAGAGGGCCACCAGGAAGGCCACCTTCCATGACAGATGACGCAGTGAGCATGTAGCCATTGGCTCAAAAGGCTGCCTGGTCAGTTGCACGAGGACCACATTGAGGTCCCATTCTGCCAGAGGAGGGCAGGTGAGGGGGCTTGGAGAGAAGCAGGCCCCACATGAAGTGGGAGACGAGCGATTGCCCCAAGAGTGGTTTACCCTTGATGGGATGGTGGTTTGCTGAGCTGGCACTCAGGTGAGCCCTAACTGAGTTAGACTTCAGTCCAGTCTGCGAGAGATGGAATAGACACTGCAGGACCAAAGAGGTAGGGCAGGAAAACGGGTTCACTCGGAGCTCCGAGCACCACACCGAGAAATGGTGCCACTTGAAGGCATATGTCCGCCTGGTCGAGTCCTTTCACGAAGCCAAAAGAATGTCCTCGTTCTCCATGAGGAGATGGAGGGGCGCTAGGGTGACCCACTCAGTTGCCAGGCCATGAGGGATAGAGACCACAAATTGAGGTGAAGGAGCTGACCCCCTCCCTGTGTCAGCAGCCCCGGCGAGTTCCCAAGAGGAACCGTGGGCTCCGTCGAGAGATGGAGTAGCAGAGGGAACCACAGTTGCGTGGGCCACCTCAGGGCCACAAAATCAGCAAGGCCCTGTCCCACTGGACCTTGAAGGAGAGTCCAAGCTATGAGCAGCGTGGGGGGAAGACATACAGCAAGCTGGTTGCCCACGAAAGGAGGAAGGCGTCGGAAGCGACCCTGCCTGGGTGCGGGATGGGGCCATAGAACCACGGGAGCTGCATGTTCGCAGGGCTGGCAAAGAGGTCCAGGTCTGGAGTCCCCCAATGCTGGAAGAGCTGCTGCGCCATCCGGGAACACAGGTGCCACTCGTGCGGCTGGAGGAGTCCGCTTAGCCAGTCTGCCAAAGCGTTGTCCTGGCCAGGGAGATAGGTGGCTCGGAGGGTCATGCCCTGGCTCATCGCAAAGGAGCAGAGGGGGCCACCACCTCCAGGCAGAGGCTTTAAGAGCCAGTACCCCCCTGTTTGTTCACGTAGAACATCATTTATTTTATTTATTTATTTATTTAACGTTTTCTTCTATACCGCCCCTTCCAGAGATCAGGGGCGGTTTACATTAAACAGTGAACAGAACATTTGTATACATCTGTATACATTTACAAGGAACATTATGTTTTTAACTATTTACAAGTGTAATTACAAGGAACATATTTTTGAACGTTAACTAGAACAGTGCTTATCAAACTATGTACAGGTTATAATAACATGGAGCATAACATAGTTGATTACCAGTGGTTATTTATAGTAGTGATATAGCCGACAGTTTGAGTAGATCTTTTGCATGTTGTGTGAAATGTTTTGCATGTTGTGTGAGATATGTAAGGTTTATTGAGTTAGTCGTTTGTTCTGTCTTGGGTACTGTGGATGTGGATGTGTTTCTGTGACTTGGTTTCATGACTTGGTTGTCCATCTGGACAAGCACCGTTCAGTGCTGCAGGCGGTGCCTGAAAGCCCTGAGCGTGAAGACAACGGCTTGGAGCTCCAGCAAATTGATCTGCTGCCGGGTCTCCTTGAGGGACCAAGTCCCATGAGTGTGCAGTTCCTCGCAGTGGGCTCCCCAGCCCACCAGGGAGGCGACTGTTGTCAAGACTAACTGGTGTGTTGGGGCCTGGAAAGGCATGCCTCAAAGCAAGTTCCATGCATCCTGCCACCAGCCCAGGGATTCCGCCAAGCAGGATGTGAGTGACCGAGATGTGGTCTCGGAATCGGCTGATCGCTTGGATTCACTGTGCTGCCCGCATTTTGAAGCGGGATTTGAGCACGACATGGACCATAGAGGCCATGTGGCTGAGAAGGCAAAGCGTTGATCGAGCCAAGACTGCTGCAGCGTTGCACGTCAGAGGCCAGGGACATGGGGTGGCGGTCTGCTCTGTCATGGGGAAGGAAGGCCATGGCCCACAGAGTGTCCAAGCGAGCCTAGATGAACTCTAGGGATCGTACCGGAGTGAGATTTTTTGGGGTAATTTACCACAAATCCCAGGTGCTCCAGGAGGCAAATGGTACAGTACCTCCAGCAGGGCGACTGGCTATGCTCCTTGGATCTAAGGGATACTTGCACTCACATCCTCGTCCATCCCAAGCACAGAAAGTACCTTCGCTTCATGGTACAGGGGAACCACTACCAGTACAGGGTGCTTCCCTTTGGCTTTGCATCCCCCCGCGCGTCTTCACAAAATGCCTGGCCATGGCAGCAGCCCACCTCTGGCTGCAGGGCACCTTTGTCTCAACCTATCTAGATGACTGGCTTATCACAGGGGACATGGTCCCCGAGGCTCGACAAGCTATGGACCGTAGAGTGGGAGGCTACCTGGGAAACTGGGCTCCCTTGTGGAAGAGATCATCCAGCTTCTGCTTACAACTCTGGATGGGCCTGGAGGACATCTTCTTGCAGAGGAAGCATAGCTCTGGGTCATGGTCAGCTCCCAGGCACCTGAGACAACAGTCATGTCTGTCTGTGAGTGACAAGTTTTTTAAAGCATCTATCACATTTTTTTAAACCGGAGGCCATCGGGGCAAAAAGGACCCCTACAATATCATAGATCCTTGACGTGGCCAGCGGTTAAAAAGGGCGTGAAGTTCATGAAGAAGAAAAAAAGGGGAAAAAAGAATCCTGAGACCGAGAGCTGAAGCAGTAGTGCTCGAGATGGCAGAAAGAGGACCGGCAAAGGCTGGAAAGAACAAACAGTGTAAGAATTGAAAAACTTTTTCCAGAGACGAGATGCATGTCCGAAGGGCTCCATGGAAAAAGGGAGATTGAATAAGATGGCACTCTTGGACGGGAAGGGGACCACACATGCCAGGTAGCATTCCCAAAGGCTTTCTTTGAAAGCTGGTGAAATGCTCCGTGCAGGCTCCGTCGGTGCCAACATCACCCATATGTGAGGACTGACTTCCTGCTTGTTCCTGGAGAAAGGGATCTTGCAAGGCATGCAGCAGATCGGGCTTCCTGCATGGCGTCCTGGCACCATGGCAACAGGACACCATGGCACTGGGCTCCATGCAGGAGCACAGGGCATCCTATGCGGGGGGGGGGGGGAGAGAGGGTGTTCCTGGGATTCTAGTGGCATGAATTGTGGCATGGCCACCACATCCAGGCCCTCTGCACACTATTCTTCTCCCACGGGTGCAGAGCTGGGTGCAGATCTGGCCCGCCCAGATTCTGGACATCTGGAAGGGCCAGATGGGCCAGGTTCTGAATTGGCCTCTTAGCATATATCCTATAAGACGTTTTATGGTTTAAATAGATTTGCCCATTATTTGTTATTATGTTTTATTTTACTCTGCCTTGTGGTGTTATTTTTTTTTTAGAGGTGAATAATCATATTTAAAACAATGAATAGACACACATAAAGAGGGCAATTTTGTAACACCCTCATTGATGACGTGCATCCCTGAGCATGCATAACTCCCTATTTTATGAAGTGAGGCACACACATGCCTTGCTTTATAAAACAACTGTGTACTGACGCACCGTACTGAAGGTGTCAGTTACACCTGCCCTAGAGCAGGCACAGCTGGCGGCACCTAGATCAGCACAGTGATGCACGCACATCATAATATTCTATAGCATATGCGCATTCCTTGAGGCTGCGCCTGTGCTGTGCCCACACTGTACCCCCGTGTATGCCCCAACCTAAGATCAGCACGCAGGACATTTCCATGCCTGCTTACAGAATCCCACCTGGCCAAAGCGTGAATAGAAGTACCCATGCACTTGCTCAAGTCCGGGAAGATATGGACTTGTGTGCATCAGAGCCACTCTTTCCACAGCTCTCTTATAATATCTCTTCAAAGTGGGAAAAACCTTTTGTGAAGAGATCACTTATTATGAAAATGCCTGCTGCTTCCTTGCCCCATACGGCAATGTCTGTGTTCGCTACCCTTTCCGCAAGCATCATTCTGAACCAGATGATAACAGGTGTAAGATCACCTGAACATCAAAATCAGGGCCATCGTGGTTGCAATGGAGTAGTAACCGTCACCATTATAACCATATAATTCTCCTAGTTAAATAGCTTAGATCTCAGTAGCTGGAACAAGTTTATACAGCAGAGTTTGGCAGGCTATCCGGAAAAAGTAATATGCTTATGGTCTTTGCGCCCACCCCATTGCTGCATCTATTCCTCAAAACAAATGGAAGAATATACACACAGACTTTAGGGTTGGTAACATTTGTACAAAGTCTTCCCTACTCCCATCAAAATTAAATAAATGGTGTGGACAACCTATTGGTCTGAAGGTATGTTCCAAAAGTGGGAATATTAGAAGCCATAAATAGAGCAGTTTAATTTTCCAGAGAAAGAAAAAAAAAGATGTTGGGGAAAACACAGTGGGTCTGGTGCGGATTCGGACTGACATATTACTGAGCGGCAATGAAAATAAGTAAAATAAAAGAGGGATAAAGTAGCAATGAGCCTATGTGAAAACATGTATTTAGATTAACACAGTTAAAAACCCATAGAAGCATAGTCAATTACTTGCCTGCCTCTTGTCATCAGGGGCTTTTAGAAAAAGTGCATTTATTACTGCAATGGTGTATGTCTGTATCTCTTGATCCGTCCTGTGTAGTAAATGAAATTGGATATACCATTAACAAGCAACATGCATTCACCTGAGCTCTAGAAAAGATTATGTTTTATTTTCCAGAGTACAAAACCTCACCTAGGGGAAAATGAAACACGCACATAAACTAAGCTAAAACAGATTACTAACAAATAGAAGCTCTTCAAGGCAGGGGCAGCTCAAGGCAATGTGCTGTCTGAGGCAAGGGATGAGGTGCTCCCCCCACCACATGAGGCACCCAAGGAGCAGTTCTCAAGCACTAATTACAACCCCCTCCCAAAGATGGTCTTGTAAAACACATTATCAGGCATCATATTCTTAAATGTTACATTTTAAATGAAAACTCTGCAAAAAATCACATTCTGGGCCTGAATTTATAACAGGTCACCCGTATGAGAATGGCACCTATTTTAAGTCTATTTTCATAATGGCAAAATATGTCACCTATGTGCCTTTAAAAAAAAAACTCCCAGATCCAGTCCCAATAGTGCATAAATGTTGACACACACATGTTTACTTGCTCCGAGACAGGTGTAAATATGTGCATGCGCTCTGTGTGTGTACCTGTGGACTTTGTAAAATAAGGAGGGCCTGAGTAAAACAGCTAGCCATCGCCGCTTTAATTTTAACCCAGATAGTCAATGTTGGGGTCATATCCTGCCACTGACATTGAATATCTGGTTTGGCTAAATAAAGAATTAGCTATCTGGCGATATTAAACTGCTGGCCGGATAGCTAAACCGGCTAAAGATAGACCTGCTTGCTTTTACCCTCATTTTAGCTGGTTAGGGCTTACAGGCCAGTGGCTCAATATCACTGCTGACCGGCTAACCCTCAGTACCACCCCCATTATGCCCCAACATTAAGCAGTTAGCATTCGGGCATACAAACCGGGTATTGCTGCTAAATATTCCCCTGACCTGGTTTAACTAGTTAGCAGGTCTGCTAACCACTTAAACCTATTTGAATATGCCTGACTACATGCATACATTGCAACTATGCCCCTGCTCCACCCAAACTACAAACCTGGGAATGCCTACAGACTGTGAGCGCATAAATGTGTACTATCTTGCTGTCATGTGTACCTATCCACAATCACCACATAATTTTATAAAAGGGGCTTCTCAGCATGTAAAACAGGCTTTATGGGCAGGGAAAAAACCTTATAAAAACGCACCCCATCAGAGCCTATAAGAAACCCGCTACACCATAACAGCACTGATGAGATTCAAACAGCACCAACCTTATCTATGACAAGGCAACACTACAAACATTATGTTGGGCCCCAGAACATCAAAACATCACCTACTGGGAAACTAGAACAAGCCAGAATTAGACAGATACAGAAATTATATGTTAGCAGAAACTCTCACCTTGGTCATACATGTAAAGCAGAGTCAGACCCCAACCAAAACCACAAGGGACCAGAAATTAGAAATAGAAATATGCTCGCAAAACTGACCTGGAAACCCCGCCAGACTCTGCATGCTGCACAACACTAGAAAAACAAAAACTGTATGTTGCTCAGTATGAAAGAAAATTAATTTCTAAGACATCAAGGATGCATATTCCCATAACTGATAAATTCCAATTAATTAAGTCAAAATAATTTTCTGTTTGTTGTCTAGGCATTTTATTTCAGCCTCACTTATCTGCTTTCCTCTGTCTCCCCTTTCCTAAGACTTTTTCCATGGTCTCCTGTCCATTTGACATTTCTTCTCTATCTTCTTCACTTTCTCCTCTACATTTCTCTAAGATTGACCATTCCTTTTCTTTTCTTTCTGCCTTACTGTCCACTCATATTTCACCCCTCCTTCTGATGCTCCTATCCTCAATCTCATTTTTCATTCTCAGCTTTCCATCTCCTCTCAAGTCCTTCCCAATCCATCTCCCTACTGTCACCCCTCCTCCCAGCCTTCCCATTCCCCTTGACTCTCATACTTTTTCCATTCTCTTATTTCTCTCTTTCATTCACTTTCTATTGCCCTGTTTCTTCCTTCTGGACTCACTCCCTCCCCAAACCTCCATCTACCTTCTTTTGCCTGACTCAAGCTCCTTTCTTCTGCATCTTACTCCTGCCCAGTCTCCCACTGCCTCATTTCACAACCTTCCCATCTCTGCTTTTACCTTCCCTTATCCCTTCACAGCCCTTTCCACTGCTTCTCACCTATCTCTTTCCACTTCCTAACCTCACTCCCCAACTCTTCAGGCTCTTCATACCACTTTTTAACTCCTCTGCACCCTTCCCCCCCCCCTCTCTTATAAGCCCGTCTCAAGCCCCCCCCCCCACTCATATCTTTGCAGCCCAAACTAACACACTCCTACTCATATTCCCCATTTAACTGTTGAGTCCACACTATTTCCCCAATTCTCACCCTGTTTTCTCCCCCATCCTACAGTCCCTGCTCTACTGTACCTCTCAGTCCTATTCAATCTCAAAGTCCCCTCTTTATTACAAAATCCCCAAGTCCTTCTCTCTTCCTCATTCTACCCAAGCCTTATTCAATCCCTGCTACCCACCTTCTCCCCATCCCCATTCTCCCATCCAACCCTAAATCCTCACGGTCCCCCAATTCTGGAGTCTCTACTCACGCCTTCTGTCCCAAGCTCCATGTTCTCCTTCCCACTTCACTTCTCCTCCCACTCCCTTTAATCCCGTCTCCTCCCCCCTCACTACCACCAAAATCCCTGTCCTCTTCTTAATTCCCACTCTCCTCTACTTAGTTCTAGCCACCTAATGCCTCTCTCTCCCTTAATTCTGCCCACTATGTCATGACTACAGTCTGTGGCTATAAACTAGTTGCTCCTTTAGTCAATGGCACCTCTCCTTTTCTGCATGCATAGTTCAATGATCGGTAATTTGAGTCAAGGAGGGTTCCATAATATAGAGCTTCATATGATTCAAACAGCTAATCATTGAACCTTGTATACAGAACAAGAGAAGAGTCCCCAGTTTGAAGCAGTGGTTCTCAACCCAGTCTTCTGGGACCTCCAGGCTAGTCAGGTTTTTAGGATATCCACAATGAATATGCATGAGATAGATCTGCATACAATGGAAGCAGTGCATGCAGATCTATCTCATGCATATTCATTGTTGATATCCTGAAAACCTGACTGGCCTGGGGGTCCCAGAGGACTGGATTGAGAACCACAGAGCTAGAGGGATGAATGGGTTAGAAGCATAGGGCTGCATACAATCACTACCAGGATATGGGTTGGGAAGGCCAGAGACAGGAACATGCATAAAGTCTAAATCAATGTTCCCACTAATTTATATTCTGGGGTATCTGCTCCTTGCTCCTCCCCCCCCCCCCCCCAACATCTTACCCTTGTTTCTTACTCCCATCTCTAGCTCTACCTTCTAACATTCCCTTCTTGCCTTCCCTCTCTAGATGCCGCATCCTGCCACTCCCTTCCTCTTCGCTTCCTTCCTCACACTCCTACCTCCTCTCCCTTCTCTCCCCAGCCAAGCTGGGCCAACCAGACAAATGAAGGAAGGAAAGGATCACTCTGGAGTTCCCTTTGTTGCACACTGTTGACTGTTTTTTTCACTCTGTGATGGTACACATTCGGCAAGTCTGGCGGCAGTGGCTCTATAGTGATCCTCTCCTGTCTGGGCAGCTCTTCCTGCATGATGGCACCTCCCTGTAAATGCCCGCACCTAGATTTTTCAAGTATACATGTAAGTTATAGTATTTTATAACTTACATGTGTAACTTTGCACTTTGCCTACGCCCAAACCAACCCCACCCCTGTGCATGCCCACATTGAAAGTACACACGGACGGTCTTATGGACGTGCTTATAGAATAGCAGCTGCCTACATTACATGTGGAAGTGCCGATTCATGTGCATAATTTCTTGAAAATAGTGACTTACACACATAAATGTCATGTATCTTTGTGCGACTGCCTTATAAAATTAACCCCTATAATGCAGATGCCTTCATAAAGATTTGTCAACAGTTAATATAACCATCTGGCCCGAGAGAGAAAGTCTGTGTTTTATGTATTTCCTTTTACAAGTCGCAATTATTTATGAAGAAGAGAGAGAGACGATAAATATTATTTTGATACAACAAATTAAGTTAATAGCTGGGGGTACGTAGCATGCATACTACGCTGTTATTTTTGGAATCATCCTTTTATTCTTCGATTATTCATTTCATTTTGATCCCTGTTTTCTTGCATTTAATTTAATTGAGCAACCCTAAACATGCTGAATGTTGAATATTCTGGAGAATAAGTATTTAAAATTCTATACACCTTTCTAGGTGTGTTCTTAAAAGCTGCTGCAGACACAGATTCAACACAATGCCCCATATGAATCTTCTTTGATGCAGCAACATAAGCCCAGCGCCGCTTATGCCAAGCCAAAAAGTGTCAAGGGAATCATGTGTCTCACTGAGTCGAGAGGAAGTTACTGTAGCTTTCAATGGTTCCTCTTGCCCTCTCTGCTCCTTAACTTGAAATCTTTCTGCACATGGAACTCAGAGGCCAGGAAAATGCAGAGAGGCGAGCAGGGCCTCATCTGGAAGTTTATTTTAGTTTCAAATCTTTTTTATTGGGTAAATCCAAAATAAACAAATACACACACCAACTCCACTCACAACATCTTCACAGCAAAATATAAAGTATACAGTAA
Organism: Ichthyophis bannanicus; assembly: GCA_033557465.1. Taxonomy (NCBI): domain Eukaryota; kingdom Metazoa; phylum Chordata; class Amphibia; order Gymnophiona; family Ichthyophiidae; genus Ichthyophis; species Ichthyophis bannanicus. The sequence goes on from CM066031.1 coordinate 708,529,824, forward strand.
AATATCAGGTATACATTATAAAGTATCACAGCACTAGAGCCCCAAGTCTTTGGTCCATCGCCGACAGTTCGCTGCCACTGAGGAATTAAAACAGTCTTACTAGATATGAGTATAACCCAGTGCCATAGAAGAAATAACTAAAGAACTATATAACTATATATACGCATCCACCATCTTTTACAACTTTACCAAATTATCCCCCCAGCCCTCGCCTCCCTACCCTATACTCCCCAAACCACCCGCTCCCTAATCCCTATTTTACTACTTCTTCAAATCTTCAGTTTCTCTTATCTTCCCCCCCCCCCACCCCTCCCCCACCCCCGCTCATATTACCGGATACAACCCTACCTTCTATGTTACCTAAGAGCCTTTGAGCACAAATATGCCTACAATACAATACATGCAAGCCCATCCCAAAGGGAAGATCCTCTAAATCTTCTACCCACCCCACCCCCCTATTGTGAGAGGTACCTGAGGAAAATAACTCATTCTCATATTCAGCAATTCAACAATACACTCCTCTCCCTCGGAGTCAGGGTCTGTATAACCGGCATCCACAGCTCCACAAAGCATTCCCAGTGCTTCCCCCCAAGTTGCGAAGCTGTTAGCCTCTCCATTTGCATTAACTCAAATAAGGCCTGCCCCCAGCGTATCACCCCCGGGGAGTACTCTTAATCCAGTGCCCCAAGAGAACCCTCTTAGTTGTTAAGAAGTCTCTTTCAAGAAGAGGCCTATGCCGTGAGCCGACCCGATGTTCCCCTATCTTCCAACCATGGAAGAGGCAAGTCGCCATCTTCGGATCAACTGATGACCCCACCATTCCAGTGAGCTTAACACACACCTGTATCCACAAGTTTTGCACCAACTGGCATTGCCAGAACCTATGCGCCAAAGTCCCCACTGCGCTTCCACACCAAGTACATTTGTCATCTTCCTTCAAACCTGCCTTAAATGCCCACTTGTCATGTGTATATGCTCTCGAAAGAAATATATACTGGAGTTCCTGCAGGTAGACCCACTTCACTCCCGCAGTGATGTTCTCAAAGGCATTTTGTAAAAGCTCCAGAGTGACCCCCCCCCATGCCATCCTCATTCCATTTCTCCACTAGAGAAGCCAAGTAGTTATTGTCCCCTATTGGGTGCACTAGGTTCCTATACTCCCCTATTCGATTATCCCTCTCCACCCACTCTATAAAAAGGGGTCTCAAGGCGTGGCAGTCACCAAGCGCAGGCACAGACCGCAGCATTTCACCGATATAGTGGCGTGCCTGTAAATAGCAGTAGAATTCTTGTTTACCTAACTGGTATTTCACGCATAGGTTCTGGAAGCTATCAACACCTCCCCCACCCTCCTGACACATATCTCCAATACAAATTATACCTTTCTGGGCCCATTCCCGGAAGACTGGCGAAGATAGTCCCGGAGGGAAATCGGGATTCCCCACCAAAGGGAGTAACTGCGAACGTTTCCAATCCCACCTATAACGTGCACATAAAGCACACCATGCCGCTCTCAGCGCCCTTATGTATTGCCCGCCACGCACCCCAATTGGGAGATCATGATGTACAGAGTGTAGAACATACAAACTGTGATATGGGGTACATAGTCATTCTAACTGTTGTACCAGAGCACAGCCCCCCTCCTCCAAGAAAAGCCCCCCAATATGTCTCACCATGTATCGGAGATTATAATTCCGTAGGGATGGAAGTTTCAATCCACCCTCCTCCCGCTGCCCCATCAAGGCCCTCAACGGAATACGGGCCTGACGTCCTCTCCACAAAAATCAATTAAGGTATCTATCAAAGCACTTCCAATCCTTGACTAGCACCCAAATAGGCAATAAGCGGAGCACATACGGCCACCTTGGAAATTCCACCATCTTGAACAACGCTATCCTCCCTCTCAGCGAAAGCGGTAGGTTATTCCATCTCTGAAAGGTCCCCCGGGCTTTCTCTAGCATTCCAGGGATATTACTTTCGCAGTGTCTTTCCGGGAGCTCAGGTAGGCGAATGCCCAAATACCGAATTGAATCAGCCGCCTATGTCACAGGAAAGACCCCTTCCCAGCCCTTCCTCACTCTCCCTCCCACATCTAAAGCCATTGACTTAACAGCATTAATCTTAAGCCCTGAGAATCCGCCGAACTGATTTATTAGTTGAAATGCCCATAGCAGAGAAGTTTGCAGCTCTCTCAGACAAAGGAGCATATCATCAGCAAATGCACTAAGCTTCAGCTCCTCTTCCCCCATTTTCACACCCACTACCAGGGGCTTGCTCTGAAGCGCTCGCAGGAGAGGCTCCAGGGAAAGCACAAACAGAAGGGGCGACAGGGGTCAGCCCTGTCTCGTACCCCTTTCCAGTGTAAATGGCTCCGAAAAGACTCCATTGACGCCCACCTTTGCCTGCGAGGCCATATACAAAAGCTGAACCCAGTGCAAGAAATTATCCTGAAATCCATAGCCATGTAACGCCTTCCACAAATACTGCTATGCCACCCTATCAAAAGCTTTTTCAGCATCTAGGCTAACCAACAGCAACGGAACTTTTTCTTTAACACAGAACTCCATTCCCAAAAGCAATTTTGCAATATTACTGGTAGCATCCTGCCCTTTTACAAATCCCACCTGTCTCGGGTCAATCAAGGATGGTAATATGGGGTTCAGTCTACCCACCAAAATGGAGGCCAGGATTTTTATATCAAAGTTGATCAATAATATAGGCCTATAAGAGGCCGGATCCTGAGGGTCCTTCCCCTCCTTCAGTATTACTGTAATATCCGCACATCTCATATCCCTTGGGAGACACCCGTCCTGGAGTACAGTTTCGTACATTGCCAATAGCATAGGTGTAAGTTTAGGTTCAAGCATCTTGTAATATTCCGACCCAAACCCATCAGGTCCGGGGACCTTGTGAAGTTTACCCGACCGAATCGCTTTCCTAATTTCTGAACTCGAGAGAGGGGTATTCAACATCTGTATATCCTCCTCTCTTAATTTTGGGAGATCTAATGCATCAAGAAACTCTCCTCCCTTCCCAAAATCTCTCTCCTCCTCTGTAGAGCCTGGCATAGAATGACCTAAAAATGGCCGCTATCTGTTGCGGCTGATGCTGGAGCTCACCTCCCTCACTCCAAAGAACTTGGACAAAACGCGTCCCCCCCCCCCCCCCGGGTCTCTAATCACCCTCGCAAGCAGCCTCCCCGACCTGTTGCCATATTTATACAAATGGTGTTTATAATATTGCAAGGACATAGCAGCTCTCCTTTGAAGCAAATCATTGAGGGCTGCTTGAACTCTGTTATGCTCCTGTTGTATCGTCCTAGCCCTCGTCTTACTATGTCTCCTCTGGAGAGACTGCAGCATGCGCTACAGCATTAAGAGGCTGCAATCGAGGTGCTTACGCTTTTGTATAGTGTAAGTTATAATAGCACCCCTCTTCACCGCCTTACTGGTCTCCCAAAACAAAGAAGGCGTACACTGGGGCGTGTCGTTGAACAGTGTATATTCCTCCCACTACTTCTCAAGGTAAGCTTTAAAATCTTTATCCTCCCATAGATAAGTGGGAAATCGCCATGCCCTCCTTGCCGGACCTTGGCCCTCCCAAACCACCCCATGATCCAATACCATCACCGGTTCTATCCCTGCCTGGGATATCTGCGCAAATCCTCTCTCACTCACCAGAATGTAATCAATGTGGGACCAAGTCAAATGGGCTCTAGACTGATGGGTGTATTCCCGCACCCCTGGGTGAAAAGCACGCCAGACATCCACCATACCCCCCAATTTACAAAGATAACCGATACCCTTCTTGGACCAGGCCCTTTCATCACACTTCCCAGACCTATCTAACCTCGGGTCGTGTGGGCAATTAAAATCCCCTGCCATGATCAATTTTTTCCCTCCCGCTCCAATGATGAAATTCAAAAGGGATTTAAAGAAACCATGGTCATACACATTGGGGGCGTATATATTCCCTATCCACAGCTCTTCTGTATAGAGTTTTACTTGCAGTAGAATATATCTTCCATTTGGATCCGCATCACATTTAAGCACCTCCAATGGCAGGCCCTTCCTTACCAGCACCGCCACTCCCGCCTTGCTAGTCCCCGAAGACGCCCCATATACTTTCGCTACCCAATCTCGCGCCATTTTTCCATGCTCCACATCACACAAATGAGTCTCCTGCAGCAGCGCTATCTGAGCTCCCTTCCTCTTAAGAGCCTGGAGGATTTTGGCACGTTTAATTGGTGTTCCAATCCCCCCCACATTCCATGAAATAATCTTTACATTATTCATCCCACCTTACCAAAGAGTGTACAGCGTGAGTATTAGTCTTCTCATCTCTCTCTAAAAGCCGCCAGCCTCAGCCCCAGAGCACTGCTCAAATACTGCCAGGGTAGGGCAATTCAACTCATATTTCCAGCCTACCATTCCCCCACTTCTCTTCTCCCCATCCCCAACCCCCTCCCCCCCACCCCAACTCCTTTCCCTTCCCTCCCGTCCCAGTTACCTCTTCTCCCCCTCCCTCCCCACTGTCCTCCTCACTCCCCACATCAGGCGATATAACTCAACATAAACACAAAACCTAACCCCACTACCCCTACCAACCTTTGGTCCCACCCCCTCCCCTCGATACCATCCACGCCCTCCTCCCAAACCATAACAGTCTATCTTGCCGTAGAAAATGCCCCCAATCAGGGGCAGAGCACTGTCCACACTTCCGGGCCACCCCCCTCCACGCACAAAGAAGAAGAGGGGGGGTTGGCCTATACATCCTGTTTTATCGTTTAGCTTCTCCAAAACACTCAGCCAATATGATATATCACATATCTATATCTATCTATATATATATATATATAGCGAGAGAGAGAGAGAGAGGACCACTGCCATATGTGCCTAATATACTCTGCTCAATCAATCGTTGCATTTTACAGGGGATCTTCTTGATCCCTGTTTCTCCTTATCCATCTCCTGTGTCTTTTCCTGCTGTAGAGAGGCAGCAAATTTCTTGGCTTTCGACGCTTGCTCAAAAGCATGCACTGCTCCTTTATGAAAGATTTTAAGAGTAGCTGGATAATTCAGTGTGAATCGGACTCCACCCCTTGCCAACTCACTACAGATATGAGAAAATTCCTTCCTCTTTGCCGTGAGAACCACAGAGTAGTCCTGGAACATTAGTATTGGTTTATTATCAAGTCTCAGGTCACGCTTTCTCCGATAGGCCTGTAATAGCGCCACTTTATGCTGAAAGTTTAATATTCGCGCCAGCACCGGCCACTCTCTGCCCTCCATCCGCTGACCAAGCCTGTGCGCTCTTTCAACTATAGTTTTCCCTTGTAGGTCCACTAGGCCCAGTTCCTTCGGTAGCCCTGTCTCGAAGAGGCCCGATACCTGTTGTTCTGTCCATGTCTCCGGGACCCCCACCAGCAGTAGGTTATTTCTTCTAGATCTATTCTCAAGATCATCAACCTTTATCAGCAGAACATCAATCTGCTTTTGATGTTTTTGAGTGTCCCGTTCCAGCAATAGCTCACTGTCCTCCAGCACAGTTACCCATTGTTCCACTTTCTCTACTCTGCGCGTAATTTCGCCAAAGGTCTCTCCCATCTCCTCCAACCTTTTCAGCACAGTATCGAATTTAGGCTCCAGCAGCTTGACTACCTCTTGCGCCATTTCTTCCATACCAGATTCCACACTCTCCTTTCCCGGAGATTCTGGCATAGTGCAAACTCGTGTCGCGGCAGCCATCTTACTCTCACAAGCCACTTGCAGCCTCTCCTTTCTTGCCGCTGACCGCATCACCTCTGCTCAGATTCCGGCCAACCACTCCCAAAACTCTGCAGATCGATCTTGGCCGCCTGTATCCCCCACGATTCAGCTTAATCCGTACGATTTATATGAAAAACAGCAGGGCGGCCCGGGAGCGCAATGAGGAACCTCCTCACCCGCTCACGTGATCCTGGAAGTTTATTTTAATATTGTTAAATGTTACATAAATAGAAATTACACTTACCTGGTAATTGTCGTTCCTTGAGTGACGACAGTTTAGTCCTCTACCTCTGGGTTGTGCACCTCTTCCTGCAGCTTGGAGACTGGGCATGTCAAAGTCGTGACATCACTGGACATAGCCTGCTGGTATCTCCCATCAGCCTCCAGTGTACTATTGACAAAGCAAACTCAAAGGAACAACAAATAAGTAACTATACCATAACTTTAAATAACTCCCCATTTCTCAACCGGAGGAGCCTTTTTAACTGAAGCCGTCTTATATTTTCTTTTCTCTTTCTTTTTTTTTTTAAACTTTACATTCATGTCCCCCCTATGCAAACACGTTTCCTATACCATTACATCGTTTAAATAAGAGAAAAGGAAGAAAGAACAGAGAGGGATACTCACTGCGATCTAGAAACTGAAAGGATCTGTCTACTCCTTGAGATTGATGCTCCACTCCGCCTGAAAATAAACTCTGAAGAAATCACACCCCTGGGCGGGAATGAGGACTAAACTGTCATCACTCAAGGAACGACAATTACCAGGTAAGTGTAATTTCTATTTCCTTATCGTTCCTCCAGTTTAGTCCTCTACCTCTGGGATGTAACAAAGCAGTAATCATTGGGAGGGACCTAATCCAGCCAACTCACCACACCGTCGACCCGGAACAGGCATCGTTTACTGCCAAAACATTTAGGCAGTAGTGGTTACTGAGGAAATGAAGAGACGACCTGGAAGCTGCTCTACCAATCCCCCCTGGTGGAATGACAGTGATTCACCCATGAAGCTGTTCGTGCCCTGGTAGCAAGAGTCAGAAAACCCCCCGGAATCATACAACCTCGCCACCAGAAAGCTGAGGCAACCACCGCCTTAACCCAGTGCGAAATGGCCGCCATCGCTGCTGCTTCCCCTTTGTGGGGACTTCCAACCAGCACACAAAAACAAAGAAACGAACACCGCACCCTGCATTTAATGTTTCCTGTCGGCGTAAGCTACGAATAAAAACCTCCCCTTCCAGAAAAACCGAGAACTGGAAGAGAAACCAATAGGCTCAGGAGAAAAATCAGATACCACCTTTTGGAAGGAAGATAGGACTGCTCGCAAACACCACCCTCTATCCAGAAAGGGTGAAAATGGCTCATGACATGACAACGCCTAAAACTCTGAAACTCGTTGCACCGAACAACGAGCTATCAAAGCCACTGTCTATAACAGCAAATCCTTTACCGACATCTGGAGTAAAGAATCAAAGGGCTCTTTAGCTAACGCCTCTAAGGCCCAACTGGGATCCCCCAGCGGCACCCGAACTCTCCTTGAGGAGCGCGCAGTCGGATCCCAACTTAAGGAAACGCTACACATCGATCCGAACACCTAGCGCTATTCCCTTCACAGAACCTCTACAGTCGGAAACAGTCACCCGCTGGATCCTCTAAGGAACTGGCTGCTAGTTCCTTCAGATACTGTCCTGCAGAGAATTCAGACTAAGGATACAGACACCTTTGTCGCCCGGACTTGCTGCCGTGAACAGCAGCCTTCCAAAAGGCGCTAAGCATGGACCTATGTAGCAGAAGCAGCCTGCCTCCTTGCTCTCAACAAGGTGGCGAAGACTGCCATAGAATAACCCTTCTTCTTCAGCCCTGCCCATTCAAAGGTCAAACCGTAGGCGGGCACCGATCCACCTGAGACATTTGTCGCGGACCTAGCCACAGCAGAACGTCCGCTACCGACAACTTCTAGGAAAAGCCTGTCGAGTAGGCGAATGAGAAAAGCTTAGTACGGCCGTCTCGTCCAACCGGGCGCTACCAAGAGTACCTTCCTCCGAAAGCCTCAATACGCCAACTAGTTGCCCTATGAGAGCCCACAGGGAAAGGACAAGACAAAGACTTAATTGGGAGCTTACTGACCCTCGACTTGGACGAACCATCAGCTGCCCCATTCCTCCACAAGGGAGACCTCCGGGTGAACCCCAAGGAAGCCAATAATATTAGCTAGCGCTTGAATTAAGCCATAATGCACATTTGCCCCATAAAGCAAATCAGGCTCTAGTCGATTCAACTCCCTGATCCTTTCCTGTTCCAGGTGAGTAGACTGCCGTAAACACTGCGACCACCTGAAGCATGCTCTCGCCTCCCCAGGCTCCACAAATGGGAGCTTGTAAGGCCAGAGCATTGCCCCCAACGATCGCTTCAGTGAACCATCTACTTTCCTATCTTGCGATAAAGAAGATTGCTAGGGCTCTGTTCCATACAGTGAGTCCACACCCCCTGGTAGTGCAAGGTGTGCACCCACCCACGTAGTACCCAGGCCTGCCCCTGCTTAGCCTCAAAATGTCAATCAAGAACAGGCGAATTCAGGACAGCTGAATACTTTTTTTTTTTTTACAAAGACACCTCTTAACCAAAAATTCCTTCAGCATATGTTAAGAGACGCTCTTTCCGTGCAAACAATATGAAGTAGAAAGAACTCCCAAACACAGGCATACTAATCCACGGCCTTCCTGCTAGAGTAACACCCCATTCCGTCTGACTGCACAAAGATGGACTTTATATTTTAAGTTCAACTAGCATCTGGTGATATGAAATACAGCTCTCATTCCGCAGTGGCAATTGAGTCAGCAATGAAGAAGCCAAGAAACTGCAGACAAGTTCCCATTATACCACCTGGTAAAGACTCCACTTTTAGACCACTGAAGCAAAAAAGCATGCGAGAGTGCCTTGTGTCCTGCCAGTAGCTGATCGAATTGAAGTGATTCAGGGTATGCAGGGCATTTTCCAGAGAACGCAAGGTCCCTCATCCAGGCTGCCTCCACATTCACAGTCTAAACTGGCAGCCATCTTGGCTGATGCCGATCAGCGTGGAAGCCATATTGTAAACCCAGCATATGAAGTATGCCTACTAGAGTCTGAGCCGCTGCCATTGCTGCTAGAGAACTAGCCTGGCTGCGTGCTTCTGGCCCCCCATTAAGGCATTTGCTGAACACTAGCAGAGACTCTCCGTACTGGAGAACCTCTGATAAATGGAATGGGAGCATAGATAGCTTCAAAGGCCAGAGTTCTATTTTGCAACGTCTCTCCGCTGAGCTGCCTTTTCCATATGTAAAATTAAACCACATATAGCCAAAATTAAGACAGTACAAATCTACCGTAAAATCTTATAATTTGGGCAAAGCCAAACTAAACAGGAACAATTTTCCTTTGAGAAACCACACAACTATAAAAACCCCTCTCATGACATGATGCTTATGGCAGAGCATTCCACATCTGTGGACTGGCCATGGCGCTCACCCAAGCAACTGTTACAACTGTCCAAGAGAGTTATCACCATAATTCCTTTTGACTTGAATATGTTTACAGCGGATCATAGCGCTATATCACAGCAGCTAAGCAAAAATATTACCCTACCATATAAACCGACTAACGCTTTATAGGACCTTCTATGGATAGCGGAAGGAGATTCTTGTAAATCAACATAGCTATGCCCCTTTTTCTTTTCTTTTTTTTAAGTATAGGACTCCAAAAACCAAGTTTCCGCCAACTCCAATGAAATCAAAGCAGATCAGCTAAAATTACCCGAACTGCTCCTATAGCTTTGCAAGAAGCTACCAGCCCCCGCTGCACCCAGTTGTCCTTCCCCCCTTATCCTGGGGGATTCTGCATTGCAGGAGGCGTTGCACACCCCCTGCTGTGTCTGCCAGGGAGCTGAAGAGCAAATTAGAAAGTAGAACCCCTGGAAGCAAACAGTGTCCCGTCCTTGGGATTCAGGACACAAAAGGTAAAAATCAAAAGTAAAATCAACAGTGTTAGCTAAAAATGAACAAGGCCATCTCTCACTAAAGCGAGTTTCTTTTTCTTTTTGAAATCCCACCAAAGTCCGTGGGACCCAAGCCTTCGAACACAGCCCCTTAATGCTGTGCATTAACCATAACCAGAGAAATGAAATGAAATGAAACCCTGCTCTGGTAACAGATGAGAATTTTCTGGGAAGGGCATGCTAAGTGTTGCTATGAAATACACAGGCACCTTCCCCGGCCTTCCTGCAGTCAGAGAAATAGCAGTGGAATACACCGACCACCTTGCAAATGGAGGTCTTAGAGGTTGCTGCCTGTGTGAACCTGATGAGTAATATGATTTTGTATTTTACCCCCCCCCCCCAGGGATGGGGGCACCAGAGCCCGACCAACGATACAGAAGTTAAGAGCTTTAAATCTCGGTCATATAATCTTGATTTTCAGAACATTACAGCTGCACCCAGGAGCTTCTGGGTCGCCAGGAGTCAGGACTGACTCAAAAGGCACACACTGCATTTGCAGCTGCTCTGTGGCATTTCTTTCCTGACTTGCAGATAATGGCTGCATACACACAGTCATAGAAAGGCACTATTGGGTGTACCAGCTGCCCTCTGGTGGCCATAGACCGTAGCACAGGCACTTCTTGGTTGACAGTTTAACTGTCAGTCTATTTTTTTATATCCTAAGGTTTCCTAAACCTGTCCCTGTGAATTTTGGGCAACTTTCACTATAGAATACATAAAAGCACACTTCTAGGCTGCCCCTGCTTCCAACTACAAGTTAGGGCTCTGTCCTTGAACCTAAAAGCTGGCAATTTGCCTAATATCCTGGGACTTAACAGATGCTCCTCAGAGACATGATTAGGAGGGAAAGAACATGTGGTATCAGGGATCAATGCCAAAACTGCTGTCCTATTTTTAAGTTTATTCTTATTTATTTTATAAAGAGGATTGACAACAGTCCCCCTTAAGGCTGAGGAACCCCCCTGAGCCTCAAAAAAACAAACAAACCTACAAACAAAAGAAAGAAACAAACACTAGGCCCAAAAATCTAGCTATTCTGCCTGTTGTTTTCCTCACACAGGCAGCTCACTGCAACTCTCGCCATGCGGTCCAAATACCTAGAGAGGAAATGGCCGCCCCTTCACCAATGAATTTTGGCACCAAGAACAACAGCCGCTGCAAAAATAAGGCATCAGCAGACCGACCGAGCCCGAAGGCCTTACCTAGAGGGCAGAAAGCCACACAGCCTGCTCCTACCACCTTGAATTCCTCCGATCCTCAAGCCGCGCTGATGCGCCTGGCAGCCGCGGTGAGGATCGCTCAGCCGGTTCCACAGAGTAAAATTAAAATCCCGCAGCAACGGAGAGGCTCCGTCTCACACAGCTTAAGTGTGGCTGTACGGATCCCGGAGCTCTCTCCCATACAGTCAAGGGAGAGAGATCCGCACCGGCGAATGCCTGTAGCAAGTGAAAATAACTGAGAAGGAGGGAATGCGAGAGCTACTACTAATTTAAAGAGCCAGGCTCAAATTTAAAATTACTGTAAATAAGGAAATTTGCTCCTAACTAAAGGGAACTAATCCCTGATTGCCAATTAACCAAAGGTAACTGAATTAAAAGTAAAATTAAAAGTAAATTAAAGGTAAAAATCAAAAGTAAAATCTGAATAGAATTTGTCACACTAAATGCTCCTTATCTGTTCCCCCAAGTGAGCCCAGAAGCTAGGCTCACTATGTCCTCCTGCTGCAAGGAGACTGGACACACTGGAGGCTGATGGGAGATACCAGCAGGCTATATCCAGTGATGTCACGACTTTGACATGCCCAGTCTCCAAGCTGCAGGAAGAGGTGCACAACCCAGAGGTAGAGGACTAAACTGGAGGAACGATAAGGAACCTCCAATTTTATGTCAACTTTGTTTGGGATCTAGGATTGATATAAAAATATGCTATTCAGTTTGAAATATTAAAACTAAAGACATCTGTAACATAGCATGGAGAGCACAGAATTAATCACCAGTTTGCTGTATTTCAGTTTTCTGAGCAGCAGGGCTGATGTAAGGATATTTGGTGCTCTAGTCAAACATTTAATCTTGCACCCCTGGCTCCCCCTCCACTTGCAACCTACTGCTTGGCTTGGCTTGGCTCCCCCGGAAGGCTCTAACATAGAACTTTCCCTGGTTACTCAACCCTTGCAGCTCACAGGAGGAAGGGCATTCAATAGCACACCAGCTTCCTCTACTGTGCCAGGCCAGCCTCATAGTATTGGCCACTACTATTCATCATTTCTATAGCACTACTAAACGTACGCAGAGCTATGCCCATACACATAAACGTAAGAGATGGCCCCTAATGGAAGTACTGGCCCTGCTGATTTGCAAGATCTGGATTTCCCACTGCCTCTTCTCTATTTTTATACTGCAGATGAAGCCCACGGTCTCACAATATAGCATTTTATTTATTTATTTACTAGCTTTTTTTATATCGCACTATTTAGTATCAGTGCGGTTTACAAGAAATGGGAACAGTCAAGCAACTTTACATAGAACAGGTATAACATCCTTCTCTTACAACAGGTATAACACTTCTCTTCTCAAGCATCATGCTCTGTCTTCTTTGGGCACAAGTAGCTGTAGGTCAGCAAGCTTCAGAAGTAAGCTGGCTACAATTACAAAAGAACACAGGAAGAAATGCAATGTAGCCCAGGTGAATCTGGGGAAAGTGCACCATGCAAACACAAGTGCACTAAGCTGTATAAAGCTGCATCAGCACTAGTCGGTGCATCTCACCTCCAACATCAGTCAGGTATAAAGCCTGATACACATCACAAGACAGTCAACTTTCAACTCCCAAGAGATGATAATAAAGGGCACCGAGACTGAGAACTGTCTTCTATGGGTGGGATGCTGCCTCTCTAAGACATAATGACTGTGGCCTAGAAACATAGATGTACGTTGGTAGGTCATAATACTCATTTAGACTGTCCAATTTCATTTCTGCTGTGATGTCATAGACCCCAACTTGAACTCTGGCTTTCCCCTCACTTCTTCGCAGCTTGGGATCCTCTGTATCCCATGCTTTTTGGGAATTCTGTTATTGCTTTTGTTTTCTCCACCTCCACTGGGGGGCCGTTCCATGCATTAATCAGCCTTTCTCTGAAAAAGCATTTTTAGATATTGCCCCCAAGTCTACGCTCACCTCATATTTTTATGTTTCTTTCTATCATATTTCCCCATTAAATTAATATCTTAGTGGTTTCATTGGAATCTTTCTTGGACATGGAGAAGCAAATAGGTTCAGTAGCAAAGGCACACTTCCAGCATTTTTGGACATTCACTATCTACAATTGTTCTTGGGCCCTGCAGAGTTAGCAACAGTAGTGAATGCCTTGATCACAAAACAGTTGGATTACTGTAATGCAACTTCTGCTGCTCTTTACCACCCCTCAGATGTTGCCACCCAAGATGAACACCTAGTCTTCCCTAATGCATGAGCCAGCCCTAGTGTCAGTGGGAGATAGAGTTGTGAACCCTAGCTTTTCTGGAGAAGTAGCCTAAGGGTTAGAGCAGTGGGCTGAGGACCAGGGAAGTCAAGATTTAAATCCCACTGCTGTGGCCTTGTGATCTTGGGGAAGTCACTTTGCAGTCCATTGCCTCAAACTTACAGGCCAATGCAGTCACACAGTATCAACTTTTTTTGCCTATTTGCAGCACACTGATAGTGCATGACTTTAGCACTGGCATGCAGAAAGGGGTTCATATACAAATTGGCCACATGTTAAACTGCACGCAAATGGCAGCGTTAAACTGGGAGAGCAAGCCAAACACATGCGCACAGAAGTCGGCACTAGTTTGGCATGCTCTCCTAGAGAAACAGGGACATACCATGGCTAATTTGCATATGAGCCCCGACAGTATTTTGATGGCATAGGGGCTTTGTCCGATGCCTGGATCTTCCCCTCAGATGATACAGGCATCGAGGAAAGCCCCTGATGTTATCAAAATACTATCAGGGGACGAGTATCCCAACAGAAAGCAAATCCCTCGTGGCCCAGCAGCCCCAATCCCCCCACCTGCCAACTAAACATAACCCTGGTGACCCAGTGGCCATGAACCCCCTACCCTCCTCCCGGTACCTTTACAAATAAGCAGGAGTGCTGCTCACATGCTCCTGCATCACCATCTTGAAAAATGGCGGCGTCTGGCCACTTGTGGTGCATCATGGGATGCATCGAGTGGAGTCAGACTGCCATATAAGGCATATGGCAGTCTGACCCCGCCCGGTACATCCCAGGATGCACCATGAGAGGCCAGATGCTTCCATTTTTCAAGATGGTGGCACAAGAGCAGGAACGCGTAGGCAGCACTCCTGCTCATTTGTAAAGGTACCGCAAAGGGGATGGCGGGTTCAGAGCCACTGGGCCACCAGGGTTATTTTTGGTGGGGGGATTGGGCTGCTGGGCCCACCAGGGATTTGCTTTCTGTCAGGGGCACCAGTCCCCTGACAGTATTCTGATGACATCGGGGGCTTTCCCCTGATGCCTTGATCATCTGAGGAAAGTTTGACAATCCAGGCATCAGAGAAAGCACCTGATGCCATCAAAATACTGGCAGGGGCACCCGCTAGATGCTTAAGCCACCTCAAGACCAGGCGTAGAGAGATTGGTGCTAAGACTGGTTGCAAAATTATCTATGTGTTTCTCTGCACTGGACACAGGCAATATTAGCATACCATTTTATTATGTGCAGCTCATATGCCTGTAATTTATATACTCTTGCCTTATAATTTAAATACTTTTGGTGTTAACTGTACACTAGTTTTTCCTTTGTTGTTTACATGCACGGACGTCTGTTTTCTGCATTTGGCATAAGCAAGAACAAGGTACATGCTCTCCAAGTCTAGGGAACAGACATCTGACTATTCGCCCCTCACCTTAAATTGCCCCTACCCACCCCCATGGCGAAGCCAAAAAAAAGAAGGGAGAAGGAAGACCACACCATGAGGGGGTGAGTGGGGCCAGACATTAGCATCAGACAGAGATGAGGCAATGAGGGGACAGCTAACTAAGGTACGCCTAGGATTAGGGCTCAAGTTAGGGTTCAGGTATTAATTTATTTAACATTTCTTATATACCGCCTTTCATGATATCAAAGCGGTTTACATTGAACAAACTGAAATTACACTGAACAGAGCATTATAACTTGGAGATAACTATTTTACAGGGAACATGGGCAATGTTTCTCCATCTCTTTCCTCCATTTTATCATCCAAGTGCGTCGACGAGGCACTATCCTCATACAGTACTACACTATCCTCAGCTCTTGACACTCTTGCCCCTTCCACCCCACGTCCTGTTAAACGATCTAATCCCCCAACCCTGGCTTTCACCCACAATCCGTTACTTATGCATCTGCGCCCGTTCTGCCGAATGAGCCTGGTCCAAATCCCACTCCCCAGAAAACCTTCTACACTTCAAATTCATGCTTGGCTCCTTCCAGTCAGCCTTAGCACTTGCCAAACAAGACTACTACATCCATCTGACTAATTCCCTTGCCTCTGATCCTCACCGTCTTTTTAACACCCTCAATTCTCTCCTCAAGGTCCCCCCACCCCCAATTCCGCCCTCCCTTTCTGCCCAAACCCTAGCCGACTACTTCCATGACAAAATCCTCAAAATTACCCTCCAATTCCCTACCCCCTCATCTACCTCCCCTCCTCCCCATTTCTCCTCCCCCATCCATACTCCCCCTGCCACCCTCTCCTCCTTCCCTTCGATCTCTGATGAAACCACACTCCCCCTCTCCTCCTCCAAACCCACCACCTGTTCTTCAGAACCTATCCCCACCCATCTCCTACGTTCCATCTCCCTCACCATTGTCCCCTCCATCACTCATATCCTCATCCTTTCACTCTCCACTGCAACTGTCCCCGCTGACTTCAAAACGCTGTTGTCACACCCCTCCTCAAGAAACCCTCACTTGATCCCACATGCCCTTCTAACTATCGACCCATAGTTCCCTTCCCTTCATATCCAAACTATTAGAACGAGCAGACCACCATTGCTGCCTTGACTTCCTCACCTCCCAGGCCCTCCTGGACCCACTTCAATCCAGCTTCCGTCCCCTACATTCCACTGAAACGGCACTCACTAAAGTCACAAATGACCTGTTGCTGGCTAAATCCAAGGGTCTCTACTCTATCCTCATCCTTCTTGACCTTTCTGCTGCCTTTGACACTGTTGGCAATGACCACCTCCTCATCACCCTCTCCTCGCTTGGCTTCAAGGATTCCGTACTATCCTGGTTCTCCTCCTACCTCTCCCATCGCTCATTCAGTGTATGCTCTGGTGGCTCCTCCTCCTCCCTTACCCCACTCCATGTAGGAGTACCCCAGGGATCTGTCTTGGGCCCCCTTCCTCTTCTCTCTCTATACCCAAGGCCTTGGTGCACTCATCTCCTCCCATGGCTTGCAATACCATCTCTATGCCGTTGACTCCCAAATCTACCTCTCTACACCTGATATTTCTCCGGCAACCCAGTCCAAGATCTCTGCCTGTCTTTCAGGCATCGCTGCCTGGATGTCTCATCACCGATTAAAATTTAACATGGCCGAACGTCCGGTGATATCAGCGGACCGTATGGCGGCGAGCTAGCTGAGCTCCGCCGTTAAAACCTGGTTAATGTGCTAAAAAAACCCTGAAACATTGTAAGGCAGAGATTCTTTCATGCGGCAATAACCCCTGAGAGTACCCTTACTCGGAAGAAGGCTGCGCTGATCGAAATCGACCCCTGAAGCCAACTGTTCGGCGGCGAGTAGTACCGGCAGAGGGGGCCACGTGGTAGAGCAGCGGGGAGATCAGAGAGGCCTTGGTGATACAGCTCCTCGTCAGAAGGTCGGGGAGCGCAGTCCAGGAACGCGGCACATAACGGGGCAGCAGAGACGTATTCTCTTGCACTGGAGAAGAGGCAGAGCGAGGTGAGAAGTCTGCAACCGGGGCGTGCGGAGAGTGCATCGGCTGACCGCATGGACGAGCACGCGATGCAGAGCAGCAACGGCCTGGAGCTCATGGGGGGTGTGTGTTAAGGGCAGCCGTCTGAGCTGTGCAGCAGAGAAGCGGAGCACAGCTGGGCCGGAGAGACAGGAGAGCAAAAAGGAAACAACCCATACTGCTCCGGCACAAGAGAGTGCGCAACATCCAACACCAAGCGCAGTAAGTGCAGCGGACTCCTGGCGAAGTCAGTGGGGCGATTGGCGGGGTAGAGCCTTTGGGTGCCCGCTTAAGCCAGCAGCGTGGGAGATTAGTACCCCTGGAAGTGTGTGGACAGACGGGCAACACGGAGGAATCACGGCGACGAGCCATGTAGGGACAACAGGGGACTGGGAATAGTCCTCCCCCGTTGGATCACTGGCTGAAGAGGAGTCACGTAGTGAGCAAGCGATTTGGTGGATTGCGAGGTGAGCCACAGCGGAGAAGGAGTGCACAGCGGTGGAAAAGCCCGTAGAGAGCAGCGCGGATTGCAGCGGTCCTGGGACTAGCAGAGACAGGGAGCTGCACCAGGGAGAGGGTCCCCGCAGATCAAGTAAGCCTGGGGAGACCTGAACTTGGTGGAAGAAGTGCAGGACGGAGTGGTCTTCAGGGGACGTAGCGGTACAGAGAACATTCTGGAAGATTGTGACCCCAGTATTGTTTAAGAGGCCTTCAGTGGCAGTATAGACAAAACCAAAGGTAACCTGGCGGCACGGAAGAAATTGGCGGACTTCCGCTCTCCTTATGCAGCTGCTAAGAGCGGAAAAGAGGGGGAGAAAGAGTGCCGCTTGCAGGAGGGAGAACCAAAAGACCTGGGCGAAGAGCAGGAGCGTGATTGCTGCCCAGGAGGAATAATTTAATTGAAGGACTGGCTAACTGAACTTAAAGATGAGATTAAATTGGAAATTGGTGGGGTGAAGCATGAACTTAAAGAGTCCATAGAACTACTGCGACAAGATATTGTGGACCTAGGAAGCAGAATGGACGAGATGGAGACCCAGGTGGAACAACAAGGGGATGAAATTGAAGATTTACAAAAAGGCTGGGGGGAAATTAAGCGGGTCCAGGAGGAGCAGCAGGTGAAACTGGAAGACCTGGAAGATAGGTCCCGGAGATGTAATCTCCGAATCCGAGGACTCCCTGAGGACCCCCAGTATAGAAATTGTGAAGAAGTCTTGCTTAAAATTTTCCAATCTTTAGTAGCCAACGCAGACCTGCAGGGAGACATGCAGTTAGAGCCCGCGCACATTGAGCGGGCTCACAGAGGCCTAGGGCTGATAAGAGACAACAAACCCAGAGATATAGTGGTGTGTCTTAGTTCTTTTAAAGTTAGGGAAGCACTGTTGAGAGCGGCAAGGAAAGTGCGGCAGATAACCTGGGATGAACACCACTGGGAAATATTTCAGGATCTCTCTGTGGGGATGCTGCAACGTAGACGGAGCCTTAAAGAGGTGACGACGTATTTGAAAAGAGAGGATCTCAGGTACAAGTGGCTGTTTCCCTTTGGTTTGCTGATTACAGCTAAGGGAAAGTCGAGATGAGTGCACACCACAGCGGAGGCCTGGATGGTGCTTAAAGAACTGGGACTAACTAACTGCCGGGGGGGGGGGGGGAAGGACCCAAGGCAGGAGTACAG
This sequence comes from Ichthyophis bannanicus, assembly GCA_033557465.1. NCBI lineage: Eukaryota > Metazoa > Chordata > Amphibia > Gymnophiona > Ichthyophiidae > Ichthyophis > Ichthyophis bannanicus. The sequence goes on from CM066031.1 coordinate 708,548,263, forward strand.
GCAACTACTGTAATGCCCTCCACTGCGAAACGCAGTCTTCAGAGATGGCATAGAGTTCCCAACTCAGGCAGCAGGACGGCGAGACTGAACTGGGTGAGTCCAGGAGTACATGGAGCAAAGCAGAGAGATGGCTGAAACGCTGGACTCTAGGTCTAATGTTGTACAGATATGTTTTTCTCTGGCATTGAAGTAACATGCAGAGGGAAAAGGGGGGGGGGAGGATATTGTGTTTAATGTTGAACAGCTATGTTTTTCTCTGACATTGTAATAACATCTAGATAGAAGGGAGGGGGGTAGGAGGAGGTTGTTGATGGATAAGGGGGAGGAGGGAGGGGTTGGATGGTAGGCATGGGGTAGTAAGGGGTGGAGAGGGGAGGATAGAGGTAGGGGTGGGGAAGGGAAGGGGAGGATTGAGTAGGGAAGGGTAAGGGGCGTACGGGAGTGGTTTAGTACTAGGGAGTAGTGTAGAGGGGGGGAAGGGGGTGGATAGAATGGGGTCAGGCTTGGCCCGCGCATAGGTCACCAGTATGGAAGACAATTCTCTCTTTATGAGGGGGGTGGGTAGGGGAGGAGGGGAGGTCGGGAGGGGGGATGAGGGGAGGGGGCAGAGATTTAGGGGCTAGGGTTACGGGAGTGGGGAGGGTGTGGAAAAATGGGTGAGTTAAAACTAGTCACACTGAATGTAAAGGGGCTCAATTCGCCATTTAAAAGGCGACAGTTGTCAACAGAGATAGCCCGACAGAAAGCGGATATAGTGATGATTCAGGAAACGCACCTGACAAGAACCACAGAACATCTGGTTAAACCCAGGGGTTATGAGGTGTGTATTCATGCATCAAATACTGTCGCACGGAAGAAGGGAGGAGTTGCTATATTGTTTGCTAATTGATTAAAGATGCAGGTGCAATCGGTTGAAAGGGATGCAGAGGGGAGATAGGTAATGGTGCGGGTGAAGGTGGGGAATGAATGGTACTGTGTAGTGAATGTTTATGCACCAACAGGGTCACAGCGTGAATTCTGGACAAAATTAAATGAGGGGGTAGGGAAGTTGGGGGAGGGTATCCTTATATGCGGGGGAGATTTTAATTTGACGTGGAATCCAGCTAGGGACGCCACAGGGATAAGAGTGGGTAAAAGGGGAGATAGGAAGAGGTACCGTAAGTTTGTTACACAGCATTGTTTAGTAGATGCGTGGCGATTCCAGCATCCGAGACGGCGACAGTTTTCCTACTTTTCGCCTGTACACGGGTCCTACTCACACACTGATGCCATTTGGGTCTCTAAGGAGGTGGGGGGACGGATAACCGGGGCTGAAATGGAGTCCTTTACCTGGTCGGATCACGCCCCGGTGGTGGCCAGTTGGCGAATGGCAGATGAAGGAAAGGGAATGCGATTTTGGAGGCTCAATGAGTCACTTCTGGAGGATGGGAGTGTTCGAGAGGAGGTGGAGAAAGAAACCCGTGATTATTTCAAGTTTAATGATAATGGGGAGGTCCGGTGGGGAGGAGTATGGGATGGGTATAAGGCGGTGATGAGAGGAGTATTCATTAAATGGGGAGCACGAAAAAAGAAGGAGAGGGAGAGCAGAGAGTGGAATTTGAGAGCTCGTTTGATGGAGTTGGAAAAATTGGATGGGCAAGGGAGGGGGGGAGCATAGAGAACAGGTACTGTTAGCGAGAGCGCAGCTTAACGAACTGCAGGCGGACAAAATACAGTACAAGCTGCAGCTTTTAAGGCAGGAGATGTTTGAGGGGGGAATAAGGCTGGGAGGTACCTTGCGCAGAAGTTGAAGCAACGGAAGCTTCGCTCACATATACTAAGTGTTCGCAAGCAGGGAGGAGAGATAGCTACTAAGGATGGGGACATTAGAGATGCCTTTAAGGAGTATTACCGGGAACTGTATAAAGCTAGAGACCCACCAGTGGACGGTAGGGTTAATAGGTATTTGGATTCCATAGATATGCCTAAACTGGAGGAGGGAGAGCAAGAGGAAATGAACAGGCCTATACAGGAGCAGGAGGTGCAGAGGGCAATTAAGCAATTAAAGTTAGAGAAGGCGCCCGGGTTAGACGGTCTATCAGCAAGATTCTATAGGAGATTCGGAGAACTTCTAATAGAGCCTTTGGTGAGAATATTTAATCAACCACGGGAGGGAGGGAAGTTAGCAGAAACGTAGGCGGGTATAACAGTAATTCCTAAGGAAGGGAAGGACCCACAAGAGTGTGCCTCTTATAGGCCCACTCTCTACTTAATTTAGACGCTAAACTCTTAGCTAAGATACTGTCCACGAGACTCAACAAGGTTATTGGAAAATTGATACACCATGATCAAGCGGGTTTTATCCCTGGCAGACAAGTAGCGGATAATATCAGGAAGATCCTTAATATCATATGGTCCGTTGAGCAAAGCGGGGGAGAGGCGCTACTCCTCTCATTGGACGCAGAAAAGGCCTTCGACCAGGTGTTCTGGCCCTTTCTCTTCCAGGTATTGGAGAAAGTGGGGCTGGGGAATGAGTTCTCAACATGGGTGCAGGCGCTTTATGCTCATCCCAAAGCGTGTGTGAGGGTGAATGGGGCCCATTCAGGTTTCTTCGATCAGGGGCGGGGAACGAGGCAGGGCTGTCCCCTCTCACCGCTATTGTTTGCGTTAGCAATAGAGCCTTTTGCACAGCGGGTGAGAGAACAGGAGGATATTTTAGGCATACAAGTGGGGCGAAGTGATTATAAAATCTCGCTGTTTGCGGATGATATCATCCTGAGCATGACCAGACCCCGGGTGGGACTCCCCATAGTGATGTGGGAATTGGAAGAATATGGTGCATTATCGGGTTTCGCAATTAACTGGACAAAATCAAAAATTCTTAATGGTTTCCAGAGAGGCAGCGAGCAAACTGTCTAGGAAGTACCCCTTTATTAACGATAGGCTGCAAAGTTGTATGAACTAGCAGGGAATAATAACAAGGTTGAAGGTAGTCTATGGATCAAGATGTATCAATGATGGTCCCTTAAAGTTTGTGTTACTTTTTCTTTTGCATAAACTCAATAAAAATTAAATGGAAAAAAAAATTTAACTTGGCCAAGACTGAACTCCTTGTCTTTCCACCTAACTCCTCCCCCCCCCCCACTTCCCCCTCTCTCAATCCATGTGGATGGATCTACTATCCTTCCTGTTCCTTCGGCCCGCAATCTGGGTGTTATCTTTGACACCTCTCTCTCCTTTTCTGCTCATATCCAGCTTGTAGCTAAGACCTGCCGCTTCTTTCTCTACATCAGCAAAATCCGCCCCTTCCTCTCTGAACACACTATCAAAATGCTTATCCACTCCTTAATCTCCTCTCGCCTTGATTACTGCAACCTACTCCTCACTGGTCTTCCCGTGAGCCACCTCCTTCCCCTCCAATCTATACAAAATCACGCCACTCGACTAATCTTCTGCCAACCTAGCCATGCCTACGTTACTCCTCTTCTCAGGTCGCTTCACTGGCTCCCTGTCCAATTCCGCATCCAATTCAAGCTTCTCCTGCTAACCTATAAGTGCATCCACTCTATGGCCCCTCACTACCTCTTATCTCTCCCTACATCCCCTCTCGAAACCTGCGATCCGCTAACAAATTACTTCTATCAATGCCTTTCACACGCACTGTGAACTCCCGACTGCGCTCCTTTCACCTTGCTGCACCTTACGCTTGGAACAGCCTACCTGCGTCTGTGCGCCAGGCATCCTCCTTGGCCCTCTTCAAATCCAGAATGAAGACACACCTCTTCACTGTTGCATTCAGATCCTGACTCCTTCCTCATCTTACCCTAACCCCCGTCATCATTTATGACCAAACTACTGTCCAAACCGTACCTTGCGCAGAACTGACTAATGCTCTACCTTGCACAGAACTGACTAATGCTCTATGCTGTTCTAACTTATGTTTTGTTCTAACTAGATTGTAAGCGCCGATGAGCTTGACTCTGACGGGCAGGGACTGTCTCTTGTATGTTGGCTACCTCTTGTAGGTCAGCTGTGCAGCGCTGTGTGCGTGGCGCTTTACAAGTGCTGAATAGTAGTAGTAGTAGTAGTGGAGGGTTAAGTGGCTTGCCCAAGACCAAAAGGAGCACCTGTGGGACTAGAAACCCCAGTCCTTCCTTCCCAAGGTTGCTGTCCTCTAGTGGGATTTGAACCCCTGACCTTCTGGCCTGAGGTAACTTGCCCCAACCACTAGGCCACTCCTCCCTGGGTTCAAGAGCAGGTTAAGCACCAGCAGAGTGTAGTACCCTCAAAAACATAACTGATTTTCATTGGCAGGAAACTAGGCCATAGGCTCTGGACTGCCTTGAGTTTACCACGGAGATTCGCTGTGCGTTTCTCCATTCGATAGATGCCTCATACTTTGGCTATCCTCTCCGCTCAAGAAGGTGGCAAGGCTCTCTTCCAGTAATGCACAATGTGGTCTCCCACCCTGCCATATGAATCTAGTGAGAGCATTTCATACTGAGGAAAAGAAACTCCAAGGCACCTGGATAGGGAGCTGTGTGAACTGAAAGATTAATTTAGGGAGAAGTATCTTAACCATGTTAATGCGGCCAAGCCAAGAAACACAGACTGCTCCACACAATTCAATATCCTTATTCAAATTCCCCAGGAATGCTCCATAATTTAGCAAGCAATTAGAAAGTCGGTGCGATTCCTCAGAAAGGGAATCTGGGGAAAGATATCCCAACATACATGATTCAATCAAGAATGGGAGTGTACTCCAAAAGTTTGAGTTATGAGCTCATGAACTTGCGACCAGAACAACTGCAATTTAGGACAAGACCACCACATATGTTCAAAATCTCCATGTCCTCCACACAGTCTCCAAAGGGGATCATCTTTCTGGCCCCACCGAAAGAGATTAATCGGGACAACCAATATACTTAGTAAAATATGCAACCAGGTATTCATTAAGGATAACAAGATAGAGCAAGAGTGGGAATACCGATATACCTCTTCTCAGAATTCTTCTGATGTGACGTCCACAGCCCCACTCCAGCCCACTCTGTGAGTGATAGGGCATGTAGGAGTTGGAGGCTGCACTGTGGAGGCACGATATAGTCAAGCTAAAAAGGACTTCAACTATTTGGATTCAAAAAGAACTTGCTCCCACTGTCTAAGCAGTTGCAGGGCCATCGAGAAATGGGAAGAGATGCCAAAGCTATGCCGCAGTTGAAGGTATTGGAAAGATGTCAGGGAGGTTTCCCAAAACTGCTCCAGACGGGCTTGTGAAAGGAAAGAAGAGCCTTCAAATAACGAGAATACCCATAATGTGCTCCTGGGATAAAGAGTCCTCCCACCAAAGTCCCTCACAAAAGGAAAGACTGCAAGTGGTGTGAAGGGTGACAGCTGGGGGGATGTGTGATATCAGTTGCATAAAGCATTCCATGCTCTCCAAGTGGGCTCCAGAAGGGGTGAGCAAACACTAGCTTTTTCTCAGACTAGCCCCTTAAGAATAAAAAAGGATGCAAGGGGGGGGGGGGGGAGAGACAGCCATGGCTCCTCTAGGACTAGCCAGTCAGACCGCAACTAGAAGTCCAAAAATAGATGGCATGCAAACAAGCACAACAATAGTGTAGTTCCGGATTAGGGTAGCCATGAATACCAGAATGTTTGGGCTGAACAAGGGCGAGCCAGCTGATTTGGGGACTCCCACCCTGCCATATGAATCTAATGAGAGCACATCATACTGAGAAAAAGAAACTCTAAGGCACCTGGATAGGGAGCTGTGTGAACAGAAAGATTAATTTAGAGAGGAGTATTGTCATGAGGCTGGAGCTAGAGAAGAAACAGTGTTGAAAAAAACTCCTGATTTTCATGGAACTCAGAAAAGGCAGAGAGCGCAGTTCCAGCGCAGCTCAGCCAGAGGGCGCATGAACAATTACACAGTACCTGAAGCAACGTGCTCTAGCACTGATCACATTAGTAACAAGCAGTTTCACCTGCCCTCAAACTCAGAACGTGCAAACCAGAAATTCCTTTATAAAGGAAACCAGATAATCAGTGAAGGGAGAACAGGAGGAGGAACAGGTACCAGAAGAGGCGGAGGCAAGAGCAAGTGCTGGGGAAGTGGCAAGAGCGAGGTCAGAAGGACCGGCAGCAGGACCAGTGAGAGAAGCCTGGAAGAGGAAGGCTTCCATGTGCAGCCAACTCAAGGAGACAGAATCCAAAAGAGGTATACTCAAAGGGATAAAGTCCAGAGAGGCCAAAGGTATTGGAACGGAGTCCAAAGCCAAGCAAACCAAAGAAGCAGCTTGCCTGATGAAAGCAATTCTCCTAGCCCAAGTAAGTCTCCTATGCTAAACCAGAAAGGCACAAGGAAAGGAGATTCCTTCTACAGTGATCCTTTTGCCAAGAAACACAGAGAGTGGAAACCCACGTCAGGTTTTCCTGGTAACTCTGATTGTAGAGCAGTGCACAGAACAGCTTGTCAGCTTGAGAAGCTACGTCGCAAGCTGAGTCCTGGGTGTGGCAGCCTACAGAAGCCAAGGTATGAAAAGCCTTTCATTATAAGGGAAAGTTTAAGTGATGAAAACCTTATGCAAATAGATAAGCCTCAGAAAGTTAGAAGAAGTAAAGCTAACCTTTTAAAAGCACTTCCCAACAGTGTGCTAAGGAAGTTGTATGAGAAACCAAAGAACCCCTGTGAGGAGTTAATAGATACTGAAGACAGTCATAGCATTGAAGAAGGTAGTGACCCAGAATCAATGGACTTTGATTGTGAAACCAGTGTTCCCATTCCTCAGAGTGAACCAATGGAATGTAACTTCTGTTCAAGAACTAGCTTGATTGCCTTGCTAGATGTATAGAGAAAAGAGAACTCTGCATATAGTGAAGTTGATAACCATTTGTTTCCTGATGTTAATTTCTATTGCTTTGAAAGAAGCCTTATCCCAGATAAACAGTTAATTGTGAAGTCTACAACCCTTAACTGTTTATATAACGGTGGAACCTTTTTGTTAGAGGAAAGAATTACCTTCATTTTCTTTTGTGTCTTATTGAACCTAAGCGTTGACCGGGGAAATAAAGCCTTATTACCCTACACTTTGGCGTAGATTGTTCTTTGTAAGGAGTTCTGCACTACAAGAACCAGAATCCTCCTGGTCCTTCAGCTCAACCACTCCATAAAATAAATTAAATGTCACCGGACGCCCTTATTTCCTATGCCAGTAGGGGCGCCTGGCAACAGTATCTTAACCATATTAATGCGGCCAAGCCAAGAAACAGAGACAGCTCCCCACAATTCAATATCCTTATCCAAAGTCCCCAGGAATGCTCCATAATTTAGAAAGGAGAGACCAAGAGATGTCCTGGTGGATATTTATAGCTAAACATCAGAAATGAACAACCTTGAGGAAGCCTCCAGCCAACTCAGGAGGGGGAGACACTGCCGTGGTCACACGGAAAAGCAAAACCAACTTCTGCCAATTTACAGTGAAGCCCAAGATTCTAGAAAAGCAATCAAGTAAATCCATTACACCTGAGTGTGTGGATGCCGGATCATGGAGGTAAATAAGCATGCCATCAATGTAGAGTGAAATGGCGTATCACCGTCCTTCCAGGTCGATTCCGATGTCCCCCGCGCATTTTCAAATATGTGAGGCAATTGGCTTTATGGCTAAGGCAAAAAGGAGAGGAGACAAGGGGCGACCTTGCCTGGTTCCACGTTCAAGAGGGAAGGGGCTGGAGAAAAAACTGGTGACTAGAACAGAGGCCATGGAGTTAGCAGATATTGCGGCTATCCAGCCGCAGAAATTGGGACCAAAGCCGAAGTGTTCCAAGACCTCGAGCAGGTAAGGCCACCCTACTTTGTCAAAGGCCTTCTTGGCATCTAGAGAGAGAATTGCATAATGCTCCAAGTTATTTCAGAGTCCATGTAAGACATTAATTAAGCTCCAGACATTCTCAAAGCTATACCTCTGCTTAATTAAGCCAGTCTGGTCCGAATGGGTGAGGTCATGGATTTTGGATTCCAAACAGGCATAAAATATTTTGGTAAATATTTTATAATTGATATTGAGCAGGAAGACAGGCCTATAATTGTAGCAGGAGAGGGTTCTTTCCCTCTTTGGGAATCATGGTTATCGTGGTTAAATAAAGAGAGGCCGGTAATACCTTCTCAGGCAGGAGAACATTAAACACATGGACCAGAATGGGAGCAAAAAGGTTGGGTAGGGCCTTGTAGACTTCAGTTGGGAGGAGATTGGGCTCCGCGGCTTTGAGATGGTGCATGGCTGTGCAGATCTCTTCTAAGGAAAATGGGAATTCAAGCGCCTCATATGCCTTCAGGAGAAGCTGAGGCAAATTAGCGGCCCTCAACCACTCTCGGATCATCGCAACAAAGGGTACAGGTAAATGGAGCTCACTCTGAGGGGGCGGTTACCAGTGGTGTGCCCCAGTGATCTGTCCTTGGTCCAGTTCTTTTTAACATCTTTGTTAGTGATATAGCGGAAGGACTGTTGGGTAAGGTTTGCCTCTTTGCGGATGATACCAAAATCTGCAATAGAGTAGACACCCAGGAAGGTGCAGATAACATGAGGAGGGATCTAGCTAAGCTTGAAGAATGGTCTAGAATTTGACAGCTCAGATTTAATGTTAAAAAATGCAAGGTCATGCATTTGGGCTGCAGCGATCCAAGGGAGTATATAGTATAGGGAGCGAAGCATCTTTTGTCCACTAAAGAAGAGCGGGACCTAGGCATGATTGTGTCTGATGATCTTAAAGTAGCTAAACAGGTAGAAACGGTGACAACAAAAGCTAGAAGAATGCTTGGGTGCATAGGAAGAGGAATGGCCAGCAGAAGAAAGGAGGTGATAGTGCCTCTGTATAAGACTTTGGTGCGACCTCATTTGGAGTATTGTGTGCAATTCTGGAGACCACACCTTCAAAAGGATATAAACAGGCTGGAGTCAGAGGGTGGCTACTAAAATGGTTAGTGGTCTTCATTATAAATCATATGAGGACAGACTTAAGGATCTTAACATGTACACCTTAGAGGAAAGGTGGGATAGAAGTGATATGATTGAGATGTTTAAATACCTCAATGGCATAAATGCACAGGAGAAGAGCCTCTTTCGATTGAAAGCAAGCTCTGCTACTAGGGGACATGGGATGAGAGCGAAAGGGGATAGATTCGGGAGTGATATGCAGAAATATATTTTTACGGAAAGAGTGATGGATCCATGGCACAGTCTCCCAGTGGAGATGATAGAGATGAGGACAGTATCTGATTCAAAGAAGCATGGGACAAATACAGAGGATATCTAAAAGAAAAAAAGGGGACTGTTATAGTGGTTGATATGGAAAGCAGACCAGATAAGCATGTGGTCTTTTTCTGTCGTCATGTTTCTATTACTCCATCAGAGTTCAAGTGCAAGGAATATAAATCCTCGTAAAAGTGAGCAAATATATCAGCTATCTCCTGGGAGCGGCAGATCAGTTTATCCTGAGCAGAGGTGAGGGCGTTTATTCTGCATTTGAGCTGTTGTCTCTTCAATTGCCACAGTAGCAGCCAATGTGCCCTTCTTCCCATGTTCACAAAAATGGTGCTTAGTCCGAAGTAAAGTTGAAGCGATGTCCTCCATTCTTCAGGCGGATAGCTCACTCCTCAGGTGAATCAGACGCTGCCACGCCTTGGGGTTATGCCCGCTATGGTGAAGCCCTTCTAATTCTAGATTGTCCTTCCTAAGATCTCCTACCAGACTGGTCTCTTTTCTTAAAGGCACTAAATAGAGACATTAATTGTCCCCTGAGCACCACCTTGCCCACCTCCCACAAGGTGAATGCAGAGGTATCTCCTGTGTCGTTGAAGGAAAGATATTCCTGTCATGCCTTTTGCACAGCAAAGAGGAACTCATTGTTTTTAAGGAGGCTTCATCCCTCAATTATAAGGAGATAAGTGTGTGTTCTGAGGCTCCCGTAGAACCAATAGAAGCACCAGAAGTTGCAAGGAGTAAAGTCCGCGATATAAGCCAGAAGTCAATTCTGGAATGGGTCTGATGGGCAAAAGAATAAAAGTACTCCCTTTCTCCTGCCTGAGAAAGCCTCCAAGCATCACAGAGGTCCACATCAGCCAAGAGCATTCTAAGCTGGTTTGGATTTGTGGAGGCCAGATTACCCCCTCCCTGTTCTGACCACAGGAGTACTCCCCGCTTGTTCTTGATCATTTATAAGTAACATCTCACATCACTTAAGGGCAATGTCACAGGAAATGCTGACTTCTTAATCACTATAGCTACTCTTTTCTTGCCTACAGCTATTGCTTACGATCAAGGAACTGTACATAGAAACCTGACAGCAACTAAAGACCATATGGCCTATCCAGTCTGCCCTTCCATACGAACCACTAAGTTCTACAGTCCTTTTTCCTTTAAAGATCCTCTGTTTGTCCCATGCTTTCTTGAATTCAGATATAGTTTTTGTCTCTACTACATCCATTGGGAGACTACTCCATGCATCTCCTGAGACTGTCTCCTTTCACCTTCATCCTAAACCCCCTTGTTGCAGAGCTTTCTTTCAGTTGAAAGAGGCTCTCCTGCTGTGTATTTATGCCAAGTAAGTATTTAAACATCTCTATCATATCTCCTCTCTCCCACCTTTCCTCCAAAGTATACATATTGAGATCTGTCCCCATATGTCTTATGATGATGTCCACTGACCATTTTGGTAGCCACCCTCTGTACAAACTCCATCCTGTTTATATCCTTTTGAAGATGTGATCTCCAGAATTGCACGCAATACTCTAAACTAGAACTCACCAAAGACTTATAGAGGCACTATCATCTCCTTCTTCCTGCTGGCCGTTCCTCTTCCTATGCACCCAAGTATTATTCTGTTTTTTGCAGTTGCCTTTTCTACCTGTTTAGCTACTTTAAGATCATCAGAAGTAATCATGCCCAGATCCTGTTCTTCTTTTGTGAACAGAAGCACTTTGCCCCCTGTACTGTACTACTCCCTTGGATTTTTGTAGTCCAAATGCATGATCCTGCATTTTTTAGCATCAAATTTCAACTGCCAAATTCTCAACCATTCTTCAAGCTTAGCTAGATCCTTCCTCATGTTATCTACACCTTGCTGGGTATCTCCCCTATTGCAGATTTCGATATCATCTGCAAAGAGGCAAACGTTGGCACAATATCGCTAACAAAAATGTTAAAAAGAATCGGACCAAGGCCAGATCCCTGCAGCAGGCACACCATTGTTAACATGTTAACATCCTCCTCAGATTAAGCACCATTTATCTGTACCCTTGGTCGCCTCCCACTTAACTAATTTCTAACCCAATCACTTTAGGGTATATCCCTAGGGCACTGAATTTATTTATAAGTCACCGGTGTGAAAGTGTTAAAGGTTTTACTGAAATCCAAGTACACCACACTGCCCCTGATATTTCTACATCACAACATACTAATACTACTACCACTGCTCTTAAGACCATCAAGGTTTTCTTTAAGCCCTCTCACCCAATGGGTGACTCCTTACTTCACCAAAACTGGTTGAATATATACTTTTCTGCTATTTCCTGCATTTATCTATCAACACTGTAAGCAATTCAGAGGCACACCGATGTCAGAAACAAAACAAGGGGAAGAATTAAACTCTATATCCAAATTATATACTAGTTACAACAAAATCAGAGAACAAAAAAATCCCCAAAACGCTAAATTGATAAAACCAATTTTAGAAAACCACTGAATTCTCAAAGGTATTTTTTATTAATATATAAATAAAATTTTAAATTTTTTTAAACAAATTTTTTGAGGTCATACATATGTGCAAATTTCATTAGGACTGAAACCATTTTGCCAACTAGATCCACCAGGCTGATAAAGATGCACTTACTATATCCATGCACTAATCTGTATATATATTTGACTATTTTCTAAAAATATTTAGATTTCAGCTCTCAAATTCTCTAAATCACAATTTCAATGCTCTAGCATTATTGGAACCAGGACTGGCCCAACCACTAGGCAAGCTAAACAGCAGCTTCCAGAGGGCAGCAAAAGCAGGGCATTCAAAGATAAATAATAGATTTTGACAGCAAGAGAGGGTGTAAAGCTTGAGGTTCATCTAGAGCACAACACTTTGAACCAACTCTAGGGCCGGCCCTAACTGGGACTAATCAATTATCTTTATGGGGTACTCTAATAAAACATTTTCTGCACGCAAAGTCCGTTTTACATGAGGACAATGTCCTTTAAAAAATTGCGCAACAGCATATGCAAGTAAAAAGTACAGACACGGAAAGTGTGCCTTTGCTTTTACGCAATCTGCTTGCAGGCATTCCCTGGGGTGTAGTATGGGTGAAGTGAAGGCAGCATTGCAAGTATACACATATTTTATGAAATATGCATGACCGTGTGGAGGGTAATATTTATACAGTAACAGGGTGCCTAGGTTAATAGGACAGAAAGAATCTCTTTTATAATTTGGACCTTATCAGTTCTGCTGTTTGTGGATCCCTTTTGACCGCTTCTCTCTATGGAAATAACATCTTCATATACTTTTATTAACCAGGACCCCGTTTTACATCTAATTTGCTGGAAGTTGGAGCAGGGGGAATATACTAACATGCTTGTTGATTTCATTATTTATTTATTGACTTTAGTCCTAAAGAAAACTTTTTTTCATCTTTAAGGACCAGTTATTTTTGCAAATTCGAGTTACTGCTAATGGGAGCCACAGTGACCCCCTCTGTGTCATATATTTATGTGTGGCCTAGTTTGAGGAGTCATATATATATAATCTTCTACATACTTAAGCCATATTAAGATATGGCTCTGCTATATAGATGACATTTTCTTTATTTGGATGAGTTCAAGATATATTTTAGAAAAAGTTTCTCATTGGATTAATAACAGGATCCATATCTTCAATTCTCTGCCAGAATTTCATTGGAACAAATCTCTTTTTTGGATATTTTGATCACCAAAAGTGAGGGGATTTTTCATACTGCAATGTTTAGAAAAGCTACTGACCAAACCAGCTTACTCAAGATTTTATATCCTCAGGCTTTGATGAACAGTATACCCTATGATCCATTTTTGCGATTTCGGTGCCTATGTAACAGTATGGATGAATATAAAGTACAAGCTATTACGATGAAATCAAGATTTTTGGCCAAACAATATTCTGTAAGAATTATTCATCATTCTACATACATTAGAGCCAAATACTGTATGTGAAGTGTGACTTGCTTTAGATACCTCAAGCACGTTTTCAATCAAGCTGCTTGGCTTGTTCTTAACAGTATTCTTTGCAAACAATAAACATTAAACATATTTTCTGCCTATTTTGGAAGACGTTAGCAACACATTCAGTTTTTAACTACCACCATGGTTTGCTTTCTCAAGGCAGAAAAATCGGAGAGATTTTTTTGGTACGATGATCCTTGAAGCAAATTATGACCAATGCCTTTAGTCAGTATGCTATGGAGATTATTTGGTTTATTCATCCCCAACTTGGCTCTTTTTTACACTTAAATCTTTTACAAACTGCAATCCTGAGGGTGTTATATATGCTATTGTTTGTCCTTGTAACAAGATCTACATTGGCAAAATATTTCAAAAGATCAAAACCTGTTTAATAAAGCACACCTCTGCACTTTGGTGATTCTCTGAATGCTCCTTTACCAGCGCATTGGATAGCTGCTGCACATCAGCTAAGGGGCCCTTTAACTATAATGTGTTGCGCAGTCACTATGGGTTTTTGTTGCTCATTACGCATGTACTGAAGGCATAGTGACTGATGTGGGGCCAGGACAGAGAGTGTGCGGAATGTGCACTGATTTCTGAGTTATCAGGTCATCATGTGTTGAGGTGGTGAAAGGGGCAGGTTAGGGGCAGAGAGTGGGCATAGTGAACCCAGCACAGGTAGCACACAGATACATACAGCACAGTTACTTACCTGTAACAGGTGATCTCTGGGAACAGCAGGAATAAGTCTTCACATATGGGTACGTCGATACCGACGGAGCCTGCACGGGAATGCTCCCCAGCATCCAATCAGAAAGCTTTTGGGAGCATCCCTCGCGCCTGCTCACTGCTTTCCCGCCTTCTCCACTGCCTCTCCTCAGTTGAGTTTCATAGCTGAGACAAAAGGAGAGAAAGAGGAAAAGAAGATAGAAAGATAGATACAACTCCTAGGGGAGGTGGGTGGGTTGTGAAGACTTATTCCTGCTGTTCCCAGAGATCACCTGTTACAGGTAAGTAACTGTGCTATCTCCAGAAACAAGCAGGAATGAGTCTTCACAGATGAAGATTGAAAACATGCTACACCTCATATGACCAGGCATCCTGAGGATGGAGGGTAGGAGTTGAAAGGAGAGGAGCTGCTGAAAAAACAGCTAACCTAAGAGAGGACTGCCCGGAAGGAGTCCATGTATGTATGATCATTATCAAAAGATATATTGAAATGAACTAACATCATAATATTGAAATGAACAATCACCATATGATGCTCACCTACTGGATTGCAGGAAGTAGAGAGGCTGAGATGGTCTACTGGGGATCCAGTAGAAAAATGTTCAAGGTGACCTCACTGGAGTGAAGGTGGAGGTCCACATCTGGAAGTGAGAGGTGACCCCAGGATTTAATTGGGGTAACACAAACACGGCAGGTCTTCAGTGGGAAGCTTCATGGAAAGCTGAAAACTCTTTTGGCTACAGAAGCATTTAGAGGTAGGAGCAAAAGAGGAAGACTGACCGATCTGGACAAACAGACCTAGTCCCTGAGGGAGGAAAGGGTATGAAAAGAACCCCATACTCCCAGGAAGGACAGATGTTGGAGGAATTGAACCTGACATCTACTGAAGATCTAAGATGCCTTTCCTATCTGGAGAGAGAGAGGAAGACATTGGCTTCAGGGATATTTCAACCTAGGAAACAGTAGGGCTGTTAGTTCCACAGCAATGGTTGAGTGCAAAATAGCTGAAACATACTGTGGAACAGTATGAAACTGTGCAAGCCCACTGTCAGAAATATACAGGAAGGTAAAAACCTTTATGAGTATAGACAGTCAGGAGATAAGTATGGAAATACATATCTACCTATAAAAAGTATTTGGAGAGATACACACATATATGTAGAGATATGTGTATATAATATATATAAATGTATATAGATATATGGATAGATCTAAAATAAGATCTAAAGGGCATAGCATATGCACAATTAGCTGACAGGCAGATACATCTATAGAGATGTATATAGGTATATATATATATATATATATATATATATACCTGAGTATATAGGTTAAATGATAAAGGAATGCTATCCAGTGAATTATCAGGATGGTTATGTGAAAAAACAGGATAATATTAGTCTGTAAACAGCAAGTCCGGAGTCCTGTGGAACTCCAGCATGGTAAAAGGACAGAAACGCATGGAATGAGATATACCAGGTTGACCTACGTGAGGGACAAGGAGGTATCAGGCGTTTTTCAGATTAATATGTGCTGTCCTTGAAGTAATAGGATACCATGGGGACAAGCTGCAAGAAAAGAGAGAGTATTCCTAAGGAATGGGATAACTCCCAGACTTTCATTTGGAGAAGGCATATGTCTTTCTCCCTCTTTTTTTTTTTTTTTTTTTTTTTTAAAGATAGCAGAGTATGAAGAATCCCCACAGTCATAGGAGATGACTGAGGAAGCATTTTTCAACCATGATGGATAGTCATTCGAGAAACTTTATGCTCTCTAGGAAAGGCCCATAGTGGAAAGCTTCTCAGTAGGATTGCAGAGAGCATTATGCAGGAGAACTGGGATATAGAACTGGCTGATGGAGAAAAACTGACAGCCACGTCCATTACGTGCCAAACCCAGAGATTGGAGATGGCAAGGGTAAAGTGTAAGAAGCCTGTAGTGAAAAAGATTATCCAAGAAAGATGTAGAAAACTGTCTTGGAATCACTACTAAGGCAAGACAGGAGTGGTGGAGAACAATACTGGGACTTATGGCAAAGTACCAGTAGGGAAGCAGTGGAACTCCTGCATGGGCAGCTACTGAATAGGATAACAGAGAGAGTCGGTCTGTATCAAACAGAGATAACAGACTGAACAAAGAGAGCAAGCTGTCTCTGTCTGCAGAGCTGCCCAGAAAAAGAAAAGAGTTTATTCAGGAGAAGAAACTCTACAGTGAAAAGAAAGACAAGAAAAGTCTTTCAATGGTAGGGTACCACTCTTACAGGGGAAAACCCTGGCAAAGAGGGTAGAGCTAGAAGCTGAAGAAGGACTTACCACATGGTAAGTCCATGGAAGGAAAAAATTCATGCTGGTACAGAGAAACTATCATATGATAGTTGCTAAACCTCTCTTCTAGTCAGGAAGAGGTGGAAAACTCTGTAACTTATAGACATGAATAACCTGACAGTTCAGCATAGTGAAGAGTAAATGGATTTCCTGAAAATAGGAATCCCTGAGCAGAGTTTTGAATGGAAAAACAGTGAAAAACTTCTGCTGAAAGAAATTAACTGTAGTTATAAAAAGATTAATCAGAAACCTATGGTTACTGTGTTTATTCAGCCTGGCTAGAGTTTGGATTCTTCAGACCAGGGCAAGACTTCCCCTGCTTGGGAACATCCGAATGATGGGCAGGTGAAGAGGAAAACCTCTTTCTTTTAGGGAAAGAAGGTCTGGTAGGGCATTTTCTACCTGCTGAAGAAGGAGAGGGCTTAGGATGGCCCTCAGATACAGGAAAGTCAGTGGAGCAATGAGCAACCTGACGTAAGGACTCCTTATTGAAGAGATTTTCTCCAGTACAAGGAGTATTACCCAGTCTTTGTTGTGCCCATCTATTCAAGTCTGATGCTTGGAGCCAGGCTTTACGACGTGCTCCTATGGCTATAGCAGAAGTTCTGCTAACAGACTCAAAAGAGTCTAGGGAAGCACAAGAAAGAAACCAAGAGATATTTTGGCTATGAGTAAGAAGTAAGGAATAGTCTACAGCCTTGGGCTCTGATAGAAAAGGAGTCAAAAGAGATAATTTCTTTGTGACCTCCTGAAGGGATAGACTCATATAGAAAATATATGAGAGAATCCTTTTTGCCAGCATAGATGTTTGGAAGGTTTGACGTCCAAAGGCATCCAGTAATCTAGATGCACGCCCTGGCGGGAAAGAAGAATGTTTTTTCTTGCTTTTTGTCTTCCTCATTGCTGATTCCACTACAATGGAATGATGTGGAAGTTGAGGCTTTTGAAATCCTGGAGAGGGGGGCACCTGATACAGAAGATCAGTTGCTGTAGGAGGTGAAGAAACCTTTAAAGGTTTTTCCCATACCTTCAGAAGAAGATTCTGCAAAGAGTGATGCAAAGGAAGCATTACATTTTCCTTTCTTGCAGAAAAACCCTGAGAAGACTCATAGCCAGGGATAGGAATATTAAGGAAGGTTGCCATGTCAAGGAGAAACTTCTGAAAAGAAGGATCTCCGATGGGAACCATCCCTGGACAGGTTAAACCTGAAAAGGAAGCCTGGGGACCGGAGGATATACCTGTCCAGTGCAGAACAGGATTTGCAATGGATGGATACTGGAACTGGCAATTATGAGTTGTCAGAAGTGCATCATCCATGCCCGGAATCGACTCTAAACTAGGCACAGAGAGGAGCGATCCAGGTGACAAAAGCATGGAAGTAGCTGGTTCCGATGATGCTGTAGGTACGGGCATCGATAGCGATACCGGTAGCGAAGGCGCCGAAGCAGATATCGGAGACAGCTCAAGCGGTACAGAGGTAAGTAAAACTCCTTGGTGATTATCCTCGGTACCGTGTTTGCGGAATCGGTAAACATCGGTTCCGAGATGCGTCGGTACCCAGTCATCTAGACTAGAGAGCGATTCCAGACTCGGCATCGGAGGGAGCGAGTCTATCGATGCATGTCTAGAGGGTACTGACATCGGTGGTGGTATCGGTGATGTTGCCGATACAGGAAAGTCGGTCCGGGTCGTATTGATCGGTCCCGAAGGTACCGAGAATGCCCGATGACGATTCCTGGTGAAGAGTGGATCACTCAACACCGGTGCCGATGCCGGGGTATCGGTACCGCACGAAGCGGATGCCACCACCAAGCATGGCTCAGGTATGTTCTGTGAGGGGTGAGCCCCAGGAACAACCTGAAACCCCTGAAATGCTTTGGAGCCCGAAGACTCCCGCCGGGGTTTTAATGCCAATGGGGTCTTGAGAGCAAGGCCGAAGCCGTCATCATGCATGGCATGAGACCTACCACTCAAGAATTGGCTAGTCTTAACAGACTGTTTGTGGGTTACCTGATCCTGTAGAGAAGAAAAAACCGGTGCACGCACTTCGGGAGGGAAAACGGTATCGAGGGAAACTCGAAAGAGGAAAGTTCTTCTCACAGTTTTGCAGCCTGAGTGTTCAGGGGAAAAAGGGTCAGGACCCAAACAGTTTAGACACCAGGAATTGGAGTCTAAAAAGAAAACCGTGCTTCCACAGTGAAGGCACTTCTTAGGAGACGAAGGCTCCATGGTGGAGAGGCCTTGTAGGCCCAAAAAATTTAAAGACAGAAACTGAGGGAAAAATCTCCCTGAGTTTAAGAAAAAGAAAAGAAAAATCCACGGCGGTACCGGTGGCAGCGGGAAAACAGCCGCGACCACAAGAAAACAAGAAATAAAGAATTTGAAGAAAAACGTTTCTGCGGTGACAGGAGGACGTCCTGCCGGCTCCGCAGAAAAACGAAAACTGAGGAGAGGCAGTGGAGAAGGCGGGAAAGCAGTGCGCAGGCGCGAAGGATGCTCCCAAAAGCTTTCTGATTGGATGCTGGGGAGCATTCCCGTGCAGGCTCCGTCGGTACCAACGTACCCATATGTGAAGACTCATTCCTGCTTGTTCCTGGAGATCATGTGTTACCTGCACTTTATGCAATTAGCGCAGGTGCACTGAATGCAAGTGCACCCACGGCAATAGTGCATGCTGCTGCAGCATGTTATGATATTGTTCTGTGCAGTAATTGTCAGGACCATGTTATTTTTAGTGTTAAGCGCGCGTTAGTTGCTGAAACCTAGCACACTTTAATAAAAGGGTCCCTAAGTGATCTTAAGTTTTTGTTTTGGAACTTAAAAACTCTCAATATATGTATTCTTCAAAACATTTATATTTTTCACTGCGAAACTTTACTTCCAATAGCAGTGAATGCTAGCATTGATTGGCATTGTTTTCTGTGAGGGGGTGGGGTTTTGTACCTTTTTTGATGTGGACCTAGAATATAAGTGCACATATGCTGACATTCTTTTACTAGTTCCCAAGTGCATGTGTGGTGATTTTCCAGTACTGAAATGTCTTTTGTTTTTTCTTTTATTTTTTTGTAAAAGATTATTTTCACTTTTTTCAGGTTTCCCTGATGAACCACTCATTTAGGGGGTGAAACCACTTGCCAGTTGGACATTTTGTTGAACATCTTGCTATATAAAAGCAATATCTTGTTGCCTGAAAGACTGGATTATAATCCTGAACAGATTCATTGGGAGGCTTCATTGATCTCCCTCTGCGAGAGCTGTAGCAGTAATGGGAACCACGGTTGCCAGGGCCTGAAACTTCAGGAGTGACTTTGCAATGAGTGGTATCAGGGAGTAGGCATAGGAGAAGGCCAACCCCCCAGTGTAGCGGCAAGGCATACAGGGCCAGGTGGTTGCTGGACAGCCTCAGAGAACAGAACCAAAAAATCTAAGCATTATGAGCCGTAGCAAAGAAGTCCACTTCGGGGGTGCCCCACTCTCGGAAGATTCGATTCACCACGTCCATCTTGAGGGTCCACTCGTGTGGCTGAAGCACCCGGCTGAGGCAATCTGCTAGGCCGTTGCTCTCACCAGGCAGACACATCACCCGGAGGTCCATGCTGTGGAGCAGGGCGAACTTCTTCTTTAATAATGGTTTATGGACCTTTCCTCCAGGAACTTTTCCAAACCTTTTTAAACCCAGCGACACTAACAAATTCCAGAGTTTGATTATGCATTGAGTAAAAAAATATTTCCTCTTATTAGTCTTAAATGGGTCACATCGTAGCTTCATTGCGTGTCCTCTAGACTTTCTACTTTTTGATGGTTTAAATAACCAAACTATGTTTACCCGTTCCACTCCATTCATTAATTTATAGACCGCTATCATATCCCCCCTCAGCCGACCCTTTTCCAAGCTGAAGAGTCTCAACCTTTTAAGCCTCTCCTCATAGGGGTATCCTTTCATTCCCTTTACCATTTTTGTCACTCTTCTCTGTACCTTTTCTAATTCTGCTATACTCTTTTTAAGATACAGCGACCAGAATTGCACACAGTATTCAAGGTGCGGTCGCACCATGGAACAATACAAAGGCATTATAATATCCTTGGTTTAATTCTCCATTCCTTTCCTTATGATTCCTAGCATTCTATTTGCATACAATGAGAGGCAGTGGATGCAAACATACCTCATGAATATTCATTAGGGACATCCTGAAAACCAGGCTGGATTGTGGTGCACCATAACTGGAGTTGGCCACCCCTGATTTAAATGGTTAGTAATTTTATTATTTATAATGGTTTCTACCATTTTGCCAGGTATTGATATCAGGCTCACCGGTCTATAGTTTCCTAGACCACCCCTGGAACCCTTTTTAAAAATTGGCATTACCCTGGCCATTCTCCAGTCTTCCAGTACTACAAATTATTTTAATGATAGTTCACAGATTACTAATAGTAGGTCTGCAATTTCATATTTCAGTTCTTTCTACATCCTTGGATATATACCATCTGGTCCAGGTGATTTGCTACTCTTCAGTTAATTGAATAGTTGTAATACATCTTCCTGGTTTATCTTCCAATACATCACCTTTATATACTATTTCAGGTACGGGTAACTTCCCTACGTTTTCTTCAAAAAAGACCAAAACAAAGAGTTCATTCAGTCTTTTTACTGTGGCCTTGTCCTCACTTAGCGTTCCTTTTACCCCTCTATCATCCAATGGTCCAACTGCCTCTCTCACAGTTTTTTTGCTATGAATGTACTCGTTTTCAGTATTTTAGAAGCATATATAGGTCTTCTAAAATAACCCCTAAAGTGTACATGTGTGAGTGCTTAAATAGTTGATCATCACTGACTGCAAAAGTAT
Organism: Ichthyophis bannanicus; assembly: GCA_033557465.1. Taxonomy (NCBI): domain Eukaryota; kingdom Metazoa; phylum Chordata; class Amphibia; order Gymnophiona; family Ichthyophiidae; genus Ichthyophis; species Ichthyophis bannanicus. The sequence continues at coordinate 708,569,378 of CM066031.1, forward strand.
TATGGGGCTATGGGAGGTTGAGTGCCCGCTGGTAACTATGTATACACTATAGTTCTATTACAAAGAAGGGAAGCATCAGAATGTCATTGAGCTGATGTGATAGGTATGTTTGGGTGAGACTGCCTAGTGAGTTTTAATGTGCGACAGGCAATGGGTGTGTGAGAACGCGAATGAGCATGGATTGGATCTCAGGCTGAGTTGGATCATTTGATTTGTTAGAAAAGAAGGACCCAGTACTAGAAATGGATGCAGGCTGTTATGAGTATTGATTGCAGTTTGTGTTGGTAATTTAAAAGTAAGATCAACAATGAATGACAATGTTTGACCAGTGAGGGGTTGTGATGTTTGTAAAGGGTGTTGAAAAGACTGGGAGACAATTTTATTGCCCCGACAACTAACATAATATGAAAACTAGAGCGGTGTGGTAAGTAGTTGCCACAATGATATCTCTGTGGAAGATTGAAGTGTATTGCAAGATATAGTATTTTTATTATGGTTTATTAAAACATTTGATATACAGCCTTTCGGTCACACCAAAGCGGTGTACAATAAAAATATCATTTGAAAGAAGAAAAGAATGCCATAAAATCTTGATAGGACAGCAAAAGAGAAGGAAAACAGGGAAAGATAACAAGGAAGAGAGGGAATGAGGGTCAGGACACAAGACTACACTCATTCATGACTTTGTCTTACAACACTCGCCTGACCTAATATTCCTTACTGAGATCTGGTTGCGTGATGGTGCTCTATCGTTGCCTTGTCCCAGATTATACTGCTTTTTTCACATCTTGGGTACCATGGTCCAGTGGTGGAGTGGCTCTTATTTTCAAAGATTCCCTTCATATTACAGAACTTTACTCTTCCTCTGTCCTACATTACTCCAAATGTCTGCTTGTGAAGTTCTACTCCTCACATTCGTTCCATATTCTGTTAGCCTATGTCCCTCCTGTTGTGCCCTCCAACTTGTGGGAGTCCTCATTCACTGCAATAATGGAAGCTTCTTTGACTTTCCCAGATTTAGTCATTCTTGGTGATTTCAATGTACACATAGATGTCCTTGTTCATCTTAAGGACAAAGTTTTTCTCGCTCTGGCTGCTCATCTGTCTCTGCTCCAACATGTCCATTTCCTGACCAATTATGCCAGTCGTGCATTGGACCTTATTATGAACCCTTCCTCGTTTCATCTATCCTTTTCTGGCTTTTCTAGCACGGTTCTTCCCTAGACTGATCACTATGCTGTCTGCTTTCAAGTGTCCAGTTCATTTCCTAATCCTACTAATCCTACTGGCTCTCTCCTTCGTCCTCGGAGACATATTTCTATCAACACGCTACATGCTTTTCCCTCCTTGACCTGCTGTTTCTTTCACATTTTGACACTTTATAGGTGGATGAGCAAGTGGCCGCCTGGAACATTGCTCTAACAGAGGCACTTGATTCTCTTGCGCTTCTACTCCCTGCTCAAACTTCCCGCAAGCCTTATAGACAGGCTTGGTTTCACTCCGGTCTCTATATCCCGACCTCAGATGCGTAGGGCGAAACGTATTTGGAAATGCCGGCACACTCAGTCTTCCTCCAGTGCATTCAAACAGGCTCACGCTACTTATAGACAGGCTATTCTTACTGCTAAAAGAAGTATTATGATGCTCTCACTACTCGTACTAGTAATCGACCCAAGAAACTCTTCTCCACTGTGTCACATTTGCTTCACCACCCAGCATCCTCACTCCCCTCTTCTGGGCCCACAGCTGATGATTTAGCATCCTATTTTTCTGATATCTGACCTTTGTGCAGAGTTTTGTCTGCCCCAGTCTGAGTTTCTACAACCCTCCGCTGATAGCTTTACCACACCCTCCCTCTGCTTCCGTTACAACACCACAGATACCAATTCTTTCTCAGTCTGGTCGCATTTTAACCCCAACACTCCCTCCGCTCTCTCCAAAGCCATTACCTCATCATCCAAGACCACGTGTATCTTGGATCCCCTATGCTCCGTCTAGGTTCCTGAGCCTTCCTTGGCTTTATTACCCATCATTCTCCTCATTTTCAATAATAGTCTTGCCACAGGAACATTCCTGCAGTGCTGGAAGCATGCCATCATCCACCCTCTTCTAAAGAACCCCTCCCTGGATTCCTCCCTTCCGTCAAACCTTTGCCCTTTTTCATATTTACCTTTCCTTTCAAAACTTCTGGACAGACTTGTTTTTAACCAGCTATCAACGCATCTCACCCACACTAACATCTTACATCCTCGCCAACTGACACCATTATTCTTTCTGTTGTGAATGAGGTACATATGGCATTGGATAAGGACGATGTTACACACTGACTGTCTCCTCGGATCTGTCATGTGCATTTGATCTCGTGGACCATTCCCTTCTGCTTACTAGACTCTCTTCGGTAGGCTTGAGCGATTCTGTGCTTCAATGGTTCCACTCTTTTCTTTCTTCCCGGTCTTTCTAAGTCTGTTATCAGGACTCTGATTCTTTGCACCATACTCTGCACTGTGGTATCCCTCAGGGAGCTGTTCTTGAACCTCTCCTTTTATTAAGCTGTATATGATCATAACAGGGTTCTGAAGGTTTAAGTAAGCCTTCATGAAAATTTAAATACATACCGTGTTTTTGACTGGTGAACATAAGGATTTTATATTGCATTAGAATCATAAATAAACAAATTTAAAAAAAAACAATTTTTCAAAAAAAGCATGCCACACATATAGAGGTAGCCTGTTGTATATCTCTCTAAGATGGAGGTTTGACTCTGGGTTTTCTAACATAAATGGACTCTCCAAGGGCTTAGAAGAAACATTACAGTTTTAGAAGGATGGTAAGTTTATTAAAATGGTCTCATATTTATCTTTGAAGGAACACTCTGACATGGCTCTTGCAAAATGCTGTCAGTGCCAGAGTAAGATAGCCGATGGATAAAGTAAGAACAACAAAGATAAGTGAAGACCATTTGATTCTTTTCCATTAGCATTTGAATATATGGAAAAACACGCAAAATAGATAAAAAGCCAACTGAACGATTTTTATATAAAAAAATTAATTGGCTGGTAGGTTTTTTAGTCAATGATGGTAAAAATTGGTGATGGCTAATTATTCAAATTAAGGTCTTTTTCCTTCCTTAATAGCTACAATTGCTTTATGAAATATGCACATGTTTTGCAATTCTACCCCAAATGCTGCCTGCCTGCTGCTGGAATATCTACTGTACATGCAGATCGCATATAAATAAGCAAATTCTTTCTGTGCATCTACTTTTTACACACATATAATCCTGGACAATTTTATAACAGTCCTTTGGTCAAATGTACACTAAATTTTACACGTGGGAAAAGCTTTATAAAATTACTCTCTAAAAGATAAGTAGTTAGTACCAGTGATGTTAGAACATGAAATTGAGAGCAGACTATAGATGTATTGGGCATAGTATGACAGCTCTGGCATTGCTAGAAAATATTCACATATATAAATATCCTATTTGGTGAATTCTACTACTTAGGTACATCTCTGTCAATCTGTCGATCTACGTGGCAAAAAAGGTTTCAGTCCTTGTGAAATTTCACGTTTATGACACTAACACACACTTTTTTAAAAATAAATCTAAAAATCATTTTAATAAACAAATACTTTTGAGAAGTCTGAAATAATTTTGCTAAAGAGACCCTTTTATTAAAGTGGGACAGAGTTTTGCAATTACTCCACATTAGTTGCAAGAGATAGCATGCAGCAACTACAAAGCCCGTGCAGTAAAGCATAGTTACTCACCTGTAACAGGTGATCTCTGGGAACAGCAGGAATTTAGTCTTCACATATGGGTATCGTCGGAACCGATGAAGCCTGCATGGGAACGCTCCCCAGCGTCCAATTAGAAAGCTTTTGGAAGCATCCCACAGCGCCTGCGTGCTCCCTTCCCGCCTTTCCCAACTGCCTCTCTCCAGTTGAATTTTAAAGCTGAGACAAAGAGAGAGAGAGAGAGGGAAAGGAAAGAAAAGAAAAGAGAGATACAACTCCTAGGGGAGGTGGGTGGGTTGTGAAGACTAAATTCCTGCTGTTCCCGGAGATCACCTGTTACAGGTGAGTAACTATGCTATCTCCAGGAACAAGCAGGAATGTAGTCTTCACATATGGGGACTCCCTAGTTACAGATGCCAGGACTGTGCCATGGCCTTCCAGAGAAAGGTTTTTACTCTGATAGGTAAAAGAAATGCACTGTGCAATCCAATTGGACAATGTCCTCTTGGAGACTGGAAGTCCCAAATGAGAAGGATCAAAAGCAACAAAGAGTTGAGAGGACTTTCTATGTTGCTGTCTCCCTTTGTAAGTAAAAAGCAAGTGCTCTTTTACAGTCCAAAGTATGAAGACTCCTTTCTGCATTTGAAGCATGAGGGCTTGGAAAAAATACAGGCAGGTAAACTGCTTGGTTTAAATGAAAAGGTGAGACCACCTTTGTTATAAAGTGTAGATGAGTCCTAAGGACTACCTTATCATGATGGAACCTCGTATAAGGAGGATCAGCCACTAATGCTTGCAACTCACTAATGCGACATGCTGATGTGATTGCAATGAGAAAGACAACCTTCCAGGAAAGGAATTTCAAGGAGGTAGTAGATAGAGGTTCAAAAGGCGGCTTCATGAGCTGTCCAAGAACCAGATTTAGGTCCCATGCTAAATGGTGGCCTAATGGGAGGCTCAGTTAGAAGGAGGCCCCTCATAAATCTCGCTATGAGAGGATGAGAGGAAATAGGTTGTCCATTTAAAGGCTTGAAAGAAACTGAAATAGCACTTAAATGGACTCGTACTGAGTTAGTCTTAAGCCCTGCATTAGATAAATGAAGGAGATACTCCAACAATGATTCCAGAGGTATCGCTAGGGGGTCAAAACCCTTCTGCGAACACCATATGGAAAACCTGTTCCACTTGAAAGCATAAGAGCGTCTTGTGGAAGGTTTTCTAGAAGCATAAAGGATATCCTTTACTTGTTGAGACAGGTTAAGACCATGAAGGTCTAGGCCCTCAGCAACCAGGCCCTGAGATGCAGAGAGTGGGGATCGGGATGCCACAACATCCCGTCCTGCTGAGACAGGAGATCTGGAGCAGATCCTAAGTCCAGAGATGGAGCTTGAGAGAGATGTAGGAGCAGATGGTACCACACCTGCCGTGGCCAATGTGGAGCTATGAGAATCATATGGCCTCTGTCTCTCTGAAGCTTGAATAGGGTTTTGGGAATTAGGGGAATGGGTGGAAAGGCATATAAGAAGTCCTGACCCCAATGGAGGAGGAAAGCATCCCTGGCCTGAGAACCCTGAGCCGGAATTCTGGAACAGAATCAGGGAAATTTGGCATTCAATGGACTTGCAAAGAGGTCTATGTCCGTAGTTCCCCAAATTTGAAAACGTTTTCCTACCTGGTCTGCACGAAGAGACCATTCGTGTGGAAGCAGAACTCGACTGAGTCTGTCTGCACAGGAGTTTTGAATGCCTGGCAGATACACCACAAGGAGATGAATCTGATGCTCTCTGGCGAGGGCCCATAGTCGCAAAGCTTCGTTGCAAAGCAACAGAGAGCCTGTTCCTCCCTGCTTGTTCAGATAGAACATAGCTACTTCATTGTCCATCTGAATTAGGACTGTCTTGTAGCTCAGCTGGGTGTGGAACACTCGAAGAGCAAGGAAGATTGCTCTGAGTTCCAAGAGATTGATGTGTAGATGGGTCTCCTGTGGAGTCCAGGTGCCTTGGGTAGAGAGATCTTGCAGGTGAGCTCCCCAAGCCACCTGTGAGGCGTCTGTTAGAGTGACCTGGGGTGGGGGCTGTTGGAAAGGGGACCCCACCAACAGGTTTTGGGTTGATTGCCACCATTGTAGAGACAAAATAAGGCGTCTTGAGTTTGCTATTTTGTCTGATAGGCAGCCTGATGCTTGAGTCCACTGAGTGGATAGAGTCCATTGGGCTGCTCTCATATGGAGGCGAGCATAGGGAACCACATGCACGGTAGATGCCATGTGGCCTAGCAATTGTAAGACTTCCCGAGCAGTGAGATGAGTCTTTAACATTGCTTGGGAAGCTAACAGCACAATGCGAAGGCAGCGGGGCTGTGGAAGATAGGCCCTTGCTTTTCTGGTATCCAGCATAGCTCCTATAAACTCTAGAGATTGAGTGGGAGTTAGGGTGGATTTTGGGATGTTTATCACTAGGCCCAAATACTGACGTATACGCATTGTGCAAGATAGGGAAATTCTGGCCTCTGACTCTGATGGGGCTCGAATGAGCCAGTCGTCTAAGTAGGGGAAGACGAATATTCCTAGAGTGCGAAGAAATGCTGCCACTACAGCCATGCATTTCGTAAACACCCTTGGTGCTGAGGCCAGACCAAAAGGAAGAACCCTGTAATGGTAGTGCTTCCTCTGAAATAGAAACCGAAGGAATCTTCGGTGAGTTGGATGGATGAGAACATGGGTGTACACATCCTTGAGATCTAGAGAACAAAGCCAATCCTGACTCTGAAGGTATGGCAGAAGAGTTCCTAGAGAAATCATCTTGAACTTCCCCTTGAACAGGAATTTGTTCAATTCTCTGAGGTCTAAAATGGGTCTGTGTCCCCCTGTTTTCTTTGGCATAAGGAAATAAGGGGATTAAAACCCTGTACCCTGTTGGGAAATGGGTTCGTCTTCTACTGCCCCGTGGGCAAGAAGTAAATCAACCTCTTGACTCAACTGATTCTCAAGTGAAGGCTGAGAATGGAACTATCCTACAACTGTAGAAGGGGGCATGTTGAGAAAATGAAGCTTGTACCCCTCCTTTACAATGGAGAGAGTCCATTCTTCTGCTGTTATCTGCTCCCATCTTGGGGCAAAATTACACAACCTTCCTGGAATGGTGGAGGGCTCTGGCCCGTTGAGGGCCAGGAAGGCCAAGTTCTCCAGATGGGAGTCAAAGCCCCTGTGGAGGCTGAGTCTGCTGAGGCTTAGCAGACTTTGTTTTTCTTTGTTTTGGTGGCTGCTGTCCCTTTCAGGCAGACTGACCTGTAGAATGCCCCTGCTGGGTATAGGAGGGGTAAAACCTCTTCTTTTTAGAGAAGAATGGTTTCTTGTAGGATTTTCTCCTTGCAGGATCAGCTGTAGCCTTGGATAGTCTATCCAAAGTGGCATTATCAGCATCCAGCTCATTAGCTTTCTCTTGCCAATTTTTGCCAAAGAGATTTTCGCCTGTGCAAGGGATATTCCCCAGTTTGTCCTGTACCTGGAGCCAGGCAATCCTACGAGCACCTATGGCAATGGCAGAGGTTCTGCTTATGCTCTCAAAGCAATCAAAAGCTGCACGATTAACAAACTGGAAACATCTTGGGCATGTTTGACAAGTGAAAGATAATCTTGTCTCTTACCATCAGGAAGGAGAGGGCTCATAAGCTCTAGATCTCCTGTAACCTCCTTAAGGAACATTCCCATATATAAAATGTAGGAACTAATCCTGGTAGAAAGAATAGAGGCCTGGAAGGTTCAACGCCCAAAGGCATCAAGGGTGCTAAATTCACGTCCTGGCGGATTAGATGCATGTCTTTTTGCACTCTTGATCCTTCTCATAGCTGATTCCACTACCATGGAGTGGTGTGGTAACTGGGTTTTCTGAAATCCAGGACAAGGAGGTACTCGATATATGGTATCAAGCCTACGAGAATGAGAAGAGGTGGTAAGAGGTGTTTCCCACATTCTCAGCATGAGATCATGCAAGATCTCATGAATAGGCAAAGTAGCTGCCTCTTTGGGAGCTTTAGGATATTGTAAAATCTCCAATTCCTTTGCTCTGGGCTCTGTTTCAGGAGCCACTGTGATGGAAAGACGTCTAGCTTCCTCCCGAATGAAATCCTGAAAGGATATATCCTCTGGAGGAGACATCCTACGTTTAGGAGGAGGCTCTTCAGAGAGAAGTATTCCGGTACCGACAGAGCTGTCAGAATCCTGAGTCATCGGAGGATTCAAAATATCTCCTGTCCGGTTGCTCTTGCAAAGCACGATACCGGTACCGATCGAAGTCGGTACCGGAGGGGTCCGGTACCGGCCTGTCGATACCAGAGTTAACAGCATGAATCAGTGTGGGCAACACAGTCGCCGATGTCGATGCTGGCGGTACCAGTATTGATATCGGTGCCGGAACCGGTGTCGATACCGGTTGAACCGTCTGAAGCGGTCCCGGAGGCACCGAAGCCGCAAGGAGAGCCGACAGACTGCGTTCAATAGCCAAGAACCTCTGGTCTATTGACGCTGCGATGGCTGGGTGTCGGTACCAGACGAAGCGGCCGGTACCCCAGAGCATGGCACCAGTAGTTCTGCCGAGGTTGAGGCCTCGAGAACATCCTGGAGCCCCGACAGTGCTTTGGAAGCCGAAGCCTCCTGCCGGGGCAATTTTGCCGGTACAAGTCCCTCAAGGGTAACGCCAGAGGCATCTCAATGCTTGGAAGGAGATCTACCCTATGAAGGCCCGGCCAGATTTATGTTTGGTTACCTGAGATCCATGGGAGGAAGACGAAGCCCTGGAAGATTTCGATGCCACAGATGCTGCATCGGAGGGAAAAAGGGTGCTAAGCTTAGCAGCTCGGTTTTGCCGACCCCTCTTCGACATCATCCCACAGGCAACACACTCCGAGATGGAGTGGTCAGGACCTAAAAATTTAAGGCACCACTTGTGAGTGTTGGTGACGGAGATGATTTAACTAAGAGTAGAATGGTCGGTAGCACATGCTCTAAGAATTAAGAGACTATGTACAGAAAACACAGATTTTGAGAAACATGCCACTGACATGTCCCATAGGTTTCAGCAACGAGGTTATCCCAATACATGCATCCAAAAAGCTTACCATAGAGCATGTGCTACCGACCGTTCTACTCTCTTAGTTAAATCACCACGGACACGTACGGATAAGATTGTCTGCGCTCTTACCTTTTCCAGGCATTCTAAAGCTATCATTGACATTTTGAAACAGGAGTGGCATCTTTTGTCCACCATACCTTCTTTTGCAACTAAACAATTAATGATCGCGTACAAACGTTCTTCAAATTTGACTAATTCTCTGGTTCCATCTGCCCTTACTGCTCCCAGACCGTCTCCTAAGGTAAAGGGGCATTACAGATGTGGAAATTGCTCGGTTTGTATACATGCCATCACAATTAAGAATAGCTTCATACATACACCCACTAATCAAAAAAATTTTTTACAACACTATTCAAATTGCAAAACCAATAATGTTGTTTATTTGATCCAATGTCGATGTAACAAGTTATATATAGGTAAAACTTTGAGACAAGTACGTTCCCGTATTATAGAGCACAGAAGTAATATCCTAAGGAAGTTGTCTGACAAGCCACTAGTATCACACTGGTTAGAAGAGAGTCATATTATTAGTGATATGAAATTTGCAGTGATTAAAACAGTTGTTCCACACCGGAGAGGTGGCAACATTGATAAAGCCCTACTTAAGCTTGAACATCATTTCATTTATGAGCTTAATACTTTAGAACCACATGTTTTAAATCAGGACGTGGATCTGTCAGTATTTCTGGGGTAGTCTCTTATAGTCCTATTTCTTATTTGTACATATTTCATATGGTGTTATATACACACCATTCTTTTAAATTTTATCTTGCACGGTCTTTTGCAATCTCTGGCACTGTTTCTTAAACCCCCATATACTCTGCATGGTGGACTCACACATTCTGTTCCAATTTGGCCCTTGTACATTATCATCATATTCTTTTTGCATATCTCTTTGAAGTTATCTGTGGACAGAGGTGGTTGTCTATATCCTTTATCCTTTTGTCTAATGTGGTTAATATTTTCTTGGTTGTTGATTTTCCATGCATCATATCTGCATATGTGATTACTTTTATTTTCAAAAGTTATGCACATGCTTTGACCTGCCGTTCCCTTGCACTGTATAGTGGCAGCTTGCCTGCAAAAAACACTGTTTAATTAACTCCTCCCCTCAGATCGGGTTACATTCGTTTTGGCGCGAAAGTCGGCGTTTATAACAACAGTCTGTTCCTTCCAGTCTCCCTTCCACTGCACACAGTGCAATTTGTGCATTAGTATTCTCGATCAAGAAGAGTTCTATATGGTATGTCTTTTATATTTCTCATAAGTTTTGGCATATCCTGTTTCTCTCTTTCCAATAGAGACGCATTGCTTTCATTTTACAAGCTGGCTTCGGTATCTGTTCAATGCCTCTTCTAAATGACACCTTTCCCACATCCTTACTCACATTATACACTAATGCTCACAGTGTTTTATCATCAAGGTTGAACATTCTATACTTTTTACTTATTTTTTTATCTTGTTCCAGTGTTTTACTGTCATAGCTCCTCTACAAAACCACCGCTAGAACACATACGATTCATGCGCTCGTGTTAGGTGAGTACCCGAGGCTTAGTATTACTCTGTATATTTTACTACTTCTCATACAGTCTCATTTTTAGTATTTTCTAGCGCTGAACCGAGCTTTTTGTTTATACGTACTGTGCACAATTTCACATGTATTATCACCATTGAACTCTAGTAGCATTCTTTTTGCTTTCAGTAGTTGTAACATCACTCAATAGAGTATGTTTTCCTTACGTCTATTGCCTAATATCAAGTTCAGCTTCAGCACTGCCCTTGTTGTTATCATCCATGCATTTAATTCTTTTGTTCAAGCAATTAGTTTATTGCTCGTACTATTGAGTTCTTAATTATTTATTTATTTATGATTCTATTACTAGTTTCATTTTCGTATAACAATGCATATAGTAGTTATAATTGTTTGTCTTCTTTTTTAATTGCTTTTATAGCCCTAGTGCTTCATCTCAATAGAGTCTGTTTCATTTACGTCTATTGCCTAATATCAAATTCAGCTTCAGCACTGTCCTTGTTATTATCCATGCGTTTAATGCTTTTGCTCAAGAAATTAGTCTATTGTTTTGCTCGTACTATTGAGTTCTTAATTATTTATTTATGATTCTATTACTAGTTTCATTTTCGTATAATAATGCATATAGTAGTTATAGTTGTTTGTTTTCTTTTTTAATTGCTTTTATAGCCCCAGTGTTTTATCTCATTTAAATATTAGTTTTATTTATTTGTTTGTATTGTTTAGTTCTGAATCATTTATTACCTGTTTTTATCATTAGGTCTCCTATTTTAGCACAACACTGTGTGTATTTATTGTACATTATTGTCACAATCAATAGTAGCTTTCTCTTACTAAGTATGGTTTATTATTTTGTGGTTGCTCAGCCCTGCGTTTTTCTACTGTTATTTTGATTGATGTATTCTTTTATTTTGTTGTTTGATACAGTCATGATTATCCTTGTACGAGTTTTTTCTTTTAATATGCCATCGTTTTCTAACTGTTTTTAATTGATTTGATTGTTTTAATTGTACTTCTATGGTTTTAATTTGATTGATTTATTTATATGTTTGTTATTAAAGCAATATCCCCCCTGAGGAAGGCGTTGCCGAAACGCATTGGGGTTTCATTCTAATAAACAAGCTGCCTATCCACCTCACGTCTCCTGCTCTTTGTGTTTGCCTGGACAGTCTGCAGGAGCGTCTGCTCCTCTTTGTGGTACCGCCACACTTAGAACACTTTTTAAAACCCGAGGCAGGTTTTTCCATTCTGAAGGAAAAGTTGGGCCTAGTGCCCAAAATGGCGCCTGATGGAAAAAAGACTGGAAAGGCCAGAAAAAAAAGATTATAAATTTTTCATTTTTTTTTTAAGAAAGAAAGTACCAGCGGTACCAGTATAGCGTCGAGGAAGGCAGACGCTACCACAAAAAAGAATGAAAAAGATGGGATAATTTCTGCGGCGACAGGAAAAACGACCTGCTGGCTCCGCGGAAAAGGAAGAACTGGAGAGAGGCAGTTGGGAAAGGTGGGAAGGCAGCACGCAGGCGCTGAGGAATGCTCCCAAAAGCTTTCTAATTGGACGCTGGGGAGCGTTCCCGCACAGGTTCCGTCGGTACCAATGATACCCATATGTGAAGACTACATTCCTGCTTGTTCCTGGAGATGTGAAAGAGCATGCTCAGCATCTTCCCATACAGTCAGTCCACCGAAAAGACCTGCACTGTGCATTAACAGTAATGATAGCATGAACGTGCCTAACGCCTCTTACTTAAGAGGCAGAAGGTGCATTCGTGCTGTCTGTAGCAGTAACAGCATATAGTAAATTATTGTGCACCAACTACCCATAACCTATTTCTCACCTCATTCCAGGATATGCAGTTACTGTGCGAATTAATACACGCTGTCATGCCAGCATGGTAATGGTTATAGCCATGCACCAACAGTTAGCACATGCAGATCCACATGCTAACAGTTTACCGTACTTTAGTAAAAGGCCCCCTTTGTTTTTGGGGGGATTTTTTTTCTCCTCTGCTATGTTATGTATAGTATGGCCAAGGAACACTGTGCCAGTATGCATACAGTACTATGTAAGTCTTCACACCCTTGTACGTTTTTGATCATATGCCAAATAAAAAATACTATTTAAATGCATTAAAAATAATGTTTGTCGGACTCTGCACTTTCAACATGAAAGAACGGTTATAGGAATATTCAGAGAGTAAGTAAGAATAAGAAACTGAGATATCTTACTTGCATAAGACTTCACACCTTTTGTCATAGAAAATGCAAATTAGCTCTGGTCCAAAAACTGGCTTAACAAGGCCCGTAGCAATAAAATAGAGCCCACCTGCAACAAGTCACAGTAGCTGAGTTGGTCTAATAGTCCTAGATGAAGAATCACATTGTTTCTGTTGTATGAAATGAATTTGAAGCAGAAGTAAAAACACGGAGCTGCCAAATGAACTCCAGGATAATATTAATTTCCTTTAGGACACATTCAAATCCATCATCATAAAGTGGAAACAGTATGGCACCACAATAACGCTGCCTTAACCAGGTCACTCCTCTAAAGTTAATAGCCACACGTTAAAAAGAACTTCTGAAGAAGGTTGCTATGAGTCCTAAGAATACTTTAAAAGAACTACAGAGGTCTCCGGCAGAGACTGGAGAAAACTTTGGCTGCTCAATAGTTTCAAGATTACTCCGCAAGCATGGTCTGTGTATGGGAAGGTGGCAAGCAGGAAGTAATTGCTAAAGAAAAGATATATACAGACATATATGTTATGCTGCATTGCATCTGCAAAGAAACACTCAGGGGACACTACATGAGTGACGCAGACAGTTTTGTGGCCTGATGAGACCAATGTGGAAATTTGGGTCTCAATGCAAAATATTATGCTTGGCATAAAACAAATACTTTCATACTTTGGACACATCATGCAAAGAGAGAGATCATTAGAGAAAGACATCATGCTTGGCAAGATAGAAGGTCAACGCAAAAGAGGAAGGCCAGCAATGAGATGGATCGATACAATAACAGCAGCTATGGGTACCAGTATGTCAACAATGAGCCGCCTGACTGAAGACCGAACACAATTTAGGATAGCTATCCAGAGGGTCGCCATGAGTCGACTCTGACTCGACGGCACTTAACAACAACAACAAAACAAATACAGCATATCGCCATTCATATATCATAAAGCTCAGTGGTGATAAGATGCTGTGGGGATGCTTTACAGCAGGATGGTCAGGGTAGCTTACGAAGACTGATGGAAAGATGAATCGTACAAAATAGAGGAAGATTCTGGAGGAAAACCTGTTCCAGTCTCCCACAGACCTGGTACTAGAGAGAATATCCACCCTTACAGGAGGACACCGATCCTATGCACAAAGCAAAAGCAACGATGCGTGACTCAGCCAGAAGAAAGTGAATATCCTTTAGTGGCACAGTCAAAGCCTGTATCTGAATTCAATAAAAAATATGTGGCAAGACTTGAAGGCTGCAGTCCACAGACAATTGCCAGCCAACTTGAAAAAGCCTGAGATATTCGGCTAAGAAGAATGGCCAAAAGCTGCCCCAAGCCTCTGAAGGGCTCTTGGCTGTTACTGTTGTAAAAGGGGTTTCTACCAAGTATACTATAAATAAAATCAAGGGGTGTGAAAACTTATGCAATCAAGCCTTTTGTTTTGTTTTTTACTTGTTGAATATTTCTGGAATCATTATTTTATGTGGAAAGTGCAGGGTTGTGTAGGTCAGTGAAACAAGCTCTTACTTAAATGCATTTTGAACTGTCTTGGTTTGGACTGCACAATGTGAATCATATGGATGTGAAGTCCTTCACAAGGTACTGCATCAATGCCAAGATATTTTCCCTTTCCGTTTTTAGGCCTCATTTTATACTTACCCCTGAAGATGTGGGATTAGCTGGCCAATCGTGATCTCTTGTGCCACCTTCTGATATAGATCATGACTATTTAGCACCATTGACTCCAGGATTGCTAATGACCGTTGCAGGACAGAGATACCCATGGATGATTTGTTTACATAGCTTGCTATCTGCAAAAATAAACATTTGAAAAGCAGAATTTAAATGTGGTTCACAATACATTCCCCAGGAAGACATTGCTTAAATAAACCCCCATTAGTCCTAATCATCTGTAACCTAATTTAACACTTGAAACTATCTGAATACCAAGCATCAGGGCTGGGCCAGCCCAACCATTAGACAAGACTAGGTGGTCACCTAGGGTAGAAGCTTCTGTGAGATAGCAAGGAGCAGCAGTAGTCAAAATGAAACAATAGATAATGACAACTACACAAACTCAAAAGCCATCAATGCATTTTTTTTTTACCTACAGGGAGAGTGGGCACACACATACTGTACATACAAAGCAAAGTTTAATATTTAAAAGTATGTTGTCCAATTATGCAGGATTTTACAGGATTGGAAGGGGTGGTGGTGCTGCAATTTCTTTGGGTGGGGCATAAGGCTGAATTTTCACCTAGGGTGCCCAATACCCTTGCACCAGCCCCTCCAGGCGTTCTTTCCATAGAAAATTCTATGTGGCCACTGCAATCATTGCTGTCCCTGTTTAGAAGAAATGTATCCTGAATAAGTGTGGGCCCAGTACTAAATGAACTAGTCATTTCTTTAATATAACTAAAAATTGAAATATTGTGCTCATTTTTGTGAACCTGGAAGAATGTCACTTTGCTGGGTTTGACTCGTATGTCAAATAAAGAGTATAAAGATCTTCATACAACTAGAATTATGAGATGGCGCCAGGTCATGAAGGACAGGCTGAGCTAGTCCTGGTTTTATTTCCACTGAATACAATGGAAATAAAACCAAGACTGGCTCAAACTGTCCTCCATGGATCTTGGAGCCATCTAGAAGCACTTGGAGTCTATGTACAGCACTGTATGTTATAGACTCCAAGAAGCTGTACCACCACACCTTTTCTCACCCTGTCTCTCTTGGATTCTGTGATTCTGAGACTGATTGCCTATCATCACTGCAAAGGAAGCCCTTAATTAGAACTGCAGGATTATTTTTTGGCTCAACCATTTCCTCCTGATCCTTTAGATTTCCTGTTCAATTAGAACTACCATGAACCTTCATTCACAGCTACCCAGCATTTCCCCATTTTACATTCACTCTCACCTCATTCCAGCCATCACAGTGAGCTTTTATGACTAGGCCCATAAGCTGCGACTCCACCTGGAAACCAGCTCATGTGAAATTTAAATATAGCCACTCTTCTTTACCTCTGAGTAGTGATCGAAATCTCTCCTCCACCAACATCATCTTCATCAGTAGCATTCCCCAGCCCCAAACAGACCAGGCAGTAGTAGCACAACCCAAAATTCAAACCTAGGTCTTCTATACAGCACTTGCCACTGAGCTACCCGGACAGCCCCAGCACTGTATTTTTAGAAGATGCTATCAACTTACTCATTCTAAAGGTGCCAAGTAAGGATATGGAGAGGGCAACCTCATAAACCAACAGGCAGATTTTTTCCCCATTGTCTGCTAAAGATCATTACATATGATTGCCATAGTCATCTTATGGTGCTGGAACTCAAACTTTCACATCTGTAAGGAGTCTCAGACTCCCCATCACCATCTCATTGGTATGGAAACCCTACTCCAGCTCCCCAATCTCATCAGCATCACAGGGGAGCCCCTCAAGATCTTCTGACCCTAAGGCCTTAAGAAAGGTTTAAGATGGCACCGATGACTGGATGCCAAGAGTCCACATGTCTCTTTGGAAGTACCTCCTTTTTTCAACCATGCATGAATTTCTTAAGGAAAAATGGTGCTGCAGCATCACAAAGACCTTCCAGGTAGACAGGCTTTCCTCTCTGCATGACTACTTTCAATATGGCAGCTACAAGACTAACACAGCCTATCACTGAAGCATACTTTAGAATGAGTACTGATACCAGAAGTACCCTGGAGGATCTGCCTGTCTACTCCTTAAGTACTTTTCTAATTTGATATTTGATTTGAAATTTAAGAAAGCAAGCGGTGAGGATTATGTGTAGTTGATATGTCCTGTATGTATATAATTTATTGATGGTGTATAACATTTAAAACATCAAACTTATATTTTGTTGTTCCTTTTTGGATACCAGAGTCAGTTGAAGGATCTGAAAATTTTCTATTAGGGATGCAGGGAACAGGCCTGTACTCTGCCTAGCACTAGCTCTTTAACTAGCTTTATACAAACATGATCCCCCAACACTTGCGTTGTGTATCCTGTGGCTGGCTACAAGTCCCTCGCAAGGGATCCTAAGCCCTATAAAAATGGCTCCCTCAGATGCTCTAGGGTACCTTTTGAACCATGTGGTCACACCATACACAGACACTGGGTATTTTGGTTTTCCCAAATCATACCTCTAGTGGGGAGCTTAGGACCCTTCGTAACCTCTCCTAGAAATCTACTGCTAGGTAATTATCTCCACAGATTTACAATGCCTGAATTTGTTGTAATTTTTCCAAGTACATTTATTTATTTATTTACATTCTCTTATATACCGCGCTATTCTGCATCAGTGCGGTTTACATTGAACAAACTGAAATTACATTGAACAGGGCATTATAACTTGGAGATAACTATTTTACAGGGAACATGGCCTATGGAGGATTAAGTGGCTTGCCCAAGACCACAAGGAGCACCTGTGGGACTAAAAACCCCAGTCCTTCCGGCCCAAGGTTGCTGTCCTCTAGTGGGATTTGAACCCCCGACCTTCTGGCCTGAAGTACCTTGCCCCAACCACTAGGCCACTCCTCCACTCCACTACATTACCCAGAAATGAAATAATGAAATATTGGCAGATGCTTCTCAAGTTCCAACAGGCTAGTAACACAGGTCCTGTCTGATGCCTCTGCCTGTCAAAATTGTTGCTTGCCCCCCCATAAGGGCAGTTGAGCAGGGAAGGAGGAGCTGAATGACACTCAAGAGATCACTTCATTTAGCCACAGACATATGTCCTTAAATCCCAGCAGTCCGGTATTTCACTTGCTAGTCTCTTTATGAATCTTTCATCATAATTTAAATAAGCCCATCTCCCATAAAACTTACGAGCTTGAATGATCATTTGATCATAACAGCACACTTGAGCAAATCCAGTTTTCTTATACCTACACTATGCTGGACAAGATATTAAAGTCTAGAATCTCAATTGTGAATGGATTTCATTGTATTTTGCTTTTTCACGTTCTCATCACTCGTCTCCCTTTGCCTTTACTGACCTGCTCCAGCTCCCTGACTAGCAAGAAAAACATATCAGTGTATTTTTCCTTCCTCATTTAACTCTGTGTATGTATACACTCAGAGGAGCCACTGGATAGTGACAAACTGGCTGTTTTCAGCAACACTAAGCATTTCCATCAACATAAGCCAGTTTCTAGACTGTTTTGGTTTAAAACTTGCTATTTAGTAAGTTGGAGCCTTTAACCAGGCTGTGAAAACTGTGAAATAAGACCCTTTAATTTATGCATATGGAATTCTTTAATTTTATGGAAATATTGAATGGTTGAAGGGTGGAAACCAAAAAACTGCATTATTTACAGTTCATTATAATAAACAAATTTACCTTTTTAATGAATGCAACAGAGAACATATCCCACGATATAATCCCATGATCCATCAGTTCAACGAATGCAGTCAGTGTAAAGGACAACATCTCTCCAAAGCTGGAATACACAGGATTCACTGGCATTACAGGCAGTAAGAATGCAGAGGGGTCACCATGTACAAAAGGAATGGCAGGCAACTTTTAGAAGTATGAAACCATAAAGCCAGGCAAATATTAAGAGGCAGAAGCAGCAGAAAAGGAGACCGTGCAACAAAGATACCAAAAGAGAAGAAACAAACACCAAGTGCTAACACCTGAAAGAAAATGTTTTAGTAGCAGTAGTAATCTCTGGAAACTGCCTCGTTCACCATGCACAAGTATGACGACAACACAAAAAATAAGTCCCGTTATCAGATTGGTAACTGAAGCCAAGAAAATGAAGGCAAGCAAGGCAACATTAAAATAAATTGCAGCAATGACTGATTGATGAATTCTGCAAGTTGTCATCTCCCTAGCCTGCTGTAATAGTCCGGGAGCACAGTTAATCTATACCAAGTTAAACAGTTTTCACCAAGAGAAATGTTACACTAGCACAAAGGGTCTTCTACATGGTAAATAAATGTGCTTTTAAACAGAACTGAATTTATGTATACAGAACAACACATTCACATATCATTTATGGTGTTGCAATCACATAGCCACTATAGTCTATACACTACAATCTTAAGTGACAAGCACTGGACTTCAGAACTGCACCAGGAATCTACTTCAGAATGCAAAGCTAAAATTATCTGAACATGAGATGAATCTATTCCTTCCGGGCCATGGCCTAACGCCCCACACCCCCCCCCCCCCACCCCCAACAAGTAGTTCTCTTTTGGGACACAATTTTGAGTACATCCACCATGACAAGTGTCATAATGCGGAACCTATGAAGGAAATAGTTTTAGAAAAAAACACTGTTTTACATGGAACTGAGAAGATGCAGAGAGCGCAGTTCCAGGGCAGCACAGCCAGAGGGCGGATGAGCAGTTCCACAGAGCCAGAAGCAACGTGCTCTGACACTGATTGCATTAGTAGCAAGCAGTTTCACCTGAGATCAAGCCCAAAATGTTCAAACCAAAAATCCCTTTATAAAGGAAACCAGATGGTAGAAGGGAGCAGCAGCAGCAAGGAGAGTAGTAGTAAGAGCCGGCAGAGCAGCAAGGAGAGCAGTAGTAAGAGCCGGCAAAGCAGCAAGGAGAGCCGTGGAAGCAACAGGAGCGGCGAAAGTAGCCTAACCAGGAACATAGCCAGAAGCACAGCAAGTATCACTGCAAGAGGCTCAGCAAGAGGCTCAGGACGGAGCACAGTCTGGGGCAGCAGTTTGGATAGCTGTGGGAAAAGGAACCTGGAACAGGACAGCTTCCACGTGCAGCCAACTTAAAGAGACAGAATCCAAAGGAGTTTCACTCAAAGAGATAGAGTCCAGAGAGGCCAAACATATTGGGACAGAGTCCATAGCAAAGCAAACAGAAGAAGCAGTCTGCCGGATAAAAGCAACTCTCCTAGCCCAAGTAAGTTCACTGTATCAAACCAGCAAGGAACAAGGAGGGGAAGTTCCTACTACAGAGATACCTTTGCTAAGAACCACAAAGGGTGGAAATCCATACCGGGTTTGCCTGATAGCCCTGAAAGCAGAGCACTGCATAGAACAGCTTGTCTGCCTGAGAAAGCATGTTACAAGGAGAGCTCTGGGTGTGGCAGCTTAGAGAAGCCAAGGTATGCAAAATCCTTAATTCTAAGAGAAAGTTTTACTGATGAAAACCCTGTTCAAAGAGTTAAACTTTATAAGGGGAGAAGAAGTAAAACTGACCTTTTAAAAGCATTTCCCCAAAGCTTAGTAAGAGAGTTTTATGGGAAGCAAAAGAATCCCTGTCAGGAGTTAACAGGGAGTGAAAATTATCATTCATCTGAGGAGGGCAGTGACCCTGAGTCAATGGACTTTGAATATGAAAACAGTATTCCCATTCCTCAGGAGGAGCCGATGGAATGTAATCTTTGTTCAGCAGCTAGCATGAATTCCCTGCAGGATTTATAGTGAGAGAAGAACTCTGCTGATGGGGAAGTTTGTAACCATTTCTCTGCTGATATATTAATTTGTTTTGATTTAAAAGAAGCCTTAGCCCAGACTTACACTTAACTGTGAAACCTACAACAGTTGATTGTTTGAAATGTTAGTGGAACCTTTTTGTTAAAGAGAAGGGCTGTATTTACTTTCTTTGTGTCTTACTGGACCTTAGCGTTGACCGGGGAAATAAAGCCTTGTTACTCTACTTTGGCTTGAATCGTTCTTCATAAGGAGTTCTGTACTACAAGGACCAGAATCCTCTAGGCCCTTTAGGTCAATCACTCCTTAAAAATTAATTAAATGCGCCAGATGCCCTTACTCCAACCAACCACTAGGGGCACCTGGTGACACAAGATGACCACAGATTAAGTCTGTGTAGTATTTTGCAAAGCTTTATAAAGTGTAATTATGATAATACATATTTAAAATTATTTACATATTCCTGCCTTGCAATGCTGATTGACCAAATTGAATGCTATCGCTGCTTTCACTTTCTCTCCCCACCAAGGGGTTTCACCATAACCTATAGTTTGGAAACTTCTAATTTTCCCATTTCCATCACTGTCCTTGATACTGCTACTTTCAAGCCATTTTGTGCTCTAATCAGCCCAGCCCATCAGAAGCATCATTCAGATTCCCATCATAATCAGAGTTGCTCATAGTATATAAATAATACAAAGGCATCTTTTTCTAGATTTGATGATAAAGCAACAGGAGCCACTGCAGACAGGCACCATTGTAATAAAGCTTATATACTATAAAGATTAAAAAAACATTCAGGAAAACGATCCACATTAGGAGGATTTTATGACTTCAACACTTGTGAATGTCTTAGGTGGAGTTTAAGAAGAGATCTTGAAATATGGCAGGTGAGGGCAGGGTGGTGGGGGGGAGGTTACACATGATTCTCCACTGAAAATGGGCATTATACTGTAACAGCGATCTTTTATTAACATCATGTCAATGGGAACATTCAAGTCAATGAACTTGCATACGGCCTTTCTCATCACAGGCTCATCAGGACAGATACATCACTTTAGGACACCAGCCAGTATAAAGCTCATAAGGGCTTATCACCGAGAAACCTTTTAGGTCTCACTTCTCAATTTTAACAATTGAAACGAGTTGCACAACGTGCACATTTCAAGTCAGCCAATGACTCTGCCTTAAGTGCCAGAAAACGCTCTTATCCATCTATCCTTTCTCATTCACATTAACAACAATGTTGGTTCGTAGAGTTTCACGTGGCATTGTCCTCCTTTTGAATATAATTATAGGTGGCAGATTCTTTCCACTTGAACAGCAGGCCAGCACCACTGTAAAGCATGCCTTTTCATGCCCAGTAGTTATTGTTCTAACCCCCTTTTGACTGACCGTTCTCCCTAATGGGATGTTGAAGTTTAAGGGGACCTCATCCATGTTGATTATGGAGTCCGGTGTCACTGTGTATGTGATATTTCTTTGTTTACCAATTCCATGAAATTCCATACTTTATCCAAGAAATCAGCGGGGAGCTGCTGACACATGGTTGTACTTTGTCTTATGCTTAATTTGTTTCTTATCATAAATCGGTAGCACCACAAATGACCAGCCTTTAATCCCTCTATATTCATTTCCCTGGCAATATGAACAGCTTTGAATCACACCTGCACAGTGGACAGTCCATGGCCAATTCAGGCCACCATGCTTTGCAGCCATGATTTGCTTTCTTGCTGCATTTCATCAAAGTTAGTTTTCCCTGTGTCGTTCTCCAGTCTCTTAACTAATTTCTCATTTATCACAAAAGTTCATTCGGCCCGCTCTGTTACCATGTTCTTCTGTGTAACAAATAACTTTCAATTTGAATTCTGCAGTGCATGAGTTCCATGCCTTCCATCTCACCATTTTCTGTGGGGTTAAAGATAACATCTTTTTGGTAACTGAAATTCATCTGGTATGCTATCTGGTATGCTATTTGCAAGCAAAAGTATGCATCAGTCTGCTGATTGGAGGGTCTGCTGCAAACATCACATGTAGAGCAGAGGGCCCAGGGAGAAAGACCATCCACTTAGCAGTTGCAAGTATTTATATCCGTTTCGAGGCGGCGTATTCCACTGCGTAAATTTTTAGATAAGTCACTCCGGTGTATAGGTCATGCCATCGTTTCCGGATGTAAAAACCGCAACTTATAATCCAGGAAATACGGTATATACAACAAAAGCATCTCACAAACAAAATCTCTCCTGAGGCGATTTAAAAAAGCACTTAGTCAACATTTGCCACCATGTGATTTATGGTGGCTTACCAGCCAGTGCAGAAGATCTCATGGCGCACTTCTGCAAAATGCAGTAATTATCTAGTACAGGGGGGTTCTGAACCCAGTCCTTGGGACACACTTAGTCAGTCAGGTTTTCAGAATAACCACAAAGAATATGCATGAGAGGGATTTGCATGTACTGCTTCCATTATATGCAAATCTCTCTCATATATATTCGTTGTGGTTATCCTGAAAACCTGACTGACCAGGTGTGTCTCGAGGACTGGTTTGAGAATTCCTGATCTAGTAATATAGCCAGAGAGATAAATTATTGTGATGAAGAGGTCTGATTGCTATGCTTGGCCTGATGCTAGCAAAGGCAGAGAACACATTCAATCACTACACGCATAGCACATGACCTTCCCTTTCACTTTTACCTGCATTTGCATTGTTAAGTAAATTGGGTACAAAGTGTTGACTTAAATACACTTGAGGAACAACAACAATGTAAAAGAAAAGGAACACCATCTGCTCTTCAGATAATGTGTTTTCTCAGCAGGTGTCGCTATTGGGATGTGTCATAGAAGCAAATTTCAAAGCTAAAAGAAAATAAGGTTTCAGCATTTATATTTGTGAGGAAAAGTAAAAAATAAAAGCATTTCATGGAGAATCACAGCCTTCCTCAGAGCTATAAGGAGGAGGATTATATTCAAAAGATATGTTAAAGTAACTTCAACAGTTGTAGAGACAAATCTAAGCTTTTCAAAATTGAAGCCCACAGGCTACTTAAATTTTCTCTGTCCAGCTGATTGACAAGACAAAATTTAACTGGTTAAAAACAGGAAGAGAGGGAAGTGAGTTGGGGAACCCACTAACACTTTAACCAGATATTACTGGATACCAGCACGATCCAGTTAAAGTTGGTCAATTAAGTCTGACCCCATAAATACCTGTCCTAAAGTAATTAGATAATCTGGCTATATTCAGTGGCCTGACAATCTTCAGGGAACTCTGCCAACTGCACTACTCTTCTTAAGCAACTGAGACTCCATGCATGAGAAGAGGGCTCCCCACAAGTGAGCTTGAGTGTCTCTCCAATCACATCAGTCTCACATTTAACACTGGCATTCAAAATATTTGAGGGGCAAAAGGGACCAAAACCTTTTAATCATAGTTAGGGAGGAGAGAGGACAGGAGCTATGAATTTTACTTAGGAGGTGGGACTGCAGATCATATTCACAGACAGGCAAGCAGTACTGCAGGGCAGACTTGTTGAAGGATATTCCAATCCTACTTGTGGGGAGGGGTGGAGACTACGGATGATGGACAGAAGGAAGATTTTGGTTGGTTTATTTGGAATCAAAATATAAATACCCACGTTTTGTGAATAGCATAATAAAAAATGTAGTTGGACTGAAACTGATTGCCAAGTAGTTGATTGTGAGGGCATGTATCTGCGAATAGACTTCCAGATGTCCCTACAGTGCCTCGAAGAAACCTCCAAACCCCTGCACATGGAAACAAGCATAGACTGCGTGAGAGTTTAGAAAATTACTCTCTGGGATCAATTTCTCCAAATGGGTTAGTTTTGCACATCAAAAAGAAACTACCCTAAGAGTAAACAAAACAATCCAAATAGCTCTTGTTTGTTTACAGGGCTTGCGAAGGAGGATCTGTTGCTTTGAACGCATAGCTCTTGTTTGTTTACAGGGCTTGCGAAGGAAGATCTGTTGCTTCGTTATGAGTTTCACTCGAGAACTCAATAAGGGATGTTTGTGTGTCCTTCGTGGACCGCTATTAAAGCAGACAGATACTTTTAACTGGGTTATATTGAGGAGGAATTGGTAGTTTGGACTCATAATTTGGTATAAAAATAAATGGTATTTCAGAATATGATTCAAAAAAGTACTTTTTTGAGCTTGTTGTTTTGAGTATTTATTTATTTATTTTTTCTTATATACCGCACTATTCAGCATCAGCGCGGTTTACATGTAACGATAACTGTTCAGTGAAGACAATCTACACTGAACTTACAGTATAACAGAAATGAAACATTTTTAACTTGCAATATAACAGAAATGTACAGTATTACTATGGGGGAGGTTAGAGACCGGTGATGTGAGTATTTCGCTATTCCCTATGGTGATTGATTTCACCATATGAAGGGCTTTTAACCATCCTGAGGTCTCTACCCCTACAGATAACTCATGTGTTTAGTCACTGCTGGTTTTAAGTCTTTAGAAGGTGTGGTACCTTATAGGGTAGTCTTGAATTAGACAATAACTAAGAGTTGGTCTGTTTGGATTGTTTAGTTTTGCACATACCATGAGAGTCATGAACCTCACTCCTAAGCCAGGGTATGTGGAATATGATCTAAGTCTCTCAAATTTACTGCTAATGCTCGCCATAGTACTTGCATTGTGCTAAAGAGAACTTCCTTCTGGAGTTCATAAGATGTAACATGGATGAGTAATTTGTCAAGATATGAATGGAAATTCTTCTTTATCAGGCCTGTTGCCCCCAATACCATGGGAAATATTTCTTTATCTTTCTGCCACATTTTCTTGGTCTCTGACTGCATTTCTTGGTACTTCGGGATCTTCCCTCTCTCTACATGAATCACAGAATAATCACTTAGAACAGACACCTCTATTACCAATACTGTTCTGGTGTTTTTCTCCTTTACCACTATGTCAGGTTACTCTCTCAATGTGAATTTGTCATTGGTCCCATTACTTAAGATTTTTAAACATGCAACCATTTGAAAGTCAGCCATTTTGGTGGCTGGCCTACTCATATGGAATATCTCATCTTAGCAATATGATTGAACAAGACAGCTTGCAACAACGTACACAGAATTATTAATACATCAGGCAAAACATGCCTTGTATGATACAGGGCCAAAGAATGATAGAAGAGGGAGGAGCTTTTTCAAGAACCTGGGATACCAGGGTTAGGCAGGGAGCAGGTGGAACAACTTAGCGCCCCGTTCACTAGAGCAGAAGAGTTAGTGACCATCGACACTTTAAAGTTGGCAAAGGCCCCCGGGCCAGACAGGCTAGGTGCAGAGTTTTATAAGATACTGGGAGAAGGAATGGTGGGCCCCTTCCTGGCCCAGTGCGAGTAGGCTTTGGAGGCTGGAGGCATCGGAGGGCATCAGTCATTACTACTACTACTGCTACTAATCATTTGTATAGCGCTACAAGGCGAACTCACCGTTGTACATATAGATGTAAAATACAGTCCTTGCTCATCAGAGCTTACAATCTAATCAAGACAAAAAAAACATTGCAAAACTGGAGACTAGAGTATGGTAAAATACACACATGTACTGGACAAGAGAGTGAGGAGCATCAGGATCCAAAAGCAGCCTCAAAGAGGTGTTTTATTTGACTGGATTTGAATAGAGCTAGAGAAGGAGCCTGACGCACTAACTCAGGTAGTTTGTTCCAGACATGTGGAGTAGCAAAGTGTAATGAATGAAGTCTGGAGTTGCAGAGGCAGAGAAGGGCACAGATAAAAGGGATGTGCCAGAAGAGGGGCTAGAGTGAGATAAGAGAGGAAAAGTAGTGAGGAGTCACAGAATGAATGCACTTGTAGGTCAGTAGGAGAAGTTTGAACTGGATGGGGAACTGATAGGGAGCCAGTGAAGTGACTTGAGAAGAGGGGTTACACTCGTGATGTTCACTGGCAGAAGATAAGCCATGCAGCTGAGTTTTGAAAAGACTGAAAGGGAGAGAGATGAGTTTTGCCATGCCACCACTGTGGTTTTGCCCAAGCCAGGCAAGGATGAGACACGGCTGGGTTCATACAGGCCTATTTCTCTCCTGAATCAGGATGTGAAGATTCTCGTATTTATTTTGGGGAAGAGGATAGGGAGAGTAATAACCACTCTAGTACATGCAGATCAGGTGGAGTTGGTCCCTGGCAGATTTTTCTAAGCTTTTCTTTTAAAAGTGTTGACAGTACTTTATAAGGGGCAGGAAGACAGGGAAGGGGATGAGATTATAGTCAGCCTTGACGATGAAAAGGCGTTTGACATTTTATGGGAATGCTTATTCTGGTTGGTAGAAATCTTTGGCAACACTGGGGGTTTCTTGGAGTGGATGAAGGTGCTTTTACCATGAGTCAAAGCTCCAGATTTCGGTAAATGGAGCTTTCTCAAAGGCCTTCCAGCTGAAGAAGGGGACTAGGCAGTAATGCTGACTGTCGCCCCTGCTCTTTTGCTATTTCTGGAGCTGTTGCTGATAAAGGTCAGGCAGAGCATGGACTGGGATGATATCAAAGTGGGGAAGGAGACTTTCAAGTTTAACTTGTTCATAGATAATATGCTCCTTTTTATTAGTCAATCTAGTAGGAGCATAAGCCATGTAATGAATATCCTTTCACTGTTTGGGTCCTTTTCCGGACTCAAGATTTTATTTATTTATTTATTTATTTACATCTCTTATATACCGCACTATTTGCGATCAGCGCGGTTTACATAGAACAAACAATATCCGACAATAAACAAGAGTCAGGTCATTACAATGAACAGGAGCAGTAACTTGGATAACAGGGGAAACTATCTACATATGTGGAACATTGAACAAGGTAACTGTATATATGAGAGATGGAGTTATTGTGTGTTGCTCATACATGGTGGCTGGGGTTCGGGGGAGGCTGTGAGGTATTTAATGAAGAGGAAGTGTTTTAAGACCTTCCTAAACTGGCTCAAGTTGGGGATAGCTCTGATGTGTGGTGGTAAGGAGTTCCAGAGGCTTGGGGCACTCAGACTGAAGGCTCTGTTTGAAGTTGATAAGGCGCATCTTGTCATCACTTGGATTAAGATTAACTTGGGCAAGCCCAGAGCAATGCCTGTCTCCAAGAACTGCGGGTGTCAATGTGTAAGGGAGTTCCTGTTGGCATGGGTGGGAGAATATCTTAAGTACTTGGGTATTTATTTGAACGTCAACCCACAAAAAGCAATAACAAAAATATCTGTGAGAAGGTGGAAGAGGTGAAGGAGTTGGATGAACAGTGGAGGAAGCTGCCCATCTCCCTATTTAGAAACATAATGACAGATAAAGACCATATGGCCTATCTAGTTTGCCTTCCATATCAACTACAATAATGCCCTTTTTTCCTTTAGAGATCCTCTGTGTTTGTCCCATGCTTTTTCGAATTCAGATACTGTTCTAGTCTCTACCACCTCCACTGGGAGACTAATTCCACGCATCTTCCATTCTTTCTGTAAAGAAATATTTCTGCTTATTACTCCTGAACCTATCCCCTTTCACCCTCATCCTAGGCCCCCCTCATAGCAGAGCTTGCTTTCAATTGAAAGAGACTCTCCTGTGCATTTATGCCACGGAGGTATTTAAATGTCTTTATCATATCTCCCCTATCCCACCTTTCCTCTAAAGTATACATATTAAGATCTTTGTCCTCATATGCTTCATAATGAAGACCACTAACCATTTTAGTAGCCACCCTCTGCACAGACTCCAACCTGCTTATATACTTTTGAAGGTGTGGTCTCCAGAAATGTACACAATACTCCAAATGAGGTCACACCAGAGACTTATACTGAGACATTTGGGAGGAAGCATTGTTGAAAATAATCCTACATCCCCGAGGAGAGAGAAGAAATTGTACAAGAACATCTTTGGGACCTTTTTTGTGGCGGGGAAAGGAATTCCAGATTAGTTATGCCAAACTCACTGTGGAAAGGGAGAGGAGGGGTTGGGCTCCTGGACTTGAGGATATATGATGTAGTCACGCTCATGTAATGGATGCATGAAGTGCATTCTGGGGAGTTCAGATTTGCACCTGTAGGCCTCTTAGATGGGTGGAGCCAACCCTATGGGTTTTTCAGTATGCTGTAGGTTAATAGGGTATAGTGACAGAAGATGGGTAGGAGACCTGGTTCCCGGAACCTTTCTGGAAAGCTTGGGAATTGTGGAGTGTGAACATCTGAGGGACTACTGGAAGGGAGTGTTACATAGTATCCAAGGGGTGTCTGGAGTCAATACTGAATGGACCTATGGAGCTCTGCTGCTGGGAGATGATAATCTCTTGAGGAAGGCTGGCATTGGGCAGGTAGAGAGGAAATTTATACGGGTGGCGCCGATGCTTTCCAGGAAAGTCATATTGGTGCATTGGGTGGGGAAGCAGGCACCGGTTTCTGCGCAATGGGTGAGCAACATGAAAGAAATGGCCGAGTGAATAATAAAGGCAAAGGGGGACAATGGTTCTATATTTAGACAAAGATACTGTGCAGTGTGGGAGCGATTCATGACAGACTACTTAAGAAGGTGTGAGGCCATCCAAATTTGTGAAATGGCCTACACCTATGCACATACCCAGCCTTGCTACCTGTATGGGAACGTTACCAGAACTGATTACATGTTCATATTTGGGGGCAGAGATGAAGCGATTTCAGAAGACACTTAATACGTGCCTCCCTTCACTGCTGCTACTTCTCCTCCAGATTTATTATTTATTTAACAGATTTTTCTATATAGTTTTTCTACCAGTCAAACTGGCTTACATGGAACTGGGTGAAAACAAGGAACTTGTGCATGCGGATGGGTTACCTAAAACATTAAGGATAGTAGATTACAAAAATTTAATACAAGGCATATGTTACATATAACGGGGATTCACAAAGTTAGTATGGGCAAGCTATGGATTGCGGGTGGGGTGAGAGGTTGTGGTGGGTGGGGAAGGCTTCTTCTGGGATTGAAAAGATGTTGCCTCTAGGGTGAAAGTTTCAGGGAGGAGGGGTGGGAGAAATATCATGGGATTGCGACAGATCATGTTGAGTTGCATTCGTTTGGGAGGCAGAGCTGAAGTGTTCTTCAAAGAGGTGGGTTTTTAATCTCTTCCGAAGTCTCCAATTGACGATGTTTCTTAGTGTGGGAGTCGTGAGTTCTAAAGGGTCGGGGTGTAGAGTGAGAATGCTCTGCGGCATATGTTTTGGTTGCTCTTGCAAAGCTGCAGTGGGAGGCTGAGGAGATTTTGTGTGCTGTGTCTTCTCAGTCTGTTGGTCTTGGATGTACTGAGTAGTGTTTGAAGGTGCTCAAAAGAGTGGTTATGTAATGCCTTGTGAATGGCAATGAGGACCTTGTATTTGATTCTTGATGCGATGTAGAGCCAATGGAGGAGTTTGAGGATGGGTGTTATGTGTGCCTGCCTTGATGCTTGGCAGATGGTTCGTGTTGCAGTGTTCTGGGCAAGTTGTAGTAGGAGAAGTGTGTGCTTGGGTATATTGAGTTGCAGTAGCTAAGTAGCGGGAGTGATGGTGCCTTGACATACTGAGCGGAAGCTTTCTGTGATGAGGAGGGGACATAGGTTTCTCAGGGTTCTGAGTAGTAGACAGACCTGGTAGTGTTCTGGATTTGGGCTTGGAAGTTCAGTTGTTGATCTAGTATGATTCCCAGGTATCTGATTTCTGTTTTAACATGGAGGTCAGTGTTGCCAACCCTGATAGATGAGGGGGGGGGTGAAGTTGGGGTCTCTTGTGTCGTGTAGAATGTCTGTTTTGTTGAAGTTGACTGACAA
Organism: Ichthyophis bannanicus; assembly: GCA_033557465.1. NCBI lineage: Eukaryota > Metazoa > Chordata > Amphibia > Gymnophiona > Ichthyophiidae > Ichthyophis > Ichthyophis bannanicus. Next base: position 708,599,230 of record CM066031.1, read on the forward strand.
GTTCTGGAGGTGGAGCCAATTAGCTTTTGTACCTTGTTCTCTGGATGTACCAGATTCCTCCTAGACATCCCTTCTATAATCCCATTTCATATCAACTGGCTCACCAGGATCCACTTGTTTGTTTATACCTTCAAAAAAATCTAATAAACTAGTATGGTAAGCCATGGTGACTCATTCCCATTAAGCTATGTCTATTCAGAAAGGCCTGGCAATCTACTTCCGGTGACACTGCCAAGAAAACCCAGGAGCTTCTGGGTCGCCAGGAGTCAGGACTGACTCGAAGGCACACATTGCATTGCATTGCATTCATATGGTCAGTAATCTTTTTTTTTTTTTTTTAGCATAACTTCAATCATTTTGCCCAGTATTGACATCAGGTTCACTGGTCTATAGTTTCCCCAATCAGGTATTGTGGCCATTTTGAATGATAGACTACAAATTCCTAGTAACGGGTTAGCAATTTCATGTTTGAACTCTTGCAGGACTCTGGGGTGAATACCATCCAATCCTGATGATTTGTGACTCTTGAGCTTGTCAATTTGATCTATTACATCTTCTAGACCTACAGTGATATGCTTTAGTTGCTCAAAACCATCACCATGAAAGAACGTTTTGAGTATGGGGGCTGACCCTAATATCCTCCTCCGTAAAGATCGAGATAAAGAAATTATTTTGATTTCCAGCTATTTCTTTATCCTCCCTGTGCACTGCTTTTACCCCTTAGGTATCAGCAGTTTGAATCCCTCACAGGCTTTTTCTTTGGATGTACTTGAAAAAGGTTTTAAGCATTAACTCATGCCTCTATAGTAAGCCTCTTCTGGCCTGCTTTATTACTTTTATATATCTAACTTGCCAGTGCGTGTGCTCATCCAAATTTTCTTCATTAGTGTCTGCTTTTCATTTTCTGAAAGATGCCCTTTTGACTCTACTTCCAGCTCTCTATTAACCATGCTGGCCTTCTTTTGATCCCTTTTTTAACAGGTTGAATATAGTTTATTTGGGCTTCCAAATTAATCTTTTAAATTTCCACATCTCATACAAGCTTTTGACCCTGGCAACCTCTCCTTTTATTTTTCTAATTTCATCATTTTATCACAACCTCCCTTTTTAAAATTAAGTGCTACAGCAGTAGGATTTGTCATTCTTCCAGTAATGACAAATGTGATCACATTATGACCATTATTGACTAGTATCCCCACGAACATTATCCTTTGTACCAGGGTCTGTGTACCAATAAGGACTAGATCTAAAGTACTTTATCCTGTGGTCTGCTCCTGTACCAACTGCTCCATGAAGTAGTCCTTTCTAGCATCTAGAAACTTTACCTCCCTATCATGTCCTATCAAAACTGGGGTAATTGAAGTCTCCAATTATTATTGGCTTAGGAAATTTGTTGGCCTTCCTAAATTTGCATTTCAGTGATCATCTCTTCACCTCTCCAGGTTGCCATGCTCCTACCAAGTCTCTGAGATTGATATTGTGACTTAACTTTTCAATTACTTCCATACATTCTAACTCTCCCATCTAATTTTTAGACTTATGGCATTTACAATTTACAGAAAAACTGTAGTTGTATTTACAACCAGATTAGGAGTTCATAGAGTTAATTTGGAATCATTTATTTCTGTTCTTTATTTAAATACTCATGGGCTACATTCGTTTTCCTCATAACCTCTCTATCATGATATATTCTAATTTCCACGATTTGCCATTAGCTCTTGAAGGTACCTTACTCTAAACCTTGCACTCCTGGACAGCTGTCACTTTTCCCCCAGGTTCTAATTTATAAGCAGTTCTATCTCCTTTTTTGGAGTAGCAGCCTAGTAGCTAGAGCAGTGGTTCTCAACCCAGTCCTCTGGGTCCCCCAGGCCAGTCAGGTTTTCAGGATATCCACAATGAACATGCATTAGGTAGATATGCATGCACTGGTTCCATTGAGAACCACTGGGTTAGAGCAACAGCCCTACACCCAAGAGAATGGGGTTTGATTCCCATTGGCACTTCTTGTGACCCTGGGCAAGTCACTCTACCCTCCATTGCCTCTGAAGAAAAGACCTGGCAATGGAGTCAGCATTGACTTGATGGCACTTAAAAATAAATCTCCTTTTTAAATGATAGCACCAACAGCTTGGTTTCATCTTAGTTAAAGCAGACCCCATCCTTTTGGAATATGCTCCCCCTTTCCCATAATATTGCACAGTTCATAACAAATCTCAATTCCTCCTTCTTGCAATAGTCAATAAAGTTCAAAATGAATGAGTAACAGGAGATCCTGTCTCGCCAAAAATGATATTTGATATTCCAGAGAAAATGTTCATTTAAATGGACATCTAAGGCTATAATCATCGACTTTGGCTGAAGAGTAAATTAGGCTACACATCATCCACATACTAACAGCAAGTACTTCCAAACTCAAGATCAACTGCACAACTGGTGCCAGCAGGGGCAATGCAAAAAAAAAAGAAAACTTTCAAGAAGCAATACTCATCGTGTGACTGTCCAGAAACCTCTTTAAGACTACTCTGCATCAAAGATTCATTTTTTATCATCAGAGAACTAATTGGAGCCAACACATCAATGTTAAAGGTAATGACATTTGACTCTGGTTCTCTGTTGATGTTTTATGTAGCTTACACAATGGTAAATCATTGTTCTCCAACATGGTAATTTTATAAAAGGGCAACTAGGCAGGGAAATCACATGCATACATATGTTGCACCTCTTTTATAAGGGCAACATATACACCTATCTGCTTTTATAAAATAGCCTCCCCAAAGGCTCCCATAGAAATGTATACCTGCTCTGAGGTAGGACTCTGTGCATGAAAGTACTTGTAGAAATTGGTGTATGTGCTTATGCTGTAAATATATGCATAAGTGCTGATCCCATCCTTGCTGTGTCCATTCTCCGTCCCAGGAAAGCCTAAACGTATGTTGAACCAAACCAGGCACTACATTTTCTGAGCACCTACTTCTACAAATGTATACCCAGTTAATTTTATAGACATTTGCTTAAGCATAAAATGCTGCACCTGCACACTCAGTCGCCTATAAAATCACCCCCTAAAGAGCAAACTATTAAAGACATTGGGAGAGATGGCAAAAGAAATAACCGGAAAGAATCACAAGTCTGCACTTCAATTTGCTAAAATGAGTTACATAGGTTTTCATTCCTTGGACAGAGCATCCGCTGGGGTGTGGCTATCTGCGATTCATTCTGCATAATGATTTCGGTAGTTTCTGTTCCAACTTCAATACTGCTACAAAAATGCGCCTAGCATTAGAGGTTAGTCAGTTAAAAGAGGTGGGTGTATTAGAGCATACACAATTTTTGCTGGTGGTTTGCATTCTTTTATTTTCACCTCCAAAACATTTTGATTTAAAAAAATATATGCAGAGAACTTTCAGTGACTGATCAGAATGGATGCCAGAGGAGCATTAGAGAATACAAAGAGGGCAATTTTATAACAGGCTTCCTAACTTGTTTGGTAGACAAGGCACAAGTTACACCAACTTTCCAAGGGAAAGTATGTGCATCCCCAAAAAGTACATGCACACATTTACACCATTTGCTACACACACAGCTCCTGGTTTATTTTACAAGGGTATTTTATAATGCAGGCACATATGTGGAGGAGTGGCCTGGTGGTTAGGGCAGAAGCCTAGAACCAGGAAGACCAGGGTTCAAATCCCATTGGTGCTCCTTGTGGCCTTGGGCAAGCCACTTAATCCTCCATTGCCTCAGGTACAAACTTAGATTTTGAGCCCTCTGGGGACAGGAGAATGCATAATGTACCTGAATGTAACTTGCCTTGATCATCTTCTGGAAAGGCATGAGCTAAATACTAATAAAAATAAATAAATACATGTGTTAACCCTTCCCCTGCCCATGGTTATGACTCCATTCAGATTAGATAAATTTATAAGCATACAGACTGTATGCACATAAGTTTAGGCATATATGCTCTGGGTTGTTTTATAAAAGGTTATAAGGCACATTTTAGAAAGACCATCGAGGTGAAATTTGGGGTGTCCAAGTCAAACTTTAGTGGGAGGGGCAGCTGAAAAGGTGAGCACATATAAATGCCTTGTAAAATTGGCCTGTCTTCACTTTGAAAGATACACATGACTGCCACATAGAAGGCAAAAGGAAGGCGTATGGACTAAAGGGTCAAAAAAATGAAGGTTTCTGCCCGATTTCAAAAACTTGCATGTGTCTGATATGGATGTCTGCCATTCTGGGTACGTAGATGTGCCCGCGGCATAATTTCAGAATGTGCCCATGTAAATCTCCCTCTTTACATGTCTTGGCCAGCCATTTTGCAAATAGGGACATGCAGAGGCGCGGGAGCCAGTAAAAATGCCACTTTTTTGGCAGGAGTGAAAAATATTGGGTGAATGAGGGGTATTTCCCTTTTCACCTTACAGTTCTGGTTTGCCAAAATGCTCACCTTTCAGAGTCCTATTCATGCTCTAGAGAAAGTATAGCCATGGACGTTCCTGGCAGCAAACTGAGATGAGCAGCGCCGACCTAAAATCACATGCACACATGTAACTTTTTTTGGCATACCCTCATGTGACTAGGACATCATTGCACCAGACATGTATATATTTGGGGTTTTCTAATGGTTCAAGGGACATTCATATGATTTCATGTGAAAAAATGTCCACTGCAGTCAATTTTCTTTTAAATATGGGATGTCTCTGTTCCCTAGAAGTACTTGAAGAGGTCATGGGCTTAAATGTGGGAGGTCTCCCAACCTCTTCCTTTCTTCTCTACCTTTCACAAACTGCCACGAACCACAGAACTCTCCTCCAGTGTTAGGAGCTGGTCAGATGTCAGTGATGGTCACCAATAGTCACTGGTGCTCCTCAACCAGCCTCATTACTCCTCCCCTGTGTGCCATGGGGTGTTGGAGGCGCACCTAGGAGTGAGAGTGAAAAGCCTAAATATGTCACTATTTGGCTCAGAGAAAATAGTTATGGTAGGCATGTTAGGATAGTTATGCCCCAGGAGTGAATATTGCTCCACTAGTGCTTGTATTAATGAGAAATGCCGTAGTTACTAATGTCCTGAAAGAGAGGAAAAATATAATACGATGTCCATCCAGACATGGTGAACATAACATTTTCTATACAGTACTGCTTAAAAAAGAAAAAGCTTAACCATCCAAGCCAGACACAAATTTAGGCATCCTAGAATGGAAACCTGTACTGTGAAAACAGACAAGTATGGGAAGAGAGGGAATGGGAATGACCTTTATTATTTATTGGTAGAAAAACTTGCAGGATTGCCTAGTTAGTGCACATTAACACAACTGCACAGGAACAAGTAAAGCAATAGCCCCAGAGGAAACTTCCAAAAGCTGAAATCACAATGGCAAGAAACAAAAGTTTGACTGGGGTTTGTCTTCCCCTCTTGGAATATCTGGTGTGAAGGGACGGATTTAGTCATGCAGAAATAAAGAGAAGTGCGCAAGGTGATGAGCCAATCAAATCCTTACCAGGGCTTCATTATCTTCTGCAATTTCTGATATCGTCTGCAAAAATTTAAAAACTTCCACGTGAGGATATGTATTTTATGACATTTGCACCCAACTAAACACACTCAAACAGACCTTGAGCAAACCTTAAGGAAAGTCTATTTAAAATTTTAACATCTGCAAGAGCCAAAAGAAAGGATTTTATTAATAAAATCCTGGGCCAATCCTGTAACCTAAGAAACTGTGGAAAAAAGGAAGAAAACATATTTTGGGCACATCTAAACATACAGCAATCATCTTGTTAATTTATTCATTACGAATGATTAGGATCTGAAATGCACGTGTGTACATGCAACACAGCAAGACGTTATTGTTAGAATTCATCTCCCCCTACCGCAAGGATGATGACAGACTCTCTGAGCACAGCAAATAATGAAATATAATAGCATGGCACACAATATACAATATAACCGAGCAGTACACATCTGCTAAAATTCAGTCCCGCAGGGGCAGTTTATTTAACTTTTCAGTCCATTTTTGATAAAAGTCCTATTGCTTTCCAGACATCAGGTATTAATAAATTTCTCGTGCTCCTATACTTAGCAAAGTACGAAACTAGTCTAGTAAGAAATGTACTTCTTAGAGCATTTGTGATAAAAAGCAAACTACTACCACATTCATAAGCAAACACTGGTGATGATGCCATAGTACCTCAACCGTTACTTATCTGTCAAGCTTCCACGATCTAGGTAAATGAAACACTGAGAAAAGCTGTACAGAACACGTAAGAAATGCAGTCTGTTGAAGAGGTAATGTTCTGGGGTGTGATCGGGCAAGCAAAGGCACCGATACAGCTATTACAGGGGTAAACCTTGCAGACTCAAGAGTTCTACTAGGAAGTTCTTTTTGGGAGGAGACCACTCCTGAGCCAGCACAGGGATCTCTGGTCTCCAAACACTCATTTTGGGGGAGGAGAGAGAACATGAAGAAAAGACAAACACAGCAAAAACAACTTTAAGATTAACTGACAGGATGAAAAACAACTTCTTTTCAAATGAATCCCACTCAAAGACCTCCAGAGTTTCAGTGACTTGTCCCAAGTAACACAAAGAATCAGTGGATTGATGGGGGGTGGGGGAACAGAAGAAATCCCACGACTTCTCCATAATCTTGGTCCTGAACTTTAACCACTAGATCTTTACTACCCCCAAACACTCTATGGAAAGATTCAGTTAGGACCCTTTTGCCAGGCATTCTCAAAACGAAATGGCTTCAGTTACGGTAAATATGGTAGACTGCTTGGGATCACTAACTAACAAATAGGAAACTGTAATCCAGAAAATGGCACCCTGCCAAAACACTCATGCCCTTCTATGACAGTGTTAATCAGGAGTATTGGCAATGACATGCACGTATCTACATGAACAACATTTCAATTCATAAAATCAGTATGATTGGCCTGGTTGCTCTGCACTTGCGATGTGTATTCCTGTTTTGAAAACGCAGTCTGCACAGATTCAACCTTGGCTTGCTCTTTCTCTTTTGCTTCTTGGATGCCGTTTTAACTAGTGTCTCAGTGATAATAAATTGTCTTTTGAGCAATTCTGACTTTTCTTCTGGGGTCCACCACCATATCGATTTCACAGACAAGAGACATGTATCCTAAAATACTAGCAGCTTAACTACAAAATGCGAATGGTTTATAATAGATTGCTCTTTTCCCACAAGATACAGCTGTTGACTGCACGTCCTCATCACCACAGAAAATGGCCACATCATTGCTTCTTTTAGAAAAAATGATAAAGCAGTGTAGTCACCATGCCAGTCTAGCTGAACGAAGAGAAATAAAAGTCAACCGACAGAAAAAAATATTACAAGCAGATAATACCTTTCTATTGGACTAACAATATATATTGACTAGCTTTCAGGTGCTATATTCCCTTTGTCAGGTCAGAAAAATGGAATGCGCTAAAGATGACCTTGTCAGGAAACACAAGTGAACTATGGCGCAAAATCAGTGCAATATATCATGTTGCAAACTCTACAAGCACATCTCATAGGACACCATAGACACCCGTGTAGGAAAAGCATCCAGCACAAGGGGGTTCCACTCAGGCTCCTTCTCTAACGTGGTATAGATTAAGGGCTTCTGATTTTAGCATTTTAATTGATTAGAATACCCCCAGTGCAAAAAACTTAAAATAGGATAAGTCAACAAATTTGTCCAATAAAAAGATATCTCCTTATTGTGTGGTAACCTTAATTTCTGTTCTTAGACTATGAAATCCATGAAAAAAATATTGACAAGTACTGTGGGTCATAGAAATTACTATGTCTTGACATATATGGCAGAACCTTAGCTATGGATAAGTAACAGCTCTTGAGGCATTAAGGACCGAAACACGAGTATGAGAGAAAAACACTGTGAAACACAGGGGCATGTTTACTGAAACTTAGCATGCCCTAATGAACATTAGCATGCATTAAGTGCCAACATCATGGTCAAAGGAATAAAATGGGCCATGGTGGCACTTAATGTATGTTAATGAACTTGGAGAATGCTAAGAGTTAGAAACATATCCCATAATGTATTGTTTTTGCAGATTTTTTTCACTCATCTGACTTGCAGTATCAAATTACAGTAAGTACACAAAGGATATAGGAATTTTCCTGTTCCTTTACCCCTATGCTGAAAATGAACGTTTATAAAGGGGAGTGCTCTCAGAATCAACTCAATAGAGCCAAGGCAATAAAAGAATGCTAGTTGTTTTAGGTGCTTTTTTTTCTGTTTATTATTTTACATACGAGTAATGGTTAGCATTGCATTCTCTTGCATTATGCTGCTTAAGAAACAAAAGATTAATTATCAATTTCCTCTTAACGTAGATTATCAAAACACACATCTTTTTGCCATGCCGTACTAAAATCTAATTCACTTCGCTACAACAGTGTCACTAATTTCTTTACCTACAGAATCAATGCGGTGTGTGTTGTATAGATGTTAAATGGTGCAAACAAGGAAACATAGAAAACATCAACAGTATCCTCGTATGTTAGAAGTACTTGGAAGAAAATGCAAGGCTAGATTTCCAAAAGAGGTTTTACCCATCCTGTGCCTGTACAAAGATAAGGCGGGGGGGGGGGGAGTTTAGCGGGCATATATAAGAGGGCGTGCAGATATAAGGAAAGAGATTCCTAAGATTGTTGTTTTAGAGTAGGGAGCAGGGCATTGCTTTCTTTCAAAGATAGTCAAGTAACTTTATTCTTTAGGAAGGATGGAGTGGGAAAAATACAAGGTATCTCCTCTCACTAAAAGTATAAAGCTCTGCTTGTCCATTCTTCTATTCCTAAACCCCAGAAAAAGTATGTTCACTTACTCAGTGCCACTTTCAACCATCTGTGTGAGGAAAGAAATGCCATCTAGGTTGATGAATTCCTGAGCAAATGTAACATCCCGTGAGTGCTTGGCTAGGTTCTTTAGTGCTTCCAACTTGGCATCCATACTGGATGACTGGATCCTCTCATGGAGCTGCTGTGCATTTTGAGCCTCACCAGAAACAAAACAAAAACCACAAAAAAAGAAAAAAAAGCAGGGGAGTCGCAGTTAGTAAAAGTAAAATAAATTTCATTTTAACAATGACAAAAATAGTTTGAAAAAAACGCAATGGTAGCTGCCTACAATGCCAACACCATAAAGCGTAGTTACTCATCTGTAACAGGTGATCTCCGGGAACAGCAGGAATTTATTCTTCACATATGGGTATCGTCAGTACTGATGGAGCCCGCGCAGGAACACTCCCCAGCGTGCAATAGGTGCGCTTTTGGGAGCATCCTACAGTGCATGCGTGCTGCCTTCCCGCCTCTGTACCTCTCTCACTTCAGTTCTTCGTTTTCCACGGAGCCAACAGGACGTGTACCCTATCACCGCAGAAAATTTCCTTTTATTCTTTGTTTTTTTGTGGTCGCGTCTGCCTTCATTCGACACCTACCGGTACCGCCGGTTCTTCTTCTTCTTTCTTTAAAAAAAAAAACCTTGTATTTTCTTCAGGGGTCTTTCCCTTGTTTCTGGTGCTAGGCGCCATTTTGGGCACTAGGCCCACTTTTCTTCAGGCATGGAGAAACCAGCTAGTGATTTCAAAAAATGCTTAGTGTGGCTGTTCCATTTCCGTCACCGACACCCATGGTTGGTGTCTAAAATGTTTAGCTCCTGAACATTGTCCAACGGAGTCTCTCCTGCACGAGGATGACCAAAAGGGGCCTGCAGAATAGAGCTGCAAAACTTGGTACCCTTTTTGCCGCAGATACGATGTCACTTGCATCGACGTCTTCCAGGGCTTCATCTTCCTCCTATGGATCTCAGATAACTAAACTTAAGTCTTCTAAGACTGGCCGGTCCTCGAAGGGTAAATCTCCTTCAAAGTATCGAGGTGCCACTGGCTTTGCCCTCGAGGATAGTTCACCGGCAGAACAGCCCCGGCGGGAGTCTTCGGGCTCCAAAGCATTAACGGGGCTCCAGGATGTTCCAGAGGCTTCCACCTCTGCAGAACTACTGGTGCCATGTTCTGGGGTCGTAGCCTCTTCCACCGGTACTGACACCCACGCATCGGCAGGAGCAATGGATAAGAGAATACTCGCTATTGAATGCAGTCTATCGTCCCTCTTAGCAGCTTTGATACCGCTAAGACCGCTACAGACGGTTCAACAGGTATCGGTACCGACAGTACCTGCTTCGACAGGACTGCTTCCCCCCATGCCGAGCCTTGAGTCTATCTCGGGTATCGGGGATCAGGAACCGAGACATTTCGGTACTGACTTTGAGCGCTATCGATACCATGCGTTATGGGAGCACCCGGTACAGAGTGCCCTTGAGTCTTCCAATTCCAATGACTGACGATTCTACTGGTACCAGAGCGAATCTGCTAGAGGATTCAACTCCTTCTCCTCTCTGCTAGAGGATTCAACTCCTTCTCCTCAATGCAGGATGTCTCCTCCAGAAGATATGTCCTTCCAGGATTTCATACGTGATTTAGCAAAGTGTCTTGCAATCACTGTGATTCCAGAAAGGAACCTTGGGTAGAAGAATTAAGAATTCTACAATACCCTATGGCTCCCAAGGAGGCAGCTATGCTTCCCATTCACAAGATCTTACATGTATTAGCAGAACTTCTGCTATATCCATAGGAGCACGTTGTATTGCTTGGCTTCAAGCATCGGACTTAGAACAGTGGATGCAAGAAAAGCTGGGAAACATTCCTTGTACAGGAGAAAATCTCTTTGGCAAGGACTGGCAGGACAAGGCTAATCAGCCTGCATCCTGCATTGAGGAGAAGGAGTTGAATCCTCTAGCAGGTTCCTGATCCCCGATACCCGAGACAGACTCAAGGCTCGGCATGGGGGGAAGCAGTCCTGTCAAAGCAGGTACTGTCGGTACTGGTACCGATACCTGTTGAACCGTCTGTAGCAGTCTTAGCAGTACTGAAGCTGCTAAGAGGGACGCTAGACTGCATTCAATAGCGAGTATTCTCTTATCCATTGCTCCTGCCGATGCCTGGGTGTCAGTACCGGTGGAAGCGGCTACGACCCCAGAACATGGCACCAGTAGTTCTGCAGAGGTGGAAGCCTCTGGAACATCCTGGAGCCCCGTTAATGCTTTGGTGCCCGAAGACTCCCGCCGGGGCTGTTTTGCTGGTGAACTATCCTCGAGGGCAACGCCAGTGGCACCTCGATACTTTGAAGGAGATTTACCCTTCGAGAACCGGCCAGTCTTAGAAGACTTAAGTTTAGTTACCTGAGATCCATTGGAGGAAGATGAAGCCCTGGAAGACGTCGAAGCAAGTGACATCGTATCCGTGGCAAAAAGGGTACCGAGTTTTGCAGCTCTATTCTGCAGGCCCCTTTTGGTCATCCTCGTGCAGGAGAGAAACTCTGTTGGACAATGTTCAGGACCTAAACATTTTAGACAGCAATCATGGGTGTCGGTGACAGAAATGGTACCGCCACACTGAGCATTTTTTGAAACCACTAGCTGGTTTCTGCATGCCTGAAGAAAAGTGGGCCTAGTGCCCAAAATGGCACCTAGCACCAAAAACAGGGGAATGTCCCCTGAAGGAAATATAAGTTTTTTGGTTTGTTTGGTTTTTTTTTAAAGAAAGAAGAACCGGTGGTACCAGTAGGTGTCGAATGAAGGCAGACGCGACCACAAAAAAAACAAAGAATAAAAGGAAATTTTCTGCGGTGACAGGGTACACGTCCCATCGGCTCCGTGGAAAACAAAGAACTGAAGTGAGAGAGGTACAGAGGCGGGAAGGCAGCACGCATGCGCTGTGGGATGCTCCCAAAAGCGTTCCTATTGGATGCTGGGGAGCGTTCCTGCACGGGCTCCGTCGGTACCGACGATACCCTTATGTGAAGAATATATTCCTGCTTGTTCCTGGAGATCACTATAATCAGTCTGAACAACATTTTCCATTTCACTTTGCTTTCCTAGCTTGTGAGTGACTCTGCTGTCTGGAGAATGTATCAATAAACAGAGATGACTGTAGATCAATAGATCAATAGGTATGTACATATACTGTACATACAAACAATTTTTCTTATCCAGCAAAAAAAGTGTTTATGAACATATTCTGAAACAAATAAAATACCTAATAATAATCACTTCTAACCACCTTTAGAGGGACTTTCCTGGGGAGGGGAGAGAACTGGGATAACTATCCCAAGCCTCTCTACTCTTCCCTCATCCCCCCAGCCAGCCAGCAGAAAGGCAGCACTTCTTAACTACTTCTGCCTTCCCCTTTGCTAGCTTTGATCTGAAGTCTGAATACCAGGTGCAGGAAGGTCCTGTGAGATTATGAGGTTCCACAGGATTCAATCTTCAAATTGAATCCAACAGTAGACAAGGCTGCTCTCTGAATCCTCCTCTGGACAGGAGGGAAAGGGCAGAGAAAAGCCCTGGGGGATGGAGGGGGGGGGGGGGGTTGGAAAGCACCGGGGAATGGAGATCTAGGCGGTTGTTATCTACTGGCTCCAGATTTTCAGGACAGGCTGATCCAGGCAAGGATTTGTAATCTTGCTTTGCACAGGGAATGCAATAGTGAAATCAGAAGCACAAGTCCCTGCATGAAATAGGAAAACAAATCTTTGATCAACTTGTCCTGAAAATCTGGCCTCCTCAAGGAGCAGGAGTTTGGAGAGGACCGCATCAGGCCAATAAAGGCAGATTTGCCTGGGCTTCAAACCCTTCCTGGTTTAAGCATGCTTTTCCCCACAGGAATTTCTGTGCAAAGTATCTCCACGGGCCTTTTGCAGCCAGAGTTCTCCTTCTGTAAGTGCTGCACTCAGCAACAAGCCAAATTAAAGTTCCTGCAGCATAATCCTTGTATGCTCTGACTTCAGATTTCATTTAAACTAATATGCTATTAAGAAACCAGACTACTGCTAGAGTTTGGCACAGTCTTCCTCCTGACACGTGTTCTCGCTCAACACATTATTAAAGGCAGTAAGGACAAAGGGAAAGAAAGCAGTATAAAAAAAAATTCACCATTTACTTTTTCAGATTCAATTATCATTTTCTAGACTGTTGTAAGAATTAGTTTAGCATTTCAGTGATTCTAAAAAACAAAATCTGATTAGCATTTATTGAGAAAAGTAAGTAAAATCATGAAGTCTTGGGGACAGTAACTGCTCAAAAGCTAGACACAAGAGCATTAAATTTGTCCACCAAATAGATACAGCCATACATAGAAATCAATCTAAAATGTGCATGGTGTATTTTTAACCCTTAGGATCCTGTAGACTATGACATCGTACAATTAAATTTAATACATTTTTACCTATCAGAAAATCCTGCCCCCAGGAGTCAAAGGATCAAGCCAATAATCTACCAAAAGCACAAGTAAAATGGAGTGCAGGAGCAGCTTAGCGATTAGAGATGCAGGTTGTGAACCAGAATTTACATTTTATTTCTCCCACTGACACTCTTTATGACCTTGGGCAAGTCACCTCATCCTCCACTGCCACAGGTATAACTTGATCGTGAGTCCACTTACACAACAGGAAAATAACTTATATACTTGAATATGTAAATTGTCTTTGGCCCTGACTTGGAAAAGGGGAATAATAAATCTAAAATATAAGTTTAAACCCAAGTAAGAATAAAGGAACTACATAGAGAGAATGGCAAAAGTATTTAGCAAAACTAAGGAGGAAGTACATGGATCAAGTTTGCCATTCCGTAGTGTTTAGCCACTGTTGGCATTGCACTAAACATTAGCGATCCTCCATCTCACTTGTAATTACATGTGCTGCTACAGTAGTGGTTTGTAATGACCGCTCTTCAGAAAAAAAATAGCTAATATGCATAAGGCGGAACTGCACATATTGGATCTAAGAAACAGATTCATTCCTTTCCCTTATCACCCTGAAAACCAGATCTGTGGAAGAAACCTTGGGGATAAGACTGAGAAGCCTTATCACAGTATCCAAGCATAGCAAAGATGCAACAAGATCAGACATGACAGCCATGTCCATACTTTTCAAGTTTATTTATTTCTCAGCATGCAGCCAAAAAATGTCAGACAGAAATTACTGCAATGCACTATTTACATTCTGCTTTGTACTTAGTTCCTGGGAGAATACTGGTGATTATATAGATTCTATTCCTCCTATTGTATCTAATTCTATAGTTATGGAGCTAAAGATCCATTTTCAAAAACATGACAAGCAGGTTAGTTTTAGTTATTTCTAGATGGATTTTATGCTGAATCTAATTGGCCAGGTTTTCAGCATGAAACTCATCCAAGACAAAATGTGTGTGCCTTCACATTTAGCCAACTAAAATTAGCCAGTCAGGTAGGGTCAGTATTTTTTTGCCATCCAAAGGTAAAGCCGGTTGTTACCCTGTGCTGCTCTTCCATGCTGGTATTACACTGATCCCTTATCACATACAGGCATAATACTGTTGCTGAGGAAGTAATGTCACAGGCAAGAATGGCTGCATAGACTGGTGGCTCTGTGGCCCGAAGCTGTGATCCCCACTAACTACGCAGTCCTCCTCTACAATAGTTGGGTTCCAAGACCAGCAGATTTTGTGCTGATGCCTCTGGAAACGATAGTAGGGGAAAAAGTCTGCAGTGGACCTAAAAACATGTACGTTTAAAGTGGCGGCCGGAGCAGCAACGGGGAAAGCCAAGATGGCAGCGCGGTGGCTGCAAGCCTGACAGAACAACAAAGGAAGAGCATTGACTCTGGGGCAGGAGCTCGCTGTGACAAAGATGCTCAGAGATGAGACGAGAGAGTGGTTTTCAACTTTGCATCAAGACCTGAGTGGATTTAAGCAAGAGGTATAGATCTAGGTAACCAAAATTAAAGGAAACTTCATAGTTGGGTGAGCAGCTATGCGGGCTTTTTGAAAACCCTGCAGCAGGACAATGTGGTGCTGCAGGCTGCACAGGAGGAGCTGGCCCTTAAAGCTGAAGACCTGCAGAATAGGTCCAGAAGAGACAGCTCCCTAAAACTGATGTATCTATGGACTATAGAGCCCTCACAGAGCAATTCTGCAAGGCAGTAGCAAGAGCAGCAGGCCTGGATGAAGGAGCCATGTGCTTCAAGGTAGAACACATACATCGGGCTTTGGGATCCCGAAAAGATGGCAGGCCCCGGGACATTATAGCGTGTATGCATGAATATGCATCCAAAGAAGACATCTTATCTGCTGCCTGGAAGCTTCGCAAGATAAAGTGGGATGACCATGAGGTGGAGGTTTTCAGTGATTTATCTACCCTGACTATACAGAAAAGGAGGGTGTACCAGGGGGGTAACCAAACACCTCCGGGAGGGGCAGATTTGGTACAGATGGCTCTTCCTGGTGGGCCTAAAATTTGTTATATCAGGAAATACTACATATGCAAAGACCGTGGAGGCAATGGTCAGAGTTATGCAACAAGCTGGATGGAGCAACCTACCAGAGTGTGGGGATGTGGTATAGCCAGATCACTGTAAGGATGTGGTAGGGTGGACTTGAGTGACTAGTGGCAAAAGATTGTACAGGCAGAAGAAAAGGCAGGAGATGGCTTGTGCTAATTGGACTTTTTGTGGACTTGGAAAGGATATGGGGGCAGTGTGCAAGGTTATGTTTTAAGGTCGGGGAATGAGCGGCGGAGAGAGGTCTGTCTCGGATGCTCATGGGTTGAGGACAGGGCCGGTCCAAAGGTTTCTGCAACCCTATGCAAAAACTCTAGCCTCGCTGCCCCCCCTCCCACTGACGCTGCCCCCCCCTGCTGATGCTGCTTCTACTGCTGCTCCCCAGCTACCTCTGCCACCGCCCCCTCTTTCAGCTGCCGCCGCTAGTTCCGTCTCAGGAGGCGGCGGCGGGTAGTGGCAAAATTTTAAAAAGCGGCAGGTTTTGCTGTTTTTGAAAATACTGTTACTGCCCGCCTCTCCCCCCCCCCAAACAGAATCATCAGCTGCCCATATGTGCCATCTCCACCCCCCATCCATGCCACTGCTGCCATTCACCTGGGCAAGCTATCTTAAGCAGCTGCCTAGCTTGCCTAGTGGATGAGGCGGCCCTGGTTCGGGAAGTGTCTAAAGATGGATGGGGGAGTCTCAGTAGAAAGTTATATTGGTTAGGGACTGTACAGTATCAGGCTCATTAAATCCCTGCTATTCGTGCCCCTCCCCACCGGCGTCTAACTTCCCCACCGGTTGTATGGGGAAGTTAGACAGGGGCAGATCGGGGGCGGAGTTAGGGCGGGCTGTGGGCGGTCGTCGGCCTTAGACATACAGGGCCGATTCTAATGTCAGCCCTGTATGTCCGTGGCCGGCGACTTATACAGGGAAGTTATTCCACCTCCGAGGTGGAATAACTTCCCTAGTAAACAGATCCCTAAATACAACATGCAATTTCTGAAGATCCTACAATATTACAAGATTTTCTCAATGAGACAACTGGAGCTAGAATGAAACTGTGATGATAAAATTCAGTGCTCTTTTGAGGCAGGTGCTAAATTTTGTTGTCTACCTGTTCTCCTAGCAAGACCCACATTAGTTTATCGCGTTTGATCACAGCAATAATTTTACCTTGTTCTGTGTGCCGTAATTGTCGGACTCCTCATAGGCAGTTGCTGTCATCTTTGAGTTTCATAGTAATGTGATGTAATATAAGAAGGACTAAGGTATCCATCAATATTAGTGGGTGTTCCCCTCCTGTGTTTTAGAGGGAACTATAAAAGGCCCTGTTCCTCTGGGCCTGGGAGGAGTGGGAGGGTATTTTGCCAGGATGGCTGAGTGAGCTGTTGGAATGCAGCAGGGAACTGGGCCTTATGCATATCTGACTAGTCTTTGGGAAAGGAGAGCTTTCCCAGGCTGGTTTGGCCTAACCAGTCATGGAGAAAAGAACCTGGATGGTCTGAGGAGAAGTTTAGCCATTAGAGTTTGTGGGCGTAAATTGCAGTATCCTGGAGGTACCCAGCTTGAGGTTGCCTGAGGAGTAGAAGCAGTTACAGATATTTGGTATACCTGAGGAGGGTGGTTATGGGACTTGGATGCCTCTGCCTAACTTGCAAGGGACCAGATTGTGATGCATCCCAAGCAGCTAGAATTGATACACTTGGTAATTTAGGCATTTTATGAATAATTGTGACTTCGAAATTTCTGCACCTCAGCAACAGTGGCAAAGGGGCATAGATACCTAGATTGGTGGGCCCGGGGCGCGGATAGGGCCGAGGACATTCTCCACACCCGACCCTGGCCTTAGGAGGCCAGATCAGGGGTCAGGCTGTGGGAACGTCAATGCTGGTGCTGGCGGCCGGGGATCATGGCTCTTCAATGGAGCCCCGGTGCCGCGGCAACCGGACACCATGGTGCCGCGGCAACCGGACACCATGGTGCCGCGGCAACCGGACACCATGGTGCCGCGGCAACGGACACCATGGTGCCGCGGCAACCGGACACCATGCTGCCGCAACCCCATTGAAATGCCCTGACTGAGTTAGTTGGGCAAGGCCTGTACATGCAGGCTGGGCTGAATCGCAGTCCTGGCCTGCACCTACAGGCCTGTTCAAGATTCTGATCCTGCGGGGCTAGACGTGCCCCGCGGGATCAGAATCGTGACGCCCTCTGTACATCCGGTTCAGACCGGGCATGCAGAAGGCATGTACGTCCAGGCTGAATTGGGCCTTATGAGTTTAACTGTATGTAAGGGTGGCCGGGCAGTGACATCATGCATCTAGAGCCAGAGAAGGCTGGAGGATGGGGAAGTCGGGGAAGGGGAGGTGGGTGGGGGGAGGGGGCAGGGTGGGAGGAGAGTGGAGGGAAGGAGGGGGCAACCAGTGTCCAGATGGGGGCATTTTTTCTCAGAGTTGGGGAGACAATGGGGGAACTTAAAGTAACCAATCTGAATGTACGAGGACTTAATACCCCCACTAAGTGTCAGCTTTTTTATAAAAAGAGTTGTTGCGCCTCAGAAGTGATGTAGGATTCATCCAAGAAACCTACCTGGTACCAGCAGGGGAATGGAGGCTGTCTCACTCTCAATACCCATATAGGTATTTTTCATCAAAAAGATTGGAACATAAAAAAGGGGGTGGGGGGTGTCAATTTTGTTGTCCCCCACAATTCAGCCTCAAGTTCCGGAGATTAAAAAAGATAAAGAGGGCAGATTTTTAGGGCTGAAAATCAGATGCGAGGGGTAAGTTTGGACACTTGTAAGTCTATATGCACCGAATACATATCAGGCCTCCTTCTACCAGGATATTATGAGAACACTGGTAGAATTTTCTGAAGAGTATATAGGGGAGGGATTTTAATTTAGTTTTGGATCCCGCCTTGGATAGATCTCGGGGAGCGGAGAAGGGTTCAAACCTGGTCAGGAGTAAATTGAAAGGGTTACTGAAGGAGTTGGGTTTAATCGATATGTGGCAGGAGCTGCATAGTCGTAAGAGAGAATATGGGCAAGTGGCAACTTTCCGAATGAATGCTTCAAAATCAGAGATCCTGAATATTTCCCTTTCAGAGGAGAGGTGTAAGTCTATGGGAGACATTATACTTAGGATGGGCCAAGGGGTGGGGGGATTAAGCATTTAGGTATTAACCTTAAATTGCATTTAGAGGACCTGTTTGGTGCTGATTACCCTTCATGCTGGAATAAAACTAATGCTGATCTGGTGAGATGGAAAAAGGTGGGAATTTCATGGGTTGGATGAATAGCCATAGTGAAGATGGTGATTTTACCCCGCTTGTTGTACTTGTTTATGACCTTATTGATTTCAGTACCGGTAGCTTTTCTAGGTAGTGTCCAGAAATAGGTGATGCAATTTATCTGTGCTAATAAGAGGCCTAGAGTAGCTCAGCAGTGTTGTGGCGTAGGAAAGAAAGGGGCAGTCTGATGATTCCTCAGTTCTCTCAATACTTCAAGGCTGCTTGGGTCCAAGCAGCTCTAGAGTGGTGGATTAGAGCTTAACAGGAGTATTAGAAGAGGGGACGGGGGGGGGGGGTGAGATCCCTAGAGGTCCGGGCATGGGAACCAGGAGGGGGTGGAGGTTTTGGACAGGAACCAAATCCCTTTGTAGTACTGACCATGAAAGTTGGGCAAAAATGGAAATAAGTGTGGCTGGGTGGTCAAGGGTATTCCAGATTTACTCCTTTGGGGGGGGGGGAATAAGGAGTTCCTCCCAGGGCTTTCTGGGGGGGACATTTAGTAGATGAGCATCTCGGGGTCTAAAATGGAAAGGACGGCTTTTGGAGGAGGGGAAAATACTTAGCTTTGAGGCAGTACGGGAAGAATATGGACTGATTAATAGTAGTAATAGTAGTGGTGGCAAAGGTAAATTATTTCTACTACTTACAAGTGACTCATTATATAAGGACGAATGTACTTAAGTTCTTGCACTCATTGCCTACAGCAGTGGAAGAACTATTTCAGAGGGGGGGACGCCAAAGGGACGGTCTCAGCTTTATCATATGATGGAAGAGAGGGGATGGGGAAAAGTATGTTTCAATACCAAAGGGAAGCAGACTTGAGAAGGGATTGGGATTTGTCCTATTGGGGGAGGGTCTATGAGAGCCTTTGTAAGGATGTGCTGGCTACTAACTTGTTGGAGCATAATTATAACATGCTCTACAGATGGTGTATCACCCTCACAAAAATAGTGCACTTATATGGAAGGGGGGTCAGACCATTGCTGGCAACAATGTAGGGAAAGAGGGACATTCTATCATGTTTGGTGGGAATGTGAAACAATTTGAGCTAATTGGATTAAAGTCTTTGCGTGGCACGGAGGTGCGCTGTTAAAAATAGCCATGAGCAACCTACTAAGGGAAGATGTACCCGTGTTAGAGTGGGGTGTATAGCAGCTTGGCTGACTGTGGCACAGAGATGAAAGCAGGGGGTGCCTCCAGAGTTGAGGGAATTTGAACAGCAGATGGATCATTTGTGTTTAATGTATAAATGAACAGCAATTTATTTATTTATTTACATTCTCTTATATACCGCGCTATTCTGCATCAGTGCGGTTTACATTGAACAAACTGAAATTACATTGAACAGGGCATTATAACTTGGAGATAACTATTTTACAGGGAACATGGGCTATGGAGGGTTAAGTGGCTTGCCCAAGACCACAAGGAGCACCTGTGGGACTAGAAACCCCAGTCCTTCCGGCCCAAGGTTGCTGTCCTCTAGTGGGATTTGAACCCCCGACCTTCCGGCCTGAAGTACCTTGCCCCAACCACTAGGCTACTCCTCCACTCCAGCAATGACGTATTACCGGCTGCATAGTTTTGTAAAGACATGGGGGAAGTTTTCAAAGTGGCATACCTTTAAAGCAGGGGTCACCAACCTCCAGAGGGCCGCGGGCCGCACAGCCGACTACCGGCAGACTCGCGGGCCGCAGCCCCCCCTCCCCCGCGCGCGCGCGCCGCCGCGAAAAACAAACTGCTCATACCTGAAAATTATTCCATGCCAGCTCCCTCCCTTCTTCTGCAGCCGCGGCTCCCTGCCTCTTAGGGAACCGCGGCTGTGCTTGTAAAATCATCGCGGAGCCCTTCCTGTCTTGACGGGCTCCGTGCAGCATTGTCCCGCCTCTAAAGGAAGTTGTTTACCACTTCCATTGGAGGCGGGACAATGCTGCACGGAGCCCGTCAAGACAGGAAGGGCTCCGCAATGATTTTACAAGCACAGCCGCGGTTCCCTAAGAGGTAGGGAGCCGCGGCTGCAGAAGAAGGAGTCGGTGAGTTTGCCTTGGCGGGCCGCACCGGGGTAGGGTCTCGCGGGCCGCACGGAGGGACCTCGCGGGCCGCAGGTTGGTGACCCCTGCTTTAAAGGATAAATAATGCATATTTGATGTAGAATTTTGGAATCGGGTCCTTGGTTGCTGGGTGGTGGGGGGGGGGATCAGGGGTGGATGGGGGGATATGTAAGGGAGACTTGTTTTTGTAAAAAGCAAAATGGGGAGGATGGATTGGTTTTGTTTTATATGTTTATTGTTCATACAAAATAAATGGGAGAAAAAAAAAAGTACTGATACCTTCAACAGTTTTTTAAAATATTTTGGGGATGAGATTTACTTAAAGTATCACATTTGGAAAGCAAAACTTGGGAACACTATTAATTATTTTAGCCAAATCCAACAATCCACTGTTATTAATTTAACTTGAAATAACATGACATTCATCACTTTGGGGGTCTGTTTATTAAACTGCATTAGCTGCTCTCGCGGAACTAAAGTGGAAATATCGCTCATCAGTAGCAGCTAATGTGCGGAAAGTACAGATATTGAAGCATTTCTGCGATGTCTACGCTTTCCGTGGTAGTTGCAGGCAAAGGCAAGATTAGGGTGGAGAGTGGGTGATGTGTGGGCGGTACTGCCGGGTGCAGCTACCCCAGGCAATTGCCTCACATGGTAGCTGCCCTGATTTGCAGGTTTCGTGGATGCAGTTACCGCCACTGTTTCCTCCATGGTATCTGCTTGGCTAAATCCATGTTGGCTTTCTCCCATTAAACCAGGGGTCTCAAACTCAAATTGCTTTGAGGGCCAAATGAGGACTTGTAAAGTAACCCGGGGGCCGCATAAGACGCGGGGCCTCATTTGCATAAGGGGCCTCATTTGCATAAATATTTGCATAATGTTACCATACACTAACTTTTAGTAAACATGCCTCTTTAATGAGTATGGATAAAGAAAGACTAAAAGATTTAGAAACAAGAAGACAATAATTAAACTGGGAACCCCAAAAGCCAAACTTGGAATGTACAACAACACTGTAGAAATAAAACTATAAATTAATTTCCTCTTGTACTAAACAAAGCGCAAACATTAATGATGCACATTTCCCAGAGCTGACATATTCCAGTTAATAAATTCAAAATAAAGAGATATTTTTCTACCTTTTGTGCATTTTTTTCAGTTGCAATTGTTCCAGCCACTTTCTTCTGGTTTCTTCATGTCTTCTGCTAACTCTCCATCGTCTGCTGTCCATTTGCCCTTTCTTCTCTCCTAGTTTTTTTTCCATTCTCTCTCTACATCTGCTTTAACATACTAATCTTTCTCCTTTTTCTCTTTCCTCATTCCTATTTCATCCACTCAAATTTTACCCCTCCATCCTCAATCCCCACTTACTCTCCCAATACCTGACCAATTGTAGATTTGTCTTCTCTCCCAGACAAAATACTTTTCCCCTCTCCATTTCACTTTCCCAGCTCCATCCCATTCTAATCCTCCCCCAACATCAGCTCCCTTCTAGTTCCAGCCCCACCCAGCATCCGCTCCCTTCTAGTCCCCCCATTAGTCCATTTCCAGTCCTATCCTAGCCTCACCATCAGCCCATTTCCAATCCTAGCCCCCCATCAGCCCATTTCCAATCCTAGCTCCCTCCCCTCACAGCCCATTTCCATTCCAAGCCCCCCTCCCCATCAGCCATTTGCAGTTCAAGCCCCCCTTCCACTCAGCCCATTTCCAGTCCTAGCAACCCCCCCCCAGCCCATTACCAGTCCTAACCTCCCCATAGCGCACTTCCAGTTTTACCCCCCATCACCCCATTTTCAGTCTTACCCCCCCCATAGCCTATTACCAGTCATAACCCCCCTGCCAATAGCCCACTTCCAGCCCTAACCCCCATTACCCCATTTCAGTCAGCCCTTCCATAGCTCATTACCAGTCCTAACTCCCCCCATCAGCCCACCTCCAGTCCTTCCTAACCCCCACCTGCCCATTTCCAGTCATAGCCCCCACCATAGCCCATTACCAGTCATAACCCCCCTGCCAATAGCCCATCTCCAGTCATAACCCCCCCCCCCTGCCAATAGCCCATCTCCAGTCATACCCCCCCCTGCCAATAGCCCATCTCCAGTCATACCCCCCCCTGCCAATAGCCCAACTCCAGTCATACCCCCCCCTGCCAATAGCCCATCTCCAGTCATACCCCCCCCCCCCAGGTAAATTAAAAAAAAACCTGGCTTCTGCTGCTCAAGCAGCAAAATCAGCTGTCCTGCGGCCCCTTCCCCTGTGCCCGGAGATCCGAGTCTGCTCTATCAGCGGCGTGCTTTTCAAGCCGCGAGGAGAGTATTCCCCTCTCGCGCGGCTTGAAACCGCGCGAGAGGGGAATACTCTCTTCGCGGCTTGAAAAGCACGCCGCTGATAGAGCAGACTCGGATCTCCGGGCACAGGGGAAGGGGCCGCAGGACAGCTGATTTTGCTGCTTGAGCAGCAGAAGTAAGTTTTTTTAAAAATTTGACAATTGATTCTGCCGCTGCCACGGCGGCAACGGCAGAAGCCAGGGTTTTGGGGTTTTTTTGTTTTCCTCCGTCGCGGGCCGCACAAAGTTGTCTCGCGGGCCGCGTGTTTGAGACCCCTGCATTAAACCATGACTATCTACATGTTCAGTAATTTTGCTCCCCTCAACCATCTCTTTACCAAGTTGAAGAGCCCTAGCCTTTTAAGCCTTTCCTCACAGGAATATCCTTCCATCCCCTTTACCATTTTAGTGGATCTTCTCTGTATCTTTTCTAATTCTGCTATATCCTTTTTAATATAGGGCGACCAAAATTGTACACAATATTTAAGGAGCGGTCACACCATGGAGCGAATCAAAGGCATTACAATATCCTTTGTTGTATTCTCCATTCCTTTCCTTATGATTCCTAACATTCTATTTCTTTTCTTGGCTGCCACTGCACATTGGGCAGAGGGTTTCAAAATGTTATCCACGATGACGCCTAAATTCTTTTCCTGGATGGTGGTTCCTAATGTGGAATCTTGCATCGTGTAACAATAGTTTGGGTTGTTTTTCCTAGGTGCATAACTCTGCACTTGTCCACATTAAACTTCATCTGCCATTTGGACATCCAGTCTTCCAATTTATCAAGGTCTTCTTGCATTATTTCACAATCCTCTTGTGTTTTAATAACTTTGAATAATTTTGTGTCATCTGCAAATTTGATCACCTCACTTGTTATTCCCATTTCCAGATCATTTATGAAAATGTTAAAAAGCAGTGGGCCCAGCACAGATCCCTGAGGTACTCCACTATTCACCTTTCTCCATTGAAAAAATTGTCCGTTTAGCCCTACTCTCTGCTCTCTATCTTATAACCAGTTCTTGATCCACAATAGTGCACTTCATCCTATCCCATGACTTTTTAATTTCACCAAGAGTCTCTCATGAGGGACCTCGTCAAAGGCTTTCCGAAAATCCAGATACACTATATCGATTGGCTCACCTTTGTCTACCTGTTTATTCACACCTTCAAAAAATGTAGCAGATTAGTAAGACAAGACTTTCCTTGGCTAAATCCATGTTGGCTTTCTCCCATTAAACCATAAGTATCTACATGTTCAGTAATTTTGTTCTTTAGAATGGTTTCTACCATTTTGTCCATTCTTGACATCAGACTCATGGGTCTGTAGTTTCCTGGATCACCCTTTTTAAAAACTGCATTACATTGACCATTCTCCAATCTTCAGGCACTACAGATGATTTTAATGATAGTTCATAGATTACTAATAGTAGGTCTGCTATCTCATATTTCAGTTCTTTCAATACCCTCAGATGTATACCATTCGGTCCAGGTGATTTGCTCCTCTTTAGGTTATCAAATAGTTGTAATATATCTTCCTGGTTTATCGATATTTCCATCACCTTTAGATACCATTTCAAGCATGAGTAATCTCCTTACATCTTCTTCAGTAAAAACTGAAGCAAAGAATTCATTCAGTCTCTTCGCTATGGCCTTGTCCTGGGAATGCCCCCTGCAGATACCACAGGCCTTTGGCAGCTATCACAGTGCTTTGTACTATTGCCCCATGTAATTCAGTAGTGCAAAAAAGGAACCCAAATCGGATTAAATAAGAGACACCGTGGAAATGAATCCAATTTGCCCAAAAACCTCCCGTAATGCCTAAACACTAAATTTTTGTCGGAGTTCATCAGCCCAGTGTCAAAAACTGTTTTGAAGACACCACCGTGACTACTCCTTTTTATTAAGTAGATTTGGAATAAGAAAGAACGTCCAACACTTAGCTGTGTACCACCAAAACGCCGAAGTTCTCAGTAGACGATGTGGCGCACGTTTCGGGTTTTACACCAGCATGTCCAAAAAACCCTGCTTCAGGTCAGAACGAATCAGCAAAAGATAGATCATCAGCTTACAGGCCACAAGGAATTTCACCTGCTATATCGTCGCCGGCGTCTGACGTCACACTGATGAGGAGAATGGTACCAGCCAATCAAACGCAGCCAGCTGCCTAAGCCATGTAAAGGGAATACCCACCACTCAGTGAGTCCCCTAATAGGCATCCAAAATGAGAAGATCAAAATAAGAATGAAGAGCAGAAAAGCACAGCTCACAAGATGGTATACCAGTCAAGTTGAGAGTTAAGCCCCTCAGGGGTGACCGACTTCAAAAGATAAATCCAGCGTTGTTCACATTGCTGGAGTTTCTGTTCACGATCCCCCCGTCGAGGATCCAACGGAATAAAGTCCAAAACCCGCCAACGTAAAGCTGTAAAAGCATGGCCCTTAGACAAATGATGTTCCACCATAGGGGCCATAAGGTTTTTAGTACGGAGACGGGAGGCATGTTCAGAAAGACGAGTCTTAAAGGCCCTCTTGGTCCGACCGACATAATAGAGGGAAAACGGGCATACTATCAAATAAACCACAAAATCAGTGGAACAGTCAGTATGCCAACGCGTGGTGTATTTACGAGAAGTGTGCCCATCAATCCAGTCAGGACCCTCCAAAGTGCCAGCACAGTAAACGCATTGGCCGCAAGCAAAATGACCAGTATCAATATGCGACCTCGGGGGGAGATCCTCAGGTGAGACTGTGTGTATCACTTTGTCGCGTAGATTGGCCGTGAGAGAATATGCAATCTGCAGTGTCTTATTCTGAAAACAGGTGTGTGTCCCAAGAACTGGCCAAAACTGATGCAACAATCTCGTAACATGGGTAATCTGACGTGTGTATGGTAAAACACCAGTAATCGCAGAATCATTAGTTTTTGAAGTAGTGGGAGACAACAGCCATTCCCGATGCAAATGACGTGCTCTCTTATAAGCCTGGGAAATGACCAAGTGTGAATAACCCCGTTTTAACAGACGTTGTTCAAGATCCCGGGCATGCTGTTTAAAAGCCTGTAAAGTCAAACAGTTTCGCCTTAAGAGTAAAAACTGTCCGAAAGGTAGACCCTGTTTTAAAGCACGGGGATGAAAACTGTAATAGCTAAGAAGCGTATTACGCTGTACCTCCTTCCGATACAGTGTGGTCACGAAACCCTCCGTAGTGAGGGCAACCTGAACATCCAGGAATTGCAGAGTCTCGGAAGAAATCTGTGCTGTAAACCGAATACGAGGCACATGTGTGTTTAAACGTTCGATAAAATACTCCAAATCCGTGCGAGCGCCCGTCCAGATAAAAAAGATGTCATCAAGGAAACGCTTCCAAAAGGGGACCAAACCAAAGGCTGGATCAGAATACACATACATCTGCTCGAATGCCGCCATATATATCGTAGCCAAAGATGGAGCAACAGTGGCTCCCATGGCAATCCCGTGGATTTGATGGTAAAAAACACCCTGATGTAAGAAGAAATTTTCACCCAAGACCACTTCCAATAGCTCTAACAAAAACGAGCATGGGATCCGGTCTGGGAGAGAAAGCGGGTAATCCTGTAAACATCTCACGCTGATCAATATTAGTGTACAAAGCCTGTACATCTAGAGTCACAAGAAAACGATACGTGCCCACCGCTTGACACGATTGCAGATGTTTCAAAAAATCACCTATGTCATGAAGATAAGAGCGTACCTGCATCGCCGCCGGTTGCAGAAAGAGGTCACAGAACTGGGAGAGCGGTTCCAGCAGGGAATCACGACAAGAGACGATGGGACGTCCCGGTGGATCAGACAGTGATTTGTGCACTTTCGGAACTAAATAGAAAATTGGCGTCGTAGGATGTTTCTTCATCAAAAAATCCATCTCATGGCGAGTAATCCAATTTTGCAGAAATGCTGCCGAAACAAGTGAGGAGATGCGCGCTTGGATAGCATCCGTGGGGTCCAGCGGGAGAATCACATAATTGGTACGATCCTGCAGATGAACTGCGATTTGACGCTGATATTGGTCCATAGAAAGCAGGACCGTAGCACCGCCCTTATCGGCCCGCCGCACTACTACATCCAAATTGCGAATTTCCTCAAGTGCCCGAAAGTGTTCTCTTGAAAAATTAGAACCACCGTGGTACTTATGTTGTTGTTCAAAACGTGATAGATGTTGGAAAACCAGGGTCTGATAAGTGGAAATGGCATGATCGGGAACCCCCGGGGGAAGCCAACGAGAAGGGTTCCTAATCACTGAGGAATCCATTGGCCCAGGGGAATTCGAAAGATGTTGTATAACCCGCAGTTTCCAAAAAAATCTGAAAAGAGCCAACCGCGTGGAAAAACCATCATACCGAGAGGCAGGGACAAACGAGAGACCCAGCTCCAAAACCTAGCGCTGCTCCAGAGTAAGAGACACCCCGGAAAGATTTATAACGGACGACTCTTCGACCGAGATCTGGTGTCCGGTCCCTGCCAAAAATCCTGTTGATAATTTCTACGGGAGCGACGCCCACTACGTGCATTCCCGCGACCTCGATCAACCACATCTGACCAGCCCATGGTGGCCCCAAGGGACCCCTGGTCACTGTTGTCAGTTTCTGTGGAATCATCGGAATCCAAATTGAAAGCCACCCGCCTGCTAGAAACCCGATCATGCCATTTCCACTTATCCCGATCATGCCATTTCCACTTTTCAGACCCTGGTTTTCCAACATCTATCACGTTTTGAACAACAACAACATAAGTACCACGGTGGTTCTAATTTTTCAAGAAAACAATTTCGGGCGCGTGAGGAAATTCGCAATTTGGATGTAGTAGTGCGGCGGGCCGATAAGGGCGGTGCTACAGTCCTGCTTTCTATGGACCAATATCAGCGTCAAATCACAGTTCATCTGCAGGATCGTACCAATTATGTGATTCTCCCGCTGGACCCCACGGATGCTATCCAAGCGCGCATCTCCTCACTTGTTTCGGCAGCATTTCTGCAAAATTGGATTACTCGCCATGAGATGGACTTTTTGATGAAGAAACATCCTACGACGCCAATTTTCTATTTAGTTCCGACAGTGCACAAATCATTGTCTGATCCACCGGGACGTCCCATCGTCTCTTGTCGTGATTCCCTGCTGCAACCGCTCTCCCAGTTCTGTGACCTCTTTCTGCAACCGGCGGCGATGCAGGTACGCTCTTATCTTCGTGACACAGGTGATTTTTTTGAAACATCTGCAATCGTGTCAAGCGGTGGGCACGTATCGTTTTCTTGTGACTCTAGATGTACAGGCTTTGTACACTAATATTGATCAGCGTGAGATGTTGTCCTGTTTACAGGATTACCCGCTTTCTCTCCCAGACCGGATCCCATGCTCGTTTTTGTTAGAGCTATTGGAAGTGGTCTTGGGTGAAAATTTCTTCTTACATCAGGGTGTTTTTTACCATCAAATCCACAGGATTGCCATGGGAGCCACTGTTGCTCCATCTTTGACTACGATATATATGGCGGCATTCGAGCAGATGTATGTGTATTCTGATCCAGCCTTTGGTTTGGTTCCCTTTTGGAAGCGTTTCCTTGATGACATCTTTTTTATCTGGACGGGCGCTCACACGTATTTGGAGTGTTTTATCAAACGTTTAAACACACATGTGCCTCGTATTCAGTTTACAGCACAGATTTCTTCCGACTCTCTGCAATTCCTGGATGTTCAGGTTGCCCTCACTACGGAGGGTTTCGTGACCACACTGTATCGGAAGGAGGTACAGCGTAATACGCTTCTTAGCTATTACAGTTTTCATCCCCGTGCTTTAACACAGGTTCTATCTTTCGGACAGTTTTTACGCTTAAGGCGCAACTGTTCGACTTTACAGGCTTTTAAACAGCATGCCCGGGATCTTGAACAACATCTGTTAAAACGGGGTTATCCACACTTGGTCATTTCCCGGGCTTATAAGAGAGCACGTCATTTGCATCGGGAATGGCTGTTGTCTCCCACTACTTCAAAGACTAATGATTCTGCGATTACTGGTGTTTTACCATACACACGTCAGATTACCCATGTTACGAGATTGTTGCATCAGTTTTGGCCAGTTCTTGGGGGACACACCTGTTTTCAGAATAAGACACTGCAGATTGCATATTCTCGCACGGCCAATCTACGCGACAAAGTGATACACACAGTCTCGCCTGAGGATCGCCCCCCGAGGTCGCACATTGATACTGGTCATTTTGCTTGTGGCCAATGCGTTTACTGTGCTGGCACTTTGGAGGGTCCTGACTGGATTGATGGGCACACTTCTCGTAAATACACCACGCGTTGGCATACTGACTGTTCCACTGATTTTGTGGTTTATTTGATAGTATGCCTGTGTTCCCTCTATTATGTCGGTCGGACCAAGAGGGCCTTTAAGACTCGTCTTTCTGAACATGCCTCCCGTCTCCGTACTAAAAACCTTATGGCCCCTCTGTTGGAACATCATTTGTCTAAGGGCTATGCTTTTACAGCTTTACGTTGGCGGGTTTTGGACTTTATTCCGTTGGATCCTCGACGGGGGGATCGTGAACAGAAACTCTAGCTATGCGAACAACGCTGGATTTATCTTTTGAAGTCGGTCACCCCTGAGGGGCTTAACTCTCAATTTGACTGGTATACCATCTTGTGAGCTGTGCTTTTCTGCTCTTCATTCTTATTTTGGTCTTCTCATTTTGGATGCCTATTAGGGGACTCCCTGAGTGGTGGGTATTCCCTTTACATGGCTTAGGCAGCTGGCTGCGTTTGATTGGCTGGTACCATTCTCCTCATCAGTGTGACGTCAGACGCCGGCGACGATATAGCAGGTGAAATTCCTTGTGGCCTGTAAGCTGATGATCTACCTTTTGCTGATTCGTTCTGACCTGAAGCAGGGTTTTTTGGACATGCTGGTGTAAAACCCGAAACATGCGCCACGTCGTCTACTGAGAGCTTTGGCGTTTTGATGGTACACAGCTAAGTGTTGGACGTTCTTTCTTATTCCAAATCTACTTAATAAAAAGGAGTAGTCACGGTGGTGTCTTCAAAACAGTTTTTGACACTGGGCTGATGAACTCCGACAAAAATTTAGTGTTTAGGCATTAAGGGAGGTTTTTGGGCAAATTGGATTCATTTCCACCATGTAATTCAGTAGACAGGTTTTGTATGCCCCACAGGTTTTCAGCCAAATTTAATGCAAGGTGACTGTCAGGGATGTTCCCAGTATTTTCCTATTCAGTTAATTCAGGGAAAATGTTCTTTACTGTGTATTAACTGCATGATAGGTAACAGAATGCAATTAGATACATCTCTTGAGGTGGCATTAACGGTTCTGTGTTATCTGCCAAATTAACTGTTCTAGCCATAACTACTTCCACATTAACCTTAAGGCACATTCCCCATTCCCTTCTGCATAAGGTGGTTAATGTTGAAATTATCAAACACTAAGGGGGTATGTTTACTAAGGTACGGTAAATTTATTTATTTTATTTTATTAGCATTTCTTTTATGCCACTTTTCATGTTATCAAAGCAGTTTACAGTGAACATTAATTTATCTGATTACACAGAACACAGGGTCAGGGGGAACAGGAGAACAACAGACTATTAATAAAACATATTCAAAACTCATAAGACAAAATGATTTTTCAGGGAACATAGCTGTGTTAGTGGTAGGAACATAGCTGTGTTAGTGGTAGGAACACTCTTGGGATATGGTTCTGGTTGGGGCTGGAGGGAGGGGTTGCAGGAGGGGAAGGGAATTTGTATTAGCTTGAAAGGGAAGTCTTAGGTGTCGATTCCACATAATTCTTGGAAGAGATGGGTTTTTAGCTTCTTTCGGAATTCGGATATGTCACCGATGACTCTTAGAGTACTTGGGAGTGAGTTCTAGATTGAAAGTCTATATATGGAAAAGGTTCTACTGCAAGTGGCCTGGGAGCTTTTTGCTTTAGGGGGTTGGTATGTTGAGAAGATTTAGGTTTGGTTGCCTTATTGATCTGGTGTAAGGGGTCCTCTATAATAAAATTTGTAAGTATTCCGCTGATTGGTTGTGAATTGTCTCGAAAGTGATAAATATTTATTTATTTATTTAGCTGTATTTATATCCCGCTTTTCACCGGGTCAAAGCGGCGTTACATATAAAAGGGTGGGGGGAATTTAAGTATAGGGCAGGGCCATCACCGGGGAGACGACATTGATGATTTCAACATAGGATAGACTTTGGACATGGGACAGTTTGGACATGGACAGGTTAGTACAGGTTTGCGTTGGGGGGTCATGGTGGGTGAGATCAAAGGTTAGTTCGCTTTTTTGGTGGGGGTCGTGTTAAGGTATTCCTGGAACAGGATAGTTTTCAGCTGTTTCCTGAAAGATAGTAGATTGGCATTATTGCGGAGACAACTCGGTAGAGAGTTCCATAAGGAGGGAGCATAGAGTTCAAAGGCTCGGTTGCAGATCCGTTGTGAGCATTTGGTTCTTTTGTGAGGGACGGTGAGGGAATTGCTGGAGGCTTGTCTGGTAGTTCTGCCGTGGGCTGTTCGAGACAGTAGGGTGTGAAGTTGGGAGTTCTGTGTTTGATGGATGGCTTTGTGGGTGAGTAGGATGGCTTTGTATTTAGTCCTTGCTTCGAGGGGGAGTATGTGAAGGTCTTTCAGAATTGGGGTGATGTGGTTGGTTTTCTTTGCTCTCTGGATGATTCTCGCTGTGGTGTTCAGAGCTGTTCGGAGGGGGTTGGTCTGCGTGGCTGGAAGGCCATGGTATATTATGTTACAGTAGTCCAGATGTGGGAGCGTCATGGCTTGCATCACAGTTCGGAAGTCTTGTTTTATATTTGATGCGTGCTGAGATTGGGAGCCAGTGTAGTTTTTGTACCTATTGCACGGCATGTACAAAAATAGCCATGCAGTAAGTGCAAACCTTGTGCAATAAATGCAGGTGGCATACCCAGTATCTGCTCTGCATTTAAGGCACATGACAGACACTTACTTTATGGTACCACATTCCCTGCCTTCGCAGGTAGTGTAGGAGCACCCAGGCTACCCGATGAGGCAGGGAGCATGGGCCCGGAACAAAACTACAGGGAATAGACAAGTGGCTGCAGCTGCAATGTTCCCCCACCCCAGGAGCAAACCTCCCCCATCAATCACCCCTCCCCATCTTCAGTACCCACCAGACAGCAGCCAACCATGAACATCCTCTCCAAGACCCCCTCACCCGGCTATCATGACCAGGCCCCTCCCCCTGGGCTTACCTGGGGTTCCCTGGTGGACCAAGTGGTAATTGGGGCAGGAGTACTCCTCTTCTGCTCCTGCCTCGACTCTGGAAATAGACAAAATAGCACTGGTCTTGTGGTACTGACCACTAGCAGTAATCTTGTGCTATCACTAGGGGTCAGTACTGCAAGACCAATGCCATTTTGTCAGCTGTTGGTAGGGGTAGAGCAGGAGCGGAGGGGACTGTAATGGCAGCGGCCATGAGACTTGGCTGCTGATAGTGCAGCTGCACTTAATTCTACCTCAACGTGGCATTAGGTGCAGCCACACTATCGGTAGTTATGACACTAGCATGCAACAATATCCCACATGCTGGCATTCACCAGCCAACAAAATACACTCTGCTTCGATCTCGCCCATGGCATGCTAAGCAGATAGCACGGGACAGCTGTCATGCTGCTGTATAGCGTGCACTCCAGCCTACACTAATAGTTAATGCAGCTTAGTAAACATATTCCTAACTTTTAAGGCACCCCTGTAAATGTTAATGTGGGCCACACTGTCAGCTTGAAGTAATTACCATATTAAATAGATAGCACACTTTAGCAAAAAGGTTCCTCTGTTCATGTGTGTGTGTGTGTGTGTGTAAATACATATATACACATGCACACATATATAATATAATTGCTAACATTTTACTGATATAGAACATCTCTTTTTTTAATATAATTTTTATCATCATAAGGCGCAACATACAATCATCATGGTGGGGAGGGACTTATGACATGTAATTTCATAACAAAGCGCCTAGATTAAGGCAGACAAAATGTACCCAATTTAAGCCTATTTTACAAAGACAGGTAGGAGCCTACCTGTCTTTATAAAACACTAGTGTAAATGGCAGAGATCACTCAAGTTTAGACATGGATATTTATACTTGCTCTATAGCAGGTGCCAATGAAAGCACGTAAAATTCTGAAATATACATGTAAATTAAAACATTTTATGATCAAAGTGTGTATTTGTTAACTCCATCCATGACGCCCAGATGACACCCACAGCTACCCCTACCAGTAAAGCATATGCCTTCATGTCAAAGTGCATACTTTTATTCTGGTCGATATTTTATAAGAAGCCATCAACAGGCATAAACTGCCACATAAAGGCATTAATGACTTTATAACATTACCTCCTAAATGGTATTTCCTCCCTTCCCTGTAGATGCTATTCAAAAATAATCTTATAAGAATGAAGAGAAATAGTAACTTACTGGTGATGTTGTTAGTCGAAGAATAGCACCATTTTTTATTTCATTACGATTCTGAAAAGAAAAAAAGTTATAGGGTTTCTGAAATGTAACTGAAACACCCCTCGTCACAGATTTTAGGTTCCCTTCCTCCCTCCCATTTTAAACATTCCAATTAAAATATATGGCTGGGAGAACTTCATATACATGGAGGAGTTATTGGCTTGGTTCTTATTTTAGTCGCAGGACGTCCCACTGCTCCTTTCAGGGACCTGCTTCATTCATTTTAAAATGCAAACTACAAAATCTCAACTTTAAAAATCCCGTACCATGTAAGCTGAGTAGTTCCTGTCCTTCCTACCACCCCCCCCTCCCCCCATCTCCAGTTCTCCATCACTCAGCACTGGTGGAAAAGAAGGGTGAATTCAGCAACACGAATGAGAGCAGCCTAAAATCTTTAGCCAGTACAGGGCACATATCACCCAACATACGAAACATCCCAGTGCTACTTTTTTTTTTTTTTTTTTTTTAAAGATTAAACCCATTTTCAAGGAAACAAAGTGCCTTTAAAAAGGTACTATCTATGCTATCACATGGTACATGTTACATGTTACTTTTTTCTCCAAATGGGTTAGGATTGCACATACCATGACAGTCACAAACCTCACTCCTAAGCGAGGATATGAGGAATATAATCTTAGTCTCCCAAATTAAGTGATAACACGCGGCATAGTACTTTCATTGTTTCAAAGAGAACTTTCTTCTGGAGTTCGTAAAATGTAACATGTATAGGCAATTCCATCAAGGTGCTCTTGGAAATTCCTCTTAATCAAACCTGTGCCACCCAGCACAATGGGAAATATCTCTGTATCTATCTGCTGCATTTTCTTTCAGGGTAGTTTCTCCTAATGGGTTAGTTCTGCACATACCATGGCAGTCGTGAACCTCACTTCTAAGCCAGGTTTCTTTCCGATATGGATCATTTGGTGCTTTCTTAGAGGCAATACAAAATGAAGCTTTTACCACTCTCAATACATGACAAGTTTGTCTCGGGTGCAGTTTCTCCAAATGGGTTACAATATGTTAAATGCGGTGTAGATGCAAAACTATGCAAACTACAGCAACAATTTATGAGAGCCGGGCTCATCAAGATAGGGTCAAAACTGTAGCTTCATTTTTCCATAATCGCAATTGCTGCACCAGAGAAGAAAGTGAAACCGTGACAGAAACTCAAGCAGGGGAACAAAATAGTTCTGCTGTGGATATCCACAGAAATTAAATTTGATTCATTTTGCATAAATGCGTTTTAAATTGGGAACGAAAACATTTACGGAACAGCTGGATCACTGTTGCAAATCATCTCTTGATGTGATCCAGGAACAATTTACAGCAGCAGGACTGCCTTGTCTTCACTAATGCTTTACGTCAGGGGTTCTTAACCATTTTGCTTCAATAGACCCGCTAGATACTCAAAGGTCACTCCATTTATATTATATGCTTTTATAAGGCCCAAATAAAAAAAGTTAGAAGAGGCAAAACTAGAAATAAACAGCACTCAGAAAAAAAGATCCGCTTTCAAATCGTCATAAGCAATAACGATTTTAGAGCTAATTGATAGTGTTCAACAGCTGATGGCTTTCTCTACAGCTATTTGGCTTCTGATATAAGTGGCATTAACCTGACTATAATTGTTTCAGTTCTTGCCTGGAACTTTATTTGTGAAAGATCTGGAACACAGGTAAGAAATAAATTATGGCATTAGGAAATGATATTTCAGGCTCAATACTTAATTTTTTCCTATGATACTGAGGCATGCCATTTGCCTATGTCAGAAGCATCATATGTGAGATAATTCTGTTATTTTGTCAATGCTGATCTCATGCCATTACTTTCCAATATGTTTTAGGAATGTGTAAATGCAGTAATCTAATCCAAAAATCATTCATATTAATTCTTCACCAAATAGATTTTATTTTAGATCCCTTTCTTAGCTTTTCCAGGTATACATTCATTATCTATAAGCAGAGGTTCTGATGGAACAGTGCAACCAGTGGCGTGCAGTGATATCTGCAGTAAGGGATTCAGTCAGGGAGGTGCCCTAGGCAAGCTCTCCATCTGCTGCCGCCCCTCCTCTCCAGGGCCTGAAGCAGCGGCAATGCCATTGAAACCACGACACAGTACTTACCTAAACTCTACACTATGGTTCTCGTTTATTTGTCTTTTTGAACATATATTACATATCCGCAAAACCTCTCTCCAGCAATGGTTGCAGAGCAGAACTAGGACATTTCCTCACAGAACTAAATGTGCAAAAAAGATCCGATTCTGATGTCATCTCAGTAACAGCAACATAAACCTGCTCCAGTACTGTAGTTTATCCTGTATATTACTGTAGTGAACTAATATAAAACCCTACAAAAGTCACTAAAGTCCTACAGAGCAAATCTACCATTCCATAATGGTGCTAACGTCCAAAACTCACACAACAAGGAGCCTACCTAGAAAAAGACAGTACTGTAAATATTGCAGTGGGCCCAAGAACAACCATACACTTATTGGAAAAACCAAACAAGTAGGATTACTACAGTACAGATCCCTATGGAGAAACTCCATGTTAACATAACACTTGGCCTTGATCACACAATAAGAATATAGACACTCACCAAATACAGAATAAGTGACCACCACAAACTAAAAATATAAATAAGTAGTCAAAAATTAAATTGAAACCCCAAGAAACCAGACTCTGCATGCAGTTCAAGACCAGAGAAATAAAAAAGATGCATTTCTCGCTGTACTGTGCAAAATATATCGATAGCACATACAAATCCCAAAAACTATCATATTACAATTACTAAATTAAAAATAAAATTATTTATTCTATCTTTGTTATCTGGCCATTTTATTTTCTAATCATCTTGGACCAAGTCACTGGTTCCTGTTTTCCTTTGTCTTCTCACAACTCTCTTGCTAGGATCTCCAGTCCATATGCCACTTCTTTTCTCCCTTTCTGCTTTCTTCCCTTCCTTCCATCTAGGATAGTAATCTTTTCCTTTTAGCTTTTTCCCATTTATTTTTTTCTCTCTCTATCCACTCAGATTTCACTCCTCCTTCCGACGACCCAGTTCTCCATCCCCCTCTTTCATTCCATCTACCTAACGCTTTATAACCCTCACCCAGTCCTCCTATTCCCCACCTCTCTACTTCCCTGTCCCATTATTCCCCAGTCTTTAACTCGCACCTTTCTCTCCCCCTCTGTATCCAACATCCCTTTCCCATCCAACTTTTGCCCCGTGTGTATCCATAATCTCTCCTCCATCTTCCTTGGCCCCATGTCCAGCATCTCCTCCATTTTCCTATGCCTCCTACATCCCATAACTCCCCCGCCTCCTGCTCCCTATGTCCCCTGCATCCAGCATTACCCCTCCATTTTCCCGTGACCCTCCAATATCTAGGATTCCATTTCCAATATATCGCCTCCATTTCCCTATGACCCCCCCCCCCTCATATCCAGTATCTTCCTAGATCCCCTGCCATTTTCCAGCAGCTCCCCTTGGTCTCCTTAGTTCTTCACCACAGGCAGCAGCATTTCCCATAGTCTTCCCTTCCCCAACCACTGCTGCCGCAGCAAATACACAATGTGGCAGTCATAGGGGCAATAAAAAAAATACAATAATCGAGGGCCCCGCTGCTCCAGCCACCTCTGACATGAAGCATGTGTGAGAGGGGAGAGGACCGGCAGGACCTTCTACTTCGAGGAACGCCTGCATTGCAGACATCCCATGATTATTGTATTTTTTTGTGGATATGCTATGGCAACAGTGGTGGGGGTGCTAAAAATTTTTAAAAAATGGCGTTATGGCAGAGTGGGGATTCACTGAATCCCTTGAAGGCCCTGACCGCACGCCACTGAGTACAACAGAGATGATCTCTAATACTCTTACAGACTCCTACATGAAATTCTTGATTTCTATCACAGTGCCTTAAAATCTGTCCACATAGAAGAGAGAGTCTAAAAGTTAAGCAAAAGACTTTCAAAACTAGTCCGAAATACAATAAATCAAGTGAAGTATTTAGCTCATAAGTGGTTCTGGCTTTCTCAAAGCAATGCCATCTTTTTGGAATTTTGCATTGAGAGTTGCTGAAGTATCTAGCTGTCCCTTTCTCCTTTTATATGATCAGTGAAACTAGAGCCAAGTAAAGGAACAGCTTCACTCTTGGAGTATAAGAATTAAAATTAAGCACATCTTTTTGATTTACTGCATTTGGGACTTGTTTTGAGCATTATACAAAATTTTAAGAAAATTGAAAGTGACTAATGAAAATCATGGGAGCATAATGCAGTATTTCCCTTAATATATGGTTTGCCCCATGCTGAGGTCACTTTCTAAAAAAAAATTTCACTGCTCAATAGTTGTTGCAATGGAGAGATTGTGAGACTGGCATAGCTTTTCATATGCTATTTCATATACATCAGCATTAGGAGTTTTTTGAATTTGTGGATCCCATTAATGAAGGCATGGCACTGGCCACCAACTGAAGCTAGGATTGATTTTAAAATTCTAATGATTACATTTAAATGTTTACAAACTGGACATCTAGTATACTTGACAACACTGTTCGAGTGGTATGAGCCAAGCTGAGCACTGTGATTATCACAATAGCTCTTAGTGTTGATTCTATCACCTGCGGAACTGAGATGGACTTTTATACACAAATAGACCTTCAGTTATTATGAACCAGAGTTGTGGAACTCCTTGCCTTTAGAAATAAGGATGGAGCTGAACTACAGTATTTACAGTATTCAAAGCAGATTAAAAAATGGCTTTTCAAGCAATTTTCTAAGTAATACTGTTTTATGTTTGTTAGGATATCTGTGGTTACATAGGGCGTGTTTAATGTTTCAGTAATTTGAAAATATTGTACCTGCCTTGATATTTTTTAATATAAGAAGGAATAACCAAGTGTGAAATAAAAGTATAAAATAAACTAAATAAGTAGGTGTGCACTGACGTATTTGGATGCACTTCTTACATTATAAGGCACTGAATCTAAGAAACAGCTGGCACATATCTTCATTTATTTGTTTAACAAATTTTTGATATACTGTTTTTCTACAAGTCAAAACCGTTTGAACGGAACTGAGTGAATGCAATGAACAATTATATAGAACAATTACGAACCTTTTACAATGAACATTTTAAACATATGGGGTAGAACAAATAACAGTGAACATTTTTAGAAAGCTCAATAATTTGGAGCTTAGACATTTGTAAGAAATTATATACATTGTGGAGTAGGGGTTGAGGAGCGTGTGGAGTGTAGGTTTGTGAGAAATATTATGGGGGGGGGGGGTTGGAGGATATTGTGTTTGTTTATGTGTGACTATTTTGTTCTGTAATTGGTTGGTATCCATTGCCAAAGTGTTCCTGGAAGAGATGGGTCTTTAGTTTTTTTTTTTCAAAGTTCTGTTTATTAAAATCACAGCATAGAACAAAAACAGTACAAACAAACCATGTTCTACAATTTTGGTATAGTAGTGTCTCCTCCCAGGTGGGGCTGTATCTTGTCCACCACCTTGGGAGAGTAACAACGACACACAAAGATAAACAAAAACAGTACAAGGCAATACCACACAATATACCCCCATGTACCCCCCCCTCCCAATACCCCCCCGGTACTGAAATCATAGCGATACTAACTCACCCAAAGGAGCAACACGCACCCGAATTGATTACTATCCAACCTTTAGCACCTCGCTGCGGGTTTTAGGTCCCAGATTTTGAATACAGGGCATCCAAATCAACAGAAAGGTGGCCCATCTCTGTGGGTGTCCTTGCGCACCTCTCCGTTCCATAAGCATAAGTTGGTGTAGGCTATTACGCCACTCCCAAAAAGTGGGGACCGCAGGCTCCCTCCAGTGGCGAAGAATAGGGCCTTTACCCACCAGACAAGCCTTTCGCACCAAGATCCTCTCCCATCTCCCCTTCAAGTGGATTGGACCCATCTGATCCAACACAACCAGCAGACATGTCCAGCTAACCCGTTGTCGCAACACAGAGGATCTCTAAAGGTAACAAGTGGACTGTTGTAGTTGTTGTTATGGAAGGACAGACTAGATAGGCCATGTGGTCTTTTTCTGTCATCATGTTTCTATGTAAGTCACTGAGATATGCCCCAATTCGCATCCAATACCGACGAATATAAAAACAGTCCCACCACATATGGCCCAGATCCGCCAGGGAACAAGAACATTTAGAACAACCTCCCTCAAGTGTAAGGTGACTTCTCAGCGCTCGCCTCGGAGAAAAGTGAGCACGAAGAATGCATTTAAATTGTACCTCACGCCATCGGGCCCCCTCCACCAATTGCGCAATCCGACTCAATGCACCCCGAATAGAACCTGGCGCTATCTCTCGGCCTAATTCCCTCGCCCACAAACTTTCCACCACCGAATAGTCTGGAGGCGGACCAAGCAAATCTAATCTCTTCTTTAGCTCCGCTATAGTCGGTGAAGACCCTACCCCCAAGGCAAGAAAATCAAGTAGTGGTTGGGGCAAGGTACTTCAGGCCGGAAGGTCGGGGGTTCAAATCCCACTAGAGGACAGCAACCTTGGGCTGGAAGGACTGGGGTTTCTAGTCCCACAGGTGCTCCTTGTGGTCTTGGGCAAGCCACTTAACCCTCCATAGCCCATGTTCCCTGTAAAATAGCTATCTCCAAGTTATAATGCCCTGTTCAATGTAATTTCAGTTTGTTGAATGTAAACCGCACTGATGCAGAATAGCGCGATATATAAGAGAATAAATAAATAAAATAAATAAATAAATAAGTATTCGCGCCGAGTGCTCCACAGTTAATTCCTGACTGGACAATGAACAGACATAATGAGAAAGTTGCGCGTAAGCAAGAAAGGACACCCCCAAATTCAAATCATATTCCTTATAAAGCGCGTCCATGGATTTACAGCTCCCGTCCTGGTCCACCACCTGCCCAAGACGTCGTAGACCCAATCGTTCCCACTGCCGAAAGGGGGCCGAGTCAAAACCCGGCGAAAAACAAGCGTTACCCCGTATAGGCAGCCAACTCGAAACCTCAGGGGAGCTACCCCAATATTTATTCAGCTGCTACCATGTACGCCGGGTCGCCTGCACCAAAACACTACTCGTCATATGCGCCGGCAAAGCTACTCGCCGCAAATGCAGTACCGCTTCCAGAGCCTGTGGGGCTACAAAAGCCTCTTCCAGTGCTCGGGGGGGGTATAAACCTCTGTATCTTCCAACCAATCACCTAGATGCCTTGCCTGACAGGCCAGTGCATACTTCCAAAGATCTGTAACCCCAACCCCTCCATACCTCCATCCCCCCCTCAACCGATTCAGCGGTATACGTGCTCGGGACCCCTTCCAAAGAAAAACCCGGATCTCCCGCTCGATACGCAACAGATCACGTTGCAATAACCACACTGGGAGAGTTTGCATCCAATAGAGCACTCGTGGAAATATCACCATCCCCAAGGCTGCCACTCTACCCAAAAGGGACAAGGGAAGGGGCGCCCAGGCCTGTAATTGCGCTGAGAGTCTTGCGAAAACTCGTTCGAAATTTTTTGTATATAGCAGCGCTGGCGTCCTAGTCAACAGGATACCCAAATAAATGAAAGATTCATCCGCCCACCGAAGTGGAAATCTTCCCTGCCAGCTCCCCCTTATCGTACCCCCTACATCCAGGGCCTCTGATTTGTCCGTATTAATACGTAGTCCTGCAAATTTACCATACAAGGAAAACTCCTCGAGCAAACATGGCAAGGACTGTTGAGGGAGCGTAAGGTGAACCAGCATATCATCTGCAAAAGCAGCCATCTTAAACCCCTGTGACCCAATACGTACCCCACGTATACCTGATGACTCCTCTATCCTCCGCACCAATGGGTCCAAGGTCAACACAAAGAGCAAGGGAGATAATGGGCAACCCTGACGCGTACCTCTCTCCAGACTGAATTTATCTGACAGCACCCCATTGCAGAGGACGGCGGCTGTAGGGCCCGCATAAAGCAACTCCACCATCTTACAGAAGGGGTCTCCCAGTCCATAGTAGGGCAAAAGATGTTTCAAATAATCCCAATGCACCTGGTCAAATGCCTTTTCCGCATCAAAACTAATTAACAGTGATTGCAGTTCTCGTTCACGAACCCACTCAATAGATGCCAGAATTTTCCACAAATTTCGCATGGCATAACACCCCTTCACAAAGCCAACCTGCGAATCATGCACCAGGTCCCCTAACACAGATGCAAGTCTATCTGCTAAAACCTTAGCTAACACTTTCAAATCAAAATTTAATAAGGAGATGGGTCTATAGGAGGCTGCCTGGGTGGGGTCTTTCCCTGGTTTCGGTATTAAAGTAATATACGCATGGTTCATCCCCCAATCAAAGCTCCCCTGACTCACCCTGCGGTGGTACATGGCCACCATAGCTTGGGGCACCAGGTCTCCCAACAATTTATAAAACTCTGTCCCAAACCCATCAGGGCCCGGCGCCTTGTAACAACTGGCCTGCTGGATAACCCCACGTACCTCTTCCACCGTCACCGGGGCATCAAGCTGCGCCCGCTGAGCCGCAGTCACCCTTGGCAAGTGGATCCCTCGTAAGTAGTTCTCCATTTCAGTTAAAGACCACTCCCTCCGTGAATATAGCTGCTGAAAAAAGGATCGAAACAATCGGGCTATGTCTTTATTATCCTTGTATAAATGTCCCTGTTCATCCCGCAGTGCCGCTATCGACTGAGCCCCCCGGCTGCCTCTCAAGCAGCACGCCAACAATTTTCTAGGCTTATCCCCAAAGCGGTATAACTGGTACTTATAGTAAAAATGAGACTTTTTCGCCCTTTGATGAAGAAGTTCATTGAGAGAAATCTGGAGCTCCCAATGTCTCCGTTTATTAGCCACACTGGGGTCCCCCGCACATCGCCGCCAGGCTCTCACTACCTCCTTCTCTAGTTGGACAATCTGCCTTGCCAAAAGTTTTCGTCTTCTCGCACCATATTCAATAATATCCCCTCGTAACACTACTTTAGCCGTTTCCCATAGTAACTCCGGGTCATCTTTGTGCTGCTCATTATGGGCCATAAATGCCTGCCAACACTGTGCAAGGTGCACTCGGAAATCAGCATCATTATACAGCCCAACAGGAAATCGGCATATTCTTGTCGTCGCAGCAGGGTCCCCCCATACGAAGTCCGTCCAAACTGGGGCATGGTCAGACACTTCGGTGGGACCAATCTGTGCATCCCCGACCCGCCCAAACAGCCGTTCCAAGACCAGGACATAGTCTAGTCTAGCACTGGAACCATGGGCCCTCGACTGATGGGTAAAATCTTTCTCTGACGGATGTAACAAGCGCCAGGGGTCTACCATACCGAGACGGCTACATAATCCCTGCAAGACTTTGGTTGTTGGGGCCCGCCCTCGTTCCCTCCCGCTCCCGGACGTATCCATCCCAACATCCAGCACCCCATTCAGATCTCCCGCCAAGATCAACGGGACATCAGGCAACTGTTCCACCCTGGAAGCCAACCGGGCATAAAACTCCCGGTCCACAACATTTGGGCCGTACAAATTACCCAATACAATAGGCCTTCCATCAAGGCAACCGTACAACAAAATGTATCTGCCTTCCGGGTCTCTGTATTCCTTTTCCAACTCAAAGCGAACTTGCTTACTGATCAAAATGACCACTCCACCCTTCTTTCCTTTGGCCGGGGCCCCCCAACCCTGCCCCACCCATGCTCTCTGTAATTT
The DNA here is from genome assembly GCA_033557465.1 of Ichthyophis bannanicus. NCBI lineage: Eukaryota > Metazoa > Chordata > Amphibia > Gymnophiona > Ichthyophiidae > Ichthyophis > Ichthyophis bannanicus. The sequence continues at coordinate 708,642,561 of CM066031.1, forward strand.
AGCATGCTCTTCAGCTGTCTGGTGGGTTTCCTGTAACATAGCGATGTCACACTTTAACCTGGCCAAGGCTTGCAACACTTTATATCTTTTAATAGGGTTACCTACCCCGCAGACATTCCACGAAACAACCTTCAGGTTGGATAGCAATCAAACATAGCACATGCAGCCGTCCTACAGTGAAAATAGAGGCGGACCTTCCCAGCCTGAGGTCCCCCCCTGAATCTTAGAGTGCTCCCGAGTTCCACACCTTTAACCCTACCATGATTCTTCAATACCCATCCCCACCCCCTCACCCCCTCCCCCCCCCCTTCCTCCCTCTCCCTTCCCCCCCTCTTCCCCCTACCCACCTTCTCCAAAAACCCTATCCTCTCCCTCCACTCCCCCAACTTCCCTCTCCTGGTTAATCACGCTTGATGTGCCCCGGTCCCCCTCCCCCCTCTCTCCTGTCGGACACACTTAGTCCCCCTGACCCCCATCTACACCCATACCCTACACCTCCCTCCCCTTTCTCTCATTCCCCAGCCTCCCCCTCCCCCATTCATCTTCACCTAAGTTTATCCACTCCCCCCCCCCCCCCACCGAACACCCCGATCCTTAATAAAAAACAAACTTCAACAATAACACACTTCCTTAATTATAACACAGGCTAACACAGCCCCTGGGGCCAATCAACCCTCCTCCCCTGGATTCCTGCTCGACCACAATTACTAGCTGCAAGGGGGAGACATTACTCATCACATCTCTACCCTCCCGTACTTAACAGTACATCCCAGGAGAGTAATAAACCTAAATGCAAGTCTGTCCCAGGCCTCTCGCCGAAAGGTCGAACTCTCCAGGCTGAGGTCTGCAGCAGCGCAGGCCTTCACACGGACAGCTTTATGGGGTTGCCCTAGTGGGTTCAGCTGCACCAAAATCTCTACAATACTGTTCGTACTTTCGCAGCAGGAGAGTAGTACAGGGTTTCAGCCGAGTGATCTAGAGGAAATGCCGCAACCAGGTTCAGCGGCAGAGGGATAGAAGCCACTTGGCGGTACACTTCGGCCCATTCTCGCTCATAATCTGTAGTTAGGTCCTGCCTGCGTGTACTACATTTGGCAGGAAAGCACCAGCGCCTCAAACACTCGGCCGCGCCAAGACTTGGCTAGCGCTGGCCCCCCAAGTGGCACTCTCTGCACCAGTACCAGAGACAGCTTGTAAGCCTCTAAACGAGGGCCGTAACATAAGGAACTCAACTTGCCCAAGCTGCAGTTCATTTATCATGGGATATACATAGTCTTCACCAGGCCTCTGACTAGATCCACCACATTACTCTGGTGCAGATCCTTCTTCCCCTTTCTTCAACCCTTCTACATAGGGGGTTGCTTCGCTCGCCGACTCAAAGACCCGATGCACTCCATTTTGAACAATATGCAGCCGAGCCGGGTATTGTACAGAAAACTGGACTTTGGCCTCTATCAATGTCTGGCATAGGGGCACGTATGCCTTCCGGCGTTGACTCAAAGCCACCGAGTAGTCCTGCGCTATACGTATCGTCATTCCATCTTTCTCAATGACACCTATTTTCTTCGCTGCTCTTAGGACAAACTCCTTTTGCGGGTAGTGTAGAAATTTGGCGAGGACTACCCTGGGCCAATGATCTTTTACTGGCCTAGCTCCGACTCGGTGAACTCGTTCCAGCAGGATCCGTCCTCTCTCCTCTGTACCGTCCACCAAAGACAGTGACAAGGTTTCCACAAATGATTTTAAATCCTTGTCGGAGATCCGTTCAGCAATCCCCAGGAATCTCAAATTGTTTCGTCTGGAGCGATTCTCAATATCATCCAGTTTAGCTTCATGCGCCTTAAGCGCGGCCTTCACTCTCCCCATCTCCCGCGTTAGGGTTTGTACCTCCTCTTCGGTATGTAGGATTCTGTCCTCCGCAGCCTGCATCCGCGTGCCCAAGGCGTCCACTGAGCTCTGCAAGGTGTCCATTTTACCGTGGAGGCATCGAACTGTACCGACAGGGCCCCCGATACCGCCGCCGAGATCTCCTCCACCGAAGCCAAGACTGTTGCAGCTGCACTTGGCGAGGGCGACTCCGCCATCTTTTGCGGCCCCACGGCCCGGTCTTTCTCCCGCCGAGCAGATTTTACTGCCGACGCCATAGGTACCGCTGTTTGCCTCTGTATAATAGCTGCCTCCTTTTTCTTCCAGCTTCTGGGAATTGTTTTGATGTCTCACGTCCCCAAACTACGGCTCTGAGATACCGGTACGGGGGAAGGGGGTCCGGAGCCCAGGCGATCAGCGTCCACCCAGGCTTACCACATCACGTGATCTCTGGGTTTTAGTTTTTTACGAAAGTCTGTGGTTGATTTGATGCTTTGTATTGAGGGGGGTAATGGATTCCAGAGGCTGGGGGCATATAGCATGAATACTCTTAGTCTTGTGGTTTGTTTGCTTTTGTGAGTCTGCAGTGGGAGATTGAGGAGGTTTTGAGTGATCTTTCTTCTTGGTCTGTCAGAGTTCAAAGCATGAATTAACGTTTGAAGGTGCTCTGAAGATTGTTTGTTTGGGTCTGGTCAATGATGGTTAGGACTTTATATTGCATTCTTGAGCTGATGGGGAGTCAATGGAGGAGTTTGAGGATGGGAGTAATGTGGGTTTGCCTTGAGGCTTGGAAGATGGTTCAAGCTACAGTATTTTGGGCGAGCTGTAATGGGAGGAGTGCATGCTTAGGTAGGCCTTGGTAAAAAGAATTACAGTAGTTGAACAGAGGAGTGATGATGGCTTCGCAGACTGAGTGGAATGTTTCAGTGGATAGGAGGGGTGCGTAGGTTTCGGAGAGTTATGAGTTTATAGTATACAGTTTTGGTGGTGCTTTGAATTTGGGCCTTGAAGGTCAGTTGCTGGTCAAGTATAATTCAGAGGTATTTTATCTGAGAGTTGACCCAAATATCGTTGCTGCCAATTCTGATGGAAGCAGGGGAGGGTGAAGTTGGGGTCCTTTGTGACATAAATGAGCTTTGTTTTATTGAGGTTAATGGATAGATTTAGAAGATGGAGCCATTTGATTACTTCAGTTAAGCAACTTATGAGTATGGAGTAATCAGGGGCAGAAGTGGAGAAGCGTAGATCTTTATGTCATCGGCATATAAGTATTCAACTCTGAACTGTTGGAGGATGGCACATAATGGTTGAACGTATATGTTGAACAGTAGGGAGGAGACGGATGATCCTTGCGACACTCCTTGGGTTAGGGTGTAAGAAGTTGAGGCTTGTGTTTGAATTTTTATTTGTTGACTTCAGTTGGAGAGAGAAGAATGGAACTATTTGAGGGGGGTGCCACGGACCCCAATGTGGTGGAAATGGTTGAGGAGGATCTGGTGGGATACAGTGTCAAAAGCGGCAGAGATGTCCAAAAAGAGCAAGATAAAGCCTTGGATGATTATTTCAGGGCCAGTTATGAGTGAGTTTAGGAGGGAAATCAGAAGGGTTTCTGTGCCATAGTTGGGTCAGAATCCATGTTGATGCTTGTCTGGAGGTGCATGGTGATCTATGTGATCTTGAAGTTGGGTTTGTACAGCATTTTTGATGATTTGTAGATGAAGGAAATCCTTTAAATGCATATCCAACCCTAAGGATTACCTACATCATTTTCAGTAACAACCTGCTTGCCTAAGAAAGGTGACGCACCATATCAGTGTATCATTCAGTACAGCATTACTTGTCTAATGCTATAACAGAAAGCATGAAAATCCTACAAAGTGACTGCCTGGCCTGCAGCAGTGAGATCCATTCAAAACAGCCTATAGGCAACTGGCCTGATGTTTAAACTCCACATTCCGCGTCTTTTTAAAGTTGGCTGCAGATTTTAAATAAAATGCGTATATTCAGCAACTCTATTTCGATAGCGGCCATGCTAATATGTGTGTCAGGGCCTTCACTAAACTAATTGTCTATTGACTGTTCCTCCCCTGTTTTCAGGCTTACCCGAGTTTGATGTTGGGCCCAGCAAAGTTTCCAGCAAAAAACGAGGGTCCCGATATTCAGAAGTGGCGGCTAGCACTTGTAAAGCACATCGCTGCCACTGCTGAACACTAACCCCAGATATTCAATCCCAGGGCAGCAATATTGAGCCACTGCCTGGTTAACTCCCATGGGTAAAGATAGTCCAGGTTTTGCCAAGCCTATCTTTACCTGCGGGTTGCTAATTGGGCAGCAGCTCAATATTGCCGCTGACCGATTAGCAAAGGGAGCCACCTCCAGAACATCCCCTGAACACCCCAAGGCTAACCAGTTTGCATCAGGGGTACAGCGGTACAACCCATGTTAGTGCTGCTGAATACCCCACTTAGAGGCATTTACATGGTTTACAGGTCTGTAAACTGTATAAAAGCCTTTGAATATCTGGCACAAGATGCCTGGCCCCAAGCCAAAAAAGAAAAAAGGTGGACTTAAGTTCCCCCCCACCATCAGAGGAAGGATGATATCCATGTGCTGGGAGAGGGAAAGGAAGCACAGAGAGAGAAAAGGAATCTACACTGGGTCTTCCCCAAGGTTCCAAGGGATTATTTTGTGAATCACCTGGAGAGGCAGAAGATCCTGAAATACCAAGAAATTCAGTCAGAGAACAAGAAAATGTGGCAGAAAGATACAAAAATATTTCCCATTGTACTGGGAGCCACAGGCTTGATAAAGAAGAATTTCCAAGCACATCTTGACAACTACCCATACATGTTACATCCTACGAACTCCAGAAGGAAGCTCTCTTTGGCACAATGAAAGTACTACACCAAGTATTAGCAATAAATTAGAGAGACTGAGATCATACTCCACAAACCTTAGTTTAGAAGTGAGGTTCATGACTGCCGTGGTATGTGTAAAACTAACCAATTTGGAGAAACTGCCTAGAGGACAGCCAGTGTCTCTAACAGCTTGTGCCAGGCTGGGTCCTCAGAGTAAATGCCTGTTGAGCATCAACAGTAAGGTCTGTGAAGGTGACCAAGGAGTTATTTTTCCTAACTCTGAAGACTGCCTATGAGAGCTCTAACTGGACTTTCCCCATGATCCAGAGGTTAAAAACCTAAGGAGAAAGAGTAGAGGAACAGGCTCAAGCCTGGCAAAGCTCATCTGACCCATCGGTCACCCAAAGTACCCAGGGGGAAGAGACAGACTACCCTGGTCTTCATTCAAAGGCCTAGATTGTTAACTTAATGGGAGGAGGTTAGCCACAAAAAAACTCATTAAATCCACCAATTGGGGTCCCCACCATCTGAGACTTTTGTTTTGTAGAGGTTACTTCAACTACTGTTTTTTTTTTTCAAATCTCAGCCCTGGTCAAGGGTTTTTGTTTATTTTTATCCCTTCCCACATTTTTCCCCTCTAGCTGGAGCAGTGGGTAGGCACCAAGGAATTCTTGTATTTTTGTTCAGTTTTATATTGCGGTTTAGAATTAAAAAAAAGATCTACTGTGGATATCATATGTGTTGTACTGTGCTTTTCCTAATTGTTTTCTGCATACATGGCCCATGCATAATTTAAATGGTTTTGTTTTATTTCTTTATGCCTAAGGAGGTCATTCCAAAACAGGAACAACATCTTTAAATGTGCACAGTAGTGAAAAGGTCTCATACCAATCAACTCTGTAGCCTGACCAAGTTACCTGATCCAGTTCTGGCCATCACAGCTCCAAGAGACTACACAAAGCTAAGCTTTCAGACTTTATAATTGCCTGGCTTTTTTAAATATAAATTTTGACAGTTGGCTATAAGTGTTTAGGAATATTCAGACTGCCTACGTTCCTTGCATAGCCTTTAAATCAGATATCTGAGTGTGCCTTCAGTTCATATAAGATCTACTGGCCAGGGCCACTTGTGATATATAGCTACTTGGAAATGAAGTACACATTTGCTTTTAGATTTGCAGAGACCTGGTCTTCTACTTAAGTCTCCTACTTAATTTTGCAGCAAAGGTATACATTTAAAGGTTACCGGGTCCTTTGCATAGTGGGCAGATATATAGAAGTAAGATTTAAGTTTGAATATGTAGTTTCCATTGTCTATTACAAACCTGCTTCATAGGGTAGGGTTAACTGAATCAACTCTGTAGCCTGACCAAGTTACCTGATCCAGTTCTGGTCATCACAGCTCCAAGAAACTACACAAAGCTAAGCTTTCAGACTTTAACATTTATATTTTTAAAAACAGGCAATTGAAACTGTTGGCTATACGTATTTAGGAATATTCAGACTGCCTACATTCCTTGCATAGCCTTTCAATCAGATGCCTGAGTATGCCCTCAGTTCATATAAAGTCTACTGGCTAGGGGCACGTAACGGCCCGCCCACCCTACCCCTCACTCCACCCACCCCAGGGTTGCATTGCCTACATAGAAACATAGAAATATAATGACAGAAAAAGACCACATGGCCTATCTAGTCTGTCCTTCCATAACAACTACAACAGTCCCCTTTTTACCTTTACAGATCCTCTGTTTGTCCCATGCTTTTTTGAATTCAGTTACTGTCCTCATCTCTACCACCACCACTGGGAGACTATTCCACAGATCCACTACTCCACGTAAAGAAATATTTCCGCATATCATTCCTGAATCTATCTCCCTTCACCCTCATCCCATGTCCCCTCGTAGCAGAACTTGCTTTCAATTGAAAGAGGCTCTCTCCCTGAACATTTATGCCACGGAGGTATTTAAACATCTCAATCATATCATCTCTATCCCGCCTTTCCTCTAAGGTGTACATATTAAGATCCTTCAGTCTGTCCTCATATGCTTTATAATGAAGGCCACTAATCATTTTAGTAGCCACCCTCTGCACCGACTCCATCCTGTTCATAGTCATCATATACATTGACATCTGTCCTTTAATTAGGTGTTACACTCACCTTTTCTCCTTCTCCTAGGACCTCTTCATAATAGTCTTAATCAGCATGTCATGTATTCAATGCAATAAATGTGGTGCTTTCATTCTAAGAAGAATCATTTGGAACCTAAGAGCTTGCACTATATGCCTCAAGTTAGCTGCTATGCATAAAAAATTGATGCTAAGGGAAGAATAAGCTGCAATTAAACACACCTATTTTAGGGTACAAACTGAAAAAAATCCACCACCGCTCCCACAAAAAATCAACAGCCCAGGAACAAATGGATCACAGTGGGCTCTGGTAGTTTGCGATCTGTAACACAGAGATACCCTATACATCAAGAAATAAACCTGCAGAATGTCTTCTCTGCCTTGAATAATGAGGGTGCCCAATCCGTGGAAATTGAAGTTCCCTTAAATGAGAGAGTCAATTCCCAATCTACTGATAATGCAACAAATATGAAGAAAAAAAATCACAAAACAGAAAACTACCACTACTTGGAGATTCCATCATCAGAGGCACCAACTTGGGAACACAGTTCAAAGGAGAGAAGATGGTCAAGTGCCTCCCAGGCTCTTCAGCCAGCAGAAATATGAACCAAATTGTTGGTATAGTTAGTGCAGAAAGTAAGCACTCCAAAATTGATGTTGTCATCCACTTGGGTACAAATGACCTGGCTAGAAACAGTGCCTCTGCGGTTCAAAGGGACTTCTAGACTCAGAGAAGCTCAAGCCCCTTGTTATACTATAGCATTCTCAGCAGCTCTATCTGTTCTTGGTAAGGGGGCAGAAAGGCTGCATCGCATAAACAACTTTAATACATGGCTCCAAACTTGGTGCAAACAAGAAGGATTTAGATATATGGGCAACTGGGGAAATGGATAATATACTGTGCTGTTGGACTACATCTCTCTGTCACAGGGAAAAGGATCCTAAGTGAAAAATTCAGGCAGTATCTGGACAGGCATTTAAACTAGGGAAAGGGGGTGACGGATGGAGAAGGACAAGTTCACTCTCAGCAAACACATAATATTGGAAATAGCCACACTTTTAAAATTCACATCAGTGGCAAGTGGGAAAAGGTGTAGAGCAAAATGCATGCAAAATATAGGCAAGCCAGTCAAGAAATGCTGGAAAGCAATAAACACAAATGCTCAAAGCCTAGCCAACAAAGTTCCTGACCTGGAAGCCCTAATGGTGGAAATGGATTTAAACCATGTTGCTGTAATGGCCACAATATCCAACGAGTCACATGAATGGAATATAGCCATAGCTGGCTATAATCTAGAAGAGAGAGAGAGAGGGTAGAAAAGGAGGAGCAGCAGCGCTATACGTCAAAAGCAATATTAAAGCTGCTGAAATGTAGGGGACATGGGGAAAAGAAGCAGCGCTGTGGATTGTGTTTGAAAGAGGAGATGGCACGGTCATCCATACTGGTATAGTCTACAGGCCTCCAACTCAAACCGAAGAAATGGATAGCGAACTGATTATTGATATTGCAAAGATAGTCATGAGGGGGGACATGATCATATTGGGTGACTATAATCTACCCGATGTGGATTGGAGTATTCCTTCTGCAAATCTAGAAAGACGTTATAAACTACTGTGGATGCCTTCCAAGATACATTAATTAGACAAATGATGATGGAACCGACCAGGGAAAGCTCAATGCTGGATTTAATACTCACCTACAGAGACTAGCGTGTCGAATATTCAGGTGGGCGCCCATGTGAGCAGCAGTGATCATCACACGGTGTGGTTTGAGATAAAAGCGAAGGCGGAGTCCAATCAAAGCAAGCTCAAAGTACCTGAAGGAGGAGTTGGCAGGGTGGGAGGGGATAAGGGAAGTGGAACTGCATTGAGCTAAACTAAAGGAGGCAATAAATGGGGCAACAGATATATATGTAAGGAAAGTAAATAAAAACAAGAGGAAAAGGAAATCTATTTGGTTCTCCAAAGAACTGGCTGCACAAATAAAGGCAAAAAACACAGCTTTCACAAAATTCAAAAGTTCACAGAGGAACACAGAAAACAGGATCAAACTAAAAGAGAAATAAGGATAGCAAAATCAAAGGCAGAAGAAAAGTTGGCTAAAGATGTGAAGTGTGGCGACAAAGCTTTTTTCAGGTATATTTGGGAGAGGAGGAAAATCAGAAGTGGAATTGCAGGACTCAAAAGTGCCGGGAACGGATTTGTGGAAAGTGACATTAAAAAAGCAAAAATGCTAAACAAATACTTCTGTTCTGTTTTTACTAAAGAAAATCCGGGAGAAGGACTACCTGTGATAGCACAGTTACTTACCTGTAACAGGTGATCTCTGGGAACAGCAGGAATAAGTCTTCACATATGGGTATCGTCGGTACCGATGGAGCCTGCGCGGGAACGCTCCCCAGCGTCCAGTAGGAAAGCTTTTGGGAGCATCCCACAGCGCCTGCGCGCTGCCTTCCCGCCTTTCCCAACCGCCTCTCTCCAGTTCGAGTTTTAAAGCTGAGACAAAGAGAGAGAGAGGAAAGGAAAGATAGATAGAGAGATACAATTCCTAGGGGAGGTGGGTGGGTTGTGAAGACTTATTCCTGCTGTTCCCAGAGATCACCTGTTACAGGTAAGTAACTGTGCTAGCTCCAGGAACAAGCAGGAATGAGTCTTCAGATATGGGGACTCCCCAGCTAGAGATGCCTGGGAGATCACCCAGATTGTGAATCCCTGGGAAGGGCTCCACCTCCACCCATGACTCTCAGGCATCCAGTCAGGGATGGAGGGTAGGACTTGATTAGGTATGGAACAGGTGTTTGAGAACAGCCTGACCAAACAAGTCATCCCGGCGGGAGTCCTTGTCCAAGCAATAATGGGCTGTGAAGGTATGAACCGAGGCCCAGGTGGCCGCTCGACAGATTTGGTCGATGGACACAGAGTTTAGATGAGCCATAGAGGCTGCCATGGCCCTCACATTGTGAGCTGTGACATGGCCCTCCAGAGAAAGGTTCTTACTCTGGTAGGCGAAGGAAATACACTGAGCAATCCAATTGGACAGACTTCTCTTAGAGACAGGAAGTCCTAAATGAGAAGGATCAAAAGCAATAAAAAGTTGAGAGGACTTTCTATGTTGCTGTGTCCTTTGTAAGTAGAAAGCAAGTGCTCTTTTACAATCCAGGGTATGAAGATTCCTCTCTGCACTTGATGCATGAGGTCCTGGAAAAAAGACAGGTAAATACACCTCCTGGTTCAGATGAAAAGGTGAGACCACTTTAGGCATAAAGTGTGGATTAGTTCTGAGGACTACCTTGTCATGATGGAACCTTGTATAAGGAGGATTAGCCACTAAAGCTTGCAACTCACTGATACGGCGAGCTGAGGTGACTGCAATGAGAAAAATAACCTTCCAGGAAAGGAATTTCAAGGAGGTAGTGGCTAAGGGTTCAAAGGGTGGCTTCATAAGCTGGCCAAGAACCAGATTCAAGTCCCATGCCTCTGGAGGTGGTCTAATGGGAGGTTTAGTCAAAAGAAGGCCTCTCATGAATCTTGCTATAAGAGGATGAGAGGAAATAGGTTTTCCATTGAGAGGCTTAAGGGATGCTGCAATAGCACTCAAATGGACTCTGATTGAATTTGTTTTAAGGCCTGCATGGGATAAATGCAGCAAATAGTCTAGTAAAGAATTCAAAGGTATTGCAAGAGGGTTAAGACCCTTCTTTGCACACCAAATGGAAAACCTCTTCCATTTAAAAGCATAGGAACGTCTGGTGGAAGGCTTTCTGGAAGCATGAAGGATATCCTTCACTTGCTGAGAAAGGTGTAAATCTTGAAGGTCTAGGCCTTCAGCAACCAGGCCCTGAGATGAAGAGACTGAGGATTTGGGTGCCATAAGGTTCCCTCCTCCTGGGAGAGGAGATCTGGAGCAGACCCCAAGTCCAGGGAGGGAGCTTGAGAGAGATGCAGAAGTAGAGGGTACCACACTTGGCGTGGCCAATGTGGTGCTATGAGGATCATAGACCCCTTGTCTCTCTGAAGCTTGAAGAGAGTCTTGGGAATAAGGGGACTAGGGGGAAAGGCATAGAGGAAGTCTTGCCCCCTATGAAGGAGGAATGCATCCCTGGCCTGAACTCCCTGACAGGGAATCCTGGAACAGAACCGGGGAAGTTTGGCATTCCATGGACTTGCAAACAGGTCTATGTCTGGGGTACCCCAAATTCAAAAGATCCTGGCTATCTGGTCCCCATGGAGGGACCATTCGTGTGGAAGCAGAACTCGACTGAGTCTGTCTGCCCAAGAGTTCTGAACCCCTGGAAGATACACTGCCATGAGATGGATTTGATACTCTCTGGTGAAGGCCCACAATCTCAGAGCTTCATTGCAAAGCGACAGAGAGCCAGTCCCCCCCTGCTTGTTCACATAGAATATGGCTACTTGATTGTCCGTGTGGATGAGGACTGTCTCGTAGCTGAGCAGGGTGTGGAAGACTCTGAGAGCCAGAAAGATTGCTCTGAGCTCTAAGAGGCTGATATGTAGAGATGTCTCCTGTGGAGACCAGAAGCCTTGGGTGGAGAGATCTTGTAGATGAGCTCCCCAACCCTTTGAAGAGGCATCTGTTGTCAGGGTTGCTTGGGGTAATACCTGTTGAAAGGGGGACCCCAGCAACAGATTTGGAGTGAACTTCCACCAATGGAGGGAGGAAAAGAGGCGACTGGAGGTCGCTATTTTGTCTGACAGGCACCCTGATGCCTGGGTCCATTGGGTGGATAGAGTCCATTGAGCTCCTCTCATGTGAAGGCAAGCATAAGGAACCACATGCACTGTGGATGCCATGTGGCCTAACAGTTGTAACATCTCTCGAGCAGTTAAATGGGATTTTAACTGAATCTGTGAGGCTAACTGCACCAAGCGTAGGCAACGGGCCTGGGGAAGATAGGCCCTTGCAGTTGTGGTATCCAGTAAGGCCCCTATGAACTCTAGAGATTGAGTAGGGGTGAGATTTGATTTTGGAATGTTTATTACCAGTCCCAGATACTGAAGAACATGCCTTGTGCAGGTCAGGGAAGTCTGGGCCTCTGACTGGGATGGAGCTCGGATGAGCCAGTCGTCCAGATATGGGAATACGAATATCTGCAGCTACTACTGCCATGCATTTTGTGAACACTCTTGGTGCAGAGGCCAGACCGAAAGGAAGCACTTTGTATTGGTAGTGCTTTCCTTGGTAAAGGAACCGAAGGAACCTTCTGTGTGTTGGATGGATGAGGACATGGGTGTATGCATCCTTGAGATCTAGAGAACAAAGCCAATCCTGACTCTGTAGGTATGGAAGGAGAGTTCCGAGAGAAGTCATCTTGAATTTCTCCTTGCATAGAAACTTGTTCAATTCTCTGAGATCTAAAATGGGTCCGTAGCCCCCTGTTTTCTTTGGAATGAGAAAATAGGAGGAGTAGAACCCTGAGCCCTGTTGAAGAAGGGGTACTTCTTCTATTGCCCCTTGGGCAAGAAGGGTAGCAATCTCTTGACCTAGAAGGTTGAGGAGAGATGTTGGAGAATTGAACTGTTTCACCATGGTGTGAGGAGGAAGGTTTAAGAAATGAAGCTTGTACCCGTCTCTTATGATGGAGAGGGTCCATTGCTCTGCTGTGATTTGTTCCCATCTGGGAGCAAAATGAGCTAACCTTCCTGGAATGGTGAGAGGCTCTGGATGTTCCAGAGCCAGAAAGGCTAAGTTCTCTAGTGGTAAGTCAAAGGCCCTGAGAAGGCTGAGGCTGTTGGGCCGTAGCAGTCCTCGCAGCCTGAGGCTTGGCCTGTTTTGGTTGTTGCTGTCTCTTTGTAGCAAAACAACCTTGAGAAGAGGCCTGACCATAAGTAGAAGAATATTTCCCTTTTTTTGGGAAAAATCCCTTTTCGAACAACCTCTTTTTAAAAGGAGCCGAAGTAGACTTTGAAAGTCTATCTAAAGCAGAATTTTCAGCATCCATCTGGTTGGCCTTTGCTTGCCAATCTTTGCCAAACAGGTTTTCACCTGTACAAGGAAGGTTACCTAGACCATCCTGAACCCAGGGTTCCAAATCAGAGGCTTGTAACCAAGCAACTCTGCGTGCACCTATTGCAATAGCCGAGGCTCTACTGGCACCCTCAAAAGAGTCAAAGGCTGCACGGTTGGAAAACTTGGAAATATCCTGTGCATGTTTAAGCCAGGTGAGAAACTCTTCCCTTTTATCTTCTGACATAAAAGGAGATAAGGTTTGCAGATGATCTGTAACTTCCTTTAGAAACATCCCCATATAGAGACTATAGGAGTTGATTCTGGCTACAAGCATACTGGCCTGGAAAATTCTCCTGCCAAAGGCATCTAAGGTTCTGCATTCTCTTCCTGGAGGAGCAGAGGAGTGTCTTTTTGCACTCTTGATTTTTTTCATAGCAGACTCCACCACAATGGAGTGGTGAGGAAGCTGAGTCTTGTAGAAACCAGGACAAGGAGGAACACGATACATGGTGTCCAACCTACGAGAATGAGGGGAGGTGGTAAGAGGAGTCTCCCATATGCCCAACATGTGATCATAAAGAATCTCATGTATTGGTAAAGTGGCTGCCTCTTTAGGAGCCTTAGGATATTGTAAAATATCTAATTTTTTGGCTCTAGGCTCTGTTTCAGAGGCCACTGAGATGGAAAGGCCCCTGGCCACCTCCCTGATAAAGTCTTGAAAAGACAAGTCTTCAGGAGGAGACATTCTCCTTTTTGGAGAAGAGGGTTCCTGAGGAAGGATCCCCGATGCTTCGATAGCGGCCTCTGATGCATCAGAGTCTTCAGAGGAATCGAAGTATCGCCTGTCTGGATGCTCTCGCAGAGCCCGATACGCTTACCGGGTGGTATTGACATCGGGAGTAATCGGTACCGATTCGGTACCGATGGGCATCACAGGATAGCGTACCGCTGCCGTCGACGTAGATGTCGATGCAATCGGTACCAGCAGCGGAACCGATATCGGATCCGGTACCGGAATCGATACCGACAACGGAGTTTGTTGCGGTACCGAAGGCGTCGCAGCTTGTATGAATGCCGTGATGGTACGCTGCATGGTCAGAATATTCTGATCCATCGACGCCACCAATGTCTGGATGTCGGTACCGGTGGAAACCGCCGGTACCCCAGAACATTGTAACAGGTGATCGGTCGAGGCCGAGCCATCGATGTCAACCTGTGACCCCATAGATAAAGCTTTGGAAGCCGGAGCCTCCCGCCGGGGTAATTTTGTCGGTGTGGATTCCTCAAGAGCAAGCCCGGAGGCATCTCGATATTTGGAGGGAGATGTACTCTTTGAGGAATGGCCGGATTTAAGTTTAGTTACCTGAGATCCATGGGAGGAAGCAGCAGCCCTGGAAGACGTCGATGCCACAGAAGCTGCATCAGAGGGAAACAGGGTACTGAGCTTGGCTGCTCGATTCTGTAACCCTCTTTTAGACATCATGGAACAGGACTCACAATCCGCAATGGAGTGGTCAGGACCTAAACATTTTAGACACCAGTCATGGGTGTCAGTGACAGAAATAGTGCCACTGCACTTCGTGCACTTTTTGAACCCGGAGGCGGGCTTTTCCATGAGGAAAAATATTTCTGCAGGCCTAAGGCCACAGAAAGAAAAAATGCATTGAAGTAAGAAAAGAGTAGGGTTTTTTTGGGGGGGTTTTTGTGGTGGTGTTTTTTTTAATAAAGAAAGAAAAAAGACCGGCGGTACCGGTCCGGAGTCGAGAAGGCAGACACACGACTAAAGAAATAAAAGAAAATAAGAAATTCTTCAGCGGTGACAGGAACACGACCTGCTGGCTCCGCGGAAAAGAAGAACTGGAGAGAGGCGGTTGGGAAAGGCGGGAAGGCAGCACGCAGGCGCTGTGGGATGCTCCCAAAAGCTTTCCTACTAGATGCTGGGGAGCGTTCCCGCGCAGGCTCCGTCGGTACCGACGATACCCATATGTGAAGACTCATTCCTGCTTGTTCCTGGAGATTGACAAATATACAAATGGGAATGAAGTAGATACCACACTATTCATGGAAGATGATATGTTAAAACTGCTTGCAAAACTGAAAGTGGACAAGATCATGGGACCAGATGGGATACATCCCAGGATACTGAATGAGCTCAGAGATTCTTGCAGGGTCATTAAAGGATGTTTTTAATAGATCCTTGGAGACAGAAGTTCCACAAGACTGGAAAAGGGCTGATGTGGTACCTCTTCACAAAAGTGGTAATAGGGAAGAAGTGACAAACTACAAGGCCAGTAAGCCTTACCTCGGTGGCAGAAAAAGTAATGCAGATGAGATGAAAGCATAGTTACTCACCTGTAACAGGTGTTCTCCAGGGACAGCAGGAATTAGTCCTCAGATATGAGTGACGTTGGCACCGACTGAGCCCACGTGGAGCATTTTCCCAGCTTTTAAAGAAAGCCTTTGGAAATGCCACCACGCATGTGTGGTTTCCTTCCCGCCTAAGGGGAGGAGACACTTGGTGAAGACCTATGGTGCGGAGGCGATGCCGAAGGGGAGCACCCTGTATTGGTAGTGATTGCCTCAGACCCCAAACTGCAGATACTCTCTGTGGTTGGGATGGATAAGGATGTGGGTGTAAGCATCCTTTAAGTCCAAGGAGCATAGCCAATCGCCCTGCTGAAGGTAGGGCAGCAGTGTTCTAAGGGAGAGCACTTTGAACTTCTCCTGCACCAGGCATTTGTTCAGGTTTATCAGGTCGAGGATGGGACTGAGACCTCCCATTCTTTTCAGGACGAGGAAGTATCTGGAGCAGAACCCTCTTCCTCTTAAGTGAGATGGTACGGGCTCCACTGCCCCGTCTTTGAGGAGGCCTGTGAGCTCCTGAATTAGTAAGGCCTGGCACAGGGGAAGCCACTGGGGCTCCCCGGGAAAGTAGGGGGGAGGTGGCTGGTCCAAATGGAGGAGGTAACCCTCCCTGATAACCTGAAGAACCCAAGTGTTGGTGATGATGGAGTCCCACCTGTGGGCAAAGTGGACCAGCCTCCCCCCAGGCAGCTAGTCATCCAGAGGTCGAGAGGCTATGCTTGGGGCATCAAAACCCCAAGCCAAGTTATGCTGGAGCCAGCGACCGGGTCTTCGGTCCCTTGGGTTTGCGTGACCCCTGGCCGGAGCCCTTACCCTGACCGCCCTGTGGCAGGGTTTGCGTGGTCGGGTACGGGGGGTATCCCTTGTAGGGCTGGCCCTTCCTGAGGAAGAAAGGTTTCTTCCCTTACAGCTTTTTTCTAGGAAGGATAGAGGTCTTCCTGGAAAGCAGAGTACGGGTGATGTACCTGGTCTCAATTTTGGATGCTTTGTCCTCCATAGGCTTACCAAAAAGCTGTTCCCCAAGGCAAGAGATGTTGAGGAGCTTCTCCTGGACCCACTGCTCCAAGTCGGAAGACTGGAACCAAGCCTGCTGGTGGGCGCCAATGCCAGCTGCTGCCACTCATGTGGAGGACTCGAAACCGTAGTAGGTGGCTCAAGAAAGGTATTTGGAGCACTCACTGATGGACTTCAAGAGCACCTGTTAACGCCGGAGGTGGTCCTCATCGAGACCGGCTGCAAATCCTCTGAGCTCCTAGGTGAGGTCTCGGAGGAACATACCAATGTAGAGTTGGTAGATCTGGATGCAGTATGCTAGCATGGAACCCTGGTAACATTTGCGCCTGAGGGCATCGAGAGCATGAGACTCCCTGCCTGGAGGGACTGAAGAGTGAGTCTTTGGGCTCTTCTGCTTGCGCATGGCCAACTCGACGACCATGGAGATGTGGGGAAGCTGTGCCTTCCGAAACCCCGGTCCCCGCTGTACATGGAGTCCAGGCATCAGCTAACGATCGGGACAGAAGCTGGGGTTTCCAACATGCGGAGGAGGAGCCGGTTAAGGATGGAGGGGACTGGAACCATGAGGGCTTCCTTTGGTGGTGCCTCATATTGGAGGATATCGAGCTCCTCCGCTCGAAGCTCCTCCTCCGACTTGGTGGTAAGCGTAAGGGCCTGCACCATATCATGGACAAACTCAAGGAAAGGTGTGTCCTCAGGAGGGGACCGCCGCCTCTGGGTCGGCGGGAATGGGTCCGAGGGGAGGTCTCAGTTGGTCTGAATCTCTGGTGAAGTGTCCTCATTGGACTGCCAATCCGAATAGTCTGTGGAGGACTCAAGATCGGGCAGTTCAAGGTGGGTCAATGACCTGTGCCGGGCTCCCGAAGCTGGAGCCTGTCTGGAGCTGGAGGCGCTTGCCTGAGATGATCTCACACCTGAGGAATGGGAAGGAGATTGAGACCCTTGCCAAGGATCCTAATGAGGCGTCTGGTCTCAGGGATCACTGTGGTGACCCGGAGGAGTCCTCGAGATCGAGGTCCCTGCGGTCTCATGGCACATGCCGGCGGGGCCAGGCATCTGCAGCTGCTGGGCAGCCAGGAACGTAGAAACATTGCATTCTAAGGCAAGCATGCAGGCCTCCCACTTAGGAGTGGGGCCCTGTGACACCGACGCTGGGGTGACCGGGTCAGGCATCGAGGAGGAGAGGGGGTCTTCACTGGGGCGACCCTCAGGAGACCGGGCGCCATTGCTGGAGGCCTCCGCATTGGTTTGAGTTCCTTTCTCAGCCTCTCGCTCTCCAACTCTTTGGACTGTCATAGAGGGCTGAAGGACCAGGTGCGTGACTTCTCACACTTGTCTGACCCCCCAGACGACGTCCTCGTGGCTGCCTTCTTATTCTTCCACTCATGCTTAGGGGACCCTTGGTCGGAGTGTCTGCAGGCACACCGTGGAACCTTGGGAAGCTCCGAGGGTTGCGGGCCTTTGAGCACGAGGCCACCAGGGATACCGGGGTCAAGCTTGCCTTATGAAAGATATCATCTAGCTTCTACTGGCAACTCTGGATGGCTTTAGAGGACATCTTTTACATAAGGAGCATTGCTCCGGGTCATGATCAACGCCCAGACACCGGAGACAGCAGTCATGGGTGTCTGTGAATGACGTGTCTTTGGAGCATCGATCGCATTTTTTTAAACCAGAGGCCATTGTGGCAAAAAGGGCCCCCGCAAGGTTGAAGACAGTCAATGCGGCCAGTGGTTAAAAAGGGCGTGAAAGCGCTAAGGTAGAAAAGAAGGGGAAAAACGATTCCCGAGACCGAAGCAGCGGTGCTCGAGAGGCAGGAGGGGGAACTGGCGCTAGCCGGAAAGCACACTTAGTGAAGAAAAATCGTTTTCCAGGGATGAGACGTATGTCCAAAGGGCTCTGTGGAAAAAGGAAGACCAAACAAGATGGCACCCTTAGGTGGAATGGGGACCATGCATGCGTGGTGGCATTCCCAAAGGCTTTCTTTGAAAGCTAGGGAAATGCTCAACGTGGGCTCCGTTGGTGCAGACGTCACCCATATGTGAGGACTGACTTCCTGCTTGTTCCTGGAGAAAATTTGCAACAGAGTGGACTTCCTCTGAGGGAATGGATAACATGAGGAAAGATCTACAAAAGCTGGAAGAATGGTCTAATGCTTGGTAGTTAAGATTTAATGTGAAAGAAGTGCAGTGTCTTGGCACTTGAGAAGCAGAAATCCAAGGGAATTGTATGCGATAGGTGGGCAAGAGGTTGGTGTGCATGAACCAGGAGAAGGATCTTGGAGTGATTATTTCTGAGGATCTCAAGGTGGTGAAACAGTACGACAAGGCGGTGGCAAAAGCCAGAAGGATGCTGGGTTGCATACAAAGAGGAACTACCAGCAGAAAGGAAGAGATACTAATGCCACTGTACAGGTCACTGGTGAGGCCTCACTTGGAATATTGAGGAAGACCATATCTCACAAAGGATATAAAAAGACTGGACATGGTTCAGAGGAAGGCGACCAAAATGATTTGGAGCCTGCATCATTAGACTTATGAGAAGAGACTTGAAGACCTAAATATGTACATTCTGGAAGAGAGGAGGGATAGGGGAGATATGATTCAGACCTTTAAATACTTAAAGAGTATTAATGAACAACCAACCTCTTCCAAAGACAGGGAACTAGAGGGCATAACATGAAACTGCAAGGGGATAAAACTGAAAAGCAATGTCAGGAAATCCATTTTCACTGGATGCTTGGAATGCCCTCCCGATGGAAGTGGTGGGGCAAATACAGTGACAGAATTCAAAATGGCATGGGGCAGACAGTGTGGATCCCTTTATAGCAACAGTATAAAATCAAAACAAACATAACTCTCTCTTATATCTCAACAAATAGGGGTGACTTACATGCAGCGGTGTGTACAGCCCTAAACACTCCAGCAACTGCTTACACCTTGATGACCGAAAGAGTGAAGGACTGAATCTCTCACCAGACTTTAACTAGAGCAAAGATGTTTTCAAATCAGTCCCATACCCTACAATCCAAGAGACAACTGAGGGATGGAACACTGCCCACAGAAACAACAATAAAGCTTCTTGGGTTACCACCAAGCTCTCTTGCTTCTTTCATGGCCAAGAAAAACCATTGGGTATTGAGTGGCGATCATGCTGGTGAATGTCTGATGGATGTGTGTTTGGCTGGTGAGTGGGTCTAGTTTTGGTTTGATATTCTGTATTTTTCTTTTCCTTTTGGTTCTAATTTTGGTATTTTCAGCCTTTGTGGTCTCGTGTTTTCCATTTTTTTAAAAACGTTTTTTTGGCTCTAATAGCCTCTATGTGGGATACACTTGGTCTAGGCTTCCATTATTGCAGCTGCTCCTTTCAGTTTCTTTCCAACCATTTTTCTCATTTTATTGTAGTCTCCCTTTTGAAAATTAAACACTGACACAGTAGATTTCCTTTTAATACTCACTCACACTCCTCCTCCCTGACCTATCACCTTCTTTGGATGGTTGGCTATAAATGCCTATCCCTCCCCAAAACCACACAAGCTGCCTTCTCTTCTGACAGCAGGAACTGGATGCTCACTAGTACACTCAAGGCAAGCTTCTGTGGGTTTCCATTCATTTTTGTTCTACAGGCACTACTGCCACCATCCTGATCATCTTTGGTAGCAAAGATCAATATTCCCACCACCCCACTATTTCCTGCTCCTCACCTCCTTGGCATTATAAGTATGCATAGTTTTGTTTGTGCATGCAAGAGTGAATTGTTTTGATTGTTTTAAGGATGATATGAAAACATACCGTCATACCTAAATATAATCATATTTAATGTTTTAGGAATTATCCTAGGAACATCAGAAACAGAGCTGGCCCAAAGGTTTCTGCTGCCTTAGACAGAAACCCTGGCCTCGTCAAACCTCCCCCCCCTTAGTTGACGTCAATTCTGTCTTGGGAGGTGGAGACAATTAGCTGTAGTATTTCCAAAAGCGGTGGCTTTTTCCGCCACTTTTGGAAATACTGCCACTGCCCGCCTCCCCCCAAAAAGAATCAGCAACAGCTGGGGCGGTATGGCCACCCATGTGTGCCGTTGGAACCGCCACCACCCACACAGGCCAGCCGCCTAGCTCACCTAGTGGACGGGCCGGGGCTGACCTGAAACTGTTGTTCATAATTACTAACAAAATTTAAACTAAATTACACAAACATACAGAGTGCTATAGTTTTTCCCAAACTAGTGATCCAAGTTTCCAAAATGGTGATTTAAATGGATACACACCTTTTCTGTAATATAAAACATTGAACTATCTGCATGTTGGAGGGCATAATTCTCATGGTTTGGAAGAGACCACCTGAAAAATATGAATATGTACCCATTAGATATATTTAATGTTTTGCAATCTCACATACAGGCAGTAAAACAACAAGAACAAAAAGGGCTCTTCAAGTGTTATCAATCAATGAGAATACAGCTGCTAGGTTCATATAAACACAATTTACACAGAACACATTATAAATACAAATACATATTTTGTCTTTTTCTTTGTTCCCAGTTTTCTCCAACTCAGCAAGATACCTATGAAGATCATCGAGGCCACCCTCCCACGGCTTGTCAAGTGACAGTAGAGTAGTCTCTTCTAAAAATGAGCTTCTCAGCACTGCTGTTACCTTAGAGCAGGGGTCTCAAACATGCGGCCCGCGAGAGACCCTTGTGCGGCCCGCGATGCATAGGGGGGAAAAAAAAACGGCTTCTGCTGCTGCTGCCGCCGCTGCCGTGGCCAGCAATAGCAGCAATATCGCAAGTCCCGCGGGCTCCCCCCCACCCGGCAGATCCCTTCCTGCTTGCCTGCCAATGCTGCCAGTTCTCCGCTTCGGCTTTCAGAGCCGCGAAGGGAGAACTTCTCCCTCGCGACTCTGTTAAGCTCGCCGGGGCAGATGGGAAATTTCCCATCTGCCCCAGCGGGCTTAACAGAGTCACGAGGGAGAAGCTCTCCCTTCGCGGCTCTGAAAGCCGAAGCGGAGAACTGGCAGGCAAGCAGGAAGGGATCTGCCGGGTGGGGGGGGAGCCCGCGGGACTTGCGATATTGCTGCTATTGCCGGCCACGGCAGCGGCGGCAGCAGCAGCAGAAGCCGGTTTTTTTTTAAAGTTTAATTTTCCCGGGGGGGGGGGAGGGAGCAGGACGTGATGGGGGGGGGAGCAGGACTTGATGTGTGGCTGGGGGGAGCAGGACTTGATGTGGGGGGGGAGCAGGACTTGTGGGGGGGAGCAGGACTTGATGTAGGGGGGGAGCAGGACTTGATGGGGGGAGCAGGACTTGATGTAGGGGGGGAGCAGGACTGAAAATGGGGTGATGGGGGTTAGGACTGGTAATGGACAGATGGGGGTTAGGACTGGAGGTGGTCTGACTGGGGGCCTAAGACTGAAAATGGGGTTATGGGGGGGCTAAGAATGAAGATGGGGCGATGGAAGGGTTAGGCCTGGAAGTGGGCTGTTGGGGGGCTTAGGACCGATAATGGGCTAGGGGGGGGGCTAGAACTGGTAATGGACTGGGGGGGTGCTATGACTGGAAATGGGCCGAGTAGAAGGGGGAGCTTGAACTGCAAATAGCTGATGGGGACAGGGTCTTGGAATGGTAATGGGCTGAGTGGAAGGGGGCTTGGAATGGAAATGGGCTGATGGGGAGGGGGGCTTGGAAAGGAAATGGGCTGTGAGGGGAGGGAGCTAGGACTGGAAATGGGCTGATGATGCGGGGACTAGAAGGGAGCGGATGCTGGGTTGGGCAGGAGCTAGAAGGGAGTTGATGTTGGGGGACGATTAGAATGGGATGGGGCTGGGAGAGTGAAATGGAGAGGGGAAATATATTTTGTGTGGGAGGGAAGAAAAATCTACAATTGGCCGGGTATTGGGAGAGTAAGTGGGGATTGAGGATGGAGGGGTAAAATTTGAGTGGATGAAATAGGAATGAGGAAAGAGCAAAAGGAGAATGATTAGTATGTTAAAGCAGATGTAGAGAGAATGGAAAAAAACTAGGAAAGAAGAAAGGAGAAATGGACAGCAGACGATGGAGAGTTAGCAGAAGACACAAAGAAACCAGAAGAAAGTGACTGGAACAATTGCAACTGAAAAAAAAATGCACAAAAGGTAGAAAAATATCTCTTTATTTTGAATTTATTAACTGAAATATGTCAGCTCTTGGAAATGTGCATCTTTAACGTCTGCACTTTATTTAATACAAGAGGAAATCAATGTATAGTTTTATTTCTACAGTGTTGTACATTCTAAGTTTGGCTTTTGGGGTTCCCAGTTTAATTGTCTTCCTGTTTCTAAATTGTGATTCCTTGTTTGGTGATGGTGTATGTTCTGCATGTGTAACTGAGCTGAGGTATTCTGTTTATGTAATTCCTATTTGACATTGCCACTTGTTCTCTTTCCCGAGTAGGTCATGTATTGTTATTCTCTGAAATGTGTTGATTTAATATTTGCAGTGTTGCCTTTTGATAGTTAGTGTATGGTGCTTTGTGAGTCCTGGTAGTGCTGTTAGGACACGGCAGGTTTGCTATGGGTTCTAAATGGGCAGTGTTTCTAGTAGTTCCTAATGTGCCTGGCGGTTGGCACTGGTTTATAGTAATATAGAAATCTTTTAGTCTTTCTTTATCCATACACTCATTAAGAGGCATGTTTACTAAAAGTTAGTGTATGGTAACATTATGCAAATATTTATGCAAATGATGCCCTTATGCAAATGATGCCCTTATGCAAATGAGGCCTGCGTCTTGTGCGGCCCCCAGGTTACTCTACAAGTCCTCATTTGGCCCTCAAAGCAATTTGAGTTTGAGACCCCTGCCTTAGAGCTATATCACACATACTTTACAGATGTGTTATCCTGATGCTTGTGAACACCGAAGGTTAACAGCTTTTAACTTATAGCACTTTGCCACTGAACAAATCAGGCTGGTGCAGGTCAGATTAAAGCTGTCCAACTTCCCTCCTCCCCCAGGTCCTACTTGATGTGCCCCTTATCAATTGGTAGAGTAATATGACAAGATCAATAAACATGGGTCACCAAATCATTAATGTTCAGTCTCCACAGTCCTGGGACATCTGGCTACTTATCGTATGAATTTTAAAATCCCCCTCTTGACACAAGGCATTACACACAGCTACCCCATATGCCCCTGCTCATTCTTTCCAGTCTTCCCAAGCCTCTTTGCTCTCTGTTCCTTCTTCCCTTCACATCCTTTATGACTTCAACCACCTAGCATTCTTCTCTTTCCTAGTACCTGTGCTATGGAATTCAATTCCTTTATTCTTCTGTCAGGAATATTCGCTTCTCAAATTCAAAAAGGGCCTTAAAACATGTTTTTTTCGAGCAAGCCTTTCCAGTTTTCTTTTAGTTTAAGCATTAGAACATAAGATATGTCATACTGGGTCAGACCTAGGGCCATCAAGCCCAATATCTTCTTTCCAACAGTGGTCAATCCAGGTCACAAGTACCTAGCAGATTCCCAAAAAGACACACAAGCTCCACAATGCTTGTATTGGGGCAAACAGTGGATTTCCCAGGTTCTCTTTAAAAATGGTTTATGGACCTTTCCTCCAGAAACTTGGCCAAACCTTTTTTAAACCCAGCTACACTAACACTACATCTCCAGTAACAAATTCTAGAGTTTGATTACGCGTTGAGTGAAAAAATATTTTCTCTTATTAGTCTTAACAGGTTGCATTGTAGCTTTATTACATGTCCCCTAGTCTTTCTACTTTTTGATGGCGTAAACAATCAATTTACATTTACCTGTTCCACTCCATTCATTAATTTAGAGACTTCTATCATATCTCCCCCTCAGCCGTCTCTTTTCCAGGTGGAAGAGCCCTAACCTTTTAAGCCTCTCCTCATAGGGTATCACTCCATCCCCTTTACCATTTTGGTGGCTCTTCTCTGTACCTTTTCTAGTTCTACTATATCCTTTTTAAGATACGGCGACCTGAATTGCACAAAATATTCAAAATGTGGTCGCATCATAGAATGAAACAGAGGCATTATAATATCCTTGGTTCTATTCTCCATTCCTTTCCTTATGATTCCTAGCATTCTATTTGCCTTCTTGGCAGCCGCTTAACACTGGGCGGAGGGTTTCAATGTGTTATCCATGACGACACCTCCATCTTTTTCCTGGGTGGTGGTTCCTAACGTTGAACCCTGCATCGTGTAACAATAGTTTGGGTTGTTCTTTCCTAGGTGCATAATTTTGAACTTGTCCACATTAAATTTCATTTGCCAACTGAACGTCCAGTCTTCCAATCTATCAAAGTTCTCTTGCAATTTTTCACAATCCTCTTGCGTTTTAACAACTTTGAATAATTTTGTGTCTTCTGTAAATTTTATCACCTCCCATTTCCACTCATTTATGAATATGTTAAAAAGCAGCAGGCCCAGCACAGATCCCTGGGGTCCTCCACTATTCACCTTTCTTCAACAGGAAAATTGGCCATTTAGCCCTACCCTCTGCTTTCTATCTTTTAACTAGTTCCTGATCTATAATAGTACACTGCCTTTTTTCCCATGACTTTTTAATTCCGCCAAGAGTCTCTCATGAGGGACCTTGTCAAAGGCTTTCTGCAAATCTAGAGACGCTTTATCGACTGGCTATTTCTATGGCATTGTCCTGCAGATATGGTTGAGATACACAGTATGTCACATTTCTTTGCTTTTCTTTAGTGCTATTTTCTTACATTTTTATCTCATTATATGCTAGCACTGCAAGTTTTGTTACGCCTTTTCTTCTATATTTTAAATCTGCCTTGATAGGCTTTGTATGAAAGGCAGTTAAGCAAATCTGTACAAAAATAAATATATAAATATTTGAATGTTACTTCTAAAATATGGATTTTAGCAGGATCTGTTTTATGTTCGTTTGTCGTTTTATTTCTGTTTATTGTTAATTTAAGATTTTGTACACTGCTTTGGATGGATATTGTTCCGGGGAAACAGTCTATAAGAAATTTAAAAAATACATACCTTCGTGCATAGGGGTATAACAAGGAAAGGGTGATAGGGGTGGTTGCTGAAGGCACAAGGTTAAAAAACAATTGAAATAGTTTATAGCAGTTAGCAACTGCTGTAGAGCTTTAATTTCTGAGTCCGATTAATTAATTCTATTTTTTTTTAAATATATCTGTAGGACTCAACTGTTCTATGATAATGTTAAAGAAAAGAAACAACTGAGGAGAGGTATGATGGAGGTCTAAAAAATAATGAATGGAGTAGAATGAGTAAATGTAGATCGATTGATTGTTTACCCCTTCAAAAAGTAGAAAGACTAGGGGACATGCAATGAAGTTACAATGCAGCACATTTAAAACTAATCAGAGAAAATATGTTTTCACTCAACATGTAATCAAACTCTGGAATTCGTTACCCGAGGATGTTGTAAAGGCTGTTAGTGTAGCTGGATTTAAAAGAGCTTTGGACAAGTTTCTGGAGGAAAGGTCCATAAAACACTATTAAAAATAGCTGGAAAATCCACTGCTTATCCATTGGACAAGCAGCATGGAATTTGTATACCTTTTGGAACCCTGATAGGTACTTATGACCTTGATTGGCCACTGTTGAAAACAGAATGGCTTGATGGACCCTTGGTCTGAACCAGTATGGCATGTCTTATTATGTTCTTATAGGATGACAGCTATTGAGAACATCATGTTTGGAATATTCTAAAATTTGTGTGGAATTTTTTGATTCAGTAATTTTTTTTAATTATAATTCCACTGCCTTTGGATATTGAAAAACAAGACAAAGACAAACCACGTTCTAATAATTACTTCGCCCAATATCTTGATCCCAGCACATCCCAACCTTCATATTCTAGGTATCAATTCCTTGCCATGTATTATACAGTAATTTGTCTTTTTAAAGCTAGCCAGCTATTTCCTTTAAGACCTAACCAAATAGATTCTGGTACATTTTACAATAATGGAACATCAGAGGCATTCTTCCAGCTACCACCAGGCATGAGTGATTTGGCGACAGGTTGGCTGTCATGGAGTACAATGAGATGAAGTGGCTTATCGAAGCTCACAGAGTTAGTGGACAACCAAAACAGAATCTATGGACTCCAAATTCCTAGTCCCATGAATTATTTAGACATTTTCCACATGAGTAATTTCTTTAAAACATTGCTTTTCTAATTGGATGGAATATTTACTAAGCACATTAACAAAAGGGGACATTATATCTTGGCCAGGCCTTGCATTACCATATCGACGTGGACAATAACAATCGCCTTCTGTGTGGTACTCACCCATCACAGACTTCTTTTATTATTGAAGACAATGGCTTTTTCTACGACAGAAAGAGAAACATGATTAGACCATCATACTTCCACTGCATCACGGGGCTATGATTCTAATCCAGCAGAAATGTTTCATAACAGTGAACAGTAGCCTGCAGAAAAAGAAGCGCCTTGATGTTGTAATTAAGACAACTTTGCATATTTTATTTTAGCTCTGCAGTTTCACTATCACAGATGAAAATGACAATGTTTTTCGATATGTTTAAGTACTGCATCACTTGTCAAAGATAGCCAGCTATCAGAAAAAAAAGTCAGCTCTAACAAACAATTTTTTATTTGGAAAAAATCAGCATGTTCAAACTCACTCCACGTATACCAATAAGAAGCATGACGATGTTCTTACATTAAACAAATACAATTTGTTTCATCATTCTAAAGCAAAATTTCATAATGTAAGACTCCTTTAGTGCTGAACATAAGAGAATTTTTACCTCCTATTCTGTAAACGCAACCAAATACCCAATAACAGCTATACAAAAGCAAAGGGGAAATTTCCCCTAGTGACTGTGACAGCATCTACTTGCCTCGGACATCAATTGTTGCTATGTTTCATTTGCTTGAAGATATATCAACAGCTGTTATCTCCAGGAACAAGCAGGAATGTAGTCTTCACATATGGGTATCGTCAGTACCGACGAAGCCCGCATGGGAATGCTCCCTAGCGTCCAATAGGAACGCTTTTGGGAGCATCCCTCAGCACATGCTCGCTGCCTTCCCGCCTTTCCAACTGTCCATCTTCAGTTTTTCATTTTCCACGGAGCCGACAGGTCACATACCCTGTCACCGCAGAAAATTTCTTCTTTAAACTTGTTTTCTTGTGGTCGCGTCTGCCTCCGCTCGACGCCTACCGGTACCGCCGGTTCTCTTTTCTCCTTTTCTAGAAAAAAAAAATATATATATATATACTTTATGAAATGTTTCTCTTCAGAAACTTTTTCTTTTTGGTGCTAGGCGCCATTTTGGGCATTTAGGAACCATTTTCCTGAAAAACGGTAAAACCAGCTAGTGGTTTTAAAAAATGTACTAAGTGTGGCGGTACCATTTCCGTCACCGACACCCATGACTGGTGTCTCAAATGTTTAGGCCCTGACCATTCTCCATCGGAGTGTCTCTCTTGTATGGGGATGACTAAAAGGGGAAGACAGAACCGGGCTCCAAAGCTCTGTACCCTCTTTTCTTCAGATGTGATGTCCATTGCATCGACGTCTTCCAGAGCCTCGTCTTCCTCCCATGGACCTCAGGTAACTAAACATAAGAGCCGGTACTCAAAGGGTAGATCTCCTTCTAAGCATCGAGAAGCCATTGGCATTGCCCTTGAGGAAACTACACCGGCAAAACAGCCCCGGCGGGAGGCTTCAGCCTCCAAAGCACCAACGGGGCTCCAGGATGTTCTCGAGGCCTCGACCTTGGCAGAACTACTGGTGCCATGTTCAGGGGTTCCAGCCGCTTCTACCGGTACAGACACCCAGACATCGGCAGCGTCGATAGACCAGAGATTCCTCACTATCGAACGCAGTCTTGCAGCTCTCCTTACAGCTGCAGTACTGTTGACACCACTACTGACGGTTCAATGGGCACCGGTACCGATACCGGTACCAGCACCGACGGTACCGGCCCTGGTTGGAATTTTTCCCATACCGACTTTTTCGGGCATCAACAGATTGGTACCGGACCAACTCAGTACCGACTTTGATCGATACCAATACTGTGCTTTGCAATCTTCTGATTCCGATGACTCTGATAACTCTACCGGTACCAGAGTGCTTCTTCCGGAAGACTCCTCTTCTCCTCAACGCAGAATGTCTCCTCCGGAAGACATGTATTTTCAGGATTTTATTTGTGATGTGGCCCGAGGCCTATCAATCACGATAGCTCCTGAAAAAGAACCTAGAGTAAAGGAATTGGAAATTCTCCAATACCCTAAAACTCCCAAAGAGGCGGCTACTCTGCCCATTCATGAAATTCTTAATGATTTGATGCTCAGAATGTGGGAAACACCTTTGACCACATCTCTTCATTCTAGGAGACTTGATACCATATATCGAGTTCCACCATGTCCTGGCTTTCAAAAGACTCAGCTGCCACACCATTCAATGGTAGTGCAATCAGCCATGCGTAGGATGAAAAGTGCAAAAAGACATGCATCCAATCCTCCAGGTAATGAATGCAGGACTCTTGACGCCTTTGGATGTCAAATATTTCAGGCTTCCATGCTTTCAGCTAGGATCAGCTCATATATTTTATATATGGGAATGTTCCTCAAGAAGTCACAGAAGATTTGGAGCTTATGAGCCCCCTTCTTCCTGATGACAAATGACAAGACTTCCTTACTCTTGTCAAGCATGCTCAAGACGTTTCCAAGTTTGTAAATTGTGCAGCCTTTGACTGCTTTGAATGCATCAGCAGAACTTCCGCTATTGTCATTGGTGCACGTCAGACTGCCTGGCTTCAGGCATCAGACTTGGAGATTTGGGTACAGAATAAATTAGGAAACATCCCTTGCACAGGAGAAAACCTCTTTGGCAAGAATTGGCAGGAAAAGGCTAATGAGATAGATGCTGACAATATCACTTTAGACAGATTGTCAAAATCTACAGCCACTCCAGCCAAAAAGAAACCCTATTAAAAAACCTCTCTCATCCACACAGCCTCTGACACCACACCAATCAGACCCTCTGCACACCCAAACGTCCATAGACCTCAAAGTTTCCACACCATGATTTTCAATGTGTTATATGAACTGTAAATTGTCCACAGGTGAAATATCCGTTTGTATATAGGATGTATATAGTTTCCCCTGTTACTTCCAAGTTACCGACCCTGTTGTAATGTAAGCAAAAGATTGTTCTAATGCAAAAATTTGTTATCTGTGAACCGCGCGGATACCAAAGAGCGCGGTATATAAGAATTGTAAATAAATAAATAAATAAAAAGAGAAAGTTTTATTCGTCCTATACCCAGCAAGGGCAAGGGCAGGGTCAAGTTGCCCAAAAGGGACAATAGCAACAATCCAGACAACAAAAGAAGCCAAAAGGCCCGAGAGCTCAACCAGCTCCACAGGCTCAGCCCCCTCAAGGGCTTTGATTCCTTCCTAGAGAGCTTAGCTTTCCTGCCTCTGAAGGGTCCAGAACCTCTAAACATTCCAGGCAGGTTGTGTCATTTTGCCAACAGATGGCAGCAAATAACAGCAAAAAATTGGACTCTGTCCATTGTAGGAGAGGGGTACAAGCTTCATTTTCACAGCATGCCCCCTCCTACAATCATAAGACAGTTCAAGTCCCAAACCTCTGCAGACAATCTACTGAATCAAGAGGTCTCAACACTCCTTGCTCAGGAAGCAATAGATGAAGTACCCATTCTCCAACAGGGTACAGGGTACTACTCCCCCTATTTTATTCCAAAGAAAACAGGAGGACACAGACCCATTCTAGACCTCAGAGAATTGAACAAATATCTGTTCCGAGAAAAGTAAAAAATGATTTCTCTGGGAACTCTTCTGCCATACCTTCAAAGTCAGGATTGGCGTTGCTCTCTAGATCTAAAAGATGCATATACTCACATTCTGATCCATCCAGATCACAGGAAATTCTTATGATTCCTTTTCAAGGGAAAACACCTCCAATACAGGGTTCTTCCTTTTGGTCTGGCTTCGGCACCAAGAGTATTCACGAAATGCATGGCAATAGTAGCTGCATTCCTGCAAACCCTAGGGATATTCATCTTCCCTTACTTGGACAACTGGCTCATTCGAGCCCCCCCAATTCCAGAAACCAGCTCTGCACTGTCTCACACAATGCAAATCCTCCAATACTTGGGATTGGTCATAAACTTCCCAAAATCTCAACCTGTTCCTTCTCAGACCCTGGAGTTCATAGGAGCTTGTTTAGATACCAGTCAAGGGCTTTCCTCCCACAGCCCTGCTGTCTTCGCATAGTGCAACTAGCTTCTCAAGCAGCGGTGAAGTCCTCCCTAACTGCTTGAGAACTGCTGCAATTACTGGGACATATGGCATCCACAGTTCATGTAGTTCCCTATGCTCGCCCCCACATGCGAGCAGCACAGTGGACCCAGGCAACAGGACGTCTGTCGGACAAGATATCAAACTCACAACGACTGATCTTGTCCCTACAATGGTGGCAATCACTGGAGAATCTTTTAGTGGGGTCTCCTTTCCAAAAACCCCTATTCCAGGCCACCTTAACAACAGATGCATCACAGGTGGGAAGGGGAGCATACCTGCACCATCTCTCTACCCAGGGTACCTGGACTCCACAGGAGGCTTGTCTTCACATAAACCTCCTAGAACTCAGAGCAATCTACCTAGCTCTTCGAGTATTCCATGCCCAGCTCAGCTACAAGACAGTCTTAGTCCAAACGTACAATCAAGTAGCCATGTTCTACGTGAACAAGCAGGGTGGAACAGGCTCTCTGTCATTATGCAATGAAGCTTTACGACTATGGGCCCTCTCCAGACAGCATCAAATTCACCTTCTCGTGGTATATCTTCCAGGCATTCAAAACCTTTGGGCAGACAAACTTACCCGGTTCTGTTCCAGAATTCCAGCTCACAATTGCCAGGCAAGGGATGCCTTCCTCCTTCACTGGGGTCAGGACTTCCTCTATGCCTTCCCACCCATTCCCCTCATCCACAAAAGACTCTTCAAGCTTCAGAGAGACAGAGGTCGTATGATCCTCATAGCGCCATGATGGCCACGACAAATGTGGTATCCCCTGCTTCTATATCTCTCTCAAGCTGCACCTCTGGAGTTAGGGTGTGCTCCAGACCTTCTCTCCCAAGAGAACGGGATGCTATGGCACCCGAATACCCAGTCCCTGCATCTCAGGGCCTGGTTGCTGAAAGCCTAGACCTGAAGGATCTTAACCTTTCCCAACAGGTAAAGGATATCCTTCAGGCTTCTAGAAAACCTTCCACAAGACGTTCTTACACCTTTAAGTGGAAACGTTTTACTATATATGGTGTTCTCAAAAGGGATTTAACCCCCTTGCGATACCTTTGGAATCGGTACTAGAGTACCTACTTCATTTACCAATTCTGGTCTAAAGACCAATTCAGTAAGAGTCCATCTTAGTGCAGTTGCAGCTTCCTATAAGCCTCTAAATGGACAGCAAGATTTATGAGAGGTCTTCTATTAACAAAGCCTCCCATCAGGCCACCACCAGTGATATGGGATTTAAATCTAGTTCTCGGACAGCTCATGAAACCGCCCTTTGAACCTTTAGCCACTACAACCCTAAAGTTTTTATCCTGGAAGGTCATCTTCCTAATTGCAATCACCTCCGCACGTCACATTAGTGAATTACAAGCTTTAGTGGCTGAGGTGGTTTCGCCTTTTCATTTAAATCAATCGATTTACCTTCCTGTATTCTTTCCGAGGCCTCATGCCTCTAATGCAGAAAAGAACCTTCATACTTTGGACTGTAAAAGAGCCTTGGCTTTTTACCTACAAAGAACAGAGCAACATAGAAAGTCTTCTCAACTTTTTGTTGCTTTTGATTCTAATCATTTGGGACTTCCAGTCTCCAAAAGAACTCTTATCTAAATGAATTGCACAATGCATATCCTTTACTTATGAGAGTAAGAGTCTTCCTCTTCAAGGCCATGTCACAGCGCATAATGTGAGAGCCATGCCAGCCTCTATGGCTAACCTTCACTGTGTCTATCGATGACATCTGTCAAGCAGCCACCTGGGCTTCGGTGCACACCTTCACAGCCCACAACTGCCTAGATAAAGCCTCCCGTCGGGATGCCTTCTTTGGCCAGGCTGTTCTTCAACATCTCTTTCAGACTTAATTCAACTCCTACCCACCAACCCTGGTAGGATGCCAGAGATCCGTGGGAGGAAGCATGGCCCACCTTACTATAGGTGGCAGCTTCCTGGGGCCATCTCCCCAGCATCTTCAGCTAGGGAGTCCCCATATGTGAAGACTACATTCCTGCTTGTTCCTGGAGATAGTGTAGTTACTCACCTATAACAGGTGATCTCCAGGAAAAGCAGGAATTTAGTCCTCACAACCCACCCACCTCCCCTAGGAGTTGTCTATCTCTCTGTCTCTTTCCTCTCTCCCTCTATCCTTTCACTCAGCTACAAACTTAACTGAAGAGGGACAGTAGGAAAGGCAGGAAGACCGCGCATGTGTTGAAGGATGCTCCCAAAAGCGTTCCTATTGGATGCTGGGGAGCCTTCCCGCACAGGCTCCGTCGGTACCGACGATACCCATATGTGAAGACTAAATTCCTGCTGTTCCCGGAGATCACCTGTTACAGGTGAGTAACTATGCTTTATCAACTAATGGATAACTAATTTGCAAGGCAAATTCTCTGCAAGAAAACATTGTGTGCCTTTACCCTTTTTAAATCTGTGTATTAACACACTTAAAAATTAGAAGACCTGAACATGCACACAGAGAGGCTATAAATTCTCCTCCCATCTATATTAAAGGACATAGGGAGTGCAAGATTCCCACTGCACAGCAATCTGTGCTGTCAGCCTTTACTTCAGACATAAATGAACATTCAGGGAATTCAGTCACGGAAACAAACACACCATGCAGTACTAAACTTCCACAAAGGGTGAAAATGACTGGGGACTTGTTTTTGGAGTCCTTGCAACTAAATACTCTCCAACCCTCCGTACAGCCCCTGGGGAGCTGCCGAGACATCCATTCCCTTGAATAGGAAATGGTGACATTTAATATAAAGGTTTTTCCATCATATTGCAGAACTATTCAATTGTACTCTGCATACAATCTAGTCAGTGTTCCTTCCTAGAGGCCTTCCTTTTCAACCAGTGCCATCATTACCCATTCACAACTGGAGAAGTTGAAGCACAAGGAGATAACATGACTAGCCATACGGCATGTGTGCGGAGGAGGGACGAGGCAGGTGGAACAGGTGGTGTGGAATCTTGTGAAGAGCAGCTCCTCTGGGTTTCAGTCTCCTACTCTAACCACTATAATGACTGTATTAAAAAAAGCACCAGCACTTGTGTACATACAGTGCCACTATCCATAGTATGATCGTTCCATTGAGTACAGGGCCGGCACAAGGAGATGAGGCTCCCTAGTTAAACCTCATCCCTTGCGCCCCTCTGCCCTACCCGCTCACTCCTCACATTCATTGCCACCACTGCTGCCCTCTCCGGGACCTACAGCAGTGGCAATGTTAGCAAACAGCCCGTGGTGCATTATTACCTTAATCTCTGGCGCCACAGGGCTGTTTATTTCTGCTCCTCTCCAACTCCCAATGCTGACTTCCTGTCAGCAAACTAACAGCCCCGTGGCACCAAAACTTAAGGTAAGTACCGCAGAGCTGTTTGTGGTGACTGCCACCACTGTAGGTCCCAAGAGGGGTAACAGTGGTGGCAATCGTCACCCCTGCAGGGCTGGCGCTCTAGGCAAAATCCTAGTTTGCCTAATGGGTTGCGCCAACCCTGACTGAGTATAATCCTGCCTTTTTCTTCTACTGCCAACTACGGACTGTTCGTTGCACCTTGCTGTGCAGTATGCCTGGAACAAACTAACTGAGCCAGTAGCTTAGGCTCCGTCTCTGGTCCCATTAAAATCCAGGCTAAAAACCCTTCAAGGCTGCTTTTGCATCCTGACCCCCTTATTTTCCTGTTTAATACCAACTACCCTTCCATTTGTTCTGTATGTCTGCCTTGAACAGATTGTAAATCCTGTACAGCAGGGACTCTCTCTTACGTGTATATGTACAGCACTATGTATGCCTTGTAGCGCTATACAAATAAGTAGCAGTAGTGGCAGACTTAAACTAACCTTATAAATTATCCAGATAGCGGCTGGATATCACCACAAGCTGGCTAATTTTAAAGCTTGCCCTCACTCCACCCCAAACCCCATATTATATGGATTAACATGACACAATGCAGTAATATTTCTGTAATTATCAATATTCCTGTTAAATGTACATTATCAAGTTTAAGTTACAATGTAAACTGCTTTGACTAAATGATAAAGCTGTATAAAAAAAAAACTTGTTTAAATAAATAATATATACACAAAATAATGTTCAGCACAATCCACATCGTTTGTTCCAGCACACCTACCTTTCAGCTCATCATCCCCTGCCTTTCTTTTTAACCCTATCCCTTCAACAAAGTCAGAAAAAAATTGGAGGTATTTCATGTTAGCAGTAAAGAGAAGAAACAGGCATGACATCCTCTCCACCACTAACAGCAAAAAACAGGCTAACATTGTACTCTACCTCAGATCTGGAGTTAAAGCCCCTGCTACTAAAACCCCTTTTACCCAGTATTTGGTTCTCCTGTGCACTTTTCTGCTAATACCTTCATTATTACGGCTTTAAATGAACTGTGCACTGATGTCAGCACAAGTTTCTGCGCACAGTTAGTTCATACACAAAACAACATTCTGCACTGGGCGTTGGCAGTAGCACAGGAAATTGTAGACAAACTGCATTAAATTTTATGCAAAGCCTCCGCTCTTTATTGCATCTGCCCCTGAATGAGAAAGACTTCTGACTGCACTGATTCACAGCTTTACTAATTTACACATGAACAATCAGCGGTTGCTGTGCTACTAGTGAAAGTTCAATAAACAAATAATATGAGATGAATTTGGAGAGGTACATACAGTTGTCTGGAAAGAACAAGTCGATATATGACTCCAACAACCCTTGTCCTGATCCACACATGAGGATGAGGACTCCAATCAGGGGCTGCTGCAACGCAATCTACTGTACCTTCTAATGGTGGGATCTGCACATGCTACCAAGAGGCACTGAAAATAGTGTGCAATCCTAGACTTCCCAATCCTTCTGTACCCTTTTCTTGATTATATTGACTCTGTTGGAGTCATACTTCAGTATGGTTCAGTAAGGTCTGTCTATGCAGTCACTGTTATGATGATAACTTCCTTAGCAACATGCCTATTTATTGTTTCAGACAATCCAAAAATTGTCAGGATCTTACTTATACCTCACCTCTCTCCACCTACTTTTATAGGGGCTTGCCTTTCCAAATACAATACAATGCTCCACACAAGGTTACATACCATGGCAAGCAGCATTTTCTAAAGTAGCTAATTTATTATGAAATCTTTTTAATTACCTCTCTATGCCAATTGCTCACAATTTACTACTCATCTCTCTCCCCTATGTGTATGGTATGATGTGATATTCTTATGGAGACCATCTTGTCAAGTCCAAATGTGATATCTCTGATAACATTCTTGGAGCTACTAGCAATGTCACTGAAACTTTAAACTTTGACAACCTAGAAATTTAACATTAATAAGTTGCCATTTATAGCTCTCCATAGTGCTACAGACCAACTAAATTAGGGTAATATCTCCCCTCTCTGATATACAGTAAGCTGAAAGCCAACAGGTTCCTAAAGTACCTTATAAAATGTAGAATCCTTCTGTATCTGATTGCAATTTGTTTTGGCCTACTACTGAAAAAGCATAAGCTAAATCCAAAATAGGATGAAGAGAGAGATAACGGAACATTCTATCTTCCATTTGTCCCATTCTCATTCCATTATGTTCCCATAAGTGTTCCGTTATCTCTCTCTCAGAGTTATACTATTGGTGCCTTGCTGCTATGGAGTATTGCCCAAACTGTAACCTATCCACTGATTAATACTAATATCCATTTGAATAACATGCTTATTTACCTACATACTGCTGCACAGTGGATTTTACCTCTTTCATATGCTTGGCAACCTCTCACCAATGTTGGCTAGTTTATGTAAATATTCTTCCTACCACTTTTCTTGTTATGATGGCCAATTCCATGATGTTTCTCCACCATCTATACAAAATACATCCACTTGCCCTTTCTAAACTGTATGAACCTCTCTAAATGCACTGCATATTGTTTATGTTTTTTGGACTTTATTTACTGCCTTTTGCTAATAGCACAGCAAAGTGCTGTGAAAAAAAACATAAATATTTAGGGGTTTTTTTTATTTATAATTCCCAGTTATTACAACAAGAGTAACAAAAGTTTGAAAAGAAGCAAAGGCAAATAAGCAAAGCAATATAATTAACAATTTTCACAAACCCACATCACGGGAGAGCTAAACCCGATTACAGAGTAAGAAAAATTAAGCAGGTTAAACAAACCACAAATATCACAGTTACCCAGAATACTCCTAAGTAGTATAATGGGTACACTACTCGTCAAACTGATTAACAGGTGAGATAAGGATGACAGCAGCCAATCAGCGCTCACTTCCGGTGTATGTCCTGCCTCTGGCCACACCCCCTCCCATAGAAATGAATGGTGAGCTAGCTCCTCCCATCCACAACCCCAGGCGTGGCCACACCCCCACTCTGACATACCCCCACCCCGCCCCCCAGGATGACATCAGTCAATCAGTGCCCATTTCTGGGTTT
This sequence comes from Ichthyophis bannanicus, assembly GCA_033557465.1. Taxonomy (NCBI): domain Eukaryota; kingdom Metazoa; phylum Chordata; class Amphibia; order Gymnophiona; family Ichthyophiidae; genus Ichthyophis; species Ichthyophis bannanicus. The sequence goes on from CM066031.1 coordinate 708,679,495, forward strand.
GCCACACCCCACCCCCACTGATGACATAGCCAATCAGCACCCACTTCTGGGTTTGTGCCACGCCCATGTCCTCCCACCCTCAACCACGCCTCCCAGCCTACATCATCGTAAATCGCATCACCGGAAACAGGGTGTCATCGGAAATGGACAGTGTCGTTTTTCGATGACATCACCAGAAACAAGGTGTCTGACACCCCCCCCCCCCTGGGAAATGTGTTTTGCTTCCGGTTTATGCTGATATTTGCAAAAGCAGTAACCCCGGAAAGGCTTTTCTTTCCAAATGTTAAAATGCAATTAACACATCTTTGTTAGAGAAACCAGTGCTGTCCATGTGATAGAATTTTGTTTTTAAGATCTAAGTGTTAGAGAGAAGTATTATGGCAGCAGAGTAGTTCAGGCTGAAACACAGAGAGACCTGGGTTCAAATACCACTACAGCTATTTTTATAGTGGCTTTGGAAAAAAAAACAATACAGAGAAACAAGCCTGGGCATGCTTCTAGGAAAGGAAATGACAACATGTGATTGGCAGAAACAAGAGACTTGTTCTAAGCATGCTCTTGCTGTGTGTAAAAAAAACAGGCTATACTTTAAAACACAAAGGATTTGTGGAATAAATCCATTCTGAAGATGTTAGCAAAATAAAAAGAATAGTCAAAGCATGGCAATCATGAAGGAAACCGTAATGAAGAGCATTTACTATGACCCAAAAGCGATAGGGAGCTTTGGGGGCATAAATCCTCTACTTCAAGCTGCTAAAAAGCATGCTAAAACAGTCAACAGAAAAGATGTAGTTAGATGGGCTACAGGACAAGATGCTTATACTTTACACAGACCTGCTAGGGTCTGTTTTAAAAGAAACAAGACGATCGTATCAGATGTGGATGCGCAATGGCAGGCTGATTTAGTTGATATGACAGCCTTGTCCCATTATAACAATGGTTACACATACATCTTAACAGTGGTAGACATCCTGTCAAAATATGCTTGGGCTGCAAGTTTAAAATCGAAAATCGGTCATGAAGTTGCTAAAGCCTTTGAAAAAATATTTAATCTAGGTCATATACCTGAAAAAATACAGACAAGGTTAAAGAATTTAGTAGTTCAGGCTGAAACACAGAGAGAGAGACCTGAGTTCAAATCCCACTACAGCTATTTTTTTAGTGGCTATGAAAAAAAAATCCAATACAGAGAAACAAGCCTGGGCATGCTTCTAGGAATGGAAATGACAACATGTGATTGGCTGAAACAAGAGACTTGTTCTGAGCATGCTGCTGGTGAGTCCAGGAAATAGTGTGTAATCCTGTGTGTCCTGTGTGGGAAAAATTCTAACACAGATTCAAAAAGAAAAAATGGCTCTTTTTGGAACACCAAGCAGAATTTCCAACAGGGTGCATAACATTAATTACTTTCTTAAAGATCGTGATGCAGCGGCTGAGGGTTATCCACCAATTGAAAATCCATTTGAACAACAGGAGTCTGGCAGAGTCTGAACATGAATTAACAGAGATTGAAGATTTTCCAGATGCACAAAAATTGTTCGATTCTCAAGAACTTTGTGATTCAGGCACTGATATTGACTTACCGGATGACAACGCAACGGATCCAACGGACATAGAATTATATTACACCGCAGCAGATGCAGAAGCAACCTGTTTACTGGAAGAATTAGGATCAGCTGAGGTAAGAGAAGTCTTTTTTTTTTTTATAGAAAAATGTTATAGAAGCGGTAGTTCATTTCACATTGACACTGTTTTGCTTTTTTGTAGGGAACTAACAAATCTTCGCTCCTTCAAGAGCTAGAGGACATACAGGCGATCAATCTATGCTGCTTGTGCTTTTTCTGTACATATCAAAGGGAAGCGTTTGATGTCATAGTTAACCAAAAGCAAAACTCAAAGCCTGAAGAAATAAACACATTTAAACCTGTTATACAAGCAACGATGTACTGTATTATCAAGAAATGCTTGCAGGAGGTTATGCACAGAGACTGTACAGCTTGTCTAATACATGCTCCAGGGCAAAGACATCATGATTGCCTGAGGTGGGGGCCCAAGGAAATACAACAGAAAATCCATAAAACTTGTAACAGGTTGTGCCTAGGACCTATTGTAAATGTTGTCATGATTGTTGGTCATAAAATGAAAGCAATTGACTTAGTTTATGAACATTTGAATTTTCTGTTTGAACTCATCAGAGATTTTAATACCAGTAGAAATCCAGGACAACTGCTCAATATTTTGCTTAGATATGTGGCAGATCGATACGGAGCTAGTGGAAGGTTTAATCTGTGACAGAGATTATAGATCATTCCTTAAAAGAAAACACAAAGTTTTATAAAAATTGACTTTTTATGAAAATGTTTGTATTTCCAGAATCTATTATCTGAACATACAGATGAACAAAAATTATATGTATGCCTTTATATTTTAAAAAAAACCTTGTAATGCTCAAATGAATCAGTTCACAAAATGAAAACATTTTGTTTGAAATAAAACATTTTTAACCTACAGCTTTGTGTGGTGTGTTTTAGGAATTCCTAGTTAATTAAACCTACAGTGTGCTGTCTGGGAAAAATGGGACTGTGAATTAGCCGGGCAGAGCTCTATTGTAGAACTAAAGTCACTTAAGGCGTCTGGGAATGGGGAATGTTTATTAGCCACATAGATACTATATATTGTGTATGTGGACCTATTACAATGTACTGTCTGCGAAGAAAAAAAAATGGTGCCGTGTGAATTAGCTGGGTGGGGTGACACATAAAATAATAGGCCATATGATAAGATTATGATATCCAGAGCTGTTTCAGTTAGAGAGTCTGGGGTTGTAAATCCCATCAAAGAATTTCATTTAAAAAGGTGCAGTACATTTCAGCTGACAGAAAAGATCACAGTCTCTATAGATTGTAAGATCGATACCTCTTCAGACAGCAACATGGTGAGTAGATATGAGTCTTACTTTTTAAAAATACTGGTTATGTAATGTTTGTCTCTGAATTTATGATTGTCTTTAAAAACAGGGGCAGAAACCAGGTTTTACAAATAAACTCTCTTACAAAACGAAGACAGCAAAGAAAGTTAAAAGGTATGTCATGTGTTGTTTTTTTTAATTTTCCAGCAGCTATGCTCTTCATAATGTGTCTCAACCTTTAATCTTTTATTTTAGACCAAGAAGATGCTACAAAACAAGATGGCCAACCTAATCAATAGCCGGTTCCTTACCGAAAACCAAAAGACAAACAAAACAGTAAGTATTCAGGCTTTACCCCGCTCCTAGATTTTAAGGCCAATGTAAAAGAAAAAAGTATTAGCCCCTACGTTTTCTTTTTCAGATCATGAAAATGTTAGAAAAATCAGTGAGTCTGGGAGTAAAGTCTAACAGGAAAAGATCATACAGCGAATCTACACAAGCCGATACAGAATACGGAAAGTGTGGTGAAAGCCTTGTCTTTGATCACAGTGTTTCAGAGGTCAGAACAAATAATCTTGCATTAGACCCCACTGAAGAATCAGAACAGTTAGCTATGTTCAGTTTGTAAAAAGGTGGAATTGTAAATTGGACAAGTTTAATGGTGTAATTTATTCAGAAGAATTTTGGTTTATTAATTTAGACAGGGTAACCTCATTATCTGAGGCTCGAAACGCCATTCAACAAGGTATTCAGTATATTTCTGGATGAGGTTAGCAGCAGTTTCACCTGGTGATTATGTACAGATACATCTACATTCATCTCTTTTTCACAATTCCTTGTATTCTGGAAAGTTAAACCCAGAAGCATTGGATGCTGATGATTTCTTAGATCAGATCGCTAAACTCCTTCAGAGTCACAGAGAAATCCAGGTTTGTGATATATTCCTTGTTGTTGTACTTGTCATAAGAAAATCAGGGTGGGGAGGCTCGTAGGGTCTTAAAGACTATACCATTTAGCCAAATTATTCATAAGAAAAGGATGTATTTGATAAACTTGAATAACACCGATAATAACCTGTGTTTTGCAGGTAGCCTCACAGCCCTCATTTCACTGGTAAAAATAACAGATATAGAGCTGTTAGAAGGTGCTAAAAAACTACATAATGCGTTGGGATGTCCGGTACATAGAAAAGTCATGCTCGATGATGTAGCAATATTTGAACAGCATTTAAAGATAAACATACGCATTGTGCTTTACACAAATTCATGGGTTTGTTTTAAGACAGAGAGACGGACCTGTGTTTCTTAAAACTGTTTTTTGGTTGCTACACGATGACCATTTCTATGGTATAACCCAGGGGTGGGCAATTCCAGTCCTGGAGGGCCGCAGACCAGTCAAGTTTTCATGATGTCCCTAATGAATATTCATGGACCTATTTCCATACAATGGAAGGCAGTGGATGCAAATAGATTTCATGAATATTCATTAGGGACATCATGAAAACCTGACTGGTCTGCGGCCCTCCAGGACCGGAATTGCCCACCCCTGGTATAACCAATGTCAAAATATTCTACGGAGAGTGCAACTTCTGTAGTTACTGTCAGAAACCGTACAGTCACAATCATAATTGCACATTATGGTGTCGTCTTTGTTTGACACTAATGTGTGCGAATAATGTTAGTGTACAACAGAGATGTCCCAATTGCAAACTCTTTTGTCGTTCTAAAGAGTGTTTAGATAGACACACGTATTTGGCACTGAAAAAAGAAGTGGTGTGTTTATCTAAGATACTGTGCCAGAAATGTGAGTCTTATGTGGACAAGAAACATAAGTGCAAGGGTCGGCACTGTAAACTATGCAGTGAACCCTTAACCGGGGATGTTGTCCACTTATGTTTTATGACCCCTATTGGTAAAACTGAAACATCTGAAAAGTATATTTTTTATGATTGTGAATGTATGCAAGAAACAGGTTGGCATGTCCCTAATTACATATGTGCGATGGACTTATTACTGCCAGCAAGATGTATCTATTTTGCGGCAGGCCTGTGTCCTCTACTGAGCTGAAATCATGAAAATGACAGAGAAAGAAGTGGTTGTAAAGCAGAGTAACGTATCAAAAATTCTAACAAGTTGTTTAGACCCTTTCCAATATATAACCCTTGCATCTGTATGTATGGCTATGTTCAGATTAATGTTTTTAGAACCCAAGACTGTGGCACTCATTCCACCTGATAACTACCACTGGCAGACAAAGATATTCATCCCCCTCTGTTCAATGGCTGATGTATGTAGAGGCCAAAGAAAATATACAGATCACACATGCTCTGAAAGGGGACGAAAAAAAGGTGGAGTCTTATTTTCTTGTTGGTTATGCAGTGATTGAAGGGGTAGAAACAGCTTTTGAATTTAATAGCTGTTTTCATCACGGCTGTCCAAGTTGCTATAACAATAAAGACCAGAATCCTGTAACAGCAAAGACCTATGGTTTTCTTTATTACAAGCTTTATTAAAAGCTGCATTCCTGGAAAGCCGGGGGTTCAAGGTCATAGGTCTATGGGAGCACGAGTAGAAGCGGATGGTGAAAGAAAATAACAGGGGCTGTGCAGATTTCCTAGCTGTCTCCGCATTACCGCAACCTCTGATTCCACGAGATGCCCTTTATGGGGGTAGAACAAATGCAATTTGTCTGTACTACAAAGCAAGACCTGGGGAAAAATACACTACTATGATTTTACTAGTCTATACCCTTTTGTCAATAAAACAAAGGAATATCCAATGGGCCATCCACAAATCATTTATGACAAATTTGGTCCCCCTACAAATTACTTTGGGATTATTTTATTTATTTATTTATTTATTTAAAGTCTCTTCTATACCGCGCTATTCAGCATCAGCGCGGTTTACAATAAACAGTGAACATACACATTTCCAATAGTACTTTGTGTTTACATATGAACAGGATATTCAACTTGGCTAACAGGGTAACTATGTACAACCACAATATATACAATATATACAATTTGTAGGCTGATCATGTGTTTGTATGGTTTTAGACAGTGGTGATTTGGGTGGTTTCGGCAAATGGTGCTGAGTTTCTATTGGTTTCAGGGTAATGTATGAGGAAGAGGTAGTGTTTCACGGCCTTCCTGAATTGGAATATGTCTGGGATTGATCTGATGTTGTGAGGGAGGTTATTCCAGATCACTGGTGCATAAAGTTTGAAAGTCCTGCTGGATGTTGACTTGGTGCATTGAGTTATAGATCTTGGGACTATCAAGGTGTTTTGAGCTACTGACCTTCTGTCTCTGTTGTGGGGTGTCATCTGGATTAGCTCAGTTAGTGAAGTTGATGAGAGACCTTTGGTGGCTTTGAAGGTGAGCAGCAAGGTCTTGAATGTAATTCTACCTTGAATCGGGAGCCAGTGGAGTTGTTTCATTATAGGTGTGACATGGTCTTTCCTGGATGCTCCGTGCAGTACTCTTGCTGCGGTGTTCATTGCCATTTGCAGTGGGTTTAGGGTGGTTTGGGGGAGACCTTGAAGTATTGCATTTGCATAATCGAAATGCGGGATAATTAGTGCCTGATAGATAGTCCTGAAATCATCTGGCTCCAGCAGAGATCTTAGGTATCTAAGGGATCTAATTTTATGATATACTGCCCTTACAGTGTTACTTATATGAGCCTGCATATTTAGGTTCTGGTCTAGTGTGATGCCGAGGTATCTGATCGCGGATTTGGTCTGGAGGTCTGCTTCCTTCACTTTCAGTACTGTTGGGGCAGTGAAGTTACGGTTCCTTGTAATGAACATCACCTCCGTCTTCTTGTGTTGAATCCAGAGGTTTTGGGATTGTAGCCAATTGGATATTTCGTTTATGCAGCATGTTATTGGTTCGAGGTCTGGGTTTTCTGTTGCAAAAGGCGTGTATAATAGCACGTCATCTGCGTATATCATGCAGTTAATGTTGAAAGACCGGATCAGGTTGCAGAGAGGTTGCATGTATATATTGAATAGTAAGGCGGAGAGGGAGGATCCTTGTGGGACACCTTGGCTTTGGTGGAATGGTTCTGATGATGTGTTTCTGGATCTTACCTGCTGCCATCTGTCCGAGAGGTAGGACCTGCACCACTCGAGTGCTTTACCGGAGATTCCTTTTTCTTTGAGGCGTTCTAGGAGGCGCTCATGGCTAACGGAATCAAACGCTGCCGCGATGTCAAGGAAGACAAGGACAAAGCCTTGGCGGGTATTGTCGATGCCTGATATTATGTTGCTGAAAAGTGTGGTAAGAAGGGTCTCGACCCCGTGAGATTCTCTAAATCCATGCTGGCAGGGATCTAGTGGTGCATTGGAATCAATGTGATCTTGTATTTGTCTCTGAACTATCTTTTCCATTATTTTTGCAAGCATTGGTATGCTTGCTATGGGTCTGTAGGATTCTGGTTTCTGTTGGTCGAGTTTGTTGTTTTTTAGTAGAGGTCTTATTGAAGTTTGTTTGAGGGTGCGTGGGAAATCACCTGTTGTGAACGAAATATAAAAGCAAAAGTATATCCTCCACGAAAGCTCTTTTTCCAGGTGTTACCCATATGGTTGGGCGGTAAGCTTATGTTTCCTCTGTGTCACACGCGCGCTGACACATGGCAACAGGAAATGTGTGCCCACACGGATGAGGAGAGAGCTTTTGTGGGGACTTGGTATACGGTGGAGATGAATTTAGCCATTGCAAAAGGGTATGTGGTTGTTGAAATCTATGAAATCTGGCATTTTGAGCAAAAATCTGATAATCTCTTTTCCGAATACATCAAAATGCACCTCCGTCAAAAACAAGAGGCTTCTGGCTACCCTCGGTGGTACAATGATACTGAAAAACAAAATGTGTACATAGCTGATTTCTTTAGAAAAGAGGAAGTGTGTTTGCGTGCAGACCAGATTAATGTAAACCCTGCTAAGCATCAAATAGCAAAACATTTCTTAAATTCTCTGTGGGGTAAATTTAGTCAAAGAACAAACCTGCCTACCACAAGCATTGTGAGAGAGAACCTGATGATCTCTTTAAATATCTGTTTTCTCCTGAATTCGAGGTTTCATCATGCAATTTTATTGATAATGAAACAGCCTGTGTGTCTTGGAGGCACTCAAAAGACCGCTGCATATTGTCGGGTAGCACTAATGTTTTCATTGCCTGTTTTACAATGACTTATGCACGTCTGGAGTTGTACAATCTTCTAGATGTTATGTTTTTTTGAAAGTGTGAATAAACAGGTGGACAAAGGTGAGTCAGTTGATATAGTGTATCTGGACTTTCAGAAAGCCTTTGACAAGGTCCCTCATCAGAGACTTTTGGCAAAACTAAAGAGTCATGGGATAGGAGGCAGTGTACTACTGTGGATCAGGAACTGTTTAAAAGATAGAAAGCAGAGGGTTGGGCTAAATGGCCAATTTTCCCAATGGAGAAAGGTGAATAGTGGTGTACCACAGGGATCTGTGCTGGGTCCGCTGCTTTTTGACATATTCATAAATGACCTGGAAAGTGGAATAACGAGTGAGGTTATCAAATTTGCAGATGACACAAAACTATTTAAAGTTGTTAAAACCCAAGAGGACTGTGGAAAATTGCAAGAGGATCTTGATAAATTGGAAGACTGGGCATCAAAATGGCAGATGAAATTTAATGTGGACAAGTGCAAAGTTATGCACCTAGGGAAGAACAACCCAAACTATCGTTACACGATGCAAGGTTCCACATTAGGAACCACCACCCAGGAAAAAGATTTAGGCGTCATTCTGGATAACATGTTAAAACCCTAGGCCCAGTGTGCAGCGGCAGCCAAGAGAGCAAATCGAATGCTAGATATCATAAGGAAAGTAATGGAAAATAAAACAAAAGATATTATAATGCCTCTATACCGTTCCATGGTGAGACCGCACCTTGAATATTGTGTGCAATTCTGGTCGCCGTATCTTAAAAAGGATATAACGTTATTAGAAAAGGTACAGAGAAGAGCCACCAAAATGGTAAAGGGGATGGAAGGCTACTCCTATGAAGAAAGGCTAAAAAGGTTAGGGCTCTTTAACCTGGAAAAGAGACGGCTGAGGGGAGATATGATAGAAGTCTATAAATTAATGAACGGAGTGGAACGGGTAAACGTAGATCGACTGTTTACATTATCAGAATATAGAAAGACTAGGGGACATGCAATGAAGCTACAGGGTAAACTATTTAAGACTAATAAAAGAAAATATTTTCTCACTCAACGTGTAATCAAACTCTGAAATTTGTTAGCGGAGGATGTAGTAAAGGCTGTTAGTGTAGCTGGGTTTAAAAAAGGTTTGGACAAGTTCCTGGAGGAAAGGTCCATAAACCATTATTAAGAAGGGACCCAGGATATCAATGCTTGACCTAATACAAGCATTGCAGAACCTGTGTCTTTTGGGGAAACTGCTAGGTACGTATGACCTAGATTGGCCACTGTTGGAAACAGGATACTGGGCTTGATGGACCTTGGTCTGACCCAGTATGGCATATCTTATGTTCTTATGTTATAGTTTGCAAGAGCACTGCCTGTACCATGATACAGATTCTGTGATATTTCTAAGTTGAGTGGGAGATTGGAACCCATCTTTGGGTGATTATTTAGGTGAGCTCACAAGTGAGATACCCACAGATGAACATATCACAGAATTTCTATCAGCAGGGCCTAAAACATATGGTTACAAGCTGTCAAGCGGAAAGACCTGTATGAAAGTGAAAGGGATTACGTTAAACGTAGAAAACTGCCAGAAAATCAATTTCACTAGTTTGAAAGATCTAGTTTTTGACTACAAGCCTGGGGCAGAAAATTTACCCCAGAAAAAGATAGGAGTACAACAACCCAGTATTATAAGAAACAAAAAGAGTTGGACAATAGAGACTGGTGTGATTAAAAAAAACACAAAAGGTTGTGTATGACAAAAGGGTGAAGTTGGAGGATGGCTTTAGCACACTACCCTACGGATATTAGCATGGTGGATGTGCGCTGGTCACATCCTTTTTCTTGTATTTTAGCTGGGCCATCCAATTCGGGCAAGAGCTTCTTTGTTAAAAAGCTGTTAGAACACGCTGGGCGTGTATTGACTGTCATGCCTGACAATCACGAAGAATAAAGAATTCTCACCCCCGACTGCTCTAAAAGTACGGGACGCAGAGCTTCCAATCAAATCCACAGTAAAATACCTAGGCGTAACCCTTGATCACCGACTGGACTTCAAAGAACACATAAACCGAACAGTTAAATCCATCTACTTCAAGATCAGAACCCTCCGAAACCTCAAAAACATGCTCGACCCTGACAACTTCCGAACCATCTTCCAAGCCATAGTCATTCCACACTTTGACTATGCAAACATAGTTCTACATGGCCTCCCAAAAAGCACTCTAAACACGCTACAATTAGCGATGAATGCTGCTGCCCGCATCCTCAACGGTGCATCAAGGAATGATCACATAACTCCCATCTTAAAGGAATTACACTGGCTCCCAATATCCTGTAGGACTACATATAAAGCACTACTCATCACATTCAAAGCCATTAACAGCTTAGCTCCCCTAGCAATCTCCACTCTCATCACTCACACCCCCCCCCACACCAGATCTAGAAGATCAGTCGCAGCTAATACTCTAATCATCCCGACGGACTTTACAAAATGTTCACACTCAACAACTGCAAGAGCATTCGTTTACTTCGCTCCCAAATGTTGGAATGATCTTCCACCCACCATAAGAGATATCAAAGAACTAAAACAATTTAGAAAAGCCATAAAACACCACCTGTTCCTTGCATACTTCTCTCAATACCCTACTCCAACATAGCCAACACCACATTACAAACCAATGTAACGATCTATCACTCCCTGTACAACAAGAAGAATACAATTGTATATAGTTATATAACTTATATGTACAAAGTTCTCCCCTATGTTGTATCCAATTAGATTTCCTGTTATATGTAAACTCACGACAGCCTGTTGCTATCGGTGAGTATTTTATGTTTACTGTAAACCGCGCTGATGATAAAAGTGCGGTATATAAGAACGTTAAATAAATAAATAAATAAAATAAATAAATATTGTATGGTGTTACAGTTGCTGGCAGCCTCTGTATAAAGAAATGTTAAATAAATATCCTTTTATTACATTTATGGACACTTTGCCTGATACTTTTAATGATGAACGAATGTTTCCAACCAATAAAGTAAACTTGGTTATTGTAGATGATCTAATGGATTCTGCCTGTAAAAGTGGTGAAATAGAGAAAGCCTTACCAAGTATGTGCATCACAGAAACCGGAGCATCATATATATTGTTCAAAATGTTTTCTGCCAAGGCAAAGCAAGCCAAACTATAACTTTAAATACCAAATACATGGTGCTCTTTAAGAATCCTAGAGATAAATTACAGATTGCCATTGTAGCCAGGCAGATGTACCCTGGAAAATCAAAATTCTTTTTAAAAGTCTTCGAGGATGCCACCAGAAAGCCGTTTGGTTATCTCGTTGTGGATTTAAACACCACAACGCCTGAGGCTTAGAGACTGAGGACGGATATCTTCCTGCCAGACTGGACTATGGTATACTGTGAAAAACCACAAATCCACCATAAAAAGAAATGAATATGTAACTGACCCTTCATACATGCTTGTGTGTCTCAGACAACATGTCTCACCGTGTAAAGAGAAACCTGCCCCTTTTAAAACTTTTGGTTCAAGCCTCTCCACAGCACAGAAGAGCCATCCTGAATACAGCTTCTAATGATCTGGTAGCAGCTATAACTGAAATCGCTCTCAACACCCTAAAAGGTAACATTCCTCTTTCACAACACCAGATAAAGGTTTTAAAAGGGAAGCGTCACGCCATAAAGAGTCTGTGCGATAAAAGACTGCCCATTTAAAAAAAGAAGCAATTGGTGAGACAGGTGGATTTATTGGACCCCTGTTAAGTTTTGCATTACCATTGATAATGGGGCTTCTGACAAATCGCTAATGCTGCACGCTGAAAAAATGTACATAGTTCCTAGTCAACAACTCGAGCGCTTGAGAAACCCGCCAAATCGGGATGAAAATATTAGAACCATGACCATTCATAAGTTAGATGAAGAAATGAAAAACATCCTGCAAAGCGTTGGCATGTCTGAACATGAAAAGGCTAAATGTTACTCAGAAGTGTTACAGTGCTATCTCGAACTTAACAGACAAAGGGATATGGAAAAAGAAAAAATAAACTTGTATCTACAGGTACAAGATGAGACATCAACGGCAGCATCTCTAGAAAATATTATACCTCCAGACCCTGTAATACAAGAAGTGTTAAACAGCATCAATATGCGCTATAGGAAAAATGCTGAGGTGACGCTTAATAAACTGTTAAAAACAAGGATGTGGCATCCTGGGAGGGAAATGGAACATTTGTATACCAAGGAAACCCCGTCAATGGCTCTAACCTACTTGACCTCGTTCGTGGGGCTACGCAGCCCCAAACTCGTTCACAACGAAGAATACCCAGGGGCTGGAGGGAGTTCATGCAAACCCTAGCCGAATTAAATATGCCCTCCACAGTGATGGGTAATGCAGCCAACAGAAATGTACTGGCACGCCTCAAGAAGAACACATCTGTGAAGGTTACTAAAATGTACACAAAGCCGACAAAGAGCAAAGAGCTATTCCCTCACAAAAAGCGTAAATTATCTCATAGCTACCGGTGGCTGAGTGTATAAAAATGTATTTTCAATAAAATGTTTAAAACAAAAATAAAAGACTAGACAGTGGTTTCCTTTCAAAAACCTCCTTAGAGGGGGGTACTTTTTATTTAGAAACAGCATAACATTCACGATAGGAAACACACACCTGCGGGTTATGAAACAGATTTCTAAAATATCTACACAAAGTTTGTTTGTTGCTTTTTACAAAATGTAACACCATATCATCATCTTGCATTAAATCTTCAGAATACATTTCTAAAATATTTTCAAAAAGGCACCCCTTTACAGCGGTGGTGCAAGAAAAACACACAGTGATATCCACAAGCCGTAGACATTAGGTGCTGTAATTGTCTGCTGTGGTATAAAACAGCTTTACAATGCTTGTTGAAAAAGCTCATAATGCTGGTAGGAAAGAATAAGTTATCTGGGGGTTGTCCATAAGAATAAAAAAATTCCCCTGTTCCATCTCCACATATATAGAGGGCTAACCAGTGTTCTCCAGGTAGGTTATGAGGATGTGTATTTACCACCAAACACACGGGCTTCCTTGATATTTGCACATCAGCTAACCAGTCGCTGGGTAGCACATCTAAAAAGAAATCTGCAACACCGGGGTCCTTCTTTAAAATACAGAATCCTTGGCCCCCAATCCTCAGTCCTTAGCCACTTTCTTTTCAGATAAGATTCTCCATCTCCGTTCGTCCTTCTCACACCCCTCCCCCCCACCGCCCTTGTCCCCACCTTGCTCTTCTTCGTCATATGTCTCTTCTGGTCCTCTGGTCATTACTAATCAACTATTACAGCCCTCTTCTCCGCCTAATCTTGCTTTAGCTCATTCCTGGTCTTCCTTCCATTCAATCACTCCTGCTGAAGTTTTGCAAGCATTAGCAAAATCTAATAAGACCACCTGTCAATTGGATCCAATTCCGTCTCACTGGCTGTCTGAACCTTCTCTGCAGTTCATACCCATCATTACCACCATCATTAACACTAGTCTTTCTACCGGTCATTTTCCTTCATCTTGGAAATCAGCTGTTGTTCGTCCCATCCTAAAACAACCTTCCCTTGATCCTTCTGTCCTATCTCACTGGCGTCCTGTTTCAAATCTTCCTTTTCTGGCCAAACTCTTGGAGCGCTTTGTCTTTGACCAACTTAACTCTCATGTGGAATCTACTAACACTCTTCACCCTCGTCAAGCCGGTTTTCGTCACGGACACAGCACGGAAACGGTTCTTCTTGCACTCTTGAATGACTTGCATGTTGCTCATGACCACGGTGATATCACTCTTTTGGTTTCCCTTGATCTTTCCGCGGCTTTTGATCTAATTGACCACCGTACTCTCCTTTCTCGTTTATCTGATGTGGGGCTTCATGGCACAGTCTGGCAGTGGTTCTGCTCTTTCCTCACAGCTCGCTCTTTTTCTGTTCACTCTGATGGTCAATCCTCTGCTTCTTTCCCTCTCACTTGTGGTGTACCACAGGGTTCTGTTCTCTCCCCACTTCTGTTTAATATTTTTCTGGCTCCATTATCACTGGTGATCCAACAGTTCCCTGTGTCATTTTACATGTATGCTGATGATATTATCCTACTGTTTCACACCTCTCCCCTAACCTTGGATATTACTCAACTGAATCTTTGTCTTTCCCGGATCTCTTCTTGGCTATCCCAAAATTTCCTGCACCTAAATCCATCTAAGTCCTCAGCTATGTGGGTCTCACTGTCTGGTTCTTGCCCTTCTCTAGCTCCCTCGATTGATTCTATTCCTCTCCCTCTTGTGTCATCCTTCCGCTATCTTGGTGTAATTCTCGACCCCACGCTTTCCTTTCACCAGCACCTTACTTCCCTCATACGTCGTTCCTTTGCTGCCCTGCGACAGATCAGGGCTGTCCGTTCCCTTCTCCCCTTTTCTTCCTTAGTCACCCTTGTGTTGGCCTTAGTCATAAGCCGCTTAGACTATTGTAATGTTTTTCTTGCTAACCTCCCAAAATCTCAGCTTCTACGTCTTCAGCGCATCCAAAATGCCGCTGCCCGTCTCGTCACATTCTCACACCGTTTTGACCATATCACTCCTATTCTTCTCCGCTTGCACTGGTTACCTCTTGGTTTTCGTTTCCATTATAAGTTCCTTATTCTGATTCATCGTGCTCTTTACACCAATACTCCCCTGTATCTTGCAGATCGGATCTCTCTTCACACCCCCCTACCGTCAGCTTCGTTCTCTCCATGCTAACCGTCTGTCCCTCCCTTCCCCGTCACAAGCACATCTTGAGCAAACCCGTCATGCAGCTTTTTTCTTTCTAGGCCCAGTACTGTGGAATGCATTACTTCCGTTTCTCTGTTTGGAACCTTCATATTCTCAATTCAAAACACTGCTCAAAACCCATCTGTTTCAGCAAGCCTTTCACCTCTCTCCCGATGATCCTCCGATGTTCTCAGTTGACTTGTTGTTCCTGTTTGTTCGTATATTTGTCTTGTCGTGCACTTTGTCTACCCATAGTTTGTTTTTTGTCTTCCCCTCTACGGGCCTTTTATCTTGTTTGTACTCTATTTTAGTAACCTTATGTTTTAAAATATTGGCCCTTTTGTTTTGTTTTTGTCTATTGTATTTGTCTATGCTTTTATGCCTTACTTTTCTATTTTATTTTGGCGTTCCTTTTCCTTGTCTTTGCATTGCCAACCTTTTATTGTACACCGCTTTATGTTTTTGACGAAAAGCGGTTTATCAAATTTTAAATAAAGATAAAGAAGATCTGCATGATGTTCATTTTCACGAATGATCAAAAAGAACATTCCTTCTATGATTAATTTCTATCACATTGTCAAAAACCCCATAAACAATCAAGTTAACTGTATGGGGTAAGGCGCTGGCAAAACGTATTTCAGCCCGCAGGTTACCAGTTTTAATCAACGAGTAATGGTCTGCACACTCCTGATCCGGTGAAAGGTCAAACGCCAACAGGGTATAACCTTTGTAAAACTCCTGATGGTCAATCAGCAACGCTGTGTCTTTCAGATGTTTGCCAGTTGCTTGCACCAGTTGCATATATTCTCTTACACAACATCCAATTTGAAAGTCAGGTTGTAGAGGTTTCCCGGGTACTTGTTCACCATCCACATACAGAGCGGCAAAATTAATATCATAATGTTTAAAATTGAAGGGGTTTTTAGCATAATTACCGCTAAAAGCATCATTATCCACAAATCCCAGCACAATGAGTTTTGGTAGCTGCCCCAAAAAGAGATTTTCCTGGTTAGTCACCCGGGCTCCAGCTGGTATCCTAAACACCTTCACCCCACATCGTCAATAGCATACTTGACATTAGCTTTCAGCAGAGCTTCCGCATGTCCCAAGCGCATGCCGGGGGAAACTTTAACTCTCTTTACAAAGAGCGCTGCGTTTAGGATAAGGAGTTTATAACTTTCTTCGGCATCACTTCTCATTAAACAGAAAGAATTTTTGTTGCGGATCAATTTAGTTTTGAGATCCACACCATTAAACAATAGCTTTTCTTGAAAAAATAGATTGCTATGTAAATGCCCCAATAGCTCTACCTTGTGGCTAGAGGCAGTAAATTGGGCCCTTTCAGTAAAACCGACGTTGCGAGATCCTCTCTCTTTCACTTCATGCTGCCCGGCTGTGTCTTTATAAAACAGCCCGCTTTTAAACTGTGATTTGAGGGATCCTTCACCATAATTGAGAAGCAGCTCTAAGAGGGCTCTATAGGGGTAGCAGTTGTTGCTCTGGCTAATGAGTTGGTCTCCCAGGGTAACATCCAGCTGGCTAAACAGAGATGCGATTGGGTAGTTCACTAGCGCTACTTTGGCTGCTGGATCAGTGTTTGAGCCATCATCTTCCACAATTTTACAGGTCAGGTGCAAAAAAGTACTATTTAAATCAATGTAGTCTTCACCATGACCTGCGATATAGAAGTCCAAAGGGGCTGTTTCCGACAAAGCCGATAATGGCAAAATTTCCACACACTTTTTTCGATACTTGTTTGGGTCGGGGCTAGTTGAAAGAGGTCCAGTTCCGATTTAACACACTCTTCAGAGCCGTGGTGTACAAAAGCCATGATGCTTTTTTAGAATATATCTCGCTTCCTAGAGCAAGTGCTTCTCTTCTTAGACCAGCGGTTAAGCTTCTGAGACTTGTCACCTTCGGGTTTCTTTCTTTTAAAAGGTTTGGGCAGTCCTTGTAGTAACTCCCAAGACTTGGTTCTCTTTCTTTTAACAGCTCTTCTAATCACAGCTAGTCCTGATCCTGCCTGTTTTGTAGAATGGTTCATTTTATTTAGAACAGCCGTTGTGACATGACTCATGACATCCTTGGCTATGTTTTTTGCGGCGCCTTTCACGTGTGGTTTAATAATTTCAAAACCCCTTCTCAAAAACAGAATAGCTTTTCTAAAGAGACTACGAAACATCCCACCGACGCCGGCACCGTACATGACTGGTACTCCATGATATCCTGAAAGTCCATAGCCAGCTTGTGCTGTATAATGCTGCCTGTATGCTTTGGGGTCTCCGTAGTCTTTAACCACAACCATTTAAAAAAAAACCACCACCCTCCGCGGGCGCAGATGAAGCTTAAGGATCACCTTCCCGTAACGAAATGAGACGTATCTGTCCTTATCCGTCTTTATTTCAAATGTGATGGTGTCAATATGCTGTTTGTTCACAGGGACAAAGTGTGGCTTATCATAAGTTAATGTGATAAACTTATCCCTAAACCTCTTAGTTGGAACACAGTGCAGCAGTGGTATAAAATGGTCACCTACTAACTGGTGCTCTACAATATCTGTGTACAGATAGAGGGTATTAAAACCGCCCATGATATCCGGTGGAAAATGGGAACGCTGTGTATTAACGTCAGCTTCTATTCCCAAAATGGTTGCCAAATCACCATCTGCAGAAATAACTGACCTATCTTCCGATTTTTTTCGGATTTTTCGCACATAGGGTTCATAAATGATTCGTGGCGACGCAAATTTATAGATGCCGCTAATGTCCTGATTCATGGATTCCACTAAACTCTGCATGCTCGCATAATGTCCTCTCCTGACTGTAATGTGGTGCTGCATATTTCCTGCTACGGAGGTGACAACATCCTTTTGATCTTCCTTAATATTCTCCCAAGTGTTCGGATATTGTATTTCCACTAGCCCTACTTCCCACGGTCCTTGTAAATCCAGAGGCCTTGCTACAGTAGTTGTATGGTAAAATTAGAGCTGGTATTTTGGGGAAACACACCTGCTGAGGCATTGCTAGGCAGTGTGATATAAAAGCCACCATCATTCATTTTTTCTTTTTATGTTGCTTCAAAAGAAAGAAATCAGATGTCTTGAATCTCTGATGCTTTAACCCAACTGTTAAATTTAACAGGCCATCCCCTCCATTTCACGAGGTAGAATCTGTTCCTGCCACATCCTTTTACCTTTAGAACCTTATCGATACAGTATATTCTGTCCTGTTGTAGGGTGACTTTTAGCAATTCTTCAGGATAAAAAGAACCTTGCATGACTTCACCGTCATAATCATGTATCTTGTATGTCACTTTCTGACCCCTGTTTAAAATGTCCGTTATTATAAATACCTCGTCGGTCCACGTTTGCTCGTAACCTTTTTCAAAATTTCCTTTAGTTTTTGAAAGTCTTTAAGGGGTCTCTTGGTGTGCTTACGTTTGATGCAATCACTGTAGACTCTTTTCCAGATCTGCAGAGAATTTGTGTATGTCACATCTATAGGCCGAGCCTTTATTGTTCTGTGAAAACTATGATTATAGCTGTGTACAAAAGTCTGCAGTACGTCTTGGTACCTTAAAGGTGTTGTGTGTCGTAAAATAACACCACATTTTGGATTTCAAAGTCCTGTTAAACCTTTCTACCAACGCTGCTTTAACATCGTTATTGTTACAAAATGATGAACCCCTTTTGTTTTAATAAATTCCTTACCCTTGTCTGTCTGTATTTCTTCAGGTATACGACCTAGATTAAATATTTTTTCAAAGGCTTTAGCAACTTCATGACCGGTTTTCGATTTTAAACTTGCAGCCCAAGCATATTTTGACAGGATATCTACCACTGTTAAGATATATTTGTAGCCATTGTTATAATGGGACAAGGCTGCCATATCAACTAAATCAGCCTGCCAGTGTGCATCCACATCTGACACGATCATCTTGTTTCTTTTAAAACTGACCTTAGCAGGTCTGTGTAAAGTATAAGCATCTTGTCCTGTAGCCCATCTAACTACATCTTTTCTGTTGACTGTTTTAGCATGCTTTTTAGCAGCTTGAAGTAGAGGATTTATGCCCCCAAAGCTCCCTATCGCTTTTGGGTCATAGTAAATGCTCTTCATTAAGGTTTCCTTCATGATAGCAAAATAAAAAGAATAGTCAAAGCATGGCAAACATCTTCAGAATGGATTTATTCCACAAATCCTGTGTGTTTTAAAGTATAGCCTGTTCTTTCTACACATAGCAGGAGCATGCTCAGAACAAGTCTCTTGTTTCTGCCAATCACATGTTGTCATTTCCTTTCCTAGAAGCATGCCCAGGCTTGTTTCTCTGTATTGTTTTCAAAGCCACTAAAAAAATAGCTGTAGTGGGATTTGAACCCAGGTCTCTCTCTCTGTGTTTCAGCCTGAACTACTCTGCTGCCAGAATACTTCTCTCTAACAGTGAGGTCTTGAAAGCAAAATTCTATCACATGGACAGCACTGGTTTCTCTAACAAAGATGTGTTAACTGCATTTTAACATTTGGAAAGAAAAGCTTGTATGCCAAATTCTGTGTGCCTGCATCACATTACAGATACAGGTTTGTGTTCCTGTTGTTACCAAAGGGTTATTTTTAACAAGCAGTTCTAAATAGTCTGCAATACACACAAAAGCATTGCACTGCTTTGTGAGAAAAAAAAACTCGGGCAGGGGAAAGAAAGCATTTTTGTTTTATTTCCCGGGGTTCCTACTTTTGCAGATGTCAGCATTAACCAGAAGCAAAACACATTTCCGGAGTCAGACATCCTTCCGGTGATGTCATCGAAAAGCGACACTGTCCATTTCCGATGACACCCTGTTTTCAGTGATGTCATTTCCGATGTTGTAGGCTGGGGTTGAGGGTGGGAGGGTATGGGTGTGGCACAAACCGGAAGTGGGCGCTGATTGGCTAATGTCATCATTGGGGGTGGGGTAGGGGGCGTGGCACAAACCCGGAAGTGGGCGCTGATTGGCTAATGTCATCATTGGGGGCGGGGTGGGAGTGTGTCAGGGTGGGAGTGTGTCAGGGTGGGGCATGGCCACGCCTAGGGGTATGGATGGGAGGCGCTAGCTCACCATTCATTTCTATGGGAGGGGGCATGGCCTGAGGCAGAACATACACTGGAAGTGAGCGCTGATTGACAGGTGAGATAAGGATGACAGAAGCCAATCAGTTTGATGAGTAGTGTACCCATTATACTACTCTCCTATATCCCAATCATACAAAGAAATCCAACAAAACATTTATTCCATAGTACTACCCAAGGAGAATTCATACAGGAAATCTTCCAATTGCGTTGGCTCTAGAAAATTAAAACTATCTTTCCCTGACATCACCAGGCACTTGCAGGGGAACTTCAAGAAAAATGTTGCCCCTGTGAACCCAAGGCCTCAAAGCCAAAAAAGCCTTGCGCCTCACCTGCGTCTGCCTGGAGACATCAGGGAAGATGTTAACCTTTTGACCACAAAATAACTCAAAATAACAGATAAAAATTTGGTTTTGAAACTTTTCTTTCAAAGAAATATTTAGTTTACTATCTGAGAGCTGGGTATTTCTGTTTTTATGTATTTATACCCATTACTGTTACTTCTCATCAGACTTTTCATCACTTTTACTTAACCAAGAATATCTACATTCAAATATTCCAAGTATTTCAGTTATTCTATACAACTCTACCTATTTTGCATTCATTATTACAAAAGCTACTTTGAAATTATTTCATCCTGTCTTCCATTTGTCCCATTCTCATTGGAATTAGTTAAGCTGCCTGCCACCAGATAAAGAACTTCACTGCACTGTGTCCATACACTGCCAATCTATGTAACACTGAGACGCAAATGAAACACAGCATCATAATCCACAATGAACACATTTCTCATGTCATGCATGTACTAACAAGACTCATGTTTCCTAGTTGGAAGTATTTGATTTTCTCCAACAGTGAATCACAGTTTTAATTCATTAGTTCATGCTACTGTTGTTCTGTACATTCTTCTGTAGCAGCAAAGCGCAGACAAACCAATGATAAAAGGAGTCTGTTCAGAAGGTCCAAATCATTTATTTGTGCACAAGTCTCGAACCAGTCAATTTCAAAATGGCTGAGCCCAGTTTTCAAGCATTACAACAACTTTTATAGACTTCTGTTCCATTCTAGGTATAGAAAAACATTTCATTGGTCCCGGTACTCTCCCGTACCTCCCGTACCCCTTCCATTGGTCCCGGTACTGATAAGTTTATCCAATTATGTCCCTTCAGTGGGCATGGCACCTGCATACCCCCCTTCTAGTCCCAATTACAATGGTCAGTTCATCAACTTGTTACTTTCACACTCTCAAGGCCATAGAGCCAATTTGTGCATGCAGGGGAGCAGGGCTCTGCAACTCATCTGTCAGCACTCCCAATTATATTCCTTGCAGATGTACTTTTTCTTATCAGTAACTTTTAAACATGTTTTTCTGTATTTTTCCATTTCTCAGTTTTGCTTACCTAAGTTAGTTTAGTTCTCTTACAGAGTTCTATCCTACAATAGCAGCATATTGGGGGATGTGCAATTCCTATGTGCCTCTCCACAGGCTTCATTTACAGGTCAAGCTAGCCATGCGGGCCTGCTTATGTCAGACACCGTGGATCACAGGCCTTCACCTGCCACATTCCCCCCTTTGATTAATCTCACCCTATTACTTAATAAGGTGTGAGAATTAAATCACCTTTAGAAGAATCACATCATGATTGAAGGATTTCGACTAGGACTGGCCTTGTACAAAGCCATTATTTTAGTGGCGGTCTTCCGCTCTACTGTACTATCAATAGTGTTATGAATGGAACGCATACAACATGGGATTAAACATGGTAATAAAAAGATAACAGCAACAAGGATTAGTACTAAAACAATGAAAGTCTTAAATCCTCCCACCCATGAAAAGAGGTTAGCAAACCAGTTAGGAAATTTCAATGAGTGCCAAGTCTGTACTGGCACATAAGCATGTCTTTGCATATCTTTAGCAATTTCTTCAACTACTTGACCCTTATCATCTATTTTCAGACAGCAATTAGTTAAATTCAATTTACCACATACTCCTCCTTCAGCTGCTAACAAATAATCAAGTGCTAAGCGGTTCTGATATATAGCAGTGCGCATCTGAGTACTTTGTCTAGCTAAGAGCGTAAGAGCATGACTAGCTTCATTAGTTATTATTTCAACTACTGCTTGTAAGCGAATAATACGATTAATCATATAGATTGGAGTACGATAACCATACATACCATCATCATTCCAAGTGGCAGGCCCATAATACTCAATGATTCTTTCTGGTGGCCAATCATCACCTTGCCACTTTTCCCACTTGCCTATCTGTAAGGCTTCTCTTTTCTGTCTTAATGCTCTTTTGTGTCGGTGGGTAGTGTATACAGGGTATCCTAATTGTTCTCCATGTTCAGTGTTTAGAAGAAAGAAGGAAGGTCTGATGGTTCCTAAGACACATGCTCCTCCCCAGTGTGGCGGGAGTTGTGCATATGCTCGGTTTCCACAGATCCAATATAGGCCAGGTGGGGCTTGCCAGGCTTGGACTTTGGCAAGGTTAGTCCATAAACCAGCAAGTTCAGGAAATCTGGCTAATGGGTTAGGAGGTTCAGGGTGTCTGATTCCTGACCACCATGCTGTCTTTTTGGTCGTGGCATTATAGTACTTCTGGCTAAGACAGACCAGCTGTCCTACCTTCTGGGTGAACTGGGGTCCAGTTCTGGCATAGCAAAGACGTCCAACGATTGAGTGCGCCAACACCCATTCACTGGTAGTCTTGTGTAATTCAGTCTGATTGTAAATCATAGAATAATTCAATTCTTGGGCTTCCCATGGCCACTGGTCTCCCATTTGGGTTCCGCCACAGAAATAGCAATCTGAGATCTTAAGACTAGATACTACTGCTCCAGCTAATTCTAAAAATAAATTCTGTGAGGGATGAGGGATCTCAAACTTATTTACATGCATAGCTTCATAAAAGGTATTATGAATATGATATTTAGATGACTTGTGGGCTTGGGTATTCAATCTGATATACACAATGGTTCCTGGATCTATTGCCCCTCCAGCAATACGCAAACCAAACTTGTATCCTTGTTTCCAAGCATAGGGATTGTGTATACGTAAGTGTAAGGGGTTACAAGCATCTTTCTGACATTTATCATTTGTGGTTGGCTTGGTTAAGGTAGCCATTCGTTTATCTATTTTCTCATCAGTTATACCAGTATTCCAGGTAGCATAAAAAAACACATCCCCAATACGGGCAATAGTAGTCTGCCGCTGGTGCAGTACTATAGCCTGATCCCGTTTTACCTGTACACTTCCACCAATTTGCGGCACCTTCTGGACACATGTACTTATGGTCATTCCGATACGCTTTCTCCCATGTACCACAGGTGGAATAACTATCTCTATTAATGGCATTACATGCATCAAAATTCAAAACAGCAGGTTTAGTAATGTCTTTAAGTGGTGGTGTAGCAGCTAGTATAGGTCCATCTGCATCCTTCCATCTTATTTCCAACGTGTAATAGGATGGATTCTGATGCGGATTATAGCATGCTCTAATTTTGCCATGAGTGCAAACATTTAGTTCAGTGGTGTTATAGATACACCGAGTCACTGTTCCCTTGCAAGTATAGTAAGAATGATAAATCAAAGTCTGAGTTACTTTCAGTCCAGTTCGAGTAGAAGTAATGCAGGCAGTGCATGGAGGTAGAGCATAAGTCTGTTCAAAACCTCCAAAGAAGGCAACCAAAGCAAAACAAAAGTAAAGATGCATGTTGATGTTGATTGGAGTTCTTCTGAATCCTCAGCTTGCTGATCTTGATCACGACGGTCTTTTATTCTTCGTCCCCTTTGCTAATGAAGCAATTTAACGGGTGCTGAGTGTTGATTGAAGATCCTCAGGTTGTCCAGTACACATTAACCAACTTATTATCAATTTCAGTTGGCTTGTGAAGTCTGGCTAGTCAATGTAGCATCAAAGTAGTGTGTCAAATCACACGCAAATTGGGTTCGTTGAAACAAAACTGTTGCTGCATGGAAAACAGCAATCCTCTTCGAAAGACTTGGCTACTGCAAAGCACTTGTGATGAAGTGTCTAAGCTGCTGGTTGCCGTCTCAGAGTAACTCGCAAGGGTGCATCAAGATGCTGTTCTGCTGTCCACTGCTCTGGTTCAGGATCAGCGGCGGGCTTGACTCTGCTGTGGTGGATCCAGGCGTCGATCTCGGCTACCTTTACTGCAGTTGGGGTAGACAGGATGACGGTATACGGTCCCTTCCAATGGGGTTCCAACGGTGTCTTCTTCCAATCTTTGATCCACACCGAGGTACCAGGCTGATAGGGATGCAAGGGTTCCGTCAAGTTGATAGGCAATTGTTCTTGGATCCACGCATGGAGAGTCTGCAGAACAAAACTAAGAGCTAGGAGTTCTTGTCTGGTTACTTCTGAACCAATTTGGGCTAAACTTCCTTTGACTCCCTGCACTATTGGTGGGGTTTTACCATACAAAACTTCAAAAGGGGAAAATCCTGTTGACTTTACAGGAGCTGAGCGTATTCTGAGTAAAGCTATGGGGAGCACTTGGGGCCACTTCAAGTGTGTCTCCTGACAAAGCTTGGACATTTGGGCTTTTAGGGTACGATTCATTCGCTCAACTTTCCCTGAACTCTGGGGTCTGTATGCAGTGTGGAGTTTCCATTGTATCTGCAAAGCTTTTGCTAACTGCTGAGTAACTTGGGAGACAAATGAGGGTCCATTGTCTGACCCTATTACTGCTGGAATTCCGAACCTAGGGACAATCTCTCTCATTAAGACTTTGGTAACTTCTCAGGCTTTCTCAGTTCTAGTTGGGAAGGCTTCTACCCACCCAGAGAAAGTACAAACTAATACTAATAGGTAATGGTATCCATTGGCTCTTGGCATTTCGGTAAAATCAACTTGGAGGTTGTGCATGGGGGTGACACCTCCTGACTGAACTCGGGGTGCCGTTATAAGGCCTTGCTTGGCATTATTTTTGGCACAGGTTAGACATTGACGTGCTACTGAGGCTGATATGGTTGTCATCAGAGGGATGTAGAAATGTGGTCTGAGTGCTTTTTCCATAGCACTCTTCCCATAGTGGGTAGCTTCGTGGAAAGCTTTGACAAAAGATGGTCCTAACAGTTCGGGAATTACTATTCGTCCAGGGGGTTGACTGCCCTCTTCTGGTGGCAGCTCAATCCATCCATCTTTCAGTACTCCATCTTCTTTGTTACAGTAGTAATCCAATTCTTTGGTGGTATATCGTGGTGTCCATAGATTCAAAGGTACTGGAAACAATGCTGCTTGCATTGGCATAGCTTGTGGGGCAATCTGTCCTGTCATAGCTGCTTGTCGTGCTGAGGCATCTGCAAATCTATTCCCTCGGGCAACTTCTCCTTTTCCTGCTTGATGTCCTCTACAGTGCATGACAGCTACACGTGTTGGGGCCCAAACTGCATCAAGTAACATCAATATCTCGGGACCATACTTGACTGATTTTCCTCCGGATGTGATGAGTCCTCTTTCTTTATAGAGAGCTCCATGGGCATGCAAGGTAGTGAAGGCATATTTGGAATCTGTATATACATTTAGCATGAGTTTTTCTCCTAACAGCAATGCTCTGGTAAGTGCTATCAATTCGGCTTTCTGGGCTGATGTGCCTGAGGCTAGAGCTGATGAATCAACTACTTCGTGTTGAGTGACGACTGCATATCCGGCACAGCGTCGTCCGTCGAGGATGAGGCTGCTCCCATCAACATAATAGATTTGGTCAGGATTGTCTATGGGCACATCTGTCAAGTCGGGTCGACTGGAGAACACAGTTTCCATGACTTCGATACAGTCATGTTCTGGGAGTTCTTCACTGATGGGTATCAAGGTAGCTGGGTTCAAGGCATGACTCACTTCGAGTTGTATCTGTGGGTTTTCACATAACATGCTCTGGTACTTCAACATTCGGGAATTGGTGAGCCAATAATTTGCTTTCTGTTCCATAAGAGCAAGGACTGCATGTGGCACAGTGACTCGTATGTTCTGTCCTAGTGTGAGTTTGTCTGCTTCACTCACTAGTAGCGCTGTAGCTGCAACGGCTCTCAGGCATGGTGGCCATCCTTTGGCCACAGGGTCCAATTGTTTCGATAGGTATGCTACAGTTCGCTCCCAATTTCCCAATTTCTGAGTCAACATGCCTAAGGCATTTCCCTGTGCTTCATGTACAAACAAGTGGAAAGGCTTGTGGACATCTGGTAGTCCAAGTGCTGGTGATGACATCAATTCTTCCTTTAATTTCTGGAAGGCTGTATCCTGCTCAAGTCCCCACTCCAGTGGCGACTTCTCTTCTCCTTTTGTGGCTTCATACAGTGGTTTGGCAATTTGGGCAAAGTTGGGTATCCAGATTCGGCAATATCCTGCCGCTCCCAGAAAGGCTCTGACTTGCTTTCTGGTTGTTGGAGTTGGAATTCTGCATACTGCTTCTTTTCTTTCTCTGCCTAATCTTCTGCTTCCTTGGGTAATACGAAAACCCAAGTATTTCACTTCTTTTTGGCATAGCTGTGCTTTGGCTCTGGAAACTTTGTATCCAGCTTCATCTAGTAACTGCAAGAGATCTTTGGTGGCTAGTATACATTCACTTTCTGATATGGCAGCTATCAGCAGATCATCCACGTATTGGAGAAGCACTCTCTTCCCCGGGGCCACTGGATAGCTTGAAAGATCTTGGTTCAGTGCAGCACTAAAGATGGTAGGCAAATTCTTGAATCCTTGGGGTAATCTTGTCCAGGTGAGTTGGCCCCCTCTTCCAGAGATGGGGTCCTGCCATTCAAAGGCAAACAATATCTGACTTACAGGGGCTAATCTTATGCAAAAGAATGCATCTTTTAAATCCAGTACAGTGAAATGGGTAGCTTCAGCAGGTATCAGTCCTAGAAGAGTGTAAGGATTGGGTACAACTGGATGTATAGTTTCAACTGCATCATTTACTCTTCTTAAGTCTTGTACTGGGCGGTAGTCATCCGTCCCAGGTTTCTTTACTGGCAAAAGTGGAGTGTTCCATGGGGATTGACATACTTTTAGTAGGCCATACTCGAGCAATCTTTGTAGGTGGCGATGAATGAATGCCTTCAATTGCAGCTCTTGGGAGAGGGTACTGTTTGACGTGCACTGGTGTAGCACTAGGTTTGAGGGTTACAATCACTGGAGCAATATGCTTGGCTAGGCCTGGGGGACTGCCTTCTGCCCATACTCCAGGTGGTGCATGAATGTTCTTTAAAGTTTGTTCAAAATAAGTGTCTTGGATAGAGTCATCGATGTAATACCTCCATTCTTCTTCTCGGGGCACTGTCAGCAGCATTATTCCTGCTGGTTTGGCTTGGGGATTTACTGTCATTTGCATTTCTCCTTGTTCAGAGAAAGATATCTGTGCTTGAAGCTTGGCTAACATGTCTCGTCCCAGTAGTGGCACTGGACATTCGGGCATGTAAAGGAATTGATGAGTTATTTGCTGTCCTCCTAGACTGCATATACGATTTTGAAGAAAAGATTTTGTGGCTTTGGCACCAATTGCTCCTATAATGGTGACTGCTTTTGTAGAGAATGGGGCTATCTTTTTGTCTATTACTGAATGTTGTGCTCCAGTATCAACCATAAAGTCCATTATTTGGTCTCCTATTTGTATTCCGACCATAGGCTCCTGGAGACCTAAAGCAAACTTGGAGCCCGGTCTGTCCCAATCCACGTCATTTTCATCATGGATCGGTGTGGCCAATGCTTGAATGGCTCCTCCTCCTCTTTCTCGCTGGAATTGTTCTCGATTGGCTCCTCCTCGATTTCGGGGATAGCCTCGTCTTTCTTCTCGCCACTGATGACTGCTGTCGTCATCTTGCTGGGCGTCTCCGAGTTGCGGGCACGTATCTCTCCAATGTCCTTCTTCTCTGCAGTAGGCGCATTGGTTCACGCCTAGCTTCTGGGTCCGGCCTCCGCCTTGACCCCGCCCTCTTCCTCTGCTCCGTCGACTAGGGACACCTCCCCTTTTCTGTTCAACTATGGCCGCAGCCAAAAAATCAGCTTTCTTCTTCATCTTTCTATCACATTCTCTCTGTCTTTCATTATCACGATTCACATACACTTTATGAGCGACTTCCAGTAACTGTGTTGCATTCATGCCCGCAAACCCTTCTAACTTCTGTAATTTACGTCTAATGTCTGGTTGAGACTGGTTTACAAAAGCAGAATTCACCATACATAAACTTCCTGGTGCCTCGGGATCATAGGGGGTATACATCCTGTATGCTTCAGTTAGTCTTTCATAAAAATCTGCTGGGCTCTCATCTATACCTTGGATAACTCCTGCAACTTTGGAAAGGTTCATAGCTTTTTGGCCCCCCCTTTTCAGGCCTTGTAAAAAGCCTTGGCGAAAACGGGCTAGGGCTGTGGTTCCTTCTTCGGTATTTGGGTCCCAATGGGGGTCTTCATTCGGGAATTCTTTCTGAGCTGCTTCCCGATAGTCTATTCTGCTCAGTCCCTGCCCCGGAGCTACAGGGTTATCTGACATCCACTCAATAGCTGCTTTTCTAATTCATGCTCGCTCCTCTGTCGTGAATAGGGTGGTCAGGAGCTGACGGCAATCTGGCCAGGTGGGTTGGTGGGTTTCCATAATAGTAGTTACTAATTCTGTCAGCTCCTGGGGCTTGCTAGTATAGGAGGCATAATGCGACCTCCAATTTAACAAATCAGTTGTAGAGAAAGGGATATATACATAAGTTAAGGGTCCCGCCACCACCTCTTCATTATCGTTCTTTATGGGCACTCCAGGGACTTGCCGTAAAGGCAGCATCTTGGCGGGAGCTGTCTTTTGGGATCTAAGGACTGTTTTCTTAACTATTTTCTCGGGGACTACTTTTGCTTTCTCAACAGGTTTCACTTTGGGTGTATCTTTTGCTGGCGCGCTGGCACTAGCAACCGCTTGTACGCTATCATCTTCACTTTGGACATTCTCTTTTTCTTCCTCTTCTCCCTCTACTTCTGACTCGCTTTTTATGGCATCCTCGTCTTCAGCTGATTCCTCTCTCTGCCCTCCAGGAGGGGGATCAGGGGTTGGGTCCCGCTCCCGCTCCGGCCGTCTCTGGGGTTCTGGGGCAGGACGCCGGGCTACTCTTATCGGACCTGGGGTTCGGGGCTGTCTTGGAATTATCTCTGGGGAATCAGGATCTACCAGGATGGGCTTCTTTCTGGATTTCTTATCCTGCTCTTTCATTTTGGGCTGTTCCGTTTTCTGTCTAGAATCTGTTTTAGCTAACATTATTCTGCACTGTTCCTCATAACAGCGCTGCGCCCAGGGGGGCGGATCTTCACAAATACTTAACCAGGAATCTATATAGGGGTACTGATCGGGGTGCGCTATCCGCACTCTACGATGTACTGACTGAATAATCTCTACATTGAACGTTCCCTCTCGGGGCCAGATGGGGTCTAGATCGGGCCACTCCCTAGTACACAAAATCTGCAAACGAGCTGCTGTCATTTTAATACCATAATCTCCTGAATATCCCTCTTTAAAGTGTGCGATCATACATTCTAATGGAGTGTTTCTAGTAGACCCAGCCCCTCCCATTTCGATGTGTGCGCGCAACAACAGACAAAAGGGAAAAGGAGGGCGGACCGTGGGTAAGGGGTCCTCACGGCCCTGGAAACGTATAAGGAGTACAAATAACAAGACAAGACGACAATCGCTTCCCCCTTTTCGCGACCTGAACGCGGTCGCCCGGTCAGGAAATGCGCTACTCAGGGGTCCGCCTTCACTTGGTCCGTGCTGCCAGACCTCTCATTCACACTTCGTTCACACAATCATGCTAGCAACGTATCCCAGAATGCATTCGTTTCTATCTATTCTGACTAGTCTTTTTCCCAATTACAAAAAGGATGAGGGTTTCACCCGGGCGAATTCCCATGCGGGGTTACTCGGCCCTTCCTTGAGAGGTGATCATGCTCTCTTACCAATTCCCAATATCTCGAGATTACAAATTCCAAATTCCAAGTTCCAATGGCAGTACTGCTCTTTCTAATTCTGTCTAGACACCAAATCAAAACTATACTCACCGGATCCGGTCCTCAAACTTCCCAAGCAGGCGCATGAGTTGGACCTCGGACTCCCCTCACTCGGGTTCGAGGCGTTGGCTCCAGCCAGGCCCGGCACCCGCCGAGGTCCGACCAGCTCCCTCCGATACAAGGGACCGGTGGCGCCAGGGAGCAGCCCTCGTCGGAAGGGCGCGATCCCGGCAGGACCAAGCCTATAGAGGCGGAAAGTCGTGGTATATTGCCCTATATACACTTTGATTCCACAACTTCCCGGCCAACGCACCAAGAATATGTAGCAGCAAAGCGCAGACAAACCAATGATACCAGGAGTCTGTTCAGAAGGTCCAAATCATTTATTTGTGCACAAGTCTCGAACCAGTCAATTTCAAAATGGCTGAGCCCAGTTTTCAAGCATTACAACAACTTTTATAGACTTCTGTTCCATTCTAGGTATAGAAAAACATTTCATTGGTCCCGGTACTCTCCCGTACCTCCCGTACCCCTTCCATTGGTCCCGGTACTGATAAGTTTATCCAATTATGTCCCTTCAGTGGGCATGGCACCTGCATACCCCCCTTCTAGTCCCAATTACAATGGTCAGTTCATCAACTTGTTACTTTCACACTCTCAAGGCCATAGAGCCAATTTGTGCATGCAGGGGAGCAGGGCTCTGCAACTCATCTGTCAGCACTCCCAATTATATTCCTTGCAGATGTACTTTTTCTTATCAGTAACTTTTAAACATGTTTTTCTGTATTTTTCCATTTCTCAGTTTTGCTTACCTAAGTTAGTTTAGTTCTCTTACAGAGTTCTATCCTACAATAGCAGCATATTGGGGGATGTGCAATTCCTATGTGCCTCTCCACAGGCTTCATTTACAGGTCAAGCTAGCCATGCTGGCCTGCTTATGTCAGACACCGTGGATCACAGGCCTTCACCTGCCACACTTCTATTTATTGTCTTCCTTATTTTTATAATCATGGGTTGCTGGATTCACAGAAAAAATGTTTTGTCTCTGTTCTCTCAGAACCTATTCATATTAGACAGATTCTACAAGCCTTATATGTGAAAAAGATATTGCTATTTTCAATATTTATTCATCTTATTTAAAACAGTCCCTCCCCTATGTTTGTTTATTTGCTTAACCCTGGAATTACCGAGATTTTTTGCACACACTGAATACGGTTGGGGTCATAAATGACCCCACGACAAATTTTAATTGTTAACCATGAAAAATGTAAACTAAACAGACAAAATATTATTCCGAATTAATTATTAATTATATGAAGGTTAAATGTTTTGAAATTTAATGATTTATCATAAAATTACACGAAGAAGAGTTGCCATGAAAGCAGTTTTTGCATGCACTTGATGAACACAGTAAAGTACTACAGTCATTTGCATGAGACACAGACAATTTCTGAATGTTCTTTGCAAACATTGCACTTGCAGGAGGTGCAAACTATGTTGCTTTTCTTGTCTTTTTCTCTGGAACAGCAGTGACGCCTTGCCCTTTTTCTTTGGGATCCCAACATTGCAAACAGCATCAGCGGCTTCTTCAATGCTGGAAGAAGTCTCGCTGCAATTACTCTGAAGCAGCTGCTTTCCTAATTCCAAGAGGAATAGACGACGTCTGTGCTTTGACTTGGACTGCCATTCTGGATTTAGTGACATCCAAACAATGAAGGCATTCAAAGCACTGATGTCCAGCATGTTGTAGAAGATTGTCACTGGCCAGCATCTTGTCATTTGTTTTGTGGTATACATGCGCAACATTTGATCTGCCGTATCTACTCCACCTTTACTAGAAATAGAGTCCAAGATCATGCATGTTTTTTTTGTCTGGACGTGTGTTATCTACTTCTTCTTGATCATGCAAACTGCTCAGAACAACCACCACTTTTCCTTTCTTCGGGCAATAGGAAACCAGAGTGGCGTCATCGCGAAAGGCAAACAGTGAAGTGAATACCTCTCGGCCTTTTGCTGTTACAAATTCTGGAGGTAATTCTTTTCTGTTCTTTCGAATTGTCCCCAAAAGTGTCATTTGTTTTTCTAGCAATTTCCGTGACAGGGATAAACTGCAGAAGAAATTGTCAACAGTAACATTTCTGCCAGATCGCGTCAATCCTTCAGTGAGTTGCAGCACAACCCTTTCACCCTGATTCTGTTCCCTGTTTTGTCCGAGTTACCTTCCTGTATATACTTGAAGACGCAGAACATATGACGTTGCACTGTCACACAACATCCATAGCTTTATGCCACGTTTCCCAGGTTTGCTGGGAATATATTGTCTGAACGGAACACGGCCACGAAATGTAAGCAGTTGCTCATCCACGGTAACATTTTCACCAGGAACAAAGGCATCACTTAGAGTTGCTTCCCAGGTATCAAAAACGTGTCTGATTGGAGCAAGCTTATCCACGCCTTGTTGTTCACGTCTGTTGGTTGCATCATCAAATCTGAGAGCACAAGAAATTTGCTAGGAAGACTATCAGGTCTAGATATACAGGGTATTGTCCTGAAATGGTTTGACTCATTCTTGTCAAATTATTATTTTACAGTTAGCTGGTATAATACACACTCCCCTGTGGTGCACACCTCAGGCTCCTAGTCTTTCACCTATGTTACTTAAACTCTGTAACTATTTGTCCCCATTAAGCAGATGATATACAGTTGATGAAAAATTTAGACCTTGAATAGGATAATGCTTTCAGTACAGTTTCTGATAATCTTTTTCTCATTGCTATCTGGATTGAAAACAAAGTCAAGCTGAATCCTGCAAAATCATTCAAATATCCCATGGTTCACTGGGAAATTAGACATTTCGAGAATAATTCTGTAAGGGGTGGCTGAATTAATTCATGTTTTCATGTGCACTAATTGCATCTGTAATATAAAGTCAAATCCATGCAAATTTGACTTTATAGAACAGCAGCATAAGAGGCTGCTAATGTTTGTGAATAAAAGCATGGTTGCTTGCATCATCTCTAGAGCGGATGTCAATGACCACGCCTATTTTATATGGATTCAGCCATATTCTATAAAACACACAAATATGCACTCTGCCCATATGTCATATGAAAATACACACTTTTGGCCTGGCACACATACTTTCAGAATGGTTAAGTTGCATGTGTAAGAGGATTTAGATTTATTTATTTATTTTAAGTCTTTTTTATACCACGCTCTTTAGAATCAGTGCGGTTTACAAATAACATTAATTTGTACAATGTAGGCTGAAACATACATCGAACTTTACAAGGAACAGGTAATACAACTTGGGTTTCAAGAGGGATAACTATATACAAGTCGAGTAATTGTATCAACAGATATGGTTATGTCAACATGACAGATAGGAAGGGTGTGCTGGGTTATGTCATGTCACCGGTATGAGAGTAATGCTGAAGGAAAAGGTGGTGCTTTAGAGCCTTTCTAAATTGTGCGAGGTCAGAGATAGATTGGACAGTAGTGGGGAGGGCATTCCAAAGTGAAGGTGCGTAAAATACAAAGGCTCTGTTCTTGGGGACAGCGAGTGTGTTAGATGCGTAAAGCACTAGAATACAGTGATTTATACAAGTAAATAAGAGCATAAATCCAGGCACGCCTTAAAGAATTACCTCCCTTAGGCATTCCTATGAAATCTCTGACAAATATTTTACGACTTGTAATTTCAATCTCACATATCTTTACTAGCATAAAAATACTACTACAGGCTAAAGCAAATCCAAGCAATTCACCGTATTTTGGATGCAAGCTTAATCTCTACTCTAATCCATAGTTTCATTTCTAACTACTTAGATTACTGCAACTCATTTGGAGGTATAGTGGAGTAGCCTAATGGTTAGAGCAGCAGTCTTGGAGCCAGAGAAACCAGGGCTGAAATCCCACTAGACCCCCCCCCCCCTTGGGCAATTCACTTAACCCTCCATTGCCTCAGGTATAAACTTAGATTGTAAGTCCTCCAGGGTCTGCCTGTCCACTAGCTAAACTAGATACCCATCTAGGGGCCTTGCAGGTGGCACCATGACCCCTCCACATCCTTCAAGGCAAGTCAGTTGCCCTTCAGCGTAGCTGCGAGCCCTTTAAGCACCCAAATGCACATGCGCACTCATAGTCTGCTGGTCCTGCCTCCTCCATTGCAAACTTCATGTCAAAGGGAGTAGGAACAGCCAGTCCTGAGTGCGCACATGTGCGAGTGCTTCAGACCTGTTACCACACTAATAGCAGCTTGCTCTGCTGCTGCCTTGAAGGATGTGGAGGGGCTATAGTACTGTTCTCCCTCCCTCCTTCCATGGGTGACGAGGGGGAAAGAATAAGAAATGTCGGACTATGAGAGTAGGACAGGAAAGGGAAGGGGAGGTGCTGGCCTCTGGGAGGAGGAGAGGTACAGGATCCTGAGGCATCCCAGGGATGCATGGTTGAAGGTTTGCCTAGGGCAGCATATTCTCTATTCCTACCAAGCCAACCCAAGGGTAATACCTACAATGTTGTTGTTAAGTGCCATCGAGTCGGAGTCGACTCATGGTGACCCTCTGAATAGCTATCCTAAATTGTGTTCGGTCTTCAGTCAGGCGGCTTATTGTTGACAGACTGGTACCCGTAGCTGCTGTTATTGTATCGATCCATCTCATTGCTGGCCTTCCTCTTTTGCGTTGACCTTCTATCTTGCCAAGCATGATATCTTTCTCTAATGATCTCTCTCTCCGCATGATGTGTCCAAAGTATGAAAGTCAAAGTCTTGTCATCTGAGCTTCTAAAGAAAGCTTAGGTTTGATCTCCTCTTGTACAGACTGGTTTGTTCTTCGGGCAGTCCATGGTATACACAGTATTCGCTGCCAGCACCATAATTCAAAGGCATCAATTTTCTTCCTGTCTGTCTTTTTCACTGTCCAGCTTTCACATCCATATGATGTTATTGAAAATACCATGGCTTGAACAAGTCGAATCTTTGTATGGAGAGAGACATCTCTGCTCTTGAGAATCTTATCTAGGTTTTTCATAGCCATTCTGCCAAGAGCAATGCGTCATCTGATTTCTTGACTGCTTGTTGCTTCTTTATTGATAGTTGATCCAAGTAGGTTAAAGTTATTCACGATTTCAATTTATTCTCCTTCGACGATGAACCTGTTGATTATGCCAGTTGTCATGATCTTTGTCTTCTTTACATTAAGGTGCAGGCCCATTTTGAGACTATGTTCTTTGATTGTGAGAAGCAAATGTTTCAGATCATCTTCATTTTCCGCCAGTAATGTGGTATCATCAGCATAGCGAAGGTTGTTGATGAGTCTTCCACCAATCTTCACACCTCTGTTGCCTTCATACAATCCTGCTTCTCTGAAGATTTGTTCTACATATAAATTAAACAGGTAGGGGGAAAGTATGCAGTCTTGTCTTACACCTTTGCTTATTTTAAACCATTCTGTTTCTCCTTGTTCTGTTCAAACTGTTGCTTCTTGATCAATGTACAGATTGTGCAAGAGAACGATCAGGTGTTCTGGTATACCCATGCTTTTTAATGTGGCCCAGAGTTTCTCATGGTTTACACAGTCAAAAGCTTTGCTATAGTCGATAAAGCACAAATAGATATCCTTTTGGTATTCTCTAGTCTTTTCAAGGATCCATCTCACATCCGCAATGATGTCTCTCGTTCCTCGCCCTTTTCTGAACCCTGCTTGCACTTCAGGTAGTTCTTGTTCCAGGTATGATTGTAGTCTCTTTTGAATAATCTTCAGTAGAATCTTGCTGGCATGTGGGATCAGAGCGATTGTGCGATAATTTCCACAGTCAGTTGGATCACCTTTCTTTAGTATTGGTATAAACACAGATCTTTTCCAGTCAGTTGGCCATGATGCTGTCTTCCATATTTCTTGGCAGAGCCTTGTAAGTACGGTAACAGCTGCATCAGATTGCTGTAATACTTCTATGGGAATGCAATCAATGCCTGGTGCTTTGTTCTTTGATAAGGCTTTCAATGCTACTTCAACTTCTTCTTTCATCACCAATGGTTCCAGATCATAAGGTACAGGTTGAAACGGCTGTAGGTCCACTTGATCTTTATCATATAAAAACTCTGTATATTCCTTCCATCTTTTCTTGATCTTCTCAGCATCATTCAACATAGAACCTTGAGCATCTTGTAACATTCCAATTCGAGGCAGGAACATTTTCTTTAACTCTCATAGCTTTAGGAAAGCTGATCTTGTTCTTCCTCTAATAGTTTCTGCTTCTATTTCCTTGCATGCGTCATTGTAGTACTTTTCCTTGTCCTGTCTTGCTGCACGTTGGAAATCTCTGTTGAGTTCTGTGATTGTCTATCTTTCTCCTCTGGCTTTAGCTTCTCTGCGTTTCTGGGCAATTTTCAGAGTTTCTTCCATCATCCATTTTGGCCGTTTTTTCTTTTTTTTTTTTTTTTTTCCTTTATTGTTTATCAACCAGAAGGCCCAAGGGCCATGATACAGTAAAGAGAATACAAACACATTAACAATCCTCAGACTCCCAACCCCCCCCCTTCCCACCCCCCCCAACAGAACTGTCACAATACAATCGAAGACCCACTCCCACACAATCAGAACACTAGGCCTGGCATCAACGGTAGGGGCAAACAAAATGCTTTAACCCTGAGCCCCTTGACACCAATTAGAATATTGATCCCACACAGATTGAAAGCGCAAGGGCCGTTTGACCCGCAACGCCGTAAGGCGGTACATCAGATAAAGGTGAGCAACCTGGTTCTGGATCATCAAAAGAGAAGGTGGCTCCAAACTCCGCCACTGACGTGCAATACATTGGCGGGTCGCAGTGCATATAATCCCACACCACCCCGCCAGGTCGCCGGAAAGAGAATCACTCCCCACTGCAAGCAAGGCCATACAGGGACCCCAGGGAACAGGCCGCCCAACCACACAACCACACCAATCCTGCACTTCCCCCCAGGTGCGTTGGATGGCCGGGCAGTCCCACCAGATATGCATAAAAGAACCCACACCTCCACACTGTCGCCAACAAAGTGCTGGGCCCCCCAGCCATCTCTGCATCCGCTGCGGTGTGAGGTACCAGCGGTACAGCATCTTATAGTTATGCTCCAACACAGTGCTGGCCACTACGCCAGTCAGCAAACCCTTGCAAACCCCCTGCCATTGCGGCCCCTCCCACGACCGGTTCAAATCACACAGCCAAGCCCGCCTATGAGACCAAGCAGCACAGTCCGTAAAATCCATTAATCTATACAAGGCAGAAATTAACCCTTTAACCTGCCCCCTAGAGAGGAGCTCATCTACCGCCGCTCCCCGCTCGCCCTGCCCCCTCCGCACCATGGACTGGGAAAAATGAAGCACCTGCAGGTACCGAAAACGATCCGCGGGGAGGAGCTGAAAACCACGCACCAGGTCTTCAAAAGTAACCCAATCTCCCCCCTCATGTAATTGACCCACAAACTGCAGGCCCCTCTCTACCCACCGGGCAAAGGCGGGGTCCTGAAGTCCAGGGAGGAAATCAGGGCTGCCCACAATTGGAATAAACTTTGAGGCTCCCCGCCCCCCATACCACTTCAGGCGCCATTTGCGCCAATAGCCCAGAGTTAATCTTAGGAAAGGATTCTCCCCCATCTCCCCACCTCCCGTCCCCCATAGCAAGCCTGCCAACGTGTGGGGTCGTGGCACAGACGTTCCAACCAGGATCACCCATTCCGCCTCTTCCCGAAACACCCATTCAAAGGCCTCTCGCACCCGGGCAGCCTCATAGTACCGAGAGAGAACAGCGGAAGCCCCATCCCACCCTCTAACTTAGGTGCGCATAACACAGTCCGCGCCACACGTGGCCCTCTCCCACACCACACAAACTTGGAACACCGAGCTTGGATCTTCGCTAGGAAGGAACGGGGCACCCTTATGGGCAGATTCATAAACAAATAGAGCAGTCTGGGCAATGCTATCATTTTTAGCAGCGCAATCCTGCCCAACCAGGACACCTCAAAACTCTCCCACCTCTCCAGTTCCCGAAACATATTGGCACAAGCCAGTGTATAGTTAGCGGCAAAGAGCTGCCCGAACTGTGCTGTAATCTGCACCCCGAGATAACGAATACTATTACGAGCCCATTTAAATGAGAAGCGCTGCCGCACCCGAGCAGCCTCCCTAGCAGTAAGAGAGACATTAAGCAGCTCCGATTTGGAGACGTTCATACGAAAGCCCGAGACCTCCCCATACCGAGCCAACTCCACCTGAACCGCCGCCAGGGAACCCTCGGGGTGTGTAAGGAAAAATAAAACGTCATCGGCAAACAGGGATATCTTATGCTGTACCGTCCCCACGTGTACGCCAGAGATCTCCGCACAATCCCGAACACGCTGCGCCATGGGTTCCATCGCCAGAATGAAGAGCAAGGGGGACAAGGGGCAGCCCTGCCGCGTTCCCCGTTGTAATGCAAACGCCTGGGTAACAGCGCCATTAATCTTTAAACACGCCAAGGGCTGATTATAAAGGCTCCGGACCCAGGACAAAAAAGCCCCCTGCACCCCCACTTTCTCCAGGGTTTTAAACAAAAAGGACCAACTCACTCGGTCGAAGGCCTTCTCAGCGTCGACCGCAAGCAACGCCAGAGACGTTCCAGCTTGGGAACTCTGCCACATCAAGTTCAGCGCTCGACGAATGTTATCGGCCGTATACCGACCGGGGACAAACCCCGACTGATTAGGGTGAATCAACCGTCCCAGACTCGGCAAAAGCCGATTTGCCAAAACCCGGGTGAAAATCTTAAAATCACTGCCCAATAGGGAGATGGGACGGTACGCACCACAATCCGTGGGATCCTTCCCCTCTTTGGGGATGAGACTAATCCCCGCCAGCCGCAAAGATGATGGTAGCGGGCCACCATCACTGAAAGAATTATACATCGCTGTGAGGGGCTCGACGACCTGCCCAGCAAAGACCCTATAAAAAATATTAGAGAACCCATCCATCCCTGGGGCCTTATGGGACTTCAACCCTTTAATCACCGAGAGCACTTCCTGCTCCCCTATGCGCTTAGACAAATCCGCACTAGCCTGCCCAGACAACCGAGGGAGCTGAACACCCTCCAAGTAAGCCGAGAGCTCCGCCTCGCCCGGGTCATGTTCCGGGGTATACAAGTTCCGATAAAATTGTACAAACCTATCTTCAATTTCCTGAGTGAGCCAGAGCAAATGGCCCCGCTCATCCCTAATCTTGAGAATAGCATTGCGCGCAGTCCACTTCCGCACCTTGCAAGCTAACAACCTCCCTGCTTTATTACCAAATTCAAAGGTGCGCTGTCGTAACAACTGTAGTTTATACTGTATCTCATGAAGGTGAATTTCACTCAGGTCTTTTTTGAAGCCCCACAACAACTCACGCAAGGCCCTATTGGACGGGTGCGCCTTCAGCTGGTTCTCAGTCTCCCGAATGGAACCCAGGAATTTCTCCTGTTGGGCCAACCGGGCCTTTTTTTTATGGGACCCCACCGAGATCAACTTACCCCGCACCACCGCCTTCAAGCATTCCCAGAGGGTTCCCGGGCCAACCTCGCCCGTATCATTCAAAGAGAGATAATCAGAGATAGTATCGCGGACCTGAAGCACCACCTCGGGGTCCTCCAACAGGGACTCATTGAGCTTCCACCACGCCCTACAGGGACCCTGCTTGCCGAGCCGAAGCCGACAGGTCAAGGGGGCATGATCCGACCAGGTGCGCTCACGGATCACACATTCCTTCACCCCCCCCAGCAGAGTTTTATCAATAAGGAATAAATCAATCCGGGAATAAGTGCCGTGGACGGGGGAATAATAAGAGTAATCCCGTTGGCCATAGTTCACCTCCCGCCATACATCTACCAGATCCAGCTTGCTCACCAAGTGCTTCAACTTGAGGCGATGGCTCCTGGGGGTAGAGGCCGCCCCTCGAGAGGTATCCACCAGGGGATCCGGGGCAACATTAAAATCACCCCCCATGATCAATTTTCCAACGGCCTTCCCCAGGAGCACCCCCTGCAAGGTCAGAAAAAATTCTCCTTGATTTACATTCGGGGCGTAGGCACTAACCAATGTGAAAGTATCTACCCCTAGTTGAAGGGTTAGGAGTACATACCTACCTCCGGCGTCCCGGATGCAACCTGTCACCATCCCAGTCACCCGAGAGGAAAGAAGAATCCCCACACCCCCCCGTCTCCGTTCCCGCCTATTGGAAGCAAAGAATTGCTGAGGAAAGTGCCTATGCCCCATGCACCGCTCATCCCGCACCCGAAGATGGGTCTCCTGGACAAAGACAATATCACCCCCAGCCGATCACATTCCTTGAAAAAAAGTTGGCGCTTCCTGAAAGAGTTAAGCCCTTTAGCATTAATTGTCACCAAGTTAAAGGAAGCCATGGCCTAAGGCACTCACCCTCCATATACATAAGGTCCTCGAATACAAACATGACCCCTCCCCACTCCCGTCCCCCCCCTCCCCACCCTCCCCCTTCCCCCCCACCCCCCTCTCCCCTCCCACCTACCCAGCCCCCTCCCCCCTCCCCATTCCTCCCCCACACACCGACCTGCGGCAGCAAGACCGCAGACCCAAAAGCCCCCCGAACAAACAGTATAAAATCACATAGCCCCATATAAACATACAAAAAAAAGAAGAAAACACACAACCCCCTAGAAAAAAGCAACCCCCACCTGAAAAACAACCAACCAACCCACATGTCGGACCAGGAATATCTAGGAACCCCATTCAAGAAAAAAGAAAAGGCCCCCCACGGGCCCCGCAGGCCCACAGTTCAAGTGTCCACAGTAGACTGGGTCCGAGAGGGTCGCTGCCTCCGCAAACGTTTGTCTCCCCCGGCTGCACGGCTCCACTGAAGATGACTGGGCCGCTGCGCTCCACTCTTTGCAGGGTCATCAGTCGCAGTCAGTGGCAGCGACGGTATGTCCGACCAGCCCACCTGCTGTATGCTCTCAATCGCTGCCTCCACAGAGTGCACCGCATAGGCTTTACCATTCAACGAATACTGGAGCCCCACCGGGAAAAGCCACCGGTAGCGAACATTCTCATCTCGCAGCTTTTTAGTGACTTGCTGATATGCGCGGCGTTTCCGCATAGTAATACCAGAAATATCCGCATAGACTTCCACCTCCGCCTCGTGCCATCTGATACGCCCCAATTTCCGCGCTGCGGCCAGCACTAGCTCTTTGGTGCGGTATTCGTGCAGGCACATAAGGACATCCCGAGGCTGATTATCTCGGCGGGGACCCAACGCCCGGTGCGCTCGATCCACGCGCAGACAAACAGAGTCCATAGCCACCTCCGCCCTCTGCAAGACCGCCGCACAGAACTCTTCCGCCAGCAGCAAGTAATTAACTGAGCCTTCTTGCTCCGGGAGGCCCCGGATCCGCAGATTCGCCCGGCGGGACCTGTTCTCCAGGTCTTCAACCTTTTGCCAGACCTCCTCTTGCAGCTGGCTAAGCGAGTCAAGTCGTTGCTCCACCAGGGCACACTGGCCCACATGCTCCTCAAATTGTGTTTCCACCTCTTCCAGCCGGCTCCCCAGGCCAGCCAGATCCCCTCTCACCTCCTGGAGCCAGCTATGGACCTCCGACTTAAGGCTCTCAAAGTCCTGCCGTGAAGCCTCAAACCACCCCTGCAGGTCTGCACGAAGGGCCTGAATCTCACTAGGCCCTCCACCATTTCCTCCGACTTCAGCTGCACTGGGGGATTCACCGCGACCCGCCGCCATCTTGGTCGCTGGGGTCCGCGGCCCCGTGGAGGGCTTAAAAGTAAAGGCTTTTAGGTCCGCACTTGCTTTTTTCGCCGCCATTCGGTCCGCAGTGTAGGCTCCACCAAATCCGTTGCCTCGGGGGTGCTAATCAGGGGGGAGTTAGCAGCTAATCAGGGCATTAAGTCCACTATCGGGACGGAGCTGTGGAGTCAGGCAGCCATCAGGTATCCGACGTCACCGGAAACCCCGTTTTTTCTTTTTTTACCTTTTGTAGAGACTTCTCGCTTTCTTCCAACACAACCTTCTTGATGTCATTCCATAACTCTTCTGGAGCTCTGTCATTTGTATCTAAAGCAGCAAATCGATTTTGCAGGCAGTCTTTAAATTCCAATGGTATATTCTCAAGGTCATATT
Organism: Ichthyophis bannanicus; assembly: GCA_033557465.1. Classification (NCBI taxonomy): domain Eukaryota; kingdom Metazoa; phylum Chordata; class Amphibia; order Gymnophiona; family Ichthyophiidae; genus Ichthyophis; species Ichthyophis bannanicus. The sequence goes on from CM066031.1 coordinate 708,721,626, forward strand.
TTGCTGCATTCATGAGTGGTTTGCTCTTTTTCAGCTTTAGCTTGAGTTTGCATACTAGTAGTTGATGATCTGTACCACAGTCAGCTGCAGGTTTTGTCTTTGTTGATGTTATAGAGCTTTTCCATCGTTGACTTCCACAGATGTAGTCAATTTGATTTTTATACAATCCATTGGGTGAAGTCCATGTGTACAGTCGCCGCTTGTGTTGCTGGAAGAAGGTGTTCGAAATGAATAGATCGTTGGTCTTGCAGAATTCTATCAGTCTTTCTCCAGCTTTATTTCTGTTGCCAAGTCCATATTTTCCAACTACTTTGTCTTCTTCTTTGTTGCCAACCTTTGTGTTCCAATCACCCATGATTATCAGGATATCCTGTTTGCATGTTCTGTCAATTTCAGCTTGTACTTGTTCATAGAACTCTTCAATTTCATTCTGTTCTGCAGCTGTTGTTGGGGCATATACTTGAATTATAGTTGTGTTGATAGGCATTCCTCGTAGACGAATAGAGATTAAGCGTTCGCTGACTGCATTGTATTTCATTACAGTTCTTGCAAGTTTCTTCTTTATTATAAATGCAACACCATTTCTTCTTTGTCTTTCATTTCCAGCATAGTAGACCATGTGATCATCTGATGCAAAGTGCCCGATGCCAGTCCATTTCAGTTCGCTGACACCCAACAGATCAAGTTGTACACGTTCCATTTCATTCTTGACCACCTCCAACTTCCCTTGGTTCATGCTTCGTACGTTCCATGTTCCAATGTGTAAGACATCTTTACAGCTTCTGACTCTCATTTCATGCGCAGCTACGTCAGCAGTCAGACGTCCCGAGGGCTTTGATCCAACCACATCATAAATGCTGGCTTTACTCTGAAAAGTCTTCAGCTCTTCCCCAGTAGCTAGTTGAGTGCCTTCCAACCTGGGGGTCTCATCTTCCAGCACTACAGCACAATTTATTTTGTTGTAACTATCCATTGGGTTTTCATGGCAAGATACAGAAGTAGATTGCCGGGCCTTTCTTCTGCGCAGTTTAAGTTTGGTGTTGTTGCCGTTGTCACAGAAATGTGATCCTCCACCGTCAACACTATCCCATTCTGTTGCTGCCCAGATGGGTGGTTTGTCTTGGTCTGGCATCTCAGCTGAGACCTGTCCATCTTGGGAGACCCTGCCAGTAGTTAAACTACCGATAGTTTAGCTCTCAGCATCACTGATGCACACAAGCCCTCACAGCACGACAAGCTGCAACAATACCTTAATGTAAATCACCTTGAACTACTACTGAAATGGTGCGAGCTAAAACTCTCTTCTCACTGACAACTAAAATTAGTCTAGAATTCGCAGAAGCTAAATGTTTTGATCACATCACATCCCACTAAAGAAGGAACATTGTCCATCTACTCCATTCAGGACAGCATATAAGATCCTTCTAAAATTACCATTCAGGAATGCCAATCTTCCTACCAAAATTGCTCTTTTTGTATACCCTCAACTGATCACTCCATTCATTAAAGCAAACCCTGCTGGTTCTATCGTACAATCACCTGAGCTTGGAGACTACCAGAAAGACAGCCTCTGCTGCCATTGCTCCTCAGCGATGGAATGATCTCCCCTAGAACCTATGACTTGAATCTTCTTATATAAAAGTTAAAGCAAAAATTAAAAATTCATTGCTTCCAAAAGTATTTCAACCTACAAAGGCCAGATGAGGATGTTAGCACCACTGACCAATATCAATATTTTAACAGGACAATGACCCTTCAGACTCTTCCCCTATGTTACGGTGGATTGGACGGGGGGGGGGGGGGGGGAGAGACCACAGGAGGCCAGGATGCTGTGATAAACTTGCATGCATCCCCATGTTGCATTTTCTTTTAATGCTTTGACTTTACCACAAAATCTACTGTCAAAATGTAATACATTTGTTGTCCACGGGTTGGAATTGTATTTTATTTTAGAATATTGTATCATAGAATAGTAAATCACTTAGATATTATTGATTTGTGATATATCAATTAAAATTAAGATTTAACATTGAAAAATACACACCTACATTTTGCCCAAACTATGCCAATGCACAAATGGCATGAAAGTAGGTGCATGTTTCCATGCATATGCTTTTTATATAGGTAAGCAGTTGCACAATTTTATAAAAGCCTTTTTCTGCATGTAAAATAGATTTTAAATGTGGAAAAAAAACATTTATTAATTACTCCCATAAAAAAAAGCTATAGAGACCTATATGTGCTATTCATTAAAGGAGGAGAAAGTATATTAAAAAAATAATACATCTAAAAATAGCAGGCGTAGCAGGAAGAAAAGATCCACTGACTCTAATGGATGAACTCATGTTTCAAAACTGGAGCCTTAACTTGTCCTTATACTTGTCGGCTGAATTGGATGTGATACCTATTTCCATATTCACATACGTATTGCTGTAGTGGTCTTCCTAATAAGTGAAAGGATTTTAAGCGAGGACTGCATAAAGCAATCACAGCTTAGGAGAACAGAAAATTGGAAAACAGGCTCTCCTCTCTGTCTCACTGTTTTCCTTATGCAGCCGTTCTCTAATCCTTATACATGAAGGCCTAGGAACTAGAGCTCATCAGAATCAAAAGAGGGACTTGGAACCACAGAACAAATGGCATAATAACCTTCAAAAGCAGAATACTAAAGGAAAACTTTGAAGGTAAAAGAAATTAGTTCTCGCAGAAGCAGTGCTTTTGGGGCTCGTAGCAATATGCATTAAAGCATTTTAAAGGTTTTGATTGTACAAACGTAAAGCATGGGATATAATGGATATATTATAATCACTAAGGCTTTCTTTAAAAACAAAGGGCCCGAAATTGAGTTAGTCAAGTTATGCACTGCGGCGGCACATAGCCTGCCCGCTGACCCCCCCCCCCCCCAATCTGGATATTCACTTCCGCGCCTCTGTGTCTTAAAGATAGGTGAGGTTTTTTCTTGCCTATTTTTAAGGTGCAGAGGGCTACGTGGGTAGCAAAAAATATATATATATATCGCTGCTATCCATGTAGCCCCTTCTTCTGCCCCCGCTCCGCCCCTAACATGCCCCGACGCTATGCAGATAGCATCTGGGCACATTAGGGACTTAGCCAGAATATTCAAAGGGCATTACCCGTGTAGGTGCCCTTCAAATATCCCAGATAAGGCGCCTATATGGGTAACTAAGGAAGTTACCCGTGTAAAGGCCCAAAGGTAATAACAGTGAATTCTATTGCTCCCTGTCCTTATGAAGTAATAAATAAGCATGCATCTTGTGTGTTTTCAGACTGAGGGACATTATGGAAACTTAGCTCCATTAGTAGAATGAAGGCACTAAATGAGAATAATCTCTTTGTATTTCAACTGAAAGAACCATCATGGAACACTACTCATACTGCCTTTCACGTAGTTAATGTAGAATGCAAAACTACAGTTTTCGTGACAGGAAAGATGTAATAGCTTTATTAAAGTATTCTTTTCAAAAGTGGTTTGGACAAAAACTACTACTCTGCTAGGTCAAGTGCAGTCATTTTCTAGCCGCATTGTGGAATATTCCTTTCATTCCAGACTACAGGAGAAGATGCAGTCTGGCATTCACTGTACCCAACTTTTGCCCAAAAACAAGTGATGAGTCACTGGTGAAGCCTGAAAAGCACTGGGATCATGACTCTAAGAGAATTAAGGAGAATGTGATCACCTGGGATACTCCTATTCCAACCGATAAAAAGCTGGACCAAGGAAGTTGGACACTGTGGTACAGGAAAAGAATACCTGAACAGCATTAGAGGTGTCATTCCCAAGTCACTATTCTGTGAATTGTATTGAGAGAGAGAAAATCTTCAAGTACCAAGAAATGCAGAGACCAAGAAAATGTGACAGAAAGATACAGAGTTATTTCCCATTATGTTGGGTGCCACAGGCTTGATTAAGAAGAATTTTCAAGCACATCTGTCAAAAGTATCACATCTTGAAAATCCCAATCTGCTGTGATCATCATTTATTGGCAACAAATGTGTGGGGAAGATTTCCTGGTTCTTGCCATGATGTCTAGATTAAGTAAGAGCCATCTCTAGGACTGCATGTGTAGTTAGGATCTAGGAGAGGGGCAGCTCTACTGAGCAAGTGCTGGATCCAGAATGATCTTCTGTGGTGTTAGCGATATCACAGCTTCAAGCATTTAATGGAGTAACACTAATTCTGTATTTCTTGGTGATAATATTTATTCACTGTCGGCCTCACTGCTAACTTCCTTACATCATCTGTCTTTTCCATTTGGATCCTATCAAAGCCTTGCCCTTCGCTTCACCAAGTCCCTGATCATGGGTAATTGTGGCTGCTGAAAATCGTTTCATTCTGTAGACCACACTGGAGGATTCCTAACTGTTGCACCTGTGAAGATCAGAGAGATGTAGGTTTGTGGCGTGTTACACATTTGTATCTATCAGCATCTTCCCTGGCCAAAGGACAGAGCTGTGCAGGAAGATACTAGAGAGGCAGAATCATCTAGAGTAGCCATTTCACTATTTCAACGAAGAAGTCACTGAAAGGTCGTGGTTTGAGAGTACTGTTATGACAAAGTTGATGGGAACTGTTTGCTGTAAAGTGCATTTGTTTTATTGTCTGTCACTGCTGAAGCTGCTTCATCGCATGCCATACCGGGGTAAAAGAAACATTTGTTCACGCTTTCCTGATTTTTCCAAAGTTGTATTATCCTGATTTAAGTACTATATATCAGGGCACCTTATAACTGGAAAAATGGAGTACTTCTTCCTCAAACTCACAAAATGATGTGCATATCTGAGCAAGGTTGATTACCCACTTCTGACCAAAGAAGTGCTTAATCTAATACAGTGATGGTAAAGATGGTGGTTGCATACATGTTGCATTAACACTACAGTGACGTGATATGTGAGGTACCCTCCCAATGGTATCCTGTAATGAGCATTTTCTTTTGTATGTGAGCGCGTGCTGGGGCTTTCCTCACTAAGTCCTAAGCAGCTGGGGTGAAAAACAGTTTAAGAAAGCATGCAGCGTGGATGCTGAAATGTGGTCAGATGTTTATAGTTTCTGGCCCTTAGCTTCTGTTGACATTACAGCCCAAAAACAGTTTGTGTGGTTTTCTGCTTTTTCCTGTAAGGGACCAATATCACCACAGCAACTGCACGTCTGCTTCAAGCACTAGGAAATGAGGAAGGTAATTTATTTTTGCAGCTTGATATGAAGCAATCCCAAAATGCTTTATTAAACATCCTGTCTGAACAATCAACCACCTTTGGCTGCTTTCCGAAAGGAAAGTGGGTAAATCAAAACCTGTGCAATTTTTCTGGAAAAAATCTGATAGCCAAAAAGCAAAGTGTGGCAGAAACCAAGATGGTGCCTCTCTTGAAGTCTGATGTTATTCTGAGCTTTTCTTCATGCCTATTAGGCTTTCCTGCATCATTAAATCTAAAAACATAAGAACATACTGTAAGATATGCCATACTGGGTCAGACCAAAGTCCATCAAGCCCAGTATTCTGTTTCAAATAGTGGCCAATCTAGGTCATACGTACCTAGCAGTTTCCCCAAAAGACACAGGTTCCACAATGCTTGTACTGGGTCAAGCATTGATATCCTGGGTCCCTTCTTAATAATGGTTTATGGACCTTTCCTCCAGGAACGTGTCCAAACCTTTTTTTAAACCCAGCTACACTAACAGCCTTTACTACATCCTCCGGTAACAAATTCCAGAGTTTGATTACACGTTGAGTGAAAAAATATTTCTTTTTATTAGTCTCAAATAGTTTACCCTGTAGCTTCATTGTATGTCCCCTAGTCTTTCTATATTCGGATAACGTAAACAATCGATCTACGTTTACCCGTTCCACTCCGTTCATTAATTTACAGACTTCTATCATATCTCCCCTCAGCCGTCTCTTTTCCAGGTTAAAGAGCCCTAACTTTTTTAGCCTTTCTTCATAGGAGTACCCTTTATCCCCTTTACCATTTTGGCGGCTCTTCTCTGAACCTTTTCTAATAACGCTATATCCTTTTTAAGATACGGCGACCAGAATTGCACACAATATTCAAGGTGCGGTCTCACCATGGAACGATATACAGAGGCATTATAATATCCTTTGTTTTATTTTCTATTCCTTTCCTTATGATACCTAGCATTCTATTTGCTCTCTTGGCTGCTACTGCACACTGGGCCGAGGATTTTAACATGTTATCCACAAATGACACCTAAATCTTTTTCCTGGGTGGTGGTTCCTAATGTGCAACTTTGCATCGTGTAACCATAGATTGGGTTGTTCTTCGCTAGGTGCATAACTTTGCACTTGTCCACATTAAATTTCATCTGCCATTTTGATGCCCAATCTTCCAATTCATCAAGATCCTCTTGCAATTTTCCACAATCCTCTTGGGTTTTAACAACTTTAAATAGTTTTGTGTCATCTGCAAATTTGATAACCTCACTCGTTATTCCCTTTTCCAGGACATTTATGAATATGTCAAAAAGCAGCGGACCCAGCACAGATCCCTGGGGTACACCACTATTCACCTTTCTCCATTGGGAAAATTGGTCATTTAGCCCTACCCTCTGCTTTCTATCTTTTAACCAGCTCCTGATCCACAATAGTACACTGCCTCCTATCCCATGACTCTTTAGTTTTGCCAAAGGTTTCTGATGAGGGACCTTGTCAAAGCCTTTCTGAAACTACAGATACACTATATCAAACGACTCACCTTCGTCCACCTGTTTATTCACACTTTCAAAAAAACATAACAGATTAGTAAGACAAGATCTTTGTCTAAAGCCATGTTGGCTGTCTCCCATTAAGCCATGACTATCTATATGTTCAGCAATTTTGTTCTTTATGATGGTTTCTACCATTTTTCTCGGTACTGACGTCAGGCTCACCGGTCTGTAGTTTCCCAGATCACCCCTGGAAATAATTTTTAAAAATTGGCGTTGCGTTCGCCATCCTCCTATCTTCAGGTATTTCAGATGATTTTAATGATAGTTCACAGATTACTAACAGCAGGTCTGCAATCTCATATTTCAGTTCTTTCAACACCCTTGGATGTATACCATCTGGCCCAGGTGATTTGCTACTCTTCAGTTTATCAAATAGTTGTAATACATCTTCCCGATGTATCGATATTTCCTTCAATTCTTCCGCACCTTTAAATACCACTTCAGTCATGGGTAACATCCCTACATCTTCCTCAGTAAAGACCGAAGCAAAGAATTTATTCAGTCTCTCTGCTATCGCCTCGTCGCCTCTTAGTGCCCCCTTAACCCTTCTATCATCTAATGGACCAACTGACTCTCACAGGTTTTTTGCTACTAATGTACTTGAAAAAGACTTTATTACGTGTTTTTGCTTCTGCAGCAAGTTTCTTCTTAAATTCTCCCTTTGCCTGCCTTATCAATGCCTTGCATTTGACTTGCCAGTGCTTGTGCTGTTTCCAGTTTTTGCCATTTGGCTCTTTTTTCCATTTCCTGAAAGGCTTTTTTGGCAACAGCCTCTCTGACCTCACCTTTAAACCGTGCTGGCAGTTTTTTGAACTTCCTTCCACTTTTCTTAAAGCATAGAATACAGTTGGTCTGGGCTTCCAAGATAGTATTTTTAAACACCCCCCAAGCTTGATGTAAGTCTTTAACCTTTGCAACTGATCCTTTTAGTTTTTTCTCAACTATTTTCCTCATTTTATTTATTTATTTTATTTATTTATTATTTACATCTCTTATATACCGCACTATTTGCGATCAGCGCGGTTTACATAGAACAAACAATATCCGACAATAAACAAGAGTCAGGTCATTACAATGAACAGGAGCAGTAAACTTGGATAACAGGGGAAACTATCTACATGTGTGGAACATTGAACAAGGTAACTGTATATATGAGAGATGGAATTATTGTGTGTTGCTCATACATGGTGGCTGGGGTTCGGGGGAGGCTGTGAGGTATTTAATGAAGAGGAAGTGTTTTAAGGCCTTCCTAAACTGGCTCAAGTTGGGGATAGCTCTGATGTGTGGTGGTAGGGAGTTCCAGAGGCTTGGGGCACTCAGACTGAAGGCTCTGTTTGAAGTTGATATGGCGCATCTTGTCATAACTTTTGGTATTGCTAGCATGTTGGCTGCAGAGGTTCTTCTTATCCTGTTGGGTGTGGGTGGTTGTATGAGGTCACATATTGAGGAGGCGGATAACCCGTTGATGGCTTTGAACGTCATCACTAGGGTCTTGAAGCTAATCCTGGCTTGGATGGGGAGCCAGTGAAGCTGCATCAGGAGAGGTGTGATGTGCTCTCTCCTTGGTGCTCCAAAGAGGATTCGCGCAGCGCAGTTCATGGCGAGTTGTAAGGGATGTAAGGTTGTCTGGGGGAGTCCTTGTAGGATGGCGTTTGCATAGTCAAAATGAGGGATGATGAGGGCTTGGAAGATGGTACGGAAGTCGCTCAGCTCGAGTAGAGGGCGTATGTGCCTGAGGGATCTGATCTTGAAGTAGATTGCTCTTACTATTTTTGCTATGTGTTGCTTCATGTTGAGGTTCTGATCCAATGTGACTCCGAGATACCGTATGGATGATTTTACTTGTAGTTTGGCGTTGTCTACTTCCAGTTGGTTAGGTGGAGTGAATTCTGGATTTCTAGAGATGAACAGGACCTCAGTTTTCTTATGTTGGATACGCAGATTTTGGGAGAGGAGCCATTCTGATATTGCATTGAAGCAGTTGGTTAGTGGGGTGAGGTCCGGGCAATCTAGTGATATTGGCAGGTACAGTAGGACATCGTCTGCGTAAATCATGCAACTCACATTGAAGGATCTGATGATGTTACAGATGGGTTGGATATAAATGTTGAACATAAGTGACGATAGGGAGGATCCTTGAGGGACTCCTTGACTTTGTAGGAATGGCTCGGATGTGGTTCCGTTTGTTCGTACATGTTGCCATCTTCCAGACAGGTAAGACCTACACCACTCAAGTACTGTTTCGGTAATGCCTTTCTCTCTTAGTCGAATCAGGAGAATCTCGTGGCGGACTGAGTCAAAGGCTGCCGCAATATCTAGAAAGATAAGTGCGAAACCTGTACGTGAGTTGTCAATACCTGAGATAATGGTGTTGAAAAGAGTAGTGAGTAGTGTTTCTACTCCGTGTGACTCTCTGAACCCGTGTTGTGATGGATCTAGAGGTGCATTAGTGTCCACATGATCTTGTAGCTGCCTGTAGACTATTTTTTCAACGATTTTGGCGAGCATCGGGATACTGGATATGGGTCTGTAAGACTCGACCTTTTGAGGGTCTAATTTGGTGTCTTTAAGCAGCGGTCTAACGGAGGTCTGTTTGAGCGTGGATGGGAATGACCCGGTACTGAATGATAATTCTATCATTTTAGCTAAGATTGGGGCAAGGTCGGATCGCAGATCTTTTATCCAGAATGCTGGACATGGATCTGAGTATGAAGTGGAGGTATTTAGGGTAGCAATGGTATCTTCGATAGTTCTCTTAGACGGAGTGGTAAAAGTGGTTAGAAACGCTGTGCGTGCTTTGTCATCAGGAGGGTCTGGTATCATCATCTTGTCAGTCTTGCATAGTTTTGATTGCATAAATGCGGCGTAATCCTGTGGGTGTATAGATCCTGTGCGTTCCGGGGTCGGTTCTTTGGCAAGATATTTGACCAGGTTGAAGAGGTCATGCGGTTTGTTTAGAGAACGTTTCAGAGTGTCAGTGTGATGTTGTTTCATCTTGTCTGTGACTGCCCTACGATGTGTGTGTAGGAGTTGGATGTATGCTGCTTGGTCACTGCTGGTACGTGATTTCCTCCAGCGTTTTATCATACCACTTGCCCCCAGCAGACTAAGAAGAACCGCAGAGACCAATATGTTATCCATACCGAAAGAAACGACAAACTGCACCAAAACAACATCCAACCGAGCCTTTAGTCTCTGCGCCCCAAGTCTATGGAACACCCTTCCACCACACATCAGAGCAATCCCCAACCTGAGCCAGTTCAGGAAGGCCCTGAAACATTTCCTCTTTATCAAATATCTCTTACAGCCCTGAACCCCAGCCACTCTTGTATAGTTCGTCCCCAAAAATGTAAAATACCAAACAGGATCCTTTCCCATTTAACTTCATATGTATATAGTTTATTTTTGTTCTCCAAGTTCCATTCCCTGTTCAATGTAATGACCAGACATATGTATATTGTCGGATGTTGTTGTTCTATGTAAACCGCGCTGATCGCAAATAGTGCGGTATATAAGAATTGTAAATAAATAAATAAATCATAGTCTCTCTTTTGAAAGTTAAAAGGTAGTACTGTGGATTTCCTTACCATCCCTCCTCCACTAATTAAATCATGCCATGATCACTATTGCCAAGTGGCTGCAACACCCTTATCTCTTGCACTAGATCAGTTGTTCCACTAAGGACTAGGTCCAATATAGCTTCCCCTCTGGTCAGTTCATGAACCAGCTGCTCCAAGAAGCAGTCATTTATTTCATCTAGAAACTTCATCTCCCTAGCATGTACTGCCGTGACACTGACCCAGTCGATACCGGAGTAATTGAAATCACCCGTTATTATTACTGTCCTGTAACTTTTATTAGCTTCCTTGATTATCTAACCTCTCATTTAGTGCTATATATTCTAACTCTCCCATCTTATTTTTTAAAATTCTAGCATTTGCATACAAGCATTTTAGAGACTGTATTTTATTCATATTAATCTGGCTATTAGTAGGCATGGGTAATTTGGAATCTTTAAGCTCTGTCTGTTGCATACTCAAGGGCATTTGGGCCACTTTACTCTTTTTTGGAACCTCTGCTTTTGGTAGTATCCTTCAAGGATACATTCTTCCGGACCATGCGCTCTTGTGTGACTGTCAGCTTTCCCCTCTAGTTTAAAAGTTGCTCTATCTCCTTTTTAAAGGTTAATGCCAGCAGCCTGGTTCCATCCCGGTTAAGGTGAAGTCCATCCCTTCAGAAGAGCCCCTCCTTTCCCCAGAATGTTCCCAAGTTCCTAACAAATCCAAAAACCTCATCCTTGCACCATCGTCTCATCCACGCATTGAAACTCCGGAGCTCTGCCTGCCTTTAGGGTCCTACGCGTGGAACGGGAAGCATTTTGCAGAATGCTACCCTGGAAGTTCCCAATTTCAACTTCCTACCTAAAAGCCTACATATAGCCTCCAGAACCTCTCCCTACCACATTTTCCTACGTCATTGGTACAGACATGTACAAAGGCAGCAGACTCCTGCCCAGCATTATCTAAGACTTTATCTAAGTGGTGTGTGAGGTCCGCTACCTGTGCACCAGGCAGGCGTTACCAAGTGATCCTCACGTCCACTAGCCACCAAGCTATCTACATGCCTATTGATCGAATCACCAACTATAACAGCTGTCCTAACCCTTCCCTCATGGGCACATGGCCCTGGAGAAACTTCCTCAGTGCGAGAGAGTTTTACATCACCTGGAGGACAGTCCTAGTTACAGGATCGCTTCCTGCCACACCAGAGTGATGCTTTCCTGTCGCGTGACCTCTCTCCTCCATGGCAACAGGGATGCTGGAGGTGGGACTTCAGGACTATAGCCCTGTAGTTCTCATCTATGTACCTCTCTGTCTTCCGTATGTCTTCCAAGTCTGCTACTCTAGAGAACAGACTCATTCCCTGAGAGCAAAGAGCTCCTTGCACCTAGTGCACACGTAAGACCTCTCACCAACTGGGAGAAAATCATACATGTGACACTCAATGCAAAAGAATGGAAAGCCCTCATCTCTCTGCTGGACTGCTGTCTCCATCTTTGTTTTAAGGTTGTGTTTAGATATTTAAGTTCTTTACTTACTAAGGGTTGCTATGGATACTTATACTAATAAAAGTGTACCTAATACGTTTAATATACCTTGTTCACCTGCAGCTTAATTAATCTCAGGTCCTTAATGTATGAGTGATTTGGATAAAGAGCTGCACCTGAGAGTAGCTCCTTTCCTTTAAGATGTGTAAGTACCTATTATCTTAAAAGAAGGGTTACATCAAAAAGAAACATGTTTTGATAAATAGAAATTACACTTACCTGGTAATTGTAGTTCCTGGAGGGTCCAGTTTAGTCCTCCACATCCGGGTAGTGCACCTCTTCCTGCAGCCAGGAGACTGGACCAATCAAATTCTTTAGACCATGGAATGTATGCTGCTGGAGCTCCCATCAGGCCCCCAGTGAACTATTAACAAAGCAGACTCAAAGAAGCAACACGTAAGCAACAAAAAATGTAACTATAAACAGGCTTATGTCCCCGAATACCACTTGACCCCCTCCCCAAACGAGAGAGTCAGAACATTGTACCTTGTTTCCGCCCCCTTTACCTGAAGCAACTGAGACACTGCAGCACAGAGAATGAAAAAAAAAGGATTTACCGAATAAAAGATATCGAAAGTACCTGCAGCATGAGGAGTGGAAGTACGTCACTTTCCCTAATCCTTGTCCCACAGAGGTAGCGCGCCAGACAGATAAAAGACACTTCTTAGACTCTTGGGCGGGACGGAGGACTAAACTGGACCCTCCAGGAACTACAATTACCAGGTAAGTGTAATTTCTATTTCCTGAGCGGTCCTCCAGTTTAGTCCTCCACATCCGGGATGTAACAGAGCAGTAATCAACAGGGGGGACCATGCCAAACGGCGCGCAGTACCGCCGAACTGAAACAAGGATCCCGAGACGCCTGTATATCTAACCAGTAATGTCTACTAAAGGCATGGAGGGAAGACCAAGTAGCCGCTTTGCAAATATCCACTGGTGGAACCAGACTGTACTCCGTCCATGAAGCCGCTTGCGCTCTGGTAGAATGGACTCGTAAACCCAACGGCACAGGCCGACCGTGCAACATATATGCAGAGGCGATGGCTTCCTTAATCCAGCGGGAAAAGAGTAGTTACTCACCTGTAACAGGTGTTCTCCAGGAGCAGCAGGAATCAGTCCTCACATATGGGTGACATTGGCGCCGACGGAGCCCTCGCGGAGCAATTTCCCCAGCTTTCAAAGAAAGCCTTTGGGAATTGCAGCGCGCATGCGTGGTCCCCTTCCCGCCCAAGGGTGCCATCTTGCTCAGTCTGATGACATAGCTAAAAGACAGCAAAAAAAGTAGCAAAAACGAAATGATAGGACTGCAACTCCAAGGGGAGGAGGGAGGGTTGTGAGGACTGATTCCTGCTGCTCCTGGAGAACACCTGTTACAAGTGAGTAACTACTCTTTCTCCAGGACCAAGCAGGAAGTCAGTCCTCACATATGGGACTCCCTAGCTTAAGGCTACCGGAGACCTCAAGCGGAAAAATGAGCTCCCTCTAGCTCAGTAGCACAGAAGGAAGGAATCTTCTCTGAAAACGCCCCCAACCGGTAGCCCAACACCAGGGCCGGAGGGTAGGAGTTGCCTAAACCTCAAAGAGATTATGGAGGACTGCCTGACCGAAAGCACTGTCCCTGTGGGACTCCCTCTCCAGGCAGTAATGGGCTGCAAAAGTCTGGCTTGAAGACCAAGTAGCGGCCCGGCAGATGTCTGCCAACGGAACAGAGCGGAGATGAGCCACTGGCGCAGCCTTCGCCCTAACACGATGAGCCGTGACTCGACCCTCCAACGAGAGGCCGGCTGCCCCATAAGCCCAAGCGATACAGTCAGCAACCCATATGGACAAAGTACGCTTGGAGACAGGTAGCCCCAACTTATTGGGGTCAATGGAAACGAAGAGCTGAACAGCCCTTCTATGCTCTCGCGTACGGTCAAGGTAGAAGGACAAGGCCCTCCTACAGTCCAGGGTATGCAGGACCATCTCAGCCCGTCTGGAGTGCAGCCTGGGAAAGAAGGTGGGAAGAACCACCTCCTGGTTGAGATGAAAAGGGGAAACCACTTTAGGAAGAAACTTAGGGTTAGTCCGTAAGACTACCCTATTCCTGTAGAACCTAGTGTAAGGAGGATCAGACACTAGGGCCTGCAGTTCACTAACGCGCCTACCAAAAACAAGGTTTTCCAGGAAAGAAAACGAAGAGGGCAGGTAGCCATAGGTTCAAAGGGCGGACAGGTAATCCGCTGCAAGACCACATTCATTTCCCAATCAGGGGCTGGTGGGCACAAAGGTGGCTTAAGGAGAAGGAGGCCTCGGAGAAAACGAGCCACCAAAGGGTGGCTGGAAAGAGGCCTGCCATCCACCGGGGCGTGATGTGCAGAGAGAGCATTGAGGTGGACTCTGACAGAGTTGGACTTAAGGCCCAGATTGGAGAGGTAAAGCAAATATTGCAAGACCACTGCCACCAAGCAGGAGAAGGGATTCTCAGACTGCTGAGCACACCACACAGAGAACCTACGCCACTTAAGAGCGTAGGACTTCTGGGTGGAGGGCCACCTGGAGGCCAAGACGACCTCTTCCACCTCACGAGGCAGCAGGAGGAAAGCAAGGACTACCCTTTCAGCAACCAGGCCATCAGATGAAGGGACCGGAGGTTGGGGTGTAGGAGAGTCCCCTGATCCTGTGACAGGAGATCGGGTTGAAACCCCAGAGGAAGAGGAGTGTCCACCGCCAGCTGCATCAGAAGCGGGAACCAGGGTTGTCTCGGCCACCGGGGAGACACTAGGATAATTGATGCTCTGTCTCTGAGAACTTTGAAGAGCGTCCGAGACACCAATGGCATGGGAGGAAAGGCATATAAGAGGCCTGTGGACCATGGAATCAGGAAAGCATCCGACGCCACTCTGAGAGGATGCGGTTGTCGAGAGCAGAATTTGGGAAGCTGCCGATTCAGGGGACTGGCAAATAGATCCATGGTGGGGAGGCCCCACTTTGGATCTGTTGGTGGTTCAGCAGATCTTTCTAATCTCCACTCGTGAGGTTGGAGGATCCTGCTTAGCCTGTCTGCCAGGTAATTTTCTTGACCTGGGAGATAGACAGCTTTGAGCATGATGCCGTGAAGGATGGCCCAAGAGCACAGTCTTCGTGCCTCCTGACAAAGAAGGAAGGAGCCTGTACCTCCTTGTTTGTTCACGTAGAACATTGCAACTTGATTGTCCATCTGGACCAGCACAGACTGGTGAGAAGTGAGGCGGGAGAAGGCTTTCAGAGCTAGGCGGATGGCTCTGAGCTCCAGGAAGTTTATCTGCTGAGCAGACTCCCAAGGAGTCCAGAGGCCTTGAGTACATGTCCCTTGGCAATGTGCTCCCCAACCTAGGAGAGAAGCATCGGTTGTCAGCACCTGAGAAGGCGGAGGAGATTCAAAATCCACTCCCAGCACCAGGTTTGGTAGATGAAGCCACCACTGTAGAGAAGAGACCAGCAGGTTGGATACCTGTACTGAGTCCGCCAGGCTCCCCGTGGCCTGATGCCATTGAGTGTGAAGGCACCATTGAGCAGGTCGCATGTTCAGGCGGGCATTGGGGGTTATATGGACCGTGGAAGCCATATGGCCGAGCAGTCTCAGAAATTGCCTGGCAGAGACCAGGAAATTGCTGCGAAAGAGGCTGGCTAGATCCATGAGTCTGTGTGCCCTGTCTAAAGACAGGAAGGCTCGCGCCTGAAGCGTGTTCAACCTTGCCCCGATGAATTCTAGATTTTGAGAGGGGAGCAAAGTGGACTTTGCGAAGTTTATGACAAATCCCAAGTGTTGGAGCAGTGCCACAGTGCGATGAGTGGCCTGAGTGGCCTCTTGGGAAGACTGGGCCCTGATGAGCCAGTCGTCCAGGTATGGAAATACAAAGAGGCCTTGAAGTCTTAGATAGGCCGCCACTACTGCTAGGCATTTGGTGAACACCCTGGGGGCGGAGGATAGGCCAAAGGGCAGTACTCTGTACTGGTAATGATTTCCTCCCACAACAAACCTGAGATATTGTCTGTGGTCTGGATGAATAAGGATGTGAGTATAGGCATCCTTTAGATCTAAAGAGCATAGCCAGTCTCCCTGCTGGAGGTAGGGCAGCAGGATTCCAAGGGTAAGCATCTTGAACTTTTCCCTTGCCAGGAACTTGTTGAGGTTTCGCAAGTCCAGGATGGGTCTGAGGCCTCCTGTTCGTTTTGGTATCAGAAAGTACCTGGAATAAAAGCCTTGACCTCTCAGGTGGTGGGG
Organism: Ichthyophis bannanicus; assembly: GCA_033557465.1. Classification (NCBI taxonomy): domain Eukaryota; kingdom Metazoa; phylum Chordata; class Amphibia; order Gymnophiona; family Ichthyophiidae; genus Ichthyophis; species Ichthyophis bannanicus. The sequence goes on from CM066031.1 coordinate 708,737,721, forward strand.
CACCGGTTCCACAGCCTGTTCCTGAATAAGACTTGTCAACTCCTGAAAGAGTAAGTCCCTGTGCAGAGGGAGTCTTGGAGGCTCCCCTGGAAAGTAGGAGGGAGGTACCTGGTGAAAGTGAAGAAGATACGCCTTTTTGAACTATATGAAGCACCCAGGTATCTGATGTGATGGCTGACCACCTGTGGGCAAAGTGGACCAGCCGGCCTCCTGTGCTGAGAGGAACCAGCGGAGGGGAAGAGGCTATGCTGATGGAGTCAAAAACCCCCACCCTGCTGAGCAGGGGCCGGTGTCGTGGGCTTGGGGGCCTGCTGCCTACGGGACCCATTACCCCGTCCCTTGGCCTGCTGACCCTGTTGGGGAGCTGCTGAGGCCTGATAATGAGGGTAGTGTTTATAGGCAGCCGCTTTCCTCAGGTAAAAGGGCTTTTTCCCCGAGCCCTTCTTCTTTTGAGAAGGGGCAGAGGTTTTTCTGGACAGCCGAGTCCTGGTCAGAGTCTTGGTCTCGATCTGTGCAGCCTTTTCAGCCATGGGCTTGCCAAAGAGGTTTTCACCTCTGCAGGGGACATCGACCAACTTGTCCTGTACCCATGGCTCGAGGTCGGATGACTGAAGTCAAGCCTGTCGGCGGGCAACGATGCCAGCTCCGGCTACTCGAGCCGATGCTTCAAAGCCATCGTAGGCTGCTCGAGAGATAAACTTCGAGCACTCTCGAATGCCAGTGGACAAGGCCTGGAACCTCTGCAAAGGTTCCTCGGAGAGACCAGCAGAGAACCCGGCAATTTCTTTTGCCAGGTCCTGGAGATACATGCCCATATAGAGCTGGTAAGTCTGGACTCGACAAGCAAGCATAGAGCCCTGGAAACACTTCCTACCGAAGGCATCCAGGTTCCGGGCCTCCCGACCGGGAGGCACCGAGGAGTGCATCTTCTGACTCTTGAGTCGATGCATGGCTGATTCCACCACCATGGAATGGTGCGGTAGTTGTGCCTTTTGGAACCCGGGGCTCTTGCGGACTCGATAAATGGAATCGACCCGCTTGCTTAACACCGGCGCCGACGCCAGGCTCTCCCACATGCGGAAGAGAAGTCGCTCCAGCATCGGAGGAACCGGTACAGTAAAGGCCTCCTTCGGGGGAGAGTCATACTGGAGGGCATCGAGCTCTTCGGCTCGAGGCTCCTCCTCGGGATCTGCGGAGAATGCCAAGGCCTTGGCCATATCCCGCACGAAGTCCGAGAACCAGGTGTCCTCCGGGAGGGACCGTCTCCGAGGTTCGGACTCGGGCGAGTCCGATGGGACACACCGAGTCTGAAAAGTACCAGGGGACTCTTCGTCCTCCGTCTCCCAGGCTGACTCCTCGGAGGAAGAATCGAGTGGCTCCGGTCGGGCGGGCACCAATGCCCTCTGCCCCGACACCAAGGGTGTTGGCGTCGACGACCTCGGTCCCGAACGGGAGGCCGAGGGAGACCGTGACCGAGGATCGACTCGAGATCGCATGGACTCGAGGATCGGCTCGGTCTCCGGGGTCGACTTGGACGTCGACGTCCCGGTGGTCGGGGCAGATGCACCGGCGAGGCCAGCGATCAATGCCCGCTGCTGGTCCATAAAGGCAGCGAAAGTGCTCTCCAAGGCCGTCAACCTGAGTCTGAGCTCAGGAGACCCAGTAGCCCCCGACTCGGGCCCCGACGGCGTCGGGCCCGATGTCGGCTCCTTCGGAGGTGAGTCCACGAGGACTACAGTACTCACGTGTCTAGGAGACTCCATCTCGAGACGAGAATGTTTCGAAGGCCTCTCCGACTCCAAGGACCCGGGACGGCTATCGGGGCTATGCGACCTGGCCCTCGTGGAACCAGGAGCGTCCACCGACGCCGCCCTCGCAGGTTTCTTTTTCCGATGATGTTCCCGGGCAGGAGACCCCCGCTCAGAGGAACTCCGACGATGCTCAGGACCGGAGTCCCGGGACGTCGAAGCCTCTGACGAGGTCCGGGCCCGGCCGGACGCGGAGTCAGAGAAGATTCTTTCTTTTTGTTGCTGCCGACTCCTCAACGCTTTAGAGGACATCTTGCCACACGGACCACAGATCATCGGGTCATGATCGGGTCCGAGGCAGCGGAGGCAGCAGTCGTGTGTGTCGGTAAGAGACATAAGTTTCTTACACCGATCACACTTTTTAAACCCGCTGGCAGCCATCGGGGGAAAAAGGGCCCCTGCAAAGTCAAAAGACAGGGCTACCAGTGAAAAAGAAAAATTGGCGTGAACGCTAGTCACGAAGGACAAAAACCGAAAAAATCTCGAACGGACTCGATACCGGTGTATCGGGTCCGGGCGGAAAAAGGATCCGGCGTTGAACCGAGAAAAGAAAAAACAAATAAAATCAACTTTTTCAGCGGCGATCACAAACAGCGTCTGTAGGGCTCCGCGGAAAAAAGACGACTGAGCAAGATGGCACCCTTGGGCGGGAAGGGGACCGCGCATGTGCGCTGCAATTCCCAAAGGCTTTCTTTGAAAGCTGGGGAAATTGCTCCGCGAGGGCTCCGTCGGCGCCGACGTCACCCATATGTGAGGACTGACTTCCTGCTTGGTCCTGGAGAATGGAGGACTTCGCCGCCGTTTCCCCCTTCCGAACACCACCGAAAAGGACAAACAAGCGATCCGACTTACGGAAAACCTCTGAAACCTTCAGATACTGACGCAAAACTCTACTCACATCCAACCGGTGGAGGCCGATGTCGGCACCCGTGGACTGGTTTGTATTAAAAACCGGTAGAACAATGGACTGATTTAAATGAAACGGAGAAACCACTTTCGGAAGGAAGGAGGGTACTGGTCGAAGAACCACTTTATCTCTTGAAAACGACAAGAAGGGAGTCCTACAAGATAACGCCTGGAGCTCCGAAATTCACCTCGCCGAATAAATGGCTACGAGAAAGACCGTTTTCAGGGTTAAGTCCTTAACTGATGCTTGGCGCAGCGGCTCAAAGGGTTTCCGAACCAAGGCTTGCAAAACCAAATTCAAATCCCAAGGAGGAATAGTCACTCTGCGCGAAGGGTGCAGCCTAAACACGGCCATAAGAAAACGCTGCACATCCGCATGCGCTGCTAGAGAGAGATCGTTTATCTTACCACGATAACACGCGAGAGCCGCCAACTGGACCTTTGGGGAGCTAGCGGCCAGACCCTTGTCAAATCCGTCTTGTAAGAAACTGAGAACCACGGCCACTGAAGCCGTCACTGCCCGAATATTATGCGTCAAACACCAATCCTCAAAAATGCGCCAAATGCGGACATACGTAAGCGAAGTAGAAGACTTCCTGGCTCGCAGAAGCGTGGCAATAACTGACGGTGAATAGCCCTTCTGTATCAACCGAGCCCTTTCAATGGCCAAACCGTAAGCGAGAACCGATCCACCTGAGGCATGCTCAGGGGACCCTGAACTAGTAGGTCCCCGAGAAGAGGGAGCTTCCATGGCGCCCCGTCGAGAAGCCGCACCAGGTTGGCATACCAAGGACGCCTGGGCCAGTCTGGAGCCACCAACAGAACCCTTCCGTGGTGCGCTTCGATGCGTTGGATCACTCTGCCGATCAACGCCCACGGTGGAAACACATACAGGAGGCCGGACTCGGGCCACGGTTGGATGAGGACGTCGATTCCTTTGGACATGCGTTCTCTCCGCCTGCTGAAAAACCGACCTGTCTTTGCCGACTGGAAGGTCGCCATGAGATCCATGATCGGAGGTCCCCACCGGCGAACTATTTGCGCATAAACCTGCGGATGCAACTCCATTCTCCGGCATCCACCTGGACTCTGCTGAGAAAATCCGCCAAGACATTGTCTTTTCCGGTGATATGCGCAGCCGAAATGGCCAGAAGGCGTATCTCCACCCACTCGAAGAGCTCCTGCGCCTCCTCCTCCATGGCTACGCTTCCTGTGCCGCCCTGTCGACTGATGTACACCACTGTAGCCGCATTGTCTGACAGAACTCTCACTGCCCGATTTAACACCATCGACTCGAAGGCTCGCAGCGCTAGCCCCACTGCGCACAACTCGAGCCGGTTGATCGACCACTTGAGCTCTTGTGCCGACCAAGTTCCCTGAGTGTAATGACCCTGACAGTGGGCTCCCCAGCCCGCTAGACTCGCATCTGTTATGACAGGTAACCAAGTCGGCTGTTCCAAAGGCAGCCCCGCTTGAAGGGACCGTGGGCAAAGCCACCACTGCAACACCCAACGCACCCGTCTCGGGCAAGGCAACCTGCGACTTAGCGAGTCCGTCTGATTCGACCAGCGACGCAAGAGGGCTCTCTGTAGCAGACGCATATGAAACCTGGCCCAAGGAACTACATCTAGAGTAGCCGCCATGGTGCCCAGCAGGCAAAGATACCACCATGCCGACGGAGCGGGAATCGCCAAGAAGGTTTGAACTAGACGTCGCAGGGCTCGTGCGCGGCAACTCGGTAAGGATACCAAACCTCTTTTTGTGTCGAAACAGACCCCTAGATATTCGAGCATCTGAGAAGGCTCCAAATGACTCTTCTTCGCATTGACTACCCATCCTAAGCTCTGCAAAAAGTGTACGACCCTGGCCGTCGCCTGCAAGCTCTCTGTCGCGGACTTCGCTCGAATCAACCAGTCGTCGAGATAAGGGTGGACCAGAATACCGTCCTTTGGCAGCGCCGCTGCCACCACCACCATTACTTTTGTGAAGGTGCGAGGTGCTGTTGCAAGGCCGAACGGTAACGCTTGAAACTGGTAGTGTCCCCAAGGAAAAGCGAACCGAAGAAACTTCTGATGAACCGGCCTTATAGGAATATGAAGATAGGCCTCCGCCAAGTCCAGTGAAGTTAAAAACTCCCCTTGTTGCACTGCCACTATGACGGACCTTAGAGTTTCCATCCGAAAGTGCGGCACTTGGAGACAACGATTCACCCCCTTGAGATCTAAGATAGGACGGAGAGATCCGTCTTTCTTTGGCACCACAAAATAAATGGAGTAACGACCTACCCCACGCTCGGGCTCTGGAACAGGAATAACCGCCCCCAAGTCTAGAAGCCGGTCCAACGTAGAGTGAATGGCCAGTTCCTTTAACTGACCCCTGCTGGGCGATAGAACGAAGGAGTCTCGGGGCGGAAAGGCAAACTCCAGTGCATAACCCTCTCTGACTATCTCCAGCACCCACTGATCTGTTGTTATTTGGACCCAAGAAGGAAAAAAATCCCGAAGACGACCTCCGATGACTTGATGTCCCTCCAGGGCCCGCCGCACTTCATTGTGGTTTGCGATTAAATGAAGAAGAGGAAGAGGAGGCTGTAGCTGAGAAGCCTCGGCCCGCTCCTCGGAAACCTCGAAAATTATGTGACCGTGATCCGAACCTGCCCCGCTGAGAACTCCAAAGGCGGGAAGATCGGAACCTTCTAAAGTCCCTGAATTGAACCCGAGAAGCTGGCAAACCTCTATCCGAGGTTTATCCTCCAGTAGTCGTCCACCTTTAGACTCCCCAAGGTCTTTCACCAACTTATCTAGATCATCCCCAAACAATAAGCGGCCCTTGAATGGCAGCTTGCTGAGATGAGATTTGGACGACCCGTCTGCTGCCCAATTTCGCAGCCAGATGGATCTCCGCGCCGCTACCAGAGAAGCCATACTGTTAGCTACGGTTCTGATCAAATCATAATGGACATCAGCTAAATAAGCCGATCCTGACTCCAAACGCATCACTTCGAGTAAGGCTTGCTGATCGAGAAGGGAATTCTGACGCAAATGCTGAGCCCAGCGTAAACAAGCTCTAGCTATCCACGCCCCGCATATAGATGCATGCAACGACAAAGCATTGGTCTCAAAAGCCTGTTTCAAAAGACCGTCCACTTTCCTGTCCTGAGTATCTTTTAAGGCGGCACTCCCTTCAACCGGGATTGTGGTTTTCTTGGTTACTGTCGACACCGCCGCGTCTACTCAAGGAGACTTGAACTTATCCTTGTCCTTGTCCGCTAACGGATACAGACGGTTCATCGTCCGAATACCTTTCAAACCTGACTCAGGCTGATCCCACTCAGTTTGAATCATTTGATCCATCACTCTATGCACCGGAAACACCACCTGAGATTGTCGAACCGCCTGAATGAGAGGATCCTCTAACGCTTCCTCTTCCACAGGCAGCGCAGAGGCAAGATTGAGAGTTTGCAGGGCTTCCGTAATCAAGAGGACCAACTCTTCCTTTCGGAACACTCGAATAATCCGAGCCTGATCCTCAGGCTCAGGAATTTCTCCTTCCTCTAAGTCGTCAAGCATGTCCTCCGCATCCACCGCCGCTTCAGACTCTTGCCACTGCAGATTGTCCGGTTCTAAATCTATAGACCTCAATCTTTTAGGTGGTCTGGGTGCCAGCCGACCAGACCCCTCCGCTGAAGATAGCGGTAGAGGCAAGGAAGCGGAGAAAGTTTCTGGTAACTTACCTAAACGCCCCAGTTTGAAAGCCTGATGCATAATCAGCACGAAATCTGGGGAAAAATCTGCCAAAGCAGAAGACGACTCTGCCCCTTCTGCTGGCAGTGCAGAACCCAGCCCCTTTGAAGAGCCAGGATCTGGGGACATGAGAGTACCCGGAGAAGGAGTCCCCTCAGCAGATGAAAAAGGGACTACAGGATCTGGCAGCGCCTGGCCTTCCATGTGCTGTTCTGCGTGAGAGGCCACCGCAGCACAGCCCTTGCAAACTCCTGACTCTGCAGCTATGCTCTTACGAGATCCGCAGATCACGCATTGCGGTCTCAACGCCATAACTGTGAACTAAGAACTCTGGTGAATCAAAACTGCAGTGACTGGAAACACTAAGCCTCCCGACACCAAAACTAGCAATCCTCCCCCCCCCCCCCCATTTTTTTTTTTTTTTTTTTTTTTTAACTTCGAGTCAAAGAAGGGCCAAGAAGTAAAAAGAGACACTGTGCCAAAAAACGCTAAAAACCCCAAAAGCTAGAGACCCGCAGGCTACTGTGCTCCCGGGACTTTAAAAAAAAAGAAGCCAAAAATGGCCGCCGCGATCGGCGAAACGAAGAAAAAAAAAGGGCGCCAAAACTAAAAACTGAACAACGTGGTGAAAAACAAAAGAAAACTGCGGGGATATTCGGGAAAGGGAGGCACTTACCCCAGCACAAAGGAAAACTGATAGAAACAGCGAATCCGCTCAAGCCTGAGCGGTGCTGAATTGACAACCCGGCAGTCAAAAGACCGTCGGGAAACTGAGCCCTCAGCTGTGAAGTTCGCCGTCAGATTTTTAAGCTCCACAGCCAGCACCCGCAGGCACGGGAGAGAAAGGAGCTGCTGTGATATTCCGATCTGTCCCCCGTACAGTCTAGGGGGATCGATCGAGAAATGCTGCCTCAGTAAGCGCCACAAAGGGGGAGGAAGGGCAGTACGGCTCAGCTCTGCAAAAGCACTTTTTTTTTTTTAAAGCGGTACAGACATAAAACAAAATAAATAGAAAGAAGTAAAACAAAAGACCCCCCAAAATAAAAGAAATGTAGCTAGTGTTGCTAAGAAAGGTCCTAAGTGAGCCCAGAACCAGGCTCACACGTCCTCCTGCTGCAAGGAGACTGGACACACTGGGGGCCTGATGGGAGCTCCAGCAGCATACATTCCATGGTCTAAAGAATTTGATTGGTCCAGTCTCCAGGCTGCAGGAAGAGGTGCACTACCCGGATGTGGAGGACTAAACTGGAGGACCGCTCAGGAAATATCTTTTTTTTTTTTTTTTTTTTAAACACAATCCTCTAAGGAAACAGGTGACCCACAGCATAGAAGAAAGGATAAGGTTATCCCTTGGAGACTCATGAAGAACTATCCCATAGGCATAATGTAAAGCAAAGGGATCTACCAATGAACATTCTAGCTTCAACTAGCCAGGATCAGTGATGGATTAATTTAACACCCTTGACATAATAAAAGGCACGATGATATAATAAAATAAAAATAGGAAAATCAATCACTTCCTCAAAACTCTTTAGAAAGCTTCAATTTATGCAAAGCTTTCCAGGGGATGCATCATAAAAACAAAGTTTTATTAAAAATTGTATAAAACAAGTGAGGATGAATAGACAAAATGTTGAAAACATATAAAAACCAGAGAAGCAACTGGCATTTTAAGGGCTTCTAGCCTCCCCACCATGACAAATTCAAGGGAGATCATTTAACACATAAAACTTGCATCCATACCAGTTCACCATTCACTAGGGTATGATTCAAATCTGTCTGATATCACATCCCTAAATATTTCATATCAGCAGGTTCCCACTCAAAGGAATAGCAGTAGAGGTATAGCAAGAGAACTCCTTTACATAATGAATATTCATTGGCATTCTTCAGATTTAGACCTAATTTTGTTTAGACATCTGAAGGCATCTATCGTGTAATAATTTTAGGAACTGTAGTTACAGGGTTGGCGAGAGATAATAACATGTCATCTGCATTAATGGATACTTTGAACATATTTCCATTTAAAGATAAGCCTGTGAAAGAAGAATCTTGATAAATGGATGGACATAGCTGTGGGTTCAAGTGTCAGACTAAAGATGAAAGGATCGCCCCGGCCTGGTTTGCTTTTTAAGATGAAAGGAAAGCACGTAAGATTATTAATTGAGAACCTAGTGGATATATAGCTGGATAATAGCTGTAACATTTTCATAAAAGTATCACCAATGAAAACCAGAAAATAATGTGGAATGAACAGTGCCACTCTGCCTAGTCAATGGCTTTCTGCATTCAAAGAGATGGAGAAATCAGGAGATGATGTAGCTTTCACCAAGTGTATTAAATGGCAGCATCAACAAGTATTGTTAGAAGAGTGTCTAATATGAAACCAATTTGGTCTTTGTGGATCAGCTTGTCCAACGCTGTATCTAACCTGGAAAACAGAATTTTTAGCATGTATATCTTACAGTAAAAATGTATTGAGATGGGCCTGTAGCTGGCTATTTCAAGTGTGGCATAATCTGGATGCTCACTGCATTAATCGCCTTGGTTGGGATATTCAGCAACACTAACATGGTTAGTGCCTCTGAAATATCCGGGGGTGCTGCTGCTGCATGCCCCGATGCAGGGAATTCTGGGGATGCAACAGAGGCGGCACCCAGCAATAACTGAGCAGCGGCGATATTGAGTCACTGCCTGCTTATCACAACGCAGCGAAAGTTAGGCTCTTTGTAAAAGCTGGCCTAACTTTTGCTGCAGAAGCTAACGGGCAGCTGCTGAATATCGCTGCTATCTGGCTGACTCGGATATTCAATGCCGGTGATTTGATGTGGCCCTGGTGCTGACTATCTGGGTCTACAGTTCAGCAATGGCACCCATCTGTTTAGCAATTCTAGAAGCCACTGCTGAATATTGGGCCAAGTATTTTTAGTCCTCTTAGAACTGTATTCTGTAATTGATTAAATACAAACTTATTAGTCACAATTATGTATTTGGCTTCCAGTTGCTTTATTTCTTGTACAAGTCTATTTAACGTTGCATTTGTACGAGGCACAATCAAAAAGTATCGAGACTTGTACAATAACATAAGAAATATAACACTGACAGTTATTATACTCAGTCTCTTTCAAAGTAGTCCCCTTCCGATAAAACACACTTCCTCCAGCGTTCCTGCCACTACTGGAAACAATTTTGAAAAGCCTCTTTCGTTATGCTGTGAAGCTGTTGTGTCAAATTTTGCTTAATGGTCTCTAAGTCGTCAGAACTCCTTCCTTTCAGTGGTAATTTCAGTTTTGGAAACAAGAAAAAGTCACAGGGTGCAAGGTCAGGTAAGTATAGAAGGTAGTGGACTTGCTTGATTTGTTGTTTGGCCAAGAACTGCTGGACAAGATGTGATACATGAGCTGGGGCATTATTGTGATGAAGCAACCATTCACCATTCCTGTTAAATTCTGGTCTCTTACGATGAACTGCATCTCTCAGAGTCAGAACTTGGATGTAGTACTCCTTATTGATGGTCAGTCTTTTGGAGCATACTCATGACCACCAATATCCATGTAGTCAAAGAAAACTATGAGCTTAACCTTGACATTGCTCCTCCTCTGATGGGCTTTCTTGAGTCTGGGAGAGTTTGGAGTCTTCCACTGTGAGGACTGAGCCTTAGTTTCCAGGTCATAACCATAAACCCATGATTCATCAAAAGTAATAATCTTTTTGATGAAATCAGAGCCATTTTCAACACATTCCAACAACTTTCTGGCTGCAGACAGTCAATCTTCTTTTTGTTCAGGGGACAGGAGTTTCAGCACGAATTTTGTAGACACATCTTATCCCCAAATCGAAAATAAGAATGGACTGTACCAACCCGAAACAGATTTATTTATTTTATTTTATTTATTAAGCGTTCTTATATACCGCACTCTTTCTCATCAGCGCGGTTTACAGTAAACATAGAGTGCTCACAGATAGCAACAGGCTGTCGTGAGTTTACATGTAACAGGAGATCTAACAGGATTTAACTTAGGTCTATCTCCTCAGCAAGCTCCCTGATTGTCAACTGACGAGTTGAACGTATTGCAGTATGCACTGTTTCAACTTTGTCTTCATTCCTGCTCGTGGATGGCCTTCCAGAACATTTATCATTGTCAACACTTGGAGGCCTTCTTGGAATCATAAACTTGAGCACGACTCATGCATTCATTGCCATACACTTGCTGTAACTTGTCATGTCTCTCCAAGTCCAATCTCCAAGTTTCTGACAGAATTTAATGCAAATTCGCTGTTCAATTTTTTCACTCATCATAAATCTGATGAACTGATTTTACACAATACCAAACATCACGTGATTTAAAAAAGTAGAGGTGTGCTGCAGCCACACAACACTCTGAACATGCAGAGCACATAACTAGGTCACTGCATGCTTAATAGCATCATGGTATGACATATTGTTATATAGCTATACAAGTCTCATACTTTTCGATCACACCTCATATGTTTTGATTGCAGAGTAGTAAAGCTTATTAAAATACCCCGTCGAATAGCCTTATGGGCATTCCAATGAACAGAGTAAGGACTACGCAGGGGTCATTAAATTGAGAATAATCAGTAACAGCTGTCTTCAGGTGGGTCAGTTTAAAAAAAACACTTATGTGGTCAGCAGAAGGTATAAACTGCATAAGTGCTATTTTTATCATTCTCCTGCCACAGAGAAATGCATAACGTTTGTCATATAAATTCCTAGACCAACTCCAAATGGGCAGGGTAATACATACGAACAGAACAAAAGTAAAAACCACAATCAGTGCCCATTGTAATAAAATTTAATATTAAAAACTGTATATAATTTCATGTATAACCAATAGAACCCTAACACTGCCATGTTTTGCAATATGCCTGTTATCAGTGGTCAACAATAGGAATCTAAGAGAAAACAACATGTAGTGATCTAGGAAAAGTCAAGGCAGAATAAACCAATATACTCATATCCAGGAAACTATATTGTGCTTGATTTTTGTATTATATGCAAAACTTTAATAAAAAAATAGGAATCTAAAACAAAAATATCATAATTTAGATATCTTATATATGTATCCAATAAATGTACCATTGATAAAAAAAAAAACAATACCTTTCATACACAGGAAATTCACAATATTAACAGCACATCACCAAATCATTATCTAAAAACACACAAAAAATATCCCTGGGAATACTTGGACCACATTTGTCAAATTAAATGTAATTTAATTATTAATATATTGAAAATCATTGACATATGGGGTCATTTTAAAAGGCATTTACAGAAGTCTCTGGTGCATGGACATTGAAGTAGGCAAGGGGGTGTGATGGAGGCGTGTCTGGGAATGGACTTACATGTCCTCATTCAATTTCAGGAATGATGGGGACGTCTGCAGACATGTCCACATTCAGACCTGCTGCAGGCACGAATAGGCATAGAAAAGTGCTTATTTTGGGCCCTAAAACATCCAGAGAGTGTAGAGAAGATGAAGAGTTAAATAACTAGTCTAAGATCACAAACGCCCACATTAGGATTTAACCTTGGGCCACCCTGCTCCCAACCCACTACTTTAACCATTATGTATGTTCTGAGATGTCTATGTTCAGAGATGCTATTTTGGGGACATCTATGTAGACGTCTCTATAAACGTCCATATTGGGCACGTCCATGTTTCTGAAATCATGCCTCAACTTTCACATGCCTACTTTTTTTCAGACATTATGGCTTTGACATCTCAGATTGCACTTGGACGTCCAATTGTAAAATGTGCCTTATAATATATAGGTGTATGGACAAACTATCATTTTCTTAATGACATGAAATAAATCTAAACTGAATGAAACTTATGGCAAATTCATTCAAGCAGCAGACTTCACTGGCATCCAGCATTAGTCAAAAAAGAAAAAAACAGGATTAAAAATATCCACTTCTCTGTATAACTAATGTAATCTCTAGTTATAAAATTCTCCTTCCTTAAGGACCAGTATGAAAGATGTTGCCTACAAATGCTCATTAAAACCACTATAATCAAAGAGACTCACATGTGGTACAACCACCAGTTCAAACATTAGTGTCTGAAAAGAAGAAATGAGACCTTAACTGCTAATTGTCTTTCCTTGAGGAATCTCCGGGCCAGTCCAGGAAACATGAGGGTTGTCAACCTTCTCCAGCAGCTGAGGACTGAATTCTAAAGCTTTGCTGAGTGAATATCTGTCTCCCCCTGCTGGACAAAGCTCAGTCGTTCCTTAACCAAGCAGTCTATGAACAAAAACACTGCACACCAAACGAAAGAACCCAAAAATTATCAACCACTCGAACACACAGCAAGCAAACAAAAAACAGAGCAACCAGCCACCAGACAAAACAGCCGCTACGCACCATCTCTACCCCATAATTAGTACTAGGATGAGACGTAGTGTCAGACGGCTGCCTGGGTGAGAATCTTCACACTCTTGGCAAGTGCATATTTCTATATGATTTGCAAGGTATTGTGGGCAATGTAGTTCATTCACACCAGACACAACTGCTGACAATAATTTAGTTGTGCTCTTGGGCAAAGCCAATAAGATATTTAATTATGGGGTTATTTCTCCCAACACAGATATGCTTGGTAGCACATAAATTAGGTTACTTGCTTTCAGTGTTAACTTGGAAAAACAAAGTCAAAATCAGGAAAACAACAAACTGTTGTTTTCAGGTTAACTTCTGATTACTTCCCACATAGATACAGAAGTGATTCTCTCCTAGCTCACAAGCAATTAGGTAAGGCTTAATTGCTAGCAGTCACCAGCTGAAACCCCTTAGCTGGCTTGCCTTCCACTGTGTGGGTCAAATCCTGCTTCAGGAGCTTTTCTGAGTAGATTAAAGAACAAATTTGTATTTCTTTGTGATGGTTGCTGTACTTTATAACAGAAAGTTACCAACGGAGTTTAGATAGAGAGCAGTCCATATAAACAGGATCCTCATCTGCTATTATTCCCCCTTGTTCAACAAGCATGGGTTCAATATCATGGATTGGCACAGATGAATCTCTCAATGGAGCATTTTCAGGAGAATACTTGTTTCCCTGCTGTCTTTCAAGGTTATAGCTAGGGCATAGATCAGTGTTCATACCTGAGCTTCCATTGCTGCTAGAGTTCCTCTCTATATAGCCTGGCCAGTATGTAGTCCAGTTCTTATGTCCAGCCTTCCAATCCAGATCCCTGGACACTGGATCTCTCTTCACATACCTTCTGGCACAGGTCTTAGGGTCCCTTCCACGTGCAGCCGTCTCCCTCACAGGTAGCCTCTGGTGATTCCTAGCTCTGCAGCACCATTCCTCTGGCTTTCCCCAGTCCAATGGTGTATGCTGGCCCTTGGAATACCTCCCAGTATACGTACTGCTTTGGACTCTTCTAGACCTCTCAAAGGCTTTTCTCTTCCTTCTTCCAAAGGGTCTCTTTCCCTCTCTGTCCGACCGGTTTGGCTTCTGCTTCTGATGATCCTTCAGATGAAACTGATGATCAAACTCAAGCTGATTCTCAGGATACTGAGGACAATTCTCTGGATATCCAAGGTGATCATGAAGATGGTCATCTGTAGAATAAACTCTACTCTTATTCTGCTTAGATGAGTGCTCCTCCCTAACACAGCGCAGCTGTGCTGAATCAGGCCCTGTCCTTTGAGATGAGTGCTTAGGGATTACCTCATAGCCCTCCTGATTGAACACACGTTTCCCCACTTCAGCTCCTCTAATGGCTGTTGGAAACCTGGTGCATTCTGGGACTGGTAGTCTTTTATGGGAAAATTCTGTTTTCTTCTTTCTACCAGAACTGACAGGTTGCTTGTTCAGAGTCACTTCACCTTTTCTATAGCTCCTTCCTGAGCTATGATAAGCTTCCTTATCACAGTAGCCATTCAGTTAAAAACCACACCGGTTTGGTTGTTTCTCTCTTTTTTTTTTTTATTATCTGTTTTATTTGAAAACTGAGTTTGCCAATGGCTTTGACAAACAAGGCAGCCCCATAGACCATCGTTCCTGAAGGAGCTACCACCGCGAAACACCCTTACATGCTCCCGATCATCCTTGACAGACAAAATCACCAATACCACAAATGACACGGGTGGGCCCTGGACTGGCCCGGAGAGTCCTCAAGGAAAGACAATTAGCAGGTAAGGTCGAATTTCTTCTTCCTCTTCGGCTCTCCGGGCCAGTCCAGGAAATATGAGGGAAGTACCAAAGCAGTATCTAACCTCGGGAGGGACCCGCCAGGCCCGCAATGATGGCCGAAGCACCCACCTTTGCATCTCCCCTGGCCTGAACATCCAGACGGTAATGCTTAGCAAACGTGTGAAGCGAAGACCACGTAGCCGCCCGGCAAATATCTGCAGGTGGAATGAAGGCCAACTCGGCCCAGGACGCCGCCTGGCTACGAGTGGAATGAGCACAAAGCCCCAGTGGAGGCAACTTCCCACCAGCCTGATATGCTGCCACTATGGCTTGCTTCACCCATCTAGCAATGGAGGCCTTAGACGCGGCTTCGCCCTTCTTAGGTCCCCAAAGAGCACAAACAAGCGTTCCGACTTACGAAAAGACTTAGTCCTATGCAGGTACTTCTTGAGCAGTCTACCTAAATCCAACTTTTCCAGCACCCTATCAATAGGAAGCTGTCCCTCTGTCCGGAAAGTTGGAAGGGAAATGGATTGATTCATGTGAAACTTTGACACCACCTTCGACAGAAACGAAGGCACCGCCCGCAACATCACCTTTTCCGACGAAAACTGAAAATATGGTGCCTGACACGAGAGAGCCTGGAGATCCGAAATTCGCCGCGCAGAACACAAGGCGACTAAGAAAGCCACTTTCCAGGAGAGGTCTCACAAAGAACTCTCCGCAAGTGGTTCAAACGGAGGCCTTACCAATGCCTCCAGCACCAGATTCAGATCCCAGGCCGGGACAACCGCCCGAAAAGGAGGACGAATGTTCTTGACCGCCCTAAAAAATCTAATGACATCCGGGTGATGAGACAATTGGAGACCTCTGACAGCATCTCGGAAACATGCAATAGCCGCTAGATGCACGTGAATAGTACTAAGGGCCAAACCCTTATCCAGCCCATCCTGTAGAAAGTCCAAGATTTGCGGCACCAAGACGTTGCATGGCCGGAGATCCCGCTGCTCACACCAGCTCTCAAAAATCCGCCAAACGCGAATATATGCGACCGAAGTCGAACTCCTCCGGGCCTGTAGAAGGGTGGCGACGACTGCCGGTGAATACCCCAGACCCTCTAACTTCTTCCGTTCAATAGCCAAGTCGTAAGCGAGAATCGATCGATGTTGGGCATGAGTAGAGGCCCCTGCACCAACAGGTCCTCCCGAATGGGAAGCCTCCAGGGATCATCTACTAACAGACGAACTAGATCTGCATACCATGCTCTCCGGGGCCAATCTGGAGCGATGAGAATCACCCGACCGGCGTGACTTGCAATCCGGCGAAGGACTCTCCCTATCATCGGCTATGGGGGGAATACATACAGCAAAATTCCGATCGGCCACGGCTGAGCGAGGCCATCGAGCCCCTCGGACATACGCTCCCTGCGTCTGCTGAAAAACCGGCCGGCTTTGGCATTGACGAAGGTGGCCATCAAATCCATCGCCGGAGGACCCCACCTCCGGGACAAGTCGCGAAACACTGCCGCATTCAATTCCCATTCCCCGGGATCGACCACGTGCCGGCTGAGGTAATCGGCTTGCACATTGTCTTTTTCTGCCACGTGTGCCGCCGAGATGGCTACCAGATGCGCCTCTGCCCAATCCATCAACCACAGACACTCCTCCAACAAAAGCACACTCCTGGTTCCCCCCTGGCGATTGATGTAGGACACCGTTACCACATTGTCCGAAAACACTCGCACAGCTTTGTTCTCCACCAAATGCCGAAACTCACGAAGCGCCAGGAAAACCGCTCTGAGCTCCAAAAAATTGATGGAAGCCCCCTGCACCTCTGGAGGCCAGAGGCCTTGGACGATGGAGGCCTGACAATGCGCTCCCCCAGCCCAAGAGACTGGCATCCGTCGTGACCAGTATCCAGTCCGGTTGCCGTAAGGGCATTCCCGCTCTTAGATGGAGCGGATCCAACCACCACTGAAGGCTGGTGCTTACCTCCGGCGTCCTCACTAACCTCCGAGTGAGAGGATGCTCTTGAGGCGACCATCTGGACAGTAACGCCTGCTGTAACGGACGCATATGGGCTCTCGCCCAAGGCACCAAATCCAACGCCGCTGCCATAGAACCTAGGAACTGTAAGTAACGTCACGCCGTTGGCTGTTGTAGACGCATGAACTCTGTCACTTGACCTATAATCTTCTGCACCCTTACTTCGGGGAGAAAGACCGCGCCGGCCTCGGTATCGAAGACTGCCCCCAAGAAGAGGAGACGCTGGACTGGCTGCAACCGACTCTTGGATTGGTTCACCACCCAACCCAGCCGTTCCAGAAGATGCACCACCCGTGCCGTCGCCGAAAGCGACTCTGACACGGACGGCGCCCGAATCAGCCAGTCGTCTAGGTACGGATGCACCAGGATCCCTGCTCGTCTCAAGGCTGCCGCTACTACCACCATCACCATTGTGAAGGTGAGCGGCACCGTTGCCAGGCCAAACGGCAAGGCTCGAAACTGAAAATGACCCTTGTGCACCGCAAACCGGAGAAACCGTTGATGGTCTGGCCTGATAGGAATATGCAGATAGGCCTCGGAAAGGTCTATGGACGTAAGGAACTCTGTCGGACACACTGATCTTATGACCGACCGAAGTGTCTCCATGCGGAAATGAGGAACCCGCAAGCAGCGGTTCACGTGTTTGAGATCCAAAATAGGCCGAAAAGACCCCTCTTTTTTGGAGACTACGAAATAAATCAAGTATCGACCTAAGCCTAACTGATCTGACGGAACCGGAACTACCGCTTGAAGGTACAACAAGCGATGCAGAGTCTCCGCCACTGCCTTTTGCTTCTCCGCAGAACCGCACGGAAACAGCACGAACGCTTCCGCCAACGGCCGGGCGAACTCCAGGGCGTAACCGTCATGAACAATTTCCAGAAACAATTGGTCGGACGTTATAGTGGCCCAGACAGAAAGAAAGCTCTGAAGCCGCCCCCTCACCGGGAGGTCTGCTTGGACCAACCGCATCTCATTGTGTTTTTTTCTGAGCAACTTGCTGGGCTCCAAAATATCCTCTACCGAAACCTCTAGCTCCCTGAAAGGACTGGCCCCTGGCCAGAAAGCGTCCCCTCGGATATGGGGCAAAACGAGCCCCTCTGAACCTGCGAAACTCACACGAAGAACCCCTGTGCCCAACGCCCGGCTTCGAAGGTTTCGGACGATCCTCCGGAGGTTTACCGCCCTTGGAGTCACCGAGATCCTTAAAAATTTTCTCCAAGGCCGCTCCAAATAGCAGGGAGTCCTTGTATGGAAGCTTACTCAGCCGAGCCTTGGAAGCGGCGTCCGCCGACCAATTGCGCAACCAAAGAAATCTTCGAGCTGCAATCACCGTAGCCATGGACTTCGCTGAAATCTTCACTAGATCATAAAAGGCATCCGCCAAGTAAGCAGACGCAGAATCAAGCTTCGCACCCTCGTCTTCCTCCTTGCGAGAGAGAGCACTGCCCTGAATCCAGTGAATGGAGGCCCGAGAAACATACGCCCCACAAATAGCAGCCCGAAGCGACAGCGCGCAAGACTCAAAGGTCTGCTTGAGGAGGGGTCCAATCTCCTATCCTGCAAATCTTTCAGGACCGTAGCACCCTCCACAGGAATAGTCGTTTTCTTTGTGACAGCCGAAACCAAGGCATCTACCTTAGGCATCTTTAACAACTCCTGTTCCTCCTGCGGCAAAGGGTATAACCGGCCGATCATCCGAGCCCCTCTTAAAGTAGCCTCTGGAAACTCTCACTCAGATTCTACCATCTACTTCATGACTCTGTGTACAGGAAAGCACCTCTGCTCTCCTTTGAACCCCTGCAGAAGAGGGCCCTCTAAAGGCTCCTCATGAGCCGCTGGTAAGGTAATATTTAAAACTGCCAAAGTTTGGGCGATGAGAGCACCCAGCTCCTCCTTCCTAAACACCCTAAACATATTAGGATCTTCAGCACCTCCTTGGTCAGCCTCTTCCAACTCTGCAGGCCAGTCTATAGCAGACTCCGCCAGAATCTCCCCCTCCTCCATGTCCTGGAGCTCCGAGATGGGCTGACTGAAGTTCTCAGCTCCCATCCCAACTCCCGAGGGTACCTTGGAGGACCCCTCTCCAGGGTCCAACAAAGAAGGCTGGTTTCCCAAAGGATGCTCTGAAAGGAGAACAGAACCCTTGTCCTGAGTTTGCTGCCATTTCAAGCAATAAGCTTGATGTAAAGCTAGAATAAAGTCTGCAGAGAATACAGACTCCAAGCCTGCTTGTACCACATTCAAAGGCTGTGGGGGAGCTTCCTCCACCTGCCCTGATCGTTTTGATTTGCATTTCCTTTTCGCGGGCTTTTCCTGACTGGAAACTAGCCCCGTAGCTGCAGCAGCTAAACCCGACGTTCCCGCCTTTTCTGCGCTGCTCTGGAGGCCCCCTACAGGCCCGCTACCGTCGGGCTTGCCTTCCATGAAATTAAGAAGGCGCGAACCGCCGCAAAACACCGAAAAAAACAAGCAAAGTGTACTGCTACAACGCTCAAGGGCCCAAAAAACAAAAACGCTACCGCTCCTTAACCGTTTAACCGGCGCCCAAACCGCCGTGAACAAAAGCACGCGGGAAGGCCAAAAGAAACCAAAAACCACGTACCTGATACCGAACAGAGAACTGCGCTTACTACTGCAAGCCACTCAATTCCGCTGCTAGCAGAAGCGTGGACATGCCTTCAGAGGTGGCCCGATGGTCTCTGGGGCTCCCAGCACCAATTCGCCTGTCCCCCCGGAATCTGGAACTGTTGCCTGAGGCAGGCAGGCTCTGCCTCTGTCGCTCCGCCGGTGCACAAACGCTCTCAGACTAAACAGCAATGCTAACACTGAGTAGAACCCTGCTAGAGATCCACTCTCTTTAGAGGTAGGCAATAGGAATAAAACAAAAAAAGAAGTTGTCCGAAAAACTACTGCTGAAACTTCTTGGTTTCCCGGGAGCCAGTCAGGAGAATGCGACCTACAGCTGCTGAGGACTGAATAGACTGAGGTTTATCCAGCAGGGGGAGCCAGATATTCACTCAGCAAAGCTTTAGAATTCAGTCCTCAGCAGCTGGAGAAGGTTGACAATCCTCATGTTTCCTGGACTGGCCTGGAGAGCCGAAGAGGAAACAAACATTATAAAAACCAACATAAAAATGTACAAATGGCATCACAATCTGCAACCACGCTATGGGATCTGGACATGAGAAAATCTCTCACTGCTATTGTCACCATTTTAAAAAAAGAACTAACTGCTGTAGCTGCAGCTGAGTGACAATTGTCACAGTAACTTTGCAACTGTCACCTGACATTACTTTAGCATAATATATGGACTTAAAATTATAAAAGTATATTTCCATTTGGCAATCCAGGTTTATTTGCCCATAAATTAAATCAAATAATTACAGTCTTATATTTTTCTTCATAAACAGTTTCCTGACTTGATACATAGCACTGGGATCCCTGTAGATACCAATTATAAACATGAAGCCCTTCTTTAAGCTTAAAAAACAAGAACAATGCACCAGCTTCTCTCACTGTGCACTACAATCCTTTTGCAGAAAAAAGAACTGGCAACAAAGATATCGATTAGAGTCAGGAAAGCCATCACTTCTATCTACTTCACAATCAATGATACTTTATAGGTACAAAACCTATTATCTTTTCTTAAAAATTGTCTCAAAATAAGTATTTAAAATATCCTAAAGAACTCCAGTCTTGAATCTCCCCATCAAGAGGCCTTTCACTACCATTTCCACTTCTTTTTCCTTATTTGACATAGACCAAAACTTCGCATAAATAAATAGGTCTTCAGTACTGTGATAGACTCTTCTTTAAGCGATACTCGTATTTAAGGTTAATATCAGACACTCCCAATAATCATGTTATGGACCATAGTATTAAAATGTGTTACCAAAAAGCTTGTAATTTACTAAAATTAGCACCGATTGTGGGTTTTACTCTTGTTCTGTTCATAGAAGCTGCTATATAGCCAAAGGTTGTGTCTACTATAAAGCAGGATTAGGGACATTCCAAGGGCTCCGACTGCTCCTGCTCTTTGCTGCTCCTCTTAAAATGCTGCCCAAAGTGACAACCTACTCTTGCCTAATGTTGGCCCATCCCTGGGCCTGATCCTCCTCCATACTTGCCCAAAAAATAAAAAACTAGTCTGAGTAAAGCACCCTTCCCTTCCCCAACCCTACTAAAAAAAACAAACAAAAATCTAATGGCTGAGAATCCCTACCTCATCTTCTCCGCCCCTTATTAAAAAAGGCGGCAGTGCACCCAACCACTCCTATTCCTGATCAAGCTCCAGATCCTCTAGCAAGCCCTACAGGAGAAGGAAGAACTCTTACCGCCTCCCCTGGGACCGAATATTAAGTGCTGGCACTACTTTAGTTGTACTGCCAGTAAAATTACCAAATTCATTTATTCACTGCACTCAAGCAGCGATTGGTTCCTAAATCACAACCTGTCAGTGAAGGGATCAATCCACTTTCAGTATTCAGTACTGAAAGAGAATGGCTCCTTCTCTGCCAGTGATTGTAAGGGCCTTCCTGCTCTGCTCACATTCATTGCCTGCTGAAATACTGTAGACCTTATTTGGCGTGATCAGATGCCTAACAAGAAGTTGCATAGGGTAATGACTAAGAAATAACATGGCCTCTGCTTATAGAGAATAAAAAAGTGACAAATATCAACAGTAAAATTGCCAAATTCTGGAAAGTCTTGAAATAAATGTTTAACTCTGATATAGAGGAGAAGAAGAGAGCATATCGACCCTGTTCCTTCAAGCAACAGAGCTTAAAGGAATACATCTAAACATAGGCAAATTACAGGTGTCTTTGGTTACACATTTCATTAATCACTGCATGTACACACTCTTTCAAATGTCTTAGTTTAGATATATCCCACTTTTTGTTGCTTATCCAAAAATGGTCAGTGCTTTGCAAACTCCACAGCTAGCCTGCAAATTACCTGCATCTGAAATGATAATTTTGCACCATACTAAGCAGCCCTTACAGCGACAGGATGGAAGAAAGGGCTGCTATGGTTTAATACCTCAGTATTTACTAGAAGAACAGCAATGTAATCTTAATACCACAGAGCGAGCACACCAGCAGATAGCTGACGCCATGATTCATTTACAAAGATAAACACTGTGCTGTATGAGAATCAGGTTTGGTCGGGTCAAAGGATAGCTTCATGTTACCACAATAAAAATAAACACAAAGCAAAACATTTTTCTAAGGAAATATTAGAATATAAAAAAATGTTCATGTTAACACAAATAATTATTTATTAATCAATAAATAAATATAAATAAATAAATATATTATTAGGAAATAAAGAAAAGACGACTCAAACTGCACTGGTTCTTAGCCATGGCCAAATTCAAATTTGCCAGAATGAAGGCAAGCCTTACTCAGGTAAGAAAGAGAAGGAACTACAAAGTTAGTTAACTCAGAAATCTGAAAATGGCCCATATTCTTAGCCTCTTTCCTCCTCCACCTTTCTTATCAGGATCTCATTCATCAAGTGCATCCCATTTCTAAAGTCTCCTGAGGAGCCAATCAAAAAGGAGTAGCAGGCCAGGGAGCTAAACGAAGGACAACAGAATAAGAAAAGGGCTGGGAAGTATAGAAGACAGACTCACCTGATCAATTTCCATCAACTTAGGGAAAGCTCCTGGCCATTCTATAGCCACCTTCACTATATCTGATGGAGGCGGCATTGCGGCTGCCAATGTTCTGCAAAGCCGGTGAAACCAGATACGTTCCGCAGACGACCACTCTCATTCAGACCTTTAGAAAGGAAGACATTAAAAGAAAAATCAGTTGGAACGTAGTTCTAGCATACCAATTTTTTTTTTCATTTTCAGTAGCTCTTTAGGTGCAAGTAAGTCCTTGGACATGGACAGCATATGAAGCTCTCCCTTTTCGGGCAGCATGGTCAAAACAGCTGTTTCCATGAAGAAGACAGCACAGCAAGCAAATAACTACTACAGGTTCATCACAAAATAATTAAGCAATGCAAATTTGAGACCCTATATCTAAAATTGTTGAATGTTAGAATAACATTGTGAGACAGGGATAGTGAATTCCAGTCCTTTAAGACTACTTTCAGGTAGTATTAAAGGGTAAACAAAATATACAAATTAACTTAGTTCTCTGACCACATATACAGATCTCAAGAGAAGTCCTTATGGATGTCTTCAAA
This sequence comes from Ichthyophis bannanicus, assembly GCA_033557465.1. Lineage (NCBI taxonomy): Eukaryota > Metazoa > Chordata > Amphibia > Gymnophiona > Ichthyophiidae > Ichthyophis > Ichthyophis bannanicus. The sequence continues at coordinate 708,760,589 of CM066031.1, forward strand.
AGCAGACCTGCGTGTGGCTTTTGCAAAGCCTGGCTGCCCATCACAGCTGTGAGAATAGGAAAGCAATTCAGTCTCACAGAAAGCCGTTCTTGACTCATGCAACATTAGGTACACGTGGGCAATTTCACAGAAAGTCATGGGCATGCAACATGGTTCCTCTTAAATCAGAGTGATGTAACGTTCTGTGCTGTTTACAAAATAGATGACATGGTGGTCATGACACCAAGAAGGCAGCAGAATGCTCTAGAATCTGCAAAGGAAAAATGCTGCCTCAGCTAACTAATGTAGAGAAGAGGAACCTGTAGGAGCAAAGAGGAAAGATTTTCTGTAAGAAAAATCCATATAAAAGTATTCATTCAAGGAGGGAGAAATGCAAGAGCACATTTTGTTTTCACAAGTGTCTGGTAAGAACAGACAGCCACTGAGGACCAATGTGTTCCCAAACTTGTGTTCCCAATGTTTTCCCAAACCTGTCCTCAGGACTCTAAAGTCAGCTAAAAGTTCAGACCATTCACTGTGAACATATGCAACATAAATCTGCATACATCAGAGGCCCAGTAAATACAGATTCATGTCATGGATATTCATTGCAGATATGCTGAAAATCCGACTGGCTCTGTGAACCCCCATTTTAAGAGGGGAAACTTGATCCAGATTAAAACTTACCATTTTCTTCTCTTCCATAGATAAAATTCTACTTTCAACCATTCAGCCTAAGAAGCACCTTTAAGTTATTTCATGAATGAAATTTAAAAAGACTATGGAAGCTTCCTTGCCTAATAGAGAGAGAAACAAAGCTACTCACTAGATATTTCATGTTTCATGGCACTCAATTAGGACACTAGCTTTAAAAAAAAAAAAGGACCAGTAGCAGCCACAACTTAACTGTTGGGTATTCATGGATTTTGGGAGTTGGGGGGGGGGGGCAGGGGGAGTATTAATGCAGCAGTGCTATCTAGGCTTTCTAAACTATCATCCATCACTTTTTTTTTTACCTTACTGTTCCCTCTTTTCATCTTATGCTTTGATCTACTTTCGTTTTTGTACTGACATGATTTAACTTTGCTGTTTTCATACTTTTTATTTATTAAGCTATTGTTCCATACCGCTGTTACTACAAGTCAAAGTGGTTTACACGAGGAACAACGTAGCTCAACAGGGCTTTACATGGAACATGTTGGAAGATAGGTAACTGGGGGGGGGGGGGGGTGTGTGTGTGTGTGTGTGTGTGTGTGTTTATTTATTTATTTACATTCTCTTATATACCGCGCTATTCTGCATCAGTGCGGTTTACATTGAACAAACTGAAATTACATTGAACAGGGCATTATAACTTGGAGATAACTATTTTACAGGGAACTTGGGCTATGGAGGGTTAAGTGGCTTGCCCAAGACCACAAGGAGCACCTGTGGGACTAGAAACTCCAGTCCTTTCGGCCCAAGGTTGCTGTCCTCTAGTGGGATTTGAACCCCTGACCTTCCGGCCTGAAGTACCTTGCCCCAACCACTAGGCCACTCCTTGCGTTAATGTTTTTCTAACACAAAAGTACCAGGTATTCCCTAAATATATGCAAGACTGAGACTTTACCCTCAAGGTGCAGTTCCCTTTATTGAGGGGAATCTGAGAGCAGAAGAAGCCTCTGTGGGTAAGTGAGCACAGCTTTGCTGGAAAGGTTTGGTGCTTTAAAGCTTGGGACAAAAGAGACTATGGACTTGTTTGGAAAATTCAATATTTAAAATTTTTTTTAAAAGCATAAATTAGTTATTGACTTATTAGAACTTATGCTAAGGATCCCCCAAGCAAACCTCTGCCAAGGACCCCCCATTGTCAGGGGCACAGGCACCCTCACCCCCAAGAAAATTTACTTTAAAATGTATGCCATGCTACCCCCTGCTCATCTGCCATGTATGCCATGCTACCCCCTGCTCGTCTCTTACCCAACTTGAAGTTTTCAGGCCCAGTAGTCATCACCTCCCACTGTCAGGCCGAAATCTCACTATAACAGATGTGAACCACAGAGACTTTGGCCCGACAGCAGAAGTTGACAGTTGTTGAGCCTGAAAATATCAAGGCAGAAAAGAGATGATTGGGAAGCAGCATGACAAACATTTTCAAGTAATTTCGCAGCTCTGCCTTCACTGCCGCTGTCTGGGATCTCTTCCAGCAGGGACTGCTTGGGCAGAATTTATGCCACCAGGCTTAGATTAAAGATGAAGAATTAAATTACCCTAGTTTGTAATCAGGCCCGTTAAGAGTTTTAACATAAAACAAGCAGTTAGTTAATCTTCTTCCCACCACCTTCCCCAACTCCCACCCACCCCAGACACAGCCTTTAATATATAGTGTGAAATCTGATATCACAAGATATTTTCATCAGCATATGAACAACCCTTAACAGATTAGCAGTTCATTGGGAAGTACACACAAACTATTAGCAAATTACAAGGAGCAGCAGTGGGATTTTAACCCTGGCTTTGCTGGTTTCAGCCAGGTGCTCTAACTAGGCTACTTTTCCAGTTCCGAAAAATCCCGAAAACCTTCATTTTAGACTAGGTATCCCTATTCCCTTAGCAACTAACCAACATATCAATACAAAAATGCATTCAGCAGTCCAAAAGCAAGATGGGGACTATCCAGTCTTTTACACTGAATGCCACATATATGATTTTCTCCCAGTTGGTGAGAGGTTGTATGTGTGTACTCTGTGCAAAGAGCTCCTACATCTACTAATACTACTACTACTAATCATTTATATAGCGTGACAGAGAACAAGTCCAATCTCTGCAGGCTAGAGTAGCAGACTTGGAGAATCTGAGGCAGACAGAGGTAGTACATAGAGGAGAATTTCAGGAACACAGTAGACAAGTCCCACCTTCAGTATGGCAGCCTCTATGCTGCATTGGAGGAGAGAGGTTACCAAGAAGATGAGCATAACCTTGGTGCGGCAGGAAGTGATGCTGTAGCCCGAACATGCCTTCCATGGAATGCAAAATCCTCTCACACCCGGTATGTGTCTCTAGAGGCATTCTAGTTGGTGATCTGATCATTAGGGATATGTAGATAGCTGGCTGGCTGATGGGTGTGGAGATCGCTTGGTCTCTTGTCTGCCTGTAAAATTGGCAGACCTCATGCATAATCTAGATAGGATTTTAGACAGTGCTGGGAGCCAGCCACGGCCGGCCCAAGGTTTTCTGCAATCCTAGGCAGAAACACCAGCCTTGCAGCCCCCCAGTTGCCTGTTGCCACACCCCCAACCCACAGCTGCTGCTTATTCCATCTCGAGAGGGGGAGGAGGGCAGCAACAGTATTTCCAAAAGCGGCGGCTGTTAAGGTATGTCTTAGCACACCTTCAGCGCCTACCAGAACATGCACTGCCAGCTAGCCCCAGTTAATAAAAGATTCCAAAAAAACTTATTAAAACATACCACAAATAAATCACTGATTTGTGGTACATTTCCGCGTTTTTATTAAAAATGTTTTGTGTCATTACTTCCATTGCACTAAGTTATTGCTATTTTTGTAGTATGATATTTGTTGAAATTTTATAAATTTTGTATATATCTATGATTTCTAAAACCATTAAATTATAAGGGGAATAGGATCAGTATTTTGTGGTCTATTTTGAGTACCCTTCAATGATGGTCCTTTTCAAATGAAAAAGGTAAAGTAAGGAGATAGTAAATATTTGTGAATTACATAAACTAAACAGAGAACATAATGTGCTAATAAATTTAAGATACCAACAAAAATGTCCCTGAAACATTCGAAAAGATGATAAACAAATATTTTTGTCGGACAACACCGAGGGAGGATAATATTTTAAATTATCCGCATCAGACCGGTGATGTCCATTTTATTCTTAAATAAGGTTCTTTTATACCTCTATACCAATAATCATATATCACATATCCAAAAAATCACTTAGCTTGTCGGCAGCAATCTTCCAAAATGTCCAAAGCACGACGTGCACATTTCAGGATATCAGAATCAGTTGAAGCATTTGGCAGTGAAGAACGAACTATGGAGCACTTGATACAGGGATTCTGATATCTCGAAACGTGCATGTCATGCTTTGGACATTTTGGAAGATTGCTGCCGACAAGCTATGTGATTTTTTGGATATGTGATATATGATTATTGGTATAGAGGTATAAAAGAACCTTATTTAAGAATAAAATGGACATCACCAGTCTGGTGCGGATAATTTAAAATATTATCCTCCCTCGGTGTTGTCTGTCAAAAATATTTGTTTGTTATCTTTTGGACTGTTTCAGGGACATTTTTGTTGGTATTGGAGATTTTTGTCACTGATTTTGGGGTTATCTATTTTGGATTAATAAATTTAAGATAACAAAAGTGCAAGGTCCGAAAATATATATAAAACAATAGGAAATTAAATTTGAATTGAAGATATAATTAATGATAAAATGAGACACAGATTTATATTAGCCTTTATAGAACAGCTATAAAATAAGCAATTTTTAAAATTTTGTATAAGTGCCTTTTAAAAAAAATTACCCTCCATGAATCTAACATAGTATATGACGGCAAATAAAGACCAGCATGGTCCATCTAGTTTGCCCAGCAAGGTGGCAAGAGTAGGTGTGCCCGCCACTCTGTGTAGGTCATCTTGACTTGTTAAGATATCAGAGACAGTTGTTTATTTTGATTTTATCCTGTTGCTATAAAGGGATCCACTGTGTCTGTCCCATGCCATTTTGAATTCCATCACTGTATTTGCCCCCACCACTTCCATCAAGAGGGCATTCCAAGCATCCACCACCCTTTCAGTGAAAAGGTATTTCCCGACATTGCCTTTCAGTTTACCCCCTTGCAGCTTCATGTTATGCCCTCTAGTATTACAGCTTCCCCATCTTTGACAAAGGTTTGCTTGTTCATTAATACTCCTTAAGTATTTAAAGTTCTGTATCATATCTCCCCCGTCACTCCTCTCCTCTGAGTGTACATATTTAGGTCTTGGAGTCTCTGTTCATATGTCTTCTGGCGCAGGCTGCAAATCATTTTGGTCGCCTTCCTCTGAACAATTTCCAGTCTTTTTATATCCTTTGTGAGATATGATCTCCAAGACTGAACACAATATTCCAAGTGAGGTCTCATCAGCGACTTGTACAGTGGCATTAGTACCTCCTCCTTTCTGCTGGTAATTCCTCTCTGTATGCAACCCAGCATCCTTCTGGCTTTGGCACCTTAAATCACACTGTTTCGCCACATTGAGATCCTCAGAAAGCGTAGTTACTCACCTGTAACAGGTGTTCTCCAGGAGCAGCAGGAATCAGTCCTCACTTATGGGTGACGTCGGCGCCGACGGAGCCCTCGCGGAGCAATTTTCCCCAGCTTTCAAAGAAAGCCTTTGGGAATTGCAGCGCGCATGCGCGGTAGTCTTCCGCCCGAAGGTGCCATCTTAGCCAGTCAGATGACATAGCTAAAAAAGACAGCATAAAAATTTGCAAAAAGAACATAAGCAGACGATTGCAACTCCAAGGGGAGGAGGGAGGGTAGTGAGGACTGATTCCTGCTGCTCCTGGAGAACACCTGTTACAGGTGAGTAACTACGCTTTCTCCAGGACCAAGCAGGAAGTCAGTCCTCACTTATGGGACTCCCAAGCTCAAGGCTACCGGAGACCCTAAGCACAAAAATGAGCTCCCTCTAGCTCAGCAGCACAGAAGGAAAGAATCTTCGCTGAATTATCACCCACAGGTAGCCCACATCCGGGATGGAGGGTAGGAGTTGCTCAGACCTCAAAGAGATTACGGAGGACTGCCTGTCCGAAAGCACTGTCCCTACGGGACTCCCTCTCGAGACAGTAATGGACCGCAAAAGTCTGGCTCGAAGACCAAGTAGCGGCCCGGCAGATGTCTGCCAGCGGAACAGAGCGGAGGTAAGCCACTGACGTGGCCTTTGCCCGAACGCAATGAGCCGTGACTCGACTTTCTAAGGCGAGTCCGGCTGCCCCATAAGCCCAAGAGATACAGTCCGCAACCCAGATGGACAGAGTACGCTTGGAGACCGGGAGCCCCAATTTATTGGGGTCAAAGGACACAAAAAGCTGCGCAGCTTTACGGTGCTCCCGCGTACGGTCAAGGTAGAAGTTCAACGCCCTTCTACAGTCCAGGGTATGGAGGACCGTCTCAGCTCGGCTGGAGTGTGGTCTGGGAAAGAAGGTTGGAAGTACCACCTCCTGATTCAAGTGAAAAGGGGAGACCACTTTAGGCAGAAACTTTGGGTGAGTCCGTAGGACTACCCTATTCTTGTAGAACCGAGTGTAGGGGGGATCAGACACGAGGGCCTGTAATTCACTTACGCGCCTAGCGGAAGTGAGGGCTATCAAGAACAGCGTTTTCCAAGACAGAAAACGGAGAGAGCAGGTAGCCATAGGTTCAAAAGGCGGACAGGTGATCCGCTGTAAAACCACATTCAGGTCCCAGTCAGGCGCTGGCGGGCGCAGAGGTGGTTTAAGTAGTAGGAGACCTCGGAGAAACCTCGCTACGAGAGGGTCGTTGGAGAGAGGTCTGCCGTCCACCGGCACATGATGTGCGGAAAGAGCACTGAGGTGAACTTTGACGGAGTTGGACTTAAGTCCCAGATTAGAGAGGTGTAGCAAGTACTGTAAGATCACCGACACCGGGCAGGAGAAGGGATCCTGAGACTGTTGGGTACACCAGACTGCAAAGCGACGCCATTTAAGGGCGTAGCATTTGCGGGTAGAAGGCCGTCGCGAAGCCAAGACGACCTCCTCCACCTCTGCCGGCAAGAGGAGAGGAGCAAGGACTACCCTCTCAGCAGCCAGCCCATGAGGTTGAGAGACCTGAGGTTGGGGTGCAGTAGGGACCCCTGATCCTGGGTGAGGAGATCCGGTTGCACCCCCAGAGGGATTGGATCCTCCACCGCCAGTTGCAGCAAGAGCGGAAACCACGGCTGCCTGGGCCAGCGAGGGGCCACCAGGATCATGAAAGCTTTGTCTCGGAGAACCTTGAAAAGGGTCCGAGAGACTAACGGGATGGGAGGGAAAGCGTACAGAAGGCTCCCCGACCATGAGATCAGAAAGGCGTCCGCCGCCACCCGAAGGGGGTGAGGCTGACGAGAGCAGAAGCGAGGAAGCTGCCGGTTGTGAGGACTGGCAAAGAGATCCACTGTGGGGAGGCCCCACCTGAGGAAGAGCTTCTGAACAATCAAGGGGTCCAGACGCCACTCGTGCGGCTGGAGGACCCTGCTGAGTTTGTCCGCCAGGCAATTTTCTTGGCCCGGGAGATAAACTGCCTTGAGGAGAATGCCGTGACTGACGGCCCAAGAGCAGAGCTTCTGTGCCTCCCGGCAGAGGAGGAAGGAGCCCGTGCCCCCCTGCTTGTTCACGTAGAACATGGCAACTTGATTGTCCGTCTGGACAAGGACGGACTGTTGGGAGGTCAGGTGGGAGAAGGCCTTGAGAGCTAGGCGGATCGCCCTGAGCTCCAGGAAGTTGATCTGCTGAGCAGACTCCCACTTGGTCCAGAGGCCTTGAGTACGTGCCTCTTGGCAATGGGCTCCCCAGCCCAGGAGGGATGCATCGGTGGTCAGCACCCGGGTCGGCTGAGGTGACTGGAAAGGCATTCCCAATACCAGGTTCGGCTGCCGGAGCCACCACCGGATAGACGAGACCAGCGGCTCGGAGACGCGCACCAGGTCTGCTAGGCCGCCCGTGGCCTGTCGCCACTGCTGGCGGAGACACCACTGAGCCGGCCGCATATTCAGGCGGGCATTGGGGGTCACATGGACGGTGGAAGCCATATGGCCGAGCAGTCTCAGGAAGCGCCTGGCGGAGACCAGGGGCTGGCTGCGAAAGCGGTCGGCTAGGTCCATGAGCCGCTGAGCCCTGTCGAGCGGTAGGTACGCTCGCGCCTGAGGGGTGTGCAGCCTTGCGCCGATGAACTCGAGATCCTGTGAGGGGAGCAAAGTGGACTTTGCGAAGTTGATGACAAAGCCCAAGCGCTGCAGCAGAGTCACCGTGCGGCACGTGGCGGTGGTGACCTCCTGAGCGGACGCTGCTCTGATGAGCCAGTCGTCGAGGTACGGAAAAACATAGAGGCCGTGAAGCCGGAGATGGGCCGCCACGACCGCGAGACATTTTGTGAATACTCGCGGTGCGGAGGACAGGCCGAAGGGCAGTACTCTGTACTGGTAATGATTTCCTGCCACCACAAACCTTAGGTATTGGCGGTGGCTTGGGTGGATGAGGATGTGCGTGTAAGCATCCTTTAGATCCAAGGAGCATAGCCAATCTCCCTGCTGGAGGTAGGGCAGAAGGATTCCAAGGGTAAGCATTTTGAACTTCTCCCGCACAAGGAACTTGTTGAGGTTGCGCAAGTCCAGGATGGGTCGGAGGCCTCCTGTTCTCTTTGGTATCAGAAAATACCTTGAATAGAAGCCCTGACCTCTCAGGTGGTGTGGCACCGGTTCCACCGCCCGATCCTGCAGAAGACCTGCTAACTCCTGAAGGAGCAACTCCCTGTGCAGAGGGGGGCGCGGAGGCTCTCCCGGAAAATAGGAGGGAGGGACCTGATGGAAGTGGAGAAGGTAGCCCTCTCGCACGACCTGAAGCACCCAGGCATCTGCGGTGATGCTGGACCACCTGTCGGCGAAGTGAACCAGCCGGCCTCCGGTGCTGGGGGGAACCAGCGGGGGGGGAGAGGCTATGCTGAGCGAGTCAAAAACCCCCACCCTGCTGAGCAGGGGCTGGTGGCGCAGGCTTGGGGGCTTGCTGCCTACGGGACCCGTTACCCCGTCCCTTGGCCTGCTGGCCCTGTTGGGGAGCTGCAGGGGCCTGATAATGGGGGTATTGTTTGTAGGCAGCCGCCTTCCTCGGGTAAAAGGTCTTTTTTCCCGAGCCCTTCTTTTTCTGGGAAGGGGCGGAGGTCTTCCTAGAAAGCCTGGTCCTGGTGAGAGTCTCAGTCTCAATTTGTGCAGCCTTTTCCGCCATGGGCTTGCCAAAGAGGTTTTCGCCTCGGCAGGGGACATCGACCAACTTGTCCTGTACCCAGGGCTCAAGGTCGGATGACTGAAGCCAAGCCTGTCGGCGGGCACCGATGCCGGCTGCGGCTACTCGAGCCGAGGCTTCAAAGCCATCATAGGCTGCCCGGGACATGAACTTTGAGCATTCCCGAATACCTGTGGACAAGGCTAGGAACCTCCGCAAGGGCTCCTCGGACAAACCAGCGGAGAAGCCGGCTAGCTCTTTAGCCAGATCCCTGAGATACATGCCCATGTAGAGCTGGTAAGTCTGGACACGACAGGCGAGCATAGAGCCCTGGAAGCACTTCTTGCCAAGGCCATCCAGGTTACGGGCCTCCCTTCCAGGAGGCACCGAGGAGTGCATCTTCTGGCTCTTAAGACGATGCATGGCCGATTCCACTACCATGGAATGGTGTGGCAACTGCGCCTTTTGAAAGCCAGGGCTCTTGCGGACTCGATAGATAGAATCGACCCGCTTGCTCAGGACCGGCGAGGAGGCCGGACTCTCCCACATGCGGAAGAGCAGTCGTTCCAGCATAGGAGGAACCGGCACAGTAAAGTGCTCCCTCGCGGGAGAGTCATACTGGAGGGCGTCGAGCTCTTCGGCTCGAGGCTCCTCCTCGGGGTCCGCAGGGAAGGCCAAAGCCTTGGCCATATCCCTAACGAAATCCGAGAACCTGGCATCCTCCGGGGGGGACTGCTTCCGAGGCTCGGACTCCGGAGAGTCCGATGGGACACACCGAGTCCGGAAAGAATCAGGTGACTCTTCTTCCTCCGACTCCCAGACCGACTCCGACGAGGACTCGGTGGGGTCGGCTCGGGCAGGGTGCGGCGCCAGCCGCCCCGACGCCGAGGGAGTCGGCGTCGGCGACCTCGGTCCCGAACGGGAGGCCGAGGGCGACCTCGACCGAGGATCGACTCGAGTTCTCATCGACTCGAGGATCGGCTCGGTCTCCGGGGTCGACTTGGACGTCGACGTCCCGGCGGTCGGGGCAGCGACGCCAGCGAAGCCAGCGAGCAGTGCCCGCTGCTGGTCCATGAAGGCAGACAATCTGCTCTCCAAGGCCGTCAACCTGAGTCCGAGCTCAGGCGACCCAGCAGCCCCCGACTCGGGCCCCGACGGCGTCGGGCCCGACGTCGGCTGACGCGGAGGCGAGTCCAGAAGGACAACAGGACTTACCCGGGCAGGCATCTCCGACTCCAGGCGAGGTCGCTTCGGGAGGTGATCCTTCTCCAAGGACCCGGGGCGGCTGTCGGGGCTATGCGACCTGGCCCTCGCGGAGCCAGGAGCGTCCACCGACGCCGCCCTCGCGGGTTTTTCCTTCCGTCGATGGTCCCCGGAGGGAGAACCCCGGTCGGAGGAGCTCCGCCGACGGTCCGAACTGGAGCCTTTCGACAGTGAGGCCTCCGACGAGGTCCGGGTACGGCTGGGGTCAGCGAAGATTCTTTCGCGCTGATGCCGCCGACTTCTCAACGCCTTCGAGGACAGTTTGCTGCAGGGCCCACAGATCAGTTCCTCGTGATCTGGGCCCAGGCAGCGGAGGCAAAGGTCGTGTGAGTCGGTGAGTGACATATTTCGGTCACACCGACCACACCGCTTAAAGCCACTGGCAGCCATCGGGGGAAAAAGGGCCCCTGCGAGGTCAAAGGACCGGGCTGCCAGGGAAAAAACGAAAACGAAAACTGACTAAGTCAGAAAAACCGAAAAACCGTTAGAGGACTCGAGACCGGCGTCGCGAGTCCGGGCGGGAAAACGAACCGAAAGAAAAAAGGATAAATACAGAGGAAAATCAACTTTTTCGCGGGGACAAGACGGGGACGTCTGTAGGGCTCCGCGGAAAAAAGAAGACTGGCTAAGATGGCACCTTCGGGCGGGAAGACTACCGCGCATGCGCGCTGCAATTCCCAAAGGCTTTCTTTGAAAGCTGGGGAAAATTGCTCCGCGAGGGCTCCGTCGGCGCCGACGTCACCCATAAGTGAGGACTGACTTCCTGCTTGGTCCTGGAGAAACAATGACTCCAAGGTCCTTCTCCTGGTCCGTGCACATTAACCTATTGCCCCCATCTCATACAAAGTAAGAACTTTTAAAGATTTTGAAACACTGAGTATAACAGGGTTCTTATTACGTGAACAGAAATATTTATTTAAAAACAATGCAGGCACTGCTGTTCTAAGGAGGAACACCTTGCTTAAAATTCAAGGTGGTATAATACCCAGTCAAGAGACATAACTGGATTGGGAGATACCTTATCTTGAAGAGGGCTCCTCACTGTTTTGGGAGGATCCATTCTGTATCAGCAGCAGAACTGCCAATAACATGAAAAAGCACACCATCTCCAATAGTGGAAATGACTAGGTGCTCCCTGCAACAGTCGAGGTTCCACTTCAAAGTAAGCTAGAACTTAATCCACTTTCATCTTGAAAATGGAATTCTTTAAGAAGGAATAAATATGTGTTTAAAATGAACAGGTCTGCACTATATATTAATTGGTGTTTTAAAGTTGCATTATTCCTTGGTCATATGAAGACTTGTAGCACCCTATGGATAAAGCAGGGTAGAAGGACATCAACAGGTGCATCTCGGGCCCTCTGCTCCTACAAGTCTACTGAACAGTGCAGCTCCACCCACCCCACCCCCCCCGCCCCCCAAGCAGAGACTATCCCCAACTCCTTATATCTTCCATGAAGAGAATGCCCACAGAAATGGCACAGTCTGGAGGGCACAGAAGTTTAAGTGATTTACAAGTGTACTTAATTAAAGGAAACAACACTAAACAAGAATGAAGAATTAGCAGTAGCTTAAAATGAACCACAATAACTATGCTTTCAATAGACTATGTTGAAAATCCACCTCTTCCACCAGGCATCTGATCTCCCATCTCCTCAATCATAACTAATTGCTACTCCTATCTTTTATTCTGCCTGTCCTCTCACTCTCACACTGTCCTGTCTGATTTATGGCATTCCTCTCTTTTTTCCCTCATAGCCTTTTTGTAACTGTAAACCGCTCTGATGCAGAGTAGCCTAGGGAAGTATATCAAATGCAAATAAAGATAAAGATAAATCATTTAAACTATAACTGCTACACTTAGATAAAGTAGTTACATGTTAGAACTGCCATCCGCTGCATTTGACATTATTACATATGATCAATGGAGCTCTTTTCAATTAGTTTAACAGGGAGGAGAATGGGATGTTAGCAAACTGTTCCAAGCACAGCTACTGCAAAGCAACTATTTTTAGATAAAGTACTTGAAACAAAATGAAACAAAATCATTTCCCTTTTTTTTGTTAATATTGACAAGTTCTATCTCAAGTTTCTAAGAGACGGGTTTACTAAAGTACCATAGCCGGTAGCGCGGGACTAACAAGTGCCTTGACCCTGCGTTAGCTGGCAGCGTGCACTAAAAATGCATTTGGAGTAAAAATCCCACACTACCCGAATCCCACATGAATAGGCAAGTTAGGGCAGAGAGTGGATGGGAACAGCTGTGAACAGCTGGCGTGGCCACATTAATGGTGCTTCTGACCAGGCACTAGTTGCATCCACTGTGCCGGCACATTCCAAATACTCGGTATGGGCATGATCCTTATACTGCAAACCTGGGCCATCCCACACATATGCCAGCCCATACAACAGAGACAGGGCTGCATCCAAGGACCCAGCCCCCATGCCATCAACAGCAGCATGGCAAACGATGACTCCAGCCTATGTGGCAAACAGATGGCAGGGAGAAAGTTTCTTGCATCACCAGAAGCAGCAGCAGAACAAGCAGCAGGGGCTAGGAGCACATTGCCCTCTTCCTACCCCAGTGAATGTATGTGGTTTGGAAGGGCTCCCCCTACACATGGACATGGGTGTAGCTGGGGGACAACCACACATGGGTAGAGAGCAGCACTGCAAGGAGTTGGGAAATAGGATATGTTCTAAGAGAGACAATCTATGATGGGCCATATAGGAGACAGCTAAATACAGTTGGGGGTGGGGCATGAAAATCAGGTACTGCAAATTATCATTGTTGAACTGGCACATATTTGTGCCATCCAACCACTCTTCCTCTGCATGGGGTTCAATGCTTTCCAAACTTTTATCCCATATGACCCTATTTTAGCAACTGAAAATCCACATGACCACAGATGATGATGAAATCAAAATAGCAGCTCTTCAGCCTCTTTCCCCTCCCTCATCTAAAGCAGAAAGCAGCGACAGTCAGCACAGAGTCCTTGTGTCAGTGTATACTTACAGACCCCAATGCTCAGCATGAGTGTCCCATTTAACTGGAGGCTTACTCAGGTTGGGGTGAGGACTTATGAATGTTCAGTGGCTCACAGGAAACATGCTGACTGGTGACTGCTACTACCAGGCATGGATCAAAGTGAAAGTCCAGAGAGAAGGGGAAATGGCCATGTTTCTGTGACCCTATCCACTGATAATGTGACCCTATTTGAGGTTCTGACCCCAGGTTTGGGAACCACTGACCTAAGGGTATGTGCCTCTGCCATAGGCTTTATTTCTGTAGGTGCATGGCCCCTCACCCTGCCCATAGGAGGGTCTGTGGCCCTCTGGCTCAAAGCACCTGCTTACATTTATTACATTTATTTTATTTATTTATTTATTTATTTAACAGGGGGGGTTTTAATACCGCTTTATCATTTCAATCAAAGTGGTTTACATTGTAACTTAAACTTGGTAATGTACATTAACAGGGACATTGATAACTGACTTTTCTGAGGCAATGGAAGGTCAAGTGACTTACACAAGGCCATAAGAAGTGCTAGTGGGAATCGAACCCTGGTCTCTTGGTTCTCAAGCCAGGATTCTAACCATTAGCCTACTCCTCCACATTTATTTATTTATTTTATTTATTTAATATTTATCAATTTTAGTACAACATTCCAGAGAAGATTCTGAAACAGAATTAAATGTACAATAAAGAACAAGAAAAATAAGAGCCGCCAAGACAGCCTTACAGCAATATAAACAAACAACTGGTATAGACCACAATAATCCCCCAATATAGACCCAAGAAAAAAGAAAGAATCCTCCTTAAAGCATCAGCTCCCTCAGCGTCGGCTGCCAGAGCCGGGAAGGGAGAGCTTCTCCTCTCGCGGCTCTGTTAATCCCATCTCTGGAAATTCCATCAGCCCCGCAGCGGGATTAGCAGAGCCGCGAGAGGAGAAGCTCTCCCTTCGCGGCTCTAAAAAGCCTGCGCTTTGGGAGCTGATGCTTTAAGGAGGATTTTGCAGGGCAGGGGGGCCCCGCGGGGTGCTAAATTCTGCCGCTGCCACGGCGGCAGCGGCAGCAGCAGCCGGTTTGTGTTTTTTGTTAATCTAGCTGGGCTGATGGGGGGGAGGGGGGTTAGGACTGGTAATGGGCTATGGGGGGGTTAGGACAGGTAATGGGCTATGGGGGGGCTAGCACTGGAAGTGGGCTGATGGGGGGATTTGGATTGGAAGTGGGCTGATGGGGGGGATTTGGACTGGTAATGGGCTATGGGGGGCTAGGACTGGTAATGGGCTATGGGGGGCTAGGACAGGAAATGGGCTGATGGGGGGCATTAGGACTGGAAATGGGCTATGGGGGGCTAAGACTGGAAGTGGGCTGATGGGGGGGCTAAGACTGGTAATGGGCTATGGGGGGGTTAGGACTGGTAATGGGCTATGGGGGGGTTAGGACTGGTAATGGGCTATGGGGGGGCTAGCACTGGAAGTGGGCTGATGGGGGGATTAGGACTGGAAGTGGGCTGATGGGGGATGTGGATTAGAAGTGGGCTGATGGGGGGATTTGGACTGGTAATGGGCTATGGGGGGGCTAGGACAGGTAATGGGCTATGAGGGGGCTAGCACTGGAGGTGGGATGATGGGGGGGGTAGGACTGGAAGTGGGCTGATGGGGGGGTTAGGATTGGTAATGGGCTATGGGGGGCTAAGACTGGTAATGGGGGGATTTGGACTGGTAATGGGCTATGTGGGGGGCTAGGACTGGAAATGGGCTGATGGGTGGTTAGGACTGGTAATGGGCTATGTGGGGGCTAAGACTGGAAATGGGCTGATGGGGGGGGTTAGGACTGGAAGTGGGCTGATGGGGGTAGGACTAGTAATGGGCTGTGGGGGGGATAAGACTGAAAATGGGGTGATGGGGGGGTTAGGACTGGAAGTGGGGTGATGGGGGGCTTAGGACTGGTAATGGGTTGTGGGGGGGCTTAGGACTGGTAATGGGCTGAGGGGGTTGCTAGGACTGGAAATGGGCTGAGTGAAAGGGGGGCTTGAACTGCAAAGAGCTGATGGGGACGGGGGCTTGGAATGGAAATGGGCTGAGTGGAAGGGGGGCTTAAACTGCAAATAGCTGATGGGGAGCGGGCTTGGAATGGAAATGGGCTGTGAGGGGAGGGAGCTAGGACTGGAAATGGCCTGGGGGGGGGCTAGGACAGGACATGGGCTGATGGAGGGGCTAGGATAGGTTTGGAAATGGGCTGCTGGGGGGTGCTGAGATTGGAAATGGGCTGTAGTGGGGGCTTGAACTGAAATGGACTCATGGAGCGGCTAGAACTGGAAGTAGGCTCATGGGGGGCTTGGACTGTAAATGGGCTGAGTGGAGGGGAGCTAGGATTTGACATGGGCTGATGGTGGGGCTAGGAAAGGACTAGAAATGGGCTGATGGGGGGCTGGGATTGGAAATGAGCTGATGGAGGGACTCGGATAGGACTGGAAATGGATAGGGGAGCTAGGACTGGAAATGGGCTGATGGTGGGGCTAGGATAGGATTGGAAATGGGCTGATGGGGGGCTAGGACTGGAAATGGGCTGATGCAGGGACTAGAAGGGAGCGGATGCTGGGTGGGGCTGGAACTAGAAGGGAGCTGATGTTGGGGGAGGATTAGAATGGGATGGAGCTGGGAGAATGAAATGGAGAGGGAAAAAATATTTTGTGTGGGAGGGAAGACAAATCTACAATTGGCCGGATATTGGGAGAGTAAGTGGGGATTGAGGATGGAGGGGTAAAATCTGAGTGGATGAAATAGGAATGAGGAAAGAGCAAAAGGAGAAAGATTAGTATGTTAAAGCAGATGTAGAGAGAGGATGGAAAAAAACTAGAAGAGAGAAGAAAGGACAAATGGACAGCAGACGATGGAGAGTTAGCAGAAGACACGAAGAAACCAGAAGAAAGTAGCTGGAGCAATTGCAACTGAAAAAAAAATGCACAAAAGATAGAAAAATATCTCTTTATTTTGAATTTATTAACTGGAATATGTCAGCTTTAGGAAATGTGCATCATTAACGTCTGCGCTTTGTTTAGTACAAGAGGAAATTAATTTATAGTTTTATTTCTACAGTGTTGTACATTCCAAGTTTGGCTTTTGGGGTTCCCAGTTTAATTATTGTCTTCCTGTTTCTAAATTGTGATTCCTTGTTTGGTGATGGTCTATGTTCTGCATGTGTAACTGAGCTGAGGTATTCTGTTTATGTAATTCCTATTTGACATTGCCACTTGTTCTCTTTCCCCAGTACTGAGGCACTACTCATCACACGCAACACTCTGTCCAACCTCTCTACCTCAATAGTTGTGGCAGACTCCATCATTCCAATTAAAGACGAGGTTAGATACCTTGGAATAACTCTTGACCATAACCTAAAGCCTACAATCCCACATCAATAAAATCACTAAGAATGAATTTTACAAACTTGCCATCATATGTAGACTTAAGCCCCTCCTCAAACAGGAACACTTTAGATCAGTCTGTCAAGCAATTATAACTCCTATACTGGACTATTGCAATGCCATCTATCAAGGTTTAAGCAAGCTACAAGATCTCTTCAGCTAGTTCAAAATACTGCTGCCAGAATCATAACTGATTCAAAAAAAACAAGACCACATAACACCCCTCCTTCATCAACTCCACTGGCTCCCAATTACCACACGTGCCAGATACAAATATGCCCTAACTGTATTCAAAATAAGAAACATGTCAGCGGGAGTCCTGAAGGAGATGTTCTGCACCAATCACAGTAACAGGCCTAAGAGACAAAGCATGAAGGTCACCATCCCTACACCTTCCGCATACAAGGGTTCAAGGGAATCAACCACAAAAAGAGCATTCTCCTTTGCTGCACCTGCTATCTGGAACGCTCTCCCTGGGAAGTTGAGGTCCACCAATGACATAAGGACTTCAGAAAACAGCTAAAGACCTTCCTATTTACAAGCCAACTCAATGAACCCACTTAACTCTTGAACAGCTGAACTACCACTTAATACTGGAGGTTTCACACAATACTCATGTAAATATGTTCTCTGAAAATTACACTCTGTAAATAAGTTATACCTCAGTGTATCTCCCGCATGTCCCCCCCCCCTCATTACAAGTTTTCTGTAAATGTGTCTATTATAAACATTCCCTGTAACACGTAAGTTAAAATGTAAACTGCTTTGATTCAATGAGAAAACGGTATAGAAGAACTGTTAAATAAAATAAATAAATAAATATTGATTGTTCTTTGTTTTTTCTATTGGGACTTTTAGCATATTCTGCGTCATGTTTCTCATTTCTCGTTTGTTCATTGTTTTAGGAGTCAGCATATAAATCGTGAGAGATTTTGAATGTAGTCATAATTGCCTTCTATTGAATTCTACTTTTTATAGGAAGCTTGCACAATTGCCTTAAAATTGAAGTAATGTGTTCTGATCTCGATTTTGCCAGTATAATTTGTGCCACAGTTTTGCGCTATTTGTAATGAATGTAGTGATTGTTTGGGCATTCCATGTAGTATGATGATAGTAAAGTCAAAGTGCGGGTAGATTATTGCCTGAAGAACTGCTCATTTCATTTATTAATACTTGATATATCACCCTTAGTGGGGACAGCAGAGCGGTTTACAATAAGATAACAAACCCTAGAAAAAAAAAGAACCCCTATAATGGATAGAAAAGTGGGGGAGCACAACACAAGGAGTGCAGAGATTAGGGGGAGAAAGCAAAGTGGAAAGGGCAAACACTGATAGAGACCGCTAAATTGAATCGGATGGAATGTCAAAGGCTGTACAAAATAAGTGGGTCTTGAGTTGTGCTTTGAATTTTACAAAAGAAGGTTCTAGATGGAGGGACAAAGGAGGGCCGTTCCATATGGGGGGGGGGGGGCAAGGAAATATAAGCCATTGAAGTCATGGGGGTTTAGTGTGGGTGGCTGTTTGAAGGTCTCATTTCTGGTGATACACAACACCTCAGTTTTTTTGTAGTTTATTATGAGGTGGTTGTTTTCTAGCCACTGGTCCACTGCATTGAAACAGTTTATTAGTTCCGTGAATTGTGGGCATTGTGTATCAAATTATGTGTAAAGCATAATGTCATCAATGTAGATATGAAATTTTACTTTGTGTGATTTTAATATTGTGCACAGGGGTTGAATATACAAGTTAAATAATAAAGCGGATACTGTTGATCCTTGAGGGAGTCCTTTCTGTTGAGGATAAAGTGTGGATATTATGTTCTATTTTTATCTGTTGCTTGCAGTCCTTCAGATATAATTGAAACCAAATGAACATTTTGTCCTCAAGCCTTATTGTTTGAAGGCGTGATAGTAGTGTAATATGGCATAGCGAATCAAATGCTGCTTTTATATTAAGAAATATTAAAATAATTCCTTGTATTGGTTTTTGTAGACCTCTTGTTAGTGTGTCCATTAGTGATATTAGCAGTGTTTTCACTCCATGCTTGGCCCTAAATCCATGTTGTTGCATATCAAGTAGTGCATGAGTATCAATGAAGGCTTGTAACTGGCTCTGTACAGCCTTTTCTATTATTTTTGCTGTACAGGGTAAGCTTGATATTGGTCTGTAAGAAGCTGGGTCTTTTTTGTCCAGTGAAGGGTTTTTCAGTATAGGTCGTACTGATGCTATCTTTAGGCTAGCTGGCATGTATCCTTGAGTGAGTGATAGTGTGTTATCTTTTTGATTGTTTCTTCTAGTACCAATCTGGTTAGTTTTATCCAGGTTATCAGACGGGGTCAAGTGGCAAAGTTGTGGCATTTAAGTTCGCTATTATTCTTTCTATTTGCTCTACGGATATTGGGTTGAAGCTTTTCAAGGTGGTTTTGCAGACTAGGTCCTCGGAGGCGTTGTTAGTGTTGCTTTGAGCTGTCAGTTGTCTTTGTATTTGGTCTGCCATCTGATCAGTCGTTAGTGGACTGGGCTCTGTTCTTTGCTGTGAATGTTGCACTAGTGATTTGACTATGCTGAATAGCTCCCTTGGTCTATTGAGTGAACTCATTAGTTTTATGTGCTAGGTTTTTTTGCTTGTATCTGTCACTTTTCAGTATTCACTTAGTTTCTGCATGTATAGGTTTCTTTCTTTCTATTGTGAGTATCGTTTTCCTCTATTTGCGTTCTATCTTCCTCAGTGCTCGTTTCATCTCCTTTAGTGATGAGGTGTTCCACGGAGTTGTTTTTTCTTTCCTTGTTATTGGTTTCTGATATGTAGCTGTAGCTGCTGCATTTATAGTCTCATACCAGTTATTTGTCAGTAGGTCCATATTGTTTGTGGTTATGTTTATTTTGGGAATGACTGTTTATAAATGCGTCCTTGTCTATTTATTTACAAGTTTTTATATACCGCCTATTCCAGAGATCAGAGGCAGTTTACAGAGAACCTAACAAGGAACTTTTAAATTGAACAATAATTGAGCTCAATAACTAACAAAAGTTCATAGCTAAAAACTATATTACAACAACTATGTACAAATAAGCAGATCATGGAGAGTTGGGCGTTCCCTTATTTATGATTTGACGTTGACATAGGTCAGAATGTTTATTTAGGTTATTTGAGATTGTGGATTGTCAGAGGAGGTACCATAATATTCAATAAACAAGTTCCTTTCTGAACAAATGTAGATCCTTTATTGCTCTTAAATTATCAGGAAGAGCATTCCAGAGCGTTGGGGCAATATATGTAAAAGCTCTGGAGCTGGTGGTTTGATTAGTGTTTCAGATGTGCATATGTATAGCATATGTATTTTGGGAATAATTCCTTCTGGTTCTTGTGTTTTCAGGTAAACAGAGGAGGGAATCAAGGTATGATGGAGATATTTTATTGTGTAGTTTAAAAACTGTCACTATGGATTTATATTTTATTCTTATTGTAATGGGCAACCAGTGCAGGTTCTGGGGAAGTGGAGTGATATGGTCGGAATGGTGGGCCTTATGGATTATGTGTGCTGCTAGATTTTGTGTTACCTGGAGTTGTTGGATGGTTTTCTTGGGCAATACTTGCAGAATGCTATTACAGTAATCAAAATGGGGTGTTATAAGAGCCTGTAGGACTGTTCTAAAATCATAACTCTCCAGGAGAGGTCTGAGGTGTTGCACCATTCGTAGTTTAAAATATATGATTTTTGTGATGTATTTGATATGTGAGACCTGTGATAAGGAAGCTTATCAAAGCTCAGGGAGTAAGGACAAAAGAGGGGAATTTACTCTGATCAAGGGACCTGTGCTGGCAGGTCAGAGAAATAAGACAGCTTGTTTCCCTAAAAGACTACATGTTCCAGGATGCATCAGTTTGCAGAAAGCCCCTAGAGGAGCTAAAGTGGAAAAGCATGAGTAATCAGAGAAACCATTATGTCATCCCTAATCAATCACCTTCTAGGAGAGAACTTAATCCACAACACCTGAAGTATGCAAGGGAGGAGTTGCAATCTAAGCCCTTTAAAACTAGAAGGGAATCTTCAGGAAGAAGAACAAAGAGGAACCAGGAGAGGAAGGAGGAGAACAGGAACAACCGGAACCTGAAGGAACAAGGACAAGGAAGCAGACGGTCCAAGAGAGGAGCTCAGAGAAGTACGTATGCCTGGAGAGATTCCTGGGGGAAACAACCTTCAGAGGACTGGAGAAAGCCAGAGGTCTGGAGATCCACTGCCAGGAACCCTCAAGCAGCACCTAGAAGGAGTACTGCTGCAGCTAAGGAGAAAAGGAGCCCAAATACCTCTTGGAGGACGTATGGAGAAAAGGCCCTGAGGTCCAGAGATATCAACTGGACAGGACACAGAAGCTCTATTGCATACTGGCCAGAATACCAAAGGAATCAGCAGGAAGCCAGCCTGGATTCAGGTATGAACTGTGAACGTTTCTCTAGCTCTGAGCAATGCAAACAGCAGGGAAACAGTTTCTCTCTGTATAGAGGTCAGTTAATAAAGCCCTCTGAGTCAGTCAGTGAAATTGAACCCATGCAATTTCAGGAGCAAGGTTTAATGTCTGATGAAGAGAATGATTGTATGGACTGTTCCTTGTGTAGGTTGTTAGTTTAGAAAAATCCTCCAAATAAGAGCAAACATCAAAAGGAAAATTTTAATTATTGGCTCCCCAGAAAGTTCTCGTAGTGAGAGAAAGCTTTTGGGGGAAGTTTGCCGTGTGCTGAGAACAAGCTGTTAATTGCATTTGGATTGTCAGCTGTTGCTAGAGCAGAGCACAGCACCAGCAAAGCACACGTGGAATGTAAAAGTTCTTTTCTGTGTGGATAAAGAGAGCTGGTTTTTTTGTAGAAAGAAGTTTTTCCTTTTTGGTTTGTTTCCACCTCAGCACTTCTACAAAGTTTGATAGCCGTGGCTGTAAGAAAGCCTTTCTGTTCCATAAAGGACTTTGATACTTATTTACATAAGCTTTTCAGTTGCCTTGTTTATGTTGAATAAACCCTGGAGAAGTTATCTGGATGGTGTATCTGTGTGTGGAATATTCACCCCATAAATAAACTCTAATTTTGCCTTAAACTCGACCAACTACAAGTTTCTTCATTTATTTAAAAGGCAAGCTTTGTGTGAATGGACTTCAATAACCACAATCCTTTGCAAGACAGTTAATTTACATACTTGCCAAGATGATGGTACCTTCATAACAAGCACCCCCTTTTACAGACCATGTTTCATAACTGATCTAGGATGATTCTGAGATATTTAACTTCTTCCTTTTTGACTGCCAGTTCCGAGTCTTTAATGTAGAATATTGAGGGGGGATTGAAACTTTGATTTCGGGATACATATAGTACTTCTGCTTTTTTTTAAGTTAATTTTTAGGATGTGCATTTTTAGCCAATCAATGACATCATTTAGGAATTTTTGGATCTGAGGACATGCAGGGTTTGTCACATCTGTGGGATGATACATTATATCATCCGCATAGAGGTGATAGTTTACCTTGTTCTTTTTTAAAGATATTGCATATTGTCTGTAAATAGAGATTGAAGAGAAGGGCAGAGAGGGAGGAGCCTTGAGGGATTTCTTGTTCCTGTTTGAAGGTTGATGAAGTTGATGAGCCAATCCATACCTGCTGTGTACAGCTGGTTAAGTAAGCCATGAACCACTGTATCACAGTTCCGTGTAGGCCAATCTGTTGTAGTCTTGAGATGAGTATACTATGGCTAATACTGTCAAAGGCTGAGGCAATGTCTAGAAATATTAGTATGAAGGCTTATTTACTGTAATTCAAGCCACAGATGAGTCTGTCCATAAACGTAAACATAAGTGTCTCTACACTATGATATGGTCTAAACCCATGTTGTTGCTCGTCAAGTGGTGCGTTTAATTCGATGAAATCCTATAGTTGGATCTGCACTACTTTTTCGACGACCTTAGCTAGGAACGGGAGGCTTGAGATGGGTCTGTAAGAGTTAGGATGTTTTTTGTCGGTTGAATTTGATTTTAGAATTGGGCAGATGATAGCTTGTTTTAAAGCATGTGGCATATAGCCTTGTCTTAGGGATAGGTTTACTATTTCCAATATAGCTGGGTTAACTCATCTTTTGATGCTTTAAGCCAACTGATCGGGCAGGGGTCAGAGGGGAAGGTAGTCATATTAAATACATGACTATGTGGGTTAAGGTCATTTGATTGAAAAATGAAGGATTTAAGAGATGTATTATCATTGTTTGATGGCTTAAGTTTTTCCATATAATGATTGGCTAAAGTTTGTGGGTTAATGGGGGGTTGGTATGCATCAGGATTAGGTGTTTTTGTCAGGGATTTGACTAAAGAAAGTTACCCCAGTTTTATCCAAGTTTTAATTCCTGTTTACTGTAGATACACAATGCAGTCTGACTGCATTGTATAAGGTTCTGTTAACTGTACACCGCACTACTATGAATAGCGTGGTATAGAAGAGATGTTAAATAAATAAAGAGAATAACTTCCATGGCCTATTGAGGGATTTAGTGAGCAATGTCGTGTGATATTCTTTTTTTCTGTAGTTAACAGCTTCTTTATATGCTTTAAGTATTTCCATGTATAGTTTATCATCATAATCAGATCTTGAGCATCTCCATTTACATTCAGATTTTCTTAGTTTTTGTTTTAGTCTTCTTAGTTGGGAAGTATACCATATTTTGGATTCTGTCTAATTTTGCTGTGTAATAATGGAGCTTGAGCAGCCTTTGAAACAGTGGAGATCCAGTTGTTTAGGATATTATCTAGAACATTGATTGTTGAGTCTATATGGGGGAGTGTATTGTTCAAAAATGTTTCTTTGTCAAATGGGGGGTAAGGGACTTGCCGGGAGAGTATATTCTAATAGGAAGTGGTCTGTCCATGGCAGAGGGAGTGATCTGGGAGGAGTGTAATACTGGTCTTGTAAAGTGCTTTCCGGGAGGAAGAAACGATCTAGAATGTTTCCTTTTCCATGGGTAGGTATTTGTACAACTTGTTGGAAGTCTATGTCTGACATGGCATTTATAAAGTGAGATTCATGCATGCTGTGAAGGCATGGAAGATTAAAGTCACCAAGAACCATGTGGGATTTGTTTAGGGTTGATGTACATGCTAATTCTAATATCGATGATAAGTTGTCAGGATTAGGAGAGGGGGGGTCTGTAAATTAGGATGATTGAGATGTTTTTGTTTTCAATCATTAAAACATCCATGCCTTGGATGTTTTTACTTCGGTGAAGAGTGGTTTTTAAGTCTTTTTTAGCTAATATTAGTATAACTCCTCCACGTTTGTCTGACCTTGGGCATTGGAATAAGTTATATTTGGGAAGAACTATTTGATTAGTTAAAACTGTATCTGTGTCAGTTAACCATGTTTCAGTTAAACAGAGTAAGTCCGGTTTGATATTATTAATTAAGTCCAATATTGCTGGGATTTTGTTTCTGATGGATCTAGTATTTAGTAGCATACATTTTATAGGGTAAGTTGTAGATGTGCATGCAGATGGTTGGAGGGAATAATTGTGTAGAGGATTTATATATATTAACCTTTGGAGGGTGGTGTTTATGATAGTTGAATGATAAGGTTTGATAGAGGAATGATAGGCTGTTCTTTTGGCGGTATTGTATGATGGGAATTTGATAGTGTTGGGTTGTAGCTGGTTGGAGAGCATTGGTCAGAGGAGCTAGGAGAAGGATGAAACTGAGGATATAGATAAGAGTGTGATTTGCCATTTTTATTAGATCAAGTATGGCACCTTTTTTGTGAGTAGGGGTGTCTATGATCTGAGAGTATCCTAGATAGATCATTGCTTCCTTGAATGCTCTGGTATCCTTTGGAGGAGCTGATGTGATGTTAACGTCTCCTAGTATGATTAGATTTTCCTTGGTGGTGTTATTGTTGCATGATATTTCCAGGATCAAAGAGAACTCAGTTTTCGAAGTTGGTGCTCTATATACCAGGCAGATAACTAGGTATTTGTTGGCCATGGTTATGAGGTCAATGACTTCTGGGCACTCTGTTTGTATTATGTCAAAGCATAAGACACTTTTTGTCAGCATTAGAACTCTCCCTCCTCTTTTGTTATTTCTAAGGCAGTTGAAGATGTTGTAACTACTTGGTTTTAAATGGTTCAAGAGGATAGGCCATTCTCTGTTAGCCAAGACTCCGTTATACACATAACATCTGGTGAGTGTTGTTCCAAGAAATCTCTATGGAATTTTATTTCAAATTGACCTTGCATTAATTAGTGTCCAACTTATCTTCTGTTTTGTTTGCTGATGTTTCCAGATCTTATATTCTGTATTAGTAGTAGGAATATGTATAAGCGGGTGTTGTGGTTTTATTCTTTCATTAACGTAGGGGAATGTATGTTCTCTTGTTCCATAGCCTTTGATAATCGGTATGCATCTTGTGTAGGGATTGTATGCATCCACTTGCATTAATAGGATTATCAGTACGATCATGCTTATACATAGGAGGTTAGGGTATTGTAGTGGGAACATCTTGGTGTTCTAGTGTGTTTAAAGTTCTTTTCTGCTTTAGGTTTGCTTGGTATACTGCCTTGATCTTTGATGGTGATGTCTATCGCTGAGATAATGGGCTAAAGTGATATTTTTCAATGAACTAGAGGTTTTCACTGGTCATCCCTATAATAGGGTGTGCATAGTATAAAGTATATGTGTGTAAGCCTGTTTGGTTGTTGTCCTCTTACCTCGATCAGTTGTTTTCAGGTGATTTCCTTTATTCCTATGAAATTTCCTGGTCTTAGAATTGGGCTTCTCTTAAGGGCCACACCTAAGGGCCCTTTGGCATGGGTGTGCCTGCAGCGTGTTCAATTTAAATGTGCTGGCAGGCCGTTCTTCAGCATGGGGAGGGACTTATCTTCTCTCCATACACACGGTGGGGTCTGATCAGTTTCCTGGTCTTAGCGTTGGGTCTTTCTTAAAGACTGCACCTAAGGGCCCTTTGGCACAGGCGCGCCTGCAGTGTGTTCAATTTAAATGTGCCAGGGCTGTTCTTCAGCATGCGGGAGTGGCTTACCTCCTTAAATGATGCCCTAAATAATATTATAAACCCTTAAGAAAATATGGGTCACCAACCTTCCTCTCATTATTATCTATTAGAGCCATAATTAAAGAAGGCAGACTCCGAGAATAATCTTAAAATCCAGATAGGAGAAGAAAGAGATAAAGAGGCTAGAGACAATGAGAGCCAGTGAGTAAGAGATGAATAAGGAGCACAACCGCTGTCAGGAATTTGTAAGCACAAACACTCTTATATTAGCAGGGAGCTAATAAGTGCACCAGTCCTCAAAATCATTCTCTCATAAGTCCAAGACCACTAAAACTTCCATAACTCTCTACATGGCAACAGTTTCCTTGATCTGCTTCAGCAAGGCAAACATGCCACATCCATTCCTTTCCTTTCTGGTCCCTATAGACCTTGCTTCAGGGGATCCCAGATAGCTCCTCAATGAGATCCAGACAGTCCTCCAGCTCTTAATCTTGTAGAATTTGATATTTATTTCAGAAATCAGTGTAAAGGGAAATACCCAGTGATTTTTCAACCCTTTATTCTTCAGTTCTTGACAGGACAGCTTGACTGGACAGCTGAGGAACAGGCAGGGACTTTGGTAGGTCTCTCTCTTTTATTTTAACAGGTACTGAAGCTCCTCCAACTGAACAATGGCTGAGAAAAATCATACTGCCAAAGCTGTTACCCTCATTACAGCTTCTGGCTCTGTCCAGACAGAAATCTCTATGCCAGTTGAAGGGCCAGTTCCATGTGCAGGATTGCCTGCATGCTGAAGCACTCAGAAAACAAGTGGAGGAGCTCAGAGAAGAGATGGTGAGGATGAGGAGCATTCAAGACAGTGAGAAGTACATTGATGAGATGCTTCTTGAAACATCCAAGCTCTCCAAGAGAGGTGAAGATGGGAGCCTACAAAATGATGAAGGCTGGACATGAGTCACCATGGCCTGCAGAATCATCAGTCCAATTCCTCCAGCCCTTGAACTGAAGAACCATTATGCAACTGTGGAAGTGGAAGATGTGAAAGCATCCCAGGAAAGAGAAGAGCACCCCAAAGTTGCAGAATCAGTGACCACAAGGAAGCAAAGAATAGTGGTAGTTGACGACTCTGTTGAGAGGTACTGAGGCGTCCATCTGCTGAGCTGTTGATGTTAGGGAGAGTTTGCCGAGACTCATCAAGCCTATTGACTATTACATGATGTTGCTCATCCATGTCGGCACAAATGATACTGCCAGGTATCCCTCTGAGCATATCAAAAGTGACTTCATAGCTTTGGGACAGAGGGTGAAGCAGATAGGTGTGCAAATGGTGGTCTCTTCATTGCTCCCTATTGAGGGTAAAGGCCGAGGCAGAGAAACTCGCATCCTGGAGATAAATGCATGGCTGCATGGATGGCATCATTGAGAGCATTTTGGTTTCCCGGACCATGAGATGATGTTCCAAGGGCTGCAGATCAGAGATGACATCCATCTGTCCAAGAAGGGTCAACATGTCTTCAGTAGCAGACTGGCTAACCTACTGAAGAGGGCTATAAACTATTCATTGGGGATGAGTGAAGAAAGCTGCCAGGTAAGTGAAACATTAAATACCTCTATAGAAATAGGTAAGAGAGGCAACATCTGGAAAGTGGTGTGTATAAATGCACGTAGCAAGGGAAATAAGATCCCAGATGTTGAGGTTTTAATGCAAGAGGCTGACTTGGATTTAGTGGCAGTTACAGAGACATGGCTCATGGACAACCATGACTGTCATGTAATTATACCAGCTATTCTTTCAGGCAGGATAGGGAAGGAAGAAGGGGAGGAGGAGTGGCACTATATGTAAAAAATACTTTTAAAACTATAGAATTAGAGGGCTTAAAAGGGAGAGAGGAGGCACTGTGGGTTAACACTAGAAGCTCCAAAGTGCGTCAATTGACGCAAATGCATCTTCGAAGTTGTATACCAGCACCACTGCTAGAACCATGTCAGTCATGTTCCATGACTTTGTTAGCAAGGTCAAGATGTTCAAATATGTGCATTGAAAATTAATGACAGACGCACCAATTAGCAGGAAAATGAATTTATACCTAGAAGCCCCAAAGTACGTCAACTGATGCACTCAATTGTCTTTTATGCATCAATTGACGTACTTTGGGGCTTCTAGGTATAAATTTATGTTCTCACTAGGTGGCGCATCTCAATCACGGTTTACAGTTTTACTCCGACATTACAATCAATAAACACAGGATGACGTCATGTAATGACGTCACATACTGCACATATTTAACAAATAAGTAACTTCACATTAATTCACATCTGCATTTCATGCTAAACGCAGTCGTCATGATAATGCATCAATTGACGCACTTTGGGGTTTCTAGGTAAAATGCCTTTTGGGGCTTCTAGTGTTAAACTAGAAAGAAGGAAAGAGAAATCCATTTGCATTGGCGTGATATACAGACCCCTCTACAGGGCGTAGAAGTGGATGAAAATTTAATAGAAGACATACACAGTATTGTCATGAAAAGAGAAGTGCTACTAATAGGTGATGTCAATATGCCAGATGTGGATTGGCACATCCCTCCTGCGGTGTTATCTAGAAAGTAAGGAGATCCTGGATTCTCTACAGGAAGAAATATTCAGGCAACTAGTAAAAGAACCCTCACGTGAAGGGGCCATACTGGACTTGGTGCTCACCAATGGTAAAAGTGTTTCTGATGTTATAGTGGGAGAACACCCCACATCCAGTGATCACCAGATGACATGGTTCAGTATTAAGAATAGGGCTGTTAAAATCCATTCAAAACTGAGGGTCTTAGACTTTAGGAAGACTAACTTTATCAAGATAGGACAATACCTCAAGGGGTCGTTAGCAGGATGGGAACAGCTGGGGGATGTAGAAAAACAGTGGGCAAAACCGAAAGGGGATATTTTAAGGGAAACCAACCTTTTTGTTAGAAAGGCAAATAAAGATAAAAAGAAAAGGAGACTGCTATGATTCTCAAAATAAGTAGCTGAAAAGGTGAAGAAAAAGGAGGAGGCCTTCATAAAATACAAGAGATTACAGAGAGAGGAAGACCAACATCTATATTTGGAAAAACAGAGAAGCTAGCAAAGTAGTCAGGAAAGCAAAGATACAAAAAGAAGAAATAGACAATGTAATAAAATGGGGAGATAAGACATTTTTCAGATATGTTAGTGAGAGGAGGAAGGGCAAAAGTGGTATTGTCAGACTCAAGAGTGAAAGGGAGGAATATGTAGAAGCTGATGAGGATAAAGCGGAATTGCTTAACAAATATTTCTGTTCTGTGTTCATAGATGAAGGGCCAGGGGCAGGATCTCAGAAAACACCCATAAATAAGAACAGAAGCAACAGGGATCTTGAACGATTTTCAGAAGACTGTGTTCATGTGGAACTAGCTAAATTAAAAGTAGACAAAACGATGGGACTGGATGGTATGCATCCGAGAATGCTGAAGGAACTTCGGACATTCTAGAAGCTGTACTGTCTGACCTTTTCAATGCCTCGTTGGAATCGGGAGTGGTGCCAGAGGACTGGAGAGAGGCATATGTGGGCTCTTTACACAAAAGTGGAAGTAAGGATGCGATTTAAAACTACAGGCCGGTTAGTCTAACCTCTGTGGTAGGTAATTTTTGGAAACGCTGCTGAAAGAAAATAGTGAGGTTTCTGGCATCCAATGGATTACAGGATCAGAGGCAGCATGGATTCACCAGGCAGGTCTTGTCAGACAAATCTGATTGATTTCTTTGAATGGGTGACCAGGGAGTTCGACCAAAGGAGAGCCCAAGATGTGATGTACTTGGATTTCAGTAAAGCCTTTGACACCGTTCCACACAGGTGACTTAAACTGAGCACTCTAGGGATAGACCCTAAAGTTACCGACTGGGTTAGAAACTGGTTGAGTGAGAGGCAACAAAGGGTACAGGTAAATAGAGCTCACTCTGAGGTGAAGGAGGTTACCAGTGGTGTGCCGTAATTCTTTTTAACATCTTTATTAGTGAAATTGCAGCAGGGCTGTCAGGTAAGGTTTGCCTCTTTGCAGATGATACCAAAATCTGCAACAGAATAGACACCCAGGAAGGAATAGACAACATGAGGAGGTATCTAGCTAAGCTTGAAGAATAGTCGAGAATTTGGCAACTGAGATTTAATGCTAAAAAATGCAGGGTCATGCATTTCGGCTGAAAAAAATCCAAGGGAGCAGTACAGTCTAGGGGCAAAGTACTTCTGCCAACAAAAGAAGAGCGGGACCTGGGCATAATTGTGTATGATGATCTTAAAGTAGATAAACAGGTAGAAAAGGTTACGGCAAAAGTTAGAAGGATACTTGGGTGCATAGGGAGAGGAACAGCTAGCAGAAAAAAGGAGATGATAGTGCCTCTGTATAAGTCTTTATTGCGACCTCATTTGGAGGATTGTGTGCAATTCTAGAGACTGCACCTTCAAAAGGATATAAACAGGTTGGAGTCAATAAAATGGTTAGTGGCCTTCATCATAAAGCATATGAGGACAGACTTAAGAATCTTAATATATTTTAGAGGAAAATATGGGATAGAGAAGATATGATAGTGACTTTTAAATACCTCCGTGGCATAAATGCACAGGAGAGCCTCTTTTGATTGAAGGCAAGCACTGCTATGAGAGGACATAGGATGAGGGTGAAAGGGGATAGACTCAGGAGTAATATGTGGAAATATTTCTTTATAAAAAGAGTGGTAGATGCATGGAATAGTCTCCCAATCGAGGTGGTAGAGATGAGGATATTATCTGAATTCAAAAAAGCATGGGACAAACACAGTAGATTTCTAAAGGAAAGAAAAGGGACTATTGTAATAATTGATATGGAAGGGCAGACTAGATAGGCCATGTGGTCTTTTTCTGCCGTCATGTTTCTAGAGTTAAAAGTGGAAACGTTTTTCTAAAGTATAAGGAAATAGGTTCTGAAAAGTGTTAATATTATGGCTGTGAAATTCCAGCACACACTGTCCTCTAATGTTCTGCAGAAGAGCCTGCTTTTCCTCAAAATAAATGAAGCAGGTGACTATAGTCTTTGGAGGTTCAGCTTGCCTCTTCGTCTTCCTGGGCTTCTATGAGCTTTGTTGATTTGCACTTTTGACTTTCCACTTGGCACAAAAAAAAGCAAAGATCTCCTGCACATTCAGGCCGATGCAGAAAGTAGGTGTTGAAGTTGTGCGTTATCAGCTTTTTACACCTGTTCACAGTGCACTGAAAGCATACGACTTCAGTGCAGCTATGCAAAAAGGTGCTCATATGCAAATGAGGCATGCGTTAAAACTGCGCAAAATGGCATTAAACTGGGAGAGTAAGCCAAATACATGCGCACAAGAAATTGGCGCTGGTTTGGCATGCTCTCCCAGAGAAACGGGCACCGCATGGCTAATCTACATATCAGCCCTGACATGAAAAGCCCCCGATGCCATCAAAATACTGTCAGAGGTCAGTGTCCCAAAAGCAAGTCACTCCCTGGTGGTGTAGCAGCCCCCAGAACCCCCCACTCCATTTAAAACAAAACTAACGTGGTGATCTAGTGGCCCCTGAACCTCCTCCCAGCAGCTTTCAAAGCAGGAGCACTGCCCACCTGCTCCTGCTCTCGGTCCGCCACCTTGGAAAATGGCGGCACCTGGCCCCACTTTGTGCTTCCTGCGATGCGCTCGGCGAGGTCAGAGTAACATGCAATAAGTGCAAAAATTTAACACCTTTTAGTAAGACCCCTAAGAATCTCCTGCACTAGAGGAATTCATACAGTCTGTACAAATGCTCTAACGAGGATATGCTATCTCTGTGGATGGCTCCCAATAATTTTACTGAAAAAAGAGTTGACTGGTAGTCAGAGATTTTTGGACTCATATGGAAAAAGAAAACTTTCTAGGGTCATCAAATATACTTCATGTAAATGTAAAGAGGAGAAGAGTCTGTGTGGCCCGAATTTAGACAAGTACTACTGAGCTAGCAATCAGAAGACTATAGTGAATTAGTGTAGTTGTACACAGGAAACAGTGGGTTGACACTGAACAAGACAAATTCAAATGGGGAATATTCAGCATCCATACATGGTCGCCTGTGTGCATTTATAAAATACTAGTACAAAGTTGGCAGAAGTTTCAGCTAATTTGAAGTTCGTTTCAGGAACCTTATACTCTAGCATAAACCATGACAGTAAGAGGAAGTTCACAAAGGAGAAAAGGAGGGGGCATAGGGGATATCTACTGGTTTATAGACTTTGGACTGATTCTATCACAAACTGCTGTCACCAGCTTTCTCAGAAAACATTGCCGCCTGAAAACATGTGCTGTGGGATAACTGCCCCCTCTTTAATCAGGTTCCACCCACATCTGAAATTAACTTACCCACAAGTCTGATTGTAAAAATTACTGGATTTTAGCTTGGATCAAATCTAGCATAGATAGTTTAGTCCCATATCATAAGCTTCATTCACAGGACGGAATACTGATGCATGTTATGACAGAGAAAACTATTAGATTGCATTATGTATCATTTTTTATGCTTATTATACACCCACTTTCGCCTGTCTATTATAAATGTGGGTGATCAAATTTAAAAAATAAACAAACCCCAGGAGGAAGTGACGTCATCTCACTGGATGGCAGTCTAGGATGTGAGCTCTGGCATCGAACCCCATAAAATGCATCTTACGGCTCCGAAGTGGACCAGCAACCCTTCAAGGGCAGTGGCGATGTGAAGGTAGAAGTGCAGCAGCGATGGCGACCTGCAGAAAAATGGCAGACCTAAAAGATTATACCTACACAAGGCACAAGAGCGAGTGCCACGGTTATACCAAAATGGCCGCTGGATTGGCGCAAAACTCCAATGCGGAGGAGGGTTCAGAGGATCGCTCCAGCGCTGATAATGTGACAGTGGCGCTGATCACAAAAGGAGAGCTCAGGAGTTTGTTTGCTGAATTAAAAGCTGAAGAAACAGTGGTGCGTACAGAACTGAGCAGTAAGGTCGAAGAAGTGAAAGAGGAATTTGTGGAGGTAGGCCGCTGAGTTAATGAGCACAAGGAGCACTTGGAGGTTCTGTCCCAGGCAGCAGAAGAGTAGAGTAATAGAGTGAATGCCTGGGAAGACATGAAGGAACAGTAGCTGTTAAAAAAAAAAAAAAAAAAAGGAAGACCTTGAAAATAGATCTCAAAGGAATAACCTTTGTATTTGTGGAGTGCCGAAGAACCCGTAATTCTTAGACTGCAAAAAAGTAGCAGTAGCCAACTGCAGGGAGGTTCTCTGGCAGAGTGGACAAGGAGAAGTGCCATCAGACATCACGATGGGCAGAGCACAGAGTCCTTGTTTCCCCAAAGGACAATTGGGCCAGAAACATTGTGATTTGTATTCATGACTTTGAAATCAAAGAGCAGATTGCTGCCAAGATGAGGTCCTTAAACTGATTTGTACGGCAAGGGTATCAGGTGACCTTGTAAGTGGAACTTGCAGTAGGGACTTTGGCGAGGTGCAAGGAAATGGGAGGAGTAATGGCCCGACTCAGGCAAAAGCAACTCAAGTTATTGATGGCTATACCCATTTGGGGTTGGCCTTTACTAATGTGGGCCATACATGGAAAGGGTGGCAGGTGCCAGAGTTATTGAAGGCATTGGAGGAGGCCGGTGTTGCCACAAGTGGCCTGAAAGTACCCAAGGACAGTAGGCAGAGTGCGCTGAAGCAATCTGGCTGGACCATAGTAGTTAAGGAGGAGGCCAAGAGAAAGAAGAAAGTACAGTCTACATGAATTAAAAGGACTTTAGGGTTGGACTGTATGCCTTTTTGGGAACCTGCCAGGTACTTGTGACCTGGATTGCCACTGTTGGGAACAGGATACTGCGGCGTGATGGACCTTTATATGACCCAGCATGGCATTTATTATGATCTTATGCCTGTCTACAGCTCCTTGTGAAAGTATTAATCCCCTCGATGTTTGTCCTGTTTTGTCGCATTACAACCTGGAATTAAAATAGAGTTCTGGGATTAGCACCATGTGATCTACACAACATGCCTGCCACTTTGAAAGTGCAAAATATCCCTTAGTGTCACACACAACAATTAAGTCAACCCCCCCCCACCCCCCAGAAATCAGGAATGTGAACATGTATCCCCATCCCTACCAGGTCAATACTTTGTAGAGCCACCTTTTGCTGCAATTACAGTTGCAGGTCTCTTGAGGTATGTCTCTATTAGTTTAGCACATCTAGCAACTAGAATATAAACCCATTCCTCAAGGCAAAACTGCTCCAACTCATTCAAATTAGATGGGTTGCATTGGTGTACAGCAATCTTCAAGTCATGCAACAGATTCTCAATTGGATTGAGGTCTGGGCTTTGACTAGGCCAATCGAAGACATTTACATGTTTCCCTTTAAACCACAGTGTAGCTTTAGCAGTATGTTTAGGGTCATTGTCCTACTGGAAGGTGAACCTTCATCCCAGTCTCAAATCTCTGGCAGACAAACAGGTTTTCTCAAGAATTGCCCTGTATTTAGTGCCATCCATCATTCCTTCAATCCTGACCAGTTTTCCTGTCCCTGGCGATGAAATAGATCCCCACAGCATGATGCTGCCACCACCATGTTTCAATGTAGGAATGGTGTTCTCGGGATGACCGGAAATGTCGGTTTGCGCCACACATGACATTTCCCATCATGGCCAAAATGTTCAATTTTTGTCTCATCTGACCAGAGAACTTTCTTCCATGTGTTTGGGGGAGTCCGCCATATGCTGTTGTGCAAACTCCAAACGAGTTTTCTTCTTTCTTTCTTTAAGCAATGGCTTTTTTCTGACCACTCTTCCATAAAGCCCCGCTCTGTGGAGTGTACAGCTTAAAGTGGTCCGATGGACAGATACCCCCATCTCCGCTGTGGATCTTTGCAGCTCCTTAAGTGTTATCCTTGGTGTCTTTGTGGCATTTCTGATTAAAGCCCTCCTTGCCCGGTCTGAGGTTTGGTGGGCGACCTTCTCTTGTCAGGTCTGTAGAGGTGCCATATTATTTCCATTTTGTTATAATGGATTTAATGGTGCTCCGTGGGATATTCAGAATTTGGGATTTTTTTATTTTTTATTTTTAAATAACCCAAACCTGATCTATATTTCTCCACAACTTTGATCTGACCTGTTTGGCCTGCTCCTTGGTCTTCATGTTGCTTGCTTAGTGGTGTTGCAAAGTCAGGGGCCTTTCAGAATAGGTATATTTATACACAGGTGGACCCTAATCAACTAATTATATGACTTCTGAGGTTAATTTGTTGGACCAGATCTTATTTAGGGGGTTCATAGCAAAAAGGATGAATACATAATGCACTCATAACTTTTCAGTTTTTACTTGTTTTTTATATATACAAGGTATTTTATTGTCATTCCACTTCACCATTTTGGACTATATTGTTAGGTCCATTACCTAACATCCAAATGAACCTCCATTTTCATTCCAGGTTGCAATGCGACAAAACAGGACAAAAGCCGAGAGGATGAATACTTTCACAAGGCACTGTATATTGCTTATTGGATGGCTGGGGTAGTGTGTCTGGTCTGAGTGGGGGTTGCCTGAACAGGTTGGGGGAGTATGCATGTGGTGCTTATGGGAGTTGACCGATGGGGAAGAAGGAGGGGAATGGGGAGGAAAGGGGTGTAGGAGGAGGGGAAGGGGAGGAAAAGGGGGTAAAGGGTGGATAGGGGATGGCTGGGTGGGGAGAATATTCTTCAGTTATGCCCATTGGGAAAGGGCAGTTGTTGAGGGGGAGGGAGAGAGGTAAGGGAAAGAAGGTGTCTAGGGGGGATGGGCTTCAAAGTCAGATGGGGGCGAATGAAAATAAAAAGGGGTGGGTGATAGGCACCATCAATGCCAAGGGTTGCCAGATAGAGAAGAGGGCAGTTTGCAAGCTGACATTTTATGCATGCAGGAAATGCATTTGCGGATAAGTCACAAGTGCTTTCTCCAATCAAAGGCTTATCCGAAGGTGTATTTGGCGGCCAATAGGAAGGTACATAAAAATGAGGATATAGGTAGGAGGCCACAGTGGTGGAGGTGAAAAAGGTGGTGAGGGATCGGGGGGATGGTATTTGTTATTCTATGTTAAGCTGGGAGGGAGGGAAATGTTGGTGGTTAATTTCTATGAACCGAATGAGAGGCAAGGAAAATTCTTTAAGGAACTATTAGACAAGATGGGGGAGTTTTGGAACCTTCCCATTACCTTCCCATTCAGAAAAGCACTCAAATCTCACCTGTTCCCACAATATTACCATACCAGCCAACCACCGACCTGACCGACCATCCCCTTTTTGACCACCTGTTCTACAAGACCCATCTCAAACTAAGAATAAATCCTTCTGTATATACATGTAAATACGTATGTAAATAGTTTCAGTTAACAATTTCCCCCATGTTTATCCAAGTTCTCGTACCTGTTCTCTGTAAAACCAAACAGCTTGTTGTTCTGGTCTTTTGTTATATTGTAAACCGCGCTGATACTAAATAGAGCGGTATATAAGAGCCTGTAATAAATAAATAAATAAATAAAATTACTATGTGTGGGGATTTTAATTTGACTCTAAATCCTAGACTGAATAACAGTGGGGGGTGTCGGTGGGAAGCATGGGAATAGGCAGAAGATGCTTCGCTTGAAAGATCTACTGGGACTGGTGGATGTGTGGAGAGTTAGGCACCCCAATAGTAGACAACATTTGTTCTATTCTAAGCCCCATGAGTCTTATTGCCAGTTGGATATGGTTTGGGTGGGAGTTTGGTGAACCTGGTGGTGGAGGTTGATATGGGGCAGATCACTTGGCCAGACCATGCCCCAGTCTCCATTACCCTGGACATAGGTAGGGGATGAGGGGGATGTGAGGTTTTGGCATCTTAATGACTCATTATTGGAGGAGATATGCTGCATGTAAAAGATTAGAGGAGTGATCGAGGAGTACTTTCACTTGAAAGTGGGAATGAGGGTACCCCTGGGGACAGTGTGGGATGTCTGAAGGCAGTGGTAAGGGGGCACTTGCTAGCATCGCGTCTCAGGTGAAGAAAGCAATGAAGGGACAGGAAGAGAGGCTGTGTAAGAGGATTAGGGCCTTGGAAGAGGAACATTAAAGAGGGGGGCAGTCCAAAGTGCTAAGGGAGTTGGAGGTGGTTTGGGACGTAATCAAGTAGATTACAGGCTAGTCAAATTGCTAATGAATTACAGAGGATTAAACAAACACACTTTGAGTCCGATAATAAGGCCAGCAAATTGTTGGCCTTTAGATTCAAGGAGAGGGCTAAACAAAAGCAAATAGTGAGTATAAGGAATGATAGGGAGAAAATTGATCTATGGTGTGTTCGGGAATTTTATTCACAATTATATAAGAAGGTGGTTGAGGGATGAGAAGGCAAGAGTGGAGATTTTTTGAGAGTAATGGTTAGCTCACTTGAGGAAAGGGAAGGCAGAGGTGTTGAATAAAAACATTAAGGGGGAGGAGGTGGTAGCTGTGATTAAATCGCAGGAGGAGGAGAAGGCCCCTGGATTGGATGGGCTTAGTGCCAAGTTTTACCGTAGGTTTCAGGACCTCTTAGCCGCATCATTAGCACTGGTCTTAATGAAGCAGTGGAAGGTGATAAAGTTCCTACTGAATGTATATGGCTGGGATTACTGCTCTGCCCAAACTCAGGAAAGATCTGAATGTGTGCGGATCGTACAGCCCCATTTCATTTATAAATATGAATGCTAAAATTTTAGCAAAGATTTTGGCAGAGGACTACAGGGCTACATGCCTAGATCGGTGAAAAATGATGAAACAAGGTTTGTTGTGGGGCAGTGAAAACATTCAGAAGGTATTAAATTTGATGTGGAGGGCACAATGGGGGGGGGGGCGGAGGGGACCCTATTTATTTATTTTTTATATTTTATTTAACAGGTTTGTTATACTGCTTTACCATTTCAGTCAATGCAGTTTACATTGTAATTTAAACTTTGTAATGTACATTAAAAGGGGACATTGATAATTTTGATTTTTCTGAGGCGATGGTTAAGTGACTTGCTCAAGGCCACAAGGAGTGCTTGTGAGACTTGAATGCTGGTCTCTAGGTTCCCAAGCCAGTGCTCTAACCATTAGGCTACTCTTCTACTCCACCATGGATCCTGAAAAGGCCTTTCATAGGGTATAATGGGGGTTTATGTTCCAGGTTTTAGAGAAGATGGGTATAAGCAGAATAGGGCACTCTATGCTGAGCCAGCTGCTAGGATCAGGATCAATGGGGGGTATTCTGAGGCCTTTGAGTTGGGGAGGGGCACTAAGCAGGGATGCCTGCTCTCGCTGATGCTTTTCGCATTTGTGGTTGAGCCACTGGCTGAAAATATTCGCTGTAGGGGGGATATGAAGGTCATCCAGACTAAAGAAGTAATATTTAAAATAGCATTGTTCGAAGATGACATTATTTTCAGGGTCAGAGATCCCTTGACCTCTCTCCTGGTGCTTATGGAGGAAATCAAGAGGTACAGTGCAGACTCTAGTTACAAGATTAATGTTGGGAAAACTGAAGTAATGGGGATTCATATATCAGAGGACTTAAGGGAGAGGTTGCCTTCCCTGTCAAGTAGCAGGGGGGGGGGGGGGGTTAGGGAGAGAGCTACCTGATGCTGTGGAACTTTCCCGGATCATCTGCTGTGCTTGCAAGGCAGACAATTGGGTGTACACCTTTCCCGGATCATCTGCTGTGCTCTGAGGGCAGGCAATTGGGTGGACACCTGCTTGCCGTTTGTTCCAATTTCCACATTAACCTGGCATCATCTGGAGGGGTTTAAAGCACGGCTTTCTACTGTGGGCAGCGGTCGCGAGCGTGTCCGAAGGGGCATGTCAAAAGGGGCAAGTTTTGCTTCTTCAGAGCACGGAGGAGCACTAGATTGGACTGGGCTATGGTATGGGCAAGCAGAAAAAAAAAAAAGATCAGTAGTGTGAGCATTGGGAATCCTTCTAAGGCCATTAAAGCCTTGGGTCCTATGGACAAACATGTGGTACCTGCTCCTAGAATTTTTGAAGGTGTATCCTTGCCTTCAACTAGCAGCTCGCCCTCTCTGCTTAGCCCCTCTAATTTAGAAGGGGGTGATTTTCCTCCCCCGCTAACCAACACTGGTGTTTCAGATTTGCTGACCTCCTCGCCTATCATGGCTGACGGTTCGCAGCCTGATTCCATTAATGATGAGGGTTCTCCTTCTGACTTAAGCATGCCAGCGAGAGAAGTTTCTCTCCCACGGGTGGTTCAGGCTAGGGAGGTCCTTAATTCATCTCAGGGTTTGTTGGGCCCTGTTACTTCGGGTGATTAATTGCAGGAAGTTTCTCTTAAGGATATCTGGACTTTGTTGACTCAAATGAATACTTCATTGTCTTCTATAGTATCTCAGTTAACAACTTTTACTCAAGAGACCATATATAAGTTAACTCAACATGATAAATGTATTAGGGTTTTTTTGAGTCTCATTATACAAAAATTGATATACAGGTTTCCACAGTGCAAGGAGCCAACTCCTCCTCTATAAAGGATAGTCTCCTGCTTCATCGGCAACAGGAAAATCAGGCTAGAGTAAAGAATCTTAGGTGTCTCAATTTTCCTACAACTCATTATCTTTCTATTGTTATTCTTTTTCAAAAGTATTTGAAGGAAGTTTTGGGATATCAGGATTCTGCTAATTTTACTTTTAACAATATATATTATCTTCCTCACTCTAAGAAGGTTACTAATGGGGGAGAGGGGGGAACTGACTCCTTAGTTTCTGTGGATACCTTGAATGTTTCATATTTTATTGAGTCTTCTGTGGATGAAATTTCTAATCAAGCGACTTTACTGGTCTCCTTTCACACAGAAATGGATAAGAACTTAGTTTTGAGACTTCCAGTGACGTCACCGACCCGCATGGACGGCTGAAGAAGAGCTTTGCCAATAAACCCCACTAAAGCATTAAAAATCTCACCTCAAAAAAAAGCAAAGCAAATACCCCATTCTACTCTATCAAAAGCTTTCTCAGCATCTACCGCCATCATTATAGATGATGTCTGATTTTTACGTACTTGCCATATTAAATTCAGCAACTTACGTACATTGTCACTAGCTTGTCTACCCGGGATCAATTATGGTATGTATTTCTGCAATTGGGTCGCTAGTATTTTAGCTAATATCTTTGCATCCAAGTTGATGAAAGATATGGGCCTATATGAGTTATACTTCCCATGGTCCTTTCCAGGTTTTGGTATTACTATAACTCCCGCCACCTCCATGGAGCTTGGTAACTTTTCTCCTTTTCTCTATAATGATGGCGGTGGATGCTGAGAAAGCTTTTGACAGAGTAGAATGGGCTTTTATGTTTGCAGTTATGCGGAAAATGGGGCTGGGGGATAACTTCCAAAAATGGATAGAAGCTCTCTATAGAGAACCCAAAGTATTTATACGAGTAATTGGGGTATACTCTGAATTACTTAAGTTGGGAAGAGGTTCAAGACAGGGTTGCCCGATTTCCCTGTTGTTGTTTGCAATGGTGATAGAACCACTAGCCAAAAGTGTTAGACAGAATAAGGAAATACATGGTATAAAGGTGGGAGAAGAGGAATACAAAATTTCATTATTCACAGATGATGTTATGGATACATTAGGGCAGCCTATGCAACCTATACCAGCCTTAGTACAAGAAATCCAGAAATACAGAAAGGTATCTGGTTACAAAATCTAGGGGTGCAATCTCTAGATTGTATAAAGCACTGAGTGGGCCAATGGATCACGGAACACATATGCAGACTTGGGAGGTTACTGGGACTATCAGAGATGGGAAAAAATCTATGAAGGGGTAAAACTCTCAGTGGTCTCAACAGCAATCCAAGAACATAGTTATAAGATGCTGTACTGAATGTATTTAACACCAGTGCGCTTGTGTAAGATGGGGAAATACAAGGATTCGGTGCGTTGGAGGAATTGTGGAGAGAGAGGGGATTATATGCATATGTGGTAGGCATACCCAGTTTTACAGAAAACATGGCAATGGTTGTCTGAGTTGGCTCAGGACACAGTGGATTAGGTAGGCCCCATTACACCAGCAGGAATGTTATTGAATGAATAGGGAGGAGATATGAAGAGTGACCTGGTATATATGTTAAAGATGCTAACGATTGGAAAACGGATGTAAATAGCGAAGGGGTGGAGAAGAGAGAGAGAACCAGCCACGGAGAGAATTTTAAGCAGACTGGCCTACATCTATAGAATGAGCAAAATTACTGCATATAAAACACACAGGATAGAGATCTTTCAAAGAAGATGGGAAAGGTATAGAGAGTGGTTACAAAAGGAGGAAAACAAATTAATGTGATGAGTCTAATCATGTTTAGGGAATGTGATAGTAAAATAAGAGTAAGTACAATACATGATCCAGTGGGGGGGGGGAACAGAGGAATATCAAAAAAAATGTATAGGTACATGAAGGGGAGTACATATTGTGATGTAAGAGGAAACATGGTATTTGGGTAATGATTGGTCGATAAGAATCAGAAGATAGTCTTGAGATGGAGGGGTATGCCAATTATGGATGTAAATTTTTTTGTGGGCTGCTGCAGCCAGTCAGATGTATGGTATAACATTGAGTGTAAATGATGAGAAAAAGAGATGTAAAAATTTGTGCAGTACCGAATAAAAATTTAAATTATAAAAAAAGAACTTAGTTTCAAAATTGTTTTTTCAAAAGAACCAGCAGTTTTTGGACAAAAGATAAATATCTTCCCAGATGTCTCCAGGCAGACACAGGCAAGGCACAAGGCTTTTTTGACGCTGAAATCTCGTGTTCTTGAAGTGGGGGCAACTTTCTTTTTGAAATTTCCTTGTAAATGCTTGGTCACCTCAGGGAAGGATTCTTATATCTTTTTTAAACCTTTACAATTGGAAACAATTTTTGAAGTCCCGTTTGCCTTAGTTTTAACTTGAGATGGGATTTAACACATTCTTGTTGGATAGCTTAGTATGACTGGAATAGAAGGAAACCGGGTTAGTTACTGCTCAATTAATATGGGTTTTTGTTTGGTAATTTAGTTCAATTCCTTTTTTATTGGGTCCAAGAAGAATAACCATAACAAACATTATAAACAACAGGGTACACAAAAGAGCGAGGGAGCAGCACATCAAGCCACTCAGTAGCGCAATACAGCAGATCAACCCTCACAGAGATACATGAAACCCTGTAAACAAAACAGCATACAGTGAAAGACCAAATATCAGAAACAGCAACAGGTGGATTGCAGAGAGCAGCAAACCCCTCCAACTT
This sequence comes from Ichthyophis bannanicus, assembly GCA_033557465.1. Taxonomy (NCBI): domain Eukaryota; kingdom Metazoa; phylum Chordata; class Amphibia; order Gymnophiona; family Ichthyophiidae; genus Ichthyophis; species Ichthyophis bannanicus. The sequence continues at coordinate 708,802,603 of CM066031.1, forward strand.
TTCCCTATAACCACCTCCCTGTCATCCCCCCCCCCCCCAACAACACAGTTCCACAACTTCCACCGCCGGTGGAGCTTGTAGAGCATAATAGTATAATTACAGATTCATTATTAGCCTGCTAGCCGTATTCATATATACGGATTCAGAGAGAACCCCTAAGCCGATGCATAAGCACATTCCAATTCAGTGCAGATTAGTTTAGTTACAGGGGTAAGATAACACACCTTAATGCAGAAGTCACAGGATGCGTAGGGCACCAAATATAGAGGAAAAACACACGGGAACAGGGGATGTAATAAGCAGAAAGATACAGAGGGCCACAGAGCAGGAGAGCCTCGGCTGTCCACATGAGATCAGAATCATATGATGCACGGAGAGGCAAGCGAGCCTCCTCGGGCGACCCTCTCCCAGTGCCGTAAAAGGCCTGGAAGAACACATCAAACATTCAGGACCACACTTCTCTCCCCAGGGGTTAAGGTATAGATGACCGGTGACCAGAGAGCCAGAAATCTATCCCAAGCGGCGCCCCCCCCCCGCTGCTTTGCGGTCAATTTTTCCATGTACATCAAGTCCAGCAGGGCCCTTTCCCACATTATGGTAATTTATTTCATGGTATTACTCTCCCGTGATGTGGGCTTGTGTAAATTGTAGAATGTTCTGGAAGTCTGAGGTTATTTTGCTTTATGTTTTGCAATTTTTATTACTTTTTTGTAATACTTTTTGGAAATGTTATAAAAAAAAAAAGTAGCTGCGGGTCAATCTGGGATTTGTCTTTGGGAAGTTATTTGAGCAAAAATTATCAACCTGTCTTAGTGGCGATAAGGAGGGAATTTGGAAGGGGCTGTATGTTCCCTGGTTGGGCAAAATTGCTGGGGTTACTATGAATATCTTACCACGGGTATGATATTTGTTCATGTCTCTGCGCTGTGAGGTACCAAAAGCTTGTGTGTGTTGGTTGCAGGCTCTGGTGATGGAGTTTATCTGGGGAAGGAAAACACCAAGAGTGGCTAGGTAAGTCATGTTTCAGAAATGAAACGCAGGGGTTTGGGGGTCCCGTGTTTTCAGGCATATTATGAAGCAGCTCAGATTAGAGCCTTGCTGGATTGGAGGGGGAGGGGAGGGGGAGGGTTAAAGGAGGGGGCGGGGAAGGGAGAAGGGAAGCAATGAGCATAAGAACATAAGATATGTCATACTGGGTCAGACCAAGATCCATAAAGCCTAATATCCAGTTTCCAACAGTGGCCAATCTAGGTCACAAGTACCTAGCAGTTTCCCCAAAAGACACAGGTTCCACAATGCTTGAATTGGGCCAAGCAGTGGATTTTCTGGGTCCACTTTAATAATGGTTTATGGACCTTTCCTCCAGAAACTTGTCCAAACCTTTTTTAAACCCAGCTACACTGACAGCTTTTACTACATCCTACGGTAGCAAATTCTAGAGTTCGATTACACATTGAGTGAAAAAACATTTTATCATATTAGTCTTACATAGGTTACCCTGTAGCTTTATTGCATGCCCCCTAGTCTTTCTATATTTTGATGGCATAAACAATCGATCTAAGTTTACCTGTTCCACTCCATTCATTAATTTATAGACCTCTATCATATCTCCCCTCAGCCATCTCTTTTCCAGGTTGAAGAGCCCTAACCTTTTTAGCCTCTCTTCATAGAGGCATCCTTCCATCCCCTTTACCATTTTGGTGGCTCGTCTCTGTACCTTTTCTAATAACGCTATATCCTTTTTAAGATACAGTGACCAGAACTGCATACAATATTCAAGGCAATATCCTTTTTATTCTCCATTCCTTTCCTTATGATATCTAGTATTCTATTTGCTCTCTTGGCCCCTGCTGCACACTGGGCGGACCGTTTTAAATATGTTATCTACGATGACTCCTAAATCTTTTTCCTGGGTAGTGGTTCCAAATGTGGAACCTTGCATCATGTAACCATAGTTTGTGTTCTTCTTTCCTAGGTGCATAACTTTGCACTTGTCCACATTAACTTTCATCTGCCTTTTGGATACCCAGTCTTCCAATTTATCAAGGTCATCTTGCAATTTTCCTCAATCCTCATGGATTTTAACAACCTTGAATAGTTTTGTCTCATCTGTAAATCTGATAACCTCAATCATTATTCCCGTTTCCAGTTCATTTATGAATATGTTAAAAAGCAGCGGACACAGCAGAGATCCATGGGATACTCCACTATTCACTCTTCTCCAATGGGAAAATTGGCCATTTAGCCCTAACCTCTGCTTTCTATCTTTTAACCAGTTCCTGATCCACAATAGTACACTGCCTCCTATCCCAAGACTTTTTAATTTTGCCAAAAGTCTCTCATGAGGGACCTTGTCAAAGGCTTTCCGAAAGTCCAGATACACTATATCAACTGACTCACCTTTGTCTACCAGTTTATTCACAGATTTAAAAAAACATAACAAATTAGAAAAACAAGACCTTCCTTGGCTAAGCCATGTTGGCTGTCTCCCATTAAACCATGACTATCTACATGTTCAGTAATTTTGTTCTTTATGATGGTTTCTACCATTTTTCCCGGTACTGACATCAGGCTTACGGGTCTGTAGTTTACCGGATCACCCCCGAAACACTTTTTAAAAATTGGCGTTACATCGGCCATCCTCGTGTCTTCAGGTATTACAGATGATTTTAATGAAAGTTCACAGATTACTAATATTAGGTCTGCAATCTCATATTTCAGTTCTTTCAACACCCTTGGATGTACACCTTAAAGTCCAGGTAATTTGCTACTCTTCAGTTTAACAAACAGTTGTAATACATCTTCAGGGTGTATCAATATTTCTTTCAATTCTTAAGCAACATCTCCTTTAAATACCATTGCAGTCATAGGTAACATTCCTACATTTTCCTCAGTAAAGACTGAAGCAAAGAATTCATTCAGTCTCTCCGCTATGGTCTTGTCCCCTCTTAGTGCCCCTTTTACCCCTCTATCATCCAATGGTCCAATTGACACTCTCACAGATTTTTTGCTATGAATATTCTTGAAAAAGTCTTTATTACACATTTTTGCTTCCACAGCAAGCTTCTTCTCAAATTCTCTCTTTACCTGCCTTATCAATGCCTTGCATTTAATTTGCCAGTGCTTGCGCTCTTTCCAGTTTTCATCATTTGGCTATTTTTTCCATTTCCTGAAAGATGCTTTTTTGACAACAGCAGCCTCTCCGACCTCACCTTTAAACCATGCTGGAAGTTTTTTGGACTTCCTTCCACTTTTCTTAAAGCGTGGAATACAGCTTGTCTGGGCTTCTACGATAGTATTTTTAAACACCCAAGCTTGATGTAAATCTTTAACCTTTGCAACTGCTCCTTTTAGTTTTTCTGAACTATTTTCCTCATGTTACCATAGTCTCCCTTTTGAAAGTTAAAAGGTAGTACTGTGGATTTCCTTACCCTCCCTCCTCCATTTATTAAATCAAACGCAATCATGCTATGATCAATATTTCCAAGTGGCCCCAACACTTATCTCTTGCACCAGATCTTGTGTTCCACTAAAGACTACGACCAAAATGGCTTCACCTCTGGTCCGTTCATGAACCAGCCGCTCCAAGAAGCAGTCATTTATTTCATCTAGAATCTTTATCTCCCTAGCATGTCCTGTTCTGACACTGACCCAGTTGATACCGGGGTAATTTAAATCACCCAACATTATTACTGTGTTGTAACTTTTGTCAGCCTCACGGATTTCTTTGAGCATTTCATCATCCATTTGCTCATTCTGGCCAGGTGATCGATAGTACACCGCCACTGCCATCGCCTTCCCCTTCTTACATGAAATTTCAATCCACAGATATTCTACAGTGAATACTGTTTCCTGCAAAACTTTAATCCTTTGTGACTCAATGCCCTCTCTAACATAGAGCGCAACCCCTCCACCAATTTGATCAGCTCTATTATTACGATATAGTTTATACCCAGGTATCAGTGTCCCACTGGTTGTACTCCTTCCACCATGTCTCAATCATATCAAACCTCTCATTTAGTGCTATATATTCTAACTCTCCCATTTTATTTTTTAGATTTCTAGCATTTGCATGCAAGCATTTTAGAAGCTGTATTTTATTCATATTAAACTGGCTATCGGTAGGCAGGGGTAATTTGGAATCTTTAAGCTCTGTCTGCTCTGTACTCCAGGGAATTTGGGCTATTTTTGTCTTTATTGGATCCTCTCTGCTGATATGCCCTAACTTCAATCTTTTGCTAGTATCCGTCAAGGATACACTGTTCTGAATCTTGTGCTCTTGCACGGCTCTCAGCTTTCCCCTATTATCTAGTTGAAAAGCTGATCTCTCTCCTTTTTAAAGGTTAATGCCAGCAGCCTGGTTCCGTCCCGGTTAAGGTGGAGACCATCCCTTCGGAAGAGCCCCTCCTTTCCCCAGAATGTTCCCCAGTTTCTAACAAATCCAAAACTCTCATCCTTGCACCATCGCCTTATCCACACATTGAGACTCTTGAGCTCTGCCTGCCTTTTGGGTCCTGCACGTGGAATGGGAAGCATTTCGGAGAATGCTACCCTGGAAGTTTTGGGTTTCAACTTCCTACCTAAAAGCCTAAATTTAGCCTCCAGAACTTCCCTATGTCACTGGTACAGACATGTACCAAGACAGCAGATTCCTCCTCAGCACTATCTAAGTCCTTGTCTAGGTGGCGCGTAAGGTCCGCTACCTTTGCACTAGGCAGGCATGTTTCCAGGCAATCCTCACGTCCACCAGCCACCCAGCTATCTACATGCCTAATGATTGAATCACCAACTAATAATGGCTGTCCTAACCCTTCCCTTATGGGCACATGGTCCTGGAGAAACCACCTCGATGTGAGAGAATTTTACATCACCTGGAGGACAGGTCTTAACTACGGGATCACTTCCTGCTGCACCGGGGTGATGCTCTCCTGTCATGTGACCTCTCCTCCATGGCAACAGGGATGCTGACAGACTGGAGGTGGGACTTCAGTATTACACCCCTGTAGGTCTCATCTATGTACCTCTCTGTCTTGCTTATGTCCTCCAAGTCTGCTACTTTAGCCTCCAGAGATCAGACTCGTTCCCTGAGAGCAAAAAGCTCCTTGCACCTAGTGCACATGTAAGACCCCTCATCAACTGGGAGAAAATGATATATGTGACACTCAGTGTAAAAGATTGGAAAACCCCCATCTCGCTGCTGGACTGCTGTCTGCATTTTAGTTTTAAGGTTGTGTTTAGGTCTTTAAGTTCTTTACTTACTAATGGTTGCTGGGGATACCTATACTAATAAAACTGTATCTAATATGTCAAATGTATTTGTTCACCTGAAGCTTAATTAACATCAGGTCCTTAATGTATGCCTGATGAGGATAAACAGTTGCACCTGAGAGTGAATATGGCACCTCCTTTTCCTTTAAGAGATGTAAGCACCTATAAAGCTACGATTATCCTAGGGGTGGTGGATGTCGGGGAGGGAGGGGAGGGAAAGACGACTTATTAAAAAACTGGCTGCTACACAGTACCCTGTCCTGTGCTTCTAAGATAATCTGTGACCAATTTCCTTGGTGATTCACACAGCTCGTGCTTGGATTGAGGGAGTCTTGGGTTCTAAATTTAACCAGAAATCTCTCTGCTGTGTTTTAAATTTAAACTGAAAGATCTTTGCTGCTACTAGGACCTGACTGAGTATTAAATTTAAACTAGAAGCTCTCTGCTGGGTTTTTAAACTTAAACTAAAAGCTACCTGTTGAGTTTTTAATTTAACTAAAAAAGCTCTTTGCTGATACTAGGCCCTGATTAATCTGTGAATCCAGTGTATTAAAATCAATCAACTTTAATCTAAAGAATTCCTTTATCACCAAGATTTAGAAAAATTCCCATTAGTAAATACTTACAAATACAGATCTCTCTCCAGAAGTAGCAGTACCTTTTTCTAGTCTCAAGACTGAGAATCAGAGAGCTCTGGTTGAAATATTTATACCTGTGCTTCAGAGGTAATCTGTGACCAATTTCCTGGGTGATTCACACAGCCCTTGCTTGGATAGAAGGAGTCTTTCAAAATGGCCCTTTGACCTGTCACTTGGCTTTAACACCTATTTAAAACAATTTCACAGGTCTTTTGCCCTCTATCTAGAAGCCCTCTTTGTAAAGGTCTCTAGAAATAATTTATTGCTCAAAGCATACTGACCCTGTTTTCCTTTTATGCTAAGTTATACTCTGATTTGATTTAAATTAAAACTCTTTGCTGATGCCAGGCCCTAACTATTAAATTTAAACTAGAAGCTCTCTGCTGTGTTTTAAAATTTAAACTGAAGGCTCTTTGCTGCTAGACCCTGACCGAGAATTAAATTTAAACTAGAAGCTCTCTGGCTGGGTTTTAAAAGTAAACTGAAAGCTACCTGTTGAGTTTTTAATTTAACTAAAAGCTCTTTGCTGATACTAGGCTCTGACTTATTTAACAAATACACTGGATTCACAGATCAGCTTTAATCTAAAGAATTCCTTTTTTACCAAGATTTAGAAAAGTTCTCAGAAGTAAATAATTACAATTGCAGATCTCTCTCCAGAAGTAGCAGTCCCTTTTTGTAGTCCTTCAATGGCTAGAGTTAGAGCAAACAGAAGATAGAGGGTGCTAGGTTGGAGACTTTGGTGTGGGGGGGGGGGAGGGTATGAAGGGTGTGCAGGGAGGTAAGTGGGAATCCTATATTGAAGTCTATCCTGGAAGTGGTGTTGGAAGAGATTGATGAGGGAGAAGGTATACTCCAGATTGGCTTCTCTGGTGGGCCTAGAGGGTTTCCCACTGAGGAAAGAGTGTGGTAGGTTTCACAAGAGGACAGGTAAGGAATAAGAACAGATTGGGCAGGTGATGGGTGAGGGTGGGGTGGTGCAGGGCTTTTGGGAACTGCAAGATGAGTATGGGCTGGGAGAAGATTATAGGTTTCCTATATGCAACTGCATCGTTTTCTTAGAAAGAGGGCAGTGCAACGGGATATGGTCGTCAGATACACCCCATTTGAAATGCTAATGGAGAGGGTGGTGGGGACTACAGGTATGTTGTCAGTTTGTATGAGCTGTTAGCACCCACCTGGAAGCCAAAGCCTACACACATCCAGAAGTGGGAGGATGAGGAGTTACCAGGAGATTGGGATCTGAAAGATGGGCTGCTATTTATCTTAGTGTCCGGAGGCTGGCTCCCACTGCTGCATTGTTGGAAAATAGTCTTAAGGTGCTGTACAGGATGTACTGGACCCTGGAAGGATATTCAAAGGTGCAGGCAGTCTGGAGGGAGATTGAAGCACTATTTGGGGAGATAACAGGGATCCAGGTGCACTTGCAGCCCGAGCAAGTTTTGTTAAATGAAATGGGGGGGGGGGGGAGTGGCAAGGAGAGGAGATGGGCCTGCTCTTGGGGTACTGTGTGATGGTGGGGCGCATGGAACTGGCTCGTTTGGAAGAAAGTGGCCTACCCAAACGGGGGATGTTAATTAAGCGATTGGATTATGTGTATCAAATGTGTGAGATCGGAGCATACAAAAGCCATACTGTGAGTACATTTGGGAGGGGGTGGGAGCCCTATGGTGTTTGGAGGCACACACAGCTTTCTGTGTAACAGTTTGTCTATACATCTTCCAATATCTGCAACCTGCTGGTTTTTAGCATGGCTTATTAATGCCCATAGCTGCTAGCCTACTTGGGCACTTAATTTAGTGCTTATGTACATTCTTATGCCTATATGGTATGTACTGTTGCAGCTCTGTGGTAATGCCTGCCTGGAAATTTAATGTATTCACTTTTAGGTATATGATATATGGGTTAGCGAGGGGAAGTATTGCATTGGACTGTATTATCTTGCTTTGAATGGCAGGATGTTGGGGGGTAGTAAGGGGGAGTTGGAGAGGTGGCGGGTGAAGCAGGAGAAGTGGAAAGGGTGGAAGGGTACTATTGCAGGAGGGAATGTACAAGGAAATTTGTGATTAGCATGTGTAATGGGAATCAAGGAAAGTGTACAGGGAAGGGAATTTATGTGGGAGGAGAATACTGATGATGTTTGTTATTGTTACCTTATATGGTTCAATAAAAAGTAATAAATAAAAAAAAAACAAAGCCCAAATCATTCCTTCTCATCAGCGCCATGTATGTGAAATAAGTTACCACAGTATACAGTAACAGTGGGCATGATCTCGGAAAACATGGGGCCCAATATTCAAAGAATTTGTACTCCTAACTTTCTTTAATTGGCCTCTCTGAAATTTACTATGGCTGAATGCCTAAATTTACACTCAAAATTTCACTAACCTCAAATTTTGGAACATAAAAAGTGGGTAACAAAAGAGGCAGATTTGGGGGAGCAGAAAAAAAATTAGGAACTTGGCACTGATTTTCAGCTCTAGGCTCATAATTCTAGGCAAACAAATGTCAGGCCTAAATTTATACGTGTATCTTTAAAGCTCCTAAATTAAGATGAATTTTCAGCTGACGATGTAGTTTCATGCGTTTGAAAATAGGGCACACATTTAGGAGCCCAACGTTTTTGACTATCAGACACATTTTTATTTACTTTATTTAACAAGTTTTATATACCGCTTTATCATTTCAATCAAAGTGGTTTACACTGAAACTTAAACTTGGTAATGTACATTAAACAGGGACATTGATAACTTGGATTTTTCTGAGGCAAAGGCGGGTTAAGAGACTTGCCCAAGGCCACAAGGAGTGCTAGTGGGAATCGAACACTGGGTCTCTGGGTTCCCAAGCCAGTGTTCTTAACCATTAGGCTACTCCTCCACTCTGGCTTTTATGATGACTAAGTTTGTATAGCACTACAAGGCATACACAGCACTGTATTTTAAGCTGTATTTAACACAATAGCCCCTGACTTGGTTCACAGCTTCTCGTGCTTTGAGGGCTTGTGTGCATCAGTGATGCTGAGGACTAAGCTATCGGTAGCTTAACTACTGGCAAAGTCTCCCAAGGTAGACAGGTCTCAGCTGAGGTGCCAGACCAAGACAAATCACCCATCTAGGCAGCAGCAGAATGGGATGGTGTTGGTGGCAGAGGATCACATTTCTGTGACAACAGCAACAACATTAGAATTAAACTGCACAAAGAAAGACCTCACAGTCACAACAAAACAAATTGCACTATAGTGCTGGAAGATGAGACCCCCAGGTCGTAAGGCACTCAACTGGCTACTGGGGAGGAGCTGAAGACTTTTCAGAGTAAAGCCAGCATTTATGATGTGGTTGGATCAAAACTCTTGGGACGTCTGACTGCTGATGCAGCTGTGCATAAAATGAGAGTCAGAAGCTGCAAAGTTGTCTTACATATTGGGACATGGAACATATGAAGCATGAACCAAGGGAAGTTGGAGGTGGTCAAGAATGAAATGGAATGTGTACAACTCAATCTCTTGGGTGTCAGCGAACTGAAATGGTCTGGCATCGGGCACTGTGCATCTGATGATCACATGGCATACTATGCTGGAAATGAAAGAAAAAGAAGAAATGGTATTGCATTTATAATCAAGAAGAAACTTGCAAGAACTGTAATGAAATACAATGCAATCAGTGAATGCTTAATTTCCATTCGTCTTCGAGGAATGCCCATCAACACAACTATAATTCAAGTATATGCCCCAACAACAGCTGCAGAACAGGATGAAGTTGATGAGTTCTTCAAAGAAGTACAAGCTGAAATTGACAACAGGATCTCTTGATAGTCATGGGTGACTGGAACACAAAAGTTGACAACAAAGGCGGCAAAACGTTTGGAAGATATGGACGTGGTGACAGAAATTAAGCTGGAGAAAGACTGATAGAATTCTGCAAGACCAATGATCTATTCATCCCAAACACCTTCTTCCAGCAACACAAGCGGCGACTGTACACATGGACTTCACCCAATGGATTGTACAAAGAATCAACAAAGACAAAACCTGGAGCTGACTGTGGTACAGATCACCAACTACTAGTATGCAAACTCAAGCTAAAGTTGAAAAAGAGCAAACCACTCATGAATGCAGCAAAATATGACCTTGAGAATATACTACTGGAATTTAAAGACTGCCTGCAAAATCGATTTGCTGCTTTAGATACAAATGACAGAGCTCCAGAAGAGTAATGGGATGACATCAAGAAGATTGTGTTGGAAGAAACTGAGAAGTCTCTACAAAAGGTAAAAAAGCAAAAATGGCCAAAATGGATGACCAAAGAAATTCTGAAAATTGCCCAGAAATGCAGAAAAGCTAAAGCCAGAGGAGAAAGAGACAATCACAGAACTCAACAAAGATTTCCAACATGCAGCAAGACAAGACAAGGAGAAGTACTACAATGACACATGCAAAAAATAGAAGCAGAAATTATTAGAGAAAGAACAAGATTGGCATTCCTAAAGCGACAAGAGTTAAAAGAAAAAATTCCAGCCTCGAACTGGAATGTTACAAGATGCTCAAGGATCCATATTGAATGATGCTGTGAAGATCAAGAAAAGGTGGAAAGAATACACAGAGTCATTATACAATAAAGATCAAGTGGACCAACCGCAGTTTCAACCTATACCTTAAAATCAGGAACCACTGGTGATGAAACAAGAAGTCGAAGCAGCACTGAAAGCCTTATCAAAGAACAAAGCACCTGGCATTGATGGCATTCCCATTGAAGTATTACATCAATTGGATGCAGCTGTTACCATACTTACGAAGCTCTGCCAGGAAATTTGGAAGACAACATCATGGCCAACTGTCTGGAAAAGATTTGTGTTTATACCAATACTAAAGAAAGGTGATCCAACTGACAGTGGAAATTAATGCACAATCGCTCTGATCCCACATGCAAGCAAGATTCTACTAAAGATTATTCAGCAGAGATTACAAGCATACCTGGAACGAGAACTACCTGAAGTGCAAGCAGGGTTCAGGAAAGAGAAAGGAACAAGATACACCATCGCGGATGTGAGATGGACCATTGAAAAGACTAAAGAATACCAAAAGAATATCCATATGTCTTTTATTGACTACAGCCAGGCTTTTGACTGTGTAAACCATGAGAATCTCTGGGCCACATTAAGAAGCATGGGTATACTAGAACACCTAATCATTCTCTTGCACAACCTTTACAATGATCAAGAAGCAACGGTTCGAAGGGAACAAGGAGAAACAGAATGGTTTAAATTCAGCAAAGGCGAACGACAAGGCTGCATACTTTCCACCTACCTGTTTATATACAGAACAAATCATCATAGAAGGTGGTCTGTATGAAGACAACAGAAGTGTGAAGATGGGTGGAAGACTCAACAACCTTCGCTATGCTGATGATACCACATTAATGGCTGAAAGTGAAGACAATCTGAAACATTTGCTTCTCAAGATAAAGGAACATAGTCTTAAAATGGGCCTGCATCTTAATGTAAAGGAGACAAAGATCATGATAACTGGCAAAGTCAATAAGTTCATCGTTGATGGAAAAGAAATCAAAATAGTGGACAACTTTAACCTACTTGGATCAACTATCAATAAAGAAACAAGCAATAAGAAATCCAATGATGCATTGCTCTTGGCAAAATGGCTATGAAGGACCTAGACAAGATTCTGAAGAGCAGAGATGTCTCACTTCAAACAAAGATTAGACTAGTTCAAGCCTTAGTATTTTCAATAACGTCATATGGATGGACAGTAAAAAAAAAAAAAAAGATATACAGGAAGAAAATTGAGGCCTTTGAATTATGATGCTGGCAACGAATACTATGTATACCATGGACTGCCTGAAGAACAAATCAGTCAGTACTAGAAGAGATCAAACCTAATCTTTCTTTAAAAGTTCAGATAACAAGACTTTGACTTTCATACTTTGAACACATGCGAAGAGAGATCATTAGAGAAAGACATCATGCTTGGCAAGGTAGAAGGACAATGCAAAAGAGGAAGGTCAGCAACGAGATGGATCAACACAACAGCAGCTATGGGTGCCACTCTGTCAACAATGAGTTGCCTGACTGAAGACCTAATGCAGTTTAGGACAACTATCCAGAGGGTCGCCATGAGTAGACACCAACTCGACAGCACTTAACAACAACATCATGATGGCTGGTAGCTTTTAAAAAGGCAACTGCACAAATCTAGAGGCCAGCTCAGTAGTTGTATTTTTGTTCATATTTTACATTTTTATAGCATAAAGCTTTTGCATTACTAATTAAATTATGGTGTTTTAAGTAATTGAGATCTCCTTTATTGTTCTGTTTAAGTGTTGTTTATATACAGAGCTGTCAATTTTCCCAGTTTTAGAAGGGAGCCTTTTTGCCAGTCCTGGTTTTGAGTTTCTATCCAAAAGCAGTGTGATATTTGTAGTCCTTGATTCTACTCACTATAATCAGTACTGCAGTCCCATAAGGCATCAGTGTAAGGTTGTCAAAAATCCAGGACTGGCCTAAAATTTCCCTCTTGAAAATGGGTAACTTGGCAGCTCAATGCAGCTGTATTTTAATGTATTGCTATATTTATTTATTTATTGTATTTAGTATGTTACTTGTAACCAATTATGGATGTTTATTTAGGGGCTTGTTTACAAAGCCGCGGTAGTGGTTCGCGATCGCGATCGCAGCCGCGGCCCCATTGAAATCAATGGGGCTGCGGCTCCGATTACGATCGCAAACCGCTACCGCGGCTTTGTAAACAAGTCCCTTAGTATACATTTGTATACCGCTACTTCCAGCGATCAGCAGCGGTTTTGATTACAGATTGGAAATTGTCAAATCATGACAGGAAATTTTTGAGGTATGTTACTTGTAACCAATTATGGATGTTTTCTTTTTAAACAGAATAGATAAGAAAAAGAAGTAAGCAAATTAACAAAAATAGACCTGAAGAAATGATGTTGGCTTTTTCCTATGAAATCTGAGAAAACTAGAAAGAAAACACATTAGGTATTTGCCAGTCAAAAATTCAAAGCATACTTGCCACACACATCAATTTCTTTTAATTAAGTCTGATTCAACAGAACTGCAGAATTCTTTTGTAGGTTTGTCTACTAGGGAGAGGCGGGGGTAGGAGGTTGAGGAGGAAGAACCTTCTTGAAAGAGATTCACAACTCATAATTGTTATGTAATCACTGTTGATAACCCTGAGAAACTTAACAGTGCACGAGTTAGTATGATGTATTCATGCATACCACAACAATAGCTTCAAACATAACTCCAGTAACAACTGGCATTTTTGTTTTAATGCCAAGGAAACCATTATACCCCTCCCTCCTAGGATTAACAAAGAAGTCAAACCAGGCCTAGATTCATATATAGGCAACTGCCTAGGGTGTCAAACTGTTGAAAGCACCAAGTACCCAAGCCAAAGAGGAGCCTTCTCCTAATTTAAGGCTGTCCACCAATGACATTTCAAAGAGGCACCACCATGGCACTTTGACCCAACGCTCCCACTCCTGCTCTTCAGTCTCCTGGAAACACCCTTCCCCCCAGCTCTGAACTACAAAAGAAAAGATCTGTGCCCTCATCTTCAGGTGCTGCCTATGGATGCTGAAATCTTAACATTTTTATTACTTGCTTATCAAGACTAAGAACAAAAGGGTTAATCTCCCAGCAGCAGAACTCAAGCCAGCATACACAGAGAACTAATGAGCAGAGGATGAACATGTCATTGTATTCAACTGCTGGGACAGCCTGCCTCACCGATGACAAAATGTCAAATATGTCAGCCGTTGCACAGTCATGAGTCACAAACACAATAAGCAAGAACGTAGCAAATGCAGGCCGACTCTTATCCCAAATTAGCAAAGGCACTATAAAGGTCAACATCTAATTCCTTCTCTAAACCACAGATAATAAAATGCCCGTTTTTGGGCACCACAAGCAGACGCGGTTTTCAGTAGATGCACAATTAAAAAAAAAAAAAAAACAGGTTTATGTGCATACAGTGGCTGTTATTTATGGTTAATTAACATAAAATGCATTCTCTGAACTCTGTAATGTTTCAGAGGCAGACATAAGCAGGGTAATTTTCACAGCCATTTCTATGGCTACAAAGGCAGAAAACGGACTTTTATAAAACTGCCCATCCTGCAGGCATATGTGTGCAGTGCCACTTCGTGTGCACATTTACTTGCTGTAGCAGGAGATGTTCCTGGAGAAAGGGTTGAGATAGGGCTTGGAACTACGTGCATACGGTTTAAATGTTAAAAAGCATGCACATATTTTTAGTCGGAAAAATTATTCATACAAATTAGCAGGTAGGTAATTTTCAAAGTTAAAGGATGCCCATACTTTGAGAATTTAAGATGGTGCCGTGACTGGACGCGTACTGAGACATTCCCCCTTCCTCCAACTTGTTTCTTGATGGCGATGGAAAACATCAACTTTTTCGCCTTCCTTCTAAGAGGAAAGTAAAAAAGGTGAAGAATGGGAAGCAGCAGACGCAGTCGACTGTTGGTGGCCCTATCGATCGACATGTGATTTCTGCCACATCTCTTTCATCTGCTGAAAGCCCACAGTTGGTATCCTCCGGAGGAGCTGGGTGTGTCTCTTAGTTCGGGCAGCCCGTACCCCCCACCTCAGCTTGTTCAATGATTGGAGAACTCTGGAGGCCTCTCGGCTCCCACACAGTTGCACAGGGCAGCTGAGCCTGAATCACAAACAGGGGAAAAACTACGCCGGGAGGTTAGTGGTGCAGCTGGAGGAGAAAAGGAAGACCACCCCTATAATTTGAGCGTCGGTTCAGGCCAGGTGGTTCCAGTTGTAGTTGTTTCCTGGAGAACCTCGGCCCCTCTCTTGGCAAAATTAAGAATTCATGGGATTGGAGGCAGTATAGTATTGTGGATCAGGAACTAGTTAAAAAATAGAAAGCAGAGAGTAGGGCTAAATGGCCAATTTTCTCAATGGAGACAGGTGAATAGTGGAGTACCTCAGGGATCTGTGCTGGGACCGCTGCTTTTTAACATATTCATAAATGACCTGGAAATTGGAATGAGTGAGGTGATCAAATTTGCAGATGACACAAAATTATTCAGACAATTGTGAAAATATGCAAGAGGACTTTGATAAATTTGAAGACTGGGTGTCCATATGGCAGATGAAATTTAATGTAGATAAGCGCAAAGTTATGCATCTAGGAAGAACAACCCAAACTATGGTTACACCATGCAAGGTACCACCTTAGAAACCACCATCCAGGAAAAAGATTTAGGCGTCATCATGGATATAACGTTGAAACGCTCCATCCAGTGTGCAGCAGAGGCCAAGAAAGAAAACAGAATGCTAAGAATCATGAGGAAAGAAATGGAGAATAAAGCCAAGGATATTATAATGTCTCTGTATCATTCCATGGTGCAACCGCACCTTGAATACTGAATGCAATTCTGGTCACCGTATCTTAAAGAGGATATAGCAGAAATAGAAAAGGTTCAAAGAAAAGCCATCAAAATGGTAAAGGGGATAAAAGGATACCCTTATGAGGCTAAAAAGGTTAGGGCTTTTGAACTTGGAAAAGAGACGGCTGAGGGGGGATATGATAGAGGTCTATAAATTAATGAATGGAGTGGAACACAAACATAGATCGGTTGTTTGCACCATCAAAAAGTAGAAAGATTAGAGGGCACACAATGAAACTACAATGTAACCCATTTAAGGCTAATAAGAGAAAATATTTTTTTACTCAATGCATAATTAAACTCTGGAATTAGTTACCGGAGGATGTAGTAAAAGCTGTCATTGTAGCTGAATTTAAAAACGATTTGGTCAATTTCCTGGAGGAAAGGTCCATAAGCCATTATTAAAGAGGACCTGGGAAATCCACTGCTTCCATTGTGGAATCTGTGTACTTATGACCTGGATTGGCCACTGTTTGAAACAGAATACTGAGTTTGATGGACCTTGGTCTGACCCAGTAAGGCATTTCTTATGTTCTCCCCAAGCCCCTGCCGGGTTTGGTTCTGGTTTGTACGGGGGTGTCATCTGGCAAGAAGATTTATTATTTAGCATTTTTTATATACTGCATTTCCTAAGTTCAATGAAGTCAGATGTAACAAATTTTAAAGTTTACAATGAACAAGGAATAAGAAACATGGAACAAAACTGCTAACAGAGGATAAAACATTGACTAGTGAAGTTTAGTAAGAGGTCCTGTAAAGCAAAAAAGAAGATTGTCCAATGTTATATGCGCGAAGTGTAGAGAGATTATCAGCTGCTGTAACATTGCATCTATACTCGTGCTGTGTTTTTTCATAAAAACAGTTCTTAAAGAGCACAGTTTTTACTTCCTTTCAGAAGTGCCCCTGGGCATCATATTCTGATACACTGGACAGGGAGATCTGTCTATTCTGATCTCCCACTCGATGTCCCTACCTCAATGAGCAGAGCATGGGTCTCCAGAAAGGGCTGGACAGAAAGCAGTGATTATGCTTCACGGCATCGCAAAGCCTGCGTTCTGCAAGGCTACAATAGCCACCAAGTAAGCTTTGAGGGCTCAAAGGCATTTCTCCAGAACCACCACCTATGAGGAGGCCGATGCTGCAGACACAGTCAATGAGTTGACACTCGGGCAGGGACTCCATGATGATTGGTGAAATCGGGAGACATCTGGCTGCCCTCCTTGGACACCTCAGGAACTTTGGAGGGTACTGACAATGGGGACAGGGCTGAGGATGTTGAATCCTATGAGATGAAGAGGGTCTCCTTCTGTCTTTCCCAACCCTTCAGTCCTCGGTGCGTCATCTGCAAGCAAAGTTTACGGAACGTCGACTGATGATCGGTTCCAAGGCATTGTAAGCACCAGGTGTGGCAGTCTGTGACCAAGATGGTCTTGTCACATTTGCTACATTTTTTAAAGCCACTAGCTGGCTTAGACATGCCAAAAAATACCATGTCGATCAAGTTAAACTGAAGAGTTGCTGTGAGCAGGAAAACCAACCCCGAAGGGGTAAAAGTTGCTAAAAGCAAGAAAAGAAAACAAAAAGAGAAACAAAAGTTTGTAAGACTGACTGAGCCAATGACAGGTGGCAAGGAAAAACACAAAAAAAAAACAGCCCATGGGAGCCAGAAAGAAACTTTTTTCCAGAATGCAGGAACACATCCTAGGGGCTCTGCGGAAAAAAGAAGACTGGAGAAGATGGTGCCATGGCAGGTGAGAAGGCAGGTGCGCATGCATGGTGTATCTCCAAAAGGCTTCCTTTGGAATCTAAAGGGTGTTCCATGTGGGACTCCATCGGTGACGTCACCCATACGCGAGGACTTACTTCCTGCTTGTTCACAGAGAATTAAGACTATGTTAGGATTAAGGATGTTAAGGATATTAAGGATGTTTTGAAAATCCTTGAGATACATAATAAGGATGACTCAGATATTTTATTTACCATCTAAGAAGTGGAGTCCGAAAAGGAGGGTAGCACGAACTCATTGGTGTCAGCAGATAGTTGGACATCTCTGCCTTTTTAGAGTGTTCTATGGACAATATAACAACTACATTTACATTTGTAGTGAGACTTTAGGGTCAGAGATTGATAAGCCAAAATTATTTTGATTGTTTTTCCAACAGCATGATATTTCCCTTTGTGGACAATGGGTGCAGATGTTCCCAGATGTTGCGAGAGCTACGCAAGCCAGGAGGAAAAATGACCTTTTAAAATCTATAGGGTGCTGGCTGCTGGGGGTCTTTAAACATAGAAACATAGAAATATGATGACAGAAAAAGACCACATGGCCTATCTAGTCTGTCCTTCCATATCAACAACTACAACAGTCCCCTTTTTACCTTTAGAGATCCTCTGTATTTGTCCCATGCTTTTTTGAATTCAGTTACTGTCCTCATCTCTACCACCTCCACTGGGAGACTACTCCACGGATCCACTACTCTTTCCGTAAAGAAATATTTCCGCATATCACTCCTGAATCTATCTCCGTTCACCCTCATCCCATGTCCCCTCGTAGCAGAACTTGCTTTCAATCGAAAGAGGCTCACTCCCTGAACATTAATGCCATGGAGGTATTTAAACATCTCAATCATATCACCTCTAACCCGCCTTTCTTCTAAGGTGTACATATTAAGATCCTTCAGTCTGTCCTCATATGCTTTATAATGAAGACCACTAATCATTTTAGTAGCCACCCTTTGCACCGACTCCATCCTGTTCACATCCTTTTCAAGGCGCGGTCTCCAGAATTGCACACTATACTCCAAATGAGGTCGCACCAAAGACTTATAGAGAGGCATTATCACCTCCTTTTTTCTGCTAGCCATTCCTCTCCGTATGCACCCAAGCATCCTTTTAGCTTTTGTCGTCGCCTTTTCTACCTGTTTAGCTACTTTAAGATCATCAGACACAACCACGCCTAGGTCCCACTCTTCTTTAGTGGACAAAAGTACTTCACCCCCTATACTATATTGCTCCCTTGGATTGCTGCAGCCCAAATGCATGACCTTACATTTTTTAACATTAAATCCCAGCTGCTAAATTCTAGACCATTCTTCAAGCTTCGCTAGATCCCTCCTCATGTTATCTACACCTTCCTGGGTGTCTACTCTATTGCAGATTTTGGTATCATCCGCAAAGAGGCAAACCTTACCCGACAGTCCTTCCGCTATATCACTAAGATGTTAAAAAGAATCGGACCAAGGACAGATCCCTGGGGCACACCACTGGTAACATCCTTCTCCTCAGAGTGAGTTCCATTTACTTGTACTCTTTGTCGCCTCCCACCCAACCAATTTCTAACCCAAGCAGTAACTTTAGGATCCATCCCTAGGGTGCTCAGTTTGTTTATAAGTCGCCTGTGAGGAACAGTGTCAAAGGCTTTACTGAAATTTAAATACACCACATCTACAGCTCTCCCTCGGTCCAATTCCCTGGTCACCCATTCAAAGAAATCAATCAGATTTGTCTGACAAGACCTGCCTCTGGTGAACCCATGCTGCCTCGGATCCTGTAATCCACTGGACTCCAGAAACCTCACTATTTTCTTTTTCAGCGGCATTTCCAATAATTTACTCACCACCAAAGTTAAACTAACCGGCCTGTAGTTTTCAACCACATCCTTACTTCTGCTTTTGTGTAAAGGCACCACATTTATTTAAGATTCCCATATAGGTGCCTAGTAAGGTATAAGGATAATGCTTATACCTTTTGACCCGTCTCAGCTCAAAGCTGTTCTTTCTCATAAAGTTTCTTCTTTGGAATAATGTTTCCTGGATATATCTGGTTGGAAATGTTGAGGTCTTAAGATAAGTATAATTTCAGTGTGGAAGAAATGTTTGTTTCTTTTCTTTTCATAACTGTATTTTTCCCTCTTTATAAAATTCTCCCCCCTCCTTGGTTTCTTTTGTATGGTAGGCTAAAGTGCTTTGGGTGTAATGTTACCTGTGCTATTGCTGATGCATTTTTCTTTTTTTATTTCTTTTCCCACTAGCACGTATTGCTCTAACTGTTGAAAAAGCATAGTTACTCACCTGTAACAGGTGATCTCCGGGAACAGCAGGAATTTAGTTTTCACATACGGGTATTGTCGGTACCGACGGAGCCTGTGCGGGAACGCTCCCCAGCGTCCAATAGCAAAGCTTTTGGGAGCATCCCACAGCGCCTGCGTGCTGCCTTCCCACCTTTCCCAACTGTCTCTCTCCAGTTGAGTTTAAAGCTGAGAGAGAGAGAGAGAAAGGGAAAGAAAAAAGAGAAAGAGAGAGATACACAACTCCTAGGGGAGGTGGGTGGGTTGTGAAGACTAAATTCCTGCTGTTCCCGGTGATCACCAGTTACAGGTGAGTAACTATGCTATCTCCAGGATAAAGCAGGAATGTAGTCATCACATATGGGGACTCCCAAGCTGCAGATGCCAGGGAGAAACCCCAGAAGTTGTGTGCCCTTGGGTAAGGGTTCCACTTCCACCCATGGATCTCTGGCATCCTACCAGGGATGGTGGGTAGGAGTTGATTAAGTATGGAACAGGTGTTGAAGAACAGTCTGACCAAACAAGGCATCCCGGCGGGAGTCCTTGTCTAAGCAGTAATGGGCTGTGAAGGTATGAACCGAGGCCCAAGTAGCCGCTCGACAGATGTCGTCGATAGACACAGAGTGAAGATGAGCCATAGAGGCTGCCATGGCCCTCACATTGTGAGCTGTGACATGACCTTCCAATGGAAGGTTTTTACTCTCATAGGCAAAAGAAATACACTGTGCAATCCAGTTGGACAGTGTTCTCTTGGAGACTGGAAGTCCCAAATGACTAGGATCAAAAGCAACAAAAATTTGAGAGGACTTTCTATGTTGCTGCGTCCTTTGTAAGTAAAAGGCCAAAGCTCTTTTACAATCCAAAGTATGAAGATTCCTTTCTGCATTAGAGGCATGAGGCCTTGGGAAAAAAACAGGAAGGTAAACTGCTTGGTTTAGATGAAAAGGTGAAACCACCTTTGGCATAAAGTGAGGATGAGTCCTAAGAACTACCTTATCATGATGGAATCTTGTATAAGGAGGATCAGCCACCAATGCTTGCAACTCACTGATGCGACATGCTGATGTGATTGCAATAAGAAAAATAACCTTCCAGGAAAGGAATTTCAAAGAGGTAGTAGCCAATGGTTCAAAAGGTAGCTTCATGAGCTGGCCAAGAACCAGCTTTAGATCCCATGCCACCGGTGGTGGCTTAACGGGAGGCTTAGTTAGGAGAAGTCCTCTCATAAATCTCGCTATGATGGGATGAGAGGAAATAGGTTGCCCATTTAAAGGTTTGAGAGAAGCTGCAATAGCATTCAAATGAACTCTCACTGAATTGGTCTTAAACCCTGCATTAGACAAATGAAGGAGGTATTTCAGTAATGATTCCAGAGGTATTGCAAGAGGGTTGAGAACCTTCTGCGAACACCATATGGTAAACCTTTTCCACTTGAAAGCATAAGAGCGTCTTGTGGATGGTTTCCTGGAAGCATAAAGGATATCCTTTATTTGCTGAGAAAGGTTAAGTCCATGAAGTTCTAGGCCTTCAGCAACCAGGCCCCGAGATGTAGAGACTGGGGGTAGGGATGCCACAGCATCCTGCCCTCCTGGGATAGGAGATCTGGAGCAGATCCTAACTCCAGAGATGGAGCTTGAGAGAGATGTAAGAGCAGAGGATACCACACTTGTCGTGGCCAATGTGGGGCTATGAGAATCATATGGCCTCTGTCTCTCTGAAGCTTGAATAAAGTTCTGGTAATTAGGGGAATGGGTGGGAAGGCATACAGAAAGTCCCGACCCCAATGGAGGAGGAAGGCATCCCTGCCCTGACAACCCTGGGCTGGAATTCTGGAACAGAACCGGGGGAGTTTGGCATTCAGCGGAATTGCAAAGAGGTCTATGTCCGGGGTTCCTCAAAATTGGAAAATTTTGGCCACCTGGTCTGCATGGAGAGACCATTCATGTGGAAGCAGAACTCGACTGAGTCTGTCTGCCCAAGAGTTTTGAATGCCTGGAAGATACACTGCAAGGAGATGAATCTGATGCTCTCTGGCGAGGGCCCAAAGTCGCAAAGCTTCATTGCAGAGCGACAGAGAGCCTGTTCCACCCTGCTTGCTCAAATAGAACATGGCTACCTGGTTGTCCGTTTGAATTAGGACAGTTTTGTAGCTGAGCTGGGTGTGAAAAACTCAAAGAGCAAGAAAGATTGCTCTGAACTCTAGAAGACTGATGTGTAGATCGGTCTCCTATGGAGTCCAGGTACACTGGGTAGAGAGGCCTTGCAAATGGGCTCACCAACCCACCTGTGAGGCATCTGTTGTTAAAGTTACTTGGGGTGGGGGTTGCTGAAAAGGGGACCCCACCAACAGGTTCTGGGGTGACTGCCACCATTGGAGAGACAACATGAGACGATCTGAGGTTGCTATTTTGTCTGACAGGCAACCTGACGCCTGAGTCCACTGAGTGGATAGAGTCCACTGGGCTGCCCTCATATGAAGGTGGGCATAAGGGACCACATGCACGGTGGATGCCATGTGGCCTAGCAATTGTAACATTTCCCGAGCAGTGAGGTGAGACTTTAGCATTGCTTGGAAAGCTAAGTGCACAATGCGAAGGCAGCGGAACTGTGGAAGATAGGCCCTTGTCTGTCTGGTATCCAGCAGGGCACCTATGAACTCTAGAGACTGAGTGGGAGCTAGGTTGGATTTTGGGAAGTTTATGACAAGTCCCAAATATTGGAGGATACGCATTGTGTGAGATAGGGAAATCCTGGCCTCTGGCTCTGATGGGGCTCGAATGAGCCAATCGTCCAAGTAAGGGAAGACGAATATTTTTAGGGTGCAGAGAAATGCTGCAACCACAGCCATGCATTTTGTGAACACCCTTGGTGCCAAGGCCAGGCCAAAAGGAAGAACTTTGTCTTGGTAGTGCTTCCCTTGAAATAGAAAGCGAAGAAATCTTCAGTGAGTTGGATGGATGAGAACATGAGTGTATGCATCCTTGAGATCTAGAGAACAAAGCCAGTCCTGACTCTGAAAGTATGGCAGTAGAGTTCCTAGAGAAATCATTTTGAATTTCTCTTTGAACAGATATTTGTTCAATTCTCTGAGGTCTAAAATGGGTCTGTGCCCTCCTGTTTTCTTTGGAATAAGGAAAAAGGGGGAATAGAACCCTGCACCCTGTTGATGAACAGATACTTCTTCTATTGCCCCTTGGGCAAGAAGCAGACTGACCTCGTGATCTAACTGGGAGTTGAGAGAGGTCTGAGAATTGAACTGTCTTACCTTTGTAGGAGGGGGCATGCTGAGGAAGTGAAGCTTGTATCCCTCTCAGACAATGGACAGAGTCCAACTTTCTGCTGTTATCTGCCCCCATCTGGGGGCAAAATAACCTAACCTTCCTGGAATGGTGGAAGGCTCTGGCCCATTCAGGGCCAGGAAGACAAAGTTCTCTAGATGGAAGTCAAAGCCCCTGTGGAGACTGAGTCTGCTGAGCCGGTTGAGGCTTAGCAGCCTGTTTTTCTTTGTTTTTCTTTGTTTAGGTTGCTGCTGACCCTTTTGGGCAGACTGACCTGAACGATGCCCTTGTTAGGTATAGGAGGGGTAGAACAACTTCTTTCTAGTGAAGAATGATTTTTTTGTAGGACTTTTTCCTTGCAGGATCAGCTGTAGATTTTGATAATCTATCCAAAGGTGAGATTATCAGCATCTAGTTCATTAGCTTTCTCTTGCCAATTTTTGCCAAAGAGATTTTCTCCAGTGCAAGGAATATGCCCCAATTTGTTCTGTATCCAAAGTTCCAAGTCAGATACCTGGAGCCAGGCAATCCTACGTGCGCCTATGGCAATAGCAGAAGTTCTGCTTATGCACGCAAAATAATCAAAAGCTGCACGATTTACAAATTTGGAAACATCTTGAGCATGTTTGATAAGAGCAAGATAATCTTGTCTCTTATCATCATGAAGGAGAGGGCTCATAAGCTCTAGATCTCCTGTAACTTCCTTAAGGAACATTCCCATATATAAAATGTATTTATTTATTTATTTATTTTATTTATATTCTCTTATATACCGCGCTATTCTGCATCAGTGCGGTTTACATTGAACAAACTGAAATTACATTGAACAGGGCATTATAACTTGGAGATAACTATTTTACAGGGAACATGGGCTATGGAGGGTTAAGTGGCTTGCCCAAGACCACAAGGAGCACCTGTG
Organism: Ichthyophis bannanicus; assembly: GCA_033557465.1. Classification (NCBI taxonomy): domain Eukaryota; kingdom Metazoa; phylum Chordata; class Amphibia; order Gymnophiona; family Ichthyophiidae; genus Ichthyophis; species Ichthyophis bannanicus. Next base: position 708,826,230 of record CM066031.1, read on the forward strand.
GGACTAGAAACCCCAGTCCTTCCGGCCCAAGGTTGCTGTCCTCTAGTGGGATTTGAACCTCCGACCTTCCGGCCTGAAGTACCTTGCCCCAACCACTAGGCTACTCCTCCACTCCAAAATGTAGGAACTAATCCTGGCAGAAAGCATAGAGGCCTGGAAGGTTCGACGCCCAAAGGCATCAAGAGTTCTACATTCACGTCCCAGAGGATTAGATGCATGTCTTTTTGCACTCTTGATCCTTCTCATAGCTGACTCCACCACCATGGAACAATGGGGCAGCTGAGTTTTTTGAAATCCAGGACAGGGAGGAACTCGATACATAGTATCGATCCTACGAGAATGAGGAGAAGTGGTGAGAGGTGTTTCCCACATCCTTAGCATGAGATCATGCAAGATCTCATGAATAGGCAAAGTACTGCCTGTTTGGGAGCTTTAGGATACTGTAAAATTTCCAATTCCTTCGCCCTAGGCTCTGTTTCAGGAGCCACTGTGATGGAAAGGCCCCGAGCCACATCTTGGATAAAATCCTGGAAGGATATAGCCTCAGGAGGAAACATCCTACGTTTAGGAGAGGAAGAATCCTCAGGAAGAAGTACTCTGGTATCGACAGAGCTGTCAGAGTCTTCAGACTCAGAGGATTCAAAGTATCTCCTGTCCGGGTAATCGTGCATCTCACGATACCGGTACCGATCGAAGTCGGTATTGACAGGGTCCGGAACCGACTTGTCAGTACCGGAGGGCACAGCCTGCGTCGGCACCGGCAGTCCACCTGCCAACGTCGATGCGTACCGGTTGAATTGTCTGAAGCAGTTTCAGGGGCATGGATGCCGAGAGAAGAACCACCAGACTGCGTTCAATAGCCAAAAATCTCTGGTCTATCAATGCCGCCGATGCCTGGGTATCGGTACTGGGCGAAACGGCCGGTACCCCAGAGCATGGCACCAGTAGTTCTGCCGAGGTTTGGGCCTCGAGAACATCCTGGAGCCCCGATGATGCTTTGGAAGCTGAAGCCTCCCACCGGGGCAATTTTGCTGGTGTTAAGTCCCTCAAGGGCAACGACAGAGGCATCTCGATACTTGGAAGGAGATCTACCCTTTGAGGACTGGCTAGACTTATGTTTAGTTAAGACGAAGCCCTGGAAGATGGTGATGCCACAGATACTGCATCGGAGGGAAAAAGGGTGCTAAGTTTAGCAGCTCGGTTTTGCCGGCCCCTCTTCGACATTATCCCACAGGCAACACACTCGAAGATAGAGTGGTCAGGACCTAAACATTTGAGGCACCACTCATGGGTGTCGGTGATGGAGATGGTACCGTCACACTTGGAACACTTTTTAAACCCTGAGGCGGGTTTTTCCATTCCAGAGGAAAGTTGCGCCTAGTGCCCAAAATGGAGCGTGGAACCAGAGGAGAAAAAAGCTGGAAGACTCCAGGAACATTTTTTTTTTTTTTTTACAAGAAAAAGAAAGAAAGAACCGGCTGTACCGGTGTAGTGTGGAAGGAAGGCAGATGCGACCACAAAAAAGAAGAATAAAAGGGATATTTTCTGCGGTGACAGGAAGTGCAACCTGCCGGCTCCGTGGAAAACAAAGAACTGGAGAGAGACAGCTGGGAAAGGCGGGAAGGCAGCATGCAGGCACTGTGGGATGCTCCCAAAAGCTTTCTAATTGGATGCTGGGGAGTGTTCCCGTACAGGCTCCGTCGGTACCGACGATACCCAGATGTGAAGACTACATTCCTGCTTGTTCCTGGAGATTTGTATATATTGAAATTGCACAAATAAAAAATAAAACTAATTTTTATAAAAGGATACCGATGCTTTTACTTTTAAAATCCTGCAAAGTCCATAGAATGAAAAGTTTATGCAAACTTTTTACCAATGTGACCAATTATAAAATTACCCCCATAAGTAGGAGGAAGAGGCACAGACTTTTTGCTGAAGAAATTTAAGCTGTGCTTTAACAACAATGCCAAAATACAGTAAGTCAAACCAGTTCAAGTCTCCCAGACCTTCTGGAAGACTCCCATTTCTCTCTGCCTCTTCCACTTCCTGACTTATTCCCAGGCACATAAGTGCAAGTTCCCTGACCAGGAGTAGCCCAGGGCTGCCCCTGTTCCCTGCCATATAGTCCCTGCAGCTGCAGCAACAGTACTGGAAGATAGCCAACCTGCCCCATCCCTATTCACTGTGTGTATTTCAATTGAGAGAGCAAGGAAACAATGATTTGGAGAAGAGAAAGAGGAGTGCACACTCTATCCTCATCCATATGGCGCCACTATATTCTTATGCTGCTGCTATCAATGCCCTGGAAGGTTGGAAGAAACAAAGAAGAGGTAGAGAACACAGGGAGAGAATGAGAAGGAAATTCATGACAGGGCGTGAACGATGGAAAGAGCGATCTAATGGACTGGAAGGGAGAGAAAAATGGTGAGAGAAAAAGATTGAAAGAGGAGATAAGGAAAGGGAAGTGAAATGGAAGGGTCATATGAGAGATTAAGAATGCCCATGATGAAGGTGGGGTGGGGGTAGATAGAAAGTGTAGGATGATAAAAGATGTGGAAAAGATGGAGAGGAGAAAATGGAAAGAGATGCATGAGAGAGGGACAGAAGGGGGACAGAGGGAGATGGAAAAGGCATCCAAGATGGATTGCTGAATGAGGAAAATAATTCTGATAGCAGTAGAGGGCAGGCTCCAAAAATCAAAATTAGAAGTGAATGTCCAAAACATATAGGACACGGTGATTAGGTGGTTCCGCTACTCTTCCCAAGTTAGCTCCTAGGCTTGCAGGCTTGCCATTACCTTCACAGATTAGAGCTATAAAGTCCAACCTTGCCTTGACGAATATTAGGCTTTTTCTTTTGGCATTAGTCATCCCCAAAATAGATTATTGCAATGGTCTGTATAGCACAGTTACTTACCTGTAACAGGTGATCTCTGGGAACAACAGGAATAAGTCTTCACATATGGGTATCGTCAGTACCGACGGAGCCTGCGCGGGAACGCTCCCCAGCGTCCAGAAAGAAAGCTTTTGGGAGCATTCCACAGCACCTACACGCTGCCTTCCCGCCTTTCCCAACCGCCTCTCTCCAGTTCGAGTTTTAAGCTGAGACAAAGAGAGAGAGAGAGAGGAAAGGAAAGATAGATAGAGAGATACAACTCCTAGGGGAGGTGGGTGGGTTGTGAAGACTTATTCCTGCTGTTCCCAGAGATCACCTGTTACAGGTAAGTAACTGTGCTATCTCCAGGAACAAGCAGGGATGAGTCTTCACATATGGGGACTCCCCAGCTAGAGATGCCAGGGAAAGCTCCAAGGTTGTGAGTCCCTGAGAAGGGCTCTACCTCACCCCATGGATCTCAGGCATCCAACCAGGGATGGGGGGTAGGAGTTGATTAGGAATGGAACAGGTGTCTGAAAACAGCCTGACCAAACAAGGCATCCCGGCGGGAGTCCTTGTCCAAGCAGTAATGGGCTGTAAAGGTATGAACCGAGGCCCAGGTGGCCGCTCGACAGATTTGGTCAACAGACACAGAGTTCAGATGAGCCATAGAGGCTGCCATGGCTCTCACATTGTGAGCTGTGACATGGCCCTCCAGAGAAAGGTTTTTACTCTGGTAGGCGAAAGAAATACACTGAGCAATCCAATTGGACAGAGTTCTCTTAGAGACTGGAAGTCCCAAATGAGAGGGATCAAAAGCAACAAAGAGTTGAGAGGACTTTCTATGTTGATGTGTCCTTTGTAAGTAAAAAGCAAGCGCTCTCTTACAATCCAGGGTATGGAGATTCCTCTCTGCACTTGATGCATGAGGTCCTGGAAAAAAGACAGGTAAATACTCCTCCTGGTTCAGATGAAAAAGTGAGACCACTTTAGGCATAAAGTGTGAATTAGTCCTGAGGACTACCTTGTCATGGTGGAACCTTGTATAAGGAGGATTAGCCACCAAGGCTTGCAGCTCACTGATGCGGCGAGCTGAGGTGACTGCAATGAGAAAAATAACCTTCCAGGAAAGGAATTTCAAAGAGGTAGTGGCTAAGGGTTCAAAGGGTGGCTTCATAAGCTGGCCAAGAACCAAATTTAAGTTCCATGCCACTGGAGGTGGTCTAATGGGAGGTTTAGTTAAAAGAAGTCCTCTCATGAATCTTGCAATAAGAGGATGAGAGGAAATAGGCTGTCCCATTGAGAGGCTTAAGGGATGCTGCAATAGCACTCAAATGGACTCTTACTGAATTAGTTTTAAGGCCTGCATGGGATAAATCCAGTAAATACTCTAGTAAAGAGTTCAGAGGTATTGCAAAAGGATTAAGACCCTTCTCTGCACACCAAATGGTAAACCTTTTCCATTTAAAAGCATAGGAACGTCTAGTGGAAGGCTTTCTGGAAGCATGAAGGATATCCTTCACTTGCTGAGAAAGATGTAAATCTTGAAGGTCTAGGCCTTCAGCAACCAGGCCCTGAGATAAAGAGACTGGGGATTTGGGTGCCACAACGTTCCCTCCTCCTGGGACAGCAGGTCTGGAGCAGACCCCAAGTCCAGGGAGGGAGCTTGAGAGAGATGCAGAAGTAGAGGGTACCACACTTGGCGTGGCCAACGTGGTGCTATGAGGATCATAGACCCCTTGTCTCTCTGAAGCTTGAACAGTGTCTTGGGAATTAGGGGAATGGGTGGAAAGGCATAGAGGAAGTCTTGCCCCCAATGAAGGAGGAAGGCATCCCTGGCCTGAACTCCCTGACACGGAATCCTGGAACAGAACCGGGGATGTTTGGCATTCCACGGACTTGCAAACAGGTCTATGTCTGGGGTTCCCCAAATTTGAAAGATCCTGGCTATCTGGTCCCCATGGAGGGACCATTCGCGTGGAAGCAGAACTCGACTGAGTCTGTCTGCTCAAAGGTTTTGGACTCCTGGAAGATACACTGCCATGAAATGAATTTGATGCTCTCTGGCAAAGGCCCACAATCTCAAAGCTTCATTGCAAAGCGACAGAGAGCCAGTCCCGCCCTGCTTGTTCACGTAGAACATGGCTACTTGGTTGTCCGTATGGATGAGGACTGTCTTGTAGCTGAGCAGGGTGTGGAAGACAGAGCTAGAAAAATTGCTCTGAGCTCTAAGAGGTTGATATGTAGAGATGTCTCCTGTGGAGACCAGATGCCCTGGGTGGAGAGATCTTGTAGATGAGCTCTCCAACCCTTTGGAGAGGCATCTGTTGTAAGAGTTGCTTGGGGTAGCAACTGCTGAAAGGGGGACCCCAGCAACAGATTTTGAGTGGACTTCCACCACTGGAGGGACCAAAAGAGGCGAATGGAGGTTGCTATTTTGTCTGACAGGCACCCTGATGCCTGGGTCCATTGGGTGGACAAAGTCCACTGAGCTGCCCTCATGTGAAGGCGAGCGTAAGGAACCACATGCACGTTGGATGCCATGTGGCCTAACAGTTGTAACATCTCTCGACCAGTTAAATGGGACTTTAACTGAATTTGTGAGGCTAACTGCGCCAAGCGTAGGCAACGGGCCTGGGGAAGATAGGCCCTTGCAGTTGTGGTATCCAGCAAGGCCCCTATGAACTCCAATGACTGAGTAGGGGTGAGTTGTGATTTTGGGATGTTTATTACAAGTCCCAGATACTGAAGAACACGGCTTGTGCAGGCTAGGGAAGCCTGGGCCTCTGACTGGGATGGAGCTCGGATGAGCCAGTCATCCAGATATGGGAATACAAATATTCCTAGAGTGCGTAGAAATGCAGCTACTACTGCCATGCATTTTGTGAACACTCTTGGAGCAGAGGCCAGACCGAAAGGAAGCACTCTGTATTGGTAGTGCTTTCCTTGATAAAGGAACCGAAGGAATCTTCTGTGTGTTGGATGGATGAGGACATGGGTGTACGCATCCTTGAGATCTAGAGAACAAAGCCAATCCTGACTGTGAAGGAATGGAAGGAGAGCACCGAGAGAAATCATCTTGAATTTCTCCTTGCATAGAAACTTGTTCAATTCTCTGAGATCTAATATGGGTCTGTAGCCCCCTGTTTTCTTTGGGATAAGAAAATAGGGGGAGTAGAACCCTGAGCCCTGTTGAAGAAGGGGTACTTCTTCTATTGCCCCTTGGGCAAGAAGGGTAGCAATCTCCTGACCCAGAAGGACGAGGAGAGATGTTGGAGAATTGAACTGTCTCACCATGGTATGGGGAGGAAGGTTTAAGAAATTAAGCTTGTACCCCTCCCTTATGATGGAGAGGGTCCATTGCTCTGTAAAGTGAGCTAACCTTCCTGGAATGGTGAGAGGTTCTGGTTCTTTTAGAGCCAGAAAGGCTAAGTTCTCTAGTTGCAAGCCAAAGGCCCTGAGGAGGCTGAGGTTGTTGGGCCGTAGCAGACCTTGCAGCCTTGGGCTTGGCCTGTTTAGGTTGTTGCTGCTGCTTTGCAGCAAAACGACCTGCAGAAGATGCCTGCTGACCATAAACAGGATAATATTTCCCCTTTTTGGGAAAGAAAGCCTTTTTGAATAACCTTTTTCTAACAGGAGCAGAAGTAGACTTTGAAAGTCTATCTAAAGCAGAATTCTCAGCATCCATCTGAGTAGCTTTTGCTTGCCAATCCTTGCCAAAAACGTTTTCACCTGTACAAGGAAGATTTCCTAATCCATCCTGGACCCAAGGTTCCAAATCAGAAGCTTGTAACCAAGCCACTCTGCGTGCACCTATGGCAATAGCCGAGGCTCTGCTGGCACACTTAAAAGAGTCAAAGGCTGCACGGTTGGAAAATTTGGAAACATCCTGGGCATGCTTAAGCCAGGTGAGAAACTCCTCCCTTTTATCTTCTGAGATAAAAGGAGATAAAGTTTGCAGATGATCTGTAACTTCTTTTAGAAACATCCCCATATAGAGACTATAGGAGTTGATTCTGGCAGCAAGCATATTGGCCTGGAAAATTCTGCCAAAAGCATCTAAGGTTCTGCATTCTCTTCCTGGAGGATTAGAGGAGTGTCTTTTTGCACTCTTTATCTTCTTCATAGCAGACTCCACCACAATACAGTGGTGAGGAAGCTGAGTCTTATGAAAGCCAGGACAAGGAGGAACACGGTACATGGTGTCCAACCTACAAGAATGAGGGGAGGTGGTGAGAGGAGTCTCCCATATGCCCAACATGTGATCATAAAGGATCTCATTAATTGGTAAAGTAGCTGCCTCTTTAGGAGCCTTAGGATATTGTAAAATATCCAATTTCTTGGCTCTAGGTTCTGGTTCAGGGGCCACTGAAATGGAGAGGCCCCTGGCCACTTCCCTAATGAAGTCTTGAAAAGACAAATCCTCTGGAGGAGACATTCTTCTTTTTGGAGAAGAGGGCTCCTGAGGAAGGAGTACCGATGCTTCGACAGAAGCCTCTGATTCAGAGTCCTCGGAGGAATCAAAGTATCGCCTGTCTGGATGACCTGCTGGCTCCGCGGAAAAGAACTGGAGAGAGACGGTTGGGAAAGGTGGGAAGGCAGCACGCAGGCGCTGTGGGATGCTCCCAAAAGCTTTATTTCTGGACGCTGGGGAGCGTTCCCGCACAGGCTCCGTCGGTACCGACGATATCCATATGTGAAGACTCATTCCTGCTTGTTCCTGGAGATAATGGCTTTTCCCTAATTTTTTTAAAAAAAAGATTATGGTTGGTCCAGGGCATGGTAATTAAGCTCCTATATGGAGCAAGGCATTTGGACCAAGTTTCACCATTGCTTGCTGCACAACAGTGGTTACCAATTTCATAGCGGAGCATGTTTAAGACCACTAGGCACATCATTTTGTAGAACCCCAATATTTAGCTAATTGGGAAGCTGGGGAGCGTTCCCGCGCAGGCTCCGTCGGTACCGACATACCCATATGTGAGGACTCATTCCTGCTTGTTCCTGGAGATAACACCGTAAACCTCCAGCACTACCACTGTGCATCATAACACAAAACCCTAAAATGGATACTCAACACCAGAACCAAGTCGAAGAACTCAGCTTGTATCAACCCTACCTATGAAAAATTAGCACTGCAAATATTCCAGAACACCAGTAACCGGTTTTATTCTCTTTTTTTCAACTAGAGAACTACTATAGATTCCTACACAGAACCAACATATTAATAGAATCCCTCATGTCGGCCGCACATGAAAAACAAAGACCATCAACTAATAAAGAATAAAACAACACATTAGAAAAAAATATGCAGTCAAAAATTGAAATGGAAAACCCCCAAAACAGATGCTGAGCTATATTTCCTGCTCTACTGAAATAGAAGAAATGCTTATTTTCCAAACTGACCTTTCATTTTCCAAAAACTGCCACTCTTTTGTACCTTTGTTGTCTGATCATTTTATTTTTCTAGTTGGGCTGGTCCTGATCTTTTTTTTTTCTACTTCCTCTTGTTGATTTTCTTCCAGAATCTCATTTCCATTTTATGTTTGTTCACACTCCGTCTTTGTCCTTTCCTTCCCTACATCTTTTTCCAACACTGATCCTTCTATTTTATCATTTCCTCTGTTCTCTCATCTGACTTTTTCTTAACTATAGATTCATTCTGTTCCTCCTTCTCCCTCCTTTAATCTTTAATCTTCCTCTTTTCACCTTTCACCTCTTACCAGCTTTCCATTTTCCAACCTTACTTCCCCCTTCTCCTTCTATTCTCCCCCTGTCTCATTCCTTTGCCAGCCTCCTATGTCCCCATCTTTCGCCCAATTTATAGTCCCCATTTCCTCCTTCTGTATGCACTTCCTCTCCAGCCTCATCTACCACTTTTTGTCTCTCTTCCCCTAATCACCCCTAGCACACATCCTCTCACCACCTCCAGGCCCCTTCTTATGTCTTCCCCCCAATCGAAGTTTCCATATCCACTTTCACCTCCCCCATTTCGACACTCTCTCACCACCTTCAAGGAAGACCTCTCTTCCTGTGGCTTCACCCACTCCATAGCCTCTGTCCTTTTCAAACATCCCCATTCCTCCTCAAATCTTCCAAAGCCTCTAAAACTGTCTACCCTCCCCATATTTCTGCATTTGGCCTCACAGCCCTACTGATACCCTTCAGCCAATCATCTTTTCCCCAATGCCCTCCTAATCTCTGGTCACTTTCTTAGTTATCAGACTCCCAAATATCCCTCCAGGTAACCCAAAGTCACCACTCTTACACTCTACCCATTCCCCGTGTCCTCACTTACAATCCCGCCCAATATCCAGCCTATGTTAAGAGTCTTTCTTCTGTTTTCTCACCCAATCTTAAATTCTCCACCTAAGCTGCTGCCCTTGCTCTCCCACATCCCCATGTCCCCAGTTCCCACCCATCTACTGTACCTCATTCTCCAATACACATTAACTCTTCCTTTTCTCCATCTTACCACAGCATCTGATCTTATATCCTCCCTCTCAACGTTCCCCTGGTTGACTTTGCTTCTTCCCCAGCCCCAAAATATCTGTCCTCCTCTCCCTTCTCACTCCTCCAGCATCTCCTTTTTCACACCCTGACCCCCAGCATTTGCCAGCATTAGCCTTTCAGTACCCCAGCACTAAAATTAGCCTCGCCACAGCATCAGTCTCCCCCCCAGCCCCAATATCAGCCCATTTCCAGTCTCAGTCCCAGTATCAGCCCATTTCTATATCCCCAGCCCCCTCCAGCCCCAGTATCACCCCATTTCTAGTCTCTAGTTCCCCCTCCAGCCCCAGTATCAGCCCATTTCTATTCCCAGTCCCTTTCTATTCCCCATCCCTGTGAGACAGAAGTGTTTTAATAAAAATGCAATGGGCTGGGCGGCTTCAGTGCAACACAGCCATGGGAGCAAACAAAAAAGCTCCTACAGCTGTTTTAAACATTAATAAGGGCAGATATCCCGACTCTCAGTACTCAGGTGACACATCGTGACACTCAGTATCGGATTACGCGTCGTCTCTACTTTGCCCCGCTGCGGGCCTGGCGGGCAGGAATAGGAGTGCGTCACTGTTGCCCTCGCTGCGGGCAGGATAGGGCGACTCTGGGTCACATGTTCTGGAATTGCCCCACGGTTCAGGTTTTCTGGGGTAGGGTGGGTGACCATCTTCGTCGCTGCTTTCCCGGGTTGGAGCCTCTGAGTGCACGGAATGCGGTGCTGGATATCTGGGAGGCCGAATGGGGGGATGTACTGGAGCCTGTGCAAGTCTGCTGGTTGCGTCTGGTGTTGCTGCTGGCGCGTCTGACGGTGTTGCATCAGTGGTTGGATGTGCGGGGGCCGCTGTTTGGGCTTTGGCGACTACGGCTGCATAACGCTCTGCTGATGGATCAGCTGCATGCCGCTGGAGCCGAGCGGCGATGGGGTCGTTTCCTGCGGATGTGGGGCCCTCATGTCCAATTGTTACCTGCAAGGGTGCGTCGGCGTATTTTAAGGCGTCGCCCATAGGAGGGTCTGAGAGTGTGGTATAGTGCCAGCTGATGGGTGTATGACTGGTGGCTTAGGGTGTGTCTTGGTTGGCTTGGTAGCGGTCCCCTGCTACACTCCTTTTATCTCGTATCTCGTTTTGTCTAGCTGTCCTCTTGGGGGAGTGGGGGGGCGGGGGGTGGGGTAGGGTGCCAGCCGGGCTCGGCCCGACATGTTAGGTAAGCGGGTGGCCTGGGGGAAGAACCAACCCTGGGGCCTACGCTTTGGCCTGACTGTAGTGAGCGAGATGGGTGGTCCCTGGCCTGGCACTGGGGAGGGGGATGGGGGAGGTAGCCGGGGGGCTGCGGGGGGCGGGGGGGGACCCTGGGGAGGGTCGGTGCAGAGGGGAGAGGTAGGCAGTTACGGTGTGGGGAGGCGAGTTTTCCTTCTTTCCTTCTGTATGCTTTGTAACTGGCTGCTTGCTCTTTCCCTTGCCTATTTCGGAGACGGCCAATGTGGCCTATCCGGCGTATGCGGCTGCTCTTAGCTCTCTCTCTATAATGCTGTTATGTTAGTAGCATCATGTTGTTCTCGTTTACAAACTGTTGTTGGCTTCATTGTATTATTGTATATGATCTTTTCTGTGAATAAAAAGATTTAACCATAAACATTAATAAGGCGGCGGCATTCCAGCCTTTCTTGAGCTGAGAAGTGATTCATACAGCTGCGACCGTATTAATGCTTAACACGGCCATAGGAGCATTTTCATTTGCCCCAACAGCTGTGCTGTAATGAATCAGTCCAGACCATGGCATTTTTATTAAAGCTTTATTAAAAATGCTGTAGACCAGGCTTCTTTAGTACAGCACAGCTGCAGGAGCCAATGAAAATGTTCCTGTGGCTGCATGATTTACTTCCTGGGCTCAAGAAATGCCAAAACACCATTCCACCCCATTCCGGCACAAATTAAGCACTGTGCAGAGCCATATCAAAAGCTCTGCGAGTGGTGTGGCCGCACAGGACGCAAGTATGGAAGAGGCATTGATATCATTACTGCGCTTCCAGAAAGCTCAAAAAGACTCACGACTCACACAGGGCACATTTCTAGCTTGGTATAGTCCTGGTTAGCTCTATCACCTACACTACGAGGAAAATTTTCCATACCGGTTAGTTCTCTTACCTTGAATCCTGCTAGACCAGTCCAGATGAGTGGGTTAAGCTCCCTAGTCAGCATGTGGAGGCAGACCAGAGCAACTTTCAGTGATGTCATCACTAGTATTTTTTTTTTAATTTTATATTTATTAAATTGTATACAAACCATCAAGACAATCTCGTACAGAAAAGAAATACAGTGGGTGAACATTATAGGAATATAGAAATAAGAAATCAACCCAAAAGATCTCTTGCAGTCCACATAACAAACAGAGGAGGGGTATTCAACCTAAGGAAGGAGCAATCTCAAGCATCACACAGGAAAATAATAGCTAACATACAAAATTAAGATAGCCACTGAAGAGCCCCAGGCATTAACTATAACATTAAGAAGCTGTTTAACAGCATTGCTATGGCACAGACAAGACAGATAGCTTGGCATTTATAAAGGTGATTAAATCATTAGACTGGGAAAAAACATAACAAACTTATACACCACCAAACATTTACAAGGAAATCTTAAATAGAAAGAACCCCAACCTCCTTTGTGTTTCTTATACAATTTCCATGTTTCCTGATATTGCTAAACGACAAAAGGTTTCCAATCTCCTTTTGAAAAACATTTTAAGTAGCCACTCTTTGTCTGTGACCAAGGCATGAGAAACTAACAAGGTAGAAGGTAAACAGTCCTCAGAACCAGAAACTTCCAGTAACTCAGACACATTTAATACATCTAGATTAGAATTCCATTTCAAAGCACCCGGCTCTTTCTTACCCATTGGGAGATAATAGACTTCAGTTAGAGGTGGTATACGTTCTTGTGGAACCCTTAAAACTTCCACCAGGTACCACTTTAACATATCAAGGGCCGAGACCTCCCTAACCTTGGGTAAATTCAAGACCCTTAAATTCACTGCACGAGCAGAATTCTCCAAAACCTCCAACTTATACCGCAGAGCCACATTATCTTTAACTAAGTCAGAGTTCAAGTCCAACAATCTTGCCAGTTGACTTCCATAGTCTTCCACTTGCAATTTAACAGCAGCCATTGTACTCACAGTAGTATCAGTGCAGTCTGAATTCTCCTGGATTCTGGTAGAGAGAGCCAAAGTTTGCCTTGTCACAGCTTCAGAGTGTGAAACAATAGCCTCCCATATTACCTCCAAAGTAAATTCCTTCAGTTTAGCAAGTAACATTGCCACTAGAGTAGAGGTTGCAACAAAGGGGAACTGAAGTGACTGGCCGTCAGTGCTTCTGACTTCCACACTATTTCCCAGGTCTTGCCAGAACTCCCGGAGGCCTGCTCACCTGCCATACATGCAGCACCCCCCCAAATGGAACCCAACCCCTCCCAGAGATGCAAGGAGGGTGCTCCAGATTCACAGCCGCGGGGAGTAGCACACCAGGGCATGGCAGAGAAGTTCTCAAATCAGGAGACAAAAATGTAGACGTCTGAAAGTGGTGGCAAACCCTCCTTTTCTGTCATCTCCTGTTTCAATGCCTAGTTAACCTCAACAAATCGATCCATCGGACCACTGACAGAAGGCTGGGGCTCCGAAGGAAAGACACTCACCTTCCCCTTATGCTTAGGAATCAGGTACAAGGAAACAGCTCAGCAGTCATCTTGCTTCCTTCGCCTGCGCCGTCATCACTAGTATATCTGCTAGTGCAGCACTTTGAGAAGCCAGTATGACACTTATCAAGCAGTAAGCAAGACTGAAAAACTCAGAAAAAAATGAGATATTAAGCAATAATAATAGGTTTATACAAACTATTGGCTCTCTTACCATTCTTAACTCTCTATTAGGCATGTATACTGCAAATGCAGCCACAAGGCAACAGGGCTCACAAACCTGTAGGTGAAATCTTCTTTGGATGGGTCCTGGACTGGTCTAGCAGGATTAAAGGAAAGAAAATTAACAGGTATGGAAAATTTCTCCTTCTTTATCATCCACTACACCAGTCCAGACCAGTGGGATGAACCGAAGTAATGAGGACTCAGAGTGGGAGGAAGACAACACTCCAGACAGAATTGCTCTGCCAAAGGTGCCATCTACTGTAGCTCTCACATGCAACCTGGTAGCGGCCAGATGCAATCCACTCCAGCTCATCACTGAACCAGATGTTTTCCAGAGACACCAAGGTGGACTCAGGCCAGGAAGAGACTTCTGCCCTGGTGGAATGAATGCAGGCTCCTTCCAGAAGTTGACTAAACCAACAGCTTCCTTAATCCAGTAGGCAATTGAGGACTTGACCACAGTCTATCCTTTTCTCGGACCACTAAATAGGACAAAAAGATGGTCCAACCTACAGTAAGGAAAGAATTAGTAATCTCCAGACACTTCACCCCCACCCTCCTCACGTCTAACAGACATGATCCAGGGATCTGCTCGGAGATCCTCCTATAAGAAAGAGAGCAGAATCACAGTCTGATTGAGGTGAAAAGATAACATTTTAGAGAGAAAGAATGGAACCATCCTCAGAGATAAAGATGCTGTCAAAAATGACCATGAAAGACTCCCAGCAGGATAGAGCATGCGGTTTCAATACCTTCCTAGCAGATAAAACGGCCACCAGTAATCCTTGAGCAAGGCCTGCCGAAGGGGCTCAAAGGGGGAACTTTTCAGTGCCTTAAATACCAGAGACAAACTCCGCTGTGGTACAACTGGGTCCACAGGTGGAAGGATCTGCTTCACCCCCCTGAGGAAGCAGGATACATCAGGATGCACCACTAAGGAAACTCCCAGAACTCACCTCTGGCAGCAAGCAAATGCTGCCTCCTGAACCTTGAGAGAGTTCAGCATCAAGCCTTGATTCAGCCAGGACTGTAAGAATAAAGTATTAAAATTAGCAAGGACTCAGGTAAGGTAATGAGGCCATAGAGAGGGGGGAGTGGCCTAGTGGTTGGGGCAAGGTACCACAGGTTGGAAGGTTGGTGGTTCAAATCCCACTAGAAGACAGCAACCTTGGGCCAGAAGGACTGGGGTTTCTAGTCCTACAGGTGCTCCTTGTGGTCTTGGGTAAGCCACTTAACCCTCCATTGCCCATGTTCCCTATAAGTATTAGTTTATGTGTCTCATATCCCCTCATGTTAAATGTATTCCCCAATTGTGTTGTGACCACTTTGATTGAAGGATAAGGTGATATACAAAATTGTCTAAATAAATAAATAGATTTGAGTTTAACTTTTAAAAAATGTTATTTATTGAGTGCTCAAGTATGCTTGAATAGGGGTATTGTATATCACCTATGGTATGATTTAACCCTGAATTAGTATTTCCACTTTTGGGAGTTTTCTTGTGACTGTAAGAATGACAACACAGCAACTATATCAATCTTCCTGGCATCCAGTGCTTTAGAGGAACATCACCTCTCGAAGAGCTTCCAAACTCTGACAAAGGCCAGGGATGTCAAGGATCTCCTGGTCCTGAGAAGGGTGTCAGTTACCGCTCCCGAGTATCCTTTCTTAGAGAGTTTATGCCTTTCAAGGAACAGGCCCATAAGCTTGAAGGAAGGGAGTAGGATCCTCCAGGACCAGAGGATTCTGTCACAGAAGTCCCTTCCCCTGTGGAAGTAACAGAGGGGGATCCACAAACAGCTCATGAGATCTGTGTACGAAGGCCTCTGTAGCTAATCTGTCACTACTAGAATGACCAAGCAAGAGTGAGACTGGATTCTGTACAGAAGACAGCTCGTCAAGGACCACAGGGGAAAGAAATACAGAAGTCCCCTTCTAGCCTACTCTGCAGCAAGGCATTCAAGCTTGCTGCACACAGATCCTTCCTGCAATTGACGTTCCTCACTTTGACATTCTCCTAGGTGGTCATCAGGTCAAACACTAACAGGTCCCACCTCTACACAATGAGGATGAACACATGTGAGCTGAGCTCCCACTTGCCTGGATCCACGGACTTTCAACTTAAAAAGTCAGCCTGCACATTACTGACTCCCACTATATGGGACACCGACAGAACCACCAGATGAGCCTCCGCCCAATGGCAGAGCTCTGCCACCTCCATAACCATCACAGTGCTGCGAGTACCACCTTGCTTGTTTACAGGGCCTTGTGAAAGTATTCATCCCCTTGGTTTTTGTCCTGTTTTGTCGCATTACGTACAACCTGGAATGAAAATGGAGGTTCATTTGGATGTTAAGGCAATGGATCCAACAATATAGTCCAAATTGGAGAAGTGAAATGACTATAAAATACCTTGTATATTAGGGTGGTCCATAAAAATGAATTCCTGAATTCCTTTGCTCCCTGGCCTGATTCTGGTTCCATTTAGGTAGAAAACACTGTGTACAAAGTTTGAAGCCAATCAAATAATATTTAGGGGTGGCTCAACAAGTCTTGAGATTTCCCCCTGGAAGCAGATGACGAAATGTTGCATCATCTTGTATCATCCACTCAGTTCCACGCTGATTACATTTGATTGCGTCATATTTGAACTAATCTCGTCTCTGAGAGGTGGCAAAGACATTGTACTATTATCTTTGTATCTTTATTCTTTTCAGATGGTGAAAAAACGTGGTTTTTATCTCATTGAAGAAATGTCCACCACAATTCTGGGGGCCAAGCTCCCCAGCAAGGAGCAAGTGTTAAGTGTATTTTTACATCACCATATGACATTAAACAAAGGCGTTAGTGAAAGTGCATCTATTGTAACAAGTGAAGTAGAAGCTTACTGGGAAAAGGCCAGGCTTCCTGTTCAAAGAAATGACAAAATTCAAGAAAAAGTAAAGAAATTGTTCAATCAGTGGAAACTTTTGAAGAAAAACAAAGGGAGAGGAGGGAAACAAGAGGCAAATGAAAAAGAATTCCAGGTTGCAATGAAAAACCTATTTGATGTGGCACATGCCAATGCAATGTCTTTAATTCATATTCAAGACAAAGAATTCTTAATAGCGCAATGAGAACCAGGGCGCCGCGGCTCAATGTGCGCGATGGACAAGAAACTGGCCAACACGGAAGCAAGATCGCAACAGCGAGAAGAAGAACTGAAAAGGCGCAGACAAAAACATGTTGCCGAAGCTGAGGCAACTACAAGCCAAGTTCAGCTGGAAGGATCTTCTTCCTCAGCAGAGTCAGGTGAAGACTCATCGACATCTGCGGATTCAGATAATGGACAGAAGAAAGCAACTCCACAAACGAAGCAGTTTCGACCTAACAATGTCTGGACCCCAGAGCTTACAGCAGCCCTGGATCGGACAGGGACAACGGATCGCAATGCTCTGTTTGTTGTAGCTGAAACCGTCAGAAGTCTGGGACATTATCCTGGGGACTGGGAAGAGAATGCATCATTCAAAGATGGTCTGAAGAAAGTAAAAAATCTTCCAGTGATCAACGATGTGGCTGAGCGAGGGGTCAAACTCATTGAGGAGTTCAACGGCCGACACACCACAAAAGAAGAGCAACTCCAGTTCCTTCTGGGTGCTGTCTCGCAACACCGTAAGATGTTCCCCACATCGTCAAAGTCCTTACTAGCATCTGGACCACATTGAGTGCTTGGCAAGCATGATACCCCCGTCTATGAGCGGATAATATCCAGTGGTCTGACGAACCCTGGGGGGGGATCCAGGGGCCTGATAGATAGGGACCTTGAGCCACCCCTAAATATCATTTGATTGGCTTCAAACTTTGCACACATTGTTTTCTACATAAATGGAACCAGAATCAGGCCAAGGAGCAAAGAAATTCCTACTTTTATTTTTTCCCCTATGGCAGTGGACCACCCTATTGTATATATAAGAAAACAAGTAAAAACTGAAAAGTTGTGAGTGCATATGTATTCATCCCTTTTGCTATGAACCCCCTAAATAAGATCTGGTCCAATCAATTCACCTCAGAAGTCACATAATTAGTTGATTAGGGTCCACCTGTGTGCAATCAGTGTCACATGATCTGTCACATGATGCCTGTATAAATATACCTATTATGAAAGGTCTCTGACTCCGCAACACCACTAAGCAAGCAACATGAAAACCAAGGAGCACTCCAAACAGGTCAGAGACAAAGTTGTGGAAAAGTATAGATCAAGGTTGGGTTATAAAAAATATCCCAAATTCTGAATATCCCAAGAAGCACTATTAAGTCCATTATAACAAAATAGAAAGAATATGGCACCACTACCAACCTGACAAGAGAAGGCCACCCACCAAAGCTCACAGACCGGGCAAGGAGGTCATTAATCAGAGATGCTACAAAGACACCAAGGATAACACTGAAGGAACTGCAAAGATCCACAACGAGATGGGAGTATCTGTCCATAGAACCACTTTAAGCCATACAGTCCACAGAGTGGGGCTTTATGGAAGAGTGGCCAGAAAAAAGCCATTGCTTAAAGAAAGAAATAAGAAAACACATTTGGAGTTTGCACAACAGCATGTGACGGACCTCCCAAACACATGCAAGAAGGTTCTCTGGTCAGATGAGATGAAAACGGAACTTTCTGGCCATCATGGGAAATGCCATGTGTGGCGCAAACACAACACTTCCTATCACCCTGAGAACACCATTCCCAAAGTGAAACATGGTGGTGACAGCAACATGCAGTGGAGATGTTTTTCATTGGCAAGGACAGGAAAACTGATCAGGCTTGAAGGGACGATGGATGGCACTAAATAAAGGGCTATTCCTGAGGAAAACCTGTTTCAGTCTGCCAGAGATTTGAGACTGGGACGAAGGTTCACCTTCCAGCAGGACAACGACCCTAAACATACTGCTAAAGCTGGTTTAAAGGGAAACATTTAAATGTTTTGGAATGGTCTAGTCAAAGCCCAGACCTCAATCCAATTGAGAATCTGTGGCATTACTTGAAGATTGCTGTACACCAACGCAACCCATCTACTTGAAGGGGTTGGAGCAGTTTTGACTTAAGGAATGGGTGAAAATCCCAGTGGCAAGATGTGCTAAGCTAATAAAGACAAACCCCAAGAGACTTTCAGCTGTAATAGCAGCAAAAGGTAGCTCTACACCCTATTGACTTTGGAGGGGTGAATACATAAGCACACTCCTGCTTTCAGGTTTTTTTTTTCGTCTTATTGTTTGTGTCACAATAAAGGATATTTTGCACCTTCAAAGTCGTAGGCATGTTGTGTATATCACATGGTGCTAACCCTCAAAACTCAATTTTAATTCCAGGTTGTATTGTGACAAAACAGGACAAAAACAGAGGGGATGAATACTTTGGCAATGCACTGTACATACACCGATGCCATGGCATTGTCTGAAAACACACTGATTACTTTGCTCTCCAGGAGAGTCTGAAATATTTCCAGAGCTAGGCAGATCACCCAGGCCTTTAGCCTGTTGATCAACCTGGGGGCTTTCTGAAGGGACCAGCGCCCCTGCACAAACTGACTCCACAATTGTGCTACTGAATCCACAAGGTTAGCATTGGTGGTGACTATTACCCAATTCGGAGCCTCCAGAGGTAATCCATCTAGCAAAGGGTGAGGGTCTTAGCAACCAGGCCAACTCTCACTTGATCCTGTGGGGGAGATGCAGACAGGCACTGAACAAACAGCTAGGAGACTAGTGAGACAGAAGGTGGCCTTGCAGAGGGCATATATGCGCTCTAGCACAAGGTACCAATTCCAAGGTTGACTCAGGCTACTGAGGACACATAAATCATTGTCTGGGTACCTACAGCTGAAGCCATGAAGGCATTCTTAAGGACTTTCAGTCATGAAACTCATTCAGTACAGCACCACTTTCTACCAGAATGGTAGTGCACTTCATTACCACTGTGACCAAGGAATATACACTAGAAACCCCAACAGTTGATCCAACTCCACTTGCAGTAGAAGATACAGACAAGCCAGGATCTTAATACTCCTCAGACCCAGCTCTAGTATCTCCCAATGAGAAGACCTGAGCTATCACAGGAGCTCAGGGAGGGAAAAGAAACCAGAGGGACACCATAATCCCTCAAGGATAGAGTCCATCTGAGAAGGGATTCCGCATTATGTGGGGTCACCATGGCATTCTGAATGAGGGTGGAAAGGTCATCTGTTCTTCTCTCCAGATATCACCCATAAGCAACAAGAATGGACTTATCAGAGGAACAGAAAGGCAAGAAGGAACAGGGGGCTATTGACCCTCTTGCTGCCAGAAGGAGAGAGTCCACCACAGGAGAGGACAGGGCCTCAGACACTCCCTACAGGAAGCTGTCAGGCAGCTAACACAGACTGAAAACTGCCTGTAAGCTGTTTCAGAGCTGCTGCTCAAACCCAGCCCGAACCTTCAGGGGTCTACCAGCAAGAGTCTGCAGGCACCTCACCATGCTCCCCCTTGCCTGAACCACATGTCCATTCAAGATTGCCACCATTCCCACCAGCAGAAAAATCGCGGGAGATGAAGCTGGGGCAGAAAAATTGGCATCAGGCCCCTGGACCCCTATGGGGGTCTCAATATTACCAAGAAATGTGCCAAGGCTTCTTTAAATGCACTTGGGGCAAAAGGAACAAGCTGCAGAGATCACCTGACAAGAGCCACAAGAAGCACACCTCCTGCACCTGGCATCACGGCTAAGCTCAGAGCAGCAAAAAGAAAAAAATTCCAATAAAAAAAACCACAATGGAAAATCAAGACTGTGCTGAAAAATGAACCCCCAGTTGAAAAGGGAATACCTGCATCTGTCAAACAGGTCAGAGAAATCCAAGAAATGTCTTCCTGCTGCACACACAAGTCTGGGTAAACCCAGCTGCCTGAGGCCTCTTATTTTTATTTATTTATGCAAGTGAAGCTGCTTTATTCAAGCAACACAGAAGATGGTCAATTAAAGAAATATGATTATTTTTTATTTAGTATTTAGCTCATGCCTTTCCAGTAGCAGATCAAAGCGAGTTACAACCAGGTACTGCAGGTATGTGCCTGTCCCTGGAGAGCTTACAATTTAAGGCTGTACCTGAGGCAATGGGGGGGGGGGGGGTTAAGTGATTTGCCCAAGGCCACAAGGAGAGTCAGTGGAATTTAAACCCTGGTGTTTCTGATCCCAGGTTGCTGCCCTAATCACTAGACTACTCCTCCACTCCATAGTACTGAATTAAAAAGAAGTTCGGTGAAAAAAAGAAAGAAAGAAAGAAAGAAGAAGAGCGTGAAGATACAGGGAGAAGGGGGGGCCTGGAACCAGATTTACCAACCCCCCTCAGGACCCCATGAACTCCTCCAGTCCGCTTTTGACCCGCCAGTATTGGAACCCATGGGTAATAGCGCTGATAAAAGGCAATTGACGGCAATGGGCATATCCAAGCAAACCATAATACCTTGTTCTGGGCCAGGGAGACAGGTCTATCTGCACTGCTACACCAGTTCACACACTGCTGGAGACAGACTGGCTTCTGTCAGTACTGCCCCAGAAACATATACCAGTGATAACATCACTGAAAGTTGCTCTGGTCTGTCTCCACCTGCTGGCTAGAGAGCACAACACACTCGTCTAGACTGGTCTAGAAGGATAAGAAGGAACTCATTATATTTCAAGGGAAGTGAAGGTCATATGTTAGAAGGGCAGAGAGCAAAAAATACATCAGCCCACCTGAAGTCAACAGTCCAAACACGAGCAATGTGCTATTCCGATAATCAGATACCTATTCCAGGTACTCTCTCACATGGAGGAGAATCCAAACAGTGAGCTTTCCTATGAACTTGTTTTATATAAGAATCCTATCTTCAACAGACAAGGTATATACTGCTAATTTAGATGCATGTGTCAAAACACTTCATTAATGAAAATTGGTGTCATTTATTAATAGTTTGCATGTACTAACACCATTACCACAGATTATCTGCCACAGGGCCCATTGCATAAAATGGGCCCTGCAGCAGATAACACATAATGACATTAATGGATGCTATTAATAAGTGACCCTAATATATTAAAAATACTAAGGCAGGCAAGAAGAGAGCAACTTACCTATGGCAGAGAGGTTTCTGTGCCAAGATTCGTGAAAAGCTAACTATGAAGCATTACAGCCACATCTGCTTTACAGAGACGCACTCATCTGCTGCCAGTCTGCAATGAAACAACAAACAGATGAAAGCATGCAATAATAAGCTAAATCAAAGTACAGCTTCATTACACAGTAAACGTGGTTCAGTGTTCACTCTAAATGTTCTCCATATACAAACAGGAGGAAGAGGGGAATTCTGCAACTGTACTCTAACTAAACCGATCGTGTATTTGTTGAGGAACTGGGGAGTCGTTGTGAAAGAGGGGGTAGCAGTTATTTATCAAAATAATTTTATTATTATTAAGGTAGAACTGTAAGAGGTGAGAAGACTGGAGCATGCATTTTTGTTAAATGGCATTTAGTTGAACTGGTAATGTTTTTGTAGTGCATTGTGCTACAGTTGGAGATGAAAGTATTGATAGATTGTTGCAGGTTAAACAGAGGAAGCACTCCTGCTAGCAGATAATTTGATAGTGTTAGGCTATTTTAATGTCCATTATGGGATTCTCTAAATGTGGATGGGAGCGTCTGGTTTTAGATACTATCGGTGCAATCGATTTTGACCAACTAATCATTAATCTTGCCCCTGAGCAGTGTTTTGGAAGTGGTCATAAACCCAGATTTTTAGGCTAAGGGAAGAGGGGGTGCAAATAGTACTATGGTCTAATTACCATCTGTTGCAGGTATCTTTTATAGCTGAAGAGATTTGAAAAAGGAGAGAGAGTTGTGAGGAGAGTTAGGGAAGAGGCGGTAGATGGGAAAGAGTGGATGAGATGGTTGATCAATGAAATAATGCAACGCAGGGTACAGCTGATAAGATCATGCACTGGAAGGAGGCTGTTTTTAAGAATAAACAGAAGGTCAAGACGATATTCACCTGCCCGCCAGTTATCCTTAAGCAGCGAAAAGTTATGCATCTTAAAAGCTGGCCTTAGTTTCGCTGCAGAAGCTAACTGGGCATGGCTGAATAACACAACGGAGCAGCAGGTGCACCTACCCTTACCGCCTTGCTGGGCAGACTAGATGGACCACACTGGTCTTTATCTGCTGTCATATACTA
This sequence comes from Ichthyophis bannanicus, assembly GCA_033557465.1. Classification (NCBI taxonomy): domain Eukaryota; kingdom Metazoa; phylum Chordata; class Amphibia; order Gymnophiona; family Ichthyophiidae; genus Ichthyophis; species Ichthyophis bannanicus. The sequence continues at coordinate 708,848,738 of CM066031.1, forward strand.
TATTACTACAGCCCAGTCATCTTTGACGCTATCCGGCCGACCCCGATATTCAATGCTGGTGACTGGATATGGTCCCGGCATTGAATATCCAGGTTTAAGATTCAGCAGCGATGGCTAGCCACTTTACAAGGGCTAGGTGCCATCACTGAATATCCAATCCCATATTTTTTGGTTGAACTATGGATTTATTTTATTGTTTGCTGTTGTGTTTTGTTTGTATGTGTCATGAGCTGTTTTGTATACTTAATGTTTTGTTTGTTATACTTATGAATTTATGATTGTGAATGTTTATTGTTATTAGCTCTGATTTTATAGATATAGCAGAATATAAATGATTTTAATACATAAATTAAGACTTGCCTTTATAGGGATTTTTTGGATTTGGCTGACACCTTTACAGAAGAAGCTCAAGGAGAGTTGCATTCAGGTATATACAATAGCTATTTATAAAACAGTAGTGTAAGCGACAGAGATTGGACCTTAAGTAAAGGCACAGATACCCTAGGGCTGGCATAAATGCTTGCACCTATATTTTTCAAGAATGTGCATTAATTATACTATTTTATAATCTATCCACATTCTTGTGTGCTCTGCGCACACACCTCCCATGACATTTCCATTAGCATACCTTTACACTGGTCGGTATTTTATAGGAGATCATTAACACCACACACGTGTGTTAATGACAAGCACACCTCCAAAGTAGGTGCGTACGTTATAGAGTAAAGCACGGATCCCTTTACAAAATTACCTTCAAAATGGGTACTTTTTGAACATTTTTTAAGAGCCCATTACAAAATGACTTCCCTGGGGGAACGTTTGAAACCCATGGCTGAAAAACAAACACTTAAAAGTGTGTTAAAATGTTCAGAAGTTTTAACTAGTGTGTTCTAATACTGTTATAGCAGAGAGTGAGCTCATAAATTTTCTTGAATAGATAAGTCAAAATCTCATGGCATGTTAGCCAACTCTTTTTTGTTTTTAGAAAAATCAAAGTAACTGGACAGAGAATACCTGCATAAAGTTAAAATTTATTGTGAAATAAATTAGCAATAATACCTTAAAATGTAAACTAAACACAATCATTGATTTTAATAAAACCTCTGCCAAAAGTTGCTTTAAATCTTCTCTCTGCACCAAAGTTACACACAGAAACTGGTTACCTTTCATTCCAAAGGGAAAAAAAAAGCCAGGCCTTCCCCTGAACTTTTCGTAGAGATGCCCTTCTGATCAAAACTCCGTCTGGTCCATCTTTGTCATTAGACTCCTTTCTCCCCTTTTGATCTACCACTACTACTATTTATCATTTGCATGGTGTTACAAGGTACACATAGCGCTATACAAGTACAAATAAGAGATAGTCCCTGCTCATCAGAGCTTACAATCTAATTAAGACAGACCACAGAACAACAACTGGGGACTAGGGTAATTTAAGGGAAAAGGCAAGATAGAGATACAGTAGGTGATAAGCAGGAGAATAAACATAGAAACATGACGACAGAAAAAGACCACATGGCCTATCTAGTCTGTCCTTCCATATCAACAACCACAACAGTCCCCTTTTTTCCTTTAGAGATCCTCTGTGTTTGTCCCATACTTTTTTGAATTCAGATACTGTCATCTCTACCACCTCCACTGGGAGACTATTCCATGGATCCAGCACTCTTTCCGTAAAGAAATATTTCCACATATCACTCCTGAATCTATCCCCCTTCACCCTCATCCCATGTCCCCTTGTAGCAGAACTTGCTTTCAATCGAAAGAGGCTCTCCCCCTGTGCATTTATGCCACGGAGGTATTTAAACATCTCAATCATATCACCTCTATCCCGCCTTTCCTCTAAGGTGTACATATTAAGATCCTTAAGTCTGTCCTCATATGCTTTATAATGAAGACCACTAACCATTTTAGTAGCCACCCTCTGTACTGACTCCATCCTGTTTATCTCCTTTTGAAGATGCGGTCTCCAGAATTGCACACTATACTCCAAATGAGGTCGCACCAAAGATTTATACAGAGGCACTATCACCTCCTTTTTTCTGCTAGCCATTTCTCTCCGTATGCACCCCAGCATCCTTCTAGCTTTTGCTGTTGCCTTTTCTACCTGTATAATAATAAGGAGATCAGGATCTATACCTAACATCTTTTGTTTAATTTTCATTGTGTCCTTATGTATGTATCTGTTGTGTACTAAATGCATTTTGCTTTTCATGTAATACACCTCGGACTTTTCCTTAGGAAAAGGCAGAATAGCAAATATAAATAAATGGCAATTAAAAATTATGTCTGCAGGGTCTTTTTGCCAGAGTTAAGCAGCTGCAGCTTGACAGAAGGAAAAACCTGACAGCGCCCATCAGTGCTGCTTGTTACTGTACTTAGATTTCTGATCCTGTCACGCTCGTTTAAGCGATGATTCTTCAGGGTGCATTTGCTGCATAAAAATAATATTCTCTGAAAAGCTACAAACTGCACCATTTCATAGATGGAAATAACCTGGCAGCGTGATAAACGATTCCCAAGATATCACGACTGAAAGTTAGCTTTGTGGAATCCATCTCCACCTGTTTCTTACTTTAAAGGACAATAAAACTTCAGAGCATCTTCAAGGATCGTCTGACAGACAAAGTCCAGTGTCTGCCAAAACCAACTGAAGCATTGCCAGGGAGGAAGGACACGGTTTTGCTATAGCACTTAAGTTCTTTCTGCCTCTCAGAAATGCCTAGAACTCTGTAAGCAATATTTTGGGCATGATTCCTTTTCAATACAAATATTTAGAAATCTGGCAGCCATTTTTGGAAGAGAAATTATAGCACATAAATTAGGCCAGATAGATTAATCCTGTATTGTACTTTGCTTCAATTTATTTCTTTGAAAATCATAAGCAGATTATCAAATCTGCAACTACTATTACTTATCATTTATATAGCTGTACAAGGTCTACGCAGAGCTGTACATATAGATGTAATAGACTGTCCCTGCTCAGAGCTTACAAGCTAATCAACGCATAATAATAAAAACAAATCTTCCGTTTTTAAAATTCTGTAATGTACTGGATAAATTATGAACACTGGCAAAACTCTTATAAACGAGAACTTGAAGTTTCCTTTATTTAGGATTTAGCTCATGCCTTTTCACCAGCAGCTCAAGGTGAGCCATAGTGAGGAGCACTTTGCATTTCCCTGTCTCCAGAGGACTTCCATTCTAAAAGCTAGAGTTACTAATGCCCTCTACTGTGTTAGCATGTGCTTATATTCTTAACTCGCTTTAGTAATAACTAGGTCCCATTGCATGAAACTGAACCAGTGACAAAATAATGTGTGTTATGGCAATCGCATACACTAAGGTGGTAGCGCATGTCAGTAATTCCAGCTGTTAGCCTGTACCTGCGGAATGGAGGGTTAAGTCGCTTCCCAAGGTCCCAAGGAGTACCAGTGAGTTTTTGCCATTGGCATTCCTGGTTTTCTGCCCACTATTCTCACCGCCAGGCTACTCCTCCACTCCAAAGTTGATACGTTGATATATCAAGACACTGTCCTAGGTTTCATCATTTAAAATACAGGTCAAAATTCACCACAATATAGTAGGTTAAAAGAGCACTGTGAATGACCTATACTGAAACAGAGCTGGCATGCTGGCTTTGTTGCAATGTTGTGGAATACCTGGGTTTGACTGCCAAGCCTGGCTTCTGGCCTCTGTATGGGGTGCAGTGGAGCAGCACTCAGAGCCCTGGAGACATATGGGGGTAGGGGCACTGTTCCCTCTAAGCTGTGCGCGCGCATACACCTCACCGAGTGAGCGCACATACTTTACAACAGAGTGCACAAAAATTATGGTTCTGATTCTGATAGAAAACAACACAGACTGGGGGGGCGGAGCCTGATGTCCAGCGGGATGGTCGCATAACGCTGAGGCTCCCGAGAGGCCTACTCAGAATCCTGAATTAACACCTCACATATTTGGAACTTTTACTCTGATCTTGCCGGGGCACATTGGTGAGATGGCGGGGACCAAACCAACGCGCCTGGAATTTGGGTCTCCAGCGGCTTCTCACGGCAAACATTCCAAAACTGAACCTCCGTCCCCGCAGAAGGGGCCGGCCTTGTGCGAGGGCCCCGAAACGCAGCAGGAAATCCTCGTAGAGATTAGAGGGGTCAAAAACCTTGTGCAGGCAAACGGTGAAGCACTCAGAGCGCTGCGGGACGATTTTGGTGTGTTGCAAAGCAAGCTAGAAGGGCTTTCTTCGCGTCAGGACAAAATGGAGAGCATATTGGACTCCCATGCGGCCCGGTTGTCCAAACTCGACAAAGTTGAACGACAGGTGCGGGCCTTGCAGAAAGAGGTGGAAGATGGCAATAATAGAGCGCGCCGCAATAACATACGACTCGTGGGCATACCGGAGGGAGCGGAATCGGGAGACATGAAAGAGTTTTTATGCAAAATCCTCCCTTCCTTGCTCCAAATCACCTTTACCAAAGATTTGGAGATTGATCGCGCTCATCGTGTACCCACAAGCATCACGCTCAACAGGAAGACCCCGCGGCCTATCATTTTTCGACTATTGAGATATCAACACGTGGAGCAAATTCTAAGTGCCTCTCGGGCAAAGGGCCATATGGAGTTTGAGAGCCACAAGATCTCCTTCTATCCCGACTTGTCTAAACCCACAGTCGACCGCCGAAAGCGCTTTCTGGAATTCCGGCCGAGGCTTCAACAACTACAAGCACGCTATGGCCTGATGTACCCGGCCAAGCTCCGAGTCACGCTTCACAATCAGACAAGAACATTCGAGGACCCTGATCTACTAGCGGAGTTTTTGGATTCCAAAGAAGCCGACTTGATGCGCTGACTTCCAGAATATTCCTGCAAGTCTCCTTATATCTGCTGTACCGGCCATATTGGATCTGCCGCAGCCTAGCAAAGAGTCTGGCGTGGGCAGTCTGTTGCCTTACTCTTGATGGTATTTGTGACCCGACTCCATCTACCCACAGTAGCCTCGATGAGTATCAGAGACAGTGTTATTATGGACTCTGGTGTTTCTTTTCTTTTTATACATGTCTTCTATTTCCTCTCTAGGGCCTCCTCCCGCAGACATATGGTCGCCATATTCTTTGGGGGTTTTGCTTCTTCTCTAAGATACGTTGGTACATACTTTTCAATATGGGGTGTATTAGCCAGAATACTCGGTGATTATGACATTGTTGTATAGATTCTGCTTATGTTCTATGTTATCAAGCGCCCTTACCTAAAATGTCTACTACCGATTGATGGCACCATGTAAGATTTTTCATTGAACGTAAAAGGCATCAATAATCCGATAAAACGGAAGAAAATCCTATGCTACCTCAGTCCGGAAGCAGCGGATCTGATTTTTCTCCAAGAAACGCATTTAAATTCGAAGGAAACTCTTAAACTCAATATTAAACTTTACATGGTGGCCGCTTGTTCCCCAGCCGTTTCTAAGAGATGTGGGGTTGCCATACTGGTTGGGAAGTCTTTGCATGCTACTGTTGTTGCGACTAGTTCAGATGCAGAAGGTGGATGGTCTGGAGTTCACCTCAAGATGGGTAGCCTAGAAGTTACATGTATATGCTTTTACGCTCCTAATGTTGATGACCGTGCCTTTTTTGCTACCATTGCTCAGGTTGCGCAAGCTGCTGCTAATACTTCATTGATCATTGGGGGGGATTTCAATCTAGTCCTTGATCCCCTGATTGACAAACAGCCGCCTAGGACGAGTGGTCCCCCCAAGAGTCACGCTACGCTTACCTCCCTGATCAAGGATCTTGCTTTAGTTGATCTATGGAGATTACTACGCCCTAATGAGCTTGACTTCACCTTCTTCTCCTCCTCTCATAAATCTCAGTCTCGCATGGACTTCTTTCTAATCTCAAAACTGTTAGTTCCTCAGGTGGACACTGCAAAGATTTACTCCCTACATATTTCAGATCATGCTGCCATTTCCTTTCAAGGGGATCTGGACACCCCAACAGTTTTTATCTGCAGCTCGTTGGAAAACCTTTTCGGATTTACAAAAGGAATTTGCGTTACCAGCGAAACACTACTTTCAATTGATGCAGCTCAACACTGCCTCAAAAGTGCTCGAATCATGCCGTCCTCTGCCCCTACTGAGGATGGGCTATTAGAGATTTTCACTCCATTAGTAGTACACATAGGGTAGCCTCTAATTTTTATAAAATACTTTGTCAGGGTGCAGACACGGACACTTTTAGAGCCCAACAAGCCTGGGAGCGCGAACTGCAAACTACTATAACCCCTGTGCAATAGAGCGTTTTTTGGAGTAAAGTAGTGCGGGTTTCCCGGTCTGCCTCTGTTACCCAAACTCTCTTCTTCTTTGTACACAGATGCTTTTATACCCCAGGAAAGATAGCCAAATGGAACCCAAATGCTAGGGACCTGTGTTGGTCTTGCCATACTGCTGTGGGATCCTTCGCTCATGTTATTTATGAATGTCCTCAACTGCAGGTCTATTGGGGGCGGGTCTGGGGTCGTATTCAATCTATCTTACACTTTCATGAACCTCTTTCTTGGAAGGTCGTGGGACTCCGCTCTGTGGCGGAGGTCCCCTCTCTTCCTAAGAAGGGTCGCTTTCTCCTTGATTTCATGCTAGGTATAGCCACATGCTTAATCACGAGGAATTGGAAGGATAGCTCTCGACTTACTGTCAATGAATGGTGGAACCTCGTCTGCTTATATAGTAAATATGAGCAGATATCTCGGAGAGCTATTCCCCATGTCCAAACTCACTCTTGCTTGCCTAAATGGCAGATGCTTAATGATTATGTACAATCTGCTCATTGCTCCAACATGCCTGTATAATGTGCACTCATCATGTTTTAGATCACCGTTAGGTTTTGTAATACAATAATGTAAGTACACGCCCGCTTCGGGAATGCTTAGTTTTCTAGAGAAGAAGCAGGGGGGAGGGGGGCGGTAGGGGTTTACTTTGGTGTATGTATTACACGTTATGTATTTGTCTTTTAGCTGTATGTCTTCCTTTCCTTTGTTGTTATAAAACGAAAATAAAGAATTTAAAAAAAAAAGAAAAAAAAGAAAACAACACAGACTTTCTTAAAATTGAAAAGTTGTTGTGTATTTATGGTTTTCACAAGTTCTACAATATTTTCTAGTGCAATCAATGTGGTGTACATACTGTATTCTGACGTGTAGTCAAATTTTAAAGTATATAACTCCAAGTGTCGTTATGTGGCGCACAAAAATTTAACCTTCCTTCAAAAGCTGCACAGCTGATATTTTATGCACACACAGCCTACAGAAAATTAGAGGGAACATTGGGTAGGGGGGAGAAGTGTCTCAGCAATCGCTCAATGATGCCACCTACTGGCCCCATCAGCAGGATCCTGAAGGAATTGACACTGCAATAACTGGACTGGCAAACTGTTCGGGAAATCCCCTGGGGCAAATAAAGTCTTATTGCAAGCTAGCCAACTAAGGCCAATTCTGATTGAGCTGAAAGACAAAAAGTGCTGGGAACACTGCTGACCCAAAAGTATAAAAAATAGAAAAGGACTTTGGGAAACAGGAATATCTGCTCAGGTGTTCCTCTGGTTTAAAAAATCATGTTACTAATATAAAAATGTTTACCTTCAGGATGCTAGCATATGGCTAGTCGAAGAGCTCATCATAATAGATAAGCTTATTGTCCCCTTGCCCCATATGAAAGCAATCTCTAATCACGTATACTTACAAATTCCTACAGGGAGGAAATGGAAAATAAAGCTCAGGTTGTGTGCTTTGTAAGGCTGGTGTGAACATACCTGCTTAGAAGTCTGCTGACAGCTGGAGGAAAACATACATCTTGAACTGGGTGTTGCCTTCTTCCACTGTCTGGGCAGAGAATTAGTGTTAAATGAATTGAAAGGATATCAGCAGGGGAAGGTCTCACACATAGGTAACTGTTTTCACACCACAACAGATGGCAAGAATGACATTATAATGTGAGCCAAAAAAAAAAGTCCTACCAGTTTTCAAAGGTCTCAACCATTTTCACAGATGACATTCAAAGAAAATTTCCACTTTCTTTGCAACATATTTTGGTTCCAACTCTATAATCTTAAAAGGCCAACCTTGGAAAAGTTTTCAAATGTCAAATAAAATCAGCTCTTTAGGCGTACTCATAAGCAGCAGCATTCTGCGTTTCAATTTGATTTTCTAAATAGATATTTGTTGGATTTAATTGCCTTGCTCATAGGAAGTAAAATTTCAAAGTCTTAGGTTCTGCAAACACAAAATAAGATACTACAGGGGCTGCAGTTTAATAAAATAATCTTGCTGATATACTGTATGTTCACGCATATAACGCACACATTATAAGCTTTTTTGCAGAAACCACGCCTCCCACATGTTATATATGTAATTATAAAATACCATGAAAAGAAATTAATTAATTTTTAACTTTTTTATAAACTTCTTTATTTCTGAAATGCTGAATTTCAATGTGATTAAATGCGAATAAATGAAACTATGAGACTAAATTAGACTAGGCCAATTCCAGTTCAATCAAAGTCATCATCATCTGACCCTCAAACCCTTTAAAGTCTGTCCCTCCTCACTGTCATTGTTGAAATAACTAAGAGCCAACTGCCGACGCTCTTCTGTGATTTCTGAAGTGATGTCATCATCACTGCTATTGGCATCTTTTTTTCTTATTTAACTGAATTTAATATACCGTTTTTCTACAAGGCAAAACGGTTTACAGGGAACAAGTTAATAACAATACAGGTAATTTATAATATAATGCAGGTAACTATACACAAACACCAGCTCAGGCAACTATATACAAAGAGTGATGAAGAGAGAGATAAATGGCAGAGTTGATAGGAGAATGGAGGTGGTGGTGTGTATCCGAAATGGAAACCAGAGAATATTCTTCAAAGAGGAATGTTTTGAGGTGCTTCTTGAAAGTGATGTGGGATGAAATGCAGCACAATGTGGCGGGAAGTTGGTTCCATATGGTGGGGGTGTAGAATTCAAATGCTCTGGTGCAGATGTGTTGGGGTTTCTTGCAGATTTGTGTTGGTGGGAGTAGAAGATTGTATGCATTCTGTCGGCGAGGTCTGTTATTAGGTTGCTTGATTAGAGATTGGAGTTGTTCATATTGAAAAATGCTCTATGAATGATGCCAACTATCTTGAACTTAATTTGGGATGCAACAGGGAGACAATGCAGGGATTTTAAGGTGAGAGTTATGTGAGAATGTCTTGGGACACCAGCTATAATGCGAGCTGTGGTATTTTGAGCAAGCTGGAAAGCAGCAATGGTGGTCTTAGTGAGCCATGGAGGACAGAATTACAGTAGTCGAGAAGTGGAGTGATGGAGGCTTGGCAGATTGTACGGAAGCTGTCCGGTTATAGGAGGGAGTCGAAGGTTGCAGAGGGCTCTGAGTTTGAAATAGATGTTTTTTGTGACATTCTTGATGTGCTGTTGGAAGTTTAAGTGTTGGTCCAAGGTGATACCAAGGTATTTTGTCTGGGATTTGACTTGTATGTTTGCATCTCCAAGTTTGATACTTTGGGGAGATGTGAAGTTGAGATCTTTAGAGACGTGAAGGATCTCTGTCTTGATGAAATTTAGTGCAAGGTGTGATGAGAGCTGTGCTGAGCCGATGGAAACAGAAGAAAACATGAATATGCCTTTAAGGTGAGAGATAGGCAAGGTATTCACAGGGTTCAGACTGCAGGCAAAGGAAAGAAGCACGTAGTGGCTGAAGCCAAGCCACACCCAAGCTCTAACGTAAGTGCAGGCTTGGAGGGTAATGATAATCACCTATGCAGAGACAGGGGAGTGTTAGTTAGGAAACAGCTTCATAAGCCCTGTTCAGAGGAGAGGAAAAGGAGAAGTGGGAAGTTTGACTGAGTTGGAGAACGGCTCCAGCAAGAAAGGAAGCAGCAACAGAGGAAGCAGTCCTTGTAAGAGAGGTACTCTTAATTCAGAAACCAGCAGATGGGTGGCTGGGAGAGTTGCTGACAACGAGGAACAGATTGCAGTGCAGAGTGTTCGTGAGCCAGCTCAGAGAATTCAAGCTACCAGAAGGTGGGTGAATACGGTTAGAACTGGAAGTGACCAGAACCCAGCCGAGGGCAGAGAATCAGAGTTGAACACGATTGAAGCATTGAGGCAATTGATCCAGGGAAAGAAGCCCCACTCTCAAGGTACAAATATTCCATATCAGGGAGAGCAGCTGTGGAAAGAAATCCAGACGTTCCTACAGAACAGTAAGCTTGAAGGAGTTAATGAAAACCCAGAGACAGACAAGCATTTCTTAGCACAGGAAGAAATGCAAATTGACTCTTTTGGGCAGGATTCTGTTACTGAGGAGTCTCCTATGGACTGTTCTTTGTGTAAGAAGGAAGTTTGAAAGTTGGTGATAAAAAGTGTTAACAGAAGAAGCTTTTGAGAAGCAGGGTTTTACCTAGCCATGTGAATGCCAGGAACTTCTTCTAAGGTAAAGAACCCTTGCTTAACCTAGAGTTTGATAACTGAAGCAGCACATGATAAATGAAGAAATTTAGCTGTGCTGGACGAACAAAGGAAGCTGTGATTTACTTGCTGAAATGGTTTTGCTGAAAACAGCTGCACATGTTTAAAGGTTCTTTCAGTTTCTTCAGTTCCAGTTGCATATGTTTCCTGTTATTATTTACTTGCAGAATAATCCTTATGTCTGTGTTGAACCTCAGTGCTTATGGGAACCTAAATAAAATTCTTGTTTTGCCTTAAAACCAATGGTCTCACACTACTTTGTCTTTGAGTAAAAGAATCAACTACAAGTCCCAGAGTTCCCTGCTGGAGACAAGGATAGTAACTCTTTATTTAAGGACAAACATTGGCAGCCCTATGCCTGTAAGCCTTTGGCCCAGGCAAGGGTCACGACAAAGGTTATGATGCTGTAGCCATAGGATAATTTCCTTGAAACAAATCATTAAGATGGGAGTAGTCAGGGGAGGAAGTATGAAATGAGGTGAAGATCATTATATCATCGGCATAGAGTTGGTAGCCGACCTTGAATTTTTGTATGATGTGACACAGTGGCCTGATATAAATGTTGAAAAGGAGGGAAGAAAGGGCAGAATCTTGAGGGACACCTTGAGGAAGATGCTGATGATAGGCTGCCTATCCTTACTGTTTGAGTTTGGTAGGATAGGTAGGAACGAATCCATTTCAGCGGGGCACCTTGGACTCCGATGGTATTGAGTTGGTTGAGCAAACTTTGGTGGGATACAGTGTCAAATGCAGCGGAGATGTCCAAGAATAACACTATGAAACCAGAGAGGGCTTTTTCAATTCCAATGATGAGTGTATTTAGTAGGGATGTGAGAAGGGTTTCAGCACTGTGAAAAGGATGAAAACCATGTTGCCTGTGGTCAAGTAGGGCATATCTGTCCACACCGAATGTGTCTTATTCTGCTGGTAGATAATCTCAGCCTTTCTGAAGCCGCTGCAGATGGTTTGTGGCGTTATTTTACCCTATGCAGAAGACAGCCATTTATAGACTTCCGAAAACTGTGCCTGCTTCAGTCTTCCTGATGGTGTGAATTCATGAATCCCAGACTGCATCGATTTGTCCCACTCTCTTCTCACAAGCCTCTTGAATGAGTGGCTAACTACATCATCTATCAGTTGTAGCTTGCAGGCAAGACCGCCAAGCACTACAGCTATGTGGGCACCAGCGAAATTTATATCAGTTTGAACGTTTTTTTCTTTAGGGGCAGCCATGGCGTCGAAAATTAGTAAGGACTTCTTGGAGAAGAATTCTCTCTGCGTCTTCCTATAACATTTATCAACCCATACTTTGATAAGGTCACAATCCATCCATCCCTTCCTACTGCAATGGGCAACCACACCGGTGGGCAGTTTTTCATGGGCATGGTAACTCTCTTGAAAACATCGGCTTTAGTTTCAGCCCACTCGCATGCATCCAAGGACTATAGTGAAGCAAGCCTTTCATGCCCAGTAGTTGTAATGGCAACAGTTTTCATACCTGAAGCATCTACAGTCCTGGTGGCAGGGATGTTGAATGATATTGGAACCTCATCCGTATTTATAACGTCCACTGCAGAGATACCATTTAAGAGATTTCTTTTGAGACATATTCACTGAAGTCATTCATCTTTTTCTCCCAGTCGTCCGAAAGTCGCTGGCCTACAATGGTTCTCATTCTCACTGAAAGTCCATTTCTTTTCATGATTCTAGAAATCCAGGTGAACCCCACTTTGTAATTAGTGATTCCTGTTACAAGCAAAGCTTCTGGCAAATTAATCTGAATTGCAACAGTAGAGACAGCTTGATTTGTTCCGTCCACGAATGGACGTCTCTCTAACCTCAAACTCTCTCACTGCCGCTCTATTGCTTGTTTCTTTCGCTCTCACAACTAAATTTGAAGTCAGCAGTACAGGACTTGCATTTCATTCCCAGCATGGTCAGCAGCAAAAAGGGCATGCATAGGCACGCTATCCAAACATTCTCGAACAGAGTGGCGTCATTTCCACACGTTATATATGTGAGCACATTATTTGCATAAAAATATGGTACTCCTGGTGACAAATTGGTGATTATCAGTTATTCCATGGACTTTACCCCTCCAATATATGTATTTATTATTACAAAGATTTGGGACTCATTCTCATACTGTGTCACTGGGAAATAGCCAACAATTGCCAGACATCTGAAATACATCATATTTTTGAAAGACATCCACTCGAATTCTGGAAAAATTCAGCAGCCAAAACTGCTACACATGAGCAGATTACCTAAGCTTTGAAGGGTAAAATTACAAGGCCATAATCTCATATGGAATAGGTACGAGTTATGACAAAGGCTGCTCAACTGAATATACCACTGGCAGATTTTTAGGGCGGGATCCACTGGCAGTAAAGGAAGATCTTCCAGTGAAAAGTAATGTGTGGAAAACTCTTTGCTGTATAATGCTCTAATACAGTAGCTTCCAAACCTAGCTTAGGAGATCCCAAGTCTGTTGTTTTTTGGGATATCCACAATGAATATGCATGAAGAAAATGAGCAATGCAGTGAAGGCACGGCCTGCAAATCTATCTCATATATACTCATTGCGCAAATCATGAAACCTTGTCTGGCTGGGGTTCCCCAGGACACGTTTGAGAAACCACTGATACATGAATGCTGCATTTGCTCCCTAGCATGCTTAATAGCTTCCCCAAAAAGCATTATGCAGGTAGGCTAATTGAGTCTGCATAAGGAGAATTTCAGCTGCCAAAAGTGTATGAGCACTTTCACAACTTGCTGCAGCCTGTGTATGATAAGCGGATACTAGATGATTTCAAGGTACCAAACAGTGCAACAAGGCATGATCACAAGAGGAACACTAGGGTGATAAGGAGAGACATGGCAAATAGGAAAAAAAAGAAGCAATAATAAAAGCCACTTTCATCTAAATGGAAAAAGGACACTGCCCCGGATACTGCACAGCAGGAGGCCACTGCATGAGCACACAGGGCTCTCACCCGTGACTCTGCTGGCCAAGTCTTAGAGAGCAGAAAACAGCCATCTAGTTCTAAGGATCCCAAACCTTTTGGATGTTTGACCTCCACAAAAAGTTCAGGGGGGCCACCTGTTCATCCCCATTACTTTTCCCAGGCCCCTCCCTCCTCAGCACCAAGCCTGTCACCACCATCTCCCTTCTCCCACTTCTCTCCCTTTCCCTCTTCCCCACCAGTCTCTCTCCCCCCTCCAGGCAGTCCCTACCAGTCTGTCTTTCTCCATCTCTTCCTAGCCAGTCTCTCCCTCCCAGTCAGTCACCAGCAGTCTCTACCCTCCCCTATCATCCATTCCCTAGCTGTCTCTCTCTCCCTCCCTTCCTCCAATCAGTCAGTCTGTCTCTTTCCCTCCAGCTAGTTCCCACCATTGGTATATCTCTCTCTCCTTACCTATCAAGGCTGCAGGCTGGTACTAGTCCAAGCACCCCAGCTTCCAGCCTCTAATCGCCTCTGATCATACCCTTACAGCCATCAGTGCTGATCCTATCCTAACGAACATGACTTCTTCCAATATGCGCCATTGCCCCCCACCATCATTACAGCTACTGACATAATCCATCCCCTGCAGTTACTGACGTTACGATCTCCGGCTCACAGTCACTGTTGATCCTGCCTATACAACAGCCTCTGTATGCAGCTCGTGGGGACTAAAGCAGCATGAAGAGACATTTTTTTCCTCTCCTCACTGTCCTGCAGACCTCTGTTATGGTCTAACGAACCCCCAGGGGTCTTCAGACCACAAGTTGAGAACCACTGGTATAGATCTTAATTCAGTCCCTATTCCTCCCAGGCAGCCTGTAAGGAACAGGATGTAAAAGTGTGAGCCCGAAAGTGACAACAGATGCAGTTGATTTTATTACTAGACAATTTATTTTTGCACTGGTTGCCAAGGTGATAAAATGGTTAAAATGAAAAAAAAATTTAAAAATACAAAACGGTGACAATACCAAATCGGAGCAAAGCAGAGCTACTCTGCTCACTGGTCAAGGCCTTCTTTCCTGTCACTGAGTGGTGGGAAGAGAGGGATAAACTTGAAGCAGATGCTGTACGACTCTTCATCCTAATCAAGCCTCCTCCCTTCCTATCTGCAGCAAGAGAGAGGCCATGATGAAAGCAGAGCAAAAGAAAATTCTGTTTTTGTCGGGCAGTTTCTAGTTCTAATCTGTGGGCACTCATCCTGTATTCGGTGAGCTTCTGTATGTGCAGCTGAGGTATCCCGCTAGCATATAAGTTCTGTGTGGGGATTTGTAGCAGTCTTTCATATTCTATGTTCCCAACAGGTGTACTGGTGTCTCACTGTGGAATAATTGCCCTGTTCCCTTTTCATACAGGACCACTGCAGTGTGCGTTTTCAGTATTAGTACTGTTTTGGTAAAGCAGGTTTGTTATACAGATTCTGAGTGACTCTCTTTGTAGAGTTTTTATTAATTCACAAAGCTTCTGGTAATGGAAGGAGTCTGTTTTACTATTATTGAGGTGACAAAAGAATTAGAATTTTTTTCCAGTGATGAATGGTGTCTGCATCTTTATTTCGTTTCTGGATATACCGCTTGAGCCGGAGCATACAAACGGTGTATAATACAATAACTGTAAGCGGAGGAAAAGGAAAAGAATGCCAATTATCTGACAGGACAATATAAAGAAGGAATAGGAAAGGATAAAAGATAAGGAGAGGGGAGGAACATACTGGATATCCACAGTGAGGCTGAGCGTTACAGGGCAATCATGGTGAGGGGGTGGATAAGTCAAAGGCTAGCTGAAACAGGTGGATTTTCAGGGCAGTCTTAAACCTGGTGAAATCTCTTAGTTCAGGTTAGATGGCCGCTTCAGAAATAGCCTTCAATCAAAGCAGCATGGATTTATTTTAAATGATAAATGTATGTGCTGGAGTGGAGGAATAGCCTTAACTGAGAATCAGAAAAGCCATACTTCAAACCTCACTGGCACACCTTGTGATCAAGGGCCTTGGGTCAAGGGCAACAGTGATTTGGATCCAGTTCACATCTTTTTCATCAATAGCTCAAGGTTTGTTTGTTACAATCAGGAAGGCTAGGTATTTTCCTATTCCCGGAGTTATTACAAAATACTTTTCTTGATATTTTTTTTGTTTGCAACATACGCCTAATTTATGTTTATTTCAGAATTGCTGTGCCGCCCTTCACAGGGTATCAGGGTGGTTTGCAAAATAAAAATATCAACTAGTTGGAATAGCAGGGCTATAAACTCACTGGGTGGAAGTAAGTCCTAGTAATCTACTTATGGTCCCATCTTGTCACAAAACCTAGGAGATGAGTCGCCATGAGTCAGCATTGACTCAACAGTTCTCACTGCATGGCAGTGAGAAAGAGAGGAAAATTTTGTTTTTCGTTAGTAAAGAAAGAAGAGGAGAAATAAAGGAAGACAGCTAATACAGCTTTCTCATCCTAACTGGAGAATAAATAAGGAAATAGGAGGCAAAACGCCATACTGGAGTTCAGCCCCCTCCTCCCCTCCCAAGAGACGTGTTGTGGAAAGCCTCAAAAAGGTAATAGGCTTTTAATGATGATTTGAATTTCTTAAGAGAGGATCATGATGGATGTATCGGGGTAGTGTTCTCCAAATATGACAGGTCAAGAAATAAAAAGCTGAATGCTGAGTTTCCTCTCACAGCACTTGGCTAGGAGGGGAAGAACAAGGTGGTTGTCATTTTGGGAGCTGAGAACATGCACAGGAGCAAAGGGTATGAGTAAGTCTGAAAGCTATTTATAACTATGTAAATATCTATGAAACAAGTTCAGCATTTAAAAGTATGATGTCCAATTATGAGGTTTTACAGGATTATTCTGGGAAGGGGTCATACTGATTGCTCAACTTATGAGAATCTCAGGAGGGGCAGCCTATGGACTTGAACGTTAATTTAACAGAGGTAGAGGGCAAAAAGCTAAAGGTTCACCCATAGCACAGGAGCCTTCACACAGCACCTGTGCCAGCCTGCAAGGGCTAGGAAGAGGAGGAAGATGCCTCGCACAAAGCATGCTTGCATCAGTCTGCAGGAACTCCTTTACTTAATCTGATTCTACGCTAATCAACAAATCCCAGGTGCCAGGTCACCACAGTGACTAGAAATTACCCTCTGGTTCCATAAGCCTGACATTATACTTTCGGTGTGCGACCACACCAATAACTGCCTTTCTTTTAAAAGCATTACACATCCAGCCTAATACACAGAGAAGAAAAGCATCCAAGGGGCATCCGGAGCAGGAACATTGCAAGAGTAATTTTATAAAAGGAAGCCTATAAGGGAAGGGTGCATACAGGGTAATTCTGTAATATTGCGCTCAAGCGTGCTCCTGCACATGTACTGGGGACAGATTCTATAAAGTAAAGAACACGCATGCTCTACTTTAAGGCACGTCCTTATGCTCTTATTCTGTAATCTATACGCTGCAGTTAAGCATGCTCTAGAGCAGGGGTTCTTAACCAGGGATATCCATTGAATTCCAAGAAGACCCAAGAAAGAAAGCTGATTGCAAAAAGGCTGGACTGGGTATCAGGTAGTTATGGTGCATGCAAATTGCAGCTTTTTATTTATTTAACTAACAGGTTTTTTATACTGCTTTATCATTTAGTCAAAACGATTTACATTGTAACTTAAACTTGGTAATGCACATTAAACAGGGACATTGATAATTTGGATTTTTTTCTGAGGCAATGGAGGGTTAAGTGTCTTGCCCAAGGACATAACAAGTACTAGTGGGAATCGAACCCTGGTCTCTTGGTTCCCAAGTCGGTGCTCTAACCATTAGGCTTCTCCTCCACTCCACTAGTTTACCCTAGCATGGTGATGAGGGCAATGAATGTTTTGATTCCCTTCACAACTACTTATTTCTGTGAAAAAGGAATCTCTGCATTATTAAACCTGAGATCAAAGTGGAGAAATCAACATGCGAGTAACATTGTCAGTAACTGTACCTCGATTCCTTGTTTTTCTTGCACAAGAACAGCTAAACTCACTAGTTGTAGCTAGCTTGTGTATGTGTGATTTGAGTATATATGATAAAACCTTAAGATTTTCATAAAACCGTTCTGTTTCTAGCTATATAGATACATATGATTTCGACAGTCTGACAAAGTGGGTATGGGGACATTCTGAACAATCCATTGGGGATCTCTAGTCATAAAAAGGTTAAGAACCCCTGTCCTGTAGCATGTCTACAGCAGTGCAGCGATGAGCATAGGTTAGAGTATTCTAAAACGTATGTGTGTCAATAAAGGCCCTTCCTATGCCATGCCCAAGTGCTGCCCCCTTGCACATCCCAAATGCAGGTAACACATGATGGAAATTGTGTGTGTCCTTACAGAACAGCGCCCAACTAAAGTGCGTGTGTAAATGCCCTTTCATGCACATAGGTCTTTTAAAATTGGGACTTACGCATGTTTCGTGCGCATACGGCCCTGCATGCCCTGTATGAAATCAGCTCCTATGTATCTTTACCAAGTACAAGCACAAATTATGCACAAATTGTAACTATAATGAACATATGTACATTTGCACCAGATGTATAATGGCAGCTTTGCCTGCATTCTGCCTCAACAGGGCCGGCCCAATCATTAGGCATTACTACGTGGTCACCTTTGGCGCAGCTCTTTAGGGGTAGCAAAGAGCAGCTGCAGTCAAAGCAAAGCACTAGATCCTGAGAGCCACACAAACTCAAAGAGCCATCGGCACATTCTTATACCTGCAGGGAGTGCACACACACACACACAAACACACAGCAAGGTATGGATGTACAATTATTCATTTTTACAGGACTGTTGTCAGAAGGGTGGCCTTAGGATGATCATGATTATTAAGTTTAATTATGAAAATCGGGGGGGGGGGGGTGCAGGAGAGAGGCATAAGACAAGGGTCACTTAGAGTGCCCAATACCCTTGCACCAGCCCTTCTCCCAAACACACCTACAAACAAATTCACGTATAAGTATGCATGCTTTTGTATATATTTGGTAATTTCATAAAAAGGTATTTTATGCATGTAGAGACATATGGGCACAGCCATACATTGCCAAGGCTTTAATCTAGGCATGACCTTTGCTACTTTGCCCTAGTATTTGATAAAAGCCACATAGGTGGCTCATGTGTCTTTATAAAATAGGCACCTACTTGGCCTTCATAAATAGATGGCCTTTTATAAAATTACCCTCTAACTGGGGAGTGATTGAACTAGCTACACGGGAGGGGAGGCTGACTGGCTTCCTGGGTGATGAAGGCTAGTTGGTGGTTAACTAACTGGTGGAGGAGGGACATGGTGAGAATGGAGAAGGAGACCGGTGGGGAAAAGAGAGATAAGGAAAGAGACTCGATAGCGATAGGGTTTGGGGGATATAAGAGAGAGACTAAGTGATCACAGTTTGGGGGAATAAGAAAATGGGTGATGGCAGGGGCTTGGAGATACTGGCTGTGTATTTCTGGCAGAGGCTTGCAGTGGTATATTAAATACTCCTGGGGGAACTCTGCGCAATGCAGAATTTGTGAAGAATTCGTGACCTGCACAGAATTCTTCAATTGCTGTACAGAATTCTGTACAGACACTGGCAGAAGCAGACAGTGAGGTAAGCTCGGGCACACAAGTTTTAAGGGCACCTGATCCTGCCTCACTGTTAGCAGTTTAACAGCTGGGGGGGGGGGGGCGCAATTCAATTTGCTCCTGCATCTGTGCTAAATTGTGATACTGGCACGCAGTGTTGGAAGAGCCAATGCAGTTTGGCAGGAGAAGGACTGCTGGTGACTTGGCAGGAGAAAGGCTGCTTGTGGGTGGGGGATGGCTGGGGGTGGGACTTCTGTTGAGTTGAGGGCATTGCTGGAGCTGGAGATGGGCTGCTGTGAGCCAGGGGGTTTGCTTGGGGGTTAAAAGTTACAGGGAGAGAGAATGAGGGGAACAAAGGATGGATTGGTGACAGAACTGTAATTTGAGCAAGAAAGCTAAAGAGTAAAACAGCAGGGAAAATTTCAGGTCTAGAGGAAGAGTTAAGCTTTATGATGGGGGAATATTGCGCAAAGATTTACTAATAAAGCATGCAGAATTTTGCAGTTTTTTTAAAATACTGCAAACAAAATTTTCAAAAGTTTTGTGCAGAATTCCCCCAGGTATAAATAAAGATCCAGATTTATTAAGCTTTCTTTTCTCCTTAGACATGGAATAGGAAAGCAACCTTAGTAAATGAGGCCCTAAAGGGACTGTGGTAGACCTTGAAACTGATCTCTCTCCTCTTCAACTTGGATAAGGGGGGGGAGGTGTTGGCCACTGGCTCCTAAATTCAAAGAACATTTGTTGAGGCCTGATTATATGCCTCTCCATCATACAATTTGAGGTGCAGTACATAAAGGGGGTTATTTTAGAAGCCCTAGTTGTGCTTTGCACATCTGAAAACGAGCAAAGAGACATCCAAAGCATGGAGACATCGCCACAGACATTTTAGAAGCCAAGTTCCCAGCATGAGGATGTCAAAGTCTGAAAGGAGGTGTGGTGGAGACATGGCCAGGGGATTCTCAAGAACCTGGACATCACTGCCTGATCTTGGAAACGTCCTGGACATTCTACGTGCTCCAGGCATGAATAGGCATCAGAAAAGTGCTTGTTTTGGCCATAAAACATCCAGGTGTAGAGAAGATGGCATTCCATCATCCCCAATACTCTACACAATTACAATAGCAGCAGTGCGATTTGAACCCTGGCTTCCCTCGTCCTAGCTCACTCCTCTAAACATCAGGCTATTCCTAGACTTCCAGGTTCTAGAATACTAATCCAGAGATGTCTATGTAGATATCCCCACAGACATCCATATTGGGCACGTCCACGTTTGTGAAATTGTGCCTGAACTTGGATATGACTGATGTTTTTTTCCAGATGTTCGAGCTTGGATGTCCCGGATTGCACTTGGATGTTATTTGTAAAATGCCACTTATAAAATCATAAAACCCAATTTGATTCAAAGTATTTATACTCCTAAGTTTGAGAGTTTGGCTCCTAAAATGGTTTCTTTGAAAATTACTAAAGCTGAGTTTCTAAATTTATGCTCAAAATTTCACTAAACTCTTAAATTTACTGCTACTACTACTGAGCATTTGTATAGCGCTACAAATCGTACACAGCACTGCACAGACATGTAAGAGAATGGATACGCTTGTGTGTGAATTTTCAGTGCTTGTACATATAAAACTGGGCCATTTAACCCTTGCAGCAGCCCTGTCTGAAAGAGAAGGGAAGGGATTTTGGATTTAGCACATGCCTTTTCTGCTAGTAGTTCAAGGCTAAACAGTCACATTTTATCCACAGGAGGAGGGACCAACATTAGGGAGGAGGAAAGATATATATGCCAGCTCTATGTTTAATTGCAATATCTGGCTGCTCTATGGATGTGTTATGTATTTAAAATTAGGCCTGTGGCTTTTAGTTGGCTACCCATCAGAGACAGCGCAAATGAAATGGATAGCACTACTGAATATGAAAATAACGTGAAGCACCAGTATTCAACTTTATATGCTGGCCAGGTTGGCTAAACATCATAGTAAATGATGGCAAATAAAAAATAAAATGGCTACTGGGAAGACTGGACATGCCACCTGCCTACTTTGGCTAGATGTACACACACAGATTCTCATATGCAACCTGACACCCATCACCCTTCTCCCCATCTGGCCTCTCAAAGATGTAAGCTATCTTTAAGGACTCGGCCAGCTACTCTACAGAAGTCAACTCTATGCACTTCTTTAAGTTCCCCAGCTTGCCATCCCATTTATCAACCAAATTCTGGTTCTCCTCTTCTCTGCCAGTGTAGCACTACAGCTTCCCTCCCAATTCCTGAATCCCATTTTGTCTCCCTGGCTCACTGCAGCCGTATCAATGCAGGCTGGCCACAGACACTGGGGTTGCAACAGTACATGATTCCTCTGTTGGCCTATGGCCAGCTCTTCATCCAGGGCCTCCAAGGTTTCCAGATGGAGCTTGCAGCCTTAGCCCTAGAGCAGGGGAGCTGATAGCTGATGACGCATACACATGTGGCGGAGGAGTTCACAAGGACTCTGCTGGCGTGGGATTGCCACTAGCCTGCAATATGAAGGTAATTTTATAAATGGGTGCCTACATGCTTTTTTAACATGGGATCCTGAAATATTCCTGATAGCGCACAAATTTACACCTGCTCTCAAGGCAGATGGCAACATGTGCATGTACTTTATAAAGCATAAGTGTTTGCTGGAACACTGCCCCTTCCTTCTCCCAGACTATGTCTTCTGGGATGGCAACACACATAGGGAGTACATTTAGAGAGGATTTTTCAAACGTAAAAGACCTCTTAGAAAATTATCCCACGGTATATGTGCGGTGTCAAAAAGGCCCGTACTTTTAAATGACTCGTGTGTTTGGGGTTGCAGTTTGGGCAGAGTGCTGGCAAAGTCACAAAGTGCATGTGTAGGTTATAACTATGCCCCTACTTCAGCCACGTACATTCCCACCTGCTCCTGAGCAGATGTACATATGCATTTTAGCTCCAACTCTGACAGGTTTTGTGAAGCTATTTTATAGGCACACAAGCACTAAAGGACATGAGAAACTTTGACCCACACCTCTCCCTCTCTTCTGCTCCCCCACCACTCCTTCTGGTGCAAGAGCAGTGCAGCTACAGCACAAAGCCACGAGGGCTGCAAAAGGAACAGGCTGTCTGGTTCTGTGTATTCCACTCAGCTTAACCCCAGACAAAAAAGTGCTTCCTCTCTCCCCCTGCAAGAGAACAAGCACAATTCAGCTAATGCTCCAGAAATACGAGGGTTGCTCAGAAAGTAATGCCCATATGTTTTTTCTCAGTCCAGAATGAAGATAGAGGCGTGAAATTGAAAGGGTAGTAACTTGGAACTTCAAAGGACACAAGTGTGTAATTTTACAGTCGTCCGACAAATAGCAAGGCGGTAGTGATCCTTCAAATGGCATCTATGAGTGACACACAGTACAAACAACAAGCTGTAATTGAATTCTTGGTGGAGGAGAAAGAAAGTGTGAGAAACATTCACAAACGGGTATGTGCTGTGTATGGAAGTTCTGCGGTAGATAGGACGATGGGTGAAGAGAGTAAAGGCTTCAGGAAGTGGTAAAACGGAACTGGAAGATCGGCCAGTCTGGACGTCCTGCCTCAGCCACCAGTCCAGACAAGTTGCAGCACATTGATGATATTATTCATGCAGATCGGCGCATCACGAGTCGGGAAATGTCCGTACAGCTTTCTGTCAGTAGAGGTAGTGCAATGGCAATTATTGACTCTTTGGGATATTCAAAGGTGTGTGCAAGGCACACCGCAACAGCTTACAGTATTTTAATGCCCGCTGGCAGCTATCACAGGGCGCTGCAACTTGTCTGGACTGGTGGCTGAGGCAGGACAACCAGCCAGCTGGAAACTTCCAAATGCACAGGAGGTTCTCAAACTCCAAGTCAATCTGGAAGAGTTATGAAACTAAGGGGCATGTTAAAGCATGCCAGTGATCTGCAGCGTGGAGGTCTGCGCCATCTTCAGAGAGCATGTTTGTCCACCCCCATACTGCCGACGCATTGCTCAGCGTGGCACTGTGAAGCCTGGTACATGAGTAGACCTAACGTCACCCACTGAGTTGACAACACCCATGTGCTGGCAACATCCGTGTTCTACCTGCAACCCACCCTGCCTCTGCTCTTTCCTGCACTAACCTGTTAAGGCAGGAGTTTTAGAGCTAGGCCCCACGTGCCCCAGTCGATGCTGCAGGAGACTCAAATGAATTTGACAGGAAACCATGACGACAATTTGAGCACAGGACCTCTATATAGGGTCTAGCTTCATTTGCAGCGCAGTGGCATTTACCCTACATGCCCTCATTTTGTGCAGCACACTGACACATAAAGAGGGTAATTTTATAAAGACGTTTTTGTGAATATATGACAGTATACACATATATGTTGCCTATAACGTTACCCCACATGTAAAAGGATGCATGATAAAAATGCACACACTTTTGTGCAGTCCAGGTGCAGGCAGGTTTCAGGGTCAGGTTCTGAGTAGAGCGCAGGTGCAGCTGAAATTTACACACGTATTTCTAAAATACATGTGAATATTTATGTGCTCCCAAGCAGCCGTAAATATCCACAGCTTCGTTTTAGCTGCAATTTCTGCCGTTTTCTGGGGCAATGTTATAAAGACAGAGGCATCTTGCTGTCCTCTCAACCTAGACAACCTGCTATAATGGGAAGGATTTTGGATTTAGGTCACGCCTTTTCAGGAGTAGCTCAAGGAGAGTTGCATTTAGATAATAGGCTTTTCCCTGTCCCTTGAGGGCTTACAATCTAAGTTTTTGCCTGAGGCGATGGAGGGTTAAGTGACTTGCCCAAGATCAATAAATTATCCTCAAGCTATCTATAAAGAAACAGTCGGTCTCACGGGTCATGTCACCGCTGTTTCCCCCCCCCCCCTCCCCTCCAAAAGACATCTGTACAGACATGCACAAAGCTGGGCAGTGGAGATGGAGATATACTCCACTGCATGAGCTAGTTACAAAACATCAAACTTACTGAACAGCAGTTACTGTGCAATTTCAGTCTTATTTTCAGGGATACTAGTTTAACTCCAATATCCCTGCTGTATTCTATGTGTGTGGGCTCACTTGTTCTTTCTGCCTCAGGACACGGTTATCACACAAATCCTGTAATTACAGGACTGTACCGAGCTAGAAATGCACCGTGTGACTAACGAATTTGGATTCACATTCTGTAACTCACTCTTTCTGAGCTCCCTGGAAGCCCAGTGATGATATCAGTGCCCCCTTCTGTGCTTGCGCCCTGTGCGGCCGCACCCCTCGCCCAGCCTTTGATACTACCCTGCAGCCTCCTGCCATTCCACACACAGCTGGATAGTTAAACCCTTGTGTTTTCAAGAGCACTCCGGGTTTGTAATTGGATAAACAGGATAAACATGAATTACTATTCCTCGCAGACTTTGCACAATATATAATAAGGTTATAATTACTGTGTTTCTATTTTAACAGGAGAATATATTTAAGTGCAGCTGAATACCAAATTCAACTAAGACCCCTAGGGATAAAATGAATGAATGGTGTTTATAATCACTGGGTATGTGGCATTTCTTCAAACAGATGTAAATAAGAGTGCATAAACAGAGTCAAGGCAAAATATTAGAAGAGAACAGAGGCTTTCTGAAATATTGCATTGCGGCTGTAGCTTGGCAAACATTTGCCAGAAATCTTTATAGCAACAGTTAATATTACAAAATGATGTCTAATCTGCATGTGCCTTTCAAGGTGCAGAGAGAAACCCAGGAGTTCATGAAAATAATGCTTACAGTAAACGTATGAAACTGCGGCAGAACAGACTCAACCAAAATGTGAAAAGCAAAATGGTCAATGTCTTTAAACAAAATTGATACTCATATATATTTATCTTTTATCAGACTAGAAAATTACCCTTTTCGATCACCAGTAGATTCCTCCAGTGTTATCAGATACAGGAGTAGGAAGAGGTCACAAGAGGAAACAGGTAGACTATCATACTAACAGGAAACCTGACCCGCCTATATGCCCTGATCATGCAGACAGACCACAGATGAAGGCAGAGATCAAGAGAAAATAGTGCTTCACAACTCCAGGATGATAGTCGAAGAAATTATTTCTAGCCCCAGAGAAAAAGAAAATGTCCTGAAGGCTACAAACCACAGTGTATAGAAGCCATGTATAGGCCTGATTTTAAACTGGCCTATAAAAAAATGTCCATGTCTCACTTAGCCTTTGAGGGGGCGTGTTTCTACCAATACATCTCCTGTGGCCTAGCACCAAGGCTGCCAATAGTCCCTTATTAACAGGGACGTCCTGTATTTTGCTAAAAAAAAAAAACCAAACACACAGAAAAAAAGAACTTCCCTAATTATCTACATTCAACATGGAAATTGCCCTTTATTTTCCAGTCACAAAGATGGGAATCCTACTCCGTAGGTTTGTCTAACTGGTACAGGTCCAGTGCAAGCACACTCAGAGTCCTAGGTAAACCTTCAGTCTCCCTGCCACCATCCCACCACCCAACCTTATAGATAAATGGAATCAAGTCATATTCCTGAATCAGCTGTCCTAAATGCTGAACATAAACATACATTTTTGCCAGCTGGGTGGCATGAAGGAGTAGCCGAGTGAGCTGCACTATAAGCCTATTGGCAGCAGACAACATCATCTTTCAGGAAGTCCCATATACAATGCGTTTCTCACTGTTTCAAATTCATTTACGTTTTTAGTTCTTTCATATTATATTCATATATACTGTTATGTGTTTTAAGTACCAATTACAAAATCACAAATCATTTTTTCATTCTTGCTCATTATTTTGGAATGAAGAACAAAACCAAGGACATTATAATGCCTCTGTATCATTCCATGTTGCGAATGCACCTTTAATATGGTGTGCAATACTGGTCGCTGTATCTTAAAAAGTATATAGCAAAATTTGAAAAAGTACAAAGAGCCACTAAAATGATAGAGGATGGAAGACTTTATTTAACAGGTTTTTTTTATACTACTTTATGATTTTTAGTCAAAGCGGTTTACATTGTAACTTAAATTTAGCAATGTACATTAAACAAGGAGATTGATTGGATTTTTCTGAGGCAATGGAGGGTTAAGTGACTTGCCCAAGGTCACAAGGAATGCTAGTGAGAATCAAAACCTGGTCTCTTGGTTCCCAAGCCAAGTGCTCCAATCATTAGGCTACTCCTCCACTCCTCGCTACATGGAAAGGCTTAAAAGGTTAGGGCTCTTCAACTTAGAAAAAAGATGGCTGAGGGGAGATATGATAAAGGTCTATAAAATAATTAATGGAGTGGAACAGGCAAACATAGATTGGTTGATTACTCGTTCAAAAATTAGAAAGGCTAGGGGACATGCAATGAAGCTACAAATGTAGCACATTTAAAACTAATTGGAGAAAATATATTTTTGCTCAACATATAATCAAACTCTGGAATTCGTTACCAGAGGATGTAGTAAAAGCTGTTAGTGTAGCTGGGTTTAAAAGACGTTTCTACAAGTTCCTGGCAGAAAAGTCCACAAACCATCATTAAAGAGGACTAGGGAGATCCACTGCTTACCCCTGGGTTAAGCAGCATGGAATCTGTGTAACCTTTTGGGATCTTGACAGTTACTTGTGACCTCGATTGGCCACTGTTGGAAACAAGATATTGGGCTTGATGGACCCTTGATCTGACCCAGTATGGCATATCTTATGTTCTTATGATGTCATTGAGTCTGTGAATGGACTGGTCCACTGGGTACTCAGGGTCCACTTAGAGTGCCTCAAATGGAAAGTACCATGAGAATTGCATGTACTGTGGAATCCACGTGGCTCAAAATCCTCAATATGGTCCTCACTGATAACTTCTGGCTCTTTTGAACTTCCTCTACTTGCTGCAGCAAGTGGCTATAATGTGGAAGAAAGGCTCTCAAAGTTGTGTCTAGCAAGACTCTAATAAACTAAAAACGACACGATGAGGTTAAAATTGGACTTGGATAGTTAATGACAAACCCTAGCAGTTCCAGCACCCAGATTTTATTTATTTATTTATTTATTTTATTTATTTGTACATTTTTCTATACCGCCTCTTCCAGAGATGGTCATATGGATTCCAGAGATGGTAATACATACGGATTCTTTAACTGCTTCTTGAGTGGTGCCCTTGGTGAGCCAATCATCCAAGCAGAGAAACACGTACACCTCCAGTCTATGTAGATACGCTATGACGACAACCAGACAATTCGTGAAAACTTAAGAGATGGACACGAGGCCAAAGGGCAGAGCGCAATATTGGAAGTGGTGTTTCTATACGACAAATTTGAGATACTTCCTATGACTGGGATATATTTAGATGTAGCTGAAGGCATCCTGAAGAGCCAGAGAACATAGCCCATCTTCTTTTTGTCGAAAAGGTGGCAGGATGCTGAGAGAAAACTTTCTGAAGTTTTCTGTCTGAGAAATGTGTTCAGCTCTCTCAGATCTAGGATAAGACAGAATACCCCTGTTTTCTCTGACACCAGGAAGTACCTGAAGTAAAACCCCTACCCTTCTTTCTCTGTTGGCACAAAGATGATGGCATTCACCATGTGAAGGATGCAGATTTCCCAAAGAAGTAGCTCCTGGTGCTGGGAGACAAGCAAATGATGTCTTAGGGGAAGAGTTTGGAGGAAGTTCCAATAGAAGTAATCTGTATCTGAAGCAGACTATTTTTAGAACCCAGAGACTGCAGGTTATTAGGGGCCAACAGTCCGCAAAAATGGCGAGCCTCCTCCTAACAGGAAGTTGCCCGACTCCTGTACAGATAGATTAGCTATTTTTGAGAAGCCAGTCAAAGCCCCATCCCTGGTTTTGGCTGAGGAGCTGAATGGGCCTTCTGAGGCCTCTGCTACCTGGAATGGAAGTGGGGGGCCTGTACAGAATAGGAAAAATGTACCTATGTGAGTAGTAGCACCTTCGCTGCCTTCCACTCTGGAATCTCTTGGAAGAGAAGGCCAGGTTGACAGTAGGCCTGGAGAGGGTTCAAAAAGTTTCACTATCATGGTAACTGTCTCTTGACCTTGCCTCTGAAGAGATTCTCCTCACAGTTTGGCACGCCAGCAAGTTGCTCCTGCACACTGGGCTGTAAGTCCAAGGTTTAGCACCATGAGTCAATACTCATTGCAGAAGCTCTTAATGTCATATCAAAAGAACATATAAGAACATAAGATATGCCATACTGGGTCAGACCAAGGTCCATCAAGCCCAGTATCCTGTTTCCAACTGTGGCCAATCTAGGTCCATATGTACCTAGCAGTTTCCCCAAAAGACACAGGTTCCACAATGCTTGCACTGGGTATCTTAGGTCACCCAGTCATGTATTTCCCACACTCCTTTTTCTCCCACAAGGCAGTTGAACTGCAAGACCTTCTTAGGAGGGAGAAAATCTGCAAACTCTTCTAGGCTGTCCATGATGTTCTGCAAGTAGAGTGTCATGAAGAGCGGGTAGGACGCCACCCTGGACAAGAGTATAACTTTCTGGTAAAATCTTCTCCCAAAAGAGTCCAAGCTTCCAGTCTCTCTTCCCAGATCATAAGATATGCCATACTGGGTCAGATCAAGACTCCATCAAGCCCGGTATCCTATTTGAGTCCTGAAGGACTACAAAAGGGGACTCCCACTTCTGGAGAGAGATCTGCAATTGTAAGTATTTACTTCTGGGAATTTTTCTAAATCTTGGGGGAAAAAGGAATTCTTTAGATTAAAGCTGATTAATCTCTGAACCCAGTGCATTTGTTAAATCAGTCAGGGTCTAGTAGCAGCAAAGAGCTTTCAGTTTAAATTTAAACACAGCAGAGAGCTTTCTGGTTAAATTTACACCCCAAGACTACCTCTATCCAAGCAAGATCTGTGGAACTCCCCCTGGAAATTGGTCACAGATTACCTTAAAACACAAGACAGGGTACTCTGTAGCAGCCAGCTTTTCATAGGTCTTCTTTCCCTCCCTCCCTCCCTCCCTCCCCTGGGATAATCAAGCTTTATAGGTGCTTAAACCTCTTAAAGGAAAGGAGGTGCCATATTCACTCTCAGGTGCAGCTGTTTATCCTCATCAGGCACACATTAAGGACCTGAGATTAATTAAGCTTCAGGTTAACAAAGTACATTAAACGTTTTAGTATAGTTTTATTAGTATAATTATCCCCAGCAACCCTTAGTAAGTAAAGAACTTAAATAACTAAACACAACCTTAAAAACTAAAATGCAGACAGTAGTCCAGCAGTGAGATGGGGGCTTTCGAGTCTTTTGCATTGAGTGTCACATGTATGATTTTCTCCCAGTTGGTGAGGGGTCTTACGTGTGCACTAGGTGCAAGGAGCTCTCTGCTCTCAGGAAACGAGTTCGATATCTGGAGGCTAGAGTAGCAGACTTGGAGAACATAAGGAAGACAGAGAGGCACATAGACGAAACCTACAGGGATATAGTCCTCAAGTCCCACCTCCAGTCTAGCAGCATTCCTGCTACCATGGAGGAGAGAGGTCACATGACAGGAGAGCATCACTCTGGTGTGGCAGAAAGTGATCCTGTAGCTAGGACCTGTCCTCCATGTGATGTAAAACCCTCTTGCACTGAGGAAGTTTCTCTAGGGCCATGTGCCCATGAGGGAAGGGTTAGGATAGCCGTTATAGTTGGTGATTCGATCATTAGGCATGTAGACTGCTGGGTGGCTGGTGGATGTGAGGATCGCCTGGTAACAAGCCTGCCTGGTGCAGGTCTTAGATAGTGCTGGGGAGGAATCTGCTGTCTTGGTACATGTCAGTACCAATGACATAGGAAAATGAGGTAGGGAGGTTCAGGAGGCTAAATTTAGGCTTCTAGGTAAGAAGTTTAAATCCAGAACTTCCAGGGTAGTGTTCTCCGAAATGCTTCCCGTTCCACGCGCAGGACCCAAAAGGCAGGCAGAGCTCCGGAGCATCAATGTGTGGATGAGATTATGGTGCAAGGATGAGGATTTTGGATTTGTTAGGAACTGGGGAACATTCTGGGGAAAGGAGGAGCTTTTCTGAAGTTATGGGCTTCACCTTATCTGGGATGGAAGCAGGCTGCTGGCATTAACCTTTAAAAAAGGAGAGAGCAGCTTTTAAACTAGATAATAGGTGAGAGCCGACAATCGCCCAAGAGCGCATGGTTTGGAACAATGTATCCTTGAAGGATACTACTAAAAGAATGAAGTTAGGGCATATCAGCAGAGAGATTCCAATAAAGACAAAAGGTAGCCCAAATTCCCTTGAGTACGGAGCAGACAGAGCTTCAAGATTCCAAATTACCCCTACCTACCGATAGCCAAATTAATATGAATAAAATACAGTTCCTAAAATGCTTGTATGCAAATGCTAGAAGTTTAAAAAATAAGATAGGAGAGTTAGAATATGTAGCACTAAATGAGAGGTTAGATATGATTGGTATCTCAGAGACATGGTAGGAGGAGGACAACCAGTGGGATATTGTGATACCTGGTTACAAACTATATCCTGATGATAGAGCAGATCAAATTCGTGGGGGGGTTGCACTCTGTTAGAGAGGGCATTGAGTCACAAAGGATTAAAGTTTTGCAGGAAACAAACTTCACTGTAGAATCTCTATGGATTGAATTTCCATGTAAAAAGGGGAAGGAGAAAGCGATGGCAGTGGGGGTGTACTATCGACCGCCTGGCCAGAGTGAACAAATGGATGATGAAATGCTCAAAGAAATCAGGGAAGCTAACAAAACTTACAGCACAGTAATAATAATGGTGATTTCAATTACCCCGGTATCGACTGGGTCACTGTCATGGCAGGACATGCTAGGGAGATAAAGTTTCTAGATGAAATGACTGCTTCTTGGGAAGCTATTTTGGACCTAGTCCTTAGAAGAACACCAAATCTGATGCAAGAGATAAGGGTGTTGGGGCCACCTGGCAAAAGTAATCATAGCATGATTGTGTTTGATTTAATAAATGGAGGAAGGACGGTAAGGAAATCCACAGTACTACCTTTTAACTTTTCAAAAAGGAGACTGTGATAAAATGAGGAAAATAGTTAAAAAAAAATAAAAGAAGCAGTTGCAAAGGTTAAGGACTTACATCAAGCTTGGGAGGTGTTTAAAAATACTATCTTGGAAGCCCAGACTAGCTGTATTCCTCGCTTTAAGAATTGTGGAAGGAAGTCCGAAAAACTGCTAACATGTTTTAAAGGCGAGGTCAGAGAGGCTGCTGTTGCCAAAAAAGCATCTTTCAGGAAATGGAAAAAGAGCCAAATGACTAAAACAGGGAACAGCACAAGCACTGGCAAGTTAAATGCAAAGCATTGATAAGGAAGGCAAAGAGAGAATTTGAGAAGAAGCTTGCTGTGGAAGCAAAAACGCATAATAATGACATTATCAAGTACATTTGTAGCAAAAAAACTTGTGAGAGAGTCAGTTGGACCATTAAGATGACAGAGGGGTAAAAGGGGCACTAAGAGGGGACAAGGCCAAAGAGGAGAGACTGAATGAATTCTTTGCTTCGGTCTTTACTAAGGAAGATGTAGGGATGTTACCCATCACTGAAGTGGTATTTAAAGGTGATATTTCTTTCAATTCTTCCACAGTATCAATACACCAGGAAGATGTATTACAACTATTTGATAAACTGAAGAGTAGCAAATCACCTGGACCAGATGGTATACATTCAAGGATGTTGAAAGAACTGAAATATGAGATTGCAGACCTGCTATTAATAATCTGTGAATTATCATTAAAGTCATCTGTAATACCTGAAGATTATAGGATGGCCAATGTAACGCCAATTTTTAAAAAGGGTTCCAGGGATGACCCAGGAAACTATAGATCAGCAAGCCTGACGTCAGTACTGGAAAAAATGGTAGAAACCATAATAAAGAACAAAATTACTGAACATGGAAGTCATGGCTTAATGGAAGACTTTTTTTGAAGGTGTGAATAAACAGGTAGACAAAGGTGAGTCGATTGATATAGTGTATCTGGACTTTCAGAAAGCCTTTGACAAGGTCCCTCAGAGACTTTTGCCAAAACTAAAATGTTATGGGCTAGAAGGCAGTGTACTATTTCGGATCAGGAACTGATTAAAAGATAGAAAGTAGTGGGTAGGGCTAAATGGCCAATTTTCCCAATGGAGAAAATGAATGGTGGAGTATCCCAGGGATCTGTGCTGGGTTCACTGCTTTTTGACATATTCATAAATGACCTGGAAAAGGGAATAATGAGTGAGGTTATCAAATTTGCAGATGACACAAAACTATTTAAAGTTGTTAAAATCCACGAGGATTGTGGAAAATTGTCAGAGGATCGTGATAAATTGTAAGACTGGGCATCAAAATGGCAAATGAAATTTAATGCGGACAACTGCAGAGTTATGCACCTAGAAAAGAACAACCCAAACTATGGTTACACAATGCAAGGTTCCACATTAGGAACCACCACCCAGGAAAAAGATTTAGGCGTCATCGTGGGTAACATGTTAAAACCCTCCGCCTAGTGTGCAGCGGCGGCCAAGAGAGCAAATAGAATGCTAGGTATGATAAGGAAAGGAATGGAAAATAAAACAAAGGATATTATAATGCCTCTGTATCGTTCCATGGCCTTTACTCAATCCTCATCCTTCGTGACCTTTCTACTGTTTTTGATACTTTTGATCACCACCTTTTCCTCAATACCTTGTCCTTGCCTGGATTTAGGGGTTCTGTCCTGTCCTGGTTTTCTTCCTTTCTCTCCCACTGCACTTTTAGTGTATGTCCTGGTGGATCCTCCTCTACTGCTATCTCACTTTTCAGTCAATGTACCCCAAGGCTCTGTCTTTGGACTTCTCCTTTTCTCTCTCTACACTCGGTCCCTTGGAGCACTCATCTCCTCCCATGGTTTTCAGTACCATCTCTACTCTGATGGCTTTCAAATCTACTTCTCTGCACCTGAAATTTCTCCGGGAATCCAGGCCCGGATCTCTGCCTGCTTATCTGACATTAGTGCCTGGATATCTCACTGCCATTTGAAATTGAACATGGCGAAAACTGAACTCCTTATCTTTCCCTTTAAGCCCACCTCCCCCCTTCCTCCGTTTCTGTGGATAACACTCTCCTCCTCTCTCTTTTCTCGACTTGCAATATTAGGTCATTGTCAACTTCTCCCTTTCCTTCTCCACACATATCTGACAGATAGCTAAAACCTGCTGCTTCTTTCTCTAACACTGGCAAAAATCATCCTTTCCTTTCCTTTCGGAATACACTACTAAGACCCTTATCCATTAGGTAGTCATCTCCCGTCCAGACTACTGCAACCTCTTCTTCGCTGTGAATCTTCTCTCCCCCACTTCAATCTGTTCAAAACTCAGCTACATGGCTAATCTTCCATCAGAATTAGCCATGCAGCTAATGTCACCCCTCTTTTCAAGTCACTTCATTAACTCCCTATCCATTTCTGCATCCAGTTCAGACTTCTACTAGGGACATATAAATGCCTTCATTCGGCTGTTCCTCAATACCGTTCCTCTTTTATCTCTCCCTACACCCCTCCTTGGTAACTCCACTCTTCTGGCAGACCCCTTCTAATTGTGCCCTTTTCTTCCATTGCCAACTCCAGATTTTGATCTTTCTGCCTTGCTGCTCCTTATGCCTTGAACATACAAACTGAGCCAGTATGTCAGGTTCCATCTCTGGCCCTGTTCAAATCCAGGCTAAAAACTCACTTCTTTGAGACTGCTTTTGGATCCTGATCCCCCTAGTCTCCTGTTCACTTCCTATGTGTTTCCTTACCATTCCCCTAGATATATCCTTGTCCCCAGTTATTGTGTTGTCTGTCTTGACTGTTGTGGTATTTGTCTTAATTACAGTAGACTATAACCTCTTATAAGCAGATACTGTCTCTATTCCGTGCTGCATACACCTTGTAATGTTATACAAATGATAAGTAGTAGTAATAATAGTAGACTATGAAAATCATTTCCCTTCCTGTAGGATGTGTATCCTGTTGTACCTATGGGAGGAAGGGTAGAGTTTTTTTCTTTCAGCTGGGAAAAAGATAATCATTGATTCATGGGTTCGTTCTGTCATTTATCATGGCTACCATCTCAGATTCCTCAGCTGTCCACCATATCGTCCTTTGCCTTGGATCCAGTCATCTATGGATAATCTCAGTCTTTTACAAGACGACCACCCTCTACTAAGCATTCTCCATGAACAAGCAGGATAATTTTTCACACATGGGCGATGTCACTGACCAAGCCACATACAGGAACCTCCTCAGCATCTTCTACAAAGTTTTAGAAAGTTTCCATGAATGTGTGCTCATTCTCGCCTGCCATCACCATGCTCGAGAACCTCAGTCTTGGATTTTCTCCTGAACTGAACAGATGTATATTGTCTGTGCATCACTTCGTCAGTATTTCACACCTTTTTTGCTTCTTTCTTTTCTTGTGTATATTGGAACACTGATATTTCCTGCTTGTCACTGTGACACTTCTCTACCCATTCGTTTTTCTTTAGTTAGGTTTTTCAGCTGCGTTCGTTCTTTTTTCTCTTCAAAACTGAGCAGTTTGATTTTTGCTTTGGCTTTTTTTCCCATCTGATATGTACCAGAAACTCGCCAGCAGATTTAAGAACTAATCCAGTGTTGCAGGATCAGTCTGCCATGGTCACCCACAACTGGTGCTGGGAGTTTCTGGGGCCCATACCTAATCCCTCTTTATGCCATTTATGTTTTCAGATGGCAAAACGAGGGTTAAAGATTCATGAGAACAACTGCAGTCAGTTTTTTGGCGCCGAGAAGCCTGGCCTATCAGTATTGGCAGCATCGGTCACTATGGCCCTGGGAGCTTCACTGGACACTGGCAGTGCATTGGCATTGACGGGTCCTTGAGACCATTCTTTAGGATTCATCCTAGACTTTGAAAGCATTGAAAACTTCAGATGTCGAGCATCAGGCGGATGTTTCATAGCATCGGGTTCATCAGAGATGATGCCAGGAGCACCAGAGAATTGAGCAATGTGTGATATCCAAAGCAGCCTTGATGTGATGAGAGCTCATCTTCCATGCCGTTGGAAGGGCTGTGCCAGACTTCAAAGGTCTGTGATAAGCCTGCTAATTTTTCTTGACTGGTTCCGATGATGCTGACCAAGACTGCTGAAGCCCCCACAGCTCTGATGCAGCAACACTGCAACACTGAACTGATTCTTGAAACTCTGCCCCTGCCTGCAGGAAACAAGTCAGCATCGGGAGGCATTCCTGCTGCCATGGAGGAGAGAGGTCACATGACAGGAGAGCATCACTCTGGTGTGGCAGGAAGTGATCCTGTAGCTAGGACCTGTCCTCCATGTGATGTAAAACCCCCTCGCACTGAGGAAGTTTCCCTAGGGCCATATGCCCATGAGGGAAGGGTTAGG
Source organism: Ichthyophis bannanicus (assembly GCA_033557465.1). NCBI lineage: Eukaryota > Metazoa > Chordata > Amphibia > Gymnophiona > Ichthyophiidae > Ichthyophis > Ichthyophis bannanicus. The sequence continues at coordinate 708,884,252 of CM066031.1, forward strand.
ACAGCCATTATAGTTGGTGATTCGATCATTAGGCATGTAGATAGCTGGGTGGCTGGTGGACGTGAGGATCGCCTGGTAACAAGCCTGCCTGGTATGAAGGTAGCAGACCCTTAGATCTGGCGAGGATCAAGCTATTGGACACTTTGGCAAGAGCAATCTCCGTAGAATGTAGACTGTGAAAGCCAGATTGCAGTGGATCCAGAAGGGAACGAGAGGAGAGAAAGTAAGAACATAAGAACTGCCATACTGGGTCAGACTAAGGTTCATCAAGCCCAGTATCCTGTTTCAAACAGTGGCCAATCCAGGTCACAAGTATCTAGCAGTTTCCCAAAAAGACACACAGGTTCCATAATGCTTGTACTGGGGCAAGCAGTGGATTACTTTGGTCCTCTTTAATGGTTTATGGACCTTTCCTCCAGATGTTTGTCCAAACCTTTTTTAAACCCAGATACTTTAACAGCTTTTACTACATCCTCCTGTAATGAATTCCAGAGTTTGATTACACATTGAGTGAAAAAAATATTCTCTCTTATTAGTTTTAAATAGTTTACCTTGTAGCTTCATTGCATGTCCCCTAGTTTTTTCTATATTCTGATGACGTAAACAATCTATGTTTACTCGTTCCACTCCATTCATTAATTTATAGACCTCTATCATATCTCCCCTCAGCTGTCTCTTTTCCAGGTTGTAGAGCCCTAACCTTTTTAGTCTCTCTTCATTGGGGTATCCTTCCATTGGGGTATCCTTCCATCCCCTTTATCATTCTCTTATTAGTCTTAAACGGGTTACACTGTAGCTTCATTGCATGTCCCCTAGTCTTTCTGCTTTCTGATGTCGTAAAAAATTGATCTATGTTTACCTGTTCCACTCTATTCATTAATTTATAGGCCTCTATCAAGAAAGTGGCAGTGAACCGCACGTTCAAGTAGTTTAGAAATAAAGGGGAGGCGAGAGAGAGGGGTCGATAATTAGAAGAACAGGTACACTGCTGCAAGACCTTTTATCTATACCTTCATTCAAAACAACATTAAAATCCCAACCCAATATCATTTCCTCAGGACCAAAAGAAAGCATCACTTGCTCCAATTTCTCAAAAAAAGATTGGTGTGAATCCAGTTGAGGCATAAATCTTTATTAGAGTGCACCTGTGCCCGCCAAGGATATTATCTACACAAACCCCTCTCCCTTCATTGTTGGTTTTCTGGTGTACAGTGCCATGCAAAAGTATTCATCCCCTTCGTTTTTGTCCTGTCTTGTCACATTACGTACAACCTAGAATGAAAATGGAGGTTCATTTGGATGTTAGGTAATGGACCTAACAATATGGTCCAAATTGGTGAAGTGAAATGACAATAAAATACCTTGTAGATATAAGAAAACAAGTAAAAACTGAAAAATTGTGAGTGCATATGTATTCATCACTTTTGCTATGAAACCTCTAAATAAAATCTGGTCCATCCAAATAAGCTCAGAAGTCGCATAATTAGTTGATTAGGGTCTGCCTGTGTGCAATCAGCATCACATTATCTGTCACATGATGCCTGTATAAATATACCTCTTCTGAAAGGCCTCTGACTCTGCAACACTACTAAGCAAGCAACAAAAAGACCAAGGAGAACGCCAAACAGGCCAGAGACAAAACTGTGGAGAAGTATAGATCATGGTTGCATTATAAAAAATATCCCAAATTCTGAATATCCCACGGAGCATCATTAAATCCATTATAACAAAATAGAAAGAATATAGCACCACTACAAACCTGACAAGAGAAAGCGGCCCACCAAAACTCACAGACCGGGCAAGGAGGGCATTAATCAGAGATGCTACAAAGACACCAAGGATAACACTGAAAGAGCTTCAAACATCCACAGCGGAGATGGGAGTATCTATCCATAGGACTACTTTAAGCCAATATACTTCACAGAGTAGGGCTTTATGGAAGAATGGCCAGAAATAAGTCATTGCTTAAAGAAAGAAAACATAGTTACTCACCTGTAACAGGTGATCTCCGGGAACAGCAGGCATTTAGTCTTCACATATGGTTATCATCGGTACCGACGGAGCCTGCGCAGGAACGCTCCCCAGCATCCAATTAGAAAGCTTTTGGGAGCATCCCACAGCACCTGCGTGCTACCTTCCCGCCCTTTCCCAACTGCCTCTCTCCAGTTTTCATTTTCCACGGAGCCAGTAGGTTGTCGTTCCTGTCACCGCAGAAAAGTTTTCCTATTCTCCTTCTTTTTTGTGGTCGCGTCTGCCTTCCCTCGATGCTATACCGGCACTGCCGGTTCTTTCTTTCTTTAAAAAAAATAAATAAATAAATATATTTTTTCCAAACCTTTCTTTTTCAGGTGTACGCGCCTTTTTGGGCCTTAGGCCCAAAAAATTTCCTTTACTATGGAAAAACCCGCTTCGGGTTTCAAGAAGTGCACCAAGTGTGGCGGTACCATCTCAGTCACCGACACCCATGAGTGGTGCCTTAAATGTTTAGGCCCTGACCACTCCATTTTGGAATGTATGGCCTGTGCCATGATGTCCAAGAGGGGTCGACAAAACCGAGCTGCTAAGCTCAGCACCCTTTTTCCCTCTGATGCAGCCTTCTGTGGCATCGACGTCTTCCAGGGCTTCGTCTTCCTCCCATGGATCTCAGGTAACTAAACATAAGTCTGGCCGGTCCTCAAAGGGTAGATCTCCTTCCAAGCATCGAGATGCCTCTGGCGTTTAAATGTCTTGGAATAGCCTAGTCAAAGCCCAGACCTCAATCCAATTGAGAATCTGTGGCATTACTTGAAGATTGCTGCACACCAACGCAATCCATCTAACTTGGAGTTAGAGCAGTTTTGCCTTAAGGAATGGGTGAAAATACCAGTGGCTAGATGTGCTAAGCTAACAGAGACATACCCCAAGAGACCTGCAGCTGTAATTGCAGCAAAAGGTGGCTCTACAAAGTATTGACTTTGGGGGGGGGGAGGGGGTGAATATATATGCACATTCCTGCTTTCAGGTTTGTTTTGGGGGGGTTTTGTCTTAATTAGTGTGTCACAATAAAGGATATTTTGCACCTTCAAAGTCGTAGGCATGTTGTGTATATCACATGGTGCTAACCCCTGAAACTCTATTTTAATTCCAGGTTGTAATGTGACAAAACAGAACAATCAGAGAGGGGATGAATACTTTTGCAATGCACTGTGAAATCTGTATAAGTAGACCCTTCTTAAAAAAAAAAAAAAAGACACTGAGTCCTAATATTCCTTAATTCTCACAATATACACTAATTGGTAGAAATATATATCATAATTTACTACAGACTCCACCACTGTTTAAACTACTACCCAAACCCTACCTTCCCTGCAATGTTATTAACCGTGTTATACAGTACATTCCATTCGCTCATACCATCCTTAGTCACCGTATATCCTTCTAACCATAGGTAATATATATACTACCATATTCAGTCCTCATTCACATCATACCATTTAAATTTCCTTTCATCCATAAACTATTAAGTTGCATCATTAAAATTACTGTAGTTGTATAAACACATTTACTCATACACATCCAAATTAATTATCATCATTCTAAAAGACCAATCACTCTATTCACCATCTGCACGCTGCTCCTGTAAACTTTTAGATACACCAGACAACACAACTGTAACATAGTAGTTTTCCAATGCGCAGACACAACTTTCCAGCACTCTATAATTACAGCCATTCACACCCTAAACTCACATAACTAAGTATCCAACTACATAACAGCAACAATGTAACGGAGCGAACTCAAATTTAAAGGAGCACTCAAAACCACACACCCACTAACAACTGCATCACATAGGACAAAGCAACCATCAAAATACTTTTTTGAACACCACAAAATCTCTGCTGGATTGCTAACGTATTTTTCGCTATTAGCAGCGCCTCATGCACAAAGTCACCAACTTGCTTTTCTAGGCAGTCAAGTCTTCGCTGCAAGACAGTCATTTGCACTGATAAATACACTAGGTCTCTGTGAATGTTTACAGAAACCTCCATTTGTTGCTCCATCAAGATCTTTCAGCACCACGTCCTCTGAAGTCTCCAACAGCTTATCAGGCATTAGGGAGCTGTTTTTTGCCTTTTGACCCCAGAAGGAAGACTGTATTGAGCTTCTGAAGATATATTTTTCTTGTCCAACATAATGTTAATCCTTTTCACCTAAAAATCAGAATTGATAGGGCTTGTCCAGACAATAGGGGAAGGATTGTTACATTTTATAATAGTGCAGATTGCTGTATATTTATATATTAATTGTATTTCGTATGAAGAGGCTGCAGTAGACATTGATATGATTTTCTTGAATGTTACGATGGTATATTTTTTATGGACATATTTTGATATGTAATTCTATTTATTTATTTATTTATTTATTTATTTATTTAACTATTTCTTTTATACCGCCCCTTCCAGAGATCAAGGGCGGTTTACATATAACAAGTTAACAGTCATGTACACAGTTTGTATACATTTTACATAGAACATAGAACAATAGAAATCAACTATTTACATTAAACAGTAAATATAACATTTATAGGTATTAAAGCAAACACATTAAACTTTATACAAATGAATATTTACAGTGTGTGGTGTGTGTGGTGTGTGGGGCAGGAATTGGTGTAGGTGCTGGAATTTAGTTCCTTTTTTCGTCTTCAAGGTGTGAGGGGGGGAAAAGTCTTGTGGTTACATTGTTGGGTTAGGGGATTAAGGGAGTTTGTGTATGTGTGACCATGTTTGTTGTGGAGCTGGCTTTGGGGATATAGGGGATTTCGAAGTGTTCAGTGAACAGGTAGGTCTTTAATTCTATGATTTGAGGACTGGAGTAGCCGCGTAATGGTTACAGCATTGGCTTGGTAACCAAGAGACCGGGGTTTGATTCCCACTTGTACTCCTTGAGGCCTTGGGCAAGTTACTTACCCTCCGTTGCCACAAAAGAAAGGCCTGGCAATCTATATCTGGTCACACTGCCAAGAAAACTCAGTAGCTGCTGGGTCGCGCCAGGAGTCAGCATTGAACTTTTTATTTATTTAATGCTTTTATATACCGCGCTTTTTAAAATCAGTGCAGTTCACAGATAACATTTTGTGCAGAGTAGGAAGAGCCTACTTTGCACTTACAATGAACAGGTAGTACAACTTGGATTGATAACAGGGGAAAGCATATACATGATATATACAGATTATATACAATGGTAGGGAGGACGCTATGTGGCTGTAGCAACATGGCTTCTCCAGAGGGCTATATACAAGGATGTGAAATTATTTATTGGGTTGACTGTAAGGTAAGGCCAAGTGAGGATGTGTTGTTGGCTTGGGCATAGTGTAGGAGAAAGAGGTGGTGCTTTAGTGCCCTTCTAAATTGGGCAAGGTCAGTGATCGTGCGGATGGTCACTGGGAGCTCGTTCCAGCAGGTAGGTGCGTAGAACCTAAACGCTCTGTTTCTTGTGGCGTTGGTGCATTTTGTTACTTCACTTGGGGTTACTAGAGTGTTGGTGGTGGAGGACCTTCTTGTTCTAGATGCTGGTGTGAGGAGGATAAGGTTTGTCAAGGTGCTGGCAGTTCTTTTGTTAATGGCCTTGAAAGTTAAGAGGCAACTTTGTATATGATCCAGCAGTAAATTGGCAACCAGTGCAGATCCTTTAGGATTGGAGTGATGTGCTCCCTTCTAGAGGCCCCGTGTAGGAAACAGGCAGCATCATTCATTGCTAGCTGTAGTGGGTTAAGTGTGTTCTTGGGGAGTCCCTGAAGGATTACATTGGCGTAGTCAAAGTGAGGAGTTACTAGTGCCTAGAAAACTGTTCGGAAGTCCTCTAGTTGCAGCAAGAGTCGGAGATGTCGAATTGTCCTCATCTTATGGTAAACCTTCTTTAAAGTATTGCCTATGTGTGCTTTCATATCGAGGTGCTGGTCCAGCATGACTCCTAGGTAGCAGATGGTGGGACGGCTCGGGAGTTCGGCGTCTTTTGTTTTCAGTGTTGTCGGTGGGGAGAAGCTTTGGTTTCTTGTGATGAACAGCACTTCAATCTTGCTAAAGTTTATCTTGAGACTCTGTGAGTGAAGCCAGTCCGTGACGGCGTCAAAGCATTTTACTAGTGGGGAGAAGTCTGGTTGATCGATGGTGAATGGAGTGAAAAGTAGTACGTTGTCTGCATAAATCTAGCATATGTTATGTTGAAGGAGCGGATGATTGCACATATGGATTGCATGTATATATTGAATAGTAGGGCGGATAGCGAGAAGCTTTGGGGGACTCCATGTTTTTGTTCAAAAGGCTCGGAGGTCGCAGAGCCTGTCCGAACCTGCTGCCATCTATCTGTTAGGTATGACTTGCACCAGCTCCAGCCTGAGCCCTGGATTCCCTTTTCCTGGAGACATATTAGGCTAGCTTGTACAACAACAGATACTAGGCTAGCTTGTACAACAATAGTTACTTTGCACTTCGGTAAGGCTAGCTTGTGCAGCAGTAGATATTTGCACTTCAATGATGGCTATGCATCTGACCTTGAGTACTTTTAGTGAGTATTTTAAACTAGCTTACATTCTTATAGATCTGGCTAGCTTAATGAGGGTGTCTAACTTGTGCAGCAATGTACTTTTTATGAATAACAATGGCTACTTGAATAAGAGTAGCTAGTTGCACAACAGTGACCATTTGAAACGACAATAGATTTGTTAGAAAACAGATCTATTATAGGGAATGGCTACCTGAGAATCTTAGCTCTTACAAATATGTCCAGTAATTAGGATGTGCAGTTTCATGCAGTCTTACATACGTTTTGTGGAGAGCTCAGCGTTCACTCCTGCTGCTTGGTTCCGGGGTTCTGCAGTTCATCTTCAGGTTTCTTGGTTGTTTCTTACGGCGGAATGCAATTCTCCGGGATTAGGGGTGACTTCCACACAGGACTCCGCCTAAGGGCCACGCCAAAGGGCCCTCTGGCGAGGCCTTCAGGCGCGTACACGCCAGGGGTGACTGCAAACTTTATAAGGTGGAAGAGGGCCCCGAATGGCCTTGTCGGAGGGGAGCGGAGCTTACCTTCCCGCTCTCCCTCAATGATACCGATCGGGGCTGGAGCTGCGGCAAAGAGGCTGGTCTGCTGGAGCAGGGCTCCTTTTAAACTGTTTCGAGCTGGCTGGGGTGGTCGTTGGGCCCAATTGGCCTTATCAGAAGGGAGCGGGGTGGAGCTTACCTTCCCGCTCTCCCTCAGTGATGCCGATCGGGGCTGGAAGACACACATTGCATTTTTTTCTATGATTTGAATGTACGTGTTTTGTCTACTGTCTTTTTAATTAATTATTATTTTGCAATTTTGATTGTTTTTCATATATTTTATAGACCCCTGAAGGAGGCAATTTGCTGAAACATGGCCGTGTTGGGTCAGTGATAATGTTTATTCATTGTATTCTTTGGATCTCCAGACCTGGTTTGTTCTCCACTCTGTGCTGCTTATCATTGGATTGGTGGGTCAATTCCTCTAAACTTGTTTTTTATGGTTGGAACAAAGCCTTCAGGATATCTGATTGCTGATGCAGCTATGCATCAAATGAAAGTCAGAAGCTGCAAAAATGCCTTACATATTGGGACATGGAACACATGAAGCATGAACAATGTTAAGCTAGAGGTGGTCAAGAATGAAATGGAATGTGCACAGCTCGATTTGTTGGGTGACAGCGTAATGAAATGGATGGGCATCGAGACTTTGAATTTGATGATCACATGGTATACAATGCCAGAAGTGAAAAACAAAGAAGAAAAGGTGTTGCATTTGTAATTAAGAAAAAAAGGGAAGAATTGTAATTAATATAATGTAATCAGTATGCGCAGACAACAGATCAGTTCTATGGACAAATACAAGATGAAATTGACAGAATATGCAAACAAGACATGCTGATAGTCATGGGCGAATGGAACACAAAAGTTCGGAATAAAGAAGGCCAAGTGATTGGAAAATATGGGTTTGGCAACAGAACTAAAACATCCAGCTTTTTATTGATCAAAATGGAATACTCTACATGATCATATCCTCTTCATTCTTCATAATTCTCTTAGGGTTATGATCCCAGCGATGCTGTAATGTTTACAGAGTTTACAATGGCTGAGATGTGCTATTTTATTGCACATGTCTGTGCAGAAATTTTCTGCCATCAGAACTTTGTAGTCAACTACAAGATGAGTAACCATTTCCAGCTCGTACTTACAGAATCTACATAGGTCTGTGTTGTCAGTTTTTACTATGCTTGCTAATTCATAATCCGCTGTTCTGGGCTGCAACTATGAATCTCTCATCCTTCGGTTTTAGTCTACCTCTAATGATTCATGTGGCCGATTTTGATCAACAAATGATTCCTGGAGTAACACTTTGTATTTTTCACTGTATTTGTGCATTTGCCACTTCTTTTTCCTCATCTGCTGGTCTAATTCTTTGAAGATTTTTTTTCTCTTGTTTTGCAAATTCTGTTGTTTCCTTCCCTGTGGCTGTTGATGGATTCTGACTCATTCCTTCTATTCGCTGGAATGCTGGTCTCCGGATATTTACTTTCATATTTCTGCACTTTTAATGTATTGGGATCTGATGAAGCTGTTAAGTAGACCGGGAGGTCTATGATAGTAGCTCTATACATGTAATCTATTTCTATGAGGCCTAGTCCTCCCAGCTCTAGGATATACAGACTCAGTACACACTGGCTCTTTTAAATTACCTCAAGAACATGGAGGAGTTTTGTTGTTAGTATATCTAGTTTTTCAAGATCTTTAAGAGGCCAGTCTACAATCCTCAAAGTTGCATGAGAGCTGCTCTCTATGCTGGAAAGTTTTTGTTTCATCGGTACTTCTGTTAGTATAATTCAGTAGAGCTTCTCATTGGGTTTCTGCAAAAATTCAAAAAAAGGCTGCATGAGAAGCCTGGAAACCTCCGGGGAAGAATGCCTCATCTTTTGTGCAGAGTGGCAGTCTCCATGGGTGGCTGAACTGTTGGAGTCACTGTGCCTGGAGGTGCACAGCTCCTCCACAAAGGAATCTTCAAATGAAGTGCACAGGAGTAGATGCCACCTGTGCAGAGGATGATTTCTTCTGGGTGTTTCCTTTAAGCTTTTCTCAGCTTCAAAATGCTACCAAAGATGATACAAATGGTCTCTTCTTGCTCTTGGAGACACTCTACCACAATGTTTGATTATGGTCCAGACCAAAGCAGAGTAGACGCTTGGAACATGTGTCAGAATTTGTAATCTTCCATCTGTATTTGGGACAGGAGCTAAGAGCTCTCAGTCATTGGAATAATAAACACAGCAAAAAATGCTGAAGACAAGAAAATCAACAAAACAAGAGAAGTCAAAGGCCTGATGATTCCCTTTTCCAAGTTCTTCTTTATTTATCTTTTACCTTAGTAACACATTAAAAAATGACAGCAGATCAAAGCAAGCATGGTCCATTTAGTCTGCCAGGTAAGGTTGTAATTGCTGCCCTGTGCAGGTAACCCCATTCTGTGCCTTTTTGAACTATGAAAGTTATTTAAGTTTTGTTCTGAGCAGGAATGCTCCTCTTCCTATATTGGTATCCTCTGTGTTTATACCATGCCTTTTTGAATTCCATTACTGGTTTTGATCCCACCACCTCCAGTGGAAGGGCATTCCAAACATACACCACCCTTTCTGCAAGAAAGTATTCCCTGATGCTGCTCTCAACTTCATTTCATGTCCTCTAGTTTTATAGCTTCTCTGTCTTTGGAAAAGGTTTCTTTGTTCATGGATACCTTTCTCCTTCCTTTCATCTAGGACAGTGATGGCTAACCTTTTTGAGCCCGAGTGCCCAAACTGCCGCACAAAACCAAAGAATTTCCTCAAAGTGCCAGCACGTCATTTGCATAAGTGGTCTTATTTGCATAAATATTTGCATAATGTTACCATACACTAACTTTTAGTAAACATGTCTCTTAATGAGTGTATGGATAAAGAAAGACTAAAAGATTTCTACATTACTATAATCCAGTGCCAACCGCCAGGCACATTAGGAACTACTACAAACGCTGCCCATTTAGAACCCATAGCAAACCCGCCGTATCCTGACAGCATTACCAGGACTCACAAAGCACCATACCCTACCTATCAAAAGGCAACACTGCAAATATTAAACCAATACATTTCAGAGAATACTGGGGAAAGAGAACAAGTGGCAACGTCAAATAGGAATTTCCTCTTGTACCAAACAAAGCGCAGATGTTAATGATGCACATTTCCCAGAGCTGACATATTCCAGTTAATAAATTCAAAATAAAGAGATATCTTTCTACCTTTTGTGCATTTTTTTTTCAGTTGCAATTGGTCCAGCCACCTTCTTCTGGTTTCTTCATGTTTTCTGCTAACTCTCCATCGTCTGCTGTCCATTTGTCCTTTCTTCTCTCTTCTAGTTTTTTTTCCATTCTCTCTCTCTCTACATCTGCTTTAACATACTAATCTTTCTCCTTTTGCTCTTTCCTCATTCCTATTTCATCCACACAAATTTTACCCCTCCATCCTCAATCCCCAATTACTCTCCCAATACCTGGCCAATTGTAGATTTTTCATCCCTCCTACACAAAATATTTTTCCCCTCTCCATTTTACTCTCCCAGCCCCATCCCATTCTAATCCTCCCCCAACATCAGCTCCCTTCTAGTTCCAGTCTCACCCAGCATCCATTCCCTTCTAGTCCCTGCATCAGCCCATTTCCAGTCCAAGTCCCTTCATCAGCTCATTTTCAATCCTAGCCCCCCCATCAGCCCATTTCTACTCATTTCCTAGCCCCACCATCAGCCCATGTCAAATCATAGCTCCCCTCCACTCAGCCCAATTCCAGTCCAAGCCCCCCCATGAGCCTACTTCCAGTTCTAGCCCCTCCATGAGTCCATTTCAATTCAAGCCCCCACCACAGCCCATTTCCAATCTTAGCTCCCCCCAACAGCCCATTTCCAGTCCTATCCTAGCTTTTCCATCAGCCCATTTTCAGTCCTAGCTCCCTTCCCTCACAGCCCATTTCCATTCCAAGCCCCCTCCCCATCAGCTATTTGCAGTTCAAGCCTCCCCTTCCACTCAGCCCATTTCCAGTCCTAGCAACACCCCAACCCATTACCAGTCCTAGCCCCCCGTCAATCAACTTCCAGTCCTAACCCCCATCACCCCATTTTCAGTTTAAGCCCCCCCCTATAACCCTTTACCAGTCCTAACCCCCCATCAGCCCATTTCCAGTCAGCCCCCCATAGCCCATTGCCAGTCCTAAACCCCCCCATCAGCCCACAGCCCATTACCAGTCCTAACCACATCAGCCCACCTCAAGTCCTAACCCCTCCCCATCAGCCCATTTCCTGTCCTAGCCCCCCCATAACCCATTATCAGTCCTACACCCCCATCAGCCCACTACCAGTCTTAACCCCCCCATAGCCCATTACCAGTCCTAACCCCCCCCCATCAGCCCACTACCAGTCTTAACCCCCCCATAGCCCATTACCAGTCCTAACCCCCCCATCACCCCATTTCCAGACAGCCCTCATCAGCTCATAGCCCATTGCCAGCCCTCATCAGCCCACAGCCCATTGCTAGTCTTAACTCCCCCCCATAGCCCACTGCGTCTTAACCCCCCTCCCCAGCCCACTGCCAGTCTTAACCCCCCCTCCCTAGCCCATTGCCAGTCTCAACCCCCCTCCCTCCCTCCCTAGCCCATTGCCAGTCTCAACCCCCCTCCCTCCCTAGCCCATTGCCAGTCTCAACCCCCCTCCCCCCCTCCCTAGCCCATTGCCAGTCTTAACCTCCCTCCCTCCCTCCCTAGCCCATTGCCAGTCTCAACCCCTCCCTCCCTCCCTAGCCCATTGCCAGTCTCAACCCCCTCCCTCCCTAGCCCATTGCCAGTCTTAACCTCCCTCCCTCCCTCCCTCCCTAGCCCATTGCCAGTCTTAACCCCCCAACCACACTCCCTCCCTCCCTCCCTAGCCCATTGCCAGTCTTAACCCCCCTCCCTCCCTCCCTCCCTAGCCCATTGCCAGTCTTAACCCCCCTCTCACCCTCCCTAGCCCATTGCCAGTCTTAACCCCCCTCTCTCCCTCCCTAGCCCATTGTCAGTCTTAACCCCCCTCCCTCGGCTCATGGCAATAAAAAAAAAAAAAAGCTGCCCGCTGCCGCCGCGGCGGCATGGAGTGTCCCGCGGGGCTCCCTCTGCCCGGCGGGACTCTCCCGGCGCTGCTCAGCCCCTCTCTGCCGGCTTGCAGAGACGCGAAGGGAGAGAGAGTCTCCCTCGCGTCTCTCTTAAGCCCGCAGGGGCAGATGGGAAATTTCCCATCAGCTCCTGCGGGCTTAACAGAGACGCAAGGGAGACTCTCCCTTCGCGTCTCTGCAAGCCGGCAGAGAGGGGCTGAGCAGCGCCGGGAGAGTCCCGCCGGGCAGAGGGAGCCCCGCGGGACACTCCATGCCGCCGCGGCGGCAGCGGGCAGCTTTTTTTTTTTTTTTAATGTGCGACCTTCCCGCGTGCCAGCTGCAAAGGCCTTCGCGTGCCACAGCTGGCACGCGTGCCATAGGTTCGCCATCGCTGATCTAGGATATACATATTCAGGTCTTCAAGTTTCTTCTCATACATCTTCTGGCACAAACTCCATACCATTCTGATCACTTTCATCTAAACCATTTCAAGCCTTTTTATATCCTTAATGAGATATGGCCTACAAAACTGAACACAGTACTCCAAGTGTACAGGGTCACTATCAGCTTTTCCTTTCAGCTGGTTATGACCCTCTCTGCAGCCTATCTTACTTCTGACCATCATCTTGTCACATTGTTTTGCCACCTTGAGATCCTCAAACACTATCACCCCGAGGCCTCTCTCCTGGTCTGTGCACATCAGCCTCTCACTCCCTATCACATACTCCTCTTTTGGATTTCTATACCCTATTCTGCACTTCTTTTCATTAAATCTCAACTTCCAAGCTTTAGAGTATCTTTCTAAATTTTGCAAACTATTTATCATGTTGTTGACTCCCTCCAGTGTGTCCACCCTTTTGCAAAACTTCATGTCATCTGCAAAAGGCAAACATTTCCTTCTAACCCTTTGGTAATGTCACTTACGAAGATATTAAATAGAAATGGCCACAGGACCAATCCTAGAGATGCTGTACTACTCACTCTTCTTTCTTTCAAATAAATTCTACTTACCACCACCCTCGGTCATCTGTCAGTCAACCAATTCCTAATCCAATTCACCACCTGGAGTCCTAACTTCAGGCTGCTCAGTTTATACATGAGCCTCCTATAAGGACAGTACCAAAGGTTTTACTAATGGAGGGAGGAGCGGCTCAGTGTTTGGGACAGGTTACCTCAGGCCGGAGGTTCAATTCCTGCATGGGGACAAGCAACTTCAGGCCGGAGGGACTGGGGTCTCTAGTCCCATGGCCACTCCTTGTGGCCTTGGGCAAGTCACTTAACCCTCCATTGCCTCAGATACAATTAGATTGTGAGCCCTTTGGGGACAAGGGAATAGAAAGCACCTGTTAGTATACATGTAAACCGCACTGATTCTAAAGAGCGCGGTATAAAAAATAAATAAATAAAATAAAATAAATAAATTCCAAGTAATACTAGTACTGATTATTTGTATAGCGCTTACAAGGTATACGCAGCGCTGTACAGACACATGTAAGAGACGGTCTCTGCACATCAGAGATTACAATCTAATCAAGACAACGCAAAAGCTGAGGACAAGGATACATCTAGGGGAAAGGTAAGGAAACACATTGCAGATCAGGAAACACATTGCAGATCAGGATCCAAAAGCAGCCTTGAAGCGGTGAGTTTCCAGCCTGGATTTCAAAAAGGCCAGAGATGAAGCCTGATGGACAGACTCAGGTAGTTTATTCCAGGCATAAGTAGCAGCAAGTTGAAAGGATCGAAGTCTGGAGTTCGCAGTAGAAGAGAAGGGCATAGATAGAAGTGTTCTGCCGGAGGAGCAGTGCTCACGAGGAGGGGTATAGGGAGAGATAACAGAGGAAAGTTAGTGAGGAGCAGCAAAATGGGTGCATTTATTGGTTAGTAAGAGAAGTTTGAAATGGATATGGAAACGGATATTGAGCCAATGAAGCGACTTGAGAAGAGGGGTTATATGGGAATATCGAGGCTGGCAGAAGATGAGCCGTGCATCTGAGTTTTGAACAGTTTGATGGGGAGAGAGACGATTCAGAAGGAGACCAGCAAGGAGGAAGGTTGCAATAGTCTAGGCAGGAGGTCACTAAAGTGTAGACGAGTGTCTTAATAGTGTGTTCAGAAAGGAGGAGGCAAATTTTGCCGATGTTTTACAGAAAGAAACAACAGGTTTTAGCTATCATTTGGATTGTGTGTGGAGAAGAAGAGGAAGGAGTCAAAGATGACCCCAAAGTTGCGAGCCAAGGAAACAGGGAGGAGTAGGACATTACTCACAGAGACTGAGAAAGGAGGAAGGGGAGAAGTGGGTTTAGGGGGAAAATAAGTTCAATTTTAGCCATGTTCAATTTCAAATAGCAGTAAGACATCCAAGCAGCAATGTCAGATAGGCAGGCAGAGATCTGGGTCTGGATAGCCAGAGAGATTTCAGGTGTAGAGGGGTAGATCTGAGAGTAATTAGCATAAAGATTGTACCAAAAGTCATGGGAAGAGATTGGGTATAGAGAGAGAAAAGGAGTGTGCCCAAGACAAACCCTCGGGGTAACCAACAGAGAGTGGGATAGCAGTAGAGAAGGATTCATCAGAACAGACATTGAAAGTACAATGGGAAAGATAAGAAGAGAACCAGTCTAGCACAGAGCCCTTAAAACTAAGCGAGGACAAGGTATCGAGGAGAAGGTGGTGGTCAACCACATCCAGTGAATATCTTTGATCTAGTTCTCTGGTCACCCAAAGAAATCAGATTCATCTGGCACAATCTGCCTTTGATAAAACAATGTTGCCTCAGGTCTTGCAACCCACTGAATTGCAGAACATTTCATCTCCATTATTTTCCAGTCACCAAAGTATAAGCCAGTAAAGCCTTAGTTTCTGATCACTTCTCTGTTGTCAGTTTTGTGAAAAGGGACCACATCAACCCTCTCCAATCCCATGGAACCTCTGCCATCTATAAGGATCTATTAAATACATTCTTAAGCTGACCAGCTAGAACCTTTCTGAGCTCCCTCAGTATCCTGAGATGCATTTAATCTGGCCCCATGGCTTTGTCTACTTTCAGTTTTTCAAGTTGTCCATGAATGGTGTGGTATCTACTACATTTCCATTTCCAGCAACTTGATACAACCCATGAAGACACTTTTTTCCTTTAAATGTGAGGTTTGTAGTCAGATGAAAGTTCTGTTTTCTGTGTTTGGTTGCATCTTCATGGGTGGTACCAAGTTAGGTATATCTGTACACATGCATGGTGTTTTTGTAAGCTCTTGCAGGTTCAACTGAGATAGCGCCATTTCTGTGACATTGCGGACAGTTAAGCACTGGTGAGTTTAGTTTTAGTTTGGCTGGTTAATATATGTCGTTTTTAGGGTAAGTGGTAATTGTTATTTGGTGGGGTCTAGTGGTTAGTTATATGATACTTGCCATGGTTATAGTATACAACTGAGGGATATATATGGGTTTTTGATTTTGTGTTTTTGTTTTTCAGTGCTATTGTTATAGTTCATAACAGGGGCGGCTCTATAATGAGGCGAAGTGAGGTGGCTGACTCAGGCAGCAAAGTTTTGAGGGCGGCAAATGCCCCCCAAAACAGCCGCCTCACTTCACCTTCAAAGTTAAAAAAAAAAAAGAAGAAAAAGTGCACAAGTTGTTGCTGCCGAATCCGCTTCTCGGCAGCAGCAAAACTCACCACCTAACTTCTTCTTCTGCAGCCACGGCTCCCTGCCTCTTCGGGAACCATGGCTGTGCTGCTGAAGCCAATGCGGAGCCTTCCAGTCTCTCGGAGGGCTCCGTGCAGCATTGTCCCGCCCCCAAAGGACTGAGAGGGGCTAGCATTGGAAATGAGCTGATTGGGGAGGCTTGGACTGGAAATGGGCTGATTAGTGGAGGCTAGGACTGGTAATGGGCTGATGGGGGAAGGGGGGGGTAGGACCGGTAATGGGCTGATTAGGGGAGGCTAGCACTGGTAATGGGGTTGAAGGGGGACTAGTACTGGAAGTGAGCTGATTGGGGGGCTTCAACTGGGAATGGGCGATTGGTGGGGAGGGGAGGATAGAGCTGCTGACCTTGGAAGAAAACTGGGAGCTAGGGCTACATATGGGCTGATGCAAGGGGATGGGAGAATGGGACTGGAAGGGAGTGGATGCTGAGAGGGGCTGCCATAGTATTTGGACTAGAAGGCGTTGGACAGTGGGGAAGGAGGGGGACTGGAAGGGACTGGACACCAGTGGCAGTCATGGGAATACAAGTTGACAATGGAAGGTACCGGGAGGGAGGACTGGAAAGGGGCTGATACTGGGAAGGGTTACAGGGACTGGAAATAGGCTGATGGAAAGAAGTGAAGAAAACAAAAGACGAGATAAGAAATGGCAGATGGACCATAGACCACAGAAAGAGAGCTAAGAGAATACAGGAAAGCAGAAGCCTCAGATCGGGACCAGCATGATCAGGGAATAAAATGGTCAAACAACAAAGGTAGAAAAAAATAATTTTATTTCATTTTAGTGATTGGCCTTTGTGTTATCTTTATATTTTATACTGCATGGAGGAACTGCATATTTATCTGATGTTGCAGTGCTTGAAGAGTCTGGCTTCTTGGGGTTTCAGTTTAAATTTTGTCTACATATTTTTATTTTTACTTTAGATTGTAAGTCACTTATTCTGTACTTGGCAAGGGTCTGTGTTCTGAGTGTGTGACTGAGCCCAGGTGTTCTGTTAACAGAGTTTATACATAAAGATTTATACTGTACTGTAGTAATTTGACATGTTCAGCTTTTCAAATAGGTGTACGAATGTTCCAGGGTCCATTGCAGTATTTACAGTGATGCTTTATTTTGGTGGGCTCCTTATGTGAGTTTGGAAGTTGGTGCTGATATGGTATGGTATGATAGATTTGCTCTATAGATACTCAGTGACTTTGTTGTAGGGTTTTGTATTAGTTCACAATATACCTGGTACTGGAGAATGTTTGTTGCTGTTGTTAGTGAGATGATCAAAATCAGATTTTTTTTTTTTTTGTTTTAAGATATTGAGTTCTGTGGGTAAAATGTCCTGGTTCTGCTCTGCAACCACTGTTGGAGGGGGTTCTGTGGATGCAAAATATATTTTGAAAAAGAAAAGGTAATAACCATAATGCAATTTAACAACAAAATAAAAATGAGTTATAATTTAGTTTTATAGACTATGCTGTGGTTCTATGGGCGGGGGGGGGGGGGGGGCGCACCATCTCATCCTTCACCTCAGGCAGCAGATTGCCTTGAGCCGCCCCTGGTTCATATCACCCTGAAGCAGCATTGAACCAAAACGATGAATGGGCATCCTGAGGGCCGCTGGGGCATGAAGTTTTGAATGGGCGATGGCTAGCTGCATGGTTGTTTGAGATATTGTGATCTTACGAACTGGATTTAAGTTAAGTATATACTACTGCTGCTAGCTATATACCTAAGTAGTATTACAATAGCTTGTGCCTACATGAGCGATGGTAATAAAGTAATATATAAAAAAAATTTAAAAAAATTTTTTTTTAAATGTATAACAAAGGAGTTTTGTTTTGTTTTTTTGTTTTTTTATAGGTCGTTGATGTGTAGAGTTGAGTGGTATATATGGTTTTCACCACGATCCACTCTTTAACCCAGCTGACTCAGAGACCTGCTTTTCTCCTTTGCTGTTTTCCTTGAAGAGATATACTATAAATGTGTTAAATAAGTGGAGTGATTTGTTTTATTGAAGTAGATATACTAACTGGCAGTACAAACAGTTTTGGGGATGGGGATAGTTTACAAGATGGTGAGGCAGTTACAGTGAAAGGTTTTGGAGGTCAGACATTTGCTTGGGAGGAGTTTATGAAAGTGAGGCAGTTGCGGGGTGGGGGGGGGATATTTTAGGTGGATGTGGCAGTTGTATGGGAGTACGTTTTGGGAGTGGGGAAATTGTGAGGCAGTAGTTTTTGGGAGTGAAGGCAGAATGCCGGGAGGTGAGGAAGATGCGGGGGCATTTTGTAAGGTTGTCAGCCAGTTGAAGAGAGCGGTTTTTGGGAATGAAGCATTTTGCAGGGTGGTAGGGAAATTAGTGGGACAGGCTGGTAACAACTGAGTGTTTTGTAGAGGAAGGAGCAGTGTGCAGATTGGAGGGGCAAGGTGAGGGGGTAGCTGTTGGGGATGGGGCAATTACAGATAAGTAATTTTTGGAAATGGGACAGTTTTTGAGGTGGTGGGTCAGACGCAGGAGGCATTTGGTGAAGTGGTGGGACAGTTGCAGGAGGGTAGGATTTGGGGGTAGGGAAATTTGAGAAATGGTGGAACAGTTGTGATTATTTAGGGGGCAGCTTATAAGTGGGGATGGAGTTGCAAGGGAGTTGTATTTTGGGGGCAGTTTGGACATCGTAGCTCTTTAGGGGCAGTGTGCTGGAGATGGGGCAGTTGCAGGGGTTAGTTTTGAGGCATGTGGCAGTTAGCAAGGTGGTGGGGCAATTGTAAGAGATATTTTTGAGGGATGAGCAATTTGTTGGGTGGTAGGACAGTTGTGAGAGGTTGTATATTGGGGTGGAGGCAGTTAGTGATGGAAACATAGAAACGGGATGGCAAAAAAATACCATATGGCCTCTTCAGTCTGCCCTTCCATACCAGCTACTATAGTCCCTTTTTTTTTTTTTTTTTTTTTTTTAATAAAGATCCCCTGTGTTTATCCCATGCTTTCTTGAATTCAGATATTGTCCTGGTCTCCACTACCTCCACTGGAGACTATTCCATGCATTTACTGCTCTTTCCATAAAGAAATATTTCAGCATATTACTCCTGAGTCTATCCCCTTTCACCCTCTTCCTATGTCCCCTCATTATGCAGCTTTCTTTCAATCAAAAGAGGCATTCCTCTTGAGCATTTATGCCAAGGAGCTATTTAAACATCTCCATCATATCTCCTCTCTCCTGATTTTCTTCCAAAATATATATATATTGAGATCTTTAAGTCTGTCCCCATATGCCTTATGACGAAGCCTGCTGACCATTTTTGGTAGCCACCCTCTGCACCGACTCCAACCTGTTTATATCCTTTAGAAGGTGTGTTCTCCAGAATTGCACACAATACTCCAAATGAGGTCTCAAAGACTTATACAGAGGCACTATCACCTCATTCTTCCTGCTAGCCATTCCTCTCTCTATGCACCCAAGCATCCTTCTGGCTTTTACAGTTGTCTTCTACTTGCTTGCCCACCTTAAGATCATCAGAAACAATCACGCACAGGTCGCACTCTTCTTTCATGGACAGAAGTACTTCACCCTCTACACTGTACTGCTCCCTTGGATTTTTGCAGTCCTTACCTTTTTTAACGTTAAAGCTCAGCTTCCAAATTCTCAAGCATTCTTCAAGCTTAGCTAGATCCCTCTTCATATTATCTGCACCTTCCTGGGTGTCTATTCTATTGTAGATTTTGGTATCATCTGCAAAGAGACAAACCTTACCAGATAGCCCCTTCCACAATATCTGCGACAGGAGGGTAGTCCGTTGGCCTTTCAGAAGCCCTAGAAGGCCTTTCTGTTCCCTCAGCTACAGCGGAGAAAATGAGGGACTGTATATTGCAGGCAGGTGGTTGGATAATATGGGGTAAGGTGGGGTTTTAGTTTGCTCTGTTAGGTTTCAAGTTTGTTTTTATTTTGTGCGCTGCCTTGAATGCTTTTGGGCACTTTGTGGGATATAAATGTTTTAAAATAAAAATAAATAAAAAATTTTAAAAAGAATCGGTGGTGAGCCAAATGAGGAGATGTAGCTTTTGGGAACTGGTCAGTTTCGGAGACTGGGAAAGTAAAGAACAGAGAGAGGGAGTTTGAAAAGAGTAATTCCCTAACTGATATGTTTCACTGTATTTAAATTTCTATGCTACAACATTGGGCTAGATTTGGAGGGGGAGATTATTTCTCTGGCACATGCAATCTGATTTGGCCCGTTTTCAAACTTGATGTGTATTTTTACCAGTTTTCCTCTCATGCTAGATTTCATCCCATTTTGTTACATTTTCGGAGTGTTTTTGTGTTTCCAGACAGACTACTAGAAAAGATGTGAGCTACTACTAATAAAAGTAAATAGAAAGATATTCTTGACCCCTTTTATATAATCTTTCCAACTTTCATTGGTTTGGAAAGAAAAAAAAAAAAAAACTAAGGAGAAATAATACATATTATTACACTTAGGGAACCTGTTTACTAAGCATTTTCCCCATAGGCACAAAATGGAAAAAAATCTTTAGTAGACAAGCCCCTTAGTCTTGCAAAACCAGGGGGTATGTTTACAAAGCAGGGTAGTGGCCTCCGTGCAATAATCGGAGCCACGGCCCTATTGAATTCAATGGGACCAAGGTTCCGATATCGCATGGAGGCCGCTATCGCTGCTTTGTAAACATACCCCCAAGAAAAACAAATAGATGTGAATAGATTAAACCTCATGCAATGTGACTTTTCAGATTAGATATTCACTAATAAAATTACAAAATTACAATTGTTTCAATATTAATTTAAAAACTATAGATAAGGGCAGCACAGTTTTATATTACATATGACTATATTGTGGCTCTAAAGCAAAGAACATTATTATCAATATTTCTGGTGAAAGTACTGTATTTAGAAGTGTTTATATTATTGCATTTTTCTTCACAATATAATTCTGATTGCTATCAATAAAAAGATTGTGGTGTTAGCACAGTAAATAATGTTTTTCTACCAACTGCTGTTTATTTGCGATTCCAAAAGTATAGGGTTTTTTGCCTGCTTGTTTTTCATTGATTCATTAAAAAGCTCAGGGGAATACTACAACTTTACTTCCATTATTCTAAAGTCCATGGAGAACTCAGAATGGCCCCGACATATTTATATGCCAAATTCATGTCATTTGAATTCATCTGCTCAGGTTGGGCAGCTGTTAGTAACAATAGGATTTTTTTTTCTTACCGCCCCCAGGTGCTGAATTACAGCAAACCACAAACATCCTACACCTGTTCAGAGCTTCATCTGAATCAATGAACAAGAACAGAGGGGGGAAAAAAAAGAAAGCTGCAAGAAACACAAGATATTTCAGTCATGCATATTTTAACTGCATTCTAAAGACAAAAGTAAACGCACTTATGTACAATGTTTCCTTATATTAAATATATATATCTGATAATTTTCTTTCAATGAATCCTGCTAGACCAGTCTAAGTGAGTGGGTTATGCTCCCTCATCAGCAGGGGAAGGCATACTTAAGCAATTTTCAGTGATGTCATCACTTGATATATCTACCGGTGCAGCACTGACAGAAGCCAGCATGAAACTTCCCAAGCAATAAGCAAAATTGAAAAACTCAGTAAAAAAAACAAACTAAAAGCGTTAATAACCAATCATAAATTGCAACACACATTAGGACTGAGTTTTGACTCACCCACTATAAATAACTCTGCATCAGACAAGCATCGTATGTTGCGGCGCTTTATAAAGTCTTTAATAATAATAATAAAGGCAATCAAGAGACAATAGAACTCCCAAACCTGTAGGAGGTCTTCCAGGGTGGTCCTAGACTGGCCTAGCAGGATTCAAGGAAAGAAAATAATAAGGAAGGAGAAATTTTACATACCTGATCATCCTGCTAGACCAGAACAGATGAGTGGGATGTTCCCAAGCAGTAAGGGACCAGGATGAGAGGAAGACTATTCTCTAGACAGAACTGCCCTGCCTAAGGAGCCATCTGCACCAGTTCCCAAATGCAACCTGCAGTGCTTCACAAAGGTGCTCAGAGATGACCAGACAGATGCCTTACAGATTTCCTCTGGAGTCACTGGGTCACACTTCACCCAAGAAAAAGCCCGCACCCTAGTGGAGTGAGCTATGACTCCCTCTAGTACATATTTTCCAGCCAAAAGGTATGCGGAACCAACAGCCTCCATAATCCAATGGGCAATTGAGGACTTGGCTGCCTCCTGCTCTTTCATTGAACCAATAAAGAGGACAGAGACGATCGGAGAGACTGAAGAGATTAGTATCCTCCAGATACTTGACCAATACCCTCTTCACATCTACCAGAAGTAGAGAGGAGTCTGCCTAAATATCCTCCTCAGATAAGGAGGGAAGGATGACATTCTGGTTAAGGTGAAAATGAGACAGCACCTTTGGCAGGAAGGACAGCACAGTTTGCAAAGATAGGAGTTGTTGAGATAACCAAAAACGATCCCCTGCAGGACAAGACCTGCAGCTCGGATACCCACCTGACAGCCACGGGTCAAATCCTTTAGAGGGGCAGTCAGCACAAATTGGTTCAAAGGAGGGCCCTTTCAGTGCCTTCAACACAAGGGAGAGACTCCACTGAGCAACCACTGGATGTACTGGAAGACTAATCTGCTTCACTCCCTTAAGGAAACAGGAGACATCAGAATGCACAGTCAAGGACATCTCCTGAACGTGCCCACAGTAGCACACCAGGGCCACTATCTGAACTTAGAGAGTTTAGGGCTAACCCCTGATCAAGGCTGAGCTGCAAAAAGGACAAAATGGTCACTATGCCCATCTTATTGGCCTCCTGCATTCAAGAAAAAAAACCTTTAAACTCTCACATAAGCCAAGGAAGTATTAGCTCATTGGGCCTTGAGAAGGGTGTCCACGTCCATCCCAGAGTATTTATTTATTTATTTATTTAACTGCATTTATATACCGCTTTTCACCGGGTCAAAGCGGTGTAACATATAACATAAGGGGGGGGCAATTTTTCAGGGTGGGGCCATCACCAAGGGCAACAATTATTGATTTGGGTAGACATAGACATGTGTATTTCTGCTGAATCTAAGTATTAGATCATGCGGAAAGGATGGTATTTCTTTTCAGAGGTGTTCACGGAATAGGATTGTTTTCAGCTGTTTCTTGAATGATGTGATGTCAGCGTTGTTCCTGATGTGGTTTGGTAGAGAGTTCCAGAGGGATGGAGCATAAAGTTCGAAGGCTCTGTTGCAGGTCCGTTGTGTGGATTTGGTTCTTTTGTGGGGGGACGGCGATGGAGTTATTGGAGGATTGTCTGGTTGATCTGTTGTGGGATGGGCGAGGCAGTAGGGGGTGGAGTGAGGTGTTCCGTGTTTGGTGGATAGTCTTGTGGATGAGTAGGATAGCTTTGTACTTGATCCTTGCTTGAATTGGAAGGAAGTGGAGGTCTCTTAGGATTGGGGTGATGTGATCTCGTTTTTTTGCATTCTGAATAATCCTTGCTGTAGTATTTAAGGCAGTTCGGAGGGGGTTGGTGTGTGAGGCGGGAAGTCCATGGTAGATTATGTTGCAGAAATCCAGATGAGGGAGTGTCATAGCTTGCATTACTGTCCTGAAGTCGTGAGGTTCTAGGAGGGGTCGGAGGCGTTGAACAGTTTTAGCTTTGTGGAATATTGTCCCGGCAGTTTTGTTGATTTGTTGTTTAAAGGTGAGAGCTTGGTCGATGATGACGCCTAGATATCTTATTTGGGGCTGGATTTGGATTTGCGTGGTTCCCATGTTGAGGTGGGTAGGTGCTTCTTCTTGGGCAGCCTATGCCTCTCAAGGGCTAAGCTGCAAATGATAAGGGAACAGGATCTTCCATCACTAGGGGCCCCTGCTACAGAAGGCCTCTCTCCTGAAGCAACATGAGAGGGTACCCCACCCACAGGCCCAACAGATCCTCATACCATGATCTGCGTGGCCAGTCTGGGGCCACTAGAATCACTAAGCCTGGTGAGACCGAACCCTATGTAGAACATGGCTTATCAAGGGCCAACGGGGGAAAACATACAGAAACCCCTCCAGGGGCACTCCTGCAGCCGATCATCCAAGCCCACTGCCTATGGGTCCCTCCTACAGCTGAAAAATTTCTCCACTTCAACATTCTTGCAAGGACCATCAAAAATACTGGAAGGCTCCACCTCTGCACTTTGAGGATGAACATACAAGGTCTTAACTTTCACTTGTTGAAAAACCACAGTGTTCCAACTCAAAAGGTTGGCCTGCACGTTGTCAATACTTACTATATGGCCTGCAGACAGGGCCATCAGATGTTCTTCCACCCAATGACACAACCTCGAGAGCCATCACAGCACTGTAAGTTTCACCCCACTTGTTGAGATATACCATGACCATGGCAGTGTCTGAGAAGACGTGGACTACTTCACCCACCAGTAGAGGCTGGAACCTCTGCAGAGTTCAGCAGATAGCCCAGGCCTCCAACCAGATGATTAACCAGGAGGTCTTCTAAGGGGACTAGAGCCCCTGAATAAGCTGACCTAGACATTGGGCTTTTCTCAGTCTTTCAGGTTGGCATTTGTGTTGAATATCACCTAATCCGGTGCATCCAGAGGCATCCTGATCAATAGATAGTGAGACCACAGCCATCATATAACAGGTCTCTTATCTCCTGGGGGGAGAGGAAGTGTCTGGTCACACTGTAAGGAACAAGGAGACCGCAAAGACGGCAGATGACTTTGAAGGGAGCGCATGTGCGCTATGGCCCAAAGGACCAGTTCCAGGGTCCACTCATGGACCCTAGGAGTTGGAGGTAGTCTCCAACCCAAGGACCTGACTGAGCACATGCCTCTCATTGGTTTTGCATCTTGAGAGACCTCTCCAGTGTGAAGAACACTTGATCCAGGAGAATGCTGAACCAAGCACAGAGATACTCCAAGTCTTGTGAGGGGATCAGGTTGCTCTTAAGATTGTGGATCACCAATCTCAGCCTTTCCAGCCAGTGAATCCCCAGAACTGTACCATCCTTAGACTTTCATAGGGAATCCAACCGAATCATCCAGCCGTCCAGGTATGGGTGAACCTAGATCCCCTACCTGTGCAGAAATGCTATCACCACTACCATGACCTTCAAGAAGGTGCAAGGAACTGTGGCCAGGCCAAAGAGCAAAATCCGAAACTGGAAATGGCAGCCCAGAACTGAGAAACAAAGAAATTGCTAATGTTGCTCATGGATGGGAATAGGGAAGTACAAGTGAGCAGAAGAAATAGATGGAATAGCATCCCTGGTCCTGCACAGTTTCCTCTATTGCTGCCCATTTGAGCAAGGAGATTCTACAAAGGCATCATGTAACAGCTCTGCAAACTTTATTGAATAGTCCAGAGGATCTTGCGGACTCAGTGTCTGATATGGGGCCATTCTGAGAGAAATATATGGAGACACCCCCAAACAGGCTGAATCTCAGAAGGGACCTGCCGGATCTCATTGCTGGAGCTTGCTGACTGCTTTAGAAGCCGCTGCTGAGTCTCGAGGACATAGATACCCTTGAAAGAACTGATCTTTCGTAGGCTTAGGCCCATAGATGAATAAGCTCTACCCAGACTCTTAATAGCCTACGGGCATTTCCATGCTCCAAGCAAGACCCCACATGAGGTACTTCTAGCCCCCCCCCCCAGTCAATGTTCCCTCTAATTTTCTATAGGCTGCGTGCGCATAAAATATTAGCTGTGTGCAGCTTTTGAAGGAAGGTTAAATTTTTGTGCACCACATAATGACACTCGGAGTTATATACTTTAAAATTTGACTACACGTCAGAATACAGTATGTACACCACATTGATTTTAATCAAATTAAATGAAAATAGACGATTACTAAATGAAGCGGGAAATTTCTAGTAATTACAATCATAACTTTTACATTTTAAGACGTCTGTGTTGTTTTCTATCAGAATCAGAGCCGTAATTTTTGTGCGCTCTGTTGTAAAGTATGTGCGCTCGCTCAGTGAGGTGTGTGCGCGCGCACACGCGCACAGCTTAGAGGGAACAGTGCCCCCAGTCATATCTTCTGGGAACCTCTGAAGGAACCCCTCACCCAGGTCTTTCACAAACTTCTTCAGGTCCTTGGAAAAGCAACTTGCCCCTAAAGGGGTGCTTGCAACGCCATAGCTTAGAGGCAGCATCAGTTGACCAAATATGGAGCCAAAGCTGCTGCCTAGCCATTACTACCACTGCCATGGACTTTGAGCAGATGCTGATCAAATCATACAGGGTATCAGCCACATATATGGCTCCAGGGCTATCTGGCAGCTGCTGGACCAGGGCAAAAGGGCTCAGACCATGAGGCCTGCAAACAAGGCCACCTAACAGTCTAAGGCCTCTACCCACCTACCATGAGACTCCTTGAGCACAGGGCCTCCTTCCACTGGATGGTTGTATGCTTTTGTCACTGTCATAATGAGAAAATCTGCCCATGGAAGCCAAAGGCTAATCCAGCTCACTCTAGGGCTGAATCAAGACAGGGCCTCACAGTCCCTAGAGCCCATCTCAAGAGTTTTCACCCTGAGAGACTATAAGCTGATACATAGGATCAGGTAGAGGAATGAATGCAGCAGGAGGCTGGATACCAGGAGAGGGCCCGCCCACTAACCTCATCCAAGAGCAGTCTTCTACACTATGCAGAGCGCCCAAAGCATCATGAAAAGGCACAAGAACGTCCCTACTGTGAAAACAGGAGGATCGCAGAGATCTTATCCTTCCACTAGGGGAATCATCCTGTCCACCTCAGACTTATCTTCAAGAGAAAAGGATTTCACTATAGCATCCCAACCAACCCCCATAAGAGATAAGGCTGGTTTCCCGGAGGAAAAGGACGCGTGAAAGAGTGAAGTGGGGGTGCTGAACCTCCTTACCACCAGCAACAGAGGTGCTTAGGGTCCCTGAGTCTCCTGTAGGGGAGACCTAGGCCTTAGACCCCTATGAAGAGTGTTGTCAAGCAGTTAGAAGAGACTTAAAATGGTCCATAAACTATTTCAGGAGCTGCAACTCAAGTTGGTTGAAAAAGCAAGCCCTGGAGAATCTCCTGGAGCCAAGGGGACTTGAGGCTATTGTAACCAGAAGGTTAAATAAAAGAAAAATTACCTTTTTGGTGCCCAGAGGGGGTGTTGGGCTGCCAAGGCTAGCTGGGTTGTTTTTTTTTCTCCTTCCCAGGGCTGCAAGAGCAGCCGAAGAATGGCGTTTTTTTGTTGTGTTTTTTAAATAAAAGAATTGTATCGGGGCTCTGGGGGCTGCTTCGGTGTTCATATCAGCAGCAGCCAGGGTGTTTTGGGGTTTTTTTTAAATAATATTGCGGGGCCTGCAGTGAGCCGTACTTATGTGGCTTTAATTGGAGCCGGTCTGAGCGGCATGGCTCAGAACAAGGGGGAAGGGGGCAACAGGCCATGTGTGCCATCCCACACAAGGAGGTCTGCTGCCCTAAGCAGCCACCTAACCCGCCAAGTGGATGGGCTGGCCCTGGAGACTAGGGGGCTTGTTTACAAAGCTGCGGTAGCGGTTCGCAATCGTTATCAGAGCCGCGACCCCATTGATTTCAATGGGGCCGCGACTCCGATAACGACCGCAAACCGCTACCGCGGCTTTGTAAACAAGCCCCTAGGTGTTAAACCGGAGGCAGTCAGGGCAAACGACTCCTGCTGGAGTGA
This sequence comes from Ichthyophis bannanicus, assembly GCA_033557465.1. NCBI lineage: Eukaryota > Metazoa > Chordata > Amphibia > Gymnophiona > Ichthyophiidae > Ichthyophis > Ichthyophis bannanicus. Next base: position 708,911,824 of record CM066031.1, read on the forward strand.
GGTGCTTGAGCCAGACTGACCTAGCAAGTGGCTGGGGAGTAGCAGAAGCCTTGGAATTTGGGTTGCATGCCTCAGAATTGTGTCATGGCTCAGGCTGTACCTCCGGAGAAGGCTTTAGGCCTACTGGATGTCCGAACTGGGGGCGGACCTGGCCTTAAAAGGGGCCATGTTGCCCTATTACTGGCCGAAAAATGACCACAGAAATAAAAGTTAAATTTCAGAAGTTGGAGGTTAGGGAAGGTTTGGGCAAGGGCTATTACGTTCTATAAAGTGGTTTTATAAATTTTATAAATTTTAAAATGTTGAGTATGGCTGAAGTTGGCAGGGGTTGGGATGTTTGGGAGCAGGGCCTAGTCTCTCTAAACAGCTCAAACTGGCTCAGAGGGAAAAATTGATATTTTAAAGTTTTAAGGGGTCAGGGGGCATGCAAATAGGCTAGGGAACCATGGGAAATGATTTCCAGGTTTTTTTTACTCTGTTTAAAACCACAATTTTCCAGCGATTTGGAAAGTGAAACCAGAAGCAATTTAAAAGTGTTTAAAGTGGTGTAATGGGAATGCTTTGTCTGAATAAAAAAAAAAGAAAAAAAAGTTGGTTTAAGCTTAAAAAATGCAAGCTTATTGTACTGAAAAGTAACCGGATGTAGAGAGAGGAGGGGGGATCTCAATGACAACATTGTAGCAAATAGGATCAGATATGGAAAAATGACAGCTGTAAAAATCCCTATGAGACTATGGGACCTGGCTCGGGGCTTACGCAGCCTGTCGGAGCTGTCCAGGGACACCGCCTTTGAGGTCTTCTTCTTCTTCTTGGGTTCCCTGGAGGGAGACTCCCTCTCTTAAGAACCATGATGCCACTAAGGGTCCGTAAGGTCACCTCGAGATGCCACGGCTTCAGACGAGGCCCTGGCTTTTGGAGGTACCGAGGACTCCGGGAAGAACTTGTTGTGCTGCTGCTGGCAACTCTTGAGGGCCTTGTTGGACATCTTTTTACAGAGACCGCAGGCTGTGGGGTCGTGATAAGGCCCCAGACAGTGAAGGCAGCAGTTGTGTGTATTGGTCAGGGACATTATTTTGACACACTGATCACATTTTTCAAAACCACTGGTAGCTATGTGGGAAAAAAGTACCCCAAGCGAGGATGAAGACCAGAGGTGCTGCCAGTTGGAAAAAAGGCACGAAGGCGCCAAGAGGAAAAAACTAAAAAAAGCCCAAGACTCAATGCAGAGGCAGCAAGCTTGGATGGCGGGAAGTGTACCGGTGCATTACTGGAGATGAGTATAAAACTCAGGTCAAAAAAATCAGCTTTTCCAGGGGAAAGACGAGACAGACGTCTGAAGGGCTCCGCGGAAAAAAGGAGACTTAACAAGATGGCAGCTTTGGGCGGGAAGAGGACCACGCATGTGTGGTGGCATCTCCCAAAGGCTTTCTTTGAAAGTTGGTGGGATACTTCCATGAGGGCTCCATCAGCGCCAACATCACCCATATGTGAGGGCTGACTTCCTGCTTGTTCCCGAAGAATAATTTTTTTTTTTTTTTTTTTAACAAGCTTGCTATTATGCCTTAATTTATCCCTTTAGCTGGGTATGGGTAGGAGTGTAAGATAGGGGTGTGGGGAAGGTGAAATTCATCATAAAGAAGATCATCCAGCTCCTGGTCAGGTCTGCTGAAATTCCAGTGTTGCCCTGGCGATCCCAGTACAGAAAAAGATTCTTCAAGGGTCCCAACGCTTCCAAGGCATGGAATATAAGTAGTCTCAAGTGCACCAACGTTGGACTTAAACTCTTATATTTGAGCTCAAATATATGTAATGATTAAAATACCCCAAGGTAAGGAAGTAATTTATAATGCATTTCAGACTTTAAAGGTTGAGTTGTGAGGAAAAAATTGAGACAAGAACTCTAATTTGGAGAAGGCAGTATTGTTGATTGTAAAATGTATTTGCCTTATGTGCACAAATACAAACCATTAAATGCTTACTTTATACATCTGTTACCTATTATAGAGAATTCAATAAAATTTCAGCTTGTAACATCTTACTGGTCCAAGAACTTTAATCCACATTAGTTTAATTTGATTATTCCTGTTGACGTTCTCCAGCTCATTGAGAAGGGATATTCCAGGGGAACTTAGAGGGTTTTTTTTCCTGGCATCCACTCTTAATGAGGCCAGCTATACACTATCATCCTCGGTGTACCGTGAGATTTCGTAATTGAAGGAAAACCCTGTTTGGCCTCCTGAGACTGTGGTTACGCTATGGCCACTACACCAGGCTCCCTCTCTGCAGGGACCAAGTAGTTATCTCAAATGGCTAAAGTGCCCACTGGTGGGAAAAAAACACAGGAAAGGAGTGGCAGAGGCCACAAACAATATTGGGCCCTGGGCCCCCCGTGAGGGGGTCCCAAAATCCATGAAAAAAGTGCCCCAGACATTCCTGCCACAATTGGAACATAAAATAGCAGATGCAGGTAAAAAACCACTAAGCACTGCAGGCTGCATTGGGCTGTGTGGCTGAGCACTGCAGCAGCAAAGAGAAAAAAAAACTACAAAAAAGCCTGCTGAAAAAACAGCAATGGCCATAGTGAAAAGGGAATCCCAACACATATTGGACTGGCCAGGGAAACCCAAGCAGGAAAGCCCCAGATGCCCATAAGGCTGCTTTATTGTATGCAGCAAGAGAGCCAAATACAACCCACTGAGTTCAATGGGAGGGAAAAAAACAAAATCAGAAGAAAAGCTAAGACAAAACAAGCATGCATACAGAGGACAGCAGGGCCTGGGTCTGAACTACCAATGCCCCTACTGTCTGCTCTCCAGCTCATCAAGGAACCCGTGTAGGTAGCAGCTCTGGAAACGGCAAACTGTCAGCTCCTGGGGACAGGGGCGTATCTAGCTCTGAGCAAAAGTTGGCCCTTTAGGTCTCAGTCATACAGGTCCCAGGACCATAATCTTGGCTAGGGTAAATAGGTTTATCTGCACAGCTGCAGTAGCCCACATCTCTTGCCACTTGCTAGATGCAGACAAATACAGGTTTCTCTCAGTGCTGCACCTGTAGATGTACCAAATGATGACATCACTAAAAGCTGCTCAAGTCGGTCTGGGGAGCATAACCGATTCATCTGGAATGGACTGGTCTAGCAGGATGATAAGGAATTTAAATTTAACTGAACCTCTATTTGTCATGTTCTCAGCCTGCAAGACAATTCAAAATCGCTTACAACCTCATAACAAATAAAACAATCTCTAATCAAATGCCTTTAAAATAAAACTCCCAACATAAACCATCAACTAGAACCAACTCCCCCACCTCAATCTTCCACTCATACCATAGTCAGTGACCCCTCTGACAGATATCACTTAATATCAGTGAACCAAAGTCACTAGCTCACTTCACTCCCAGCCCATAAGTAAAGTTTTCCGATTTTTTGGAAAGTTTTGGTAATCCCAGAAATCAATCTGCATCAATTTTGTTGGGAGATCATTGCAAAATAGCAGAGCTATCCCTGAAAAGGCACACTTTCTACTAAAATGCCTCTGATTCACCACCGTGCAAACAACTAATTTGACATCCAGCTGACTGGATTTTGCATGTGGTCTTTGTTGGTGTCAAATCACACTGCTAACAATACTACAAGATCCTACTTACTGAGCACTTTCCCCCTTAGACACAAAATAGGAGAAAACCGTTAAAAGATAAGCCCTAAAGAAATGAAACACTCAACCAGGATCTTTCTGCTGAAATCTCACAAAAAGCAGCTTCGCATTTCCACCACTTTTTACACAGTCTCATATGCACAGACTACCTGAAATTCTACAAAAGGTTTCTCAGTTACATAGCCAATTTCAACAAATGACCATACAGGAATTTAATCTGCAGGTTTTCAAAGAGGAAAGCTATCACTGGACACAGCTTTGCAGTGCTGGTTGTCTACAGAGATGGTTATGTAATAGCTGTCTTAAAAATAGCTTTTTAAAGACTCCTAAGAGGAAGCATTGTATTGTGTGTATTTCTGGCATTGCAGTAACTCAGAATTCAAATGATATTTTTTGCTCAACTTGCTGGGCTCTAGCTCCTGACATCACGAATGAGACCTTTTCAGTCTGATGATGGAGCACATTCATCATCATATACTGGGGATGAAATGCACCATGGTAAGGCCTAGTGCTGTCTTAGTATGTGCACAGTGACATGACAGGGTTTGTTGTGTGTATGTGTAACAATGTAAATAATAGAACCATGCTTCAGAAGGGCCTGATAAAAAGCCCCAGTACAGAATGGAAGTGACAGCAATAAATTTGGTTTTACCACAGCCAGTAGGCAATTCCATTAAACTTCACCACTAAACACTGTGTAGATGGTTCTGCTTGCAGCGTCAATGAGCCCAGCAACGCACTAAACAACAAAAAGGTTTTCCTAGTTTTTTTTTCTCTCCTTCACGGGGCAGTTTCTCTCCTTCTGTGTATATGCATGCACATCAGCATGTATATGTGTGCTCAAAAAAATAAAAATAAAAGCTTACTGATCTCTTATTTCCTGAGTGCAGCAGTGAGCAAAGTTCCTGGCATTCAGCACAGAGCAAGCAAGCAGAACTACCACTATAAATTAATTAGTTTTCCATTTTCAAGAGATGTTAAAAGTTAGCTCTTCAACGCCTTTCAAACATCACCATAGTTTTGAAAACCTGTGGTGCTTTTTTCTTTTTACATTTGTCTACGTTACACATTATTAAGGATAACATTTTAAAAAGAACAAATAATTCCCTATAAGAATGTTTCATGAAGCCAGCCACCAAACAAACCATCTTGTCTGCCCAGCTGAAGTCCTGATGAACAGCATGCTATGATATTTCTGTGGATGTCAGTCAACTTTATCCTTTAGTGTTTCTATTCAAAGAAGGGAGTGTAACTCTCGAGACTATATTTAGTTCCGGTCACCCTAAGGAATGGTGGCGTGAGTTTGGAGCTTCCTATACCGCCCCCCCTCCCCCATAGCAAAACGGAGCAAAACTAGTTACCCTCCCGAAATTTACCAGCAGCAGAGGGTTCCAAGTGGGAAGCAATAGCACGCATATGACGAGCAAAAAGAAAGTCGATATAAAGGACTTTACTTATTTGAAAGCAACAAAGCCCAAGATGGCGCGAGGAGAAGCGGTGTGGAGCCACGCATTGGGGGAGAGCACAGAGTGAAAGAGTGAGATTGGGATGGCAGAGAATGCTGGGTTGAAAGATGCAGAACTGCGAACCCTGTTAATGGAACTGAAAACTGAGATTCAGAGCTTGAGAGGGGACTTGGGAACGATGGCTGCGGACCTTCGAGCGAAGATACACGAGGTTGGCTGCCGCACTGAATCAGTAGAGGAGCAGGTGGCCGAGCATGAATCTAAAGTTGTGGAACATAATGGACATATTGCAGAGCTAGCAGCAGCTCTCCAGGCTCTGGCAGATAAGGTTGAGGACATGGAGAACAAAAATCGGAGGTGCAACCTTACGTGGGGTCGCCGAGGAGGCGGCTTCCCAAGACTGTGGAAAACTGGTTCGGCTTATCCTGCAACAATTGTGGGCTGAGGGAGAATGCCCTAAATTTTTTAAATTTTTATTTATAAAGTTTCCAAGTTACAACAAATCGGAAAAGCTTCAAGAAAAACAGAAAATAGCAAAAGCAATCATGCTCAAATAAGAAACTATACACTAATAAAGACCACATTACGGGAACTGACTGTGATCACATTACAAGAACTATAATTCAAATGCATCTTATACATTGAACAGAAAACAGAGCAAAAACTCGCCCATACAAGGTGTATAACAAATCACTCACCCTGAATTACCCCCGGTACCACCTGACGATCAGAAATAAACCGTTCTAAATGAGAACTATCAGTGAACACATAAGATCTTCCCTCAAAATTAATAACACAACGACAAGGAAAACGTAAGTAGAACGTAGCTCCCAAACTCAGAACCTGAGGCTTTAAGGCTAAAAAAAGCCTCCGTCTAAGTTGGGTGCTATGTGCCATGTCAGGAAAAATGTTAACTGTATAACCACAAAATTTAACAGCTTTACATTTAAAGTAGGCCTTCAGAATACGAGATTTCAAATCTAAAGAATGAAAAGTCACCAATAGTGTAGAACGGGAGTGGATTATATCAAGCGAGTCTTCCAGAAAGGCGGTCAAATTAGTTATAGAGAATGCCCTAAAAAGATATTGGATAGAGTGCATAGAGCCCTGAGACCGCAAAGAGAGGCCCAAGGGAGAGATATTTGGGTGTGTTTTCACCATTATACCGTCAAAGAGCAGGTGCTGTTAAGGGCACGAAAAAGGGGCAATTGTGTTGGAAGAATCATCAAGTGAAAATTTATGAGGATCTGGCCTCGGCCACTTTACGGCACAGGAGAGAGCTTCATGATATTACTAGGAAATTGCGTGAAAAAGGGATCCGATACCGGTGACAGTTCCCATTTGCCATAGCTATCTCCAAAGAGGGGCAGACTATTCGCAGCCACACGAGGGCGGAAGTTATAGAGTCTCTGAAGGAGCTGGATATAGCAACAGACGTGGAATTTCTAGCGGGGAGGCCCGTGGAGTTACAAAGGACAACAGCAGCATGGCAGAGTCAAAGGAAGGAAATGCCTGAGACATCAGCGAACCCCTCAAGAGGTATCTCAAAATATGGACAATAACTGAGATTTTGTATGAGAGGGGAAGCAGACAAGTGGAAAGGCTTGGATGAGTGAAAGGAGGTGTGTGGGTCTGCATGTGGAAAGGGCAGAGGCGGGGGAATGGGGGGGGCAAACAGGGGAGAAATTTAACAGGACTGAGATAAGCAGGATGAGACTATAATCATGAACTATAAAATAGAGAAATGTCTCAAGTTCAGCAGTAGAGGAAAAGGGAGGGGGTTGGGGAGAATGGAAGGAGGGGGATGAAAGTCACTTGCTCACGTGAGTGGAGCTGCCAGGAGAGTGAGGGCAGTGTGGATATTAGGGGAGTGGGAGTGGGAGTGGGTGGGAGGGGGAGGGAGGGGAAAGAGGGAGGGGGACAAGCCCCGAGTTTAGGGAATTGCAATCGGAATGGGAAGGTAAGGATAAGCCATGCCGGGATTAAGGATGAGCACTATAAATGCAAAAGGGCTGAACTCACCAAGAAAAAGGCATTTATTATTTAAAGAATTATACAGAATGCAAACTGAAATAGCTTGTATACAGGAAACTCATTTAAAGTTACAGGACCATAGATTGTTTACAAGGTAAGAATTATCATAGATGTTTTTGTGCTTCTAAAAAAAGGAGGGGGGAAACAGGGGGAATGGCTATTATTTTGCGGGATTCGGTCCCATTTGGAGAACTGGGGGTTATGAGGGATGGGGAAGGGAGATATGTGGCACTGAAGGGTCGACTTCAGAGTTTGAGCATTTCTATACTTAGCATATATGCCCCAAACTCCTGCCAAGGGAGGTTTTTTGAATGATTAGGGCTCAAACTGTTGGGGTTTATAGAGAGAAGGATGGTGGTTTTAGGAGATTTTAATACGGTACTGTCTCCATCTTTAGAAAGTACTTGTGGGAGGTGGTGGGGAGCGAAAGGCCAGGAAGCAGCTGAAAAAACTAATGCACTTAAGGCAACTGGTGGATGGGTAATGAGAGTTATACACGGGGAGTAGGGTTTTCTCCTTTAACTCGGCACCGCATGACACTTATGTATTGATTTGTTATTACTCCAGACGGCTCTCATGGTGGAGGTAGGGAAGACTGACTATGAACCTATTTCTTGGTCAGATCATGGGATGGCGTGGGTTGAATTAAAGGGATGGGGCTCGCAAGTAGGAGGGAAATACTGATGAATGAACGACAGCTTACTGAAGGATCCAAGAATGGTGAAGGAGGTTACCCGAGACAGAGGAAATCTTTCGGTATAACAAAGGGGGGGATGTTAAGGCAGAGGTGGTATGGGATGCATTTAAAGTATTTCTGAGGGGGGGGGTTTGTCAGATGGGGAGCTAAAAAACAGGAAAAAAAAGAGAGAGACAGAGAGAGAGAGAGAGACAGAATGATCTGGATAATGCTTTGCAGTACTTGAAAGAGCTAGAGAGAAGGAAGGGAAGGGGGAGAGAGGGAAGCTCTTAGGAGATATAGCGGTAGCGAGATCCCGGGTGAGGGATTTACGGAGTTACTGGCATTTCAGCTTTAGTGTGCTCGACAACACTTTTATGAGCTATAAACCGGGGAGGTTGCTGGCTCGGAGTCTCAAGAAGCAACAGGCTCAGTTGGCGGTGGGCAAAATGAGAAAAGGCGCCGGGGGATGGGCCTATAGTGAGGCTGATATAAGACAAGAATTTAAGAAATATTACAATAATTTGTATAGAGTGAAAAGGGAGACAGACAATAGAGCAGTACTTGTCATCTGTAGAGATGCTGAGTTCAACCAAGGCCAAGCAGGATAGATTAGACTATCAGATCAGGGAGGAAGAGCTAGATTGGGCAATATCAGCCCTTGCAAGTGGAAAGGCCCCAGGCCTGGATGGCCTAACGGCACAGATATATTAACAGTTTTGAGCACAATTTGTCCCCAAGCTTCTACACATTTTCAATGGGGTGAGAAAAGGGAGAGATTGCCGGACTCCTGGGGTCAGGCAGGAATCAGTGTACTGCTCAAACCAGGGAAGGATGTTGCTAGGTGTGAGCCATACAGGCCTACAACCCCAATTAATTTAGATGCCAAGATGCTGGCTAGGATCCTGGCAGCACGGCTGAGTCGGTATCTATCCCAGTTGGTGGATCCGGACCAAACAAGGTTCGTCCAGGGGAGGCTTGCGGCAGACAATGTAAAAAGGGTGATCGCCTTGTATCGGCATGTACAGAGAGAGCCGATACCAGCTATAGTGATGGCTATAGACGCGGAGAAGGCATTTGATAAAGATGACTGGGAGTTTCTTTGGGCTACTATGTACAAGATGGGTATTGGCGAGAATTTTCTGGCATGCATTAAAGCTCTCTATGCTAAGCCTGTAGCAGTGGTAAAAGTAAATGGAGGGTATTCTCCCTTTTTTTCATTACATCAAGAAACACGTCAGGATTGTCTGCTCTCTCCCTTGCTCTTTGCTTTGTCGGTGGAACCCTTTGCAGCAAGAATTCGCAGTAGGGAATCTATAAGAGGCATAGCGGTACAGGATCGGGAATATAAAATCGCGCTATTTGCGGATGATATTCTCCTAATCCTGACTGAGCTGGGGCAACTGTTAAGAAGTGTAGTGGCAAAATTGGAGATTTATCATAGAATTGCAGGGTTCAAGGCCAATCTGGAGAAAATGGAAATACTGAACTTGACAATGTCTAAGAAGGAACAACAGGAGATAGCGAAGAATTTCCCCTTTAGATGGACAAAGGGCCAGTGAGATATTTAGGGGTTCAGTTGACGGGGGAGGTATCTCAGTTATATAGGTTCAACTATGTGCCTCTCTGGAAGAGAACAGAGGCGGACTTAGATCGATGGAGGTATTACCCGATATCATGGTTAGGGTGTATCGCAACCGTGAAAATGGTGATATTGCTTCGAGTGCTTTATTTTTTTCAAACTCTACCAGTGAAAGTCCCTAAAAAAATATTGGCGGGGATTCAAAAGAAAATTTTCCATTATATCTGGAACCACCGGCCTCTGTGGGTAGCGAGGCATATTTTATACTGCTCACAGGAGGAGGGGAGCTGGGTGTCCCCAATTTTTATTGGTATTATGTAGCAGCCCAGCTCTCTAAGATACTGTGGTGGCAAGAGGATGAGCCGCAGAAGTGGGTCCAAATTCTACAAGCAGAGGGAGGAGAAAGTCCTTTAAGGTTTAGACCTTGGCTGGGGAGGCAGGAGGTGAGCAAGGAGGGGTCGGATACTTCAGCATATTGATCATCTGTTGAGATAGTCCAAACTGGGGGGCAAGATGCATCGGTTAAAGTCATTGCTGAAACCCATAAGATAGAATGAGTTCCCGCCTGGGAGAATGGATCCTCCTTTTAGAAGATTGGAAACCAAGGGGCTGCACACAGTTTATCAACTGTGCCCTAAAGGGGATTTGAGCTCGTTTGAGGAGTTGCAGGTGAAATTTGAACTGCCCAGACAAGATTTTTATGACTATCTGCAGGTTCGTCAATGGTTGAGGGAAAGGGGTTGGGGAAATGCTATAAAGGGAGGGGTTAAGTGCATTTGAAAAAATGAGTTGGATTACACATTCTAAGAAAAAAGGTCTCTCTAACATATATCGCTTGCTGAGACAGGGGGAGAGTGAGGGGCAGATGTCCTTTCCGCATCAGTGGGAGAAAGACCAAGGAACTCCCATAGATAACAGGAGTTAGATAGACATATAAGGGGATGTCAGAAGAGCTAATAGCCTCTCAGTATGTGGAAAATAATTATAAAATGTTGTATAGGTGGTAGCTAACCTCAGCCCAACTCCACAGAATAGGAGGTAGTGACACTGCGCAGTGTTGGCGAGGGTGTCCTTCTAGGGGTGACTTTAGTCACATGTGGTGGGAGTGCCAGAAATTGCGACCCTATTGGGAATCTATCAGAGGACTAGTAACACATATATTGGGAAGAGAAGTGGAATGGGGTAAGCACAATGTGCTCCTTGGGGTAAGAGAGAAGGGGTGGGAGGGGAAAAGGGGAGTATTATTAAGACTATGTGTGGCTGCAGCTCGAAGTGCAATAGTTAAGCATTAGAAAAACTTAAGCTTGGTGAAGGTGGATGCTTGGAAAATAAACTTGCATGAGATATATGGCTTGGAGAGGCTAACAGCCCTGAGGAGGGAGAGGTAGAATGAGTTTGAAAAAGTGTGGAAACCCCTTATGGAGTGGATGGGGGTGAGAGGGGGAGTACAATAGAATGTAAGTAGTTGGGTTCAGCTATAGTTAGGCCTAGATGGCCGGGGCGTAGTTTATGCAACCTGGTTATATTATATCCTATGTGCTTAACTTCTGTGTAATTGTGCATGGGGTAGGAGGGGGAAGGGGAGGGGAGAGAGGAGAGAGGGGGGAGGGGGAGGGAGGAGAGAAGGGGGAGAGAGGGTTCGTAATTTCTGTTAGTAGTCTGGTTTGGTTAATGATGCATTAAATTGCAATTGTAATATAAAAAAGTAATAAAAGTGGTTAAATAATAATTTTAAAAAAAAACTATATTTAGTTCCATAGAAAAGGTAGCATTTGCAACTTGTTTGCTGACATATAGATAATAAAATGTACTAAACATTTCAGCTGACTTCCTTCTTCATGCAGCAGGGAACAAAAAACCCTTGATTGGTGAGTTTTGCTCTTCCTCCTCAATGGTCATCTGAGATCAGCCAGAACATGTCCATAAGAAACAGAAAATAAGGCATCTAAACAAGCTGTTTAAGGCTGTGAAACTATGAGATATTAAGAAACATTTTTCCAGAGCAGACAAGGACAGGAGTCAAAATGGAGACACCTCAGGAGGCTCTTGTCTGAGCTGCTCCCTTTGATTTACCTTTTACAATTGCCTATGGCCCCCTAAGCAGCAGAGGAAAGACCAGGCCAAAACTGCCAAGGCTGTTACCCTTGCCACTTGACAGCAGAAGAACGAGGCTCACCTCCTGAAGGCTGCTGGAACAGCGATAGCCACAAAGGGATTTCCCAGCTTTGTTGACTTTTGGAGTAGAGATGTCCGCATTTGAAAAAATGTCATCTTTACTGCTGCGGCCACATCTGAATGGATCCATGCTGGTCTCAGATCAGCCTGATCCAAGTCAAAACTTCAGCCATCTCGCTGTCAAGTTCCGCTGGTGAAATAGTGGGAAACCCCACTTCATGTTCTACCCCATTGCCTCTCGGTCTGGAGGGCTTTGCAAGAGGTATCTTGATGTTCCTGGAGGTGGGATCTGTTGCAGGGATTTTACAGTCTGTTCCGAATCCGGAGGGAGACAATAAGCTAGAAGTCCTCTCTGCTGCTTTCATGAATGATTCTTCAGAAGCCTCGCATGAGGTATTTTTACATTCAATTTGAGTAATGCTGGTTTAACTGGATGGGACCGTTGCTAAATGCTCTTAGGATATTTCTGCTTTGGTTCAAATAGTGGAGCAAGTATCAATACAGCAGAATTTATTGGCTAAACTGACTCAGGAGAAACTATTGCCAATGAGGAAAGAAGTTAAAGATTCTAAGGATGTGATTGACCAATTGGTGAAAGACAAGGGTCCTTACACATCAGAAGTTGAAACAATTTGAAAATAAGTTGCGCTGTTTATATTTGAGGATACTGAATTTTCCCAGAATAAATAAGACACCATTAGAAACATCTAAAAAAAATTTGCATGAAGTTCTACAAATACCAGAAAGTGTTTTTCTACCCGTGAACAAGATATAATTTTTACCAATGGGAAAACCACAACTGCCGACGCTCAGAGTCTACTGGACTTCTGGATTTGAGTAATTTTCAGGAAACCTCAGCAATTAAGATTAAGAAGAGAGCAACATTGTTGATTAAATTTGTCTTTTGAGTCTGATTTGTTTAGAATACTATCACTTTATTTCTAGAAGATGGATAAGCCATTTTTGGGTCAAACAACTAGGATTTATCTGGATGTTAGCCGTCCCACCCAGGAGAGGAGACGTCCTTTCCTGTCCATTAGACAGGAGACATTATCTATGGGAACAATGTTTTGCTTGCGATATCCTTGCAAATGTTTAGTTTCCTATTTTAATGTTAAGTACCGGTATGTTTTTTTCTCTCTGCAGCAAGTTCATGCTTTCTTGGACCTTAAGAAGATATCTCTGCAGTGTTCTCAAGGCTGTTTGGTGGGAGTGATTTGGGGTGGTTGGATGCATTGAAAGTTAAGATTTCAGCAGCATTAGTGCCCAAGTCCATTATTTGTTATTTTTGTTTCCTGTTTTTCTGGTCGCCATCTCTTTTTCTTTTTCCATCCCCTATACTTTTTATTGTGGTCTAAAGAAAAAGAGTGCTTTTTGTCATTCTATCTCTGCATTCTTTGCTACTATTAAGACAATATTTGTAATTTGTACTCTTTGTTATTACAAGCAATTGGATACTTTTGTAATCTTTTTTTCATAAATAGTTTTATTTTTCTTTTTTTTTTTTTTAAAACATCTTTCAACACACTAAGGGGTATGTCTACTAAGCCAGACTAATGGTTAACCCGGGCTATCTACAACTAGGTCCCATTGAATTACATGGGAACTAGCTGTAGATAGCCCTGGTGAGCCATTAGCCCGGTTGATATGCTCCTCCCTATGAATGCTTGAGACTTCTAGACTGATTCCGCTGTTGATGTTGTTTTGTGCAATTGAGTTGATGCAGACTCCTGGTGACCCATTCCCTAAGTTTTCTTGGCAAGGTGTGACAGGAAGTAGATTGCCCTAAGACAAGTGAAACTACAAATCCATGCATGCAATGCATTATACCTAGCTTAAATATGCCTGTCTGGGCAAAACAGAGCTCGCTTATCACACTTAACCAGAAAAGAACACAGCACTAATAAAAAGGTGGACAGAAAAGAATAACTGCAAAGCTGAGAGAAGCAGGGAAAGGTAATCAAGATAGCAGAGATATGAGAAGAAATTTAAAATAGCTAAAGCAGTAAAATAAAACATTCATTTTTCAGGTATGTCAATGAAAAAAGGAAATGCAGGAGGTGGGATTCTAAGATAAAGAGAAGTTGGGGGTGGTAGGGGGGGGGGCTCAGCCCAGTTTCAATGTTCTTAAAAGAAACGATCCACTAAGGGAAAGCCCACTCTGACCAGGTCCAAGCAGACAGTCAAGCATTTCCTCGCTAGACTGGTAATAGGTGCTAGCAGCCAAGATTTGAAATAAATGCCTTGTAAGTTTGTTCCTTTAGTATGCACTTTGCTACTAGAAGAAGACCCACTAATGCTTGTAGGTTTTATTTTTAATTTTTAGAGAGGGGATTGTCTTTTTTTTTTTAAAGCATTTGCCCACACCTTTTCATTGGTCACCCAAGGCATGTTACATTTTAGTACAGTAAGCGATTTTGTGCTTTTTAGACATGCAGCCGTTACTGCATCTCTTAGGAATGGGTACAGTCCCACAGCCTTTCCAAAGCGTTCACCAAGGGTGGATTCCTTCCATGTACTTAAAGACTCCTTCTGTTTTTTTTTCCAAGACTACTTGAAATGGGAATAAAAATGTAGAGGGTCTCCTGCAGTATTTGGATCAGAATTTGGAAGCAGAACCCAATATATTACTGTAAGAAATTATGGGCGCTATATAATGTTTATTAGAATTAGAATTTATAAAGGTTTAATCCAGAGGTATGTAATGGAAAAAGTTCTTTATAAATAAGGCCTTAAGAATAAGTGAGGGTCGAACACTCTTAACCATCCTAAAGATAAAATCAAACAGGTAAAAAAAATTTTAAAAAAGGAGGAAGTCTAAACATAAAAGTCTAGGGCTCCCTTCTTTACCTTTGCCCTGTGTACAATAAATTACGAACATAACAGTAGGAATTTACAATGCATAGCCCCAAAAGGATAGGCAAAACTGGAGGCAGCTGACCAGTAGCCAGAGTTCATTGTATAATCATATTTAAGAAAAAAAAAAACCAAAAACATTTTCTATAAGGGTATTTTTCTACTCATTCTAACAAATAACTGAATTGGGAGGGGGAAAGCTTCACTGAAAGCCTTTGCTCACATTTGATCAAACAAAACAAATTCAAATTTCAGTTCTAACACCCCTTGTTTTGTAATTGTTTCATTTATTATACACCTTTGTACACTTCCTTTTCGCGCTTGCCAAAGCCTTCTGTCTAAAATGAAGTGCAGGAGTTGAGCTTGGGTAACTTGTTGCTGTCTGGGAGCGCTGACTGATCCTACAGAGCTGATTTATCGCCTTGCCCTCATTTCCCTTCTCTAGAGCCAGAAAATGAACAGACAGTTCCCACAGACACCAAGAAAGCCTTGTGTGTACAGACACAGCATTTATGTAGTCACAAATCTACAAGCACATCAAAAGCTGTAAAACTACATCTTCAAACCATTTAAGAGGATACAGCCTACCATTTAAATTCCTGGCAACTAAAACACTAAGAAACACACACACAATCTAATAATACAATATTTAAACAAAAATCTGGCATGGATTTCTTCATAGTCAAACATTATCAAATTAAAATCTTTCTATTGAACATACATAAAAACAGTCATTAACATAAAAACCATCAAGGCGGTCAGTGATGAAATTAGAAAAGCTACTTAGTCATCTTGTGACTGAAAAAAAAATGTACTAGCAATGTTTAATTCTGGTATCACATGATCAAAACATTATTTAAGAAAAGAAAAGCCTAAGCAAAATTGGTAAACTGAATTACAAAAACAGAACCTCTTCACTGGCATGTCTGAATACCACTACAGCGGGAATGCTTCCCACCAGCCACCACCAGCTTATTCCCTTTTTTTAGGGTTTAGATGGCTCTGTGAATTTGCAGGGGCTAAGCTATGCATTTTCAGCGACAGAAAAAGAGAAACATCCAAAATTATCAGAGAATGAAGACTAAAAAGCAGGGCTGGCTCTAAGCATCCCTTAAGACTCTCAGTTGGCAGCTTTATAGTGTAGTGAAGTGGTATCATGGAACATAGGGGTATGAAATCATTCTGAACCCACATACAGGGTTCCCAGCCTCCAGCATTACATAAAATCCAGTACACATCTGGAGAAATTGTCACAAACAATTTCTAGATGAAAATAACTGGCGAGTGTAATCATTTGCTGGCCAAGTGAAAAGAGCAAGATAAAAGAGAAACACATCTGATCGGACATTGCATTGTTCTGCAAGTCATTAAGAACAGGTTTGCATTTTTTTTAAACTCAAAGCCTGCTTGAGGCTCGCAGTCCTGTTCCTCATATGCAAGTAGCAGGACAATATATCTTAGACAAGAGTCAACACAAAATCAGGGCTAGCCTTGTATGTGTCTTATTGACCAGGTACTTGGTTCTGAAGGGGGAATAAAGATCTCCCAGAAGCATCTGATCAGAGACGAGTCAGAAATTAGCATAGGAATAGATTGTCCAGTTGGCCTTATCAGCTCCAAAATAGCTTTTGCAGTTACTGACCCATGATTTTTTTCTCTCCTGGAAACAAATACTTGTTACTACAGCAACAAAAAGCAAACGCCCTTCCAAATGTTAACATGCAAACCGCACCGTAAGCCATTTCGGTGCTGCAAATTGTAAGGATTCTTCGGGGACCACAGAACTCCCAGGAAAAGAGCATTCCTCAGCACAGCATCCTGAAAACTCCAGGACCACAGAAACCTAACCTCCAGCCTGCCAACATGTTCTTCTATTTTAAGGGCTTCTGGTCTTAAAGGCATTTATTTTTTCCTGACTCATATTTTATAGCATGTATAATACATACCTTATATCTTGCAGCCCAGCGAAGAAAAGCATGAAACTTTGAGCTGACCAGGATTTAAAGCAGCAGCACTATATTATCATACTTTTGATTGCTAACTCCTGTACTTGAGCAGTTAAACAGTCCATTCCTTTCTAGTTTTGATTTCACACCTATGGAAAGAACTCCATTTCTGAGCTTTTGGATATTTTGGCTGCCTAGCCACACCTAAGTGAACCAGGGTTCTGTGGTTAGCAGCATTTTTATATAACAAGTGGCCACTGACTACCTGTATTATGAAGGTACTTAAAAAAATATTGGTTTATATAACTTTTGTAACTCTGGAGTTTTATAATATATATTTTTTTAAATTCTGAAATGAAATCAAGGAGAAATGTAGTTGAACAGTCCAGTTGCCATTTCACAAAAGCTAGCTACTGACAAAGGGCATGCAAACCAATCAAGTAGTCCATTGGCTAAATGTCTCAAAGTACTCTGAATGTCTTTCATTCATCAGAGGTCTGCACCAGGATCACTGATAACATCTAAATGAGAATAGGAGCAGGAAGCAGGCTTTTGTTGTGTTGCTAAAAGCTATTTGAAAGGTTATCTAGGGCAGGGGTGGGCAATTCCGGTCCTGGCGGGCCGCAGACCAGTCAGGTTTTCATGATGTCCCTAATGAATATTCATGAGATCTATTTGCATCCACTGCCTTCCATTGTATGGAAATAGGTCCATGAATATTCATTAGGGACATCATGAAAACCTGACTGGTCTGCGGCCCTCCAGGACCGGAATTGCTCACCCCTGATCTAGGGGAACACATTTAACTGAAATTCCCAAAAAGATTTGGAAGACACACCAAAGAGTAACATGGCACCCACTATGGGCCCCATCCTGTTTTAGCCACTCACTCTGAACTTTCCCCTCCTTTTATCTCCAGTACCTTCAGTCCCTTAAATTGTCCAACATTCCCCTACAAACTTGCACTGCATGAACAGGAAAAAAAACACAGAAAACTAGAAATTGGATTTAAACAGTGGTTGCAGCTTTATTTAACTTAAGAAAACACTTCACAACCCTAATTAAGTGAACCATAGGTTACAGACACGTATATGCCAAGTCGTCTTTAAAATCGGATGGAGTAAGTCCCCACTCATCATATTATTAGCTAGTTTGCTCATTCAAAGAGTTGTCCATACGCTCTCATCATATTACTAGCTGAGACTATAATAGCAGGCCTTACTGGTAACACCGAAAAGAATGCTGTCCAATCACAGCAGCCAACTGCCACCTCCTGGAAGCAGTTCAACAATTCCACTAGAATCTGCCTGCTATCCTGCTGAAGCTGTGCTCGGCTACTGCCATTCTCGTGTCCCCTCCCCCAACTGCAATAGTCTTACCAAACCTTTTGCCCACCTGCAAACTGCATCCCTCTCTACTGCAGGGTGAGAGAGAGGGACAGACAGCTCCTTTCCTGCATGCAACTAAATGAATAACCAATAACTGACCCAAATTCACCATACTACCCCCAAATACTCTGATCCCTAGCCACTGTTTCCAAAGCACTCAGGCCAATAGTTAAGCTCCATTAAGCCCATGGCAACTTTTAAAACTCTCTCTCCTAATTCCCCCTACCACCATCATTTTTGCCTTTAAAATTTAATAAACTAACATTTTATACCCTACCTGGCCCTACAACCTTGACCCCACCCCCAACTACCCTTAGCGCTACATACCTCTTTACAGTCGTTCCCAAATGGGGCTCCAAACCCCGGCCTTGATATAAATAATACCTACTTTAGACCAAATCAGCATCACCCTGTCAGTGGGGGTGGAAAGAGCGTAAAACAGTAAAGGCAATTCAAGAATACTTGAGATAAGCAGAAAAGATCCTTCCTTGTGAAGAAGGGGAAAGTCAGAGGATCATCTGAGAGTCTCTGGCACAGCACAAAGAATGAATTTGGTCCTTCTGATCCTTTATTTTTATTTCTAATGAATTATAGCAAAAACCTATATACACAATGGGCCCGATATTCAGTTGCCGCTGCAAACTGCCTAAATGGCTTTGAATATCCCTCCATAACTTTAAAGTTACTGAATTAGGATGAATTTTCAGCTCGAAACATAGGAAACCTATTAAAGGTCACTAACCGGTTAACACACATTTTAGTAAGCGGTAAGGGCAGCTGAGAATACATGTCAGTTATCGGCCGCTAAAATGCACATTAAGTGGCCATCGCGTGCTAGGGTGCAGAGTGGGTGGGTTAGGGGCAGAGTATGGGTATGGAGAGCACATTGCGGTTAGCAGGAGGGCAACAGCTGCGCGCTCAGTGGTAATGTAGCAATTAATGCCAGTGCACAACACAATGCCTCTATGTGCGTCATTAGGTGCACTTGAGTTAATTACACTGCAAGTTTGGGTATGTGATCATGTGCTAACTGCCGGGAACTTGCTGGGCACGCCCCCGATAGTATGTGCAACCATTGCACACTATCTGTTAGTTTTGCCAATAATTGCGCGTTAAGTGCACACTCTTAATAAAAGGGACCATTAGGTTCCTTAGTCTGGCTCAAAATAGAGCACAAATTTAGGATCCTAACTTAGTAGTCTAAATTTAGGTGCTCAGTTTTGTTTTGTTTTGTTTTTTTAATATCTGGCAAAACTAATCCTAAACTGCAGGCACCGACAGAGGCTGTGGCTCAAATAAAAAAGTAATAACTGAATAAATAATACCGTTATGCAGGAAAATAAGGCTCTCAGAATCACATGCAAAGGGAAAAAATGAAAACGTTAAGGTTCATACTTGCATTCATGGTTTAATCAAGTTTTCTGAAGAACTGCTCACCAGAACAATGCTGCAAAATTTCCAGAAACTGAAATTCTAAGACTTGTAGACTGTCACAGGTCCATGGCATTTTGCAAGAAAGTTTATCAAACCAGGAATGAAGAACTTGCTCCTTTGTCCTTATCTAACAAAAGCTGTGTGCATGAGCATTCTCTTCATCTGTCATACTATGTTCTAAATTCTAAGAATCGGCATCTGAGGAAAGCCAAGATTCCTCACCAGCTGAACCAGAGACTGCGGTCCCAGAGCTAATTCATTAATATCTATGACTGTGAGCTGAAAACATATGCTTAAAGGGGCCCATGAGAGGTTCTTATGGTGGTATGATGTTTATGTGTCAAACCATTTAAATCTATATCGTGAACCTCGAACGTGTTTATTTTTATTTAAATGTCTGAGTCCATAAAAATAATGCATTTTCATACAAGTTTTACCTTGATAAAGGAAATGTGCAATATCAAGTTATAATAAATAATAAGAAAAGTAAGATAAACATTATGCATTTAGAAATGCTGTATTCCAAAGTTTCCCAGCTAGCCAGTGAACCGAATGGGGCTCCACCCAAGCCTCCCTCCCCACCGAGCCATACCTTTTGGTGGTCCAGTAGTGACTGGAGGCAGGAGCAATCCTCCCTGTTCTTGCCCCCATTATCAGGCTAGCTCAAAATGGCCACAACACACATTCCTGTCCCCTAACGCTAGGGGGCAAAACCAAGACAAGGCCATGTTGGTTAGTACTATTAAGGAGGCCAGAACGACTAACAAATATGGCCACAATTTTGCAGTGCTGCCCCCCCTCCCCCCAGCATGGCCAGGTTCTTGAACCGCTACAGGGGTTCCTCAGAAAGACCAGCTGTGAACCCAGCAAGCTCCTTCGCCAGGTCTCTCAGGTACATATCCATGTACAGCTGGTAGGCCTGGATCCGGCCAATGAGCATCGAGCCCTGGTAGCACTTTCTGCTGAGGGCATCCAAGGTGCATGCCTCCCTGCCGGGGGGCACCAAGGAGTGCATCTTCTGACTCTTCAGGTGATGCATGGCCGATTCCACCACCATGGAGTTGTGCAGCAGTTGTGATCTCTGGAAGGCGGGCTCCAGCAGACTCGATACATCGAGTTGAGCCACTTGCTCACCACCAGCACCGATGCCAGTGTCTCCCACATACAGAGCATTAGCCGTTCCAAGATGGGAAGGATGGGCATCATAAGCAATTCCCTCAGAGGGGCCTCATATTAGAGATTTCTAGCTCCTCCATCTGGAGGGTCCTCCTCCGATTCCATCGGGAAATCTAGGGCCTTGGACATGTCCCTGATGAAGTCAAGGAATGCCATGTCCTTGGGTGGGGACTGACGCTGGGGCTCTGAGGGAGAGGAGACTGATGGGACATCGCGGTGGCGACTCCTCGTCCTCCGTTTCCCAGTCAGAATAGTCCATTGAGGACTCAAGGGAAAGATGGCTTGTGGGTTCCGGGGCTGATCCCCACCCGCGGTCCTTGGAGGCCCATGGCTGGTGCTGAGAACACTGACTGGGGAAGATCTCAGCCCCGTAGAACGAGAGCCGGATTGAGACTTTGGCCGAGGATTGACTCAAGATCGAAGGACCCTGAGGATCGGCTCAGCCTCCGGAGACATCTGGGCAGAGGAACTGGTGGTACTGGACAACAGCGCCCACTGCTGGTCCATGAAGTTAGATAAGATGCGCTCCAGGCCTGTCATTCTGGACTCCAGGCCAGAAGGCTCTGCAGCCATCGTCGCAGGCACAGAGGGAATTGGGCCCGATGCCAGTTCCCCTGAAGAGGAGTCCTCGATGAGGATGGTGTCAGGCGACCAAGGCTAAACTGAGGTAGAGTCCTTTCGGAGTATCTTCTCAGGTCGCTCCTTCTCCGATCCCTCGGACAAGCATCTAGGACTGCGGGACCTGGCTCGGGACTTACCCAGCCCATCTGAGCTGTCCAGGGATGCCGCCTTTGAGGCCTTCTTCTTGGGTTCCAAGAGAGACTCCCTTTCCAAGGAACCACGGCGTTGGTCGGGGTCCATAAGGCTACCCTGGGATTCTGCAGTTTCAGAGAAGGCCTTGGCCTTTGGAGGTACCAGGGACTCTGGGAAAAAACATATCATGCTGCTGCTGGTGGCTCTTGAGGGCCTTGATGTACATCTTCTTACAAAGGCCGCATGCCATGGGGTCGTGGTCCGGTCCAAGGCAGCAGTCGTGTGTGTCAGTCAGGGACATTATTTTGGCACACCAATCACACTTTTTAAAACCACTGGTAGCCATGGGAGAAGAAAGTATCCCAGCAAGGTCGAAGACCCGTGATGCCGCCAGTTGGAAAAAAAGCTGCCGAGGAGAAAAAAAAAAAAAGGACTACGAACCTGAGACTGGATGCCAGGGCAGCGGGTTCGGGTGGCGGGAAGAGGACCGGTGCACTACCGGAGGAGAGTATGAAAGGACTAGAAAATCAACATTTCCCTGGGGGAAGACCAGACAGACGTCTGAAGGGCTCCGCGAAAAAAGAAGACTAAGCAAGATGGCATCCTTTGGCAGGAAAGGGACCACGCATGTGTGGTGGCATCTCACAAAGGCTTTCTTTGAAAGCTGGGATATGCTTCCACGATGGCCCCATCAGCACCGCCACCCATATGTGAGGACTTCCTTCCTGCTTGTTCCCGGAGAAATATTTTATCATAAGAAATATGAAACAAGACACTTTCTGTTTCTGCTGAAGGCTATCTGGATTTGTGGGAATAGGAAGGTTGGGGCTGGAGGCTGGCTAATATTAAGAGAGGAGAAAAACAATGGAATAGGGAAGGCTGGCTGGTGGGGAGGAACAGGATACAAGAGGGAGACTGGATGTAGAGAAAGAGACTCAGTGAATAGAGAGACTGCTAGCTATGCGTTTCTGCCATTGGCCTGCAGGACTGCCCAATTTAGTAAGCTCTCTTTTCCCATGGGAAAACAGCCTCATTAAATCAGGCCCGAAAGGAGCAATGATAGATCCTCGTCTCCCCTGAAGACAATGGAGGGGGAGAAGATCTCAGCCAGTGGCTCCTAGGTTTTAGGGCTGGCTCTTAAAATCAAAGGAAATTTGTCAAGGCCTGTTTAGTGTTTGGAGATTTATTGATTTTCTAGTATAAGCAGAAGACTGATGTATTCTTTGCAAAATTAGATTGAGACAGATGTGATAAGGGGGGGGGGGTTCCTTTTATTTCATGCTTAGTGTATCTTGCATATAATCTATGCCCTCACTATCAAGCCAAAAGAATATTCTCCAGATAAAAGAAACTGGACAAAAAGAATTAGAATTTAACTGTATGATTAAGCAGCTATTGATTTATGCTACATAAATAATCATGCAAATTCATAGTGTGCTGGTAGACGTTTTCTTTTATTTAGTAAAATTTCATAATCACCTGTCCTCTACTCCAGATCAAAGACAGAGGAAATTAATAAGTCAAAGTACCTAATTTAAATAAATCAAGCACATAAAACAGAAATCATAAATGCAATCTCATCAGTAAAAATACTGTAAGCTTGAGAGCCAGAAAGCAATACTGTTCAGCTCTAACCGATATTTTCCATAAACAGAAGGATTAAATCAGGCACACAAATGCATACCAAGAAGGAACAGCTCTTTCAGAGCTCAAACGTAAGTTCCGAGCATGCACAACCCTTCCCTTATGCAGTAGTCTCTTTAGTCTCTCAGTTTCATAGCTCAAGAAGGAATACAGCACTCGGGGAGGTGGGAGGAATTACGTATATCATCTATCCTGCTGTCTATAGACAACACCTGTTACAGGTGAGCAACATTGTTTTTCCATTGTCAAAGGGATAGCAGGCGGCATACAAATTGTTCAGGGTCACACGATATTATAGATAATTTGTCCATTATCTAGGAGGGATCTCTGTTTGTACATAATGGTGCAAGAGTTGCTGAAGTTAAAGAGACAGGTTGAATGGTACAACTTGACCTAAAGCACTGTTCTCGACTGAACACTGCTCCAAGTAGTGAGAAGTCAAAGAATTAAGAAAAGATCATGTAGCAGCTTTGCCTATACTGCCCAGCTAAGTAGACTTAAACGCAGCTATAGTAGCTCCGATTTGATGAGATTTAGCCTTACCATCCCCCTCACTTGGTTTGCAGTTTGTTGTTCTATGAAAGCCTGTGTGCCTCAATGATACTGAAAGCTAAGCTATTGGTAGTGTAATTACTGGCAGGGTCTCCCAATATGGACAGATCTCACCTGAGGTGCCAGACTTAGACAAGCCACCCTTCTGGGCATCAGCAGAATGGGACGGTGTGGGCGGCAGAGGATCACATTCCTGTGACAACAGCAACACCACTAGCATTACCTGTGTTGAATAAAGGCCTGGCAATCTACTTCTGTATCTTGCCACAAAACCCCAATGGATAGTCACAACAAAACAAACTGCTGGAAGATTAGTGCCTTCCGACCTGGGGGTCTCAACTGGCTACTGGGGATGAGCTGAAGACTTTTCAGAGTAAAGTCAGCATTTATGATGTGGTTGGATCAAAGCCCTTGCTGATGTAGCTGCACATGAAATGACAGTCAGAAGCTGCAAAGATGTCTTACATATTGGGACATGGAACATATGAAGAATGCACTAAGGGAAGTTGGAGGTGGTCAAGAGTGAAATGGAACGTGTACATCTCAATCTGTTGGGCGTCAAACTGAAATAGACTGGCATTGGGCACTCTGCATCCGATGATCACAGGGTATACTACACTAGAAATGAAAGACAAAGAAGAAATGGTGTTGCATTTATAATTAAGAAGAAACTTGCAATAACTGTAATGAAATACAATGCAATCAGTGAACGCTTAATTTCTATTCGTCTACAGGGAATGCCCATCAACACAACTATTATTCAGGGATATGCCCTAACAGCTGCAGAAGAGGAAGAAGTGGATGAGTTCTATGAACAAGTACAAGCTGGAATTGACAGACCATGCAAACAGGATATCCTGATAATCATGGGTAACTGGAAAGCAAAAGTTGGCATCAAAGAACGCAAAGTGGTTGGAAAATACGGACTTCACAACAGAAATGAAGCTGGAGAAAAACTGATAGAATTCTGCAAGACCAATGATCTATCCATCTCAAACACCTTCTTCTAGCAACACAAGCGGAAGAAGGTGTACACAGACTTCACCCAATGGAACTGTACAAAAATCGAATTGACTACATCTGCGAAAGGCAATGTTGGAAAAGCTCAATAACATCAATAAAAACAAAACCTGGAGCCAACTGTGGTACGGATCATGGATTACTAGTATGCAAACTCAAGCTAAGCTGAAAAAAAGAGCAAGCCACTCATGAATGTAGCAAAATATGACCTTGAGAATATATCACCAGAATTTAAAGACTGCCTGCAAAATCAATTTGTTGCTTTTGATTACAAATGACAGAGCACCATAAAGTTATGGGACGACATGAAGGAAGTTGTACTTGAAGAAAGTGAGAAGTCAGAGGTATTATTTATCTCCAGGAACAAGAACTTCTCCCCCCCCCCCCCGCCACCTTGAAAGTACGCGATGCAGAACTCCCATGCAGACCTGCCATACGGTATTTGGGAGTCACACTCGACAACCAATTTAACTTTAAAGAGCACATAAAGAACATGACTAAATCCGTCTACAACAAAATTTCGACTTTAAGGCACCTTAAACCCCTATTAGCACCACAAGACTTCAGAACCATCTTCCAGGCACTGGTAATCCCTCATTTTGATTACGCGAACGTAATCCTTTATGGTCTCCCTAAGAGCACCCTTAACCCGCTCCAAATGGCCATGAATGCAGCAGCATGCATTCTAAGCGGCACAGCCAGAAATGATCACATTACGCCCATATTGATGGAACTCCATTGGTTACCGCTGCACAGTAGACTTACTTACAAAGCTCTACTCATAACCTTCAAGGCCATTAATCAATTGTCTCCGTCATCCATCTCAACACTCCTTACAATCAATCCTAACACCAGACTGAGTAGATCAGCAACCGCCAATTCCCTTACTATCCCCCGTGAATCCATAAAGTGTAATCAACTAACCAGGAACAGAGCCTTTTCATTCTATGCCCCAAGAATCTGGAACAGCCTCCCCCCACACCTCCGAGCAATCAGGGACCTTCCCCAATTCAGAAAAGCTTTAAAGCATCATTTATTCCTCCTTCATTTCTCTCACCTCATTAACCCCCCTCCACACTAACATCCTATCATCCATTCCTTACTCTCACAACCTGCCTCATAACTAAGAATATACCTACCCATCACGTAGGGTACATTTCACTGTCTCCACATTCCTACACTATTTAATTCCATCCTGTAAATATGTAAATAGTTTATATTCCTATTTTAACTCTGCTATTTAACCCTGTTAATAGTTTATTAGTCTCCTCTTCCCCGTTCAATCCAAGTTTATTTCCCTGTTACAATGTAAGCATTGATATCACTGTTCTGATGTAATGCAAATGTTATGTTTTATGTAAACCGCACTGACTTTGAATAGCGCGGTATATAAGAATGGATAAATAAATTAAATAAATAAATAAATAAGTCGCCACAAAAAGTTGAAAAGCAAAAAAGGTGAAAAAGGATGACTGAAGAAACTCTGAAAACTGCCAGAAACGCAGAGAAGCTACAGCCAGAGGAGAAAGAGGGGCAATCACAGAATTCAGAGATTTCCAATGTGCAGTAAAATGAGGAGAAGTACTACAATGACACATGCAAAGAAATAGAATCAGAAACTATTAGAGGAAAAACAAGATCAGCTTTCTAAAGCTATGAGTGAAAGAGAAAAATCCAGCCTCGGATTGGAATGCTACAGGGTACTCAAGGATTCATGTTCAATGATGCTGAGAAGATCAAGAAAAGATGGAAAGAATAGACAAAGTCATTATATAATCATAAAGATCAAGTGAATCAACAGTTGTTTCCTTATGATCAAGAACCATTGGTGATGAAAGAAGAAGTCGAAACAGCATTGAAAACATTATCAAAGAACAAAGCACCGGGAATTGATGGCATTCCCATTGAAGTATTACAGCAATCGGATGTGGTTGTTGCCATAGTTACAAGACTCTGCCAGGAAATTTGGAAGACAACATCATGGCCAATTGACTGAAAAAGATCTGTGCTTATACCAATACTGAAGAAAGATGATCCAAATGACTGTGGAAATCATTGCACAATCGCTCTGGTCCCACATGCCAGCAAGATTCTACTCAAGATTATTTAGGAGATACTACAACCATACCTGGAACGAGAACTGCCTGACGTGCAAGCAGGGTTCAGAAAAGGGTGAGGAATGAGAGACATCATCGCGGATATGAGATGGATCCTTGAAAAGACAAAGGAATACCAAAATGATTATCTGCCATGTCAAGGGGGCCTGAACACACAATACTCTTTGCATCCTGTCCCATATTTGTGTCCAAAAACTCTGAATGTTTGGGCAACGAAATACTACATGCGTTAAGGTACCTGTTTTTTTGTGACACGAACAGCATTTATTACCAATACTTGGGTCTCATTTAGACAATCGGACCGAGGTGATATACGCACGGTGTGCTAGGAAATACAGTGTTTGGATGAGGGCAGCAGATCTGGATATTCTAGTCAAGTGTCCCCAAAGCAGTGGCCATGTTTGCGGCAAAGTGAAGGGACCCAGTTCATTTTCCCATATTTTTTCAAAGCCCAAAAGTTGGGGAGAGACCTTATCCCTAATCAGAGCATAGAATGAAGAAACCGTTCCTTCTGTACTTAAACTAGCACTGGTCACTTTGGAGGCCCCACTCCTCCGACAGATTCTTGATGTCAATCTTGGTTTTGGATATATAATGTCTCAGCTGCAGCCATTGGAAGTAACAGGTAGTGAGCAGTCCACACTCAGACTGGAGCTCATTAAATGATTTCCATGCCTGAGATTTTACCAATTGGCCTACCGACCAAATGTCGCATGCTTGCCAGTGCTTCCATGAGACAAATGTATGTCTAATTTTAATCATGTGGTTATAATACAATGGGGATTAGAGATTAGGGGGAGTTCTCCTCCCCTACGATTGCTACTAAAGCTTGATACACTTCCTGAGTAGAGGTTACTATCTTTCCAGCTCCAGAGGAATCCTCATGACACATACCCCACCAGCAACGATAATGGAAACGGCACTACCAGGTGTTTTTCGACCTCTAGCCAGATCGGTTTCTGAGAACTTTCTTCCAGAGCAGTCCATAATGCACCTTGTTTGAGGAGGAATGCTTGGTGATACCATCTAAAATCTGATAATTGAACTCCCCCATTTAATTTATTCGTCTTTAATTTCTTTGTCGCTATCCTTTGTGTTTGGCCTTGCCATAAGAAGGTGACAAGTAGACGTTCTAGAGTTTCAGAAGTTTTAAGCGGCTGGGAGAGAGTAAGAATCTCCACAATATAATTTATTTTTGGTACTAATACCTTTTTCAATTATTCTAAATGGCCCCACCAGGACAGATGGAGGGGCAACCATTTCAGGGTGAAGGAATGAATCAGTTCAGTTAAGGTTTTGATATTTAGTTGCAGCGTTTCTTCTAGAGTGGTGCAATATCTTAACCCTAAGTATTTAACTGCTCGTGCTTCCCATGTGAAGGGGAAAGAAGCTACCACAAAAGCATCTGTTAGTTTATTTAGTGGAAAAGTCGCCAACTTTGTCCAATTTATTTTATATCCCGCCAGTTTGGAGTACTTTTCAATTACCTTGAGTACTGCTGGGACAGACGAAGGCTGAATAAATAAATAATAGGAGATCATCTACATATACGGAGAGTTTAATTTGTAGATCAGCTTCAGTAATACCTTGAATCTTATCAAACTGATGCAACAATGAAGCTAAGGACTCTAACGCTATATTAAAGTAAGGGTGAAAGGGGGCAGCCTTGTCTAGTATATCTGTGAAGTGGTAAAGGATCGGAAAGTACCCTGTTAGCGAGGATGCGGGCTGATAGATTTATATAGAGGACTTGAATAATAATGTATAAAACTGTTGCCAAATCCAAACCAGCGGAGGGTCTGAAACAAAAAAGGCCACTCCAGCCGATCAAAGGCTTTTTCTGCATCTAATGAGAGCCCTACCACAGGCATGCTTAGCTGTTTGGATATAGAGAGAAGATTCATGAAGAGCTGGGCATTGTCTGCCATAGAACCACATTGATCAGGATAAATTATATCGATGAAAATAATTTGTAGTCTGCATTTAGCAGAGAGATTGGCCAGTAGTAGCCTACCCTTTGAGGGTCTCTGCCAGCTTTTTCTAACACAATGATTGTTGCCCCAGTAAAGGAACTCACAAGGGATTGTTGCAATTAGAGAAGCTGAAAGTATTTCAGCAGATGAGGAGAGAGGTCTGCTGGAAAGGTTTGAAAGAATTCGGTGGGAAATCCATCGGGACCTGCAGCTTTTCCCAGACACATAGCTTTTAGCACGTCTCTTTTCCTGTATCTGTTGATCAAAGTCCTCAGCTTGCTGGGGTGAAAGGATCGAGTGGGATAGGTGTCCTGAGTTTACAGAAGGCCTCTAAATCAAAAGAAACATCAGAGGAATATAGACTAGAATAATAAGACTGAAATGAATCTATTTCAGCATTCTTAGTAAGGAGCCATAGTTGATCATCTAGGATAGCTTCTATTTTAGATTTATCAGAACAGGCCTTGAGAGTAATGACCAGAAGCCTGCCTGCTTTGTTTTGCTCTGCATAATATCTTGCTTGTTGAAAGTGTGTAGTTTGCTCTGCTTCTCCACCGAGTATATTATTGTACTGATATCTCAGTCGCTCTAGTCAGAGCAAAACACAAGGATCTGACCTAGCGAGCAATAATCTCTCACCTGCTTGGATCTGTGCTTCTAAAGTAGATAGCTGAAGTTTTTTGAGGCAGACAGCTTTAATTGCATAACTGGTGATCACTGCACGGATGGAGGCTTTAAAGACTTCCCACCCCAACCAGAAGTATCCTCCAGTAAATTATCAGCGAAATAATCTTTTATTGCCTGTCAAATGCTTCGTCTGCTAGAAAGGCTCATCGAAAAGACCAAGCTGGACAAGGAGCAGAGTCTTATCAGGGAAAGGGATACCATTATTGCTGCATGATCCGATATGTGAGAACTATGAATCTCCACTTCGATAAACAGCTGAGATTAATGATTTGGAGATAAGGAAAAAAATCTATACGCGAATGGGACCCACAAGGCAGGGAGAACAATGTTTATGTCCAGGTTACGTTCTCCCATCTGCCCTCTAGATCAGCTTGAGTTTGCTGGATTACTGGTGCCAAAGATTTGCGGGCCAGAATTGCACCCCATTTTTGTTGTGGTATGCCGTTGAGTGTCCTACTAGGACATCATGCCTTCACCCAAGCTTTTTTGTTTCCTCTACTGAAAAATGTGTTTCTTGGAGTAGAATCACATCTGTTCTTTTTGACAATACAGCAAAAAAACTTTCCTCTTAATCGGGTTGTTAATGCCCTTGACATCAAAGACAAGAATTTAAAGGGACCCATGGGATAAGCAAAGTTTGAGGATTAAAGCACTCAAAGAACTGCCAAAAGTAGAGTCCTAACCAAATCAATTTACATACAAGGAAGAACCAGCAAGGAGACAAACCCATCTTACACAAGGAGAACCTAACTGGCTGTACCAGTGCTCCACAAGACTACCACATAAAATCCAACCATCTGTACTCAATGTTACCCTTCCCCTCCCATAATCCCAATCCAGTATTTCTTTAGACCTTATAACCCCCCAGACTGCAAACTTGTTTAGTTACACTAAAGCTCTGCTTTAGCCCCTCCATCCTGATCCCTTATGTGTGCCACCACTACAAACTTTATCATGTTGAATGTTTAAAATTTTTAAATACCCGTGCCTTGGGTGATAACAAAACAGCAGATCACCCCATAACTGTCTGTTCAATTCCTCTTTATGCTGCTTGTGAGGGACAAATAAATTCAGAGCTAAACCCGGTTACCAACAGTCTCCTCTTTCTTGAGCATTAATGTCAAACTTCCTCAGGATACATCAAAGTTCGACTTACCTGACATGTCTAGTTAGCTCTGGAGCATGCCCTCTGTGAGGGCCGTTGTACCAAACCCTTGGGAACGGATTTCTTGGCTTCTTCATGCTCCCTCTACATTCATCCCTTTTAGTGTCACACAATCCTGAAAAAAAAGAAGAAGAGGCACAGATATACCCATATTTCCTTCCAAAGCCGCACATATAGTAATGAGACCTCAGAACTCCAGCCCTTCTCTTGAGGCCAATTTTAAGCCCGAAGCAGCAAACCAGTCACTATTGTCAGCAAGTCCACAAGAGTGGTTTCACTTCCTGAAAGCAAAGGTGCTGGGATCGGATGAAACTTGCTAACGCATCACCGCTTCTTGCTCTTCCAGGAAGATCTCAAATACAGCAGGAACTTCAAAGGTCCTAGTTTGATTGTGTAGCGTGACCCAGAACCTTGCAGGGAAGAATAAGCCATATCGGGCCTGTAGTCATAGAAGACACGGTCTAAAGTCCAGGAATTGTTTGCGCTTCTCAACCGTGGCCTTATTGTAATCCGGGTAAAAGGAGATGTTATGGCCTTCAAACTTCACCGGAGCCTGGGTTTTGGCAGTGGATATTATCTGAACCACATGTTGGTATCAAACGGCACACAAGATAAGTCGTGGCTGTTGGGTATGCGGGCCTGCTTGCGCTGGGACACGGTGGGCTCTCTCAATTTCAAATGGACACGCAAGCTCCAGATGCAGCAACTTAGGCAATGCACTGTCCAAAAAAGCCACCGCATTTGTGCCCTCCACACCCTACGGAATTCCGACGATATGGATATTATATTTGCACGCTCTATTGGTAAGCTCTTCCAAGTTGTGCTCCAAAATGGCAATTCGTTTAGTGTTTGCTGGTATTTGCTTCATGCGCTCTTCATGCATTGTGATTTTGACATCCAGATTGTTTATCCTGTCTAAGTCCGTTCATCTGTTCTTTTAATTTCAAAATGTCAGCTTGCACTCCAAAAAGGGCCTCTCCATTTGCCGTCACCATTGCCCGTACCACCTGGATGTCTGCTACAGTTCCTGTATGCCCTCTATGTTTTCACGGCTATTCGCCATTTTGTGTGGAGACAGCGGATCCGATTTTGCTCTCTTTGCCCCTGAGTTTTGAGCTGAAGGGTACTTCAAACGGGTAGGTTTGCTAGCAAACATGCTCAGGAACACAGTAGTCACCGCAGGGGAGGTAGGCAAAATTTACTGTAGGATTCAGAGGAGGTAAAAATTATGCGGCCATCTTGCTCCACTGCAGGCTCCGCCCATAATCATTGCTACCAAGATTTGTTGAATCAATATGGATAGAACTAGGGTGGAAACTAAATATTGTTCAGTTTCTCCACCATCAGAGCTAGCTATTGAGGTTGGATGCAGAAGTAAGCCCCCATTCCACATTATCAAAGTTGGAAAGACTGGAAGCCTGTACAGAGTAAGAACAGAGGGCCCAATAAATTTTAAAAAAAGCGTGCTCTTAAATTTAAGTTCCAAAATTTGACCCTCCCCCCCCTAGTTTCAGCCAAATTTAGAAGCTTAGGTTTTCAGCTGAAAATTCATCTTAATTTAGGAACTTAACAGTTATAGAGGCACATTTCACAATGGGACGTGCAATATGGACTGTCAAAGCAAGAACGTCTGGGGAAAAAAAAACAAATGCATGTGCAATTTCAGGCATGATTTTGGAAACATGGACATGCCCGACATGAACGTATATCAAATGTCTATATAGACTTCCCCAGGATAACATTTCAGAACCAAGACTACTTGTTCTATGTAAACCGTTTTGGCTAGTAGAAAAACGGTATACAAAACCAGTTAAATAAATAAATAAAATTAAGATATCTAATAGCATAATGGTTCGAGTAGTGACAAGAGCACAGTGGCTAGAGTTCAAATCCCAGTGTGGGCCTTTGTGATCTACGGCTAGTCACTTAACTCTCACTCTTCTCTACGCTCTCTGAATGTTTAAGGTGAAAAACAAGTACTTTCTTGATGCCTGTTGTTGCCTGGAGCAGGTATAAACATGGACATGCCTGCAGACCTCTCTGCAATCGAACAGAGACATGTAAGTGCATTGCTCTTCCCTGGACATGGCTCTGCCAGACCCCCGTGCCTACTTGGATATCCCGGCACTGGAAACATTTGCAAACATCATTTGGAGTGGAGTAGCCACCTAATGGTTAGAGTACTGACTTGGGAACTAAGAGACCAGGGTTCAATTCCCACTAGCACTCCTTGTGGCCTTGGGCAAGTCATTTAACTCTCCACTGCCTCAGAAGAATCCAAGTTATCAATGGAGGGAGGAGTGGCACAGTGGTTAGGACATGTTACCTCAGGACCAGGAGTTCAATTCCCACATGGGGACAAGTAACCTCAGGCCAGAGGGACTGGGGTCTCTAGTCCCATGGCCACTCCTTGTGGCCTTGGGCAAGCCACTTAACCCTCCATTGCCTCAGGTACACTTAGATTGTGAGCCCTTTGGGAACAAGGGAATAAAAAGTACCTGTTAGTATATACATACATGTAAACTGCTCTGATGCACAAGTAAAGGGTGGTATATCAAGTGCCTAAACCATAACCAATGTCCCTCTTTAATGTACATTACCAAGTTTAAGTTACAATGTATAAACTATATAGAAAACAAGCTCTGCATTCACTCTAGAAAGTGTGCTGTATTTCATTTCAGACTTGTATTATTTCCAAACTATAACTGAACTAGTCAGCTGGTTACAATGTAAACTGCTTCGTGTTAAATAAATTTTGGAATGGCTAAAGAGATGTGTCTGTGATTTCAATGAACACGTGCATGTTTTCAGACATCTAAATCACAACTAAACCTTTTAAAATGACCCTCTATGCTTATAAATCTAGGTCTCTCATTCGTTTGCCTAGATTTATGAGCCTAAATTTTTGGATCCACCAAAATTGGTTAACCCTCACTCCCCACATGCTCATTACCAAATGTGACTTATTACTTCTGTCTCCATGTTAACCCAAGTTAATACCCCCTACTCTGCTCCCTTGTTATATGTAAACTAGTTTGACTAAAAGAGAAAGCAGTATATAAACCGTGCTAAATAAATAAAATAAATAAATAAGCCTTGTGCTTGTAACTTATTTTTGCCAACCCTATTGCCACACACTTTTTATGCTCCTTAGTAATTCAGTGAAATTTCGAGTATAAAATAAAGTTTATGTATTTACTAGCAACATTTATATACTGCATACCTGGATAAAACCAGTCACAAAATTACAATAAATTTAGGCACTCAGCCCTAATAAATTTTCAAAGAGAACAATTTAGGAGCATAAATTCTTTCAATATCAGCCTCTGAAAATCTTTTTGAGAAGAGGGAATCAGTTATTTTGAGGCCAGTACAGTGCTTTGAGAATGACTGTGCCAGGCTATTTTATTGCATTTTTCGCCCACCATCAGAAACTGTTTTTGAAACTTGTGCAAGGATTTTGCTATTAGATGGATGAGTGAATAAAGCATAGAAGAGGAACCAAACTCAGTTTGTACATCCCTCGCCAGCCAATCCGTGGATGGACACATTAAACAATTAAGGGGCAGCTCTGCATTACTGATTTTAGCAAACAGGTCCATTTGAGGAGTGCTCCAATGTCCTGTAAGATTCGATGGCCGAGGTCATTCATGATGCTGAAGAACTCTGCTGAGCTTGTCTGCTCGCTGGTTCCAATTGTCTGGGATATAAGTGGCCTAGTTCTTTATGCAATATGCATACGAAGGGAGCCCAAACCACCTTGTCTGTTGGTAACTTTATCACTGATCTGTATTAAAACCGACTGATCCTGAATAAAAAGATATGCAAACACTAGGAGGAAATAAAATATTGTCTTGTCTTCCAGATGATTAATATGGAACATTTGTTTGGCTTGTGACCAGGCTCCCCTGCATGAGTTAAGGGCAAAGAGCAAAGAACTGATGTTGGTAGCACTTGTGTCGGGATACAAGAATAATCCAGGGGTGCAAAAAGGACACCTCTCTTCAGGATGAGTTCTGGTATCCATCATTGTCACGTGGTCCACAGCGAAGAAGATTGACAAATTATAACAAAAAGAGATTGGATGCGCATATTCCATTGCAATTTGAAAATATCTTCTTATTTTGAAAGGCAAAAGGCAATTAGTCCACCGCATCGACCATATGTCTTAGATATCTGCAACAATGTGCTGGCCATGACTACTGGAGAGCACCGAGTCTTCTAAATATACTGCATTGGTGACAGGTGTTTGTTCTATAACAGAAAAGCTTTCACTTGATCTCTGTCCAGAGAAGTTTCTATAATGAAATCCAGCTTGTAGACTGAAATGTTAACTTCTTGAAGTTCATAAGAAATCCCAGGACTTGAAGGAGACACATTGTTTCATCCGTGGAGAGAGCAAAGGTTCTCAAGGAAGTTCTAAATATCCCTGCTTTTGTATACAAGCTGCTATATCTACATGGTGTTTGATGAACAACAGGGGGGGGGGGGCGTGCAGCAAGAAAAGGCTGAAGGAAAGGACTTTGTATTGGTGAAGATCAGAATCCAGAAGTAATTGCAGGCATTTTCTACAGCTAAGATGAACTGGTATGTGGGCACAGGCTTCTTTGATATCTAATCATCAAATAAGGGAGTGTGTGAATTTCGAACTTTTCTTTGTGAAAAGAACAAACTG
The DNA here is from genome assembly GCA_033557465.1 of Ichthyophis bannanicus. NCBI lineage: Eukaryota > Metazoa > Chordata > Amphibia > Gymnophiona > Ichthyophiidae > Ichthyophis > Ichthyophis bannanicus. The sequence goes on from CM066031.1 coordinate 708,946,796, forward strand.
AGGTCCTCGAAGACTAGAAAGGAACATAATCTTCCTGTCTTTTTGGGAATCAGAAAATATCTATAATAGAAGCCCTGAGGTCTTTCCTGCAGTGTAATATTCACTGGCATTAGCTTGAAAGAGAATTTTAACTTCTTCCATGCAAATAGGCATGGGCCTGAGGTAGTTCAGATCTGGATAGGGGCTATGATTGAGAAGGAGAGTCACAAAGGAAACAGTTTTAATTGTGTAGTTGCGGCCTATTTCAGTTGTCCTCTTTCTCATTGCCAAAGTTTAACAAAAGATTGCTGTTCTGCTTGCTACAGTAGTCTGGAGAAGGGAACAAAATCTACAGTTCGATAGTAGAAACTGCTATAATAATAGGATGTGCTTATATGAAACAGATTGTGGAACCGCTGCCAAAAGGTTCTGAATACTGAATTCTGATGATGCCGACAGACTCTAACTTACCAAAAACAAAATCACCGGTACATGATGACAGGTACTGTACAGCTGCCAATCTAGTAGGAATATCTTTATGCAAACCCAAAGCACTTAGCCAAGCAAGTGTCTGATGGGCTAAAATCCATACAAATAACACTGTGCCCTGAAATACCTTTTAACCTAAATGGTCCAGCAATCTGGGATCTTTAACTGGCAGCATATCAGGAAATTATCTGCATATTTTTGCTTTCTTCATTGTGGATTCAACTATTACAGAAAAATGAGAAAGCTAGATTTTATTGAACCCACATGATGGCCCATTTTTTTTTTAGATGCGGGCTCAGTTGTTAGTAGGGTTTGCCATAAACAATCATTCGTATAAGTGAAGTGAAATGGCTACTGGGGCCTTTGGAAACTGTGTGTGTTCCAAGAGGTCAAATCAAGTTCCTATTCTAGCAGAAACTGCATTTGTCTGGATATGTGCTGAACAAACATCAACAAGTAAAAAATACCTTCATAACACGACTCATTATAAGGAGGAGAAAGGTCGGAAGTAATTCCCACAAAATATTTCCCTCTCCTCTAAATATTCTATGGAATGAAATTAGGATCTAATATATCTTCTAGCCCAAACTGAGAGTTCCAAATGCAATGAAGTAGAGAGTGACCTCCTTGTAATTCAGAATTCTGAGGTAAACAGCAAGGACACTATTGGTTCACAGGATGAATGAGCATCTCTCTGCAAAGGGTAACAGTCCATGGATTCTGATGCTTGAACAGTGTCCATTTCTAGATACTGGAGTGATGAAAGATATTTACAGTAGCCTATTAAAAATATTGTGTAATGAGTGCAGCTGTTCTGGTAGTGTCAGGGCAGCAAAACAGATGGTAAGATTCATTGACTATTGAGAATAGAGCTGGAGTGGACTCCAGTGGAGTTTGAATTGAAGATCAAATATATGAGATGTCAATTTGGATGTCTGCACTATGACTGGAGAACAAGATGTCAGTGCTGGTTTTGCTCTGGACAGATTAAAGGCAGTGAATCATGCCCTGCAACAGAACTGTCATGATCTGCACTGGAATCTCTGTGCTAACGGTGCAGTATTCAAGACAGCATTGTGATCTTGTCAGAGCATTTTAGATGGCCCAGATAACGCAGGAGAAATCTGCTGGTTTGCCATTATAGGCTGTGCCCTGAACGTCATCTGCTCCGAAGTGCCTGTGCTTCCCCAGAGCTTTAGAGGTTGGCTGTGAAATTGTTTAAAATCAAGTCTGTGTTGGTGTGTTGAGGACAACTGCACTTTAAGCCTGGAAAGTCTCAGTTGAGTCTCAAACCACTACAGAAGATCCCAGGCACTGCACCTTTGCAGCTGAAAGCACAGTTACTTACCTGTAACAGGTGATCTCTGGGAACAGCAGGAATAAGTCTTCACATATGGGTACGTCAGTACCGACGGAGCCTGCGCGGGAACGCTCCCCAGCTTCCCAAAAAGGAAAGCTTTTGGGAGCATCCCACTGCGCCTGCGCGCTGCCTTCCCGCCTTTCCTGGCCAGCTCTCCTCAGTTCGAGTTTAAAGCTGAGACAATAGAGAGAGAGGAAAGGAAAGACAGAAAAGAGGTACAACTCCTAGGGGAGGTGGGAGGGTTGTGAAGACTTATTCCTGCTGTTCCCAGAGATCACCTGTTACAGGTAAGTAACTGTGCTATCTCCAGGAACAAGCAGGAATGAGTCTTCACATATGGGGACTCCCTAGCTGAGATGTCTGGGAGATCCCCAAGGATATGAGACCCTGGGAAGGGTCCTACATCCTCCTATGGATCTCAGGCATCCATCCAGGGAAGGAGGGTAGGAGTTGTTTAAGAATGGAACAGGTGTTTGAGGACAGCCTGACCAAACAAGGCATCCCGGCGGGAGTCCTTGTCCAAGCAGTAATGGGCTGTGAAGGTATGAACCGAGGCCCAGGTGGCTGCTCGACAGATCTGGTCGATGGACACAGAGTTTAGATGAGCCATAGAGGTGGCCATGGCCCTCACATTATGAGCTGTGACATGGCTCTCCAGAGAAAGGTTCTTACTCTGGTAGGCGAAAGAAATACACTGAGCAATCCAATTGGACAGTGTTCTCTTAGAGACTGGAAGTCCTAAATGAGAAGGATCAAAAGCAACAAAAAGCTGGGAAGACTTTCTATGTTGCTGTGTCCTTTGTAAGTAAAAAGCAAGAGCTCTTTTACAATCCAGAGTATGAAGACTCTTCTCTGCACTGGATGCATGAGGAGCTGGAAAAAAGACAGGTAAATATACCTCCTGATTAAGATGGAAAGGTGAGACCACTTTAGGCATAAAGTGTGGATTTGTCCTAAGGATCACCTTGTCATGATGGAACCTTGTATAAGGTGGATTAGCCACTAAGGCCTGCAGTTCACTGATGTGGCGAGCTGAAGTGACTGCAATGAGGAAAATAACCTTCCAGGAAAGAAACTTCAAGGAGGTAGTGGCTAAGGGTTCAAAAGGTGGCTTCATAAGCTGACCAAGAACCAAATTTAAGTCCCATGCCACCGGAGGAGGCCTAATGGGAGGTTTAGTTAAAGTTAGGCCTCTCATGAATTTTGCAATGAGAGGATGAGAGGAAATAGGTTGTCCATTGATGGGCTTAAGGGATGCTGCAATAGCACTCAAATGGACTCTTACTGAATTTGTCTTAAGTCCTGCATCAGAAAGATGCAGGAGATAGTCTAACAGAGAATTTAAAGGTAGTGCTAGAGGGTCAAGACCCTTTTCAGCACACCAAATGGAAAATCTTTTCCATTTAAAAGCATAGGGCCTGGTGGAAGGTTTTCTGGAAGCATGGAGAATATCCTTCACTTGCTGAGAAAGATTTATTTATTTATTTATTTATTTATTTATTTAAAGTCTCTTTTATACCGCGCTATTCAGCATCAGCGCGGTTTACAATAAACAATGAACATACACATTTCCAATAGTACTTTGTGTTTACATATGAACAGGATATTCAACTTGGCTAACAGGGTAACTATGCACAATCACAATATATACAATATATACAATTTGTAGGCTGATCATGTGTTTGTATGGTTTTAGACAGTGGAGATTTGGGTGGTTTCGGCAAATGGTGCTGAGTTTCTATTGGTTTCCGGGTAATGTAGGAGGAAGAGGTAGTGCTTCACGGCCTTCCTGAATTGGAATATGTCCGGGATTGATCTGATGTTGTGAGGGAGGTTATTCCAGATCATTGGTGCATAAAGTTTGAAGGACCTGCTGGATGTTGACTTGGTGCATTGAGTTATAGATCTTGGGACTATCAAGGTGTTTTGAGCTACTGACCTTCTGTCCCTGTTGTGGGGTGTCATCTGGATTAGCTCTGTTAGTGAAGTTGACGAGAGACCTTTGGTGGCTTTGAAGGTGAGCAGCAAGGTCTTGAATGTAATTCTACCTTGAATCGGGAGCCAGTGGAGTTGTTTCATTATGGGTGTGACATGGTCTTTCCTGGATGCTCCGTGCAGTACTCTTGCTGCGGTGTTCATTGCCATTTGCAGTGGGTTTAGGGTGGATTGGGGGAGACCTTGCAGTATTGCATTTGCATAATCGAAATGCGGGATAATTAGTGCCTGATAGATAATCCTGAAATCATCTGGCTCCAGCAGAGATCTTAGGTATCTAAGGGATCTAATTTTATGATATACTGCCCTTACAGTGTTACTTATATGAGCCTGCATATTTAGGTTCTGGTCTAGTATGATCCCGAGGTATCTGATCGCGGATTTGGTCTGGGGGTCTGCATCCTTCACTTTTAGTACTGCCGGCGCAGTGAAGTTACGGTTCCTTGTAATGAACATCACCTCCGTCTTCTTGTGTTGAATCCTGAGGTTTTGGGATTGTAGCCAATTGGATATTTCATTTATGCAGCATGTTATTGGTGCGAGGTCTGGGTTTTCTGTTGCAAAAGGCGTGTATAATAGCACATCATCTGCGTATATCATGCAGTTAATGTTGAAAGACCGGATCAGGTTGCAGAGAGGTTGCATGTATATATTGAACAGCAAGGCGGAGAGGGAGGATCCTTGTGGGACACCTTGGCTTTGGTGGAATGGTTCTGATGATGTGTCTCTGGATCGTACTTGCTGCCATCTGTCCGAGAGGTAGGACCTGCACCACTCGAGTGCTTTACCGGAGATTCCCTTTTCTTTGAGGCGTTCTATGAGGTGCTCATGGCTAACGGAATCAAACGCTGCCGCGATGTCAAGGAAGACAAGGACAAAGCCTTGGCGGGTATTGTCGATGTCTGATATTATGCTGCTGAAGAGTGTGGTAAGAAGGGTCTCGACCCCGTGGGCTTCTCTAAATCCGTGCTGGCAAGGATCCAGTGGTGCATTGGAATCAATGTGATCTTGTATTTGTCTCTGAACTACCTTTTCCATTATTTTTGCTAGCATTGGTATGCTTGCTATGGGTCTGTAGGATTCTGGTTTCTGTTGGTCAAGTTTGTTGTCTTTTAGTAGAGGTCTTATTGAAGTGTGTTTGAGGGTGCGTGGGAAATCACCTGTTGTGAATGATTGTTGAATGAGTCTGGATATGATGGGACTGAGGTCAGTCCGGAGTTCCTTGACCCAGAAAGCTGGGCATGGATCGGATTGTGCTGTGGTCGTATTGATGGCTGCTATGGTGTCTTCGATGCATCGTTTGGATGGAGTTGTGAAGGTAGTGAGTGGTGTTTGATTGTAGGGCTGAAGGATAGTGCTGGACGCTGGGTTGTTGTTTATCTGACAAAGTTTCGTTTGTAGATAATCCGCATATGTTTGAGGATGGATTCCATTTGTTTGTTCTGATGCAGGTTCTGTTGTAAGTTGCTTAACGAGGGCAAACGAGATTCAAGCCCTGAAGGTCTAGGCCTTCAGTAACCAAGCTCTGAGGTGAAGGGACTTGGGGTTTGGGTGCCACAAAGTGCCTTCCTCCTGAGACAGAAGGTCTGGAGCAGCTCCCAAATCCAGGGAGGGGGCTTGGGAGAGATGCAGAAGTAGAGGGTACCACACTTGGCGTGGCCAGTGTGGAGCTATGAGGATCATAGATCCTTGATCCCTCTGGAGTTTGAACAGAGTCTTGGGAATCAAGGGAATGGGTGGAAAGGCATACAGAATGCCCTGACCCCAATGAAGGAGGAAGGCATCCTTGGCCTGAGCTCCCTGACACGGAATTCTGGAACAGAACCGGGTAAGTTTGGCATTCCACGGACTTGCAAAGAGGTCTATGTCCGGGGTTCCCCATTCTTGGAAGATTCTGAGTACCTGATCCATGTGCAGGGACCATTCGTGTGGAAGCAGAACTCGACTGAGTCTGTCTGCCCAAGAGTTTTGGACTCCTGGGAGGTATACTGCCAGGAGATGGATTTGATGCTTTCTGGCGAAGGCCCACAATCTTAGAGCTTTGTTGCAAAGCGACAGAGAGCCAGTTCCTCCTTGCTTGTTTATGTAAAACATAGCTACTTGATTGTCCGTATGAATGAGGACTGTCTTGTAGCTGAGGAGGGTATGGAAGACCTTGAGAGCTAGAAAAACTGCTCGAAGCTCCAAGTGGTTGATATGAAGAGAGGTCTCCTGAGGGGACCAAGTGCCTTGAGTGGAGAGGTCCTGTAGATGAGCTGC